>NC_051167.1:108347222-110949761 GCF_013339725.1 Rhipicephalus microplus | reverse complement strand
TGGCATGAAAATATAGATATTTAGATATGATATGATATTGTAACGATAACCCGTGTTCGACAACAACAGCTTTGTTCGAATAACAAAGCTTTGAAGAACGAGCACGATACTCTAAAGATTGATTGATTTGTGGGGTTTAACGTCCCAAAACCACCATATGATTATGGGAGACGCCGTAGTGGAGGGCTCCGGAAATTTTGACCACCTGGGGTTCTTTACCATGCACCCAAATCTGAGCACACGGGCCTACGACATTTCCGCCTCCATCGAAAATGCAGCCGCCGCAGCCGGGATTTGAACCCGCGACCGGCGGGTTAGCAGCCGAGTACCTTAGCCACTAGACCACCGCGGCGGGGCTACTCTAAAGAAGGTGGCTGACCTGGAGCAGTACACTCGACTGAACAACATCGAGATCAAGGGAGTATCCTCTTCAAAAGGAGAGGACTGTGTCACCATAGTGCAGTCGATTGGTAACAGAATCAATTGCCCTGTACCACTCACTGATCTGGACGTTGTTTACAGAGTGCCAGCTAAGTCTGAACAACAGAATATTGTGGCCTGTTTCTTTTCACGAGAGAAGTTGAGTGAGTGTGTTAAAAGGGCATGCAAAGCTCGCTTGACTACACGTGCTCTTGGGTTTTATGGTAGGGCACCCATGCTGTTCTTGTTAATGATCGACTCACCAGATTACAAGCAGATTTTTGCTAAAGCACTTGTTAAAAAAAGAGAAACAGTATGCGTGTTTTTTTTTTCTGGTAACAGTCCGATAGAAGCACGGAAATCTACTGACACCAGGCCATTTCGCATAGAATCGGAGCTCAACCTCTCCATTATCCCGTGAATATGTTTTACTTTGGCAGTTGTAGCGTCTTTTCAAACGCAGGATGGCGAATACTTCACCTTCCGAGCTCTCATCACGACTTTCTATACAGATAAAAGAAATGTACACATCTGCAAGAAGTGAATCATGATGAGCGGGCGTAGTTGCGAGCATCGTATAGGTAGCCCTATATAACCCGATCATCGCCCTATATAACGTTAATTTAGTAACAAAGTGTACATAAAAAGGAAACATTAATTCACCTTCCAGTAGTCTTAGGTGATACTAAGAGGGTTTTAAACAATGCTATAGTGGAAATTATGCCTCGAAAGTGAGCCCAAGAACCCGCAGTATGACTGGTGGCAAGATATCATGTTAACATGAACAATTTTTGGGACGTACAGAGCTCGATGTGTGCCTCTGTGTTGCAGGTTTCTTTTAGAAGCCTACAGTTCTAGGCACATTTTACTAGAGATCAGACTACTCTTCTCGATCACCGGGAACAGTGATCGCTTCACTTATATTTTGCTATGCCGACATTGAAGTCTATTGTAAATTTTTTTTGTGTGTGTCTCACATACGTTCTGAGTATAGCTATGCTGACACCACGGCGGAAGACAAGGCTAGGTGTTGAAGAGCTTCGCGCCCAAAACACAAAGAGCTAGAAAGAAATCAACCTGCCAAAAATTGATGTCAGCTTAACCAACACATCTGCCTTCCTTACTATCAGACACAGGCATCTTTCCTTGAACATGTAACGAGTGGAATAACCCATTCGGTAATGAGGTTCTTCTTGCAGATGTTCACCCATTTGTCTTAAAAGTCGTGTCTTGAAAATGCATGCATTGGTGTCTTACAAGCGTGAAATTTTAGTTGTACATGCTGTCGTGGCTTCTATGCCTGTAAAGTGTTCATCGCTTATCTTTTAAACGCTATTGGAACCCTCCCTGCTAAAACACCCATCAGGGATCACGGTTTTAGTAAATTATATATAAGCTAAATATGTGATGTGTTCTAATTACCTTTGGGTGCCACTTCTACAGGGCGACAGAACAGGAAGGAATTGTAGAAAAGACGGTGACTGCGGAAACCCAGACATGTTTTGTTGTGTGGCGAATGGTCAAAATGAGAAAGTTGGATTATGCAAAGTTAAACCTTTATTTCGGCAAACCTGTTCACCAGACACTAACTCAAAGGGTCTGCACCTATATGAATGCCCTTGCCAACGAGGTAGGACAGTTTTGTTAGTTTTATTAATTGTTTATCACAATAGCATGGACAGTCTCGGCATTATTTACCATATATATATATATATATATATATATATATATATATATATAATATATTATATATATATATATATGCATACTCATGCAACTCATGATTACGGAGTTAGACAAGGAGAGCAGAAAGGTGTGTCTTAAAATAAATCTGCAGAAGACGAAAGTAATGTACCACAACCTCGGGAAAGAGCAGCGCTTCGAGATAGGTAACGTAGGTAACGGTGCACTTCAAGTTGTAAAAGACTATGTCTACTTAGGGCAGGTAATAACCGCGGAGCCGAACCACGAGATTGAAGTAACTAGAAGAATCTTTTCATCAACGTTTTCTCAGTACCTTAGCCGCTTGGATGACGTCCTAACATGCCTCGCCGGTGCGGGTCTGCAGCTCAACACTAAGAAGTGCCGTTTCGCCACCAAATCCATCAAGGTTCTCGGTCATGTCGTCAGCAAGGACGGTATTCGCCCTGACCCCGAAAAGATCGCTGCCGTCCTTCGATTTCCATGCCCCACAAGACTTAAGGATTTGGGAATTTTTCTTGGCCTCGCATCATATTTTCGTCGCTTCATACGAAATTTCGCTTCAATAGCTGCGCCACTTCACAAACTACTTGCATCTAATGCACCCTTTGTGTGGTCCGAGGAATGTCAGTCGGCGTTTCACCTATTGAAGAAAGCTTTGACGTCAGAGCCTGTGCTCTGCCATTTTGATGACACCGCCCCAACACTCCTGCATACCGACGCCAGCGGCTGCGGTATAGGTGCTGTTCTCCTCCAACGCGATAACTCTGGACGGGAAAGGGTCATCGCATATGCTAGCCGAGTGCTAACTTCTACCGAAAAAAACTATATCATCACTGAGCAGGAGTGCCTCGCTGTGGTTTGGTCCATACAAAAGTTCCGTCCTTATCTGTACGGCCGTCAATTCACCATCGTAACGGACCACCACGCCTTATGCTGGCTTTCTACAATGAACTTGTCCGGACGCTTGGGTCGTTGGATTTTACGCCTACAGGAGTATCAGTTTGAGATTATTTATAAATCGGGCAAAAAACATCAAGACGCCGACGCTCTTTCTCGTTGCCCACTACCTACGGCGTCGTTCGACACTCCAGCTGCCACCTCCAACGACACCAGTGCGGACGTGACTCCCACTTCTGTTGCCTTGCTCGCCTCGCTGTACCAACCGCCAATCGACGATGAACAACCCTTCAGTTCTCGCCAGCAGGCTGACTCGTATTGTCGGAGCATTACAGACCACCTTTCAGGAGCTACGCGTCCACCCAATGCACGCCTTCGTCGACAACTCGAGCACTTCAAGTTTCAGGATGGTGTACTGTATCGTCACATATATCATCCTGACGGCCAACGCTGGGTACCTGTTCTGCCACGCGCTCTTCAACATCATGTACTTAACGCCTTTCATGACGATTTGACTGCTGGCCACCTAGGCTTTCACAAAACCTACGACCGCATTCGAAGCCGCTTTTATTGGCCTGGGATTTCTACCAGCGTAGCAAAGTACGTGGGTTCCTGCTCTCCATGCCAACTTCGCAAACTTCCGACATCTCCCCAGCTGGTCAGTTACAGCCAATGACGTGCCCTACAACACCTTTCGAGGTCGTCGGTGTCGATCTTTATGGACCCCTTCCTGTTACTGGTGCTGGAAATAGATGGATAGTCACCGCCGTAGACCATATGACACGCTACGCCGAGACAACTTCAGTAGCTACTGGTTCAGCATCGGAAGTTTCTGACTTCGTCCTTCAGGCCATAATACTACGTCATGGTGCTCCTCGTGTACTTCTGAGTGACCTTGGAAAGGTGTTCTTATCACAGCTTTTAGGTGAAGTTCTTCGCGTTTCTGGTACCACACACAAGATGGCCATCTTGGCTTGCCTCGTTGGCGCTGTGTAAATTATATTTTAAAACGCCTAGTTTCCCTTGTGCCTTCACGCAACAATATATATATAGGATATATAGTATGTACATATATAATATATATATATATATATATATATATATATATATATTATACATACCTTCGGAAAAGAGCAGCGCTTCGCGATAGGTAATACTGCACTTCAAGATGTAAAAGACTATGTCTACTTAGAGCAGGTAATAACCACGGAGCCGAACCACGAGATTGAAGTAACTAGAAGAATAAGAATGGGGTGGAGCACATTTGGCAAGCACTCTCAAATTATGACAGGTAGATTGCCACTATCCCTCAATAGAAGGTATATAACGCTGTATCTTGCCGTACTTAGCTACGGAGCGAAACCTGGAGACTTACAAAGAGGGTTCAGCTTAAATTGAGGACGACGCAGCGAGCAATGGAAGAAAATGGTAGCTGTAACTTAAGAGACAGAAGAGAGCAGAGTGGATTAGGGACAAACAAATTAAGGGTTAAGGATATCATAGTTGAAATCAAGAAGAGAAATGGACATGGCCGGGCGTGTAGCGCGTAGACAGGATAACCGCTGGTCGTTAAGGGTAACTAACTGATTCCCAGAGAAGGCACGCGGGTTAGGGGAGACAGAAGTTAGGTGGGCAGATGAGATTAAGAAGTTTTGCGGTATAATTCGGCAGCAGCAAGCGCAGGACCGGGTACTGGCGGAACATGGGAGAGGCCTTTGTCCTGCAGTGGACGTGGACGTAGTCAGCTGCTGCTGCTGATATATATAATATATATATTATATATATATATCTATATTATATAGTATATATATATATAAATGCGAGTGAAAGAGCAAGCGAATCGCACACTCTTACTCGCACTCGTGTAGCTAACAAAACTACACTACGCTATACTGGCACACTTCCGCAACCACCGAATCAACCGACTCAGCAACAAACACGTCTAAATTATCTAATTCGCCAAAATTTCCGAGGCTAGAACGAAGGAGCTTTTTTTTCTGTAATAAGAAGCCTCGAAGGTCACACACCACCTAGGTGTGTTTTAAGCATTTATAGCTGCCTCAGAAAATAGCCTCGAAAAATGTGCCCCTTCCCCCCCCCCCCCCCACACACACACAAGCAAATGCAGTTGGTGGACCAGACTATCACTTTCTGCTGAAGGTCGGTCGCTGGGCCATAGTGTTAGTAAGCGAAGTTTGTTTTTTACGCGTGTGTATGTTCTTTGTGGCATTTGTTCAGGTACGGCGGTGCTAGTTTCTTATACGCTCTCTTCATAAAACCCACTTGCATCTTTTTGTTTCAGGTTATACTTGCTTCATATCCAGCTCTACTGCCCAAACAGGTACTTGCATTCTACAACCGTGATATTGAAGTGCAATGCCGAACACAGCGCACTTTCATTGAACTGCGTACCAGTCGATGTCGTGGAGGTGAAGTTTATAGGAGGAAATAAAATATATACTTCGCTTCGAGCGCTCCTTTTCTAAATCAAACCTTGATGCTTGACGTGTAGCGCGCAAGGCTATGGGGGAAAAAAACGGTCTGACCGAGAGATTTCATCGAACCCTTGCCGACATGATCGCCGTATACATTCAACCGGATCACAGAAACTGGGATAAACTTCTACCGTTCCTCACTTTCGCCTACAACACCGCTGTTCAGCACACAACCGGCTACTCACCGTTTTATCTCGTTTACGGACGTTCACCTACTTTCTTTATCGATGTTTCCTTCTTCACCAGCAATGGCCCTACATCACCATCTTCTTGCGAAGAATATATTTCTCGCCTTGCCCAGTGCCGCCAGCGCGCTCGTATGAACACGGAAGCTACGCAACAAGCAAGGAAGGCCGTCTACGACACCTCTCATCGTGTGGTATCATTCCGACCGGGTGACGAGGTGCTGCTATTGACACCAATTCGCACACCTGGTCTCTGCGACAAGTTCCAGCCTCGATTCATCGGCCCATACGTTGTTTTAGAGCAGACTTCACCGGTCAACTATCGCGTGACGCCTCTTGTCGTGCCAACTGACCGTCGTTACCGTAGCACCGAAATTGTACACGTTTCCCGCATGAAGCTTTTCACACGACGTTCCTCGTCACCTTGACTACCCACCCGCAGCGGCCAGGCTGGCCGCTTCCACGGGGGGGGGGGGGGGGAATCAGTGTAGGCATCTATTATGCGCTTCATTCTCATCTGAACAGCAGTCAATCATCATCATATGTTCTGGCTGACAATCATCATCTTCTTGGCACGAGCACTTCTTTGTCGGGTCCGTTGCGCTTGTTCGTTCCCGAGTTAACGACGAATAAACCTCGTTACAACCGAGTCGTCATAATATATATATATATATTATATATATATATATATATATATATATATGCGAGCGAAATGGCGAGCGAGAGCACACACTCTTACTCGCACTCGTGTAGCTAACAAAACTACACTACGCTATACTGGCACACCTCTATGCACGACCACCGAATCAACCGGCTCAGCAGCAAACACGTCTAAATTATCCAATTCGCCAAAATTCCTGAGGCTCGAACGAAGGAGCTTTTTTTTTTCTGTAATACGAAGCCTCGAAGGTCACACACCACCTAAGTGTGTTTTAAACATTTATAGCTGCCTCAGAAAATAGCCACGAAAAATGTGCCCCTCCCCCCCCCCCCCCTCCCCACACACACAAGCAAATGCAGTAGGTGGACCAGACTATCACTTTCTGCTGAAGGTCGGTCACTGGGCCATAGTATTAGTAAGCGAAGTTTTGCTTTTTACGCGTGTGTATGTTCTTTGTGGCATTTGTTCAGGTACGGCGGTGCTAGTTTCTCATACGCTCTTTTCATAAAACCCACTTGCATCTTTTTGTTTCAGGTTATACTTGCTTCATATCCAGCTCTACTGCTCAGACAGGTACTTGCATTTTACAAACGTGATATTGAAGGTGTAATGCCGAACACAGCGCACTTTCATTGAACTGCGTACCGGTTGATGTCGTGGAGGTGAGAGTTTATAGGGAGGAAATAAAAATATATTACTTCGCTTCGAGCGCTCCTTTTCTGAATCAAACCTTGATGCTTAACCTATTGTGCGCAAGGCTACGTGGGGGAAAAAAGTTGCACCAGTAGTGTTAGGCTGAAGTAGCAAGTGGAGCTTACGGCCGACCTAAATTATTGAACTGCTCAGTACAAAAAAAATGAGCACAATACACACAGAAATGACGAGGACTAGCGCAGACTTCCAGGTGAATTTTAATACAAGTGCATTCTATTCCCATAAGCCTACAGAAAATAAAGCGCCATATGTTCATGGAGATACCAACAAACTAAAAGAGAAGAAAGAAAAGCAAAAATCAAGTAACTAGCCAGCAACACACTACAACACCACGTGGCCAACAATCTATGCAAAACAGTTCTTTTTCCGATAATCATCGGAGGTCGTTAAAAATGGGACGCCATAAACGACTTTGCGCCCGACCTCGACGCTGGCTTTCGTGAAGGCGGTATGGTGGAATTTGGCCGGCGCATTTGGCCGGCGCCTTTGCCCGGCGCCTTTGCCGGCGCCTTTGCCCGGCGCCTTTGCCCGGCGCTTTGCCCGGCGCCTTTGCCCGGCGCCTTTGCCCGGCGCCTTTGCCCGGCGCCTTTGCCCGGCGCCTTTGCCCGGCGCCTTTGCCCGGCTCAGGAAGCTTCGACGGCGACTTCGACATCGGCAGAGCGAAGACCTTAGGAGCTTGGCTCCTAAAGGAGAATGCAACACGTCACCAAACAAATGGCCCCGAAAAGATGGCGGTGAGACGGAGACCCGGAGTGCGTATGACTAGATATTATAGAAAACAGGAAAGGCAACGGTAGTGCGAGAATACCCCAAAGCGACGAACGGCTTTCGCCGCCCACGATCACGTGATCGTGTCGCGTCTGTTCGTGGTTAACGTCGAGCCTATATGCGCTGAGTCAACGCAAAAACAACACATCATCGCCTAGCTAAAGCCTAGCAACAACCCAGAAGCAAACTTGAAAACAACCTCCACCACTTTGCTGATGCCTATGAAAACCAACCGATTAGTTTTCAGAATCATCCAGTGTCACTGTTTCAAGACTGGCGCGTTTTTGTACAAGCTTCAGCATTTTTTTTGTGGCACGTGAAAACCGCGATGGCGCTGCGGCAATAATCGCTGTGTTTTAGCGTCGTGTGAGACAGCCTTAGGCGGCCATCGTTCTGTAATTGTAAGATGGAGTTCTTCAGAACTGCCCTGTAAGGCGAACTGAACACATTGCATGTTGGCGTTTATGACGTTCACACAGCTCTTTATTGCTCGATTGCTTTAACGGCGGCCTCCAGCACAGTTCCACGACTGACGTGTTCGCGTGTGCTCATCAAGTCTTCGCACATCAATTTAAATATTTCAATGCCATAGTTAGCTTTTGTGCGTCATGCACAAGCGCCTAGCATGCCCTTTTCAGGCAGCGATGCACATCTCATATAGTAAGCCTTTAGCGGTCAGACGCACTTCTATCAAAACCATTTAGGATCAGATCTTGTATGGACAGTGAATTTAGTGAAACATGTTTTGGCGTAAGTGACAGAACGCGCGAACTTCCGCGTATAAATCTGCTTCTGCTCGTGCACAACGTTCGAGAAATCGCGACGAGATGGGTATCCACGCAAGGCCTGTTCTGCTCTTTGTCTTCTTGTGGACGTGCACTGACGCATTGTTGTTTGAAGAAAGGGTGAGCTCTTCCTTCTTCCGCGATCCTAAGATTCTTAGCGAAATCAACTTCAAAAACGACGTCCTGAGGCCCACATCAAATACTCGTAAATGGAAAACATATATGGTGGTATGCAGTGAGAAACGTTTAAAACTCACGACGTACTTTGTGAGCTGGGACTCGAACCCTATACCTCCTGAGCATCTAGAGCATCAAACGTTCGACCTGCGAACAATATGCAGCTGTAAACTTTCCAAGTGTGTACGTTGTGCAACCGTTCACTAACAAAGTATAAGGGGATTCGGACCCTGAATCCTTCAATAATGTAAAATGCCCATCTTGCGACCTCCGAGCTTTCCAAGTCTGTAGATTATAGCATCGTGGACTTCCGAAGCGTGTGTGTGTGTGTGTGTGTGTGTGTGTGTGTGTGTGTGTGTGTGTGTGTGTGTGTGTGTGTGTGTGTGTGTGTGTGTGTGTGTGTGTGTGTGTGTGTGTGTGCGCGTGTGTGTGTGCGTGTGTGTGCGCGTGTGCGTGCGCGTGTGCGTGTGCGCGTGTGCGTGTGCGTGTGTGTGTGTGTGTGTGTGTGAGAGAGAGAGAGAGAGAGAGAGAGAGAGAGAACTCGAACTGTGACCCTTCCAACCATATAAGGTATCCAATCCTCGACCACAGAAGCAAGGAGGGACTCGAACCGGAACTTTTCAAGCATGTAAAGCGGGATTCACACGAGGGAGAAATCCACAGAGAAGAGGCGAGGATGGCGCATCACGTGACAACGACGTCACGGGTTAGTGTGTCGACGCGACCTCCTCACGGCTCCCCGGGGAAGGCGGGGATCGTTTCTCCGACTGGTCAAACGATCCCCGTGCAGCGAGGGATGTGGCGGAATTTTCGGTGGGTGTCTGGCCACATTGTAGAACTCTCTCCTGCAGTGCCTGCAGAACGCAGCGGCGGCGGTTATTCCAAATTACGCTCTGGACTTGCGGGCACTGTGACGGCGAAAATGAACGATGAAGCAACTTTTTTTTTCTTTTATGCCGTGGAAAAATATCCTCACTTGTTGGACATCTCTTCAGATGACTATAGTAAACTAACCTAAAAAATGGTGTGTAGAAGACAATAGTCAAGCAGATGATGGAGTGCTACCATCTCATGGAGTGATATTTAGTTTTGTTTTAAAGTGGTTATTATATAATAACTGTGACAACGCCCGCTTTTGTTGTTACTGCTTCTGCTACTGATCTGCTTGTTCAGCCTGATAGAGATGCATTGCTTTATAACAAAAAATTTTAACGGGTCTCTTTATTCAAGATTAGACTCTTAAAGTATAGGCAGCCATAGAATCCCGAGAGCTGCTTTTTTTCGGAAACACGACATGCTTCACATTTTGCTTTATCGGCTGCAATGATGCAGCGAAATCTTAGTCTGAGTTCGCGTAGTCGAGACAGAAATAGTCTTCTATTATCTTGGGTTTCGTAATTATAATAAAAGCTTGTACAGATAATTGTCAAATACTAATAGGCTAGATCCCTTCCATTCTCGGTTGTTCTCATGAGCGAAATGCTATGCAAGCATAATTCCTTTGTTCACAGAAAGTCAACCGACATCGAAAGATACTGAAATTCCTATCTACCGACTCAACAGTAGTGTTTGACGAGTCAGAGAGGCTGTGAGCAATTTCGTAGTCGGAAAGAAAAACAGAAAAGCCATTGTCAATGATGCTGCCCGGAATGTCGCTTTGCGCGAGTTCGATTTTACAAAAAAGAAAAGCTTGTGGCGGTGAGTCAAACCAAGGGCAAAGCCGCGTCTGCATTCCACACACACACAAAAAAAAGACATTACGACCTCTGCGTTGAGACAGCGTTTATTCAGCCCAAGGGCTCTGCAGCGAACGGGCAGCCTGAGACCGAGCGTGCACACACACGATGATGATTGTGGTGACACGAATGCCCACAATATAAACAAGTTTTTAAAAGCAGCAAAGCGCCAGGGGGATGGGGGTGCTAAACTGGCACTTCCCTCAAACCATACTAACACTTTCCTCACCCAAGAAACACCAGTGCTTTCCTCCTTCTCTAGTCAAACCACAACGCAACTTTGAGCACACCCCCCCCCCCTCCCCTTTAAGACGAAAGCTTGCCGATATCTATGGCTGAGGGGTCAAAGCATTCTTCGGTGCTCCCGCTCCATTACATGGTGGATACTCTGGCCACACTAATCTCCTCCACCGTTCGCCTCCACCGTGTGAGTGAGGGACATTTTGGGGGACTCATCGTCGCCTGTTGACGTAACTAGACTCCGCCATCATCACCCGTGTATTTCATCCTCGTGTGAATCCCGCTTAAGACACATTGAACAGCAAGCTTTCAGAACGTGTAGGCTGTAGAACTCTCGACCTGCGAGGTACATGGGGGCTCAAGCCCTGAGCCTTTCGAGCACGGGGTGTAATGAATCACCCAAATGATCGAAATGTAGCTTGTATGATATAAAGTATAGCCGACGGACTGCCGAGCGAATCTGCAATGCGTCTTGCGAGACATTGCGAATGAGCCTTACGAATTCGCGAACGGCCGCTTGATGGAGATTCTTTACGACAGCCAGGGGGATCGCTGTGGCACCCCAAGCAAAACTGCATAAATATTTGAGCGTAAAAGCTCAAATATTTACTTTCTCCAGGCAAAAGAAATCCGCTAACTAACCACGATTGCATCTTAAAAACATACCATACAAATACTGACACATTTTGATATTCTTTTTTTTTTCAGATGTCATAGAAATGTGGAACAAATTGCCGAACAAAATTGTTGTTTTAAAAGATGTCACTGATTTCGAAAATGCTGTAGAAGCGCATTTACGTGATTGCTAAATTATTTTTTTCAGTGCCAAGTGATGTAAGCGACTTCTTGTTCATAGCAAATACTTTGAAAATTGACTGATTGTTGAATTGTTCTTGAATTGTTATTTCTGAGTTGTTAATTAAGAAAATACCAATTTTCATTGTCAGTTGTAAAGGTATTAACAAACTTTATGAACATTGTATATTCTTTATGTATGTCCTCTCTGTTATGACCCTCCATGAGGGTTGACAGTATTACTAAATAAATAGATAAATAAATAAATATCTATAGAGAGCAACACGTTGTGCAACGGGAGCCTCGCCCCGCAGGAAAACACAAATGTGCCATACGAACACGTAACCCTAACAGCGAGGGCATGCATCTGGTCGTTGCCGAATCGACTTAACTAGTTGGGAGATGGCCTGCGTTGCGAAATTGTGGCTGCGCATGCCCCCCAGCCACGGAATAATTCGACGAATCACAGCTGTGAAAATACGATTCGGCGCACTCGTTAATGGGCACCTAGTGACCGCCACTGGGAAGAACTGGGCCCCTATCGCCTTAAGCCTGTTTCACGTGCGAGCGATTTTGCCCCAAGAGCGGAGCGGCAGCCATAGCGCGAGCCTAGACGCTCCAATACATCGACTAAGTTGGGAATTTTCGCAGGCGGCATAGCGTCTGACCAATGAGGGAGCAGTAAGTTAGGCAGCCGGGAGGAACTTGCTCCAACCGGACCTGGCTTGCTGGATTCCGTGCCATGTCGTCAGCGATCTCCGACGCCAGCGTACCTCTCGCCGATCGGCCCGCCGTCCGCGAACTTCTGACGCCATGTAGCTCTCGCCACGCAGGGAGTAGCAAGTTACGGAGCCGGGAGGAACTTGCTCCAACCGGGCTTGCTGGATTCCGTGCCATGTCGTCAGCGATCTCTGACGCCAGCGTACCTCTCGCCGATCAGCGCGCCTCCGCGAACTTCTGACACCGTGTAGCTCTCGCCGCGCAGTGCCCCGTCCTCGAACTCCTTCGACGGCTTTCCTATATCTTCTTTATGTCACTTCTGGGCGGTGAGCGCTCCCTCTTATATCTATCTACGATTATTTTTATCCCTCTTCTCCCATCCCCTACAAGGCCGACAGAAATTAGGTGCCTTTTTCCATTCTTCAGGAACCACGCTCCTACTCGGAAGCACGGCCGACAAACAATAGCCGCTAGAGCGGCGGGCATCGCGAAAGTTGCCCAAGTTCACGCGTCCTCTCCTGCTGCCGCTCATCGCTGCGAGCGCCACCGCTCGGTCACTCGCACGTGAAAGAGGCTTCAGTATTGCTCTATTCGGAGCTCTCAAAGTACAACTGGTGGCACTACAAGAAGTTTAATTCGCGCATCAATGTCCTGCAGATTGCCTCGGCAACAATTCACCGGGCCTCTCATGCATCTGCCAAACTTGACTTGACTACGAAAGCATTCTATTTCTTTTTTTTTTCTTTTCAGTCGATGTGTTATATATAACACCGGCCCTGTCCCCGTGCGAAAGCTTTCTTCATATAACGTGGTTTTCTGCTGGCCTCTAAGATCGGAGGCATTGCAAGCTTTCTGCACATCACCTGGTTTTGCACTGCCTCTGTGATCGGTCCACATTCGACCATGCAAAGCCGTTATCACGAGACGTCACGTTAGGTCCTGGAGACGTAAAAATTTTCGTGATCTGTACAGTTATAAAGTGATGATATATTTGCATTACTCGCGTTGACACCTACACCGATGGTGAATTTCAGCGTTTACCGACACGACAGTCTACTAGAACAATACGGCTGAGACATCTAAGTCTGACAATAACTTTGGGTCTCGTGCCTGCACATTTGGAGACTGGGAACATCGAAAAAGGTAGCACGAGGCCACGCTATCAGAAGATGTCAGCACTGCATTCTTGATATGCTTCGACAGCGTCTTTTGTTGTTGTTGCCATTGTTAACGTGGCTTCAAATCTCAACGCCGTGATATTGCTTCGAGGCAACGCGACGTTTTTTACAGCTCCACCATATATCGAGCGCGCGTTTGCAGTGCTCATGCCTTTTTGCCACAGGCCCTTGGCCTCACGCTACAGAGTGGTGTCGCAACGAAGAGCCTTCAGACACGCTTCGCAGCTAACGTAACCTTTTCTTATGGGCGTCGGTTGTACCACGAATGACTGACCACTCATTGTTCTCAGAAATAACGTACCCATCCACAGACTACTGTATCTCTGCTTGCTGGCAGACAAAGAATTAAGTCATCCCTCAGGAGAGTGGATTTTCTTTTTGAATTCTTTTCTAATGCAATGCAGGTCTTATTGTTAGAAGAAAAGTGACTGGCGCAGTGATTTACTACAAAAAACATTTTTCAACTTTTTCTAATGCGATGAAGGTCTTATTCTTAGAATAAAGTGAGTGGCGTAGTGATTTCTGCATTACTACATAAATCATCGCTGTCACATTACCTGACTGGAAGTCTATTATGCGCATCGACGACGTGGTAGACTGCAATCGATCATCGAAATATTTGTTCGCATTCAACCTTACGTCCGACTCTCGACCAATCAAAAACGGCCCGGACGGCCATCCGGAAAACAACAGCTACTGTCCAATAACAAGCCGCCATTCTGAATAAAGTTGAGTTCTTCGAGATAGAAGAATCTTCCCGATATACATTCAATAGAGCAGTGAGGGTAGCCTATCCCCATCGATAGCATGTTGCCGACATTTAAAACTTCAATATTTGCCACATGCCGAGCACGTCTGAACACTTTGCGCCATCTGACGTGTCAAAGTAAAAGTAGTTTATCAGTTTCGCCAAGGCCTCTTATATTTTGTTTCGCCATGGCCTCCAAGATTGCGATCGCGCGGCAAAGAAACCCGCTGCGCGGCCACAATCTCGGAGGCCATGGTTTCGCTTTTGCGTTTCTCTTTTTTCACAGCGTGGGGAATTTTAAGGCGCCTTTATATACGCGCGGGTGAGCGTGCGTTGTTTCAATGGTGACGTCAACGTCGCGTGTGACCGCTCCACGAAAACGGCAAATCTCCGAGGATTATCTCGCAGCTGGGCTTATAATCTTCTATGACACCGGCGCAGGCCCGAAAGACGACATTCACCGAGTTTAGCGCGGACGACGACGGTTCGTCAAACAGCCCCGGAACATCAGCGGTCGTCCGTCGGTCAGTTTAGTGTGCTCGGGCCGCGTTCTGAACGGCACGCGTAGGTGTGAGGTGATCCGATGTGTTTTGAATGTCAGGGCTCTCATCTGCAGCGTGTCCACATCCTTCGGGCGGGACCACTAGCAGGCGCCAGTGGTCGGGAGTGAACCTTGGAACAGAGCTGCGCGCATTGCCGAGAGGCACTTCGCGACAGTCGCAGACTTTTTTTTTTCTTTTTGTTTTATACTGCTCAAGGTATTTCGGAGAACAGAAAACAAATGTCTACTTTGAAATGTTACTGTTCCGTTTCACCTGAGCAAATGTATGGGTGGAGGGACCTTAGTCAGGCAGATGTAATCTGCCTTTAGTCCCTTCAACCTATGCAATCTTTGTTTTTGTCTGAATAAACAATGAATGAATGAATGAATGAATGAATGAATGAATGAATGAATGAATGAATGAATGAATGAATGAAAGAAACATGCGCCGAAAACTTGTTACCGCATCCCGAAACTGCTTCGCAAGGATGGCATCAACGACACCACATGTAATTTTCTATGTACATAAAAACTTATAAAACTACAGCGCTTATATTTACAGGATACTCAGTGTGTGTGTTCCTTGTGCTTAAAGTGTATATTTCGATTTTTCAGGTTTACCCTGTTCGGAGCAGTGTTCATTTTATAAAACTTCCTTATCCACACTAATTTTTTTTCGTATGAAAATACTTTTCGTACTGTAGATTGAATAAATTTGTGGATTCAAACTAACTTTGTTTGAACGATGACTTCTCGCTGCACAATTTGAAACCACAAACATTAACATCAGAAAGTTTCGGTGCAATATAAATAACGTTTCCTGAACAATACCCTAAAACGGCCAAATTTCTTGCGGTCACGATAGTGTTAAATATGCGTGAGACATACAAGCCCACAAATAGGGCGTCTGCGTCTGCATACCTTGTTGACGTCACTGTTTCTGGCGCGTTTCTTTGGTGGTTTGGGCTAGTTGGTATGACATGACGATAGTTATAGCGCGACAACGGAACGAGGACAAAGGGACAAGAAGCAGACGAGCACTATCAGTTTTAAAAAAAAGTCAGCACCAACGCGCTTATATAAATTGCCATCTTGGCAAATTTCACACAAAAGTAGAACACGTCGGCACGTCCCAACACACCTCGCTTCGTTTAAGAGGGTTTTGTGTTATCCTTTTACATTATATATAATATCATTCCTCTATAGAAGCCTTGTGCTATTAACATGCCAATAATGTGATGCAGCGTATCGCATCTTTTTCGACAGATCGGAGAGAAGCCTTGTCGAGGTAGCCATCAATGCGGTCACGGTCAATGCTGTGTGGCACAAAGGAGAGGCCATACCTTCACTACCTGCAGAAAGAAGCCTGGGTTAGATGGACCTTGCTCAGCAACATTTTTGGCCGTCCCCAACCTGCCCTGGGGATCCAAACTGTTCTTGTACGGATGCCCCTGCCGAAATATAGGTGAGCTGAGTTTTATTAAAGCTTCACCAGAACTTGGCATTATTGCGCCATCTCTCGCCAGTTTCAGCAGTGACCAGTCCTAAATGAATGAGAAATGGGTATCCGACGAAAAAAAGCTAGTTACAAAAGAGCGCCCGCTTTTAGGGGTGCAGCACCTCAGGGGCCAGAGCTTGTCCATCCAGGTTGTTGGTTGTCACGCGGAAATACTTGGATTCGAGACAAAAAAGGTTCGTAATAGAATAATATCAATCATAATTGTGACAGAACAATTTAAAATACCTACGACCACAAACCCTTTACACCAGTTGGCGGCTTCAACGCAGACATTGTGGGCCTTAGGTCGTAGACTTGTCGTCGACTCTGACTGTCCGCTGTCAAAGTATACACGAAATTGTCGATATAATCAGAACATATCTGTGTATGCGAATAATAAAAAAAGTTTACAATAAACTACCATCACCTCAACTGTGGCAGAACACTTACAAGGACAAACCCTTCATATTAGTCGGCGACATAAACGTAGGCATGAACATCAAGACTTAGCTGTCGAATGTATGTCAATTTATGCCACTCAATTCACATTATAGGTGTCAACACTCGGGTGACGTATACGGCTACTACTACCAACCCGGAGCTTCGTCCACTCGTCGCGATTATTTTTGTACAGCGAAAACAGTACATGGCTAGGAAAAACAAAAAAAAACCATTCGGTATCGGCGTCACGAGCGGTCTCCATTGGCTGCGCCATCAGTTACGTCGCTCTCAGCGTCGTACCCAAGCACGTGTGCCATTGGCTGCGTTGTGAGTGACGTCGTTCGCCCCGTCGCAGCCATGGCGCCGAGCACGGGCGCATCCGTTTCAACCGATAACTTCTACATTGGCAAGCCTCAGACAAAGAGGGCCGACAATGGAGCTCCCATTCGCCAGGCCTGTGCTGCAATCCCGGCACAAAGACAGGCCCGGGAGGCCGAGTGCCGGTAGCAACTGCGCACCGATGGTCCGGCAGCCTTCCAAGCCGCGCTGAATCGCGATCGGCATCGCCAGCGCCGGTGGCGGGCGAATCCTGCAAATGACGCCGTCGAGCTACCTGGCGGGGCCAAACGCTTGCAACCACGCCGCGCCGAACAAGGGCCTTGCGGGAATGACAGCGTCTAAAGCATAGCCTCCTAGATTTCCCTTGCCTGCCGCATTATCGGCGGTCACTTTGAAAGCGGCCGTCATCGGAACTATGGTGGTGGCGCCACCTAAGTAGGGGTGTTTTCAAATAAACTTTTACGTTTTTGGATCCTATATGCAACAAAAATAACGTAAAAATTTTTAAAAGGCGTGAACGTAATTATAATTAACCCTACGCAAGTGACGCCGTCATTCAAAAGGCAACTCCTTCAATACAAGGCATAGCCTCTGAAATTAGTAGCAAACGCCAAAATTGCCGATCTCAAAGGCTGAGTACAAAGACCCTTACCCCTACGTAGGCAGCGCCGCCATAGATGACCGGCGTTTCGCGCTCATCCGGCAGGCAAGGGAAATCTCGGAGGCTATGGTCTAAGTGATTATTGTGGAAGTGCGTTCACCGGGACGAACGCCCGCTTTCAGTGGCAGTTTCTCTAGCGGCATCTGGGCTTCGGTCGCAACGTCTGTGATTACCTGTGGTTAGAGAAGAACCTACTGTGATTAACGGATTGCCAAACGCGTTCAACCGCTCGTTACGCTCCTCCGTGACAGTGATCGTGCGAGGCACAATGTGCGGCGGGTGAAGTAAAATATGTGGCAAAGCCAAGCTATGACACACGTGTGTAAAACCTCATTAAGAAGCACAAACATGTGGCCAATAATCGTGACAGGCTTAAAGGGAAGCTGCAGCACTTTTCTAAAAAAATGACTTAGAAGCGTGTAAGGACCGTTTGATCCCTGCTGAATTAGAAAAGCGGTCTGTGGCGAGTTCCCAAAAGTGAACGCCAATAGCACTTTTTTAGCGAAAAAAAGAGTGGCTGTGGCCGCCGCGGGCTTCTTAAGACGCCGAGCGGACACGGTGACATCATTCTCGGCATGCCACGTCTTCTGCAACAGCGGCACTGCTGAAGTGTGGCCTCTTCGATTAGTTCGGCAACGGTACGTCATGGGTTAGTCACAGAGGCCGTGGTTGAAGTTAAGAAAGAACTTTTGCTCCGGGCCAGAGGAAGATGACGTATGTTTCCCCGCCCACACTTTCAGCGCATTCGCGGAGTCGGAGAGAGGCAAGCTTTTATTTCGCTTGTTCTAAAGCTCCTGCTCGTACAACCGCGAAAACAATTATGAAATCGCCAACAATAATGTCGGGTCCTTCCCAAACACGAAGTTTGATTGAATGCTAAACTCCCTTCTGCTTCCCTTCAAGTGCAGCTACAGGTTGAACCCAGTACTAAACAACGGGGCCACTTTCTCTGGTTGACCATTTGTACGTCGTGCTTGGGCAATAATTTTTTTTATATATTGTTATGACCGCCATCGGTAGGCGCCATGCTGTCGCTGAAAAGCGTAGCCGGGCCGCGTTCCCACGCCTGGAACCCAGGTTTTCTTGGAACCAGCGTCGAGAGCTGACGGGGGAGCGGCGCTCTTTTAATCCTCAAACAAGTAGCCGACTCGCCGCTTGTCTATGCCCGCCAGGTATTGTCCCGGCTAGCCGGCGGATGAGACGTCACGTCGCCACGAAGCGGTAAGCCGTTCCACAGGGGACAACAAAGACAGCGTATTCCTTTGAAGAAACGACAACCGCCGCCACAAAGTGCCCTGCTAATTGAGCAGACAGATTGGCGGACCGTTTGATGTCTGCTGTCCGAAGCTTGGGACCCCTCGACCAGCGACATACACGACGAGCAAGAGCCTCTCTGGCGCCACCTTTAAGTGCAGTGATCTTGACTCGAAATTGGATGTTCACGTGCGCCGTGCATGCTCGTACCCCTCACCTGTTGTGTGTGTGTGTGTGATTGGTGTTCCACTGAAGAAGGAGGAGCCCGACAGGGCTTATAACGGCGCCGCAGAGTGCAGGACGTCGCTCTGAACCAAGTAAAGGTTCAACCACCACGTTCGTAGTTTGTGAAGGCTCTGAACCAAGTAACGGTTTAACCACCACGCTCGTGGTTTGTGAACTCTTAACCTCATGCTGTAAATATTTGTAAATAGTGCCATAAACCTGTTTGTTTTTTCGTATCGCCAACTTGTAAGCGCTCGTTTCCTCAACCCGAAGCTACACCACGCTACCACAGCACCCCGGGATCACAACAACTGGTGATCAGCGGGGGGATCGCGACAACTGGTTGGCATCGGTGGGATTCCCGACAATATTGCATAGACAAAATGGCACATGCTGGTAGAATTGTGGTGTCGAACTACAGATCTCGTGTCTTCCCATACTGCGCGGAGCGTTGCCAGCAGTCTTCGTACACGTGAAACCTGAATACATAAAAAAAAGCATCAAACGTGCGGGCAATATCAGTGCACGACCTACTGCCACTAACTGTTTTGCTCGCTCACCAAAAGTTAAATTATCGCAGCAGCCTTGCTTTGCCTAAACGCAATCACCATAGCTAACTTGGCTCCAGGAGACTTGCGTTGCATTTGTAGCTACTTCTAGTCAGTTACGAGCTAAGAATCAATACAAGCTCTGGCCCCAGTACTGCGGAGCACCGGTAATTCATGTCTGCGAGAAATACATGCTTGCTGGTTTCCGTTGTAACCATAAGCACTGTTTCGTTGTTTATGTAAATGCTACGCTCCTTGCAAGTTAAACGTTTGTCGCCTTTTGTTAATAGGCTACATTTCGGAGATATTTAAGTCATAATATTTGTTTTAATGGCCAGGAAGTTTGAGATTATCACTGAATGTAAAAGCGACATAAACGTATGCCTGCATTTTAAAGTCATCTGCATGATATGCTGACGTGTTTGCCGTCACCTAAATAGACTGTTGTAACTGGGTTGGAAATGCCTGCGAATTCTGTATGAATAGGACAGCGACGGTTGGGAGTGGAGCTTACGTTTTATCTCAAGTTGCATTTGACTATAGTTTAATGTACCTTCTTTCATTACTTCGCTTTATACACGAAGCAATATGCATGAGTATTTTTCAATCAAAAATTATTACACCGTAGTCCCGACTTCCGAAAAAACAAGCGTTTCCTGTTCGTATGCATTCTTTGATTGCAGGTCACACGTGCCGCCGCTTGAGAGAACAAGACTCTACGGGCGTGTGCCGACCGATACTTAAGATATTTAATGCGTTTAATTAGAAACTCCGATGATTATAATAAACATTCACCCTCTCGCGAGTGTCTCATAGATGTCTGCTGGACGAGCCACGGCGGCATAGTGGTTTTGCTGCTCGACTGCAGAGCCGAAAGTGGCGGGATAGATACCCGTCATGGGATGATAATATATATGGTAGCGCCGACAAAGGACACGGACAAGAGAAGGCATTATGACGTGCCTCACTAATACTTGTTTTCGGCCATTCATTCCTCGTACATCGAACCAATGGAACCACCTTCCCGGACCAATTGCTGGCATTCAAGATAATGAACGCTTCCGCACTGTATTAACAATGTAACATATGCTGAGTGTATATGTTTAGTTGTTGTTGCTGCTGTACTTTGTTTCTTTGTTGTATTGCTCCCCCTACATGAACCCTTACTTCCCTCTGTAATGCCCTTGGCCTTGAGGGTAAAATAAATAAATAAATAAACAACAGGAAAAGGCAGATTCAAGATAACATAGTGCCAACTTTCAACAACAGCTTATTACACGCAGGTCCCCCTAGTGTATGTACTCCACCACGCCATACGTCACACGTGCATAGCTCTCCCAACCATGAATTATAACCAATGCGCATGCATCCAGCACACTACAACACTATATTTTTCCCACTTTTTTTGCTTTTCCTTTCTTCCTTTTTTTTCTAACGCGCGTAACCACAAAAAACACTTATCGCGAATACATGTAATCAAGTTCCTCATTTGTCCACATCACTGATGGACTGCTCACACAGGCGTCAACAAGCGCTGAACCTCCATTATCGATCGCGTCATCTCGCACCTACTTCTATTTATAATAACCGTTTCCTTGAATTTGGGTGTGCAATTGCAACTCTGGCAATGAAGGGAAAGGAAACCGTCAGGAACAACACTACTTACGGGGGCATTCTCGTCTTCTCAGGACCGACCAACTTTGTTATTCCGCTCGCCGTGGGGACAACATTTCAATGGAGGTGATAGGCTTGAGGTCCGTGTACTTACCATTTAGGAGCAAGTTAAAGAACTGATGATCCAAATTTCCTGAGCCCTCCGCTACGGCGCTCCTAACCTTCGTTTTAGGACGTAAAGCCCCCAACAGTTGTTATTAGTATTACTATTGTTATGCTAGTCTGATGTGTCTTCAGATATACTCCCACATCCGTTATACTACACGTTGGCCCCCGTATAGTGCCATGCACCTGATGGTTGTGAACGAACAGACCAAGGAGCCACGACGGTTAGAACCGTTTATTTGTGATGATTTGAACGTGAACAATGTGATGATGATATGTCTTCTTTCTCTTCGTCGTCTTTCTCCTTCATCTTCCTGTTTCTACATCTTCATGGGGCCCCAAATGTCCGCACTTATAAGCAGCCTTCCAGTGGATAAACCAACCTCGTGAGTCTTCGTAGAAGCTTACTGTCAAGAGTCTTCAAAACGCACACTCTTGAGAGTTGGTCTCGCCCTGGGAAAACTTCCTTTACCAAGCATATTGTCCGAAAGGCCTTTGGATTTCTTTCTTCTAGTAAAACAATGTCACCCTTTTTTGTTAAGTTTCTCATGACTATTTCTCATTGCGGGTTTCATTATTGCACCCCTCATTTCTTTCATATACTCAGAGTTCCATTGTTGCCAACATACTTTAGTAAATTCTTCGCGAAGTCTCCACACCTGTTTAAGGTTGTGGTCCCATTCTTTATTTACGTCTGCTCCAATCTTTCGCTTTCCGCCAATCAGATCTGATGGGGTCAAAGGAGCGGGCTCGTCCGGTTCTTCGTAAATGTACGCAATTGGTCGATTGTTCATGATGCCTTCAACTTCACAGACTAAGGTATGCGTCGCATCGATATGCAGTAAACGACGACAAATCAATTTTTGCATAGACTTGAAGCTGCGTATTAGCCGTTCATAAAATTCACCTTACCATGGGTGCGTTCTAGGGAATGAATTTCAACTTGATACGATGATTGGCAATAAAATTTCTTGTTGTCTCACGTTGTAACGTCGTGATTATGTTCAATCCTTAGTTAGCTTTCTTGAAAGCCTTCGCATTGTCGCTGTAGATGACTGAGCACATCCCTCTTCTTGCAACAAAGCGTCGAAAAGCCTGCAGAAAACTTTCAGCTGAAATGTCTTTCCAAGTGCACAGCTCTCGTAACTGCGCATGTAAAAAATTATGCAAACCTTCATTATCTCTCCCTTTGTTTTTGGCAGCTTGCAGAGCGCCTGTGAAGTCTATTCCAACTATTTAAAGAGGTGCAGTCCTTGTTACTCGGTTGGCAGGCAGAGAAAGTATTTCTCCTCGCAGTGGTCTGTAATTATAGTTTCTGCATATAATGCATGTTCTTATGACATTTTCAACTTTCTGTCGTCCTCCGAGTATCCAAAACTTGGTTCTTAAACGGTCCAGTGTGTCTCGCACTCCACCGTTAAATGTTTCTTCATGCACATGGCTAAAGAGTATCCTTGTAAAATGAGTTTTCCCAGGTATTACTATCGGATGCTTTTCGTTAATTGTCATACTTGTCTCTTGGAGTCGTCCTTCTAGTCTCAATATGCCTTGTTCGTCTGTGAATACCTGACATCCTCTTATTGTCTCATGCGCTCCGACTTTCTTCAGTTCTTTGGCAAGTTCGCGATTTTGTTCTTGCCAAATAATACGGTTCTCCGCGGCCTCGATCTCTTCAGCTGTTAGAAGACCGTATACTTTGTCGCGTTGAAAATTGCTGTAGAAGCGAGACATCCGAGCTGTTACCCTTAACATCTATCAGTAAGTGCCAAACTTTTCCATTTCGATTCCTCGTTCTGCGCCTTGTTCCGTCGTATGTTCAACAAGTATTTCAACTTCCCTACTTTCTTCATTACCACCTGGCTCTTTGTAACTTGGAAAGCTTTGTTCTGTAACCACTCCGGTTCTTTCCACCAAATTTCTGCTGATGAAAGTTGTTCCACGGTGAGCCCTCTGGTTAGAAGATGCGCCGGATTTTCATTACTGCTCACGTATGCCTCACTTCTGCCAATTTTCTAATTTCTTGTAGTCAATATTCAACGAATGCTTCACGCCTTTTTTTTTTCATTTCTTATTCAGTTTAACACGATTGTAGCATCCGTCCAAAAGTTCACCAGGTCAATTTCTTGTTTCAGGTTACTTTTGATGTAAATCCGCATTCCCAGAGATAGTGTTGCTCTTAAAAGTTCTAATTTACTTTACTTTTTGCTAGAATCAGAGCACTATCTCTTTGACTCTGTTTTCGTACGACAGTACCATGTAGGCTGCACTTCCATACGCCACAGGGCTTGCATCGGAGAAAATGTGCAATTCTGTGTTCAGATGCTGTTTCTTATTTGAGACGTACTGCAGTGTTACTTTTACATTTTCGATTGATTTAATTTCCTCCAACCACTTCCTCCATACCTTCTTATCTTGCTCTGATAAATGATCGTCCCAAGAAATTCCAGACTTCCAGAGCCTTTTTATCGCTATCTTTGCTCTTACTGCGACAGGTGTTAGAAATCCCAGTGAATCGAATATCTTGGCACTTTCTTGAAGTACTGCTCGCTTAGTCAGCCTTTGTTGTCTTCTGCTGACTTCTGCTGTCACCCATTTTTTCACAGGATAGCACAAAGTATCGTCATCTGTATTCCATGTCATTCCTAGAACGTTGCTTTCACTTGATGATGTAGGAACAGCATCTTGATTCTCTGAAAAAATGTTTCCTCATCTCTTCACTGTTCGATGTCCATTTCCTTAGGTTCATTCCTGCTCTGCGAAAAACTTTCTTTGCGTCTCGATATAAACCTTTCGCTTGACTCTCGTGCGTTGCTCCAGTCATGACATCATCAACGTAAATTGAATTTCAAAGTTTATCGACCATTTCGGGAAAGTTTTCCTGTTCTTGATTGAGTTGATGCTGTATTGTTGCTGCCATCAAGAAACTGCTTGGCGTTGTATCAAACGTCACCCTGGTCATCCTCCATGCAACGATGTTTTCTTTAGTTAAGTCGCAGTGCTCGTTTTTCCACCACAAAAACAAAGGGCGTCTCGACCTTCTTCGTGAATACTTATCTGCAGGAATGCCTTCTCCACGTCTGCCGTCATTGCAACTGAGTGTTTGCGGAAGTTCATTATCAATGCCAGTATGTCCGGATTCAAGTTTTCTACGGCTTCTAGGTTTTCCTTCAACGACATCCCTGCATGGTGTCATTGACGACGAAGCGTCAAACACCATCCTCACTTATGTTGTCAGTCGATCTTCTCTAATGACTGTTTGATGTGGCATGTACAACGTACTCAGATTAATCCGACGTCGCTAGCTCTGCCACTCCCGATGTATTCTTTCATAGCACTGTTGTATCTTTCTCTTAGCACCGAGTTGTTCTGAAGTCTTCCAGATACTTGCATCAATCTTCTAATTGCTATTTCCTTGTAGTCTTTCATGTTCACTGCTTATTTCCATGGTAGTCTTACTTTGTATCCACCTCCATCCCTCTCCACCGTCTTTTCAAATGATGCAAAAAGGTGGTCAACTCTACGCAGGCTGGTCTTCATTTCCGTTATCCCAGTGTTTTTGAGCTCCCAAAATATTTGGATGGCATCCGTTATCTCGTCTGTTCTTTCTGTAGCGTGAAGAAACATGACTGATTTTGCTTCTCTGAAGTATGATTCTACACCACATGGTCCATGTAAAATCCAACCTAGAATGATTTCTGCGAACATCGTGTGTTCATTTGACCTTTTTACGCGTCCTGTTATTGCCTCGCAGTATAAAGCAGATCCTATGAGTAAGCTTGTTTCCTGCGTTGTACGTTTTTCATGGTTGTCATCAGCGATTTTCGTCCCCATTTTCTTCATATAGGACTTGGAGTTGTCCTTTGGGCTAGGGAGTCTCGTCCTTGATATCATCTCTATTTCAATAGCCTCCATTACCAGTGATTCCCCATCTGGAGTTTCCTTCAGTGCGACTTGGACAACGTTCATAACACTTTCACTTTCTTTTCCTCCAAATGATCCAACTGTCAGTTTTTTCTTCGCGGAGTACCTTGCAACCAATTCTTCGTGACAGACTTGTTTGTATGAAGGATCTTTGGCTTCCGCTGTCCAATAAAATTCTTGCGTACTCTCCTTTACCTTCACCTTTTGCCCATGCTACGGCCGTCTGCAATAGAACACGGTGGCGTTCTTCTTGCAGTTTATAAATGCTAGCCAGGTTGCACGATATGTTAAGAGACATATCGCCATTTCGTTCCTTACTTTTGTCATTATGCTTGCTGCCTTCAGTGCCCTTTGTCCTGCACATGGACGTTGCGTGTCTTGCTCTGCAACGTTTACGAACTGCCGGAGACTTTATGAACTGTTGCGTAGTGATTTGGTCTCGTGCACCTAAAGCACCTGTTTTCTTCTCTAAGCTTTTTCCACTTTTGTCGTCGTATTTTAGTGATCTCCTACAGTTTTCAGTGCTGTCATTGGTTAGATCACAGAAGCAACATCTTTTTTTCTGACGGAGCTCTGAAATGCGGAAGTCTTGCTTGTTAAGTTGGATCGGTTAGTCCATTTTCTTCGAGGTCTGTCTTCCTTTTCTTCGAAAATTTCTAGCGACTCTCTGCACCTCACTTGTCCTTGCAAAAATGCTATCAATCCTTTTAGTGTACCTTCACTAAAACCAACGTTGCTTTCTCCTCCCGAAGTCCCTGCTCTCTCTTGCGTACTTTGCCTTCTCTTCTCGTAAAATTGGTATTCAATGAACAATTCTTGTGATGTGCAACGCGTTAAGATCGGCATAAGCATCGTAGCGTACGAACTCAATGTAACTCCGAGTGCTTCCAATGCGTTCGTGTGTACTTGCACTGTCTGGCACAGTTCGCGTAAACCTTTGACATCTTTTGGATTCCTAACTAGTTCTAACTTGATCAATGCATTCATGTGAATTTATTGCAATTGTGCTTCATTGGCATACTCCTCTTTCAGCAGCTTAACGGCTCTCTGGTAATATTTATCGGAGTATTGTAGTCATTCAATAAAAGCTGCCGCCTTTCCGTCAAGGACAGAGATTAGGTAGTGAAACCTTCAACTTTCTGGTAAGTTTTGTCGAAGATGTATCGCGCTTTCAAACTGCGTCCAAAATCTTTGCCACGTCAACGTGTTCCCGTCAAACCTGAACGTGTCTGTTTTCGGCAATTTCACAAAGAAATCAGTAGTCCGATTTCCTGACACTGTCGGTTCAGTTCTTGTTTTTTCCTTCGACGGTTGTCCATCATGCATTGTGACTCTTAACTTCTCGATGTAGGACTCTATTCTTGAAGTGGCCGTAATAATCTTCATATCGTATTCCACTACTCTCGCAAATTCATCGGCTGCTGTTTCCTCTGTTATAAACGACTCCATCTGCGCATTTGCCAACTCTCCGTGATGCCGTTGATTTGGCTAAGGTTTACGCTTAGAGATTCTACGCCTTCTTCATCATTCATCTTTCTTTCCGTCTCTGTGACGAGATTCGTTACCTGCGTCCTCAGCGTTTTCCTATTCTGCGAAACGACGTTCCAATTCATGGTGAACAAGATGCAGGCTTAAATTCACGATGTAACGATGACCTCTTTCTTGTCGGTAGCCCTCGGCTCCGCGGCGGCCGCTCCCGTTGTCACGTCTGCTTCCTCGATCTCTTCAGCTGGGGCTCTGGCGTGCCGGTTTTGTCGACGAGGGGAGGTTGGTGACGGAACCACGCTGTGAATGAACAGACCGGGGAGCCACGACAGTTAGAACCGTTTATTTTGTGATTATTTGAACGTGAACAATATGATGATGCTATGATGATGATGATGATGATGATCCTTGTATATTTGGCACCTACCCACTCTGGGGGATCAGCCATGAGTCGGGCGGATCATGCATGATGATAGGTGTTCTTTCTCTTATAATTCTTCGCCGTCTTCTCCTTTATCTTCCTGTTTCTACATTGATCATCGAAAAGTTCCAGCAGCTCCCGTGCTTATACATACATACATATATATATATATATATATATATATATATATATATATATATATATATATATATATATATATATATTTATATATATGTATGTATGTATGTATGTATGTATATATGTATGTATGTATATATGTATGTATGTGTGTGCGTGTGTGTGTGTGCGCGCGTGTGCGCGTGTGTGTGCGTGTGTGTGCGTGTGTGTGTGTGTGATGCGTGCGTGCGTGCGTGTGTGTCACGTAGAGCGACCGAACGCCACACGATACAGTTTCGTCATGTTCCCTGCTCTCTTACAAACCGACAGGAAAGAGAAAGATGTGTTCCACCTTCGGGACATCTTAGGTGAATGCACTAGAGACCCGTTTATTTCTAATTAATTTATCGATTGATTCGTTCAATACCTTTTTTTAAGCGAAGCCTCAAATACTGCATTAAACGCAAAAAATTAACCACCGAAGGCGGAAACACGAGGGAAGCGAAAGGTTAGTATCGCAAAGCTACGGCACAATGAAGCATCATGGGTCCCGAAAACTTGTGGCGGCATCATTGCGTCACTATGACGTACCATAAAGCGGCGACAAACGAACACGATATCGCGTGACATTGTCGATTGGTGAAAGGTGACCAATCGCGGATACAGTGCGAAATCGGGCGAGATGCCAAAATCTTGCGATGATGATGATAATGATGATGATGGTGAAGATGATGATGATAATAATGATAATGATAATAATGATAATGCTAATAATAAAAATAATAAAAAATAATGATGATGATGATGATGATGATGATGATGATGATGATGATGATGATGATTATGATGATACCCAGCCCCTTGTAACGGGTGATCAAACGGGAAATCCGGATCTGGTACAGTTTCTCTAATTATTGGTTTGGTGTATTTGCTGCCGGACCTGTTCTATCCTGCAGATAGTCGCACACCACAATTGTTCTAACCGACGATTCGTTGCCTCCGCCGCTTCCCACTGCAACCGCAGTGGGAAGCGGTGGAGGCAACGAATATTCCGCGTGTAGTTGTCAACCACGTTAGGTGCAGAAAGTTTTCTGAGACGGGCGGGGAAGAATAATACAATGACTTGTTTTTCTATCATGCTTTTTGCCTTCGAGTTATCCTGTGCAAATGCTTGAGGGCTCGTACGACTGTTCATTGCTAATAATTCCGCGCAAACGGGCTGATAGCTTCTAAACCAATCTTTCAAACCCCAATCGTCCCCAGAAGTCAAAGCCGGCGACTACGATTCTCACCCTCGGCGAAGCGATGGATGACGTTTGTGCGAGAGAGCGCAGGGGAGAGTGCGGCGATGCGCAAATAAGGCCGAGGAAAAATGCCTTCCCCCCCCCCCCTCCTCCCGTTCTCGCCTCGTCTCGAAGACGTACGAAAATGTAAATAAATACGCACAGATGGAGGAGGCTAAGACCTCGGCACACGAGAGTTGCACGCCACTGAAGTGCCATAGAGCGCGGCAGTCACGGAATGAACTCGCTTCCGGTCTGGCGACAGAACTGGGCGACTCCAACAAGACGATGGCGACGAGAATAGTTACGAGAAGTTTATATAGGGGTCGGTAAAACAGTTATAACTATTTCGTCAAACGAGCGACGAGGCCGGCATCTCCGACAGCGTGTGGCGCGAACCGTGGACATAATTGATTAAGTCGTGCAGTTTTGGATTCGTTTTCACGTGAGCTGGGCCGGTTTACCGAACTCTTCGACGCAGAAGCAAAGACGATCGACTTGAGATTCCACAACTGCGGCCATAATTTGCAAGGTAAGTTTAAATTAACTCGACCAGAAAACGAACTTGGCAGCCGCCTAATGTTAACCCGTCGTGTACTGATATGTCCAGTGAAAGACGTGCAACAGTTGTGTGGCTTGTAATCCATAAATTCCAACCAAAAGCGAGAACTTACGCCCGGTGCACTATCCGTTGACTATGCTATTTGTTGACTTCATACAGCTATATGGCTTAGTAAAACCTTTCGTTCGTTTGGCTAGTTAGCTCATGGTTTGAGAATGTAAAAAAAAAAGCAGGACAATATAAGCTAGGATGAAATGAATGAAATGACAAAACAAATTGAGAAGGGTGGGAATGCTGGTGAATATACTTATTTTGTGCGGCTTTATCGTGAAGGTGACAACCCGACGCTGGTCTCGATAATATTTACTCAATAGCACACAATCGGAAATCAGTAGCGTGTTTGCATGCCTTCCTAGACTATATTAAGCTGCTGTTTTTATATTTTATTTCCTTGTGAAGTCACAATTCATAGTCTCGAGCTGCTGCGTTTGATTGAACGCCCGTATTGAATTGATCGCCTGCGTGAACACAATACAAAAAATATAACCTGAGTCACCGTGAATTCTCGAGTCCCATCAATCATTCGATCAGCCACCAATAATACGATCAGCCGTGAATGACAAAGAACAAACCAGGCCTAAGTGTTCTCGATCATGCGGCGGGATCCCCATCTTTCAAATGTTGTGGCTTAGAATCTCTCCAAACGGAAGCGTTGCTTTCTCTCAATTTACGACATAATTCCTCTCAATATGTGCTCTCAATTTGCGTAATATTGCCTATACGCAACATTAAAAAAGCACACGACAGAGGCATTCCTCAATTTTTTTTTTTAAGACGACAGACTTTCACGAGCGGTTATGAACCGACAGTGATATTAGGACTGCGAAAAGTGTGACATTGTGTCTGGATGCTCACCCTTTCCCTATTGAAACGTTCCGTATGCGAGTCCGATAATTCCATATGTTTCCACACGGAATCCGCATGTTTTCCGTATATTTTATATATTTTTTTTCATATATTTCCGTAAGACGCTTACGGAAACATACGGAATTATTGGACATCTCATACGGAACGTTTCAATAGGGTTTCCTCTTTCTATTTACCTAATAATTAAAACCAACATCAAATTTTACGTTTTACATCCCAAAACCACGATACGATTACGAGAGTCGCCGCGGTGGAGAGCTCCGGTAATTTCGACCATCTGATGTTTGTTCTTTCACGTGCACTCGGATCGCACTGTACACCGACCTCTATAGCGTTTCGGCTTCATCGAAATGCGACCGCCGCAGCAAACATCGAACCCGCGACCTTAAATATTTCTCACTACCTCTGACGTTCGAACTACCCGATCCCCTTCGCCAGCGTAGGGCGTCATACCAGTTATCTCTATACCGGTTATTATCCTCGCCTTTCCTCTCTTTCTCCTGTTTTCTCTATTTTCCTCGTTAAAACAACTAGTACTGTCCTTATTCGGTCTCATTCGGTTCTGTCTCACACTACTGTTGTGTTCACGCTACTTGTTCACACCGTTTGACGGTTCTGTCACCCACTGATTTGCTTCGTTTGATTGTGTCTCACAAAGAAACGAGCCCTGCAACCAATCTCCCCTGCTTTCGTACCGTCACTCGATCTGAAACCCATCACATAACGTCGCCCTGTACGTGTCACTGTGAAGGCAAGCACGCGAGTTTTGTTAAACACGCACACGAGATGACGACACGTTTATACGCTGCCAGCAAGCGGCGTAGCCGGGAGTTCTTTTCGGGGGTGGTGGATAGAGGGAGCTACACTATAAGCTTTTGCGTGACCAAGTGTAAACCGGCGACCAGCCGCTTGTAGCGTGAAGCTACGCAGGGTGTAATCGACAAGGATTTCTCGGGAAAGGAAGCTTCTTAGTTGCCGAAACGTTCGTCTGGGTCCAGGCGCTTTTTCTTTTAGCCTTTTTAAATGTTTTTATGGGTATAACTTGGGAAAGGGAGTGGGGGGCGGGAGGATGTAAAGGGTTGAATTCCTCCCCACCTGGACTCCCGGCCGCAGTGTAAGATAAGAAAAGTATCTTACACCATGCTCCTGGCTACGTTCGTGCTGGATGGATGGATGGATGGATGGATGGACGGACGGACGGACGGACGGACGGACGGACGGACGGATGTATATGGCTGTACCCTTTAGATCGGGCGGTGGCTAGCGCCACCAAGCCGTAATACTTAATGAACCAAAAACTAGATTTATTTTTTTTTCCTTAAAAAGTGAGTTTGAGGATTCGTACTTTGCAGTGAGGAGTTTAATTTTCACTCGTGCCTTGACTTTCTCCACCAATCAGATAACCTCCTTCTAGTTAAGTCTACCCGCTTAAAGTCTATTTTGCTATAGTTGACGTACCACGGCCCCTGTCGAGGAAGTCCGGGGTTTGTCATGGCTGCACGCGATCCGCGCCTATTGCGTCTTTGAGCTCCAATCTGTGACGGCGGTGACAGAGAGAGAGAGAGAGAGAGAGAGAGAGAGAGAGAGAGAGAGAGAGAGAGAGCGGGGGGTGGGGAATGGGACGGCCTCCGTCGGCGCCTGCGCTCCTGCAATTCCAATTGAGGAATCGCCACAGCCCTTTCCGACCAAAAGTGGGCCAAGGATGTGTGAACAGCGCGCACTGTCGCATTGTATATATACGTGACCCGAACGCAGCACGAGTGACGTGACGAAATATGAAGGCAGGCAACCGATAGATGAGTGGAGTAGAGCTCAAGACAAAAAAACATCCGGCACCGACAGCGCATTCTGTGAGTCACATGGTCTGAGTGCGTGACGCGGCTAGATGGACCGAGGCAAAGTTGCTGAGAACCGAGAAAGACTATAATGGAACATTAAAGAGAGAAACACTTTTTCTTGCATAAGTAAATGGTCCGGCCGCAATAGTAAAATCACCGCTTTCACCCGTCACGGTGGTCCTGTCTATACGACACTCGACTGCCGACCCGACGGTTGGAGAATCGACATTCCAGAAATGGCAAAACGCATTTTAGATTTGGTCGAAAGATGGTAGTGGCCCGTGTGCTAGGATTTAGGTAGACGTTAAAGAACCCTCCGAGCAGGGGCGTAGACAGACATTTTTTGGGAGAGAGGGGGGGGGGGTCATTTTTTATACCATATCATATTTATTCCAGACAACCCGTATACATAGTTGGTTAAGGGATTGGCATAAAGGCAAAAAAAAAGCCTGACGAAGTGCCAGCCGTTCCCTGTGTACACACGTACATAAGCGGTTATAGCAGAACAAAATTGAATGTATACTATTAATAGCATCAAACTTTGGAAACTTTTTTGCTGACATTAAGCCATTTGACGAAAATATGCGCATAATTGTGATTAGCACATAAGGTGTAATGAGAAATCATTTATGCACAACAATGCCTGCCAAATAGAAAAAATAATTAAAAATATAGGAATGGGCCGCATATACAAGTTACACAAGAAGATGAATCGGAAGAGACATGAAAGTTTTTAGGAGGAATATTTGAATCTTCTTCTTGAAGACATTCGTTCCGTATGCCATAGCTAAAAAAATCGGGGGGAAGGTGGGGGGAGGGGCTCGGTGTGCCACCCCTTGACAGCACTATACCGCCTCCATGGTCGAAATTTCCGCAGCCCTCCAATACGGCGTTCCTCGTAACCATATCGCACTATCGAGGCGTAAAAAAATTATTGCGATATTAACGTCACGGCTTGCTGAAGCGAAACACTGGGTGAGCGAGAGAATGCGCAAAAAGAAAACGCGCCCGACGACGTTCAAAGTTGACGCACCCATCGCCGTGACGTCATGAATTTTGTAGACGTTCGCCGGTGACTACGTAGTTCTTAACCGGTCAAAACATGAAGTAGGGTGACCTCCGATGAGGCCAGATTAAGCGATATCCCAAGTTTCAGGAAACTTTATTGGGCCAATGTCGTCAAAACAGAAGGAGACGCTTCTGTTTTGACGATAAACAAAAAAAGACGTCAAGTCGAAAGATTTCAACGCGAAACTCAATAATAAGACATTGGTCTCAATTTCCTAGCATATTATTATACATATTTATTTATTTATTTATTTATTTATTTATTTATTTATTTATTTATTTATTTATTTATTTATTTATTTATTTATTTATTTATTTATTTATTTATTTATTTATTTATTTATTACATACTTTCAGAGCCCGAGGGCATTACAGAGAGGAGTGCGTAACATGAATGTATACAAATGAGCGATACTACATCGACTTTAAATACAAATCAAGAAAACACCATGTCTCGAATGGAACTTTTGACGCTAGCATAAGTAATTGTTGCCATGGAGGCGGGAAGGTGATTCCATTCTCTGCTGGTCTGCGGGATAAAAGAGTGGCTGTGTATGCCAGTACATCGTGGTGGAACACCAAACCTTAAGGCTGTGTGGTCCATGCGTGATGAAATATACTCAGGTTGACGGAAAAGATAGTTTTTTAAATGTTCATTTTGATGATGAATTTTATGAGACAATGACGAAGACATTTTGACGTAAAGACAGATCAGGCAGTTGTAGTGTATTCTTTATTTTAGATACGGAAGCGTAACGGGAGTAATCAAACAAAATAAACCGGGCGGCTTGATTCTGAACAGATTCAAGGGTGTGTTGATTAATGCAATCCGATTGGGGTCCCAGATGTTGCGTGCGTATTCTAGTATCGGACGTACTAAAATTTTATCCAAGATTAATTTGAAAGAAGGGGGAGCTTTAGAAAAAAAATACGGCAATTACGGTAAAATTAATAGCATTAGGGTTCTCATAATAATAATCATCATTCTAAAGCATTTCATTGTTTCCATTTTGTGGGCACTTTTTTTTCAGGTTCGTAATATTCAGTTTACGAAAACTGCAATACAAATATTGATTGATTGATATGTGGGTTTTAACGTCCCAAAAGCACCATATGATTATGAGAGACGCCGTAGTGGAGGGCTCCGGAAATTTCGACCACCTGGGGTTCTTTAAACGTGCACCCAAATCTGAGCACACGGGCCTACAACATTTCCGCCTCCATCGGAAGTGCAGCCGCCGCAGCCGGGATTCGATCCCGCGACCTGCGGGTCAGCAGCCGAGTACCTTAGCCACTAGACAGACCACCGTGGCGGGGCCTGCAATAAAAGTAGAGGGACGACGCTTGTGGTTGTGACGTTCACGTGCCGATCTTACAGAGTATAGGCCCGCTCCACTGTATATGTATAAAGGTGTTCACTGACATCTACATTCATGGTAAACAAACATCCACTTGCGTTTGCAAAGCCACCCACAGAAATTATTTGACTGGCATTGTGTCCGCACTACCCGACATCTTACACGATTATGGAAGTGTAACATCAAATCGACATGAGTGATCACAAGCATGCATATCAACGCTGCTGACAGGTGACAATAACAATCGTGCACGGCTTTTCTATTGCAAAGCTTTTGCTTTTTTTTCTGTTCAAATGTGCAATTTCGAGTACACGTCATCAGATAAGGCAAGTTAACGATCAACTAAATCAAAGCTCCTGATATTTTCACCTGTATCAATATGCAGTACGTATAATCCCAGGTACGTATTAAGCCCCATGCTTCCGATTTTTGTCGGAATGTACATCATCATTGCTATCTTCTACATTTTCCTTCCTCAGATTCATCATATGGTTATTATATTCTGATCAACGTCTCTCACTTCTTTAATCAGCATTAGCATCATCACTTACACTCGGCTGCTTTCCTTCGTCAATATCGTTTTCATCCATTTCTTAATAGATTTTTTTTTAGTTTACTTAGTGGCATTTCACGTTCATCTCAAATAATCTTACGCGCATTATAGCGCAGCATAGCAAACGAGGGGTCGCAAACGAGGGATTTGTTATTATCAGTATATGATTAAATGAAATAGTCCCTACGTGGGACTGATCCGGATGCGCGACCCCGTGGCATTCAGCACGACAAAAAAAAAAAGATAATTTCCTTTCTTCCAGTCTTCTGATTTGATTGATATGTGGGGTTTAACGTTCCAAAACCACTATATGATTATGAGAGAGGGCGTAGTGGAGGGCTCCGGAAATTTAGACCACCTGGGGTTCTTTAACGTGCACCCAAATCTGAGCACACGGGCCTACAACATTTCCGCCTTCATCGGAAATGCAGCCGCCGCATTCCAGTCTTCTGCAGTCAGGGTTGCGGCCACAATTTCTTTTTCTTCAAATAGTGAGTGTGTGTGTGGGGGGGGGGGGGTGGAGGGAGGTATGCAGCAGTACTTGGCGTATCTCGGTACTTTGGCTTGTATGTGTGCGTAAATATATGCCCCCTTCTCCATAGTCGCCTATGAGAGGAGGGGGTGCAGAGTCTGCCCCATACATTGACTCAGTGAGGTGAGGGGCGCTGCGATCGTCCTCCCCCTTGAAGGGGAACACTTAGCACGCTCAAGCAGGCCAGACAAGCCGGCGACGTCTTAAAGTCGATTCTAAACGCGCGAAAGAAGACCTCAGTGTCTTCCGGGAGTTGCAAGCCAACTGATTCAGACTCTTTAAGAGCAACAGGCTAGTGAGTTGTTACGTGTACTTCGTACAGTTTCGAGTGTTTGTGTGTGCGTAAGTCTATGCAGCTAGCGGCACTTCCTCGTTACATTTTATATAGTACAGAACAAATAAAAGAGGGAGAAGGGAACGATAGTCGGTTACAAGACCCGCGCGCCATTGTTGCATTGGATCTAATTCGAGAGCCCTGCCACATCTCGACGTATGCAGTTAACGGCTTGGCACGTAGCGTCTGCAAGCCATTCGCGCGCTGCAGCGGGTAGTTGGAAGGTCAATGGATCTATATAACTGTCTATTGAAAGCCTATAGGACGAAAACGACATAATTACGTTTCGACAAATAGATAAGTAAATAACAATCTGATCGATATTGCATGAAAATAGCGTTTATCATATTCATTTGTGGATATACTGCAATGGCCGACGTTGGCCAACACTGGTCAACATAGTCATCCAACGCTAGCCAATGCTAACAATATCCACTATTGGCAGTATGCGAACAGAAAACTCGCCGGGTTTCTTACGCTTTCGTATACGACGACCCGAAGGCGAAGGACATCTCTTCACTATCAATCGATGAACCTCCTCCACCGCTGCTCTGAAAGTTTCCTGCACCTAACGTGGTTGTGAACTGTCTTGTGGGTCTCACAAAATTTGACCAACTGTGACGTCGACGCAGTGGTGTTAATGGGAGCGGTGTGCGGGGGTCCTTACTTCAAGCGTCCTCAGGCTGGGGGGTGGGGGGTCGACACACCTTGCAAGTGCCCCCCCCCCCTTGTGACTTATTTTCCAAATTACACATTTGAATTTCTTGAAAGTCAAGGAGAACGCACTTCGCTTAAGACCAACTGTGAAATCTGAAAGTCTAAATCCGATGAACAGAAACCGATTACTATTAAGCGGTAAACAGTATAAGGTATACCTCTGCGCGATAGCACAAAAAATGCTACGTTTTTGTTTTTTTTTGTTTTTTTTTGCACATTGTGCACTCCCTTGCACATTCTTTAACCCAAACGAAACAGCTGCAAAAATTCTGCCGACTGCTACGAGTTCCTATTGTTAACTAACTTCGCCAGGCCATGTCACTTACATACTATTGGCTATACAGTGCTATTTTGTCTGATGGTGCCGATGCTAATGTTTTTAGCATCATTACTTTTATGTGAATACATAACCGTTATTTTATATGGTCAAATTAACCCAAACGAAATGGCCGTCGTTGCAAGGCGCGTTGCCTCTTGTGGCTTTTATGAAAGACTTACGCCACAGCGTCGCAGGTGACCTCATTCCGCGATTTTCGCACCACTTGAACCATCGATCAATTTTCGCCGTTTATTAAGGAATTTATAGCTGATTTCGCCTTAGTAGACCGATACATAGGGAATGCATATACCTGGAGACATGTTGAATTAAGTTAGAAGTAATCGTCGACACTATCACGACGAACTTCAGCGTATAGCTGATATTGCGTGCAAGATTATTGGCAAGACACTGCCTCCAGAAAAGCATCCAAAGTCAACACGGAGCGCATCCCTTTATTTGCTTGATGAACCTACTTAAAAGGGCATTGCGTGACGTGTAGGTTTGGGGTATAGAGCCGCATGACCCCGAGCACTCCGCCACCATGCACTAGAGCACATTCAGTCGATAGCAGCAAGATTTGTTCTGGGAAAATATGACCGAACTGAAAGCTCTCAATGTATGAAAAGAGAACTTAACTGGCAATACTCACAAGATCGAAGACGTAATCTAAGATTTAAATTACTTTATTCAATCTATAACAAGAAAACAGGCATTAATCCTTCAGGATATTTAAAACCAGCGCATTATCAATCCTCTCGTCATGACCACAAATTTAAAGTACGGCCATACAACCCAAGAACGGATCTCTTTAAGCATTCTTTTTTTTTTCGCAAGCCATTGTCGAATGGAATATGTTACCATCTGATTTAGTTGGCCACAGGCTGCGGATTCATTCTATGAGGCACTGTGCCCCCCGCAATAATGCCTAAGATGCCGCTGTGGGTAATCTTCAAAATAAGAAATAAATAAAAAAAACCGCGGCGAGTCACTGAATGCGTAGCGCCTGGGCTTTTACGGGGTCGGTAATTCGTAACTGGAAATTTACGTTGCCGCTCGGGTGAAGAAGAGAGTCCATTAATTCGTGTGTCATTGAACCATGTATATATAGGCGCTAAACCGTTCTCTTGAGTGAGCGTATAGCCCGTGTTCGTCCCGGCCCTTTCTTTGACTGTTTATTATAGTTTAAGCCTACAGAAGGATTTTATTGATTGATATGTGTGGTTTAACGTCCCAAACCCACCATATGGTTATGAGAGACGCCGTAGTGGAGGGCTCCGGAAATTTCGACAACCTGGGGTTCTTTAACGTGCGCCCAAATTCGAGCACACGGACCTACAAGCCTACAGAAGGGAAGCACGTGAGGGTGAGGAAAAAAATCGGACGGACATGTGAGATTAAAAAGTTTACGGGTACAACGTATACTAGCAGCAAGCACAGGAGCGCGTTAATTAATGAAACACGTGAGAGGTATGGAATGGGCGCAGTCAGGTCGAACACTCAGACGACTACACCGCCCAGTCCTTGAAATTATCAGCGATGCACAATTGTTTCCGGTTATATATCAGTCGTAGGTGACGTATACTTCTTCACGGCATTCGTATAAGGAACGATTGAATGGATTGAAAGGGCCGCAGTTATGCCGCATAAATCATCCGCGAGCTTCGTACAGAAAGAACGTAATTGACATATGGCTTTCAAAAGAAACATTCTCCTGTTTTCAATTCCTTGCTAGTCACGCGCGATATAGAGCTTCGCATGGTTCAACTCGCTTGAATGAATGAACGAACGGACTGCAACGCGATTGAAGACGAATAGGCGTTACGAGAAATAGCCATACGAGAAGTGCAACCGACTTGCAGCATAACGGAATGTCGCTGAAGCGGTTTTCAAAGCAGTCTGTATCTATGTCGACCGTCACACACTGGCAAAATTGAAATTTAAGACTGTGTCAAGGAAGGTAAATGAATGGTCATTTTGTAACACATCTGCTATCCACGTCGGCCATGAAGTGGGCTCAGCGCTGGAAGAGGACAGAGACGAGACGACACCAACAAGCTATGCTTTTTTTTTTATTTTTGTGTTTACAGGCTAAACACAATTAAGTGCGTTGTCCAAGTCCAACGTTACGCGTTTGGTATTCGATGAAAACATATAGATATTGTAATACAATATTTCCCGTGAGTCAACGCGACCAGCCGAAAGGAAGCCACCCCAATTTTCAGGAATAACAACGTTTTTGTTGTTGTTGTCGTTGTTAAGTAAGTATAAATGAAGAATTTCTCGCATTTTCATGGCGACAAATACGTACTTTCAATTCGTAGTTAGCAAAAAAAATAAACATCGAGAAAAACAATATCTTATAGCGTTCGTCGAAATGAAGGGTTCTCGTTTTGACACATTTTGGTAATGATAATTTTCGGCGCATGCGATCCCCACAAGGCTGTTCATGTCCGCGGGTTCGAATCCCGGCTGAGGCGGCTGCATTTCCGATGGAGGCGGAAATGGTGTAGGCCCGTGTGCTCAGATTTGGGTGCACGTTAAAGAACCCCAGGTGGTCTAAATTTCCGGAGCCCTCCACTACGGCGTCTCTCATAATCATATGGTGGTTTTGGGACGTTAAACCCCACATATCAATCAATCAATCAAGGCTGTTCATGTCAATCTGCGTCAGCCCCAAGCAGTAAATGTGCGACCTCTTTGCTACTTCGAGCCAAAGTGAATGACGATGTACATTGGCCAAAAACACATACGCGCTCATTTCGAACGCGTCATACTGCAGCCAGATCGTCTTTCTCTTTTCTGCCACTTTTTTTTTTCCAGCGCAGAGTCCCCGCCTGGCGAAAGGAGGCACTTCGCACGCAACATGCTGCCCGCGCTGTACTGCTTGGCAACGACAGCACTTATCACAGGCAAGTCGTACTTATACCTATAGAGGTTATCTGTTTCCTTCCTTCTAGGTGAAGACTAGTGCACGAAAAAGGCCAGCCAAGGTGCGACGGGCAGCCGAGCGCTGTTCTTGTGATAGCGCAAGTCACTATTACGAGTGTAGGCATCCATGCGTAATACGTTAGGAGCCGCCACCATCGTGCACACACTTTTTAAGGCTCCGGCAAGCGTGGCAAAACGAAGTCACGGAACCACTGATGACGAGGTTTTTCTTTCTTTCAACACATTCTGGCTTATACACGTAGTCTTCAGTAGCTCATTGTACGTAAGACGTACAACAGCTCATTGAAGCACAATAACTGTACCGTATCACCTCGGATGTAACGCGTTTCATTTCTTCAGACTTTTCTTACCAATAAAGTCAACCCTCGCGTTAGTCAAGGTCACGTCACAGTAGAGCAAATGTGGTATTTGCAACCTCTGGTACCCTTGAACCATTATTGGCATTAGCGTCACAGTCTAACGAAACTTCAACCACAACGAAGCCGCAGCGGTTATCTGTTAAAGTGTGTATTCACCGTTCTACTGTATCACTTCAGCTGGAATGCTAAAGTCTGCCTCGAAGTAAAGTACTTTGAACAATGTGCTACTTACCTGCTCCAAGCGGTGAGCCAATGAGACCATCTGCAAGCCGAGACGGCCACACCAAGGGCGACCAACGCTGGAACTGAGAGCGACACCGTAAAAAATTGTCTCCCCCTCCTCTCCTTAACTAATAATGATCTTGAATAACACGTCTTGCGCTGATCGCTCACGTTCCTTCTGTCCGTCCTCGCATCACTACACGCACCACAGAACGAAGAACCAGCGGTCAAACTGTCCCTTGCGCATCCACACCTGCACTTGAACGCTTCTGGCCCGACTGAGCATCGACGAGTTCGAACAGGAGCCCCAAAATTTCCAAGTGCAAGACTACGCATGCGCCGCTGGTGGCATGGTTTATCAGTGGCTGTTCCCGAAACTCACTCTGCATTTGTGTCCCAGCGAATCAGCGCTTCCACGAGCGCCTGGCTTGGCAACGCGGAGCGGCGATGGCGAAGCGATTTCAGGCGTGGTCGTGCGAAACACGCTTTATCTGAATGATCGCGTCGCGCGCAGAAACCGTGGCTCGCGCAAGGAGGATTAGAGAAAAATTGCTGGAGTGGAAGCTCCTGCGATGGCTTGGCAGCAGAAGTGAAGCCACCTATTGCCACTACCAAGATGGCGGAAACATGGTCTTTTCTGATAGTGCCCACTTAAAGATCAAGTGGCTTTGATACGTTATGTAAATGCTACGTTAGTTCTATATTAAAGGATAGTTGTTCCCGACGAAATAACACACAGAAACACGTATGGATGGCTGAATCTTCAAAGAACTTCGCCTCCAATGAGAGGCTTACAACGGAAAACTAGTAACCTTAAGATGCACTTGGAGCACTATGTGGCCCGAAAAAGTTCCCACATAAAACTCGTTGAGCGTGCGAGGAAAACGCTTCGTTTTAATCGCTGAACGGCGATACTTTATCATTCCCCTAGTAAGATGGCCGCCAAAGCCACCATCTTGCCAGAATAACGGCTTCACTTCTGCGCAATCATTTCCACTCCAGGAATTTTTTAAATCCTCCTTGGGCTCGCGTCGTTTCCAAGACGGTGGCTGTATGTGTAGCGTGAAGCTTATGCGCGGACGTTTGGTAAGGCGCGCGCCTGTGAAGACAACTATCGGCATGGGCCTTGGCTGGGCGCCGGCGAAAGGAACTCCGCAGGTTAGCTCAGCTCGAACGAAAGGAAGCATGCTACCAAGTTTTCAGAGCTGATAATAGCGCATTGCTTATACGTTACCATAACCACCGCAGTGTGTTAGTGGTTATATGTATAGTGCTCGTCTGCTGGCTCGTTGGACGTAGGATTGAATCCGGGCCGCGGCGGCAGCATATCAATGGGGGCGAAAATGATAGAGGCCCAGGCCGTGTGCTTAGATTTAGGTGCACGTTAAAGGGACGCTGAAACGTTTTCGGCAATTTTTTTTTACCAACACATTGGGCCGGTAGACCATGTCCCAAGGGTAATTTAGAGATCGATTTGAGCTCTCAGCGTAAACTGTGTAATTTATTACAAAGACTTTAAAGCTGCGATTCGCTCGAAATCACTGCAGATCGCTGCGACTCGGCCAAACGCGTTTTCAACCCCCCACACACCAAGCGACACGATCTGCCCTATTGAGGTCATCATTTTCAGCTGATCTGATTCGCTTTGGAACACGCAGCACAGGTATTCCTTTTCTAATAAAGAGGGAACAAATGTTGTTCGTAATTTGTAAAGCACCTTGGATTAGATAAACTTTTATTGATTGGATAAACTTTTATTTTGTAAAGCACCTTATGATTCATTTTTGATTACGGCGTCTCTCATAATCCAGAGGTGGTTTTGGGACGTTAAACTCGGACAATTATTATCATCAGATGCACCCGCGGAGAACGCAAAGAAAGCAAAAGTGAAGCGTTGGAGCGACCACATACTACGGGTCTCACAGAATAAAACAGCCACGCACCGATTATGATGATGCTGTACACTACTGCACAGAAAACCAGCATTACTTAAACACCAGCGCGAAATAAAAGCTAGACGGCTCGCATCAACTGGCCGCCAGTACGCACCAGGAGTGATTGCGCAGGCACACTCTGCGCATTTCATGTGCGCATACAGACGACACTTCACTGGCAACACATCGGAGAGTGAACAGCATAGTAATCGACAGCGCAATCAAACATAACAATATTACAATACGTTAACAATAACAACACATTAACATTGACCGTGTGTGGTTTCCTTAAGTAGTAAAGTAGTACGGGGGCGGCTTTCAGCTCTCCCATAGTACAGTATCAAGTACTGTAAATCGTTAAACCTTTTTTCTAAACACAATACGTAAACGTATTAACGTATTAACAATAACATTAACAATACGTATTAACAATAACATTAACAATACGTAAACGAAGCTTTTAAAGCTTCGTACTGTTGTACGGGACGGCTGTTGTACGGGACGGCGGGACGGCTGTTGTACGGGACGGCTTTACGCTCTCCCATAGTAGAGTCTCTATGGTAGAGTACATAGTACTCTAAATCGTTAACAACTTTTTCTAAACACACAGACTGTGCATGCAGGATTTCGTGGCCTCGGAGTAAACCGCTTTGTTTCTTGTGGACGTTTTTCTCGAGGCCGCTTAGCCAGCCTTCTCATTGTTGCTGGTGCCTACTGTTTTTGGCGTAACCGTTGTGAAGCTGTTGCAGCAGGTCGTAACCGCCGCCGGGCTCTCTTCCCGATTTTGGAGCGACTGTACAAAGAAATACTATCTGTTTTGTCGGGGGAACTCTTCTTACTGGGTGAGGAGGAATTCCTCCGACACTGGTCCTGCCGTTTTGTGTTCGTCTGTGAGAGACGTGTAAGGCTTGTTTTCAGACCTGCCTGGTATTGGTAGGTTAATCTTTGTTTAGTGCTCATACAAATGCCTTGTAAATAATATGTAAATATCTGACATATAGATCTCCACATTTTATTTGTGTGTTCTTCGTTTACCATGTATTGTGCATATGTAGACGTTGTTTTCGGAACAATTCCTGTGTAGTTGTGTATGTTGTGTTCCGTTTACATATGTGAACATATCTTTTTGTAGCAACTTTTGGTGTGTCTGTGGATGTTGTGTTCTCTCGCAATGTACTGTTGGATTGTAATTGATGTTCTCTGTCTGTGAGAATAAATTTCTCTAAACAGGCCGTTAGCAAATTATGCATTTACTAGAAGCATTGCAGTGTATGAGGCCCACGGGAAGGCCTTAAACCCTCCCATAGTAGAGTACCTAGTACTCTAAATCGTTATCCGCTTCTTCTAAACACAGGTCTGTTGCGCGTTTGTCGTCAAGTTGCTTGTCCCAGGATGGCTTTCTGCTCTCCCATCGTAGAGTACTAACTCTGGACCGTTACCCGTGCACCTTTACCACATGTTCACGCACGGTCGCGAAGAAGAACATAAACTTTATTTGCCGAATCCAAACGATTCAAGTCCGGTGTTTTTAGTGGGCCTGGGCACCCACCGCGGATGCGGTTCCGAGACCTTGTCTCGAAGCGGCTTCCTCGGCATGCTGGACGGCCCAGAGTTGTGCTGTCAGGTTCGAGCTGAGCAGTGCGGCCTTTCCACGCGAGCGGAGGCTGGCGGTGGAAGAGTGAGATGAATCGGCACTGTTCGAATTGTTTATTAGGCCCTGGCACTCCCACAGCATGTGACTAAGGGTGGCAACCTCGCCACATGACGTGCATCTGTTTGTAGTGTATATGTCTGGATACATGGCGTGCATGAGCCTAGGGTTTCTAAGTAATTTTTGTCCAGACGGCCTCAAGAAATGTGATGCCCGCAGAACGGCTTTAGGCTCTCCCTTAGTAGAGTACAATACTCTAATTCGTTACCCACTTTTTTCTAAACACACGGGAACTTCTTTTATTGACCTCTTGTCCTAGTCTTTTTCAACCCCGCAACCTTTTAGGGGCGAGGATCCTAAGAGGTTTCTAGGCCGAGACACCACCTAGTTCGATGACTCATTCAACAGGTGCGGACAGACAATTTACGGTTTACTGATAAAATCGTCCGAAGTTTCGCCCCACTCCTCATCAATCACTCCAAGAAAATGCTGTGATTTTACAGCGAAAGCTATTATGACATCAAACTCGTGTCCCCCGCAACGCCGTAGTTGTCCGCCGCCACCGTTGCCCGTGACCACATCACACGAAATTAGAAAAAAAAAAAGATCACAGCATATCCACGGAGTGAATGATGATGAATGGGGCGAAGCGTCCGTCCGTCCGTGCGTGATTCCGTCCGTTCGTTCGTTCTAGCTTCCGTCCGTCCGCCCGACCATCCGAGTGTCCATCCATCTGTCTATGCGTCCATCCGTGAGTCCGTCCGTCCATCCGTCTGTCTGACCGCGCGTCCATCCGTCCGCGCGTCTATCTATCCGTCCGTCCAACTATTGAACACAAGTACCGCAATCTCCCATCCCGCATCCCCTGTGCCTCATACCCACTCTAGAGCGGGTATGTGCCACCGGTGGCTACGTACTACTACATACATACAAGGGATGGACAGACCCACGCCTTTTAAGGAGCTTCGCCCCTAAAGACGACAGGCCTGCGCGAAAGGCACAGCACATGTCGCTAGCGAAAGCTAGAAGATCGGCCTTTCAGTGCCTTTTCTAAACACGCATTGGATAACTGCTGCAAGGACACTTGCTTGAGACCCACTACGGTATTAATAATATAAATTTTTGTGTAGTAGGCTGGCATTCGCCATGCTATTTTTCGTCATTCTTTTGAGAAGCATGGCGTCCGATGAACACTTGAAAGGAATTTTGTGCCAATTGTTCATGCAATGGGTGATCACGATGAGGAATTGTGCCTGAAGTGGGTATCATCATCATCATCATCATCATAATCAGCCTGACTACGTCCACTGCAGGACAAAGGCCTCTCCCATGTTCCGCCAGTTAACCCAGTCCTGTGCTTGCTGCTGCCAATTTATACCCGCAAGCTTCTTAATCTCATCTGCCCACCTAACCTTCTGTCTCCCCTAACCCGCTTGCCTTCTCTGGGAATCCAGTTAGTTACCCTTAACGACCAGCGGTTATCCTGTCTACGCACTACACGCCCGGTCCATGTCCATTTCTTCTTCTTGGGTATACACCACAGTTAATAGGTGAACAAGTTTTAGGGGCAAAGCTTCCTATAGCGGCACCCGTTCGTCCCTCGTAGCCGTTGTAGTATGTAACAAGCATAACATTTTGATTTCCAAGGTGGTGCCGGTGAAAAATTTCTTCTGTGCGTTGTTGAACAATAAAAAATAAAGCTCGATGTACATGCCAATGGCTGCTAATGGGGAATGAGAGACAGGAGCTTTCGGCTTTTAGTTAACGCGCATGCTGCGATCCCCATCAGCCATTGGCATGTACATTGAGCACTATCTGACAAGAAAGGGTCGCTACGTTATACTCGCTGGGTGTAACCTCCTTAGTTTTAGAAAGATTTAGCGAGCGTTGAGCCGCACTGCAATGAATACAATGAACTAGTATATACCATGAATGAACTCGAGGTTGTTAAAGGTGGGAAGTAGACCCAAAGCGCAAGCCGTAAAAAAGTGTGCATGTGCCACCTCTCGTTTAGTCCTTGGAATGTCCGCTGGATGGCGGTGCTTCTATATGGGGAATATATGATGAAAAGATGCGAGATGGTGGTACTTGGAGTGTTGAATAGATGGACGAACGAACACACAGACAGATGCATGGATGGACGCACGAACGGACGCAGGGGTGGGTGCATGGACAAACGCAGGGGTGGACGCACGAAAAGATGCACGCACGGGCGGATGGACGCATGGACGGTCACAAGAACGGACGCATGGATGGACGGAAGCAAGAACGAATGGACGGACGAATGCTTCGCCCCACTCTCCATCATTCACTCCGTGGATATGCTGCCAATTTTTTTGTAATGGGTTGGAACATTGGACGGCCCACTCGTTACGCTATTCGCATTGTGCGAGGACTGGTTGTTCTTTCGCTGTTTTAAAACGCTTGATTGATTAATATGTGTGGTTTAGCGTCCCAAAACCACCATATGATTATGAGATACGCCGTAGTGGAAGGCACCCGAAATTTCGACCGCCTGGGGTTCCATAACGTGCACCCAAATCTGAGCACACGGGCCTACAACATTTCCGCACCATCGGAAATGCAGCTGCCACAGCCGGGGTTTGATCCCGCGACCTTTAAAACGCTTTAAAAGTCGTATTAACGCGATTGCTTTGCCGACATCAGTCCTTCCTTATGCAAGTTTGCAAACAAGTCCCAAGCACCGGCGTGGCTCAGTGGTAGAATACTGGGCTGGCACCCAGCGGACCCACGTTTATTCTATAGTAACACTGACCGAACAGTGCGAATTGACTATGTTACGGACCCGACAGAGAAGAGTGCCTCGATGCGCGCGCCCCCGCTTAGAGTGGTGTGAGCCCTTGTAAGGGCAGGTGCCGCCTCCTCGGCCTTAGCGGCGGCATGGCCGCAATTTTGACTCCACTCAGTCACTTCTGCGTGTTCGCTGCGCCCGAATAATTGTGCTGGTGCTCGCTACCGTCACCGTAGCGGGTATTGCGCGCCGCAGGGCACGAATCATTGCAGAAACTCTGGAAGCTGTATCGTTTCCTAAGAGACCCGAAATGAAGGCCTTTTCAACAGTGAAAATCAAACATGACAAGTGGCATCCGACAAACAGATCATCCATTCACAGCGTAAGTTTCCAGCCGGTATTCCGCATGCATAATTTGTACCGGCACCAATTTCGTGTAAGCAACAGACACGCTGACAGCTGTATGCTTGATTCTCGAGTGCATGAATCGCGTATTTCACTTCGTAAACATTGCTTGCTGCTCTTGGTTGGTACTGTATCTGCCCTTCATTCTTGGTTTCACTATGTGCGATGAGAACTTTATCATTAAATATATATTACACGTGTTTCTTTGCAGATGATATCTTTGTTTTTTTTTTCGTAATATTCATTTGTGGGAATAAAGCTTTGCGCAGCGGTGGTGTCGTACCCAATGAAGTTTGAAGAGTGTGTGTACGTTACGGAATCACCATGATCACGAGAGACGCGGTATACATTAGAGGACTCCGGAAATTTTGAACAGGTGTTTTTATGTAACTTGCACCTAAGTTTAAGAACTCCGGCATTTCATCTCCATCGAAGTGGGGCCACTGCGGCCGGAATTCGATTACCAACCGTTCGAGCGCCCAAACCATTACAAAGCCACACAGGTTGTTTCTTTCTACGATCTTTTCCTCGGTTTAGGTACGCCTTCTATGCTGGTGTGATGACCCTTGTAAGAATGTGTGCAGTTCAAATTTTTTTCATTGTTCCTGTACTTCAAGTTTTCTTTTCGTCCTGTCTTGAATCATTACGCAATTGATGTTGTTTTTTTAATCATTTACGACCACTGCGAAGCAACTAGTGACAGTACTCAGTGAATTCTGCCATGGAGCGTATAATTTGAATTGCTTTTGGCAGCGCTGCATTAATGCACAAAAATAAATTATTTCTACACTGGATGATAATAGGGGAAACGGCAGGCGTGTACACACGCACGCACACACACACCGTCAGTATTTAAACTCTTTCAGCACGCATTATATTTAAGTAAATAATTTATTTATTAATACTGTGAGCTATCAGGGATCATACGCAAGTGCTTATGCAAACTGTACTCGCGAAGCGTCCATACAAAGAAGATACATGAAGACAAGACGGGGCACCGCTGTGTAGAATGAACACGCTATGTCGCAAAAAAAACAAAAAAAAAACAAGTCAAGTTGTGCGATAAGAAGATCGTGGAGAAATAGTTGAGGCAATAAGAAAGGCGTTCGCATCAGTGGTACCGTGGGCACGGTGCTCGGTTGCTGACGCGAGGCTCACGCTTTCGATCTAGGCCACGGCGGTCTCATTTTGAATAACGTAAAACACCAGAGGACACCCATGTACTGTGTCAGTGCAGGCAAAAAAAAAAGAAGTGATTGTCAAAATTGCTGCAGTCCTGCAATCAGGCGTCATTTCAGAACGTAAAAGCCTCAGATAATAATTAACACTAACAAAGAAAGCCTATAAACGACACCACCGATATAGATTTAGAATCCCCTCTGTGGTAACCGGCGTAGGGATTTGTTTTTCAACATGAAAGAGTCAGCGTTTGCCTCTAGCGCATAAATCATGCGCAAGCCGTCAGCTTACACGAAATATGCGCTCCCTGCATGCATTCAGGCGAAATTAACTCTCAAAGATGTCCAAGCTTCAATAAGAAGAATAGCTCGCTAGCTTGCACATGTTTCCGGGCGTATCAGGGCACCACACGAGCGTTGCGTAGCGGGCTTCGCATACGGTCGAGTTGTGGTGGGGAGGCGCAATGGCGGCGGTCGTAGCAGACGACGCGGCTGTCCTCACCCTCAACGGAGCGCGCGGGCATCAAGGCACCCTACGACAGAGTTGAGCACTGCGCCACCACTCGGCTGAAAATGACGCTGCGCTACTAAAGAATCGCAGCAGACTATTGCTGATATGCAGTGACTTGCCGTGCGTAAAGATGGCGCTTCTATCGGCTGTCTCAAGAGAAGGCGAAGCGTTGAGTGAAGGGAGGTTCTAGAATACGGGGATAAGTGCCACCATCGCGGGCTCACGCCAACGTTTGCTCATGCGTATGAAACCAGTTGCGCGATTTTTAGCCGTTATCAAGCGTCGATCTAAACACTTCACCGTGGCCGCTTATCGACGCTCGTTTATTCTTCTGCCCCAATGCGAGGGAAACAGCGTCGTCATTGAGGGAGTTGTGGAAGTCAATTCGGTAGACGCGATGTTTGGTGCGTCGGCTTCGCCAACTAAATTAGCCAAATTTCATCGCTCCACGGTGATTACCAGTGGCCGCCTTTACAAAGTTTCGAAGTGGCCAAGGACTATTCGTGGGATGAGCTTCAATGCGCCCATTTGACTCTATCGGCAATTTCCGCTGGTTAAATTGTTAATTTTTGCAATTACTGCCGTAATTAATGTGTGTATACATCAGAAGATGCGTTATGCCACAGCAAAGGGAACGCAGGAGGTAGCACGCAGATAGCTCCTTTCCTTAGTTTTTTGAATAATATTGGACACCTTCTTTTGAAACGCCTTCTATACGACGCATATATGAAATGCGATACAAGTACGCGTGATACATATGTCCCGCTTCAATCAAATGAAGGTCATGCAAATATGACGCACTTACGTTCACTTACGTGCCAACGAAAAATAGATTTATGGCTATGACGACGCAGCGTGATATTTACAGGGCAACTTAAAACTTTTTGTTGGGTGCAAAAAACAAAAAAGACGCCATCTTGTATTCTCTCCCTATTTTTGTTCGTTGATGGTACGCGTCCTTTTGTATTTCAGTAAGCACTTACAGTGTATTTTGTTACGCGCACGAGCAATAAATGTGTTTCCATCTTCACTCTAAAAAAGAGCCAGTGAAAAGGGTGTCTTTTTGGCCCACAACAATAATCGTAATCTATATTGCGTTCCATCCGTGCGCTATCGCCCCGCGCCCGGTACATTCCGGTCACGATCGACATGCCCATTATCAGGGTTACATTGCATTCTCGATAGGAAAGTGGCCAGCGTCGAGTTTTCAAGAAAGGAAGCGCATGCAAGCCTGATGATTATTATTGTTGTGTGACAAAAAGGCACCCTTTTTACTCGATATTTTTTAGAGTGTTCTCGTAGCGTGCGAGACATTGCACTAATAATCTACTTGAAAAGCGGATGTGCGTCTCAGTAGTCTCGGGGATTTAGACATCTCGAGGATTCGCGCAACGGTTTCCAGTTTTTTTGGCGGTCAATCGGCCGCCCTGGCTGACGCGGTTGCCGTACTCGTGCGTTCTTGCGTAGTGCGTTTAGTGTCTGGTGTGTAATTGAGTTTTTTTTTTTTTTTTCGTTTGCAGTTGTACGAGCACAGGGCGACGATGACCTGTTTTTCCCCACAATGGGGACCTCGCTGGCCAGGCTGCTTCCGGAAAATGGTAACTACTTGAAAGTTAATGTTTCCTTTATATTTTACTAATTCCTCTTCAATCTGAAGAACCCTAAAAGACGCAAACGAGGTTTTCAAAATCAGTTTTTCAGTTCAACCTAGAAAGTACCACTTTGAGGTCTGAATGAATGAATGATTGAATGAATGAGTGAATGAATGAATGAATGAATGAGACGAACTCGCGACGTAAGGTGGGACGCCCATAAAACGATCATATAAAACCGAAATCATGACAAAATGTAAACTATATGATTAATTAAGTACAAAGACAACTTTATTATAAGGTAAATACGCATATTGATTGAGGACTGAAGGTGCACCCGGACTTACGTCAGGACTGACAAATGTTAGGTGGAATAGGGCAACGTTGGTTAATCGTAGCTTTTTCATGGTTAACTGCTGGCTGATGTTTCCGATGCACGGAAAGAGCTGCTGACTCTTCAAATCCGAATAGTACACAAGGAATCCCTTGTAAATTAATTACTTGCGGATCAATCAATGACACCACGGCAACTTTTGTAAACTAATCGATTACTTCTCTTTCTCAGTAACGCTAACAGTAATCGAACAACTTTTTTCAGTTATCAGTTACTAGTAATCGGTTAATGTATCAGCACCCCCGCTATACTCCTGTTAATTTGCACCACTGGACGTCATTGTACTGAATATTTCAAACTCCCCAAAAACGTGAGGACACTCGCAAAGCGCAATGATTCGTGCGGTAATGCTGTGCAGTTTTAGTGTTTCTTCTCGGTAATGGCGAACCTCCGCACACTGAAGTTATACGTTAAAAGCCTTCCTTTTTTTCACACGCTGCGTGACGTCATGAAGTGACGCGCGTGACGTCACGTGTACCGACGTCCCTTTCGTCATATCGCAGATGAAGCAGAGGGGGAAGTTGCCGAACCGTGCCCGCGAGCGAAGCCTGGACAAGACGACCTACAAGGTACTGAGAATGCTTTTGGTTTTTGTTCAATGAGTGAGCGGCAAAACCAGGGACGGAAAGCGACTGTTGCGAAAGCGAGCGGCACGTCAGACTTCAGAATGCCCACTGTTGGGGCAACACAAACTCTTACCAGCGTAGTGTTTCAGAAAGCACCACGCTAAGTTGTCTAAAATCGACAAATACGGTAGCATTAGTACAAAGGAAATACAGCGAAGAACGGTGGAAAAGAATGTAGCCCTTCATACGTTCACACCTTTGATTGGAACAGTCACACGAATGCTACACTCGTAGCATCTTGCCCATTTTCTTTATTTTTATTCCTTAATTCATATCCCCCATTGTACCGTAAAAAAAAACGAACATGCTTTTGGTCTACCTCTCTACCTTTCCTTTTTCCTTTCTCCCCCTTCAGTAAACGTGGCAGATGGATACTGAAGTGAAGGCTTGCATTGCATGACGATAGTTATAGCGCGAGAACAGAACGACGACAAAGAGCGCTCGTGTCCTTCTTGTCTCTTTGTCCTCGTTCTGTTCTCGCGCTATAACTATCGTCATGTTTCAAGTTTATTTCGCATTTCGTTTTTACCAGAAAAAAAAAACAGAAAACGCAAGGGCAAGGAACAAAAAGCTGCAAAACAGCAGCTTGACGAGGTTCCTGTCCCCTTGGCTTGGCGATGTCATGCCAACTAGCCCAAACTGCCACACTTCCAACTTGCATTGCAGTTGTGACAAATCAAAAGACGTGCTTGAGACAACGCCGCGGAGGAGTGCCATGGTCCTGGTCAAGGTTGGGGGATACTACTGAGTAAAAAAAAAAAAGACTGATTTATTTGAACTGAACAAAACTTACGTTTATTTCGATAGCCATGCCCGTGGCCCAGCGAGTTCACGGTATTACACTTTCGCTACTGCTGCCGTTTGGCGAACGTTCAAAATTCAGAAGGAGGAGGAATAAACCTTATTATAAGAAACCAGCAGGTTTAGGTGGCCGGGCCTAAGCCTCCCACGAGGGGACGTCTAGGGCTTCCCTCGACGCTGCCTCACGGGCGTGCTGGGTCGCCCAGGTTTGGTCGTAAAGAGCTGGGCTCCGGTGCCGTTTATTTTTATCATTTTCATGCTATACCGATGAAGATTATACTTAAGTGCTTTAAGTATACAAAGAGCCTTACGATGAATTTTTTTAGGCATCGTACCAATACCGGCATACACGGTCATTTTTACACCATTTAATGTTTTCCTATTCTTGTTGTTCTAATTCTCATTTTCCTGCTTGGCGTATATTTTACCTATCATTTTCCCCATTCACTGTAATTGTCGATTTTCTTTATCTGTTATTTTCCCCGTTTATTGTAATTTTTCACAAATTCATCGATCTTCGTCTACGAGTCGTTTGCATCTCCCGCTTCTCTCGTGAGAGCCTGCAGGGTTCGACTTGATCCACAAGTTCCGGCTGGACGATGGCCAGTTCGACTTCCCGGGCGTCAAGAGGGTCACCGGATCCAACAGTCTGCAGACGGCGTACAGGCTGTCTCGCAAAGCGGAACTCGCACTGCCCACAAGGTACGGTCAAGTCAAGAGATTTTAAAGGCGCACTAAAGAGCAAAACCATTTTTCGCTCGTTAGTAAAGTACAACGAGTAAAGAGTCATCACGCATATTGATTGAGTACTGAAGGAGCACCCGGACTTACATCAGCACTGACAAATGTTAGGTGGAATAGGGTAATCTTGGTAATCGTAGCATTTTCGTGGTTACCTGTAGACTGGTGTTGCCGGTGCACGGAATGAGCTGCTGACTCTTCAATTCCGAATAGTACACAAGGAATCCCACGAAAATCAATTACTTTCAGATCAATCAATGACATAACGGGTACTTTTGTAACTAATCGATTACTTCTCTTTCTCAGTAACGCTAACAGTCATTTAACAACTTTTTTTCAATTGTCTGTTACTAGTGATCGGTTAATGTATCAGCACCCCTGCTATACTCTTGTTAATTTGCACCACTGGACGTCATTGTACTAAATATTTCAAACTCCAAAAAACGTGAGGACACTCGCAAAGCGCAATGATTCGTGCGGTAATGCTGTGCAGTTTTAGTGTTTCTTCTCGGTAATGGCGAACCTTAGCACACTGAAGTTATACGTTAGAAGTCTTCCTTTTTTTTTTACACGCTGGGTGACGTCATGATGTGACGCGCGTGACGTCACGTGTACCGACGTCCTTTTCGTCCAATCGCAGATGAAGGAGAGGGGGAAGTTGCCGAACCGTGCCCGCGGGCGAAGCCTGGACAAGACGACCTACAAGGTACTGAGGATGCTTTTGGTTTTTGTTCAATGAGTGAGTGGCAAAACCAGGGACGGAAAGCGACATGTTGCGAAAGCAAGCGGCACGTCGAACTTCAGAATGCCCACTGTTGGGGCAACACAGACTTTTACCAGCGTAGTGTTTCAGAAAACACCACGCTAAGTTGTCTAAAATAGACAAATACGGTAGCATTAGTACAAAGCAAATACAGCGAAGAACGGTGGAAAAGAATGTAGCCCTTCATACGTTCACACCTTTTATTGGAACAGTCACACGAATGCTACACTCGTAGCATCTTGCCCATTTTCTTTATTTTTATTCCTTAATTCCTATCCCCCATTGTACCGTGAAAAAAAAACGAACATGCTTTTGGTCTACCTCTCTACCTTTCCTTCTTCCTTTCTCCCCCTTCAGTAAACGTTGCATATGGATACTGAAGTGAAGGCTTGCATTGCATGACGATAGTTATAGCGCGAGAACAGAACGACGACAAAGAGCGCTCGTGTCCTTCTTGTCTCTTTGTCCTCGTTCTGTTCTCGCGCTATAGCTATCGTCATGTTTCAAGTTTATTTCGCATTTCCTTTTTACAAGAAAAAAAAAGAAAACGCAAGGACAATGAACAAAAAAGCTGCAAAACAGCAGCTTGACGAGGTTCCTGCCCCCCTTGGCTTGGCGATGTCATACCAACTAGCCCAAACTGCCACACTTCTAACTTGCGCTGCAAATGTGACAAATCAAAGACGTGCTTGAGACAACGCCAAGGAGGAGTGCCATGGTCCTGGTCAAGGTTGGGGGATACTACTGAGTAAAAAAAAAAGTGACCGATATATTGGAACTGAACAAAACTAACGTTTATATAGCCATGCCCGTGGCCCAGCGAGTTCACGGTATTACACTTTCGCTACTGCTGCCGTTTGGCGAACGTTCAAAATTCAGGAGGAGGAGGAATAAACCTTATTATAAGAAACCAGCAGGTTTAGGTGGCCGGGCCGAAGCCTCCCACTAGGGGACGTCAAAGGTTTGCCTCGACGCTGCCTCACGGGCATGCTGGGTCACCCAGGTTTGGTCGTAAAGAGCTGGGCTCCAGTGCCGTTTTTTTATCATTTTCATGCTATACCGATGAAGATTACACTTAAGTGCTTTAAGTATAAGCATCGCACAATACCGGCGTACACGGTTATTTTTGCACCATTTAATGTTTACTTTTTCTTGTTGTTCTAATTCTTATTTTCCTGCTAAGGCGTGTACTTTATCTATTATTTTCCTCATTCACTCTAATTGTCGACCTTCATCGATCTTCGTCTATGAGTCGTTTCCATCTTCCCTTTCTCTTGTGAGAGCCTGCAGGCTTCGACTTGATCCACAAGTTCCGGCTGGACGATGCCCAGTTCGACTTCCCGGGCGTCAAGAGGGTCACCGGATCCAACAGCCTGCAGACGGCGTACAGGCTGTCTCGCAAAGCGGAACTCGAACTGCCCACAAGGTACGGTCAAGTCAAGAGATTTTAAAGGCGCACTAAAGAGCAAAACCATTTTTCGCCCGTTAGTAAAGTACAACGAGTAAAGAGACACGCGGGGCTGAACATTATTACGACGTTTTCTTTTTGCAGAAAGGCCTAAGTTCAAGAGATGCTGCAAACACATATACGCCACAACAGGAATAGCAGAACTGCTCACTTAATGTAAAGGATTGCATAATTTCGGCAACGTACAAGTACATGCATGAAGGCAATGCACAATTGACGTTACTTCGTTAATTTACGGAATCGTGTATTAAAGGGCCACTATACTCGGGGACAACTTTCTGTAGCAGTGAAGGGAGAAGGCTACGTGGGCGGAGCTATACTGCTCCTGTACTCCTCCGCGATGTAGTCCGCTTCGGCTCGCGTTTCGAATGACAGCCGCGTTCATGTAATTCCACTGCACGCGATGTTATACGCCTGCTTACACAGCCATTTGTGAGAAAAAAATTCGACACAAGCTAACCTTCGGCGAGTCATCGGAATAGCCGGAGGGCGACGCGCACTCACCTAAAGACGCCATTTTGACTGTTCGGTGCACGTAAAACGTGAGACGTTTCTCAGACGCGCGAAAACGCGAAACGACCCTTCAGGAAGCAGCGAATAAATAATGCTATCTCCTCGGCATGTGCAGCGTCTCTTTATAAACAGCATCTAGTACAAAGTAGTATTGTCTTTTTTTATTACTTTCACGTGGAAAACACGGACGCATCCGTGACACTATGTTCTAGAGCGGTGGCACATGCCCACTTTGCCTCCGTGGCCTTCCCTTCATTGCCACCGAAGGTCGTCCCCGAGTATAGAGGGTTAAGGTCCCTAGATGTTTCATCTAGGGACCTTATAGAGGGTTAGGTGGGCAGATGAGATTAAGAAGTTTGCGGGTATAAATTAGGAGCAGCAAGCACAGGACCAAGTTGACTGGCGGAACATGGGAGAGGCCTTTGTCCTGCAGGGGACGTAGTCAGGCTGATGATGATGACGATAGAGGGCAAAATAATTTTTTTACGTATCGGTAAAGTACAATTTGATAATCCCCATAACACCACTATTACCACGAGTGACACTACGCTTAGTAAGCGAGAAAAAAAAAACGCGCGAAAAGGAAATTCGGGTGGAGACGCTACCTCGAGATTCCCGCACCAAATACCGTGACGTCACACATTTTGAAGGCGTCTACTGGGTCCTACGCAGCTTCTGACCAATAAAATTGGAGTGCATTGTTGTCTGTCGGTGCTGTAGGCCTAGATTACGAAGCTTCGGAAAATTTGATCGAGCCAATGTGCATTTTGAAATTTTTGACGTCACGCGCGATTTCGGCGCGAAATTTAAAAATGAAACTAGGACCTAGATTTTCTACAATAATGAATGTATGACAGCGCAACATATGGCGTTAGACTTCTCAGATTGCCGTTTGTCCATGTAAGCCAACTCATCGCTTCTATTTGGTGTTCCTTTAAAACGACCCTGCAACACTTTTTTTTTTTCAGCACGGTCAAAAAACGCTGCCGATCGGCACTCGAGGCATCTGAGAACAAGCGATCTGAGAACCAACTTCATCTGAGAACAAACTTCAGCGCAGCACGCGTAGTGGGATTTCACAATTAATGCATTTAAAAAAACGCATTTTCTACATCTCGTATATAGGCAATTTCGAAAGATGGATTCTAAAAGAAATTTTTCCTCGTTTCAAGAGATATAGAAGTGCATTTTGATGTCTGTATATTGTAAGAATTTTCTGTTGCTCTGTATAAATTTTACCGTCGATTTGTATCGACAAACCGAGGGTCCCACTAAAGTCTCTGGCTCTGGGACCCTCGTCTGTATATCTTAGATTTCGTACCTTGTTTTTGGAAATAATAAAACTTGAAACTTGATACGTTTCAACAATGATCTCCAGAATGACACAAATCTTGACAGCGATTCAGAAAAAAAAATATGCACATTTTGTTCTACGGTCATGTTTCAACGCATCTTGACCACACGAGGTGCCTGACCCAAAAAAAAAAAATCACAGCATTTCCACGGAGTGATCGATGATGAGTAGGGCGAAGCATCCAGCCGTGCCTCCATCTGTCTGTCTATCCGTCCGCACATGCTGAGTCATCGAACTAGGCGGTCACGAACCACGACGACGTAGGAGGAACATTGATTTGTAGGGTTTAACGTCCCAAAACCACTATATGATTATGAGAGACGCCGTAGTGGAGGGCTCCGGAAATTTAGACCACCAACGTAGGAGAGACAGACCCACGGGTTTAGGAGCCTCGCCCCTAAACATTCTTTATACCATTCCTGTCTCTAGCTTACTTAAACGAAGCGTTATTGTTCGCAATAGTGTAAAGTGCAATTACCACATAGTAAAACCACGAACATGTTATTTCAGGTGAAGACGCGAGCCACTTTAAAAGCGTCCGAGGACCGCTTCTTTGAGACACCTGACACAAGCGTACCTCCGGATTGTTTTTTTTTAATTCAGTCGCGTCGAGAGATGAAGACTCAGCATGAATATTGGCGGTGAAATAAATCAATCCCGGCGACCCCTCGCACAAAATTTTCTAGCGGGTTTTTGAACTATGGTCAACAGAAAAGCATATCGGGCAGAAATATGGCGGTTCTGCAAGTGCTCTTCGACCGTAACAACAAAACACTTGGCGTAATGCTAACGACGTAGAGGAGGACACTACTGTGGAACCTGTACTCTGTATTGATATATTGTATTCTTTCATCCCCTGTAATGCCCTTGGGCGCTGTGGGATCTATGATAACTAAACAGGAAAGCACACAAACATTCTTAAAGGGGCCCTGCAACACTTTTTGAGCGTGGTCAAAAAACGCTGCCGATCGGTAGTAGAGGCTCCCGAGAACACGCGAGTCAAATATTATAGCACAGCACACGGCCTGGAATTCACAATAAATTATCGAAGTCAGCTAGAAATTGCTTTCTCTTCTCACAAAAATCACACGTGAACGACCCGTCATCAGCCATTGGCCGATTTGAACGTGGCGCGCTCGCTCGTTACAGAGATCACCGCGCGAGGCCACTACTTGTCCACGCGTGCGCGCGCGATCACACTGACAAAGGCGCGCATTCAAAAAGAAAAAAAAAGAAAAGAAAGTGCTCACTATCTCGAAGCACGCGTGACGTTTTTCTGTGGCCCTGTCATCTATCCCTGCTTAGCTTCTAGCGCTTTCGCCGGTACGATAGAAGAGACAATGCAATTGCAGCATGCGACAAATCTTTGCAACTCTGCTCGCACTGGACGGATTCTTAAAATTTTTCTGGCGTTGAACTCGTGAGGAAATAAGCTTTTCCAGTGAATTCATTCCATGATTATTTGAAAAAGTGTTTTAGTGCCCCTTCAATAAAACTACCTCGCCTTCATCGCTGAGCCGATTGGCCTTAACGAATCCCTACCGCCTACCTGTCCAACCACGTCGTTTGTTTTCGCGGTTCAGCCAGCCAAATAAGCTACTGCTTGAACTGCTGTCGCGAAATGCAAGGTATAACACACGCAGTCAAACATAACGAAGCGGAACTAACGGCTGTGTCTCGTTCAGCGTACTTACGTCTTTGTCCAGTTACGTCCTTGCCCAAGGGACAGATTATCTCGTCTTCCAATGCCTACGCAGACCGCATTGTAGAGGGCGACAAGTCAAAATTGCCGCAAGCAAAAATTACAACGGCAATAGAGTCTCGCGTTGCATTTTATCCCACGCCTAAAATTCGTTCCGTCACTCATCGCCAAATACGTTCATTGTCGTGCTCTATACGACCCGTTCCGTGTTGCCACATGCCAGGCCCGTAGCCGAGAATCTTTTCCGCGGGGTGGCAGCACTTGTTGAAGGCTTTGAAGAACATCTATTATGATTATTTGTCCTCGGTAAACCCTCCCACCCCCTTCATCGAAATTTCGAAAGGCCCGGCCCCCTCTTTCCCTCCTCCCCCACCAAGCTACGGGCTTCCCACAGACCAATTAGTTCTGAAATCGTATTGTGAAACTTTTTTTTTTTTTACTGAGAGCGCCAGAGCATCACTTCCAGCGCATTTTGATTGGCTGGGTGGAGAAGGCGGGGACGCAGTTGCTTCAGATTAGACACGCGAGATTCTACGTCACCCAAAGCGACATTTTATCGGAACGTGACCACCGAAACTGTCGTCTCGAACTACGTCCCCGTTCCTGCCTTGATCAACCAGCCGATCAGCGTTTACTGAAAGAGGTGTTTCATCCCTGTCATTCACTCGAAGCACATAGTTTGGTTTTGTTCGGGCGGCGTACTGAAGCACGCAATTTATACTCCTATACGCACAACACTCTATCTCGAAAGCCATACACCCTGTCGGCGTAAATCACTAAATCCCCCCCCTCCACCCTCTCTCTCTCTCTCTCTCTCTCTCTCTCTCTCTCTGCAAAGCGGTGTTGGAGCCTTGCGAACGAATTCCAATATAAGCATTTAGAACCAAAAAAAATCTTGAATCTCGGAGGCCATACATTGAGTCGTTACATCTTTATGGATCATGCACAAACGCCTCCGAGAAATGTAGAGCACCGCCGCCTTCTCGCTGCAGGGCGGTGTTTCCTCTGGGCCTTCCCGGGGAGTTCTCGTTCGTCGCAACGTTCCGCAAGCGGAGCGCTCGCACCGATCCCTGGTTCCTCATACGTCTCACCGACGTCCAGGGGACGGCCCAGTTCGGGCTCAGCGTGGTCTCCAGGAAGAACCGGCTGGACTTCTTCGCTCAGGACGTCACCGGGAGGAGGCAGACGCTGCGCTTCCGCAACGTCCAAGTGAGTGGATCAAGGAGGTACCATAAAGCATTTAGTTTCCTAAAATTAACTAGAGGGGACTCTGTCGCTACGATCTTTCAGCGACCTTGCGAATGTTGGGTATAGTACACACATCTGCCTAGTCTTCGTACTTGCGGGAGGCGAATCATACTTGCGGCTTCGTTTGTTGCTGTGTTTCGGTTTTGTTTTGAAAGAAACATTCAACCCTTTTGAACTTTGTGCCCAGATTTGGAAAGGTAAGTCTAAATGAATAAGGTGGTGAAGCGCAACCGCTGAACATTTGTTGATTTTTTGTTTAGTGAGAAAACAGCTCCAAGCCACACGAACACACACGGAGCCAGAAGAAGGCCAGAAGTACGAAGATCAGACAAATGTGTGTACTACCCATCATTCCCATGCTCGCTGAAGCGCCGTGCGTTGCAGCTCCCATTGACACTAGCGCCAGAGTTCCCTCTAGTGTATATTAGGAAACTCTGTGCCGTAAAGAAAGTTTAAGATAGGAGAAATAATGGCTTTAGAGTGAAGCCATAACTCTTTAACTATGACGGCTAGAGCCGCCATGTCACAGTATACTAACGCACCAAGTGCATGCCATATGAGAGTGCGATACAGTGCCCGGAAATAACTGCCGCCTAATGATAAGTGAAAAAAAAACGTACGCGTTTAGCTAATAGGGAAAGCTTTCACACACACCGTACGAGTTCGATATGGCATATTCGCCAGGAAGCTACTCCTCAATATCGGTCTTTGTGTCACTGGCTCCTTCAAGGAACCTTAAAGACTTAGCCAATCTTATTGGCGATTAAGTCATCAATCATTAACTCGATGTGTTAGTTTCATGGGAAACGATGTTTTTCTTTTATTTTACGATTAAGCTAGAATTTTCGTTAGGAAAGCAAAACCGCTTTGATTTATCCGAGAAAATCGGCAAGTCACTTGGCGCAACTCCACGAGATGTGGAAGAGAGTCGGCCTACCTCCGCACCGCGGACGCACGGCAGGGTAAAAAGCGTTAGATCTATCGCGTATAACTCCAGTAGATGCGGAAGCGCTGATTGATTGATTTGTGAGGTTTAACGTCCCAAAACCACCATATGATTATGAGAGACGCCGTAGTGAAGGGCTCCGGAAATTTTGACCACCTGGGGTTCTTTAACGTGCACCCAAATCTGAGCACACGGGCCTCGACATTTCCGCCTCCATCGGAAATGCAGCCGCCGCAGCCGGGATTTGAACCCGCGACCTGCGGGTCAGCAGCCGAGTACCTTAGCCACTAGACCACCGCGGCGGGGCTGCGGAAGCGCTGGTGAGCGAGAATCTCCCTAAGCAAAAATGGTATGGTCAACGAAACAGAGGAAGTCTCCGCTCTGTTATGCGGGCCAGGGCCATCGCCGAGTACCTCGAGAAATGTTTTTCGAGCGGTTGATCTGTGGCAGCCTAGCCCCGGGTACAACACCGCTGGGCCAATAAAGTTTATCAACTCAACTCCGCTCAGTTGCAACAATGCACGAGCGTCCACCCTTTCGTTGCCTTGGAGCCCTGCGTGTTCCGGGTACCAGATCAAGCGATGGCGATGAGCGGGTTTGGGTCCTAGCATGCCTCTGCCCCACTGCCGGAAGGCAACCTGTTAAAAAAAATGAGCCATCAGGCCTTCTGGGAGTTGGATAGAATAACTGATGACTCTCGATCTGTACGCTTCTGAAATGTTACGGCTAAGGTTATGACCATCGTCTCCGCTTTTGTAGCCGAGGTCGTGCGCCCGGAGGCACTCGTCAGCAGCGTCATGTTGTTGTCGACGGCAGTAAGTCGGCTCAGCTTCTCACATCGCGTACGTCGATGCAGCCAGCTATACGATTGGCAGAGACACACGACTGAGTGACTTTTTACGATGTGTGAACAGTGTGACCACATTGCACGAGCTTTAGCGTCGGTATTATTATGGTTTACTGAAGATTAAGAGTTACTAAACAAATGTCTTTTTTGTTTTTGAGTCGATGAAAAACCAAGCCCTTAAGAGCCTAGACAATGCACAGGTAAGCGTGCGCGCACCCTGAAAGGTTAATGCCAATGGCGTTTCAAAAGCTATAGCTTCGGTTCCTACTGCATTTCGACGTCGCGACAAGGTACGAGATTCTCGTCACGCATTCGTCAAGATGCCGCGACGTTTCCACGTCTGATATACTCCAATCTCAATGCTTTGGAAACTGATGAGGGCACGAGTAGCATTACTGGTACTGGCTCGTGAAATCACCACAACTGATACCGTGCGCGACACAACGACAGTGTATATATACAGTGACAATTTTCATGAAAGGGAACATGCGAGCCCGTGGCCTGCGCTCTGTCGCGGTTGCCTACAGCACCACCAACCGACAAAGCAAACGAAACAAGTCATGACCATCGGACAAGCGCTGCTGAATTGTGCTCCCACTCTGGTCTCGCAGCGGGCGATGGCGCCAAAAGCGGATGCGCTTTCTGTAACTGTCGGCTAATGGTTCTGTAGGTAGCCGCAGTAGAGCGCAGGCCACGTTCTCGCGTGTGACTCTTTTTATAAAAATTGATGTTGTACAGACAGGTCCACTATTAAAGGGAACACCTGCGTTGGCAGCATGTTTAGATTTCGCTATCTTACGGAATCATAGCGTCTTAGATATGCATAAGGCTACTTGTGGTTAAAAGTTCCTACTCGACAGAATATTGACTTGCATGAAGATTGTTTCTTAAACCACTTGCTCTTAGAGGGCCAGGAATATTTATGGTGTGCATTCGAGTGTTCCCTTTAACAGTGGACCATAGTGTACATGTCAGTAGCCTCGCCATACTAAAATTGACCTTAACAAAATAAGGTACCTTATCATCATTTATTTAGCTTTATAATTGTTAAGAGTCGTCTCCGGGTACAGGGTATTTGTATGAGAGAAAAGTGAGCTCGGAAATCGAAGTACCATATTAACACCAGCTGTTCGGACGCTGCTAATTGACCCACCACAGTGACGTTCTCCAAGAACAGCGGAACTGTTAACACCCGCTACACTGCAGTTAAATATACTGCTATAGGTAATCACCGCCGCAGGTCGAGGGATCGAATACCGGTTGGGGGGGTTGCATTTCCGATGGAGGCGGAAATGTTGTAGGCCCGTGTGCTAAGATTTGGGTGAACGTTAAAGAACCCCAGGTGGTCGAAATTTCCGTAGCCCTCCACTACGGCGTCTCTCATAATCATATGGTGGTTTAGGGACGTTAAACCCCAGATATTATTATTATTATTATTATTATTATTATTATTATTATTATTATTATTATTATTATTATTATTATTATTATTATTATTATTATTATTATTATTATTATTATTATTATTATTATTATTATTATTGTTGTGAGGAGGTTTATTAGCCGTTAAAGACAGCGACGAGACAGCGTGAAGAACCGTCCAGCGATCGGCACAGCAACGAACCGAAGCACGAGCCGAGAGAGCCGGGCGTTGGCGATGCTGCTCGCTGCAGGCACATCGTCTTCTTCACAATCGCCCCCGCTGAAAAAGGAGCCATCCTGGCGACCTAAGAAGTCTCAGGGAGAGGCTCATGATACGGTTTTAGGCGGGAAACATGGACGATGTCACGTGCATGCCGGCGCATGTCATTCGATCGGGAAACTGGCTCAATTAGGTAATTAACCGGAGAGGTTTTCTCTAAAACGGTGTAAGGCCACTCGTACCGGGGGACAAGTTTTGATGAGAGTCCCGGAGTTTGGTATGGGATGGCAAGCCACACGAGAGACCCTGGGGCATAGTTGGGATCCGGAAGAAAGGTGCAACGGTTTTCTTTCTGGCGTTGCTGCTCGTCCGAGGTGAACGCACGGGCGAGCTGGCGGCACTCTTTGGCTTGTCGAGCAGCATCGGAGATAGGTGGAGATTCGGAAGCATCAGGACGGTATAGGGAAGTAGAGTATCAATTGTATGGGAAGAGTCACGTCCGTAAAGAAGAAAGAAAGGTGAAAATCCCGTGGTTGTTTGTATTGCAGTATTGTATGCAAATGTCACGTATGGGAGAACACGGTCCCAGTTGGTATGATTAGATGCCACGTACATTGAGAGCATATCATCCAGCGTGCGGTTAAACCGTTCCGTTAGTCCGTTAGTCTGCGGGTGGTATGCTGTCGTTTTCCGATGAATGACGTGGCATTCCGAAAGCAGAGCTTCGACGACCTCGGAGAGAAAAGCGCGGCCTCTGTCACTAAGGAGCTCTCGAGTTGCGCCATGTCGAAGGATAAATTGACGTAAAATGAAAGAGGCGACATCCTGAGCGGTAGCGCTCGGTAAAGCGGCTGTTTCGGCGTAGCGTGGTAGATGGTCGACCGCCACTATAATCCACCGATTGCAATCTGCTGTCAATGGAAGGGGGCCGTAGAGGTCAACGCCAACGCGATCAAATGGCTTGGCAGGGCACGGAAGTGGCTGCAATTCGCCAGTCGCACGTAGCGGTGTTGATTTGCGTCGCTGGCAGTCAGGACAGCACTGCACGAATTTGCGTACAAACTTGTACATGCCGCGCCAGTAATAGCGATGGCGAAGGCGTTCATATGTTTTGAACACCCCGGCGTGGCCACATTGCGGATCGTCGTGAAGAGAGGCACATACTTGTGATCGTAAAGTGCGTGGAATGACCAGTAGCCACCGGCGGCCATCGGGAGCGTAGTTGCGTCGATGAAGGAGTTGATCGCGGATGGCGAAATAGAAAGCTTGACGTCGGAGGGATCGAGATACTGGAAGGTTGGGCGTGCCAGATAGATATTCGATAAGAGAAGTGATCCACGGGTCACGACGTTGTTCGGTGGCAATCGAGTCGAGATTTAGCGATGACAAGATCTCGAGGCGAGTGTTTCCGCACGTCGGATCTGGTGATAAAGGTGAGCGGGACAGGGCATCAGTGTCAGAGTGTTTGCGTCCGCAGCGGTATACGACGCGAATGTCGTACTCCTGGATGCGGAGTGCCCATCGCGCAAGGTGGCTAGAAGGGTCTTTCAAAGTGGTGAGCCAGCAAAGCGCGTGGTGATCCGTTACTAGATCGAACGGGCGGCCGTATAAGTATGGCCGGAATTTTCCAAGCGCCCACACCAGAGCCAAACACTTTTTTTTCTGTCACGCTGTAATTAGTCTCGGCTTTCGTCAGAGTGCGGCTAGCGTAAGCTACAACATATTCTGAATGGCCGAGCTTTCGTTGAGCGAAGACAGCGCCTAGCCCGACGGACGCGTCGGCGTGCACTTCGGTAGGAGCCGTCGGGTCGAAGTGGCGAAGAATAGGGGGCGAGGTGAGCAGACGGCGCAGAGTAGTGAAGGCAACGTCACATGCAGGGGACCAGGAGGAGAGGTTCACGTCACCGCGAAGAAGCTGCGTTAATGGTGACATGATGGATGCAAAATTGCGAACAAAGCGCCGGAAATAGGAGCATAGGCCTACAAAACTGCGAAGTTATTTCATGGTCGTCGGCTTGGGAAATTCTGCGACTGCTCGAAGTTTTGCTGGGTCAGGTAATACGCCGTGCTTCGACACGGTGTGGCCTATAGGATGACGAGCTCGCGTGCAGCGAAGCGACATTTTTTCAGGTTAAGCTGCAGGCCAGCGTTGGTCAGACAAGTCAAAACGTGCCTGAGGCGAAGGAGGTGCGTAGGAAAGTCGTGCGAGAAAACCACGACATCGTCGAGGTAGCAGAGGCACATATTCCACTTGAGGCCACGTAGCGTATTATCCATAAGTCGTTCAAACGTGGCGGGCGCGTTACAAAGCCCAAAGGGCATGACGTTAAACTCGTATAGTCCGTCAGGTGCAATAAATGCAGTTTTTTGGCGATCGGCTTCAGCCATTGGAGCTTGCCAGCAGCCAGACCGCAAATCCAGCGACGAGAATTCCGCTCCGTGAAGGGTGTCAATGGCGTCATCAATGCGCGGCAAAGGATAGACGTCCTTGCGGGTTATCTTATTCAAACGACGATAGTCTACGCAAAATCGGATAGATCCGTCTTTCTTACGCACCAGCACGACGGGAGACGCCCAGGGACTGTGAGATGGTCGAATGACGTCTCTACGAAGCATATCTTCGACTTGATCGTTGATGACGCGGCGCTCTTCAGTGGAGACACGGTATGGTCTTTGACGCAGTGGCTGGTGTAGGCGGGTGTCAACATGATGCTTCACTTGCGACGTGCGGCCTAGTTGAGGTTGGGACACATCGAAGGAATTCCGGAACTCATGCAGAAGATCAAGCAGGTCGGCATGCTCGGTGGGAGTGAGGGTGTCGGCGATGGCGCCGGAAAACGTATCCTTGGACGACTCCTCGAGAGCAGACAGTGATTATTATTATTATTATTATTATTATTATTATTATTATTATTATTATTATTATTATTATTATTATTATTATTATTATTATTATTATAGGTAATCACCGCCATAATGGATACGTTTTCTCGCTCGTTAAACACCACGAATGTTAACAGCATTGCTGACAAGATAAAGGCTCATATAACAAAGACAAACTAAAATATAGGTTAGAAATAGAGCAAGCAAAAAGTTTGGTTTACACCGCCGTCCTTTTGTAATCAGTGGCCTTATCACATTGTGAAAGCAGTTTGCAACAATTTAAGTATGCAGGAGTCATTACAAAGATGTCTAATCAATTCAATACCGTCTTAACCGGCGTGATTCATGCCGTGTATTCTTGAAAAAAAAAGTAAACGTAAAAAAGACTTGACGAAAAAAAAAAACGCTTCAGTGGAGGTGCTGGGTATCGATCCCAGTACCTCTCGCATGCTAAGCGAGCGCTCTACCATCTGAGCTACACCCCCGGACATTTCTATGATGTATCTCGGTGTGTTTCGCAGCTGTTCGGGCGTTGAACAGTTCCATAAGAAGAAACACTTTGTCTTAAATGGATGCAAATCTAAAGTCTGGCGTAATCATCCCTGCCGTCAGAATTTTTATTATGCAACTGTTAATCTTCAGCCTTCGTATTTTTTTTTTGCTTGCTGGACTGATTAGCGGATGTATTAATTAGTATACGTGATTCTGACTCGCGCTCACCTTTCAAAGTATTGACTACATAGATAAGAAAGAGAACCTAATAAAAAAAAACAGGTTCCCCATACTGAAGAAGAAAAAAAAGACGAATGGAGGTGCTGGGTATCGATCCCAGTACCTCTCGCATGCTAAGCGAGCGCTCTACCATCTGAGCTACACCCCCGACGAAGGGCACCCATTAGTTCTAACGGTATTTGAACCGCTTAAATGAAAACAAACGGGTGAGAGAGAAGCCTTCGCATTTTTTTTCTCTCTCTCTCTCGCAATCCAGTTTCGAGATTGCGGAAGCGAACTACCGGTTGCTCGGACAGGCGTTGGCTCGACGCATACGGCCCAGCAAGGGGAAGGGGGGAGGGAGTCGATGAGGAGCAAACAAAACGAAAAGAAAAATAGATCCGGAGCATCAGGGAACGCGAAAAATGAGGCGATGGTTGCGCAAACCATCACCATTAAATTGGTAATTAGTTAACCTTGACTTGTTTTACGTCCCAAAAACTGCTGTATCATTACAAGAGAAGCCGTAGTGGAGGGCATCGAAAATTTCGACCATATGGTGACGTGCATCTGAATCCATGCACACGGGCTAACTTGCACTTTCATCGCGCTATATTCGCTACAGTGAACGAACTCGAATCAAATAACCCCTGCTTGAAGCGTTAATTGCAACCTGCATGATTTCACTGATGTGGCAGTTGTTACGCAACCATCGATACAAGAGTATGCGAATGCGGAACCGATTAGTAAATATACTTTCACATTTCTAAACAAAGTAATTCATTGATTGATATGTGGGGTTTAACGTCCCAAAACCACCATATGATTGTGAGAGACGCCGTAGTGGAGGGCTCCAGAAATTTCGACCACCTGGGGTTCTTTAACGTGCACCCAAATTTGAACTAGAATATAGTGAACTAGAATATGATTCTAGTTCACTATAGTACATACATATACACGCGCAGGCGCAAACACCCGAGCATATGTAAGGATGGAGGGGGTTTTTGGCTGTTCGTATATATGTCTTTCTCTTTAGTCCTTTTTTCTATTTAGCACATTTTCTTTCTATTTCTTTGTCTTGCTCTTTATCTTTTTTATTACTGTTTCCATCTCTGCCCATTTTCTAGCTTTCCTATCACCCTTTTTTCTCTCTTTCTCTCTACGTACGCGCGGTCAATCACCCATTGGTGCTCCCGAATCTGAAACCGAAGAAACTGGCGCACCTGTTCCGAGAGCGAAAGAGAGTGAAGACAGGACGCTTGCACGTTACGATTACTGTAGTTGTTCGCTAATCCCCCAGAGTGGGCGCAAGCCATAAATATTGGGTATCATCAGCATCAGTTCGTTCTGCACGCACTTACGGTCGACTTCACTGATCTATCTATCTATATATCCGTGGAGGGTTGCACTACAGTGTACTAGAATGTATTCTAGTACACTGTAGTTGCACCAGCACTTTAAGAAACAATCAATCAATAAATAACAGTTCAAAAGGTGAGTGGAAACGTGCACTTACGCTCGCGACCTTGTTCGGTAAGCTTCGACCTGGATGAATGGATGTACCGGATGGGTGTAACCAGCGCGTTATATTCGTCAAACCATCTTACCCTTCATGCCAAGTTAAGGGAGTGACCACGAGAACAGCCAAGTGCAAGCGGCTAGCTAGATAGATAAACAGACACGCTCAGAGTCACCAAAGTTCACCAAGAAATGCTTCGCATTTAAAATAATACAGAAAGAGATGCCGGCGCACGGAATCGAACGTCCGACCTTTGAATTGTGAGTGTGAGGCGTTAGCCACTGAGGCACGAAGGAGCACCTCCTTCAACGCTCAAACGGCAAGCTATTTATATCCATCACTTACCTGCTGGTGATGGGCATATCGTGGGGATCTATCATGTTTTCAGCATTACCTACGAGATGGCGCCATGAGCGCGCGTCGCCAGATCGTCACGACGCGGCGGCGCACGCTCTCATGTCCCACGTGTACTTTGCCCCCGCGGAGAAGGGCGCTTACTCGTGCACTCGCTTATCTCGCGGTGGGGACAATAGTACACCTTGGGCTTTCACCGGAACGATTTGTTGTAGTTAAGGGGCGCACAAAGGTCACTGCAATCGTTGCACAGTTCCCGTTTTCGAAAAGGGCGCGCTTTTCAGACACAGCGAAGTAACAACTGGGATGCTTAATCACAGTTCATCTGTACCTGTGAGTAGTGTTACGTGCGTCATTTGTGCGTGAGAAACGCGGGGCACGTTTCGGATCTGCTTGCCATTCTTCGCGTGACCATTCCAATTTGTTGCTATCACGTTCACTGCTTCGCCTTCGCGGCAAAGCTCTGACTTTTTTGATGGTGTCTTCAGGTTGATGACCAGCAGTGGCACAAGGTGGACATAAGCGTGTTCAAGGACCATGCAGTGCTCTACCTTGACTGTAAAAAGCATTCAAGTCTCGAGCTTGTCCAGAGGGCACCCATCGACGTGAACGGCGACATCAACATCGGAAAGTACGAGTCTGACCTGTCGACAGTGCTGGTGAGTGAGAAAACAGCTTGACTAAATACCTTGCAATATTAAGTGCACACCGCTAGCCGTCATTTTTTGCAAGAACAGGTGAATTAACGAATGCGATAGTGCTTAGCTGCTTCGTGTCGCATGTTTGTCACCAGGAATAGTTTGCCATGGCATTTATTTATGCCAAGGAATCGAGAATTTAGTGCAATCAATTCTTGTAATTAAAAAGATGGCAAAATACAGGAAAAGTTGGCAACCAAGACAATGAATTGTGAAATGAGCTTTCACTTTCTTGTGATAGAGTGTCCAATATATGCTTTCAATGATGCAGCTGTAAGAGCGGCACTCTTCATCCTGCCAGCAAACAGGTGCTTCACGGTTATAAAGCAAAAGATTCAGTTTAAACGAGACAACGTGCTAGGCCAACTTCATTAATAAAAGAATTCTTACTGCAACTCATACAGCCTTAAGAACTACAAAACCGGCTTTGATGGAAACAGCCCAAAGACGGGACAGAAGCACATGACAAAAGCACTGATGAGTGTGCTCCTTTCTTATGTGCAGGAGAGTGCGGTTTAAACACAGGACAGAACAAAAGAAAATAAATATACTGATGCACGAGGACAAGAACCGGCCTGGCGTTAGTGTTTCTTTTTTTGTCCTGTTTTAAATTGTACCACCCAGTATGTACGACTACGAACCAACTATCCCAACGATTTTCGTTAAGATACATTTTTTTTTCCTTCTATCTCGTCTTGCAGTGGCACTTCAAGACAGCCTTCTACAACCATTAGCTTCTATAATTGCACAACCATTCTTAATGAGATCAATGCACTTTTCAAGCCAATCTTTCGAACTCTTCAACATCATAGTTTCAGTGATATACTTTTCTTCTCAACTTTCAGATGGACCTGCAATGGATGGTAATGAGCTGCGATGCTGCAAGGCCAGAAAGAGAGACATGCATTGAACTGCAGGTAAAATGAAATTCTACCAAAAAGTCCTGAGACTATTGCAAAATAAAAGCATTACAAGCTAAACACTAAACAAAATGTTGCATAAAAAAACTTCTCACTACTTCATTAGTTTTGACCCACTCCTTAATCCTAATAATGCAAGGTTTCCAGAAGGTAACTTCCTATTACCTTTGTGTCATAAAAATTAAGCGAAAAATGACTTTTGTGTTTGCGCGCTTGTACTTTGGAACAGTCAGCCATATTAAATACTAGACACCTACATTGCACTAATTCAAATACCAACTAAACAATTATTTACTGTCTGATTAACTTTGTTATTCTGTGACTGTAATATAGTGATGATTGCATATTCACCTTGTTCCTTAGCTTTTTGTCTGAATCCTCAGTCAGTTTTTTGCTTCTTTTTCACCTTTATAAGACTGCAGTTTCTGGTTTGTATTCCACTTTTATGCATAACAATCACTGAAGGAGCACGTTGTAGACCCTCCCCATTTTTAAGACCCTTGCCTGTATAAAATTATTGTATTATGACGTATGATTGAAAAACAAGCCGTAACTGAGGTAACCCTGATTGACGAAATTTCACAACTAACAGTGTGAACCGGAATCGCCGAAATATTTTCCATGAAACTTTTCCTGATTAGCTTTTGAGCCATCCCTCTATGTTTGACATTGTTATTGTACAGTTGAAGTAGTCAGTATTCAATGCTTAAACTTTCATTACAGATCTGTGCCCTATAAGAGTTGAAAGAAAATTGACTCAAAAACACAGGAGCGCAGTACTGGTGTCTCACATCTAAAAAGTACAACACAGAAAACTGGTGTCGAACAGTGCACTGCAAAGTACACACTGAGCACCTATCATTCAGCTTTTGATTTCTGCAAAACAGGCAGCGCCTGTTGAAAAGTTGATGTTCAGACGACAGGCTCGCAATCTTACTTTTATAGCACCACCCCTAGTTTCAGAATTCGAAATGAAATTCATTTACTATGCAAATAAATGAAAGGTTTGCTCGGCTAAATTTTATGATTACAGCTTGGCAGGACCCAGAAATAACTGAAAGCTGATGAGTATAACTTTATGAAACAGTTAATTGCATCAGCAATTTCTGAGCAAACACCGATGTCCATCTGCGCTACAAAGCATCCCAACAATCAAGAAAATCAGCGATTATTTGTTAGAGCTCAGTCCACTTGACTATGCAAGCACACTTTTGCAACTAAACACGCTTAAAAAAATAAAAAAAGAGAGATATAACTGAGTCATCTAAATGGACAAAAATACACTCCTCCAAACCTTTGAAATAAAAAATAAGAGAATGTGATGCTAATGAAATTATTTTTACATTGTATGCAATGCACATAAACTAACAAGTTCAACTAGAACCATCAGGTACTATTACATAGGTCAAGAGAGATAGATGTCATAAGGAAAAGGCCCCCAGATTAACCATGCCGAATCTTAAGGGACTGAAAAATGAGAAGAGTAAATCATACTTAGCACAAACACATGCACACATAGGAGCACTCAACATTCACTTTCTTACAGGCAGCCATTTTTAAGAAGCGCAGCGATGCTTTTGCAGCCCAGTACATCACAGACACATGAAGCAGAAGCCAGTGGCAATTAACCTCTTGTGCTATAGACCCTTTTCATAAATACGCTGCCTGACGGTGAGCTTTTCGTCAGTATCGCTTTTGCAAAGGGTTCTGGGATAGAAGCCACCATGTATAGGGCAGGTGGTGTGTGCGCGCGCTTCGTACGTGCATCCTATCGCCAGTGAAAGTAGTTCCACAATAGCGCCCGTATTTTCAACGCAATATGTAAAAATTGCTTCAGTTATTTTTTTGTAGAGCTATTTGAGACAGAACGAAGCACACACCAATAAGATATTTGCATTTCTTTTAATTTACTTGATGTGACTTCACGTTTCTGAGCACACAAGAAGTCCCACCCCCTTACGTGTCCCTCAAACGCTGAGCAGCATCTGCGTCTACATGAAACGCTGTTGTTGTCGTCTGCTCCGTCGCCCTATACATGGCGGAAAGGAGTAGTTCCCGTAATGAGCGCTTGGGGAGCCCTTTTACGAAAAGGGCCAATTTAGAAATTTTTCATCCAAGTGTCTTAACACTGTCCAAAGAACATGCCTCGCATGCCATACGCCGGACAATCACACGGAACAAGTGGAACATGTTTTTTAGTTTCTTAAGCTGCATTTTCATTGGTGCTGCTACAAGAATACAACTAGTGCAATCTAGATCACGAATAATCTTAGAAATGACGTCGACTTGCAGTAGCGCAGCGCAACGCTGATTTGGCATAAGTGTGCGTGACCCATTGAACTTGATATCTGTGCAGCCCCAAGGGACTTTGCCGACCTCTACACTGCCAACGCCTACGGAACCCAGTGCGTCCCTGGAGTCGGCGTGCATCGATTGTCCGCCAGGCCCACCAGGTCTGAATGGCACCAACGTGAGTGTGAGACAGAGAATTTCAATCTTCACAGTCTCCTTCATGTGCACCGGGCTGTGGCTGCAGTAGACTCTCAACTAACTATAGTAAACAGAACTTTTCATAAACTTGATTCGAAGGCTTGCCGTGGTAAAAAAAAAGCATAAAATCGAGACACACCTGAGAGGGGAAGTGCGAATAAACTTTGGCAACCTGGAGGTTTTCATCATGCAGTTAAATCTTAGACACACTATCTACGCATTCTAACTCCTCTGAAATACAGTAGCATCAGCTAGGACGCGAATCCACATTTTCACACCCGGCAGCATAACGTCCCTCAGCTACAACAGCTACTACAGAAGGTGACAGCCAAAATACCTATGTGGCTAAAGCAAAGAACACGGATATTAGTACCCGACATATGTGGCCTGACAAGCCGAACTTCCTTTTGTGATCTAACCAGTACACATAAGCTGTAATCAACACTTGCAACTCAACCATGCATCATTCGGGGTTTTGATAGCTTTTTCACTGCAGTGTGCTTCGTTTTTTTTTTTCTAAACGTCTATAAAAACTGGTAAATGTGAGCCAAGAAAATTTAAGCTTGAGAGTCCCCGGCTTAGGTGTGGTGCACAAAGCACAGTGCCTCTACACTGGTGTGATGTAACGCATTTCAAACTATTTCTGCACAAGACGATTCCAGTACACAGAAAAAGGAAAAAAAAAATGCTCTTAAAAATTTCTAGACTGGGTTAACCTGCAGCTCTTTCAGTATGTGACGCAGTGCTTGGTCAGTGACTAGCCAAAGATAGCTATAAGTAAATGCTGTAAATATGCAAACGTTGCAAGTCCTATTCACAGAATAACGTACTTGGATAGAGCAAACTAGCCATAAAGTTAGCTAAAAAGTTTTATATGTCAGATATCTCAAATTAACTGACAAATATATGCATAATGCAACTCTCTTTTAACAAATTAGACAGAGGATGCACTGAACACGGGAGATCCACAAAGCAACCTGCATGATGCAAATGCATTGTAAAGAAGAGTTATTTTTAAAGCTGGCTAGTCAAGCAATAATCATTATGTAATATGTTTATTTTTAAATAAGCTCTTTCTTACATATTTCGTGAAAGCAGATTTATATTAACAGCTTTTTTTAGGACTTAGTAAAGTTCGTCCAGAAGTTTGTTTCGCCACTGCCTATGGGAGCATACATTGTGTGGGCAATGAAACGAAATGTGCGCAATTAATAATATTTAAATCAATTGAACTGTTAACGAAACAATGCAGGGTCTGCCAGGCACACCAGGTCTGAACGGACTCCCTGGAGTGCCCGGGTTGCGAGGTTTCAAAGGCGAGATTGGCACTCCAGGGTTACCAGTGAGTATGACAAGTTAAAAAAAAAATAATCTTCAACTAAAGCATGCAAATAATCAAAACCCTCGCACACTTTTTCCCTATTCTCATTGGCAATCACTCAAAAAAAGGAAGCTGTAAACAAACTGTTACTGGTCACGTATCAACTAATAATTGAAGGCATTCAATTCATACTGATTCATCAGTCCCGGGACTTGCACTTAGACACCATTAACCATGCATGTAGTGATTAAACAATGAGCCCTTTGAATGCAGGAACCACTTGTAAGCATGTGACTGATTAGGAAACCAAACAGCTAAGAAAAGTGTAGCAGTCTGCTCGGGAGTGAGGGCATTTAAGCATTTCATTTAACTCCCTCTGAACTCAAGGACTGGGGAAGAAAGTTGGCTGTGGATGCCGAGGCCAGACTTTTTGAAATATTAGTTTAGAGAAAGTGAGTTTTTTAAAGCACCAAATGCTTTTAGCCTCCCATTGTCCACAGTTTATCTATTATTTTTTTTAGGTATGTCTGCATCTTCAGACATAAAAGATCAAAGAGGCAGCAAGTCAGCCACGACCTTGAAATAACTCTAAATTTACGTGTGAACGACCAACCAACAGAGCCGAACTGATAAAGACAACATTTGAATTGAAGCTATAGGATATTTAATGCTCTTGCACACATATTCAAATGCGCAAACTAAAACAACCTCATAAACTTGATCTTCAAGCTCACTTTGACACGTACAGTTCAGGATGGAGTTGCTGAAAGCCTAGCCAAATGCAAACAATACTTAAACGTGCAGCTGCAACTGGCTTTCGTAGATTATCCCTTTAAGAATGCCCTGTATGTGTATTTCAAGACATCTTTAAAAAGTCTTTTCACCAGTTTGCGCACTGTTTATCACCTCAAAACCAAGGCACTTATATAACAGTTACATATGTGCTTCGTGCAATTGCAAACATTATCAGGGACTACCCGGAGTTGATGGCTTGCCCGGATTACCCGGACCATTGGTAAGTGCAACTTCTCTCTATTCGGCAAAAGATGATGACTGTTTTGAAAAATCTCACGTCAGTCATTTATCGTTGCCTACAGTATAAACATTCTTCTCCTGAGCAGGGACTTACTGGCCCCAAGGGCGACACTGGGACACCAGGAATCCCTGGCAGTCCGGTACGCTTGTGATTTATATTTTGATAGTTGCAGTCATTATGCGCAACTCCTGATTATTTAAGATTTTCTCACCAAAATTCATGCATGTATAGGTAACAAGAAACTTTCGGAAACCTTGGGCTGCACAAGTATTCGTGATCTTTAAATGACTCCACAAAATAAAGCCCAACACTTCAGTGCTGCGGACAAAGACATATTTCCCTGTGTTCACTGGCGAATCTCGAAAGCGAGCAAAACTGAAAAGCTAGGGAGACCGTGAAAGTGTTAGCTATGTAACATCTTTGTTTCAATAAAAACAATGTTCAACTTAAATGACAGCAACTTAGCATTACTGAAGGCTAACTATGGTCATGTAGCAGCTTGAATGAACAAAGTCCTACACACACCCATAGCCTTTTTTGTATTATAGATGTTGCAGATTATATTTGCACTTTGATTTACAGATCTTCTGGAATACTTTTGAAGTGAGAAAATTAGTAGTTAAAACTCAAGTGTGCTGGAGCTAGCTGGAGAATATGGTCATACAGACACAAACAGCAATTGGTGCAGTGACCAGTAAAACTGCGAACAGGAATCAACAAACGAGTAGTCTGACCATTCACAGCTGCCAAATGGGGAGCGTGATCTTGCGGTGTGGCCAGGGGGGCGCTTTATAAATTCAAAAGCTCTCTAAATTTTTACATATTGTATGTGTCTACTATGCTCACTAATATAAATACACACACAAATATACATTAAAGAGTGAGATCACCCAACCCTCTTACCAATCCCCCCTCCCCCTCCGAAAGGAAAAAAAATTTTGACTGAACACCATTTTTAGGTTAGTACTTGATACTTAAGCATTCACTCCAGTGCTACTTTTTTTTTTAAGATTGTCGTTTATTCAATCCTATATGTTTATTTTAGGGTCTGAAAGGCCAGAAGGGAGATGGTGGAATACCTGGAGAACCAGGGCTTCCTGTAAGTATATGATGAGTGTTTATGTAATGTTCATTATGCTGTTTTTCTCTTTAAAGAGCCAATAAATTCAACTGAATCATTTGGTTTAGGGTGTCCCTGGGACAATGGGACCAAGAGGACCTCAAGGGCCTCCAGGCAACACAGCAGTGGTAAGTTGAGTCAAAATCAAACTATGAAACTATTTCGTCTTTATTTAAATTTCTCTACATTCATGCTGCATGTACCAATAAAGAAAAGTGGATTTGCCAATAACTAATAAACTCGGCATCAGGGCTTTTTTTTTAAGGAACTGCCACAATATCTCAAAACAAGGTTACACGACAAAGCAAATGTTGAGAGCCAGAAAATATAAAGTTTGCTCAGTACTTGATATACACTAGATATTTTAAAAGTTTTTTTTAGCCTTCCATATCTAAAAAGAACTCGAATATTAAATCAAAGCAGTGTCCAGGTCACTACTCTGAGCATTATTAGAGTTGTGAAGTAAACACCTATGAACAGAAAAGTTGGTAAGACTGCACTGACACTCAATTTATAATATTAGTAGCTACATTAGAGAGTTTCCGAATAGGAGCAAAGAAATAGCGTCAAGGCCACTGTGCATGCGCAAAACCCAAACCGTGTTTGAGTTTTAAGTTGGGGACCCTATTTCTCAAATTGAGCGGCAGCCCCAAAGCCTGCCCCAAAAGTATTGGGTCAAAAAACATGACAGCACCCACTGAAGAGACGACTCTCGGCTAAGACTAGAGTGACATAGTGACAAAGAATAGGGGGAATGTCTCCAAAGCGCCGCAGACCCTATTCGAAAACTCATCGCTCCTGCTTGACCCAAAGCAAGCACACCTAAAAAACTTTGGGGCCCCAAACTTTTGGGGCCTCCATTTCAAAACTCACTACTATTACCGTATACCTCAATGTGCAAGGGCACTAGGCCAACTTTTCGCACAACGCATTTATCATTCTTTTAAAAAAGCTTGCAACGGCTGACTACATTTCGCCGGCACAGGCTGAAGGACCGGTAGGGCCTCCTGGAGTTCCTGGGCTACCAGGACCGATGGTAAGTTATCCGAATTTCCAACAGCATAGAACTGAGGTTCTCAAGCAGAGTTCCAAGGTACCCCATGGGCTCCACAAACAACGGTCGTAGATTTGCCTTCACTTGCAACTGTAACACCAACTACTTCGCATTGAGAGCGAGTCATTGATGGTGCCACTTCATTTTGCTACTAATGCACTGTATTGGGTTTGTCTGTGTAATAAGTCTGGGTCTGGTACGAAGAATTTATTGGTCCGTTCGGTACGCATTATTTGAATTCTTCAATATGACTTTCTTGGTCACTGATAAGCAGAGTACAACGCAATTCCCATGCAGTAGAGGCTCCCCGAAAGTCAGCTGCTGTGACAGCCCATTTGATGGCGGAAACACCATGGAAACGGTGAATTTTCAGGCTTCTTGCAATATTTAGGCAATGGCATAAATCTGTCAGGCCCACATCGGGCCTGTATCAGGACTGCAGCAGCCACGATATGAGCCCGGCAGACTTCTCCCAGTTCCTCAAGGTCTAGAAAAGCTAAAATACCATTGTTTTGATGGTATTCCCACCATACAATAGGCTCTCGAAAAGAGGTCATGGCAGCCGACTTTCAGGAAGTCTTTACAGGGTCGGAATCACTTTGCATTCAGAGAATTGACGCCCAAGAAAACTGCTAGCAATTTATATAACATACATTGATGAGATCAACAAGTTCTCTTTACCAGACCCAGTCTCATTACTCTATGGACAAACCTTGTAAGCCGGTTAGCGAGCATTCTTGGTCCATTTTTAGATTTAGCAAGCAGCAGCTGGTCGAACGCTGCATTCTGCTATATGAAAAGCAGGTGTGCATGCCTCACAGCATTGTATTCATTTTAGTCTGCATAAATGTCTTGAAGTAGGGTACAGAAGGCAGGAAGGACTATGCGTCAGTACTCCCAGTTCTTTTCATATACTAGCAAGTTTGGTCTGCTGTCTAAATCAGAACAATGCTCTATTTTCTAGCATTCATTAGTAGTGGAATGTCAAAAAGTGTGCTTTAGTGTGCACACTTTTTGTCATTCGTAGATTACCAGAGAAACAACTGTGAACCACTGGGATCATGGCAACATCTAATGTCACAAAAATCAACTAAACACAAAGCTTTTATTGTAACAACTGAGTTTTTACTCTCTCACTGTGGCTAGAAAATTTTCAGCAACAATGCAGTCATGGACAAATTGATATTCTAAATATCTTTTTTTTTTTTACAACACTCAGGGAAGATGAAATCGTGCGAACAAGGCATTGCAATGAAGCATTGCAAGATGTCATTACCTACATTCAGTAATCTGGCATTACAGAATCACTGCTATTACTGTGAATACTGGACACTGGACAGGCTACAACCCTCTAGCCATCTAAAATATCCGATCAAAAAAGCCGAAACTCTGTAGAATGTATACATTCATTGTTCAACTTACACTCCGCATAGATAGGTCTTCCGGAACAATTTGTTCGAATGCATGGGAACCTGTGGCACCCCAAGCACACTTTTTACCCCATGCTCATTTATGCACAAGGGCAGCCTCCACACTTGGTGAAGATTACTGCGATTTCTTAAACCACTTGGTGCCGGAACACCTCGCATGAACAGGAAACATGACACACTCCACGGCACTCGATGCTGTGGTAACAAAGAAAAAGCTGAACTGTTAAATTGACAAAAAGCTTCCCACGTCTCCAAGCAGGCCCACAGCTCATGATGCAATTAAATGAAGCATTTGTTGATGTATTGCTACCTGCTTCCTTGCTGAAACACTGGTGAAACAGCGTGGAACATCATTGATAAACAATGCAGATTTAGTGCAACGACAAAGTGCTGATAATATACATAACAATAATATCTAAGGTTTTACATCCCAAAGCCACAATATGATTATGAGAAACAGTGTAGCGGAGGGCTGCCAAGAATTTCGATAATCTGGTGTTCTTTAATGCGCACTGACGTTCGCCGAGCACACGAGCCTCTATCATTTCGCGTCCATCGAAACGCGACCATGACAAAATGCTCGCTAAAGTCTTGCACAATTATTGACCACATTCCAGAGCGAATTGAATTCAATTTTTCCTGCAGACTAGAACCACTTTTTAACTGCACTTTCATTCTTCCCAAACAGGGGGAGCAAGGATTGCAAGGAATGACAGGACCCTTGGGACTGCCAGGAAGCAAGGTATCATCACAGCTTTGGCTGACATGTACATAGCTACAAGATGTTAACTGACAATGTCTAACATCATCGAGCTATATCACTATCTTTCAACTTGTTGTGTTCAAACTAATTTACTTTTTTATGCATTAACATTGTACTCATTACTCCTCTCTTTTTCCTGCTGAAATCTCTAAATTAAATAACAATAAAATGAAAAAGGTAGACAACCATCAGCAGCATCACTAGCTCCACATTTTTGCTAACTTCAAGAATTTGCATCTAATGTACGCTCGTTCTTAACAGCTTAGTGCATCATAATTTGATATTTTACTGAATCATGTCAAAGAAATTTGAATGGCAAAGGCAAATTTTGACGTGATTAAAAGCTCATTGTATCTGAGCCTCATTATAATGAATGTGAATTATGAAGCGTAATAATGCAAATCCAAAATGTCCCATGAATATCAACATGCTATAAATACATTATGACAATGAATGTCAGTTATAATGGATGCATTTCCATGTCAACTGCAATTTCACTATGACAAGGCCTACGAATTTATTCATAAAATTTTTAATTATGGTTTATTTGAGTCAGATTAATTTCTGTTAGCGTCATTTATTTCTTTTCACTTGTACATTTTCCACCAGGTCTAATACTAATGCAAAGCATTCTATAGCAAGCCAATGTTTTAGCAGTTTTCTTACACATAAAAAAAAAATACGATATTTCAGAGCTATAATTGACAAAACATTCTCTAGTAAAGTAAAGTAGAACATAAAAACTGTTGTACAACATGATATAACGAATGAAAGTCGTACACTGCTACATCCAATATTTTTAAAAGAAAGTTTCATACAGGAAGTCCTCACAGACGAGAAAAACGAGAAAAAGTGAAAGGTTCTTTGATGAACACCAATACTTGCTAGTGTTCTTCAGCACTGGATAATGTTACCTGACTGTTTCCCAACATTTGTTAGTATTGCTGGCTCATGATTTAAGAATCTAATGCTTTGCACATCTGACAGTTATCCTTAAAAAAATTGCGAAGACTGATTCAATGGTGGGTAGAATGATGGTGTAACTTCAGCCAAACAGACTCGGGATTGAAAAGTGATGATGATTTAATATGTGGGGTTTAGTGTCCCGAAACCACTATATGATTATGAGAGATGCCGTAGTGGAGGGCTCCGGAATTCTCGACTACCTGGGGTTCTTTTACGCGCATTAAAATCTGAGCACACGGGCCCACAGCATTTTCGCCTTCATCGAAAATGCAGCCGCCGTAGCCAGGATTCAATCCCGCAATCTGCGAGTCAGCAGCGTAGTACCTTAGCCACTAGACCAGCGTGGCGGTGCGAGAACGAAAACTAGAGAGGGTGCCATATTGTACTTGTTACTGTTACTGTTCATTAAAAGTTGCACCAACAAGGAGATCTCGAACCAAATGCCCACATTATGAAAAAAAAAAAAGACGAAGAAGAAGAAGAAGAAAAGACTTGTTTTTATTAGGCTAGTGAAAAAGCTTTTCTGAAAACATTATCGTAACGTTGAGACGTCCATCATATATACAGTGCAAATATTACTCATTGTTTTTTCATTCCCGTGATGTTTCTGTCCTCATTGATACCGTTACGCTACAGAACCTGTTTGTTCAAAATTGTATGAAGAATTAAAGTAATTAAGTGAAATTTTTGAAGTGAGAGAGAAATCATCACTAATGCTAACAGGATAAAGAGACTACAATGACAATGATAGATCATGGTTTTACATAAGAACTTCGTTTTTGCCATGAACAGGGTGAGCCAGGTGAACCAGGCAACACAGGAGCAACAGGTCCTCGTGGATTTCGGGTAAATTACGATTCACCTTTCATCACATCATGCAAATAGTGAGCAGCTGAATAAACATTATGAGCACGAGATATTGTTAACCTGCATGAACATAAATTGGTACATTGTGTTCAGTACATGCTTACTCCGAAACTTTATGAAAATATTCAGAGCAGTACACTTAGAGAGATTACAGGGCACAATAGTTATAAAATCCAAACATATTCTCATTAGCTTTCCTTCTAGAAGGCAACTCATCAGATGTTAAGCAACAGCCATGACAAATCTACAGTGGCTAGAAGTCCAGCCAGTGGTCTTATTAGCAGCATAAATTCTTTTAAAAAAGGAGAAAAATTATGTTGCATCTTTACTGGAATGAGATCACCTGCATCTGTACACATAGATCGATTACAGTTCCAGAATGTGCATATACTGATCAACACTACACTAACAAGCTTGATATTAAGTCCATGTAACAATCCACTCAGACCTAGTTTTTGAATTCATGGTCATGCTAACGTCGCCATAAATGCAAGCATGAGAAATACGAAATAATACTCCAATGCATAATTGCATTTATACGTTTGTAAGTATGGATTAATTCAAACTACAAGACGTCAAAACTTGTACTCTGAGGGTGGAAACCGGTCACAGCGAGATTACACGTTGCACACTACACGTGGGATATGCAGGCTACTTATTTTCAGTAAGACGGTAAGTTGGGCCAGTTAGTTGGGATCTATCGTGAACGTGTTAACAGCTTGTATTTAATTTCATGATGGTGGTATAATATGCATGCTATTATATATGTCAATATGCCAATTTGGAGTTATCTTTAGAAAGCAAAGCGTGCATGCAGAATTGAGAAATCTGCGAGAAAAAAAACACTGGGACAGAATATTGTTTCTGACTCACTTCCTGTCTTATTGCAGGGTGAACCAGGGCTCAAAGGTTCAACGGGAAGCCCCGGCCCTCGTGGTTTACCTGTTAGTACTTAAACTTTTACTTCCTTCACAAAAAAAAAAAAATATGGCATAAAGTGTACGCATATTCTGGTACAAGTGCTTGTATTGCTCCAGGAAAATCACTGTACACTGGAGCTCACAAAGAGCTATAAAATCAAATGTATCGCTGTGCCAAGTTTGTAATCAACCCCAAGTTGCACACCAAATATTTCCTTATGCTAGAGGAGCATACTCTGTTTGTTTTTAGTACATATGAAAAAGCAGGTGCATTTGATCAACATCAGTGAGCAAAAGAACACTGTCATAGACAAAAGAGGACACCAAAGTGGTTTACTACGTGGCTGAGCGAAAAATTTTTCTTAAGGCCTGCAGGTTAACATTGACTATATGCAATTTTCAGAGTATGCTTAAATCTAAAACGACAATGATTTTTCAATTTTGCCATGACCCAAAAGTACCATCGCAGCTACAGAGCTATTCATGAACTTAACTGCCCACTTAGGGGACAATTATTTCAGCTACCTGTGATTGGCCAGAGCTTGACGAGCAGTGCGCCTCGTTTTTTGGTTCTCATTCAACAACATCATTTTGACGAGATGGAGTTTTCACAACTCTCGGCACAAACAAGAGGAACGAAATGCACTTCAGTAAGAGTAATACACTCTCAGAAGTTATGCATAAAGTCTCACAGACCATGGGCAAACTCCAATTCTGTGATTCCATTAGCCCTTAAATTATGTCTACTCTAGCCTAGTGTTAAATGCACCTACACAATTACATTATGGCTTGCCACTTTTTGCAGTAACTGAATGTGTTCTGATGATGACGGGTCGAAGTATTCACGCCCATCAAAATGGCTATTCCAGTGTAGCTTCCCTAAAAACCTTGAAGTGTGAAGGAAAGCAGAAAAAACCTGATAAAGATGGACAAGAGCTTGTCTTTGCCTGTCCTGTCTTTAAAATTTTGCTTTGCGCATCAGGTCTGTTGATTATAAAAAAAGATCACGGCATATCTACGAAGTGAATGATGATGAGCGAGGCGAAGCGTCCATCCATGCGTCTGTCCAGGCGCACGAACCGACACACGGATGGGCAGACAGAAGCACGGGCGGACGGAAGCTCGAACATGGACAAACGAACGGAAGCTCGAACGGGTGGAGAAACAGAAAGAGACAAAAGCATGGAAAGACAGAGAGACAGGCGGATGGATGGAAGGACAGAAGCATGGACGGAAGCACGAGCGGACGGACAGAAGAACGGAAGGGCAAGCAGGCAGATGCACAGACGGATGGTCGCACGGACGGACGGACGTACTCTTTGCCCCACTCATCATTCACTCTGAGGATATTCTGTGAAAACCACTAACGTCACATAGTTATATTATTCACAAGGACATATACACACAACGCCATCTATTGAGCAACTCATAAACTAAACGTGGCTACATACTAGTATAACGACTACAGAGGAGGGAACAACCCACGGCCTAGGGAGCTTTGCCCCTAGGTTTCTCTCAAGTCTCACTTAATTGCCATCACAGCTGGGAATCGACCGCACCCTCAGCCCCATGGCGGCAGAACCATTATGAAGGGCGATAAATGGATGCACAAACTTGTCTCCTTGAATACCTGTGATTGCGGAAATTTACTGCCAAAGGCCATGTGATTAGAAAAATATTGGAAATATTGTGCACGACCGCAATGATATCAATCACCAAATTAGTTAGATGCTTTTACGAAATTAATGACACTGTCAGGTATTATTCTTAAAAAGCAATACTCTTCCCCCCCCCCCCCCCCAGGGTCTCCCTGGTCGTGACGGTCTCGCAGGAGTCACGGGAACAGGGTCGTTGTCTCCGGTGAGTTTAGAAGTGGTTTAATTTCGCCTTTAATACCAGCATCGTAAGTAAGACCCTAATAATATTATTCCAAATGTAAGTCTTCGAAATTGAGCAAACATAATGGAGCCATATCATGTTATATATAGAGGCTCCAAATGGCATGAATATAACCATATTAGTATTTAATATGTACAATAAACATATATTTGTTTCACAGTCACCTTGATGAGAGAAATTCAAGTAACTTCATCACATTTGATGATTTGTTATGATTGTTATTTACCACACAAAATTTTCACTTCCCTCATACTACATGCATGTATTTAAAATAATGCATACAAATAGAAATTTATAAGCATAGATTCCAAATTGAAATTTTAAACAAGCAAGACAACGACAGGAATACCAAATGAATGCATCTCTGGAACTTGGTTCATCTAGATTTACATCTACAATCCACACAGTTACATGTTTAATACAATGCTTAAAATTTACAGACAAAAATTCTTAGGTTTTCTTGGTTTATATTTAAAAACATTCTCTGTTTCCTAGTATTTTTCATTTTTCACACACTAACTGTACACGCAGTATGTAAACTTCGCAGTTGGAACATAAAACCAGGCAGCTTTGCAGTAAGCGTTACTCAGCAAGAGTAATTTTGAGTAAACTTGAAGTCGCACATGTTCAACTGTGAATATCAGAAGTAGCAAAACACGGAACATATCTCGAGCAGACATCAGTACAGGGGAACAAACTTTGAGAATGCATTGGCTTTGAAGACACCCTTTTGTTCTACCTCTACTTACTGCTTCACATTTTCACTTAGCTGGAAAACTCAGCCTTGCACAAGTTTTTTGATAATGTAATTCCCAAAATGCAGGGTTTACCTGGACCTCCTGGTGTTCCTGGGGATCCCGGACCACTAGGGCCACAGGTAAAGCACGAAGAAATCCTTTTTAAAGGTCCCCTAAACCACCCCGAAGTTGAAATTTCGTTTTGGTGTTGCAGCTGCGCACGTGTCTTCAACAAGCGCGCATCTGCAACAAATTCTTGCAGGCGCAAGCATTTCTTGAAGTGGTGCCATAATAGCGGAGTCACTCCTGTTTTCATTATCTAAAGAGGCCTTCACTCGTTGCGCTATTCCCTACAATATGCACTGTTCGTCCGCTCATCTCTCTTCCTGGCCGAGAACTCCCCTCAACGTGCTATAGAGGACGAGTGGTGAGCGCGCTTACCTGCGAGCAGAAAAACAGCTTATTTTTGTGGATAACACAATCACACGTGAATGTTGAAGCCACGTCATGACCAATGCTTAGGATTACTGAAAGGTACATATAGGAGAAGGTATTGTTCCCTGGAACTTGTGGTAGACCCGTGGCTCACAGTACTGCTGCATGACACACTGATTTCTGTGACACCATTCTGAATTCACTTTGAGTATTTACTTGAAATGTTAAAAAGTGATCAAGCATGGTTTAGGGCCTTTTTAAGAACACTACAATCTTCTATACTTCTGTACTGAACGTTCACTCCTAAGCTTCTGTAGACAAAGTTGTCCACTTCTTTATATGGACTGAGAAGAAGTTTACTGCCATACACTTCAAGGGGTATTCATCTCCAGGTTATACAGCACAATATAGAGACATACATTATTTGTGTGCCAACGCAAAGAAGTTGCCAATGCTTCTCACATCATAAAGTGACAATTGTAAAAGGAGAATAGCTGTGTTTCAACGTTCATGCAGGGCGAAAAGGGCAGCCCTGGTGTATCTGGCCCGCAAGGCATGGAAGGTCAGAAGGTAAGTGGTGTTTTGGTCCTGCTGCAATCTGAACCCATTAGTGTGAACACTTTGCACATCTGACTACATTATTTACACTTATGTGCATGCAAATTTTAAACAATCAACTTAATATTAAGACAAGGTATTAATGAAGAGCAGTGTTAACTCATAGATGTTTAAAAAAAACTGTGCTTGGAGAAAATAGATGTATCCCCCTATTATCCCGAAAATTTCCAGTATTAAATCATTTTGAAAAGAAATCATTTAATGCCTTCAACATTCACAACTCTAAATCACCATTTTCAGGCACTGTGTCGCTATTTGCACCGGCTACTTTCCTTTACAAAATCAAGGCAATCAATAAATATCTTTACATCCAGATAGCGGCTGAAAACTGCCCTAAGAGTTTCGCAAAAGTGATGAAATCCTCTGAGATGTCACTGTTTTCCCATTTAATTGAATAAAATGAACACTTTTATATTGTAAGAATAACTAAATGACTGACTTTGACTTTGTTCACAGACCCCTTCCTAGACAAAGCTAAGACAGTTGCGAAAAGGTTGCCTACCTTCTTACATAAGACAATGCAGTGTACAAGAACGGTGACGAGGTAACAATTTGTACTCACTTTATTTTATTTACTGTTATAACAGGGTGAAAAAGGTGATCGTGGTGTTCGTGGTCTTCCTGGTGTGGCAGGTCCAAAGGTTGGCACTTACCTTACAGTTACAATCACGCACGATACAGCTGAACCATAACAAGGTCGTAGTTGAACTGAACTTTGCTGTTACACAAACTAAAAATTGTTCAGATTCAAGTAAGCGCACCGCATTCAGATTTCAGATGATACGTCTGTTCTTTCGAGTTGCCGTGAAAACTGAATTTTTTAGCCATTATTAAATACCGCCATAACGATTAGGGGAGTACAGTTACAGTGCACCTAAGCAAGCTTATATGTGAACACTCAGTGGTTTACCATCATGGCCAAAATATGTACACTCGTGAAGAACTCACAGCATTTGATGTAAAGTGTTGACATAGCAACTACAGAAATGAGTCTGACATTTTTACTTATGACAAGAAAGAATGCGCTAAACAAGAAGAAAGGCCCAGTATGTGACAAAAACATTTAAACTGAAGGCAGTAATTGCAAGCAAAATTAGGATATTTTAACCTTCACTCTATTTGTTCGTTAATTTATTCTGCTGGTCCCTATAAGGACCATTGCAAGTGGACAACCAAAAAAGAAAATAACAATAGCGCACACACGCACAATGAAATAAAGTGTCAGTAAATGATTACAGATGTTGCAAAATATTAATTTGAGCTAACGGGGGCATAAGATATAGAATAAAACCCTAAAAACAGACATACAGTGCACAAGGATCATATTTAGTAACTGGCAAGCAGGGCTGAACTTGTGTTCTGTAACGGTTATTACAGACTTCAGATGGTACAAATATTTTAATATTTACCAAAGTATAGAGCAGGGTTATCAAACTCATCTCAGCTGGCGGTTTCATCAAAAAAAATAAAAAAAAATGCCGGGACAGTGGAGAAAATTGGAGCGCAGAAGAGGAGGAGGGGGGAGAGATTTTGAACAAAATGTCACGCAGCAACTTGAAAGAATGCTTTCTCCATCTTATGTATGGATCACATCCACAGGTAATTTTATGTGGGTTTCGTGAAAGATATTGTACCGATCAACAAAAGGACTCAAATTCTGAAATTGAGTTTTCATCCACGATGATGCTTTAACACATAGTGATGATATGGCGTGCCTAAGAAAAAAACACTTGACACCAGTCCAGTCAATGTAGCTCCTCCAACCAACACGTCGTTAATCGCAATGGGCGAGAAAATAATGCGAATACTGGTTAGCAAAGCCACAAAAGCTTATTCCTTGCGAAGCCACGGGTGGCTAGCAAAAGGCTTGCGGACCACCAGTTTGAGAGCCCTTATATAGAGGAATTTGCATAACTGAGAGAACACTGAATCACTATCTCACTACATTCAAGTCCCACAATCCTGTGAACACAGTGAACAATTTGAACTCGAAAACTGTGAGACAGCACTCACATCTTTTGCACTTTCAGGGTGATAGGGGTGAAAGAGGCTACCAAGGCGACGCCGGCCAGAAGGGTGACCGTGTAAGTTCCACCTCACTAACAACTGAGTCACAAATGCACAATACATCCCTTAACCAAACACTTCCACTCCCAGGGTCCACCTGGAATTGATGGAGCAAGAGGAGAGCCAGGTCTTATAGGACTACCTGTGAGATCAGTACCCTACATTCCACTTACCATTGCATTGAAATCTATGGCACGCATTATACACAATGTTGCCTTTTCTGGAAAGACAAAGTGAAAGCATGAGATGTTAAAATTGAACGCTCACCGCAAATCTCCAGAAAAAATTTTTCATCGTAAAGCATCTTTGGCAGGGAGCATTTCGCTCTTGCTGAGATTGTCCGTTTTCGTTGCCACCAATTTACAGCTTGATTTGGAAAAAAATTGGAATGATGGTTCTAGCATTTGTTTTTATTTTTCGAGCACATGAGAAAGAAACACGTAAGAGTGCAGTTTTTCTTTTTACTTTATTGCTTTGTATACTTACATGTACTACACTGATAACATTTTGTGCACACGAAGAAAGGCACGCAAACATCTCATTTGATCATCATTTTCTTCTTGTATTTTCAGATAAAGCTACGGACTTGGGAGTTTCCAACTGTGTAGCAACTCGCACTTCCAAGCTGGCTTATAGTTTATAACATACACCAATTTTTAAGCCCCAACTAAATCACCGGTGTTTTACTGTACATGAACCTAAATAGTCTAAAACCTTAACGTCTGATCCTACACAGATTTCAGCCGAAATTCGTATTCCTCAAGCCTACCGCATGAACGGAAATGCATGCATAAAACTAATGATATGTCGAACATTTACCAGCTGTTTTTCACTGAGGCAGTGCTCTTCACTGAGGCAGTGCTGTTCAATTATTTTCTTTTTCAATATTTTTACCACTAATCTTGCTCCTTAAAGTCCATGAAAGTAAGACTTGGTAGTGAACCACTGCAAAAGCTGTGGTCGCATGCGAAGATTGGCATCAATGTTTCACGAATAAATTAAAGGCACTCTTTGAAGCTGCAATATCAACTCATCACAGCACAAGTGTACAGTACATGCAAGATGATATAACTGGAGACAGGTTAAACAAATGACAAGACAGAGTGAACAAATGTCCATCATAACTGCTGTTTAGTGCATCCATATCATCAATCTACACTTTGTACAACAAAGACGAAAGCCTTTTCTGCAAGCAAGTTTCTGCAGTGCTTAATAACAATTAGTTTTAACTCTTGACTTAAAGGGTCACTAAAGTGATACAATCAATTCGTTTAGATAAATTAATTGCTCTAAGAACTCTCACACCCTTAATTTCACCCTCATATGTTCACTAATCGCGGGAAAAAAATCGAGGTGAAAGCTTCAGTTTTGAATGTCATGTAAAAATGCTCACTGATGACGTCACGACTTTCCAAGTGTATCTTTTGTATTATGGCAACGTTGGCTCAATTAAATTCATTGAAACGTGGCATGTTAAGTTGATGGCCCTTTCACAGGAAAATATACGTCTTCTTTACTAATTTGGAACTAAGTAGGAGCAAGCAGGCACTGTCAAAAATATAAAACATTGTGGCGTTTGCTGCATGACTTTCAAGGTGATGTCACCGGTTTTGTTTCCGTGCGTTTTCCTGCTTACCAAGCATCTTCTCACAACAGACAAGGTGATTTGGAATCGTAAAAGAGTAATTAACCAATAAAAAAAACCTTTTCCTCGTTAGTGTCCTTTTAACAAAGCAAATGTGACCCTAAAATCATCTCGTAATATTATATTTCATGAAAGTAAGGTTCCACACAAACGACACAATACCGCTAGCAAAACTTAGTTACCAATGATGCACATTAAATGCTCACTTGTTCTTGAACGCCTGTCTTTTAGGGCCCCACTGGAGCAGCTGGTGCCTTGGGCCTGCGTGGTCAAAAGGGCGAAAAAGTATGTTGAATAGGATGATGTCAACATTCCTGCCTCCAAGCCAATGCTAAAGCTGCAATGTAAACCATAATACTGTACTGCTGGGTGGCATGCAATGAAACTTGACAGATTAACACGATGTGTGCAGTACGATCAGTAGACCTATTAGGCAGTGCTTCTCAAGAGAACTAACTGATAGTAGCAGCTACACTGATGTGAAATACTACACCCAAACCTCACTATAACAAAAGCTGAATCTTACATGAAAATAACTTTGTTATATTCGAAAATTCGTTAAAGATGTTATACCCCACACCGTATCAATTGCAAAACTGTTTTTAATTTGCTTCATTATAACTGATAGTTCATTATGTCTGTGTTTATTATATTGAGGTTTGAGTGTAGAAAGCTTTTGGCTATACAAATAATAAAATTCGATTTTCCCTTTCGTGTTGCCAGGGGGAGATTGGACAGCCTGGAACGCCTGGAGTGTCTGGCGTACCTGGCGAGCAGGTGAGTGAAATGCAAGCTGCAGAAACTTGCGTTGTGCAAAAAGTCACTATCAGAGACAAACTTAAAAAAACAAGATTTATAGCAATTTAATATTTTTCCTCTTGTACAGTTCTTGTTTTTGGTAGATGACCAACCAAACCACAATGCTAAAAGTACTCATTTAGGCTTTAATAAAGTGTGCTTCACAAAAACTGCTTCCCGTCACTGCTGAGATATTGCAGCGATTTCACCAGATAAGTTTATAGAGAAGAAGCTTACGGTAGGTGCAAGTAGAGCAAGATATAGGTAATAAGTAGAATCTTAGCTAATATAAATCGTTGAAATAGAACAGTCTCTTAATTTGTTAGTTTTGCACCTAAGAAATGCCAAACGCTTTTGTTCAAAACCATGAAAACAAGCTTTAAAGGTCTTCATTAAAAAAAACAGTGTAAAATATATCCTCGTGACACCCGTCTTCTAGCTAGAAAGTCTTCATTAATGAACACTGACAAAGACTGGATTTGTACAAGTGTCATTCCAGCAAACAAAACAACTAGACCTACATTTTCATTTTTTTTAATGCCGTCACCAGAATTGCCTTGAAAATGTGTCCGTTTACAAACTAGCAAAGGCCAGTCTATTTATTAGCAGTTAAACAGGCTCTATACCACTGAATAAACTAGCCAATACAATCAACTATTTATACTTTAGACATCTAACAATGCTAAGTTAGTTTACAGCAGACAATTCCACATGTCTGTACATCCTTCTCACTAAATGGAACATCCATTAATTGCAACAGATTTTTTTAGTACCCTGTGCTTCTTCTAAATTTCTTGCTGCAATATTATTACTTCGACCCTTGAGGGGGCCCTGCAGCACAAATTAAGCGTCTTGTCTTCATTACTTCTCAAACTGGGGCATGCACTGATATTGTTGTGCAAGTGGCAACGCCATAACGAAGCTGTTAAAATTTTATTCCTACGAATAACCACACTGTTTTCAAACTAGAGCGACACACAGAGACTATTTTTGTGATCGGAAGTGACGCTTCACCACATGGGAGTGACAACATGGCCATGTGGTTTGATTAGTTCGATGCAACAAGTCAGGCGTAATATTCATATCGACCCAGATAACCACACTGTTGTACGCTAAAAATTTAAAAAGCACTCTTTATACTTCCTTAGATACAAGAGATCTTTTTTCTAAATATCAATATCTGAAAACAGTACCAAAATGATCCTAGGAGCACCATTAGGTGAGTCGTCTGGTTCGTCTCTGTGAGAGGCACCCGGTGATTGTAAATGGCGTTTGACGATAGTGGGAGACAGCAATGCAAAAGCAAGCTCTTTTCTCGCCGCTTTCTGTGACTTTGAAGTTTGAAGGTTAATAACTTCCGTTTTCATGTACCGATTTCGATTACTCTTGTGTTTATCGCCCATACACAAACTCCAGTGGTGCAGAATGCAGACGAAAAAGCATAGCAGGACCCCTTTGACATGAAGTGCTTTTCTGCCTATATTCTAGGGGCCTCGAGGTTTTGATGGACCAAAAGGGGAGCCTGGATCTGATGGCATGAAGGTATGGCCTTATGATTTATACCAAGGGTTGGCAATCTTTTGAGGCGGAGGGCCAAGTTGCATGAAAGCCAACACAGTGGAGGGCCGGACAGCTAATTAAGAACGGGGGGATCATATGAGGGCTTAGCAGGCAAAGAGAATGAGTTTGGTGAATTGACAATGATTAATTTATCGATATGTGGGATTCAACGTTTCAAAACCACCATATGATTATTAAGACGCTGTAGCGGAGAGCTCCAGCAATTTCGACCACCTGGGGTTTTTTAATTAGCACCCAATCTGAGCACATGGCTTACAACATTTTCACCTGCATCGAAAATGCAGCCGCCGCAGCCAGGATTTGATCCCGCGACCTGCTGGTCGACAATAATTAACAAAAATATATTAGACATTACGCTTATTCTCAGCAAGCATGTGCAAAGTGAGTCAAACATAGGTAACAAGTGAAAATACCATTTATACAATTTACATGCATAGTATCGGCATTCTCAGCCATGAAGGTAATGAGAAATAATTAAAGGATATGTTAGTGCATTTCTTTCGCATTAACCTTTATATCCCCACCAAAATGCTGGTGTTACTTTGTGCTTTTTCAGCTTCGTCAAACACACTAGTATCCCCTTAACCCATTAGCTCCAGCACACTCCGTGGCTGTTGCCGCCTGGTATTCCATCGGAATATTTCCGCGCCTGCTGATGGCTTGGGTCGGTGCATCTAAACAGCAATAAAATCTGCAACAAACGTCATAGAATAACAACCTTTGTTTTATTCGCTTAACAATGCTTGACTGCATCAGGTGCTTTAGTATGATCTTCGTGTGTGAAAAAGTTTAAAGCACACGGGCATATTAACAGCTACTTCACATCTTTCGCACTCCCCTCGGCTCTCGGAATTTTCACCGTGTGACTCACAAACTCAACAAAGTATTGATGTATTCTGCTTGACATTGATTGCTAGGATGTGACGCTCTTTTTTTCTGTGCGTTTTTCTTCCTGTGGTGGTTTAGGTGTGTCTAGAATTTTCCCTCAATATGACGAACCAACTAGCCCAGCAACAAGTACTTCTAAAAAAAATGAGCCCCCTTACCAGCTCATAGGCGCATTGGTGGGGCCACAACATCATGCTTCGAAAAGCCGGGATAGTGCACCCTTCCCCAGTAAGGCTTAAAAAAAACACACTAGCAGCTAAAAACATGAACAACTATGTCCATCTATTGGATAATATACCAAGCAAAAAGGCAAATGCAGAATACTGTGCTGCCATCTATGAAACAATGTCAAAAATAAACATTTTTTAAGCGGACCGTGATTTGCCAGTCAAAGCGCTTTTGGCTTCGCCAACCCGATCATTGGATGAACGGCCATGGAAGCCAATGAGTTAAGAATGAGGCCGATATGTCTCTTTAGTAATCCATCGCTGTAGAGGTATACAGTACTAAGCACCGTATATAGTGCGCTTAATATTCCATGGTCCAAACCATTACCTCACCACTAGAATAGTTTCGATGCTTGATCTGTCTGCTGTTTCATGCAGGGTGCCGTGGGACCGATTGGACCAAGGGGATACCCAGGCCTCCCTGGCCTGCCCGTAAGCCCAGCAATGATCACCACATTAGCACACAAAACCAACAGATAACAAAATTCTAATTCAATGACCCCACATGCAGGGGCCTCCAGGAAGACCAGGAAGACAGGACATGGTGTCACAGAGGTGATGTGATATACTTGTTCGGTAAAATTATGTTATTCATGAAGAGACTTTCGAGACATGATCAAATACTAGTCGAAAAGTGCAAAAGTGAAGTGAATTGAACACATTTGGAGTAGTCGTTGAACACTGAACAGCTATATTAAACAACTGCTACAGAGTGATGTTCTTGCCATAACATTAACCAATTTAGTGTTAAATCCTTAGATGTAGCATTAGTAACAAAGACTAGATTCTTCGCTTGTACAAAAGACATTAGAATGAGAATAATCATCATATGGCTAGCACAGTCTGGCAACATAGGCTGTTCCACTAATTTGTAAGCTCATCATTTATGCCCATATGCCAGTATGTATAGCATTCATCACTACTTTTGCACCAACCTTTTTTCTTCTCTTCTTTTTCAGTGCAGTAGACATGAACATTCATAGACTGTTTATTAAAAAATGTTTGTAGTCATAAATAGCAATAATTAGATTTGAAGACTTGAGCCAATAAACATATTTGCACAGCGCAAGACTACGAGGTGTTACAACGTAACTACAGAAGAAGAGACAAGGACAGAAAGAGTGCAGAGCGCAAGACTATGAGTAGTTACGTCGTAGCTACTCGTAGTCTTGCACTGTGCAAATATGTTGATTCCCAATCACCAACTAGCCCAAGCATCTGTCTATCAAATTGGGTCAATATTCACAAACGAACCTTAGCCTTACCTCACGTTTTCCTCAAGTTCTTGTACTACTATGTGTGTTATATTGGCACAGAAATGGTAAGATGGTAAAAGATAACAAGATTGGTTCATGTATACTGGCCTACTTTATTCATCAAGTGCAATAAAGGCCTAAAGCCGATCAGGGAAAACTCGAGGTAAGGTTGAGGTTGGTTTGTGAATACGGGCCTTAATCAAATAGGACACCATTTGGATTCAATACCTGGAACCCTTCAGGTTTGCCGGCTGTTAGAAAAAATCCAGCTCACTCCACTTCATGAACACTGTCAAAACAGCCTCATTTGCAAACCTGTAGCGCTATCCACAACATTTCAAAACATATCAGCCGTTCGGTACACGGCTTTATAATAAGCACATGTACTTAAATCTACTGACCTGGAATATGCGCCGCTACAACCAGCGAATTACAGGAAAAGAGTTGCTGTTGTTATCTCTTAAGAGCTAACAACGCTCTAACTGCTTAGACGAAATGCTAAATGCTAATCCACACACAAAGGAATGGCAACAATGCTGAAAAATTAATGATACGAATACACAAATGACACAGATTAGTAATTGTAAATTGTAAATAGCCCAAAAGCAATGTAACACACATACAGGGTGAAATGGGCCCACCAAAAAAGGCAGGGCCTCATCGGCAAACAAAGGCTGAATGTAAGAAGTGCTCGCAAGTAGTATCATGATTTTTTTTTACGTTGTTCTTCAATAGGAGGAGGGCAATTCAATACCACACGATGCTTTAAACACAATTAAATCTAAATTCCTTAGCATCAATAATGAACCGGTAAGATATCCCGTTGTTCCCGAGTCAATGCCACAAATAAAAGATGAAAATGAACCACAAGTATAAATACACATACTTGCTGTGCACACAACTACAGTATAAGCAGCTGCAGCAAAAGTGTATAAGCTAGAAGTATACCCAGAATTTGTAAAAATGTGCATTACAAGTAAGCTGTGACCACAGACTGCCTAACATACTCTTGAATCGGCCCACTGGGGGTCAGATCGAGCGGTGAATCTGAGTGAGTCCAGGTGAACAATATTTTGCCACGCTAGAGTGCGAGTGAGTACTGCTGACAAGAACTGTCGCGAGTCGGAGTCTGTGTAAGCCTGCAGTGCAAAATATATTTCCTGGGCGAGCCTGAGTGGGCTCTCCTTTTTTTTTTTTTTTTTGACGACCTATGGCGGTTTTGCAACCCACAGAGGACAAGATAAAGGCATTAAAAGAGGACAACTGTAAAACAGCCGCTAATTAACTTAGCGTCACTCTAGCGACCATAACGTATTTTGTGCTTCCATTCTACAAGGCGCTAAAAAGCACACTCTACGCAACGGGCCTCATTCCGTAATTTTTTCTCATCTTTTTCTACCCTTTTCGTTGCAGTTAGTTAGCAAGAAGCAACTACACCTGCCCGAAGACAATCTATAATGTGTGACAAATGACAAAAAATCAATGAAATCACAGGAAACAATGGTATTTATAAGAAGTATGACCCATAAATAAGGAACGCATCCATGAATTTTAAATTGCATTACTGCATCCCATTTGTTTAATTTGATCACATGGAGAGTCATTAAGTCAAACTTCATGCTTCATGCCCCCCCCCCCTCCCTAATAGCAAAACATCATATTTCAATGACGCTATTTGGGAACGTAATTACAGCTCATGGTTACTGAACTGGACAAGGAAAGCAAAGGAGTAGGCCTGAACTGAAAATTAATCTGCATGAAACTAAAGTAACATGCAACAATCTCGGCAGAAAGCAGAGGTTTGGGATAGGTGGAAAGACACTGGAAGTTATAAAAGAATATGTTTACTTGGCACAAGTAGTAACCGCGAAGTTGGACCATGAGAGTGAAATAACTAAAAGAATAAGGATGGAATGGATCACATTCGGCAAGCATTCGCAAATCATGAATGGTAATCTACCATTAACCCTCAAGAGGAAGGTACATAATAGCCGCATTTTGCCTGTACTTACCTACGGAGCAGAAACCTGTTACAAAGAGGGTTCAGCTTAAATTGAGAACAACGCAACGAACGATGGAAAGGAAAATGATAAGTGTAACTTCAAGAGACAAGGAGAGCAGAGTCAGTCAGGGAACAAACCGGGATTAAGGATATCACAGTTAAAATCAAGAAGCAGAAATGAACATGGGCCGGGCACATAGCACATAGGCAGGGTAACAACTGGTCATTAAGGGTAACTGACTGGATTCCCAGAGAAGGCAAAGGCACGAGGGGGAGACGAAGTTTGATGGGCGATGAGATTTAAAAAAAGTTTGCAGGTATAATGTGGCAGCAGAAAGCACAAGACGGGGCTCATTGGCAGATCATGGAAGAGGCCTTTGCCCGGGAGTGGGCATAGTCAGGCTGATGTGATGATGATGATGATGAATAGTGGTTGTAGGAGCCAAGAATATTATCTATTCCACCATGCTCTTTTCGACAGGGTGTCTTTGGTGACAAGGGACTACAAGGGCCAGAGGGACCAATAGGGCCACCAGGACCGCAGGTAATTCCTTTGAAAATTGTGTTTAAAAACATGAACACAGTTAAACCTAAACTTGGTAGGGTCAATAAAGCTTTAAAAAAATTCAGATTTTTCATTTATTACCCCATATGCAAAAAAAGAAATTAAAAAGCCCTCGCTGTTCATGTTACAGGGTCCCCCAGGACCACCTGGAAATCCAGGGCCCCATGGTCTTCCAGGTATCATGGGGCCCAGAGGGCTTCGGGTAATGTACATGTGCCTTTACTGCAGTTTTGCTTCATGCAATTCACTTAACACTAAACCATATACTACTTCAACTGTTGCTAGTTATGAAGAGTTTATGGTGCAAATGACAATGCAGGTTTGTGCCTATTGAGCACTGAACAAGAGCAACACAATTCTGTGACCACAGTCCACAGCACAACGCTTGTACTATCGGCCAAAACAGTAATTTCCATGCGAGAAGTGCAAGAGTGCACATAAATAATACACTTTCATGCCATCTCACATCCACATGTTTTCATAACAATGCTGAACAATAACAACTCTACTTTGAAATGAAAGGAGGCAGGCTTCCGTGACTGTGCTGCACTTACACATCTTCCATGCATTTCCATCTCCAAACTGAGTAGAAGAATCCCAGATTCGTAATTTCAGTGTTTCAATTACGTAGTTGTTCACTCCATTACGACTTTATATTACGTAGGATTGTGCCAATTACTCCCAGGTGGGTGGAACCGTGCGTTTTTATTGCAGGCTCATTACACACAGTAGCCATACCACACACATAGTTCTGCCAACAGCTCACGAGGCATAGCCTGATTAAGTCTTTGATTGCACATTGTATATGAACCACTTGCTGCATTCGTTAGAGCCGCCATGACATTAAAATGTCGTACTAATCCGGATTTGCTGTTTCTTGTCATAGGGGCTGGAGGGCCCTCCTGGGAAACCCGGTGAAAAGGTACAATCACATTTCTTCAAGGTACCAAGGGTTTTGCACTTAACGAGGAAACAATCTCACAAACTTCAATACTGTTTGCAAGCTACTGCTCTTGCCTTTACTTGCTTAAAACCAAAGAAACAATATCAGCTCTGCCAACGCCTATTGCTGTCTCTACTACAGAAATTTTCACGCATGTTAATCCAATAGAACTTACCCTTTTTTTGCTTGATATCAAGAACTTCTTGGGCGTTCCAAATAGCTGACTTGCCGATAGAGACTGACGCTTGTGTCGCTAATTTTGGGTTGGAAACTTCCAATAGCCATGGTAAATTTCGTGGGTGTTTTGACATCGCCTGCTCAGCCTAACATAATGCTTAGGTCTAGTATTGATAAACCGTTTAACTCTTAATGCGCATTGTACTTGAATTCGTTGAGAGAAAGTGCACTCACAATTTGAGCAGAAACCAGCCAGCACGACTGTTTTTCAGAACTGAAGGGAAGGCACACCACGGTTCTGTGGGCAGAGGTGCCATTCTTTCTTAGGTTGCTAACCAAGTCACGTTATGACAGTGAGCCTGCACTGTTTTGCAGGGCGAGTGCATCTACCAAGCCAAAGAAGAATACCTCGTGGCACCAAGCAGACCGGTCAGTACAGAGCTCAACCTCAATGAGAACATTTCCTAGCTCCGTCGGACTTGTTTACACGTGCATAGCAACATATGCTGTTTGCACGATATACGGTCACTGTTTTTACACTGCATCGCACGTCTCATAGGGTAAGTTCCTGAACAAGCACCGATTTGACGTGCCATGTCAGAGTGGCTGTGTTTTAATTGATTCTGCTCAAGTGTGATGGGTAACAGAACTGTAAGCTTGTGCCGTGATTGGCCAACTCTAGGAATCGGTACTTTCCAATGTCGTGTCGTACTGACTGCAGCATAAATGTAGCCTGACAACCCTGTATGCCGCAAGCGTAGCACAGCCACAATTACTACAACACTGCAGCCTCTATCGATACTATAAAGTAAACCATCCACTAAGAGAGCCTTCTCTGCACCTATAGACCCTTCCTCGCACGTCATATCCAAGCTAGCTGCCTAACTGCTCGACATGGGTGGGCAAACTCACTCATGAGTCGACTCACTCGCAATCACTCAGACTCAGATTGATCCGCGAGCCTGAGTCCGGGTGAGTCTGGTTAGTGTGAGTCCACGCGAGTCCGGCCCTGGAAAATTTTGCTGAGTCTGAGTCCGAGTGAGTCCAAAGGGCAAGATATTTCTTGAGTGAGTCTGAGTGAGTTCCACTTTCTTTTGCCGTCTTATCATTGTATCTATATACCCTTCAGCATTACTATCAGCCTTGCCTAAACTCGTAACTACTCCCACGTATTCCAAAGCAGTGTCCTTCATACACCATTTCAATATTTGTTGATTAGAGGTGCGAATTAAATAGGAGGTTGCCTTGACCTTCCCCTCACCAACTCTCTTCCTGAAGTTCTTGATAAATATACTTTATGTTGTCATCTCTTCCAAGAAAAATGGCCTTACTCATAACTCGTATTCGAAGATGCACTATATCTATCGGGGCCAAGAATAGCATCGATTACGTGAGATATTGGTGTTAAAGAGCATAGACACAATATTCAAGAAGTTAATTCAAGACTAACGGACTCATGAGTCGACTCACTCGGACTCACACTCTTATCAAGCCATGAGTCTGAGTGTGAGTGAGTCGGGGTACGTTTTGGTGAGCTAGAGTCCGATTGAGCTCAGTTGAAGAAAATTTTTGTGACTGTGTGTCCCTGTGAGTCTGTCTCAGAAAATTTTTAATGTGCGCAAGTCCGAGTGAATACAAAGGGCAAAATATAATTAATGAGCGAGTCTGAGTGAGCTCCATAAGTTTTGACGACCTTCTGCAGCTCGACAATATAAAACCTAACGAATGCCAGGTGGACATTCCTTGTATTCTTTCTGGCTACTAGACAGTAGCAACACCACAAATAAGTGTCACTTCCATGTCTAATGACGCCTCCTTTTGTACCATGACATTGGAAAAGCACTCTGTGACAGCTACATAGACGCACCAGTTTGGATTGCTTGCTATAATGTAGCACTGCTTCTTTTCAGGGATTGACGGGGCCCATGGGACCACCAGGACTGGTACTATAAACACTTCTATGTTCTGCATGCCTGAGGCTGTCTCAGTAATATGCTGCCTGATCAAATGCCTGGCTGACAGTAAGCCCTCTTTGCAGATAATGCATTTACCGGTGTGATAGACTGCTGGCCGAAATCATTCAGACTTATTAGCAGGACACCTTTCAATATGGCCATGATGGCGTTTGTTGCGAGTATATAACAAGAAACTGCAAGCCATAAGTGTGCGACATTATCTGCCATCAGACATTGCACCATCCCACTGCACTGAGTTGCAGAGACAAATTATAAAGAGTTTCCTCAAGAAAATATTGCCACATGATTGCAGCAAAAAATGGCAGGAAAGACGACAATACAATTATGCCATTGCTATGTATGAAGATGTACTTTTTTACACACTTCAAGTACGTTTGTACTTCAACTGCACTTGAAGTTGCAAAAGAATTACGTCTACTTAGGACAGGTAGTAAGCGTGAAGCCAAATCACGAGATTCAATTAACTAGAAGAATAAGAATGGGGTGGAGCTCATTCGGCAAGCATTCTCAAATCATGGCTGGTAGATTGCCACTATCCATCAAGAGGAAGGTATATAGCAGCTGCATTTTGCCGGTACTCACCTACAGAACAGAAATCTGGAGGGTTACAAAGAGGATTCAGCTTAAATTGAGGACAACGAAATGAGCGATGGAAAAGAAAATGATAGGGGTAACTTTAAGAAATAGGAAGAAAGCAGACCGGGTCAGGAAACAAATCGTGATTAAGGATACCATAGGTGAAATCAAGAAGAAATGGACATAGGTCGGGCATGTATGCAGGATAACTGCTGGTCATTACGGGTAACTGACTAGATTCCCAGAGAAGGCGAGCGGGTGAGGGGGAGATAAAAAGTTAGGTGGGGAGATGAGATTAGGAATTTCGCAGGCATAAAGTTGCAGCCGCAAACACAGGATCGAGTTGACTGGTGGAACATGGGAGAGGCCTTAGTCGTGCAGTGGGTGTAGTCAGGCTGATGATGATGATAATGATATAGGAAAATGGAAACGACAAACAAGAAGAATGTGCTTGCACAGAGTATTAAAAAGACCTACCTACTAGTGTTCTCTTGATCTCTGCATTAAGACCTTTGCCTTTGACATCGCGACAATATGCTACACCTGTTAGATAACAGCCTTGCCTCCCCACTGATCCAGAATGGCATATCCTTCTCCCTTATTATTATGCATATCATTTTAGGAGCAAACCTCCTTGAGGCGTGGGCTGAGCGTCCAGTCCTAATCGTATGTAGCCACTTCTCGTTAGTTCTTGAACCGGCCGTAGAGGGCAGTACTTGTACATATAACGAAACGTACATACGCTGAAAAATGAAAATGGTATGATACTAGAGGAAGTTACTTGTAGTACGATAAATAATGAAAATCACAGCATATCCATGGAGTGAATGATGACGAGTGGGGCGAAGCGCCTCTCATTCCGTCCGTGCTTCTGGCCGTCCGTTTGTTTTTTTTTTTTTTTCTTCCGTCCATCCGTGCCTCTGTACATTCGAGCGTCTGTCCATTCGTGCATCCGTCCTCTCGTGCGTCCATCTGTATGTCTGTCCATCCGTTTGTCCCTGCATTTGTCCATGCGTTCGTTTGCCCCTGCATTCGTCCATGCGTTCGTCCCTGCGTTTGTGTATGCATCCGTACGTCCGTCTGCACGTCCATCCGTTCCTCAATTCATTCGTGCATCTGTCCATGCATCCGTCTGTCCTCTCAAGCGTCCATCCGTGCATGCATCTCTCCGTTCGTCCAAGCGTCCGTTCACTCATGCGTCAAACAGACCGACAGACGAAGGACGAATGTGGCCAGCGGATAATTTACGGTTTGCCAATAAAAATTATGATACACGCAAGGCGGTGCGCCTCGCACTCGAAGATGAAACCCCGATGTGCAAACGTGCAAGAAAAGAAGAATGACGTCACACGAAGACGTTGGCGATCGCGTGTTCGTCGGCAGCGCCATACACTAGGGGGCACGGTGTAGTAAAATAAAAGCAGTCTTGGAGCGCGCGTACGTTCAGAAGGTCGGCTGATGGACAAGGCTGTAGAGCGGCGTGGGCACAAGGTGGCGGCGCCTCGCACTAGATAACGGAACCCCGATGTGCGAGCGCGCGAGGCAGAAGCGTGCCGTGAAGCTGCGTGGCGCCGCTGACAAGATCCCGGCGTACGAGAACGGGAGGCCGAAGCGGCGCAGCAGCAGCGTGCTGACCAAGCTTCGTTCCACCCTGAATCATTCACCCCGTGGATATGCAGTCATTTTTTTTTTTTGTTAAGAGTAACGGATCGTGCAAAAACTCAAGTTTCTTATTAATAGTATTTAGTATACTATTCTTCATGTTCCAGTATGCACATGTGTATACCCAACACTCTAAGAAAAGATTAAGTAAAAAGGGTGTCTGTGGCCTACAAAAATAATCGTCTATTTTTGTTCCTTTCCTTGCATTATTGCCACACACCTGGCACTTCCAGGTCACGAACGACATTCACGTTATCAGCGTGACATAGCATTCTTCATCGAAATGTGGCCAGCGCCAAATTTTCAAGAAAGGAAGTGCTAGCAAGCTGGATGCAGATTTTTGTTGCAGTACAAAAAGACACCCCTTTTACTCTGGCTCATTTTCACAGTGATGGTACAGAATTACAAATGCATGCACAAGTTGAGGTATAAGGTATAGGACATAATTTATATTACATCTTCCTTGTTTGCCATTTTTCTAAGCAGTATACACGTGACGTGTGTGTATATATATTCTGTGTTTAAAATAAAAACATTTCAGTAAAAAGTGCCCGGACTGTCTCAACCTCCATGTGTTTTGGTTGATGCTAAAGGCCACAACATCCACAAAGTAAAAAATAATTTAGAAAGTGGAGACAAAGGAGCAATGAAACAAGTGAAAGTCTCTTGTTAATATAGCAAGCACCAAGATCAGGCAAGTTGGTACTGATCCTTAGCTTTTGATAGTGTAAATGAAATTAAAAACCAGTCTGCACATGCAAGTTCTGCAGTTCCCCTTTCCAAAGAATTTCCCCGTCAGTCAATTGCTGAACTTACAAATGTATACAGCCAGGTGAACGAGGACCACCAGGAGAACGTGGAGTCCCCGGTGTTCCAGGCCAAATGGGCATGCCGGGTACAGATGGATCACCAGGCCAGCCGGGCACTCCGGGAAACAGGGGACAGCCAGGAATGCCAGGCCTGCCAGGACCTCCGGTAAAAATGCCACACTCCACTATACATCCTCATCTCCCTTTTCGTGACCTGGAACAACAGGGGAACATGAAAAAGATGTGCAAAAAATATTTTTCGCCCCTTAGTGACAATGCTACACCAACTGACACAAACAGTCCCAGGGAGACTTATGGTGTATTTATATGGTAAGATTCAGGTTGTGGTGTTCACATTTAACTATAGTCGGCTACCAATTCGGAAGACGGCAGCATATACACCTCAAAGGTGGATGCACACAAGCCTACACCAATGAGCTCTACACTGATGTCACCGATTCGCAATGTTGGTGACCTCGGCACCAGGGAACATCATGTCATTTCTTTAATCTCAAAGGCAAATGTCTGCTACACTTCAGTCATCCAGACAGGGCCTCTGTGGCCTTCTTAATTAAGCTTTATCTGATTTTCGTGGAAATTTAACACTCGCTACACGCTAGCACGTTTAATTCTGAGCACCACTTTCCAGCTGCGAGCGCTCAAAAGTGCTCACAGTTTCATACTGAAAGTGTGACAGATATGCAACAGAATTCTAATCACGTGGCTCTACTGATACCATTACAAATGACGAAACCTTTGCTTCCTAAAGCCTTCAAAATTAAGTAGATTTTGCATGATGGCAAATTAAATCTGCAACACTGCAGTTTTGCAGGAACCAGGAATCAGTGTCATTGGATAAAAAGGTCACAGAAAGAGAGCCACAGATAAAATTGTTGCAGAAAGATGAAGGCTAATAGGCGAAGGGACCACTGAAAGTAAAAGGACGTGGACTAGAATCCTTATCATGAGGAGATACAGAATCAGTGACTTGGAAAGCAGCCATTGCCCTGAAACACAAGTCCCCCAGAGTTCTCGACTGAAGCTCCTCCATTTGTCCACTAACACTTTCTAAAGGAAGAGGCATGCAATGTGATGATTGTTATAAGCACAAACATCTTTCATGAGATACTACAGTATAGTATTTCATGGTATTACACAGTGTGACATGCATTTTTTAACTTCTAAGGGTACCTGCGCCTGCGTGCATATAGTTGTCCCATGCATTTCGATAAGCTGTTTTATTACCAGATGGCCAGCACTGGTCTTGCTGTTCCCGTTCCTTTCATCTTCATTCACTGGGCTGCTAAACCCTGCATTTTATTAGCTTTTTTTTCAGTTACCCTTTTTTGTTACCCTTTATTTTATTACCGCATTCCCCATCACCCTTGCTTACTGGTTGGCCAGATGTTTATTTGTCTGCTTATGCTTCTTGTTTGTTAATTTTTTTTTCTCCTTTTTGTGGGAATAGTACTTACCAGTTGCAAATCAGACGAACGTGATGATATGAGGTGTTTAATGGTGCAAGAGTTGACATGGCTAAAAGTGCCGGTTGACTGGTACACATACCTATACTACGATTCACACATCACGTGCAATGGTGTAGAGAATAGCGAGACTGCAATGAATATTCGCACTAAGAAATAGTATGATAATTTTTCCATCCAGAGACATGATTTCTTTTCCTCTTAGGGCTTTATAATAAATGAAGATGCTTTGTGTATCGGAGATAAAGACGCTCCATTATACAGCTGTCTGTATGTTGTTGAACAGAGACTTTGCGTCTTGAATTCCATTTCTTGATGTTTTATTTGTATCCTTCTGCGATTTGTGCTCGACTCACACGAGTGTTTACAACAATGAAAGCCAAGCACGAAGCACGCGTAGTCAGGACATATTGCTGACTGAATTTCTTGCATAACTCCCAAAGCGTTGCACCTGATGCATGAAACGGAGTGTACTTTTATATTATCTTCCATAACATGCTCACCTTTCTTCACGCTCAAGGGTCGTGGATATACTGAGGAAGAAGTGCGAGAACTGTGTTCAGCGGTGCTTCGAGGTAAGCTTATTTTCCCTAGCCATATCCTCGCATGCTTGCCTCCCACATAGGCATCTTAAAATTGTCCAACTTTTCAAACCATGCCCTACATTGGTCTGTCTTTCCGATCCAAGAAGCGCCAAATGTTTTTGAATTCTTACTGGTGGTCCAGTCATATTTTGCAACGCCGTCACGCACACATAGCACCTTTGTGAGCTTACGCAAGCTTGCTGCGTTGTAGGAATTAATGGTAACTTTCAATGAACAGGCACTGTTCCATACTGAGACCATGACCACTTTCAGAACTGTCCGCCTCAGTGGTTACAGTACGCAGCTGTTGACCTGAAGGTCACAGGTTTCATCTCGGCCGTGGAATTCGCACTGTGATGGAAGCAAAATGGTAGAGGCCCATGTAATGTGCAATGTCAGCGCAAGTTAAAGCACACTAGATGGCCGAAATTTCCCGAACCCTCGAACACAGTGCACCTCATATTGACATTGTGGTTTTGGCACATAAAACCCAAGACACACATTAACATTTGAGAGCTGTTGCAGAGAGTCCAGTCACATTATGTCATGGTATAACCATAAGTATTCATGACATACCATGCTGAGGCTGGCAGGGCTTGTACCAAGAAAAGCAGAAACAATGTGTAAGCTCGCATAGGTGTAGTGCATACAACTATGCTTTACAGTTTTGCTTACTTCCACTTCTACGACAACTGTAGCAAAAAACAAAAACATTTGCACAAGCAACCATTTCTACGATTGACACATGACAATCTAACACTGCAGAATCACTGCATGCTTCCAAATGATGCAGTTGGAAGCTGACACTTAAACATTCAGACGCGCGACAACACCTGTAGCCTAAACCAGAACTAAACGACACCTGAAAAAAATGACTCATGAAATGTGATCAATGATTGATCACACTTTCTCATGTTTTCTTAAAAAGCCGTGACGGCCAATAAACAATGCATGCTCTGTCAAGGAATTGCATTTACACAGAATGACTATATGCACGGACGTGGCTTAGACCTCGGCTGTATGTATCTCACTTTCAAGAATGTTCTATTGGACCAGTTGGTTTGATAATGCAATGCCGTTTTATAGAGTCACAAGAAAAACACTCATTACTAAATCGGATGATTACAGCTTATACTTCTAAACCACTGCATAAATATTGGCTCATCTTTAGCATTCAAAAATAGAGACTCACTTCCAAATGTTAAGTGCCACAACAGTGCTAAGTGCCTTCGATTTGAACATAACAGTTGCCCTCCACTGCAGTTCGAAATGTAGAAAATCACGACAGATGACCCGATCGTAACCAAGCCGGATCTGTATGCCATGAAGAATCTCAAGGTATAATTGTGCCACGATTAGACGCTTGATAATTTTGAAACCGCAAGCAGCAAGCTTTTCTGGCAGCCTGTTATTCGTACAGCATCAATACACTCTGCTACCCAAATTCTGCCATCCCTGGGCTGAGAAAACAAAACTACAGGACGCTGTGCTCCCATTCTCTTTCTGAAACCAGCATCTAGCCTTGAAGCTGCAACAATAATGAAAAAGAAAAAATGTATATTTTTGTCAACCAGTTAGGTTTGAACCAACAGACAACTCTGCAACGGTGCTATATCCACTCTGCTTCAACAACTGCACATTGGAACTGCAATGTGTGAAAAATAAGCTGTGTATTTTAGGCCTACTCCCATGGCCCACGTTAAAGTAAACGTCACTAATTATAAAATTCTCCCTTTTTCATGATAACAAACTTTTGACTTGATATTCATAACAAGGACCAGAGCTGTAATTGATTCAGCTTTCACGAGAGATAAGCGAAACAAGTTGAAATGAGGGTGACTGCATTGCATGTTGGCATGAGCAGTCCCTTACTTGCTGCCCCGGGCAGTGAGTCTATCTACAGACCATTAGAATATTCCCACATAGTCACAGACCTATGCTACAGTAAACATATACAAAAGTTACATGCCAAATTATAAAGCGCTCCAGTGCTGAAATGCTAGAGCGTAGACAGCTATCAGACTTCTAAAATAGTCGGTCTTGCTGTGGCTTTTTCCTTATTCCGATTCTCTGACTGAGAGTGTGCAATTGCAATGTGCAGAGCAGTTGAGCGAACTGACAGCCAAGATGCGAGGGCCCCCTGGTCACCCGGGCATTGGGAAACCAGGGAAACCAGGACAACCGGGACCCCAAGGGTCACCAGGTACATATGTGTGGACAAGTTTGAAATCGAACATTGAAGAGAAGAAAAGAAAGGAAAGGCAATAGAAAAAAAGAGCACGTACACCAGTAAGAACCTAACTGTAGACACATTTGATGGCAATCACGTGCTTTTAAAAAGCACACCTTGAAGACCATGTTACTGAAACACTAGCAATACTTTTTATATCTTGCAGCAAAGAATGCTGGGGCTCGATGGTGAGAAAACGAGGAGCCTAATGCCGCATTCACACTGGTGCCTGACAGGTGTCTTAAACTGGCCGTGGAGGAGCTGGCCACCAGTAACCACAAACAAACCGTCGCCATGCCACATTTGCTACAGTTCACATTCATTTCTCGTATTTGTCATCGTTTGTGCGACTATCTCAAACTCAAAAGAACTTTCGATATGTTGCAACAAACTGCTCCTGCACTGCTTATTGGTTTGACAATTTCCCCGATTTTATTTGTGCAAGTGAAGAAGTGGTCAGTGAGTGAACTACGAAACCAGGCACTTTTGGACCAAAGCGTCAATATACCACAACCATAACTTTGCGATAAACTTGGCTGCCCAGCTTGTGTCTGCTGCCAGTGTGAATACTGCTCTCTAAGGGACTTATATTTTTACGAGCTAAAAGCACAAGCCTCAAGCCTGAAAAAAAAAAAAAAGACGCCCCAAAGTTAAGCAAGATCATAGTAAGCATCGTCAGCCTGTCAGCAATGAGCATCTACCTGCTGTAAGCACATGGATGGGTACCCCAAGCTTTCTTGTTCACAAAAGCGCGTTTAATGTACGTAAATGTTCGTTTTTTCCGTTAGCCATACCTAGTGATATACTGAGGGATTGTACGGTGGCACAATGTCTGCAACAATTACCAGCTGAAAACAAATGCAAGTGCGTGCGCACCCAAAACCGCTTATGACTACCTGCCCAGCACATTGGGTAAGAAGATGAACCTTTGACTAGATATCTGGAAGAACTTTGACTTTCCTCTGTACATCCCTTTTTCCATCCTTCTCTAAAAGTTCAAAGCAATCACTGAACAATTCCTTCTTCATTATTACTTCCTCGCATAAGTACTAAGGCTGCCTGGGACGTCATACATAAAAGCAGCCTTCGCCTTACCTGCACTGTCATTCGTGTTATCTACTCTGCATGCTGGCCTGCAATCTAAAGCAAAGCTCTAAACGAGACACTAAACAAACACTACACATTGTTTTCTCACACTATCACTGCACAAATAATATCAGCATGTCTAGACACATCACAAACGTATATAGCTTAGTACTACACAGTTTCAGTGTTGTATTCGCACACAAGGGTACCGCCAGATCAAGAATAAACCACAGTCTTTCAATAGGAATTTCAGATCTCTGTTGTACATAGTGCCGCTGATATACAAGCTAACAATCTGCTGATAGTATGTACTATGTGCCGCCAATGAGCTTTTTGTGCATAGTGCAGTAGCGCCACCTCGCACACTTATAGCAAACGATCACTGTTGCTATCAAGACTTCAAAGTACACAGCTGTATTCCTTTACTTTTTACTAGTTTATTGATTGTATGTGCAAGACATGCAAGGGGATTCAGACAGAACAATTACTTAGAGCAGTAAGAGCGAATACAGGGTGTTTCAAGAAATGTGTCTACTACTATTGAAGGATTACAGAAAGGAGGTTTACGCGTTCTACCTGCGGTGTTCCCTTTACTGTGGCAGAAGGCATCTTCAGATGCCTACAAACAGTAGTTATGGCACTAATTATAAAAATTCACACAATTAATATTTCAACCAATGCAAATAAGGGGTCAAGTCAAATGAGCGCATTCAAGGCCCTCCTGCAAATAGTTCATAGCCACTTTAAAATTTCCGAAAGGCGGTCACCGGCACTCCAACGCAGGGCAATGAAATCTGGCTAATTTAGCAGGCAAAACAAAACCGACGCTTCAAACAGCACATCAACCATTCACTTCAAAAACGCCCTCAATGACACTGTTTCCCTCGTGTTGGGGGAGGAGGATAAGCAAACGTCAATAAGCGGCTATGCGGCAGGAAAGTGCTGCCACGAAACGAAGTATGAAGTAAAAGGTAAAAACAGCACACACTACAGGACTTGAAATACGAAGAAATAATAGACAGGATGAGCGCTGACAACGAACTGACTGTTTATTGCTTCAATGCAATATAAAGAAAAGGTGCGGGGGGTAACAAGTCACGTGAACTTTCAAGCCATTCATCACGATACAAAGTGTAAAAGCTGTTAATCAATAAGATACAATTTTAAGAGTGTACCTAGGCACATTAGAGATAGTTAATCTCTTCTTTGCTTAGTGTTATGGATGCTTCGCTAAATTCCTCAGTTTAATTGTGAAAGCCTTGGCTATCAGCCGACCGTGCCTGCTTTGGTATCTTCCTATGTCTTTGCAATCTTTGAACTCCGGTATGCATTTGCACGTGCTGCAATGAAGTGCCATATTGCTGCCTTATTTTAGATGATGATTGTTAAGGTGTTAGCCAAGTCACTGATCATATCTTGCGATCAGTGATAGCTCACTTTATCAGGTAAGAATGGTCCCGGCAATTTTCACCTTTGCAGTTGCATTCTCGATTCACCTCTCACTTCCTGTGCATATAACTGTTTTATTTAGCATCATAGAAAGTTCTGTGACGGCCGACCTTCCATTTTGTATATACTTCGAATGGGGATCCATGCGTGTCTTCTTTCTTGGTGTACAACAATAGGCAAATACGAGGCCCCCGAGATAGCTCCCTCATGCAGACACCAAGGGCAAGCAAAATCCGATTGTGGTCACAACTAACATTTCACCATTTACCTACATGACGTACATGCTAGCATTTGCTAGTTAAAGCCGAAACTTAGAGCCTTCAAAGCCTACGTGCGCTATGCTGTGTGGTGACCACCACCATTAACAGGAGTCGCGGCGTGTGTAATGTTTATCGCACGCGTCACCATTCTGCATTTACCATGGTGCGCATCGCGGTCAGAGGCTCTGTTGAGCTTCATATTCGATATTATCAGTGTTCTCCGTCAGGGCCACTCAGCACAATAACTTACTTAAGAAGACTTACATTATTACACTTGCATTAGTAATGCGACCGGCTGTGGAGACCCAAGTGATTCAATTACCCAAAATGTTCGCAATGGCCCGTATCCAGCGCCCTTGCCATTCTGCTTTGCGACAGCTACGGAAATCAGTAAAATTAATAAAATTGAAGTCCTTTACATCCGTGACAATTCACAGTGCAAATAGTAGCGTCAACTGAAATCTTAATTCATAGATCTTGGCTCAACTGCTGCGTCTGCTCTTTTATTTGCCGTCGTTCCGGCTAGTGAACCAGCAAGCACTTCAGGGCGGTTCGTTGACGCGTTCGCCTAGCGGAGAAAAATTCGTTGCTCTTTTTCTGAGTGTTCAACGTGCAAACACCCCTAATATTTAGCTCAATCGTTGTTTTGCAGGCGCTAGTTGTACCTACTTGTGCAGCCAGCTGTGCAAGAGATTCCTGCTTTGCATTACCCAAAACTGCGTCGACAGGTGGCGCTACGTGTCTGCAAAGCTTCAGAGTCAGACGTCTATAAAAGCAATGCATTGTGCAGTGAGACATCTCAAAAGCACATACGCATCAAGACTGGTTTCACACAAGAGACTACACAAACCAGTGCGAACATTACATACAGCCTGCTATAACAAGTGAAAAAAAAAACAGAGAGAGGAGACAGTAAGCTAACATGTTAGCAGGGCATTGTGAACTACTCATGTAAAGTTAGTGATAAAATAGAAAGTATGTGAAGATTAAAAAGAAAAGATACAAACATGCAATGCCCAGCACAAATGGCTGAGCTGACAGCGGGACTTCAAGGTCCACGCGGAATGCCAGGCAAGTCACGTCAGGGTCCCAGAGGGAAGATTGGAAGGCCAGGCATCCCAGGTGAGAATATGCATGCCCTTTCTAAAGACACACTAAAGGCTAATAACGATTTATCTCAGAGTAAAAAGTGAATGCTTGAGGATGTCTAAAAAACGTCAACATTACATGCAGCAGTGCTTTTGCCGCCAGTGGGACATTCTGGAACGCAAGCCCGAATGACACAGAAGGGCGTCAGTACATTTGATCACAAATAGTCCTCAAACTACCCGTGACAAGAAAAACATTTCAGTGTTTTACAAGGTCGAATGAGATGCAACCAAGGCATTTTAATCCATTTGATGTGAGAAACGACTTTTTGACAGTGACCACTGGTAATGACACATGGTTAGTTTTCACTGAGCTGGGCTCCACTAGAGACACGTTCTCCGCTGCACCGGCTGTTGGGCAGTAAAAGTCGGTCATGGCGAATGCCATATTAGAAGGCCATTGTTAAGTTGTTTGAATAGCTCAAACAGTGGGTGGACCACTAAAACATGATTGTCTTTCAAACTGTGCATTTTCTTCGAATCAAGCACTACGAGCTTTCTGGAACACTATTTGGACTGCCCACTTCAACTTAAAATTTTCCTTAAGTGTCCCTTCAAAGAGCAACAAGTAGCTTTGCACTTGTAGGCTTATGCCACAGGAGCGAAAGAAAGACACGCCTGAACGATAACCGATGCCAGCCCGGAACGTGAGCCGTGGCTTCACGTGCCACGGCCTAGCGCCTTCTTTATTTTCTTCTGTCGCCATCGCGCGCTCTCCGGTTTGCGCGCCGCCCGAACGAGGGCGCTACAGGGCCCCCCGTGTAGACTGGAAGTCGGAATGTGACATGCCGTTTGTGGTATTCCAACGGAAGATCAGTCGTAGATGAGAGGCTTTCTAGGGCGGTCTCCAGGTACGCCGGCTTGAGTCGGTCCAAGCTGTCTGTCTCTTCACGGCCGTTCTGAAGTAGAGTGGCAGTTTTGGGGGTGCGGTGAAGGACGCGGAATGGCCCGTCGTAGGCTGGTGTCAAAGGTGGTCTGACCGCGTCGTGGCGCACGAAAACATGTGTTGCAGTGGCCAGATCAGGGTGGGCGAATATGGTCTTGTGTTCGGAAGGTCTGGGTGGAGTGGGCCGGAGGTCTTGAACGCAGTCGAGAAGGCGTTGTAGGAATTGCTGTGGCTGGTCTGGTAGCTTCGTTGACGTGAAGAAGTCTCCCGGAAGCCGTAGAGAAGTGCCATACACCAGCTCTGCTGTTGAGCACTGCAGGTATGCCCGGATGACAGCTCATAAACCTAAGAGCACCAGTGGCAAGGCATCAACCCAGGTGGCTCTATTGAGGCGGGTAGTCAAGGCGGTCTTCAGTTGTCAGTGAAGGCGTTCCACCATGCCGTTGGCGCAGGGATGATAAGCCGTGGTACGGCAATGTCTGGCTCTGAGGATGCGATTAAGGCAAGTAAACAGCGAGGACTCAAACTGACGTCCACGGTCTGTTGTCACGGTGCCAGGACAGCCAAAACGGGATACCCACGTAGAAATGAAAATGCGGGCAACTGTCTCGGCTGTGATATCTTGAATTGGTACAGCCTCTGGCCAGCGTGTGCAGCGATCGACCATGGTCAATATATAACGGTACCCCTGAGACACTGGTAGAGGGCCCACAATGTCTAGATGAACATGGTCGAAACGACGGCCGGGTGGAAGGAAAGGTTGGGGCGGCGTCTTAGTATGATGGGAGACCTTTGTCATCTGGCAGGGCAGGCACATGCGCGTCCAAGCGCGCACATCACCGTTGATTCCGGGCCAGACATAGCGCTGGGTGAGAAGACGCTGAGTAGCCCGAATGCCAGGGTGACAGATGTCGTGTAAGGAGTGGAAAACGGTGCGTCGTAATGAAGCGGGAACGAAAGGGCGGGGAAGGTCAGCTGAGACATCGCACCACAAGCGCTCAGATGATAATAGATGAGGCACCAGGCATAGTCGGAGAGAACGGGGGTTCTCCCAAAAAGCGGCAAGCTCTCTATCATCCTGCTGTGCCGAGGAGAATGAGGCCCAGTCGATGGTTGGCGGTGGAGAGTCAACCGCGGCTATACGAGAAAGGGCATCTGCGGCGGTGTTGTCAGCTCCTTTCACGTGGCGGATGTCAGTCGTGAAATCCGATATATAAGCCAGATGGCGGAGTTCACGGGGCACGTACTTGGATGAGTTAGTGCGGAAAACATACGCCAGTGGCTTATGGTCAGTCAGCACGTAAAACGAGCATCCTTCCAGGAAATGCCGAAAGTGCTGTATTGCAGCGTAGATGGCTAGTAATTCCCGGCCAAAGACGCTGTAGCGGGTCTCAGCAGGAAGTAGCTTCCGAGAGTAAAACGACAAGGGTCTCCACTCGGAGTTAATGCACTGCTATAAGACGGCTCCGACGGCCACGCTGGATGCATCCACCATCAACCGAGTAGGGGCGTTGCTGCGTGGATGAATAAGAAGCACGGCGTTAGCGACCGCTTGCTTAGCAGCAGCAAACGTGGCCTGGGCCTCTGACGACCAAGGAATGGCGGAGGACGGGGCGGCGGTCGACCGAAGGAGGTCGGTGAGCGGTCGTAGCAGTTCGGCACAGTGTGGTATGAAGCGCCTGGAAAAATTCACAAGCCCCAGGAATTGGCGTAATTGGCGCAGTGTTGTAGGCTGAGGATAATCCTGAATTGCTTTAACGTGGGACCGGAGAGGGCGTATTCCTTTGGATGATATGTGATGGCCCAAGAACTAGAGCTCAGATGCGCCGAAAGTACACTTAGAGGCGTTCACAACGAGGCCGTACTGCTGAAGACGTTGGAACAGAGCGCGTAGATGGTGCTCATGATCTTCAGGTGTGCGGCTGGCGATGAGGACATCGTCAAGGTACGCGAACACAGTAGGAAGACCCCGTGTGACCTCAGAAATGAACCGCTGGAAAGTTTGAGCCGAATTGCGGAGTCCAAAAGGCATCCGCTAGTATTCAAACAACCCAAAGGGCGTCGTGATGACAGTCTTAGGTATGTCGGCGGGCTCGACAGGAATCTGGTGGTACGCCTTAACAAGGTCCACTTTGCTGAAAATTGTGCAGCCGTCGAGGCGCGATGTAAAATCCTGGATGTGAGGTAGAGGATAGCTGTCGTGGACAGTCTTGGCGTTCAACGCTCGATAGTCCCCACAAGGACGCCAGTCACCAGGATCACGCTTTGGCGCCAAATGCAGCGGGGAAGCCCAAGCGCTTGACGACGCGCGGATAATGCCAAGCTGCAGCATGTGGTCAAACTCCCGTTTAGCAATAGCTAGGCGGTCTCCGAACAGGCGACGTGGTCGAGCGGCTGCCGGTGGACCCCGGGTGACGATGTGGTGTGTCACCGTATGTTTAGGCGGCTGAGTAAGGTTGCATAGTGTAGTTAACTCCGGGAAACTCGCCAAGATTTTTTCGAACGGTGAGGAAGGTATCAGCATGCGGATGGCCATTGAAGCGATGTCGGACAGGACTCCCGAGATGGAGAGACGAGTCTTACCATCTATGAGGCGGCGTCGCCGCACGCTGACGTCCAAATCGAAGTATGAGAGGAAGTCCGAGCCGATGATCGGTTGAACCACGTCTGCGATGACGAAAACCCACCGGAAAATGCAGCGAAGGCCGAAGTCGAGGGTGAGAGATCGGAGCCCATACGTTGCTATAGACGAGGCGTTGGCAGCACGAAGCACTTGCCCCTGTGACTTTGAACGATCAGCCTTAGTCGGGGGCACAACGCTAATTTCCGCGCCCGTATCTATAAGGAACCTGGCACCCGATAGCTGGTCCGTGACCATGAAAAGGCGGCTGGGACGAGAAGGGAGATCACACGCCACCGTCAGTGATCCCGGCAGGCGTTTCCCTGCCACGAACATGGGGGTGTATACTTCGTGGCTCGGTGTCGGAAACGCCGGTGGTACCAGCAGAGGGGTGGAGGGCTGGGACTCCGAGCACCTCGTGTGCGTGGGAGAGCTCGACGACCGCAATGAGGCGAACGAGTCTCCTGCAGGGGGCTCCGGAGTGCGGCAATGGAGGCGGCGAGTTCGTCGATGCGGGCCTCAAGGCGCAAAATCGCTGTGTCTGCTGGTGGTAAGACAGCGTTGACAGATGGGGAGGTCGCTTCATGAACCTGATCGGCGAGCTCCGCCAGGCGGTCGAGATTGACGTCGCCGGCCGCCCGCGAGGACGAGGCGGATCGGCTGAGAAAGGCATTGGAGGAAGAGCTCGCGAAGCAACGCGGAGTGGGCAGAGACGTCGTGTTTCCCAAGAAGCTGTCGCATTCGGCGCAGTAGTTGGGAGGGGCGCCTGTCGCCAAGGTCCCCTTCTGCAAGGAGCTGCTGTAGGCGGACGCATTCCGAAGGCATGAATCGTTCCAGCACCTTGGTTTTAAGGTGCTGATATGGCGTAGTGTCCAAGGGGTTGGAGAGGACGTCGGAGAGCTCGCTGGCAACGTCAGGCGGAAGGACGGAGGCTACGTGGTAGTAGCGTGTCGTTTCCGAGGCGATGCGATACAGGGAGAATTGCGCCTCGACCTGATGAAACCAAACTTGCGGGTCCTGTGGCCAGAAAGATGGGAGACGCAGTTGCACGGCCGAGACGTCCTGCGGACGTGAGGCTTGTTCGGTTGAGGGTGCATTCGAGTCAGTCATTGTCTTCGTCCGGGTCACCACTTGTAGGCTTATGCCACAGGAGCGAAAGAGAGACACGCCTGAACGATAACCGATGCCAGCCCGGAACGTGAGCCGTGGCTTCACGTGCCACGGCCTAGCGCCTTCTTCATTTTCTTCTGTCGCCATCGCGCGCTCTCCGGTTTGCGCGCCGCCCGAACGAGGGCACTACACACTTATTATTCATTCTACTTTGCAACTCTGGTGCCAGTAAGAGGGGATGCACCTGAACACAGACTGTCAGTAAAGTTCATCATGATGCACTGTTATGCAGCCAGCAACCTATCAATAGAAAACACTTTTTTTTTCGTTGCCCTCTAGATAACGACAAATTTTACATTTTAACAATAGTTGGAATACTTAATGGCATCTGAAAATTTTCGCGATGTGCACATGTGTGCGATATGTGCCTCAAAACTTCGAACACTTTTATTCCTAGTCATAGAGCCGTACTTCGCCAACAGTAAGTACCAGTAAGCAGACACTTCGGAATAAAGGAGCCATATTTAAATATAAACGACAAGATAGCATGCACTCAGCAAAAACAGTTCAAAGCAAGTGTTGAACAATACATCTATCGTTCATGACGGCATGGTGCACAAGTGCACTGCAATGGCCCAAAGCAATCGTTCTTGTAATGCCGCCACAGTTACAATATTGGCGGCTATTTGTTTGTCACATGTGATGGTGCACAAATTCATCAATAAAGACTATCATTTTCATGACAGGATCAATGTGCTGGCAAATGATTGACATGCACAGTTTACGTCAAGCGGATGTGCAATCACAAATCCCTACGGTGTCCTTAAAATTTAGTTCTAGCACAAAGCTTCTGTACCAGAGGTTCGTCAGTGTTCATTGAGTCATCCAGTGAAAATGCAGGCAGTAGCAGACATTGTGTCACCATATTCTAATCAGAACGGTTGACATATTGCTCAAGTAAGTGATTTTTCTTTTTCTCACGTCATAAAAATGTATTTTGCAGCCCTGAAAGCCAGTGAAATTGGAATATGACTAAAACACAAAAGAACTGATTGAGCTAAAGAGTGTGAGTGAAAGCTTGCGACATTTTTAAGCAAATATACTAAGAAGAAATCTTCCTTTAACTAGCATAATGATAACCATTCAGGTAAATACAAAAGAAATTATTGGCTACTCCTAACAGAGGAAGATATTGCCACCTTGAAAGTTTGGAGTTTCCGTGCTTTCTAATTGATTCATTTTGCCACAACTGTTAAAGGAGCACCAGCATAAAACTTTTACACCGTTATTTTTTTGTTGTTGTTGTTGTTGTTGTCATTACTATCGGTAGCTTATAGCCCACTTATCATGTACGGAAACCTCAGTAGTGTGAATGCGCGATGCTTATTCATCTAGACACAATATTAATGAGATCTAATAGACAATCATGCCAAGGAAAGTATGAGAGACGTTCAGAAGTAATTGTAATTGTAAATGTGATGAAAGAAAAGCGGATGAAAAGATGACTTGCAGTGGGCAGGAACCGAACCTGCGACCTTCGAATAACGAGTTCTTAAATGTATACGTCTTTCCTTTATTTAAATACATTTTTAGGGCGAACCAGTAGCAGTGTCGGTTTCAAAGAGCACCAAGCTAAGCAGGAGCAGTTATGGTGGCTAGGTAAATACAACTGGCCCCGTGATCACGCAAATTTGCGATGTTGGCACCGCACTGACCAGGCAATACAAACTGGTGACATAGGTTTGTTTATGCTGATATCACGTTGATGTTGGCCTTGCGAGGTGCTCCGCATCTGTCTCAGTTGCGCAGTGCACACTTTAAAATTGGTTTTGAAAATATGTTTTAGGCTATATTTGTCCTTGATATTTCAGAAATGTTGTGTATGTCTCTACATAAATCTATCTCCCTTAATTATCTCGCCTTCGAAATTTTGCGTTGGTGCTCCATTAAGAAAAATGTATTTTGTTTATTCTTGTACGTAGCTATAACAAACTTGACATTTTGAACATTTCAACCAAAAACAGAGGTGCAAGAAGTTTTTTTCCCTCGACTGCTTGAACAGCAGTAGTGTTTCCTTGTATATGCCAGAGCTGCCATTTTACACCGAACATTTGTCTTGCTTGGATTCACGTATCCCATTTACTAAATGCATGATGGCAGTGCACCCAAATCCGGTAATGCTGGCCTATGCCTCACTAGTGTACTGACCACACTGACCATGCCTGTTATTACCAGGTGACCCGGGCACACCAGGACTGCCGGGGGAGCGTGGATTCATGGGGCTACCTGGTCTTCCAGGACCGCCAGGACTACCTGGTCCCACTGGTGAATTTGACCAACAGCGTTTATAATACTTCTATTCATTTTGTCCAACTGGAGAAACAACGATTGTAACTTATTTTAACGTGTGAAGCAGCACACGGAAACAATTCACGAAAGGCAGAAACAATTCGGCAGGACAGCCGCTAAACTTAGAACTAGTTTAAAATGAAAAGAAGAAAAACACGGGTGTTATACATACAAGCCAGCTTACCACTCATAATAATGATTTTCACTGATAAGTTATAACTTCTTGTGTTGATCTGCCATAAAGGCACTTCAGAATCACTGGGTATGACTGATCCTTGGCTGATACAATTCTCTTTTCGCTCGTCGATAATGGAAAGCATCAATGAACTCATGAAAATCATGATCTGTAAGTATACCTGTTTCAGCTGAAAGTGTCAGTGCAAACGCATTCCAAGCAATGCCTCCTAAAGTATGAACAAAAAAAATGTTGCTTGTTGCAAACGTTTTGCGCACTGAAAGCGCTGTGCTATAGTACATGCAACATTGATCCTCATTTAGCAATGTTCTTGAAACCTCACACTGTATTTCATAGAGGAGTGTTTTTTTTTCATAAATGACAGTATTTTTATAGGTGACAGTGGCTGGCTTCAGTGAGACGACCTTGAATGTAGAAGCACAGGCATTAGACTCCTAAGCTACCAAGTCAGGTGGCCAACCAGGAAACTTAAAATCAGCATTTAAAAAAAACAGCCACTATTCTACGTGTGCTAGCATTTGTTTGCCACCATGCACCCATCTATGAGATGTGCTTCTGCAGAGCATGCAGTAACTAAAGAGGTATTCCTCTCACCATCAAATGATGTAACACAGGTGAAAGAGGCGAGAAAGGTGATCGTGGCCCAGAGGGACTTGGCGTGGAAGGCCCCATCGGCCCCCGTGGACCTCCAGGTAAACTAAATTGCAGGATTCCGTGCTTAGTTTACTTGCAGCAAGAGAGAAGGCACAAAAGGCTGCTGAAATATTTATCTAACATTGAGAAGACAGCTAGTAATGCATCTCCAACGTTTATGTACAGTTAATATGTCATGGCCTAGTCATTGTTCATTTGCTAAGACGTACCACTACCATTAGTCAGCAGAACAAACGAAACTCCCTTATACTCGCTATAGGATAGAATTTAATAGGCTTGTGTGAATATTCGAATGCTTGGAATATTCCACGTCGCTTCAATTCGAATTTAAATTGAGAATTTCGAAGTATTCGCAATGAACAAATAAGTGGTCCGCAATACCCGCCTGTAAAAGTGGTTTTACTGCAGTGTAGGAGTGCTAAACCGTGAAAGCACCAATCCAAAAAGAATCTGCTCTGTTACGAAGCCCCACTTCAAATTTAAAGGGCCCGTAAACCACCAACAAATGCCGATCTCGCGCTGCTCTCTATGCCTTTCCTCTATCAAGAACACCTGGCATGATGTCAACTGACACTGCGTACAATACAAACGACGCTGTGTACCTAAGACGGTGTCATTAAGCGAAAGAAAGCTTGTTTTCTGCTAGCACATGAACGCGCCTGCTGAGTTTCAACCTCCAATGCTGAGGAAGGACACAAGGAGAGGTTGTCAAACCAGCCCATGAACGCAGCCTGGCAAAGGAAAGAGCGAAATGGAAAAACGCATGGAATTCTACCAGTGTTCACTGCATACTCGTACACAACTGCAACGTCACATCTACATTTCTGCCTCTTGGTGGTTTACGGGCCCTTTAAAGGGGGCTTTGCAACACTCCAAATTTAAAAATGGCTCTAAAAACTTTTTGAGCGTTGTCAAAAAACACTGCCAATCAGTATTGAGGCTCCCGAGAACACACGAGCCAAATATTACAGTAGAGCACCCAGCCTGCAATCCACAGTAAATTCTCAAAGTCAGCTAAAAATTGCTCTCTTCTCTCGGCAGCTCAAAATCACTCATCGCAGCCATTGTATCAGCCATTGGCTTTTTGAGCATGGCGCGCTCTGTCGTTACTGGGGCCGCCACGGAAGGGCGCCACTTGTCCACGCGTACATTTGCGATCGCACTGAAAAGCCACATATTCGAAGAAAAAAAAAAAGAGCTCAAGGTCACGAGACGCGCGTGACATATTTTCTTTTCCCATACCATCACCCCAACACTCCTAGGGACGAGAAGAGAAAATGCGATTGTAGCGTACGACAAATCTTTGCAACTCCACTCGAACTGGCCAGATTCTAAAAATTTTTGAGGCAGTGAATTCGTGAGACAATAAGCTTCTTTAATGAACACATTCCATGAATATTTGAAAAAGAGTTGCAGGGCCCCTTTAAATGAGCATATTACCCTCAAATCGATTCATTCTGTGTAGGTAAGCTTGGAGGCTTGTTATAATGGCTTATATGCTCCAGGTATAATAAATTTTAAAATTTTATGTATTTTACTGGTTATCACTCGCATCCTACCAAAAGTAAAATGATGCTACTACTCAAAGTTGTTTAGACGTCCTTTGAAAGAAAAAAAAAAGCAGTTGCACAGAGGCCTAATTTCAATATTTATAAAAAATATAGTGCATGTTAGTTAGGTAGTAACAAATATGCCCATTTTTATTTATATGTCATATATATACTATTCGAATTCAATTCAAAATTATTCAACCAAACTCACTATTCGTTTCAGACCTAAAATCCACTATTCGTACAAGCCTACAATTTAACTTTACTAATCATTTACTTAGATCCAAATTTTGTGAATCCCTGCTAAACCAGGCTTATTCATGCTCAAGCTAACGAGAACTACGCTCAGCAAGGATCACTAGGATTCAGACTTGTCAGAACTTTAATCAACCGTACTTGTGCAGACTCAAGAGCCAATCTGCAAAGTCTGAGCGAATTCAATCAAGAGTGTACTTGCTGAATTATTACCACTGCACTGTACTCGTTCACAGAAACCACAATTCGAGCATTACATGTTATGCAAACTCCTAGACAGCCTCAATGGCTCAGATATGGAAAAATACTTTGAAATTCCTCACATAAAGGTGATGTTAGGAAATGCTAACACACAGGCACAGTGAAATAGGTTCATTTCCAACATCCAACAACAATTCTTATTAATGAAAAAAAAAGGAGGAGAGGGATTTACTATGGGCTCATTCAATTGTTAGATGCAACCTAATAAAATTTTTCATCAGGGTGCGTCTAAGAAAAGACACGAACTCCTGATGAACATTTCTTTTTTTGTTCATTTATAGTGAAGGGGGGCACGGGCCTAGTATGCCATCCCCTGGCTACGCCACTGACTCCAGATATTATTAACAGTTATAATTAATGAGATATTCATCCCTCCTTAACTCCCACTATTAACAACAGGATCTCAGGGTCCGACTGGTGTGGGCCACCCTGGGCGGCCGGGAGAGCGGGGACCCCCAGGTCGCATGGGTCCGCCGGGACCCCGCGGAGCACCGGGACCGCAGGGACCTCCCGGATACTGCGAGATGTGCAACTACGCTAAGTCCGACCTGCTCCACATGCTGCGCCTGAACACCGTCCAACAAAACACCAAGGGACCATCCAAGTAGTCAGTGTTATGCTATGGAGCACCGCAGCATGACGAGGAACAAAAGTTGGGACTGTGCCGAGCTACAGAACACAACTGCTACTCCTCTCCTCTTCCCCTTACCCCACCTCATTGCCTCGACTACACAGGTTTTCCTAGTGCAGTGATGCCACTTGGAGAGCTGCAGCGGTGAAGTGAATATTCCTCTTTCCCACCCACACCTTTTACCAACCTGTACATGCGTCTCTTTTGCCCAATCATCAATTGGCAGCAGGGTTCTCCCCACGGTGGGTGGTGGTGGAAGCACCGCCCACGAAGTCCTATTGCTTTCGGCAGACTGACCACTACTCCGATTGACCTTATTGAAATGCCCCGCTGAGGAACCAATTAACAGTGACAATGCACGTGCAACGCCAGCAAGCCGTGCTTACCGCCACTTGGTTATGCAAAAAGGAGTCTGAGCACGTCCTCCTATGGTTTCAAAGATCACCAACTCCATAGTCAGTGCTAAGACACAAGTTCCCTTGCTTCCGTTTTTTTATGTGCGTCATGGATTGCCTGAAGTGTGCAACAGGAAATAAAAATGAATGTGCATCACAAACGGGAAGTCTGAAAACTCAAAATTAAAAGCCCCCCCCCCCCCCTTTCAAAATGTTTGCCCTTCAAATATTTCTGGGAAGAACCCTGCTCCCACCGCTCCCTTCAATCACCATATCTCTTTTTTGCAGTGAACAAGTGTTATTCCGTTCAGGCGTTTGTTTCACTGGTGGGCGGATAAGTACCACACCTTTTGGAAAGGCTGGGCCGTGGAAAGTTTCTGCACACAAGCTTTTATAGTTTCACAAGCTACATGCAGTTTTGCCACTCTATGAAGTCCCATTAAACTGAAAAGTGATGCCTTCACTATATATCTGCTCACTAAAACCTTGTCGTTACAAGAAAAGACACTATTTTTGGAGGCACGTAGTATGCATATCGAGGTCACTGAGGTTCGCTATGACAGAGGCAGCCAGTGCGACATTCTTCCTTCCACGGTATCACTTTGACTGTCCTTTGCATCTCTTTTCTGGCAGTACATTTGTTACATGACATCTATGAGACAAATCTTAGATCAACTGTAGTTTGAGCATACGATAATTTATGCCTGTCTGTTACTGCACCTATAGATGCAGCATCGAATTATGCACTCAAACTCATTATAACGAAGCTGCATCTTACACAAAATAAGTTGGTTATATCCTAAAATTCATTATAAAGGTACATTTATAACGCTACATCTATTTCAAGACTATTCTTCCCTTACATTTTTATAACTGATATTTCGTTATATCCAGGTCCGTTATATCGAGGTTTAACTGTATATAGCTTGATGACACGAGAGTGCTTATACTTCACAGTGAGGTTGATAAAGATGTATTATAGTAGTTAGTCACTAGCTGCAGGAAGGTTCGGCATCAAGTCTGTGTTCGGTATGTGCTTACGTCTGTGCATCTGTTTACACTGCTTTTTGTATCCCGAAGAGGAGGCATTTCCGTAACAGTGCAGGAATGCCTCCTCAGGAAAATAAATGGCTAAGAGTACTCTGCAAGCCCCACCAATGAAGCTGTAAGATGAGCTGCGACCCCAGCTCATGCTTGAATCGAGTACTGCAAACTTTACACCAGCAATCCGAGCAACATGTCTTTGCATATAACAGTTCAAAACTAACCACTATCTGACATATAGGTCAATGAGCATCAGTTTTCAGGAAAAGCTTCCTCAGATAGCAAGCAAGAGTGAAGAAGCAACAAATTTCTTATAAAAAGCAACGGATTTTCCATCGGAAGCTTATTTACCAGATAGTTTTCAGAAGGGTCAAAGGGCACCTAACAGGGGCCAGAACACATGAGCTAAGTATGCCTTACAAGGAAATATGTGACCAATGTTCAATGCCGTCACCTACCACTACTGCATATGACACGCCAGTACCACCGTAACTAAAAATCTGGTCCAACCACTTTTCCGATTTCTGTGCACTGCTCTTTCAGCCACTGCCTGCACGGCAGTGGCTGAGCGTTACTTTCAGTGATACCGCATCTATTGAGCTGCTACAGCACAAAAACTTAGCGTGTGAATAAAAGCAAGGCTGGGCCATGCCTGGGCCAAGCATTTGTTGCACGGTGTGGAATCTCTGTACAGGTTGCAAAGATGAATAAAGCGGAAAAAAAATACTTAATCACTCTACCACAAATGTATTGTCCTTTTGGTGATAATGTGGGAGCAACTAAGCCTCAGTTGAAGTTGTACATAGTGTAAACTTTTGCGAGCTGCAGTGAAAGAAAATCGAAGAAGCGGGACAGAAATGGGACAACACAAGCGCCAACTCGCATCAGTTATGAGTTTGCTCTTGAGTTGTCTCGTTTCTGTCCTTCTTTGATTTTACTTCATCGTAGGGTGCAAAAGATTACACTAGCCTCAGTTATTTGGGCCAAGGTGAAAAGGGGTGCATTTCTCCAGTTTGTACACCTGCAGAGAAAAACACTTCCTCAACTTAATACCTTATAGGACTGCTCTCTCTGGGTTTATGCAATTAGCATAGTATTGTTATGATATCAACTTTTGGTATGCTCCTTTGTATCCGAGCTAATTGACACTTAGTGGTGTCTGCTATTTCATCCGTGCATAACTACAGAGGCACGCACGATGATCGAATGACTTCTGTCCCTGCAAGTTCTCTGATGGAACTCGTCCTGAGTGCCACTTCCCTCACCCTACCTGCCAGTGGCGTAGGCAGGAGAGGTTCAACCCCCCCCAGCAGAGGCGCGTCAAGCTTAGTTTTTTTTTTTTTTTAATTTTGCATGTGTCTATGCACATGCACTTATTAACGAACGCACGAAACATGCATGAAGTATGGTTGAACGCCCTCCCCCTTCCTTCCCTTTTCGAAATAAGTTTCTGGCTACGCTATACTGCACCCCCCCCCCCCAAAGGCTGTCCTGCCGCCACCCCTGCAATTAATCATTAATACAGGATATCACGAATTTGATTAAGGTTAGCAAAAAGCACATATGCAAAGGTCCCACCTGTGCTGCGCATCCGTGTGTGTCCCCCCTTTCTTTATTTTGCTCTAATTTGCGCTGACTAATATTTAGATTGTAAATCAACTAGTCCATCGAAAAATTCGGTTACAGAGTAGGTCGACAAAGTCACTTAAGTGCACCACATTAAATAAACGCGCGATCGAACTAATCAATCAGTTAGGCCTATTTGACAGGGGAGGAGGGGGGTGATGGAATAGCGCATGCGCGTACGCGGTTCTAAATAAGATCGAATATCCTAACTTACCAAATCAATGCGGCAAGCCCGACTTTGGAGACGTCACATTTGTGGCCAGCGCACCGAGGGGATGAGCACAGCACGACGAAACCAAGCTCGGACACATCGGGTAGCGGCGCGCCATTTCTACACCTACGCAGACAGACGGCAAAACTTTCTTGTTCTTGGCAAAACTTAGACCGCCGCGACGACGCTTCGCTTCAACTGTCACAACTTCATTTGGGCATGCATAAACTGAGTTGCTAAAGAGCCGCAAGTAGCAATCTTTGCTTCCCCGCGAAAAAGAGGATCTAAACGAAACTTTTAAAGCTGCCGCTGCTGCCTGCAAGCACTTTTTATTTTGACGGTGGACGTGTATATAGCTAAGCTAAACAGTGGTAACATCAACTACAGCCTCCTAGATTTTTTCTTGCCGGCCGAATGAGTGCGAAACACCCGTCATCTAAGACGGCGCTACCTACGTAGGGGTAAGGGTCTTTGTACTCGGTCTTCAAGATTATCAATTTTGGCGTTTGCGTTGCCTTCTGAATGAGCGAAAACCCCTGTCATTTATGGCGACCTCACTTACGTATAGTTAATTATAATTACTTTTAGGCCTTTTGTAAAACTTTTTACGTTATTTTTGTTGAAGATAAGCTTTAAAAACGTAAAAAACTCATTTGAAGACAACCCTATTTAAGTGGCGCCACTACCGCAGTTCCGACGACGGCCGTTTCTCGAGTGACCACTAATAATCCGGCAAACAAGGGAAATCTAGGAGGCTGTGCATCAACAAATGGCGGTCACAGCAATGCCACAGCCGCTGCAGCTTTGCACAAGTCCTTAGCATTCAGCATAAGCACGGTGAACGTGTTTTGGACCTCGTTTTGCACTGCTTGTGCGCCGATAATACGGTACGTAGAACTTTACACGCACAACTCTTCCATCGACTTTCACTCATGGTTGTTGTTTGTTTACCTGCCGGTCTCAATCCGTATGTTTATGCAATGTTGCTGGCGTTTGAGTTGATAAGTGTGCCATGGGCACCGCACACTGACCAGAGAGAGCTGGGTTGCTCACCCTGCCCCGTCTCAAAGTTTCTGACATTCGCTGTTAGGATCACACAGAAAAGGGACGCGTGCTCGCGTTCCCCATGTATCTCGTCCACAATCCGCCAACAGACGCAGGGCGCGAGACGCGCGCGTCGCGTTCCATTTTCACTGATGCCCTCTCAAGGTTTATTTTTTTATCCGCTTGGCTATGTATTCTGGCGCTGCAGTCAGACTGGAAAACTCGACTGAACGGTGCCTACTGGAGAGTACCGCTGAGTTGGCGCACTCTAAACAAACAAACAAATAAAGCGTTGTAAGCTGAGCGTCAGCGCTTATTGCAAGCTGCGGAACATCGTTGCAAGGATGGATTTTACGCGAAAACCATACAAGCGCTTATGAATTCTCCATCTGTTGCAATTTTGTAGTGTTTACCAGGATGACGCTGACGGTGGATTAATGCACTAACGCTGTATTTTTGTCGCATCTTCAGTGACGAAAACACAGGGTCAATTCGCTTATTTAATACATACATTGAACGATTGAACGAGGTGTGCGGGAGGGAGCATTCTCTGTGTCAGCAAGATTGCACAGTCAAAGTGCATGTCAAGACAATTCAAGCGAACAATACACGTGCTGTGCAATGAAAAAAAGTGGTTCATACACTCTAAAAAATATGTCTCGGTCCACAGAAGACCTTGCTGGTAAATCGGTGCTGGAGGATTTCTGTAATTAAAAAAAAAAAACAGGAGGCTCCATTCAACTGAGGCTTTGTAAATTTATTTTCTGTATCGCCACACACAGCCGCTTTCTCCATGAAGATGCCTGGCTAACACACAACGTGCGGACGGCATCTTTGGTCACACCGCACCCGAAATCAATCGCATGTTAACTAATCGCTAAGCGCTAACAAAAACCACAAATTATCGCACGACGCCCCACCACCGCCACCGACGAGTCCTAACGCTTCCGGCTTTCTGGATGCTAGCGCACCACGTGAGAAAATACACCAGCTTGACATTTTTTTTTTTTTTTCTCTTTTACGGAATGAGCACAGGAACGGAAACTTAGAGTGCTCATTTACTGTCTTCACCGCCGTCTTATTAAAAACGCCGCACAAGAATATTGTTAGAGACGCCAGACCCTGGAGTTTTGTGGACCATCCCAGCGCCACCTCTCAACACAGTTTTGTGTACTGCAAAGCTCAACTCCCTTGCACAGTTTTCTGCGCAACCAGGTGCAACTACAGCATAGAAAACAATGATTGAGCTAAATATTAGCTGTACTTGCGCAGTGAACACTTAGAAAGAAAGCTACAAGTTTCTCTTTGCTAGTCGGATGCGTCACCGAACCGCCGTGAAGTGCTTGCTGGTTTACTCGCCAGTACGACGGCGAAAACGAGCAGATGCCACAGCTCCGCGCTCTATGAAAAAAGACCCCAGCCAACGCTAATGTTGCGATGTGAATTGCCTCGGGCGTAACGATCTTCAGCTTTACTGATTTCTGCAGGTTTCGCAAAGCAGAACGGCAAGAGCTCTGGATACGGGCCGTTGCGAGCGTGTTGGGTTAGCGAATTACTCGCGTTCTCCACAGCCGTTTGCATGAGAACGTTTTATAACGTAAGTCTCCTTTCATTGTTCTGAGTTGTTTTGACGGAGAACCGGGGCAACTTTGATTATGAAGCTTAATGGAGCCTCTGACCGTGGTCCACGGCCTGCAGCAGTAGACAGGCGAAGTGTGCAATAACATCGCACACGCCGCAGCCACTGATAATCTGAAGTTGTCGCCTTCACACAGCATAGCACACATAGTGCTTTCAGGGCTCTAAGTTCTGGCTTTAATTAGAAAATGCGAACACGTACGTCATACAGCTAGATCCCAATATGATCACTACCGCAACCAGGGTTTTTTTTTCTTAGCCGTTGGTCTCTGCGATTGCAGTGCAGGAGCTATCTCGAAGGCCTCAGTTTCGCCTTTCATTGCACACGGATAAAGTGAACACGCATATATCCCCAGTTGCAGTATATGCAAACGGATGACAGCCGTGAACAGAGCATGCTAGCATGCGTAATAAAACACTTCAACGCAAAGAAAGCGAAAGATCGATAGAGAATGCAACAGCAAAGATGAAAATCACCAGGGCTGTTCGTGCCGGATAAAGGGAGCTTCGTACCAATTATAGTAAGATAGATAGTTCGTGTAGGCACTTCATCGCTTTGGCATCATGTTTATGTCCAAGCTTAATGCATTTAGACGTTACAGAACGTACGTCAGAGCGCTTGCCTTAGACTCGATGTCAGGCGATGCTCGCTTACACTTAAGTTTCCAGTTGCAGTACGCCGAAATAACCGAAACATCTTTCGCATTGTACCCGCAGTTCGTTTTGATGTGTTTCCTACCTTTGTGAGGCGAGGTTGGATTTAAGGAAGAAGCTTTCCAGGTCCTTGATTTTCAAGAAATTGTGCCTCAAGACCAACGAAAGAGCAGGGCCTATGCACGTTTGCTAGCAAACGGCTCTCTTTGCACTACCCATTTATGGTCGATGAGGGCGCTGATGGCAGCGTTTTTCGCAGCACTGCCTGGGCAGAGTCTGACATCTATATGTCCACTTCCACCATTTTTTGAGAAACTGATCACAGTCTGTGGTTTTCACAGTCAGTTCCGACGTTGAAACTCGGATATTTTATAAAGAGAGAAATATTAGATATGCTTAAAGCATATTCAAAATCTAAGCATTGGAAGAAAGTAGAAAGCTTCCATGTGACATAGTCGGCCTATCATCAGTTCATGCGTTCACAATGCCATGCAAGATTATCTCTGATGTTATGCGCAGTTCTTGTCATTCTTTCTCTTTTACAGCTTGAAATGTATGCGGGTAACCATTTATTTCGCGGTATTCTTCTGTTGACATAAGCTGTCCTTCGGTTCACATGCTTATTTGTTTCGTTGGCCATTTCACTCATGTTCTGAAATGTTGTATGCGTCTTTCGGGTGTTCAATCACTCGATCCTGTACGTGTTTTTGCTCCTGTGTCCTACCTCAGTGTATTATTGCAAATGCTGTTGGGCTTGTTTTTTATGTTCGCGTCTTCAGTTCACATTCGGCCGCATGTGTCAATATCATTAGACATATGTGTATTTGTTCTGTTTTTCCTTTTTTTTTATTTCGGTTGTCGACTGAAACGATGCAATGTGTAACATTGTAATGTGATGTACCCACTCCTACCACGGCTCCCAAAAGGCAGCCGGCCGTATCTCATAAATAAAAATAAAGTATCGGAGAGTGTGCGTGCATTTTCTTAAGTAATTTTGAAACTATTTAGTGCGTTCAGCAGTCAATAACTGAATGCTTGACCGGCACTGCCACCTAACCTATTAGTTATCAGAGTGCGTGCAAGCTGGGCTGCCTACGCAAATGCAGCAGATTAAAATAAAAGTGAGTTTGTCTTTTCTTTAATTTGTGGTCCCGGTTAGTCTGGAAAGATGGCAGCTATAAAAATGCTCTCTGTCCACTGACAGCTTGGTAATATAAGCAGTGGATATATCGCTGTCAGCGGGGAGTTTCCCGCAATAATTACTGATTACAGGACAGCGTGCGGCCAAAGAATATCCGGATCGAAAAATGGGCTGCACTCTACACCCATTGGATGGTTTGGATATCACACTAATGACTACCCTGCCAGCATATTCTCATGTGCAATATTTCGACGTCAGTGCGGAAACTCAGTTGAGGCGGTGAGGAGGGACTCATGAACGTGGGAGTGATCAAAACGCATACATTGTCACCCTTAGCCTTCGGTGCTGCTTGCATCACTGTGGCACCCCAACCTAAAATACTTGACACTTGTGTTGCCGGCATTGATAGGCGGGTACAGTTGGCATCATCACACTGCACATATGGCACAGTAGTGAAAGTGAAAAAGCTTGCGTTCCTCTTTCATCACAATTTTGTCTGTCTCTATTTCACGCATTTTTTTTTCATGCCCACCTTTTGTAGCGTTGTTTCTGTGAATGAGTACTATTGCTATTGGAGATTTCGATTGTTGTGTTAAAAACAGGGTAAAGTGATCTTTAAAAAAAAAAAGGAAAATGGTATCAAGGGGTGCAGACAATAGAAGGAATGGCACTGCTCTCTTGTTTTACTTTAACAAGTGGCCACCGTAGTGTGCCACATGTGGGGTACAAGGCTACCTGTCACGTGATTGCATGTTCCCTTTCATGAAGATGACTGCTGCACATCTATTGGCAGCTGCTGGTAATATATCCACAATCAAGAATGTAAATATTAGAGTGCCTGTTGGGCATCTAGAAAAATATGCCTTTCTCAGCCCACAATAGTAATTTAACTGACAATACTCATCTGTTTTCTTTCTCACTTCTCTTGCAGTTGGTGACAGTAACAACATCCATATGCCTACAGTATGAACGGCATGCACTCACTGCAAGAAAGACTGGCCCGCTTGGACCTTGAACGCAACTGCTCACAGTCGGTGTCAAAGGACAGCTGTTGGCTATGCGACGACCTCGAAAAGTGGAATGCCGTGCTGAACCCCATGAACCTTCATCTGATTGAGTGGAAACTGGGAAAGCTTCAGCTATGCACACGAGACAGAATCGTCACCGAGACCTGTTCGAAAAACGTCGATTTGCGATACGACGCCGACTATTTCATGGCCTGGCTGCCGCGAAAACACAGTTGCGTCGAGGCTATCTGCATCACAGAACACCATCCCTGCCGGCGGAGCTTCATCACTTACGAAACGAGTGTGAAGCAGCGTGCATCAAAACTTCGCCACATATTCGTCGAAGGTGACACAAGCTACGACTGGGCCTTGCTTTTCGACAACTTAGGTCCCATTTCATCGCTTGAAACATTCAAGCTTCACAATGTACGTGTAAGCGATGGCTTTGGCGCAAAGGTGGGCGAAATTCTCTCCACCAGTCGTGCAACTGTCGACACCGTCACCCTGTCGAAGGCTGAATTCACCGGCGCCGCCTCAGAAGCCATCGTGAGTGGACTATCGAAATGCAAGAAGCTCAGAAAACTTTCGTTCAGTCCGAACCTGAACACCAGTGCACTGAGAAGCATGGCCAAGCTGTTGCGATCATCAAAGACCCTGGAGAAACTCCAGGTGCAGTCAGAGCGCGAGAGCAACATGTACTCCTCGGAAACCCGTTACCGGATAAACGAACTAGAAATGTCGTTGGCAGTAGCCACCCTTTTAAAGCAGAGCACATCACTTGTTGAGCTGCATTACCAGGCATCTAAGGAACCCCTCGTTAACGTTCTGATGGCTGTCGAAGCCAGTGACTTGCTCAGACACCTTGTAATCATTGGCGACGATTACAAGGTTAACTACATCGACCAAACTATGGCTGATTTGCTAGAATCTGTGCTGTTGAAGAACCGAAGTCTCCGTTCACTGACGGTCAAGTGCTTCAAGATGCTTCACGGTGTTGCCGCACATGTGTCCAGGGGGCTGCAGAGAAACACGACTCTTGAGACTCTCGATGTGTCGCAGTGCTGTATGGACGCGTCTGAGGTGCAAGTCCTCTGCAACACTCTCAAACAGAATACGACGTTGCTCAAGTTGATGATCGAAGCCCACTCGGGATCGAAGAGTGATAGGTAAGGGAGGCAAGCTGTGGCCTAACTCGGCGCAAACTTCTGGCATCGCACACATACGTATGTTCACATTTTGTACATAACGTGGCTGTGGGTAACAGCCTTACATGTGTGTCACTGTGCCATTTCTCAGGAGTGATGCTTTGAAGTGTTTACCGTCATCTACGGATAGTCCGCGATGACCTAATTGTAGCTGCCATTCTGGAGTACTATACTTCGTGTCATACATCAGGTGCAACACTGTGGAAGCTATGCTAGAAATTCAGTTAGCGAAATGTGCACACACCTATGCATCCCACCCTTGGATTTCGTCGTTATAAATGTGGCCTTCACAAATTGCTCCAGCTGCGCGCTACTGGAACTAATCGCAGATGCCCCTATATGCGATCTAGAATAAGCTATTGAGAACTTCATAAATAACTGCATTTATTTGTTCTCAAAGGCATGAAGCATCTTCATTTATTATTTGGTCTGAAAATGGAGAAAAAAAAATTGTGGTAGTCAAATCATTTAACTCTTTCTTAGTGCCAGTAAATCTACTGCAAGAAGTCTCGCTTTCTGCGCCTGATGTTTGAACCATAGCATAGCTAAGGCAAGAAGTTGAGTCAGTAAGAACTCTGACAGCAGGCAGGGCATCTTGCACCATGAGGCGAATAGATAATGGTGAAGATAAGCTGAAAAACCGTCATTACCAGGCTCAGGGTCACATGGCACGATGACGTCAGCGCGGTGTAACATATGCAGTGCTCGCCCTCCTTTCTATGTTGAGGCTTTCCGCTAAGATTGCCCCGCTTGATATGCTATCTTGTTTTCTTTCCTTTCCTGCGAACGTCTGATTGGCCGCGTAGCACTTAAAAACACGTTGCAAACTGAATTAAGCGGGATTTGTCTTCCTGGCACTGCTTGGGATAGACCGTTTCCTGGGCCTGCTGTCGTGCGACCGCCGAATACGTAACAGCGGGCACCACACTAGAGCTGTGAAGAACTGCTTCTTTGACGTCACACGTGAAGTATCTATGCATGTCTCATTTGGATGGCAGTTATTTCGATACGTAGAAAATTCAATTAAACCACGCTACTTGCTCCTCTGTGCTCATAAAAAATTAGGAATGCTTACCTTCAGGTTTTGTGAGAAAACGTATTCGGTGGGCAGCAGATACTGCTTTGAAGAACTCAGCCAAATCGTGCGTGACAAAGCAAGTTTGAACGCAGAATGCAAAGTTGCCATTTTCTCAGGTGCCCTCGTTTCATGCAGAAGTCTGTGCTCACCTTTTTCATGACTGCCAGCCCCTGCTGTTTGACACTGAATAGCAGATAGCGTGCTATTGGTCAAAAGCCGACACGAACCATGAGCGACGTGAGGATCAGATGTGTTTCCTTGCCATAGGGTGCTGCAAAGTGTCGGCACCATGCTCTATAGTCTGCTAAATTAATGGAAACCAACAGACATTGATGCTAAGAGAAGCATAGGGGTTGTTTTTAGAAGTAATTTGTTGAAACTTTTGAAAAGGTCATATTTTCACGGTCTATTCTCGGTAAAACGAAGTCGTCCGAACTTCATGCGAATTTTGAGGGTGGCCTCGAGGGCACTCCCGCAGCGGCTATAGGCCTGGTGTACATGGTCCTTCTTCCGACCCCAACAAAAAAGAGTTTAGGGCATGCACACACACTGGACATGCATACACTAATTAACATGCAACACGTATACACATCGCACAGAACGCACATGCATGCTCTAATGTAGGCATCAGTTGCTGCCTTGAAGAAAACAAACTACTTTTTGAAGTACTGGCTCAATTGGCAATAACTCTTTTGTAGAGTGCTCGTCTCTCGAAGCGTTGATTCAGCAGGATCACCCTCTTCCAACTCAATGTCCCTTTAGAGCAAGGGTCTCAAACATGTGGCCTGCCAATCACTCACTAGTGGCACGGCCCACGCATTTCGCAATGGTAGCTCCTAACGAATTGCTCGACTGCTATTTTTTTTGTGTGTGTGGGATGATGTTAACTAACGCAGACACAAAAGCAGAGGGAAAAAAAAATAATTGGCACATCTCAGTATTCATGATCATCTATGATCTATTTTCTTTTCTCTTAAATTTTCTTATTAAGTATGTTCGTGAGCTACATAGACTGTGACTGGTCGCTAGAATTCTTTTTGTGAGGCATCGTGTGCAGTCACCGTATGCTAAAACACAACTGCGGAGAAAATGCACAATATTTCAGGAACGGCTTTTGGATTTTAGTCATCCTGTACATTATTATCAACATGTTTCTCAAAGCCTGATGTTAAATTCCCATTCAGAAATCAATATGCAAGATAGGTCAGAGGGCTGTCTTCCAATGGCAACATTTATTCGAACTACATATGCCGTCTAAGGTAGCATCCAACTATAGACAGGTCATTGACGAACCATTCCAACTTTAAACAGAGCTGCTGCAGTCCATTTTATATTTCATGTTCTAGATAATCTCATGCAACACTTGACGTGTGTCACATTGTTTTTGGTTCTATGCAGGTTGGCCCTGTATGCCGATTTAGACAAGAACGGGTGGTACAGTCGCGTCTACTTTCCAAACATCGACGTGGTCACCCAAGGGCTCGTCACCTCCGTGTCAGAACCAGCCCTGTGTCCCGCCGACTTGCATCTCATGCTCGATCAGGACACTGGTGCATCTTTTGTAGCCCTGTGCAAAACATTGAGTGCAAGTCACGCCGTAAAGCACCTAAGCTGTCACCTTCAATGACGCTCAGCACCTGCACATGACGGCCCTGTTGATCTTGCTCGAGGAGAACAAGTCATTCCAATCCGTCACGCTGCACGAGAGCTTCTTGGACTCCAACTGCGCCGCAATGGTGGCACAGGGCCTCGCTGCGAACGACTCCGCACTAGAACTCACGCTGGAATGCCGCGAGCTGAGCAACATGTCCGCAGAACTCATTCGTTGTTGCTGGAGTCCAACGAGAGCCTGTGCACTTTCCACCTGTCGAGCTTACCCCAAATGGAACCCGAACAGCTCAACGCCGTGTCTCACGGACTCGTCGAGAACAAGTTCATCACCGATGTGCGCATGAACCCCACGACACTGTCCGCGATGGCTGCTGTTCAGAGGAACCTGACGTGCCTGCACCGTGCAGTTCGTTTTGTGTTGAGGCGGAACATAGGCAAGCGGTTCGCCGAGTCGTTTGAGCTCCTCGAGTCAAAAGCCGTCGTTGATTTTGGCATTGCAGTCGGAGGCTGAGATGAACGAAGTGGAAGCGGCATGTGCCGTCAAGGCAGCCAGGCATTTCCTTCACACAAACTACCTTTTTATCAACTGCGTTGTCCGCCACAAGTTGGAGTGCTACCCCGAACAACGCACACAGATCGACAAGCTTGGTCCTGACTGTTGGGCTGCTATCGCAAAGCACTTAAAAGTGAGCGACGTCTTATCCCGCGATGCTTGAACTCTAGTTGTTGGCATTAGGTAAAGTTGGTGCCGTGGCATAGTACATCTTAAGGGGACACTAAAGAGAAAAACGATTTTTCTTGTATAAGTAAATTACTCTTCCACAATACTGAAATTACGCCGCTCGCTGCGAGAACACGCTTGGTAAGCGAGAAAACGCACAAAAGAAAATGTGGGTAGCGACACCACCTTCAACTTCCAGCACCTATCACCGTGGTGTCGTAGATTTTGACAGTGTCTGCTAGGATGTACAGCCTTTCTAATTGGTAAAATGTAAATACATTGCCCTCTTAGGGAGCCAGAGACTTGAAAGAAGCAACCCCAAGGTCCAAAAATTTTAATGAAGAGAAATATGCAGCGCTTTCAGTAGGTGAACATGCTGACCCCCATAATCTTGCGAACACATGCTATAAAAGAAGTTAAGGGGGTTAGAACATGCACTTCAGCCGGTTTCAAATTTTCGCGCGAATGCTTGCCACCTTTCTCCGTCAAGGAGTAGCCTGTCGTCGTGACTCCGCCCACTTCGCAATGCGACACGACGTCTGCGGCACATCATCGGCACGCAACTAACGACCGTGCGGGTCTTTCCTCACTTGGGCACTTTGCATAGCAACGTGGGCAGCAAACAGCGAGCAAGGAGCACTTTTTGCCTCGGAGTAAAGTAGTGAGACACCTCTTTATCTTCAGGGCTTTCGTTCTGACAAAACCACTTCTCTCGAAGTCTCGGGCTCTACAAAACGGCAGCACAGAAAAATTAAAATGCGGACTGCGCGGCTGGAACTGCATCGCTACAGGGCCAAAGTGCTGTTTCGTAGGGCAAGAGGACCAGTCGGCGAGCTCAGTGATGCTGTAACATTTCCCACGGCCAAGCTTTCGTCAGACTGCGCATATCAGGGGGATCGGTCAGGCGAGGGAAACAAGTGCGGGATTGCTTTTCAAAACGGAGGGGCGGTGTGGCGCGCAGCGCTGTAATATTTGGCAAATGTGATCGCCGCGGTCTACTGTACGAATTGGCGAGCTTGTTTGGAAATGTAAAAAAGAAAAAGTTGGAGCCTGTTTGCTGGCCCTTCAACGTGTGAAGTTTCAGGAAATTTCATAGTGATGATGTTGCAAAATACAAAATATACACTATGAAATCTGTACGCGCAGAGACTTCCAGCATGAAAATCAAAATTCAAACTTTGACCTTGATTTTCTCTTCTATTGAGAAACATATGATGACAAAATTAACATCATTAGAGTTTTCGGAGCATAATACATCCATCAAAACCAATTCATTGTTTCACTTTAGTGTCCCTTTAAATGAATACGTATTAATGATGAACGCTCACTTATCCAATCAAAACTGTTGTTCCTGTCTTTGTTTACGTTAGCCACAATGTTACAATCTCTACTTGCAGGTGAATGTTTCTAGCATTTTTTTTTATTTAACTGGGAACTGCCATTGCATTGATGTGTTATACTGCGCCATCAACGACGTAAGCTCACAAAGGGAAGAGCATATATCAAACGATTCAAGGAAGGCACCCATTGTCTACTTACTGCTGCATATTCAAGTACAAACTGACGTTAGATGCGAGTCTGTCAAAAAAGAAACCAGTGCACAAAGTAAAACAGAGATATTTTCCTCTTGTGTTCATGTTCCAGAAAACTGCTGCTTCATAGTTCACTTGCATCTCTCGTCTGCACGTATGTATTCATGTGTGTGCATACTCATGTACATAGATGTTAAGAATTGGTTTAAGTGTTTAGCCTATTATGGCTAAGTTATGTATTGTACTCCACTCTAGTGTGGCATGCTTAAGAAAAGAATAATGGAGAATCCATTGGCATCGCGCTTGGTTGAAAAGCTGTAACATTCAGATGGTCTTTAGGACTTCTTGGGGTACACATTCTATTAGTTCGTGTTGCATTGTTTTGCTGTAATCGGTGTACTACAATGTTAATTACAGCACAGTGCACATATGTACATATGTGTGTGCATACCTCAAACAGTGGACAACCTGCAACAGGAAACAAAGCTGCAGTGTGGAGCCGCGTACCAACAACCTGGGAAATTTTCTCACGGCAGCATTTTACTATAGCCACATATAGTCTTTGTTATCCAACATGTTGTTGGAATAACTGAATAAACTCAAACAATGTGAAGTTATCCTACAAGTTTGCTTTAGCTGGAGAACCCAGTTCTCAGGTGGTGCTTTCAAGTTTCATTCAAGGGGGGAATGTATGACAGGAGATCTTGGGAATGCACGCACTCTCGGCCTGTTTTTCATTATGTGAAATTAGCTTACTTAAGCAAAACCTATGTACCTGTTCCTGCATGATATTGAACTGCTTTTTTTTTTCTTAACTTCTGCTGAGGCAAAGAGATTTGCAGCATCAAGCAGAAGTAAGCGTCCTTTGATGTCATCATCATCATCGGCCTGACTAAGCCCATTGAAAGGCCCTGCAGAGGGCGTAGTCAGGCTGAAGATGTCATCAATTGTAATCACATGAACAGATGTATTGCTCAACTTATATTGTATACATTATTTTATCTGCCTCCCCACCTCACATTTGGTCCTCACACTTGGAAATGAATCTTTTTGCGGTGTCCTTATATGTTACTGCTGTATTGATAGGCTGTCATCATGTGCAGATGTGGATCCAATTGAATGCAACCTAACCTAATATTTTCTGTGCACAGCACTAGTGTACGGCACGTGTCAATCTTCCCAGATACTCTTGCATTGCTGTTTCTGGGGTGCGATTCTCAACGCATCCACTTTGGCCTTCTCCGATTGGCTGGAGCTCAGCAAACAGTGCTTCCCCTCCCCCATTCCCACTCCTTCCGCAACATCATGTTTGGCACAAAGCTTTCAGAAGCTCGACACAAACGAGAAACACTGAATGTGTTTCACCGCAACTAATGCTTACCGCCAGAAGCTCACTTCTTGACGCACATCTTGGAGTCTGTGCATGAATCGTAATCACGTTAGCCCTTGAATTAGGTGTAACACAGCTGCCTGCCTGACGTACCTGGAAAGAGAGAGAGAACTCGTCATTGAAAGGCAGAGAATTTAGCCGGCTTGTGTATCGCTATCCTGCTACTCTGCGTGGCAAAGGGGATTGGGGACTGAAAGGCAGGGAGAGAGAAAAAGATATATTAAAAGTTAATATGGAAAAAAAATAATATACAGCGAGTTTCTTGTCTCTTGGACTTATTACGAGTTTTCAAGGTGCCACTGCAGTTTGTCAACTGATCGACACTGTCTAAATACTTATGCTGGTACGCATTTCTTGCATTGTTCCGAAACATCTCAACATGATCATACGCAAGCTTAGGCTAGTCAATTGTGTTTTTTTTTCGCTGCATATTTTATACACCTTCTTTTTATGCTGAGAACGTGCATGCAGGTTCAGTGCAGCAATGTGGTCAAAAGTGCCATGACGTCGCCACCCCCCCCCCCCATGCATGCACTCGGCCTAAGTCGAGAATCGTTTCCCTATTCTCTTGCTCTGAAGTGGCAAGAAAGGCTGTGCAATTATTGTAGCAAGCCATGTTCGGCATTAGATCTTCAGTCCTACAGCATGATCAGTTGGCCTCTGTATTTTAAAATAGCTTTGTTCCTCTTTGTATGAAGTCAAACTAACGAAAAGATGGACTACTGGTGTGCCCATATTCCTCAGGAAATATATTACATCGAGGGCCAAGATAGGTGTAAGATGGCACGCTTGAATTGCCATGCTTCAAGTACAAAAAAATGTCGTTAGACTGCTCACCTAGATATAAGTAAGTTTACTGCCATAATTGATCATAAGCACCAGTACAGTCACAATTATCAGTGACCATATTAAAGTCTGCCTCTTCGACCACCTCCCTTGAAAAAAAAAAAAAAAATGTGGATCCATGGTTGCATATGCCTAGTGTACAAAAATAAATTGTCCAACCTTAGTCTGCCTAGCAGTTCATTTTGCTGTGTTGAATGGTATGAATTATCCAGCGGATTAGCAAATATTATATATAACATATGTTGCAATTGATTACTACAGGTTTTTACAAAGCATATGTTGTGATTGATTACATCAAGCGATGTATTTTTTACGTACTGTCAAAAAAGAGGTTTTATGTTGAACCTTCCGTCTTGTTCACCAGTTGAATCTTTGTTTATAGTAATGATATTGTTGTACTATTAAAAGCCTCGTCACCTTGACATTCGCATTTAGGAAAGTGTGCATGTGTTTTCCAAGCTTCTTGTGTGGCTTTCAACGAGCAGTCAAGAGTATCAATTGTTTAAAAAAAGTTTCCCTTAGTTTAATTTTTCAGAATATGCAACGAGGCAGTCTACAATCGCTGAATGCCTTGACGGATGTGAGGCAATCTAAGTAAGGCCTTGCAGATCACCAGTTGGCTTTTTCGTTTTTAATCTGTGAGGCCATACTTTGTATGGTAGGGGTATTGCAGGGGATAATGGCTGCAGATTCGGTGTGCACTCCTCGGACATAGCTTCTCAAATGCAGATCTGGCAGCTGTCAGAAATATCGGTCATTTTTAAGCGTTAGTTCAAAGGGGCCATTGACAGTGTCACGCACGCAGCTGTCCAAATTACCGAGCATGTCCAATTTATCGGTTGGCAACTGTGCACTGCTGTGTCTGCTCAATAAGCAAGGCGTCACACTGCTATGCTCAAAGATCCAGCTTTCCTTCCCAGCAACAACGGCAGCACTTCAAAGGGGGCCAAATGCAAAAAACACCTGTGTACTGATGTTAAGGCACGTGTTAAAAAACCCAGCCAGTCAAGGTCACTCCAGTCTCATTTCGACATGTCTCCTTGCCATACTGCGGACTTGGCAAGTAATACTCCAGAATTTAGATGTCAGCTGTTCTCTCACAAGCTGGCCTTGAGTGCTGCAAGAGAAACTTTTGCAGAACTAAGTCTTTGGCGAGTACTACTGCTGGATTATTCGTTCACGGAATACACGACTGGATAGTTTTTTGCAGTTGGACTACTTTTTTTTTTTTTAAGAAGCAGCATTAGTGCAGTCGACTCTGTAAACAGACCTAGCCTGTTAAAGTGGGACAGCTGCCCCTACTATGATTAATTCAGTACTTGAATTCTATCTGCATAGAGGTGAGCAGGGATACGGAACTCCCCAAAACATAACATATTTTTCCTGGTCCATTCAGGAAAATTCAGGTCCATTCAGTTCTGTAGAAACCAATTTTAGATTATTTTTTTCCCTTTTTGAAGTTTCAAACTAAATGCCTTATGGCGGCACAACTAAAATATACAAATCAGTTTGATGAGAGATTAGAACAGCACAGCCAGTACAGAGCAAGGTTCCCGTCTATTTCGTTGACATTTACCAGTGGTGCACTCAAAATTAATGCATCCCAAAGTAGCTGTTGACGAACATGGGCTCTACAGTGTTATGGGCTTCAAGGTCGGACTTTCTGTAATGGCCATCCAAGTGTTTTGGGACCAATACGACTGTTACTGCAGCTTCATACAGCTGCATCGAAAACTGCATAAGAATAAATGAGTCACACCTCGTTTATTTTTAAATGTGTTATTACAGTTAATTATGTCATTGCTAATGAGACGCTGGGCTGAGCTTGTGCATGCCACGCTGATAGTCACGTGTTGCAACAGTCCAGTAGCTAGCAGCATTGATCATCGACTTGAGGGCCACAAGATCAGAAGTGGTGTGTGTGTGTGTGTGTGTGTGTGTGTGTGTGTGTGTGTGTGTGTGTGTGTGTGTGTGTGTGTGTGTGTGTGTGTGTGCGCGCGCCGCGCGCTCAGCAGCATCATTGTAATGCTATTGTATGAAACTATGCAACTTTATGGGCCCTGCTCTCACAGGCGTGGCCTTTGAGATTTGAGGCCTTCATCTCGGAGGTCATGAGAGAGAAACGATCATGGAGGAAGAAAGTATGAAGCAAAATAGGAACACAAAGCAGTCCTCCTTCTTCTTTCTTTACGAGGTGTATAACCTAATTGTCTTGTTATATTTCATGTTATCGTACGTTCGTAGGGGAGGATATCATGTTCACGATCTCGTGATCACATTGTAGAGTGGGGCGGAGAGCGAAAGCCTTCAATAATTGAACCCAGCAGTGGCGGAGAATCGAAACCGAAACTTGGCGTTTTGCCGCGCTGCTTTTTTTTTTTTTTTTTTCCAAGCCGTGGTGCAATCGCAGCGGTTCTCTGGCGCAACTGCACAACCACACTAGGTGTTCTGTGACCACACGAAAGTGCTAGCCGGAGAGCTAGCACTTTCGCTAACAGAACCGTTAGCTGGAGAGCTGACAGAACCGTACGAAATATCAACGCAAGAGCAGTCACGCCGCCAGTGCGAGCGTGTCCTATCCTATCCGATCGCTTGTGAACGGACCTGATCTGATCGGACCAACAGCCGCAAGCTTCTACCAACTGGTAGTTGTTCTGTGCTTTACAGTTTGGGCGCCTGTCGTTGTGTCAAAGTGTGTTCGGTGAATCTTTCCACGATCAGGACAGCGGCGCTTCGCAACAAAATGACGGCTGAAAAAGGTGAGGCGGTCGAGGGACTCGCGTCGGGTGACACAGCCGACACAGCCGCGAACGACAACGCGCCGTCTTACCCCGAACAAATCGTGGCCCGGCTAACTAAGCGAGGCCTTGACTTCGAGCGAGCTTGCGAATACGACGACAAGAACAACACGGCGTCCTGCTGGCTGCGTCACGATCTGGACAGATGGAGCCGAGTCTTGCACCCCGTGAGCCTCGAACTGGAGGAGACCAAACCGGGAGCGCTGGCGATCCTCTCGACGCGGACTTGTCAGCGAGAGTACAGCGACGAGGACGAGCTGTACGACGGCGCGTACGTCTTCTGCTGGCTTCCGAAGGCGCATCGGTGCGTGCAGCGCATCAACCTGGAAACGTTCGAAGGCCTAGGAATGGTGCTGTTCTACCGACCCGCGTTCACGCTGGCGTTGGCCCTAGGCCGGAGCGTCAACCTCCAACAGCTCGAGCTTGTGGGAGGCCACGAAACGCCCTTCAGCGAAGAGGAACTTTGCGAAGGACTGGATGCCCTCGAGCGTCTCAGGAGCTTCAAGTTCGCCTCCTTGCCCATAAGGCGTCCATGTCACGATGCCTGGCGAACCTGCTCACACGGAACGCCAGCCACCTCACGGCCGTTACGCTATCCGACAATCGCATGTCGCAGAACACCTGCCAACCGTCTGCTGCGAGCGCTCCAGCGGTGTCGCGCTCTTCGAGAACTTTCCATCGTGGAGAACAGCCTCACCAAGGGGAACGCGGACTCTGTAGCGAGGCTACTGAGGTTCTCGTACGCCTTGACCAAGCTCACGCTCGACCGGTGCCTGAGGAACGTCCCCAGCATCTACCCATTCGCCGAGGCCCTCAAGACCAGCACAATTCCTCTGGAGCTCCACATTAACCAATGCGTGACGCGCTTCGAGTGCCTCTTCGAAGCGCTAGCGAACAACAGAGTCGCGCTAAAGCACTTGAACCTGAACGGTTGCAACATCTACGGCAGCAACGCGGAGGCCCTCGGGGCGGCCCTGAAGCACAATGTGTACCTGAATAAGTTGGAACTGAACGGTGCTCACGTCGACAACCACGCCGTAGTAGCACTCGCTCGCGGTCTGGAAACGAACCGCGTTCTCGAAACGCTGGACTTGAGGAACAACGCGGTTTCGGCCGGCGCCGTCAGCACGTTCTGCAGAATGCTGTGCAAGAACGAGACGCTGAAGAGTGTGATGTTTTCAGAAGTACAAGGCTCGGAGCAAGAGAGGTGAACACATTTCCCTGTCCGATGTGCGGGTTTGCTCAAAGCTCTGCACGCATAAAGTGCGCGGTTTTGGCTCCTGTGGTTTGCAGGAATGTGTGTCAGTCTTAAAGGAACCGACAGTTGGCCAGGACATATGATAAGATCATGGTTAAAATGAAAACACTGTAAGCTGTAGTGTCAGATTCAGGCATCCTTTTCGCAATCTCAGGAGGAATATGTCTTCAAAGTACATTCAAAAGTTGCAAGAAACCTGTATGTCGAACGGCCGAGTGGAACAGCCTTGATGCTGCAGCGTAGCTTACATTACAGTGGTCAACACACGTCCAGAATGACAGGTGTATCGCACTCACAGCACGAGCTACGTCTGCAGTTCCAAACATTCCACATCTCAGAATTCGTGGTGCCAATGATGTGCCGGCCTTGCAATTTTCATCCTTGTCTCTCACCATGGCCATGATGACTGTTTAGGCATTTAGACGTGCTGTCAACAGTATAACGCGAAAGAAAACTGTGACCGCCTCAATTGGCACCAAATTTTATACTGTGAACTTATTTTCAGTTTGCACTATCATATACCGACAAATGTTCGCTTTTTCGTGTTTTTTGTTTCTGCACCGTCTGTTCATAATGCTTTCAATAGCCAAAGGGATAGTCGCATTCCTCATGGTGAAGCTTAAATTGCACTGCATTGGTGCCACGCATGCTCAGATGTGGCGTATTTATTACTGCCAATGTAGCTTGTGCATTTCCGAGCACAACGCTGCATCATTCTAGGCATCAGAGTTGACCACTGTATGTAATCTGATCCTTGTATATGCACCATAATTTGTTCTTGGAATTAGATTAAGTGTATTATTATCCATCCCTGCTCTATGCCGTGCTGCTAAAAAGTTCCCACTGAGCAACAGCGCCACCATTGTGGCAACATTAGCACCACTTATCATGCAGTGGAGCATGTTTATGGAATGCACGCATTTGCAGCAAACCACCGTGCACGAACACGAACCCCTGTCACGCTCACCTCGCGGCACTGCTTGTAGCATGTGTTGTGTCTCACACAGTCGTTACAAGTTGAAAAACTTCAATTATAAATATTTCACAGAATTTTCCACATGTCATTTTATGACTAGACACTAAGCAGTAAGCTGTCCGTCGCACTAAAGTAAACAGCTACCCTAAATACGGGTTGTCGATCCCTTTCAGACACTTTAAGGTAATTTCGTTTCAAGGTTGTTGAACGTGGTAGAATGCAACTACTCCAACATTCGAGAACAGTGAGTAATGCCATCACTTGCGTTGCCAAAGCTAAACAAATTGAGTCCAAAATTTTGCTTGATTGAATGTTTTACACAAGTACATTACATATAGGGGACTGAAGCATACATAGGGGTTAAGCGTCATCTAAACTGCCTGGGGACACTTGTTCTGCTAACCCGGAGTAAAACCTGACAGCACAGTGCGCTTTTAGTCGTGAGCGAGGAGTTCATTCAGCAGCAAATCTCTAAACTTTAATAGCCTCCTTTGCACGTGCTGCAAGAGGGAACCAATCAGAACCACTAAGCTCGATCACAATCACTCTCAGTCGCAAATGTAAAATGTGCGACTTGGTCATCAACTTCTCAATTTTTGAAAGCCACCTTAGGATTTCCTTTCTCACAATTCGATAGCTAAAACAAACCTTGCCTTAACAAGCAGGTACGATAAATTTACGAAGAATAAATACATTGTTTGATTCATAGTGTGGCAACCAAGTTCAGCCTTTGCTAGCTTGCTCTCCTTTCCTCACAGAGGGAAAAAGAATGCATGTCCAGGAAGCAGAAATCCTATACCTTCAGCAACTAGCTCAATAATGTTTCCTATTATGCTTACTGGGGCCAGTGAATGTCCTTGGTACATGTTTTGGATAGATGCCTACGTAGAGGTGTATTCATAATGAGGCCTACCTGAATTGAACTGTATCTTTCCACAAGTTAAAGGGGTGCTGACACAAAAACTTTGGCCTCACATTTTTCTGCTGCAATGTGTTGCTGGGGCCTGTTAGTCATTACACGATACATCGTTTGCTGCAGCCGCGACAGATAATTAACTACAGGCTCTTCTTTATCGATCAGTTTTGGTTTGAGAGAGCTCCGAAAACTGGGTGCAACTTCCGCCATCTAGCTTGTGCAGATCTTGACCACGTCACCACAGAACTATGACTCACTTCCGCACGGTACGCATGATGAATTACTTTGGAATAGGAAATGCTACTGCAGTGTCGCCAAACACAGATCTTTCAAAGCGTGCGCCACGGCCACGCAATCGCAACCAGCTGCCAAAAAGGAAAGTATAGACTGCGAGAACAAACGTGGCAAAAAGGAAAAAAAAATTGGCGGCTGTGGCGTCAACAGAACTTGTTTTGTTGACTACAGCGCGGTGACATGGGGGAAGTAGGGGTCACCTCAGGGTCCCCTTCGGTGGTGTTGATGGCGCGATGGAATCAAGGGCTCACGCAAACTTCAAAATTATTTTAAAATACTTTCCCAGCTATATTCGCTTTTGATACTTTGCAGATGATATGCGAATATTCTTGGGAATCGACCCCACAAGCTATCTCGGCCATGAAATTTGTGTCAGTGCCCCTTTAACACACACAAAAAAAAAGAAGACATACAACGACACAGGCAGCAATTCCAACTAATCACTTAGAAGTGCTGTCATTCATCTGTTTTTTTTTTTTTGTTTTTTTTTTATCCAAGTGGTAACTTGTAGCAAAATGCATCATGTAGCAGATCCCATTTGGGCCAAAAAGTGGTCCTATCAAACTAGTAACAGCCTCTACTAAACAACCTGTTCATGGTTTTGGAAAGACCTCAAAATTTGTGGCTAGAATTGTAATGCAGCAGTTCCTACACGCATGGGTATCAGTGCATATTGTGGAAAAATCTTTTAAACCTTTGCACAACTATCAACTCTGGGCTTTTCAATGCAGATTAACCCTGTCCTTTCAAATGGCCCAAGACAAAGGCTACAGCCGCATCCAGATGCCCTGGGCCGAGCCAGACCTTCCCCCACTGTCTGCAGCCCTGGCGCTTGCTTCCGAGTCTCCAACAGAGCTCCACCTCAGGGACGCGAACGATCTCACCGAAGACAGCATTTGTGCACTGCTCGAAAACCTCGCCACAAATGGCCACGTGAAAACTGTAAAAATAGAGACAACGGTGGACCGCAGACGAATTGCCACTGCCTTGTGCTCTGCACTCGCGTCCAATCGAACGGTCCAGGATCTCGAAGTCGGCATAAGCATCGACGCTTCTGACCAAGGGCTGTTTGGCAAGGTCGCCAAGGCACTCGCAACAAACCGCACGGTTACTCGGGTATGCTTCAAAAGCTCCCATATAAGCTTGAGATCACTCAAGTCCATCGCCTACATGCTGTCCAAGAACACGGCAGTCACCAGGCTGGAGCTGGGACTTTCTCAGTATACGCCTACCAAGCGCCTCGCCATTATTTCGCGCGGCTTGTTGAAGAACCACTCTGTCGTGCACTTCACGCTAACCTGCCTGCCGCATCCAAACCACGTCTCTTTCCGCGTCTTCAGTACGCTCCGACGAAACATCAGTCTTCTGAACCTAGCGGTGAGCTTGCTTACGTGCCGGAGGCTGAACAGACAAGCCGCCGAGACGTTCGAGCTTCTAAGTGACAATGCGTCGTTTGTTCCGTATGTGATGAAGGTGACAGAGAAGACCGAAGAGAGGGCAAGGTGGGCCGTCAAGTCGGCAAAAGTTTACATTCAGGAACACTACTTCGAACTCACTGGCGTTGTGAAGGGAAAGCTGGAGTGCCACCCCGGCACGGGCACACAGATTGACAGGCTCCACAGTGACTGCCTGTGCGCTATTACTCAGTATCTGAAACTGTCAGATGTTGTTCTTGTAGCAGACGACAGCCCTGTTAGACTCCGTAATAAACACATTTAATTTGCTGGTGCTTCACGTGTTTATTCATGCATTGTGCAGAAACAAGCTCGTATTACTGCTAACTATCTTATGATGTACTTATTGCTGGCACTAACTTACAATAAGATTGTCTTGACACTTGGTAAATAAGGAGGTGCCACATGCATTGCAAGTCGTCTCTTTGACGGTGCTTTCCTATATATACCAAATGGTAGCTTTGCTTTTGGTAGCATTGTTAATTGTGCTGCCATTGTTGTAATATAATGCCACAGTAGCTTTCTCTTGAAAGTCAGCGTCATGGTACCTAGCAGGTGGCCTTGACTTCATTCCTCTAAAAGTTGTGGGCTTTGCCAGCTATGAGAAAGCGAAGTCACTTATACTTGTGAAATATGTGGTGCAGTGTATCTGAGTGAATCATCTGTTCCATGTAAAGGTGATTGAGAACTGACTGCACATATGTAGGACATGTTACTTTCAGCTGTCTGTCTAGTCATCAGTAATTGCTACAAGTGATTAGTCAAATAAAGTGAAATGGCTGTGCATTTTGGTAGTCACTTAAAGAGTTTGGTGTTGCTTATCCAGTTGTAAAGTGCAGTACAACAACCCTGCCCTGCTTTTTTCGTGTCAGGAAACTACGCTTAACGCGCCATTAAGGACGTTGTGTCGCTGTGAAAATTGTGATTACTGTGGCAAGGTAGCTAAGTTTCATGGCAAAGCGTGCTAGCTTACGTGTTGTGCAGCCTTCTCAAAGATGCGGCTTTGGTTCCCAAGGTGGCCATATTTCTGAGGGGGCAACATTCGTAAAAACGAGCCACGTAGGTGCATGTATAGCTGTATGTTAAAAAAATTCCAGGTGGTAAAAGTTACTTGGACCCCCACTATAGTTTGCCTAATAATTATATTGAGGTTTTGTCGCGTAAAACACCAGCACTTTTTTTGATGGGCTCTAGCAGCACTGAAATGCACTGTCTGTAGGCTCTGCCAGCTGACAGAAATCATAGCAATACAACGACAGAGAGCTGTGAACTTGGGCAATTTTGCAACTGACGTCATGCTTTGTTGCCATAATCATAAAATTATGCGCATGATGTCTTGAATCTCAAATGAGACTGAGTAAAGCCCTTGCAGGGGATCTAAAGAGGCCCTGAAGGACGGCCGATGTTCTGAGATAAGATTTCAGCAACAGCGATTGCTTTGAATGGCGTAGGCCGTCACTCTTCTAGCGATTGAAGCAACTAGTAATTGACACTTTTGCAAAATCTTGAGTGCCTCCTAGCATATGCCTTGCAGACATCTGTAAGTTGGCTTTCCCGCAAAAATGTTTTACACACAAAACCTCTTGTTCTCAGACTGCTGTTCTTGCTTTGAGAGGGTTCACTCCTCTATATTCCTGTGAATGTGTCCCAGCAGCTCCCAAGGCTTTCCAAGCAGTGCGGCAGAAATTTCAAACGTCATTGTACATTGCCTTCTGTACAGAGAGGAAGGGGGGAAGGAAAGGCACGGAATAACTGTGAATGGGAAAAATGGTTTTCCTTGCAGCTTGTAGTCGAGGCTGTTCATGGGGAAAACAATCATGAGTGTGCCTTTGCAGTAGCTATTTTGCAAACTGTCTATTGCCCACCTTTCCTCAATCAGCCAGTCAGTGTGCATTGCAAGCGTTATGGCCATATCTCCATTAGTGATGGTCTCAGAATACGGCTTCAGTTCTGCAATTAGACTGCCGACACAGTTCACTAAGCCCAATGGGGAAACCTCTGCCCTTTCCCAACACAAGTAAGGGTAGTGTCAAGGTAGCATAGGGAGATGAGGTACACATAAGCCGTAACAACTAACTACATGATGTAATTTCTTTTCTACGATCTTCCGCTTTAGTCAAACACTTAAATTGAGGATTTCTGGGGTTTTACATGCCAAAAACACACACAAAAAAGGACAAGTTCCTCCTCATGTGCCTCAAAAGTGCGCGGCCACCTTTGCTATGATATAAACTCCTAGCGACAGGAACCACATGCCAATTGAGCACTGCCAACTATTTTGCTCGCTTTTCAACCCACTGTGTGCTGAATTACGACTAATTTCTGCACTTTATGGGAGCTTTTTAGCTAGCTCTGATACCACACTGCATTCACAATAGTTTATGAAAGGCGTTCATCACCTTCTAGTCTGCAAAACCAGTAAAAAAATGACCTGCCTTTTATATACATGTCTGCTGCCTGTTTCATTTTAATCATTTTAATATATTTCAATCTGGTGTGTTATAATTTACCATACAGCTGAGTGCATAACTGTGACCTTGCCCTCATTTTGCCATGAACTTTCATTCCATGTTTATTCTGTGATATCCCCAAGAAGGGAACTAAGATTCATGTGGAGCTATACTCAATTATCACTTGTATGAAGCGTTATTTTTACTTGCATTTCATTTTGTTTGTCAGCGAATTACTGGTAGTAGAGCATTGCGAGGATTAAATTTTTGAAGGGGTGGAGATAGAATCTTCCTGTAAATACGTGCATGCAAACATTTCAACTGCTGGTAGTATAGGGCATTGCCAGGATTTCATTTTTCGAAGGGGTGGAGATCAAACAGCTCCGTGTAAATGTGCGCATGCATACAGTAAATGTTGGTTGGTTGGTTGACCCTTGTTAAACTGGCGCGACCCACCTTCACGTATTGTAGTCTCTCGTTGTGTGCCTATGTGAAAATAGAATAAATACTGTGTCTATGTGAATTCCCTTGCGTTTATTTTGTGTCAACTGTGACCTTTCCGCATCATTTGTTTGAGCGCCTTGGTCATGCCGTGCAACCATTATTTGTTCAACAGACAGGGGCTGGAATTCGTAAAGTCTGCGCATTGCATGATTCACGCCCGAGCGCATGCTCTTTGGAGGCGTATGTACACTCGACCACGAAAGTTAGCGGACTCATTGGAAGCGTATGTACAGTCGACCACGAAAGTTAGTGGACTCATACAAAGCATATGTACAGTCGACCACGAAAGTTAGCGGACTCATTGGAAGCGTATGTACAGTCGAGCACGAAAGTTAGCGGACTCATTGGAAGCGTATGTCTAGTCGACCACGAAAGTTAGCGGATTCATTGGAAGCGTATGTGCAGTCGACCGCGAAAGTTAGCGGACTCATTGGAAGCGTATGTACAGCCGACCACGAAAGTTAGCGGACTCCTTGGAAGCGTATGCACAGTCAACCACGAAAGTTAGCGGACTCATTGGAAGCGTATGTGCAGTCGACCACTGAGCCGACTCATTGGAAGCGTATGTACAGTCGACCGCGAAAGTTAGCACTCATTGGAAGCTTATGTACAGTCGACCACGAAAGTTAGCGGACTCCTTGGAAGCGTATGTACAGTCAACCACGAAAGTTAGCGGACTCATTGGAAGCGTATGTGCAGTCGACCACTGAGCCGACTCATTGGAAGCGTATGTACAGTCGACCGCGAAAGTTAGCACTCATTGGAAGCTTATGTACAGTCGACCACGAAAGTTAGCGGACTCCTTGGAAGTGTATGTACAGTCGACCACGAAAGTTAGCGGACTCATTGGAAGCGTATGTACAGTCGACCACGAAAGTTAGCGAACTCCTTGGAAGCGTATGTACAGTCGACCACGAAAGTTAGCGGACTCATTGGAAGCGTAAGTACAGTCTACCACAAAAGTTAGCGGACTCATCGGAAGCGTATGTGCAGTTGACCACTGAGCGGACTCATTGGAAGCGTATGTACAGTCGACCGCGAAAGTTAGCAGACTCATTGGAAGCCAATGTACAGTTGACCACGAAAGGTAGCAGACTCATTGGAAGCGAATGTGCAGTCGACCACTGAGCGGACTCATTGGAAGCGTATGTACAGTCGACCACAAAAGTTAGCGGACTCATTGGAAGCGTATGTGCAGTTGACCACTGAGCGGACTCATTGGAAGCGTATGTACCGTCGACCGCGAAAGTTAGCGGACTCATTGGAAGCGTATGTGCAGTCGACCACTGAGCGGACTCATTGGAAGCGTATGTACAGTCGACCACGAAAGTTAGCACTCATTGGAAGCGTATGTACAGTCGACCACAAAAGTTAGCGGACTCCTTGGAAGCGTATGTACAGTCGACTACGAAAGTTAGCGGACTCATTGGAAGCGTAAGTACAGTCGACCACAAAAGTTAGCGGACTCAATGGAAGCGTATGTGCAGTTGACCACTGAGCGGACTCATTGGAAGCGTATGTACAGTCGACCGCGAAAGTTAGCAGACTCATTGGAAGCCAATGTACAGTTGACCACGAAAGTTAGCAGACTCATTGGAAGCGTATGTGCAGTCGACCACTGAGCGGACTCATTGGAAGCGTATGTACAGTCGACCACGAAGGTTAGCACTCATTGGAAGCGTATGTACAGTCAGTCGACCACGAAAGTTAGCGGACCCCTTGGAAGCGTATGTACAGTCGACCACGAAAGTTAGCGGACTCATTGGAAGCGTAAGTACAGTCGACCACAAAAGTTAGCGGACTCAATGGAAGCGTATGTGCAGTTGACCACTGAGCGGACTCATTGGAAGCGTATGTACAGTCGACCGCGAAAGTTAGCAGACTCATTGGAAGCCAATGTACAGTTGACCACGAAAGTTAGCAGACTCATTGGAAGCGTTTGTGCAGTCGACCACTGAGCGGACTCATTGGAAGCATATGTACAGTCGACCGCGAAAGTTAGCACTCATTGGAAGCGTATGTACAGTCGACCACGAAAACCTCAATGATATGTGCACTCAAGTATCAGACAGAGGCTTCTACCGACATATCCCTTTTCTCAAACAGAAAGCATTGACGATCTGGCACTCCCCGACGCGAGTGATTCCTAAATGCACATGGCTCGAGCATGGTCATTCTTGATTTGACACAAAAATTGGATTTTAGGTTAAAGTGGCGAGTTGAGCTTGCTTGTTTGTTGCCTGTCAATCTCTGGCACATACCCACTCTGGGGGGTTCGCCAAGAAAATGTCTAGCCTATATATAACTACAAAATGTTGCTACATGATGATGATGTTTCTCGTACTTCTGGCTCGTCCATGAAGTGGCATCGGCCAAGAACCAGGTGGCAGGATAGATTAATTGCCCCTTTATCTTGGCGCAACCCACCATGGGGTATCGGCCATGAAATGAACGGTGCCGTAATTGATACATAAAATAATTCGTTCATAATTTCAAAATGGCCTTTATAAGTTATTGGGATTAGGTACCTCAGCACTCGTTGCCATCGCTTGGGTTCCGTACGTTAAGTGTTTTCTGTGCTGTAGAGCACCGGAATTACATTTTAGGTCGCAAATATTTTATTCTTATTTCTCGAAATCTGGCTAAATATATATTGGCGCACGAACACGTTGTGAGGCCTTCAAAGAAGCGTGAAGACGCCCGTTGGGTAGGCGCACAATGGTGCACATATTGTACGATCGCAACTTTCTCGTTGTCGGGTTCCCTGAGGATCGCGAGGAGCATGTGAAACGAGACATCCCACGGGCGCGTGGCAGCCATATTGACCCAATCACGGGTGGCTCTTGCAGTCAGCGCCGTTGCACAGTTACTGACCTGTGAACATCGACAGCGAGCGGGTCTCGGTTGACCGAACAAACTCTTTACGACGCCATGACAACCGAAGACGCAACCGGGGTCGAGGCCCTCCCATCGGAAGACCCGTACGCCAGCGATAGCGAGAGCATCTCCTTCTACTGTATCGATGACGTAAAGGCCCGCCTCACGGAACGCGGTCTGAGCTTCGAGCGCGCCTGCCAGTACAGGCCCAGGCACCGGGACTGCTGGCTGCGTCGGGACCTGGACCGATGGAACAAGGTGCTGCACCCGGGCAGCCTCGAACTGGTCGAAACGATGCCGGGTAGCCTGGCCATCCTCTCGACGAGCACCACGCGGCGTCTGTACTACTCTGAAGACGACGTGCGCACCGCCGTCTACGTCATCCGCCAGCTGCCGAAGGTACACCGCTGCGTGCAGCACATCAAGCTGGACGGCGAAATGATGTGGTTTTTATGTAGACTGAACTATAACGTGGCGCTGACGCTATGCCATAGCGCTAACCTCCAGCACCTCGAGCTCTACGGTTGGCGCGGAACCAGCATCTTCTGCGGGGAAGAGCTCTCGGAAGCGCTGGAGGGTCTCCGACACCTGAAGAGCATCACCTTCTGCTGCCTGCCCGTCAGGCGGTCCATGTCGCTTTTTCTCACCAACCTGCTGGTACGAAACGCGTGCCAGCTGACTGCGTTGACCCTCGCTGACAACAGCATGTTGCGCGACACCATGAACAGCCTGCTGCGGGCGTTGCAGTGCTGTCGCTTTCTGAGCGAGCTCTCCATAGTTGAGAACAGCCTGTCAACAAGAAACGTGGCCTACCTCGCGAAGCTGCTGCGCACGTCAAAGTCGTTGGCAAAACTGGCGCTCAACGAGAGCCTAGGCAACAATGTCAGCCTTTACGCCCTGTCGGAGGCCCTCAAGGTAAACACGTCCCTCATACAACTTCACGTTTGCCAGTGCGGGGGAAGGCTGGAAGTTCTCTTTGAAGCACTCGCCGTTAACTCGACACTGCAGTGCCTGGACCTGAACGGTTGCAACATCTACGCTGGCACTGCAGACTCCCTCGCGACAGCCCTGGAAAAAAACACCGGGCTGAAGAAGTTGATACTCGATCATGCCCACCTCGACAACGACTCAGTGCGGACACTTGCCCGTGGGCTGGAGGCAAATCGTTCTCTCGAAACAATATGTCTGACGAGAAACAGCATCGACGTCAGTGCGGTCAAGGTGTTTTCCACGATGCTGCGCAAAAATAAAACCTTGAAAAGTGTGGAATTCGGCTACGTCGAAGGTTCGGAGCAGGAAAGGTACCAGATTTTTTTTTTATTCATTGAGCAGTTATGTACTATGCACGCGCAAAACACACTTTACCATGCATGCGGTTCACAGAAATACACTACACTCCCTAAGTATTTTACTTCCATTCCTATTTAACGCTTTGCTGTTCAAAATATTTCTCCACATTGTAGCCCTAAATTAAATGACTCAAAGCGCAAGTAAAAAAAAAAACTTTTTGCAGATGGCGTATAATGCTGTGAGAAAACGTATGCGCGTGAATGAAACACACAAAAAAAACTAGCTCAGCAGTGCCCAACCACACACCGCTGCCACCGTATTGCTTTTTCAGGCGCCACTAAACGGACCGCAAAAGGCTAATGTGGCGAAGGACGATGGGAACTGCTTTCACTCTTTCCAAAGCACTAGAAAATGGCATATACTGTTCTATGGATAAAGGTAACAACACAGTGCAAGTAAATACAAGAAAAGAAGGAAAGAGTTGTCTTTCCCATTGTCCTTGTTTCTTCAGCTAGCTGGAGTTGTATTTCTCCCCGTATGAGCCAACTAGGCCAACAACACGTTCTGATATGTTCTACTGGCGGAGATGAAATATTTTCACAAAGAGCCCAGTCAAAAATATTCAATGGGTCCAACTGGAAAATTTCCATTTAAAATCAATGGGTGTTGGACCAGTAGGATTTTCGCCACCCATTGAACATTATCCCGTTCGAATCAATGGGTAAACCCTTATATTCCAAAGGGGGATCCAAGTGGCTCACCACTTCAATGCAACTGGTTCAACAGGGGACCCCATTGGCTACCAGTTAAGTGTGGCTGGTGCTGAGCAATTGCCAGTTAGTTGCAATGGTGCGCACCATTTGAAATTGGTTGGTGACAAACTGGTAGCCCCTTTGGCCTCACATGGCCAGCCCATGAAAACGAAATGGTACGCTGGTGGTTGTCCAATTGGTGTGAATTGGCTAACCCGTTGAATCTAACTGGTGGTCAATTAAATATCCCGTTGATTTCAAATGGTCAACCCATTAAGACTAAATGGTACGCAGGTGGTTGTCCACCTGGTGTGAATTGGCTGACCTGTTGAAGCTAACTGGTGGTCAATTGGAAACCCCATTGACCTCAAATGGTCAACCCATTAATACTAAATGGTATGCAGGTGGTTGTCCACCTGGTGTGAATTGGCTGACCTGTTGAAGCTAACTGGTGGTCAATAGGAAACCCCATTGACCTAAAATGGTCAACCCATTTATACTAAATGGTATACTGGTGGTTGTCCACTTGGTGTGAATAGGCTGACCTGTTGAAGCCAACTGGTGGTGAATAGAAAACCCGTTGACCTGAAATGGTCAACCCATTGAAAATTAATGGTAGGCACGTGGTTGCCCGGCAGGTCTCAGTAGACTAACCCGTTGAAGCTAACTGGTAATCCTGTGGTTCCAGATGTTTGGCCCACTGATCGTAACTGGCATTCCAAACAGCCCCCAATTCATTCTAGTTGGTAAGCAAATTCAATGTGGCTGGTAACCACATGACTTCCCACATTGTTGCAAATGGTCAGCACTTTGATGGTAATTGAGACTCCAATGATTCCATATGTTTCAATAAAAGGTTGAGTTGGGCTAGTTGATACATACTTGGATACATGCAGCGCGAACTTAGACAAAGAACACAGACAAGCGCTCGTCTGCGTTGTGACTCTCTGGTCTTCGACCAAGCTGCACTGCATGTATCCAGATGATTGGCCCAGTGACAAAAGCTGGTGTTTAGCCAGTCACCATTCTACCTGGTAAGCCAATTTAATATGGCTGGCCATTAGTTTCTGGTAAGCACTTGGTTGACGCTAAATTGCTAACTGCATTTCAGCCAGCCAGTGGTTGGTATACAGAGAGAGCCAACTGAAGCTAAGTAGTAGTGTAGTAATTGCAGTCTCTTGGCTGACCTATAAACATGATTATCACATTTCTGCGGATGCAAGTAGAAAATGACAATCCTGTAGAAGGCTGGCTGTCATCACACTGCACTTCATTAATTGCAATTTCACAACACAGTGGAAACAGCACAGGCTGGATTACCTAGTGTGAATGTGACATTAATGCACACTCAAATGCATGCACATACAAGATAAAAACAATGGTAGAGAAAAAAAAATATGAAAGAATGAAAATTTATTCACACATTCCATAATATTTACACTATTTAGAAAATGCACCAATGGTCCTCCTCTGTTAAACTTCCGCAACGCCCTGGTTGTCCTTCGCCCTGCAAATGTTTTGCAGAATTTATACATTTAGTCAGCCACACAATGGCTTACATTCTTCCAAGTCTAGATGTGATTTAACATAAAAACATTAACATAAAAATAGCTATGCATGTTGAAGGGGTACAACAGCTGTGCCAATTACGCGAATTTGATACAATTCCCCGCTTTTGCGCCGAGCTGCCAAAACCATATTGCGCCACGCTGCGCCAAAATGCCAGACGAGCCTCCAAATTTTCTCAGTCTCTTTCTGTACATGCATGTTGCAAGCAGATGAATATGGCCAAGTTTCTCTTAAAAAAAGGGGGGGGGGGGAGTCCTTTGACACAAAGAACACACTTATCTTACCGCTTGGCAAGCTTCTCAATATCTGAAAGCTTCTCAACAATGAAGTGGTTCATCTGTTTGACTGCCAACGGCAGTACTCCTGCAGGCACGCCTTGATGCTCCAGACGTGCTCTGTAGCAGTCTGAAACAACAAAAATTATCAATAAATAGCCTTGAAGAAACCAGCTGCTTAAAGAACTAATAGCATCGATATTACTTTAAGAACACAAAAGTTCAAAATTGAACTTTTAGTCATATTTCTTGATGCAATGAAGTGTTATATGCTGAATGGCCTAGAATATGCCTTAGCAGCACAGGCTTGAACAATACAGAAAGCATTCTCCAGTTAGCAAAAGTGTTCCGTTCCAGCATTTATTAGAAAAAGGAAACTGCGAACTTAGCGTGCACATGCACAAAAATAATCTAAAAAAGTAACATTTCACAGCTCTCCACTCGCACCATGTAACTGTGTGGATTTATATAGTGCAGGAAGAAAGCAGAGAACACTATTTCTTTTTTTGTCATTTTTTATGAAAGAGATATAAGTTATGATGAAAAAAATGCTGGCAGTCTACACACTAGCTCTATTGTTGGCTTTTCTTTTTTTCGACTATCTTTTTGAACTACCAGTGCATTTAAGAGACTTAAGACTTTCACCTGCCTGCACTCCTGACTAAAACAAATGAATTTAATAGTAAGTAAGAGGCAAGGTGTTGGGTCACATTTTTACAACTACATAGTTTATGTAAAATTGTGTTCATAACTGAAGTCAAAGCAGACAGTAAAGTTTGTAGTGGCTTCAAAATAGACTCAATTGCAACCGAGCTTTGCTGTGATTTCATGTACTAAGAATAAGATTGGTTCAATATGCATTCCAAGAGACTGTCTGCACACTTACCACGCATTACGTCCAACTTCCACGGTGTTAGGGGAGCCTTGCGTGGACGGTTAGGGTACCGTGGACAATGTTTTCCTGCATAACAGATATCCACAACAACGAATTCCCCCGTTACCAACTGACACACACTATGCTTTTGTATTATAACCAACCATGCAGGGAGCGCTCCTTAAGGTTGTCTTTCGACCAGATGGTGACTAGCAGGTCCTTGACAAATAAGGAATCCTTATGATGGGACTGCACATGTTCCCATGCACCTTTCTTGACCATAAGCCCTCGTCCAATGTCCACCTGCACGGAACATATGCATTCTGAAGGCATCCATGTGCAGTGCAACCTGTATTGCATATCATAAACAACAAAGGTCTATTCATTTCACCAGCACTTTGTCAGCCAGTTTTGTGGTGCTGCACTCTAGCATTCTTTCTATGAACTGCACATGGTGGTGTCAGCACCACAGTATTCATTGAGAGAAAGTGCAGCCTTTGTGCAAGACCAGTTTACAAAGTGCCTGCACCTTCTCAGTGAGGTTGTGCTGAATCCGCGCAGCACGAGATGGCTAAAACAGCAGCAGACAAGGCCAAGTGTATTCCTTAATATTTCTGTCCAACAAGTACGTTAGTGAAGTTGTTTTAGTAAGTTGTGTTGCTGACAACGAAATTCATTTTTTTTGGTTGTTCATAAGTTCTGCTTAAAATTTACACATATCTATAATGATCACTGAACTCTTTTTGGAATGTCTTGCTCAGCTGTGCAGAGACAAACTTCTATGACAAGTAATCTATAATGCTCAATCTTGCTTTATATTATTTTAACATGCTTTCAAAAGAACAGTTGTTTGTAATTTGGACAGCTGCACATTATTGACATTCCAGATAGAATACCATTGTTTCACTGTCATTCGGTTGCGGATTGGATGAACCTGGGCGAAGGGCTCGCTCTGTCAAGGTGTCTTGTAGATCCTCAGACACGGAGGGGCTCGACTGGCTGCCATCCATGATCCTTTTCATAATTCTGCAGCCTGCATTTATACATGAGGTGCCGTGCTGTTTGCATTGCCCAGAGAGGAAAAAGAGCTGACAAAATATTTTCATTAAATTTCATCAAACAGCTGTAAACAATAGCCATTTGCAGTCTAAACTCGAAATATCTTCACTTAAAGACTGCCGAACGTTTTATGGTAACAAGCTGTACACACTGCTAAATGTCAGAAGAATGGCATTAATGCTTTCACAGCACAAAATCAGTACAATGAAGACATTTTCTGCTTCATACCTTTCATGTCTTCCAGTGCAGAAATAACCTTGTCCTGAAGCTCCATGTTCAGTCTTCTGAGTTGAGCCATCTCCCTGTCTTTTTCTTCATTTTGTTTTCGCAGTTGGCGAATGATGGTAGATTTTTTCTCTACCTGCTCTTCAAGGTTATCAATGGTTTCATGAGCCCCCTGAAGGCGCCCACTGTCCATTGCTTCTTTGTGGTGCTTTTTAGAATGTGGCCCATCTTGATTTTTCGCCTGCCTCTTCATATTTTCTTTCTTGCTTTTTAAAAGCTGAAGCAGGCGTGCCTCTGCACCACTTGTTGTTTTGTTTTTCGTTTTTTCTTTGATAGGGCTCTGGGCGAAAATAGAAAATAACTTGTTACACACTGTTTACACAAGTGTTGACAGGACCTTTTGTAGGAGGTTTAGATAATAATTTACCTCCGCTTCATTCTCGTAGTCCGAAGACGCCGGCGAATAAACCCTCTTCGGAATACGCGTTCTCTCTCTGGCCTCTGTCTCCGCGAAGTCCTCCGATTCTGGAAAACGTGAGGGCGGATTGCAACATTAACATTTACTGAGTTAGTGTCACATCATCCTCTGACGCGTGCACATTTCACGATCTCTAGCATGCACTTTTATTAGTTTTATTGCATTGTAAATTAACCATCGAACCTCGTGTGAATGCTTAAGTACCGTTGTAACACAACGTCATATGCCGCGAGCGAAATAGTAGCGTATAGACCTTGTCATTAGGTATAAAAGCTGCAGTGCCACAAACAAAGGCGCGTCCTACCGCAAAAGGGCCTTATATACTCCAGGCTGATATACCCGACGCTGTTGGTATCTCTCTGCGGCCAGGTAAATACCAGCGTCATCTCCGTAGAGTTTTCAGGTATATGCATAAATTAATAATGACACCATACTTATTTGCGATTGCACGCGGTAAATTAACAAAATGAACTATGCTAGTGGAGATTATCGATAAAATACTTTGTAGTTACTAACGGTGAACAGTGCTTAGCAGTCAGCCAGGCCAAAGAGAATGCATTTCGCCGGCAACATATCAAACAAAAGCAGGCTTACCTCCCAGTGCCAGAATCCGGGCCCTATAGTAATCGCTGTCTCCACTGTCGTCCGTCCATTTGACTAAATAGAGGGATTTGGACTTGAAGTCTTGCTGGTGACGGGGGAAGAAATCTTTAACGTCTTCTATTGGCACCGTTCCAATTTTTTTATCATCTTCGTACCGGACTCGAACGTGGGTAATCATCTTGCAATGCTGAAGAAAACATCTACACACGTGCGCTACAGCTGGTCAAACGCTGGTCGCACACAGCAAGCAACAAGGGTCGACCGCAGCTGCGGATCTGATAGTTTGTCAATGAAAATGTTATTCTTCATTATAAGTAAACAAAAAATCAGAATAATTTTAAAAGTATTTTTTTACTTTTATAATGTTTGTTTAACGCTACGCTGTTTCAATCAATTCACATGCAGACTGCTGGCTGCAGGGTGTCTATGCAATATGGCAGCCGCTGTGGCCGCAGGCAGCCGGTGCACATTGTCCTATCGCTTACATCGCCGTTTCTGTACTTCGTGTCCCGGAGTGAAATAAGCCGTCTTGTTGCTTCAAGACCTCGCGATGGAGCGCGGTCCGAAGAAAAGAAAGAGAGGACCCTACAAGACTTATTTAAATCCCAAGTCTCAGTTCCAGCTACCAAGGAGCACCGCACGCGCTTGCCCGCCGACCGTAAGTTCTGATCATTTTCAACATGGATGGGCACTTTCGATCGGGGTTTTAGCTTGATCCGGGCCCTGCTGGTATCAGATCAGCGGTTGTCCACAACATTAATCTGCATGTTGCTCAACGACTTCGATCGTTGCGCCGTGTTTTACGGTCTTCCTTTTTACCACCCTTTATAGTTCTGCCCGCGAATGATCGAATGTGCTCGGCCGTGTTAAATTGCTATTTTTTATCAGTGCATTTTCTTTTTCATTAATTTAGCGCAGCAATTTAAGTCCAAATCTCATTATTTTCTTCTAGGGTGCCAGCCCTAGCATGCCTTCTTCGAGTGATGAGGCAGACAGCGACACTGAAAGGGCAGATCCACCAAGTCGAACAACATCACTGAAGAGCCGGAATAGTCACATAGCTAGTCCGGGCTCCGAACGTCCGGAAAGTGAAGAAGATTTCCCCGAGTCCGATAATGAGCCGGTAAATTGAGCTGGTAGTAGAATGCTACGAGAACTATTGTTTCTATACGATAAACCGTTTACTATATCGGCGCACTTGTTCTATCACAGGTAACGTCAAGTGGAGGCCGGTTAGGCTCGTCAGCTGGCAGTGCTATGGAAGCTCCTGCTGCAGCCCCTGAAGCACAAGAGCAGAGGAACAGCGCTGATCCGTCACAGAAATTTCCTGCACGCGAGCCTCACGCCCCAGCAGATGAAGTTATTTTACTAAGGCTTATCAGTTAATTAGTAAGCATACACATGCTATTTTATGCTTATGTATTACGATGGGAAATTATAAATTTTGGTTGGTTTTTTTTAGGACTCTCCACTTCAAGACGGCATTGCAAGCCTTTCTGACGCAGATGATTCGTCACTGTTTGATAAGGATGAAGAGGTAACTTTTACACACTAGTTGCACTCTACAAATATGTGCAGCTGGAAGATTCACATCCACTAGAATAGCCTTGAGCAAGTGCATTGGCACTGTGGTTTTCTCTTGCATAATCAGTTCAAGACGAGTTATCACTTGGGACAATAAACTCTGGGAACAACCTGCAACAGGTTTTCAGACCATGTTCTTAACACTGTCTGTTGTCATGTAATTTACGTGCTATGAGTGAACTAGCACAGCTAACTAGAATAGGCAGATTGGGTTACTGTGGCACTAAATGCTTCTTTTTTTTTTCTTCACAGGAAGCTTTTTCAAGTGACCATGCTTCACAGCAAGGTTTCCCTGGAGATTTTCTCACATTAGATGATGACATGGTGTGTTTGTTTTCACTGGAAATAACTAGATTTATGGTCAGGTTTTAAGGGCACTACTTTCACAGGCTCTTTTATGTACTGGAAAATGTCTGTGTAAATTGGGCACTGTTAAGAGGGACACGTAGCGGTGATTTGGTGAATGATTCATTTCAAGATCACTGGCTCTTTCATTTTAAAGAATATCTCACCAGTTGGTCTGTAAAAAGTTATCAGCCTAGCAGGCATGATATTTTGTACTGATCAATAACAGAGTTGTTTGCTCATATTCATTGGGCTTATCACGGTTCACTATAACTGAATTCTGTGATAGCTTCATTGACGAAAGCTTTTTTTTTTTTACTTTCAGCAGCCTGCTGCAGATCCAGTGACAGAGCCTGATCCATCTTGCAAGGCACGCTTTGGAGACCTTTTTACACAACTTGTCACTGAGAAAGTGGTTCTTTCGAAGGGAGATATTCTCCTAATGGCACTAAAGCATGCTGTGAAGAATAATTTGACTCTTTTGGGTTTAACTAGCTTAATAGATTTAATTAACAGAATTTTTGATAAACCTATATTACCTCACTCACAGTATCACCTACATAAACTTTTTAGCGAAACTGGCACCACTATGACTTTTTTCTTTTTTTGTCCGAGATGCTTTTCGCATATTGGCAGTCTTGAGACAAATTCTTACTTGAAATGCTCGAAGTGCAGTCACACAACTTTTGTGTCTTCCCTTTCGGATGCCCCCTTTTTTGTCACTCTCGATGTGGAGTCGCAACTTCAAAGGCTACTTAAGGACTGTGATCTTCTTGATTTAACAAAGCCCCTTCCGACGAATGGGACATTTTCAGACATCTGGGATGGTACAATGTATCGTACTTTTGTAGCCGAATCTCAACACTGTGGACCAAGAATCAGTTTCTCGTTGAATGCAGATGGGACCCCGCTTTTCAAATCAAGTGGGACATCAATTTGGCCCATCCAGCTAATTGTTAATGAGCTCCCTCCACAGCAAAGAATGTCCAAATTGGTCCTGGCCGCATTGTGGTTCTGGAAAGAAAAGCCAAACATGGCACTTTTCCAAGGTACTTTTGTTGAGAAAATGAACGAGCTGTGTGAGAATGGCGTTGAATTACAACGTCAAGGAAGGGTTGAAAATATAAGGTCTATTGTATCTGTTCAAGTGTAGATTCTGTTGCTAGGGCACCGATGCAAGGTGTAACCCAATTTAATGGGTATTTTGGATGTAATTGGTGTCTCCAAAGAGGTGAGAGAGCTGGCGGGGCAACTAAATACCCAGTTGAGGAAGTTGAACCCACAGAAAGAAGTGAGCTCCAAATGCTAAATGACATGGAGATTGCTTTGAAAGGGGGGGTGCCTGTGCAAGGAGTCAAAACAGTGTCACCGTTGATAAACCTGCCCCATTTTAACATAGTGTGGAGCTTTGTGCCAGACTATATGCACTGTGTCTTGCTGGGGGTAGCGCGCCAGTTCCTAGAATTGTGGTTCAATTCTGATAGTGCCTGTTCAATAAGCCGACATCAGCACATAGTGGACCGCAGGCTTATGTCTATTAAGCCACCAATGGATGTGAAGCGATTGCCGAGGCCGACAAAAGAGCGGAAATGGTGGAAGGCCAAGGAACTTGAGAGCTGGCTACTTTGTTACAGTGTCCCTGTTTTGCATGGCATTCTTGAGAAGCCATACATGCAACACTGGGCTTGCCTAGTTGAAGCCTTGCACATAATGTTGCAGCGTGCAATCAGCCCAACTGAGCTCACCATTGCCGAGGGGCTATTGTTGGAGTTTCATGTGCGTGCAGAACTGCTGTTTGGCAAGTCAGTCATGACATTCAACATGCACCAACTGACTCATATAGCAAAGAGTGTGCGCCACTGGGGACCACTTTGGGCACACAGTGCGTTCCCATTTGAAGCTGGGAACGGCAGCCTAAAAAAAGCTGTAAAAGCAGCTAACGGAATTCCCCATCAAGTCTGCCGAGTCCTACAGATGGAAAGCATGGTAGTAGAACTTCAACGGCAGGCTATCAGTCCAAGTGTAGCAGAGTACTGCTCGTCTTTTGATGGCACAAAAACGCAAAAAAGCGTACTTAGTAGTGGTGGCTACCGTTTTTTCGGACACGGTTCCCGACGTGCATCAGCAGGTTTGCAGCCATCTTTACATGACACTACCCTTGAGTTCACCAAATACAGAAGAATGTTGGCGAAGGGATCAATTATCACTGATAGCATGTATGCATCTAACAAGAGGACCAATAGCTCTGTTGTTGAACTTCAAAATGGGCATTTTGTTATTGTTGAAGAAATATACCATGGCAGCGACAACAAAGCATATATATCTGCAAGGAAATTAAGCTGCAGTCCAGTGATGTACAACTTGGTGGCCATGTCACATGTGCTGAAAGTAAATCACAAGGCAGCGAATACATCACTGGTCGAATGCTCTGAAATCAGAAAGGTGGTTGTGTTTGTGGAACTCGAAAGAGCTTCCTATGTATGCTTCCCTCCAAGTTCCTTTACATTGTAATGTATTTGAAGTGAAGAACCTATGCTGTGTAAGTTTTAAAGGAACCCTGTTTAGTGCACACTATGCCTCAAAACATGAGCGTTTTTTTATGTGAGTGGCCCTTGAAATGCCTTGAGGCGATCGACGTGAAATCGCCACCCGTGACTAGTTAGCTCTTCTAGTAGGCAAGATGTTTGTCATGATGACTCATACCATTGAAACAATTCCGTTTGAGTATATATAATGTATATAGTTCATCAAAAAGTATATAGTGAATCCAAATGTAAATTAATAAACATTGAGTATGTTATGTATATATAACATTGCCACGTCTATATATGGTAATAGAAGATTTGTACGGAGGATTCGCGGGTGACCTGATCATCTCCAAGCAAGCTCACCTAACATCATTCACTTTCTGGATATGGTGATGATTTTTTGTTTCACGATTATGTTTCAATGCATGGTGACAACATGGTGTACCTCATAAAAATTGTTCTTTAGAGCAGTCATGCCTGTGTAGCTCATGAACATACCAAGAAAATGTTTTTAAATGTGCAGTGAAAATGGTTATGTGTGGGCCCGCACATGAGAGCCTCCCCGGCTGCATATTTGAGACCACTGATATAGAGGGATTTATCGTGCTGTGCAGATTAAATTGATTGACCACATGGCTGTGACAAATTGGGAAATATCTGTCTGTAAGCCAGCTTGCTCTCTAGGTTTGATTGTTTTTGGAAATATTTTTTTTTCGTTAAAGTCTAGTGTTTTGCATATTGTATTAGGTATCTGAATATTACCGAAAAGAGATCGGTGGGTCTGAATTTCTTTAAATTTATTATGTCTCTTTTTGTGTGTATTAATGTTTTATATTTGCATTGTGTACTGAATGTTTTCCTATATTTATTCAGTGGGTGCTGTATTTTTTTTATTCTTACTGCTATTGTATTCTTTATTTTAGTGTGTGTGTCGGGGTACTGCAATATTACATGACGCTTTTTATTCTTTTTCATACAAGTTCAGTCTTGTACACTATGCATAGAATGTGTGCTTGTCATTCATACATAATTCATTGTGCCACTGTGAGCATCCTTAAAGGCCAACTCCAGCGATTTTTCGACCATGTCAAGGTAATGGTGTTTCTGTGTTCCTGAGACACTCTTGTCACGAGCCCAATAGCTGAAATGCTCAGGAAATTCGAAAACAATTTTTAATAAGCAAAAAGGTGCAAAACCGAAACCCGACCGGGCGCCCGGTCTGCATATGATGTACTATTTGTTAAGAACTGGAGGCCGTATACTGGTTCTGCCGGCACGTAGTATGAAAACTGTGAAAGCCAGACCAGCGAAGCACCGGCAAAACACCACAGAGGAAGGAAGAAAGCTCTCCCGTGCTATGGTCGTGCCAAACACCACCGCTGTCGTCTTGGGGCCAGCACAATAAACAATGTAGGGGCCAAAGTAGCGATGCCATCGCCTGCGTCACTTTCGTTGACATGACAAACTTGACATCGCACTGACAGTGTTGCCAATAATTCTGGCAAGCGAGGCGAGTTTTTCGAGGCAATCTTTAAAATTCATTTGCAAATAATCTGCGCATCTCTCAAGCCTGTAATTGGCATAAATGACAGGAATGTGCGTAAGAGTGTACCCAGCGAATTTGATTGAGATTCGTTGACCTCGAAAAACCACCGGAGTTGACCTTTAAGCATCCTTAAATAAGTAAAGACATGCTGTTCACGTGTAAACTGTTAACCTGTATGAAACCTGTTTCTCAGTGCTTTACTGAAATGCCAGTTGTATGGCAATGCCTTTTTCCTCCTTTGGAACTAAAATTCCTTTTATTGTGATTCAATTTACTGTTATAAGTATTTGTAATATTTGAAGTATCTTGTACGCCTTGTGTTGCAGCACTGGCCAAGAAATTTTTTTACACCAAAATATGTTCTGTGCTATTTAAATCCTGTTTGCCTTGAAATAAAATTCTTTTTTTTTCAATGTTATTGTTGCCTTTCATACCTTCTTTCGGATATCTTGTTAGTGAGAACATCTAATTGTTTTCTCTTAGTTGCATAACCTTTTCTATCGTATGAATATTAAAAAAATTCAGTCATATCCTGCAGCAGCATTATATGCAGTGACAGGTAGCCCATAAACACGTGACATCAGGTGCTCACTGGTAGTTAGCCATATTCCCTAGTTTGGGAATAAGACATCGTTGGTACATTGTGATGCTGCAAACAGTAGAAGGTGCGGTTCCAATGTGTACTAGTACTTTAACTGCTGCATTTTCATGATGCATATATGGAAAGCTTAATCAGATGCCCTGATACAGTGGTTGTTTGTAAACCAGGCAAGTGTTGTAAACAAGCTTAATTTAATCCAAGGTTTAAGTAAGTGACCGAGCTCAGGGATTCCAAGCTGAAGCACTAGCTCGAATTCTGTTTGGGTAACACACAAAAATGAATTGCTTTATATGGAGGGTTGGATGCATCACCGTAGATTTCCATTTATGACTTTCAATACTGCTCAGGTAGAGAATTGTAAAAAATAAACTTCAAAGTTATGCATGTACTGCAATTGGGGTGTCCTATTGGACTCTCCCATTGCAGCTTGGGTCCCATTGACGTCCATTTGAGTCCCATTGCAACCAACTGGAACCACCTATCATGACAGCAGGTCATCCTGTTAGAACTTCAAATATGCAGAGTTGGTTAAAATGTTAGAAGCCACTACATGGGAAGTCCAATTGGACAGTCCCATTGCAGCATGCACTTCCAATTGGGCACCAGTTAGACACCATTTGAACCCCACTTAGCCCCCTTTGCCACCCATTGCTCCTAACTGGAACATCCAGTTGGACCCATTAACTATTTTTGACTGGGAGGACATTTCGCACCGCAGCATTTGAAACCACAAGTTAGAAGATGCTATTGGCCAGTTGTAGCTTGTACAAACAGTTATTTGTACATGTTGGGTATTTTAGCAATGTCAAGGCCATTGGGCACACTCCTTCTAAATTGGGGCTCCATCGTACAGGGTAATTTCCACTGGAAGTATGCCCAATTCGGTTCAAATTTCATAACTGCTATTGACCTCTTTGTGACAACAGCAGAAATGAGCTAATCACAGTCGTGAATCCTATGCTGATATATCTCCACCACAACCAAAAGTTTAGCGTACATGACGAGTGCAAAATTGCCCGTTGTCGGTGCTGTACACTCCTCCAAATGAGAGCTCCTCATGACATGAAAGGTGCCAGCAGCCATGTGGTCAAAAAATCGCATTTGAAATACCTAACACTGTACAAGTGAGTGTTGGCATACAGCGTAGCAGCTAAGTACTAGGACTTGTAACCTGTGAAAAATGTCTTGACATTACTTTTCAAGTGAGTGTTGGCATACAGCGTAGCAGCTAAGTACTAGGACTTGTAACCTGTGAAAAATGTCTTGACATTACTTTTCAATGCAGATTGACCTTAGCCTTTCAAATGGCCGAAGACAAAGCCTACAGCCGGATCCAGATGATCTGGACTGAGCCAGATTTTCTGCTGCTGTCTGCAGCTGTGGCAAATCCTTCAGAGTCTCCAACCGAGCTTCACCTAATCTGTCACTTCGAGCTTATCAAAAGTAACGTCTGCGCAGTGCTTGAAAAGCTTGCCACAAACAAGCACGTGAAAAGTGTACGACTCTCTGTTGCAACTGAAGTGCATCGAGAAGTCATTGCTGCAATGTGCTCTGTGCTCTCCACGAACAAGACAATCCAAAATCTTGCTATCCATGTCGCCTCCGGCGAATCTGACCGTGGCCTTTTTGGCGAAGTGGCCCAGGCTCTCTATGAAAACAACACTGTGACTAAAGTGCGCTTCAGTGGCCCTGAGGTAACCCGGAGGTCGGCCAACTGTATTGCTTCGATGCTCTTGAAAAACACCACAATTGTGAGCCTGACTTTGGACATCTCTCACCTGCCCAGCAAGCGCCTTGCCACAATTTCCCGCGCCCTGATTAAAAACCACTCTGTCGTTGAATTCAGGCTGGCCCGTTACCCATTCACAAACAAAGTCTCATTTCGCGTGTTCCGCGCCACCAGTCGGAACGTCGGTCTCCTCAACATGGCTGCACGATTCGTCACGCGCGAGAAGCTCGACGGAGAGGCAGCCAGGGCGTTCGATGACGTCTGTGGAAAAGCATCGCTTGTTCCTCACATAATGAACGTGACCAAGCAAACCGAGAGCAAGATCCAAACGGCCGTACTGTCCGCCAAGTGTTTTGTCCAGAATAACTACTTCCAGCTAGCTGGAATCGTCAAGGAAAACATCGTTTGTCACCCTGGCTTGACCAAGCAGTTCGATTCCTTGAATCATTACTGCCGTGTTGCCATCGCTCAGTATCTGAAGCTTTCAGATGTCTTAGCAGCTGATAACATTGAGAAGCCATAATACACACTCGCGACTTACTGGCATCATCCCTGTGTTCTGTTCATACCTTCAAGAACCAAATAAATCCAACGGACAAGCCACGAGAGGCGTAGGGAACGTTGTTTTTAACTGTAGCATAGTAATTATGGCTTTAAATAAAATGGATTTCACAGGTGGAAAATCAACTTATTCCTTTAGTGAGACCCGAACCCACAACCTTTGCAGTTGGTCGGTTAGGATTTGACTGACGACGGATGGTTTTTCCACCACTTTAATTCATTTCAGCTTATGTTATTACTGTACTTCAGTTAGAAAGTGCCGAGTTCAAATCCCACTGACAAAATGGGTGATTTCTGTCCCACCTACTTCGTTTTAATTTGTGCCATAGATACTACTCAACCGTTAATGACAGCATTTAATGTTGTTATTGCTTTTCTGGGCCAATTGTTTATTGGATACATTCGGTGTTGCCTCACAAAGAAGTGGCCTCCTCAATGAAGTTCCCCTTCCTATTCAGAACGAAGGTACACGACATTGAGGCCCGGTTTAAACTTCATTATAGCTAGTTGTGACTAGTCTGCTGACAGTGATAGCCGAGTGGTCTCACTCTTCTTTCAGAAGGGCAAATTTCCCACCTAATTTGACTCAACAATCATTCCTTTGTTTTTTTTTCATCCTTATATTAAGTGTTGAAGCAACTTAAGTGGATTACTTTTTTCTCTGATATCGAACTACCTTTCCATTCAACATTCTTTCTTGCCGTTTTTTCGGTTGTCCCGTTCCATCCGGGCACCACGAGCCTACCAATGGCAGCGTGCCTTGCACTGACAAGCTTCCCCATTTTTTATTTTACGTGTGCTTGCACGACCGTGCCTAAAGCGTGGCTGCATAGGTGACCTCAACTCCCTCTCCGCCTCCTCGAAAAACCTAAAGTTACTGCATATGCTACCTAAAGGTAGCATATAAGTAACTCTAGAAAAACCTTTCTCGCTACGCAGCTGCTGATCACCGTGCTTGTGTAAAGATCCATGTGGCATGAAACTTCGATTCCGCGGTACCTAATAATTGCGGAGGAGGTGGGGGGGGGGGACACTAAATAAAAGAGATAATACCTGGGGTTTTACGTCCCAGACGCCGTAGTGGAGGGATATATTGTTCTTTAACGCGCATTCGTATATCGCTCAGTTTACAAGAGGCACACTCAAAGCGAAAAAAAAAAAGAAAACGTTCTGTGAACGATAAAGATACCATCCATGGGGAAAATCAATCGTCAGCATCACGTTAACTACAATGCGACTGCGGGCAATAGTTGTAGAAGTCTGTCGTCGCATATTTCGAATCATATCATAAGCGACACGCTTGTTTTGCCTTTCCGACATTTACTTATTTATTTTCATTAAAGCTTACATTTCTTTCCTCAGCGAGCGTTGCGCGAAGAGAAAGACGATAGCTCCGCCTTGTTAAGTACAGTGTGGCCAATCCCCCATTAGGGTATGAGCCAAGATCCCCTAGGAGACAAGACAAGACACAAATACCTGTGACACACAGTGGTGGTGACCCCGGTGTATAATGCAATAAATGTGTAAGTCGCTGTGTATCAAGGAAAAACATAGTGACATGAACGACAAACGAAAGTGGAGTAAGATAGCGCGAACATCAAATGCTACTTTTTTTTCCAGTTCGAGCCAACTTGGTTGACAAGCCTACGTATCAATGCAGGTAAAAGTAAAAACGTGAAGCATAATGCAACAAGTATCACACTTTCAGAGACAAACTACTAAGTTATATTAGATCACGTCAGACGGCTTAGTTTCAGATGGGGCGGCTATACCATCGTGCAATAACATCGCTCGAAATACGAGCATGGACGGCGCGTAAAGCTGGGAAAGCAAACAGAAAAAATGCTACGACAGAACGGCAGCGTAAGTACAATCTGTCCGCTCACTCGAGAGCGTAGACTCAGACGCTGCCGAGTGGACTATGGAACAAGTAAATGCGTCAAACATATGCTGAAACACTGAACACCGCAGCCTTTTGATGCAGGCTGGGCAAAGAGAAAGCAGTGTTGTCAAATGTTGTACTACTTTCACACCGAATAACCAGCCGAAGGCGTATGTCGACACAGCGTTACATCGTGGTTATTCGCATTGATTGACTGAGGAGCCGGGATAATCGTGGCTCATTCAATGAACGAAATGGACTCGAGCACCAGCCCGGTTCACAGACCAAGCACGCAGCGTAGCCACTTTACATCACAGAAGAGTGAAGTTGAAGACGCATACCGACCGATAGGATATACGAGTGTATTCGCCTGTTCACCGCTTGAAATACGTCGTGCTATCGATTCGCCAACTCGTTGCAGACAACTTTTCCTGCACAGTTATTTATTCCCACCACCCTACCAAATGTCGCGGTCAGCTGATGACCACCTTGGAGCAACTGACTGGTAACACGCTTGAAGCACCTTTCGAAAAGTCATTCGGTTTTGAAGTATGGCGTGTGATGAAAGCTCAGAAAAGCAGAGCACAAAACAATGCCACACCACAGAACACCTATGATGCACCCTCAGCATTTATCCCAGTAATCTTGTTACCGATAACGCCAGGCAAATATGCAAAGAACTTCGTAGGAGAACAACGCCAGTCAACAACCAACAGCAATTCATCTCTCTATCGCCCTACGTTGGTCGTTTTATGAAACAATGCTAGACAATCTTACGGCACTACTAAAGCTAATTTACGTCAAAACTATTATCATTGCTCAGTTTTCTACTTAAGGGTATTTGTTAAATGCTAAGAAAATTTAGAAAATTGCAAATAATTTGAATTTTCTAACGTTTGCACAAAGTAAACTTAAAAAACATTTGTCAACATTCTTGGGTTATAAGGTTGGTTATTTTCGGCTAGAAGACTTGTCCTTTCACTTGTCTTGTTAGCTTTGCGCTGAGGCTGTGTTGTACCCAATGAAGTGAGAGCAAGTACAAAATCAACCATCATGCATATGTGCCATTTGAAGCTCTTGCCTAGGACACGGGACGGCTTACTGCTCTCCCATAGTTGAGTATCAAGTACTCAAAATCGTTCAAAGTTTTTTCTAAATACATTGGAAGCTCTTCATAGTAGAGTACCAACTACTCTAAATTGTTAACCACTTTTTCTAGACACAGAGCAAGTTGAAAACTTTTCCCAATACCCCGCCGGGACACAGAACAGCTACCACTGAGCACCTACCATGGAGTTTCTCACAATTGTACCTAGAGGGAAATTTGGCGCTAGTGAGGTCCTAGAGATGCAAAGAAATGGTGGGATACGTGAGCTTCGAACTTGACTCGGATTTGTATACTTCTAAAAGACCTGTTTGACTTCACGTTGAAATGATTTACTTCTTAACACTAATTTACTAAATTTACTTAACCCTAATTTACTAAAACACGTAATAAGCTTTTTAATTTTGTCATTGCACAAAAACGTGTTATATTTAACACTAATACCTGCTACGTTTAGGTACAATTTTATGAAGCGTTAAAAGTAACCGACGACTGCTAAAGTTGGCAGGCAGACAACAATGCGGGCGTTCTTTTCCGCCACTTTCATGTCGTCTGTTTCTTTCCTTCGCCGTTTAGTTGTGCTGTCAAGGTGAGTGGACTGTTATTTTAGAATATAATACGCGTGAATGAGATCTGCTTTTAAACATTTTGTTTTACAAAAGCTTTATTTACGCAGCCGTATCCGCGTTTGAGCCGATGCCTCGCCTAACACCAGCCAACATAAACCTCGCAGACACACATACCATAACGGGTGTTCTGTGCCATAACTCTATGCACATACCGTCATACCCAGCCACGGAGTGTTCCCAGCGCTCCAACATCGCCCCTTTAGAAATTTGCATAGACGGTAGCGCAACACTTTCCTCTAGGTATTTGTGACAAACTCTATGACACCTACTAACGGGGAGACGCGCATCTTCCTTTCACATCGACAATAACCTTTTCTTGGATATTTCATGTTACGCATGTATGCTTCCGCGCTATGTAGTCCGGTGCAATATGCACCAGTTTCGGTTTTGATTTTTCTGTCTGTACGGGAAAAATACAGAATACATTTTTTGCGTTTTTTTTATTTAAAGACCATCTAGCAAAGGCTGGAAATTTCGCTTGCGCTATCGCTCGGAGGTCAATTATTTGTGAAAAGCAGGCTGACCACTTCAGCCCACAAAACAGTGACGAAATCGCCACGCATGGCATTACACGTGCGTAAGTGATTCTTAAAAGATAGAAATAAGAGAAACGTGAGCCCCGTAACTGTCTGCATTATAGTGCGACACCTCAACACTGACTAACGGGAACGCGGGTAAGGAGGAAATAAAACGAATATGGAGAAATAAAAGGGATAGGGTTAGATTAGGGGATTGGGGCAGGGACAGAGAGACCCACATACAGAAGTAAGGAGAAGATGGGAGAGATGGACACGGTCGCAAGAGTTCCAAGACGGGGCACCAATCAGCGAGAGCTTCACGGCGTCAGGAGATGGCGTAGGGCGAGCCGGTCGGCCAGAGCTGCGCTGTCGTCGGAGATCGCGGGGACACAATCAGTCGTCACGAAATCCAGCTAGCGAGTTCCCCCGCATGCTACACCGCACTTGCAACTGCGGGAGAGAGCTACGCGCGAGGAGGATGGCAGCCAACACAAGCTCGAGACGTGGGTGGTTGCTGACAGTCAAACCAAGCTGATACAGATACCGCGAGGTGTGGCGTTTCACGTGCAGTTGCTCGGCACAAATATCAAAACTGATTTCTTAAATCTGCACTAGGCAACTATATTAGCCATCGATGTTTTGTAGATGACGCGTGTGTATTGCACAGATCTACCTCATAAGTTATTTTGCGTTGAAAACTTCGTGTCAATACTCATTGCGGTTAGATGCATGATTGATTCTGAGCTCGTGACATCAATCGTCTTACATGTTTTCACCCCCTTTTTATTTTACAGTTCGAACCACCACTTCAGAATATGCCATCAAACTTTGACTGTGAACTTGTGCCTGAGTGTTCCATGAATCAAATCAGCCTGAACATCTTTATGCGAGGGCGGTGAAACACTTGTGCATAACATCACAACATCAATCTGCCGGCCAGGGAAGCAGAAAACCAAGGTTGAAAAAAAAACACACCAGAGTCAAACTTGGCCTCGGAATCAGGAAAGACATTCGCCACCTATGCCAACTCCTCCATGGAAGTCAACATATGTCGACCAGAAAACACCTGGGGACATAATGCATGATCACGAAGTGCCAAACAAAGCACAGCTCATGGAAATGCAACGTCCTGCAAACAAGCAATCCCACATCTGCTGCTTCTGCTTCAAGTCGTTTGCCAATAACAGCAATCTTCAACGCCACGTTCGTACTCGGTGCAAGTATCGCTGTGCTGAAGTTTTACCCAATGGCACAGGTGTCGTCAAGCACAATTATCCAGTGCAAGATGTTAGTTGTAAAATGCTCATTTGTGACCGGTGTTCCAAAGGCTTCTCCAGAAAGGCAGATTTCGATCGACACAATGACCTAGAACACAGAGACGGGCAGACCAGCCACAGCTGCTACTTGTGCCCTGAAGCCTTTGACGATGTGTTGTCTCTACGGACCCACCTCAATGCCCACATGTCAGACTCAAACAAGCTACGTGCCGATAACCTGAAGCGTGAGAGCGACGAACAGCAGGATGACTGTTTGCCAGAACCGCAGTACAGCTGCAACATCTGCAGCGTAATGTTTGCCGACGAATACGCCCTCGCCGAGCATGTACTGATCGCACATTCCCTCGAGCTGCTGTGCATGGATAAGAAGCCACTGTTCAGTAAGCATTGTGCAGATGAATGCGAGGTGATGGACGACTTTGACAATTCAGTCCTTGAGTTGACGGCCATGCCGTCGCATGATTGCAACCTTTGTGCCGAGACCTTCAAGGATGCATCCGGCCTTGCAGAGCACATCGAAAACAACCATTCAAGGGCGAGTTCTTCTCTGGACAAACAACAGGAGGATAATGCAAATCATCATGAGGGGACATCTGTGACGATGGCGACTCGCCAGGTAAAGGAGCCCATAACTCCCATTCACCACGCATGCCACCTCTGCCCCGAAGGGTTTGCCAAGGGCACCACTCTGCAACAGCATGTTCACACAGTCCATGGTGCTGTCACGAAACATTTGGACACAAAATTTCCTGGTTCGAGCAAGCAGAGCAACCTCAAAGAAGCCCATTACTGCGAGGCCATAACTCCCATTCACCACGCATGCCACTTCTGCCCCGAAGGGTTCGCCAAAGGCACCACTCTGCAACAGCATGTTCACACAGTCCATGGTGCTGTCACGAAACATTTGGACACAAAATTTCCTGGTTCGAGCAAGCAGAGCAACTTCAAAGAAGCCCATTACTGCGAGGCCATAACTCCCATTCACCACGCATGCCACCTCTGCCCCGAAGGGTTTGCCAAAGGCACCACACTGCAACAACATGTTCGCACAGTCCATGGTGCTGTCACGGAACATTTGGACACAAAATTCCCTGGTTCGAGCAAGCAAAGCAACTTCAAAGAAGCCCATTTCTGCGAGGCCATAACTCCCATCACTACGCATGCCACCTCTGCCCCGAAGGGTTTGCCGAAGGCACCACACTGCAACAACATGTTCGCACAGTCCATGGTGCTGTCACGAAACATTTGGACACAAAATTTCTGGTTCGAGCAAGCAGAGCAACTTCAAGAAGCCCATTTCTGCGAGGCCATAACTCCCATTCACCACGCATGCCACCTCTGCCCCGAAGGGTTTGCCGAAGGTACCACACTGCAACAACATGTTCGCACAGTCCATGGTGCTGTCAGGAAACATTTGGACACAAAATTTCTGGTTCGAGCAAGCAGAGCAACTTCAAGAAGCCCATTACTGCGAGGCCATAACTCCCATTCACCACGCATGCCACCTCTGCCCCGAAGGGTTTGCCGAAGGTACCACACTGCAACAACATGTTCGCACAGTCCATGGTGCTGTCACGGAACATTTGGACACAAAATTTCTTGCTTCGAGCAAGCAGAGCAACTTCAAGAAGCCCATTTCTGCGAGGCCATAACTCCCATTCACTACGCATGCCACTTCTGCCCCGAAGGGTTTGCCAAAGGCACCACACTGCAACAACATGTTCGCACAGTCCATGGTGCTGTCACGGAACATTTGGACACAAAATTCCCTGGTTCGAGCAAGCAAAGCAACTTCAAGAAAACCCATATCTGCGATCAATGTTCCAAGAGTTTTCGCTTCAAGAAGAACCTCACACAACACCAGGTGACACATACGTTGTCGAGGCCTTTTGCATGTCACCTCTGTCCAGGGACATTCACCCAGAAGAGCAGCTTGAAGCTACACATTCAGCGGCACTCCGGCCTCAAGCGCTTCTCGTGCCCACACTGCTCCAAGGGCTTCCTCATCAAGGCTGAACTGCACATTCACATGCGCACGCACACGGGTGAGCGGCCTTACGTCTGCGAAGTGTGCTCGGCTGCGTTCTCTGCGCGAGACAACCTGCGGAAGCATGAGGCCACTCACACAGGCTTGAGACCTTTTTGCATGTCCGCAGTGTCCCAGGTCTTTTACCAGGTGCCAGACTCTAAAACGCCACTTACGGAGGCACACGGGGGAGAGGCCCTTTGCGTGCACGTTGTGCCCGAGGAAGTTCACACGCCGGAATCTGCTTCGTGAGCACACTGAAGCAGTCCATCAAGTTAGAACTCCTGCCACTTAATTGTTATGTTATACCTGAAGTCAACTGACTGAATGGAACTTGTCTATGAGACATTCAATGGGTTACTAAGCAGCTGGTGAAATAATGTCTTACAAAAAGCAAATTTACACAAGTTGTAAACTTATTATCGGTCGTGTATATGTGCATCATGCATATTTATTGTGATGATGGTCCTTGCATTGTGACAACCTTGCTCCCCATGCCAAATTCGTTTCAGAAGTGTACAGCCTACGCCCCAAACCCTTCCACTTGTTTCAATAAGATTTGGTTTTTCAACAATGATGAACCATAGTACAAGCTAGCAAAAGAACAATAGCTCCTGGCCACCCTCTTCTTACAATTGTGCTGTTCTGCAGCCCCCATCACCATTTCATGTCCGTTTTTCTTTCCTTCTTTCAGTGTTGGAAAATTGTGCATCAGTGCTAGCCCAGTTTTCTATACCGTGCTGTTGTGCATTTCGTGTGTAAGTGTGTGTTTGTTTGTGTGTTTTAACAAGACAGTGCAATGTAAGATGGCTAGAAGCTAAGGCCATGGCATCTGTTTATTGGCATAACCTCGTTTAACGAGTTGAGACGTCAACTTGCAAGGGTTGTCTTGAACTCTCAAGTCTGCTGTCACTAAAAGAAAATAAACGTGGCTTTGGCTTGACTTTAAATGCATGAGTGGCATTGTGTCATAGGCTCGCAGCATGCTCTCACACTTTCACCAGAAGCTTTCTAAAATTGAAATCATTTGGAAACTCCAGCACTTCTGAAAAGCAGAGACTACATGTTTGTGCTTGGTGGACAAGGCAAGAGCAATGTGCCAGCGATTATATGATGCTAGATGTGTAAAGATTTTTATGAGCCTAATCTCATAAAATTAAGCAAGTTACAAGCAGTTAACTAATGAACAAAACAAATAGCCACCAACTGAGTGAAGAGCCTCGATCTTGCACTTTTGTCGGAGGCTGAAGTCATCAAAAACTCCAGAGTTTTTTTTATGTGCCAAATCTCATGCGCACACAGCGTGCCGACAGGCCGTGGCTGTGCTGCTTAGACGCTGGCAAAGAGATGCTAAATAACGCTGTTGTACGAACACCAGCTCCATCTATTCTCATAGGTTGTCGCATTGCCACTAGTTGTCTGATGAAAGCCAGGGAGTTTAGAGAGGCCAAATGAGCATTTTTATGATTGACAGGGCTTGTGCATTTGTGGCCATCCAAGTTAATCTTGGGATTGGCAGTGAAGGGGTTAAGCAGCTGTATGCAGCAATGGTTCATGCAGCAGATGACTGCCTTACGTGCTTGACAGTCACACCCCTGCTTGACACGATCTGCACTAGGGCAGAGGAGGGGAACGGGTGGAAAGAGTCGATGTGAAAAGATTAAACATACAAGTACTCGGGTTATTAAGCTCATGTGTTGATTCTGCAACTTTTCAGTCTTAACCTACATACAGGGGCAGTGCCAGGATTTTTATGGGCGAAGCTCCTTAAGGCGTGGGTCTGTCAATCTCTTGTATGTATGTAGTAGTACGTAGCCACCGGGGACACATACCCCCTCTAGAGCAGGTATGAGCCACAGGGGATGCGAGATGGGAGATTGTGGTACTTGGAGTGTTCACTAGATGGATGCATAAACAGACAGATGGACGGGTAGATGCAAGGACGTATGGATGCACAACATACAGACAGATGAATGGACGGACTTGAGGATGGACAGATGCATGGAGGGACGCACGAACGGACGGAAGCACGGACGAGATGACGGACGCTTCGCCTCACTCATCATCATTCACTCTGTGGATTTGCTGTGATTTTTTTTTTCAGGTCGGGCACAGACGACAATTGTGTTTTTTTCAGGGGGGGGGGGGGGGGGGCAGGGAGGCACAGAACTTATGCGTTGTGTTTCGACTATGCTTGCTCTTAGGGGGCAAAAGGGGGGCATTCGAGAAAGTCTGAGGAAGGTAGGATGCACTCAGAGCGAAAAAAAAAAAAAAGAAAGAGCATACTGTGAACATTGAGAATGTATACGCTTGGGGAAATGATGCTTGCCAACGTGTAAATAACGAAGATGTGGCAGCTGTGCATAAACGCACAATGTCTGTGGTCCTATTTTTTGAATATCTTCACCGATGTTTGGCTGCCGAATGCCTGTCCTTTCAACATGTTTTTGAAATTTCATTTTATCATTAAAAGATGGTCCCAACTAGACACATGTCCTGCTATCTCGGTGTTTTTTTTTTTTTCAGGAGCATTGTGTAAAGAAATACATCTCCCTTCTTGTGCACAATGTAAAAAAAGAAAAAGAAGAAGGCACTATAATCAGATTATCATGATTATAAGATTGCTTATTTTCTTTCATACTGTCTTTTTCAATTTCTTGCACTTTGTTTTTGTGATGTTTTCTCTTTATATTTTTTTTGGTAAGCTGTAGTGCCACGCATACCATTCATAAGGTACAATACCTTTTCTTGGCAAATCCCCTGGAGTGGATACATGCAATGGAATACAAAAAAATAATAATAAATGAAGTGAGAGCACTTGTGTTTTCTCAATTAGGGTGTTCACTTCATTTATTATCTATTACTAATAGAAACCTTTATATTTTCTACATCTGACTGAGCATCAAAATTTTATTGTAAACTTGGTAATGTTTTTTATTCTATAACCTCCATTATTATAAAATGCTTAAAGATTTTATGAGACCACACCATTCTTGGCCACTTCGCCACAGTGGGTATGAGCCACAAGAGAAGGTGAACAAGAGAGCATTCTGTCCAGGGGCGTAGCCAAGGGGTAGCCATGAATACATCCTCGCCGAGCATCTACTGATTGCTCATTCTCCCGAGCTGCTGTACACGGACAAGAAGCCATTGTTGAGTGAGCTTTGTTCAGGTGCATGCGAGGTGAACGAAGAACTTGACAGTTGAGGCAATGAGACGTCGGCCGCGCCCTCCCATTATTGCAACCTTTGCCCTGAAAGCTTCGAGGATGCATCCGACCTTGTGGAGCACATCCGAAACCATCCTAGTGCGAGTTCTCTGGAGAACGAACAAAAGGATAACCCGAATCCTCACGAGAGGAAACCTGTCAAGATGGGGACTCACCAGGCCAGGGAATCTGTAACTCTTATTCACCTCACATGCCACTTCTGCTCCGAAGGTTTTGCCAAAGGCACCACTTTGCAACAACACATCTCACAATCCACAGTGCTGTTACAAAAGGTTTAAACACAGAATGTCCCCGTTCTAGCAGGCAGAGAAACTTCAAGAATACGCATTCCTGCGATCAATGTTCCAAAAGTTACCTTACTAAGGGCAACTTGACACAACACCAGGCCATTTGCATGTCACGAGGCCATTTGCATGTCACCTCTGCCCAAGGACTAACACCCTGAAGGGCATCCTGAAACGACACATTCAGTGGAACTCCGACGTTAAGTGCTATTCATGCCCATATTGCTCCAAGGGATTCCTTGTCAAGGCCGCCATGTACGTTCACATGCGCAAGCACACAGGCGAGCGGCCATACGTCTGCAAAGTGTGCTCAGCTGCGTTCTAGGCACGAGACAACCTGCGGCAGCATGTGGCCATTCACATGAGCTTGAGGGCCTTTGCATGCCCACTGTGGCCCAGGTCTTTTGTCAGGTACCAGGATCTGAAACGCCACTCACTGAGGCACACGTGGCAGAGACCCTTCGTGTGCATGTTGTGCCGGAGGACATTCACCCGCTAGCATCTGCTTCGCGAGCATGTGGAAGCTGCCCATCAAGTGAATAAATAAAACTCCCGCCACATAATTATTGTGCTGTACTTGAAATCAATTGACTGAACGCAACTTGTCTGTGATAAACTGAAGAAGTTGCTTCGTTGTTGGTAAAATAATGTCTTAAAAAAAGCTCTTTGAAGCCGTTGTAAAGTTAGTATTGGTCACCGTTATGGGCAAGGTGCATCTTTATTATGATGGCAATCTTTCGCATTGTGACACCCTGCCCCAGTTCCTCTATTCTTTAATCACTGCTGAAGATACATGATGCTTCAGTGTGCAGGTGTTCCACAGGGTGAGAAGGGCAGCCTGAGGATATTCATACAACTCATTTCAGAAGTGTAGAGGCTGTGCCCCAGACCCTTCAGCTTATCTTACTAACCATAGTACGAGCTAGCCAAAGAGCAGCAGCTCCTGGCCCCTATCTTCCCACAATTGTGCTATTCCGTAGCCCTCGTTGCCAAGTCATGCTTATTTTAACGCGATAGCATTAAAGAGTTCATTTTGCATAAATTCCCGCATCGAAGTCTGCATCGTTAGTTGTCAGTGAGAAATTATCATCTTGCTTCACTAACACAAGTGAAGCTTCACTAACACAAGTGATTTTCAACTTGATCGATAAAACTGTAGTAATCCACAAGTGACAGGATATCACTAGTATGTTCAACTCTTGAAGGCGAAGCTTGAGGGTCCCCTAATTTTTTCCTTCTTTCTATTAGTGTTGGGAAAATGTGCATCAATTCCAGCTTAGTTTCCTATTGCCTTCTGCTGCGCATCTCAGAAGTGTTATTTTTTTAACAAAACAATGCCAAGTAAGATGGCTAGAGGTTAAAGCCATGGAATCTGTTCAGTGGGGTAGCATTGTTTATCGAGCAAGGGCCGTCTCAAACTCTCAAGTTTGCTACCACTAAATGGAAATGAACATAGCTTTGTCTTGACTAGGTCTTTTATAAATGGTGTGGTTGTACAGGACCTGTGTGGTACTGCGTCTCAGCTTACATTATAAGTTTTATAAAATTGAAATCAGTGGGGAACTCTTGCACTCCTGAAACGCTGAGACTTCATGTTCGTACATGATGGACATACCAAGTGCAACATTAACAACAAAGAACAGCTCAACTGACTAGTTCATCAAATGTGTCTAGATGCGTAAAAGGGCTCAATTGGCGAGATCACTTCGTCCCATGCAGCTTGCTTTAATTGAGAGAGAGAGAGACAAAACTTTATTTTTTAGATGGGAAGCATCTTATGAGCGAGCTTGATCTGGTGGCGTTCGAGCTCCACTGCGCATGCGCCTACTCTCTACCACTCCCCCTCTCTCTCCTCACAACACCGACACAGACAGCTATGCTAGCCCACGCTCGCTTCCCCCCTCCTCTAGGCATCCTTCCCCATGGCGTTTACACCCCGATATGTATGCGTGTTTGCAAGTGAGTTTTTTTATTGAAAAAACTGACTGCTTGCACTGCACAGCAGCCGTTCGCTGGCCACCCTGTATATATTGGTATTGGATCTTGACCTCCAAGGTAGTACTGGTGGGAGATTTCTCCTGTGCGTTCTTGAACAATAAAAATTCACAGTGTGTGCATTAATTAAAAGTGGACGAAGGTCTCCGTGTCCAATCGGAGTCTTCCGTCTCTCATTGCCCATTAGCGGCAATTGGAACGTTCCAGTAAGATACACCTGTTCATCACTGCCTGCTATGCGCCTCCCCAGGTTCCTCTCCTGGGCAGGCGCCACGACGAGTGCCAGAATCAATGGCGCTAAGTGTAAGTGTTAGCACACGCGGATTCACATCTACACATGGTTCTCTTTAGTCGAGATGGTGTAATTTTGTCCTTTCTGGGGTCAAGGAAGGAGGGGGCCTGGAGGCTAGAGTTATAGGGCACCCTTTCCTCAGGTGGAAACCAAACCTTGGGTCTAGGAGGTGTCTTTGGCCAGCCGGACTGTCCAGAGTTGGTCATCATGGCACGTGCTGACCAGTATTGCCTCCCACTGCTCTGACGCAGTTATGTGTGACTCTGATTATGTTCTTTGCCTTCTACTTTGTGTTAGCGCGTGACAGCTGATTCACAGAGTAGCGCGTAAAGCATTGGCGCTGTGTCTGATGGTGTGTGTCACTGTAGGACATGCCCAAACACTGTGGTTCATGTGATTTGGCACATGAGTTTCCTATAAGTACACTAGAAGGAACTCTGCTGCTAGTGTCTATGAGAGATGCAAGGCATGGTGCTTCAGTGAGCATGGGAATTATGGGTAGTACATGGATTTGTCTAATCTTCATACTTTCAGCGCAGTTTGGCTTGGTGTGGCTTTGTCATGAGATGACGGTCAGCAAAAGTTTAGCAGTTACGCTTCACCACCTCAACCTTTTAGGCTCACCAATTGAAATCGGGTCTCAAAGTTCATAATAGCTTGTTCTTTTATTTGAAATAAAACCAAAACAGTTCAATAAGCAAAGCCACAGGTGTGTTCAAAGCTTGCAAACACGAAGACTGGAAAATCTATATACCCATCATTCCCATGGTCGTTTAACAATCGCAGCACTAGAGTACCATCCAGTTTTTCACGAAACTGTCATTTGGCCTAAACTCTTCTTCGCATTTACCTGTCGTTTTTTTTTCTTTCAGCATTGCTCTGCACTCCCTTCAAGTAGTATGCACTACATGTAAACATTTTATTAAGAATTATCACACCAAACAAAAAGTTGCACGCATTATAAGCAAGTTACAAGCACTCAGCAAAATATCTGGCTGCTTCTTTGGAGTGAAGAGCCACAAGTATCTGCTTTTGTCAGAGTCCGAATTCATCAATACTCCCTGAATTTTATTTGTTAAATTGCCTGCACATGTGGTATGCTGACTTGTTATGACTATGATGCTGAGAAGCAGGAAAAGATATGCAAACCAATGAGGTTGTACAAACAAGAGCTGATCTATTGCCAAAAATTTGTCTCGCATTGTCAAAGGTCCAGCTGAGAAAAATTTTAGCAAGTATGACTGAATCCCGCTGAAGAACGTATAATCGAGTACGAGTCCTAGTGAGCCCACGTCCTAGTAAGGCCTAAGTGCAAGATTTATTCCTAGATTCAGTACGAGTAATCTCCGCTTTCTTTTCATCGACCTATAACCAGCTGCTACATGATTTGGATATGGAACAACGCAAGGAATCACCGCTCAGCATTTGAAGAATTGTGGTCTGTCCATCATGTATCTCATTAAACTTGCCAGAAGTTTTCATGTAATGTTGGGGAATATGTCGCACTTTTAAAACTTTCCAGCAAAGAAAACATAACTGAATTTGTTATCTAAATGGATAACTATTGCTTTATGAACTACGTCCAATGCAAAATCCTTTTAAGCCACTTCTTTGCTTGCTTGCCATCACATTGGCCCAAGATGGCATACATACAATTGCTGTTTATTGAAATTGGGGTACACAATGCACAGCTGCAAATGCCTGCGACACACAGTGGTGGTGACCCCGGTGTATAATGCAATAAATGTGTAAGTCGCTGTGTATCAAGGAAAAACATAGTGACATGAACGACAAACGAAAGTGGAGTAAGATAGCGCGAACGTCAAATGCTATTGTTTTTTTTTTTCCAGTTCGAGCCAACTTTCGTGGACAAGCCTACATATGAATGCAGGTAAAAGTAAAAACGTGAAGCATAATGCAACAAGTATCACACATTTAGAGACAAACTAGAAAGTTATATTAGGTCACGTCAGACGGCTTAGTTTCAGATGGTGCGGCTATAACATCGTGCAATAACATCGCTCGAAATACGAGCATGGACGGCGCGTAAAGCTGGGAAAGCAAACAGAAAAAATGCTACGACAGAACGGCAGCGTAAGTACAATCTGTCCGCTCACTCGAGAGCGTAGACACAGACGCTGCCGAGTGGACTATGGAACAAGTAAATGTGTCAAACATATGCTGAAACACTGAACACGGCAGCCTTTTGATGCAGGCTGGGCAAAGAGAAAGCAGTGTTGTCAAATGTTGTACTACTTTCACACCGAATAACCAACCGAAGGCGTATTGTCGACACAGCGTTACATCGTGGTTATTCGCATTGATTGACTGAGGAGCCGGGACAATCGTGGCTCATTCAATGAACGAAATGGACTCGAGCACCAGCCCCGGTTCACAGACCAAGCACGCGGCGTAGCCACTTTACATCACAGAAGAGTGAAGTTGAAGACGCATACCGACCGATAGGATATACGAGTGTATTCACCTGTTCACCGCTTGAAATACGTCGTGCTATCGATTCGCCAACTCGTTGCAGACAACTTTTCCTGCACAGTTATTTATTCCCACCACCCCACCAAATGTCGCGGTCAGCTGATGACCACCTTGGAGCAACTGACTGGTAACACGCTTGAAGCACCTTTCGAAAAGTCATTCGGTTTTGAAGTATGGCGTGTGATGAAAGCTCAGAAAAGCAGAGCACGAAACAATGCCACACCACAGAACACCTATGATGCACCCTCAGCATTTATCCCAGTAATCTTGTTACCGATAACGTCAGGCAAATATGGAAAGAACTTCGTAGGAGAACAACGCCAGTCAACAACCAACAGCAATTCATCTCTCTATCGCCCTACGTTGGTCGTTTTTATGAAACAATGCAAGACAATCTTACGGCACTACTAAGCTAATTCCGTCAAACCTATTACTCATTACTCAGTTTCTACCTACAGCTATTTGTTACATGCCAAGAAAATTTTAGAAAAATTTTATTTACAAATAATTTAACTTTTCTAACGTTTGCACAAAATTAAACTTGAAAAACCCTTGTCAACATCCTGGGTTATAAGGTTGGTTATGTTCGGCTAGAAGACTTGTCTTTTCACTTGTCTTGTTAGCTTAGCGCTGAGGCGGTGTTGTACGCAATGAAGTGAGAGCATGTTGAAAACTTTTCCCAATACCCCGCCGGGACACAGAACGTTACCACTGAGCATTCCTACCATGTAGTATTCTTAGCAATTACCAGAGAACTTTGCCAGTAGGCCCGCAAAGTACAGTGTCCTAGAATTCCCCTAAAATCTGTCCTGGCAAAGGAATGATGGAATACGTGAGCTTCGAACTTGACTCGGATTTGTATACTTTAAAAGACCCGTCTGACTTCACGTTGAAATGGTTTACTTCTTGCTAACAAACACGTAATAAGCTGTTTATTTTGTCATTGCACGGAAACGTGTTATATTTAACACTAAAACCTTCTACGTTTAAGTACAATTTTACGAAGCGTAAAAAGTAACCGACGGCTGCTAAACTTGGCAGGCAGACAACAATGCGGGCGTTCTTTCCGCCACTTTCATGTCGTCTGTTCCTTTCCTTCGCCGTGTAGTTGTGCTGTCAAGGTGAGTGGACTGTTATTTTAGAATATAATACGCGTGAATGAGATCTGCTTTTAAACAGTTTGTTTTACAAAAGCTTTATTTACGCAGCCGTATCCGCGTTTGAGCCGAAGCCTCGCCTAACACCAGCCAACATAAACCTCGCAGACACACATACCATAACGGGTGTTCTGTGCAATAACTCTATGCACATACCGTCATACCCAACCACGGAGTGTTCCCAGCGCTCCAACATCGCCCCTTTACAAATTTGCATAGACGGTAGCGCAACACTTTCCTCTAGATATTTGTGACAAACTCTATGAAACCTACTAACGGGGAGGCGCGCATCTTCCTTTCACATCGACAATAACCTTTTCTTGGATATTTCATGTTACGCATGTATGCTTCCGCGATATGTAGTCCGGTGCAATATGCACCTGTTTCGGTTTTGATTTTTCTGTCTGTACGGGAAAAATACAAATACATTTTTTGCGTTTTTTTTTATTTAAAGACCATCTAGCAAAGGCTGGAAATTTCGCTTGCGCTATCGCTCGGAGGTTAATTATTTGTGAAAAGCAGCTGACCACTTCAGCCCACAAAACAGTGACGAAATCGCCACGCATGGCATTACACGTGTGTAAGTGATTCTTATAAAAGATAGAAAAGAAGAGAAACGTGAGCCCCGTAACTGTCTGCATTATAGTGCGACACCTCAACACTGACTAACGGGAACGGGGGTAAGGAGGAAATAAAAGGATATGGAGGATAAAAGGGATAGGGTTATTGGGGCAGGGACAGAGAGACCCACATACAATGGATGGATGGAAAAACTTTATTTCGTCAGAAAGCAACTGAGGATGATTCCGTGTTAGATGGCCATCAACCAAGGTTGGCGGCGACCTGTGTGGCCCACTCCACGACCCTTAACTGGACGACTGGGTCTGAGCTGGTCAACACGGCCTCCCAGTGCTCAAGAGAGGGATCACGCATAATATCCACCGGCGGCGGCACTATGCTACATTCCCAAAGTATGTGATCATATGTTGCCACAGCCTGACACCATTTGCATTGCGGCTTAATCTCCTCCGGGTACATTTTGTTCAACACGTAAGGGTTGGGAAAAGATCGCGTCTGCAGTTCTCTCCAGACGCATTCCTGCGCCTTAGTCAACCGCCTGTGCGGGGGCGGATAAAACCTCCGCTCTAGTTTATAATGATTCGTTATGTCATGAAAAGACACCAGCCCATCTCTCGCGGACCTCCCCGGAACTGGCGGCTCACCTACCCGGCTGACGAAACCTCGAGCATTCAGGTGAGCCGCCTCGTTCCCAGGGTTCCCAGAGTGTGCTGGTACCCAGACAATTTCTATTTCTCTCGTTTCTCGTCCCGTGGCCCTATGCAGAAATCGTGCAGCGGTCGCCGATATTCTGCCCCTCGCCAGATTTCGGATGGCTGTCTTTGAATCACTGAAAATCAAATCTGACTGCGAATTAGTTATAGCTAGCGCTATTGCCGCTTCCTCTGCAGTTTCCGAGGAGCGGGTTTTGACCGATCCAGAAGTGATCAAGCGCCCCCGCCTGTCCACCACCACAATCACAAAAGCGTCTTTGTCCTTATATTCCGCAACATCTGTATAGACTGCCGCTTTGTACTCGCCGTACTCAACGTGTAAAGCTCTGGCTCTTGCCTGCCTGCGCTGCGTATGGTGAATCGGATGCATATTTTTGGGCAAAGGTTTTATGTACAGGGCCTTATGTAACTCTCGCCGCACCTGAATTTTAGTGTCCCCAGTGGGAGCCTCTGCTCCAATGCCAATCCTTTCCAATATAATCCTGCCCGCTTTGGTTGTCGAAAGCTTAGCGTGCTGCATCACCAGATGCGCCTCCCATAATTCATCCAGGGTGTTGTGTACCCCTAGTTTTAACAGCCTTTCTGTAGGCGCGTTGTTAGGCAACCCAAGCGCTGCCTTGTAAGCTTGCCGGATCATAGCCTCGACCTTACTTTTTTCTGCGGCATCCAACTTCATATAAGGTGTCGCGTAAGTAATCCTGCTGAGCACAAACGCCTGTACCAGCTTACAGAGTTCTTTTTCTTTAACCCCGCTTTTACGGTTAGCGATTCTTCTGATTAGCCTGACAGTAGCATTGACCGTGGTCTTAAGTTTTTCAAGGGCCACCCTATTCTTCCTGTTAGTTTGCAGATATAGGCCAAGAATTCTAATCGTTTGAGCTTCAGCTACCGGCCTACCCCCTACCTTTACCTCTAACGGCGGTGGCGGAATATAGTGTCTTGCATGTAGCCCTCTGGGTTTGTCCCGAACCACAAAGAGCTCGGACTTTGGCTGAGAGCATGAAAGTCCCGCCTCCCCTGCCAACTCTTCGACAATATTAACTGCCTGTTGCAGTGTTTCTTCCAGATGCGCGTCACTACCCCTGGTTACCCATAGAGTAATATCATCTGCATAAAATGTGTGTTTGAGTCCCGGTATCTCCTCCAGCCTCGGCGGTATTTTAATTAAGGCGATGTTAAACAGGAACGGTGACAAAACTGAACCCTGCGGCGTCCCTTTGCCTCCCAACGCGAGTGAGTCCGATTTGATATCTCCTATTGAAATTTCTGCGGTTCGGCCCTCCAAGAATGATCTGATGTAGCGAAATGTTCTGACCCCTGGGCCAATTTCCGATAGGTTATTCAATATTGCCTCATGCGAAACATTGTCGAAAGCTTTATTCAGGTCAAGCCCCAATACAGCTTTGGTGCCCGTGCCATGCCCGGGATTGACTACATCATGTTTTAACTGTATCATGACATTCTGTGTGGACAAATTGGCCCTGAAACCTATCATAGTTGGGGGAAAGATGGCCTTGTCCTCTGCATAATTCTGAAGCCTGTTGAGAACCACGTGCTCCATCAATTTGCCCACGCATGATGTCAGCGATATGGGGCGCAGGTTTTCCAAGCAGAGTTTCTTGCCTGGCTTCGGAATAAATATAATCCTAGCATGCTTCCATTGTGCTGGGATCTCCCCGGCCACCCAATACTCATTTATCAAGTCAGTGATCGCCCCGACCGATCTGAAATCTAGGTTTCTCAGCATTTTATTAGTAACTCCATCCGGACCTGCGGCAGACGTAGTACGCAGCTGCCCCATGGCAAACTCCACCTCCGCAATTGTGAACTCTTCATCTAGGTCTGAGTTTTCCACCCCCGAGTAGTGTGGTAAGCAACCGTCTACTCCATCAGTTATGTACCGATTCCGGAGTTCCTGTATAAACTCTCCAATTGTGCCTTCATATTGATGCATTAACCGAGTCATTTGCCCCCGTTGCGCCGATTTTGTTGCTGCCGGATCCAAAAGATGCCTTAACAGCTGCCATGTCTTTTTGCATCCAAACTGTCCATTCATGCGATCACAAATCTGGCCCCACTGCTTGGCTTGCAACTCAATTGTATAATTTTCGATTTTACGTTCTAACTTGGCAGTTTTTCTGCGAAGGACGCCATTATGTTTTTGCTTCTTCCACCTTCTCAAGAGACTCGCGTGCGCTTCCCACATGTGTAATAGTCTCGAGTCAGCGGTAAACTCCTCCTGCTCGACTGGCACTTCTACCGTGGTATTACTTACATCCTCCTTGAGCGCCTGTACCCATGCATCCAGGTCATTAATTTTCCCGTTTACAGTGTCTGCTCTGTTTTTCCTAAATCTGTCCCAATCTGTAATTCTATGCCCCCTCACTTTGTCTTTATGCTTCGCAGCGCTAAACGTCGTGGAAAGAATATAGTGATCACTTCCTAGCGCTTGTCCCGTGTTAATCCACTTTGTATTACTGATGCCTCTAAAAAACGTAAGGTCTGGGGAGGTATCCATGCTTATGCTGTTGCCTATCCTCGTATGATCTTGTGGATTGTTTAACAGCGTCCATCGCAGATCCCGGGCAACTTGCCAAAGCCGATTGCCCTTTGGGCTGGCTCGAATATAACCCCACTCCGGGTGAGGCGCATTGAAATCTCCTACCACTATAAGCGGAGCGCGAGCTGCTAACCGTTGAGTTTGAATCAGGAGTTGTGGCAAGCCCAATCCTTTATCTTTTGGAGGACTATACACATTAAGTAAAAACAGACTCTTCTCATACTTTCGTTTAGGCAAAATCTCAAGCAAGACATAGTCTTCCCTGCTGCTATCTACGGAATGCTGAATGGCAGTGATGTTGCGATGGACTAGCACGGCTGTGAAGACGCGTGATACGCCCCTTGAATCAGTTCCTGGCGCTGTAAATGCCTTAAATCCAGGTAATTTTACTGAACCACTAGCCTCCTGTAAGGCTATTATGTCTGGTTTACTGTCCAGATTTTGTACGTGCAACTGCAGGTTACCCCGCTTTTGACGAAAGCCCCTGCAGTTCCACTGCCAAACCTCAATTTGCTGGCGAGGCGCCATGATGAGGCACCAGGTTGACTAATGGCACTTGGCCACCCATGCAGATACTCAAGATCAAAGGGAACGCGACATTCGCTCGCCTCTTTCATATATGTGCTTGTGTGTGTGTCGGCAGATTACCAGAGAATATATATAGTGAAGTTGAAATATTTAAAGCTAAATTTAGAAAAGAGACGTAATTAAGTGAACTGGGAGTCACCATTAATTTTTCTAGAGTTATCGAATTCTAACCATTTCACAGGCGGAACCAAAAGCGAAGCACTGATGTCACGTGCAACCTACGAACTCCAGGAGACGCACCCCAAATGAATTGTTTATAAGAGCCATTGCAGTGGCGTTAGTTATGCATAAGATTTATCAACTTCCATTGGCGACTTGTGTTGTCATAGCAAGCGCAACCTTCAGAGGCTATAAACGAGGCAGCTCGATGTTTGATATAACGCCACTCACTCATTTGGCAACTTCGTCTATCGGCGTTTTGGTTTCGGTTTCGTCGGCAAGACAAAGCGAATTTCAAAGGTGTCTCATCTTGTTTTAGACGCAAATGCTTACTTTTGTGACTACATTCTATTGAAGCTACGTCAAGGAGGTAGCTGCAAAAATATGCATGCACGCCGTCAGCCTTGCCTTGTAAGACAACACCAGAAAACTTGGAATTCAAAGGGCATTCAGACAGACGTCTTATACTCGTTCCAACGTTTGATACGTGCAGCCATAGACTGCAAGTGCTTCGTTTATAAACTTAAAACTCATAAACAACGTCGTGTCAGCGAGTATTTAAAGCTTCAAGCTGCCTTCCATACAGCAATACGCATGTATTACACGCATGCGCACCTTTCATATTGTTTCTAATTTGATATAGCATACGCGAAAAAACAGGCGATTATCAGCGAACGAAGCGAGAATACTTACACGTGAAAAGTGATCCCAGGCGCCTTCTTGATGTGATTTGTGAAGCCATAAGCGACGCACGAAGTCACCATGGGCTTGTAAACTCTTTAACTGCTCTACAAAAGCATGTCACAGTCTCCAAAGGCCACTGCGAGGGGTGAGCTACGAAGCGCACTTTGTCGTCTGCTTCCGAGTTTTTCCTTTTCCAATATGGCGGCGACCGGCGTCACTTATCGGGGTGCACCTCCACTCCAGAAGACGTAGTATAGAACCTCCTTGTACCACCATTAGAATGGTGGTACGTATGCCATGAACCCTGTGACTACAGTGTTTCCTATGACATTCATTGAACGCGGAAAGTCGCGCGAGCTCGCGATTTGCTCTCGGAAAAACATGACTAACGGTGTGCCGCTTGTTTTGTGCGTTCGTTGATAGATGGCAGCGCACTTCAAGCAATTTGCTTGTGAACGGTTTGCAGAGTGAAGTAATCTTGCGGCAGTGATGTTCGTGCTGGTAATTTTTCCTTTTTCAGGAAATATTCAGCCATAATTTTGGGTGAAAGGGAAAAGGGGAATGAATCTTTGCGACATGGCAGACAAGTTCGGAAATTGCTGAATTTGCCAAGGAGGACCGATTTATCGCGGCCAAATTGCACCATCGGCTTCTGAAATCGGTTCTGGCGCATGATGTATGCAAGCATAGCCCTTGAGAGTACTTTGATATTTATGTAAGGCGTGTTGTAGTTCACTGTTGGTGTGGACTACAGGGCCACTATTTTTCATGTACAGTCGCCCATTTTTAGACGTGCACGTTCGAGCTTCAATAAAGGCCTTGATCACGGTGTAAAATTGCGTGTATCTTACAACGTAGCCGCGATATATAATCCGGTGTAGCGTGCGACATTTGGCGTGCTTGGCGACGCTGGCGCACAAAGAGGGCATGTTCCTATTTCACGCGCTGGCGTTGCACTGCGCGCGGTAGCGGCGGTCATCAAAATGGCGGCGCGTGGGGCGAGTTTGGAAAGTGTGGCCGTGGCTTACACGATATCAATCCGCGACCACATTATTCTGCGTCTGCTCGAATGGATTATAGATCACACGAGTGTGTAGACCAAGGAGGACTTAAAAAAAAATTGCTGGAGTGGAAATGACTGCCCAGGATTGAAGCCGTTCCACTGGCAAGATGGCGGCTGTGGCGGCCATTTTACTAGGGGCATAATAAATTGTCACCGTTCAGCGAATAAAAACGAAGCGTTTCTCTCGCATGCCCAACAAGCCTAATGTGGGAACTTTTTTTGGTCACATAGTGCTCCAAGTGCGTCTTACAGTTACTAGTTTTCCTTAGTGAGCCTCTAATTGGAAGCAAAGTTCTTTGAAGATTCAGTCATATATACTCGTTTCTGTGTGTTATTTCGTTGGGAACAACAATTTTTTAACATAGAACTAACGCAGCATTTACATAACGTATCAAAGCCACTTGATCTTTAAGTGAGCACCATCAGAAAAGAGCATGTTTCCGCCATCTTGGCAGTGGCAAAAGATGGCTCCACTTCTGCTGGCAAGGCATTGCTGGAGCTTCCACTCCAGCAATTTTTCTTTAATCCTCCTTGGTGTAGACCAACAACAACGTCGACTGCTGCGACACTGAGAGAAAAGGAACGCCTGCGAAGCCGTCGAAATGCGCTCTCGTACGTACACACATACTTTTTTTTTATTCATATATACCATAAAAGCCCATTCGTATATGACATAGGGGGGTTATTAGTTGTACAATAAATTTGCAAATCAATTATTGTTATTATATAACGAAAACGGTAAACGAAGTATTTGACCACACAATCCGCTTTCGTTTCCGATGCAATCTATGTAGCTATTTTCGGGCTCCGAAAGCGTTTAAAGAAATGTGTGGGAGCAACGCCTCCTAGAAAAATTATGCCTGGAACGTGAGCCACGAACGCCCCGCTCTACCCTCGGATTTTGCTCTCCCCCTCCGGTATTGAGGCGAACGCCTGTGGTGGTCGCCCCCTGCGAACACAGCAATGCTCTCACAGTTGCCTCCGAGCAGCTGTAATGTCACGTGACAGAGCAGTACGGAGGCGAGCGGTCTCACGCGGCAGACGGTCGCAACACGCGGTAGGAGGCATGGCCTCCAAGATTTTGTGCTGGCAGCAAGCTCTCAATTGAAGAGAGAGCCGCGTTCCAGGCATAGTTTTTCTAGGAGGTGTTGGTGTGAGTGAAGACGTTTTCGATGCGAAGTGAAACAGTGCACAGCGCAAAAAATATATGCGCGTCAATCGAAAGGTAACTGTGCCTGGGCGCGCGCGACCTGATGCGCTGAACACGCCGGAGCACCTGTTGCGAGTGTCCTGGTACCCGTTTGCCTAAACAGCCCAGCAGAAGAGAGCTGCAGGAGACTGTTAGCCACGTATATGCCCGTGTGCTTGTTCATTTCGCCGTTGGGCTCCGCTAAACGTCGCTAATTGATTGGGCAGTCGAGACAAGCGCGGTCAGGTTTGAAAAAAAAAAAATGGGTCGGTGTACTTACAGCATATGAGCTAAAAAGGTATATGCTTTTGCTGTGCAGGAGCGTGGGTACTAGTCTTGATATCAATAGTCAGCAGGCACATCATACACATGCATTTATATATGGGTGACGGGGCACGCGCAAATTACTACTAATGCGCAAGAAAATATGTTGGGAATTCTGATTGATTGGTTGATTGATATGAGGGGTTTAACGCCCCAAAACCACCATATGATTATGAGAGACGCCGTAGTGGAGGGCTCTGGACATTTCGACCACCTGGGGTTCTTTAACGTGCACCCAAATCTGAGCACACGGGCCTACAACATTACCGCCTCCATCGAAAATACAGCTGCCACAGCCGTTGGGAATTCTGTCAGTGTATGTAGGGAAAAACGCTCGAAATAGGGAATCAGCATGTCTCGAAATGGGCATTCTTCTAATTAGTACGGAACATACCACTGCATGCTCCGTGCCCAAATAAACGTGGTGAGTGACGCGATGTTTGCGTGGTCGAAGTCTTTCGGCGGAGGGAATTCCTCAGATTTCTTTAGTGATGTTTAAAGAAACCACCGTGACAACGAGGATCATTTTACTGAACGTATAGGGTTGTCAACGCACCGAGAGTGACAATGACGATGAACGATCAGCTACTAACTCGCAAGAAGCGAGTTAAACTTCACGTCCGCTCGTGCGATAAAGTTTTTTCACCCACTTAAGTCACCTGATTGATTGATTGATTTGTGGGGTTTTAACGTCCCAAAACCACCATTTGATTATGAGAGACGCCGTAGTGGAGGGCTGCGGAAATTTCGACCACCTGGGGTTCCTTAACGTGCACCCAAATCTGAGCACACGGGCCTACAACATTTCCGCCTCCATCGGAAATGCAGCCGGGAATCGAACCCGCGACCTACGGGTCAGCAGCCGAGTACCTTAGCCACTAGACCACCGCGACGGGGTCACTTAAGTCACCTCGATTGTGTTTAATGTATACATATAATATCCTTCAGGGAGGCAAAAAAAATAATTAAAATCATAGTTTTTTTTTCTTGTGCATTGCATGTAGCCCATTTACAGTGGATATTATGGAGCGCCGCACGCCGCCAACTCGCATGAGCTTGACCAACGAAGCGAAATGGTTAGAACGATAATACGTGCAGTTATACCAGTATACAATCCACGCCTCTCTGCATCTCCTGCACTTCAACGGTGCCTTCCGAACGATGTTGTTGGTTAGACGAATTTTCGCAATTTCGACGTTGTGAAAAGCATACGCGCGTATTTTTTTCGATATTCATTGTTTCCATTTCACCGGTGGAACCTGCAACATCCGAGTGCAGTGAATTGCGCATGGTTAGCGTCTGAGCATGGCAGTGACACAAGCGCTGCTTAATGGGAAGTTGAACGCTTGAGTTCCGTTGAAGAAGCAACGCCATCTTGCTGACAGCGCAAGTAATGTCGACGGCGTAATGTGATTGCAAACCATCGCCGCGTTAAACAATCCGGTCCCGTGCAGCCACGACGGTGCGCTACTGCGCCAAATCCGCGAGGCAGTCTCGCTACTAATTAATTCGGAGTGTCATTCAGTTCGTATGTCAATTGGAGTTCGTGCAGTTTTCTGCAGCACGCGCAGGATTACGCAAGGCATCGTTGATGCACGGTCGATGAGCTGACGCCACTACCCTTCGCACTGTGGCAAAAAGTGAGGCAGCGGACCTTTAGTGATTCCTACCGTTTGGAAAAATACTTTGGCCCGATATCGTAGTGAAGCTATTGGGCTCAGGAAATTTCAACCACCTGGTGTTCTTTAACGGGCACCCGAATCTGAGCACACCGGCCGACAGCATTTTTGCCTCCATCGAAAATGCAGCCGCCGCAGCGGGGATTTGATCTAGTGGCCTGCGGATCAGTATAGCCAAATACCTTTGCTACTAGACCACCGCGGCGGGGCTGTTTTTTTTTTTTTGCTGCACAGGTGTAGGATTTTATTGCCACGCAGAGCAGGTTTGTCCTGATGTTCACTCACTGGAAAACCGTGTTGTAGATTCAATAGCGGCCCTGCTGCTCCCTCTGGTTTCACCATCCCGTCTACGGCTCGTGGAGCGCTATAACGGCATCCTTTCTGCCTGGCCATGTCCGTGACTTCATGTGGCTTCCAGGATGGAGAGTGCTCCCAACACGAGACTGACTGGACATGTAGGTGGGGCATGGTGCAACCTTCCACTTGCCTTTGTCCGCAACAAGAATCAAATCAGCATGTGCTACATCAATTTAAAATTTCAAGGGTATTTGGAAGAGCCGTAAACGCTGGTTCCCGTGGAGTACGAGTTGATAGTTTTGTCGATTACGGTCGTTGCTCACGCAGTCGCTTCGCTTGCCTTCTGATTTCTGCGGGGGGCTTTTTGTCTGCAGACAGGTGTGAGGCCGTTGCAATGGGACACGGTCGCCGTGCTTTGTTTTCCAACTTTGGAAGGTATATACACGGAACTACTGCGCTTATTGTCGTCGGAATTGTTCTTCCTCGTAGAAGAGGGGAAAGCGAAGCGTTAACCGCTAAGCCACCCCGGAGCACTTTGTAGAAGAGGAATTCTTGTGGCAGTAATTGGCCGTTTTCAGTCGGCGTTCGACGGACGTGTGCGACTTGTTTTTCATCTGGCCCGGTTCTTTCTTGTATAGCCAGGTCACCTGATAGGGGTTGTCACATGCATAAAGTGTGTGTGTATTTACTTCTTCCTTCTTGTGTATGTCCCGTATCCGCAGGTGTTCTTGTATATGAAAATCTCACGTCATCACAATGTAATTATGTAAATAGCCTCCATCATAACATATGATGCACGTATATACTTTCATAGCCATAAAGTTATGCATATTGTGTGCATACATCGTCATGTAAATTGCGTAAACTGTGATTCGTTTGTGTGCTAGTCCATAGTATCACGTGTTTCGGACATCGCGTATAGACTGTACATTGGCTTGCCCGTTGCGTGTGTTCATTGCTGTCTTTGTTTTACTGACACCATGTCCAATGGTTTTATACGTACTACGTCGAAGTAAACTTTCTCTTAACATAAATAATAATTCTGTGCTGCGATCGAGCCAGCTCACTGCTCATGCATATTTGGGTACGAAGTACTCAAAATCGTCAAACAGTTTTTCTAAACACACATTGATGTCCACTGTATGAGAGAATAAATTTCGCTAAACGCTTGAGCTTCCTAGTTAATTGAACAGTGGGAGGCATGTGAAAACACCACCTTTGCAGGTAACTTATGCTTTCAAGTAACGCAGTGAGAATAGTCATCGTTATCGGCCGTCCTATTAGCCGTAAGTTTCGATAATGAGCTCTTTAGTGCCTGCAGTAAGCGTGCGTGTTTCTGTTGGAAAGTTTGAGGCAGTCGTGATTCTTGGCACTTCCACTTTAAGGAATTCTTCTAGCATGTCGGTGAGCCGAAATGTGCGGCTGTCAGCTTTAATAGATGTCCGGAGGATCACAAGGCGATGAGGATTGGTGCGATGTTCCTTTCTGGTGTGATCAACAGTCTTCCCTCGCTATAGCTGCAGTATACGTGTAGCGAAAGGGCATCCAATTCACATATTTGCCGGTGTCTTCGACCTGTTATAAGTTTAAGCGCCACACGCTACTGCCGCGGCATGTGAGGGATGAGCTTTGAGACAGTGCTCACTCTCCTGCATGCGTAATCACACGAACCGCGATTCAACTTTGCATCCGGATATCTCGACGCACGGACATGCTAGAAGAATCCCTCCAAACGGAGCTGTGTGGAAACGGGACTGTTTCCAACTTTCAACACAAACGTGCCCGCTTATTGTATTTACTAAACAGTTCGTTGTTCAATTTGAGTTAATTGAGTGGCTGAATCTGACAGCGACAATTGTTGTCACGTGACGCGTTTCCCTGAATACGTAATTCATCTCAAAAGTTTTTTTTTTTTACAGCATCGCTTCATATGAGTTGCATCATGGTACCCATGGTTGATGGGACACCAAGCCCATAAACTGGATAACGTGATATTGGTTTTATAAATAACTACAGAAGTAACAATGTTCACGTGACTGCCTTCTACATCGGCGCTACCATGCAGTGTTGACGCCACTTTGACCACCGTCAGCATGTTGCACGTCATATTGCGCGCGACTCTACTTTTCATTGCCTAACCTTCGATCAATTCTCCATAAAACCTAATTTTGAACGCCCGTCGAATGTAATGATAATTGGATACAATTATGTAAATTAAACATGTAACGTCACTGGTGCATTGTACTCACACATGTACTTGCATGTTGCCGCAATCATGAAACTCTTTACATTAAATGAGTTGACTGTTGTTCTATAGTGGCGTAGGTATACATGTGTTCGAGGCTTTTTCGCACTTGGACCTTTCTGTAAAAACAAATATCGTAATAGTTCTTGCTGGAGCCCTGCATGGCTCCAACAAGAAGATGTATACATCCTAACAAGCTCAGCTCTTTTATTCTAAGAAAGGCCACACTTTGACCTACGGCCTCGGTCGCCTTTGACCTCGGTCGCCTGCGGTTGCGCGCGCAGTATCTTTAGAGAGGATCAACAGGCGGCTCGAAAGTTTGCACGCGTTGTGTTTTCATTGGCGAAGCTTGCGTCGGAGGCATATTGTGGGCAAGTGCAAGACATTGATTGGTTCATTAATTGATTGATTCACTGATTGAGTGGCACTGCACGTGCTTCCTTTGATCGGCATGCGGCCTGCCGTGCAGCTCGTAGCTGCATCTCTGTCACTCGGACACGGACTCTGCATCGACAAATCGACCAGTGCCTACGAGGGCTTCGGGGTTGCCACCCACCCGTCCGTCGCAAGTGTTTACGGGATTTTTTCGGATTTATTTGAGAACACACGGAACCCTGCTTGTCGTGCACCGATGTGACGTACGAAATCGCAAGAGAAAACGTTCCGCTTATATAGTCTAGCATTTGTTGTCATGAACTGTTTTGCACTTTCCACCTACGCTCAAAAGGTAATTTCGGTTCAGTAAGTTTCCTTGTAGCGCACAGAAACAAAAAGGAAGAAACGAAGGCACATGCAGACAGACACGACGCTCTGTCTGTCTGCATATGCCCTCATTTCTTCCTTTTGTTTCCATGCGCTACAAGAAAACTTACTGAAGATGAACTACGTGCCCGACAAGCCCGCATCGTAACTCTCAGTTACTTTGGTGTTACGTCTCACACTGCGTATGTGTGCGTGTTTATACACGGTGTTTCAAGAAATGTGTCCCATATTATTGCGCAAATGAGGCAATATGTGTGCTCCTGCGGTGTTACCTTTACTGTGGCAGATCTGTGTGGACAATAACTACGACAGTAATTATAGAAATTGAAACAATTAGCATTTTACCAGTGGAAATAACCGATCGTGTTCAACGGGCGAATTCTACTCTTTCCTGCTAATAGTCCATATTCACTTTGAAATTTCTTAACGGTGGCAACGGGTGATGACCATGGGACGATGAAGGCGGCCTGATTTCACGGGCGAAACTGAAACTGACGCACAAAAAGCGCATCCACTGTCCACTTCTAAAATGCCCTTAATGACGGCGCTGTTTAACTCGACGTTATTAAATGTCCATATAGATATTTCGTTTTGTGACCATACTTCCGTGCAGCACGACCACTTTTCGACGCATGGTTATCTTCCTCTCCCAATGTATAGAACTATTGTCTTCAGGTTTGGAGGATAATTAAGATCGAAGGCCCGTTTTATGTTCATCATTTGTAACAGAAAATCACAGCATATGCACGCAGTGAATGATGATGAGTGGGGCGAAGCGTCCTTCATCCCGTCCGTGCTTCCGTCCGTTCGTTTTTTCTAGTTTCCGTGCGTCCGCGCGACCATCCGTGCGTCCACCTATGCGTCCGTCCATGAGTCCGTCCATCCATCTGCCTGTTCGTGCGTTCATCCGTCCGCGCGTCTGTCCGTCCGTCTGTCCGCCTGCTAGTATTTCTGTCCGTCCATCCGTGCGTCCTTCTAGTGAACACTCCAAGTACCACCATCTCGCATCCCCTGTGGCACATACGTGCTCTAGAGCGCGTATGTGCCACCGGTGGCTGCTTACTTCTACTACATACATCGGAGGATGTACATACCCATGCCTTAAGAAGCTTCGGCCCTAAAAAGAAAATATGTCACGCCAAATATGTCACTTTCGCGTGATTGTGAGTTCATATATGTATGTAACATATCCTGAAAATCAAAACTTCCTTCTTAGAAGTTAGTGCTTGCTTGTGTCCATCCTGTGTTTATTCGGCCTTATTTGCTACCGCGATATGCTAAAGACCAGTTCAAGGAAAGAAACACTTGACACGACCCCGACAATGTCGCGGTGGATTGCAAGGTAAAAGAAGTCACCGTACGTACCAAGCAGCGACGGCCGTTCCGTCTATTACGGCGACGTTCTTTGTCGGCTGACAAAAAAACGTCACCCTGTTGCACTCACTGCGTCAATTCCGGAGCGTCATAGGTGCATATCGTCTTGCATAGCGTGCCTTCAATGCGAACAATGGCACATTCGCCTCATCTTTTAAACATTCTCGATAACAGAGCTCTTAAAGTGAGATAAGGGCTTGCGTCGTAACCATGCCCCGATAAGCAGAGGCTTGTAGCGAGCGGTCTTCGCGATTGAATTCTCAACTCCCATAAAAAAAAAAAAAAGTCGAAGTGAGGTGCCCCGTAAGAAGTGGTTGTGACCGTCGGGTGAAATTGATAACACAATGGAAATGAAGAGAACAATCGCAAACTGAACGAGTTCAGTGCGTAAAGGCTTTCTGCGTTTCATTCTCGAAGCGTAATGCTACGAAAACTTTTCGCAGTATATATAAGGCGCGTTTGCAATAAGAAATTGTTTGACGATCTTATCATCTGTACCCGCAGCGGGTATCACGTGGTGGAAGCAAGAAGACGACCGGGCCGATCGGCGGTACGTTGGGGAAGCCTTTGCTCTGCATCGGGCGTAGTCAGGATGGTGATGATGATTACGATCACGCGTAACGTGATTTGTAACTACAGGGCTTTGCTCCGAGAAATGGTAATTAGTCGTGGACGAAATATATCGTTCTGGTGACATATTTCAACCTCACCGTGGCCGTGGTGCAGCACACCTATAGCGCATTTTTGCAATTCTTTTTTGGAAATTTGATATTTACGAAGAGAAGTCATTGGCTATCTGAGGAAGTAAAAAGAAAACGTATTTTCGCAATTTTAAGCGCACAACACTGTTGCCTACCTGAGTCGTATTTATATCATATATTGCATGCAACTTGTCGTGTCGAGCCAATCAAAACGCCCGGCCATTGTCGTCACTGTCACGTCACGAAGCGTCACTTCGGATCACAATGCAGCCGTTGTGTGTCGTGCTCATCGGAAATCAAATATGTTTCTTCGTTAAAACGAAAATATTGGAGCTATGTTTTCGGCGTTTACACACATGCGCATCCATGATCGTGCTCCCCACAGTGGCAGCAGAAGCGATTAAAACTACGCGCTTGAATTAGTGGACCAGCCGTTGTCAGAGAATGATTCATAAGTGGTTTCAAGAGCACCGTCATAGAGCCCGAAAACAACCATTCACCTCATAAACTATTATCAATGTCCTGCGGCGTTGGAGTTACAGAATAAAAAGGTACGACGAATAGCACGCAATACGAAACAAGCTTCCGATCATTGCGACCCCCCCCCCCCCCCCGTGATGGGCATGTAGGTGAAATGACTATACTTTGATCATAATTTCGAATGATGTGAAACATTTTAGACTGGAAGTGCAGTGAATGTGTATAGATAAGCGTACTATTCAAGCTGCATGCGGATATATATGCGTACTAATCAAGCTGCATGCGCAAAATAAAATAAATAAGTTTATTGCTATGAACATCAGATAGCCGTTACTCTGCATAGAAAGTGAATCATTTGCTTAATCTAGTGTTATGCTGATTAATAATCGCTTGCCTTTGTTCATTCGATATAATAAATACCAAAAACCACGACATGATTGCACAGAGGAAAAATCCACAAATATCAACATCTGGAGTTCTTTATTGTACACCTGAAATAAGGCGCATGGGCCTTTCTCAAACCTCCTTCACTAAAATGTGGCCACCACGGTCGGAATTAGATCCTGTGACCTTGGAGTCATTGACCCCGGAGGAGAGGGCGTCCAATGTGTGAACTTCGCGCCTGTTAATTGAGTGTTTCGAGCGTGGAATGTCCGGTTGGTATTCGTCACGCCATCTGATAGGGATATCTGGGTTTTCACGCCCCGTAACCACGATATGAGAGACGCTTTATGGTGAGGGCTCCGTAAAATTTTCGACCATCTCGTGATCTCGATAGCGTGCGCTGGCATGCATCGCAACAGTACATACGGGCCTCTGGCGCTTCGCATCCATCGAAATAGGACCACCAGGTTTGGGATCGATGGTATACGAACATCGGGACATAACCCCTGCTCTGCAATGGCTGGCTGACCGGCATGTCAACTGCCAGGCAGATGACATACTGGTCAGCCGTGGCAGACAGATGACATGCCAGTCCACCAGGGGGGGGGGGGGTGATATACAAAGGGGGGGGACATTAAAAAGCTTTCGAACATTTCATTTTTTTTGCTTGTTTCTATGTACACGCACACATACGATCGCAGGCAAACATACATAAGGCATGGTTAACCCCCTCCCCTCCCCCGAAAAAAAATTTTCTGGCTAAACTCCTGTCACCTGTAATTGTCAGAACAGACAAGGGATAGTTTTTTCTTTTCTTTTCAGTGTGGCTATGTGTTGCATATGGGACATGTTTTGCGCAGATGAGTTCAGAAGTTTTGAACAAAACATTCCCTTTTTCCGTCAGCTATCCACCATTGGAATAGACTAGACAACAATATTGTGTGCTGTAACACTACTCAATCATTTATGCACATAACACAGCGTGTCCATTTTGAATTATGAGCTGTTTGACATTGCATCTTCTTTCTTGTTCTTGCGGTATGTATTTTCTTTCGATACTTAGTATGTGTTTTCTTGTATCCACTCCAGCATGGACCGTTAAAAGCCTGCAGTATGTTCAAATAAAAATTAAAAAAAAAAGAATAGAAAAGGAGATGGCCCGTTATAACCTTGTCGTTTTGTGATATCCAACAACTAAACAAAGTACCACTACGGGGCCCGCTGGTTGTTAGAGTGTCCGACTATACTGCCCCAAAGGCTTTAAAATCGAATTCCGGCCACGGCGTCTGCATTTCAAAGGAGGAGACACAGCAGACAGAGGCCTGTGTCACTCAGATTTAGGCGCACGCTAATGAACTGCGGGTGGCAGAAATTTCCAAAGCCATACGCTATGCGGCGTCCCCCATATTCATATCATGGCTTTGGCACGTGAAAGCACAGTATTTTTCATTGGCAAGAAGTTAATATTGTTACGGGGAATAAAGTATACACTGGCGAGCAAATGCGTACTGGCGAATATACTGGCGAGCAAATGCGTACAACGCTGCTGTAGTCCGAGCACGTTCACGTTCAGCACTTCGTCGTCGTCATCCTCAGGCATCTACTTAGCCCGTGATATTAATAATATGATGATGATGATCTCTGTGGTCTTCCCCTTTATACCGGGGGGGCACCTTTTAGTGTCCTGACCGGAACTAGAAAAAAAAAGGAAAGAAAAATCACACCAGGTCCATGAACATCACAATTGTTCACTGTCTCCTTGACCACCACTGTAGAAGCCTTGCTTTGGTTATTGCTGTCGCTGCCAGGGGGTGCACGTTGGTATCGCGGCTGTCGCCTCCCGGTGCGATGAGCGAAACGAAGAGCGCCGTACGGCGGACGCACGAAAATGGTTTCGTTGGCGCGTTAATTTCACGGCCATGACCATCATGCACGAATAAGGAAACACTTGTTTAACAGGCCAAGAAGGCGGCTCTCATGCGTTACGTAAAAGTTAGTTTCCTATGTAGGAGACTTCAATCTCTGCGGTTATTACCTGCCCTAAGTAGACATAGTCTTTTACAACGGTACTTAGCTACGGAGCAGAAACCTGGAGACTTACAAAGAGGGTTCAGCTTAAATTGAGGACGACGCAGCGAGCAATGGAAAGAAAAATGGTAGGTGTAACCTTAAGAGACAAGAAGAGAGCGGAGTGGATTAGGGGACAAACGGGGGTTAAGGATATCATAGTTGAAATAAAGAAGAGGAAATGGACATGGGCCGGGCATGTAGCGCGTAGACAGGATAACCGCTGGTCATTAAGGGTGACTAACTGGATTCCCAGAGAAGGGAAGCGAGTTAGGGGGAGACAGGAGGTTAGGTGGGCAGATGAGATTAAGAAGTTTGCGGGTATAAATTGGCAGCAGCAAGCACGGGACCGGGTTAACTGGCGGAACATGGGAGAGGCCTTTGTCCTGCAGTGGACGTAGTCAGGCTGATGATGATGTAGGAGACACTGTCACGTAAAATTGTCTGCGGGGGAGGAACAGAAGAAGGAAAAGTTCGGGCTCTTTTCCTTATCAGACAACATTATTCAAAACCAACAAGCAATGAAACCGAGGAAGGTATATGGGCGCTACTCACTCTTTTAACTGTATTGCGTTGCTTATTATGTGGATGGGGAGAAAGTAAAGGGGAAAAAAAAGACAACTCACCGCGAGCATGGACCCAACCTGCGAAGGTGGCAGGTTTGGTCCCTGTTGCGGGCAAGTTGCCTTTACATTGGCTTCCCTTTCTTCATAAGCATATCGCAATTACCACAATAGAAATAAAACAACGTATACGTCCCCTGGACCCTCCATGGATCCAATATAATACTAATTGTAGGGGTTTAACGTCCGGAAACCACGATATGATTATGAGAAACGCCGTACCGGAGGGCTCCGCAAATTTAGACCACCCGAGGTTCTTTAACGCGCACCCAACCCTAAGCACACGGTGCTCAATCATTCTCGCCAACATCGGAAATGCAGCCGCTGCAGCCGGTGCTTGATCCCGCAACCTGCGGATCAGCAGGTGAGTGCCATAGCCACTAGTCCACCTGGGCGGGTCCCTTAGTTTCAATGACATGGATGGATGGATGGACGGATGGATGGATGGATGGATGGATGGATGGATGGATGGATGGATGGATGGATGGACGGACGGACGAATGATCGGATGGACCTTGTTGGCGGACGGAAGCGGCACCATCTTCGATGTGGGCGAAAATGAATGAGGCCCGTGTACTAAGATTTAGGTGTACGTTAAACATTCCCCAGGTGGTCAAAATTTCCGGACCCCTCCACGTCTCTCTTTCGGGACGTTAAATCCCGGATGTCCATGTCAAAAGTAGCGCACTTTTGACATCGAGAAGGGGGACAAGATAGTATACCGATTGGGTGTCGTACCTCTCTTGTCCGCTTTGTCCATGTCAAAAGTGCTTCGGCATAATGATCTTCTCTGGCTTCCGATTGTCGAAATGTTGTAGGCCCGTGTGCTCAGATTGGGTGCACGTTAAAGAACCCTAGGTGGTCAAAATTTCCGGAGCCCTTCTCTACGGCGTCTTTCATAATCAAATGGTGGTTTTAAGACGTTGAACCCCACATATCAATCAATGGCTTCATTGTCTTTGTTTTAATTTACTGAAATGGTGATGCGCATTTACCCACGGCACGCAACTACATCGTGTGATCTGAAGTGGCATTATAGGAGGCGTATCCATAATAGGTGAGACGTAGGAATTCGCAGACCTGTTGAGTACTGTACTTGTCACTGCAATATTTTTTTTATTATTTCGTGCATTACGCCACGCACCTTCAATTGAGGTCGACAACCTGCCCACTCTCATTACAGTATACCTGGCAGGTTGCCGCAATGTTACACCCAAAATTGGTATAATGAAACGTGCTTTTTGTTTATTTTGTTTTACTCGGAATCTTTGTGTGTAGCGTAGCCCGAACGATTGTGCCTCGATGACAGTACAGACATGTATAGCGTCTATACGATAAGACGTCAATGCGGCATCACGCCTGCTGCTCACAATAATTGGTCCGCCTATTTCGCGTTATCCTTAAATTGTTTCGGCAGGTAGGCTGGTTTATTAGAATACTTTTATATATAATTGTGGTGCGGCATATTTCGACGATGTTTTATCACCGACGCAAGAGCGCTGTTTTAGTGGAAACGCGAAGAGTCGATATCGTCGCCACTTATCGCTGGGACGCAGCTGCAACCTGTGAATTCAGGGTCGCCGCTGATTGCGACACGGTGACCACTTGTTGAACCCTTATTGCGTGAATCTGAAGCACCTTATATGCTTACTCGTCGGCGGCCATCGACAGACAGTTTCGCTTGCGTCGCCAAGAGAGGAAAGCGGTCGCTGAGGCTGCGCTAGCTGCCGGGAACGGTCTTCGGAATACCGGGCTCAAGTTGTTTCGGGTAAGTCCACACCGGGTGCGGTACACGCATTTGCATTTCGTTTCCCAGTCTAAAAAAGAAAACATGGTCAAACTCACAAACTTGATGATTGATTTGTGGGGTTTAACTTCCCAAAACCACCGCATGATCATGAAAGACACCGTAGTGGAGCGTTGCGGAAATTTCGACCACCTGGGGTTCTTTAACGTGCACCCAAATTGGAGTACACGGGCCTACAACATTTCGGCCACCTTTATCGGAAATGCAGCCGCCACAGCCGGGATTTTATCCCGCGACTTGTGGGTCAGCAGCCGAGTACCTTAGCCACTAGACCACCGTGGCGGGGCCAAATTCATAAACTCGTGGCGCCAATTTAACTATATAATATTGTTCACTTGCATTTTTTAATCGTACCTTTACGTCTTAAACAAAAAAAAACATGTGAAAACCACTAAGCAACATTGTTTCCTCTGCACTTTTGTGTGTATGTTGCTAACTCTGCTTGGACTTTTTGTCCGTAGTTTTCTTAAATAAATGAATAAATAAATAAATAAATAAATAAATAAATAAATAAATAAATAACACAAAAGCCAATTGGATTTAATCCCGGCCGCGGCTGTCACATTTTCGGGGAAGGCGAAAATGCTTGCGTGTGCTTAGATTTATTTGCACGTTGAAGAAGCCCGGGTGAACGAAATTTCGGGAGACCTCCAGTGCGGCGTCTCTCGTCATCATATCGCGGTGGATTGGAACGTTAAACCTCAGCAAATATTATTACGTTATAACACAAAAGAACAATTTGGGTACTAGTTTCCTGAGTTATGAACCAGAAAGATTCCTCGGTTATGAGCTGCAGTATCAACCAGTACTCTGCTATGGACAGATTTTTACTTAATTTCATCGCGAGTCGCGTAACGTTCTGTTGTACTGTTTTGTTGTGCTACTCTCGATTATATTGACGTGTTAATACCACTCACTGGACATTTAACCCATCAAAAGCTTCCCAGTGTTGGCGTACTATAGCTTCAAAGTCCGTAGCCAAGAGAAGAGAAGAGAAATCGTAGAGAAGGAAATGCAGGGAGGTAAACTAGTTCAGGATAATTGGTTTGCTACCCTACATATGGGAGCGAGATTGGAGACAAACATTCCTCTTGATATGGTGGTGGTATGGCACTTGCTGATGGTCGTGGCTATCTGAAAAAAAAGGTACCTATTTTCAGTATTTATTCGCTCTAAAACACCTGCGCCCCTACCAATAAAAAGTCAGAGATGGGACGGGGGAGGGCCTAAGCTATGGACTTGCGTGCTGTAGGCCCGTAACTTACGAAATTAAGTTCCGTATTGCTACGTCCTAACACAATGATGTGATTATGAGAGACGCCGTCTTGGAGCACTCTGAAATGGTGACCCCTAGCGATATGAACAACCAGGGCGGCAACCTGAGCCACAGGGGCTTTATAGAATTTCGCTTCCATGAAAATGCAGTCGCAGCGGCTGGAATTCGGTCCCCGCGACAGTATAAGGTCAGCCGTGAGGCGCCGTAACCACTTGACCGCTAAGGCAGGTCAAGCCAGCGTTATCAATGATTTCAAAGACCCGGTGAGGATGACAGATGCATCCTGCTCTGAACTATAGAGTTAGAGATAAGTAATACGTACTCGAGCTACGATGTTTGCATACGTCGTACGTGATAATATTCGCAAAAAGAAATAAAAACGACTGGATCCAACCTATTAAAGGTGGTTTGATAAAGATGTAGGAGATCTTATATGGAAGAAACGCGAAACACACGCTCAGTGCCTCATTGCTTCTAATGTACCAGTCTGGTGGAACAGTTCCACCATCATTTAATTGCAGGGACCAGATATGCGGGGCACTTATGGTTTGCATTTTGACTCTCGGGGAAGGGCATGGGTCTAATGGGGGCGGGGGGGAGAAACTAGTGAGGGTGGGGGTGCCACTCACTCCCCCCCCCCTCAGTGGCGTCAGCCCTGCATCTTGATGTCTGCTGCGAATGAATGAATTTAGTTAATTGGTCAGGATTGAAATTTCGCAAGATCTAGGAAAAGCCGAGTAGGTGGACTCTTTTCTTTTTTTCGTATGTGTGGTAGGGAAGAAACGTTAATGTATGTTCGTGTGTTTATTTCTACGTGTGCGCGTTTATACACATCCAAAGTAGCAAAAGAAAAAAAAAACGTTTGAGAGGTTCTCTTAAGGCCCGCCCGAAAGCTGACCCCCATATTTTCTATGACATTGCATTGTCGAGTAACTCAGGCGACGAATTGCAACTCATGATTACGGAGTTAGACTAGGAGAGCAGAAAGGTGGGTCTTAAAGTTAATCTGCAGAAAACGAAAGTAATGTACAACAACCTCGGGAAAGAGTATAGCGCTTCGAGATAGGTAATAGTGCACTTCAAGTTGTAAAAGGCTATGTCTACTTATGGGAAGGTAATAACTGCATAGCCGAACCACGAGATTGAAGTAACTAGAAGAATAAGAATGGGGTGGAGCACATTCGGCAAGCACTCTCAAATTATGGCAGGTAGATTGCCACTATCCCTCGAGAGGAAGGTATATAACAGCTGTATCTTGCCGGTACTTAGCTACGGAGCAGAAACCTGGAGACATAAAAGGGGGTTCAGCTTAAATTGAAGACGACGCAGCGAGTAATGGAAAGAAAAATGGTAGGTGTAACCTTAAGAGACAAGAAGAGAGCAGAGTGGATTAGGGGACAAACGGGGGTTAAGGATATCATAGTTGAAATAAAGAAGAGTAAAAGGACATGGGCCGGGCATGTAGCGCGTAGACAGGATAACCGCAGGTCATTAAGGGTTACTAACTGGATTCCCAAAGAAGGCAAGTGAGTTAGGGGGTGACAGAAGGTTAGGTGGGCAGATGAGATCAAGAAGTTTGCGGGTATAAATTGGCAGGAGCAAGCACAGGACCAGGTTAACTGGCGGAACATGGGAGAGGCCTTTGTCCTGCAGTGGACGTAGTCAGACTGATGATGATTGTGATGATATTTTCTATGCTAAGCACTATAGCTATGTTTGCGGGTTAGTGCCTACCGGCAGTGAGCTTTTTCTTCCCTTTTCTTATTTTCTGTTCTATGCCCACTTTCATTTCCAGCCATATTTATCACAGTTACTAGATTTGGACCTACAAAAAAGAAAAAGAAAACGCCTATGAGTCACTAAGAGGGTGGGCAAAAGACGTGTTCTTGTCGAAGTGGTTACGGCACGCAACTAGAGAAAACCGTGTGAACGGAAAAGCACGGTTGCAGAATGGGAATACTACACGGCACAGCACGCACGAGGACGGAACAATCGAGCTGTGCTCCGCGTGTTCCCAGAGGCGTTCCAGTAACAATCGCACCTGCATTTCCTTTGCTCGCACCGTGTTACATCCTATACACCCCGTAATGTTATGGCAACAGGCTTCCAAAAGTAACGCCGAGCGGCGCCACTGCTGTCATCGTTCGCCATGCTCTTATACGCCCCGCAATGTTATGGCAACAGGCTTCCAAAAGTAACGCTGAGCGGCGCCACTGCTCTCATCGTTCGCCATGCTCTTTATACACCCCGCAATGTTATGGCAACGGGCTTCCAAAAGTAACGCCGAGCGGCGCCACTGCTATAGGGTGGCTAGACCACTGCTCTCATCGTTCGCCATGCTCTTTATACACCCCGCAATGTTATGGCAACGGGCTTCCAAAAGTAACGCCGAGCGGCGCCACTGCTATAGGGTGGCTAGACCACTGCTCTCATCGTTCGCCATGCTCTTTATACACCCCGCAATGTTATGGCAACGGGCTTCCAAAAGTAACGCCGAGCGGCGCCACTGCTATAGGGTGGCAAGACCACTGCTCTCATCGTTCGCCATGCTCTTTATACACCCCGCAATGTTATGGCAACGGGCTTCCAAAAGTAACGCCGAGCGGCGCCACTGCTATAGGGTGGCTAGACCACTGCTCTCATCGTTCGCCATGCTCTTTATACACCCCGCAATGTTATGGCAACGGGCTTCCAAAAGTAACGCCGAACGGCGCCACTGCTATAGGGTGGCTAGACCACTGCTCTCATCGTTCGCCATGCTCTTTATACACCCCGCAATGTTATGGCAACGGGCTTCCAAAAGTAACGCCGAACGGCGCCACTGCTATAGGGTGGCTAGACCACTGCTCTCATCGTTCGCCATGCTCTTATACACCCCGCAACGTTATGGCAACAGGCTTCCAAAAGTAACGCCGAGCGGCGCCACCGCTCTCATCGTTCGCCAGTGCTCTTAACACTCTTTCGCCACAACACTGCCACCCCATCTACTGCGCACGCGCCGAGATTTTGGGTTAAGCCCGCAGGGCGTCACAACAGTAAATATACTTGTCTATTTGTAGTGCTCCGGTTCGAACGATGACAACATGCGTGCACGTGTCCCTGCCGCTGCTGAGTCCGGTGACAAACCGCCTTCGGCGGCAGTTGTCTATCCCCGGTAACGCGCAGCTCGGCCGCGCGGGCGTCACGCCCAAACTTTAGCTTGGGTTCCCCGTATCCTAGGCGACTGAGTTAAACCATCCATTATGTATGTTGCGTGCCTTTGTATGTGAAAGTGGATAGAGAAGCCCCAACTTACCGTGTCTGCAAATATTTCCGTCAGTTTAACTTGCGCATTTCATGTTTGTTTGTTTTTTGTCATTTTATTATTCTCTTTCCTGCCCTCTCTTGGGGAATCTTTAATGACACAGAATTGTATCCTGCGTTCGCTTTTTCGTTATTTGCACTGTCCTGCAACAATGTTCATGAATAAGCCAGCCCAAGTAAGCGCACTCGTGCATTACAAATCGCAGAATGAGGCTGCTTGTTCTTTTCGTTCTCTCACAGAATGAGGCTGCTTGCACTGCTCGTCGTGGTGGCAGCGTTATGGTCCTCCGGTCATGGCCTTCGAATCGACAAGAAGACGGGTGCCTATGAGGACATTGTGGTCGCCATTGACAAGTCTGTGGAGCCCAACGAGCGAATCATCGACAACATCAAGGTACATTGCCTCCACAGCATGTTCTCCTTCTTTAGCATGCGTCGTAGCATGGGCGCCGTAAAACAGCACCGAGGTATTGGGTTTGAATCCCCACAGAGGCGGCCGTGCGCTGGAGGGCCTAAACGTGGTCATACATTGCACGCATGGTTGGGCAAGTTTTCATGTCCTGAAAAAAAAAAAATGGAGTGCTATAGGTGTGCTTAGAGGCGCTTCCATTAGATTGGGGAGTAAGTCTCGCCGCAGTAGCATCCCGACTCCTAGCGACTGACCTGGTCCAATAAAACGGGCTTCGCAATGAATTCAAACATAAAATTGGCTTCTGAAGGAGGAAATTTTCGTACTCTACGTCAGCTCTTTCCATGTCCGTGTGTTGCTTTTTACTTCTTCTTTCTTCAAATGTCATGAACCAACTGCCCCAAGGAAACGTTTTGCTAACTCATGAAATTGACATGACGGCGGGCTTCCATCGGTTCCTGGCTTTACGGAATAAAGATACAGTGCTATTGCGACGCAGCATCAGAGATATTCGGCTGCCGTTGCCGTCGAAACCTTCAAGGTCAAGGCCCTGCACATCAAACGTTGACGGGTCAGGTCTGGCTTATTGAGAATGCGCAGTAGACTTAGCACTTCCCTTACATGACTAGAAATTACCCCCCCCCCCGCCTACTTTCTAACTCCAGTGCCATGCGTGACAGTCATGCGACTTGCGAAGAAAAGTTACAGTCGTTTGTTTTTCGAAGACTTTCCCTTTAAGTGTTGTGTAACAGACCAATAGGAGCTATTGCTATTCTAAACTATTCTAAATGAGAGCCATTGCTATTCTATGAATAAGAGCTATAGCTATTCCTATTCTAAACGGTTACGGTATGATCGCACTTAACTTGCTTCTCGAAGGCCCTGTTCCGCTCTGCGTCGGCGTTTCTCCACCGGGCGACACGAGGCCTCGTCCACTTTGGCAGCGTGACCATCGCCATACCTGACACGTGGCCCGTTCGAGCACAAGCACGGAAAACCACGGCCAACATGTTCCCGGTGGCCGACGTGAGGGTTGCCACACCGAACCCGCAGTACGGTGACACTCCGTACACGCTGCAGCCTCGGGGGTGCGGTGAGCGGGGCGAGTACGTCCACCTGACGCCACGCTTTCTTAGCGACATGAACAGCTCCATGACCGAGGTCTACGGCAGTCCAGGTGAGGACTTCCATCAGCCACTATGTCGCCTGTATAGTCTCCCATACTGTGTGAGTGATGTTAAGTGAAAAGGAAGAGGAAAGTGAGCCCCGTAACTGTCTCTCCGGGGGAGGACACCTCAACAGTAGCTCACGAGGGGTGGGGGTAAAGGAGGGATTAAAAGGATAGGATTAAAAGGTAAAGAGATAGAGGTAGGAAGGAGAGAGCCAGGCATAGGGAGAGTGAACGACTAAAAACGACGGAAGTAAAGAGGAGATAAAAAAAAGATGGACACGGTCGCAGAAGTCCGAGGACGGGGCACCACTCGGCGAGAGCTCTTGTCGGCGCCAGGAGATGGCGTAGGGCGAGCACAGTCGGCCAGAGCTGCACTGTCGTCGGAGATCGTGGAGGCACAACCGGTCGGCACGAAACCCAGCGAGCGAGTCCGTCTCCCATATTAATATACCATCTGTATTTGGCAGTGTCGAGGAACAACTTGCCTTTTTAGCGGAACTTGTTGCTTGGCGATGTTTAGGAGTGCACAAACGGCTGGCTGACGTAGTACATTTCGCTTTTCTAACACAATTTGAGTGAAACCGGGAATTATCAGAGTCAACGCCAATCGCTTGACCTCTGACCGGCAGCTTGCCCGGGGTGTACCATGCTGAATACGTGTCTGGTGTAGGTCTCGGCAAACCTTCTACGACTCGCTCACAGTTAGGGTTACTCAGTCTCAAAGTGACGTGCTAGTGCGAGCGTCAGTGAGTCCCGAGTAAAATTTTGATGAAATTTATTTTAAATGAACCCGGCTGGGCTGACGCAAGCGATTCGCGTTCAAGCCAGCTCGTTTGAGTATTCGTGATGAACTTGAGTTCATTAAGCTCATGTGAGTATAAATTCCATCAACGTCTTTTCGAGTGGTCCTGTAGAATCTAATAAGGGAGAGAATATATATTTCTGGGTATGCTTGTGGAAGTTTCGGCGCATGTGCCAGCCTGGGCCCTCAGGGTTTGCTTGTCCGTTTCGAAGACCTGAAAAAAAAACGCACAAAGACATGCTTTTGATTGCAGCCTACATGATGGTGCACGAATGGGCCCACTTCCGGTACGGAGTGTTCGACGAGTACGGCGACCCGGAGAGCTACCGGTACCCGAGCCTCTACTGCGAGTTTGGCATGGTAAGGTTGCGTGCCTCGAGAAACTCGGCAGCGCGCGTCTGCCTTCACAAAGCACGGACTTGCCTCGACACAGGGGTGCTCTGCTTGGCGCAGGTACGCGCCAGCACCTGCTCGCAACATCACAAGTTCAAGGTGTACACGGATTCCGGAGAGCCGTGCCGCATCTACAAGGGATGCCGCGTCTCGTCCCTGTGCAAGTCCCGGTTCTTGAGGAACGACAAGGACCCGGTCACATCGTCCATCATGTTTATGCCGTACATCAACGGGGTAAGTATATAATCGTACACGGAAGTCCTTGATTGTGGATCCCTCTTCTGCAGCCTATTGCGTGTATTCACTTCACTGTACTCAAAGAGAGGAGAACAAACTTCAAATTTCAAATGACCTTAGATTGTGCGTCCCAATATCTGGGATTTTACGTGCCAAAAAGTACGATGTGATTACTGAAGCACGCCATGGTGGAGGGCTTTGCAAAGTTCGGCCATCCGGTGTTCCTTAATGTGCCCTGAAATCGCGCAGTATACGGGCCGCGGCCTCCATCGAAATGAGGCTGCCGCGGCTGGGATATCGAATATGCATGTCTTCATAATCGCAAGGCAGCACTAAAACAAATAGGAGATGGATGGATAGCACGGGTGTTACCGAATTCTCTCCTCTTGTTAGGACGACTGTAGTCATCGCCTAAAATGCCTTTAGCATCGCCGTCTGTATAGGACACTTTTTCTTCCCGCATTCTCGAAAATTCTCCAGCGTAGAGATATAAATTCAGCAGTGTCAGGAGACAGTGTGACTTAGACGTTAATAGTATCCGTTCATTGAAGCTATGACGATGAAACTTACAATAGAGTTTTTCAAATGATAACGTGCTCATCTCTCTCTCAAATAATTCACTACTTGAATATGCTGTCTCTTGAATAATTTACAGCTTAGAAGTAAACTTATTATCACACTCTACATCTCGCAGGTTACAGAATTTTGTGACAAGGACGGTGACAAGAAGCACAACGCTCACGCCCCCAACAAGCACAACCACCTTTGTGAGCGCAAATCTGTTTGGGAAGTGATCAGCGCCAACGATGATTTCAATGGGTGAGCAGATTATTTGGTCACTCGCAGGTGACTTTTCGTAGCTCAAGTTTCGTGGCAAGATCATGTATTAGCATAGCCTCCTATATTTTTTCATGCCCACCGAGTGGCCCGGGAGCGGAGCAAGGCGCCCCGCCCGTACCTTCTATTTCATGCGCTCGCCACCACACGGCGCTGTAACCCCATACCCACTCCCAGAGCAGGCGACGCGACTACGCTGTTGCGCGCGTGCTTTTGGAGAGAAACTTGCGTTCGTATTAGAGATGGAGCTGTAAAATAAATGCGCAGGTTGCATTGGTGTTTCTTCATGATGCACAGGGGTGATAGAAAAAAAAAACGCGAACAGCGCGGCGCGATCTTTGCATCCCGCTGTGACCCTGGTGGGAATAAAAATTAAATATGCTAGAATAGTTTTATTCTAGTGGCTTTCAATTATCATGCAGGATACGTCTCCATTTTCGTTTGTCCATTGCTGAAACCGAGGATAATGACGACACCTGCACAGCTCTGTCCACCTGCACGGTGGACAGAGTGACGGTGGACAGTGCTCGCTTGCGTCGTTTTCCAGAGGTAGCGGCAGTTCGCTTGCGGTGCAATCCATCGGTGATAAATCTTGAGAGTCGACGTCGACGGACGGCAAGTCATTGCGAGGAAGTGAAGGGGTCTCCAGTTGGCTCTCAACTGCTCTTCGTTTCCGCGGTGGTGTGTTCACTGGCGCAGCTGCCTTGCGTTTTCTCACAAACGCGTCGCTTCCCTCTCTCTTTTTCGGAGGCTGCAGTTACGGAGGATACTCTTCGAAAATGCTGGGAACAGTGTCTTTCTTGAGTTTGCGAATTTTGCAGCCCTCCTTGAAGTCGGAGGAACCGAAGTGTCGGCTGCATACAGTCGATTAGCACGACGACGTATTCGGTGCCCAGTCGTCCCGAGAAATGACCTTTAGCCATTTCGCTCGAAGTTCCGGATCGCTTGGTATCTCGTGGATCGATATGCCCGGCGTCCGTTGTTTGCTCGAAGACTTGCAGCGTGGTACGCAGCAGTACGGCATCTTGTCGGGTACAGAACACCCTTACTGATTCCACACTGCAGATAGAAAACCGAATTCGTATGTGAAAAGTAATGCAGCATGAATTTGCACCGTAAATCACAGTTTTTTGCGTAGCGAACAATATAGATTGTGACGGCGCTAGCAACTCACACATGGACCCGTAGAATAGTAAACAAACGGTCGCTTCATTCAGTGGCACTGAACATTATGGATCAGAACGCTGTTAGAACAATAAACGTTCATGTAAATAATTCAGTGTAAAATGATCAAGGAATTAAAAGCGACAGTATAAAGCTATGTATTAAACGTACTTCCGCTTGCAGCGTTCCGAATTTGTGCTACGATGGCGTAGGGCTGCCTCTTACACTTACACCAGAGACCACGTTAACATTAGCGGTCAGATTTGCAGTGACATTGCGTTCTTGTCACGTTAAATTGCATATACCATTTGTTGTGCTTCCCTGATAGTCCAAACAAAAAAAAACATAATTAAAACCGTTGCTTCCGCAAGACACACAAGCTTACCTGCGACAAACACGACGGACAAGGAACAACTTTTGCTTGTAGAGCTACTTTTGTAGGTACTTCGAGGGCTTCGAGGTGCCTCAACACGTTGCAGCGTAGCGAACTTTGCTGCTATGCTGACTATGCTTGGTACATTCAAGAGCATGTACGGGCATGGATGGATGGATGCTATGAGCGTCCCCTTTATAACGGGGTGGTGACAAGTATGCCACCAGGCTCGACAAAAAAAAAAAAACTTTTTTCTTTTTATGTTGGCCTAATGCCTCTACTTCGATAAATTCTATCTTAATAGAAAAAAAGGTAAATTTTCAGCTTAAGTTCTCTGCCATTTACGGCACACTGTCCATATTTTATTTTTCCAATATTTATTTTTGTCCTTTCTATCTAATTTTCTGCCACCAATACTCTAACCGTCTCTTACTTATTTCAATCGCGGGTGTGTTCAGCTTTCCATTGTTGTCCCTAAAACCCAAGGCTTCCTGTAGGCTCGTGCCCAAACGTACACCTGGGTGGATATCTCCACATTCAATCAGAACATGCTCCGCCGTTTCCTTATCTTTCCCGCAGCATGTGCATTGTTCTTCTTCTTTACTGAATCTTGCTTTATAACTACGCGTTCTAAGGCAACCCGATCTCGCTTCAAACAGTAAAGCGCTTCCCCTTGAATTATCGTAAAATGCCTCCCTCCTTATTTCATTTTTGCCCTTTCGGTAGTTACTCAAAGCCGGTTTTTTCTCCATAGCTGCCATCCAGTAAATCCTCTCCGCCTCCCTGACTTTTCCCTTAACGCTCTTTGTTGACATACGGCTTACAATACCAGCCGTATACTTACTAGTGAGTCTTCTAGTTCTTTTTCTCCACTGTGTGTCCACGCTCTTCCTATACAAATAACGGAACACCTTCTCTGCCCATCTACTCTCCTTCATATTTCTTAGCCTTTCTTCGAACCTTATTTTGCTCTGCGCTTCCCTCGCCTCAAAACCTGCCCACCCCATATCGCCCTTTACAGCCTCGTTTGTCGTCTTCCCGTGAGCACCCAACGCGAGGCGTCCCACAGTCCTTTGATTTACATCCATTCCCGCTTGCACCTCTGCCCTCATGCACACCACTGAGTTCCCAAAAGTAAGCCCTGGAACCATTACACCCTTCCACAGACCTCGAAGCACCTCATACCTATTGTATCCCCACAACGCTCTGTGCTTCATTATTGCCGCATTCCTCTTTCCTTTTGCTTGCCGAGGCAAGTATGGGGTGCGAGCGCCCCTTGCGGAGAAGGCAGGCGTAAATCGAGGAGGAAGAGTAAGGGCAGCGGACGGCCTCCGCCGCTCCACTGCGCGGGCATAAAAAAATATAGGAGGCTATGGTATTAGTTACCGTGTGGACAGCTCGACGTGGTACTTGGCAGTGGCACCTCTTGCCTTGTTTTTGTACGAACAATAATAATGATTACCATTCGTGCGCCTCCCTCGAAGGTTATTTATAGCCGCTATGTTTCAGACAACCAACATTGGTCACATGTTCTCTGATAGTATCCAGCAAGCATTGCTGAAACTATGGACGCGGCTTCCAATGAGCCCCTTTCAGGCGCGCTGGCGGGCTGCGTTGCTCAGCCCAGGATTCGGTCACTAAATCTGGGTGGTCCGTCTGACCAAGGAAGGTGCTGCAAGCCACTTGGTCATCTCATTGGCGGTAACCCAACTTGGAAATTTATTGGAACTCACTCATTCACTCGCTAAGTCACTCCCTCATCGAACGATAAAAAAGTCGTGGTAAGAGTAAGACCTTTTTTTTTGCTGGGATGTTGAAGAGAAAAATAGATACACCTCTTCGTAACGAGGAATCATCAGGATGCTTAGGTTTCAGTGTTTAATTGAAGATAAAATAAAACAGGAGGGGGGGGGGGGAGGGGAGAACTCACCGGTATTGGCTAAATGCGGGAATACAAACGGAATTTTCCAGATACTGCGCCCTCTCACGTCGAGAGAGCCGAAGTATATAAACTCAAAGTGCGGATAGGCTGACTAGGGTAAAGTTGTTCAGACTGGCCTTTGACAAACACAGACAGTCTCATCGAAACGCTGGCCGGCTTGTCTAATGCACTCGTGCTCGTTCAACCCATTCGCGCTATGCCCTCGCGTTGGGTTTCTATTCTGCTCACTGAGCCAGCAAAATAGTTGTCTCCACACTCAACACGAGATTGATCATTCTTTTTCTTTTTCCTTCTTCTTTTTTTTGCAGTATCGCTCCTGCCGACCTCTCAAGGAACGTCGATGTCAATTTCACCGAAGTCCAAAAACGAGAAGGAATTCTCGGCAGGCTGATATTTGCCCTTGACATTTCGGGCAGCATGGCGGTAAGTTGCATCTGTCCTACAACGTGCTCACTCTTAGGTCAAGAACGTGGTGCGTCGCGAGTTGTCATGAGCTGTACTAGGAAGACTAGACTTGAACCTTAGTTCCTTTTTTGTCTCTTTGCACATATTCAAGCGTAAACTTCGAATACAAATTCCCGTTCGCGATTTATCGTTCGCTATTTAGCGCGGTTTTCGAGGCTGCCGGATCATCGGTACTTAATTTACACCAGCACTCGGCCTCCCGGACCTGTTTTTGGGCCCTGACTGCAGCATCGGCCCGGCGAATGCGAGCTCTTTCACGCTTCCTCTCTCGGCGCTCTTCTAGGATCGTAGTAGGAGTGGATGCGCGCGTTCTCGGCTGATTCGACGCCTCGGATTCGACGGGATGAGTGACGTCCCTTACAACGCAGTCAATGGCACACGTGCTTGGGTGCGATGCTGAGAACGATGTGACTGATCGCACAGCCAATGGAGACCACTCGCGACACCAACGCCGAACGGTTTATCGTTTTTTTAGCCATGTGCAAATTTCGCTGTATATTCTTACTGGCAGAATCCTGGCGCAATTTTCGATCTCAAAAGCCTTTGTTCTGGTGAGCATGGTAGTCCCGAAGTAACTCCTCCACCCCCTCCCGTGAAGCTTCTCCTACCAAAAAAAAAAAGGGCAGAACGTGGCACAGAAAAAATGAAGGCGGATTCGGAACTAGAGAGAAAATAAGAAAGAAAGAGAGGACGGTCTTTCTAGAGATAATTCTTCCAGTACTTACAAAGGCAGTTACTCAGTAAGGAGCAGAATATTCAGGCCGAGAAAGTGCTAGGAACAATTCAGGGAAACAAAATCCTATCTGCTGGCACGTAGCAGAAGTCTTCAATACTAAAGTGTTGAAGGACTCTGCTCGTAGTAAGTCAGGCTTGGCTCTTGTTCGTGACAAAATTTGCGAAGCCATGCACACAAGGCTCATATGTGGCTAATTGTCCTTTGTTTTGCTCTAGGACTACAACCGCATCGGGCACCTGAGAGAAGCGGCGAGCCACTTCATCCGGGATGTGGTACCGGTCGGCCTGGAAACGGGACTGGTCGTCTTCCACTCCTCAGCGTACGAGCAATCATCGCTGACGCCTCTAAATGACTCGTCAGCGCGCCAGGAGCTGGTTGCGAAGGTGGAGAAACTACAAGCTGACGGAGGCACGTGCATCGGCTGCGCCTTGAGACTTGCTCTACAGGTAAGCACGTGTGTCTCTTCTGATGGACGTACACAAGGGTAATATGGGGGAGGGGCAGGGACGTGCAGAACCGCTGATACATCGTTGAAAAAAAAACGATATTGGACCGGTCGAAGTAAGCTTTACTCGCGTATAGACCCGTCGATGGTGTATATATAGCAATGGTCTAAAGCTCACCCGATGCCCCGCCGTGGTGGTGTAGTGGCTAAGGGACTGGGCTGGTGAGCCGCAGGTCGCGGGATTAAATCCCGGCTGCGGCGGCTGCATTTCCGATGGAGGCGGAAATGGTGTAGGCCCGTGTGCCCAGATTTGGGTGCACGTTAAAGAACCCCAGGTGGTCGAAATTTCCGGAACCCTGCACTACGGCGTCTCTCATAATCATATGGTGGTTTTGGGACGTTAAACCCCACATATTAACCAATCAATCAGGTTCACCCGATGGAGCGGGCTGCAGTCATAGTTCCGCAGTTAAGGGACGAGGCATTGTAGAAGGTTGTAGTGGGAGACAGAAGTTTCAACAAGCCGTGAGCTAACGTTTCTATATTTCAAATAAGTTACTTCCCATATACCACGAACGGGTCTCTTCCTTAGGTGATCGGACGTCAGTATTCGAGTAAGACATTGATAGTGATCTCTACAACAACCAACATCTGGCAACAATTCTGAAACTTTAATTTTTTTCTGTTTTGCTTCATGGTTATAAGGACGGTTACCACATGAGAAGCGTAACGAAAGGAATGTTTTCGTGCAGCCACATGCTAGTAACTTACGAAGAGCTCCAGCAAGAAAAAGATATACGGGACAAAGAAAGACATATGTCTACCAGGCCGCTAGCGAAAGGTTCGTAGGCCACGTATAAACTCATGGTGTACATAAAACTTCGAAGTAGGCAGCATCGCTTCTTTTGTGTGCGTATCTGCCAAAGTACCTTGCTATAAGTCTGTTCGATACTTAAGATTACGCGGAGAAAGGTGAGCGCTATGACGTCATGATATATATTATATGACGTCACGAGGAATCGATAAATAACCTCGAGGACTGTATTCACTCATCTTGAACTTCGATACTGTGCAAACTCTTGACACGGGCCAAAGAAAAGCAAACGTACAACGTGGTGATGCCTCTTTCTTTTTCTTTTTTACCTACCTTAAAGTAGTACAAGATGACTCCTAACCAAATGCTCCATCTGGTCGTCTTGCTGCTGTATTCACCCTCGGGGCGTTTTCTCTGACCAGGCGCTTTCCTGCTAAACGAATGGTCTCTCCTCTACCGTAGAAGTGTAATTGACTACAGTCGACTACAAGATAAAAATAAATACAAGCTGCACGTACAGCCGTCACCAGGCCTTTCACGTCATTCAGGCCGTGGGCGACATCTACAGTCTATCGTCCGTCAAAGTTCGCTTTCTGGACGTTCGATTTTCAAACAACCACGTGCATGAAGTCGAAGATGACGTAAACTTATGTGCCACTTGTCTACCACGGCTTTCTGATGACAGCCCGGTTGCCCAATCCTCCGTGTAATAATCGTGCATTAATACAATATGCCACAGCCAGAGGCAAGCGCAATTGTTCGTCGTTGTAAGGGAAGGGGGGGGGGGGGCACGCAAAGTGTTTCCACAGCACCTCCTCCTCCCTGTTTGTGGAATCCAAATGAAACAAGCGGTCGAGGGGAAGCAAAACTGAAAATTAGCGATTACATTTTTTTTCACAACGGTCTGAATGGATCCGACAAAGCGAAGTTACGAGACAGACATCGCACCTATGAAATGATTAGGGGAGGGAGATTCCCCCAATTTCTATGACATTGTTACAGTATAGTGCATTTGAAATCAACATGCATTTAAATCACCTTTTCCGGTTCTGCGGTGCTGACGCACTCCCGGAAGTGCATGCATATAAATATTGGATAATGTGAACGGAAGAACGACCATATTTTTAGAGCATCAAACACGTTATGTGAAGGCGACGGGTTCGGTCTCTGCCGGTGACACGTTGCAATTTATTCCCGATTATGCCGTAATTAGTACGATATGGTTACCGCAAATAACGTGCCCCGTACAATCTTCGGCTTCATTGTCTGTTGACTTCCATTAACATTGTGTCTAACAAATAAAATCAAGTTCCCTGCCTTCGTTCCCCTATAAGCGTCACGTCTTTGGTCTTCTCTCTCTTCTACACCACCCAGATGTTCCAGGCGAATGAGCAGTCTGCTGCCGGTTCTGTCATCATCCTCATGACCGATGGCGAAGAGAACAACAGTCCATACATCAGAGACGTTTTGAACGACTTGATCGACGCTCAGGTGGTGGTCAACACCATTGCCTTCGGCATGAACGCCGCGGAGAGGCTGGAAGAGCTGGCGCGACAAACCGGAGGCAAGGCCTTCGCCCTCCGCGACGGCGAGTCTAGCGCAACCATCGCTCTCGAGTCGGCCTTCCTGGACGCAACCACAGCCATGATGGACGATGACAAGAAACCGGTTGTGGTGAGTTGATTGGTGTCGTTCTTGTCTGTTTATTGCATAGGTCAGCGAACTCACTCTGGCTCAGATCGAGTCGTGAGTCTGAGTCTGAGGGAGTCCGGGTCAGTAATATTTTCGTGACTCTGAGTCCGAGTGAGTCCGAAGCTCGAAACATATTTCATGAGTGAGTCTGACTGAGTTCAACAAGTTTTGCCGACCTATGGTTTATTGGAATCAGTAATGTTTTTTTCCCGTATGAAGGAGGGCCTATAAAAACAAAAAAAGTCAGCAGTGTGGAAAGTTGGGCAAGATGGTGAAGGTTCATTACAGCGTAACTGTGCCCTGGAACGATACACGAAGAGAGAAGCAAGACAAACAAGCGCAGACTAACCGCTGCGTTTACTAAATGATCAAATGAGCTTCTTTGGCATGTCATATGGGTTTATATTGTTAATTAAAACGGCTGATTTCATCATTCAATAAATCAATTTGTTAGTCGGCGCTTGTTTGTCTAGCTTCCTTTCTCAGTGTATCGTCCCAACACACCATTTGATTATAATGAACAAAACAGAAATCTGGAAGGCATCAAAAGTGGGTACATATTGTGGAATTCAGTGAGTGATATCGGGGTATAAAGACAGTGCAATGGAGTGGAAGTGTTGGGCTCACAATTGCGAGGAATCTTGACGGATTCAGAGGTATGCGTATTTTCCTTCGTTCGTGTTTAACAATTCACACTATCTGCAGAAGTGAAAGAGCAAAGGACAGGCGCTCAACATTTCTATTGTCTCCCCAGAAGTCCACTGTCAGAAGTCCAGATATTCTGTCAGATGTCCACATGGACCTCTGCCATTGGCGTAGGCAGTAGGGTGCTTTGAACTGTTTATATATATAGAGTACGTAAAATGTGTATATACACGCACATGGACAAACACGCGCACGAAACTACATGGAGCATGATTCAACCCCTCCCCTTCCTTCATTTCCAAAAAAAAAATACTAGCTACTCCACTGGCCTGTACTATAACTTTCTCAATAAGCTATTCTAATACGTTTTCTTTCTCCATTGTCGCTTCTTCAATCGGATTGTCTTTGCTGACAGCGTACGTGCCAAAAGCGATTCATGTGAAGTGTTTTCCCTTCTATAGGCAAGCAGAATTCAGGTGGCGGCCTTACGCTTGTGTCGGCCTCGCCACCTGTGAACACGCCTTCTACAATTCATGAAAAAAAAAACGGTAAACTTGCGTTGTTGAACATGTGAAAGATGAAAAAGCCTAGAGCAATGAATTCGTCTGAAGTTGCCGCCACGCAACAGCTAATTCCAGGAGGGCGTATGTGTCTGACGGTAGGAAGTACTTCTGACTTGGTTTGTAATGTTGAAGTTGCGAAGGTGTGTTGTAGTCAAGAGTTCGACCGACTCCTTCTGGTCAGATTTCATGATGAGGATGTAGATGCAGTCACTTAACAAGTCAAGGTGAAAGAACAGCGACGTTTCGGGACTGGTTCCTTGTTCACACTAATGTCAACGAGAAACCCGTGTGGGTCCCGAAATATCTGTTATTCTTTCATCTTGACTTGGTCCAGTGACACACCTAATGTGAATAAGAAACCCGTAATCGTCCCGAAACATATCGGTGTTTTTTCACAGTGGCTTGGTCTGTGACTGCATCTATACACCGTCGTTACGCTGTGTTGATCATGACTTTCATCTCCACCTCTTAGATCTTCGAGCAAGCGGCCAAGATTTCGGACAGGCGAGAGTTCCCGATCCTGGTAGACGCCGATCTGGGAAACTCGACCATCGTTGCAGTGCAGTCCAAAAAGGCATCCCTTCTTGAGGCGGAGCTGCGCTACCCCGACGGCAAGATCTGCCACGACTGCATAGAGTCCGATCCAGCAGCCAAGAGCGGAAGTTACATCAACTTCAGAATACCTGGCATCGCTACGGTAGGTCAAGAAGGATTTTTCATTTTGGGGGGTTTTACGACTCAGAACCACGATCAGATTGAGAGGACTGCCGTAGCTGGGGACTATGGCATAACCTTGACCCCCAGGGTCAGTGGCGTTGCAAGGGGGTGGCACAACGGGCATGTGCCTCTCTCAAAAGTTTTTTCCTCAATGAGATCAGATCATCATCATCATCATCATCATCATCATCATCATCAGCAGCAGCAGCAGCAGCAGCAGCAGCAGCAGCAGCAGCAGCAGCAGCAGCAGCAGCAGCAGCAGCAGCAGCAGCAGCAGCAGTAGTCCGACTAAGCCCGGGGCTGGGTTAATTAGTTGGTTGTTGAAATATTATTCCAGAAAACACCTAGTGCTTGTTTCGCAGCTTAGTGGTGCGCATACCGTTAGGGCAATCGATATCGCCCACCTCCTAGAATGGCAGTGTGGCGTACCAATTCACATTTCCGCCCTTAACTGACCGGAGGTCGGCGCTTCGGAAAAACCCGGCGAAATATGTGCGTTTGCGCTCTTGTCAAACGTAACGACGAGTCCTTTTTTGCGTGAACCAAGCTGAAACGCCCAATTTCCTTTTCATTCTTACTTGTAATGCCTTGCTTTTTTTGTTTCTCGTGGGTTGAGTCATTTGGGAAGTAGTGATTAGTTGTAGGGCGTTGGAGGGCGTTCTAGTTCATCAAGCTCTTGTTCCAGAATGTCCCACTGGGGGCTCAAGCTGTGTCCTACATTTACTTTGATTTCTCGATGACTATGGTCGAATACTGCTTGACAAATCTACGGAGGACTCGCGCAGATGATCGTTGCACGGCAACCGATCGCCTCCGCGACTGGAGAGATAGTGCCGCTCATACACTCGGCAATGTACTCCGAATTCGCGGTCACCGGTCGCCCGGCTCATTACGTCACTTCGCAGTGCGCGCCTACTTGTGCCAAGCATGTGTGCATCCGCCTGTGCAGAGTATATACCGCGAACGTGCAAAGTTGTATTCGCCGATATAGAGCACTTCTGCGCATGATACGTTTTCGAAGTTAACAAGCAGTCACCTTTCACTCTGACATAGCATGTGGTTTGCGTTTAGTGGACCTTTATGTTGTGCACAAGTATGCTTCACTTTGTCTCCTCCGTTGTCGTACAGCCGGGAACCTGGACTCTAGTGGTGTCCCAAAAGACTCCAGGTGGTGAAGCTGCCGACGTGCACGTGCGCGCCACGTCTCTGGCTGGCGATCGCTGCACGGAGCCCGTGCAGGTGCGCGCTTTCCTCAAGCAAGCGGAGGTGAACAGCGCCAAGGAGGCTGTCATCTACGCGGAGGTCACCAAGGGCGCCCAAGTGGTCCTCCATGCCAAGGTCACCGCTACCGTCATCAGGCCCAGGATGCCTTACGAAGTCGACGTAGAGCTGTTTGACGACGGACTCGGTACGTTTCACGTCTCCGATCTCGTGTAGGCAAGTTGTAAACCGAGCGGGAAACACAGCGAACCTGGTGGCAAGAGAGCGAGTTGATCAAGAAAACGTCGTTTTGCACCATGCAGCATAGGTCCATGACCTATGCTGCATGGACGCCTTACCATGCAGCATAGGTCAGGCGTCCGTGCTAGTCGCACGGTCGCAAATGACCGCTTTGGACGCAAAGCAGCTGCTTTGCCTATGTCGCTTACTGCTCGATTGCCAGTCGCACGACTGACGTCACTAGCTCTCAACCAATCAGATGTTCTGGAACATGACGATGGCTGATTTTGTTAGGCAATTGCAGTGTCAGTTGAAGTGAATTCTGTGTGAACGTTGCCAGACCCGTATGGTCCGTGACCTGTGCTATAGTCCCACGTGTGAATAAGCTTTTACTCAGTGATAGAGCAGCGGTACCATCACTACACCAGTACCTTCATAATTAGGCATCTTTAAGATTATGTATACTGTTTTACACAAAACTTTTAATACTTTATGTGCTTCCTCTGAATTGTAGCCTCCAGAGGCCGACAACCCGTGAACCGCACTTGGCCTGCAAGGCCGCATCAACGTCGTTTCTCTCCCCTCATTGGCCTTGTCACTTCTAACCTGAATGAGGAAACGTTTTAAAATAAATGTTCTTTTGCATCTTATTATCATAAATTGCGAATTCTTCACATGTGCGTGTATTTATGTCACTGTTTTCTGTCTCTTTTTTTTTTGCATTTCTGACACTCACCGAATTTTCCTCTCTTCGCCTGCAAAGCGCCTTCAGCATTGCCGTGCGACCCTCAAAAGGTTGCCGACGCCTGGTCTAGACCACAGACCTTTCGACCACATAATATTACAGTTACATTTGTTTTTTTTTACTACGAAAGCAGTAAAATTAGGACATTCGAGGCGCATTTTCGCCGTCGCCGTGAGGTTCCCGATAAAGTAGAAATGGATTACATTCTGCGAAAACCCCGGTGCACCATGTTGGTTAACCTGTTAATGCAGTGTAATGACCCAGAGAAGACCTGCGTAGTACCGGAAGCACCTCCTACGCGCCATCGCTAGAAGTCCTTCAATATCCCTATATATGTTGAGTTAGCAATCGTCCTACGTGTATGCATACGTTGTATAGTTGTACCCTCTTAAGCAAATGCCGAAGTCACGCCGAATGTCCAGCGCTCAAACGTTACACTGTTTAAGGGTCTCCAAGTTCTCCAATATTAACATCGAATGTATATTACGAACACGTGCCATCACTAAAGCCCAACAGCATGACAAGTTCTCACGCAGATGGCGCGTAAATTGCCTATGCTGTTTTCGGCGCAGCACTTGTCTTCCTGCATGTGCCCACTTTCTTAGACGCTATACACCTTTTCACAGGAAGGAGAAAAACACCGCCATGATGGGCTGTGCGCTGGAGTACAAAGGCTAAGGGCGCCGCGTTGTCAGTGCATTTTCGAGGGGACGCGCCAATTCGCACAGCCCAAGGAGGGCTATGGCGGCGCCCAGGGAGGCGTTTATGAAAAGGTGAATACACTCTCGAATTTCAGGCGCTGACGTGACGGCCAACGACGGCATCTACAGCGCCTACTTCACGCAGTTCGACGGCGTCGGCCGTTACTCCGTCTCGGCTCGCGTCGTCAGCGGCAACGACTCCGTCGTCGTGCGAGGACGGAAGGCGTCCGGAGGTCTTCCCGCACCGCAACTGATAGGTATGTCCATTCTTACATTGTGTAAGGAATATCGTGGGCAAACGCGTGTCAGAAGAACGTTGCTCGCATCCTGCTTCGCATAGATGCAGCATACCAAATCAGTGCACGAGTCACAGGAAGTTCTGCGCGGCACCCCTCTTTCAAATAGAAGTGTTCTAAAATGATCATTTCACTAACCTGGATTTATACACAACATACGGGTAAAGACATTGCGGCTTGAGCCATTCTGGAGAATAGTACTGCAGGAATGTCCAGGTATAGGTAACTATAGTTTGCACACATAGTGCACAAAGGCGTGGCAGACACGGACGAGCGTATACGTACCTACACCAACTAACTCTTCCAACGGCAATTTTTTTTATGGGACCGTATACACAATAACAGTGGTGCAGCCCCAAACAGAGACAGTCTCCACGAGTGCGGCGAGCTTGCGTTGCTCAGCTTGAACACTCAGCACTGCTAGGTGTCCAGCGAGCCGAGCATGCCGCCAAGGGCCAGCGCTCCACGGCCGATGCCTCGGCAGACCACAGGCCATGCTATTAGACATGGTTAGGTTATTCTAACAGCGTGGTCCCAGCCCATTTTACTGAATGAAGGTGCAGCTAACAAAGCTCTTTTTTACCTGATCTGATGCATTAAAACAACCTACAATCGGCTACGACCTAGGTGTATACGTAAGCAGCACACACAGAGAACTTCAATAAACGTTTTGTATCCAATCATAATTGCTAATTTTGGTGACGTCATCTCCGTTCCGCTTATTTCAGACTTTGGGTGTTTCCACACACACATACACGTCATTTGTTTTAAGCTGTTCGCATGGATGTCCAGGCCCATTTCATCACACATTCTGACGTCGCAGCACAGCCGAAGATCATATTTTAAGTATGAACGATATAACCCTTACTTTTCTGTACCCGTGCTACTCACACTGCCACAGTAAAATTTTCGCGACTGTAAAGCAAACCGCGAGTCGCACTGCATTAGATACGCCAATGACAGCAATGCCAACTCTCGCTGGTATCCTTCACACGAGAGGAGGCTGTGCCACACCTTCGCACAAATAAGCAAGACCCCGAAAAGAATTGACGCCATTATCCGCGATGCTACAGAGAAAGCTCTGGATCTCCCTATGGCTACTCCCCCCCCCCCCCCCAACACAAAACTCAGGGCGTTGGGTGTGCTCAACTCCTATACGGGAAGCGCACCTCATAAATCACTATGCGAGGCTTATGCAGACGTCACCCAGGCGGCACCTGCTCAATCGGTTCCACATTTAACGCACTTGCACTCCGGAGGAGGCGGAGCGTATTCCAGAACTTGGCCGCCAAATGCTCTGGGTCTGCCCGCTCCCAACTAACATGTACACGCCCACGCACGAAAGCAGGCGACTAGTGTGGGCTCGTACGCTTGAAAGACAATGCCGTTCCCGGCCTACCACGTAGACATATCAGGGCCGAGGCCCAAGGGATTTTACGCGGCCGCTGCAGTTCACCAGGGAATGCACGTGAACGGGCTCTTCTTCTGGACACAAAATTATGAGCGGGCTGAGGAAGTGGCGATAGCGCTTGCTGCCGCAGATCACAATTCGAAGACAATATTAACAGATACCACCCAGCAGGGTAAATATCCTTCTTAGCTAGCCGTATTATAAGACAGGCTGTCGCTGATCTAACCCGGAAACCCATTAGTTGGGCACCTGGCCATAAGAGTTTACGTGGTAACGAGGCCACCCTGACGTGGTCGCCCGAGCGCTTACCCACCGGGCTCCTCAGCCGAGCTCCTTTGACTCGGAGGCCAATACACCGCTGCTGCGGTCCCAATGCGTGTATATTTTTTGAGACAAATAAAGATTTGATTTGATTTTTGATTTGATTTGATTTGACACTCACTGTCATTCCAAGCTCCTGCAAAGGGGCTGAGTAAATCGGATAAGCGAACTTCAAGGCACCTGCAGACGCGTAATCTACTATGTCCTGCAATCATCAAACACTTGGGCGGTGCCCACACAGTGGGGAGACCTGTGACATCTTCCACATGGTGTGGGCATGTGCGAAAAATCCCCACGTGCCCCCTTCTTCTACCCATTCCCGAGAGGCGTGGGAAACTGGCCCTGCCTCAAATGCTCCCCGCTGGAGTCTCAACAGACTTTGACGAGACGGGCTTAAGTCGCGACCTCGTCATGTGGTGTCCCGGACTAGGGACGCCGACCATGTAACGGGCTCATGCTTTGGTCACAGATTTTTTGTGCAATAAGTGTTTACATATTCTCTCTCTCTCTCTCTCTCTCTCTCTCTCTCGCACTACGCCGGCTAGCTTACCCGAACTCCTAAATATGTGATTCATGCATAAAATATGCCCGACTCGCTATACGGACCCCAGCCCGGGATGGGCTATCTCAACTACCATTCACGTCTTCGTAGAATGTAGCGCTGCGTACTTCCCTCCCCACCCACATATCCTTCGGTACACCCATACCCCAGAGCAGTGGGTAGATACCCTTCGGGACGGCGCCCCCGAGGTCACTCGGGTGCTCCTTCAGCAGGCCCGGGCTGTCGCAGAGGTTGTCACAGGTGTTCCGAAATGAGGACCCTCTCCGTTTTTTTTTGCATTCAAATAAAAATCTATTCATCACACTGAACGTCCCTCTTAAATAGTTTACTGACCAATGCGGCAGGGTTCTATGGGTGGAGCTTGTATTTACTGTTAGGTTGTTACCAACTAAACTGCGCTACATGCACTGCTGTCATCTGGTGCTCGAAAGTATCCTCAAGTTTAGCGAGAACACTTTTCCGGGCCTGATCGTATGATTGTCTTACATATTATTCTGTACTCTATGTAGAAGACCCGGCTACCACGGCAGTCATAAATGAAGCTGAAGGAATTCCATTCGACCAGTTCGTCTACATAGACCAGGACATCGAAGAGGCCGAGCCGCAAATCGTGTCCAGTGAAAAAGCACCCGAGTTTGTGCGTCATGCCGAAGGGGGATCGTTCCGGGTCGCCAGCAACATCGACACGTCGACGATACCGCCGGGTTCCATTCAGGACCTGAGCGTGGACGACTCTTTCGTCGGTGAAGACGATGCGCACGAGGTCATCTTGTCCTGGACCTGCCCGGGAGCTCACCTGAACTTTGGAAACGGTGAGTATAGCACGGTTGCACGTTGGTCTTGTTTGTGTATAGCAATCTGTATGGACTAGGATCTAGCACAACTGATAGAAAATATGAAAGCACACAAGACACACACGTGCGTAGACGCACAGCAGGCTTGTACAGCGAAGTATACTTACGGATTCGCAGCGTACATTTGCGCGCATGCTTCACCAGGAGCGTCCAGGTAACGCCATTCGTGGTGTATGGGAGCTAGCTATTTTGCCGAATAAGCATGACATGCAAAAATGGCACCAGGAGTAGGCGCGAAGGGAGAGACCCACGCAATGAAGGGACCAAGCGTAACAAAAGCTCCCTATCTTCCCGTTTCGCCATCACCATGGTGGAACTCACTTTGCTTGCATGGGCGTACGTCCTTTCAAGTAACTAAGCCCTGTACCCGCTCTGATTAGGTGCAATCATAGCATGTATAGTTGTACTGCTATCAGTGAGCACTCCGTATCAGTATTGAAGAGTGACACTTTTCGCTCATGGCATCAATGTAAATCACGATACGTCGCATACATGACACAAATGGCGTTGTCATGACGTGCCAACCGCGTGTGGGACAGACAGGCTGCACCATATAGCATTCCACAACTGACAGCTGCGCCAGAAGGCGTACGTCTAACGAGATAAAGCAGCAGCGTTGGAGAGACGTTATGTTATAGACATAGAAGCCGAGCTCGCCAAATGACCGGTATTCATTTTTACTATCCAGACTTTCTGCATTACGATTCTTATTCGTGCAGCTTCTCGAGTTGAACTCCGGGTGAGCACGCTCTTGAACAACCTGCTCGAGGACTTCGACAAGGCCCACGAGATCCGCGACAACTCCACGGAACAAGGCCACATAACTTCGGCTGCCGTCGGCTCCAGGCAACGACTGCGGACCTCTGTGCCCAGCGAGCTGGTGGCAGTCGCGAATAACCGATCGCTCGTGGATTTCTACTTCGCCGCGCGAGTGTGGAACGACAAGGGACTCTCTTCGTCGGTGTCCAACATTGCGAGGGTCACGTTCGAAAGGCCGCCGCCCCACGTGGAGCCGAAGAAGGGCCTGCCGACGTGGGCGCTTATCGGGCTCATTGTCGCTGGGGCTGTGGTCGTTGTGGTTATCGTTGCCCTTGTAGCGTACTCGGTCGGTAAACGGCGCAGGAGCGTCGTCTGAAAACAGGTACCACAGGTTTTGTGTGTGCGTTGTTTTTTAAAGGCGCCATAAGACAAGAAGTAGCCGCGTGATGATGTGTCGCATAGGCGCGAGGTCTTACAATGTAGGGGGAACTACAAGGTTCTGGTTTCATGACCCGACAGGACGATGGCGTTACATCGTTAATCCATTGCGTTTAAACATCAATCAATTGATAAATCAATCAATCAATCAAACATCAATCAAGCAAGTGTGCAAGAAATTTTCGCTTTAATACCAGGTGCATGTACACAGCACATGAAAAGCGTCGAGACAGCTTCATTCGGATATGGGATCTTCACCTTTACGAAGTTCCCTGTTGTAATCGGCCAGATTGATCGGTCCACGAATCAATATTTATTTTAAAGCTTGTGAACAATCTGGTCCCCTTGAAGCTGACGGACGCATACATATACACGTGGTAATTAGATAACTCGTCCACGTTACCGAGTTATCACAGATGCGCCAAACGCTCTGCACGAGACATAGGCATGCATGGACATATACACACTGTCACAGCTAGGTACTTAGTCCCGTTATGTACCACACAATACTGCAGTAGGTACCCGGATTTCGTGTCGTTTCTAATGATCTCGACTGCAGTTGTAACGGCGAGGTCGGCGTTATAGCTGTTATACATTTGTACATAATCAGTATTATACACAGATTTTGGACCACGTGGTCACAAACGGAGGGTTTTGTTCGCTTCGCATCACAGTCGATGTTAATGAGTTATGGTTTGTTAATGATAAGAAGAGTTGGTCTTGTTATTGTAATAAAGATCCCACACAAGGTTTGTGAGACGAATAAACTGTTTTTATACTATCATTGCTTTTCTAAACTGTACATGTAGATGGTTTTTGAATCACTATGACGGACGAAATACCAATCATGGCGGCGAGTGCCACCGTGTCCTCCTCCGCCTCTTCCGAAGACGAGGCTCAAATGGATGTGGCCGTTGCAACACTGCCGGTGGAGTCAACAACTGATAAGGCGAATTTCTGTCCACACGCTTACTTTACGACATCGACATTCACCAAATCATCGCAGTAAAAAAAAATTCTGAAGCAATTTAGCTCGTTGGTGTCTTATGCTCATGGTGAAGGGAATGCATATATTTAGGAAGAGGAAGGACAGCAAAGTTCTCATGAATCTGGTGAATAATATTTAATGTATGTTTGTTCATCGGTGTTGGGGTAACATTTAGGGAGGTTAAAATACGCATACGAGTGCAGCTGTTCAATAAACGTTGGTACTGAGCTGTCGAATGGGCTGCTGCGAACTCACTGAAGGTATTCGAGGTGCCTGTAGCAAAGAGTTTCTCAGTAGAGGCTGTTCTTGGCACACCACGAGCAAACGTATATAGAGCTTGCGTATCAGTGAATTCACCTTATCTTCCTCAGGCCTTGTCAGGTGAATATGTGGGAGAGTGAATGTGATCTTTTTCCCATAACAAATGCTTATACTAGTCCTAATAAATGTGCTTCGCGAAGGTTTCCGAGCTAATTAGAGACTCCTCCTATAACTTGTGTTGTGTGGTCTACGCTGGTAGCAACCGTCTGAAGTGTGTAAGTACTGTTTGTTAGAGTGAATGTGCATGCTACAGTACACGAGTCGCCATGCATAAAGTGCACACCGGTGTTGCACCCAGGTTTTACATTAAAGATGATGTGTGATGACGTTATGCTTCAACAAGGTGTCCTTGCTGCCTCTCATATCGCAGCTGCAACAGAACACATAAACACAACTGAAAGAGAGCAGTTACCTAATGTTCTTTTGTGGAACACGTCTCATATTCGTTTTAGTAGCACGTTTGGGATGAGTGGAACCACTATACAGTTTGTTTCACAACGCCGTCGTACCTGCGCTGTTGGAGCAGACTAACTTTCCCGCTCGACTGCGGTAGTTTTTCGGGCTGACTAAACAAAACTTAATAAACCGTGGTAATAATACGTTATTTCTTGGTTTCCGCGCTTAAAGCGAAAACTACGGTAGTTATTGTACAGTCAAACACAACTATACTCTCACTGTCGCCGATTTCTCCTACCAGCACGCTAAGGCATCTGGAGCACTTGGGCTCGTTAGGGTGGCGTTTGTGGGCATTACAAATTATACTTGTAAAATGCTTAGGGCGTATCCGAGATTTAGGCCAGGCTTTTCTTCCCAGTCTGCGTCTGAATTCAATTAGAATCTTAGATCGCGTAAGTAATCCCGGCCCTTCAGTGACCGGGACACCGAATCGAACACATTGGCAGCGGTGCCGTAACCAGCAGCCACAAAGTTTTTGCTATAATCACAGACAGGCACATGTTTCGTTGTAAAGAAGCAAAAAGAAGTAAGGTACAGCCTCGCATGCATCAAATGCGATAAGCACTCGCTGATAAATGTGGTGGCACTCATCCGTATGAATCTAGTTTTTTTTTTGTTACATCGCGTTCTCGCTTCTTCGTGATTTTGAGAGACCGTTTTTTAATAAGAGGCGGAACCGCTCTTGCAAGCTACACGTTTACGAGAAACTTCGCGTTTATAGTGAGAACGAATAAGATTTCTTGTGTCACGGAGGACCAGATTTGTTCTCTGGCGGAAGAAACATGCACAGTGTTCTTTACCCGCCAATGAGTTAACAACCGTACTAGCACAGACAAACATAGAAACGGGCGCGAACGTGTATACTCCGCCACCCCACACACGTGCACATATACGCGCACGCACACGCAAACACACATGCACACATGTACGCACCCCCCTCCCTCCACACACAATTTTACCATATGCACTGAAGTGATTCTAAGAGAGGGAAAAGAAGAGAAAAGTGAGCCCCGTAACTGTCTGCATCACGGTGCGATACCTCAACAGTAGCTCACAGGGGATGCTGTGATGAGGGATTTATAGGATAGGAACAAAGGTGTAGAGAAAGAGAGATGCGCTAAGCCAGCGAGCGAGGACATATCGAGGGGATAGGAGAGATAGGTAAGATGGAAACGCGGTCACAGGAGTCCGAGGACGGGGCACCACTTGCGAGAGCTCTTGTCGGCGTCAGGAGATGGCGTCGAGCTTAGTCCAGTAGGTCAGACCTATACTGTCGTCGGAGATCGGCGCCAGAAGGTGACGTAGGATCAGCCCAGTCGGCCAGAGCTACGCTGACGTCGGAGATCGCGAGGGCACCACCGGTCGGCACGGAATCCAGCGAGTAAGTATACGATATACACTTATGACCCTCTGCATGTAATATACCTGGTACTGTCCACGTATAACAACGTTCCCACTCCTGCTCGGACTCGAGTCAGTTCCATTAGTATTTGTAAGCAAAACAAGCGAGCGAAACTATGACTGGTGTGAGTGCGAGACACACAGCGAGAGCCATGGGAACAGAGTATACATCGCCGCACCACGCCGATGTATACGTGAGACCAGCGCGACACGAGGAACAGTGTGAAATAAATACATAGTACTGCTGCTTATGCCAAACATGAAGGTCCATGTATCACGCACCGGCCGTTGCTGCGCTTGCTCGCTGTTGAACCCTTCTCCGCAATATTACGGCGGTCGGTGTCAGGCACCATCGCCAAAACACCATCCGTGTTCTTTCTGCTTTTCTCGTCGCCGTGCTGTAGCCTGCCATACACAGCCTCATTGAATCCTATCTATTAAAGGGCAGTGTTTCGGTCGCTAAGCCAACGCCCCAAAGGAAGACACATCACGCCAACATCGGAAAGCATATAGGGAAGTGGCACGTTTGGCAAGAAGTTTTCGCTATATAAGTCGAAATTATCCTGATGTTTACAATGCTTTGTATCGGCTTTGAACGTTTTAAATTTTTTCTCCGGGCAGAGTTGTTTTAATACATCGCAAACTAACTCATGAGTAAATTCGCCAACGTTCACTCGGAATCGCAGATCGAGATGAGCCAGAGTGAGTCTCGCTCAGGTTATAAGTGATATTCTCGTGAGTTCTGCTGAGTTTTCGATATGCTTCTTATTAACACAGAAAAATTATTCGCGGCCCGAAAGGGAACCAACTTGCGTGAATTACACGCGTCATCGACAAGTGCGCCGCAACAATGTGAGTCCACGGAGCTTGTTCCTAAATTGTGAGCGATTGGGGAAACAGCGTGAAAGATTGGGAGACTAAAGGTACAGAAACAGCCACACGTAGCCCTGTACCTTTACTGAACGGGTCTTTCGCGCTTATTCCACTCCGATATGTTGACCAACGAACCGACAAGTTTCCCCTTCTACGTGAGAGTCGAGCAGAAGGGGATCACTAAGGAGGCGCGTAGCCAGATTACATATCTATCTATCTATCTATCTATCTATCTATCTATCTATCTATCTATCTATCTATCTATCTATCTATCTATCTATCTATCTATCTATCTATCTATCTATCTATCTATCTATCTATCTATCTATCTATCTATCTATCTATCTATCTATCTATCTATCTATCTATCTATCTATCTATCTATCTATCTATCTATCTATCTATCTATCTATCTATCTATCTATCTATCTATCTATCTATCTATCTATCTATCTATCTATCTATCTATCTATCTATCTACTATCTATCTATCTATCTATCTATCTATCTATCTATCTATCTATCTATCTATCTATCTATCTATCTATCTATCTAGATATATATATATATATATATATATATATATATATATATATATATAGATGACGTATATATATATATATGTGACGTATGAAGTGATGGTTTGTAGAAGTAGAGGAGGAAGAAGTGAGAATAGATAAACATGGCGTATGAGCCAGGCCACGTCTCCCATTCATGATAGCGTCTCACGAGTCGACAGGATGAAGACCTGGCAGCCCCTTCATCAGTCGCACATAATCGACAAGGTTCTCCGCAAGACACCCTGACCATAAGTGAACTACTAAACCAGTATCTAGCAGTACACATCGACGAGCATCATGAAGGAATCATCGACCGACCTTCCCATCCCCAAGTACACCGGAGCAGCGGACGATGGACCTGTACAGGACTGGTTCGACCTGTTCGAGCTCCACGCTACCGCTGCATCATGGTCGGAACGGGAGATGGTCGCCAACTTTACCGACTACGTCACTGGTGAGGCTTTTAAATTTTACCTCACCCACATATTCGACAACGACGAGTCTTGACAAAAGATAAAAGAAGAAATGATCATCTGGTTTCCAGACTATAAGGAAGATTCGATTAGAACACACACTCTCAGTGCATTCAAACTCAGTCATCGCAGTCATAAGCAGCCTTCAAGCATTCGAGCACACAGCATGAATTTACCATTCCCGTCAGGTGAAGTTAGCCACATGCTGACGGAAAGACCACGTGGTCGTTTTGCCAACCTTCCACCTGGCTCCTCACTCGAGCAAATATCACCAGTGTTCAACTCTTCGCTGCATAAAAGAATGCAATCCACTGTTGATGACCCAGATGAATTCAATACTTCGTGGCACATGCGTACTTTGCAAACTGACTTGGTATTCAACTCAGCAGTTTCAGAAAGACAGAAGCATTCAGAATCAGCATCTTGTGAAGAAAAGTGTTTTGCAGAAGCGTCTAGTGTTCATCAATCACAAGATCGACGCGACGGCAATCCAGCATACAACCTCACTGCCAACACTGAAAACAAAAGCGCAGGTGTGACTTCTGATGACACAAGTGCTATTCAGGCAACCACCAACAATGAGCGGTTTACAAATACAGAAGATTCAAGTGCACGAAACCTCCCACATTGTCTTGCGCCAGAGACAGGTGCATTGGTTGGCGTTGTAGAAGCCTGCGGAGTGCTTGCTAAGAATGCTGGCACACCATGATCAATGTCACACCACACGCAAGTCGACGAAACCAAGAAACTACAACGTCAACGTATACTTCAGCATTGTCAGCGACGAAAGAAAACTTCATCGAAACCAATCTTAAGGCTCAAAGAACATTGCGAAAAGGCCCATCGTTGTGGATACATTCTCCACCAGAGATTGAAAATGCGCTTTCGATTAAAACATCTGCGACATCGCTATAGAAAAATCTCCAAAAGCCACAAAAGCCACAAAAGCACCCTTTGTACCCGGCAGGAACACAGGCAGCGGCCAATCAACCTCGATCAACGCTCACGCAAGCTGCTTGCACGGCCTGTGTATCACCCACGACGAGGAATTCGATGCCTCAAATATTGGAACTGTCAATTCTGCAAGATGTTCGAGCCTCGTTCGTTCTTCACAAGAATGCCAGCTGTGATTACCCTTATCTCCACGTCCAAAGTATTTTTGTGTTATCCAGGACGCAACCACCAGCCTCGCCCACCAGAACTCCTGCGTTAACCGGACTGCTGCACTCTCCCCTGAAGTCTGAAAGTTTACGTAACTTCCTTGGAGCACAGAACCAATTGTGAACTATGACATTTGTGACTTTTTAACCTCTCCTTGTTTACTTTTTATTGTTCGTAATCCACGCTTTCTTTCGGGGGGAGGAGGAATCGTGTGACGTATGAAGTGATGGTTTGTAGAAGTAGAGGAGGAAGAAGTGAGAATAGATAAACATGGCGTATGAGCCAGGCCACGTCTCCCATTCATGATAGCGTCACACACACACACACACACACACACACACACACACACACACACACACACACACACACACACACACACACACACACACACACACACACACACACACACACACACACACACACACACACACACACACACACACACACACACACACACACACACACACACACACACACACACACACACACACACACACACACACACACACACACACACACACACACACACACACACACACACACACACACACACACACACACACACACACACACACACACACACACACACACACACACACACACACACACATATATATATATATATATATTTATTCATGATACCTTACAGGGCCCGATAGAGCATTGAGTAAGGGGAGCAAGTACGAAACAAAAAATATCAGAGATAAATGCATTAATAAATACAGGGAAACAAAATTGAAAAAAAGAAAGAAGAAAAAAAAGGGTACAGTACAGTGCAAAGCATTTTCAAACAGAGGAACAGCATTTCTTATTCCATGAAACAATTTTTCGCCAATCACACACTCGCAAAGGAAAGAATGGCGGGAGAATTCGCGAAATAAAAAGTAATGGTGACGACATGATACTATTTCAAGAAATGCTTACGCAATTGGTCAAGAAATGCTTGATGGTTACTGATAGATGCAATATTGTCGGGACGATCATTCCACAGAACAATGGCTCGGGGAAGTGCTGATGAATTGAAAGTGTTAGTTCGTCCACTGATGCGTTTAATGCTATATTGATTATGCAAGCGGCGTGATATGCGTGAAGGCGCTTCCAGTGGTAAGGGAGATGGCCTGATGCTATAGCGATATTTAAGGAATAAATATAAAAGAGAAATGGAACGACGTACATTTAATGGCACAAGCGGTATGTCATGTCTGACCTGCGTTATGCTGAAATGTGGGCTGTAGTTGGAAGTAATGAAACGAGCGGCTCTGTTTTGTACAGACTCAAGCTTGTTAGTCAGGTAGATTTGATGAGGAGACCACACTGGCGAAGCATATTCTAATTGCGGACGAACGATGGTTTCATAGGTGAGTTGTCTTAGACTGCTTGGTGAGTTCCACAAGTTCCGGCGCAGGTAGCCAAGTGACCTGGATGCCTTGGCAGTAATGGTGTTAATATGCATGTCCCATGAAAGATTGTGCTTGAGATGGACGCCTAAATATTTATACGATGATGCCTGGGATACTAATGTGCTATCTATGAGGTATGAAAAATCGGAATTGATGCGCTTGCAGCGACCTTCGGGTCAGCATTCGAGCTCGGTAGCCGCTGCGACACCGTGTCGCACACGGCTGAAAGTAAATAAGACACGTAACACACTGCATCTCTATCAGATCAATATACGTAAAATAGTCACAGTTTCGCCGCAAGGGCAAAGTAATGAATGCGATAGCAACATTTGGGAATGTAACGCCGAGAACGGCTAGCAGATCGAAACGTGCAGCGCGCTGCTCACGCACAAATCACGCACGAAAACAAACGCCCACAGGACGAGAGCTAACTAACAACGTTTACATCTCGACGATTAACGCACTGTTTAAACAAAAAAGTCGCAGCTTTGCCGCAAAGGTGAAGCAATCAACGAAATAGCAACAAATTGGGAGGTCACGCGCAGAATGGCAAGCAGATTGAAACGTGCCCCGCGTTTCTCACGCAAAAATGACGCACGAAACGTACTCACAGGTACAGATGAACGCGAATGAGCGTCTCAATTGTTACTTTGCTGTCTGAAAAGCGTGCCCTTTTCGCAAACGGAGGCTGTGCAACGATTGCAGTGACCTTTGGGCACCTGGTAACTACAACAGAATCGTTCCGGTGAAAGCCCAAGACGTACGATTGCCTCCATCGCGGGATATGGAAGCACACGTGTGAGCGTCCACCCTTGCCCCTCTCCGCGGGGCAAAGTACGCGTGGGAGATGAGAGCGCGCGCCGCCGTGTCGTGACGATGTGGCGACGCACGCTCATTGCGCCATCTCGCTGGTAATGCTGAAGACACGATTGTTCCACCCGAGATGCCCATCACCAGCGGTGAGTGGTAGATATAAGTAGATTGCCGTTTGAACGTTGAAGAATGCGCTCCTTCGTGGCTCAGTGGCTAGCACTTCGCACTCGCAATTCAGATGTCTGACGTGCGATTTCGCGCGCCGGAATATTTTTCTGGATTATTTTTCTTTCTTGCGTTATTATAATATATATATATATATATATATATATATATATATATATATATATATATATATATATATAATGACACGCGTATGTGCCAGTGGTGAGGACAACGAAGCAGCGCGAGCGTCTTTGGCCGAGGGCAAAAGACGAAGAAGTCGTTGAGTCTGTTTCCTTCGATCGATAAATCGTATTTGTTTGAGGCGCTTTGTGTGGTCGTCAATCTCGCGTCGTCGCACTGGTGGAGGTGCTGGGTACGTCTTCATGCTTGGCACCCCTTCGCGGACCCGACATTCAAGCCCGGAATCACTAGCACCCGTCGACACACCAGTCCACCGTTCCAGCCGCCGTCTGCGAGGCCTAGCTCCCGAGCTCAATCCCTTTCCAGAAACTGCCAGCAATCGCTTGCCTCCTTCAACCACCATGGCCACTGCAGCTACATCACACATGACACTTCAGAATCCCATGATTCCTGACTGCTTTCATGGTGAGACCTATGAAGATGCACAAGACTGGCTGGACCAGTTCGAACGCTGCGCGAAGTACAACCAGTGGGCCACCCCAGAAGACAAGCTCGCGAATGTGTACTTCTACCTGAAAGACAACACCCAGACGTGGTACATCAACAGGGAAAGAAGCATGGCTACGTGGGATGACTTCTGCAACCAGCTGATTGACACCTTTAGTAGTCTTGACAAAAAGGAGAATGTGCAACGTCTCTTGGAAGCTCGAATTCAAAAACCAAACGAGAGCGTTGCTATGTTCGCCGAGGACATGACCCGTCTTTTTGGCAGGGCGGATCCCAAGATGCCGGAAGACAGGAAGCTGCGGTATCTAATGCGAGGCGCGAAGGAGCAACTGTTTGCTGGGCTTGTGAGAAATCCGCCAACAACAGTAGCTGAGTTCACGAAAGAAGCCACAGCTATTGAACGGGCCCTACAGCAACGGTACCGCCAACAGAACCCGGTCAACGTTCGACCGAGTAGCCCTGTTACGACTGCGGCGAGCCTCTGCGACAACGACATGCCTCTGCAGGAAGTCATCTGGGAGATTTTGAGGGAGGAGCTTCGGCAGCTTGGTTTAATTCCAGCAACTGAACCGACGCCGGCATTGTCTTTTGTCGCTGATGTTGTCCGGGATGAGGTCCGGCAGGCTCTCTCTTCATCCGGCTATAATGGTGTGCGACGACATTTTACTTATGCTGATGCAGTCCGACGCCCCGTCGTCGCTCCTACAGCACAGCAGACCCCAATGACTGGACCACCACCAACCCTGCAACCACAGCCACTGTCAGCACCGACCACTTTCGCAACCTCACCGATTCTTCCGGCAAGACGAATGCCGTATAACCAACATGCCCCACAACGTAGCCCCACAACGTGGCCCAATAATGAGTCTCCACTTACCTACCAGCGTCGGAAAACCGATTTGTGGCGTAACGCTGACCATCGACCGGTATGCTTTCGTTGTGGCGAAGCTGGGCACGTCTACAGAGTTTGCCGTTATCACGACGCTCAGTACTCGAGATTTCCTCGCTACCCTGATTACATTGCGAACGACGATCAACGCATGTACAACTACGCCCCTGTGAACACACCGCCGCAGAATCCAGTAATGCCCAGATCACGTTCTCCATCTCCTGCGCGGCCCAGTTCACCTAATCGTCGCAGTTTTGCCGACGTCACCAGAGGCAGGTCCCCTAGCCCGCGACGGAGAAACTAGACGCAGCGACCTCGGGGGGTGGGGTTGCCAATATTCCGAATTCCGAACAGCCCCAATTGCAGACAAATGACAGCTCGAAGCCATCGATACTAAAGAAGACGACAGCAACGACTAATTCGACGAATGAGACAACTGCCGACGTAACCGACGTTATCAGCGCTGACCTCGTCGTTCACATTGACGGCCACCAAGTTACGGCACTTGTGGACACTGGCTCCCACTTTTCTATACTAAGCCTACAGCTAGCCGAAAGGCTAAGGAAGGTGAAAATGCCATGGCAGGGACCCAATATAAGAACTGCAGGAGGTCAGTTGATGACACCGGTTGGAAAGTGCACGGCCTGACTCTTCATTGCTGGTTCCACCTTTGTCGCCACCCTCGTCATTCTCCACGAGTGCTGTAAACAGCTCATATTGGGAATGGATTTCTTGCGCAAATACGGCGCTGTGATTGACATCCGTGACAGAAGCGTAACGTTCACTGTAAGCTCGGAGACTGCTACAGATAAAGAACACCAGCCACCTCGCTTCCGTATTGCCAATGACGACGTCATACTGCCGCCACGAAGTTGTTCTCTCGTATCCGTGCACTGTGACAAATTACAAAATGGTACTGGCATCGCTGAACACATCAAGGAGCTCGCATTCACTAGCGGCATTTTTGTTGCCAGGGCTGTCATCACTGTTATTGACGGATGCGCTGAACTGCTATTGACAAATTTCAGCAGAGAACGCCGACACATAGTTAAAGGCACGGCTATTGCCTATTTTTACGAATTCTCGCAAACGGAAGATTGTCACTTAGTAGAGGAAGCAGCAGCGTCTACTATCACTACACCGACATCTGTAGACGTTGGTCCAATGTTATCTCCCATTGAGCGATACGGCCTTCTCACGCTGATCAACAAGTTCCACGGCTGCTTCTCATCCACATCAAGAGTTGGTCAAACGGCACTGACGAAACACCGCACCATCACGGATTCTGATGCCAGACCCATCCGGCAAAATCCTTATCGAGTCACCCCAAAGGAGCGCGAGGCAATTCAAAAACAGGTGAAAAAGATGCTAGAAGATGGTGTTATTCGGCCGTCTAACAGTCCTTGGGCATCACCTGTAGTACTCGTCAAAAAGAAGGACGGTAGCTTACGTTTCTGCGTCGACTACCGTAAGCTTAATCAGATCACAAAGAAGGACGTCTACCCTCTGCCGCGTATTGATGATTCATTGGATAGACTACCAAACGCACGCTACTTTTCGTCTATGGACTTAAAAAGCGGCTACTGGCAAATTGAAGTGGATGAGAGAGATCGTGAGAAGACTGCCTTTGTTACACCCGACGGACTTTATGAATTTCAGGTTCTTCCTTTCGGTTTGTGTTCGGCGCCAGCAACATTCCAGCGTCTCATGGACACGGTTCTGTCGGGACTTAAGTTGCAAACCTGCTTGGTGTACCTCGATGACGTGATTGTTTTTTTTGGCTACTTTTGAGGAACACTTACGAAGGCTCGAAGCAGTTTTTGAAGCAATACGCTTGGCCCGTCTTACTCTAAAACCAGAAAAGTGCCACTTCATTTTCCGTGAACTTCGATTCCTCGGTCACGTCGTGAGCAGCCAAGGGATCCGACCCGACCCGGACAAAATTGCCGCCGTGGCAAACTTCCCGACGCCATCAGACAAAAAATCAGTGCGACGTTTTTTAGGACTCTGTGCCTATTACCGGCGGTTTATTGCTAATTTTTCGCGCATCGCATGGCCATTGACACAGCTTACCCGGGAAGATACCCCCTTCAGATGGGGCGAAGACTAACAGCAGGCATTTCACGAGCTTCGTCAGCGAATGCAAACACCCCCCGTGCTGGCCCACTTCGATGAAGACGTGCCGACAATACTTCATACAGACGCTAGTAATGTGGGTCTTGGAGCAGTGCTCGTACAGTCGAAGGACAACAACGAAAACGTGATCGCCTACGCCAGCAGGACGCTGTCCCAAGCTGAAGCTAATTACACTACGACGGAAAAAGAATGTCTTGCAATGGTATGAGCAGTCCTGAAGTTTCGTCCTTATTTGTATGGCCGCCCATTCACCGTTATCAGCGATCACCACTCTCTCTGTTGGTTAGTCAACTTGAAAGATCCGTCTGGCCGCCTTGCACGATGGAGTCTTCGGCTCCAAGAATTTGACTTCACTGTTACCTACAAGTCGGGAAAACGACACACCGATGCCGACTGTCTTTCTCGGTCTCCTGTTGAAACGGCATCCCCGGACAACGACGATGACGACACGGCCTTTCTCGGAATTGTGGACACTGCCACCTTTTCTTAACAGCAGCGCGGCGATGCTGAGCTGCTACCACTTATAGATTACCTACAAGGGCGATTGAATAGCGTTCCGAAGTTATTTGCGAGAGGGCTGCCGTTGTACTGCTTGCGAAATGACGTTTTTTATAAGAGGAACTTTTCACCCACCGGCAGCAGCTACTTGCTCGTCGTTCCGTCTTCGCTTCGCCGTGAGGTACTGCAAGCCTGTCACGACGAACCTTCCGCTGGTCACTTGGGTTACGCAAGAACATTGGCGAGGATAAGGCAGAACTATTACTGGCCAAGACTTGCCGAAGTTGTCAAAACTTACGTGCAGGCATGTCTAGATTGCCAGCGCCGCAAGCAACCATCCATCAAACCAGCTGGCCTGCTGCAGCCTGTTCGAGTGCCGGCGACACCGTTTGCACAAATTGGCATGGATTTTCTCGGCCCCTTCCCACCAACCATAACCATACTTTGCGTATGTTCCTGCGTGCGTTTGTATGTGTACGTGTGTATGTAAGCAAGTGAAATTGAACACTTTTGGTAGAAAAGTGACCACCCCCCAAACCCTCTTGGCTACGTAACTGTTGTAAAGCGTTAACCATGGTAACTACGCAGAACAAGCAATCAATATTACGTATATTTACAATATCAATCGGTTACAAAACATCGTCTTTGCGTAAGTAATCAGGGCAACGAATCAATTGCACGCAGGGTAGAATGAGGAGGGGGCTCATCGACAAAACACTCGTGCTTTCCGGAAGGCAAGCGACGCCTTTCCGGGTAACGGGTATTGCTCCTGCTTTTCGGCCTTCCTGGCCTTGTTGAAGTCCGCGATTTTGGCGGCCATCAGCCCGAGCCTGTGCTGGGGCTGCGGGTCTAAGCACGTGGCCTTCACGTCTCGCTCGATGTCAAACGCGGCCCACCCTGCCGCACTATAGTTGAGGTAGGCGTTCATCTGCGAAAGAGAAGAAGGTGAGTCTTTAGAGATGCGTTGTGGCTGCACTCAGTTAAGACATTGAAAAATAAAATTGCCCGCAGCTTCCCTCGGGGGAACACTGAGGAGGATGCGGAGCATATAATTGGTTAACGGGGTGTTAAAGTGCGACTTACTTGGGTCGATGGCTAAATTGGTTAACGTGGTTGTGAAATGGGGTGTTAAATTGCGACTTACTTGGGTCGATGGCTAAATTGGTTAACGTGGTTGTAGGAGGGGGTGTTAAATGAGTGAACACGTACACACGTATGCGAAAGGGCGGCGCTGGTCGAAGGGACGTCGATCATTGTGTTTGTGGATTCGTTGGAATTCATTTCACCGCGACCTTGGACGTCGACGCACCGTACAAACCAACCGACGAGCGGCAACTGAGCGAGCGAGCGCCGACCTTGAGTATATATACAGCACTACGGCGCATGCACTGTCAGCTGTTGAATGTTCTCGAAGCGCGACGCCACATGCGCGTCCACTGGAGAATCAGGAGAATTGTAGATGTCGAACGCGGTGTGTGGAGGAGGAAGGGTGCACAGATGGTGGAGGAGTGAAGCGCGCGCGGTGTGTAGAGGAGGAAGGGATGCACAGATGGTGGAAGAGTGGGCGACGGCGCGACGGCGCATGCGCGCGCGTCAGCTGTCGAATGTTCGAGAAGCGGTGCGGACGGCGCACTGCAAGGCGCGAGTATAAGATGCTCCGCATCTAAAATATCCACACGTATCTATGTCCTCCCCAGCGCGGAAGGTTAGTGTGCGTGCCCAGGAGTGAGCAGTGTCATTCAGGTTTACTATCACTTTTAGAATGCTCCATACCAGGTCCTATCTAAGCCTATTTTTTCTCAGCATAGTCTCCTCAGAGACTTTTGACTCTACTTGTCCTGATTGTGGTGAGGTCAGTGACTTAGCAGAGCATATGTGCTACGTCACTGACCTCACCACAATCAGGACAAGTAGAGTCAAAAGTCTCTGAGGAGACTATGCTGAGAAAGGAGACTATGCTGACATATGCTCTGGCAGTGCCCCTCGATACGGGGCCCAAGTAGGCTCACAGAAGAAGATTGGGAATCTGCCTTACGAAGTTCAGAGTTGCTACCACAACTACGGGCTGTCCATGCAGAGAGCTCACGATGCGGCGGTGAGGCTAGGCCCACAGAGTTTTCTAATATACACTAGAGGGAACTATGGCGCTATTGTCTATGGCGGCTGCAACACACGGCGCTTCAGCGAGCATGGGAATGATGGGTAGTACACACATTTGTCTAATTTTCGTACTTCTGGCCTGCTTCTGGTTCCGTGTGTGTTCGTGTGGCTTGGAGCTGTTATTTAACAAAAAAAAAAGAACAAATGTTAAGCATTTGTGCTTCACCACCTCATTCTTTTAGGCTTACCATTTTGAATCGGGTCACAAAGTTCAAAAGGGTTCGTTCTTTCCCTCAAAACAAAACCGTAACGAGCAATAAACGAAGCCACAAGTACGATTCGCTGCCCACAAGTACGAAGACTAGGCAAATGTGTGTACTACCCATAATTCCCATGGTCGCTGAACGATCGCAGTGCCAGAGTCCCCTCTATAGTTCATTTTAGGAAACTCTATAGCTAGGCCTCCCCGTTTCTACGAAAGAGCGGCCCGCGACGTCGTTCTAAAGGAGGAGCGTTTCTCAGGACCCAATAAAGTTTTATGTCTGTCTATCTGTCCACAATATCAGAAACAAATGAATGTTCATGTTCGGTGGGGCGAAGCAATGTGCATTGGATCATGAATTGCGGCCTTCTATCTTGTTCTGGTTCAACGCTTTTCATTTTGTTTTTGTTAACCGTTTGTTCTGCCATATGCTTCGATTTATGGGTGGCGGAATGTCGGTGTTTGTTATGGCATTGTGGCCTTTTATTTAGTTTGTTTTGATTAAAAGCCCTTCGATAATTTTTTGTCGTTCACAGATAGTTCAGTTTTTACTTTATTGTATACCCCGGGTGGTGGTTTATAGACGGAAGGAATTTGTATGGTCTTATCAAACAAATGCCAGCTCCACCCGCAAAACCGCGTCAATCGCCACCTGTTGGTTCCAACGACGGACGCATTATTGGTGGAGACGACAATGTTGTAGGCCCGTGTGCTCAGATTTGGGTGCACGTTAAAGAGCCCCAGGGTGGTCAAAATTTCCGGAGCCCCACACCACGGCGTCTCTCATAAGCATATGGTGGTTTTGGGACGTTAACCCGCAATAATTATTGTTATGTTTGTTTCAAGCGATGCTGTTTCCTAGTGATGCATTGTGAGAAGTGTCGTTTGCTTCCTTTGTCTGACACGAGCAGAATTGTGGGCTTAAATAGAAATTGGTTTACACGTGAGAATATAGAAACAGGGGAGGTTGAAAAGATGGATGACTAGTGTATGCTGTCATCGCCTCTGACGCACAAACAAAAAAAAATATTTTCGTTATGCCTGCGATGACATCTAGTAACGTTCCTGTTACTCAGGCCACAGGATCGAATCCCGGATGAGGCGACTGCATTTTCGATGGACGCGAAAATGCTGTAGGCTCGCGCATGTTTAAATATGGTTTTAAAGAACCCCAGGTGGTCTAAACTTCTGGAGCCTTCCACTACAGCCTCTTTCATAGTCGCATGTTGGTTTCGGGGCGTTAAACTCCACATATCAATCAAATCAATGTTCTTTTTACTATGATGCGCAGTGGATGGTCTCGTTTTTCCAAATAAGTTGTGTTTGTATCACGAAACAAACTGTTAAAAGTTACGTTATCTGTCTGCACATGTGTTCCTTCGTTGTGCGTTCGAATTAAGTGCGCTTTTACTGCTCCTAAAGATGGAAGAAGGGGGGTGGCAGGGACAAAAGGAGGAAACACAGATTTGAGGAAGTGTACCCCCCTCCCACCCCCTTAATGTTAAGCATTAACAAAATGCGTTGGCAGGCTCAGTGTTGGTGCGAATCCATGGCGCATTTTTTTCTTTTTTCTCGAAACGACCACACAGAAAAGAAGACAGAAGAAAGCGCTACCCTCTCTTGTGGCGTCGTTTCGGGCTAAAAAAAACCCTAAGGATCAAACGTTGGAACGATAAAGAACACAGAAGCCGGTATAGAAGCGTCCGGAGCCCCCCATGGCAGTGCGTCGCATTATCACAACGTGGTCTTGACGAGTAACACTGCAGATATCATTGTTATCAGTGCGTCTACCGTATAGCACTGATCGTTCAGTTGTGGCAGTTGTAGAGCGTGAGATTAAACGTAACGCAACCACCAAGGTACGAAATCGCATTTTGATAAGCTTCATGCACCGCGCCACGAAGCTTATCTCGCCGCAAAGGCACGCGCACACGAACAGCAGCGCATGCGCAGACAGGGCTTCCATCACTGCACTTCGATTCCTCGACTAACGTTAGTGCTCGTCTGCTTGCTGATACTGAGCAGTTACATGGCGATAACAACGCACCCTGTGCAATGCCGAGACCAGATTCTGGGGTTATTCCGGGCCGTTCTCATCAACGTCTCAACTGCAGTATGAATATTGGGGAAATCTTAGTGTGCCGGCAACATTGGCCGCTCAGCGACTGTGGTTCAGTCGAACAGATTTGCAGCAGGGACACAGCTTCTGCTATTGGTCCCAGCTGGAAATGCCAAGCTGCGTCCAAGCTGTGTATGCCTAGCTTCTGTTCTACGCAGGCATGTGAACATTTTGGTCCTCGAACGATCTATAAAATTATTAGATAAAGAATTAAAGAAAAAGAGTCGGTGCAGTGGGGACTGTTGAATGCAATGAGCACGAGACCAATATGTGTTACTGCTCTAATTTGCACAAGACACGTGTTCGGGCTATATGCATTTGTGCTTGACCATGATCCAGGGCAGTTTTAGAATAGCGTATATAGGCAAATCTTTGCGTTAGCATTTGTCGGCATGGCGCATGCGTCGTACGTTAATCTCTTGTGGGCTCCCGTTCAGTGACGGAAATAGCGGGCGACCGCAAGGACCCGTAACTTATCGTACGCTATTCAAACCCCGGTATTCAAGAACGCCCCTTCACTCGGCGCTCCAGCTTGATTCGAGAATGTCGATGGAAGATCCACCTTCCAGCAAAAGTATGCACCTTCCATAATGGATCAGTGGCTAAAGTGCTTGGCTGCTGATCCGAAGGTCACGGCGGTTGCATTTCAATAGAGGTGATATGGCAGAGACCCGTTGTAATATGCGATGTCAGAGCACTTTATAGCACACCAGACGGCCCAAATTCCCGTGGCCCTTTATTGCGGCGTCTCTCATATGCATGCCCTGGTTTTTAGACATTAGCTTCAGATATTATTATGAGTGATAGCTGGCATCATTTCGTGAGAACCGGCCACTGCGACATTTTAGTCGAGCGGCGGCGCTGTACTCAGCTCGGTCAAGTGAAGGCTGCAATTCCAGTTGAGGCTTGTTTCAGAATATGGGGGCTAGACCCTCTATTACGAAACAGTAACTATAGGACAAGTGGTAATACCACAGTTTCGAACTACCAGTCATCAAGTTTAAAGACATCCAAAGCCTCGACCAGGTGTTCAAACACATTTTGGACACGTTTACAAACAAATCCTTTGCAGCACTCAATGTACAGCGTCAATTTTTATGAAAGGGAACACCGGAGCGCGTGGGCTGCGTGCTCCGGCGGCTGCTGGCAGCGCGTTCAAGCGGAAGCGAGAGCAACCACAGTCTTTTCTCGCGTCATCTCGCGGCGAGCAAAACAACTATTCGTTGCTGATGTGAAACCAGCGGCAAGATTGCGACCCCTCTCCCTTCAAGACGATTACGTGAAAGCTGGTAATAGTAATAAGGCAGAGGGGGTTGCAAGCTCGCCGTTCTATATCAGCAAAGAATGGTTGTTTTGCTCACCGATAGAGGACGCGAAAAAAGACTGCGGTTGCTCTCGCTCCCGCTTGAACGCGCTGCCAGCAGCCGCCGGAGCGCGTAGGCCACGCATTCCCGTGTTCCCTCTCATGAAAATTGACACTGTACAGTGCTCAACTCGCATTTCTATAACGACGGAGCGTCGTGCTCGGAAACAGCACGGGCGACATCTGCCGTCGCAAAAACGCCCCATCTGAGCATGCGCGGCGCCAGTGATGTGCCTGCATTGCAATACTGATCCCTGTTTATCACCGCGGATGCAACAACCGCTTTCGCCGTCGAAAGCACTCTGGACGATTTAGCAAAAAAAAAGCAAGAAAAAAACGAAGTAATACCAAATATACGAACAGCGCAACTTAAAGGTAGTTACACTGTAACTACTTTTAAGTTGCGCTGTTTGTATATTCATTTATGACCTACCAACTTACCCAAGTTTTCACGCTTCAGAAGTAAAACCGTGGTCGCTGTGATATCATATCACGAAGCAAAGCATTTCTTTTTTGTTTTATTTCGCTTCTGTAACGTTGACAGCACTTTGACGGCCAAAGCAGTCATCACGACTGCGGAGGTAAAGAAGGGTGGAAACGGCAGAGCAGGCACATTATTGGCGCCGCGCGTGCTCAAATGTGGCGTATTTGCGACTGCAGATGTCTCTGCTAATGTTCCGCGCGCGATGCTCCGTCGTTATAGACATGCGAGTTGAGCACTGTACAATAAATTACAAATGAAGCAGAAGTTCAAAAGAAGATGAACGCTGGAATAAATTGCTATTTTCAGAAGCAACGCGTCGCTGGAGTCAGCGTTCTCACAGGTTGTGTCTTGAAGAAGAAGACCGCCGCTTGGAGGAACAGTGGCTACAGCTACAGCGTGCGAAAACACAGTTTAAACTCAACGAGATGGCGACTATACGCTCGAATTACTTCGTTAAAAAGGTCGTGAAACGCTCGCTCTAACACGACAATGCGAAATCACCGGCGTCCACGCGCACTAATTAGGTGACGTCATCATAAGTAATGCTTTCCTATCGAGGAACGTGGACCTCCTCGGTACTTGCGAGCGCGTGCAATTTGAACACCCATCAACGTCTCTGCCATGCGCAATCGGTGCTAACTTGAACTCTGACGTCATAATAAGCAGCGTTCTTGTGGGACGCGTATGGCAGACGCTGATGAGTGCTTCTTGCGTGCGCTCGATATGCGGTAGAGTTCCACGTTCTTCAATAGGAAAAGCGTCTACGCAGGTCCACTCGGGCCAATTATATAGGTTGTGTTCCAATACTCACCGTAGACGGCTAAATAGACAGCTAAATGGACAGCGGCCATCTTAAGTCCCATTCCGATTCTCGCGTAGCCGGCAAAGTAGACAGCTCCGAGAAGATCGCATCGTAGACAAATACGATGCAGGCTACTTTGCTGTCTCAACAACATGGCGACTCAGCGAATCACTCAGATCAAATCTCGCCAGAATGGCCGTCTGCACACAAGCAGACGCTTTCCCAGGCGCTCAATGTCAGTAACGTTTATTTGTTTTTGATTGCAACATGAAATAAGCCAGAAATTACAACGGTTACGTTTGTTTCTTTTAGCTTTTTCTTCTCGACGCGAGGTGGCGCATTGTCGCGTAAAAGCTGTCTAAACGTGTTCCAATTCTCGGACAGCATCGGCTCGGTGCGGTCTTCTAAACAGTCTGCGTAGACTGTCTACGTGCTGTCTAAGAATTGGAACACAACCATAGTTAGCACGTGTGGCTGCCGATCGTGCCGCATTGTCGTTGTAAAGTGACCGTTTCACGACCCCTTTAAAGCGTGAATTTAGTAAAATCGGTAAATATATTTCTTGGTCCTTCTAAATCGAAAGCCTCGATGTATATATACCGACACCGACGAGCTACAACGGCATTGTTTTTGCCAGCTACACACGCCGCCAAAACGCGTATGAAGTGGGCGAGGGCCGCCTGAGCCTCCTCCTCATATAGCCTGGACCTATCGAAGACAGGGTGTCCGTGTGATGTAGGACAGGCTATGATAATCGGCCACCTGAAGGAACTACCGATTGACGAGGACGAGGGATTGTTCTGTTGAGTTAAGCGCCGGAAGCGTCGCTTAGGCGCGGAACGAGCTGAGAGGTGCGCGGTTGACGTGCATAAGAACTGGCTCTCACTGGCCCCCTCACGCCTGTTCAGACACCCCTGTATTTTAGGGGTGAAGCTTCATTTCTTCTGTGCGTTGTTAAACAACAAAAGATAGTGCTCAATGTACATGCCAATGGCTGCTAAGATGGAATGAGAGACAGGAGAATTCGGCTTTTAGTTAACACGCACGCTGCGAATTTTTTATTGTTCAACAACGCACAGAAGACAATAAAGAGTTGCTACGTTATACTCGCTGGGCGTAACCTCCTAGGTTTTAGAAAGGTTTAGCGAGCGTTGGGTCGCATTGCCATGAATACAGCGAACTAGTATATACCATGAACTCGAGGTGGCTAAAGGTGGGAAGTAGACACGAAGCGCAAGGCGTAAGAAAGTGTGCGTGTGCCTCCTATCGTTCAGTTCTTCGAATGTCCGCGGGATGGCGGTGCTTCTATATGAGGAATATATGATGAAAAGGTGCGAGATGGTGGTACTTGGAGTGTTGAATAGGTGGACGGACGCACGGATGGCTGCACGGACGGATGGACGAGGACGGACGCAGGAACGAATGCACGCACGGGCGGATGGACGCACGAATGGTCACACAGACGGACGCATAGACGGACGGATGCTTCGCCTCACTCTGGTCGGGCGAAGCAGGTGGTGGTGGCTCAGCACACTAGGCAGTATATTTCTAGACACTGTACTTGTACTGTCGGACGCGAAAGTTTGAGGGATCTGCAGCGCGTGGCAGAGCGACGAAGGAATTCATTAGACAGAGTATACCGGGTTTACCGGGCGTCCCATGACAGCGGGATCGAAGTGCACGTGCGCAGATACGTACGTTACCCGTACCGCTTACCGTACGCGCGCTATTTTTCAGATTTAACGTTACCGTGGTAGCGTAGGTGTATGTAGTGTACTATCAGTGCCAAATGAAACCCGAACTACCCGAACAGCACCAAGCCTTCGCGATAGTATAGTGTGTGCCGTCCACTTATCACTATGAACAGACACGCATATATGCGCCGAGCTGCCGAACACGATGCGTGCGCCTGTCAATGGTGATAACGACACGGTGCGTACTATACCATCGTTAAGGCTTGCCGCTGTTCGTGTTTCATTTGACGCTGATAGCGCGTACAACATGGTGGCTTTCTCGGACAGCCGCTTGGAAGTGATTTTGATCTAGTTGTTGTAAGATTCACCTTGTTCGCAGCAAAAGACTGTTTAAAGTGGCTTCGCTTGCCTTCAGTTAGCTTCGCGGTGACCGAGTATTACGGATAAGTTGGCATAGTTTTTAAGATAGCTTCCAATTGCGAACGCGTCTAGGCTTAACTACGAGATCCATGTAAACAAATCGGCAACATAAATGTTTTCGCATTTGGTGGGTTATTCAATATTTATTTAGTTTTATTATTACTAAAATAAACTTGTAACAATGCTTCACGCGGTGACATAGGCAAACATTCTCGTTTTCTTTTCCTTTTCACTGTTTTCAACTTATTAACCATCCGATAGGTGGCGCCACCATCTAGGGAGAGGGGGCACGTAAACGCTATCGTCGACATCAATCGTTTGCTGCACGGTAACGCCATTCCCTTAACCTCCACTATCACGCTAACGGTAAACTATAACTGTCTATTGCTGCGTCACTTACCGTGACGTGGCGAGTGTCGATGCTATCGGCATCAGCGATTAGCGATGGCGCGTCTTTACAACACTGACCAGAGGGATCTACTTTGCTTGCCCTGGCCCGTCCCAAGTTCGCTGCAATTGGCCGCTAGGGGCACTCACAAAACAGGCGCGCGCATTTATAACCCCGTGTAGCACGACCACATTCAAAGCTGCGCTACAATCCGTTCACTTATGCGTAGAGAGGGATTGCTTGATAGATATGCGGAGTTTAACGTGCCAAAACCACCATATGAGAGAATATGAGAGACGCCGTAGTGGACGGCTCCGGAAATTTCGACCACCTGGGGTCTCTTTAACGTGCACCAAAATCTGAGCATACAGGCCTACAGCATTTTCGCCTCGACCGACAATGCAGCCGCAGCAGCCGGGATTCGATACCGTGACCTGCGGGTCAGCAGCCGAGTGCCTTATAGCCACTACCGCGTCGCGGCGGAACTGTTAACGCAGGGAGGGAGACGCGCGCATTGTGTTCCGCTGTGACCTACCCCGTATCATGATTTCTTTTGTTTTATTCGTTATAGCCTTTGTATTCTGGCTCTGTGGTCACACTGGAGAACTCTACTGTATGGTGCTTAGCCAGATCTTATAGCGCAGACCACGACCGATCTGCGCCCCTTGTTTTCTCGTCTCTTGTATTTGCTTCTGCACTATTTTCTGTTTTTTGATATCCCCAACACCCGCTGCTTCACGGTAGGTGACGCAGCGATAAAGTTTTTTTATCGCCCTGCCACGTACGCGCTGCAGACCCCGCAAGCTTCTGCGGCTGACACTATATACATACCTAATCTGTAATGTCCACTGTATTACGTTTGATGACACGGAGTATAAGGCCTAAGAAAATGTAATAAAGCTCTCGAAGGTTTATGAAAAGCAGTTTTTGCGTCGTAATTACGTTTTAATGAAGTTGCACCAACCTGCACACTTCCCCAAGTTAATCAATTATTTTAATAAAACTAATTAGGTTATGCTTCAGTAATGTTCCCTAAAATGAACTCTATACAATAGTAAAAATAGTTTGTATTCTCAGAATTTTTCCACGTCATCAAAGCCACCAGGCATTACAGGGTAAGGGTATTTGTAGGAGAATAGGAAGCTATCCAATACGTCGCGAAGTTCGTAAAATCGGGTTTCGTCAGATGGAGCTTCAAGTGGGCTGCGACACTAAATTTTTGCTCACAATTGGTCTTGATTTTTCATGCGGGGTAGTACCTGTGCCCCCGCGAAGATTCTGGCGAAATGTGGGCGCATTTGGTCGAGCGCTTCATAAAATTGAATCTTCATAATCTTCCGAGTGGCCTGAGAGTCGCGCCACACTGACGCACTCGCAAGCCGTGACGTAAACAAGCGAGCTTGTTCCGCGAGCATCTGAATTCCGACAGACGATGTTGTTCCGTTGCAAGCAGTACATGAAGTCGAGATATGAGACACCTTTAGTTGGGCGTACGTAAGGAGCCCACGGACGCAGCACTGCCATGTGAGAGAACTGCGCATGTGCAGTACGTAACGTTTCGGTTCCGAAGATGCGCGCGTACGCCCGAAACAAGAGGCTGCGTATACGCAACGCAATGCTAACTACGTTACGTTCTCGCGAGACCTCGAAGAAACCAGCACAAGAGTATATGGTGGCAGCAGTGGCGTTCGACGCAGACAGCAACAGTGGACCTGATGCAAGCCATGTGTAATGAAAGGCGGTGTAACAATGAAAGGCGATGTTGTACATGCCAGACAAGATAAATACAAGCGGCGCGTTTCGGCATCCTGATGATTCCGAAGAAATTGCCTGGCGTATCACGAAAATCTTCAAGAATCACCTTCGATATAGATTGTGTGAGGGAACGCTTCTCGTTCTGCCAGGGCTCTCGATGAATGAACCCGTAAACAAAACGGCAGCTTGGTACGTACTTTTATTCATGGTGCAACGTAACACGCCTTGGACGTTGTGTGAGTTTTCAATCCTACAGGTCGCGGGTTCAAACCCCGGCTGTGGCGGCTGCATTTCCGATGGAGGCGGAAATGTTGTAGGCCCGTGTACTCAGATTTGGGTGCACGTTTAAGAACCCCAGGTGGTCGAAATTTCCGGAGCCCTCCACTACGGCGTCTCTCATAATCATATAGTGGTTTTGGAACGTTAAACCCCACATATCAATCGAGTTTTCAATCCTCAAATGTGCCGGTAGTACATCACTAAGGCTCATGCGCAGCAGCGCTGGATAGAATGCTGTGGTCGATTCAGTGCGGCCATGATCGACCAGATGCCATTCTTACATTGCGCACCGAAGTTCAAAACAGCAAAGCTGAACGTGCACATACAGTGTATACCCAGGAGCGATGCCAAAAATCTACACCGCGAACGCCACGGCCTGCCTTGTACGCTTGTGGGCCTTACCCGGCAGTCGGGATGTTTTTCGTGCAGATCACAGAGGCCACGTTAATACTGAGAGCTAGCATACTTCTAACGTTGGTGGCGCTGATGAGCATGCGAAAAACCCTATAGAATCTCGAATACGATTTGTCTAGTTGAGTGAACCGCATCAAGGTACGTTAAACTAAATGTGTCGTTGCACGCTCCCCTTGCAGCGTATGGAACGTAATTATCACAGCGTACGCCGCTTCCCCGTGCGCCCAACTAAAAGTGTCTATTAGGCACTTTTTGTTGGACGTACGCAGGACGAAACGTTGCGTACGCTGCAAGCGAAGCCCTCAACAACGCTTCTAGTTTACCGTATCGACCATACCAGGATGAGTTCCATTCTACTATAGACGTTCCATGAGGGAAATAGAAGAGCCCTCGAGTGCTCCTTAGCGCCATCGTGTGGTAGCTGCCGTGATAACAGCCGCTAGTATCCAAGCCTAAAGGAATAGTCGGATCCACGGTTTTACGTTGTGTGACATCTTGCAATATGGTCTCTGTATTATGGCTGCTCTTCATTCGAGATCTGGCGAGGTTGTCACGTGGCTTCGCTCCGCATCGTTATGTTTGCCTGCTCAAGTAGTTTTTTGCAGACGTACGCATGCATCCGGTGAATGGATACGTCATGCAATGCGCATGCAAGTGTCTATTTTAGTTTTCAAATTTTTTAGTGTCTATTTTAGTTTTATTTAGTTTTGCAGCATGTTAACGGCAAGCAAGTTATACACACCACGTACCGCTGAAGGTCCTCAAAGCTCGGCAACTTCAACGCGTTTTCTAAATCAGCAGCCAGATGGCGCGAGGGGCGTGCGCGCTCTAAACGTCGTCGTTTTGCTCCACATGCATGCGCATTGCTCGCATTGCGATGCGCGCGTGCCTCCACGTGGAGATCGAAGTGCGTACGGTAGTTCGCTGGCGTGGTCACTCACTCACGCGCGCGCTCATCTCGGGATTCTGGCACTTTATACATCTTGTGCTTCCAGCGCAAGTTTGCTTTGAAGTTACCGAAGTTGAATAGAGGACGAAGGTCACTTCGCTCACTTCCGCGGCCGCGTTTACGAACACGAAGAACTAAAGATTGTGACGGTTGTCAACGTTCGTCCTATATATACTTGCGCGTTCGTTAAGTGCGTTGTCCTTTCTGATTGAGCACCATGCTTTAAGTGTCCAGCTGTGATTTGTTTGTCCGTGCTCTTTTGTGTATGCTCATTTCGTGCATTCTTTCTGCTTCAGGTGCGCGCTGCAAGTTTCGAGCTGCTTCCCGTTCTTCGCGTGGCATTGCAATATGTTGCTGTTGCATTATTTCTATCACTCTTGTGGCGAAAATGCAATTTAAACGCTCAAATACCTCTTTGAAGACACGTTTAAATTCCGTGTAATATAGATTACTAAATATAAGGATCAGCCACATTTTACGGGTTCTTTAGGAACTACCCCCCCCACCCTACGCATACAATGATCACCTTGTCCTCCAGCGTGCTCGTAGTCTCGAAGCTGACAAAGTGAGCCACGGTGCCCACGCTGTAATTGGCCTTCTCGGCGACGTTGGTTTTGTCGGTGTGAAAAGCCGTCTTAGAGGTCACGTTGCAGAGGACATCGAGGTCCAACGCCACGTTGTATTCGCAGCTCTGTTCGGCCTCCGTGGGTGACGAATTGCCGCTGGCGCCCACGTAGTCCACGACCGCTAGCGTCGAGGTGAACATGACGCGCAGTGGACTCTGGGAATTGTTCAAGATGGCCTGGGCACCCATAGCGTTGTCCTGGGAAAAATATAGAGTTACTGCCGATCCATGAAGTGCATGCTGATGATGGGGCGAAGCAAGATCCTAAGGTTCATAATGTCTGCGTTGCTGACTAGTATAAAGGACGCACGGATGGACAAACACGCGGCTACGAACCATTCGACAGCGGCCCGGTGCCCACGTGACATGTCTTGAGCCACCACTCCGTTCTAGTGGCTATGATGCTCGAATACTGACTTACATGGCGCCAGCGGCCACACTCTAAAAAAAAAAAGAATCATTGGACTCTGTTTTAGGAGTTCCGGATTGTCGGGTATGTGACACTCTGTAGAAGCGGCACATAGAATCCCTTTCTCGATCAGTATACACTTCCGTAGGAGAGTTGTGGGCCTCATAAAAGAGTTGACATGTATCTTTCAAGAGAGTTGTATTCGTGGCAAGCCAGAGCCCTCAAAACAAAGTCAAGAAACACCCCTCCCCCAACCCCGCCTCTATTTGTTTAGCGCATCAGTGAATAAGTCTGTACCTGAAACACCTATTCGCAACTTTCACGGCATGATGGTGGGGCGACTATACATCCAACATGGCAATCGTTGAGATAATCGCCTAGCAAGACACGATACCGGAAAGTACACTTTCCGTGTAGATTGTGATTCTTCGCGCTTCGGTGGCCCTTGCATTTATGTTTTTTTTAAAGTAGGGGAGCACTAACATACTATATTAAATAAATGCCGGGTAGCATATTGGGAAGATAAATATGCGCAAAATTGTATCGTATCGAGCAGGCGAAGTAAGCGTGGAAAACCGCAGACCTGGAAGTTGCTGTACTCGTGCAGAAAATGGGTTCTGCATACATTCATGGGCGTTGCTTAAATTGCCAAATTTAGCCCCCTTAACTTCTTATGGCTTTTTGGGGTGCTAATTCGAACAGGGCACTTAATTTTCCTTCCAGAGCATCGAGGCTCGCAGTGAAATCAGTCGGCCTTTTCTGTTTCTTTCTACTTTCCTTTTAACTTGAGAAACTCAAAGGGTTGCGGTAATATCGAGACCGTTCACAACCTTGAAAAACGACCACAAACGCCTGAGTATGAGCAGCAGCGTCTGCTGTTTGAAGCAGGTTCAAAACTTCAATCATCTAGACGGAGCTTCCGGCCGCAACCATTTAGTGGCGCCACGGTACCTGGAAGTTGCGAATAGCGCAGTTGTGATGCTGTCGAAGAGAACGAGATATGTACTTACGAAACTAGGCACGGGTGTCAACGAGCTTTTGTAGGTGACCAGATGAGAGATGCATGACTCCGAGATCGTCACCGTGTCCGACAGGTGCGTCTGCAGAACCACGCAGTCCAGGCCACTGTGCAATGACGAAAGCGCCTGAGCTCGAACCTTTGAATTCACGCCCACTTTATAGCGAGTCTATAACATCACGAAGGTTACCGACTCTATGGACTCTGAACCTAGTTACTGCGAACATACGAGGGGCGTTGATAAAGTTCATATTATCAGTGTGATATATTCGTGAGATGCGTGCACGACAGGCATCAAAATGAATGTGCGTCCGTATAGCGTTACCGTGATATAAAGCTTCTGCTCTTTTTAATGCCACACATCACCTCTATGGCGCCAAAACAAAAATTGCAGCCCCCATCGATCAAGAAGTCCAGGCTCACTCAATTGACCCGGGTGATGGTGATGCATGCAGCCTCTTTATGGTAGGGATATTTTGCCTCAACCACCACATTCACATTGCATCCGACTAAGGAACTTCTTCCTCTACATTCGCATGAACCGTACATTTCGCGGGAACGCCTTCGATCCAAACAAAAAAAAGTCACCGCTCATGGCGACCTCTAAAGAGTTGAAGATGAGGAGTCTTGCTTCAACGGTCTTCGCCGGCCCATGCTTCACAGGCACAAGCGCGTATCTTTTGAACGAGATTATACACATAAGTAAGAAATGTTCGCTGAAATGTCGTTTATTTGTCTTTATTATTGGGAACTGACAGATAATTACGCCAAGAAAGGTATAGGGAATAATAATAGAAGGAATCGTAATGTAAATGGGAAGAAGGAAAACTGGATGAAAAGATAACTTGCCGAGGGCAGGAACCGAGCCTGCGACCTTCGAATAACGTGCGCGTTCGATGTCCTATACCAACTGAGCTACCATGGCGGAAATGGAGGTCTCGAACTTTTTTTTTATCAGTTAAGAATGGGTGACCGATTTCTTCATGTGCGTCTCTGTTTGTGGAACCACCGAACGACTGCCGGAAGGAATTTCCGTTATCACCCAAAGAATACGTTCGCAACAGCAGTGCATACGCCTGTATACGTAGAACTTGAGCGCCTCTCACCTCGCTCTATTGACTATTTTGTGGAGGGGTTTCCAGTGCCTTCTTGTTGGGCTGTTAACGTTTGTGTTTTGCATCTGTGGAAGCTAAACTAACGCGTTACGGTAGACGCATACACATGAAAATGGTTGACTTGATGCATACGATGTCTCGTGGCCTTATTAATATATATCGCAACCTACAAAAACATTGACTTAGCCCAAGATGCAAATGAGTTCTGCGGAAAGCCGCAAGGTGGCAGCATGGTTAAAGGAACTTAACTGGTGAACACGTCCGCAATAGAAGCAAGTAAGAGAAGGTAAGAGTATCGGTGGCAGAAAAGCAGAGATAAAGTTCACAAATTGTGGGAAAATGAGGTCATTCAGCCTGAAGAGGCAGAGAGATAAAACATAAATTAACATTTTTTTCTTATAAAGTATCGATTTAATCGAAGTAGATAAGACATTAGGCCAACATAAAAAGAAAGTTTTCTTTGCATTTTTATTTTTGCGGGCCTGATGGCACACATGTCACCGCCCCGTTATAAAGGGGACGCTCGTAGTATATCCATCCATCCATTCTGACAACTGCCAAGAACATGAGATCATATGACTGCTTGGATGAAAAGATTGGCACTCATATCAAGCAACTCAGTTTTTCTCGAAAAAAGTGGAGTTATATTTGTATTACTCGTTCAATATCGCTAGAATAGCTCGTTTGTGCCATCTGGTGACAGAAACTTCAATTATCTGAAGTACCCTGCCCGTGGACCAGTATACGCGGTCAACAATTTTCCTCTTAGTATTGAAATAATGTCTACTTCTTTATAGCAGACGATATTACTCCATAAAAGTGTACATATAGGCTTCCCTTAGTAGTACGCATCAAAATAGCGCTGGCTGATTCCATTCTCGTGAGCGCTTGTTGAGCAACGTTTCTGCGTTCTCATGAAACCGTGCGTGCCGTCTACGGATTGCTAATATTTTGGAGTGATGTGTTTTTTATACCTACAATATGTCTCAGTAATGACGCGTACGGCTTCTCGGCATGGCCGCGCATATGCGCAGTGACATTTTCGGCGACTTGGCTTGGCTCCTGTGTTGAGAGAGTAACGACGCTGGGACAAGCCATCCGAGAGTCACGTACAGGCAGGCGCAACAACCTCGGGTGCAAACACATGCATTAGGGTACATGTACTGAGAATCTGCATAAAGCCCCATTGTGTCATTGTAACGGCTTGTTAGTTTCAAAAACAGTTGTAAAGCTCAGAATAAACGTCGTTGGGCATAGTTACAGAAACTCCCGCGAAAGCACAACAGTGACAGCATGCACGAGTCGTTACAAGGACTACCGGAATTGAGGACAATTCTCAGCGTTGCTAAATGGGAGCCTTCCAGATCGAAAAACAACTGCACACTTTTGGGATTCACCACTACAGCTACGAACACTATTAAGGGTAAGTTCTTGTCAGGCCAGAAAAAAACTGGGTTGAGAAAAATTGGTTGTCAGTCCCTTTAAGAAAGAGAACGAAGACAACCTCCCGCCTGTAGCACGAAGCAGCAAAAACATCCATACATATTTCTCACAAAAGAAAGCTTCTTAGTTGCCGAAAAATTTTTCCTGCTTCGGCTTTCGTGATGTCGTTGTAGTCCGTCATGCGGTCCTGGGCTTCGAACCCTGAGACAGCTCTGGACCGCATCACTACCGCGCCCGGCACTGATGCACCGCACCGCATGCACCCCGAGACATACCCGACCAACAAATGCAAGGTCTGCCGGGGGGAGACGGCAGATCACACGCACGTCTTGTGGGACTGCATCAAACACCCAGAGGAAGCAAGACCAAGAACAATACCGTCACGGCTCAAGGGGGCCGTGAAGAGCTACGACCGGGAAGAACAGCTTTGGGCCGTCTATCAGGTCATCGGGGCGCTCGAAAGGCAAGGACCCAGTGAGCCGGCAACGGCGAGCGGAGACCCGCGCCGAGTAACGGCAACACCGAAGACGACGTAGCCCCGTCAGGACGCGCGAGCGCCCAACGGCAGGCACAAATAAAGTTTATCCAATCCGATTTCTGGTGCGGGTTTTTGAACCCGGGACCAACGCCTTTCCGCGGTGGTCACACTACCGATTGAGCTAATCAGGAAGCTATAGCAAATGACAGAGTGAGGTCGAGTTCATCGACAACTCGAAGTACATGAACATAAGTATTGCAAATGAGTCTTGCGGAAACACGCAAAGTAGAAGCCGCCGTTTCCTGCTTAGCTAAATTAGCAGAGCGACCTCCACGGAAAGCCGTTGGTCCTATGCTCGAACCTCACACAAGGAAAGAAAAAAATTTCGGCAACTAATAAGTTTACCTTTCTGAGAAATCCAGTACAGGACTTCCTCGTGGCTTCGTGCTACAAACGGGTGGTTGTCTTATTTCCCTTTCCTATATAGCCCAAGATGGCGTCGCCCACCTCTATTAAGTAAAATGGTCTATAGATCTTTTTTAGGATGGGGGGGGGGATAAGTTCCTTCAGTGCTGTTTCACTCAGTGGACATCACCTCAATAGTACATGATATTGTTTAAGGGGCGAAGCACTTTAGGGTCGAGCTTTGTCCCACCGATGTCCGTTGTCCTGGCTTGCACGCGCTGGGAGCGCCAGCCGCGAGCGCGCCGATCAGTAGGAGAGGACAACGTTGATCGTGGGTGCGCTCGTGGAACGCCGTTTCTCTCTCGGAGAATTTCAAGCTGAACGGTTGTGCCGCCCGCGATCTCCGACGCCAGAGTAGCTCTCGCCGACTGGTTCACCCTCCGCGACCTCCTGACTGGCGTGCAGCTCTCGCCAGTGTGGCACCCCGTCCTCGGATTTCTTCGACCGGTTCCCACCTTTCCTATCTCCTTCTTTTTCTTTCGCTTGCCTGTCCCATTTCTTTATGTCTTTCTGCTATTCTTTTTCATCCCTGCTTCCCCCGCCTTCCCTACAAGGCACTGCGCCGTGTCGCCCAAGAGGCAGAAAGAAATTAGGTGCCTTTTTGCTCTTCTGAAGAACCACTCACTCACTCGCTGCGGCGCTCTAAGAGCTGCAAAACCCACTCGCTCCCCGTTCTCTTCTCTCTCATGGTCACGGAGTGCACTTAGTTATGAGAGAAATAAAGAAAGAAAAAAGGAGAGAGAAAGATAGAAAGAAAGAAAGAAAGAAAGAAAGAAGAAAAAGAAATAAAGAAAGAAAGAAAGAAAGAAAGAAAGAAAGAAAGAAAGAAAGAAAGAAAGAAAGAAAGAAAGAAAGAAAGAAAGAAAGAAAGAAAGAAAGAGGTTTGATTGCCCGGAGCTTCGTCCACTCGCCGTCATTCACTTCGTGGGTATGCTGTGATTGCTGTGATCTTTCTTCCCGAACCAACACGGATTTCGGTCCGGCTATCCGTGCGAATCTCCACTTTCTGAATTTACCACTGACTCACACTTAAACGTAGACTCACCCTTTGCAACCGATGTACTTTACGTCAATTTTTCTAAGGCATTTGAGCGCGCTCCTCGCCAGCCTCCCATGAGTTAAGTTTGTTGCTTTTTTTTTATACCTATAGACCAATTCCATGTTTGTAAACGTAGGTAGGCCGACGTCGACATTATGGTAAAATTATAGCGACGTCCACACGTAACTTCCGCCATAAGCGCTGAGAGTTGCGATGTGCGCCAACAAAACGACGTTCTGAGATGCCATAAGCGTCGTGAAATCCATGAGCGCTGAGGGCTGCAATGTGCGCCAACAAACAACACTAAGCTGTCAGACGCGACTCACATCCAACCGCGACGCAGCTTGTCTGCATACAGTTTTTTTTTCTCGTTGCTTGAATGAGAACACCACATGCACCATTGAAAACCCAGCAGAAACTGCGGTAGGCAGAGCGTCTTTTGCCTACCTAGACAGCGCCACCGCATTTTCGTGACGTGAGTCTAGTGGATTTTGTCTATACGTGGCTCATCTTATGGCTTACCCGATTTTCTGGACGTCAAAGGCGAACTTCTTGGCGTCATCATTGCTGTTCAGACGGACGCCCAGGAACGTGAGTGCTCCCGGTTTACCGCGCAAACTCTCGCTCAGCACCTGCAGAGGTGAAGCACGTGGACCGTGAGTGCTAAACATCGCGGGTGACCAGATAAAAGAAAAATCTACCGAGGTCCCGACCACCTAATGGAAACGTGGGAGGCCAAGCTCGTCCTCGAGGACTTGGAAGACCAGCAACAACTCGTCCCAAGGGCCAAGAGAACAGTCGAAGCCAGAGGATTCCTGGACCAGGGAACCCTCCCACCTCAGGTTGACACTGGGCATCGCTTGGAACACTGTTTTCTAAATAAACGTTCATTTCTCTCTCTCTCTCTACCGAGGTATCTTGCACATTCACCTAAGACGACTACAAAGTTAAAGCGATTGTCTTTTTCGTACGCGATTGCATGGTATGAACTGGGGCAGGGGTTCTCAGACATGTGATTCCACAGAATTCTGCTATAAGCTCCATCAAGTGCCAAAGAACCTCCCCCGCCCCCGCTTCTCTTTTAGGTGACCATTGTTAGTAGCCAAGCTCCACAGCGCCACACCCCGGCGTCACCGAAGCTGCCGGCGACATTCCGCCCGCATCTCACCCCTACCTGTCTCCCTCTCCTTCTCTTACACCGAAAGCTGTCATATCACAACTCGGGTAACGCGCAGTTGTCCGCCGCCGCCGGTGTCCGTAATCAATATCACGGGTTAAAAAAAACCTAGTACCAAGCACACAGTGGGGCTGGAACCAGGGTACGCTAGGTGCCAGCCCGGTGTTCTACCACCGAGCCACACCGGTGCTTGGGACTTCTTGGCAAACTTGCCTTAGCCAGGTTTCATATCGGGAAAGCAATCGCGTTAGTTCGACTTATAAAGCATTTTAAAACAGCGAAAGAACAGCCAGTCGTCGCACAATGCGAATAGCTTAACGAGTGGGTCGTCCAATGTTCCAACCCGTTGACAAAAGTTTGTTCTTGTTCTCCTATTAACTGTGGCGCCTACTCACTTCAGCCACTATTCCTCATCGTCGTAGGCCACTGCATGAACAATCGGCACAAAATTATTGGCAAATGTTCACTGGATACCACTCTTCTCAGAAAAATGACGAAAAATAGCACAGCGAACGCTGGCCTACTAACCAAAAAATTCGCTATTCGCCGATATCAATAAAACACCGAACATGTGTTCTTGTCGGTGCTGTGGTGATATGTGCCAAATTATACAACCGTAAGTCATTTAGTTTTTTTAGAAAACAAGTGTTAAAATTTGTAGCTGATTTGGAATCACACTTGTAAACGCGGGTCACCCTGTGTACGTGACGTCAGTGCCTACTTTTTTTTCAAAAAACCCCGCCTCTCCCAGCAGACCCCGCCTCTCCCCGCGTTCCATTTAACGAGGCAATGACAACGAGAACAGCAGTTCAGTTTTGTCAGCTGCATACAGCGTGTTAGTCGTCGTTGACGTCGAATATCGAGCAACGAGGAATCGATTCGATGCATGTCAGGTGTTTCACGCACCGGATGGGTCGCAAAGCAAAAAGCGATGCTTCCGCGCTCAGATAGCAGCTGCAATCATCGTTGAACTTGTCACTAACAAGTTCAGACGAGCTATCACAGCTTGATTCGGGTCGGATGACATCGCCAACTTGGTTTTCGCGCAATGTTTACACTCTGGCCAGCCGTGGAGGGGCGCAGCGGATCTCGTGACGTCATCCGATGCCCACCAAGGACGACGGAGTAGCTCCCGGTTTCGGTTTCCATTTCGACTCGCCGTTTACTGCCTATATAAAATTGTTGACGAGTGCCTGGGCAAAATGAACCACCCTAGCTTTTGCAGGACTGTCAATACTATTTGAAGGCAGCATTATCTCAATATTGTCGAAAATGCACCAGAGTTCCCCTTTGATGCCCACGTGGGTATCACGCAAGTGTGCTTGCAGCACTTATCCGATTAGTGTTTAGCAAAAGGCCCCGAAAGGCCCCTCTTCTAGCTTTCGCTGTGACTCTGCTGCGCCTTCTGCGCACGCCTGATTGATTTTTTTTCTGCCTTCTCCCCTGAAAACCGGCGAACGCGCAGTTTTCTGTGGTGCTCTTACAGCGAGTAAAAGCACCGCCCTCTAATCAATAACCCTACTATAGTGGCGTAGCAAGAGAGAGGCATACCGAGCCCATGGCCCCCCTTTCCCCCAAAAACGTTTTTAGGGGCGAAGCTCCTTAGGGCGTGGGCTGTGCGTCCCCTGTAGCCTGTATGTAGCCACCTCTAGTTTAGTTCTTGCAGTGTTCACTAGATGGCGGTACCGTCCCCTGTATGTAGCCACCTCTCGTTTAGTTCTTGTAGTGTTTACTAGATGGTGGTACTTGTAGCTGATGATGAAAAGATGCAAGATGTTATAAACTAGAAAACGGTACTTGTAGTTGATGAAAGACGCGAGATCTTATAAAATAGGAATGATGTCACATATGGCGCGTGTCATTGGTTGAAGGCAATCGTTCGATTTAGTGCGGCGACGTACGCTAGGGGGAGCGATGTAATAAAATCGAGTGGGCAAAATGTACAGAGGATTCATGGTTTACCAGGTTTTACCTCCGGAGCTTCGCCCACTCATCATCATTCACTTCGTGGATATGGCGGAATTTTTTTTTGCCATGGTATACACAGAGTAATATGAACGTAAGCCTGCCGCCCCCCTTCAAATCAAGAGGTGCTCCCCATCCCCCCTCCCAAAAAAATATTTCTGCCTACGACCCTGTCCTGTTCCCGCCTATGTGGAAGAGGCCCTTGTCCTGCTGGGGTCATAGTTAGGCTTACGATGATGATTATTATTATAGTCATTGTGTTGGTGCCGTGTCTGGGAATGTACTGTAAAATAATTTGTTAGCGTATAGTTTGTAAATCATGCTGCGGTGGCTACATTTGCGATGGAGGCAGAAAATATTGTACGCCTTTGCGCTCATATTTGGGTGTACGTTAAAAGAACCTCAGATGGTCGACATTTCCGGAGCCCTCCACTACGGCGTCTCTCATAATCATATGGTTGTTTTGGGACGTTAAACCCCACACATCAATACATCAATAAATTTCAGAAAATAATTAGAGCGCAACCACAAGGCACCATAGGTCGGCAAGACTTGTGGAGCTCACTCGGACTCACTCATGAAATACATTTTGCGCTTATGACAAACTCGGACTCAGACTGACAAATAATTTCCTGAGCTGGACTCACCCGTGACTCACTCAGACTCACGGATTGGTCTGAGTGCGTCCGAGCGAATCGACGCACGAGTCAGTCGGCTTAGAATGAGCTTCTCCGAATGAGGTGTCAATGACCTTTAACACCAATATCTCACGTAATCTCTGCTACTCTTGGTGGCGTTTGACGAACTATAGTACATTCTAAAGCGAGTTCCGGGTGCCTCGAAACCAGTAAGGTCATTTTTTCTTGGGAGAAATGACAGCGCAAGATATAATAATCAAAAACTTCCCTGGAAGAATTAGTGAGGCGAAATCAAGGCAACCCCCCCCCCTCTACGTTATTCACGTCTCTAATTAATGAATGTTGAAACGGTGTATTAACGACACCGCTTTGGAATACCTGCGAGGAGACATGAGTATAAACTTGAATATGGGTAAGTGTGATAGTAAGGCTGAAGATTACTAGATAGTACTTCGGGTCGGCAAAAAGAAAGCGAACTCACTCACTCACTAAAGAAACATATTTCGCGCTTTGGACTCACTCAGACTAACCAAAATTTTCCTGAGCCGAACTCGGACTCACACTCGTGAAAACTTTCTTCAACCGGACTCACTCAGCCTCAGACTCACAAAAATATTGCTCAGCAGGACTTTACTGAGACTCAAAGCTCGTTCACACCGAAGGCGGCGCGGCGAAGCGGGATTTCCGAAGCGGCGAGGCGGCGAGTGCGTGAACCTGTTCAGACTGTTGTTCAGACCTTCGTCTGGCCGCGCGGCAGAAGAGGCGGGCATCTCGCGATTTTGCGCACGTGTCGCTATGACGTGTCAGTGCTTCTCCCAAACGTACACCCGCACCACCACCGCGCCTCCGCTGCGTCAAAGCGGTGAGCCTCGGCAGGCGGCAAAAAAAAAATTGCTCCAAGAGCGATTGCCCTTGCCGCCTGGTTTTTCTCCCGCTTTCGCCGCCTGGAGAGGAGGTTTTTCCCGCGTTGCCGCCTCGCCGCTTTGGCCGTTCCGCCTTCAGTGTGAACGAGCCTTCAGACGCACGGCTCGATCTGAGTCTGAGTGATTCCGGGTGAGTTCGACTCACGAGAGACATCGCTGCATCACTCATTCACACACGCAATCACGCACACGCTCACACATCCGTGTTTCGTGCCTGGGTGTGCGGGGCATGTGCGTGTGTGAATGGGTCGTGTGTTTGGCGTCTGATTTCGTAAATGTGAATCTACTGGGTCTCATCACACACCTTGAACATATCCTTGAACAGAGAAGAGGCACTGCCCGAGGTGGCGTCGCTGGGGAAGTTGAGCGCCCCCATGGCGACGGCCCCGTTGGCGACCAAGCCGTCCAGTGCCTTCTTCATGGACGAAATGCGCGCCACCGTACTGTTTTCGTCTTTCGCGTCGCGCGCGGAAAAGGCGAGACCGCGGTAGAAGTTCGGCAGAACCTGGGCGGGCTGCGATGAAGAAGGACGTTTCATGTTTCACATTTCATGTTTCCCGTCTCACGTTTGCAAGCTCTGCTCCCTTTCCGGAATTAGAGACAACAGAGCGTGGCGCCATCTCTTGGCGGCAGGAATTCCAACCTGTAACAACTAAATGGGAAATATGTAAGAAAAATTGTATCTCTTGAAAGAAGCTAGTTATGAAAAACGACTCCGGTTTATACGTACTAGACACTCACTGGTACATCTTGGTAAAATTTCAGTGTCGCACGTGCCACTAAGCGCGCGGCTTCCCAGGACAATCGAACACCACCCATAGAAAAAACACGGGATCCCATGGTAATGTTGTGGTTTTGGGACGTTAAACCCCCAACATTTATTATCACCTTGTTAAGAATTAAACGCTGTGCAAAGCGATGCGATTTGTCGTGCGACGCTGTAACTTTGCCAGATTGTTCATTTAAGTCTCCGCTGCGAATAACCTCGAGTCGTTTTGATAAATAGCTTTTTTTTCGCCAAATATAAGCATTTTCGATGATTTGCCACTCACGCACGCAGGCTGCCGTTTTGGCCGACAAGAGATGGCGCTGCGTGCAGACGTCCCCAAATCCTGGTCATGCGAACCGCAAGATCGCCCCTCTAGAATCTTTTGACTCGTCACATATGCGAGAGCCATGGATGCACACACAGGGAGGGGGAGGAGAAGCCCCACGTCCTAACAATTTCCTTAAAGGAACAATAAATAGAAACAATGAATCAGTGTAGATTGATAAACTGCAGCCTAAGAAGTCTTGCGCCTTATAAGTTTCACTGTCATGAGTTCATTATTAGCGGAGAAAATAAAGGTAGAAGTTTCTTTTTGAAGTTTCGCGCTATATAATCGCCACGCATATTTTCAGAAATTTCATACGCATTTCTCCCACTTTCGCGACATTGTCTCGAAGGCACATTCTGAAACTTCGCATGCTATAGGTCTATGGCACCAAGAGATGACGGTGAACTTCAGTTTTATTGATTACAATCTACGTAGGACTCAGTGTAGACGCCTTCAAAATTTGTGACGTCATGGTGTTTGGCGCGGGAATCTTGCGGTGGCGTCTCCGCCCGCATTTTTTTTTTTTCGCGCGTTTTTTTTTTCGTTAACCAAGCGTCGTTTTGGCGCAAGAGTGGTGTTTTTGGTATCGTGAAATCGTATATTTTACCGACAAGCAAAAAATTGTTGCTCTTTGGCGTCCTTTCAAGGTAGGGGCGCGAACTCTGCCCCGTAGGCTTACTCAGCTGGACCTGCCCCATCGCTGCTTAAAGAACAGGTTGTGTCATGCATGTTTTTGACAACAGTTTCACGAACCGGCATGACTGTGGGGTAGAAAATATACTTGCCACTAAAAAGTCCTGGGTTCGATTCTCACTTGAACTCTATTTTAGTATTACTTGTTTGCATCAATCTCTAAGCCCTTGCGCCCCGCCGCGGTGGTCTAGTGGCTAAGGTACTCGGCTGCTGACCCACAGGTCACGGGAATCGAATCCAGGCTGCGGCGGCTGCATTTCCGATGGAGGTGGAAGTGTTGTAGGCCCGTGTGCTCGGATTTGGGTGCACGTCAAAGAACCCCAGGTGGTCGAAATTTCCGGAGCCCTACACTGCGACGTCTCTCATAATCATATCGGGGTTTTGGGACGTTAAACCCCACTAATCAATCAAATCGAAGCTTTCGCCCATGAAAAGCGCCTATTTCTCACTCCCAAACAATGACATCGACATCTTAAAACGTTCCGCGTGGAGAAGAGATCCTTAATGTTATCCTGTTCGAATGGTGAAACGTGCGCCGGCTATACTAGGCCATATCGGACCCGATTTCTCTGCTTCTGCATGAGGGCAAGGTTCGAAACTCTATAATAGAGACTTTATATGTTATGAATTTTGGCACGGTATCGTTTCGAAGGGCCCCTGAATCTCTTCGAGTTCAAAGACGAAAGAGCGGTCTCTTTGTCACCCTCGCCATAACATTTCGTGAAAGTGTCTGCTCGCCGCTTATTTCGAATCAAACTAAAATCAGACCTATCTATCACTCTGTCGTACAGGTTGAAAGGACTGCGGAAAGAGAGCTGCGTTCAAAAACGCTCGACTATTTCACAGCCCCACTAAAAAAAAAAACAAAGCGAAAAGACGAAATCAAAAGACCGAGCAGTTGCAGCAATACAGTAAACATGGTGCGGCTGTTGACCTGATGGTCGCGGATTCGATCCACGTCGCGGCGGTCACATTACGATGGAAGCAAAATGGCAGGCCCGTGCATTGCGCGATGTTAGTGCACGTTGATTGATTGATTGATTGATTGATTGATGTGTGGGGTTTAACGTCCCGAAACCACCATTTTACTGGCACTTTTTTGAGAAGGGACATATTTCGTATCCTTGGTACGCTGTTCTAACGCTGTCCAACTACTTGAGCCAGACAACACACATAAGATATTTTAGTTTCATTATGAAGTTTTTATCATCCAGTACCTGCGACCACAACGGACGTTGTCGCGGCGAGTCAATTCGATTCACGGGGCTTGCGAACTCTGCGTCTTGCATCGCAGAAAGGCGTCTTGCATGCAGCCAAAATCGCAGTTCACTCATCGTTGTATCCGTAATACTGAACAATTGGTGACAGAGCTATTTTGAGTACGTCGCAAGTTACGGACTCCTCGTTACGACAGACTGTGTTGGCCCGTCAAATCGCCCCCTCGGTGTTAAAATGAAAATTGCTTTTTTTTTTCAAGCCATCCCCCTCCCCTCGCTACACTCTTTTCGGCAGGGTCTGAAACGCTGTTTATTTGTAGTTGAAGACCCTGACTACACGAGAGCCGAATGTTATATCGCAGCATGCTGCATGTAATTCACTATTATTCTGAAAGTTAGCTAGAAATTGTTTCCTCTTCTCTCCACAAATTACGCCATAAACCCGGATCACTGCGCTATAAACCAAACGTCTATGGGGCCGGTTTAAGCATCAGGATCTGCATAGGTACTGCGGTCGCCGTAGGATGCCGCCACATGCCCATTAAAAAAAAGAAAGAAGTGTTGTAGTACACTGTAGCTCAAAGTTGCTACGCGCGCTAGCGAAGGGACCCATCTCCTTTTACCCCCTGGTCGTACCCCTCCCAGCATAGCTTCTGGTGCGTTCGCTGGGACGAGAGAAGAGAAAAAGCGCTTGAAGCGTGCGCTGTATCCCTGTAACTCCACTCGGGCTTGAAGAATTCCAAAAAAAAGTGCCGCCATATCCACGAAGTGAATGATGATGAGTGGGCGAAGCTCCGGAGGTAAACCTGGTAAACCATGAATCCTCTGTACATTTTGCCTACTCGATTTTATTACATCGCTCCCCCTAGCGTACGTCGCCGCACTAAATCGAACGATTGCCTTCAACCAATGACACGCGCCATATGTGACATCATTCCTATTTTATAGGATCTCGCGTCTTTCATCAACTACAAGTACCGCTTTCTAGTTTATAACATCTTGCATCTTTTCACCATCAGCTACAAGTACCACCATCTAGTAAACACTACAAGAACTAAACTAGAGGTGGCTACATACAAGAAATGGTACCGCCATCTAGTGAACACTGCAAGAACTAAACTAGAGGTGGCTACATACAGGGGATGGTACCGCCATCTAGTGAACACTGCAAGAACTAAACTAGAGGTGGCTACATACAGGGGACGCACAGCCCACGCCCTAAGGAGCTTCGCGCCTAAAAGAAAATGGCGCCAGGCCTGCGCGGAAAAAAGCCACTCAGTCACAGCGATAGTACGAAGAGTACCACCGTTTCAAAGTCTCCTGGGGCTACTAATACAAGTAAGCTAGCAAGGTATACCCCCCTCCAAACTAGTTCATTGATTGATTTGGTGGCTCATTAAGATGAAGAATAATGGTGGAGACATTTGGAATGGGTTGGAAGCAACCAACAACCCAGTCGCAATGTAATTCATATTGTGTGGTGCCTGGTTACACAATTCGCATTCTGTGCCACCCCGGTTGCTATTTCACCCTTTCACCACGTTATAAAGCATTTGTTAACGCGGTCCCTTCGATCGGGTCAGCAGCCGAGCACTGCTTCACCGTGGTGGACCAAAAGCAAATATTTAAAATTCATGTCAGGCGGCTCTTTCAACTTCATCGTTTTCTTCCCCGCGCACGACCACTCACGTGAAAGAACTCATTCCAGGAGTGGACTCCGCCCGGAGCACCGAACGCGTCTGAAGATACCGCCACGACGTCCGGGTAGACGATGTAGGTGCAGTAGAAGCTCCACATCGGCACCATCAACGTTAGGCTGTGTCCCAGCACGCAAAACAACGTGGCGTCCAAGCTTGTTGGCTTGGCCTGCAAGGTCAGCTTGGGCGGCTTGGTCGGCTTGGTCAGTGGGGTGAGGTTGGCCGGCTCGGTCAGTGGGGTCGGCTTGGTTGGCTTGGTAGACTGGGTTGGCTTGGTCGGTGGGGTCGGCTTGGTTGGTGGGGTTGGTTTGGTCGGCTTGGTCGGTGGGGTCGGCTTGGTTGGCTTGGTAAGCTGGGTTGGCTTGGTCGGTGGGGTCAGCTTGGCAGGCGGGGTCGGCTTTGTCGGCGGGGTTGGCTTGGCCTTCAGTGTTGGTGGTGTCGGTGGGGTTGGCGGTGTCAGAGGGGTCGGCGGGGTATTCTCACCATTGTTCGCTGTCGAGAGTGTTAAGGAGGCACTAAAGTCAAACCATGAATAGGTTCGGATTTGTCTATTGTACTCTGAGAATCATAATGTCACTAATTTTGCCGTCATCGGGTCGTTAGCAAAAGATAAAAAGAGGTGTCGGCTTGTCCCCTCTTTCATTGTTGAGGGTGTTAAGAATACACTGAAGTTAATCCATGAATCAGTTTAGATTTGTCAGTTGTACTACGAGAATAACAATGTCCGCAATTTCACCTCCATAGATTCATAAACTGGGAAAAAAACAAGGATAAAAGTTTACTCTTAAACTTTCGCACCGAAATTCTCCGCGTATGACGCTGCAGAGTTCGAAGCAAATTTTCCGTATTTTTGGCTAAACTTAAGTGCAACGAGATTTCCTGAAGTCTATGTCCCTCTCAGATTGCAATGTACTTCACGTTTACTGATGAGGAACTATGTAGGGCCTAGTTAACGCCGCCAAAATTCATAACGTCACGACGTTCGGCGCGGCAAGTTCAAGCTTCCATCACTCCCTGAATTTTCTTTCAGAGCGTTTTCTTGCTTACCAAGCGCATATTTGTTTGGTAATTGTTAAAGAGTAAATTACTAATATTAGGAAAATTGTTGGTCATTTTAGTATATTCTTAAGGAAGCCCTAACGCGTAACTGTTAATTAGTGAGCCGGGAGCTGCAAAAAGAAAGAAAAACCTGTAAACCAATAACCCTCCACTTGAACGAACCAGCTAGGAACATTACTCGTTGAGATGTAGGTCAATTGATTTCCCCATGAGGTGTAACGTGAAATTGTTTTACGAGAGGTGACTTGAAAGGTTATCCTGCTGGGGGCTGAGAGGTTCTGAGAAGACCTACTTCAAGTACACCCCCCCGCCTTCTGTCCTACGTACTGCTTCTCCTTTGAACACTAATAAATGCTGTTGGAAAATGATCAATTATTTCACTATTTATTTGCGAACTGTTGCGATGAAAATAAATGCGAACGATGAAAGTGCGCGAGATGTGTGGCATCAGCATATTTTGCTGTTTCGCACTTGTTTTCAAGCTATTGTAGCCATGATGGTAATAAAAAAAGCAAGTAGATTCATCCACTACGCAATCAAGGACCACTCTAGCATCGTTTTATTGAAACCAAGTGAGAGGCTCGTGCTTTTTTATATAGAAATAAGCCCAAACATCTCCCGGGTAGGTTCATGAGTACGTTTTGTTTGTATGCGCGTAGAAATACGCACGCGCACTAAAAATATTTCAGGGGGAGGGAGAACGAATCCTCCCGGGCTATGGGGATGAGCTTTCCTGATACAGTGCTTGAGCCTTAAAAAATAGGAACTGGTACCGGGGTTTTAACTCGACGTACAGGGTCCCAAGCTTTTCGGGGAGAACCCCGCGTGGATTTCCTTTGTTACTTTGGACTACGCAGAAATGGCCTGGTCAGGATAACTCGTCTTGAGATAAAGGGGGTAGGATAGTTTTACGAATTCTAAAGGCGTCAATACTGCTTTTTTTTTTCTTCGAAGCTATTAAGCTATTTGTTATGCTGGTTTGCGTAATCAGAAAACTGTCATCAGGAACAGGTACAAGCCAAAAAAGCAGGCGATCGAAGTCGAATTCCGCTAGTAGGCTAGTAGACGGAGTGTAACAAAATTAGGTACAAAACAAGCCTGACTGCTCACAATTAAAACCAAACCAAGTTAAGACTAAGTTCCGACTGATCAAAGGAAGTCCCGCTGGAATAGTTGAGATTCATTTGACCTATTTGTGCTGCGTAAGCCTAATTGACATTGAACCAAACCGGGACCGCCAGCTCCTCTGGGAGCATTGCAACCAAGGCGCAAGCTGCCCTCCATTCCCTTTTATTTTCTTTTTTTTATATTTTAGGTACCAATATACATTTTTACTTACGACCGTGATGCCGATGGGGGTTGCCACCGCCGGACGCCGAACCACCTGCGCAACAGGGCGGCTATCTGAAACAGTATCGCGACTACCACACATCTCGAATGGAATCGAACTCATTTGGGATTGTATTGAAGCGAATTTGGAAAGGCGTTACCGAAGGGCGAGATAAAAAAAGCCGCACGAACAGTTTAACATGGCTTGGCCACTCTGCGCAAATATTCACGACGGCTGAGACAGTGGCATAGCCCAAAATTTTTTTTTGGGGGGGGGGGGGAGAAAAGCGAAGGCCAACTTTGACTATATATATATATATATATATATATATATATATATATATATATATATATATATATATATATATATATATATATATATATATATATATTATATATATATATATATATATATATATATATATATATATATATATATATATTGTGAGGAGGTTTATGAGTCGTTAAAGACAGCGACGAGACAGCGTGAACAACCGTCCAGCGATCGGCACAGCAACGAACCGAAGCACGAGCCGAGAGAGCCGGGCCTTGGCGATGCTGCTTGCTGCTGGCACATCTTCTTCTTCACAATCGCCCCCGCTGAAAAAAGAGCCATCCTGGCGACCTAAGAAGTTTCAGGGAGAGGCTCATGATACGGTTTTAGGCGGGAAACATGGACGATGTCACGTGCACGCCGGCGCATGTCATCCGATTGAGAAACTGGCTCAATTAGGTAATTAACCGGAGAGGTTTTCTCTAAAACGGTGTAAGGCCCCTCGTACCGGGGGACAAGTTTTGATGAGAGTCCCGGAGTTTGGTATGGGATGGCAAGCCACACGAGAGACCCTGGGGCATAGTTGGGATCCGGAAGAGAGGTGCAACGGTTTTCTTTCTGGCGTTGCTGCTCGTCCGAGGTGAACGCACGGGCGAGCTGACGGCACTCTTCGGCTTGTCGAGCAGCATCGGAAATAGGTGGACATTCTGAAGCATCAGGATGGTAGGGAAGTAGAGTATCAATTGTATGGGAAGGGTCACGTCCATAAAGAAGAAAGAAAGGTGAAAATCCCGTGGTTGCTTGTATTGCAGTATTGTATGCAAATGTCACGTATGGGAGAACACGGTCCCAGTTGCTATGATTAGATGCCACGTACATCGAGAGCATATCACCCAGCGTGCGGTTAAACCATTCCGTTAGCCCATTAGTCTGCGGGTGGTATGCTGTCGTTTTCCGATGAATGACGTGACATTCCGAAAGCAGAGCTTCGACGACCTCGGAGAGAAAAGCGCGGCCTCTGTCACTAAGGAGCTCTCGAGGTGCGCCATGTCGAAGGATAAATTGACGTAAAATGAAAGAGGCGACATCCTGAGCGGTAGCGCTCGGTAAAGCGGCTGTTTCGGCGTAGCGTGTTAGATGGTCGACCGCCACTATAATCCACCGATTGCCATCTGATGTCAATGGAAGGGGGCCGTAGAGGTCAACGCCAACGCGATCAAAAGGCTTGGCAGGGCACGGAAGTGGCTGCAATTCGCCAGTAGCACGTAGCGGTGTTGATTTGCGTCGCTGGCAGTCAGGACAGTACTGCACAAATTTGCGTACGAAATTGTACATGCCGCGCCAGTAATAGCGATGGCGAAGCCGTTCATATGTTTTGAACACCCCGGCGTGGCCACATTGTGGATCGTCGTGAAGAGAAGCGCATACCTGCGATCGCAAAGCGCGTGGAATGACCAGTAGCCACCGGCGGCCATCAGGAGAGTAGTTGCGTCGATGGAGAAGTTGATCGCGGATGGCAAAATGGAAAGCTTGACGTCGGAGGGATCGAGATACCGGAAGGTTGGGCGTACCGGATAGATATTCGAGAAGAGATGCGATCCACGGGTCACGACGTTGTTCGGTGGCAATTGAGTCAAGATTTAACGATGACAAGTACTGGAGGCACGTGTTTCCGCCCGTCGGATCTGGTGGCAAAGGTGAGCGGGACAGGGCGTCAGCGTCAGAGTGTTTGCGTCCACAGCGGTATACGACGCGAATGTCGTACTCCTGGATGCGGAGTGCCCATCGCGCAAGGCGGCCAGAAGGGTCTTTCAGCGTGGAGAGCCAGCAAAGCGCGTGGTGATCAGTTACTAGATCGAACGGGCGGCCGTATAAGTACGGCCGGAACTTTCCAAGCGCCCACACCAGAGCCAAACACTCTTTTTCTGTCACGCTGTAATTAGTTTCGGCTTTCGTCAGAGTGCGGCTAGCGTAGGCTACAACGTATTCTGAATAGCCGGGTTTTCGTTGCGCGAGGACAGCACCTAGCCCGACGCCGCTGGCGTCGGTGTGCACTTCGGTAGGAGCCGTCGGGTCGAAGTGGCGAAGAATGGGTGGCGAGGTGAGCAGACGGCGCAGAGTAGTGAAGGCAACGTCACATGCAGGGGACCAGGAGGAGAGGTTCACGTCACCGCGAAGAAGCTGGGTTAATGGTGACATGATGGATGCGAAATTGCGAACAAAGCGCCTGAAGTATGAGCATAGGCCTACAAAACTGCGAAGTTCCTTCATGGTCGTCGGCTTGGGAAATTCTGCGACTGCTCGAAGTTTTGCTGGGTCAGGTAATACGCCGTGCTTCGACACGATGTGTCCTAGGATGACGAGCTCGCGTGCAGCGAAGCGGCATTTTTTCAGGTTAAGCTGCAGGCCAGCGTTGGTCAGACAAGTCAAAACCTGCCTGAGGCGAAGGAGGTGCGTAGGAAAGTCGTGCGAGAAAACCACGACATCGTCGAGGTAGCAAAGGCACATATTCCACTTGAGGCCACGTAGCGTATTATCCATAAGTCGTTCAAACGTGGCGGGTGCGTTACAAAGCCCAAAGGGCATGACGTTAAACTCGTATAGTCCGTCAGGTGTAATAAATGCAGTTTTTTGGCGATCGGCTTCAGCCATTGGAACTTGCCAGTAGCCAGACCGCAAATCCAGCGACGAGAAGAATTCCACTCCGTGAAGGGTGTCGATGGCGTCATCAATGCGCGGCAAAGGATATACGTCCTTGCGGGTTATCTTATTCAAACGACGATAGTCTACGCAAAATCGGATAGATCCGTCTTTCTTACGCACCAAGACGACAGGAGACGCCCAGGGACTGTGAGATGGTCGAATAACGTCTCTACGAAGCATATCTTCGACTTGATCGTTGATGACGCGGCGCTCTTCAGTGGAGACACGGTATGGTCTTTGACGCAGTGGCTGGTGTAGGCCGGTGTCAACATGATGCTTGACTTGCGACGTGCGGCCTAGTTGAGGTTGGGACACATCGAAGGAATTCCGGAACTCATGCAGAAGATCAAGCAGGTCGGCATGTTCGGTGGGAGTAAGGGTGTCGGCGATGGCGCTGGAAAACGTATCCTTAGACGACTCCTCGAGGGCCGACAGTGATTTTGGGTGGTCGCAGTATTCATCCGGGACATCAACCAAAGACGAAGGGTCGAGATCCTGCACGCGGCCGAGACATTCTCCCGCAAGCAAAGTGACAGTTGTGGAAAGCGGGTTGAGTATGAACATATTGCTTCTTCCGGCGGTAAGGTCAATCGTTGCGAAAGGCAGCGGCAGAGCTCGACGACTCGTGAAGATATCGGAAGGCATAAAAAAGACTGTAGCGTCCGTGTAGGCGTTGCATGAAATCGGAACAAGTGCGAAGTTTTCAGGCGGAATATCGGTGTCTTCATGCACAAACAACTTCGGCGGCTGATGAAGAGCGTCGAGTAATGGGACATCACAAAAGGGTGAAAACTCAACTTCAGCGCGTGCACAGTCGATGACGGCATTATGGCGGGATAGGAAGTCCCATCCGAGGATGACATCATGCAAACAGACAGCAAGGACAATAAACTCCACAGTGTAAACAATGCCTTCGATGGACACTCTTGCAGTGCAGGCTGCGAGAGGCGTTACTTGCTGTGCACTTGCGGTGTGGAGTGACAGTCCAGAAAGCGGCGTCGTGACTTTACGTAATACACGGCAGACATTAGCGGCAATAACAGAAACAGCGGCGCCGGTGTCTACAAGGGCGAAGGTAGAATAACCTTCAACTGTTACTGCGACCACGTTAGCAGGAGAGGGGCGAGGGCTTAGACAGTTCGAAAATGGCGCAGTTCTTGCCTCTTGAACTGCGGTGCTTAGTTTTCCTGGTCAGGTCTGGGCCGGCGACGCATGGGGGAGGGCGATCGCCGACGAGGAGAGGGTGCGCGCGGCGTCACGAAGTCGGGGTCGTTAGGAGGGGCATAGCGAGGTGACGAGACCGGCCCGTATTGCGCGAAGGGTTGGCTGCCGGTTTGCGACGATCGGACATAGTCGCCGAACGCCTGAGGTCGACGGCGGCAGTAGCGAGCAACGTGTCCGGGAGTGAAGCAGGCGTAGCAAATCGGTCGGTTATCGGGCGTCCTCCAGGGATTGGCGACTGGTGCTGCCGCCCAAGGTGCAGTGTAAGCAGCCGGGTGTGCGGGCTGTGAGCGCGTGGTGTAGGATGGTTGCGGAAGCCTACGCACAGCGTCTGCATATGTGAACGGCGCTGCTACAGGCTGCATAACTTGCGAGCAGGCGACAGGAGGAGCCACAGGCTGTGCTGCATACGTTAGGGGCGCGGCCACAGGCTGCATGGCTGGCGGATAGGCGACAGGAGGGCCTACTGGCTGCGCGGCACGCTGGCAGTGGGCAAGGCTGGATAGAGGCGGCTCGTGGTGCGCAACAGGAACAGCTTGGGCAACCTCTTCCGAAATAGCAGTGCGAAGCGGGGCAGGTAGACGGGTGGTGGTCTCGTGAGTGAAGGGCACTAAAGAAAGTTGGCGGGCGACTTCCTCACGGACGAAGGCTCGAACTTGCTGAAGCAGTGGTGAATTGTCCGGCAGGGTGTCGAAACTGGACAATGACTCACCACCATGCTGAGGCTGCCGAGTCAGAGTGCGTTGCTTCTTTAACTCGTCGTAGCTCTGACACAAGCTGACGACTTCGGAAACTGTGCTCGGATTTCTTGCCAAGAGCATTTGAAATGCGCCGTCGTCGATGCCCTTCAGGATGTTTTTGACCTTGTCAGATTCGGGCATGGTGTCATTCACACGTCGACAAAGGTCGACGACGTCCTCAATATAGCTGGTAAAGGTCTCGCCAGTCTGCTGAGAGCGGACGCGCAAGCGCTGTTCTGCCCTCTGCTTGCGGACAGCCGGCCGACCGAACACTTCGGCACATGACGTCTTGAAGACGCTCCATGTGGGGATGTTGTGTTTGTGGTTATTAAACCACAATTCGGCGACGCCAGTGAGATAAAATATCACGTGGCCCAGCTTGTCGGCTTCATCCCACTTATTGTTGGCGCTCACCAGTTCGTAGTGCTCGAGCCAGTCTTCGACGTCGGTCCCATCTGCACCGCTGAAGACCTTCGGCTCCCGTAGCGTAGGATGGCCAGGGCAGTTGAACTGGAGCGGAGGCGTCGATGTAGTGGCGTTGGCAGTCATGACAGGTGGTAGCGTGCGGTTTCGCAGCTCCAGGGTGTAGCGACGGGGATTAACAGCACCTTCCACCAAATGTGAGGAGGTTTATGAGTCGTTAAAGACAGCGACGAGACAGCGTGAACAACCGTCCAGCGATCGGCACAACAACGAACCGAAGCACGAGCCGAGAGAGCCGGGCCTTGGCGATGCTGCTTGCTGCTGGCACATCTTCTTCACAATATATATATATATATATATATATATATATATATATATATATATATATATATATATATATATATATATATATATATATATAATATATATATATATATATTATATACATATAGTGAAGAATAAGGAGCACACTTACGAAAATTTGATAATTGTTTACTCTACGTTTCGGCCGTGGCACGGCCTTCGTCAGGATCCTGAATCCTGACGAAGGCCGTGCCATTTAGCCGCCATGGCTACAGATGGCGCTGACTGACACTCCCACGTTTAAATTCACATATATACCCAATAAAGTGGCTGGGAGGATAGCCGCTGTGGTAGCTCAGTGGTAGAGCATCGAATGCGTTATTCGAATGTCGCAGGTTCGGATCCTGCCCACGGCAAGTTAACTTTTCCCCCACTTTTCTTTCTTCACATTCACATTACAATTGGTCTGATAACTTCTCCTATACTTTCCTTGGCCTTATGGTCTGTTAGATCTCTCTATTATTCTGTCGACACATGGGGAAAACGAGCCCTTAAGTATACACTTTCTTTATATTATATATATATATATTATATATATATATATATATATATATATATATATATATATATATATAATATATATATATATATATATATATATATATATATATATATATATATATATATATATATATATATATGATTCACAGTTGGGTAAAAGAATAAATGCAAATTGTAATATTAACAAAGCAAAGCCGGCAGCTCGTTTGGACGCAGTTTCATGTAACACTTCAAGACGCTGGTGTACGATAATACGGCAGTTCCAGGTAGAGAAGCCCTTTTCGTGGTAGAGCCTCTTCGCTATGTGATTACAGCACGTGGAGAGGTTTACGAGCCGCCTCGTAGAAGGGTCTAAGAACCAGTGATCATGACCGCGACGTTGAAATCAACAAAATTCCCAGTTGGTGTTCGAGAACGCAACACCCCGGTACACTAGAGAGATTTTGAGGTACTGCCTTTAAAAAGCCATGATTTTGTTCGTATACTCTTACGATTGGGCACTCGCTAGTGATAATAATTAGTACGATTATCTAATTATTTAGGTAATTGACTCACTGAAAGCCGAGAGTCCCACAATAGAGAAAACAAATATCAGGAACACCAGGCAGAAAGGTGATATCAGTAATAACGTCGCCAGGATGTTATCGCTTTGCCTGCAAGGAGATAAAAGAAAAGGTGAATGGCCATTATCACTTCATTCGCGTGCTCTGTCCACAAATACGTCCACAAGCATGTCATAGTCAGGTAGTTGACCCGGAAAGAGACAGCAAACATGTGGTTTCGGTTCTGATTCAACGTGCTCTGTTTTCCTTTCAGTGAGTTCTCGTTTGGACTCTGAACTCACAGGGTCCAATCCAAATTCTGATGTGATGTTGCATTAATAATAATAATAATAATAATATAATAATAATAATAATAATATAATAATAATAATAATAATAATAATAATAATATAATAATAATAATATAATAATAATAATAATAATAATAATATATAATAATAATAATAATATAATAATAATAAGATAATAATAATAATAATAATAATAATAATAATAATAATTTATTATTATTATTATTATTATTATTATTATTATATTATTATTATTATTGATGATGATGATGATGATGATGATGATGATGATGATGATGATGATGATGATGATGATGGTGGTGGTGGTGGTGGTGGTGGTGAGAGAGACAGCGGGTATATGTCGCTTAAAACGCAAGCAACTTGACAGAGGTCCGCAGCCACCACTACGATGCAATTAGAGATAGCTCACGTGTTTAGAAAGAAAAGACAATCATGAAAAAAAAAACACATTATTGCACACCGCTTTCTCCAGAAAGTCGGATACATTCATTTCAGGAACCGAACCAGGTAGACCACACTACAGTAATCGATACCTTTCGGGTAAAAACGCGTTCACGTAAGTACGCGCGAAATAGAGAAAGATGGCTCTAAGTAAATATTTCACAATCATACGGTTGTTTTGGGACGTTAAACCCCACACATCGATCAATCATCAATCTAAGCGAATATTGCGACCTCGTCTAGTTGCCGGAGCTTCTAGCGTCCACGATGCAAGTCGACGTTAGACATCCGGCATGACGGGCGAACAAATGAAGGGAAAAGTCAATCCACCGCACCCATCCGAAAGCTTTCTGCACTTCATGATGGTTCAGCGAACTGGGAGCGCGGGGGGTTGCAATGCATCCTATTGCAATGCATTCCTGCACTTCACATGGTTCTGCATTTTCTCCTTGCGCGAGGACCTGCTTCCTTATGTGACGTCATAAACACTGGCGATATGTGGTGTCCCGATTATGTCATGGCGACGACATCACGTGATTTTTTTTTTGCATGACTCGCACTGAAGCTGACGACAACGGTCCATTCGAGCGTTGCACGAGGTTTGTGAGACTATCGCCGTGGTGAAAATTTCTACCCACACAATAGATACTTGGCTCGCTGCATTGAAAATTGAGAGGACTAACCGGTTAAAAATTATGTGTCTTTCTATTATATAGGTTCGAGGCCACTTTGCGGCCCAACAAGTAGCCGAAGACGTTTGTGGAGCTAGAACAACCTTCGCTGCATGCCGTGGGGAACTGAAACCAGGCATGTAGAGGAGAGGAAGAAGAACCTCAGGGTAAGCTCATGGAGGAAGAAAAAAAAAGAAGGAGGTAGCATGACGTCACACCGTCAGCCTTGGCAAGCCAGTCCGTTTTGAAGCCAGCAGCGTCGGCCCAACACGTGACCATTCGCATCGCGATCACGCAAGCAACGAGACTTCAGCGTGGCGCCCGGTAGCTTTTATACGGTGCAGACCGGCCGACTGATAGCAGGAGGTTCAATAACAGTTCCCTAATAACAGATAACCACCGAGGGTACTAAAACTTACCGCACGCTCTGACGTTTTGGTCACGTGTTGGGCAGACACGGTGGGCTTCCCTCGTGTGACGTCATGCTCCCTCCTTCTTTTTTTTGTCCTTCCTCCGCGGATAAGCTTCATTCCGACGCAATTTTTCGACGGCGTTAGTGAAACGGGAATACCCTTCCGTATACATACACGACCAATTTCTGGCTTTGCAACACTAGTGTCTCATCAAGTAAGTCTCTCTCAAAACGTTGCACGCTTCGCCTCCTTCCCGAATGTTCGTGTACTTACAGTGACCTTTTTCCTGCTGTAATTTTACGTGTGTGAGGGAAAGAGAAATAAAGAAGGAAATTATAAGAATAAAACACTGCTATTTGTCTCACTTGAAATGAATGATTAGCGCAGTACCGTTGGGAACAATTAAAAAAATCCGATCAACAAATAAAAACGAACGATCAATGTCGCGAGGGAAATCCGTATATCGGACTCACGCTGGGGACGCAATTGCCGAAAGTTAGTCTAAGCCTCAAATAAATCGTGTATGCGATACCGTGTTTACGCTATATCGTACCAGGGAGAACAGGGACTATACAGGAGGTTTCATTTATAGAACGCACCTATTTCTTTGGGCTGCGCTTGTGTCGAAAATGGTTCTATTTGCGGTCAAAAAAAAATATCGGGAAGGAGAACAGTCTAACTGGCAGGCCTTCATTTAGAGCGCATCTTGTTCTTGCATTGTGTGGCGTCACTGTTGGCGTTGTCGGCCTGACCGATACAGCGATGTATGTACTGTCAACAGCGAAAGTTTAGACAACGTGGTGCTGCTGGATCTAATCTCGGAAGCCGTGGCCGGTAACCTCTACACCATGGTGCACGTAACGGCAGGTGGCGCAGCAATGCAGTTTTCCCTAAGGCCCTGGCCGGCAACCTCTACACCATGGTGCACGTAACGGCAGGTGACGCAGCAATGCAGTTTTCTCTAGGGAAAAAAACTCCCTAGTTTTCCCTAAAGTCCATAGATATTTTCAGGAAAGTACCGCAATCCTTTTAACCGAGCCTCCGCACGTCGCACACTCCTCTCCCTCCTCTCGTGCCGCCACGAACATCGCGCGTGACGTGAAAGAACATTCTTGATGTGAAAGTAGCGCGAGCAGGGTAATAGGGCCGGCGCCCGCACGGTGGCCGGTCGGGAGAGGATATGGACAAGGTTTTCGACACTTGGGAGAGGAGGGTTGGATACTTCAGAGAGGATATGGAGGAGACTGTCGGTACTCTCTCTATATTAGCAGACTTCAGTTTTCCCGCGCTACGCCACGCTAGGGTGGCTGGAGCCTAGCCACGCGCTGCACAGCGCGCAGACTTTTGCTGTTGACAGTACATCACGTCACAGTCATTTGTCATTTCCCCGTACGACCGTATTTTATTGCGTAATTTGCGATGGAATTATCCGTGTAAACATCTTACTCGCCAATTAAGCCATAACATGCCCTGTCTGTAACGGATCCTTAACTAGTCATATCGGCTACGGATCCATATGTTCTTGCTGGTTTTTTTTTTTGTAAATATTGCATTGAAAATCCAGCATTCTTCTTCTTCGTCGCCTTCTTGAAGCAAACATGGAACAGCCAGTTCAGTTATGCCTATGCCAGAAATGCCATTTTCCACGTCTGATTCAGAATGAATGATTGTATAGCTTCATGAAATTTACGAATCTTCAAGTCACGTCTTGTACGCCGTATGACAATCAGAGCTTTTAATAACGTCCCAGACGCAAGGCGTCCCTACTTGTACGGCGTTACACAGTTCTCCTTATTTATTTATTTATTTATTTATTTATTTATTTATTTATTTATTTATTTATTTATTTATTTATTTGTTTGTTTGTGTAGCAGATAAAAACACGGGAAAATGCTTAATTTTTTTCTTCGTAACTTTTGCCGCAAACCAGAATAAAATCGCGTAGCTTTTAACAAAACTGCATCCAAATTAGATATGTCCGTTCTAACAGTATCAGTTTGTTGAACGCGTTGCATGTACACTGTACAACGTTCTTCAGTTGTCCATTAGTATGCATCACGTGATACTGTTCGTCAAAAAAAAATCAACTAGCCGATGAAACAATGAACCTCCTTGCATTTCCTTCGTCAAGCTAACACACTTTTATGTTTTGCGAGTCTTCCAGGTGTCATTATTCTTCACTGAACACTTAAGCACTGAGTGTTTAAAACCACCAGCTTTTATAACCATGATGCATCATGCGACAGCGGTGTGACCATGATAACGCGCACACCATTCGTTAGAGTAAGTGTTGCTTTTTTTTTCTCCTTGTCAGTGGAAGTTGTGTGCAGTGGCGTTTATCCCGTGTATGTGATGCATACCCGCTTATGTCGCCCTCAAGCATTGTCACGGATCCCATGCATGAAATGCTCTAGCGATAACACCTTGAAAATGCTGGAGCTTCCGCGTCGACGTATTGTTGAAACGTCCTTGGTTGCATCCCACGAATTTGTTTTCGACAGCCCCCACTAACAACCGGTCTTGTGTCGTCTACCTGAGCGATCTATGCCTCAGGTCTGTGTAAACTCTTAAGCGGCGGCTTGTTTCAGATTTGTTTAAACTGTACCCGGCGGTGTGTTTTATATCCGTGTAAACTGTACGCGGCGGTTTGTTTAGCGAGCATAGGACGTAGGACGAGACCACTCACAGAGGGCCACGAGGACGAGAAATCCGATGATGATGGCCACCAGGAACACCCAAAAAATGACATTCACGGTGAGAAACGAACTGGATTTCAAGCTGCAACGAAAGGTATCACGGCACCAGGTCAGCAATTAAGCTCCCGCAAGTGCGTCGCACCTGAGGCGGGGGTTGAGAATGTACCAGCCTTCTCGGGTGTAAATGGCGGACACTATCTATCTATCTATCTATCTATCTATCTATCTATCTATCTATCTATCTATCTATCTATCTATCTATCTATCTATCTATCTATCTATCTATCTATCTATCTATCTATCTATCTATCTATCTATCTATCTATCTATCTATCTATCTATCTATCTATCTATCTATCTATCTATCTATCTATCTATCTATCTATCTATCTATCTATCTATCTATCTATCTATCTATCTATCTATCTATCTATCTATCTATCTATCTATCTATCTATCTATCTATCTATCTATCTATCTCATACAGACAACAACTCTAGCACATCAGACGAAGCATTGTAATGTTAGTACCTCTGCTTTGTGGGCGTTGTTATCGCACTGCTAGCTTTTAGGGGCGCAGCTAAGGCGCGGGACTGTACATCCTCCGATGTATGTAGTGTAGTAGTAAGCAGCCGGTGGCGCATATCCGCTCTAGAGCGGGTATGTGCCACAGGGGATGTGAGATGTGAGATGGCGGCACTTGGAGTGTTCACTACATGGACGCACGGATGGACGCACAGACGGACGGACGGAGAGACAGACTAGCAGACGGACGGACGCATAGATGGACGCACGGACGTATGGATGGACTGGACTCCCAAACGGACGGATAGACGGATGGACGGACTTGCGGACGGACGCATAGACAGGCGCACGGACGCATGAATGGACGCACGGATGGTCGCGCGGACGTACGGAAGCAAGAACGAACGGACGGACGGAAGCACGGACGGGCTGACGGACGCTTCGCCCTGCTCGTCATCATTCACTGCGTGGATATGCTTTGATTTTTTAATAACTGTTTTAATAACGTCTTCTTGTCCTGTTTATGAGCGCGCTGAAAAAAGCTATAATCTCTCCCAGCTATCGGTTTCACCGCGAAACTGTTTTGAATTACCAAAAGTCAGCTTGCAGAGAGCTTACCTCGGTCTTCCGTTCACATCAGCTAAACATTGCGACAAGACAGAAGAAACGGGGATGTGTTATGTTTAAGATTACAATGCATATACTCGACTATTGCAAACTATTTTGATTTTGAATGTGCCCGAAGACTGTCTAATTAGTGACACGCTACGATGAGAAAGGAAACACTTTCCTTATGGTATTCTCGTTTCACGCTTTTAAAACTCGTAGGATGAAGGATGCATAACTTGAGCACCACGCTGGCGCTCGGATTAGAACGTGGAATTTAGTCTCAGCACCCATGATGTATAGGGCTATGTACTATAGGTTACTACGTTGTAAGCGATACGTTGCATGAGACTTGTTATTTTACAAAAAAAAAAAAAGAAGAGTGAGGTTCTTCAAAAACATTGGGTTTGATTTCATCAGGACCTGTAACAGCAGACGCATCAGGTGATGTATAACAAAATACCCCGTGTTTAAACATTATTTTTTTTACATGGGCAGTTGAAATCTTCATTACACAACCAAATACTGTGTCCATCTTGTATCGCATCATTGACCCTATTCTAGCCTTTGGCTATGGCTCTAAACAGTTTTTTGATCTATCATGTTGGAAGTTGAAAATAAAGTGAAAATGAAATGAATGCTTCTTTCAAAAAAAATGAAATCGTTGAATGGACGGTTCTGTGGACGGCGTTATCGCCAAATTGGAATTTTTTTTTATTTTGATGGCTCGTAAAAGTTGGAGCGCACACTGCAGAATATAATGTGTTTGATATGCCTGCTTGTTGAACAAGAGGATCATGTCTAAATGCGGGCTACACTTTGATGTCATCATTGCAACGTCCTGTAAAATGACATTTGCCTGCATTTATCATAGCATAAGCTTAATCATGTCGTACGAATAATCTTATAATTGTTGGCAGTATCTTTTCTTTAAGAATCAGAGCTTTCCAGAGTAGGTTTTCTTTCATTTTCGTTCTGCTTTTTACATTTTCTTTCCTATGTGCACATTACTTAAGCTTCCACCTTCATGTTCATTTTTAGTCATCAAATTCATGCAAGATGCTGTGCAAAGGCACGCAGCTTTGTTAACAAAATAAAAATTAAGATCGTGCCTTCTTTTTGGCAGTAACGTAATTCATTTATAAAAGAAAGCGCTTAACATTTTGTATAGACTTACCATGTTTCTCCCACCCATCATCGTCTAGCAACGAAGAAAATTTGTTATTTCACTAAGGGATTTGCAGCTATACACAATCCAAGCGATAGCCAACGTCATTAATAGTAGTGACAGAGACATACGTTCAGTGTCTCCCTCATCTTAAGTGCACTCGAATGCAGTAATCCTGTGCGAACATCTAAGGTCTGTTAACAGAGCTTACTGCAAAATGGCTCACGGTTAGCTCAGCACGCAATTAGGTGCGGCCACGCGGATTTTCCCATGGACATTACTCGACACTACTGTTAAAGGGACACATGTGAAATAGTTGGTTAGTTTATTAGTTATCGAATCAGTAAAGTAGTAAATCAGTTATCAGTAACCTAGTTGATACTCAAATATCGCTGTGAAAAGTCTGGTGTAGGTAATGCCAATGCTATTATTAGAAGAACAGAAATCAGTGTCAACCACTTCCCTTTAAAATTTTCCACCGGAATGGTCAGTGGTGACGTCACAGACTTCAAAGATATTTTTCTATGTTGTGGCCCTACTTGGCTCAACTAAATTTGCTGAAACCTGGTACTGTTCCCTCGAATTCCAGTGTAGTTTATTTTTACCCATTGGGGATTATGTAGGCCCCAGTAGACGCCGTCGAAATCTGTGACGTCACGGCGACTGGCGTGAAAACTTTAAGGAGGCATGACGATAGTTATAGCTCGAGAGCAGAACGACGACAAAGGGACACTCGTCTCCTTAGTGTCCCTTTGTCGTCGTTCTGCTCTGAAGCTATAACTATCGTCATACCATACCAACTAGCCCTAAGTTCAAGGAGGCGTCACCGGATTTTATTTTTGCGCATTTTCTGGCTTCAATACCAATTGCTCTTTTTTTTTTGCGGACAAGCGTGGTGTGATTGCTTCCTTGAAAGAGTATTTTACTAAGGCAAAAAATCGTTTTCTTTATTAATGTTCGGTCCTCCGTTGCCAATCCTCGTTCTCCTTTTTTGTGAACGTATACCTTAGAGACTTGACTGTGCAATGGCTCTCTCAGTGCCTTATCATTAAGATTAGCAAGCTGTGACACAGAGTTATAGTATCCTGCGGTTTGACGTGCCAAAACCACGATGTGATAGCGAGGAACGGCGTACGTGAAGACTCGAGAATTCGACCATATTGTGTTTAGATCACAGTGGCCTTTTACACAAAGTATACTAGCCTGCAAAAAAGTGTATAGATGTGCCCAAGGTCTGCTGGTATCATGTCTAGCATGCTCTGTTCGTTATTTTTCGTTTGATTTGTTTGTTTTCGTTATAACAACACTCGTTAGAGTAAGCTCACGTGCAATGTGCGATGCCAGTGTCAGTCATGGAACACCAGATGGTCACAATTTAAGAAACCCTCTATTGCGGTGCCCCTTATAATCAAATAGTGGTTCTGAGACATAAAATTCAATATTATTATCATTACACTTAGAGTTAGCTTGTGCTGCCCACTTATCGGTTTATGTATAACTGCAGTACACTATCGACTAGCTTTAAGCTGCGGTACGCTGATGTAACTTAGAAGTGTGGCAGCTTGGGCTAGTTGGTATGGCATGACGATAGTTATAGCACGAGAACAAAATGACAACACATAGATTTCGTGTCCTTCTTGTCTCTGTGTTGTCGTTTTGTTCTCGCGCTATAACTATCGTCGGTACGCCGATGTTCGCTATAGTTGGGTGAACGTTAGTTCGCTATTGGTTAGTAAAGAACGTGGCAGTAGTAGCTATTACGGTGCCCCTCATAATCAAATACTGGTTCTGAGACATAAAACCCAATATTAATATCATTACCGTTAGAGCTAGCTGGTGCTGCCCACATATCGGCCTATATATAGCTTCAGTGCAGTATCGACTAGCTGACTAGCTTTAAGCGTCGGTACGCTGATATTCGCTATAGTTGGGTGAACGTTAGTTCGCTATTGGTTAGTAAAGAACAGGACAGTAGTAGTATTCCTATTCCTATTCGCCGCTAAATTGCTATTCGCCTAATTTCCGTACGTTCACTATATAGTGTCGCCCGCTGCGGTGGTGCTTGACCACTGGGGTGGCATCATTGCCATAGAGGCTAAGTGCTATAGGTTCCCGTGTGCCGAGATTTAGGTGCCTGTTAAAGAATTGCAGCTTGTCGAAATTACCAAAGACCTCGGCTGTGGCGTCTCTCACAAACGCGTATAGTATTACTGGGACGTGAATGCGCTGACAATTATTATTATGTTGTTAGTTAACCAGAACATCCACTTGTGAGTGAGCATGAGCTTATTGTTTCCACGACCTCCTCCTCTTGTCTTGTCGCCTTTGGCTATCAGTACAAGTGAGAACGAGGGATGTGCGGACTTACCGATCGACAGTATGTCGAAAGTAGGCTTACCTGCGAAACAGAAGAACCAACGTCACACTTGCGGCACCAACGAGACAACTAACGCGGCTAGAGCGCGATAACGTGAACGGGCTATCGAAGTCTCGATTCGAAGTCACCATACCAAAAGTTTTCCGAACACCTGCCCTCCGTGCCCTGAAGGGGGCTCGTATTATATTCGGAGTATTATTATTCATTCCCAAGAGCAAACAGAGGGTTGTTTCGTATCTTCCATAGCCTTCGCGTGTCAAAACTACACTTCAAGAACACTGCATAGGGTATCCAGCTAGGAAGGAGAAAGGAGAGTTGGGAGAATATCAAGCTTGCCTCCCTCCCCCTTCTCCTACCCAGGAACTCGTCAGTTTCGTATGTGTATACATACATGCACGCATACACACGAGAAAGATAGAGGATGGGGGTCATTATCCTCCGCGCGAGTGCTTTGAAGACAGCGCTGCTACGTAGTCTCCGCAGTCACCCCTGAGGAAGGAACCAAGTCGGTTTCGAAACGTCGGGTTTCTTCAAAACTTTTGGTTGGAGTCGAAATCATCTCCCAGTTTCATACCCAACCAGACAGACTTCTGTCGAATGTTTACATTCAAGCACACGAACTGCATGAAAATTATCTAACCCCACTCACCGGCACCTCGTCCATAGAAAACATTTCTCGCTGCCCTGCGGCCTAGGATGCCTTGCAAGTATAGTTTCAAAATAAACCTATACGGGTACTCACATGAAGCGTCCTTGGAACACAGTGCATGAGTGCCTCCTCTAGAAAGATGCCGGTGACGTGAGTCCTAAAAGTGGTTCCCAGCGATGGAGTTTCGTACAATTATTCTATGTTCCCAGCCCTCTGCCACCTCTCCCGTTCTCACCTCCGCTACAGGAGAAGGGAGGTCGCCAGCGAGCGCCCGTTGTGGTGGTTGCTCCAAACCTTTTTGTCTCGGAAATCAAACCAATTTCTGCTGCAGTCCAAGACGGTGTTTATATAACTTTTATAGTTCTAAAAACATTCCCCCAAAGACGTCAATGACTGTGATGGCGTCCCTTCTGAGGTTACCGGAAGTAGCGTCGGCTGTGAGCGCCGCTAGTGGAGACTGTTCTGAACTACGAGGAACGTACCTCCCACCCCAACGTGAAAGCGAGCGCAGACACTTAGTAAAGGAGACATTCACTGCAACAAATACACGAGTTCGATATCCGGTCACGGCTGCTGCGGTTCGATTGGACACGATATGCTAAAAAAACGCCCGTGTATATTGAGGAGTGAATGCACGTTAAGTATAAATGCGGGTGGTTAAAATTAACCTGAACTCTACGAATACGTCCTGCCTCGTGATCTGGTATTGTGATGGCAAGTAGACAGAAAGTGAGGAGGCAGGGAAATGAACCAGGACGACCTCCGGTTGGCTACCCTACACTAAGGAATTGGGCAAGGAGAATAGAAAGCTGAGATAGAGAGAGGGGGTGAAAAGAAGGAAAAAAAAGGAGAGATGGGCAGTGAACACCCTGCCACGTGTGGAACTCCACCGCAAGTCAGAGGCGTTCTCACGACTCCGTCGCCCTCTAAAAGCGCAGAAGGGCTTTCACTGCCTTGCGAGCTGTCGAGAGATATTGTAATTTGTACAAGCAAAAAACCGAACAAACTAGTTGACAAGGGACGGTGCTCCGGTATCCCTTGGGCGCGCACGTGTTTTGTCCCGCGTGATCGGGTGCAAAAGCGATACTGCTTAGCACATCGTATAGCTCTTACCCGAGACGGCCATTGCGCACGGTGAAGGTCGACAGTTTCGTTGTGGTCGGTCGCTGCGGACGTCGCTGCAGACGATGATGATGATGACTCCACAGCCATGGCTCGTACCCACTCAGGGGGATCAGCCAAGAATCGATGACTTAAGTAATATATATTTTTTTCAATATCGAAACCACCCACCAGAAAAAAAAAAGAAAGAAAAAAGAAAAGACACCCTAGACAGAATGAGAGGAGTTCAATAGTTGTTTGTCACTCGTTCAGATAAGACAATTATTCATTACCTTGAATAGGAATCAGCACGGTTAAACAATGCTCTTGTGTATGTTGGAATTTCTTCGCACGAATAATAATCACGCAATTAAAAGCTTAATTCTTTTACTTTCATTAAGGTACTTGCAAACTGCATAGAAAACGTTCTCGTGGCTGCCGACGTGCGAACTCTTCTCGTCTTCTTCTTCTTGAGCAATGATCCTTGCCCACTACGGGCAATTTTTGCTATGCCTGCACTACCAGAATAAATGCAGACGTGTTCTCGGTCTGTGACAAAGCAGCAATCTAAATTTAAAATATTTTTTTTACAAGCCCCTCAATGCTTGGCCAGTACTCCAGAGGTATGTAGGCCAATGCATTAGGATCTAAATCTACGCGTTTGAATGCGCTTTCAAAGTAGTACATGGACCGAGGAAAGTGAAAGATGACACAGAGTGATGTACAGCCCGCAAGATAACGCAATTAAAGTCTTGTTTTTTTTCTTTAACATTACCCAGTTCTCGGTCAATCCCGCTGCATGGGTGTGTGCCAAAGATACCGTCACGATTTATCTCGGGAGCACTTGCGAAGGATTGGATTGAGAGAGAGAGACCAGAAACGGGCGTGGCAAAACAAACACACCTTTATCTAAAAAATAAAAAATAGAAAATACTAAAATTACCATATCACACACGAGCACACAAAACTCGAATGTACAAGGAAGCCGAAACTAACAGTAAGCTACCTTATCGGACAGCTCAAGCCCTAGCCAGCAACTATCTAGCCAGTATGGCGACTCGGTATACTGAAACGTTCTTACAGCTCGTCGCGTTGTCACGCCGACTCCGTATCCTTTGCTGTCTCGACGGTTAGTCGAGTCCGTTGTCGACTTTCACCGCGCGTTCCTAGAGTCGTGGTCATTATGTCGACGAACGAGCTGCTTGACCTCATTGCCGGTGTCCCTGTTTTCGTCGTTGTGTCCAGCCTCGCTAGGCTAGGTAGGCTGCGCTGGTCACGTACTCCCTTGAAGACTGGTGTGGGCCGCCTCCGCTCCGGCTAGAAGCGAAAGAGCTGTAGTTCTTTCCATGAACTGCTGAATAAGGTTGCTGAACTGCTGAATAATTAATAAGAACTGATGAACAATTATTCATCAGCTGTGCCGTCGAGAGTACTCATTTCTCAGTCGAATGAGTTCTGGCGATGGCATTAGGTGACGGATGGCATTTGGGCGAATGCCATTTCGTTCATCCGTGTGGCACCGCGCGAATGACCTTCAATCTGAAGGCATTAGAAGGTAAATGCCATTTTCTCTGCCCGTGTGGCACGGGTATAACTCGGGACCTCCGAGGTACACGGCCCCTTCCCAGGCCTCTTCGCCGACAGAACCGGGCGGCTCTACTGATTCTGTCACCGTATTGACGCTAGTTTCCCCCGTCTTCGCAGCTCGAGGCTCCACAACACAGTGACAGCTCATCCTTTGGGATTTCCCATTACGGCCTCTGGTCGCGTGCCACGAGCGTTCTTGTCCAATATCGTACGTGAACGTGGTGCGTAAGCGCACTATCGGGGTCTCACGGGCTTTTACTCATGACATTCGCCCCCCATTTTAAGCGCTTTCTTCTTTAGAAACTGCTTTTGCCCTCCTCAGGGATGCAGAATTTTGTTCTCTTGCTCCAGGGAAACGTTAGCACGTGAAGTACTTGAGGTGTATCACATACAAAGGAAGGGGAATGATTTCGTTAGTGTCCCGTCAACTATTGTACAAGAAGGAATACCTGTTTCTAGATAGCGCTGTGCGATGGCTTTGTTATGTTTGTGTTTTCGTGTGTGCAATGTGATAGCCGCTTGCGCTGTGCCCCCTATTTGTGCGCATTTAAAAATCATTTATATTTGGGTGATGTAAGGAAAATAAACGAGTTGTAAATCTGGAACCCTATCTTGTCTCCTTCTTTTTTCCTTGCGTGTATCAGTTGTACCACAAACACTTTATGTACCAACTCGCCCAACGTTACATCCTACTAAAGAAGCAACTTTCTTTTTATTCGATAAAAGGTTTCTAGGCAAGTAGTTGGGATCCTCAGTTGAGGGCTCCAACTGGCCTTTGCGGCTCGCTGTGCTTGGTCGAGCAAAACCAGCTGACGAAAACGCACTGTTGCATAAAAAAAAAAAAATCATTTTACTGTGGCGTCAGAACACAGGATGAAAAGTAAGTTGCGTTTAAATCAGAACCACCTTCATTGTCCACATCAGTTGAACGCCTTGACATTACAAAAGAAGCTTTCGAAAACAAGCGTGATTATTTATAGCAACAATTGAGTTCTTTAGCATTGTAACTGCATTTAAAGATACCCGCGCAAAATATGGCGCTTAGTGCTTCTATCTGTCAGCTTTATCAAACACTGCGGCATTTCACGCATTTCTCAAACAGAAAGAGAGAGAAAGAAAGGGAAACTTTTTTTTGTGCTTTGAGTGTTGCACAAATAACTTGACAACAATAAATACGTTGTAAACTTTGCTGTATATTATTCATGTAGTTTATTTTTTTGGGATTTGAAAATTTGCTGTGTAAAACTTCTAAAGTAAAATTAGTTTTAGCGCCTTCTATTGTCGCTTTAGAAACTATTTCAATATTGTTTGCCAGCTTCATCGGTAGATGGCAGCAGCGCTCTGACGCTCACTTCGGCAGGTTCCGGAAATTTTCGCGTGGGGTTCGGGGGACTGTAATGTCTGCCACGGGCAGCGAATATTTGAAGGTGCGTGAACTTGGACACAGGCGACATCGCAGCAACTCGGACCCACAGGCGACCGCCGAAGCTCTAGCCCAACTTCGCCTTGAAGATGGTGAGCCCTCGTTCGAGCACCCATCCCGCGCTGTTTCAGCGGCGCGCTCACACTAGTTTTTCGTCGGCTTCTTAACGGACTCGTTGATGCTAGGCTTAACTAGTTTTGACAGGTGAATCGGCGACTCGGTTTGTCGCATTTCCCGACCTCCGGCGAGCACGCAGCTGTGGTTTTTTGCGAGCTGCACGCCGCCAGGCGCACGTTTGTGCATTGTTTCGCAGCTCTAGCCCCGCAGCGGACTTGAATTGATGCTGCGGCGTCAAGTAATGTGACGCCGAGAGCGGTGTTTATGTGTGTGTGTGTGTGTGCACTGGTTCGCGATGTTTACAACCTGCAGCGCTCGAGTCGCTTCTATTTTTTTTTTTCCTTCTGTGTTTGCACTCGGGCCCGCTAGTATGTTGGCCGTCGTGGTATGCAAACCAACCCAGCGATGAGTTGCGTTGCAGACGTGTTTGTTCAATTCCGTTCGCGACAACTTCTTGTTTAGCATCTCGGAAACTCGGGTACCGCGTCTCGAGAAGCGAGTCGTCTTGTAAGCGCGAGTGTGAGCGCCCTAGCATCCGGTCTTCTAACTTCGAGAGGCTGTTATCGGCGTGCATCGAGGCCGGATTCGCGGGAAAAGCCTCGGGTTCTTTTTCATCTTCCTACCTCACCAGCCTGTAACACAAGTTGCACTTGTGAGTGTACGGCGGGGGGGGGGGGGGGGATCTCTCAAGATAGTGGTGCTTTTCTGAGATATGCATTGCCTCCTTATCTCTGTCATCCACGCCTCGAGATAAAAGCTCGCGCCGCGTAATCTCGGACGGTGACGCTGGCGAAAGTTTGCCGAGTATTTGAGCGAGTGCCTCATGATCCCCCCCCCCCTCCACCTTTCCTCTGCAGCGGAAAGCGAAGTAAACAAGAAAGGAAGAAAGAAAGAAAAAACATAAATGGGCAGTTCGTTGTGGGGCTACTTGCGAGTCGGACGTACGAAGTTCTCATTCCTTAGAAAAATAAGTGATGGAGTGTACACCGAAGGCTGTGTTTCGCGGAGATGTGGAGGAACCGGCGCGAGTCCGTCGTTGCGCCAGGAGCTGCCATCTGTATTCACTGTTTTCAGGTGAGCCGATCACGTGCAGCTGGAGATTTTCAGTCGCGATTAGGGCGGACACCGCGTCCGAATGTGTCTGTAAGAATATGTGGGTTCGATTTTGTTTTTCGCAGTATGAACTGGCGTACCTTCAGCTGAATTCCTCTCCCCCAATCCAACACGTGAACGTTATTTCTAGTATATATATATATATATATATATATATATATATATATATATATATATATATATATATATATATATATATAAACCTGTACAGGCAGGTAACAGCGCACGATTTGTTGGCTTATTGCCAGAAGTTATCGCATGTCTTTTTTGCACCTACCTGAAAAATGTCCTTACCGTTTCATCGCTTTCGTTGGTTCGAGCGTGGTCGCTACGTCGGACGTTGGCTAAACCCTCTCCCGACTCGAATTAATTATTTTTTTTTGTTTTAACTTGTTGCGCAACCTTGCACAGACGGGCGATTTCATTATTCGTGGGCGTCTGGCCATCTATAGGCACATACCGGAGACTTGCGTATAAAACTATTACGCAAGATGTGACATTAGAATAAGAGAGAGTTAGGCTAGTTGGCGGGTATTCATGTCCAAATACTGGCCGTGCAAGCAGAAACGCTGAAAAAAGCAGTGAAGTTGCCTTGGCTGCTCTCTTGGTGTTCGTGTGTCCATTCCTGGTCTTTAACACGTAAGGCGTGGCAGTTTCGCACTTTTTTTTTTAAGTTTGCCTTGTTATGTCAGTTTGTTTGGACACATTTCGTGCCTGTGCATCTCAAGATCTTGAGCACTTTACTTTAAGGCTGATGCGCTTGTGAACGTGCCATCGTGAGTCATTTTCTGAGCTCAGTAAATTTAAACTTGTTCTTCAGCCACACGAGTCACAATCGTGTGGAACGTTAATGTAATAGTTGCTGTGCTTCTGTGGCCCTAAACAACGTGATTATGAGGGACCCCACCCCGTAGTAGAAAGCTCTGGAATTTTCGACAATAGGGTGTTCCTTAACTAGGCATTTAAATCGGTACACGGACCTTCACCATTTCACAGCCATAAAATCTCCCTTGTCAGCACTGCTATGCAGCGAATTCCGTTGGATTGCGTACGCACAATGTAATTTTCGTGCTTGTTATGAGCACAGCACAAGAAACGCGCAATGGAAGGAACGCACAAAGGAAACCCTTCGGTCCCTTGGTCTGAAGTGTAATTTAACCAAGCCTTGTTTTTATTTTGTTTTTTATAGGATGCCTTACTGAAATGTCCATTTTTGCATTTGCAATAGCTTTGCCGCTTGCATTCATGATCACATGGGTATATCATGTGGGTTTATGAAAATCAAGTTTTCAAGAGCTGATAGCTGGGATAATAAGTAAAAATTTATACTTCAGTCAGCACAATAGCAATGAAACAACAATAAAACGACCTGGCGAGCTTTGGTCTTGTCTCTCTTGTTTCTTCTTGTGTCGCTGTCTTTTGTGCTGCCTGTTCAAGCATGAAAATCGTTTAATTTTCAGCCGGTGCTTGTCGCTGTATTTCTTTTTTATTTGTATTCACTCGCACTCTGCATCTCATCGTCCATTAAAGAATGCTCATATAGCCTTGCACCTTGCATGAACCAAGTCTGTTAGATTTTAAATTTTTGTTTCGAAGTGTTCTCTGCGTGTGTCTTGTTGTGGGACGTGAAGCTTGTTGCGATGGGCTTGCATACTCTTCATTCTGGCCAGGTGTCCTCACTAACCAGCTGTGTTTTTTTACTTCATTTCAAGTTTTGTCACTCACATATCATCTTGGGGGAGGGGGTGGGCATATCATCGAAGCATAAAAAAAAAAAAAAGAGAGGGGATGATGAGCTTGACAGCATGCCAAAGCCTTTTGTCTGACAACTCTTGTGTACCTTTTGCATCTGCCAGGATAGTAAGATCCTAATCTCGCTCTATCAGCTTTGGTGGGGAAGTGAACTTTGGTTTCTTCTATCGAAGCAAATTTTGCCTGTGCTTTTGTTCTAGGCAAATGAGTGTTTCGCTTCGATGTGCTCAGTTTCGGGCGATCGCTGCGTCGGGTGTATGAACAGTAGTACTTTTTGGTGCGATCTGGTGTGTGCAATTGCCCGTCTTTGAAGCAATGGTTTGTAGTGTGAAGACCTGATGTCAGTTATCTGGATGCTTATTTCAAACCCAGCAGAAACTTTTCTATCTCGATGTTTGCTTGGTTGCAACTGAGACGTTGTGGTCTTTTTTCTTGGTTCCATGCTTTCATGTGTACACTGTTATAGGACTCTTGTGCTGACTTAATGTGTCTCGTGTTCTTTGATATCAAATTATTCCACATTGGTTATTGTATTTCACACGCTTGCAGATATTGCTTACGATAGGTGATCTTCAAGCTTCTGTCATGTGCAGTACTTCAGAGTTTAAATTAAACACAGGCATTGCTGCTTCATGTTGTGCTAAAGTAATTATGTGCTTACACCTTCCACTCTCAATTCCTCTACTGGCAATGTTTGAAGATCAACGAATGAGAGCACCGTTTGCTGCTTTACTTCATTACGAGCATGTAACCATCCATTTATCTTAACTCTAATACTCGCTAATGCTGTTAGACAGGTTGGCTGGCTGGTTGTTAGGTGTCGCCAAGTCACTGATAGCTCCTCCTGAATGCATCATTAAGTGTATAATCGTCATTCAGATCTAGTTAGTGCAGGTTCTTCAAGCTCGCTTATATTCATAAGCAACGCACATGCAAAATTGTTTATTTTTCAAAGAACACACCTGCTGTGCTAATGTTTTTACTATCTTGTTTCTATTTTGTGTTCCTAAGGTGTTTCACAAATTGGAACACATCTTATGGTGGTCGAAAACCTTAAAGGGGAATCTTGTGCGCCTATTTTCTGCGCAGTTTGCTTATAAGCTCCGATAATTGCTCCTTTCCTGCTGCTTCCTACTATTAATGTTTTTCATGAATACCAGAGCTTCTAAGCAATTCAGCTGCTGTTCTTTGTGCATAGGGGCAAACATGGTGAACTCACAAACACAGTTTGCCAAGTGTGTAAACAGGCGTTATCCTGCGGGCTATACTTAAACTTTCCGAACTGTTTTCGACCAGAAGGTTTGCAGCAACATTGTGAAACCTTCCCAGGGATGTGAAGCCACTAACACACAAAAATAGCCCATCGATGAGTGGCGGTTATATATGGCCTTAGTTTGGGCTTCCTAATTAGCCTTGACCATCTGAATGTTGTTAGCTTGTTCGGTTCCAGATTCCAACGTTGCATTCACACCTCATTGCATAGTTATGTTCTTGCGTCTTTTTGCTCACTGTGTTATTGCAGTGTATTGCTAATTTGTCTTTATGATTTCCAGCTGCGTAAATTATACAGACATGCTGGTTTGTAGATACTGCAGAAGTGTGCTCTATGTGAGCACATGGATACAGTTTGCATTTGCTGAAAAAGGCTTGCAGCCTGACTGCGGCAAGTGGGTTCTTGTTTTTTTTTATAATAATGAAAACACCGTAATTAGGTTGGAAGATTTAGCAATGTCTTGCGCATCCCACAACATTCATGAAATTGAATTCTTCCACTTTTAATTTATTATTTCGGGCAATATTGTTTCTAGACTTGGTGAGCTGGTACTGTCGCATCAAAACTGGTATTCACTTTGCAATTCTGTGCAACCGGCTCGATGCAGTGTAGTCTTGGGGGACCTTGTCAACGTGTCCCAGCCGTCGGTGAGCGGGACGTCCCCTTCCAGCTTCCACAATCGTGCAGGTGCAGTTGTACGCGTAGGAGAAAATTGTGGCTATCTAAGTGAACAGACAGGTGCAGCAAGCCCTCATTATAAATGCGAATGAATTTCTTAGTCTGGCTATGTCAGGCATCCGGCGTTGTCCGCGCCCCGGCAGATGTTATTTCTCCGCTCTCACTCTCTCCTTCATAGCAAGAGAGAACGATGTTTGTTTTGTTCACTTCATAGTATTCTTTAACCGTGCACGCTAGGTACTAGTGCTGGAAATGCATACCGCGTTTCTTGCGGCAGAAAAACGCCACGTGCGTGCTGGGAGAAGCGCTATTAGCTGCACAGTGTAAGAAAAAGAAAACATTATTTTTCTAACGCTGGGTTTTCACGTGCAAAGCGCCGTTATGGACGCTACGCAATACATCGGCATTTCCTCGTGATTCTCTTCAAGGATGTGGGGGCATTTTTCTGTTCCTAACATAGTTCGCACGTGTTCACGGTCGATCGTTCCAAAATCTGTGAGTTTGAGAGTTTATAGACGTTCTGTACACATCGCCCATCGTACGTGGCAGAAATGGGTTATGGGGGTTAAGTTCATGAAGGGCTTTCTAATTCTTTGTAGGTATGCTTTTCTTGATAAACTGCAAAGCTTATTTGAGGTGGGAATAATGACACGGGCCGCCAGCTCTCATTTTGTGTGCGGACTGACTCGGCTACTGAGATTAGTAATTCACCGTGACAACTTTTACGCGTGTGACATTTGCCTGAAAACTGGCACCTACTCTGAAGCAGCGGGACTCGTTTAGCCGCGTCGAGAAGCAATTCCGAGCAATCGACCTTTTGACAGGTATGCTGTACCCTGAAGAGGGTGTTTTTTTTTTTCCCACGTGGTTTGCAGATTCAGCAAAAAGCAAGCTTTCATGTTTTCTGATGATATGGATATTCTGACCATTTAGGACTACAGAATGCAAACTCGAGCCACCTACATTATCGCTCCACGAGTCCTTGTTGAGAATGTAAACATAATTTAAATGCACTGCGCATTCTGACCAAGATTGCACCCAACTGAGGAAGCATCAGACGCTTAACATTGCTTGGTTCTGAAAATCACTCCCATGCGCTTCCTAAATTCTTCTGAACAATCTTTATAGCTCGCTCCCATATAATGGGCTGCTGATGCTAGATCAATGAAAGCAATGAAGCTCACGGTTGCTCGACTGTGCTTTCTTTTATTTTTTGCTGCTGCAACAGGTGAAAGTTAAAGGAAGGGGGGAAAAGGATGTGTGCATATATGGCGAAAAAGCAGCGCACACATTATTATTCATCGGTATGCCTTGATAATATTCCTTTACTCCTTCTTAAAGACCGACGTTTAGCTCTGAATTCCACAGCTGCTCCCGCTCCCAGGCTTCTGAAACCCGCACCTTACCTTACTGAGGTGGCCCTTACCAAAGGGAGGGTTCAAGGGAGCTTTGAGAATACGTTGGCTCTTTCAAGGAGCTTTTTCAGATTAGGGGCATGAAGGGCTCCTCACGTAAGGTCAGGAAATAGTCTGAGGTAATGAGCGTTCCAGAGTACGGGCCAGATAGCTTACTGTACTAGAAGCTGCAATGTAACATGAAATGGGTTATTGAGATCAGATATAAGGCTCTTGAGGGCAATATGCCAGCGGCATCACACTGTGTACAGTTATTGATGCATTCGGAGAGGGTATTAAGCATGCTAAATGTTGCCTAATGTACCTACGTGCGCATGAAAGCATTGTTAAGTAGAAGAGTGCATCGCTGCTTCGTCATGTTGGTTCCTACACTCTTAGAAAAAAAAAAAAAGATAGTAATCAGTTAGTAAACGCGTGTGTTTACTAGTTTCCAGAGTATCTTATTACATTTGCGGGATACTTTTACTATCCACCAGCTAGTGCAGCTAGTAACTTTAGCCATTACTAACCAGGGAACCTTTCTTGGTGTTTTTAACTAGGCAACTACTAAGCCACCTACGTTGCCAGAGCTGTCGTAGATGCCGCAGTACATTTTGCCGTAATGGTGAGACCGTAAGCAAAATTTAGGCAAGCTCTATTTTTATTGACTACCTTGGAATGGAAGTTTCATGCCACGTAATGGCACACACATAGGTTAATAGAAGGGAACACGATGATGCATAGAAAAAAACAATTATCTTATAAATTCTGTGACTGCTAACCACTGCGCGATGTGCGGTCCCAAAGCAGGGGTATATATAGTCTTCAAGCTGCTGCTACAGTAGAAATCTGGTATTTCCAGGTCTTAAAGATTTTCTCGTGATGTTCTCGTGATCTGCTCATATAATCATGTGAGTACAAGAATCATATGCTCACATGAACTCATATGAGCCTATCATATGCTCATATGAGTCCATATGGGCGTATGAGATTCACATTTGATTAATATGTGAATCTGATTTGATCATATTGTCGTGTGGTCAATTTTCTACAAGTATGATGCTGGTGATGAGCACTTACCCCAGTATAGTTATTTGACCTAATTAAAGGTCATTGATAATTTACGAGGACCATGTGAGTTCTTTTTTTATCCTATAATTTTGTAATAGAATCATATTGATATGGCCACGCACACGAACATTTAACAAAACAGGCGTAAACCTCTATTTGCCAGTGTTACTAACAATTTAGTAATGAAAAAACCACTCGAATCAGCACTATTCACTTACCAACTATGTAGTAACTTTAGCTACCCAACGACGTGGTGCTTTTACCCAGCCTGTTAGTATTTGTGCAAGTGTTTGTTACGAGCCCAACGAGGTAGTGCCTTTCACTATGGTTACTTTTACTAGCTGCATTTACTAGCTGGTTAGTGGATTCTGTGAGAAGTAACGGGCTAGTACTCAGTGAATATACCACCAACCTTTTTTTTCTAAGTGTGCAGTTGTAGTTTGCAGTTTCAGTGATATTGCCTCCCTCGCTTGAAGTCTTGTCGTAATTAGAGCTTCCCAGGGAATACGCCTGATATATTTGTGGACCGAACATTCGCAGTACTTTTCTTGGTTCCGCTCATGGTCATTATTCTTCAATCTCACCGTCATTCCATTTGAGACAATGCCGGTGGTGGTTCGCCGGTTAAATAATACTAATGGATTTTTCAAGCTTCTTCGCGGCTGCTCTGTACGCGTGCTCACATAGTCTTTTCTCAGTTATTGGTAGAAATGCGTGCTTGCCTTTTGTGCAAAGGAGACGATAATGTATGTAAAATGAATGGAATTCGTGCACAGCTGTTAATTGTGATTGATTGTAGGCAGTGTTCTTAGGCGTGCATAGAGAATGTATTACGGAGGAAGTCACTCTACGCCTCTCGCATGGAGCTGGCTTTTTTCCGCTGGTGTCTGTGGTGTTTTCGGTGGGAACTAGATTGGGTCGTTATCGGCTAGCTCGACATGCGTGCTGCTCACTAAACGAGCCGCTATATCTATCCCGCGTCTATCCAACCTGGTTTGATGTAAAATAGATACCAGCAAACGAAGGGGGAACGAATTAGTGGCGCCGATAACTCGGCTCTAATTTCCTGCGGCCTAGCCAATTTTGTGCTGTATAGCCAAGCGCTCTGGCATACTAATAGAGGTATCGCCTTTAGTAGTTCGCTACTACGCGCCATCCCAGGCGTCGCCCAATCGGGGAATTCGCAGACTGTATATTTGAAACGCGTGTGGGCGATGATCCGTTGTACGCGTTCGAATCTTGCTTTTATGATTCGGTGCAGTGGTCGCTGGGCGTGAGGAACTGTTGTCGGGCTCGTGGCGAACGTCTCTTGCCAAGGAAATTGAAGGGAACTAAGCAAAAGGTAATGCTTAATCGTTTCTGGCGCACTTAACCCACGATATCGCCACTGAACTTAGCCTTCGATTCAAGTTTCCGTAAACTTGATTCGTGGTATATAGAAGAAAATCCAGAGCTCTGCTATGTCGGAAGAAGAGGGACGAGTTAAGCTTGCGTGGCCGAAGTTTTTATTTATTTATTTATTCATTTATTTATTTATTTATTTATTTATTTATTTATTTATTTATTTATTTATTTATTTTCTCCAGTGGACCGAAACGGCTCCGATGGATTTTCCGACCGGTAGCTGCATTTAACTAGCCCTTATTATCTGCCCTAATTCAACATACTTGTACGTGTAGCTTTAGCCGCACTGCACGGAACTTATGAGACCCGTAGGTTTTGCACGACAGGTAGCTGCGTCAGAGGTGCCCGGTGATTCGACAGTGTAATCTTTTTTCCTTCTTTTTAATCGGGCTTTAAAATGAAGCACCGGCTCTCAAGGGATTTTCGCTGTAGTTTTAAAGCGGCCGGTTTTTTTGGCATTGTGTTTAGGTTAATTGATTTTCTTCACGCTTTATTTGGTGGTCTCTCTCTCTATTACTCATGCTGCTGGGGACAGTCGTTTTTCATTGTCTCCGCAGTTCGGAGTTGGTTTACGCCCATTAGCTGCGGTTGCGACGCTGATTGGAGCTCTAGCTCTCCTCCCCCTGCGCTACTGCTGCGGGCGGCGACCATGGCTTGGCGGGCTGGTAATTCGCATTTACGCTGTCATTTCTGAAACCGTCGCCCCTCATACCTCGCATTTATCTATCTATCTATCTATCTATCTATCTATCTATCTATCTATCTATCTATCTATTATCTATCTATCTGTCTGTCTGTCTGTCTGTCTGTCTGTCTGTCTGTCTGTCTGTCTATCTATCTATCTATCTATCTATCTATCTATCTATCTATCTATCTATCTATCTATCTATCTATCTATCTATCTATCTGTCTATCTGTCTATCTGTCTGTCTGTCTGTCTGCTGTCTGTCTGTCTGTCTGTCTGTCTGTCTGTCTATCTATCCTATCTATCTTCTATCTATCTATTCTATCTATCTATCTACTTACTATCTATCTACTCTATCTATCTATCTATCTGTCTATCTTCTATCTGTCTGTCTGTCTGTCTGTCTGTCTGTCTGTCTGTCTGTCTGTCTGTCTGTCTATCTATCTATCTATCTATCTATCTATCTATCTATCTATCTATCTATCTATCATATCTATCTATCTATCTATCTATATCTATCTATCTATCTATCTATCTATCTGTATGTCTTCTGTCTGTCTTCTCGTGTCTGTCTGTCTGTCTGTCTGTCTGTCTGTCGTCTGTCTGTCTGTCTGTCTGTCTGTCTGTCTGTCTCTCTCTCTCTCTCTCTCTCTCTCTCTGAAATTGAACACGTTAAACTAGTATTCGTTTACTAACGTCGCGGCTGGCGGACCTGCTTGTGATCGACTTTCACCAGAGACCTGTCCCATCAGTCGGGCCGTTTTAGTGAAGGAATTGTTTTGTTTGTTATTCGCGTCATGTTCGTTTTTGAAATATTTCTTCGGCCGAGCAGGTGTAATGGAAATCTAAACCGGAGATATTTTGTTTCTTTAGGCCGGGGCAGCGTCTGGTAAGATCCCCGCGTAAAGCCTTGACAGAACGGAACTTGTATTACTCGCAAGTATTGGCTCCGTCTCGTTTCGCAAGGCAATTTCGGAAGAAGCACTTTGTCGTTCCGTCGTGTGCTGGGATAAGCGAGCCTTATAGTAAACAGCTGTCGCGCTGTAAAAAACAAAAACAAAAAAAAAACGAAATAAGATGGAAACGTAGTTTAAATTATAGTAAATGAAGTCCACGTGGGATATCCAGTCAATATCATCCGGCGATATTGCCGTATACCTATATCGATTTTTTTTTTTGCGTGCTCCCGTATACTGCACGCGTATATTGAAGCTGTTTGCCAGCAGGATTTAGTTATTTCGTCAGCTATCGGGTTAACTTCAAGTTTCCTCAAATCTTAAGGGAAAAAAAAAACGAATTACTTCCTCCACCCGGTAACCCTTTCAGATCTTCCCTTTTATGTGGGTGAAAGAAGGGGGTGTAAGGGGGGGGGGGGGTGCTGCGTAAATTCTTCAAATAAATCACGTTTGCAAAGACGGCGCGGAATTTTAAACATGGACGAAACGAAAAGGTTAAACGTGCAACATGTGCTTCTTCCTCCCCCCCCCCTTTTTATTTCCTCTGTTCGTTTTGTCTAGCTTTAAAATTTTGTATTGTTTCTTGGCAACATGGTTGGCGGGGATTAACCCTCTCGGTTATTTCACAACTTCTGCGTCACGTGGCTGTATGGGGCTGCTGCTAAGGTAGCAGCAGCCCCATTTCGGACGTGTGTCCAAAAAAAAAAAAAAAAAAAAATCGGAAGTTCAAAGGAGTCGTGAAAGATAATTTAAAATTCCCGGTTGCAAATTTCCCGGCCTCAGTAAGGATTACACATACGGATTCGGAAAATAACTGTCTAAAATAATTGTCTATAATTACTATGTCATGTACAATGCTCTCGCCGCCCACGTTTGTCGCATATTCAATGTACAGCGAGAGCTCACCCCCCCCCCCCCTCCACACACACACCTTATCGCGATTTCTCACCAGAGGCCTATGAGGTATTTTTAAATGAATGAATGAATAATAAATTACCGTGGTATTCGCGACCTTGACCTTGTTTACGAATTTACCGAGGGTATAGCGGCTTACGCAAGTCCGGTCAGGCCTTTTCTGTCTCGTCGAAAATAAAGGAACGCCCCCCCTCTCCCTCCCCGCCTTTCTCATCCTCGTCCGCTTTTGCATAACAATCGGGGCCGCGCGCTCCGTTGAAGAGTTTAGACCGTGCGTTGTCGGCCGTGAATGAACAGGCGTGGGTCTACAGCGGGTCTGGCGCATCGCGTTCGAAGTTCAGAAGCACGTTTACTTTGGAGAATCCACTCGGGCGGTGGAATGCATTCGAGATTTTTGAGCCGGAACGGCAGCCGGTTGGAGTTTGAAAAGGGGTGAATATCTTGGAGCATCATTTTCTAAGTTATGAGGACGTGCTTGTTATTTGTGGCACGTCTAAGGAAGGAGTGAAACGGCAGTGGGGTTTTAATGGAGAGTGGGGTAGGGTTGAGAGCTCGGCTAGTTGGTGAGACATCATTTAACCATATGGTGTAGTAGCGCAAAATTCACGGGGACAAAGAGGACAAAGAGGACAAAGAGCGAGTGTCGTGTTTTCTTGTCCTCTTTGTCCCCGTGAATTTTGCGCTACTACACCATATGGTTAAATGATGGAGAGTGGGGGTTGGGGAGGGGAGGGGAATATAATGCGATAGAATGCAAGACATGCATGTTCGGGGGAGGGGCCGGGTGGGGGAGGGTACGTACACAGAAATGATCAGTTGTTATTTTTTGCCGTCTAATTAAAGTTTGTCTGTGTACAGGTGATCTTAACGTTGAAGCAAAATCAGCGTCGCAAATTGGAGTCGGAGCCTCCTGAATGACCGAAGCGTATCAAGTGCTAGTTTTTAAATGAGTACTGACATGAACGCTAACTCTTTCGGGGGTTGTGGCTCTAAATAAAGAAAACTGGTGTCGAAAATCCCCCCCAAAATGTCGTAGTGGTATACCGGGGTATTAAAAATACGTCGAATGTATGTTTAATTCCGCGACTATACACGACGACGAGTGAATGTCGCCCAGAAACTATGACAGCGATTTCGGCCGTTTGTTGCGTACAGGTCGCAAAGTTTTCAAACCCAGTGAGCTGTGTTCACTCCTTTTGATAATATCCTTTGCGATCGGGCTGGCTTGCAGACTCTGCGTGAAGAAAACTCTTCAAATCGAAGTAAAAATGTTTTGTACGTGTTTTCTGGCTCCGGTGTGTGGAGAACGTTGATAGTACACGTTATAAAAACGAAAAATGCCCCTTTTTTGGGGTGCCTCGAAATACCGTTACTACTCATTTGATGCGTAGAGGAGAAGCTGGTTGCTTGTGGGACATAAAAAGGGAAATAAATGTTGGGGTGAGAGAGGGGGCGGGAGCGACTCTGGCTCTGTGGGCGTAACGTTATAACTAGGTGAATGGTACACCAGGTACCGGTACTGCTGGGAAAACCTATGTGGTACTCGTTGATACTTAATAATGGTAATAATGGTGTGTATTCAGGGCCTCGTGAGAAAAAAGTTCGTCTTATTTTCTTAAGACTGCTGTGTTGCACCCCTCCCCCCTTCCTGCCCCTTCAATATATATTGATGGCCCCATCAATTTCTCTGTCTTGCCAGGAGTGTTGTGTTATCGTCTACTACAGATTTCGCCAGATTTCTGTGGAGGATGCTTTTCGTTGTCAACCTTCGACGTTGTGCGCTGCAAAACACCGAGCGTGCGATGCGGTGAGCTTCTCGGGTAGTCCGTATACGTGACCTTCTCAAAAGCACCCCCCCCCCCCTTTTTTTTTCTCCCATTTGTTTCTTTTTTTTCTTTGTGTCCCCGCTCATCACTGTCACTCCCACTTCCTGTCACCGCCGCTTCTCAATCCATTAAAAGAAATCACTTTTGAGGAAAATATAAACGACGTTGGGCGGGGTTGGTAACACGATCTCCCAACAAGTGCTTCTCTCTCAATTGCTGTTATCTTGCAATCTCGTGTGTCATCTATTCCCGCGTTTTCCGACCCCCCTCCCCCCCCATCACACTTTCCTTAAGCTTTTAGATGAAAAGTACAAGTTGTTTTGGGGCGGGGGTGGTAATACGATATCCGGACAAGCGTTTCTCTCTCTCTCTCTCTCGATCTTCGCTGTTCTCTTTGAACCTCGTGTTGTATCTTCCGTGCCAGTGTTTTCTGACTCCTTCCTTCCCCCCCCCCCCCCCGCTCTCACACACCTACCTCGTTTCGACACATCCTGTCAGCAGGGGGCGGCGCATGACTCGTCGTCTCGTCTTTGCGAATGAAAAACGTTTTCTTCGCGCATCAAGATGCGAGAAAACTTTCAGAGTGCGCAGAGAGAGAGAGAGAGAGAGAAGCGTGTCGTGCGAATATATGATGATGATGATCATCTCCCGGCGTTCTCGCATTCATTTTCTCACTGATTTATTCGTTTCATGCTCGTTCGCGGACGTCTTTTCACGCCGTATTGATGCCAGAACATTTTTTCGCTGTTCGAGCGTCCGGGACACGTCTTTGTCGATTTCGAATTGAGCGTGTAAAGATCCCGCGTCTTTTATTGTTTGTTAACGTTTTTCATTTCTACTGCTTTCAGAAGTTGCAACATGACGCAAGCTTTTGAAGACGCGTTTGCTGCGTAACTGCAAACTTGCTTTTGACGAAAGAGAGCGTCTTCCAAGATTTATATCTTTATCCGTTTCTGCATTTGCGTTTTCCTTTTTTTCTCTTCTTCTCCTGTTTTTTTATTTTATTTACGCGAAGGTGTATTCGAGCTTGCGAACGCGTTGTGTTGTGCAAGTTCAGGACACGTCATGCGTTTTCACATTTTTTTCAAAGTTTAATTTTTCTTCTCTCGTTTGCACGCGGAGACGAGCCTTGCGTAGCGAACTGTAAAGTTTGTAGTGCTTACATAGGAAGAAAACTGGTTAAGATCGCCTTCTCTTCCACTCAAGCTCACTCGTTAGATTAAGGCAATTCGATTATAGCTCGCGATTCAACTAGGTTGATAGACTTGATTCGGGCAGCGTTTGAGGTCGGTGTAGGGGCCCTGCAATGTTTTTTTTTTTTTTGGCCGTGTTCACATGCGCGTGTGTGGAGGGAAGGGGGGAGGGAGGTATCGAATACCGAGACGAACGCATAAAGAACTTGAAGGATTGATGCGGGGCAACGGAAGTTCAAATGTCAATGAAGTTCAATGTCTTCAATGTGAAGTTCAATGAAGTTCAATGAAATTCAATGTCAAATAAGTTCAATTGTCACAACCTGCTTCTGTCTCTGAGATGTATTTAAAAAGAAAACTGCTTTGAGATCGGCATTTCAACTTTCGTAACGATTTCCTTGCGTCGCGCAGTACCACAACAAGTGACGAAAAGCAAGGTGCCCAATTTGTGTCGCAGAGCCTCTCGTAAAAGGGTGTAGTGACACCAATTTTTCGAAGCCGAGTTTACTCATTCGCAGACATCTCCTGCATACAGAGGAGCCTCTGAGCATGCAAGAGTGAAGCTCAATGAATGAGGAAACGTTGCGATATCGTGCGCAAACGTGTGACAGGAAGCTCGTGCCGTATCGCAACGTTTGTGTTCTGTGTATATAGGAACCTAAACTATCCAACGCACTGTTGAAATAAAATTTTTTCAGGATGCAGTCATGCTTACCAGCGTGGTTTCTCGGTTCTCGAGGACTTGATCTTTCTTTGTCCGACACGGTGGATCAGTGGCCATGCAGTGTTTGTTTGCCAGCTGACTTTAAGGTCGCGGGTTCCGCCCCTGCCGGGGCGGTGGAATTTCGCTTGAGGTGAAGTGGTATAGAGGACAGTGTACCGCGCAATGCCACTTAAAGAACACCAGATTGTCTAAATTTCGGAGCCCTCCAACACGGCGTCTCTCATTTCCACATTGTGTGTTTTTTTTTTTTTTGGACGTGAAACCCGAGGTATTATTGAGGATTCGGCTTTTCATTCGACGGAACAAAACCTGAGAGAGAGAGGGAGAAGTAAACGTTTATTTTGAAACAGTGCCCCGCCCGAGCAATGCCCGGTGTCGCCCTGAGGTGGGAGGGCTCCTTAGTCCAGGAACCCTCTGGCTTCTACTGCCCTCTTGGGCCTGGCGACGAGTTGTTGTTGCTCTTCCAGGTCCTCGAGGGCGAGCTTCGCCTCCCACGTTCCGGTTAGGTCTTTGTTCGTCCATCCTGCTTCATTATCAGTCGTGTGTTGTTGCAGATTACGTCTGGCAATACACTGGCATGCAAGAAGCAAAACCTGAACACTTTTTTTTTTCGCGTCAGTACCCTTTCGAGTGAGTCATTGAAATCGGCCCTTACAACACTGGGCAAAGATTGCGATGGCGTCTTGAAAGTCGCCGCGGTCGTAGTACACAGTCACACTGGTGAAAGAGCTGCTCGTTTTTTATTGACGAGAACGCCAAGAACTGCGGGTGGAGTGAACAAGATGGGTGTCCGGGACGTCAGGCGAATACCTCTTCACTTCCGGTTCGGCGTCTTTGTTTACAGAAGTACGGGGGTGCATCGTTCGGTTATTGCATACGCATAGTAGTCGGGTTGTTTTTGCGTTTTTTTTTTTTCAAACCTACTCCGTTGTTGTGTAAACATTTGCGTTCGATAGCGGGCGCGCTTCCCTTGGGAGGTTGCCGTGGAGTGTCGTCATTGGAGGCTTTCGTGCGTAACACGCACTGCGCATAGATAGCCAGTAGAAAAGAAAAGAAATAATAAAGTTCCGCTTCCGGAATTGCGGTCGTCTCTTCGCGGCAGGGCCGCTGACTCAGACGCCGGCGCCATCCACCGAGGCTTCCGTCCACTGTGTGATGTATTTATTGCCGCCCTGTCTCTTGTCTGTACGCGCCGAGCGGGGAACCGTGGAATATACTGTTTGCGCGCGTTCTTGCTTTCCGACCGCGTGACGCGCATGGGGAAACGTGCTTCGGTGACGTGTCGCCAACGTGATTGACGTGCTGATATCGTGGATTGCTCCGCGTGACCCCTGTTCAACGAAAACTTAAATAAGCTTGCGGTGATTGCAAAAAAAAAAAAAAATGGCAGTGGCATAGCTCAGCTATGCCAGGATTATACGTAGCGTTAGCAAAGGTTCAGCTGATTATTCTCAGCTTTCCAGATATCATGCTTACAGCTGTTCCAATGACACACACGCACACGGTATACGTATTGTGTGGCACATATTATATTTATTTTGCCGGGCAACTACTTCGGGATCCGATGAGTTAAGCTTCTCCGCTCTACTGCACCGTTGAGCAGCATTTGCACTCTCCTTCTCCATGGCTATACCACTGTGGCAAACGCCAGTCATACCCGTGACACACGGGCAAAAGTAAAGTACTTTGAAGTAAACCCCTTTTGTCGCCTAAGGGGACCATTTGCAGAAAGGAGTGGCGCTGATGACACACGGCACCGGACTACTGCTTTAGGCGGTGCCTCAGAAGAACGCTACAGAAAAAATGGCGCTGTTTGTGAAAGCAGCAAGATTGGAAATATTAAAAAGAATCTGCGCATGTACATCATATTCAGCGACGCGGGAGCATAAAACCGTTTTTTTTTTATTGTCTGGTGGCTTATAATGCGCATACCTGTAATTTTCTTTCGCTTTTTTGCGTTTTTAGCAGCAACTTAAGTTTGTCTGGCAACTATGAACAGTTGGTGTTTTGCTGTTTTTGTTTTTTGTCGTGCTTTTTACATGGCTGCGTCCAGCTGGGTCAGTGACGGCGTGCCGCGTTTCATCGTGGTCCTGCAATGTCTCAGCGCAGAGACAGAGATAAAGCAACAGTTGAGCTGGGCCTGACTCTTGTCGCCCTCGGCTCCATCGAAGATGAGCTAAACGCTGCGAAGGCAAGAGTGATGAGCCTCAAACAAAGACTCGTCATGAACATCTTCATTTTGACTGCTTCCGCACTGTCCCCCCGAGCCATCAACCGCGAAAGGTGGGCCTATGTGCGCAACGAATGCTGGTTCGAAGACACATTGCCGTTATTAGGCGACGGCCACTTTAAGCAGTGTTTTTGAGTGAGCCCAGCCACCTTCCGTTTCATTGCAGACAGCCTACGCCCTTCGCTAGAGAGGGTCACAACCATGACCTACTACACTCCTGACCTGTTCAGATAGCGGGGTTCCTATGGGAGCGCGTGTCCCCGCTCTCGTTCAATCGCTCGCCGTAGGTGGCGCTACCTATAACCTGTTCGTCTGCTACTGTGCGGCCGGCAGGAGGGCGACGGACTGATACCATGCGTCTGCTTCTGTGACAAACTGCCTATACGTGTGATTGTTTTTTGCTGAAAAGGCTAACGTGTGCTATGTGTTACATTTTAGTAGTTAGGCTATACTGGTTGATTGACTTCTAAAGCTGTATATTTGCGTAGAAATGTCTTGCTGCATGGTTGTTTTTGCCATTCCAGCCTAAAAAAACTTCAATTTAGTATTCATAAAGCTTTTGACTAATAATGTACTCATTGGTAATAGAATATCAAACTGATTTTAGGTTGTTTAGGACGCGTCAGGTGAAACGCAGTGCCCCTGTTGAGCACTTACCTTGGACACTCGCCCTGGACAGGTGTTACACTTGTAGTCAATTGATAGAAGAGAATAATGCACATACGCCCACGGACGCATATCAAGGAGAGACACAGGAATTGAAGCTTTAACTCTTACTGTGACCTACACAACAAAAATTGTGCGTCAAATTTCGCTACGGGAGTTTGTCTGCTGGAACGGGGAGCGCTGGCCGATGCGCGTTTCTATGATTTTATATGTCCGTGCGATGAGACGATATGGTAAAGGCAGTGATGTGCCTATCGAGGGCAACACATTGCGACCCCAATAAAGTTTTTATCGTCATCATTATCATCATCTTGTCGAGCATAGTTAATAATAATAATAATAATAATAATAATAATAATAATAATAATAATAATAATAATAATAATAATAATAATAATGTTTTATTTTTCATCAATAGTTTGATGAAGGACAGCGGCAGGTAAAAGCTGCTCTTCGAAAGAGGCAGCTTGACATAGGCCCACAGACGCCTTTAGCACGACAGCACTGGCAAACAGTTAGCAATGTTATCTAAGCAACAATTACAAAAATATCAAGTTCAAATTCTAAAAATAAAAATAGCAACCATGATAACAATGTAGCAACTGCAAAGAAATCTTGAAAACTATACATGTGTATATCGTGCAATTGAGTTCGGGTACAGAGTAAGAAATCTATGCCAGCTTTCACATATTTATCAATTAACGTAGAAACTGTGTAGAACAACCTATCTGTGGAGTAGTTTGTTCTCGAAGTTTTTATTTTCCATGTTTCTTTATGTCATGTTTCGAACAAATTATTTGGCTGCAGTTTCGAGAGGTCGTACAAATAATGTCGACTTTCTTGAAATTGACGCCTGACCACCAATGCTAACTTAAAATCGTAGAGACGATGTAGGGGTGGTATTCCAGCCTGTTGAAACAATTCACTTCTGCGAGCATCATACGACCAGTAAAAAATTATTCTAATATACGTCTTTTGCATCAGGTACAGTTTTTGTAAGCGCGTGTTAGTCGTAGTCCTTCATACCAAGAAACAATAAGCAAGATGCCAACAGAACAGTCATTTATAAAGTAAGAATTTTACCTTGTATAGTAGAACAGTTTTGCCACTGTACACCGTGCCCTCTACGCGAGATAACTGACCCAGCACACTGTAAATGCGATCGTTTCAAAGCATATTGCTCGAAAATGTAACTCCAAGAATTTTTATACAATTTACTAACTCAATAATAGTATCGCCATACTTGAAATGTATGTTTTCATTAACAGACTTATTTTTAGGGCGGAATAGTACCGCCTTTGTTGTACTAGTGGTTATGTTTGATTGATAGCGCCCAAGGGCGACACCCGCAGTTGGGGCGCGTACACATGCTGAAAATGTGCCATTATACTCGTTTGTCAATGAAAAGCAGATCCCTCAAAGTGATATCAAGGTTTCTGCTAAAAGAATTTGGCGAGTGTATGCGTGTGATTCGAGCAATGTTACAGCACTTCAAAATGAAACAAAACACATTTGTCGCTTTACTTATGCGTGCCACAATATGCCAGTTAAAGCTGATGTTTCAAACAAAGTTTCTGCACTTTCGAAGAATATCCTACTTGCTGGCACACAGTGACGGCTTGTGTCTGCAATAAAGAAAAACATATGTACGCGTACAGAGCTGCGTGCATTTGGGTCATAGTTCAATAAAATGTGCTAGCAAGGTTCTGGGCGCGTACATGATACAATGGAGGCATGCAACTAAACTTTTAAAATCTTGCGAGATTTTGGCTTTTCGGCTATTCTCTTTCTCTTTCCTTCTTTGGCTGTTTTGTCCCGCACGTAGTTTGAGAAGAAAGGACGGCTAAATTTTTGCAACACTAGCCGCGCCATGGCTTCTCGGTGCTCGCTAGTAGCGCCTTTATGGCTGAAAAGAGGGTTCAAGGCCACTGCAGGTAGCACAGTTTGCACAAAAAGTGCCATCGGCCTCTTTTTGGAAATGGCCAATGGCGCAAATGCTTCCGCGGCCCTTTCTAGAGTGCTCACAAAGGAAAGAAATGAGATCGTTGGGTATGAAAGCCCTCCCCTGTCTAAATTAAATATCACAGCAGTAGCTGGTCCAGATGAGCTGGGAGCCTTGATTTTGCCGATGCAGTCGTCGCAAGTAATGCAATCCTCAGCTGCTTTCACCAGGAAGCCCGCTATAAGGCCAAGCGTGCTGGCCCTTATGCCTGGCTGTGGGGCACCTGTGGGAAGGTAGAAATGAAAAGTGTGCAAGAATTTTATCAGTATATAGATAAGCATGCATGATTAAACCGACACGTGTCCGTATACAAAATATGAGAAATATATATATATATATATATATATATATATATATATATATATATATATATATATATATATATATATATATATATATATATATATATGGATGTTAATGCGCTTTCAGATAACAACTGTTGCCCCACCGCGGTGGTCTAGTGGCTAAGGTACTCGGCTGCTGACCCGCAGGTCGCGGGACCGAATCCCGGCTTCGGCGGCTGCACTTTCGATGGAGGTGAAAATGCCGTAGGCCCGCGTTCTCAGATTTGGGCGCACGTTAAAGAACCCCAGGTGGTCGAAATTTCTGGAGCCCTTCACTACGGTGTCTCTCATAATAATATGGTGGTTTTGGAACGTTAAACCCCACATATCATCAAGATAACTGTTCATTCAGCCGACGTTTGCGTCGGGAGAGCCCCGTCTTTTTCAAGGTATAATAATATTTACACATTTTCCGCGTCGATTTATAGCTTGTCACGACAGGAGGGAAGAAGTCCGGAGAATAGTATAAACAACAACATAAAAAAAACTGAGGGAGAAACGTTTAAAAATAAAAAAAAATCTAGGAGAAGAAGCAAGAGAAAGACGACGGGATTAGGAAGGGACAGCATCTCAAGAGAGTAAGGCGAACGCAAACGAGCCATGCCATCATCTGTGTGCCAGTTATGACAGCGATTCAAAACCGCCGAAAATTTCTTCCCCGATTGCGGGAAAGGGACGTCGGTTAGTCGAGTTGTGTGGGCGCCTGGTGAAAGCATGTTATATTTTTAAATGTAAGCCATAGTACCTGCTTGTACCATGGACTTATCGTTACATACATACACAGTATAACTGATTGAGAAGCATGTTTTCATCTACATCGTGCACTGACGCAAACGCTGCCTCACGCGGCTTGCATGTAACACAGTAAGCAGCGCAGAGTTTATAATATATGCATAATATCGTATAGTGGGGAATTGTTGGACGGTGTGTAATAATTTTTAAATAATGTAAATCATTCCATTACACGGAATCAACGAGATATGAAAAGCGCACCACGGCAAGTCTGCAGGGCTTCTAGATGTGGCCGCATCGTCTGGGTTATAGTAGCAGATGTCGATGCCGCGCACTCGCCTGACGACCCTTGATTCTGGTTTACTAGCGAGTGCATTTCCAGAGGTTGTCCGGCTTGCTTTACTGCTGTGGAGCACGACGCCTGCCTTGCACTGGGCGATCCAAGAGGAGACGTTGTTTGCTCTGTACTGCCGCTTGGTGATGAGTGCATCATTCCCATCACGAGGACTTTCTGCAGTGATGAAAGCGCAGCACGGGCGTCTGTCTGATCGTTGCTTCCTTGAAGCTGTCTGATGGTGGAAAAAAGTGCTTCGACAGGGTCACTGGAGAATTTGGCAGTCAACACGTATAGGAAACCTGAACGGATGAGAAATTGTGTGCACTGTACTGTGGACATTGTGGTCAGTTGGAGAGCTTCGTATGTTTCAAGAGATATGAATGCCCTCTTATGTGGTGCCGCGGCTTTCCATGCTGCGAAAAAGGGCAGAAATTCCTGCTCCAGCCATATCAACCTGAAAATAAAGCAGTTTATTGTAGAAAATATGAAACCTAGCGGGATAAATGGAATGTACCTGTCATCATCTGGGGAACTGAACGGCATCCTGTTTTGGTCCCGGCTTACTACGTGGAAGGTTGTATTTCTTATGTTGTGTATGGTGAACCATTTAAATATCATTTCCATCAGCTCGATGGTTGGCAGGCAGTCTTCAAACCCGAAAATGCCAAATCTGCGGCCGTATTGTAAGAGGTATCGTAAGGCCGATGTCACCTAGAAACCAAGGAGACGCGACATATTAAAAATGATCGGAATTATTTAGAGAGAGGTTTCTAAGCTTGGACGTTCGTATACAGCAAGTGAGACGAGTTACAAGTGGCACTGCAGTCATCAATAACGTGCACTTTTAAGTGAGTTTGTGTTAGTGAACATATATTTATAGAAGCTCTAATGATACGTAATTATTGTGTGGTAAGCAATACGCGCAGGTACATTCGTTAAGAAAGGGAAATTGTATGTTCAGATAACCATGCGCTGTTAGCAGCAGCAGTAGCAGCAGCTCATGTGCATGTTTTTATGTGACCATACTGATAAATATGTTAGCAGTTATATACGTATTGAATTACATTTTCACCATTTGCTTCCGTTTGGGTTCTACAAACAAATAAACCAGAAACTAACATGAATATTCACGTATCGTTTGCGGTGAATTACTATTAAAAGGCAGTTTTTGTACTGCTTCATTTGAACGAAAAGCTGCAAAATTTTTTCTGCTTCTGCATGAACATTCACTTGACGTAATATGATGTAAAATGAGTTGTGGCGTAATATTAGCGCATAAAAGTTTGCCCGAGCGCGCCAAAGAATTTGAGAAGTATAAACGTCACTACTGATAGAAAACTGCGAGCATGATTCTAGCTCAATTAGATGTATTTTTTTGTGTAATACAGGTTGCAGGAAGCATACATAATTTACAGCTAACGAAAAGGCATTTCCTGCATGACCTGTGTGCGTCACGCATTGTGATGTCTACAAGGAATACAGAGAATCTGGGAGTGTGTGACACTAACGCTAAATGGGTTTACACCTTTTCTTATACATGCCTGTGGAGAGAACACTTCAACGGCCCTCTTCACGCTTAATTTCTCGAAGTTCGTCGGGTAAACGTGCTTCTGCGTAAGGTTCCGAACAAGCTTGAACGACGACTGTTTTTCTGTTATGTCCAGCAACTTTCTCAAATACGTGGGGCTGTAGTAATGCCCATTGTTGAACAGAACGCGTTTGGTGGACAACATCTGGTTGCGGAGATTTTTCAGGATGTGGCAGTGGTCAAAAGAAAGGAAGAGCCTCCGATTCATATCCATTGGATGTCTGCAACAACAACAAAAAAAAAATGAATAAATAAATTGGAGAAAGGCGGCGTTTGCGGTGTGAATAATTAGTTGCATATACGGTTTTCTGTTTTTTACCAAAGTAATGTAAATGTTAGCCATTCGAAGGACGTGTGCGTTGTTAATTATTACCTTATTATAAAATTTCTCCACTCATGCCATGATCCTGCAGGTCTGTGTGTGTGTTTTATTGAGATTACCTACACCTTAAATCTTCCGAAACTTTAAGTATACTCACCCATTCATACAGTCGCATGCAGGTGCGCATACATTACGCAAACGCGTAACGTCAATTGATTTGTAAAGACGGGCTATTTACAGCGATTGTACTGTTGATAGCAATCTTGTTATGGACACGGCTTTCTTATATGGCAGCGCTGATTAAAAAAAAAGAAGGGGGGGGGGGGGCTCTGATGCTGATACAGGCTTTTTTTTTTGTGCGACCAAGTCTTTTGTTTTTTTTTTCACTCAAACACGGCATGCATGCGCGTGCATACATTGATTGATAGATATGTGGGGTTTAACGTCCCAAAACCACCATATGATTTTGAGAGACGCCGTAGTGGAGGGCTCCGGAAATTTCGACCACCTGGGGTTCTTTAACGTGCACCCAAATCTGAGAACGCGGGCCTACAACATTTCCGCCTCCATCGGAAAAGCAGCAGCCGCAGCTGGGATTCGATCCATGCATACATTGAGGGCACACTGCGAATACATATAAAAAAATATTTACACTAGGCATTGCGCACAGCTTAATGCGAGCTGAGAGCAAAAATATATACTTAGCAACTTACGGCACAACTGGCATCATACGACCATTCCCTAACATGGTGAACATCTTTTTGTTCGAAGCGTGGTTGTCAGCTACAAGTCGGACCACTTGGAATCCTGCTTCTTCGATGGACTTAATTACTTCAAGTGTTAGTTGATGCAGGTGGTCTCCTTTTACTGACTGCGTGAAATAATATCCCACGGGTAGCCTGAAAAAGATAAAAATTAGCAGTATTCTGTAGCGTCGGTGTCAGCTGGGCTTAAAATCTCACTCCGTTGGAGAGAGGAGGAGAGCCAATTGCTCATCTCGAGTGCTTGTCAAATAAGTGCACAATGCTAAAGTTGACTTGCCGGGGGAAAGGGGGGGGGGAGCCCTCCTTAAAAAATAGAAGACGACTCCCCCTGCCCCTCCCCAGACTTTCAGCCCTGGTCGCGGAATAGCACATCATTGGTTAATTAAAGACAACGTTTTCTTTTTATATCTATAGGTGGGGTTAGTCTTTCAGTCACAGCGAAACGTATAGTGATAGACAAAGTGATGATTCACTTACGTGTAGTGCGTTGATAAGCCTACAAATACAAAGGCGAGAAGGTGTGTGGCCAGCTCGTTCTGAATGCCCACTTCTTTTTCTAGGCCTCCCATTTCGACTAGGCCATGGACTTTGTCTCCTTTTTTTTCGTACGTCAGTGCTTGCTTTAAAGACATTTCATCCACAATCAAAGAGCCCATTTTTTCCTAACAAAAAAAATGGGGGGGGGGGGGGAATTCACTGTTAACAGACATGCGTTATATATCGGCGGAGACAGTTAATTATATAAATAACCTTCTTTGTTGTTCCGTACATGACCCATAATTTAACAGAAATGATTAGGGTTTAGAGCAAACATAGCGCACTGCCGTATACTCTTAAACAATACATCTTACGTTCGAGTAATCCTTGCCACAGGTCTGGTCCCTGTTTATTCACTTTAAATCACTTTTCATTCGGCTATACTAGCATGTATTTTGATCAGTCAAACACTGCCGCGTGCGCTGCTTCCTTCGTTATTCGCGTGCATATTGTAAATAATTCTGATCGAAGTAACGTACCCGTTCGGACAAGTGTGTGCTTTCCGTGTGCAGCCTTTGCTTCATTAGCGACGAAACAACTGCTCCAGTACAGTAGCCAATGTAACGCTTCAGTGTCATGCGACTTGGAAGGGTGAGGCACCCAGACCTCCGCAACATTTCGTACCCGCAGGGTGATTTAGCTTGCCACATTATGGCCTGCCTGATGGTCACCTCTTTCCAACGGTGATTTTTCTCACGCAGGCATTGCAATTGCTCCTTCAAAAATTCAGCCTTCTTGTCGTTCTCGTCCAGCATTTCCTGATGATGAAAGGGCAGTTGAAATGCGTAAATCACGCGCAAGATAACATACTGGAAGAAAGCGGAAGTGCAGGGGAGAATGGAAGCTTGACCCGCTGAAACATCGTAGAGCAGGGAATGCCGGCGCATCCAACAATTCGACATTTACGTACTGGACTTGCCCTTGTCAAGACAAGTTTAGATGTTGTGGGAGAGTGAGCAAACGTTCACACACACGCTACTAAAGGAGGCTGTTGCTGTCCTGACAAAGAATAGTGCACCTGATTGTCGAAACCTTGCATTTGGCATCATTCCTTATTCAACAATTCATAATCGCGAGAAAAGATATGCGTTTACTCTTAAGACAATAATAGATGTTTCATGTCACCACGTGGACATTCAATTGCAGCTATGCTACATTAATGAATTGCGCAACTTCAGACTTGCGTCATGTTCAGTAACCGGCCACCGACTCACACATACGGACTAGCGGAAACTGTTCACTTACACTTTCCAAACCATTCCTTCCTTTTTGAATGCAATGCTGCTCGCTCAAGTTTATAAGGCAGACATCACATGTGCGTCAAGCGTGGCTTCCTGTACGAGCATAAACCGATCGGCCCATAGCACCAACACAACACAGCTTGCAAATTACTGTCTTTCCAGTTGTCAGTCCAATGTCCCTAATTGTTTGCGACGACAGAAATTTGAACTCGTTGTTCGCAGGATAAAGGAATAAACTCGGGGTGCGCCAATCACGCAAGGGGGTACACACCGACCTTCGTATCTTAAACACTTGCTCATGTGCGCGCTTACCCACCAACCTTCTTTTATTCCGTGTCCTTATGTCAGGCCTACACCTTCGTATGACCAGAAAGATTGCCAGCATCGGCGTACACTAAAATGTCACGTAAATTTATATGAAGAAGAAAATCTATAAACAGAGTTTCTCTCGAGCAGACATCATGACAGCGGACTTGTCATCCTTAAGGCTATAATTGTATTTCAGTCTTTCAGAAAACAAGCCTGCTTGTCGAAACGCCGCCTCGAAACAACTTTGCTAAAACTACTGATTAAGCGAGTTGGTTCATGATTATTTTCAGTGTTTGTGTGTGTGTAAACAGCGATTAAAGAATGGGAACAACCCCTGTTCACAGGTTTTTTACTGCAAGCTTCCATCCTCCCCTTTCTGACGTTTCTTACAAAAAAGTATAGGGACACTAAGTTAATAGACTGATAAATGAGTACCTGATAATTCTCTATCGTTCCTGTTCCGATCATACGACTATTAGAACAGAAAAAATTAAGACTAGGTTTAATGTTCTGAGTTTGGCGAACAATCTTCGACACGTGCACGTCGCTTTATGTTGCGTCGCTCCTTGTGTACTTGGCCGCATTGGCTGAGAACATTTCTTTGAAACTTGCTACTTCAGACCTTGCATCTACTAACACAGCAGTCTTAGACATTACCTGAGGCCGTCAAAGTATGACGTCACTGCTAGCCGATGCGCGAGAACTTAAGGGTAGCATCGCCACCTTTACAATCTCTTATAGTTTCGAGAATTCCTTCGCTCACCGGACGTCCTCTCGTAGTACGGGTGATGTTGATAGAATTGACTTACTCCTAAATTGTTATTATGTTCAGAGTCATTTAAAATTAAGTGCGAATATAAAAGGATTAATATAACATTCGTCCACTGACGTAACTGCGTACCTGCAGCGTTAGAGCGCCATTCGCCTCGGCGAGGGCTTTCATCTCGAAAAAATCTTTCTTTAGCTTCTCTAGCTGTGAATGCAAATTACTGTTCATTTCTTTCAGCCTGCTGCACTTCCGCCGCAACGTCTTAGTTGCCGCGACCAGGGAGCGCATCTTCTTCAAACCGATCGACGTTTGCGACGTCATGGAGCGCCGCACTGGCCTCTTCTGGTGTTCCCCTTGTATAACTGAACTACAGTCCTCCATGTTGTCCTGACTTGATGGAAAATGCAACCACTCGGCCTCTTGTGCAGTTTCAATTGGGTTTTCAGAACTATATACTTCCCCAGGCTCCGCTGATGCTCGCTCTTCTTGAGAAGAATCTGCGTTGGACGTTCCCCTGTTAAGCCGAAAAAATAGCGAAGCATGACAGATATATTGTCCCGCTAAACGCATAAGGGAATACTGCTAACATTATTCTTATCCGTTGTTGTGTTAGACTTCAAGTTTTACTTACAGTATTTTTACTTGTATGGGTGCCAGCGTTGTTTCCCCCTGCGTTCGTTTTAGCCGCTTTTTCCGCGGCATTGGATCTTGCCCACGTGGATCAGGAGAAGCGGGAAATAAGGAAGGCACGGCTGTGGGCTTCAACATCTTCCTTTTCGTCACTGTTCTGTAATCTTCAGCGGTAAAATGCAGGCTGCATACCTTCGACCGGTCGCTGGGCTCCCAGCGATGCTTTCCTGAACCTTCATCAAAGGTAAAGGCGTATACGCATGGCTAGCAAGATTGCAAAATAACAGTCCATAACACCTTTTTTGTAATTAATTTTTCCAAAATGTAACAAGCCAAATGGGGAGGTTAAGAAAAAGCATAGCCACGATTTTATTCTGGGGAAGTACCTGTATACCCATTTAGTGCATTTTCATATTTTCTCGCAGCCTTTGTAAATGTCTTTTTAGATGACTACATTCGTCGATTGATGTTTAGTGATGGTACGTGGTCGAGTCCAGTGGCATACTTGAAGCCCTTTATTCGAAGAGCTCATTGGCTATACAAGGTTTCATAACAAAGCTGAATTTCCTAATGGCTGCTCAGTAACGAAGCGCGACCCAATACGACAGAGCCGAAACCGAGGCGCACTTGAGCGCCTTGGTCTTGGTTTAGAGCGCAAACCTCTAACCTGTACAATGACTCCGCCGTTGACGACGATGACTTCAGTGGTTTTTGTTCTTTTGCATTCTCCAAAACGAATCTTTGTCATGCATGATGTAATCTCAGATGCAGCACGCACATAAATAGAGTATCTGTCGCTGATTATTCCAGGTTCCTCATTTCGGTTTCACCGGCTGGGTCTCTTAACCCTCACAGAGCCGATGGGCTCATTGCACGAAGGACTTCAATTATGTCATTATACCCGACCGCCTGCCAGCCCTATATAGAGTGAACAGTTAATCGCCACATTTCGTTACCGGCGTAACGTTTCTAATTACCTTAAGTAAGCTTATACAGAAACGAACAAAGCTGTATGGGAAGATAGAGGTTTGAGATGAGAAATACATTTGACCAAATTCGGTCGCTAACTTCAGTGACACCCAGTGTTCAAGAGTTGTCCATCGCTAAACACACACACACACACACACACACACACACACACACACACACACACACACACACACACACACACACACACACACACACACACACACACACAGAGAGACAAACTGTGGAGGCAGCACGTAAATATTTCATATCATTAATTTTTTTATGGATTTCGGCGGCATTTGTTGAGGCAGCCTTCGGGAAGGGTGCTCGAACCCCTCGCAACCCACCGCTACGCATTTTTACATAATTTACAGATTTCGTATATTTACTTTTTTCTTGTGTGCTATATTTAAATTTCTTGGCACTATTTGTGGAGCCTGCCATATTAGCCGCGGTACTTTAAAAAAGCTTTCATGTTTTTTAGCTCAGTGAATTAGCATAACACACGGAAATAAAGTTTACTAAAGCACCCTGGTGCTTCTTGCTAGCTTGCAACTCGTTCTGAATTGAAACGACTCTCAAAAACACAAGACTCACCTTTTCTTCCAATTGCCTCGATCCATTCTTCCCGTATGTCTGTGGCAGGAAACTCGTGAAAACTTACTTTACTTTGTTTGCCTTGTTCCGATTTGCAATATGGCACGCAGCAATACACCATACTTACATTTGAGGTGTCAGCTCATCTAAAAAAAAAAAACTGCACGCGGCCACTATTAGAGCTGACTACTGCAGCTATCTGCCGTCTGCAAGTTTCTGCACACGACCTACTGTGTTTCTGCGTATCTTCTGCAATTTGTGTATGCGTATCGTCTGGAACCATCGTGATTCAGTGTGAACAATGAATGCCTAACAATAGTTTTTTTATCTCGTTGGACTACGTTTTCATTCAAGAAATATTTTCATAATAAATTTTCCTTCATTTGTAGAAAAGTTCCCGTCTGCTTGCCACTGTGACCCTTTGTGTGCTTTTTTTACGGTTCTATTTCTGCTTCAAACGTCCACACGAATGCAGCCAACTCTGACGAGGAATCATATCGCTTTATTTGCCATATTTTACACATTCATACACAATTCATGCACAATAAGAACGATTTGCACTGCCACAGCGATGGCTGAAGCAGACGACAGCGAACAGGTGCTGCCTAGCGCCACGCCGCTCGTAGGTGACGGCCCTAGCGGCAGAAGGTATGAACTAGAACGTGGGCGCTGGAAGAGGTGCTCTCTGGGCAGGTCAGGAGTGTAGTAGGTCATGGTCACAACTAACATGATCGCGCTAGTGACGTAATGCAGGCGTTTGAGAGTATGGACAGACTATAGGCCTTCACTTTTCAACAAATCGCACTGCTGCTGAAAATGAAAACATTTTCTCAGCGCAAAAAAATACTGACAGGGCACCGCAGTGTTGCGACACGTTTTCTTCTATTGATAGATTATGCACACCGTATGCGAGAGTACTCCCTTCCTGCCAGAAAAGTAGATGCGGGATCTGCTTTTGCGAAAAGGATCTTTGCCGGAGAGGAGTTACTCCTTTGTCGTGTGTCACTGCGCCCGAACGCCTTTCCGAAAGATGTCCCCTTGTCTAAAGGACTTCAGGGTGCCCGCGTGTCGGGGGTATCAGAGGCGCTGTCAAGCGGCTCCAGCGCAGTGTCAGATCGCGACTGCACGGGGAAGGCGCGCGCGTCGGCGTCCATATGTCTACCAAGGCTACGACGGCACTCCTCTGGAAAGCGCACACCGGCGGCGGCGAGTCGCGCGCGGCCGCGGCCGAGTGCGAGGGAGGTGCCGGCTCCGGTGCCTGACACCACTGATCGTCTGCGCAGCGCATCGAATTGCGCGCACACCAGAGGCGAGCCGCGCGCGGCGGCGGCGGAGTATCATTGCGCATGCGCAGACCAGTGTAGCTAACTCTACAAAAAGAAACAGTCAAGTCTTTAAACTCATTGTGATATAACAATTCATTGAAGTGGTGACATTTCCCTAGTGTGACAAATTCCATGGGAATCGCTGCTCGACGTGTCGCTGATCTCCTGCCGCTTTAGTGAAAACTGATTCTCGAACTTAACCTACTTTGGCTAGTGCCTGTTTTTTTTTTCTTCCTCATGTACTGTGCAATGTCGGTGCACGTCAAAGAACACCAGGTGGTCGAAATTTCCGGGGCCCTCAACTGCGGCGTCCGTCATAACCACATCGCTGTTTAGGGATGTTAAACCCAGAATATTTTTTTTTTCATTTATTCTATGAACCCCCCTAGCCTGACGAGTTTTCGTCGAACTTGGTGAGCTAAACTTGTAATACCTGTTACAGTTATGCGTCTGAAATTATCAATAAATATCCAAGGGTTAGCGTATAAGTAAAAGTAACTTGCGTGCCTCACTCGGAGTCTTATAAGCGGGTGAATAATTAAACTACTAACTAGCCTAACGATCCGCAATGAGTAAAATGAAAAAAAAAATCTTGACATTAGCAACTCTGTCCTCATTTTTTTCGTGGTGCTGAACTTTGCTTGGTTTGCTATTTTTTGTTCGTTTACTGGTCATTTCAGTATCACTATACTGCGCATTAATTATCAATTTCCGCTGCGCTTATAGTTTCGGAATTGGTAGCGTAGCATCTGTCGTCAATAACGAGTTATAACGTCGTCGGTACGTTATTTTTGTCGAGTGCAGTGTGCACACCACAGGCATTACTAAACAGTCTCCGCCCCCCTCCCCCCGTATAACTGACACGGGGGGGGGGGAAACACCTGAATCGCCGTTGGTCCTTTTGCGGGGTTATATAGCCATATGGGGTGGTTGCTAATGAAATTGATGGTCGTTTTAATCGAATGGCTTCGGTAAACCGTGTGTCATGTACGACAGTCCTGTAGGTAATGCTATTATCATTGTCAACACGATCGCTGTATGCCGTGCACTACAGTCATTGTTCTGATAGAGAAAGTGAGGCTTTGGTCGCGTTGACTTTCACTCCTCGCGTGTTTTCAAAAAAAAAAAAAAAGATATCGTTCAGTGTTCCCGGCCTCAGTGCATGGGGTTCTATATCGTCAGTAGACGTGATCACGTGCCTCTGTGTTCGATTGTGATCGTGACCTGGTTTTGACTTTTCCGGTATTCGACAATGGTGTGGTGCACTGAAGAAAAAAAAATACAAGGTGCCGGCACGACTTTTCATGGTAGTTAACTTTTTTCTCTCTCTCTTCTACGGTTCGTGCGCTGTGATGCCTCTGACACCACCATCATCTATACGTATATTTTTTCTTCTTCGGTTTTGCCTCTTTGAAATGAAGAGGTCAGGGTCGCTTCGAAAGTGTACGTGAACAGTGTGATACGTGCGGGGGGGGGGGGGGGGGGGCGCTTTAGTACGATCTTCGCCGTGTTGTTGCCAGTTTTTGTAAACTGCGCAGCGAGCAGCCCTGATCGGGCGTATTACCGAAATGGCCTGCTGTCTTCCTTTGTTTTTTTTTTTTCAACCGTCGCTTTTCGAGCGGATACGTGTGTGTTACTAAGTAACAAATCCTGGTTTTGCGTAGCTTCTTGATTTTTTTTGGTCTTGTTTCTCTAAATGAATGTCACGCGGTGTTTGCCACAGTGTCCGCACTGCATGCCAGTGTCCGCACTGGCATGCGCTGTATTCTACAGTCGGTCTCCAAAGTTTATAGACCACCGAATTCCCCCAGCAATTTGTGAGACTGTATTCGGTCGAAATGTGAAGTATTTTTTTTTTTCTTCGTTCCGCGAACTGGGAGCGCAGAGAAAAACACAAAGGACGAAGCGAGGAACCACACAACACGAGCTGTGTGGTTCCTCGCTTCGTCCTTTGTGTTTTTCTCTGCGCTCCCAGTTCGCGGAACGAAGAAAATGAATTACCAACTGGCCCACATTTTGATCCTTTTGCAATGTGAAGTACTTGTTGGTGTTTTTAAAAACAGGCCGGAGTCGTTAAACTTTTGACGTTGACTGTATACGTTGACGTGCGCACCAACGGTTCACGAGGTGCATTGCTTCTACAAGTTGAAAGCGCTCTGAGAAAACAAAGCAAGATGACAAATTTAGGCTTGAATGAACGCATTGTTGCTGCTGCCCACATCATTCCACATTTAGCCCGTGCTAGCCAACATCAGCAAACATTGGTAGTGCAAGTAAATCGAGTACAGTTGGAACACCTCTACATCGAAATGGTCCGTACGAGGACTGAATCCTTACGTCCCAATTGTAATGAGCGATAGCGTGTGCGACCTTGATAACGAACTGGTCATTACAACGAAATCGTTTGAAAATCTGCTGCACTTCGTCGTAAACGCGTTTTACTGTTGTTAATCCTCCTACATTGTAATACAATGTGTGTGGAACATGCTCGTGAAAAGAAATATTTTCGATATGACTGGGATCGAAATGTGGAGGCTGATCACGTAGCAGCTCTGAATCTTTTGAACCGACCAAGCACGTATGTTAGTCGGAACACGGTGGTATGTTAGTTGGAACGGTCGAAATGTGCTCTCGGAAATTGGCGTTCCACTTTCCGGCGGCCTTTTGAAAGTAGCTTTTTTTTTTTTCGCTGATTGCGTCCTGAATGCCAAAGATTTTTCTCAAGTCAGTACGAAGCTCCTTGCTGCCCCAAGACCGCCGTTTCTTGGGTGCTTTAATTCGCGCCGTGCAGCCTTCGCTTCCCGTCGCTAGATGGCGTAACGGGCGGCGGTAGCGCCAGTTTCGGTTCTTTTTCTCTCCTGCTTACCGTCTGGCTCGCTCCAGCTTCTTACAAAGGTGTAGGGATGTTTTGTTGTCACTTTTTTTTGTTATTTTCCTGTTCACGTGGTTTTTCTCTCTCTCTCTGTATTTCTCTCTGCACGGATGTCGACATGCCTCTCATCCTCTTCTGCCTTGATCGTCTGGCCACGCTGGGAGCGCGCGCTTCCGTCGTCGTCTGCTCGCTCGTTGCGCTGTTGTCGTCTGCTGCTCGCCGAGTAGCGTGGTTCGGTCTCGTTTCGGCGATCTGACGCCGCGCCGGTCTTTTGCTTTGCGGCGCTGCCTGCGTTCGTGACGCTGTCGTTAGAGGCCGACGACTACGCCGAATTGTGTCTGTGTTCGCCCCGCGAATCACGGCCAAGCCTACTATTCTTGCACGTTTCTTGAAAAAAGAACGGAAGCGTGCCGCCGTCAAGGTAATGCTTGCGCAGCAGTGGGATCGAGGCGGATGAGAGAACAGTGACCGCCAACGAGACCTTGAGAAAAAAAAAGGAAGCAGGACATAATCTCGAGCATCATCGTCGTCAAGGGTGCGCATTGTCTGCTGGTTTGACTAGCTGACGTTGCCACGTTTGCGCGTCGTTTTGATTGTGTGGTCCGTCTGCTGGAACGGGAGTGGTCGCTTGCTGGTGCCATAAGTGTGTCGCCTGTCTGTGTGACGCGACATGCACATGCGTCGGAGTGGAACGCTACAGCGGAGCGTGCGCGGTAGCTAAGCCTATCACCGAAGCCGCCGCGCGCTAACGCTATAGTGTGAACGCTGCGCATGTGTCTCACTGCCTCCGTCCCTCGCCGCTGGGTGCCACTTCGCCTGAATCGTAGCGGTTTGTCGTCTGCTCGCCCCGTCTCTGAGGCGGCTGTCTCAGTCGTCTGCTACGCGTTGGTGTGCGCGCGATAACTACGCCTTTCGTCGAAGTCGTGCGCGCGTTGACGCGGTAGTATGAACGCCGCCGCGACGGAAGTGTGTCTTCAGCGCTTGCTCCCACGGTTCTTCACTCTGTTATCGGTATCTCAGATGCCCTCCGGATTTCCGCTGCTTCTTCCTGGTCTACCGTTCCAGTTACCGTCTGTGTCACGAGTGTCTTGTGCCCCCCGCGGTGAGTGATAGAGCGGTGCGATTTCGCGTAGTCCTCCTGTTGTTCGTCGCTGCTGAGTGCTAAGGCTCTTCGAGGTAAAGGAGGGAGCCCCGCAAGCGGCCCTTCCTTGCGCCCGGTCGTCGACATTTCCAAACTCGTGTTCAAGAACTCCTCGTCCATGACCTGCATGCTGGTGGAACTGCCGCCACCCGGAAGACCTGAACTGCCAGCGTTTGTGAACAACGGCAAGTGTCGTTTTGTTTTTTTTCCCCCATGTACCTAATGTACCGTAGTCACGGAAGGGAGCGCGACATCATTTTTCATTTAAATATAGCGATGACTTTACTTTGATCGAGTGCTCGTGATAAGCGCGTCATGTTGCAAACCTGGCCGCTAAGGTTAATGTTGGCTTTGATGTAACGATTCGTGTCAGAATCGCGCCGACATGACGCAAACTGTCGTATCGGTAAACCTAAGTATGTGCGTCATATTTATCCCTAAATATTCGCGTTCCTCTTACTTCAGTATTTCTGATGTACTAGTGGATGAGTGAGCGTGTGACAATAGCCCAGAAATAAGCACTGCCATCGATGGATCAGTTCAGGTGTGACAGATCGGCGGTTCAGTTGAGGAACTTCAGCGGTTCGTGTTTAGTAGTGTCAGCATGATAGGCCCTATCGCAGTCCACTTGACGTGCAGCTTCTGTGTTGTGTGTTCGTGTTGATAAGGGAACCTAATGTACAATATGGCGGGGATGACGTCAGCGACTACCGTGCCTGTCGGTATCTCTCCCATCACTGTGACATTATTGAGATAACAGCACCAAAATAGCGTAATTTATACCTTATGAGGCATGCGTAATCAAATAGTTCAACGTAGCGAACTCTCGGGTTCTAACTTGGTGCTTACGCGCGCATGACGTATTCGTCATTGATGCGGGCAAACGTAATCGTACGTGCCAGAACTAAATGTAATTGTTAGAGACGCCGGTGGGCTCCGCGAATTTCGACCGCTCGGGATTTCTTTCAGCGTGCACCCAAATCTTCAGTATACACGCACCTCTGTCACTTCGCCTCCGTTTCAATGTAGTCGCACTGGCCGCGATTCCATCTCGCGACCTTCGGGCCGGCAGTCGACGGAGCACCGTATACCCACCAGGTTAGCCGCGGCTCGGCTGGCGATGTGACCATTGTATTTCTATGCTGTATACTCAGTATCGTCCACCGCAGTTGTGGTGCGGTCAGTGCGCTTGAAGGCCGAACCCCATACGCGCGACAATGTAGGCGACGCGAATCGCTTTCGCGCTTACTTACGGTCGCTTTCGCGGGCAAACCTCATTCACACTGCTTCGGTGAGCGAACCCTTGTGCGTATAGATTATAAGGCCGCACGCCTGTAAATAAAATCCCAGGTTGTCGGGAGTTTCTGAAATCTTCCACTTATACGCGGCGTCCCTCGTGGCGAAATCGTGGTTTCGAATAGTAAAACCCAACGAATATTATGATGCAATGCCGTCTGTCGCGTTACGCGAAGTGCGCGTGACATGGTTTATTTATTTATTTATTACAAGTACCTACATCGCCCATTGGGCATTGTTGTAGGGGGATTACAGTAGAAGATAGAATACAAAACAGCAAAATTAAAAGCAAATAAATCGTGCATTACAGTATACAGGAGAAATCAACACTTGTAGTACAGCATTAGAACAAAAGTAAAAAACACAGGATTATACAACGAAAGCAGTAAATATACATATAAATAACCAACAACCAAGAGAAGTACAAAGCCAACGTTAGATATATGGGTTATTTCAGCAGCTCAAAATGCTGTTTCAATGGCTGTTAGGAAATTAGAATCGGAGAATATTGCTATTTTTAGCGCATTCCAGTCACTGGTTGGCCTGCCTTCGAGATTTGAATTTAAGCGGACCGTGAAATCTACCCGTTGTTACTGTTTGTTGCTTCTCGTAGCGTGTCGCGTATACCTGTGCGACTAACAGTATAGGGAGTTTTAGAATACCGTTTGCAAGCGCTGCGGGCGTAGCGGGTGCCGTACGAGTTTTAGAATAGCGTTCGCCCTGCTTTTGCGAACCGCAACGCACGATCGCAGCGACACCGTAGCCTCGAAATTAGCGCTTGCGGGCCACATTCGGGCCGCGATCGCCGCACGCAATTTCGGATTTTCTGCGTGCGATCCGCGAACGCCGACTCGCGTTACGACGCATGCGCAGTGGCAGCGACCGCACCGCAAGGGCTCGCGGTGCGCTATTCTAAAGCTCCCCAATAGCGCGTACACTGCGCTAAAGTTTACGTATAAGCATCGCCGTGGCGCGTATCTATAGCGATTGTTGTTTTGACATGGCTATTGTGTTGTTGGTTGGCTGTTCTGGTGTCCGCGCTTGATAATGACTTCAGGATTACAACGAAGGATGCGCGCACCAGGAAGTCTGGAACATTACGTGTCACGGAAAACTAAAAAAAAGAAAGAAAAGTTATTTCTGCCTTTTTGTTTGATATAAAGTCCGATAATTCGTACGAGGAAGAGTCGGTAATGTTATCACTGTTGAATCACGTACCGGTGTGCTGTGAAATGAGTGCTGGTTCGGAGGGGCTCTCTAAATGTAATATTTTCTGGTAATGAATTACGGTTGTACGCTAATTTAATTTTTTTTAAATTTTTCTCATTTGAAAGATAGCTCATAAAATATGTTTGGTTATAAAGCTGAGTGCGTTAATTGGCAGTTTTAGAATGTGGTTCGCGAATTAGGCTTTGGATCATATTCTCGTGTACCCACGTTAAGTAACAGAAATAGTGTGTCGTTACCAATGAACGCTACCTCAGCGCACACTAATGAAAAACTGTCTAATATATGTATTAATTATTAATTTAACGGGACTGACTGAAGGTTATATATATATATATATATATATATATATATATATATATATATATATTTGTCTCCACCATTCATGTACTACACTCAGATTGCTTCGCTATAGAAATGTTTCGAATTTCATTTTATGAGCGTCTACATTGGGCCAATGACTTCGTTTTCGCATCGCGGCGACCAGCATTTACAAATATTTATTACGAATGAGTGTGCTATCACGTTTCTATTCAATGTTTTTCGCGATCTATAATATGACTGCCCCGGTTCAGGAGCCCTTAAATTTCGCGCATAATTACTGTGAAACGCTACCTTTGAAATAGCCGCTAGGTTTTCTTACCGGGAACTGTATTGGTACAGGCTACAATTGGTGTTCCGAACTCTTTTGGCGCAAAGATTGTAAAAGGAACGTGGATACCAGACATAGGTAGGTTGGTTCTCCAGCGGGCATGAGTGGTTTTCTTCAAGAATAGATCCGAGATCTAATAATGTGAGCCTATACGGCTAATTTGGCGTATCCCTCTTTTTCTTACTCTTTAATGCAGCCAGATTCGATGTTCGTACGAGCGATTCGCCGCCTATATTGGACCCGTTTTATTATGCGGGCGTGTGCACGCTCTTTGCGGAACGGTGGGGTTATTGAGCTGCGCTGTTTAGCAACGCTGGGGTACGTAATTTCTTCGGTAAACGTTCGAATGCTTTGCCTGGATTGTCGTTCGTATAGGCCACGCCATTGCCGCTGTGGTGGCCCAGATTTGACCGCAGAGTCTTTCTCTCCCCGTGTGTGTGTGTGTGTCTGTTGACCGCTGCGTTTCTCCCTTTGTATGTGTGTATGACAGAGAGAGAGAGAGCCTCAGTTCGGCTTTCATCAGACCAGTCGGTGGAGCTCATATATTGTCATTAATTTACTACCGTTTTTAGTACGTGTCGCTAAATACGGTATCGGCTTCACGATGACGACTGTTGGCTATATGGCTGTATATCTGGCTCTTTCCGTTGTTATAAATAGCGCCGTTCTCGTCCTGGCGTGACATTGAAAAAATGAAAAATGTTCGCTTGCGTATCACAGCCGATACGTTCATATATCAATCTCGCTGGAACGCCTACGCCCTGCATTGTGCGCACTCACAAGTGTAATCACAAGTGTAGCCGATCGTATGAACAGCGATTTCGCAGTATCCGAACTTCTGTTTGTGACGTACGGACACGTTTGGTTGGTCCAGTTGGACTACTCACTCTTTCTCACTGACTCACTCCACTTCACTTAACCATTGGTTCACTCTCATTCACTGATTCGTTTATTCAGTCGTTGAGTGAACGAATCGCTCACCCAACTCGCCAACTCGCTCACCAATTCACTGCCTATTCTTTCACTCACTCACTCGCCTGTTCGCTATCACTTCTCACTCTACGTACTCTTCGTCTGATCCCCTTGTCCTCGAATGAGTTCGCTTTTCTCCGCATGCATCGTATGGCCTTGTTGTCACGTTGTCCTTACGCCGCCGCCATGACATATATCTGCTTTTTGTCCCGCTTTTTTTTTTTCTTCTTTTCTGCGTGCCGCGATCGTTTCCTCGGCGGTCGCTGCCGTCTGATGGACGGCACTTGTGCAAGAGAGCAGTCGGTTGCCTGGAGACAGCTGCAGACTAATACGTACCCCAATCTCAGTCTTCTGAGTAAAATCTATCCGGGAATATAAACCAACAAATGCCCGCTATGCAGAGAACACCCCACACTTTACCACGTAACATGGGCCTGCCAACACACACAGGTAGTGCCAAGAAACTGCACACCAACACCGGAGCAGTGGGAGGCTGCGCTGTCCTGCTCTAAGCCTGAAGAACAGCTCCAGCTGATCGACAGAGCTTGCAAGATGGCAAAGGCCACAGGGGCCCTCGACTGAAGGCTCCACCTTCTTCAGAAAAAAAGCTATTTCTAATAAAGTTTTGCATTCCATGCGAGGGCTCTCGGGCTAACAGCGATGCCGATACTCTGGTTGTTCGAAACAAAAAAAAAAAAAAAAAAAGCGATGTGCACGTGTGCGGCGCGAGCGAGGTTACGCAGCTTTTCCTAATGGCCTGTACGGCATGGTGTTGGTATACGGCTGCCATATTGTTGCCCGCCGGGACGTCTGCACTGCGACACCAGCCAGCACTGGCCGTACGTGTTTGCTGGGGGGGGGCTCCGTACTTGCGTTTACACGAGTCGTATACTTCTGATCTTCCCGCATCGGCTGGTTTCATCGTCGGTGGACAGGGGGAAAGTCGTTCGCTACGAATGCGCGCCGCGCAGTGGTGAAGTACACGTACACTGATCAGGGTTCTATCTGTAACTTTTTTTTTTTTGCGGCACCTCTTTGATTGTGAACAGGGGCCGGCCAGGCAGGCAAATGGTCATTTTGCGATATGTATGCATGACGAAAAAAAAAATTCTGGGGTGAGGGGGGGGGGGGGTGGCACGAGCTCGGGGTGCCACACCACGGCTACACTCATGACACTGATATGACAGTTTCCCGTCGAACACTCTGAATAACCACTTGACCACAGTGGTCGATCGTGTGGCATGCGCGCCTTGGCGCCGTCTTTACCTATACCTAGCATGTGGTTAGAATGTTTGTCGTTATTTACGGTGATTGCCTCTGCATATTTCTATAAAATAAATAATAAATTTGAAAGAATGAAAAAAGAAAGCGGCTGGCTGGCCACTTTATACAAGTGTGTCCGACCGTTTGAGCGTGTATAAATCCTGTGACGTCACTTCTCGGTTGGTGACCTTGGTCGGTGACTTTGCTTTGTCAGTGTCGCGCAAGCAGATTGAGAGGAAACAGCCACAATAATACTGTGACGTCGGTGATGGGCGACGCACCGGCATCTCTCATCTTCGTGCGTGCATCATTGACTCTAATCAGCTTCAGTCGATTAATTGCGGCGTCTAGAAATGCTCTTCTTTGTTTTTCGTTGCGTCTGCGTATACTGTCCGCCGCTTAGCGAGCTCTCGAAGGACCGTTTCTTGGTGTCATTTAAACCTTGCGATGCCCACTGTGCCATATGATACAATGAATGATACCCCAATAACGCTGTTAAAAGCTACTGTATGTGTCTCGATAAGCAGCTATTGCAGATTTTTGACACGTTATGAAGTAGGTGCAATGACTTACGTATTATACAATATTTATTTTTAATTAGTACTAATTATGTTCCAAGCAAAATTTAATTCACATATTTCTTAAAGTGAAGTCTTCAAGGAGGGTAAAGACAGTCAGCGTTTTTCGCAAATTTTTTTGAAGGCATAACTGTTCCTGGTAATTACAGGGTTAATACTCGTTTTACGTTGCTCAATATCCAAGTGATCACGTGGGCATTTCTTTTTGCGAAATCTGTCGAAGCAACGGGGCTCTCCGCACGCTCCTGAATGATACCGGGGATTATACGGTTGTCCACGCTTCGTCTTAAATTATGAATCAGTTAAGTCAACAACAACAACAACAAAAAAAGAAGTATGAACGTTAACGCCAAAATGATACGCTCTGCTTATAATTCCATCGTCTTCATGCTTCGAAGCTGCGCAAGAACCTCTTAGCTTCTGCTGTGGACACTTATATCACCGCATTTACGATATTTCTACATGTGCACGGTATTATTTTTTTGTCTTTTTTGCTTGTACGCAACTTTTTATCGTAATTGCGAAGGTTCGTTATAAAGGGGGAAGCTCATTTCCCTAATAAGTCGTCATGCGAGGGGGCGTATTATGGAGGCGACTGCGCCTATCAGATGGAAACGGCAGCCGCGAAGTATATAGTAGCAGCAGGAATGGCGCTGACGGCAGACGCCTCCTGGGTTTCCCTAATTAGACTAATGAGTGATCTGGACTGATGATGTGTGTCAGTGTGCGCGTGAGAGATTGCGCTTTGCGAAGCATACCGCGGCCGACGGTTCCCCTTCCAGACGGTTCTGCGGTTTTGGTCGGAGTGGTGGTGATCACCGTGGCTGGAGTCTGGTCCTGACTGATGAGTGGAATAATGTCTATTTTTCATTCTGTCGTACAGAAAGAAAAAACTGCGGAGGAAAAGCCGCTTTGAAAACAGGTTCGCTATAGTTCACAGCTCTACAAAAAAAAAAAAAAGTGCCACCATATCCACGAAGTAAATGATGATGAGTGGGCGAAGCTCCGGTGGTAAACCTGGTAAACCATGAATCATCCGTACGTTTCGTCCACTCGATTTTATTACAACGCTCCCCCTAGCGTACGTCGCCGCACTAAATCGAACATTGCCTTCAACCAATGACGTGCACCATGTGTGGCATCATTCCTACTTTATAACATCTCGCGTCTTTCATCATCAACTTCAAATACCGCCGTCTATAGTTTATAACATCTTGCATCTTTTCATCATCAGCTACAAGCTACACTGCGAGAACTAAAGGAAAGGTGGCTACATACAGGGGACGCACAACCCACGCTTTAAGGAGCTGTGCCCCTAAACAAAAGGCACAAAAGATCAAAACACCGCGCGAAACATGGCAAGATGGCACTTCGCGGGCAGTGCGCTGTGTCAGTGTGTACGCATTTAACTTGTGATTCTGATGCATATATGTTCGGCAGATTCAGAACGAAATTGTCAGGCTGTACAAAACGTAAACGCTATAACGTAGTTGTCAAACATAAACAAGTCTAAGATGCACAATACACTGCACAAATTGAATGCATGTAGATTACGACATTATACAAGTCTGTTTATAACACATACACGGTAAATTTGACGTGATAGACGGAAACTGACAAAACGGCAGCCAGTTGCACTCCGTGAAGGACCGTCGGACAGCGCAGCTGGAAGCGGGTCCCTTGGGTCGTGAGATCGAATCCCGGCCTTGGCGGCTGCATCTTCCGTGGAAGTGAAATAATCCTCGAGGCCTGAGTACTGTGAGATGTATGTGCGCATTAAAGAGCAGCAGATGGTCGAAATTTTCCCGAGCCTTCCGCTACGACATGCCTGTCGTAGTTTCGGCGCGTGAAAGCATGTATACGTTATCGTGGACACAGGATAAGAAGACTTGTGTGCAACAACACAAGGGGTTGTGCTTTGCCGATATAGCCATAGCCTGCTGTTTTAAGTTTTCTGCGATTTTTTTTTCTTTTTATCGTGTGTATATATTTAGACGCGCACACAAATATACGCCCGCACTTACAAAAAAGATTGATGAACCACGTCCCATTCACGAAAACAATTCTGGCTATGCCACAGTTCAAATAATAATAATAATGTGTAGGCTTTTACGTCCCGGGACCACGATATCATGAGAGACGGCGTATAGTGTGGGACGCCGGAAATTTCGTCAGTCTGCCGTTCTTTGACGTGCACCGGCATCTTACAGTACGCGGGCATCTATACCGTTCCGCCTCCATCCGAATGTGACCGGCGCTGCCGGGATCGCACCTGCGACCTTTGGGTCGCACTCTACGCTGCACTCTATACGGGAAGCGATGTGCATTTCGGCCTTTACTTTCGTACGCAACGAAGTTTAGCTCCCTAAGCTTCAGCGTACCTCAGCACGAGTACGGCGTTTCGTCTTTAACGGTAAGTTAAGAGAGAGGTTAAGAGAGATGAGAGTCAACGTCCCAGACTCCGAAGTTGCTTCTTCCGCGCTCTTTGTAACAAGCTGAATGCTGGCTTCTCCTGCTTATGACGGTTGTGTCCAAGCAGCGTGGGCGTCCATGAATCTGCCCTTACAGAGAGAGAGAGAGAGAAACATTTTTCGCGCATCCGGCGTCCGGGAAGTCACCGGCCGCGCAGGGCGCGGGTATTCCCTATCTAAAGACTATGGCTAATAGTCCTCTAGTCCCAGGGCCTATACCTTGGGGACGTTGTGCTCCGGCTAGGCGTTGGACACAGAGGCTCGCGATCTTCGGTCGCGCTTTGCCCTCTCGCGCGTCTCGTTCGGGTCCCGCAGCTCTCTTCTTTGCTGCCGAGTGGCAGTGTCGGAACGGTGCTTGACGAACCGTGACGTCCGAGCGCTTCGAACTCCGCGTCTCCCTGGTCCACCACACCCGTTGTCTCCTCTCGGTCCCGAGCAGCGCACACCGCCGTCCTTGTAGGCACACGTCGATTTCTTTTCTGCGCGGCTGGAGCCGTGATGGGTTCTTGACCAATGCGACGGTGACGAGACGTCCGCTTAAAAAGTTCTGACGGACACTCTTCGCCCGTCGCCTACCCGGAACTGTTTGTTATGCGCGTCGACGGCGACGCTGTCGCGAGGTTGTCGCTCGCAGTGGTTGTGGTTCGAGGAAGGCGGTGCACGCGTGGCACGTATGCTGCTAGGTCGACCAATGTCAAAAAAAAAAACAGATTTCGTACAGCCCACTAATTTGACTTCTGATGCACGGTTAATTCAGATTTCGTACTTCTTTGATTATTTTTCTTTTTTTCCCTTTGACTTTTTGTACTATGTAAGTACAATGTCAGTACCTGCAATGCTTTCTGCTATGTAAATGCTTAATGTGAGTACCTTGTGCTATGCGAGTACTAACTGCCGTGCAATTGGTTCCCTTTCGTTGCTTTTGCATATTTTGCCAATGCCGTTGATTTGCAGAATACTAACTCATGTATTTCCTTTTTTTGTTTGTGCAGTTATATTCGATACTTCGAGCTTGTTCTGTGTTGTGTATTTATGCCCCCACTCCTGCCTAAGGCCTCCATATGAGGCCGGCAGTATGTAATAAATGAATAAACAAATAAATAAATAAATAATCTCTATATTCATAATTAATCTTTGGTCGCATTTTGATTCGCCTTATGACCCCGATTTGTCACATTATTCGCTTGACAATGCCCGTCCTGCATTGTCACGTTGACGTTGCATTCGCCTTCAATTGACTGCAATTCGAAGTCGGGGTGTTCCTGGACTACTAGGCAGCCGTCTCGTCTCCGTATGACACCGAACGTCGCTGGGAGCGCTGTTTCGAAAAATAAGTCTTTTTCTCTCACCGAGCTGTGGAAACGATGCAACTTTAGTGGAAGATTGACTTAGTGAAACTAGCTGCTGTCAGGCTGGGTGTTGTTCTTTGCTTATTTTTCTTTCTTTCTTTCTTTCTTTCTTTCTTTCTTTCTTTCTTTCTTTCTTTCTTTCTTTCTTTCTTTCTTTTTTTCTTTTTTTCTTTTTTTCTTTCTTTCTTTCTTTCTTTCTTTCTTAATTGGCCCAGGCACCTCAGATAAGCACATTTATCAATCGAATCAAATCAAAAGGCACGCCAGACGGTGACATCCTGAGAGCGGTGTTTACGCAAGGCATTGTTTGCACTCGCCTAACGAGGTGAGAAGAGCTTGTTTTGAAAGCATGTGTTTAAGCGCAGACTGTCGACGGAAAGGGGGTGTTGTTGTTCTTTTGTTTGTTTGGGCTTACGCAAATGCAAGAGGTGTTGTTTAACGAGACGGTGGCGCCGGCTGAAGAGACGGAATGCGCAGTATATTGTCTTTCGTCGTTTTTTTTTTCCCTATTTCTCAGACGTTTACATTCTTCCCGCTTGGCAAATAACAAGAACAAAAGGAAAATGCTGGGGATACATAGTATACTGAAAGACGGTGCGCGAAACTGAGACTTTGTTTTAAAGGTCACTCACCTGTTAACCGTGTCACGTCGATTTCAAATAACTGTTAGCAGTATTGTCTGCGACATTTCGTTGCCTCGCGACCTTTGTAGTACTTCATCGGTCGTTCTGATCACTTGATTGATTGATATGTGGAGTTTAACGTCCCAAAACCACCACATGGTTATGAGAGACGCCGTAGTGGAGGGCTCCGGAAACTTCGACCGCCCGGAGTTCTTTAACGTGCACCCAAATCTGAGCACACGGGCCTACAACATTCCCGCCTCCATCGGAAATGCAGCAGCCGCAGCCGGGATTCGATCCAGCGACCTGCGGATCAGCAGCCCAGTAACTTAGCCACTGGGCCACCGGGGCGGGGCGTTCTATAATCAGTTCCGTTCTGCGTTGTTGTGTTCTCTTCTATACCCGCCGCGATGGTCTAGTGGTTATGCTCGACTGCCGGCCGGAAGGTCGCGGGATCAAATTCTCTGGCTTTTTTTTTTTTTTTTGGGGGGGGGGGGGGGGCTAGCTAGTTTATACGCGTCAAAACGTGGCATAGCGCTAACGCACGCGGACGAGGGTAGCAGCTTGGTGGCGTTGTCGCCGCTTTTGCGGCACCCTCGCGAGCTCTCATCTCCGGAGTATATAGCCTTCTGTCTGCGTCGCCTTCCGCGGGCGAGTGTGTGTTTTTTACGTTTGTGTTCATCCACGTTAAAAAGAATTTGACATCCATGGAACGCGCTTATTCTTTGTCATCAGCGTCATCGTCATGGCGTATAGTGAGTCGGGTGCCTTGCATCATCATCATCATCATCATCATTATCATCATCATTATCATCATCATCATCATCATCATTATTATTATTATTATTATTATTATTATTATTATTATTATTATTATTATTATTATTATTATTATTATTATTATTATTGTCGTCGTCGTCGTGAGCACGAACAACGCATAACAGCGGACGAGCCTAGACCGAAAGGTGAAACTATGATGCGCGTCTTCCCCCCCCCCCCCTACTTCGGTTGTGAAATCCACCATTGGCGAGATTATAATCAAAAGACGTTCCACGTAAAGCCCGCGGACGCGAAGTCTGGCTAACCCGAAGAACCCTGGCGGGGATTGCGGTTTTTGGTTACGGTGCTCGCGTTGAAGGTTCTCATGACTCGTGTGCAAAGGTACGCTTATAGCATCTCTTATAAGCCCCGCACGGTGGTTTATAGTGGCTAAGCTACTCGGCTGCTGACCCGCAGGTTGCGGGATCGAATCCCGGCTGCGGCGGCGGCTGCATTTCCGTTGGAAGCGGAAATGTTGTAGGCCCGTCTGCTCAGAATTTGGGTGCACGTCAAAGAACCCCAGCACGTGGTCGAAATTTCCGGAGCCCTCCACTACGGCGTCTCTCATAATCATAGCGTGGTTTTGGCACGTTAAACGCCGCATACCAACCGACCATCGTGTTTCCACTGTATGTGCTCGCGTTAAGAATGTACACAAGTTCGCTGCTCACTTATCTCGCGAAATGACTCGATCCAACTCTGCCCGCTTGAAAGTTCGCGAATGAAAAAAAAAAAAAAAGGAAAGAAAACTGAAGTTCATCCGGGCGCGACGAGGAAGCGAATTGAGAACACAAGCGCCACGCGCGGCGCGATTACGAATAAAGCTTTCGCCTGATTTTTTTCAACGCCGGGGCACCAACTCGAGAAATGAGTCCGAGTGGCAATTTCCGGCGGCTCTCTGTCTGGGTTTCATTCGTTCTGTTTTTTTTTTTGAATGTCGCTCTTGCAACCCTCTCTGACGTCCGAGATACCTGCCCGCGGTGTCCACTCGGTATATGGAGCGCGTTCTGGCGGCGTGTTATGAAAGTAAAAAAAAAAATGCAAGCCGAGGAAATGGTTACGGTATAGGTGGCGAGGATCTCTCGAGGCGTTGTGTGGGGAAAACAAAGCAGAAAGTGGCGAAAAATTGCTCGAGAGGCTGGCCATTTATGTAGAGGCTCCAAATCCGGAGGTTGGAGTGAGTGTGTGACGGCCCCGCGGATATTCAGCCCATGTCCTCGCTAATGGCGGTTTATTTTGTTATATCTATATATATTTTTAAATTTTCTGGCTCCGATTGCTTCGCGGGCGCGTCGCGTATGCACTGGTTTCGTTTTCTACTGCCCAGTTTTGCTGCAAATAAAAAAAAAAGGGGGGGGGGGGGGGGCTTGGCAGTCATGTGAGAGTATAGTATTCTATAGTCAATAGAAACAACATAATGAAAACCCTGAAATGAAATAACACTTCAGTCTTGTGTATGATTGCGTACCATATTCAAACTGTTGGGCATTCAATATGACGCGACGTTTCCCCGTTTTACAGTAAAGTAGGATCACCTCTAAGATACCCTAACGACAGAAAGTGAGAGTATAGTATTCTATAGTCAATAGAAACAACTTAATGGAAACACTGAAATGTAATAACACTTCAGTCTTGTGTATGATTGCGTACCATATTCAAACTGTTGGGCATTCAATATGACGTGACGGTTCCCTGTTTTACGGTAAAGTAGGATCACTTCTAAGATACTCTAACGACAAAAAAAAAAAAAAAAAAAAAAAACACGTGTGGTGGTTTTGCTGACCTCCATAGCACGGATGTCTCATTCCACCTATAGACTTCCCCTGCAAAGTGCTTTTTTTTTTTGGCGTCGATATTTCTCTTCCGGTGTCGTCGTCAACCGCCGCCTCCAACACTGCTTCCCTTAGTGGCAGTTTCTGTGCTCCTAAAAGGGGTACAGAAAAGGGGGTGAGAAACAAGTTGAAAGGGAAGTGTTGCAAGTGCAATGGGTGAGGTTTGGGGGGGGGGGGTATAAAAAAGGGAGGAGGGTGTCGCAAATGCACCCAAGTGCACTCGCGGTCCGAGCTCTTCCTTTTTTTAAAATGTGCCTGCGGTGTCAGCTCCCGAGTGCGCGCTCGTGCCAGGCCCTTCGCCAATTTCGCTTCTTGGAAGCACTGCTTTACGATGTGGTCGTACTTTTCTTACTTCCTTTCTTTTTTTTTTTTTTTTTTTGTGGCGTGGTTTCGAAACCAGAGCGAGGAATCCGTCCCCTCTTATTTTCGCGTTTCTCCAGAAACGATGTGGCGAAGACGAAATTTCGAAATGTCTCTGCAGGGTTTAAAAAAAAAAAGTAACGCAAGTTTTTTTTTTTTTTTAAGGAAGGAACATTTCGAAATTTTGTTGCTGGGTTGAAGCTACAAAAAAAAAAGCACAAAAGTAATGAACCTGCGGACCTTCGTTACTGCAGAGCCGCGGAAGCTTAGAATAGGAAGTAAGCTATCTTCCTTTCGTTTCTTTTTTTGTTTTGTTTCGACTTGTTAATTTGAAAATTCTCAGTGTCGAGCGGTATAGCTCATATAGTAGCTTAACTTCCTTGCCGACTACTTGGACGGGAAATGGGAGTATCTGCGTGAAGTAATGGCGAAATAGGATCGGAATCCCAAAAGCGCTGCTGCGCTGGTTGTGTGGAACTGATTTCTGCTTCGGCGCGTATAGGCTATATTTGCTGGGCCTTTGCTGCCTCGGGGCTATACTATGCGAAACCGATGGGATGGTCTGGGCGATTTCTTTTTTTTTTTCTTGTGTGGGTTCGTGGTTATCCGCTTGCCTAGTTAGTACTCGTTTCCTTCGCACTAGGTTAAAAGCAAAGCGTTAGTCTATTATTAGGCGAATCCCGATTTCCCACAGATGTGACTCTCCGACGAAAGTATGTAATTATCTCCGAAGTGAGTTAACGCGTTGCCCTGAGAGGAGCTCTAAATGTGGCAAATGGGGACTTGCGTTTGCCTTAAGATTTTTTTTTTCCATTGAGTGCATGGCTGTGTATATGTTCTTTCCTCTCTTTTTTTCTATTTTTGTTTACTTATTGCAATTATGGTTGGGAAGGTGAACTCGTAAGTAAAGGCGTAAAACAAAAAAGTCCTGACCTCCACTTGGAGCAAGTTTTATTTATTCTTATTTTAAATATATACAGGAACATCGTCTCTAAGCGGTTTTGATATTTGGACGCATCTCTTGGTTTCAACCCTGTATAGTGTTTGGACAGAAAGAAGTATGACGCCACCATTTTCTGCAGTGTGTGATACTATGTCACATGATGGCGTCTCGAAGTGATGTGGTGACGTGAGCAAAACTCGCGTGACGTGCGTCATGACGTCATGTAGAGACGTTATCATCAGTAACGCGGGTCACACGTGAGCGACGCATTAAAGGACCCTCGCGCTCTCAGTTTGCTGCGTTGCTCTTCCCCTAAAGCTATTTTTGTGCGTGTGAGGCAAAAAGGGGAAAGACTTTGTGCTGCATAGGGGGTACACTCACGAAAGGCTTAAGAGAACACAGGAACGGATGGGCGCATTCCAGCCTAACTATCTTAAGAGGACTGAACGCCGCGTAAGTTGGTAAACTACGTTAAAAAAGAAGACGAGAAACACGGAAGGAACACACAACGTCGCTTGTGTGCGTTTCTTGTCTCTTTATCGCGCAGTTTTTTGTAGTTGCAAGCCATCTTCAGGTTTTTTCTCATAATTTCTCGCGGCAGTTAAAGGGCTGACATTTGCCACCAGGTTTGATGGCAGCGCAGTTTTGCGTCGGTCACGTGATGTATGTGTTGCCAGACTTCGCGGTAGTCGGCCACTGTTTACAAGATTGCTGCTCGTGCGTGCCGAGTCTGCAGCTTTTGTTTTCCGCGTATTTGTTCTACGTCCGTAAGCGGGTCCCACCACATATGCCATCATCAGGAATTGGAACAATCTATATAACGATGTTGTTACCCTAAATACATTGTCTGCATTTGAAGAGTCACTGCAGAAATGATTGTTATCTATGTTTGTACCTTGCTTTTTGTTGATTCTCTTGTCTCGAAGAATCGCTGTAGCTATCGGTTACATAAGTTTGTATTACATTTGTTTTTTGATTGTTCGTTTGCCTGTTTCCACTGATGTTTATGTTTATGTTTTGTACCACCCCTGCTATGATCTTGTAAAAGATCGCAGTACCAATAAATAAATAAAAAGATCTGCTAACCTTTGACTGCGGCAGTGGCACGGGAAGTACGTTGGGGGGGGGGGGGGGGAGGAGCAGCGCTCGCAGCACCACCGGCTGGGCGCCGGTCGGCTCTTTACGGTATAGGTTGCAACTGCGGGCCGTGAGCCCGTTTAACGTTTGTGCCCCCGTCCGTTGTTCGGGATGCTTGGTTCTCAAATCGATGGGTCGTGTGGAGATTGATTGAAGTGACCGAGTATTCTGTACAAGGGTATACGCCGCTTGCGATTATAGGACACACCGTATTAACTGTGGCTTTGATGGAGGCAAAGATTCTAGGGCTTTCTCAAGCGCGCTTAAAAAAAAATATTTGCAACACGTAGAACGATAGTATTGACCATGTACGAAACCTTACACATAGTTTGATGTTCTGTCTGTACTTGTTTATTTGGTTAATCATGAACAACGTGTAACAATTTGTCATCTATACATTTCTGTACTTTCTATCAAGCGTTTGTCACCCTAAATCCCAATGAAATCTCTCGTGTATTCTCGTTCGTTTTCTTAAAAAAAAGTTTTTTGATGTTCTGATTTTTTTATACAAATCGTATAAATATATACTATATATTATACTACTATATATCATACAAATTGTAACTTGTATACCTTCTCCCGTTAGACCCCCTCTAGCCTATGGCTATGGGTCTTAATCAGTGATGTGCATTTCATGAAATGTAATCGAAACAACCTCAACAAAATCTAAAATCTAAATGGCTTGACGCATCCGCTGGCTGGGTTAGTTGGTGCTCGTCTTGATATAAACTGTCACGTGGTCGTGACGTTGGCGATGGAAGCAGTCGGTGTGTCCGAAATGGAACTGGTATCCGGGAAATTGAAACACTTACTACAGCAAACTCTGCGCGCTCTACACTATTATCTGCGAACAGCGTCGATAAACTGACAAGCGGTCCCGGGGCGTCGGCCTTTATACATGCATCATCCCACCGTTATCGCTATAGCGGCCGCGCAAGTTCTATAGAACTTCTAATGTTGGCCTCGTGCACGTCACTTCATCGGGAGGCTCTCAAATTTTCTAGATAGTTTCCAGTGATTCGGGTGCGCTTCGCGGTATATAGGCAGCAGTTAGCATTGTATTGGTGCGGTAACATGAGAATATAAAGAAAGGAGCTCGTGTGGCAACACTGTTTGCAGCGCGAAAAGAAAAAAAAAACTGATCCGAAAGGAAGACGGATGAATGACACAGACCTGAGCTGTTCACTTTCATCTAACTTTATTAAAAAGCACGCAGCTAGCTCGTATACATGCGCGCGCATGTTGTCAACAGCGTCGATCTACGTCGTTTGTTCTTACCTTTGTCTTCCTTCTCTCTTAACACAGCGCATGTTTTTTTAGCATACATCAATGCTAGAAGCCTCTGTTGGTACACGTAAAACGGCCCCTGGTGCTTATAATTTGCGCAGCCCTCTTAATACATTGCCTCTGATGTGTTTTCGGGACGCCAAACCCCGACAGTGATTAATTATTACGGGCTCAAGGCGCAAGAACAGCCGCCACTAACGCGACGCCTGGCGACTCAACGCGACGCGACGAAACCGCCGAGGCGGCGGCCAACGGGAATGCCAAGCTAACGGAGATCGATTGCTAACAAGGTCAAGGACCTCATTAGCGTTCTATCCCCAAGGGCGAACAAGCCATAACTGGACTTGTTGGCTGGCCGGTAACTGGTGGGTGAACGGCGCGTTTTCGACGTGGCAAAATAGGGCTCATTCCGTCATCGCTTTTGAACGGGGCCTATTGTTCGCCTGTTAGCCAGCAGTTTCCTACTTAAAGCCAGAGAGGAGGGGGGGGGGGGGGGTGCTCTTACTGGCTGTGGCTTACGCTGCGATTGTCACTCATCTGAGAGGCCTCCTTCCTTTTACCACTCCCCCCTTCCCAGCACCCTCCTCGAGGTCTGGAGCCTACGTCGCAGCATGCCAAGCTCAGGGGGCGTTCACCCCTGCTGGCGTGCCTGTCTCCCATCGAACCGATGACGTCACGCGCCGCTTTCGTGACGTCACCGATCTTCGACGCTCTCCGCCCCTCTCGCCTTCACTTCGCGAATTCTCGATTAGAGCGAGAATTTCGGGGCCATCTTCGGGGTCGAACACGAGGTGTGGGCAAGGGCTTAACGATGCGCTCGTGGCTAGGGTTTCTCCTCTCCACCTTCTAATATTGTCTCTCGTCGTTGCCCCAGAGCTCCGTTCTCTCGGGCTGTCTGGAAAGGTGGCATTTGCTGAGTCAGGTATGACGATGCTGATGCGAGCTATAGTTGTGACAACAGTTAACACTGACGCAAGAATGACATCATAACTGCTTGCGTAAAAAATCAAAGGGCTCTCAAGGGGTCCTCGACCCGCTGGTGTTGAGGCAAAGAGTCCTCCCTTAAAATCTCTTTCAAACATTGTATATTATATTGACAGTTAGGAATAGCGCACCCTCTCTACAACCGACTCTGACATATTTAGGCCTATGTAAAAGCAGGTAAAGAAGTACAGAAAAATGAAAGCTGCTTTTCGTTCGAAAAGTCGCTGTAAGTAGCACGCAATCTTTTCGAAATGCTACTGAATACCCTCAGTTGTGCGAAAGTACTACTGAAACGGGACACGTCTTTTGACATGTCTTTCGACAGTGCAATTGCTTGAGGTGTGAAGGTGCCATACTCGCTTCTGAGGTGTCATACTCGCTTCTTGAGCTTAACATAACCTTAAAGCGTGGTATGTTGCTTATATTGCTATCAGTTCAGCAGACGCCTCAAAGTAATACCTATATTTATAAACATAAGTTGGCCCTCGTGGTGTAGTCTCGCGACCAGAAGGTCGTGGGTTCGATACCGGCCGTGGCGGTCGCATTTCGAATGAGGCGAAATGGTAGAGAGCTCCGTGTACGGTGCAATGTCAATGGTCAAATTTTTGCAATCTCAAATGGTCAAACACAATGGTCAAAATTTTCGGAGACCTCCACTACGGCGTCTCTCGTGATCATATCGTTTGTTTTTGGCACGTGAAACCCCAGATATTATTATTTTGACTGGATCTACGCCTCTGACAACGAAACGAGAACATAACGTCATTGTCACTGTCAGCCGCACAGTTTGCAGACCAGCCGATCGAGCTTATATATATATAGCAACGCGACTCGCTGCTCTTCGTCACTGGTGAAGTCTGTTTTTATCGTGGCGGGCACTGCTGTTTGCAGACGCTCTGGCGTTGTTGCTGCTTCCACCAGCAAGTGGTGGCTGCCGATGCGTCACCGCGACTTCATCCTCGTGCGCCTCCACTTCATCGCTTTCCCCTTCGTCCTGCCCCTTTCCCTCACCAACGTCACGTTTCCCGCGCACTCCATCAATTCCTGGTCTTGTTTAGCTACCAATATCGTCCGTCCCGGACGCGTCGTTTGCCGCGGGCGGCTATATACCCGCGGGGGCGGCGAGCCGCTCTTCCTTCCGTCTTTGGTGGTGATCGATTGATTTCGCAAAACCGGAAGGAAAGTGAAAACAAACGTTTCCTCCATTTGCGGTGCGCAATATTGGCGGCCGACCGACCGACCGACGCGCCGTCTGGCCGCCGACGCGACGAGCACCGTCTCGTGGTGGGGCCGTGTGCAAAATTAGTTGCGCGCGGGAAGCTTGCGTGCCAGCGTTGAGGCTCGACTACAGTTGGTTCACGGTAGCTAGAGGGGTTGTAGTATTGTAGTACAAACTTCATCTCACTACGGGAAGGCAAGGGTGGGTATTTCTACGGTTGCAGTGCGGGTATAGCAGTTAGGCTTCCTTTCTTTTTATCTCTTCTATTTATGGCTGTTGAAACCTTCCTAAGCCTTTCCCAACATCTCTTTGTAATCGGTTCTGACGTCCAGTTCGGGCGTTTAACCAATCAGATAATCCAGGGGCCGGCCGGCGGCCATTTCCAGCGAAGGGCCAGCATTGCATGAAGCTGTCAGTGCGGGGCGCCCACGGTAAAGCCGGGAGAGGGGACGGGGAGGGTTGTGGGATCGGGCTATGAAGAGGAAAAATGGCGTATTGGCAATACCGTACGAAATCGGAATATACATAATCGTTATTTTCGGCACGTATGTCACAAGGTTGTGATGTACAAGCGTGGCCTACATGTGACAGCCCCAGTTGCGGTCAAAAAATGCCGGGTTGGCCTTCAGATAGGAAAGTCAAAAGGGGTATAGGGTTCTGACGCCGTGCCGTGGGCCGCATAATACTGCTGGCTGCATGCGGCCGTTTATACATTTGCTATAGATAACGCACCATAGACCATGTGACCGTCGGCGGCGTCGAAGTTACGCAAAATATCGTGTGATGTATAGTTACTGTGGGCTTTTATTTTTTATTTATTTTTTAAGGAATACTGCAGACAGTTTTTCACCACCCTAGCAGGAGAGGGTTACATAAGGTTCCTAACACAGAGGTCAAAACTAGAAGAAGTCGGAGCGTGCACGCAGTCGGAATGCAGTGAATTCCAGTCTTCAATGGTTCTTACGAAAAAGGAGTACTTGAATGTGTTATTTTTAGGAGCATATGGTCTTACAGTTATGGTCTTACAGGAGCATATGGTCTTACATATGGATTATCCGTAACGAACGGGTCCATCAATAGCTGCCCGTTCAGCCCGTACACGTTTGTGCAAATTAGTGACGTCATTATGAATGAGTCACGTGACAGGCGTGATCGCGTGACATTGCCGCTTGAGTGGTCTTAGATAAGGACCGCGTGCCTCTTTGGAGCGACTGCTTCCAGTGCTCACCTTGCCGGTGGCGGGCTGTTCGCCTGTACACGTGCGCTGTACGATGCTGTGACTCCGGTCTTGTCACGCTGGATCTCGTATCTAGCGGTGCAAGCTTGTTGACGCGGCAGCGTTGACACTGTGGTTGGTGGCTCTCGTCCCGCGCGGGTAATTAACACTTGCCGCGGCCAAAGACGGGATCTCTTTTCCCGAAGCCCTCCAATTACCGTGCGCTTGCATCCCCGGCGTCAACGATGCCTATATACGACCGCGGTGCCCACGCGTCACCTGAACTAATTAATTAGCGCACGCGTGATGCCCTATGTTAAAGGTTTATATAATTTCCCGATGTTCTGATAGGCTATACTACTAATCATTTGTCTGCACAGACGTGTAAGCTGGCCAGAACTTTTTTGTTTTTCTTGTCGGCATAAGTGCGTTTCGTTTTGCCCTTCCTTCAATGAGACTTGGTGACCGCTGCATGATGACTGTGAACGTTGTTGGCCGTCGAGTTGTGTTCGTACCCTGTCAGTATGGTCACTGGTTTGTTCGTGTTTAGTTCGTTAGCATCACGTGAAACTAAATACGGTAAAGGAGGGTCATATGCTGCGTGAAGCCGAGTTATATAGTTCCTCGTACTTTACCGTATTTTCTCGCGTAATAGCGGCTTTTAGTATTCCTGATCTACAGCACAACAATACCGTATTGTTGTGGCCCGTTCGCAGCTACGTTTATCTGCAAGACCTGTATTAGTCACGGTAGTAATCTAATCGTATTACGTCGCTAAGCGTTTTCGCATCGTGGTATATACATTTCTCGTGTGTGTCAGCATAGCGTGAGGGATACCCGTAATGCCGTTACTGGTAAAACAGGCCATTATCTTGGCTATCGCTTTAGTTGTCGTGTTTACCGCACTACTTGCTGCTGGAATATATAGTATCGGTTGATCTCTGTGTACATGTCGGCTTCTGCTGGCCAATATTGGTTATCACGTTAACGCAAAGCTAATTGAGATAAACTCGGGGCTATTCCCAGATTCTGACGCACTTCTCCATAATTTACTGATTTTCTTGTTGTTGGCGATTTCAGTGGACGACAGCCGCTGTTCGATTGTGCGATCGCTTTTACGGCGTTGGCAGCTCCAAATGCAGGAACAGCGCAACCTAGAAGTAGTTACTTCGTAACTACGGAAGCGAAAAAAAAAAATGAAGGACAGAAAAGAGCGCTCTTTTCTGTCCTTGTTTTTTTTTCGCTTCCGTAGTTACTAAGTAACTACTTCTAGGTTGCGCTGTTCCTGCATTCAGTTATGTCCTACCAACTTGCCCAAGCTTCCACGGTTGGCAGCTCGCTTCGCGACTATCGAGCTGCGCATTGGTGCTGCCATTAGCGTGACCACATGGGTTGGCTTTGATGGCGATTCGATAGTGCCCGAATCGATTTGTCGCGTGCTGCCGTGCTGCTTTCTGTGTAAAACGGGCGTATGAAGCGTACGCATCGTTTACGGACTACCGGTGAACGTTTCGTCCGCCTGTTTTGTTTACGTATACACGTCCGTAAACTGTGGTCGTCCGTAAACTGGTAGTCCGTAAACATCGTTTACGGACTACCCGTGAACGTTTCGTCCGCCTGTTTTGTTTACGTACACAAGTCCGTAAACTGTGGTCGTCCGTAAACAGGTAGTCCGTAAACATCGTTTACGGACTACCCGTGAACGTTTCGTCCGCCTGTTTTGTTTACGTACACAAGTCCGTAAACTGTGGTCGTCCGTAAACAGGTAGTCCGTAAACGAGTTTACGGACAACCGGTGAACGCTTCGTCCGCCTGTTTTGTTTGCGTACACAAGTCCGTAAACTGTGGTCGTCCGTAAACAGGTAGTCCGTAAACATCGTTTACGGACTATCGGTGAACGTTCCGTCCGCCTGTTTTGTTTACGTATACAAGTCCGTAAACTATGGTCGTCCGTAAACAGGTAGTCCGTAAACATCGTTTACGGACTATCGGTGAACGTTTCGTCCGCCTGTTTTGTTTACGTATACAAGTCCGTAAACTATGGTCCCCCGTAAACAGGTAGTCCGTAAACATCGTTTACGGACTGCCGGTATAGACATTATGTCCGGAAAATTGTAATGAGATTACCGGACAAAGCTGAAACTCATCTGCTGATATGGCGAGCGCTGTGTTAACTTTGAGAAGCGCGTGAACGACAGCAGCCGTCATTTTGTTCACTGCACTCGCCCCGTGCCGAATTCGTACTGTCGTTGCACGGGTCAATATACCGTCCGAGGCGGAGATAACAGCGCATGAGTGCGCAAAAACACTGTCGGCGTCTCGGTATATAACGTTGTGTACATAGCCTATGGAGTTGGCCTCACTGCTTTTGTAAGAACACTGCTGTGTTGGTCGTTGGGAAAAGCGGTGGGTGTGCGCGGCAATGGCCTCCTCCGCGCTAGGCGCCGTTATTTGCGTGCTGCATAGATTGGTGTCTGAAGAAGAAGACGCAGATGTATAGCGAGCGATGCGTGCGCCGGGTCCCTTCTTTTTATCCGTGCGTCCGCTCGATCTGGCGCCAGCGCGGCGGAACGCCAATCAGCGACTCTTGCACGAGCTGCCTCAGTGTGCCGCATACGATCTTCTCTTCTCTTTCTTTCTTTCTTCTTTCTTTCTTCTTTCTTTCTTTCTTTCTTTCTTTCTTTCTTTCTTTCTTTCTTTCTTTCTTTCTTTCTTTCTCAGTGCTCCTCTCGCCGGTCATCGTCGTCGAGTCTCGGGTGCTGCCATCTTGTTAAGGCTCGGGTTGAGTGAACCGGTTCGCGCGCCGTGATTTTCCGTAATCGATTATAGTTTGTTCCTTGATTTCACTTTCTTATTCAGCGATTGCGACGTGTTGTAGACGCTGTTACAATATTCCGATAATCGCGACATATACGCGCATATTAGAAAAGACGTAAGGAGATCGGTTGATTGATTGATTGATCGAATTAATTGATTGTGTTGTAAAGAGACGCACCTGAAGGCCGCGCCCTGTGGAGCCCCTTCCGCCCGTATTGTCTCCGCCTTTATCTCTAGAGCTTAGAATTCGTACTCCGGATGAGCTGCAAGAAGGCGGGCAAAGAAGGCAACAAAAGCTTCACAATCTCCACTTTTTCGTTGCTCATTTCTTCTTCGTTTAAAATACTGTCTTTATGACGACGGTCTTATCCATTTTCTGTTCGTTGCCCTAAAGACTGTTCAATATAGACTCCTGAAATTGGAAGAGAGAGAGGGGGGATTGATTGATTGATATGTGGGGTTTAACGTCCCAAAACCACTATATGATTATGAGAGACGCCGTAGTGGAGGGCTCCGGAAATTTCGACCACCTGGGGTTCTTTACCGTGCACCCAAATCTGAGCACACGGGCCTACAACATTTCCGCCTCCATCGTAAATGCAGCCGCCGCAGCCGGGATTCGAACCCGTGCCCTGCGGGTCAGCAGCCGAGTACCTTAGCCACTAGACCACCGCGGCGGGGCGAGAGAGAGAGGGGAAAAAGGTGAATTTGAGCGTGGCAACGCAAGCGCAAATTTTTATTCCCGCCACGCGTGTAAGTTGATATCATGGTCATCTTCCCGGCCCCCTACGTCAGAGAAGCCATGGAAGCGCGCTCAACGTTAGTGGTCACTTTCGGGGGTGGGGGGGCGGTGGGTCAAGCGACAACGGCTTGGGCGTTGCCCTCTGATGGAGGAAGTAGTGGGCGGGAAGGAAAGAAAAGCTGTTGTGCGGCTCCATCTTGGGGACGCGAATGGGGAAGTGATCGGAGAGCACTTGCCCCCCTCCCACAGACTGAGAAGTCTTTGTCGGGAAGAAGGGAAATATGTCGAGAAGGGGAACGGAAGTACTTGCTCTGATCACAGCCAATTCTGTGTCCTTTTCCCCATTTCGTATTGGTTCTTCTTGTACTGTGTTGTTTTTGTTACTCATCTTGTTTGTTGTTCACTTGCTCCGTCCACCAACCGTTGGGGCTTTCAGGCGCCCCTTTCTGATTCTCCGTTTGCATGCATCAAATCTCCACAGTTAGTTGTCTTCATTGTGTAAATATTATTTTTACTTTGTTGCTCTTCTTGGTTCTTTGATTTTTGTTTTGCAAAGTTGAACAGTATTTCTAACACCATATGAAGAGCAGGACAATGTAGGAGGCTTCTGCATTTATTCGTGCGAAAGTCAAGTTGACGCCTGTCGCTGAATTTCGTTCGCGTGGCAATTATATATATATATATATATATATATATATATATGTGCCTGGAATAATCTTAACGCGTTTACTTCACCACTTTTACCTCCCCCTCATATGGTTTTGAAACCGAGGGATCTCCGAATCTGAAATGAGAGAAGAAAAAAAAAAAACAACTTGTGTTTCTTTCATCGCACGAAGTTGTATTTGTCTTTATATATTATTGCGACGTCGAGGACGGCCAGTGCGTGTCCTTCGGGCGACGTTCGATCTCCTTTTCCCGACGCCGTTTTCGGCTCTGAAGAAGCGGTCTCCCACGCACTCCTGTATACGCCGTCCGCCTTCACGTTGACCGCACTATACTTCGGCCTACGTCAATGTTTTGTTATCTATGTCTTAGTCTGTCTCCCTCCTTTTCACTGCTAGTGTGACGGCCGGCGTCGCCAACTGATTGGCATTGCGAGAACGTTTTTGATATCTCCTCTTGCAATCCCTGGCTGGAAGGAACGATGACGCCGATCAATGGCCTTGCGGTTTTCAAGGCTTAAACCCTAAAGGGACACTAAATTGAAAGAAAAAAAATGAATGCTCTTAGATTGATCGATTTGAAGATTCTAATGTTCTTCATACTACCATCATAGGTTTACTAAAGAAAATAATTTATGTTTTTAAATTTCGCGCCGAGATTGGCGCGGGAATCTCGGCGCGTGACTTAAATTTCGGTGCGTGACTTCACGGATTCCAAAGTGGACGTCTCGTGTTTTTGCGACGTATGCTGATGTAAGTTTAGTGGACGAAAAACATGGTATGTTATGTCTGTGGCTCCATCGGAGAACAATGCTTAGGAACTACATATGACCTAGCAGACGTCATCAGAACCAATCTGTGACGTCATGGCGTTTGGGACGGCAATTTCAAGGTGGCGTGGCCAGCAGCGCTTCCTCTTCTCGCGTTTTCTCGTGGCGAGTGTCGGGCCCTTGTTATTATGAAGTCGCAGTTCACTGATGGGCTAAACATTGTTTTTCTTCGGTGTTCTTTCTTAGTGGCTATTTCGGCACTCCCAACCGTGATACTTTGTGATACCGCACTGCCTCGTAAAAGATCACGTTGGTTTGTTTGGGGTATCTTACGGCACAATGACGTCACACCGTGAACTCGCATGAATGCACGAGGAACTTTTTTTAAATTGTTTTCTTTGGGCGAGGGGGGGTGGAGATTACCTCTGTTCTGATATTTGTAGCTGGCCTAGAATACGGGTCGCCTCATCGTACACTTCTCTCAAACGACGTCGCGGAAAGCTCAAGGTGGCGCCACGCGAAAGCTCCTCCCCCGCCCTGGCCCCCTGGCGGAGAATTCCGGAAACCCGCCGCGGCGCTCGGTAATACGGACAACACGGATATATTGCCGAGCCCCACGGGGCACACATACGCTTTATAGTAATGGCTTCCGCTCTCTTTTAACGACATCTAAACTGCGCCTGAATGGGGTCGCTATACAACCTCCTTTCTCTCTCTCTCTTTCTCTGTGCCTCTTTGTTTGTGTCTAACATTACGAACATTTCTCCTGTTTCTTTCTTACATAACCTGCTTTCCTTTCTCTCTCTTCTTCTGTGTAGTGATAGAAACATTCGTTTATTCTCCCTTTGTTTACGAATGAATATCGTATCCTGGAACGTTGTGCGTACCGTACACCTCCGTTCCGAGAGCCGTTCCTCGCTTCTGTCTGCGCCGTGTGCGTCGTGTATATGGCCATCGTTAATCGTTCTGTTGTTCCTTCTCCCGTCTTCGATAACGTGGCCGCCATTATGGACTCGTGTGTGTTGGGGGGGCGGGGGAGGGGAAGTCGCTCGCAACAGGCGGATGTTGTATTTGTTGTTCTTTTTCGGTCGATGCGATGGGGGAACAAGAAAACAACGAAGGACGACTGAGCGCACTGAAACGAAAAGAGACGACAGACCCCCCTTCCGTTGTCGTGGGTACCTCGGAAGTGCTTTTGTTCCGTCCCCGACTCCTTTTGTTGATGTTTTATTTGTCGCATTTTTCCACTGTCTATCGCTCTCTTCACTGCTAAGCTGTTTTAGCATACCCTCTGCAGTCGTAGTTGGAGTGGTAGTAATACTAGTTAGTAGTAGTAGGGAACGAGACCAGAGAGGAAAGTGGATAAGAAAACAAAGCGATATGATGCTGTTTTTTTTCTTTTTAATTAAGTCATTTGACTACGAAAATGGTGGTGTTTGATGTGATAACAACGATGTTGATGTACAGAGCGTCATCGCTACCACAGCTTCTCTTTCGGACAGGTTTTCGCGTTGTGGAACTGGCCTTATTTCTTCCGTGCTTGGAGTGGTTTACTCTGTCAGTGGGAGGCCTTCACCGTAAAGGACGAAGAGGAGAGGATAGTGCGCCTTTTTTTTTTTTCATCGCCACTTTGCCTTATGTGTTCTCGAAACTCCGGCTACCCCGTTTCTGGCGAGGCTTCTCCATCGGTCAACTAAATCGACGAACAAAAGAAAAATCGTGCCGCTTGTTCCCGTTTTTTTTTTTTTTCCTCCGCCGCTGCATGCCTGCGGGCAGCCCGCGTCCTCCGGGTCTTCCATTGTTGCGAGTCCCCCTCTTGTTTCGAGTCCCAAGTCTCGCGGTGGTCAGTCGCAAGCGGCGCCAGCGTCCTGTTTCACTCCTCTACCGTCGCCACCCCCCGACGTTATAACGCCGTTACGACTGGCACGCGAGCTGATTCTCTTTAGTTTTTTTGTTGTTTCTATTTTTTCTTTCGAGGAAGTCGTCTTGCGTGTGCAGACAAAGCGCGGCTAAACTGCCCTGACAAAAGGGGGGTGGTTTTTTTGGCAAGGTGGGCTGCAGGTATAGATAAGTGTGGCGCATTTTTCTAACGCCATCTCGGCCGTCGCCACGTGAAAGAAGTGCTGCCGCCCGTGCATTCCGGCCATCTCTTGCCTTTTAGAAGACACAATTCGCGCGCACTGTGTGTAGGCGGCGTGTGCCTGCGTACTTGTTGACTTGCAGTGCCCTGTCTTGTGGCCTTTGTTTCTTTTTTTTTTCCTACCTGGAGTCGCTGTGCGCCAGCTAACAGGTGACTGTCCACTACCTGTGCGTCCTTATACAATGCCTCGCTTTGTTTCGCAAACCTCTCCCCTGCCCCTGCTAGGCCCCCTATTGTGTGCTATTTAATGTCACATTCTTTTTGTTATTTTTGTTTTGATTTCGGGCAGATTGAACTGAAAAGTTAGAGTGGTTGACTAATAGCGAAAGTTGGGCTAGTTGGTGGTTCATACTTGCGAAGGAAAAACAGCGCAAAAATACAGACAAGGACAGAGGAAGAGACGACACCGCGCTTTTTGCGCTGTTTTTCCTTCCCAAGTATGGTTGACTAAATTTGGTTTTGCTGTTGTTGTTGTTTTTCAAGTAAACAGCATGGTTTCTGGCCATTGCTTATATGCTGCCATAACATCCTTATCCGCACAAGGAAGCGGCTCAAGTGATGTGGAGCCTTATTGCATTGTTTCAATATGACGTGGTACCCTCCGTCATCCGATAATGGGCGCCCCGCCGCGGTGGTCTAGTGGCTAAGGTACTCGGCTGCTGACCCGCAGGGCGCGGGCTCGAATCCCGGCTGCGGCGGCTGCATTTCCGATGGAGGCGGAAGTGTTGTAGGCCCGTGTGCTCAGATTTGGGTGCACGTTAAAGAACCCCGGGTGGTAGAAATTTCCGGAGCCCTCCACTACGGCGTCTCTCATAATCATATAGTGGTTTTGGGACGTTAAACCCCACATATCAATCAATCAATCAATCAATCAATCAATCAATCAATCAATCAATCATCCGATAATGGGCTGCGTGCACGGGGCCGAATGGAAGAGGAGTGAACAAGGAGTATTTAGAGGAGTATTTCGTTCTTCGTTCCAGTATTCGCTGCGCTTTGCGTTTGATGACGTACCAGCTCGCCCGAGTTTTTCATAATATTGCAGTGTAACTATAGGACCAGTAGTTTGTATAAATGCCGCCGTGCCATCCAATTACACCCGATAGCCCGGTGGGCACTGAAAGGTTTAGACGAAGGATACAAAGGGGCGAAGAAGAATGCTGTGGGCGGACTGTGAGTGAGTCGACGGTCGCTTCGCATTTCCTGTTGCGTGGGCGGCTCGGTGAATTGGACGGCAGTGTTTCGGGACATCCGGGCAGCGTATAACGTTCCTTCCTTGCCGCTCCGTGGCCGTAAAGCTCGCTTGATCCCGGTTGTGTAACATTGTTATTTCCCGGCCTGTTGTTTTCCCAATCAATGTTGCGTCCACTCGTTTTGATATAGAGCGTCGCCTATATATTTCCTCTTCTTGTGATAGTCGCGCCGCAAACGGGGTTCCGTGGCTTAATTGTTGCCGGCTCGACTGTTTCGTGTATCCCGGTTTCTTCTTATCCGCGTGGGTCAATTACGGTGGCAGCAACTGTTGCCCCGTTTGTAATGTCTGCCACGTTGTATCAGTAGACGGATTTAGCCAATGTGTGTCGCTGTTTTCATTGTCATTGCGGTGCCTATTTTCAATGCCGCGTGTGCATTAAGACGATGTCTTCGTGCTTAAACCTTTTTCGAATTGGTGCACATTTTGTAGTGGAGTACCACGGTTATTTCTAGCTGAATTGAATTGCCATATATTCTCTAATATTATCAGAACTATTGGGTAACGGCTAACCGCTGTCCAAAGATGGCTAGCAGGTACCCGCGCGGTGGTGTAGTGGCTAAGGTACTCGGCTGCTGACGCGCAGGTCGCGGGATCGAATACCGGCTGCATTTCCGGTGGAGGCGGAAATGTTGTAGGCCCGTGTGCTCAGATTTTGGGTGCATGTTAAAGAACCCCCAGGTGGTCGAAATCTCCGGAGCCCTCCACTACGGCGTCTCTCACAATCATATGGTGGTTTTGGGACGTTAAACCCCCCATGTCAATCAATCAAAGATGGCTAGCAGGTACCCGCCGCGGTGGCTTATTGGTAACGCTACTCGACTCGACTGCTGACCCGAAAGTCGTAGTACTGAATCCCGGCTGCGGAGGCAACATTCCGATAGAGGCGGAATAGTGGATGCCCTGTAAAGAAAAACCTCAACTGGTCGCAATTTTCGGAACCCTCCTGTACGGCGTCTGTACAAATCATATCGTGATTTTATAGCGCTAAACTCGAACAATTATTAGAAATAGATGACCTGTGGTGACTAAACGCGGTTAGACAATGGCTAATGTTGTTTAAATGCTGGCGCACGGTGGCGGATTTCGAAAGATGTCTAGTGTTGGCGGTGTGATCGTAAACGTCGGCCACCCTGTGCACCAACATTTCCGGTCATTCATACTCGACTTAGCGATTGAGTTGTCGACTACCATCACTTCATCTAGTTTACTTATGTGCGGGCTAAGCTGCGGTCATTCCACCTCCTCGGGGCTAACGCAAGTGTGTGTGTGCGTCGTTATTTATTGGCTGCCCGGATCGGCTTCGGTCGGCTGTGCTTCCTTGTTTGACAGCAACGCCCTGGCTCGACCCCTCGTCTTCCGCGCTCCTCTCGGCGTAGTCCCGAGTTTCGTCGTCTCCCTGTTATCCTTCCGCTGGTTCTTGTGGCACGCACTGCGCTTTATTGCTCTGCTTCTGAATTCCGGCCCCTATAGGTTTCCCGCTGATGAGCTCTCGTTTCAATCGTCGGCTTCTCTCTATTTCTCATTATCTGGTTCATCCGCCCGGTAAGCGTAGGTGGGTCGGTGACCTTCTCGTCATTTGGTTTCCTCATTCGTTTCGATGACAGCTCGGACTCTCACTTATCCAGTTGAAAAGCCTTATATTGCGATGCCGCATGGTCGCTTTTGGTCGCGATCGGTTCCAATACGGATCGAAATCGTGATTTGCTCTTCCACGTCTTCTACGCCAACTACAAAAGGGAGCCACTCCAGGTGGTAGAAATTTTCGGAGCCCTCTACTACGGCGTCTCTCATGATAGTATGATTGTTTTGGGACGTTAAACCCTATCAATTATTATTATTATTATTATTATTATTATTATTATTATTATAGTGTAGAGCCATTCACTGTTGGGAAATTTCATTATGTTATCCAGTTTGATCGCGGTCAGTAGCTGCACCGTGTGACACGGGTATTTTGGAATGCCTCATCAAACGCAAAAATTGGCCGACATCTGCCGTCGGCGTCTACTCGGGTGGTGCAAAAAGTAATCCTGATATTACGCCAACATGACGTCACAGGTTGCTGGAATTTGTGGTGTCATTATGACGTCATCGCGTGCCATCGTAGCTTGGTCAGCGGTGGAGACCGATCACGGAGTCGGGGCACACAATCGGGTGAGGCGACTCCGATCTTGGAGGCTATGGAGAATCGATGTGCAGGAAAGCTTTCGGAAGATGGCAGGGTAGGATCAATACATACAATAGAGAAAACAACAAGATGGCGTTCACCCTCCCGTCGTAGCTGAATGCGCGAGGGCCTTCTTCGTTTTTTTTTTTCCTTGTATGTCTTCGTTCTATCCTTCCTTGTATGCCGCGACTATACTTGTGAGGCAAAGTCTAACCGGATGTTTACGTAGAGATACGGTAGCAGTGACCATATAACCCCCCCCCCCCACCTCGCCGGTAACGGTGGGTTTCCGTGCGGGATAATGCGCTACGCGGGAACGTAAGGCTATGTAATAATCTGCCAGCGAGCCTTTACCTTGCTTCACCTTGCTTCACCTTGCTTCACCTTGCTTCGTTCTGCTTTCTCCGTTACGATCTCCCGCTCGTCTGGAGAAAGTCCTCGTCGTGTAACGCCGCTGCATACCTTTCGTGCCAGGTCGCGCGCCCTAAAACCTTTCAGTTGCCCTCCGTTATCTCGAAGCCGCCCGATTCCTATCTCGTCTTTTCTGCAAAAAGGAGGAACAGTTGTCCTCTTTCTCTCTCTTTGTGTATGTAATTACTACCGCGCGTCTATGCATTCTTTTCTCGAAAGTTCCTCTTTTTTTTTACTTTAATGTATACTATCTGTCTTTGACTCTGGGGGGACTCTGGGGCTGATAGGGAAGTGCTCTATGGCTGTGCTATGGACCCCCCCCCCCCCCCCACCCAGTGTCTCGCTTTCTCTAAACCTGTGATCCTTATCCTGGGGCTCAATCGCTCCACATTCTTCTTTCCCCCTTTTTTTTTCTGCCGTGGCTCTAAGGGTGGTGGCTTTTCTTTTCGTATACGTTTTCCCTGTTCCGTTATTTGAATGGTCGTTTCGAGGCGCCAGGCGCCGACTGTGGCCGACATGTCTCGTCGGTAGTATAGACCTGACAAAGAGGGCTTACCAGCGCAAACGACAGGGCAGGAGGGGACAGGAGAAGAGACGAGACAGAGCGCTGAACGACAACATGAGGCTGGAACGAAGTCGGAAAAGGGCCCGTCTGTATTGGAAATGAAACTCGAGCTACAGTAGGATTGGGCGTGTTGGTAAAACATGTCGTTTGCGCTAGTAAGCACTCTTTATCATGTTATACAACACACGCCCAATCCTACTGTCTCTTGAGTATAGACCTGAAAAAAAAGGGGAAGGGGAGGGAGGGGGGGCTCGGCTACAGCAAGATGGAGAGTTGGGTGGTCGTTGCTGAACGGTCATGTTTAACAAATTAACTTCAAGCGCACCGAAGACGCGCACAGCGTAAGTAGAAAGGACAGCGCTTACACTGACAACCGACTCTTTATTGCTTCGGAAATAGCATGTAAAGCAGGGGTATACCTTTCACGCATCTTTGAGAAATAGGTGTAGGATGTGACAAAAATGGTTCTTGTCAGGATTGCCCACACTTTTTTTTTTGACGTTATGCGTCGTTTATCAAATTCATTGTTTCGTGTTGTTTTAACATGCACACATTACGGCTCCTCCCTTGCGTCCCTTATTTACTGGTACTGGTTGCGGCACCTTGTCAGGCGCTAATTCGTCTTTTTGCCTACTCTGTCGCTCACGTGTCTACACTGTACTATGTAACTGATTTATGGCTGATTCGTTGAATAAAGAGTTTCTATCTAGAATTCGCACATTACGGCTCCTCCTTTGCGTGCCTTATTGACTGGGACTGGTTGCGGCACCTTGTCAGACGCTAATTCGCCTTTTTGCCTACTCTGTCGCTCGCGTGTCTACACTGTACTATGTAACTGATTTATGGCTGATTCACTGAATAAAGAGTTTCTAGAATTCGAAAAAAGGAAAATCGCAATGCAGTCGCTGTGTAAGCGCTGTCCAGCCCCCACTTACCCTTGTCCATTTGCTCTAGCTAAGCCAACTCGCGTCTCGTACGACCACTCACTCGCACGTATACGCCTTCGCCGTTTACGCATCGTTCTTCTTCTCTTGATCACACGGGTGAATCGAGCGAGCGTGTTCTGTGTGGTTTGTGGCTCAGCATTACGGAATGCCGGACACAATCCAGGTGCTGCTACTAAGGTTGCGCTATATCCTTGACCCTCGTCTTAATCTGGGTGTCTTCGCTGTGGCGGAAGAAAACGTGTTCGACGGGCAGTTCATGGCTGCGAAAGGGGGAAAAAATGATCTTAGCTGGCAGTAGTTGCGTGCGATTTAACGAGCACACCGGCGTGCCAACATATCTTTTTTTATATAATTAAAGAGCTAGCTTTGCTGCTATGTGATTTGCCCAATTGATAGAGAGTTTTAGTACTGCGGAATGGTGCTACGTACGCATCACGCAAGCGCCTTGCGTTACGTGGCGTCGTTTGCCACTAATCGGCTTTTAGTACGCCGTAGTACCCGCGTACGTAACGAGCGTCAAGCGCGTTGCGCCATCTGGTAGATCAAAATAGAAGCACGTGTTGGTGACAGCCAATGTGAGCCGATCCAAGCGTTATAGCCAGATTATGGCCATATTTTAAGCCACAGAGCCGGTCCGTGCTTGTCTTCGATGCCGCCATTTTGCAAAACGAAGTCTCGCGCTGTCGCGAACTTGTTCGAGAGCGGCGCGATCAGCTCATACGTACGCACGCACGCATCTCATGCGTGCGTACGTAGCGGCTGCGTACGTAACGCGATACATGCGCGTTGCGGTCTGCGCATGCGCACTACGCAGAACGTGGCGTCTTTACGTACGCAACGCCGCCACGTACGCAGCGTACGCAGTACTAAAACTCTCTAATGACGACTGGCCACTTACGGCAAACGGTGTATTCAAGCGAAGTTTGCTAGCGCCATGATGACCGCAAAGTACGCTCGGCTGCTTTTGGTACTAAGCACGCACAATAGACAAACGCTAGCACTTGCAGCTAGGGCCTCCTTCTAGACTCCTTCTAGAGGTGCCGCCATTGGTGGGGGCGCGTAAGCATCGCAGGGAAGCGGAACTTGCGGAGTATGAAATTGGCCCATTAAAGGGAGCCTCCCATCGTTGCTTTCCGTTGTGCGGCGATGACTGGTCACTGTTCGCGACTAGTGTGTAACGGTGCGCACGGAATGTACCGCTACGTGGGGGAATGTACCGTAACGGCTGACGTGCTTGATTGATCGACGTCTTGGTGGAACCCGGCATATATAACACTTTCCTGTTAAAATGGCCGCGTATCTGCGCGCTTCGCTGCTAATGTCGTCGAAAGACGATATAGTCTTTGGCCGACCATTCGTGCATATATAGCGTCGCATTTTCGGCGTATAGCCTGAGAAACACTAGGGTCTATAGAATTGCGTCTGTACGTATATTCTAGTAAAGAAGCTCGCCACTCAATACTTACGTATTGATGTTGAGCCTCAGATATGCGAAATCTTTGGTCTTTTTTTTTTTTATCGACGGTGTTCACAATTATGAACGCAGCCACCAATCCCAAGATGTATGGGTGTTCAGCAAGTGGTTAAACTTTGGCCGGTTGGCTGAATCGCGTGACGCAGATAGCCCAAAATTTCTTCGTTCAAGTTTACCCCTTAGATAGACTGTCGTGTTTAGTAAGTGCGTCTTGAGGTAGGAGATATCTTGGCCGATATAGGTAACGTTCACTGTGACGCAAGCTTTCGGGACGAAACACATCGAGGCCTCGTCAGGACTATTTTCCGAATTAGTTCCGAAGGAGAAGGAGGGGGGTGGGAAAGGTGACGGGAATTTACGCGTTGTTTCATGTTCGCTCCCGAATTAGAGGCATGATGAGAAAGTTTTGGGGGGGGGGGGGGGGGTGGAAATGTTGCCTCCTATTTCTCTCTTCTCACTGTGCTGCCGCCGCTAAAAGTATATAAGAGCGTTGCTGAGCCCTAAATAATCTCCTGTCAGTCCGCGCCAGTGCTGCACGCAGCATTTGCAAGTCGCTTTGTGCACTCACCGCACGCTGCAGGGGAGAATCTGAGGAAACGGGTTAGTGTATATATTGCATGCCCCCAATCGTAATATTGCGTAACGGGAGAGCCCTGCTCTCTCTAGTAGGCCTTTTTTTTTTTGTCTTTTTTGCCCGTTCCGACGCGTACGTAGTATCGGGATGCGGAGCGTGCCGTTAATGCAGTTCCTATTCGCACCGCGGGGCCTCTTGCGGCCGCGTTTGTATTAGCGCAGCTGCAACGGGCCGATCGCTGCTCTGTATGAACGCAACAGCTGGGAGCGGCGCTGCCGGCGGTGCCGTAACTTGCTTTCCTTTGCGGTCCAGCCAGCTGGACCAGGCCGTATTGCTCGTTTTATTTCGTTTTTTTTTTCCTGCGCGGATCCGACCGTATGTACCGTGTAGACTCGCGCGTTAGCTGCGTGTTTTTTTTTTTTTTTACGTGCTCCCGATAGTACAGTCGTCTTAAGACTGTAGCGACCCGCCGTGGTGATCGAGTGGTTTTGGAGCTCGACCTCTCTGACTCGCAGGTCGCGGGTTCGAATCCCCGCTGCGGCGGCTGCATTTCCGATGGAGGCGGAAGTGTTGTGTAGGCCCGTGTGCTGAGGTTTGGGTGCACGTTGAAGAACACCAAATGGTCGACATTTACGGAGCCCTCCACTACGGCGTTTCTCGTAATCGTATGGTGGTTTTGGGACGTTAAACCCCTCATATCAATCATCAATCGCTCCACCGCTGACACCAAGGTCGCGGCTAGAGTCCCGGCCGCGATGGCGGCATTTCGATGGAAACGAAGTGCTGAACGCCCACGCATTTTCATTGGAGGGCATGTAAAATAACCCAGAGGGTTTCCTAAAGTTAACTAGAGGAGACTCTGACGCTGCGATCGTTCAGTGTTCATGGAAACGATGGATAGTACATGGACTGGCCTAGTTTTTGTGCTTGCGGGCTTCAAACCCACTTGTGGCTTTTGTTTATTGCAGTCACGGTTCTAGTTTCGTTTGGAATAAAAGCACAAACCGTTCGGAACTTCGTGTCCGGATTTAAAATTGTGGGACTAGAAGGTTAAAGTAGTGAAATGCGGCTGCTCAACATTTGCCGATTGTTGTTTCGTGGCAAAGCAACCTCAAGCCTCGCGAAGCCAACCGGAGTCAGAAGTACGAAAATTGGGCAAATCCATCATTTCCCATCTGCGCTGGAGCGCTATGCGTTGCAGCTCCGATGGACACTAGCGCTAGAATTCTCCCTAGTGTGTTTATTTTATAGGAAACTCTATAGGGAAGAACCCCAGGGGGGTCGTCAGTTCTGAGCCCTCTACCGTGGCGCCCCTCACAATGATACCGTGGTTTGGAAGCGTAAAACAGCAAATTGTTGTTGCTGCTGCTACTACTACTACTACATTTACTACTACTACTACTAGTACTATTATTATTATTATTATTATTATTATTATTATTATTATTATTATTATTATTATTATTATTATTTCGCAAGAGTGTTGTGTATAGAATGGTGAGGGAACAGTTCGCTTTCCAAACCCCAGAAAGATAGCACCTCCTCGTTGGAGCGTCTCGTCCTAACACACCCCGCGTCGACAGCGTCCACCCTGCACTCTGCTCCTCTGTCGTCTGCGCAAAGTGCCCCCCGCTTTCAACGACAATTGAAAACTCTGTGATTGGAATCCCGAAGCTTTAGTAGCTGTCTTCTTCCTCGAGCTCTCCAACAAAGGAAGCCAATCAGGCTCGTCGATTTCGATTCCATTTGGTGTCCGGGGGTCATTGCAGGCGAGCGTGGGATAGTAGTCTATACAGGGTGGTGCACCCGCTTAATTCTGCCGGGGCTTAGAAAAAACTCACAAGATCCCTTTTGCATTTGCTTAAGACCAGGCAGTTTCCTACAATACTTACTAGAGGGAACTCTGGCGCTGCAATCGTTCAGCCACAATGGGAACGGTGGGGGGGGGGGGGGGGGGAGAGATTAGCCTATAGTCTTCGTGCTTTCGTTTTTGCGGACGCACTTGCGGCGTTATGATCTATTGGTCTTAGTTTTGGATGAAAACGAACAAACAAAAAAGGAATGGACCGTTGTGAACTTCGTCAGCCGATTTGAATTGGTGAGTCTAAAAAGGTCAGGGTTGTGAAGCGTAACTGCTGCACCTTTGCGGAACTTTGTCTTGCGCTAAAGCGAATCTAGGCCGGAGAATTAGACAAATCCGTGTGACTACCCATCGTTCCCGCGCTGCCTGAACTGCCGTGCGTTGCATCTCCCATAGACACTAGCGACATAGATCCATCTAGTGTTTTTTTTATAAGAAGCTCTATGCCCAATGCGTCTCCAAAGGAATAGCCATCTTTTTTTTCCCTTCTCAATCGGAGTATTGATCTTCACCCACCAACCCGCGAAAGCTCTGTGCGCCCAACGTGCCTTCGCGTGGCATCTGGGATCGGAAGCAATTAGAGCTTTCTGCACCTCAGCTAGTTTTTCATTGCCTCCGTGATTCGCTCACCTTTGACCAAGCGATCCCGGCAGCGGCGGCTGCATTTCCGACGGAGGCGGAAATATTGTAGGCCCGTGTGCTCAGATTTGGGTGCACGTTAAAGAACCCCAGGTGGTCAAAATTTGCGGAGCCCTCCACTACGGCGTCTCTCATAATCATATAGTGGTTTTGGGACGTTAAACCCCATATATCAATCAATCAACCTTTGACCAAGCGACGGTGTCGTGCGATGATGCAATCATGTGACGTCATAATAGGTGGCCTTGGGTTGCCGTCACAAATTTAAGCGAACTCTGACGTTATCGTGAGCTCATGGGGTGTCGTCACGTGAGTTTTTATTTTTTTCTATCGGCGGTGGTCTATTTTCAATTTTAATGAGAGACCTAAGGCGTTTGCTTTAATATTGTTACGTGTTATTTTCCACGTAACAATATGCTGATGCGCTCTTATGACGATGCGACCAAGTTGCGTGTTTCTTACTGTTGCGTTTGGTAAGTCGCTCTATTCTTAGTGTTCTTTTCAATTGCGTAATTAGACAAGGTGTGTTACCAACTAACCAAAGAAGTTGAACAACTTTGCACTAATTTCCATTTCGTTTCTTCTCACTTGTGTTTTGCCCGGAGCACTGTTGTTCTGGGATCAGTATCCGGGCTACTCTTCATATCTAGTTTGATGGATCCGAAATGTCGCAGCTTGAGCCGCGAACAATCGCGGTATGGTCTCTCTGTCGGCCCTGTTCTACGCACACACCCTTCGGTCACAGTATACACCTGGCTTCGTATTACCTCCTCCTACCGTGGCTTCGATTTGCCTCATTAGCCATTGGCTCTAGTTTTTGAGCGAGGGAGAGAGAAAATGAGTATGGAAGGAAGGAGAGGGGGGCGTGGCAAGGCTTGGCTCTAACTTCGCTGTAGTGGTCGCGTGGCGGCAGTGGTGGCGGTAGTAGCGTGGCCAAAAAAAAAAAAAATGCTCCGCTTTTCAAGTCCGTGTTGTACGGACTTCGATCACCGCACCTCGTATTATACGGCGGCATTGCAGGAAAACAGGGTTGCTGGGCTCACGCCAGTCCGCGTGCTTGCGTCGAGCTTGTGGGCACTGCAGAGAATAACTATGCATGCAAAAATAAAAAAAAATAAAAGAGGGAGCGAAATGCGGAATAAATGAGAGAGAGAAATGAACTGTTTGTTGCTCCCCGTTTCGACGGGTCCGTGTATTGGGCGACGCGCCCGCACTTCTTGGCTTTCGTGCCGCATATTTTAGCGGCCGTTTCCTTTCCTGCTGTGCGTGCTGTCGGTGTTTGCATTCGATGGGTTGTTTTGTTGTTGCCAGCCGTGTCGTGCAGTATACTTCTTTCTTTACTACATTGGACGTTGCGTTTTATTGTGTTCGAAACCTCGCTTAATAACGGTTGCTTTCGTGAACGAATCTTCGTTTACTGCCCTGTCCGAGAAATCTCTAACCGCGCCCCGTTCCTTGTATATATACGTGCTTCTGCCATAGCGTATATACTTTTGTTTTTGTAGAGAGATGGGACGGGGATGGGGTGTTAACGCCCGCGAACTCGAGAGCAAATATTGTGGACGCGTGCAGGCACACACCCGAGTTACACGTGAAGAGCGTCCACGGGCGTTTACATGCGCATTCATTTGGGGCTCAGATTGAAACTGGTAAACAAATTCGGGCGTGCACCAGTGGCGTTGCCAAGCGTTGGCACACCGAGACCTTGTGCACCCCCACTCCCAACTTTTTTTTTATTTATCATAGCATACAAAGCACAAAATGACACAGGCCAGTATCATCCTGCCCAGCTCTCACTTCAGATTAAGAGTGTGTGTCCCTCCTCCCCTCCCAACCGAAAGCATTTCTCTCTACGCCCTTGGCATGCATGGAACGCGTACTCGCGAGCAGTACGTGAGCACAGCTACGGAAGTACACTGATCTAAACACATAAACACGCAAAGAGCAATGTAGTATGCACATTGTTTGTTGTTCGCGCTGTAGACACATACGCGCACGAATGATACCTACACGTGCACCGTGCGTGTGTGTGTGCGTGTGTGTGTGCGTGTGTGTGTGTGTGTGTGTGTGTGTGTTAGGGGGCGTGGCACTGCTTGCAATAAGCAGCGAATATCCTTTAAAGCGCTGGACACTTGTGAGGAAGATATAAATCATATAATATTCCATATACTATACTATGCTGTACTATACATATTATATATAGTACAAATGGAGAGTAAAATTCGCTTTCTCGTTGCTCGCATTTTCTGGCACGAGCTCTCGCATTTCCGCGACGATCGTGCTGCTTCCTCCGCTTTTTTTTTTTACTACTTACCTTTTTCTTCTACTTTTATTGAGTTCTTTCAATGACCTTTTTTCTCGCTAATCTCCTTTTTTTTTCAACGCTTTTACATTTTGCGTTTTTTTTTCGGTGCCTGGTAGGAAAAGAAAGCCACTTCGGGAGTTGAGACGTAAGCTCCAGTTGCCTCGCAGATGGATGGTGTCAGGGAACGGAGATGGTCAGTTCTGGAGAGAAAAAAAGGGGGAAGGGAAAAAAAGTGAGGTCGCGTATACCTGAAAAAGTTGCTCGTGTCCCAAGTTGCAGATCGCGCGAGTCGCCCCCTCCTGTTGCTATGTCTGCAACGCCGGTGAGCCCGTGACAGTGGTCTGGGGCATTTTCGCTGTTGCTGTTTGTTGCTGATTATCTTTATTGGCAGTTTCCTTGAAGCGGGGTTGCCATTCGCAACTACGTCGCGCCGCTTTATTGTTATAATCAGCTCTTGTTTAATCTACTGCAATCCGGTACCCTCGCTATCTGCTTTTTTGGTTCACTATAACACGAAATGCCCGGGTCAATCGAGAATCGACGCGCGTCGTTGCTGGCACGGAACTGACGTCATCGTAGGGCAAGCACACTGGTCAAGTGCCGCTGCTGCTACTTCTGTGTAGACACGTTTAACTTTCGTACGGTGAAAGAGTCGAATGAAAGCGATCAACATCGCCTGAGAAATCTTCTTTTTCCATTAACGCGCTTGTTTCTATGACGTGTAAAGCCTGATAATTGGATATGTTCTAAACGAACAGATTGCTTTATTTTTTTTAGTCTTTTTTAGCAGCTGCCGCTTGTTATTTTTAATTACGAGACCTGAAGTAGAAGACCGAATGGAATGAAGGGTAGATGCTAGAAACCGGAAGCGGGTTTAGAGACCGGAAACTTTATCCGGAAGTGAATTAGGAGCCAGGACGTGGGAAAACGGAACTGAATGCAAGACCGAAGGTCAGTTTTGGGAGCAGCTGGAGCTGCGCGGGTTTTATGTCCCATTTATTCCCGTTTTTTTGTTTGTTTCCTCGTTTACTTGCACTGCTGTCTGTTGCCGTCAGCAATCGTACCTCGCAAAATGGTATTGCAACCCGTCAAAATGCAGGACTGTTACAGCCACAGGAAGACGTTTCGTCTTCGAAGAACTCGCGGGGTTCCTTATGTATTCGCTCCATATGATTCGAAGGAAAAAGCCATCGACTGCGCTATGAAAGCGCAGTCTATATACTCCCCCCCCCCCGCTCTCTCTCATTTATAAAGCTTTATGCTCCTGACGTGGTTTTTCCACGGCCGTGATTGGCCCACCTTCAACCCCCATTGCTCGCTTCCTGAAATTCTGATAGATATGATTTGCCAAAAGTAAGTAATCGGAAAAGGTGTTTTTTTTCTTCTAAAATAGTCAAGGCCTTCAGCAAGTGCCTCACCCCTCACCCCACCCCTCCGCTCCTCGAAAAAAAAAATTGTGGGCTACAGCTCTGATGACGTCAAAAATGTCGGCTTTTGGCGTTTGATGACGTCATATGGTGACGTTGTTACTTGATATGTTTATTTATTTATGGCATCACCAGTGTTGACGCCGCCGACGGTCAGTTTTTGGATAGTTTGGCGCGGAATCTGTAAGGCTTTCACTTTAAAACTGAGCTCGTACGGTCGCGCTCAATTCGTGTTTCAACACGCTGGCTGTGGTTGAAGTGGCCTGAAGCCCCAACAGTGACGCCAACAAACGTGAAATCGTTTCATAAAGTACCGTTAATTGGGACTTTTCATTTTCAGTATAGGTACCGCATTTGCACTGTTGGCGTCAGTTGTTGTGTGCAGACTGCGTGGGTTGCGACTCGTATTGTGCGCGGCTGTACGTTTTCGTTGAAAACTATAGCGTCCGACCAGCCAGCCACCTATCTAGCCTCGGGGTTCGTTGCGTGTCGCCTTTCTATTCCTGCGTCGCGTGCTTTGCCTGCCCGCCTGGCGCCTGTATGCGGCCGTCGCCGTTGGAACTCGAAACACGTGCGTCGGCCCGCCGCGCCGGCGCCTGGGCTATCCCCCCTCCGCGTGTTTTCACTCTTCGAACTTATTTTGAAAGCTCCGGCTTTTGTTTTCAGTTTGAATTTTCTTCTCGGGGTTGTTTTGTTTTTGTTTTTTTCGTCGCAAAAAGCGAAACGCTGTCCTGGTTCCGTTTGAGAAACTGTCGCTCAGCATTGGCTCTGACAGAAAAGCGGCTAAATGAAGGATACCTAGTCCGCGTACCTGCACCTCGTTTTGTGCGTTTTCCTTCTTTTTTTATTTTCTGTATTTCGTGTCGTTTCCGTCGGTTTATTTTGCTTTGTCGGCGCGTGGTTGTATTTTGTTGGCCACGTATAGGCGACAGGCGTTGCAATGTTCAGCACCAGAGTCACAAGACTGATAGTTTTTTTTTTCGTCTGTTTTTTTTTTCCTCAGCCTCCGTTTCGTGCTTCATTTATTTGTGTTAATTTTGGCCCGTACTGATTTTATTTGCTATTTGCGCAGTGGTCAGGGCTCACACCACCTGGGCCATACAAGCGTACATGTACGGACACACACGCACACACACACACACACGAGAAATGTGCACTCACTCGTGTACACGTAAGCAGGACGGGGATGTACATACGTACGTACACTCGTATAGATAGATGAGTGTGGCGAGTGGCCATGTTGTTACATGACACACGCATGTCATAATTTTGATGTTAGGGTCTGTCGCGTGTGTTCGCCATGCAGTCGTGTCATACTGTACCAGTTTTGCAACATATCGTGTGAATGAAACCACCGCAAAAGCAGCAAGACCATGACATGTAAGTCATGACATTTATGCCATACGTGTCATTAGTTTCATGATATGACTAGTCACTTATGTTCGTCGTACAATCATGTTATATCATGTTAAGTTTGGTATCGATACCATTATCCAAACGGACAGGAAAGTTAAAAGTCGTAGGCGGCTAGATAGACAGACAGACAGACAGACAGACAGACAGACAGACAGACAGACAGATAGACAGATAGATAGATAGACAGATAGACAGATAGATAGATAGATAGATAGATAGATAGATAGATAGATAGATAGATAGATAGATAGATAGATAGATTGACAGATAGATTGACAGATAGATTGACTGATTGATTGATAGATTGACAGATAGATAGATAGATTGATTGATTGATCTCGCAGCCAAACCGGGTGTGCTATGCACTAGACCGTGACTACAGCTTACTAAACTATTTTGTCCAGCAAAGTTTAATCTGGACATCGTCAGTTTGTATCAAGAGCGAAGCGCTGTTGAGGTATGTAGGTCATAAATCTACAGAGGTGATTTTTTTCATAAAATATAGTATTCCGCTGCACCTATTTCCAAAAAAACGTGCAACAGGCAATGACGAAGCGCGCCGTTCGACGACATCGCGTCGCACCGCTCGCGCGACTCGAGAGGTTTATTTTTAACCAACGCGTGGCGACACGTCTGGGGGCAACCGTCTCGACCGGGCCGCACGAGGCCCCCGAGCCGACGGCGTTCGTTCGGGGTGCTTGAAAAGCAGCCGTCGTCGGCCCAGTGAGGAACGCGTTGCCAGGGCGTAGTAACCTTGGCGCGATAGTTCTGCTAAAGAGGGGGCCCTGTGAGGCCTTGCGAAGGAGTATCATCGAATCGGTTCTTTAATAAAGGAGTCCACTGTCTCACGAATTGACTGCCGCATTTTTTTTTCTCTTTTTTTCAGGTATGAGCGTATAGTTGCGGCGATTAGTCGCTCGCTGAATCATGTTCAAGGTTGTCACGGCGCAACTCTTAGACTTGCCCCGCCGCGGTGGTCTAGTGGCTAAGGTACTCGGCTGCTGACCCGCAGTGCGCGGGTTCGAATCCCGGCTGCGGCGGCTGCATTTCCGATGGAGGCGGAAATGTTGTAGGCCCGTGTGCTCAGATTTGGGTGCACGTTAAAGAACCCCAGGTGGTCGAAATTGCCGGAGCCCTCCACTAAGGCGTCTCTCATAATCATATAGTGGTTTTGGGACGTTAAATCCCACATATCAATCAATCAATCAACTCTTAGACTTGGACTCTAGAGAACGAAGCGAACAACGCGGTGCCGTGTTGCTTAATTTCCTCCTCCTTTTGGGTCTTTGTGCAGTCTTGCGCTGTAACACAAGTTCATCATAAATCCAAACCAACTGGTCTTGCTGTTTTTTGTTCTTTTTTTCCCCTTCCTGCCAGTAGGGTCTTTCAATACTCGAAAGTATACTTCAAAACGTTTATGTCACCAGGGTCCTTCAATACCTCGAACTGTTTAAGGATCCTGGTGTCAGTGAGCGCTCTGAAAGCTACGCAGAAAGAGGGGGGGGGGGGGCACGTGTTGACAAGGGCGATAGACGTGCTACGTCCATTCTTCGGTGACCTTCATGGTTTAGAACACTTAGAACAACCCGCATATAAATCAATCAATCAATCAATCAATCAAATCTTTTCAGTGTGATCGCGAGCGAGCGCCAAGGAGGTTCAGTATGACCTCCTTGGCGAGCGCCCTAGCGCGTGGCGGCACGCCGCGGCGGCCGCGGTAACTGTGCAGCGCACGATGCTCAAGTGAGCCAATGGTGGCTGACTGAGTTCATGACGCGATCATTCGGGTTTATGACGTCATTTGTTTAAACAAGAGGGAACTATTTCTAGCTGACTTTGAGTACTTTAAATTCGAGGCCGCGCGCTTGGCTATATTTATTGCGCGTGTTCAAGAGCCTCGACTGCCGATTGGTATAGCGTTTCCTGGCCATTCTTAAAAAAAAAAAAAGACGTTGCAGGGCTTCGTTAATATCCGTGCAATAAATAGCACGGAGTGGTGATATTCACATTCCGCCCACTCTGACGCAGCTTGCAAACCTGTCGCGGTGGTCTTGTGGTTTTGGTGCGCTCGACTACTGATCCGCAGGTCGCGGGATCGAATCTCGCATTTACAATGGCGACGTAAATGCTTGAGGACCGTTGGCTTAGATTCAAGTGCACGTTAAATAATATCAGTAGATGGAAATGTCCGGAGCCCTCCTCTACGGCGTCTGTCATGAATCATATGGTGGTTGTGGGGTCGTTAAACCCCCATCAGCTAATATTATATTAGCCGTGTTAAAACTCATGCTCCTGTATCAAATATTGTAAGTGTCAGTGGAGCTGTAGGTGGTGTGTGGGGCTCCAGCCATTGACACTGAAAGATCACTGAACTTCTCCCATTTACTCAAATAAAGACGTTTGCATGCAGAGAACAACAGGCGTATACTCTGACATGCTGCCGTGCTGAATGTGTACGATCAACGCCGCCGCATTTAAGCAAAACTAAGAACTACACACAAAGAAAAAGTGGAGCAGATTTTATGTTCAATGACTGGATGTTATGCGAACACTTTTTTTCTCTTTTTTTTTTTACGACAATAGTTGGCGGATTGGAGCAGTGACTACAGCGGGATTGATCATCTGGGCTATTCATTCAAACACCGACCAATCGCATCCGCTAATAAATAAGTGTGTGCGCTTTTGGTAATACGTGCATCTGGTAACGAATTGCGAATTGTGTGTAATTCGGGCAACCAAAGGGAAATTCTGTTGGTGTGATTTTATGCATGCATATCTGAACGACTGGAGAGTGATTAGGTCACACCTTAATGATCCGATGAGTGATTTATTGAATGATTGAATGAGCACTGCTCTGCTTTGCCTTTCGCTTCACGAGGCTTCTCAAGCGTCCCAGTTATATGGCTTGAAGACGCGCATCGTCAGGAGCTGCTTAATGATTATTTACTTTTCTCATTTAACTCCCTCTCTCCCTTTGCTTAGTTTGCTTTGCTCGCGCTTCCTACCCGCTCAACTCGGAGTGTGGTGTCACTGATGACCTTCGGTCCAATTACCCGCATCATTGGCGGTGGTAAGCGCGATAACTATTACCGCTGCTGGTGTGACGATGGTCTATTTTTAAGATAACGTGCCTGCCTCGGGTGACCATTACTCCCTCATGATCTCTCCACGCTGCGACGGTCCCGCATGTTAAGTCGTCTTCGTCGAAAAAAAGGCCCCGCCGTGGTGGTCTAGTGGCTAAGGTACTCGGCTGCTGACCCGCAAGTCGCGGGATTGAATTCCGGCTGCGGCGGCTGCATTTCCGATGGAGGCGGGAATGTTGTAGGCCCGTGTGCTCGGATTTGGGTGCACGTTGAAGAACCACAGGTGGTTGAAATTTCCGGAGCCCTCCACTACGGCGTCTCTCGTAATCATATGGTGGTTTTGGGACGTTAAACCCCACATATCAATCAATCACTCAATCAATCAATCAATCAATCAATCAATCAATCGTCGAAAAAAGAAAAGTACACACAGATGGCTGCCGCATCGTCGTAATCGTCCAAGAAATACGCGCTATAGCAATGACATTTCCTATTTCTTGACGTATTTATGTGCAAGAGCCTGTTATAACGGACACTCCATCCCAAGGTCATTATGGAGCGAGCGGTATAGAGTCCCCGCGTATACCGCTTTTATGCGCATTAGTGCCATCATTGATTGACACTGAGCGATGTTTACATGGTTGTTCGCGTCGGCATGTTATAGCTGGGTGGGGATGATTTATTGCTCGCTCATGCTTTTTAGATGCGGGTCGTATTTCAGCTTTCATCAGCCGGTCTTTTTTTTTTTTCGTCATGAGCTCGTAGCACGTGCTCAATAAGCCTACGTGGAGATGGTTCGAACTCTTTGGTGCGTGCTTTATCACTGCGTATCCCTTACGAAACATTTTCTAGGATATGGTCGTTTCTGTAAAGCTGGTGCTGTTATTTGAATCAGTCGTATAGTTTTGAACTGTACTGTAGTGATCTTACTATTAATGGCAAGGCATTAAAGGGGACCGAACAAAATTCGCATTGGTAGGGGGCGTTCTAGAAAGGTTCAGCCCATATCGACGAAATTTTTTTTTGTTTGTTTCGTGCGCGTTAGCGATTAGTCATCAATACATCGTCATGAATACTACACTATAGTTAAAAAAAGTACGAATCATATAACTTATATAAATTGCTACCGTGTGCAATTAAACTGTTCTCGCTTTGCTTTGGTCCGCCGCACGTTATGGTGTTCGGCCACTAGAGAGTTTTAGTACTGCGGAATGATGCTGCGTACGCATCACGCAAGTGCCTTGCGTTACGTGACGTCCTTTGCCACTAATCGGCTTTTAGTACGCCGTAGTACCCGCGTACGTAACGAGCGTCAAGCGTGTTGCGTCATCTGGCAGATCAAAATCGAAGCACGTGTTGTTGACAGCTAATGTGAACCAATCCAAGTGTTATAGCCAGATTACGGCCATATTTTAAGCCACAGAGCCGGTCGGTGCTTGCCTTCGATGCCGCCATTTTGCAAAACGAAGTCTCGCGCTGTCGCGAACTTGTTCGAGAGCGGCGCGATCAGCTCATACGTACGTACGCACGCATCTCATGCATGCGTACGTAGCGGCTGCGTACGTAACGCGATACGTGCGCGTTGCGGTCTGCGCATGCGCACTACGCAGAACGTGGCGTCCTTACGTACGCAACGCCGCCACGTACGCAACGTACGCAGTACTAAAACTCTCTAATGTAGCTTGACGCCACGTTAGTGTTGATGTCGCTGGGTGCGCGACGCCAAAATTGACGCGAAATAAAAAAAAAAGTAACCTTTGTGACGAAATAAAATATATTGGCTACGTTTCGTTGGCGCCATGTTTTCATTTTGTTCTCTGTGGACACGTGTGGCTGAAACTGAAGTAGATAAGAAACGCCTCTAAAACGAAGTGGCCTTTGTAACGAAGGCTCTTTTTTTTTTCTTCCGTGCTGTAGTGCTACTGGTACGGTGCCAGGCCTGCGGTCTGTGTAACGAAGCAATTTTCTAACGTGGCGAGTACTTGGCTATCTGTTTAATCCTGCCAGCAAATAAATATGCTTCGGTCTACGCACGGTCATTATACCTGTCCCGTTTCACAAAGTCCGAGTTTCTATTATTTACTTCATACCGTCCGTTATACGACACTCCAACCGCATACTACTTGCGACGTCTTCTGGTAGTGTGAGAGTTGACTGATCAGCTGTCGGCTTGTTTTCTGCGTGATTCATGCTGGCAAAAAGGAAAAAAAAAAACGTATGTTCTGCTCTAGTCGCCAGCACTACGGGCAGCGGTGATTAACACTGTCAGGTTTCACCACAAAATATATACTCTATAAGAAGAACGGGAAGCGGGAAGGGTGGGGGGGATGACCGCCGCCGTATCTTAATTGGCGTATCATCGAACGCATCATTCGAAGGTTGAATGTTCGGTTCCCGCCGGTGGCGAGTTCTATTTTACGTCACTTTGCTTTATTCGCATTTTTATCATAATTACTGCTATGCAGTTATTACGCGTCCTTGATTGACTAGAAACTGGGGTCCGAGTAAGTTGGTCAAGGGACGTAACGGAACCGGTATAAGTGCATTAAGCAAGGCAAGGACAACGAAAACGAACGTGGCGGGTTTGTTGGTTTTCGTTTAGTGTGTTCGGTCTTCGTTTGTCTTTGCCCTGCCTTGGCGGGCTTATACCGGCTCCAGCGTGCCATCTCCGATCTTTTCCTTTCCCCGATCAAGTTATACGACCATCACTCGGCGAATTGCTCCGCCTATATGCTCATTTGGTATCTCCGGCCAAGACGTCTATAACCCAGCTGGTTCGTTCTGTGTAGGTGAAAAAACCAAGGACGTTGTTAGTGCTGCGTTAGTTTCTCGCAGAAGGCGGATGCTGTGTTTATCGATTGACCTAAACCTCCCCCTATCGCAATTACGCGGCGTTGACCTAAATATTGACCCAACCTGTGTTTATATATAAGCGAGGTCGGTCCGGGGGAGGAGGCCTCGTTAGACCGCAGGCTATATAGGGCGATGCGATAAGAATGGAGAGCCTATCAAACAACACTCTGGGGGGAGAAAGCAAGCCCTGGCGGTGCTGACGTTGCGTCCCTGTTTTCTTGCTGAAGCAAACGATTCGGCTCATCTTGTACGTGCTCTGCGCTGTTGATTACGCACACACATTCTGTGCTCTGCTGCCGTTTCATGTGCGTACATTGCTCCACCGTAGGTGGCGATGCGTCCGAAACGTCACTTAAATTGTGCTTTTTCTCTGCATCTCATCTCTCCTCTCTCTCTCTCTCTCTCTCTCTCTCTCTCTCTCTCTGCGTGTGTGTGTGTGTGTGTGTGTGTGTGTTTCTAGCTGCGCTTGTATCGCACCGAAACTAATGCCCCTGACACACGGGCACCCTGAAGTCCTTTAGACAAGGGGACATCTTTCGGAAAGGCGTTTGGGCGCAGTGACACACGACAAAGGAGTAACTCCTTTCCGGCAAAGATCCTTTTCGCAAAAGCAGATTCCGCATCTACTTTTCTGGCAGGAAGGGAGTACTCTCGCATACAGTGCGCATAATTTATCAATAGAAGAAAACGTGTCGCAACATTGCGGTGCCCTGTCAATATTTTTTTGCGCTGAGAAAATGTTTTCATTTTCAGCAGCAGTGCGATTTGTTGAAAAGTGAAGGCCTATACTCAGTCCATACTCTCATACCCCTGTCACACGGCCACCACTAAACTCCGTTGAACACCGTCAACGTAAATCTCCCCTAGGTGGTTCGACGGAGAAGGAGTTGTGGCAGTGACACACGGCAATGAAAAGGTTGTAACAGTTGGCGCGAGGGGACTCAGCTGGCGCTGTTTGATTTTCAAAAAAGTATTCTAATTTCCTCTCTATTGATTTTTTTGTGAATCCTCGTTCTCTGGTTTTTACAAAAAACACTATTAAGGAGGTAAGAGGCTAACAAACCATAAAAATACTTTCAAATAAAATCGAATTCGCTAAATGTAGCGATGCTGCTAATGACGCTGGCCACATTGTGCTTTTAGTTTTGTTGCCTGTGTTCATGTTTGTGTACGAAAGTACTTGTGCTTCCTTGCCTTGTGAGCGCACATTTTGTGTTCTTCAGTCATGAGTGACACAGCGACGACCACAACCACACGCGTGGACGAAATATTTTTCAATGGCGCCGGCCGGTCCGACTCGCGAGGCACCACGTGCGAGGCACGGAGTGTAGAGCATCGGTGTTGAGAGTAGTGAACTCTGGCGGGCGTAAATATATGTAAACAAACACGCGTTGTGAATGAGTACTACAACGAAAGAACGTTTAAGATTGCCAAAATGTATTATTCTTTCACTGCGGCCACTTAGTGCTCGAAATTTTTCTCTGGCCTCTAGACTGCTGGAGACGAAAGTACCTCGTTTCGCTGCGAAGGGAGATTGTTGAACGTCCTTTGCGAAACGCTCCGTTAACCTTCGTTTGGGTAAGGGTTTGGGTCATGATCACGTCACTAACGTGATCATGTTACGGTTGGCAGCGGCAGTTGCTGTGTCGGCGACGTAGTATCTTGTAACAATGGAGTCGGCTCAGTCGGTGAAGAAAAAACCGCGCGTCCAGTGGACTGAAAAGGAGACCTGGGCGCTGATAAAGCTATGGGAGGACCATTTGGACGCCTTGCGAGGGCAAAAGCACAACGGTGGAGTGTACCAGGCGATTGCCGAGAGCCTCACCGACGCCGGTATTCCCCGTACACGGGCGCAAGTTCATCTTCGATGGAGCGGAGGGCGACAAAAGTCAGGCCCACCTCAACTGTTGCTTTATCTCTGTCTCTGCGCTGAGACATCGCTGGACCACGATGAAACGCCGCACGCCGTCACTGACCCAGCTAAACTCAGCCATGTAAAAAGTACAAAAAAAAAACAAAAATAGCAAAACACCGATTGTTCATAGTTGCCAGGCGAACTTAAGTTGCTGCTAAAACCGCAAAAAAGCGAAAGAAAATTACAGGTATGCGCATTATAAGCCACCAGGCAATAAAAAAAAACGGTTTTATGCTTCGGCGTCGCTGAATGTGATGTACATGCGCAGATTCTTTTTAATATTTCTAAGCTTGCTGCTTCCACAAACAGCGCCATTTTTTCTACAGCGTTCTTCTGAGGCACCGCCTAAAGCAGTAGTCCGGTGCCGTGTGTCATCAGCGCCACTCCTTTCTGCAAATGGTCCCCTTAGGTGACAAAAGGGGTTTCCTTCAAAGTACTTTACTTTTGCCCGTGTGTCACGGGTATAACATGTTTGAGGGCCATGACGCCAAATTCTCGATCATAATCTGTGTTACCTATAATTCTCAGTACATTCACGAATAAGGTGGAGGAATTTTGGCCTATATTCAATTGAATATTTTTTATAAACACGCAAGTGGTCTGACAGTCGGGCATCGTTGCCGGACTCGCGAGCCCTGAAGTAAGAAGCTGCGCGAGCATCTGTACTCCGGCGAATGATTTCGTTCCGTGGATCAGCTGCACGTGAAATCGAAATATTCCAGCTTTGTTTCAGGTCAGCAGTGAAATTGAACGATTTGCAGCGACCGAAACTTGGCATAAGACGACAGTTCCGCTCCTGGCTCTACATGACGTCACATGCGCCATGGCAAAATGGCGACCGGCAGTGAGGGCGTGGTAGCTGACTTGTAGGTTTGTTTTGCGCTGAGTTTTTTTTTTTTTACTGTCATGTTTTTCATATCTGTATAGACATAACGGAGCCTCGTCTTGTAGTTTTCCCCGAAAACCAGGAATTGAGTGAAACGTGTCGTGGCCCCTTTAACTACATCTAGTTCGCCCAAACTCCACTTCTTCATGCGTAGAATCCACAGCGTTGCGCCTGATGTATGAAACTGAGCATACAATACTATACGCTTACACTTCGTCATCTGTGTAATAAATAATACGCCAACCGCATCCGCTTCAAGCGCCGCGCCGCCGACGCGGAAATATTTTCCCGTTTAAAACACCACGAGATGGGAAAGAGGGTGAGAGAGGGCGTTGTGCCACTACGCTTTACACGCTCGTTCACGGCCATCCTTCGTCGCGGCTCTGTTCCTCCTCCTCCACACTTTCGCTTCACTTTCCCCCCCTTCCTTTCTCTCATCGAACGCCATTACGATGAATCACCGCGTGTGTACCTTGCCACGCCGTAAAACGAGTCTTTCAGTCGTCGGTGCGCCGCGCCGATCGGGTTTTCTCTCTCTCTCTCTCTCTCTCTCTCTCTCTCTCTCTCTCTCTCTCTCTCTCTCTCTCTCTCTCTCTCTGCTTTTCCTCCTCTCATCTGTAGCATTCCTCATCGGTGGACGCCTTCGATATATTCGTCCATCGTGACGTCAGACGTGGGCGAAACGAGAGAGGAGCCTTTCGAGGCTTGCTCCATCGTGAAACCCCTTTTGTTTTTTTTTTGTTTTTTTGTTATGATGCTTTAAATTTCCTGATGGTAACTTCGATCAACCCACTTTTGAAGCGCGCGATTCGTTAACCGCGGCTGGTGGTGTGGAAAATGGAAAATAAAGGAAGATGTCACAGAGAAGACTTTATTACTCCCTGATGAGAATTCTGAGCGCAGGTGCGTGTTGGGGGGCAACGCCGACTGTGTTCGAAGTTTTGGCTGTCCCGAGTCATAGCTATAGTTGTAACTTAGAGAAGTGTGCCAGTTTGGGCTAGTTGGTATGACATGACGATAGTTACAGCGCCAGAATAGAACGACCACAAAGAGATGAAGAGCGTGTCTTTATTGTCTCTTTGTCGTCGTTCTGTTTTCGCTGCTATAATTAGCGTTGTAGTTGTAACGTTCGTTACATATTGTCGCAGAGAACTGCCAACGCTCGAATGTTACGCACATCACTCAGTGCAATCACAGGCGTCGCAAACCAAGCGAAAATGCCGAAAAAGCAAAAGTAATAGAAGACAACCGTGTGTCTTGATTTTAGCGCATTCTAAGCTGTATTCACGCGACGGACCAAATCGCGATTCGGGCATGCGGATTGAGTGCTACGTCGCCACACGTCAGTCGTTCCCGCGTTCGCGCTCTGTTCCGCTCGAACTGATTCGTGAAACGACGGAATCCCGAATCGCAGTTTGGATCCTCGGTTGGCAGTGCTGAAATCCTCGCTTGTAGCGGGAATTCTGCCCTGCCGTGTACACGAAGAATTCGAATCTCGTCGCGTGTCACGTGACTGATCCGTATACAGATATAAATGTAAGGGCTCGTTCTCACAGCCGTCAAACGACCCGCGCCCGTAATCATGACGTCACCGGTTTTTGTGTCGGGTGGAGAGGATTTCCGACCAGTTTTCTCTTCAAAAAAACGGGGTGACGACGCTGACGTGGAGCGATGCTCCAAGTGACTATAGCGTCATTTCACAATGCCTCCACTGTGGCATTCCTTCCTATCGCATCTTCGTTTTGGCACTTGGAAGCACGGTAATTTAATGTTTATCGTTATTTCACAATAGCTCCACTGTGGCATTCCTTCATATCTTATCTTCATTTCGGCTCGTGGAAGCACGATAATTTGATGTTTATCGTTATTTCACAATGCCTCCACTGTGGCATTCCTTCCTATCGTATCTTCGTTTTGGCACGTGGAAGCACGGTAATTTGATGTTTATACTCTTCCAGCTGTTCCCTTATTGGCCTCTCGGCACCCTCAGCGTGGACGCAGCCCGATCACGCTGACATCACGTGCCGCCCCGGTCTCTAGCGGTGAACGAGAGAGCAGGTATTATAGGTGTCGAGTTGGCGGTCAACTTGAACGGCGTTGCGGATAATGGCGATGTGTATCGTATACGGCTGCAGTAAAGGAGCACTGCCTGTTCGTCTCACCGACGCGCGCTTGTTTGACGTTCTGTTTTCTTCTTTCTCGCGTGTGTGCAACTATTTTCGAGTCTGGTTAGTCCGATAGGAGGCGCTGGCCATGCATACCTATATTATAGTATTACGGCTTGGTGGCGCTAGCCGCCGCCCGATCTAAAGGGTACAGCCATCCATCCATCCATCCATATACAGGGACGGCTCTTCGCAATCGTGAAGATTAGCAGAGGCTAATATTTTATTTTTTTTGTTTACTTTAAAGTCAATTTCCGCACACCGCACCTATTGTCAACGACAGTATAGTGTGCCTTCAGGCCGCACCACCTTTTATGGTGACTTCGAATGTCGCCAATTAAAGATAAATGAGTGAAACCACTGCGAACACACATTAATCAGCACTTACGCTACGAATGGGGCTAATATTTATTTTTTTGTTTACTTTAAAGTCAATTTCCGCACACCGCACCTATTGTCAACGACAGTATAGTGTGCCTTCAGGCCGCACCACCTTTTATGGTGACTTCTAATGTCGCCAATTAAAGATAAATGAGTGAAACCACTGCGAACACACATTAATCAGTACTTACGCTACGAATGGTTATTTTTGTGATAGTAAAAATAAAAAAAAAATCATGAGCACCACGCCCCCACACTCTGGTGGAATTTCGTATGAGTACCCCTTTAAAAGGAAAGCTTTGCGGCCGCGGCGCTAACCTTCGCCAAAATCCTGCAGTCCTCCGCCCTCGCTCAACAAAGTGGCCGCGAAAATTGGTAAGCCGCAGCAAGGCCTCGGGAAGTGTATCCATGGCTGCCTGTGTACGGAACTTGGCCGCGTCATGTATAGTGTGCAAATCGTATGCGCTATCCTCTCTCGAAATTCTTTCGCGCCTTCTCTTTCTCTCTCTCTCTCTCTCTCTCTCTATCTCTCTCTCCCCTGTCCTTGATGGCGCGCGCGTAGCACGCGCATTCATCGGGTTGGTCGTGTGACGCGTACTAATGATCCGGAGGAAGGTGCGACTGGGGCTTGTTCGCGTGCGCGCGTGCAGTTGCGTGTTTATTTCCCGCTAAGCATCCATGGCGTAGTAGATTATTAATAGGCGTCGATGCTGGGAACGTCGTTTCGCCAATCAGGCGCAGGGGCTGTAGAGTTGTGGTAATTAGCGAGGAAAACCGGCATACAACGAACCCGAGAAACATATAGGGAGTGTTCACGACGCTGTTGTAAGTGCATTGATATAGTTTTGAATTGTAGCAACACCACCTAGACTATTGATAGTAGAAAACTCGTAAAGTGGACGAAGAGACAACATTCCGCTGGCAGCGACCGAAACGGCGACCTTTTGAATGACGCCCCCCCCCCCCCCCCCCGATGGTCTTGCCAACTGAGCCACAGCGGCGATCGTCCCGTCCTCTTTTTTTTTTGGGGGGGGGGGCGGGGGGGGGAATCTATGCTTATTGTCGCGGCTAACTAGCGGCGCTGACTCGCATTTCCAGGTTCTGAATGCATATCCGTCGTGTGGCGCTCTTTTAATGATATATCGTAGTTAATTAACCAATTAAGCCCGATACGCAAGTCGCCTCGCGACGGCAAACGATATGCCCTTGCTTTCAATCCGTGGCGGTTAAGTAAGTAATTAACGCGAAAGTTTTAGATGCGTCATTAAGTGCGATAATTGACCGGCGTCCCGCATCGTCGGCGCCAAGACGAGGGATGCGAGATCTCGTCGCGCGATGACTTATCGCCGAAATGTGTGACGTTTGTGTGACGTCATCGCGCGACGTCGTTGCTTGGGTCAAAGGTGCGTTGATCGCGGAGGCAATAAGAAACCAGGTTATAGGTGCAGAGAATTCGCAACGCCTGCGGTCTTGGAGGCTGTGTTGAATCACGTTAAGCGCAGTAAGGTGTCGCTGGTGGGTGCCGAGAGAATGAGGGGGGGAAAACCGAGATGGCTTTCGCCTTCGAGTCATTTTGGGTGAATGCACAAACGAGGCTCTGTGGACTTTGTTAAACATGTGGTTTCGCCTTGTCTTGAATGTAAATTAGAAGTGTGGCAGCTTGGGCTAGTTGGTATGGCATGACGATCGTTATAGCGCGAGAACAAAACGACGACACAGAGACATTCGTGTCCTTCTTGTCTCTGTGTCGTCGTTTTGTTCTCGCGCTATAACTATCGTCTTGAATGTAAACATTCGACAGAAGTTTGTCTGGTTGGGTATGAAACTCGGTTTTGCCTTGGTGTTTGTATCCGTCGCGAGATGGCGCAGGACACTGACAGCTGCCTTTTTCGCGTTGACCGTGCGTCCTCTTAGCTTCCAAGAATCTTTCTCGCTTCACGAGTTTCAGCATGTGTGTGTGTGTGTGGGGGGGGGGGGGTACTTCATCATCTTCGCGCTCTCCTCTCATCCCCGCCACTTCCGACACGATAGGAGGATCGATATTTCTTCGCTAAAAAGTATTTTTTTTTTCTTTCAATCGTCGCTCACTTCTGACAACGTATATAACATCGGCTAAGGCAGCTGGAGCGCAAGCGAGATCTCTTTTGGCAGAGCGCGGCGATGCAGTAGTAGTGCCGGCGGGAAATTATAGCGCCTCCGGGGGCTATGGACCGGCCTCCCCCCAAAGAAAGTGCCAAGGCGAGACGCAGTTTTCTAAAAGGGTTGAAAGAGAAATGTTTTCAAAAGCTCGGAAAGAAAAATAAAAAAAAACGAGAAACACAGCAGGGTGCAGATATAGCTGCAATGAAACAAAACAAGCAACACAGAAACACAGTAGTAGCACAGGCCGCAGCCCTGTCGCTGCGGTCTCCGTGGTGCTTTAGAAAGGAAGGAAGAAAGTCTTCGTGTCTTGTGCGCTCGTATCAAAAAGCCTGTGCGGCCCAACCTTGACACGCTGCCAAACGGAGTCTCCCCTGTCGCGTGCTCCGCAGGCTCTCCGTCCTCTCCCCCCCTCCCTCTTCTCTTTCCTTCTTTATCCCTGTCGCGACCGCATCAAGCCTGCACCCGTCTCTCCTGAGAGTCCGCGCAGACTGGCAGAAAGAAGCTAGCCCGATTTATAAACGGGAACGTAGCATTCCGAGCACGGCTCTCGCTCGCCTTAAGAGGTTTTTTCTCTCTTTGCTCTGTTTTATTTTTCTTCTCTTGGTTTCCCATGGTCTCATCTTTTTTTTTTTTTGTTCGGTTTTCTCGCCCTGTGGCTGTCGCCTGGGGCGCTTTCGTGCCCACAAAACTAACAGACAGAGAGACAAACATTCCAATTTTGTCCGGTGTCGCGCCCAAGAACTTCGGCCATGTCTATACCTTCTTGGGAGGGAAAACAGTCTTTCTCTCTCCTCTCTCTCTAGTCAGGAGCCCCCCCAGACTGCGGCCCTGACTCCTTTTTCGACGCCCGCTGGTTCGGGCCAAGGCTGGAACCCTTTCGGCCGGCCGCGCGTCGTTGGCGTCGCCATTTCGTTCCCTCAAGAATTCTTCCTGCGTCCGATTCTTTTGGGGGTGCTGCAGGAATTGCCTCGACGCGACAAAAAAAAAAAAGGAGGGGGGGGAGGGGAAGGAACACGTGTGTTCGCTCTGCTGAAGGAATGATGTTTGTTTTGCATTGTTCGCTGGTTGGTTTTGTTTATGCTAATATGGTTTGTTATACCTCGTAACGCGGCTTATTGCCGATTCAGAGATGCGACGGTCTGAGTCGAGCGTCTCACGCCGAAAGCGAGTGCGCAGCTTGGTCGTCGGCGAGGCGGTGGTGATAGTACGGCAATAGATTGATTGATTGATATCTGGGGTTTAACGTCCCAAAACCACCATATGATTACGAGAGACGCCGTAGTGGAGGGCTCCGGAAATTTAGACCACCTGGGGTTCTTTAACGTGCACCCAAATCTGAGCACACGGGCCTACAACATTTCCGCCTCCATTGGATATGCAGCCGCCGCAGCCGAGATTCGAACCCGCGCCCTGCGGGTCAGCAGCCGAGTACCTTAGCCACTAGACCACCGCGGCGGGGCAGTACGGCAATAGAGCGAGCCGGTCGTCTTCGCTATAGTTTACTTTATTTACAAAAGACCTGGCGGACCTACGAATAGCCATATAGTGGGGAAAGCATAGTGTCCAAAAAAAAGGGGGGGGGGGGGGGGGGGCTTTCGGGTGCCAAATTCTGTTAGTGACTGGAATGCGCTAAAAATACCAATATTCTCTGATTCTAATTTCCTAACAGCCATTGAAACAGCATTTTGAGCTGCTGAAATAACCCATATATTTAACGTTGGCTTTGTACTTCTCTTGGTTGTTGGTTATTTATATGTATAATTACTGCTTTCATTGTATAATCCTGTGTTTTGTACTTTTGTTCTAATGCTGCACTACAAGTGTTGACTTCTCCTGTATACTGTAATGCACGACTTATTTGCTTTTAATTTTGCTGTTTTGTATTCTATCTTCTACTGTAATCCCCCTACAACAATGCCCAATGGGTCATGTAGGTACTTGTAATAAATAAATAAATAAAATTCGACGATTCATAAATAAAACAGACCTGCCACTCACAGGGTCCAAATTAATAACGTGTATTCAGGGCTTCGGCGCGCGCGAATCACTGCTGACGTGGTTGCACGATTCCATATGCGACATAAGTACCACACCGAACGTGTTACAATCAAGTTGTCGCGGTATTTGATGTCCTGTTTTCTTTCGGAAGAAACAAAATTTGTCTGATGACACATGTGTTGCCCACTATTTATGCTTCCACAGAGGGCAAGATATTAGACATTGGGCAAGACGTAGTGGACGACGAACAAAATGTCGTTCCTCCGAAAAATACAACATGGTGGCAAATAGTGCGCTGAAATTGTCCACAGCTTGTTTTTTTTTTTTTTTTTTCTTCTTTAGAATGGGATAGGGTCGAGTGCCTTGTCTTGGACGTTTGACGTGGACTGGCCTCTATGGTGATGTATACTCGTACAACGAAACCGTCTAATCCTCGATCCAAGTGATTCGAGGTTGAATAGTCAGGTTTAAAACCGACAGCCTGCCGAGTGCCGTGACGTTAGCGCATTCGTGGCGACACACCGCATCGTATTTTCGGAGCAGCTGCACGGGAAGTGTGTGTGGCGTCCATATTTATCTATAATTATTTGGCTAGCTTTAGTACCGTTGGCAATCGGTGCTGCGTCGCGCCTGGTGCCAGCAGCCGAGGCTTTCGCGACACTGCGATGAGCTGACATACAGACATTCGTGGAGGGGGCGAGAGTGGCGTGTAACCGAGTGTTCGCTTTGAGGAGGAGTGGAGGAGGGTTGGTTGGGGGGGTTCTGTCTTCCCGGGAGATTTCCAGCCGCGATTAGGTGTATAATAGCTTTTATTTCTTCAAATAAAACAGTACATGTGGCTAGGCCTGCCAAAGCCAATTGGTGGCTTGAGTGGCAGAGCCTGGCAGACAGCAAAAAAACTGGACGCGTTACAAGATTGTAACTTATGGCCTAAGAGGGGTGACAGGACAAAAAACAACGTGCATATAAGATTAGAAACAACAAAGCATATAAGCAACAAAGCATATAAGGTGTATGTAGTGCGCGGGAACTTGGAAACGCAACCCACGGCGGTCAGTAGTCGAGTGATGATTGGCCAGTGTGTGTCGCCCCCGACGTACGGCACCCGAGGATTGAGACGGGACTGTTTAGAGGGCGCAAAGTTCGTAACGCGCATGAATTCGTTTCCACCGTCTTCAATTTGGATCATCATATAGCGTAATTTATAGGCTCGAACGCGTAGGTCAGAGCCAACATCATCGTTCAGAGACAGCATTCGCTATATATATATATATATATATATATATATATATATATATATATTTCGGTGCACTTTAGAAAACTCGGGGTGCTCTAAATTTGGTTGCATCATGTACTGCTGAGACGTTCTCATTAATTCTATTTCATTCATTCATGTCGAAACTAAAGTACATTATACGGTGTAAAACTGTGTGACTAAAGCCGTACCTATACTGTTAATGTTTTTTTTTTTTTTTTACAAAATGCTGTCGTGGTTTCATTGATCGACAATTAAGCCGTTTCTTTGCCAGAAGGACAACAAATAAGGGACCTTCAGACGCAGTCTCGTTGCCCCCAACCTCCACCCCGCCTCGTCCTCTTCTTGCAGTCCACGTCCGACGGTCGTGACCCCCTGTCTAAAAATGGCCCGCCAGTCTGGGAATATAAAAGTGCGGCGCCAGAAGAGGGATCTCACGTTGTCGCTGTGGAACCTCGCTCGTTCGACGGCCGCTGCTCTCTCTCTCTCTCTCTCTCTCTCTCTCTCTCTCTCTCTCTCTCTCTCTCTCTCTCTCTCTCTTTCTGCTATTCTGCTCACGTGACCCTGGGTCGCACCGTGGTCTGCCGCCGGCGTCTCGGAAGGGTTTGTCTGCAGGCCTGCCTTTGGTTTGCGTATGTAAGGACCGCGTATGGGCTGACGGTACAGTAGCAGCGCGTCGCGTCATGTCTTGACGGTGACGTCACCGTTTTTTTTTAAGCGTAACAGCGGAACGAACGCTTTATTTCGAAATGGCCGTCCATGTTTCGGCCATTCTGAAAATCAGTGCTGATGTGTTTCTCGAAACCTGGCGTCTAAATCCCTTTCAGACGTTACTCACGTATATACACGAGAAATAGAAAAAAAAATATAGAAATGGCTTCATTTCAAATGCCAACGCTAGCTGACTGCCGCAGTTTCCCAGAAGTATAAACTGTGCCAAACTGTGTATAGTTTTTTGTGAAGTCTGCCGTGTCTATCCGCATAGTATGCTTTTAATCAGGTCCTGCCTAGATGCGGGTTATATCCAAGAAACTGTCTGGTTTCCTGGCTATATCTAGCATTTTAAAGGGGGTACACGATTAAGAGTGAGCTGCATTGGCTTTTTGGCAAGAGTGGCCTCTTGGCTAGCGTTCACAGTGCACCCTTTTCACATATTCATCGTTTAATTGTGGTTAAAAATTTTTGTATTGCACTTTTTTTTAGTGCTTACATTGGCGCCTGTGCTACGAGGGTTTTCAAAGACTATGCTGTTCCTTGCCTCCCACCTTATCCCCTGCCTCATTTTAACCTTTCTTTGTTGTTTCCTTTCGCTTCTTTCTGTTGTTTTTTTTTCTCTTTGGCGTGGAATGTAACCGTTTTGGTTGCGTTAGGGAAACCGATGAACGCGTGACAGATATGTGGCGCTGGCGCGTTACTCGTGCGTTGACGCTCGCGAAAAACGCGCGCGTTGTAAAAAATAGCGCCACGCGTCTTGCTGGCGCGCGCCTGACTTGACGAATGCCCCTTCCACGGTTTTGACTGCAGAAAGAAAACGGCAGAGTGACGGCTGTCTGCGACTCTCTTATATATTGTAAATAATTCTTTTTTTGGAGTCCTTAACACCACGTTCCCATCGTGTCGCTAAGGGCTTGGTCAGTTTCACTGTGTGAACAGGTTTTCGAATGGCGCCCCGCTATGGTGGTCTAGTGGCTAAGGTACTCGGCTGCTGACCCGCAGGTCGCGGGATCGAATCTCGGCTGCGGCGGCTGCATTTCCGATGGAGGCGGAAATGGTGTAGGCCCGTGTGCTCAGATTTGGGTGCACGTTAAAGAACCTCAGGTGGTCGAAATTTCCGGAGCCCTCCACTACGGCGTCTCTCATAATCATATGGTGGTTTTTGGGACGTTAAACCCCACATACCAACCAAGGTTTTCTAATGACGCAAGAGTTTCGTTCCTTGTCTAATGTTTCCAAATTTTTAAAGAAACTGGCATTTTCAATAAACCTGAGAATTTCCGCGCTATCTCCCCCATTAGCTCCGTTAAACTGTTTTTTTTTTTAGCGTTGTGTCAAAGTAAAGGTTCTAAATAGGCGAGAAAATGTGAGTGGCTCTGAAAAATTTGATTGAACATTTTTTTTTTTAGAAAACAAATATTGAACTCCTTCAGAACTCCCTGACGTCACCGTCTGCCGTGAGTACTAGAACGCGCAGTACGTCGTGAGATGACCCCTTCAGGACTAACGCGCGAAGGATGACGGGACGCGTATGATGGGAAGATACGTCCACATATAGAAACGTCTGGTAACCTGTCCACCTATGCCTGTTTAAACAAATCCGTCTTTCACTTTGTGCATAGTGCGTAACAAAAAAAAACAAAAAAAAACGCGGAAGAGAAGCTGCGCTACTTCCGCGATGTCGCAATGTGTGCTTTACGCAAAAAGGACTGTCAGTCAAGCGTTGAAGCAGCTTGTCGCTTAACTGTCGAATCGTCCATTTTCGTTTCTCCGGGGGCTCGGCTTGTCTTGGGTGTGTTCGCCGAGCGCATCATCATCGTCGTCGCCGTCGTCTCTCTACGGGGCGGATCCCCGCGCATTCCTCGTTTGGGTGGGTGTGGAGGTGTGCTATACGCGATATGGCACGTGCCTCGTATGCCATCATGTCTGATGGCTTGTCTCTTTTTTCTGTATACCGGTCGTGTCGGTTACGGTTCTTCCTGGAACGCGGCGTGTATGCTTTAAACGAAACGATAAGTATAAAACTCCGTCAAACGACGTTACGCCGTGTATCTGCTTATAGAGCGGCACGCCCTCTGTCCTCGCTTCGGCGCATTCCACGCAACGATGCCGGCCGCATGCGTACAAGCGACGTTTCGCCCGGCCTATTCGGTGGCCTCGAAGATCCGCGCGCGGCCGTCTATTTCGAAAGCCTGTGCGTTAGGTGCGCGCTTCGAACGGACGGCGTCGTTCTGTTGTTCTCGCCGTCTCAGTATAATAGTCTCTTCTACGTTATCGTCTCCGTTATCGTCTGCACTTCGTTTGTTTTTCATCTGTTCCCGCTTTTCTTGGGTTTTCTTTTCGCACGTTTATTCGCGTAGGGGAGTAATGGAGAGAAGCCATCAGTGACTCGCCTTCTTCCGTGTTTTTGCTTTTTTGTCTCTTTCCTTCTCTCGTGCCTGGCGGTAGTGGGGTGTCGTTATAGCGGGCCCAACATGAACGAAGCCTCGATGCGAGCAAATAAATGAAGAAAAAATGGCGAGTTTATTAAGTTCGAAACTGCCTTCAAAGGTAGAGCTTCACGGTCGCTTTTTCTTGTGGAAATTGTGCCGCGCTCCATTGAACTCGCGGCAATTGAAGCCTCTTGTTTTAAATCGCCGGACGCTATAGTGTGTTCGGACCGCTCCCGTCGTTGTGCTCAGTGAGCACGGTGTTATCGCCGTGCTCACTCCTTTCTTTGCTTCTTTATTTACTTCACCATGTCTCGGTTGCACCATCTTCAACATTTCTCGATTCTTCTCGGATCTGAGTCAATGGCGGAGCTGGCAGGCAACTGCCACATCCTGGCGATCTTCATGTAACCTTCCCATCATAACACTTTAAATTAACTCAAACCGAAACTTTCCTGTCACAACTCTTTGCTATGCTATATGCTAGGAGTTACTTGGCTCATACTCGCTTTAAGCGGCGCACACCCTCCAGCCTTCGTTCTACAACACCGGCCTTGTACTCCTAGCTTAACCATCTCCGCTGTTTAGAAAGACGCGTTGATCCGTTTTTGTTCGCACGTGTCTTCATCATCACTCTTAATATTCTCCACCGCTTGTTTTCGTCAAGCGTGAAAAAAAAAACGGATTGGTGCGTCAAACTAATAGAAGTCCATACAAACTGCAGTTGAGTAAGGGTACTCTAGATGGTGCTGTACCGCTAAACTCTGATTGGCTGCTGCGCGGGCTTTGCTTGGGTGCGCGGGGAACGAGTGCGCCTCTGTCTCCTGGATCGCCACCGTACGTGTCAGATCGTTGGTGGGGCATAGACGACGCGGGCGTGGAGGGCCGCGGTGGCGGCTCGTGCTCGTCGCCAGACGGATAGACACAGACAGTGGATGGATGATGGATAGATAGATAGATAGATAGATAGATAGATAGATAGATAGATAGATAGATAGATAGATAGATAGATAGATAGATAGATAGACAGACAGACAGACAGACAGACAGACAGACAGACAGACAGACAGACAGACAGACAGACACAGACAGACACAGACAGACAGACAGACAGACAGACAGACAGACAGACAGACAGACAGACAGATAGACAGATAGATAGATAGATAGATAGATAGATAGATAGATAGATAGATAGATAGATAGATAGACGGACGGACGGACGGACGGACGGACGGATGCTTCGCTCCACTCATCATTCACTTCGTGGATGTGATGTGAATTTTTCGTATCAGCTCATGAGGCGGCGCATTGCAGTGTCGAGGCACGGTTCGAGCTCGCTCCGTTCATGCATGTTTAATTTGTTGAGGCGTTTGTCTCGCTTCGTAATTACCCTCGGCAACAGCTCCGCACGAGCGTTCAGCAGAATCGCCGTGGTGGACGACAGCCTTAGCGCCTAGCTGTCAGCGTGTTTTATGGCGGAATTACTGTACCGCGCTAAGACGGCTGGCTGCGCGGTCGTTACGATGTGGCATGAAGATAAAACATTCTCGGGTAACTCGAGGCGTGGCTTTGTCTTTTGTTTCGTAGCGGTGTTTTGTTGTCAGCTGTGCTTTTTTTTTCTTTCTGGTGCTTTATCGCGCACATTCCCGCACGTGTCGACTGGAGTTCGCCTGCCTGTCGGCTTCCTGATAGGTTATCGTCGTTACAAACGCACTAAAGACTTGTCAGTTTTGTTTTGCGTGTATGTGCGTAGCCACGTGTTCTGCTGCTCACTTCTATGGAGAAAGCAAGCCCGTCAAAAAGAAAAGTTCGCCAGTAGACAGTTTCATGTAGGTTAAATTTTGTACGCCAAGTTTACGGACAGATAAGTGCCGTATGGTCTGTAAACTTCTTTGAGAGTGCGCACTACGACTATGTATTTTTTTTTCTGCAATGCAGCCAAAAACAATGCCGTAGTCCGTCAACTCCTTCGAGCTTGCGGACTGCTGAATCACTGGAGTGTAAACGAGGGCAGCCACGTTGGTGGCGCCACCTGACGGCGCTGAGATCAACCAGTCAAACATTTAACTCACTGTTTCTCATTTTCTGTCCGTAGTAGTATAGTTCTCGTAAAATCATAAAATGTTTGTACGTCTAACCGCGATTGACCGAAAAGACCAATGGCAGGATGCCGTGAACTTTTCACACCAGCCAGTCTTTACGTCACAGATTTTCACAACGTCCGCCAATGCATATACAACTTTTTATCGGTAAAATGGGATCGCGTTGTGTTCTGTGGCAGTTACACATTCAACGTGGCATGTTTCGCGAAAACCAATTTAGCCAACGCCACCGATATAAAGAACGAGGTATGTTACGTCGTAATGACGTATACCGGCGTTTGCGTTATTGGTTGGTTGGTATGTGGGGTTTTAACGTCCCAAAGCCACTATATGATTATGACAGACGCCGTAGTGGAGGGTCTCCGGAAATTTCGATGGGGTTCTTTAACGTGCATCCAAATCTGAGTACACGGGCCTACAACATTTCCGCCTCCATCGGAAACGCAGCCGCCGCAGCCGGGATTCGAAACCGCGCCCTGTAGGTCAGCAGCCGAGTACCTTAGCAACTAGACCACCGCGGCGGGGCTGCGTTATTGGTTGTAACACTTTGAAAGCGCCTTCAGAGCTTGGTTTCATTCTCTTCTAACGGTGATCTTGGGATCAAATTGCGAAGTCACCTTTGTCAAGAACAATTTGTGACTCTATAAACTGTTTCACTTTACAATTTTAATATCGTAACGCTTGAGTGGTCGGTCGAATTGCGAAGTACTCTAAATAGTGACCGCAGAAACGCTCTCTTTGTAGGTTGGGCTACGGTTGACCGTTACTATGGCGGTATGTGTACACCTTCCTCCATGCTGCATGGTATTAGTGCAACGTTGAGCTTAACCCGAAAGTGCGTCGGCTGGCCGTTGCATGTCGAGGTCGTGATAAGTGGGGCGCCGTATCTTTCTTGCTCGCCGTCTCATTCATGCGAACACGATGCCTACTTTGTAAATTTAGCCGGACCCTCTCTGGTCATCGTCGTGTTACGCGCAGCCACGGGCTCCATCCTCTGTAGCCATCAGGACTCCATCAGCATTATCAATCAACGTAGAGCAATAACTACAAAAAAAGGGGGAGGTGTGCAGTTGCACAGTGTTAAGATTAACGAAATTACATAAGTGAAGATTGTCTGAAATGGTCGAAGAAGGAAAGAAGCTCTCCAAGTGGGGTATCCACGCGGAATGCCAAAACGTGGGTGCGTAATCCCACGTTCGACTACCGTTTCTGTTTCTGTGCACATTTCACTTCCTTTCTTGATCTTATCGTCATTTCTACGAAGTTCTTAAGCTTATAATTTTTTATGCTTTTCATAGGCTGGTGTTTTCGTTATAGTTACATATCGCCTACTCTTTTTAAGCATGACAGTTTTTTATGCTGAAGTCCACCAGAATTTCAGTGACGTATTTCCGTCACGGAAGTGACGGAAGACAACAGTTGCTGGGCACGCTGCTCACTGTGCCACGGCCACATGCACTAGCGGCTTTACTAACGCACCTTTTTTTCCTTAGTTATTTCTGGCCGTAAAACTCAACCGACGCGACTCTGGCTGAAGGTAAGCGCGGGAAGAAGAGACAAAGCTTGCAGGGACATTTATTTGTTTATTTATCATAGTACCCACAGCGCCCGAGGGCATTACGGGGGGGAATACAAAATTTAAACGCTGAATACAGATACTCACGCTTCTACAACACAATAATAACGCAATTCATTGTGAACTATACGTAGCGGCACTTGGGGGGGGGGGGGGACAATACAAAGCAGGTTCACAATACCGCTTCGTTTCTACACATCCTCGCGAGTACGCTACCCTAGACCCTGAAGTAATCTTGAAGATACTTCATGTGAAGTAACCTCTGCCACTTCAGAAGGCAACCTCTTCTACCGCGCTATCGTCCTGGGGAAAAAAAAATGACATTTTAAATGCGTCAGTGTGGCAGAGCTTATTTCTCTTATCTTATTGGCATGATCTAGTCACTGTTAAACGTACGGGACATGAATGCAGCAAGCGCGGAGACGGGTCGATTGAAGAAACGTGGGAGATTTGCTGTGGGTGTTTATAGTCAAGCTGACGATCGTGACGACTTTCCTGCTGCGCGCTTTGCCGCTCTTAATTGCGTCGAACTTTATCGCGAACTCCACCACCTACCTGTCTAATCTTATCTATTTTTTTTCCTAATGCCGCACTTTTAATCATTGTCCGGCTACTGTGGTGACCCGAGCAAGCTCGGCAACACACGTGTTTGTTTCCTTATTTCTCTTTTTTAGCGCATGAGTGTTTCCTTTTTTTTTTTTTCGTCTCTTAGTGATTATTGTTGCCGGTGTCACCGGTGTTTTGCTGTTGCTATCTGCCGTTTGCTCTGTGCTGCACCATTGTATTCGGAATCACGCGTTGGTGACTGCTGAAATTTCGCTGGTTTTCGCCCGTACGTTTTCTCTGTGAGGAGTGGCCGTCATTGTTCCTGTTACCGTTTGTCTGTTTACGCGTGTTGTTGTCGCGCTGTCAGTTTATATCTAGTGCTGTTCTTGGCCCTATATACCCGCGTAGGTATAGTACGCGCATATCTCTGTGGAAATCTTTACACTTTAAGTCTATATCACACTTGTCTAAAGAGCAGTCGAGTTCGTAGCTGTGGATGCTGGCGCCATCCGCAGCTGCTACCTCGCGTTAACTGCAAGCGTCCGTTCGTGCTTGAATTACAGCACAATAACCCGTGAATAAGGTGTGGACCGCATTTGGTGTCGTGACGGCGGCTGAGACGGGCCGCCTGGCCTCTGCAGGCAAGTGATTCAGAGTTACAAGTTTATCAGAAACTGTACACTTTTGTCCTGACGTGTGCCGTATTTTGCTCGCATGTTATCAGGGCAGTTTTAGAACGGGCGCACTGCAGAGATAGTGTCCGTTAGGCGCAATACGTACCCGCAACTGTGGTGTGGTAGCTAAGGCACTCGGCTGCTGACCCGCAGGTCGCGGGATCGAATCCCGGCCGCGGCTGCCGTATTTTCGATGGAGGCGAAAATGCTTGAGACGCGTCTGCCTAACTTTGGGTGCACGTTAAACAACACCAGGTGGTCGAAATTTCCGGAGCCCTCCACTAGCGGCGTCAAAATCAGTATGATGGTTTTGAGACGTTAAACCACAACAAATGTTATTATTATTAGGCACGATATGGTGTTTACCTAACTTATCATACGGATGTCCTAGAAAAGTAGCGCATGGCTCTGTTGCAACAGTCGCTAGCGCAAGGCTTTGTGGATCCTATGGTAGAGCTGCTTATGAACTCTCGCTATCGTTGGGTGGAGCTGTCTGCATGTGCAGTACGTTAATGTTGACCAGTATTAGTTGGTCAACACAGTGCCTCTTGTGGTCTTTCTGACATCTTCCCCGCTAAAGCCATTACGATTCGATGTGCGAATAAAACAGAACGCGATATAATCCCCCTTCCTCTTTTCCCCTCCCCTCCCAACTGTCGGCGCATGCTCCTGGCCGTAAACATAAGTTGACGCTGCGTTTTCGACTCGGTGATCTTCGTTAAACGGGGGAGTTCGCTAAGAAAGGAATTTCGCTGTATCGAGTTTCTCTCCTTTTCGCGTGCTTTTCGCAGTCTGAAGGCTGGCAAGGTTTTCGGTTGCTTTGCGTCACGTGCGTGGACGTAACAGTGGGTACACTAACGCAATATTGCGCAGTCTATCTTCGAGTATACGTTTAACTTGTGCCAACCAACCCGAAGGAGTCCTTAATCGAGCTTGTATGCGCTGCACGCGAAGTTTACACGCGCAACGCGCTGCTTGGTGGCTTATGCGGGGACCGTAAAGAGAGAAACTCCGTTAGCGCACGCGCAGACGATTCTCTCCTCCTCCTCCTCCTCCTCGGTGTCCCAGTTACACACATTGTAGCGCGACCGTGACCTTCCCAGGAGGCGTGACGGTTCCTCTCCGATTCATTTGCGTGCGCTCCTGCTGCCGCCGCCGCCGCACCTATACCGTCTTACGTGAAACTGTTCACTCTTTTTTTTCCCTCGCTTTTTCTTACGTTCGTACGGACGTACACAATCGTACGTACGTACGCATTCACGCGCTGCGAATCTTTTCCTCTCTCACCGCACGTCTCTTTTTTTTCTCAAGCTCGGCTGCCGCATTCTTATGGGGCTTTTCTGAGTTCGCACGGGGGAGCATTCCAGAACGCGCGTCGCACTCGCTGTGCCTTCGTACGCCGGTCGTTTCGATTTTTCTTTGTGTTCTCTTTCGGGACGAGCCGTGCGGCCCCCCTCCTGTTTTCTTGTTTTATTTTAGTTTATGCGTAGCGGTTTCGCCTGCTTCTGCGCTGTTATTTACTCGTGTAGTTGTTTTGTTTTTATTTTTTTCTTTGGTTTCGCTGCTGCTATGTCTTGTACGGTGAGAGCGTGGAGTATTCGTCCTACGTGAACGACGACATTGCGCAACCCTTTTCTTTTTTTTTCTCCGACACGCTTTTTCTTGCGGTCGCAGCGTCTCGCGGTTTCCTTTCGATTTTTTTGTATATTGTTGATTCCTGCAGTATTTACTTCCAGTGCCTCACGCCGTGCGTATACTAGACCGCGTGCTTGTGAAGTGCCTCTGCTGCGCGAAGTGCCTGAACTTCACGGCGACTACGACTACGACGACGATTTTATATACCGTTGCTGATTGATGATGCTTTTCATGCTGCTGCCATACGCAGTCTAGTAGACTGCTGATTAATCGGATCTTTATATATATATATATATATATATATATATATATATATATATATATATATATATATAATGTGTGTGTGTGTGACTGCGCAAGGTTGCTCATTGTGCGTTTGTGCTGCCGGCTCTATGTGATGTAGTTAGCACCCCAGCCAGAACACTTGAGAAGTATGCATTGGCCATTCGTCACATATGTATAGCGCTCGTAGAGATGTCCGCCGTTCTACGATCGAATTATAGTGAGTTGTTGTAACGTTTCCGCTAACGAACTGTCCTCGGCGTATAGCCGGCAAACCCGGCACCCGCAAACATTAAGTTCATTTAACAGACTAAAACTATCTTCTGTTCCACTGGTGTTACAGAACTGACGGCTGATCCGAAGGTCGCGGGATCGAATCCCACGTGCGTAGATTTTAGGTGCACTCTAAGTAGTCCGGGTGATCGAAAATTCCCGCGGAGCCTTTCACTATGGCGCCTCTTGTAATCGTACCGTGCCCCTCCGCGGTGGTCTAGTAGCTGAGGTACTCGGCTGCTGACCCGCAGGTCGCGGGATCGAATCCCGGCTGTGGCGGCTGCATTTTCGATGGAGGCGGAAATGTTGAAGGCCCGTGTGCTCAGATTTGGGTGCACGTTAAAGAAACTCAGGTGGTCGAAATTTCCGGAGCCCTACCACTACGGCGTCTCTCATAATTATATGCTGGTTTTGGGACGTTGAACCCCACAAATCATCAATCAGTCAATCAGTAATCATGAAACGTTACTACAACGACAGGAGAAGTTGGGAGGAGGGGATGGTGAAATGATGAGAAGTTGAAAACGAAGACGTTTTCGCGGAGGCCAGTGTTTCGACAAGACGACTCGTCTTCATCAGGACTATACTTGTACCTTGTGGGCAGGAGACGTGGTAGCGTTTGAGCAAGAGCTGCGGCTTTTTCTTTGAGTATACAATGGGCAGTCGGAGTACTACATGCATCTTTGCTGTTCCGTTGATGGCCTCGCGCTTTCCTCCTGCCTGCTTTGTTTTTGTTTGTTTGTTCTTCTATTCGCCTTCCGTGGTTGGATTGACCCGATTGCAACACGGTGCGCTGCTCGCTTTGTATTCAATCAATCAATCAATCAGTTTATTATCATGTCATAAAAGGATGTTACAGGGAGTAAAATATACAAAAGAGAGCGATTTCGTGTTCGATCCGCGTTATTGTGGCCCGGCGGAGAATGGCTACCGGCGTGCGTAAAATAAGTAACTATATGAAAACGAGACGCAGCGAAATATAAACAAACAGATAAATATTGCTTTGCCACGCGTGGTGCAATGGCTGATATGAAAAGGAAGTACGCCGCCATCGATATATAAGCGAATCCCCCTCCTCCCCCACGCGGACACTTTTTCCGTGGATGCGGTTTCATGTTGTTTCCGGTGTACGGGTGCTCGTTGTATACCGCGTTTTTTCGGACCTAAGCACCCTTGCCAAGCGCACAGCCTGTTTGCGATTCGGCTTTTGCCGCTTAGGGTTTTTGCGCGTGGATGACGCCTGCCGTAGTCTTGGTGACCTTTGGCTGGCCGCAAAGGCGAAACGGTGTAGAAAACGAAAAGTATGGAGTTTTTTTCATTTCATTTATTGTACCCTCAGGGCTTTACAGCATTGCAGAGGGGAGCGGGCACTGACGAACAATGTTAAAGAAAAGAATACATAGAGAATACACTAGAACATTATTAAACACTGGAAAGCAACTATTATCAACTGGAACTATGTTATACAGCCAGTAGATTATACAAGAAAACTAACTACAAAATCAAACGTTTACATTTCCAACACCACATTTTGTGGTGTGTGCGTGCTCTATACGTAGTGAAGTAGCATTATTCAAGGTATACCGTGCTGTAACATGTAATCAATCGAATGCTTTGAAGAGGTAATTGATGCCAAGTCCGGGTATAAATTTGTGCCAAATATTAGGATGAAATGCTGTGTCAGTGCGAATTATGAGGTGTAATTAATGAGTCGCTTATAACAGTTACTGCTGCCGTTTTACGTCCGAAAACCACGATGTGTGTACGGAAGACGCGGTTGAAGAGGCCTTTGTCAATTTTCATCATCAGGTGTTTGTTAACGTTACAGGTAAAAATTCAAATGCGCGGGCCTCCTTAAATTTCGCTTCCGTCGTAATGCGGCCAGTGTGACGGTTGCGCTACGGTTTGATTCGGCTCTGTTAATAGTGAGACCTCATTAATACGTTCTCGGGCGTGGTAAAAAGTGCAGTCCAAGAAAACGTAAAATATCCACTAAGACATCGCGCGGTTTCACTTGATAACAATATTGCAAACGTTGGCACAGGAAATTCTACGAAATCGAAATGTTCTAAGTTAGAACATTTCAAGATAATAGATAGATAGATAGATAGATAGATAGATAGATAGATAGATAGATAGATAGATAGATAGATAGATAGATAGATAGATAGATAGATAGATAGATAGTGTGATCCCTACTATGATGCATATTGGTACTGTAAGCGAACTATCCAGTGATCAGTCAGCCTTTTGTGTGCCTCTCCGCTTAAATTCGACGCGAGGTGGTATGTTTGCTTCTTTGCTGTCTTTCTTAATGCCCCGCAGTCTTGGTTGAGCCGGCGTCTCTCCTCCGAAAAGGCTGTAGTTGTAGATGGCCGCGGCGTGGTGCATCCGAGAAAGCCCACACGTTCCCGCCGGACTCGGCTTCGATCAATTTCTGCTTCCTGGCTTACTTTTCTTTCCCGCTGCCTAAAACTCCGGGGCATTGCTTGGAATACGATATGAGAATACGCCTTCTCCTCTCGTCCTTCATTCCCTTCTTATATATCGTCTCTGTTCCGTCAAGCTTGGCCTGTCGTTCGTTATAGGTTGGCTTGCGTGGGGATTGATTTGTTCAAGAGCACATCTACGACACGCACGCACGAATTCTTAAATGCCACAAGCGTTGAAACTTGCGCGGACATACGTAGCCACAGTTTTGAAGGACGAACTGACACGCACGCACACACACACGCACACACACACACGCACGCACACACATGCCGAATGTGCAAAACGTTGAAACGACTCGCACACAGGTATAGACACATATCCAAGGTGCTGAAAAACAGATGCACGCACACACACACACACACATGTCCAAAGTGTTTAAAATGCACGTACGCAAGCGTTGAAGCCCGCAGATACTTGCACATACCCAAAATGTCGATAAGGACACACACTCACACACACCTACCCGAAGCGCTGGACACACGGGCACTACCATGCGCACCGAATGCATTGAAGGGCGCAATCTTGCATATACATAGCTTTGAAGGACACTGACACATATACACTTAAAAGGCTACTACCACTTTTTTTTTTGCAGGTGAATTTGCTTCGTCATACAAATCTCCTGCATACAGAGACGGCTCTCAGCAACTTGGAGGCTCAGCAAAATCTGACATGATATTCGTTTCTAATATTAGTCATTTTTTCCTAGGCGTACCCACCGACATCGACACTAGCTTGATGTCAGGCTCCGCTACTAGTCCTGGTGACTTCACGCTGCAGTTTAACTAGTTCAGATGACATCGGGTACCGAAACTTCCAGAACGGCCGACGAGGAACGTGCGAAAGCGCGCGAGATCCGTGCGTGGCCTCCGAGCTTACCGCGTCGCTTCGATCTCTGAGCTCGTTCGCGCCTAGGCGGCGCTCTTGTTTAGCCTGAGCTTCGGTTTCGTTATCGGGCGCTGTGGTTTTGCCTATCTCCCGACCGCGGCGCGACCGTCGCTAGGGTGTAGCTGGGGCGTTGCCGTAGCCGGCCAAAGCCGCGTATCCGCGGCGCTAGCTGCCGCTGCGCGCGCTTAACGTGCGCTGCGCATGTGCCGCCCTCTATGCGGCGCCCGCAGAGTCCTTGCTGCGGTTGAGAGAGAGGAGGAAGAGCGCATCGCGTTTCTTCTCTCTTTCTCACCCCAACAACCTCCTCGCGCATTTCGGAGGCGTTGCTTTTTTTTTTCCCCGACTTCATTTCATCGGCGGTGCGTATCTAGCGGGCTCTGCTTGCTGCTGCTATCCGATCGACTGACTGCCTTCAGAACAAGCAGGCTGTGCGCGCCGTGTGGTACCGTTGCGGTGTGGTGTCAAGTGCCGCTGCCTTCGCTTAGCCGCTAGCGACGAGTTACTGCTTGACCACTCTTTTGTTTCTCTATTGGATCGGTTGCCCCCCCTCAGTCTCTTCGAGTGCAAAACCCTCCTCCTCAGCGGCTGCTGCGAAGGAAACGAAGCGTCGGAATTCCGTTCCCCTTCGATCACGAAGACGGCCGTGTCTGTTTCGAGTGCTTGTGCGTTGGTTTGCCCTTGCGTGTGTGCGTGCGGGCGCGCTGAAGTTTCCCGTCGCATCAGCGCGCACTTCCGATCCTTAAAGGAGACGACAGCATCGTGGGGAGGAGCTGCCAACCGCTACGTTGTCTTCATCTCGATTCGGCTGGTGGCGATTTCCCCGTGTGTTTCCCGATTTCTGTTCCTTTCAAAACGAGAAATGACCAATGGCGCCTTCGCCTCGCGCTTCGGCGTATCCGACGGCAGCGTGCCGCCGTTCTTCGTCGGAGACCGCCGCCGATGCTAGCGCTGACCGCTGGCCGAAGGCGGCGACCCTGAGGCGGACGTTTGGAGCTGAAGACAGCGTTGTCGTCGTCGTCTGCGACTCCGGCGTCGTCGTCGTAGCGTTGCCAGCCTTCGCCGCCGACGCTCTGAGATGGGCGAACGCCGCGCTAAGACGGTGTCGAGGAGCCGCAGTGCCTTTAGCCTACGAGGTAATCACGTGAAAGTCTCTTTTCGTCTCTTAACTTTGCGGTGCTACACTGTTAAAGGGAGCACACGAAGTTTCGTCACCGTTACCGAATGTACTAGCGCTGAGGTGTTGCGGGAGTGCGTAGGCGAAGTTTTGCATGCGAAGGAATGTCTGCTCACATTAAATGTGCACTAATTGTTCAGTTGCGTCGATTTTAGTTACGGCTGACTGTCACCGTATGGAGTGCACCCGCCGTAGTAGCTTGCACGTACGGTCTCGCCCTGCCGAGCTCGAGGTCGCGGGTTTGACTCCCGGCACCGTCTCATTTCGATGGGGGCTAGATGCCGGAGAACGTCGGTGTACTTAGATGTAGGTGAACTTTAAAGGACACTAGGGGGCCGAAATTTAAGCCGGAGCTCTACACTGCTTTGTCCCTCTAATGTAATTTTAGGCTGTTAACCTCTAGCAATCATTTTATCGCCTTCGGAGTGTACATCACTTTCCACTCGTGCGTCTGCTGTGCTCGTTAACCATAATGTCACGCTAATGTCAAGGTCAGCGGTGGCACGCCAGACTTGTTGCCGCTGTGAGACTAGGTGGCGAGTGCTTGCGTCTGTGGTGTCCGGCGATTGGGTTGCCTTGGCCGGCGATGAATCGCCCGAGTTAAACGTGAGTCATCTCGCGCGTTCCGCGAAGAGCGCTGAACCCTTCGATGGATGGAGAGTGGTAAGGTGTCTTGGGTTATTCCCACTGTTTATTCCCGCGTTCGTCTTTTGTTGTCCGTGGTAGGTGGCGTTCGCACGCGATGCTATACTTCGCTACAGCGTAATTAACACAAGCTCCGCCCACTCTTCTGTCTAAAAATAATTTGCATGGGCATTTCAGCCAATCACATTTATCTTGTGTTTCAGATTGCTAATTTACCCGTGCAGACACACGTTTGTGTCGCTTGTTTTAAGTCGAGAGATTGAAAGTGCTGCGTCAGTGCACTGCATCGCCAAAGGCCGATTACCGCGCGTGGGGCCATAAACTGGTTCGTGAGATCATGATAGTGATGTACGTTAACAACAAAAAAAGTGTTCATCCTGGTTTGATTGCGAAGGCACTGGTTATGTTGGCCGGTGTATTGCAGGGTAATTGAAATCGCCACCTATTATTAAGAGGCAGTCCAGAAACCTTTTAGTAGCCAGCTCAAGTGCTTCGTTGAATATTTCAGTGAAATTCGGACGGCAGTGTGGCCGACAGCAGACACCGAAAACACTCCTCAAATGACCGAATTTAAGCGAGACACAGAGGGCCTCTAGAGGAGGGTAGACTACAATGATAGACGGCTCATAGTTATCCCTAAAGGAACACTAAAGTCAACTATTAGGTCGACGATGATTGTTGAAATGGTGGTCCAGAAGCCATTTTAGTGCTCCGCGACGGGTTAACGCACTTCAAATTACACGCCTCAAGAAGCGGACCCACTCACGTCACTGTTGCCATGCGCAACGTCGCTCGGCTTTACCGCGCTAGTAGCAGCAGTAGCAACGGCACGGCCATTGATCAATTTCCCGCCATCGGCTTGGAGATTGCAGACGCTTTTGTTCCAACTGCGCCCCGCTAGATGGCACCACCTGTCCCGTGTAACCACGCGAAAATCGAATTTTTGAACCACTCGTGCCGTTCCCCATAGTAACGTCCGGCGGTTCTTTTTTCCATGAATCAAACGGAAACGAACAAGCATTTTATTGCGTCTCCTAATGCATGGAACGTTCTTTACTTAGTGCAGTTTGACTACTTGTGATTAATTGTAGGCGGTCCGTCTGATGTCATCGGGATCATTTTAAAAATGTCCTACTGTGGCGCTTGTGTTCTTGTGCATTTACTTCATTTCTCGCTAAGTAGGGCACTGTTCTTGATAATATTGTTGCTTTAGATGTTGTCATACATTGAACTTTCACTCTGACGTGAATTGTTATTTACTTTAGTGTCTCTCTAACTGCTGTGAGAACACCGCCGCCGCCAGATGAAAACAGTCCTATGGTCACTACTGTGGATATCATCAGAAAGCCATGTGTTTCGTGCCAAGAATAATATCTGATGAAAGTAGAATGAATGATCGCTTTCAGTAGTGAGTCAAGTCTCGGAAAAGTACTGCGAAAGTTGGCCAAGAGCAGCGATATGGGGCTTGCATTAGTCTGCTCGTGGTGTGTATCTCAGCGTCTATATAGCTGCCGATTGCGGTGAAACCTGTTTCTCTCCAGACAAACAGCATTTTTTTTTTTTCGCGGGCAGTGCGAACAGCTGGCGAGGGCAAGGGCGTTTGCCTCTCCTCACAAGGTCACACTAATAACAATTTTTCACGTGCACACATTCGCTTTCGGTAGCCACAAAAATTATTCTGATATACACTCTAAAAAAAAAAGAGCGAGTAAAAAAAGGTGTCTTTTTGTCCCACAACAATAATCGTCATCTATATTGCGTTCCATCCTTGCGCTATCGTCCCGCGCCCGGTATACATTCCGGTCACGATCGACATGCCTATTATCAGGCTTACATTGCATTCTCGATATAGGAAAAGTGGCCAGCGCCGAGTTTTCAAGAAAGGAAGCGCACGCAAGCCTGATGACGATTATTGTTGTGGGACAAAAAGACACCCTTTTTACTCGATATTTTTTTTAGAGTGTAGTTGGTGGTAGTGGCGTGGAGGCGATACACTTTTCGTGTCATCTTGCTGACAAAGCGTGCCATCGCGGAAAATTTTGCGCACGTCACGCGAAGACACAGCGATGAACTTTGCACGGACCAGCGCAGTTTAACGTGTGACCTATCCCATAAAAGAACACACACACACATGTGTATAATGTGACGGACGCGTGGCTCACACATGCACCTTGAAGACGCATGTGTTGGTAATGCTTCCATCGCATTGTATGCTGATGAAATTAAATGCTTAATACGATGTGATTGTGCATCGGTTTTCCTATTGGTTTTATTGTCCGCTGTGCCCATGCGCTATGATTGAGCCGCGGGTAGGAGGTTTATGTGCAGTCTGTTTCATACATAGGGGAAATCTTGGGAGTGCATGGCATCGCGATGCGGCCAGCGCTGCAGTTCGCGCGCCGGCAGCAGTTTGCGCATGCGCAGGTGCTTTGAGGAGCGTGCTATTGAACCGCATCTTCTGCGACGGCTGTGCGCGCTGCCCCCATTGTCTGGCAGGCAGCATGCCGATCTCGTCGTTGATGCGGGAACTAGGCTGATGTTCTGTACTAAACGTTGTGCGATGCCAACTTTTCAAAAGCCTTCGTTGGCGATAATTGGCTTCTAGAAACATTTAAGGCAGCATACCTTGTTTGCTCTTTCGAAACGCCGTGGGGCTGTGTGAGTTCACGTACGTTTTTCTTTTTCTTTGCGTGTCAACCGCAGTACTCTTCGATGGGGAACGCAATAACGACCGATTGATATGTGGGGGTTAACGTCCCAAAACCACGATATGATTATGAGAGACGCCGTAGTGGATGGCTCCCGAAATTTCGACCACTTGGGGTTCTTCAACGTGCACCCAAATGTGAGCATACGGCCCTCCTACATTTCCGCCTCTACCGGAAATGCAGCCGCCGCAGCCGGGGTTCGATCCCGTGACCTGCGGGTCAGCAGCCGAGTATACTCAGCCACTAAACCACCGTGGCAAGGCGAACACAATAATGAGCACGTACCGTTCGTGGAATTTATTTCACGCCCCACCCCCACCCCCCCCAAAAAAGAAAGAAGACAAATATTCTTCAGTGACTGGCTGTCCTGCAGCCGTGCGGATTCAACACAATAAAACAAATGAGAATGATAAGTCAAGGAATGCTGTAGGGTATGATAATGACCTGAACGTGCTTTTTTCTCAATGCCATTTCTGCACTTGAGGGAGCGCTTACTCGGCGGCGCCGAAATGCACGCGTGAAGCTTCCAACTTCACTTGTCATGCCCTTGTCATGCCCTTGTCATGTCACTTGTCATGACTTCACTTCCAAACCATGTCATGCCCCAGTGCCAGCAATGACAGCGCTCATTTTGGGACGGCAGTGAGGCGTACTGTGACACGATCAGAAAAGTTGGCCCCGTGCCTGCATGCTTCACTGCAAATGTCGTCGAAACACGAGTCTTAATTGCGTCTGGAGAGAGTGAATAAAATGTTTATTTCCTGTTCTGCGCGAGAAAAATCGGTGAATTGTATTCTGGGGGCGCGGCGCTAGAGTGCCTTTATCCGTGCAGGGATGACGAACGAGCGCGTCAAGGCACGTGAGACACGAGCGCTATCTGGCAGTCATCGTCGAAACCGAAGGCGCGCCTGTCTCGGAGGCGATAAAATGTAGAACGCAAAGCGACGGGCAGGTGCAAAGCGTTGGAAACACTTGCCTTTTTTGTGCATAGCGTTGCATTGTCAGCGCAGCGTGATAAACGCTATGGTCCCTAGAATTACGTATGTATGCTTTCTCTAGTATAAAGAGACCCATACAAAATATCGACGTATGGTTATGGTGCATCGGATATGCGCAATAATAGCTTTTTTGAATTACAATCGCACAAGTATGAACGCTGAAACTTGAGCAGTATTGGTGTAGGTGCTGCGGATAGGGTTGGATTTTAGCCGTTTGGGGGCCATTGTTTCGTTGGACAAACGGACAAATGTGCAGACGGACCAAAATTTTTGCGTCGAAGTACGTCAAAAAGAGACTATATCGTCTTTTAATAACTCGCCCGAGTTCCCGCTGCCTGACAATGAGGCCAGCACGCGGCGCCGTAGCCGACGACGCTTTTCAGCCGTTCAACGTAATTCCCCTGAAGCGTCTGCGCATGCGCGAATCTGCTGCCGGTACGAGATATCCCCCAAAGTGTGAAACAGATTGTACGTGTTTTTTTTTTTAATAAAAGTCGGTCTGTATGCGCTGGTCCTCGGGAAGTTTTTTCTGTTCGTGTGGTGCTCGCAATTGTTTTTTTCCACTAGCTACCTCACCATAGCTACCTTGTTCAACCCCCCCTACACATCCCCTCGCTGTGACAATAGTAAAAAGATATCTACCTTGAAATGCAGATCCAATACTTTTTTCCACTCATTCTTTCCAAAAACAATAAGAGAGTGGAACAGCTTAAGTGACGACTTGGTTAATATAACAAATAATGATTTATTTTTTTCTATGCTGTGAAATTCTTGCATTATGTATGGTCAGTGTGTATGAAAATGTATTTTGTGATGCATTATTATGTTCTGATAAATGTGGTGGTGGTTCTTTTTTATTTTTATGCATTTTGCTACGAATTCCTTTGTACTGACTGTTTTTTGTCCCCCCCCCCCCCCCTACGTAATGCCTATATGGCGACGTAGGTACTCTGTACATAAATAAATAAATGCGTAGCCGAACAGACCACCAGCTCGCGGTCTTTCCGTCACATTCAAGGCGTGCCACTCACGAAAGGGAAAACTCGTGTATGGTGTACTAGATATCCGGGAGTAATTGACACGTCCTTGAACGCAACCGGCACCGAAAAAAAAACAAAAAACTATAGGAGAGGAGTAAAATTGCCCCTTGTCGTGGCGAATCTCCCTGTCGATTGCCGGGAGAGGGAGTAAAATTACTCCCCCTCGGGCTAAAGTCCCCCCACCCCCACTCCTCGATGGCGTGGTCATGCAAAAGAAAAAAGTAGGCCCGGTGTTACCAGCTCCTGGAGCGGTATAAGAGACAAGGGCGAAATCGTGAGGCGTCTCTATCCGATAACGCTGTTGTGACTTTCGTTTAATCGTCTCTGTCGAAATCGTGTGCCGTGTAGCGATGTGTCGCATGTTCCCGAGGTAGCCACGCGTTGCTAATTGAGACATTCTGCACCGAACGAAGCGTTTCAAAAAGTTGTTCATCGGTAGGGAAAGTGTGTGGCGTGCTGATACGGGCACCGCAGACACAGAAGTTCACCACCACAGAAGTTTCCGAGCTACTATCTCGTGTATTCCTATGGGAGCGTGGCCTGGAACTTCTGACCCTGTAGATTTCGGAAACAAACGTTGGGCAAACTTTCGAAATTGAAAAATAAATGAATTAAATATACTAACACACGAATAACAATACTTGAACAGTAGCACATAAACAAATTTGCAACCGAACTGTTACTCTTCGACAAAATATTAAATCTTTTCTATATAAGTATTGTGTGTTCATATGCGACGCGCCGGTGCCGATTCTAAAGACGCGCATATGAGGTGGCAGATAGAAGCGACGTTAGAGGAGGGGTCATTCGACTACGTCGTATAGCGAGTTGCCTTGAGGAATCCAGGTTATATATATATTCTACATTCCCTTCAGGCCGCGCCTACGGGGGGAGAAAGGGAGGGAAAAGACGGGAAAGGGTGTGTAGTTGCGCTCTGGAATCTGTCCTTCCATCTGCCGGGGCCGGCTCTTCGCGCTCCGATGCTTCTCCCGACCCATCTGCGGAGATTGCCTGCCTGCCTGCTGGCTCGCCTACTTTGCAAGGCGTAAATCTCGGCCGAGGGGCGGGCCAGGCGTGCGAGGACCTCCAAACTAACGGCCCGCGTCCCAAAAAAATGTGTGCTTAGGTACATACTGTTGTGACCGGACCAAAAGCGGGGGCCTGTCGACTTGGCAGAAGCAGACATCCCCAGGTTTTACGCTGTTTAAATTCTAGTGGTGTGGATGAAGTGATATTGTCTCGCGGGATCAAATCTCGGCGGCGGCTGCATTTCCGATGCAGGCGGAAATGTTGTAGGCCCGTGTGCGCAGATTTGGGTGCACGTTAAAGAACCCCAGGCAGTCGAAATTTCCGGAACCCTCCACTACGGCGTCTCTCATAATCATATGGTGGTTTAGGGACGCTAAACCCCACCAATCAATCAATCAATCAATCAATCAATTGAAGTTACATTGCCACTGGAGTAGCTGGGAAAGGGGAGGGGGCCGGCAAAGAGTCCCAATGTGGTGAATCACACCGACAGAGTGACGTGAAGGGGGAGTCTAGTGAAAGAGAACGAAGAGGATGAAATTGTCTTGGATTGTGTTGGCCCGAGTTGCTCTTGCACGTTTCATTGGATGTTTATTGGTCACAAAATGGTATCTCGAGTTGTGAATGTCGTGTTGCCCTCATTATTAGTGCTTTTTTTTTTTTTGGTATCGCAAATAGCCCGAAGTTGGCAGATACGAGGTCTGCGCACCTTGGTTGCCCTGGCATGATTGCTGACTCTTTCTCGTTATACGAAATGTATCGTTGACGATGGAGGCGGAAATGTTGTAGGCCCGTGTGCTCAGATTTGGGTGCACGTTAAAGAACCCCAGGTAGTCGAAATTTCCGGAGCCCTCCACTACGGCGTCTCTCATGATCATATAGTGGTTTTGGGACGTTAAACACCACATGTCAATCAATCAAATGTATCGTTGAGCATATCGAGGCGTCTTACACACTGCGCAAGCCAGTCGTTGTCCGTGATAATAGTCGTCATCGCGGCTACGGCGCACGCAAATGCCGCCAACAGACAAGACGTTTACCTTAAGAAGCTTCCACCTTACAATATTTCGAATTTGCATGTGTGCGTGTGTGTACGCGCACGCAAACATGCACGAACATTTATGTGGGGTGCGGTTGAACCCCTTCAACATCCAAAAGGAGTTCTGAACGCAGGACCCCCCCCCCCCCCCTCAGTGGGGTTTAAAGCAATCGAGATCAGAACGTACCTCAGGCTTCGTCTGACCTCCCCTCCCCCTATTCTTTGTACTGGCGTGACACCGCTTGGAAGTGGTCCGCCTTAATCTACCTTTAACACGTATTTGGAATGTTTGACATTCGATCCTTTTCAGCTCCTATATTTGAAACGTGCACTACCGTTTGACCGGTTTTCGAGGATAATCAATAGCACAACGCAATAACTCCAATGGGAAACCCATGCTGTGGTTTTAATTTTTATCCTAAGATAAAACCTATATTTATTAAACATGGCCGCCATGGCGAGCTGTATGTGTGGCCTTCTTGTGTGATTTTTTTTTATTACGCCACAACTATTCGCGTAGCTCATTCTGTTGGTGCTACAATAGCTGCGATAGCTATTGCAATAGCTGAGCAATAGGTCTGAGCCGTGTTCAACAATAGCTGAGCCGATAGGTCGTGGGTTCGATACCGGCCGTGGTGCTTGCATTTTCGATGGAGCTGAATTGCTGGAGACCCGTGTTCTCTGCGGTGTGTTTTTCAGCGCGTTAACTAACACCAGATGGTCAAAATCGACCTATTCCGCCACCATGGCGTCCTCCATAACAATATCCTGGTTTTGGTGCGTAAAATTCTGGATACTATTATTATTACTAATACAAAGAAGAGCCGGCTGGCCAGATCGCAATTTTTATAAGCTCTCTGTGTATATATATATATATATATATATATATATATATATATATATATATATATATATATATATAATATGTGTGTGTGTGATGTAGTTAGTCATACATATCATGATATTTAATCATGTTATCACGTACCATCGGGAGTTTTTTCGTCCAGTGACATGCATCAACTGGCTTGCTTTAGTTTCCTATGTTAAAAAAAAAACAGGCCTCCTCATTTCCTATCAATGAATGATATGTGGGGTTTAACGTCCCAAAACCACCATATGATTATGAAAGACGCCATAGTGGAAGGCTCTGGAAATTTCGACCACGTGGGGTTATTTATCCTGCGCCGAAATCTTAGCACACGGGCCAACATTTCCGCCTCCATCGGAAATGCAGCTGCCGCAGCCGGGGTTCGATCCCGCGACTTGCGGGTCAGCAGCCGAGTACCTTAGCCACTAGAACACCGCGGTGGGGCTCTTTTCATATCAAGAACGATGACGTGTCGTGCTGATAGCGCGTGCATTGTCCATGACCTGAATTCCTTTTGCGTCGTCTTCGCGCCTCGGGGAAGCGCACGCAAGATATGATTATTGCTTAGGACAAAAGGACACCCTAATACACCTTTGGTCTTTTCTGTTTAGATCCCAAGAGTACCTTAAGCTTGCCAGTCCTATCAGTCGGTCAGTTCTTAAGTGTGATTTTACTTACAAAACGGATAAAAAAAGTTTTTTTATCTCTATTACTCTTATCTTAATCGAAGTTGTTGTCGCGGTGTTTTTCTATTTTGTAATTTAGTCGTAGCCGTGAGATAAATTAGCTGTTATTACAGTACACATCATTTTTAGTGTTGTTCGCAAGGCATGTCAATCTTATTTGGCCGTATCTATTTATCTATCTCATCTGTCTCGTCAATGGTAGTTTTTACAGGTGTCGAAACACTTGATTGATTCACATTAGTGTTGCAGTCGGCTGTGAAAATGGCGTTCGCATCTTCGCGCAATAATCGACCCGTGAAGAAGAAAAAAAATACAAAAAGCAACGAGAAATAAAATAAAACCCGATAAAGCCCACCAGGCTCTCGCTGACGTTAATTTTGTTACGCCTGAACCTTCTATTATTTTTTTTTTCTCGTAAACAATCTGATAAAGGCATTGAGGCATCGACCCCCGACGTCGCGTTAAGCCGGATACCTTTTTTTTTTTCTTTATTAGCGTTAAGCCGCATACCGTGCACGCAACGCTGGCGAGGGGAAAGTCGTGTAATCCCGTTTAGGCCCGATATCGCACGCAACAAGGGGGGTGAGGAAAAGGGGAGGAGGGAGGTCAGAAAGAAGGGTCAAGGCGTGGTCAGGTCTCTTGTAGTAGAGAGCTGGAGAGGGCAACCGACTACTACGACCCCAAACGAGGGCAGCCGCACGACTGACCCCCCTCCACTTTCCTTCGAGTTGCCTTGTATCGTCGCGCAAGTGCGTGTGCTCTCATCTCATCTCGTCCGCGGGAAAATGTCTTTTTCGGGCAACTTACCCTTCTCTCCTATTCCCTTTCCCCCTTCGCCCTCCCCCCCTCCTAATTTAACCGACGATGCTGCAGAGAGCGCGAGTATTATTGATCGCGTGCGGACTTCGGGCCACTTCTGTATGCGTGTTTGGTTTGTGTGGGCGTGCGTCACCGCTCTACCGCTTTCTCTCGTGCCGTGCTTAAACCTTCCCACCCTCTCCCTCCTCCGGGCCGACGGCGTGTTTGCCTGTTGCGCAACAAATGACGCAGTTATGCCCCGTCTGCGGCTGGGCGGCGGCGCATCGTCTGCTCCCGCACTTCTGCTTCGCCGCCGCGCTCGCGCCTTCGCTAAGCTGGGTTAGCGTGTGAAGCCCTGTACCGCTTTCTTGTCTTTCTTTTCGCTAATCACTTGTTGTCTGTTGCGTCAGTGACTCGTTTCGCGTATGCCGAGTCTTTTTTTTTTTTTCCTTCTTCCGTTAACGTGCTTATGTGTATAGTGAACCGTGATCTGTCGTGGGTGGTGTCGTTTTCTTCTCACAGAGGAAAGCCGCTCCAAGCTGGCTGTATTTTTTATCTTATTCACGAATCAAAATCACTACTTTGATCGTGTATGAGATGTTGCTACGTCAAAACCGCGTGACTTCAATAAAACTAAACCGCGAGTTGTCGCGTGTTGAATCGTGTTTTGCGTAACATTTGCTGTAAACTGCCGCACAGCCATGCTTCCCGTCGTCCGGAGATCGCGTCAGGGTTTTCCTTCATATTTATTTTTAAGCTGGCTCGCATGACGATCGAAAACACGAGCTATGAAGAGCGAAGCACCTGGGAAACCATCTGCTTTCCCCGGATTCGTTTAATTTTTGCGTCATGTTGTTTTCCCATGTCGCTGCATGTGTGTCATTTGCGAGTTGCGGAGTTTAAAAAATAACGACGTAGTTGAAAGTGGCGTGTTGGCGTTTTGCGAGCAGCTTGAGACTGTTTGCGTCGTGAATTTAGCTTTGCTGTGTGCCTGGAGGCGGCCTTGTAGCTTCGCTTCAGATTGTAATCAAAGTCGTTGCCTTTTTCCAATGTTTTCGTCGGTCCTCTCGTGATATAGTCGCTCGACCGAAGGTTGGTCCACCAGCCGAAACGTTAATAGACAGGTTCAGTTGCGCGTCCGCAGCAGCAGTACGAAAGTAGCCTCCCATTGCGAAAGGCTGGCAGGCTGCATCCATATGGCGACTGCGGACGCGCAACTGTATCTCGCTAATAAGTCACGTTTCATGTGTGCGTCTGTCTCTTCGATCACCTTATGTACGGAAGCCATTGGTCTTCATGACTATATATATATATATATATATATATATATATATATATATATATATATATATATATATATATAAGGTCATTAAGATCGATGGTCTTCATAGCCGTGTGTGTGTGTGTGTGTGTGTGTGCGCGTGCGTAGGCGCACCACGTCACAGATAACCATACTGGTGCGTGAAGTCGCAAGAATTTTTATTGTAGCCTGACATCACGATAGTGTCTAGCCATACTGGTGCGCGAGGATGGGTATAGCGCGAGAACCGAACGACGACAAAGAGACAAGAAGGACACCATCGTCGTCGTTTTGTTCTCGCACTATAACCATCGTTGTGTCATACCAACCAGGCCAAACTGCCACACTTCTACGGTGCGTGAAGTCACAAAAATTTTATGCTCTAGCCTGACGTCACGACAGTGTCCACATACCAGCAGGTTCCCCGTTTGTCTATTCTAATCTGTAAATAAAACATCACCATTTACAGAATTTTTACACTCGCTCAGAGCCATCTCTATATTCATAATTGTATGGTGGAGTAAACTCGGCTTCGAACATTGATGTCACATCATCACGTTGTTCTAACACGTAAGTTTTGGTGACAGAGGCCGCAGTGGCTTTGACATCAGTCTGTATTGTTTGGCTGTTTTCGCTAGTAAAACCCCATATTTTAGCCTTAGATTTAACAGTCAGGCTCGAAGCAAAAGAAAATTTAAATTTGCATAACTTCTCCCAACTGCAGCCAAATAATACATGCTTAATATACGAAATAAAAAAAAGTGAAATGCAACCGCCACTCCCACCCCACCCCATAACAAACTTATGTGTGAAAGCAGGCATGAATTTCTTTTACTGTACTCAAGGCCAATCGTGCGATATACAGGTATGCCATTTTTAATCATTTTCGGCAGTTACCGTAAGGTTTTGTTTTGCTTTTTAGACTTTATAGGCTAACTGTTTGCTGAAGTTAGCATTCTATTCAGCTTGCTAACGTCAAGACACATCAAAAAAGTTTTTCGCCTCTGCATGACACGATAATGTAGCGTTACGTTTTGCCCGTCAATTTCCGGGTAGTTAAAAATCGCAAAAAGAAGAATGCTGGCATTCGGATAAGGTGAAGTAAGCTTTTGACTAGTGTTTTTCAGATGACGTGGAAATTTCGGATATGTTTGCAGGGGAGCCTGTAGCAGGCGCCAAGTAGCGCTGCTAAAATGTGCGTACGACACGGCAGTAGCTGTGGGCCCTTGATACTCTGTGCTGGCTTTGGCGGCTGCTGTTTTGGACAGTAGCTTTTGGGCACTTCTCAAGCTGCCTCTAGAGAGCAGCTTTTATCTACAGCTGTGCTTCAATGCAGTGATGAAAAATAAGCATTGTTGTTTATGTTGGAGTGATCTTTTTCGGGCACATAAATCATATTGGGTTGTAGCGATTTTTTTTTTTTGCGCTGTCCCTTCTTGGCCTGGCTGTGCTCATTTCATTGTATTCTGAATCAGCCAGCCGTAGTAGGCTTTTTTTTTTTAATGAATCGAAGATGGACGGGATGCAGGGCTTTCACCTGTTTTCCAAAATATTCCGGTTCGAATTTCGAACAGCCTGCTATCGTGTCCAAAGGGCATGCGCAGACGTAAAGGGACGAGAGCTGTAATTTCGCCCCGCCACGCGCTGCTGCCCAGGAAACAAAAAGCCCCCTGCGCGATTGATTGACCTCAAAGTGTGAATGGTGTGCCTTCTCAGCCCATATTTTTTGTGTGTGTTTGCTTGGGGGGGGGGGGGGTCGTTTATTCTTGTTTGTCATTTTTTCTGTCAACTGGTTTTGATTGCAGCCGCTCAGCGATTCACCGTCGACATTATTCCGTTATTACCTGCCACAATGATTTGGGGTATGCTTTTTGGACTGCTGACAATAAGGTCGCGGGATCGAATTGCGGTCGCTTTTCCGATGGAGGCGAAGGTGTACTTAAATTTAGGCACACGCGAAGGAACCCCAAGCGGTCAAAGTTTCTGAAGTCTTCCACTACGGAGTTCCTCCTAATCATAGTGTGGTTTTTGGGATGACAAACCCCAATACTAATAATAATAATAATAATAATAATAATAATAATAATAATAATAATATGTTATTTGTGAAAAGTATTAAGGTGCAATTCGCTAAACAAGAGTTACCACTTTTCCTACATCTTTTCTTTTTTTTAAAAGTGGTTTTCGACACAAAAATCTTCAAAAATCAAATCCAAAGCTCTCATTTTACTGAATTATGTGCTGGTAGGTGTAAGTGTGCCCTGAAAAGAGTGTTTACGTTTTTGAAAGCTAGTTTTGGTTGCTATTGCTCTTTGATGTCTCTTCAGGGTAGGGGGTGCTCTCCTCGTGCGTGAATTGGGGCAGCTGACGCCGAACCTGGCCTCAGAGACAGCAGCACCACGTAGGTCATCCGTGAGGCAGTTATGTGCAGTAACATGTGGCGAGAGGGCGCACGCACCGCCTTTTTCTCCAGCTTCTCTAGCAGCTACTGGCCGCTAGCTCACAGTTTCTACAACAATGCACGGTACTAAAGGTTGCAGGGGAGGGGAAGAGGGGGGCTTTGCACATATCTTGCTAGATAACTGGCTAATAGCAGCAGTCCATCAGATGCATCTTTGTGATACAAGTAGAAGTGCTACACGAAATAGGCAAAGCCTCAAGTGAAATGGGGGGGGGGGTTGACTGTTAAGGCTATTGCAGGCAGCTGTTTTCTGTGGCAACAACCAGGAGATAGTGTTTTTGTGTGGCGTCATTGTCTCAGAGCATGAATGGAAGAACTGTGGTACTTACAGCCCCCCTCTAGCGAGCGATAAGACAGGAATTTTATTCCGTTCCCGTTCATCTCTGCGGCTGTAACAGGCAACATTCTAGAACGAACATCATGTTTACTCTGAAGTTTGCTCCCGGATTTTTGCCTGGTGATTGGCTGGCAGCAGCAGTAGCCAATCGGGCACTTTTGGGATACACGCTGCATTCTTTTATTGTGACTGAGCACAAGTTTGAGGTTCTGCACGAAATGGGAGAAGCCCAGAGTGAAAGAGGTAGGGTGGGGGTGTTGTGGCTCGTTAAAGCAATCGCGAGGCAGCTGTCTTTTGTCACAACAAACATCGGAACGCCTGCCAGGGGGGTGTTTTATAGTGTGGGGTCATTGCTGCAGAATGTGAATGGAACGGCGGTGGTATTTACAGCCTTCCCCCCCTTCCGTCCTTTCATTCGTCCTCGGTTTGTTTTCATAGCTCCATGCATGCGGCAGCCATCTGCTTCAGGCCCGTTTCGCTTTACCAAGTGCATGCCACTGTTCCTAGAAGATTCGTAAACAAAAAAAAAAAAATGGAGAGCTGCCACGCATGCTGGGTTTAATGACCCTCGCATAGCTGGGGCTTCAACTCTCTGCTGACTCTGTCTAGCTTTACAGGTAGGTTTGACATCGCAGCATGAGTGATGTAGCGGAGCAGTACGGAAATGCTGTGTGTCATTCAGGTTTTCTTGCTGCCTGTCACTGTTGTTTACATTATAATAATAGTTGATGTCATTGGTGGTCACCAAAGACAGGTCTAAACTGCTTGACGAGTTTCTTTACCTTGATTTCACAGCATCTATGGCACGTCAAAGGAACTCTGAAGCGATCATTTCCAGAGGTTCACATGCATGTGCTGTCTGGCTATGTGGTAATTCATGCCATAAAAGTGGTAGAGGAGTTATTGCAAATCAGTTTTGGAGACATTCGTCTTGAAATTAGTGTAATTAGGCTTATGACACTGTACAAGCCATCAATCCACAGCGCTGGGAACTTAAAGTATATTCCAAGTGTTGCGATCAGTCATCTTATTTTATGCAAACAGGGCTGCAAATAGTGCCCGCCCAATGCCTTGTGGCACTCGTTCAACTTGTATTTGCATAGGCTTTTGTTAGTGTGGTTCTTAGCATTGTGGTACATTTGTGAAGCTTATCATTTTATGCATGCTGTTTTAATTGTAGTAAAGGTGTACTACCAGAAGTGCAATGCAGCTTCACATACAATGCTTGGTGAGGGGATGTCAGTTCAGTCAGTCAATTTCTATTGCTTATGATACATAGAATAGTGCATTAATAAACATATGCTGTCATGTGTCTATTATAGGACATGAATTAGAAATGTAACATTCAGCATATTACATTACGCCTGACACATTACCCATTACCTGTCACGGTTTTTTTATGATTGCGGTGCTCAGCTTCAGATCCAATAAGACTCCCTGCTGATTGTTCAGCGAACTGGGAGCGCGGGGGTAAACATGGACACAAAGCAAAGAGGAGGCACACAGCACGAGCGCTCAACTAAAAACTGGTTTAATCTCACGTTCGAAGGACATATAAGTACACAAGGGTGCACATGTCAACAGGAATAAGATGATAGTGTGAGCAGCAAGCATGGCGTTCATTCGAAGCACTTGTCTACGAATTATCTATATAGTTAAACTCACTGTCAAGTAGTGATAATGACGGATGGCTGATAAATGATGAATATGAATTACTAACTAGCCCACTTTTCCGTCCTATTGCAAGACTCCCTGCCACAAGGGTAACATTTCGATAGAGGGGAAATGCGAAAGGTTCCCGAAGTGTTCGATTTCGAGGCGTGTTTAAGAAAGTCAGGTGGTCGAAACCCCATAGCCCTCCGCTGATACGCACGTCTCTCATTGCCTGAATCTCATGGGGTAGATGTCGAATCCCATAAAGGAGTTTAACCTGTTATGTGATGTATCGCACACCTTTTCGTCCCCTTTACTTTCTTCGCATTTGTATTGTAACTGCTACAAATAGTGTCCCCTCTTCGTTTTCTAGCATTATTGTCTGATAGTTTACATTGATAGGACTTCTGTCATTTGTGACGGGTGATTGGATGTTGAATGGATGTTGTCATTTATGAGCACTTTACACATTACGGCCTTTTGGTGCAGCCAAATTTCTTGACATTGACCAGTTGTTGCACCGAAGTATGGAAATAAGTACACTTGTTTCAGCTGGCTTGCTGGTAATCTCATTTCATTAACACATATCTGTTTTGCAAGGTTGCTGATGAAGTAAAGCTATGCTTTGGCTTTCATCACTTCATACGAGCTTCCGTTGAAATGGTATATAATCGGGCGATGGAATTTCGGACGGAAAAACAAGTTGCTGAATGTTGTTGCAAAAGCACACCATCGAGTCATCGTAACTGGCAGGCAGCCAGGGAGGCAAGCTAGCTACCTATGTGAGCTTATCAAAACAAGACTGGCTATAGCAGGAACAGTTTCTTTTAAATAATATTGGGCCAGCATTGCTATTAGTATTGTGTGTAGACGGTATGCAGGGTTAAATACAATGACTCTGTCCAAGATCCTCCTATATCAGGCTGTATTACATGTCTAATTGCTAGAAAAAAAATTGCAATACATTTTCTAGGGCATATTACCAATGCCTGCATGAGTATACTACAAAAAAGGTGTTTCGTTATTTAGATTTGACTGCACCTGACCCCACCGCGGTGGTCTAGCGGCTAAGGTACTCGGCTACTGGCCCGCAAGTCGCGGGATCGAATCGCGGCTGCGGCAGCTGCACTTCCAATAGAGGCGGAAATGTTGTAGGCCCGTATGCTCAGATTTGGGCACAACCCCAGGTGGTCGAAATTTCTAGAGCCCTCCACTACGGCGTCTCTCATGATCATATGGTGGTTTTCGAATGTTAAACCCCACATATCAAGACTTGACCGCACCTGTCTTAGATAGTCTGTGTCTGCTGTTCTGGGATATTGATCATGTGCACCTGCACTTGTGATTGGTGTGAAAACGATGCAATAACCAATCATAGAAGCCCCTCATTACATAAATGTGCCTTTGATGAGCCTTAGCAGTGGCTTAGATGCTATACGTCGAACTGTCATCGCATGTTTGTGGGTTCCGTGACCATTAGGGTCAGCCGTGTTTTGATGTTGACATTTGACAATGCTTTAGTGGTTTAAATTGGGTCTGAGAAACTCTTAGGGTTGAGATTTCTTTTATATAGTATCTGGAAAACTCTATTCCATGACAGACTATTTTGGAACCGGGAAACCACACCCCGAAAATCATTCGTGTTCAAGAACTTTTTTGAGGCCCTCCTGTACGACATGCCGCTGTGCGATTTATTAGTTCAGAAATTGTAAAATTGTGAGGTACAGTAGACAGAGCAAAGACACGCAGCGGATTACTGTTTTTAGCTTTTAAATTCACTATATAAATGAAAAGATTTGAGAATTTGAGTCTTGCACAAGGGCTCTTAGGTGGGCGAGTTTGTCCATTAACGTTCATTAAACGCACAGCGCTGTGTCCCGTGTGGTACAAAATCTCTTAATTCACGCTGCTCTGTCGTAATGGGTATTGCACGATGCAGTGTTCTTGATCAGAACTGTCTTCCTCTCCAGTTTACTACATAGTGCGTCTTTTTTTTTTTTTTGCCTCTGTGTAGGTCCCAAGTGCGGGAACAGTAACATGAGGACTGGCTCGCTGGGCTCCAACTCTCGGCTTCCGCACGGTGCCAGCAGCGGCGGGGGCGGCTCGAGCGGCGTGGTGGAGGTGAGCAAGCATGCCAGCAGGCTGGCCACCCTGAGCCGCCTCTTCAAGCCCTGGAAGTGGAAGCGGAAAAAGAAGAGTGACAAGTTCGAGCAGACCTCACGCAGTGAGTCTTCCTCTGCGTCCTTTCCTTGTCGTTTCCGTTTGGGAGTCGGTTACATACTGTATATGGTTGCATATTACATTAGACTATAACATACCGTATCCGATTAGAACCTAAGAATGAGTGTCGGCTCTGCCCACATTCATCGCTGTCCCTCCCTCAGAATGTAATTTCAATAAATGCTCCATCCATGAGCGCTTGCTCATTTCCATGATGTCAAGAACTGCTCGAGTGTTTCAAATAGTTGACTTTCCCATATGGAAACACGTTTCTGTTGCCGGCTTTACATCAAAACTTTAAGGGCCTGGCAAATTTCATCAGGGGTTTTGATGTCCCTGCTCTACGAAACATGAACTTTTTATGTCTTGATACGGGAGGGGGGGGGGGGGTGAGGCAAAGTATTTACATCGGTCGAGAAAAGGTACTTTTGGTTTAAACAGAAACCAGCTAACCTTGCCGTCTTTCACAACTAAAAGGCAGGCGTGCCATGGTTTTGCGGGCGGAGCCTGCGTTTCTTCTCATGTTATAACCGAGCATAGAGATTACTACTAGTTTTGGTGGTTTATAGGACAGGGTTTTGTTAGAATGTGTCACTATGGACACAAAGTGAAGCACGGATGACGAAAATCAAAACTGCGCTCAGCGTCAATTTTAGTTCTTTGTTTCCTGTTGTGTGCCATCTTAACACCCTAGTTATGCAGTTAACCTTAAGTGCGCATTGAGAGAGTGCGCTTTGCAGCAAGTGTTCAGACATCGTCACGAGAGAACACTTTGTGGCACTTACTGCAGAACGAACTTGCCGGCGAGTGGTTTCATCAAACACTCTGCTGCATCGTTTTTGTGGCCTCAGTAGCAGTGGCTTGCAAATAAACTGATACAAAAAACAGTTTCATTACCCAATTGTGACACTGCGTCCTCATTTGGAGACAGGACTTTTGCTATTTTTGTGCACTGTCAGTCGGTACACGACTGCAAACACTGAGCTAAAGTTGAATTAAGCAATCTTGTTCCTTTATGACTCTATTAATTAAAATATTTGCTACAAACAATCACTTTCGTAGGGGAAGTGACGTATTTGAAGAGACATTGTACCTGGAACATTTTAGCGGGGATTTCAAGATTGTTTTTACCATTTAGGAATTTTTCGCTGTCAACAGATAACTGTCACATGTAGTTAAAATGGGTTATTGAATTTCGTTTATCAAGAATTACAGCACGGCTGACTGTACAATAACCTTATAGTTATTTATGCTGTAGCTTCAATGAATTGCTATAGCACCCACTAATTCATTCTAAAAGTTCCACCTGCTTTGACTTAGTTCTCCAAAACCTTAGCATCAAGTTTTGTTAATTTTGTGCATTTGTAGGAAGTAAATCATTGTGTGTTGCAAAGGTTTATAACCAGTTTATTCTTTTTTTTTTCGTCTTTTCTCCCGTTTCTTTTTTGAAACATGACTGCAGCCTTGGAGCGCAAAATTTCAATGCGAGCCACAAAAGAAGAGCTCATCCAGCGGGGTGTCCTGCTCTCTGACCGTGAGCTTGGAAGCCCCACGCAGAAAGGTGAGGCCTGCCGCATGTCGCACGCAGCTTGTTGGAACATTCAATTCGGCTTTTCTAGTAGCATGTCTCTCCAATCGCCAAGCACGTAATATCTATTTCATTAGCTTACCTTACAACTTGGCCCACGAAGCAGTATTGCCTGTTTCTTTTTGTACTTATTGTCAACAATGAAAGTTCACAGACCACACAAGCACATACTTAATCTGCCTGTTTGTGCCGTCTGGTGGTGGGCTACCTATCATCTGCTGCGCTGGGCTGGCAGTGGGCATTCTTGTTTTTTATTGATGTATTGGCTTTCTACTGTTAGTTCTCTGCTTTCACCTAGTGTTTATCTGCAGTATGACAGTCGTACTCCTATTTCGATTGCAGAATCACAGCAATCGCTGCATGCTGTTGGACAGTCTATGTGCATAACTTTTGGTAACAGTTGTGCTAATAAACTGCTCTCATGACAAAAGCAAGTGGCCACGTCTGCCAAAGAGCAAATCGCATTGAAAAAAGAAATGTGGAAAATTTTATGCCCCGCATAAAAAATAGCGAGGCCATCGTTGAGGGAGTGATGCGTATTTAGCCTAGCGCTGCGGTCGACGGCACCAACGTAGCAGAAATGTCTCAAAAAGGCTCTTCCCGTGTGCTCGCGTGGTACGTGAACTGATGTGGTTGACTGTAAGCTTTGTCATCTCGCCACAGCTATTCCCTTCACTTCGAGTTTTAGGCATATGTTGCAAGTCGCACAAGCGCGTAGCGAGTGGTAGCTTCAGCTAGTACGTTAAGTGAACAGAGCTTCTTGACGACACCGCGAGGTGCAGTTGTGTCACAAGGCAACAATTGTGATTGTTCGTTCACGTGGTTCTTTTAAACCCTCCGCGAGGCATGTTCTTATCGGGAACATTATGGACATTTTCGGTTGGAAAGTGTTCGGTAGTTGGTACTTAGCTTAACTTGTGCCTAAAAAGGACCGTGATGATTATGGGTAAAGATACGAAATTACACCTCATGAATTCTTACTTGTGAAAGTCTATTCCGCATGAGCCGAGCAGTTTTCGTTTGCAGCTATTGGTATGCCAAGGAGCTGCTAGGCGCAAGCGTTATGCTGAACTTAATATAGATATTTTAATTGGTTCGTGTAGCAGCTTTACAGATTTGTTAGGTCTTTAATGACTTGCATTACATTTAAAAAACGTAATAGAGACTGTAGGTGTCATATTTAAATGCAGCGCTTCGACAAATGGGCTTTGAATAGCAAGATTAACAGATGTAGAATCGAAAATCTATGTGTAGATTTCCGATCAGTCAGGTTTGCAGTAGCGTTAAATTTTCATTAAGCAGCTATGCAGTGTTTGGCAGCCATGAAGACTTTCATAAAGTGTTTACAGGTTTCGTATCGGATTTTCTTACTTTCACAGCAGGTTATCGCTAGCAGAAGCAAAGATAGAAAGAACTCATGTTAGTGTCTATTTCAGCTATTACTTAATAAATAATAATAATACTAATTGTTAGTTCCATGAAAAGGGCATGGGTTATTGAATGGTCAACCATGAGTTGTCCTGAATGTGTGCATGGCTTCACATTATATGCATGCCATCACGCATGGCTATTCAGCAACTAACACTTTGCTGAGATGGCCTTGACATGCCCAAATTGTGTACCTAACCTAGCTTGTGAGTGTTTGTCGATCATTGCGAGCTCTATTTCGACAAAAGCGTGTTGTCTGAGTATGACCGAGGAGGCACTGGTAATCTGCGACTCTCTCGCTAGCATAAGCGCCGCGTCTCGTTTAGTATTTGGTGGTGGTGGTGGTGGTGGTAAATGCTTGTAGCACACTCGTTTTATAGCATTTGGCCTTCTGTATCTGAAAACTCAACCGTGTGTGACAAGCAGCAGTGATTGTGATAACGGAGGTGGTGACTGAGGTGGTGATGAGTGGGGTCTCAACTATGATGGGGATGGTGGTGGTATATGTATGCTGTGGCTTGTTCTGATGCACGCTCATTTTGACCACGATAGCTGTGTGCAAGCGGATAACATGACGGTGGTGGTCGTCTATTGCTAGACCTGTTTATTGTAAACGAAATGTCACGTCTTTGCACTCGAACTCCCAGTGCATTGTTTCATTACTCTGTGATGCTGGTGAATTGGGTTTCTCCTCACTTTCTGTTCTTGACAACACTGATGCCTAACATTTGCTGCTGTTTCAATGAGCTGGTCGGTCACACATATCAAGTGAATTTTCTCTACAAATGTGCAAGACCTGCTGTGAAATTTGGTACTTGCCAACTGGCAGCCTGCGTCGTAGATTTTTTCTCGCTATGTTGCACATTAGTGAAGCAAGCAATCTTAGCACGAGATTGTATGAAGAGAGTACGATTTTTGCAGTGTTTACGTATCTGTATTGTGATACGGCAACAAGCGTGTCGTGTCATCTTGTGCACCTCGATGGCCTACTGAGATGTATCGTGTATGCCTGTTTGTTTGCTCATATGTTAGACACTTTCGTCGCTCTCACTTTCTCCCATTCTTTCTCCTTCTCTGTGCGACCCTCTTTTTTATCTCGCAAATTCGACCTTACTGTTCAGTTTGGAAGACGTCGTTTGGATTGATCATTCTTGGAATGTCACGTCACACTACTGTTAGTCGTACAAAGCAGGGATGCAACGGCTGCGCCAGTTTGATACAAATCCTCATTTCTGCGCCAAAACCATGAAATTTGCTGAAATTGCGCCACGCTGTGCCAAAATGCTCGACCAGCTTCAGAATATCACTAATTGCACAACCCTAAGTAGCACTAATTTCAGCTAGAAATAGAGGCCATGTTGGTCACCTACAGTCTGTGTCAATCAATCAATTGAAGCACGCGTACCCTAACCCTAAACCACGGTGTCAGATATATTCTCATAGGTCAGGGCACTCGCGAGACGCGGTCAACCAGCTAAAGTAACAACGCCGCACCCCCATCGGTCCGCTGACCACAGCGGACACCTAACAGCGGGACGACGCAACTTCTGGACAGAAATGCGTGGCCGTAGTCGGCAAACGTGGCTATGGCGCGTTAGCAACTAGAGCTGGAAGTGCATACAGTGTTTTTCGCACACGAACGGAGTCGACGTGCTGCGAACGATGGCGTTGTCGGCGACCCTGTTGGTCACCATAGCAAAAGTGCATAGAACATTTTTCTGTCTCTGAGTTGCATTATTCGCGACGTCCCAGCTATGAATATCCGGTGCTGTCGCCAGATACGAGCACGTAGTTTGGTTACTTTATCTGGTGGAATGCAGCTGAGGAATTGTGGCCTAAACCCAATCCCATCGTGGAAAAAAAAAGGGGGTGTGGGGCGTAGCAACATTACGAAATTTCTTGGCCTTGCTCAGGGCAGAACACTGCTTAAGCCACCTTCGCCGCAGTACACCAGTGCCCTGCAGAAAAGCGTACTAAGATTCGGAAAGGGCTTTTGCACTATTCACACGACACAGCTCATTTTGTTCAGTTACTTATGCGTGTATATGCCACATAACTGTGAGTACTAGTATGATGTTTGAGTTCTAAACGTGTTACAGGCAATCATTTCGAGCATTGTATCACATTGCTGGAGCCTTTTTAAAAAAAAATCTCTGCACTAGTTGTTATTGTTTTTTTGGCCACCCCCTACTTCTATGTTTCGCTAATCCCCTGATTTTCAAGGTCTCCAGCTTGCTGGATCCACATCTGAATCCACAGAGTCTGTCAAAGTACTTAAAAGATGCACCAAATCATAATGTGGGCTTTATCATTGTTTGCTCGGTGGGGTGGTTCAAAATACTGCTTTTATTTTGAAATAGCAGTGCTGATAAATGGCTTGTACATACTTTTTTTTTTCTAAATGTAAGTTTTCCTTTTTTATACTGCTCTAAGTTTGGTCTTCTGCAATAAAAAATTGTATACTTTTTTTTTCTTTGGAACCTGCTCTAAATTTACATTTTACTGCTCCAAAAATTGCTCCGAATTCTATTTCTGCTGTTGCACCCCTGACAAACACGTTAAAACGTTCACCTGTTTCACGTTTCAGACAACCTGTGAGAGGGCAGTCAGTCTGTGTGGTTTCATGCCATGTCACATTGTACTTTGTAGCCCTTCTTTGTAGTACAAGTATCTTGGAGGATTAGATGGGTACTCAATGTAGATGCTATATTCGGTTGCTGTGCATCGTATGTTGAACGATAGCTTGTGACTTCAAATGGCCAGGAAAGACCGGGATGAGCGCTGACACAAATGCCAGCATCTTTCGGCGTAAGCGTGACAGTGGTACAATTGACAGAACTTTGTCTTTAGCTGTAAGAATATTGCAGGCACTTAATTGTAGCATATGCCATAGCATTTTGTAATTGTAGCATTTTTTTTTTTTGGTTGGTGAATTAGGCATAAAGAGGCCTGGGTCCATAGTTGCATAAGGCCTTGTATCGACAGCAAGTATCCCGGAACCAGTTGAGCTTCCATTGCAGGGGCCTGAAAACGTGGGACAGCATTTGGTTGGCAAAAATGTACCGCTCCCCTCCGTTTCCCATTGTACACATACAAAAGGAGCTGGTGCAAAATGCACTTTTGTTGCGGTGTTTTTTTTTTCTTTTTTCGTGCATATGGAAACGGTGCCTGTTACCGCATTTCTAGACAATACAAAAAGAAGTTAAAAATTATGCGAGTAGTAGTGTGAAAAACTTGGAATGGAAAAATTCTGAGAGTAGTAGTAGTAGTAGTAGTAGTAGTAGTAGTAGTAGTAGTAGTAGTAGTAGTAGTAGTAGTAGCAGCAGTAGCAGTAGCAGTAGTAGTGCAGAAACTTGGAATGGCTGTACTTATTTGCGAAAGCAGAGGAGACAACTGCGTCATGCATAGCACCCATTCTTCGGAGCTGTGAATGTTCGGAAAGTGGCCAACTGAACCAGGACATGGTGAAAACTTACCCACAAAACCACTCGTCTCTCGCGTAGTTTACATTTTCTACCAGCCTTGCTGTCTCTCCTCGTTGGCTGCTGGTTCAAGCTTTGGCTTACCGACCTGGCTAGCTTTAGTTTCTGCCTGACTGTAGTGTATTCACGGATTGAAACAGTAAAATTTAATTAGGGCTAAGTAGCACACCTAGTTCCATTTCTACAGTTCAGGTCATAGCGATATCATTTTGACTCTCGGCGCGTAGATCAGAGCCAACATTATCTTCAGAGACCCGCTTCGTTGGGACGTGGCATGGGGATCTCAAGCAATTGCACTACTGGTGGCTATACCGAAAAAAAAATTACGGCATATTCACGGGGTGAATGATGATGAATGGGCGAAGCTCCGGAGGGATTCATCGGTAAACTGTGAATCTTCCGTGTAATTCGCCCAGTCGATCATCATGTAAAGACGTGAGAAACGCTGTGTGTGTATATACACAAATCAACTTTTATTTGTTCTTAGACCATGAATGGCTTGCGATGTCCCTTGCCTCGCGCGCTCGCACATCGGGATTCTGTCTGCGAGCACGCGCTGCTGCCGCCTTGCGCTCTCTCCGCTGTGCAGCCTTATCCATCCGGCGACTCCGAGCGCGCGCCAACAGTGAACGGATTTTATTACAAGCTCCCTCTAGCGTACGTCGCCGCACTAAATCGAACGATTGCCTTCAACCAATGACACGCGCCATATGTGGCATCATTCCTATTTTATAAGATCTCGCGTCTTTCATCAACTACAAATACCGCTTTCTAGTTTATAACATCGTGCATCTTTTCATCATCAGCTATAAGTACCACCATCTAGTAAACACTACAAGAACTAAACGAGAGGTGGCTACATACAGGAGACGGTACCGCCATCTAGTGAACACTGCAAGAACTAAACTAGATGTGGCTACATATAGGGGACGGTACCGCCATCTAGTGAACACTGCAAGAACTAAACTAGAGGTGGCTACATACAGGCTACAGGGGACGCACAGCCCACGCCCTAAGGAGCTTCGCCCCTAAAATTGTCGCATTTGAATCCATGAGTACTGTACATTTAGAATCTGTGGGGCACCACTTGCAGCACCTGCAGTGGAAATGTGGTGCACCTCAGAAGGAACAGGCCAATGAAAGATGCGTAGAAACACTGGAGTTAGCCCACAAAGAAAAGCAAAATGGGTCGTACAAGCTGAGTCGCACTTGGCACACTTCTACTGCTGGCCTCACCTTCAAAGCATCGCGACACCTTTCTCCATTCATTTCTCTAGTCCTTTTCTTTCTTTTATCATTTTTTTTCTTACCCCTCTCTTCACCCCTGAACTAACCATGCGCAGCTCCGGAAAAACAGACCTGGCAGTGACAGCAACATAGTCACGCGCTCCTTTTAAATAACCAGCCCCGGAGGACGTTCTTGGGGGAGGTGGGTGGCATTAGCCGAGACTTCGAATTGTTGCCCTTGCCTCACCTGTGTGTTGCTGACTTGGCAGTTGGCTGTTCCCATAACTCCTCCCTTTCCCTTGGCCTCAATCACTTTCTAGGTGCATCCATTTTCTTCTTTAAGATTGGTTCACTGTCTTCAGAGTATTTAGGGCTGGAGATGCCCCAAATTGATTAAGCAAATTGTCGCAGTTGCTGCCGCGTTTTGCTGGAGAAGCTTGAACTTTGTTTCGTACATGATTTTTCCACTCTCAACGTTTACAAAGCCTTTTTGCTTTGTCCCGCTCAGGAATTTGGCTGTGAAACCAACCTCTCATTAGAGAAAGTCCGAGGAGATGTTTATTCAGCAACAGTTAACGGCAGCTCAATCTGTACCTCGCCTTATGCTGGCCCTTCGATGGGGTCTCTCCACTTAAATTCTCCTTTGTTATTTCAAAAGGGTGCTTAACGGGGGCAAGGTACGGATAACTCCCAAGCAGGCTCTGTTGGGCGGAACTGTGCGGGTGAACAGAAAGGTCAAGGTGTGCACTTTGCAGAGGTCGCAAGAATAGCGGGTGACGGAAGACGAGCGAGCTTCTAGCACTCTGCCCTCAACACCTCATTGGTTGGCAGCCTCAAAAGCGGTGCCAGTTTCCTTATCCTTTTGGTGTCCGCAGAAGTGCTTACTACAAAGCTTGGAAAACGGTACCTGGCGCACGTTAACACGTCTTTTTTTTTTTGCCTACCGTTTTAATTTCAGCGGTATTCACGTCAAACTTCATTTGTGCTGGCACAAAAAACAGGCACTACTCCTGTGCACCCTTTCTCTTTCCTTCTTTCCCTTCCTCTCGAGCTGCTGATGGCCGCGAGCTGCATCTTTTTTAGTCTTTTTCCACAACCGTGCCTCTGCTGTCTGTTCCACGCGTGCCAGCGCTTCTAACAAACGATCGCTCCCTTGGCGCTGGCTGCCCTCCCTCCCCACCCTCTACGTCCTCATTTGCGGGTTCTCCCCCACTCACCTTGACTCAATGGGTTATTTTTGGGGCTGCATACCTCTGGCATCATGGCCCTCTCCTTCTCCTCTGCCTCCCTCGCTACCTCCACTCTGCTCGCAAATCGTTGACGACGTGGCTCCTTCCGGCGCACTCGAGATTCCAGAGGGCTCTCCTTCGGAAGGTGTCTTGTTGGGCAGCTGTGTGCTTTCTTTTTGTCTTTACAACCCAACTCACTAGAGTGCACAGCCATTGCACCCGTTACGCACCGTCCTGTCGCCGACGATTTCGAGGCCTTTTGCCCCATTTGTTGCGGTGCCTTCGCGAGTGTTGTGTCGTTCGCACCTAACACGCTTCATCGACGTGGGGCGGTGCGTGCCTGTATTTTTGTGCTCTTTGGACGGGCTCGAAACTTGTTCGAGGAGCCAAGTATGTGACGCCGTTGAGGATTACGGCTAGCCCCCATCCTTCGGCATGCTGAACGGAGGCGGGCAGTTTTGCAAGAAGACCATGGGTAGGCCAATCTTTCTCTGTCTGTTTTTGTTCTTTTTTCATTTCTGGTTAACCCTCGTAGCCTGTGTCCATCACTCCCCACGTTTGACTTCAGTCATTCTTTAGTTGCACCCCTCCTGTCCATTCACTATTACTAAAAATAGATTCATGCCAATAGAGGCAGCTGTCTTCTTCTTTGTTTACTTCCCCCCCCCCCCCCCCCCGCAATGCTCTTGATCTTGACACATTTCCATCTTCAACATAGTTGATGTGCTTTGTGTGATTTAGTTTATTAGTTTTTTGTGACAGCCTGAAACTTTAGAGAACATTTCTGGCATTCCCTATCACCATGCAGTTGAGATTGTGGTACCCCACTTTGTTCATCGCTGTGTTTTTCTCGCATAGTTGATGCATTTGGTGCAACGACGGCATCGTGTAGTGTTTCTTCAGCTTGACCGTTCGTCTTGCTGATGGAGAGCGTGCATGCTTCAACATTTGTCACGCTGCCGTCTGATTGCCTGGTATAAAATGGTGGCTTGCAGCGGCTATCTGGTGCCAGATCTGTCTTGGCACTGGGCCGGTCTCCTCGGTTTTTCGCATCGTCACCTCATTTCTCGCTCTCAACAATCCGTAGCTTGAGAAGTGCTTCATCATCTCCGGTGCAATTCTGAATGCGTCTGTTTTCTTGGTGTTTAATGTAGCAATTGACGGTACTGTTTGTAGCTTTTTCTACGAATGAAAAACTTTACCGTCTCACAAGTTAGTAAATAGTTTTGATAGTTAAGTATGGGACTGAATCATTTATAATGTGTGAGCAAGCTTGTTCATAAAGCAGTTTGGAAGAACAGAGCTATGGCTAGCTTTTTATTTCTTTGTGCACGTTTCAATCGATAAAGTTCTACATCACTCGGTGTTAAGAATGTCGGAAGCTAGAAGGCTCAGGTAATTTAATCACGAGAATACACTTACAAATGTGTGATCTACAATATTTAGCGAAAATTATTCGCATAAATGTGGAAGTACAGCTCAATGACAGATGACATGCCAGATCACAATGACCATTTGCCGCAATTCTGCATTAGCTCATTTCTGCTTGGCCTCTGCTTTTTCTCTTGGCCTCTGCAGGTCACTGCTTTAGCTACCCACCCAGCTTATTCGTGTAGTTTAGCACACAAGCCCTTGGAATCATTTGTAGTGGTGTGTGAACATTCAAAAGTTTCAAACAACGAATCAAATAGGGCTCTATCCGATTGGGCATTCGAATCAAATAATGCATATTGAAAGTATTAAAAAGTATTTTTCAAATAATTATCGTGCAATCAGCACGGACGGAGGAACCACGAAGGAACAATATGCTAAAAAAGGGAGGCATTGTTTTTCGTGCTTCATTTATTTATTGAATAGCCAAGATTGGCACTATATCGACCCTAAATTAATCCTTGGGTAAAGGTGTTGTTTTAAACTTTAGTTTTACTATGTGAAAGTGTCCTCGCTCCGCTCTCATAATCATGAAAGTCACTGTAATGTTGATTCATGGTATATTGTTTAACATTTATCTCTCGGTCATATGTAAGAGCTGGTGACAAAGGACCACATTTAATACCTAAGTAGTGGCTCTATTTCAGCACGTAGCTACAAGATACCTCAAAGGCTGTAGCCACTGCTGTATGCAAACTTAGCTCATTTTACGTAATTGAGGTATTTTCATTGGTTAAATATAATCCTGACATTTCTTTTTTGTTGTTGAAGTTTGTAAATACTTGTGTGAAGCGCAAGCTTTTGGACCTGTAGGGCTATGTTGCGGATAGCTGCTGTACTGTACAAGTATTATTCGAATCAATTTGTATTTGGTTCGGTTTCAAAAATTAATTTTTCGCACACCCCTAACCATTTGGCCTCTTGTGCTTCAGTGATTTATTGTTCGCGACTCCTTCCATGTCTGCGTATTGCAGCTTTTCTTGCAGTTCATATCCATATTTTTTTTTTTTTGTACATAAAAAAAAAAAGCTCTCTCACATGTTGCCTCTAAAAGTTTGTAAAGCTCTAGCTTTTGTTTTACTTCAGCCCTAGAAATTTCTCCTCTGTCTCGTCTTTCTTTTTTTTATGCGGTTTACTGTTTTCAGCGTGAACCGTATTTAATGCTTTAAAAAAGGCAGTGCTTCTTACAAAGTCGGAAAAAGTTGATTTTGCCATCAGGTCCCTTCTTCCTTTTATCCTTCATCTGATCTTTCGTTGTCATTGCCATTGTGATAAACCACGTTGTAATTGCACACCTATCAAGTCTCCCGGATTTTCCGGGAGACTTTGCGATTTCGACCAGCTCTCTTGTTTGTAAAATCCGAGAGACTCCGCGATTTCGACCAGCTCTCTTGTTTGTACGGTTGTTCGGAAAGACCTCCCGGAAATCGAAATTTCTGTGCGTGATCCAGCCGCATTAAAAAAATTGCAGCTCAAATCAATGCAGGCTTTTTGACAACCCATCGCATTTTATTGGACACGAATTTAGGAGACGTCGATCTTAACGTACAGTAGACCCTCATTGATGCGAAATCGGCATATACGAATTCGTGAGATTCCCCAGCAGAATTCTACTATGTCCATTGGGCCAAGATTCGGATGTTCAGAACACTTTTTTTCCATCGCGGCAGGTCGTATGAACTTCAGTAGCAAAACTGTCAAACATAGGACGAGAGCAGCGTATCCGAAGCTTCGGGAGGACACGCGCGGCCAGCGCACGCACTGTGGGAACTGCGGTTATCGTTTGCCACAACCGCTGTGGGCAAAACCACAGTCGCTCTTGACACGGCCATATATGGCAATGACGAATTCCGAAAATGCATGTGCATCCAGTGCTCAACCAGTCAGTGACGCTGCTTTCCACAAATGCAGATGCGATCGTAGATAGCTGAAAAAATACTTGGTTTTGAAGGCACATGGAGAGGCAATGCGCGCGGGTTGAAAACGGAGCTGCCATTTTCCACAATCGCCACACCCGAAACATTGGCCACAGTGATGCGAATATCAGTACCGACTACTAGCCGAGGGTGCCGGCCTTACGGAGTGGTAGAATAAAGTCAATAAAGAGGTAAAAAGGAGGCTAGAAGCGTGCTGGCGTTCCTGTTCAAGGTTAGTTTTCAGTTGGCCTCAAGCGAAGCTTTGACCCACACTCTCCCATCAGCCGGCTACACCATCACACCCGCTCAAGTGTGTCAAAGGAAGACATACACGACTTTTGGCAGAAATAATTTTGTTAATTGTTTTGATGCCTGAAATTTCGGGAGATACAAATATTTGAGCACCCCCTTTCTGGCAGACTTGCTTCTTCTACTGTAGTTTCGAAACCCTGCCCTTGTGTGTTCGGCCACTCCAAGCCATTATAAGACCACAACGCCAAAGTTTACGGACCTTTTCCCTCCACCCCATTTTGATGCTGTTTGTTGTCAGGGAAGACACAGTGCAGAGATGCGGTTGAAACATAGTTTCTAAACACTCAAACAGCTTACAGCGTAAGCTGAAAATAATTTGTTGGTCAGTTTATAGCTCAAAGATACTCTTGAAGGAAGCATTATCTTTTGCACTTCTGCCAGAAGCAGACCCTTTAAAAGCACAGAACGGGCTCAAGCCCGTGTTTCCGGCATTCTGTAGTCTCATAAATGTTTAGCCTCATTCGTATCGAGGATTTGCACCGACTACGCAGCCATTTGCGGCAGGTGACTGAAAAGCGACTCAAAGCAACCATTGTTCGCACCTGCATGCGAATTATAACCATCGGCACTCAGGATATATTTGTGTCTGTTTTCATTGTTATTGCTCTACCAAATTAACTTACGCCTTCTTCCTGCATGTCTGATTGGTTCAGAGGTTTGTGACTGCAGTTGCCAGACTGAAAAAATCGAGTAGCGAACGACTGTTCCAAAGTAGTAGCTCTGCAACGGGATTCGTTGTGCGACCAGTGTTAGTCACAGGTGAACTAGCCTGAAATGAGCTGGCTTCTTTATTTAGTCGCGCATTCACACTGGCCATATTGCTCTCTTGTGTTTCTGTTTTTATTATTTTATTTGGACTCTTTTTGTGTTGCGACCCCAGTAGCAGCACAGCGCGCTGGGGGGTCCCCGCCTCTTTTAGGTAAATCTCCTCACGGTCCCTGCTTCTCTCTGCCCCGGCATGGCGGCGCTTGCAGGGGAAACTGTGACCCCACCCTCCCCACCGCTCCCTTCCTCCTCTCCCCCCCAAGCCAATGGCGCGGTTGTGTCCCCTGATGAGTCTTCGGAACCTGATAGCACGTCTGTGATAGCATCTGACCCCGCTTCCACCGGGGACGAAGCGGCAGCGGCGCCCTCCTCTGAGACGGAAAACTCCACAACAGGTAGGTGGTGACATCCGCCGCAAGCCATGGCTGCTCAAGTGATTGGCGGGACAAAAGGTGCGCGACAATGCCCGCCCGTAAATGAAACACGTCTCCTTTTAGTATTGCTCTCTGTGAGTTTACATTGTAACTTGAACATGGGCTGAGAGGGGTCACATGACTACCGACTGTGGTTGCCCTAATGGCTAGGTCATTGCATCGCCAAGCACAAGACCTTGGGTTTTTCGTGCACATCTTGTTGGTCTGCATACTGTACCATTCGAATTCTTTTTAACCCTTTACGGTCCAAAATCATTACCAACCGTTTCGTTTAAAACCTAACTAAAAACAAGTTTTCCTCACTCATCTGTGAATCAACCACAGAAAAACGTGTTAAGCAGTGCCTGACCCCGTACTGCTGCAGCTCTGTTGCGTTGTTGCTAGGGGCCTGACGGTGGACCTCAAAGGGTTAAAAAAAAAGCTTGGCTAAAACTAGCCGTGACAGTCTGTTGGAAGTGTCAGTGTTAGCTCTTTGCTGTGTCCCAGTCATACTTTGTGGCGTACTTCATTCAGTCAGTCTAGCTCTTCCAAGTTTTCATGTGTATATGTTCTGTCTATCTGTTATAGGCTGAGAAAAAGCCTGAGATAAATCTTCGATGGCTCGTCCACTTTGTTATGACTGGTGAAACACAGCAGCCATTCGCTATTCTGTGGTGCAGCGTGTTGTCACAGCTTTTAGGAACTGCCACACGGTCGGCGCACTTGTGAGAGTCAGCCACTAGCGCTGCTTCTTGGATTTGTTGTGTGCTCAATGGTTGTGCACTGTTCATTGAATAGAACTTTATTGATTCTCTGTGTCTGTACTGGTACCATGTTCAACTTGTGTTCGTCATAGCATGGTTGGCCTAATATAATAGTACTGCAGGTACATAGAGCCAGTCGCTACAATGTTCCATGTTGTTTCTTTCCCGGGTCATAGTGTTGCCTGGGAGACTAAAGGCCTCTTCGCAGGTTTCAAAATTAGTTTTTAACTTGTCACCTATTGCTGTGCAAAGTTACACATTGCTACGAATCGCACGTCACTGTTCTTTCCATTCCGTAAGCCGTATGTACAGATGCATACTCGTTATGTCATGACTGGTGGCTTTCCTATGGGCACAAGCATTCACGAGTCAATCCTACTGTCAACCGGAGTTGTCGCGAAGTTAATTCGACATCGCCGACTGCGATCGAGCCCAAATGCTACAAACCTCACCGCTGAACATGTCAAACACTGAATTCAACATGTCAAACACTGTGAGCTGTAACAAGTAAACCGGCGAGGTTTGCGGCAGACACAAGGACATCGTCGAGGCATGCCGCAAACCTCACAGGGTGCGACAAGTTATCACGCATGTGTGTTGCCACCTCGTGTGTATCCCGTCACGTGCGATCCTGCATCTTGAAGTGTGCTTCTGCGCTTCTGTGCTCATTCCCAGCAGTACGCTTTGACCATTGCCACTTGTCTGTGGGTGTTTTCTATCTCGCATTTGCTTTCTCTGTGCTGTAAGAATGGTTTGGCATTGTGGGGCACCACCACAAGCGTGCGACACTTTCGATGTTTTACTCTTCAGCTGGCAATGTCATAGAAGTTAAAGGTGTGCAGTCACGAACATACAAAGTGTGTACAGGAATATACAAAGTAATGCAGTTGTCAAGAGCGACAATGCGTGAACACCTACAACCACATATTATATGGTTGCCAAGGGTTATTTAGGCCTTAACATATTTCTGCAAGCTGAAATATTGCCACCATCAAGCGTACTAAGAGCAGAATACAGTCCTATCCCTATATAAGAAACGCTAATATAAGAGGCAAATCGTTATGTGAGACACCAGTGTGCCTACAGCAAAACACGGATTGATAAGAAAACATACAAGGTACCCTGGTTATAAGGGGCTTTTCGAAAAAAAAGAGAATTGCTAGCCGGAGCATGCCTCTGATAAAGGGGTTCAACTGCGATTCATTTTAGGATTCCTTTAAATCATTTACATTTCATGTTCACGACTGTACACATTTTGCTGCCAACGATGAAAGGGGCCCTGAAACACTATTTCAAGTAACCATGGGATGAATCCACTAGAAGACCTTATTGCTTCACGAATTCAACGCCGCAAACATTTTTTAGAATCCGCCCAGTGTGAGTGGAGTTCCAAAGGTTTGTCGCATGCTGCAATTGCATTCTCTCTTCTCTCGTCCGGACGAAAGCGCTGGAAGCTAAGCAAGGAGGGATGGCAGAGCCACAGAAAAACGTTACGCGTGCTTCGTGACCTTGAGCACTGGAGGGATGGCAGAGCCACAGAAAAACGTTACGCGTGCTTCGTGACCTTGAGCACTTTTTTTTTTTCCAATGCGCGTCTTTTTCGGTGCGATTGGGCGGGCAAGCCTGGAAAAGTAGCAACCTCGCGCGGCGATCTCTGCAATGAGTGAGCGCACCATGTTCAAATCAGCAATGGCTGATAGTAATGGCTGATAGATGGGCTTGCTACGTGTGATTTTGGGGCATGTTTCGTGATTTGTCGAGAGAAGAGAAATCAATTTTTCAGCTGACTTTGATAATTTATTGCGAATTCTAGGTCGCGTGCTGCGCTATAATATTTGGCTCACGTGTTGTCGAGAGAGCCTCTATTACCGATCGGCAGCGTTTTCTGACCATGCTCAAAAAAATGTTGCAGGGCCCTTTTAAGGCCAACCACATTTTGTAGCGTGTGAAAGAGTCATGAGAACATGTCTCAATTGTTACAGGAGAGACATCGTAAATCCGACGATACTTGCAGTCTTGCAAATTGAGTTGACAGGCTTATGCAATCATAGGCCACAGCATATTGTTACAGCAACATGAGGTGCTGCATGCCGAATGCATAGGGAGCGTCGGAATTATCAGTGGCGCATATCGGCTAACCTAGCATCGCTTGTATGTGATGTAGTCATTTGATTGAGAGCTTGTGAAATGGGAAAGAAAACTGAATCGCATAGCGGGGAGGAATGAGGCTGTGAGCATGTAACTTGTGTAGCTTCAATGGCGTTGCCTGCCGAATGCTAAACAAAGTAGAAACTTTTCTAGCACTTCCAAGCACAGCATTTACATTCACCAAAGCTTTCAGAAAGGATAGCAGCTGTTGGTTGGTTCATCGCATATGCGTACTTCCCTTGAATGCTACAGCCACCAGAATTTGCGTAATTGGAGATTACGTAAATAGACACTTAAGAGATCATTATTGTTCATTGGCTACTTAGCCTCTGACTATACAAAAGGAAGGCATACAATAAAAGAGGCTTCAAAGTGGTGATTCCTACTTCATCATCGCCCGCATTACCTTGCCACTCTGATATCCTTAGTTAAGGAACAGTGAATTGTTAATTGCTCAAAATAAACTTAATTGTAAACCTAAACTTGAAAGATTGAACCTGATGACTCTTCTTACAAAATTGTCATTGGTATGTGAGCATGACGAAGTATTTCACTACATTTTTTCATTATTGGGCCTTATTGTTAAATTACTCGGTATTCAAAAAATTGATATATGGGCTTCCTTTCACCTTGTCAGCTCATTACAAGACTGATGAAAATGTACTTCATTAAAGAATGCTTTGTCGGCCAGTGCCAATTTACTTTCTTTTTAGTGCCTCTTCAAATAATTCATGGCATAATTCTTTTTCAATGGGTGCACTTGACTGACTGATTGACTGGTGTGCTTCTTCCTCGCCTGCTTCCTTGCCCCTTTTTTCTTCTTCCTCTTCCGCTGCTCACCACCACCGTGTCTGTGGGTGTGCGTGTGAATGTGCGGCCGCCACCCCCCGCATGGTGTGCGCCCCTTCCTCACAAACACCACACGCCGAACAACAGCACCTCCGATCCTGCTGGACATGAGCTCTCTGCACCTGTCCCCCGTGGGCCACAGTGGCGGCATGAGTGGCGGCAGCGGTGGTGGGGGGGAGCCCCCTTCCCTGGAACTCCTGACCCTCTCGGCACTGCCAGAGCCTCCTATAGCAGTGAACGAGATCGGACCCATCCCGCCCCCACCAATGTTCTCCAACCCGTCGCCCACGTTAGGGCTGCGGTTCGCCGAAGGTTAGTCTTGAATGGCAACGTCTGGGCAGGCGTTGGAGGTGTTGAAGGGGCCGGTAACCACTATTCGGGCTGACCGTAGGCGTCTCGAGTTTGTGCATGCGTTTCTAGGCGATGGCACGCACCTGACTAAGTGCTTGTCTGCGACGTAGGTGCACTGTAAAAACAATGACACCTAGCACCGGAACTGAAAAAGTCAACCCGACTACGCCCACTGCATGGCAAAGGTCTCTCCCATGTTTCGCCAGTCAACTCGGTCCTGTGCTTTCTGTTGTTGTTATATATGCAGCTATCTTGGCATAGATGGAATAATCTGATGTTGCTGAAGAGATGTTACAACTTCTCTATGGGATTTTTTTTTTGCTATTTTAAAGTTTGATTAAGCAGTCTTTGCTAACCAGCTTATCGAATACACAGTTTTATTACCGTAGATGAAGTACTCTGTCATCTCAAAACAAGTGCTACAATTTCAGTAGAGAAGATTTATTGATAGAGTTGATGAAAAAAGTGATGCAGCTTTTGTGAATTACCCAGCTTGGCAGATTGAAGAAATATCCTGGTATGCTCCACACTGCTCTGAATAATAGTGAGCCAATTCGCCATGCCTAGCACATACATTTTGTTTTGTTGATCCTAGGTACAAATTTGTTGAAACACCCTGTATAAAGCACATAGCTGTATACAATACTCTTTTGCTAAGCTGAACCTGCAGGAACAAGGAAAATGTGTTCTGTTCAACAGTAGGTTCGTTTACAGAGAGTAGAACAAGGGTTTAGAATCCAAGTATTAAACCAATCATGTTAGAGACAGCTGTTAAATTTAAGCAGAAGTTTTGTTTGAGAAATTTTCATTTACTACGGGTCCACTGTACATTGATAAAGGGGAAGTGCAAGTCTTTGGTGACCATCGTCCAAGTTCCTGCTTCCGTTGCAGCGATCCTCATCTTAGCTCTCCGTTGTCGCACCTTCTTCTCTCGTCTCAAATGCAGTGGCCTCGAGCCTGAACCTGAGGTTTGCCGCCATGGCGGAGCGCAACCGGCAGATGGCGGCCGCCGCTGCGTCGCAGGAAGGGTCTCCCACGGCACCCCCGACGCAGCAGCAACCGCCACGGCAGCAGACGCCCCTGCCGCCGCGCCGGTTGGTACCCCCTGAGGGCGACGACTCGGACGACTCGGGGGTTACGGGCGACATCTGCGAGGCGACTGTGCCCGCCCGGACGCCAGCCTCGCCGGCTGGAGGAGATGGTGGGGGCGGAGGACCCCTCGTAGAGGAGATCCCGGCCAAGGAGCCTCCACGGAGTTCCGTCCTGCCCCGCAAGAGCGCACTCAAGAAGCAGCAGGTCAACGGGGCCCACGCGACACAGCAGCAGCTGACGGCGGCACAAGCCAGGTGATGATTACGTCCGGGGAGGGTTCCATTTGGGTTCAAGCACCTCAGTTTGGCAAGATTTAGCACCCACACAAGCACGAACATAAGGCAGCAAAACAAACCAATATTTATTTTATTGTGTCTCTTTGTTTTGTGCTAAATACTGCATTTCATAATGAATTCCTACCAGCTCACTCAGGTTTCTTTTGAATTCAAAAGTTCAGTTACAACGACATGGCCCATTATTTTATAGTGGAAAGCAGAGGAAAGATTGATCAGGCTGAAAAACATGCTCTATGCCTTGTTGCACTAGTGAACGTACAGAGAAGCTTAGGAAATTCCTTAGCCGTTTCCTTGTTGTGCCCTCTTAATGCAGCTTTTTGCCCCTTGGCATCATATCTTCTCGGCCTTTCCTTGAATGTCATGTGTATATAAAAGCTTTTGTAAAAGAACCTGCACAGTTGAATCAAAATGGGGCCAAAGAACACTATATCTGTTGGCCACAGTCCTATTTTGAATTTATGGATCGGCTGATTTTTTTTGTCCATCGGTTCAGCTACAATGTAGGTTTACACTGGCGAGTGCATCGATGTCGAGCAACAGACTTGCTAAGGTGCACTCTCCCTGCCGGATATGAACGTCTTGTGACCAACATACAGGTTGCGGCCAACGCGGATTCACCTGAGCCCCAGTGGCGCCCAGAGTCCCCTGCCTCCCGGGTTGCAACTGCACGAGGGCAGCAACAAGGAGAACCACTGGCCCCCTCCACCCCCGTCCGCTGGAGGTGACAACCACTCGGACTCGGACGAGGACGGTCCAATCAACTGGCGCGACTACTACGGCGACGACGAGCAAGGTGTGTTACCGACTACGAGCAGCCACTACCTGAAAGTCTTGCATACCTTAGAAGTGTGACAGCTTGGGCTAGTTGGTGTGACATGACGCTAATTATAGTGCGAGAATAGAACGACGACACAGAGATGACATAGACACATGTCCTTCTTGTCTCTGTGACGTCGATCTGTTCTCGCGCTATGACTATTGTCTTACAAACCCTTGACCGCTTCTACACTGTAGACTTGTCTTTAAAGAAGAATCAAAAGGACCGTCGCAAGTTCTTTCATCGTATCGGAAGTTCCGCTTCGCAAAAGAGTGCCTCACTAAGCTACGTTTGACCCTGCAGGTCGCCTGGCCGCCAAGATAGCACGCAAGGACTCGCTGGCCCTCAAGCTTTCCCAGCGGCCCGACCGGCAGGAGCTCATCGACAAAAACATCCTGCAGATGCAGTCTGATCGCGAACGGCAGGAGTCGCGGGAGGCGGTTGGAAACAAATTAACAAGGTGCGCCACTGATACTCTGTACATTTTTTGTTTTTGTTGCTTGCTAATGCAGTGGTATTCATTTCATTACCCCATGTTTTGCCGTATGCTGCTGTTTTTACGTTAGAGTCGAACAAGTTTGAGCGAACTCGGAGGGGTCTGGAGAAGTGGTCGTTATATTCGCAGTTATCTGTATAGAGACTTTCCTTCAAAAACGTGCTCTTATCGAGCAGTCCGCTATTTCTTTGCAGATTTTTATTGAAAAGTGCTAAAAATCTCTCCAGTGACAAGTTGAGCCTTTTACGTTGTGACACTGCTGCATTTAAGTAATCCTTTTCAATGCACTGACACCATTTCATTGAAGCATGATACTGCCACATTGAGCCGATTATTCCTGGCTAGTTATGTGCAGCATGTTGCCTACTTCGCTTGCGCCATCACTGTCAGGCAGCTTGATGTATAATGCGCATTTATGCTCTAATCTTGCCCGCTTCACTTCGGATCGTGCATGAGTGCAGCAAGTAGCCTGTTCGTTCAACGTGGTAAAGACAAGCACTTTGCAAGCAATGCACACTCTACGTCCGCGTTGCTACGCCAATCCTGCACGACAACGTGTGGCACGTTTAGGATGTCGCCTAATGAAACACTCCGTATACACTCGCTGTCAGTGCATCAACGTTCCTCAGTGCTCGTGCCGCTTGCTCAAGCAGTTGAGTTACTTTCGTTTCTAGAAAACTGCGTGCAATTTATCTCGCACGGCGCGGCAGCGGGGAAGTTGCAAACCACAGTATTGCGTTCTTGTATACTCTATTACTGCATGTACCGCCGTCAATCCGAACAGTTCACACCACACATGCAGCCGAGTGGATAGCTGCGGATATCTGTGACAAAGTTGCCAGCGATAAGCCATAGTTTCATGAGTATCGCCAGCCAGCACACCTTTGATATCTTCCAATGCTTATTTTCGAAGGTCTCACCGCCGTCGCACAGTGATCTTTATCAATGAGTGACTGGTCTGTCCGTTACTGAAAAGACTAAAAACATTTCGCAGCACATGTCCAGGCACTGACCATCTATGCGACGAAAATTCACCTCTCTCGTCGCTTATTTCATTCTCACAGAATACATTGCGCTCAGTAGCCTTGGATGCATGTTGGCGAAGTGTAAGCAAATGTCTCCATTGATGGGCAAGATCCAAGATACTGTCGCTTATTTACACTTGGGGCGACATGTGGCACTCAACGTAAGCACCGCTGGCTGGCGGCACGCTATCTTTGGTGCCCTGTCAGAGTTTTTCCAAGTGCAACGACCGCGTATGCCGGTGCAGAAGATTATTTCTAGTACTCATTATCATGTGGGGGTTGATTGGGATTGTCGTTTTGGAGTTAAAGAACAGCAAAAAGTAGCAGATGAGACCATTATACTGTACGTTATATTGTGCACCATCTTGACATTACACCGATGTTATGGTGATGTTCTGTGTCGTGTATACCATGCAAAAATGCCAATTTATTTGTCAACACTTACACTTAAGCCGGAGGAGTGAGTGTATTGGTGGCTATACACTTCTCTTTAACCACATTAGTTATACCCGGTGCCTTGGGTCTTATGATTTGGACTCTTCTTTTTGGGTGACTGTTTTGTGCTGAACGTCATGCAAATCAAACCTTTGACACTTAAACTTATGAAATTATGTTTTCTTTTTTTTCTTTGCCTGCTTACAGGAGGCTAAGTTTGCGTCCTACGCCTGAAGAGCTAGAACAAAGGAATATTCTCAAGCGTGAGTTGCTTCCTTTTTCTGGTCACTTTGTTAGACACGTAGTGTTTTGTTGCTCAAGACGTGTGTATAACTGCGCTGCTTGTCCAGGTCTAAACTTTGGTTTCAACTTTTCAGTCCAGACTGCCGAAGAGCTCAAGAAGGAAAAGGAGCAGAAGAAAAAAGTATTAATACGGAAGGTAAGTGGCACACTGGCTTTCTATATTATTATTATTCCATGTTTAAATATCTTTTGAAGACTGTCACATCCTTGTCGAACCGTAGGTCTAAGGAAAATGGGTTTTGTGATAGAAACTTGTGCGGAGATGTGCTATGGCCCAGCAAACGTATATCAATCCCACCTAAGACGAATTATGCACATGAAACTGTTGTAGAAACCTCTTGAAATATTATTGATATATAAAACATATATGAGACGTCAGGTATGGTATTTATACGATTTTATGTCGACTCGAATGTAGGTGAACCCCCCTAAATTGGCACGCCAAGAAAAGAAAAAAAGGGCAGCACGAGCACATTTTAATAAAATTTATTTGCGTTGCCTGCAAAAAAACAAAAACTGTAGAATTTTGGTGGGTCATGGTTCCTTCAAAGTAGTGCTTGAAAGCTGTGCAGAAAAGCTAGCTTTGTGGGAATACGGGGGGGGGGGGGGGAATAATTTTCCCGAAGACTTTACACCTGAAACTAGTTTTTGATTCTTGGTCGGCCGCCTAAATTTGAATTTCAAATAATACAAAAGGGGTTGACCTACAATTGTGTAAGTCCGAAACTGCAATGCAATTGTCGTATTTACAACAAAGTACGAACCAAAGACAGAACACCCAACGAGAATGGTAATGATAATTACGTTGATTTGTATGCATTGGTGAAGACAACAAACTACACACATTGTGTGCTCACACATTTTATATATAACGTAACTTGTATAGTGAGCCTTCTTATGATCCCCTTCAGATTCGATACCTCTTAGAATCTACTTGGATAGGGTTTCGTGCCGATAGCAGTAGCCATGGTCATAGTGGTAGTTGTAATGATTGCTGCATTCCATGTGCAGTCGGTACAGCTGCCTAGTCCCGTGTATTACTTCGGTGTATATCGTGCATCTAGCAATCTAGTGTCCTTCACGATTGCTTGATGCATGTGTCCTGAAAAAACATCGTTTTCCTCCATCATCTAATGCTAATGCCTTCAATGATTCAAACATCGTTGATTTTTTTTTTTCCGTGTGTGAAATTGCTTTTAAAAAAAAAAATGTTACTGAAGTACTAATGTCTTGCTAGTGGTGGAATGTCTTAAGTTTTGGTATGAGTTCTTACACACAAGAGCTTCACGATTTCGCATAGAATCAATCCATGAATCTTTATTTGTTGCAAACAGGTTGAGAGTATTATAGACAGCATACAACAAAATAAAGTATACAAGTGTACATGGGTTGTCTTAATGAAAAACGCATAAGAAATGAGCTTATGTACAACAGCGGTCATCTGACAGTTATTGAAAAAGCAAAAAGCAGTAGAACAATGCAAGTTCATGTCAGAACCAAACTAGAAGTAAATACCATAAATACATTGGGATAGAGAGTGATAATTTCAGCAATTGTTCCACAGGTCTAAGTACTTGTTCTCACACACAGGCATCATGGATCATTAAAAAACAAAAGAAGTCTCATTTATTTCCGAGTGAAAGCATGATCATCAGTACCTTCATTTTCACACCTATTGAAAAGGGAAGGAACTTTGTAGACTAGTGAATAGTGGTTGCATTAGGTAATTAACGTGCCTCTTTGGGACAAGCCATTTGTTATGAATGATTGAACACTTTGTTCAGCATGCTCTAGTTGTCGAACTAGTTCGCATAGTGGGAACGATGCGAACTAGTAGTTTGTGAGAAATACATACCACACTGCAAAAATACTTGCAGAGACATGCGTTTGGAATTTCGTTTTACCTAGAGTGCTGGTCCTTGGTGATGTATTTTGATGCAGAATTCGCATCTGGGCTTTGAAATTTTCTCGCAGTCGAGAAAAAAAAGATTTAGGGCATGCCATTTTAGAGCGAACAATGTTCACCTTCAACAGGGAACAACCTGGCACAGCTTTTGTCAGATTTAGAAACCCACCACAATGTAGTATATAGGTTATGGTGCTCAAATAGTGAGCCGAAGGTTGCGGGATTGAGTACCATCTGTGGCAGCCACATTTCAATGGAAGCAAAGTGCTTAAAGCACGTGTCCTTGGATTTAGGCGTACTGCCTGCGTCAAATGAAACCCGAACAGCGGCAAGCCTTCGCGATGGTACTGTGCGTGCCATCTAGTTCTCACTATTGACAGGCGCGCACATCCTGTTTGGTAGCTCTGCGCATATATGCATGCCTGTTCGTGGCGATAAGTGTACAGCGTGCAACTATTGCGAAGTCTTGCCGCTGCTCGGGCTTCATTTGTTGCTGACGGTACATTAAAGAACCCCGGCTAGTCTGAATTTCTAGAGCCCTCCACTACAGCATTTCTCATAATCTCATCGCTGTTGTGGGACGCAAAACGCCAGGAATTATTATATACTCTCGGCTTTAGAAGCACCTTTGTTTTGCCTCCGGCAGTTGAGCTTCCGGCCCACCATTGAGGAACTGAAGGAGCGAAAGATCATTCGCTTCAACGACTACGTCGAGGTGACGCAGGCACAAGACTACGACCGCAGGGCCGACAAGCCGTGGACCAGGTTGACGCCGAAAGATAAGGTAATAGGGCATTTTGCCCCGCCACGGTGGTCTAGGGGCTAAGGTACTCGGCTGCTGACCCGCAGGTCGCGGGATCGAATCCCGGCTGCAGCGGCTGCATTTCCGATGGAGGCGGAAATGTTGTAGGCCCGTGTACTCGGATTTGGGTGCACATTAAAGAACTCCAGGCGGTCGAAATTTCCGGAGCCCTCCACTACAGCGCCTCTCATAATCATATAGTGGTTTTGGGACGTTAAACCCTACAACATATCAATCAATTAATAGGGCATTTTGTCAGAACTTGGGAAACAGCTGAGACTGGATTGTGTAGCACTGTTGAATTTTACACTGCTTTGCTGAAAGCTGATTGTTGTTACTACAAAGTTGTGCTTTCAATGGAAATACCCTCATATCCGTGAATCATGGCTTCGAGACATGTAACTGTTCTCTCTTTCTTTTCTTCTGGGTGTCTGTTCTTGGCCGGCTAAGAAGTGTTTGAGTTAACACTCAATGCAAGACTCAAACCATCACATATCAGAAGCTTCTCGGCTGTTATCACCAATTCAGTTCAGACAGCAATTACAATGCAAAGAACCAATATACTATGATTCTTGCAAAGAGCCGGCACATTTCATTCATATGTCGGATGTTTTAGACCATGCCCACCTTTGTCATAATATTTATACCTTGTAGATTGCTTATAATGGAAGTCAAGGGAGTTGAAAACATTCACACTGCGTGTCCTTTATAACGCATTTTTTGGTCACCAGCAATGAGAGGCGCGCCTTTTTTTACACGCCTTGAAGACTCCTCATTATAATGCCAGGCGACAGGAGCTCAAAAATACATCTGCTCCGGACTGTCGGATTGCAACTACGCTATGGAAAACGGCACACAACACATGCAACAAAGCAAAAAAAAGAAATCGGGAAAGAAAAAAAAATGTACCCCCCTGTGTTCAGCACTCCGTGCAGCACACACCCGGATTGGACGCTGCCATGGTGATGCATTTGCCCTTGCTCAATGACATTTTTTGTTCGTGCTCGCGTGGCACCGGCTCACTTGGCACCATGCCGTGCAAAGGTGCGATGGTTTTTGTCGGGCCAATGCAACAGTGACAAGTTGGCGTCATTTCGACGAACAATACACACTTGCAGACTACAGTCGGCTTGCACTAGGGGTAACAGCACTAAACCGTTAAGCCACACATGCTTCCAAGCAGGCGGTTCATGATTTAGATTAATGTTTATCATTGGTGGATTTGTCGCGATAATATGTCGGGACATATATCGGTAGCCGTTATCGCTCTCCCCCGTGTATTTCTGTGCAGGCATCCCAGCCTTAAGCCCCGGCATCTTCCTTTGTGTGAAAGGAAATAAAACTTCACTTCATTGTAGCACTCGTGCCGAAGTCACAGTAATCACTAATCGTAAAGGCGCAAAATCTGAAGTTCTTTACTGTAATATAAAAGTTTGATTATTCAAGTTACTTAGAATGTGCAAACTTTTCAAATACCTGGTTATTAAATATAATACGAATACTGCGAGTGCAATGTTCGACGAATACTCTAAACTTTCCAATATTCCCACACCCCTAATTATAACTGCATGCCATTGCTGGCAAAAGAACCTCCAGTTTTACAATTACCCTGTAGTGTTGTTTTATGCGTGTTAATTATAGTATGTGGATGTTGGGCTAAATAAAAAAAATTAGAAGCGTTCTCGGAGTGACTGATGCTCACTGGATGTTGCATATGGATTTTGCGCAGGCTGCCATTAGGAAAGAACTGAATGAATTCAAAAGCATGGAGATGGAGGTTCATGAAGACAGCAGGCACCTCACTAGGTATGTTATCCACACCACCCCTTGTCGGCACTTGCCCGTGTTGCTCTCTGGCAACAGGTAGTTTTCTCCCTGCGCACTGCTAGAGCTGTGCCTGCGTTCTTGACCTCAACAAAGATGCCATTCTATGCGGTGGTCATAACAGGTCTAAGCAATTGGTGAGAAGCCGATGCCATGGTGAAGTTTGGATGTACAGTCGAATCCTCATACAGCAGACTGTCTGCAAACAATATACCAATTTTATACTTGAATTGTACGAATGATAGTTGTTATTGTCCGGAAGCTATGAAACGCGGTCACATATCTGTGGAGCGTCTACTCTTCCCAGTTTTCGCAGTTTACGATTCCACGTTGGCGAGACAGATTGGCCTAGGAGGATTTCCGGTTATTACCAAGTACAGTAAAAGCTCGTTAATTCTGATTTCACGGGACCGGAAAAACTGTCCGAATTAACCGAATGCCAAATTAACGAATGAACAGGGACAACAACATTTAAAATCAAGCTGCAGAAGCATACCTTTATTTGTTGAAGTATTTTGTAATTGTCGTCTGCGTTTTCGCGCAGATTCCGGCTGACATCACAATTTTTCTTAACTGTTCCCAATGGCCAACAGCACGCAAGCTGTCGGGAGTGTTAAGGCAAGCGTCCTCTAATATTAACAGCGCCTCCGAGACTTCCCGTGAGGTGCGATGAGGTCACGGCTGTATCTCCTCGCATGATTCTTCCTCGGAATTGTGGTCTTCATGGGCACCCGTGACATCATGAATAATCTCTTGATCGGTCAGGAGACCACTCGTGGCGACACCATGATCAATCGCGATGTAGTCCTGAAAGGTCACATCTGTGGGAAGGACAGCATCGAAAGTCAGGCAGTCATCGTCGGTGAACTCGGCTGACACCTCCTCGATGCCATCGTCAGCTACTGCTGCATTCTCGGGCCTCAAAAAACCGCTGTGCCGAAAACAGTTGGCGATGACTTGCGGCGGAGTGTTTTTCCACACGTGGGCGATGATGGGCACTGCGCCGAGTAAGTCCACTTGATACAACTTTCCAGCTTCTGAGCATAGGATCATTCGCTCTAGCAGGTGCTTGCGGTACTTCGACTTCACGCAGTGAATGATACCCTGGTCCATCGGCTGAAGAGCAGACGTAGTGTTGGGCGGCAAAAAAACTACTTTGATGCTCTTCAGTTTGACTGTACAGTTATGGGCACTGCAGTTGTCAACAACCATAATTATCTTGCGGTCCTTGGACGTGAAGTGCCGGTCCAACTGCTGCAGCCAGCCGCGAAAAATGTCCCATGTCATCCATGCCTTCCTGTTCGCTGTGTACTCGACAGGATGGCTTTTGACGTTCTTAAAACAATGTGGCTTAAGCGCCTTCCCGACGACAAGTAGTGGCAAGCGCTCCGTGCCAGTCATATTGGCGGCAAGAAGCACAGTTATCCTTTGCTTGCACTTCTTGCCACCAATGCACGCGTCCCCTTTGAAAGTCACCGTCTTGTCGGGCCGAGCTTTGAAAAATAGAGCAGTTTCATCTGCATTGAACACGTCACGTGGTTCATATGCGGCGGTGTGCTCCAGCAGCTTCACATTTCTCCACTCGGTGGTCACACTTTTGTCAACACTGGCCTTTTCGCCGCACACAGTCCTGAAGACAAGTACGTGTCTCTCTCGAAACCTCGCAAACCACCCTTCCGATGCTTTGAACGATTCAATGTTCATCATTGCAGCGTACTTCTCACCTTGCGCCATGATGAGAGGTCCGCTCAAAGGCAGATGCGCGTTGCAACAGTCAGTAATCCACCGGAGCAAAGCTTCTTCGAGCTGGGGATAAGCTGCGGTTCGCAACCGCTTTCTAGAGGCATGACACTTCTCGCTTTCGAAGGCTTGTCGAATCTGTTGTTCATTTTTCACGTACGTTCCCAACGTGCTCCGCTTCACGTTGTACTTGGTCATAACCTGCTGTCGCGATTTGCCGTTCTTCAGTGCTTCCAAAATTTCCACTTTAGTCACCAAGTCCTTCGCGTCGTAGTTCTGCCGCTTTTTCGGCGTTGCCATCACTGTAGCGCACGATGGTGGTGGCATGCAAATATGGTCACAATAGAAGAAAAAGAGAACTCCGCAAGAAGAGATGGTTCCAACACAACAAAAGAGAAAATGGCGTCAGAGGCGCTGAGTGGAGAAGAAAGAAGACGCCGACGTTCGGTGACGCTGCGATCGCCCCCACTAGTTAATGATGATGGCGATGCCACTCAGGTTTTGGTTTCACTTCAGTGGTGCCAGCGCTGCTTTATCACACTTTTGTGTAGCAGCAGCCGTCAGCATTTGTCCGAATTATGCGGTGCGGAGTCGAATTCCGACGAAATAACGAAGGTTTGGTCCCATAGATTAACATGCACTTTGGCCGAGACCAATAGAGCCGTCCGAATTATCAGAATTTCCTAATTAACGGGTGTCGTATTAACGAGCTTTTACTGTAGTACGTCGTATGTTGGCAGCACCGTGGTTGGGTTTCGGTTTCAGTGTGACCTCTTTTTGCTTATTAAAAATTATTTTCGAAGTGGTTAAGCATTTCAGCTATTGGGCACATGACAAGGGTGTCTCGGGAACATAAACGTGTGATTACCCTGACATGGTAAGAAAGTTGCAATGGTGGTTTAAGGGTTTTTCTAGTTTGTATTTTCAGTGTCATATGATGAAGTGCCATTATGTGAAGCTTTTTCAGTTTTTCTACTTTATTGCACACCCACAGTGGTTTAGTAGCTGGTGCCGTCACTGCCGACGAATGCAAATGCTGCAGGTTCTGTTCACAGTGCAAATTGTCAAAAAAAAAAACGAAATGTAGCCTTGAAAGCAGGGGCAAATTACATGCAACTAGAAATTAACCTTCACTTGAATGCGTTCATCGCCACCATTAGATGTGCAAATGTGCGCTGGTGAGAAAAACTGAGAATTTGGGATTGTTGTTGGTTTAGCAGTAAGTATCAAATTGCAGGCATGAACGGCCAGCACACAGAATGGGACTCGGCGCTGTTGCGCATTTTGCATGCTCATGTTTGATTCGCAACACTGTAACCCACATTCTTGGCCTACAGGAAAAGGGAAGTCATTAAAAGTGCCAATTTGTGTGAATTTTATTGTTTCCAGGTTTCACAGGCCTTGAAGCTCATCTGCCCTCATGGTAACTGAAGAATCGCTGCCAAGGGCAAAAAAGAAAAGGAAGGGACACGAGGTCTCGTCTAAGGTCACTTCCCACGCCTGCGTTTCGGGCGTCTGTGACTGCAGGCGAGCTGTGCCGCAGCGCGATTCCGACGCCTCCCAGCTCTGCTAGACGCGCCACCTGATCACGCCCATTGGGAACAAACAAGGCATCCAGCAAGGCGGCGAGGTGCCTTCGGGATAGGAGCTGTGCAGGCATCAATTAGGCTTTTAAGTGCGCCCCACCCCCAACACACTTATTCCTGCTTCGAAACCCCAACAAGGCAACCGAGAGAGCTTGTCAGCACAGGCGTTCACACCTGCAAAGACTGAATTTGACATCCAGAAATTTCGGAATTTCGGAATTTCGGCTGGATTGCGGGTGATTCTGCCTGTACGTGAATGGTTCGCGTACCTATCGAGTCGTGGCTGCAGTGTGATAGCGCAGCTGTCTTACTCGCGTTGCAACCGTACGGCCACGACTTGGGACCGCTCGTCAACGCGAAGCAGTGCAGATAACCAGCCCTCTTCCTCAAGCAGTTACTCCTTTTGCGCAGAAACCCGCTATGTAAAAGCGATATTAGCAAGAGGCTAAGATTAGCGAGAGCTTGGCAAAATTTGGAGATTGCTCTCTGGAGCCTTGCGCGAACATCGAGGCGCATGTAATCACTGGTTGGTGAAGCTTGATCGCTCTCTCAGTGGGCTCTTTTGCCGGGCTGCAGTGTGTCTGCGTTGCCTTTTGGGTCTCTGCAAGGCTATCCCAATCCTTGGCTTCGAAACCAGCGGCCTGCCTCTTTTCCGAAAAGACCGGACGCAAAAAGCGTGAAAGACGGCCCAGCTTTCACCTGCTCGCTGCACTACTCTTCCACTGGCTGCTCTGTTGGCGCACCTTGTGTTGCACTGCTGTGTTTGAGTGGCACGGTGTTGTTCCAACCCCACTCCGGGTGCTGGCATCCGTCTATGAGGACCGAAAAAACGAAACTGGAGAAGACGCCGCAGCGAGTTTTTTTTTTTTTTTTTTATCCCCCACGGTCACCAAGTGTTGCAAGTGCTCCCCCTCCCCCCCTTCCAGAGGTTGGCGGGGCGCACGAGTGGAGAGTTTTTCGGTGTGCCGTTCTTCGTGAGTGCGGGCGTCTTTTCCTCGTTGTCAACTTTTCCTGGGTACCGCCGCTCCGCAGCGCAATTTTCCTCAGGCTGGACCTTTTAGTGCAAGCTGGGGCCACTGCGTCGTCAGCAATGGCTTTTGGTTTTCTTAGTTTTTTTTCTTCCTCCCTCTCTGCCTCTACGTCAAGTCCTGCACTTGCAGAGAGTGAAGAAATGAGGTGTTCTCGTTTCTTTTTTTTTTTTCCCTCCCTGTTTTTTTCCATTTGCTGCATTGGACTTGTACACCGGCCATGCCGCACGACGCCTGCCCCTGCAGCCACTGAGTCACATGACAACAGCAGCACTGGTTTTCCTTGTGTTGTTGGAGACTTCTGCTGCTGCGTATGCTGTGTATGTGCGCATGTTGTGCACATGTGTGTGTGTGTGTGCATGTTTTTGTTCTTTCTATCTGTTGTTTGTTAGGTTTTTAACTGCGCATTGTTTTCCCCGTTGCGTTCGGCCAGCATTGTTGTTTGTTGGTGTTCTCTTAATGTCTTCTGTAAATTTTACTCTCTCGTCGCGATGCGAACGCTTGCCATCGCGAGTGCTTCTCATCTGTAGGCCTTGGTCCTTCCCGCCTAAACCAAGCTGGGAGAAACTTCTTTTATCTTGCTTTTAACACATGCAAAAACCTATCAAGAGGGATGCCTCTCTGTTTGTGTTCTTTTGTTTATTTTACTCGCCTATTCCTAATATTGTTGTTCTTTTCTGGTAATTTTTAAAAGCTGCAAAATCGCGTTTGTGCCGCTCATGTTGCATACACGTTTTTCGTTAGCCATTCGCAAAGTGAACGTGTTGCGTATGCACGTATGCTCGGGTGCACTCGTCTGTTGCGTCAGATATAATTTGCCCGTCATCGACATCCCATCGGATTGCGCCGCGTCTTTCAGAGCAATTGCCACAAAGTTTCTATCATTTTCTTGTCTCGCATTCACATCATTATGTCTGCACTTCATCGTTGATCATGTTACAAGAATGTTGCGTTGCAAAAGGCTACCAAGGCCAAGCAAGCTCCCTTGAGTTTTTCTTCTTTTGCATTTCGGACAATGCAAGTCGGTTGAGCAACAGGAAAGGTAGTTGGTCATTCGTAGCTCGTGCTACGCACAATTTCCTCTTCAAATGCGTCTCATTGTTCCGCGACTTCGCTTGATTGAACTTGTTTGTGCACATTTTTGTCAAATCTCTGCATGTAGACAGTTTCCGTAGCTGGAGTTCAGTGGCTGGAGCACTGAATTCACCGGTTCAATAACGTTTGATAGAACTTTGCTTGGCTGGTCAAGTTTAGTTGCCGAAGTATCGTATTCACTAGTTGATAATGTTTGATGGGGTTTTGTGCAAGAGAGGTCGCTGTAACGTTTTAACGGCTGCACTGTGCGCGCCACGCATGGAGCATGTGTTGCGATCGTTTGCAGCATTGTGGTTTTTGGGACTTTCTGTGGAATATTGTGTCACTTTGATAGAATTCGTGTTCTAGGCGCACTTTATTGCTGCTGTCTGATTGAATATCTATTTTTTCATGTGCCAAATGCTGTGTCGATTTGGTAGCATTGTTTGAACAACTATTCAAGACCAGCTTAGCATTTGCTTCATAATGCAATACAAAATCGGGCTGCCATGGTAATTATCCTTTGTTTTTCGTATTGGGACACTGTTCTAGTGTATTTTGCCTTTAAGGAAAAAAAAATGTGATCATTATCGGGGACGTTAGAGGTGGTTGTTGGGAAAAAAAAGCCAAATGCGAATGTTCTCAAGCAGATGGCCTCACGATGCTAAAACCCATGTGTCTTCACAGTTCATATTTTTCTCTCGTGCAAACAAGACGGGGAAAGTCGTGCATTAAAACGAGTTATAAACCTTATGTACTGTCGGGCATCTCTTTGCAGAATTTTGAGAATGCTGCAGGTAATCTTAACTGTTAGAAAAATCATTGATGCCAAGTTTTCAAATTGGCAAAACTTCTTGTGGATAGCACCGTCTACTTAATGCATGCCGACGTCTCTGCGGACTGTTGTCGTTTGAGGGGGACAGGGGAATGGGTCATAGCTAGACTCTATGCAACGTACCCGGCATGAGCGCTTGGGAAGTAAACATCGACTCGTTGGGAACTACTTTCTCTTTGCGCATTTGTCCTTTCGCGAGGTCCCCCCGTCTCGCGGATGACGACTTGTAGGGAACAGAAAAAACACAGGCGAGCAACGGAACAAACGTGGCCTCTTTAATTCCCGTTTTACTCTGTCTTTGATGTGGAGGGCGTGCACGCATATTCCTGTGTTGTGACGAAGCTATCGCTGCTGAGGCAAGTGATCAAGGAAGGATTGTACATAACTGTCGGGACGTAGGCCTTTTTTTTTTCTTGCCACGGCACCTGTATATATCTATATATACATACATAAACACGCGTATCCATATTGTGCACGTCTCGGTGTTCCTTCGATTTATCACGTGTAATGCGCCTGCCGGCCTTGTCACATGCCAAAGCGTGCTAGGCTACGTGAAAGTTTTTTCTTGCCTTCTCTCTATAGATATAGCATAGAATTGTGCGAATGAATTTTACGTATATTTCAATTTGTTTGGAAAACTTTTGTTTGGCCCTGTACATAGGTTGCGAACAATGCTGTGTAAATATTGTACATGTGCAAATGAGCTTTCATTTTTGTTTTTACTTGTTTTGTTGATTATGAAATTTTTTTTCCATTTTGTTTTGTTTTTCACACACAGTGTTGACCATTTTAGGTTTCTTAGCTTGCGTGTCATCATATTTTGTCTCTAATGCAAACTGCTACTCGTGCGACGTAGTTTCTTTACAGGCTGTGCCCTGTAGGTTGAGTGGCAGTAAAGTCTGAAAAAACTTTTACAACTAGTTACATTATAGTAAAGTGCTGACTTTGGTTGAGATGTGTGGTTGCACATCAAAGGCTGAATCTGGCATTGGCTAAAGCCTCGTAAGCCATGATACACTCGTATTGAGACACTCAGAAACGCCACTGAATTATCATACAAGCTTTACTCCTCTGTAATCTAGTTGATTCTGACTATGCCTGCCAGGTGTCTATTGAATTCTACATGCATTATCAATTATTGAACATTGCAGTAACGAGTTGCACTGAAGAAAAAATTTTCATTATATCCACTATTAAGAATAAGCATTTACATGTGTGCTACGTACTTGTATTGGCTACTTTTCCTTGGGATTTACTTCAAAGTATCTGAGAATTCGCACTTTCACATGAAAATGTTCATGAGATTTACACGTTCATGTAAAGTTCCTTTTGTGAAATTACACATTCACATGAGATTTGCACGGAGGTTGCAATTGAGGCAATGTTTGTACCTAACCGGTCGCTGCTATCGAACCTGCCTTTGTAAACGAACTTGTACTGTTAGCTGTCGCACTTCGTACTTGATGGGTAGTCTTGTTTTGCACATGTAATTAAGCTCTTCACAGGACTTCTAAAGTCGATCATAAGGCGTCACATTTGGTTATCTAGTTTTTTTTTTTTTTTTTTTTTTTAGCAGCAGCTATTTTGTGAAGGCAATGATGGGCAAAAAGTTTTGTAAAGCTCTGTAGCCAGTCCAAAATGGTTCAGTTGATTTTGAAGTTTTCGAAGTCGGCCATAATGCCACGAGTTGCTTACTTTAATTACAGATCTATAACAGTTGCTGATGATGACACCCAAGCAGTTTCCGGAAATGGCTGATACTGACTGGTCCTTTTTTTTTTTTACTTAGTCCAGTCGTCCAAAGCCCAAACTCTTGCTATTTTATTTTGTCTGCCACGCGAAAGGTTTTAGTGCATGTATCTTTTTTTTTTTAATAGAAATGAATCGTACTGAAGTGGCGGGTGACTGATGAAAGCCTTTGGATGTGAATAAAAAAAAAGAATATAGATGCTGTTTATGTTTTCGTTGTTTTGCTGTTTTTTTTTCTTTTACCTGCACTCCAGCCGGCATGTCACACGTTTTTCAGGACTTTAGGAAGGAATTCACTTCTACTTCAGCGTGCATCCTATTTTATCCAGCTTGATATTGTTCTATGCAATAAGCATTCTTTTCTTTTTTGTGAATTTTTTCTTTGTATTCACTATTCAGGGAAATGGGTGATGCTTGAGTACTTAACCAAAAAATGACTAATTGCTTTACTTTTCAAATTCCCATCATGCTTTCAGATGAACCAGTCCACACCAGTCCACCTTTTTCTTTAAAGCCAGTGTCGATACATCTGAATCGGCGGCTGACAATTTTGAAAGTGAGCCTTTTTTTAACCACTCTGTCTTCCTGGAAATCTTTTTCAAAAATAAATGTACATGCTTCGTTCAAGATTGTCCTGTACCACCCGATACTCGACAACTTGTGTTCAAGCTACGTTCCGTTATTACAGCACTCACTATTAGCCTTTCCGACTTCCTTTCATTTAGAAATTCGATTCTCCGAATGCGTGTGCTTTGGCTTTAGATAATTGCAAGCGACCTCCTAGTGATAAATGTGGTGCTTGTTATGAAATAGAATTCTCTTTTCCAAAGTTTAAAATCATGCCAGCACTGTAATTGCGAATGCCTGATTTCTGTTTGGCAAACTTCGTTTCAGTTGAACATGTGCTGCTAATACTCGCAGACAACTTTTCTCTGCAATGAAAGGAAAGCTACGGAGGCGGAGCGACTGCACATGTACTCCTCCTCAGCGAAGTAGTCAGGTTCGGCTGCTGCGTTGAATGACTACTGTTTGACTATATTGCACATCATTTTCACGTCTGCTTAGACGGCCATTTGAGAGGGAAATTCGACACAAGCACCTTCGGCGAGTCGTAGGAGGTACGGAAGGGCAACGAGTTCTCACCTAAAGACGATGATGCCATTTTCACAGTGAAGTCCTCATAAACCGTTTGACAACTTCACACACGCACAAATGCGAAATGGCATTCCATAAAGCAAAACAAATATGAATATCTCCTGGGTGCGTGCTGCGTGCCTGTGTAAACAGCGTCGCATAAAAAATAATGTTGCTTTTGTGTGTTCTTCGGTGGTATCACACACCCGCTCTGGCTCCATAGCCTTTCGTTCATTGCCAAGAAGGTTGTCTGCGAGTATAGTGCAATGCATGCCGAAAAGTCGCATCCAATTGGCACTCGAGTCCCTCTTGTGTTTGAAGTGTCGGCGAAATTTTCACTGCAGTCTGTGTGGTACTGACAAGCTCTATGCACTGCTCATTCACCATCTCTGGGCAATAAGTTTTTAGTGCCTTTGTATTCTTGATAACTCTTCGAATTGAGCTTTTAAAGGGACTCCAAAGAGGCAAGTGATTTTTCTCGCTTTAGGAAATTTCTCCTTTGCAATGCCAACGCTTGCTTCGACAAGACTTGTGGTAAATATGCCAAAAGAAATCTTGGGTAGTGGCGCCACCTTGAAGTTTATGCACTAGATGCCATGATGTTATTGATATTGACAGCGCTTGCTACGACATGAATATTTCCTGAATGGTAGTAATGAAGCACATTGTCTTCCGAGGGAACCAAGGGCTTCACACACAAGTTTGAGAAACTGTCATTCAGCTAATATGACCAAAATATGAAAAAACGCTGAAATTCGTCACATCGTCAGATTTCAGTGAGAAATTTAAAGAACCTCGCAATATTGACTTTGTCATCTATTAACAAATTTACGGTGGTACAGCGCCTGTGTTTTCAGGGTAAAAATAATCAATCTAAACTTAGTTGTTCCACTTTAGTGTCTCTTTAACAGGGTTGTACTCTAGGACCTTTGTCGGAGGGCTATTTTTATTTCATTTTGCGTCCGATTAGATGCGAACAAGGTCTGTTGGAAAAGGAACGGCGTGGATGCTTCTACCTGTGGACAGTTCTTCATTTTGTTGCGTAAATTTTCTTATTTATACAAGCATATAGCATTGTGTGTACATATCCCCAACGGTATGGGACTGTGATGCCTTGCACAAAGGCGTGCTCGACGCTTCGGCTTCGTATCCCACGCAGAACCCCCCGCTTCGATTCCTGTACCTTCGCTTTGATGTGGTAAGCGCAACGTATTTGTGCCTTTAGTGTAGGCATTTGCATTATCGTCTCGTAACCGTATACCGCTGTCGTACGTGCGAGCTTAATTTGAGAGCCCCAAGCTTTCGCAAGTGTGGTTAAACAGGTGTTCGCTGCTAAAGTAAAGAATGGATACAATATACGTAATGTTTCATGCTGCACTAAGCATGTTATCATACCAACTAGCCCAGATATAGATCCTTTTCTGGGGAACAGATTGTGCTGCCACTGACTGATTATTTAGCCCACTGATGGTTCCGAGCAGCCTGAAGCAGAGATATGTCCGTGGAACCAATATCCGACAGGTGCTCCCATGCCCAACTCGAAATCATTCTTTTAGTTTCTCCCATTGTTAACTGCAAGTCATGTTGCTGTATTCTGCCAAATGTTGCAGCAGTTTTTCATGTTGCCATTGAGCAACTTATAGGGGACTTAGCAAATATGTAAAAGTTGCACATGTTATGACTTCAGTGAACTATGGTGTGTGCCATAATTGGTCCTACTGCTGGAAACGATGCCACTATTTCGTTTCTACTAAGATCGTGCCACAGACAGCCTATTGCAGTGCTTCAATACTAGTCCAAACAAAATGTACTAGAATTGGAATGGGTGGCCGTTTGGTAAGCTGTGTTTCATTATAGTTTTTCACCAGTTAGCAAAACTTGAGATAAGTGGAGCAACCAACAGCTTATGAGACGTTGCCTCTACCGTCGTTTCCAGTAGTCTTATCTCCTTGTAGCATGTAGCACATGTTTCATCCATGCTTCCCGAGTCGGGACAATGTACATGAACATTAGCCTTGCTTTGCGTTGTATTGGACTGGATTTATGGCCTTGCCCTTTGTAGCGAGCAGGCCTCAACCGACACCCTGGCCTTGACGACATGAAACGTGGCCACATCAAAACGCCACGATGTGTGGAAACTTTTGGTGCGAATCAGCAATTTCGTAAGTGAAGCGAGTTGCATGGAGCTCTCTTCCATTCAAAATTCACCAGGTGCATGTGGGCAACCAAATAGGCCTAGTTTTGTTGCACGAATTGACTGAAATCGCGGTTCATGGATGGAAGCTTTCCTTTTTTCTAAGGGAAAGCTCTTAAAGCAATTCGCAGAAGGGCAGAGTTTTTTTTTTTTTTCTTTTAGACACATTCTGTCATATTTACAGCTCTGGAAGACAATTCATTGTCAAAAAGTCTTGTTGTCATTTTTGCATGTTGAGCCAATTGACGAAGGCTGCAGAGGTGTTAACAAAGTAAATGACTGTAGTGGATTTTGATGTAACACTCGTGTCCTGGGCATCACAAAGTAGAGATACGTGAAAGCGAACAATGCGATTATTGGTGGTGTTGCACGCACACTTTTGGTAGCAATCGGGGTCAATACGAATCCCATTTCATCATCACGATCAACAGCGGTCGATTTTGGAGCCTGATTGCGATCTTCTTTATTTCATTCTGGCCTAATCATGATTAGGAGCGACATTGTAGCAGCACGGAATGCAAATCAAACCTAACCGAGACCGACCTTGATCACTATCGAAAATGCCTGTGTGGCACTGGTACAAGGCGACGTACTGCCTTGCTTGTCAACGCAAGCTTTTGCATCATTCCGTGCTTGCACACATTCAAGTTCGCTGCTGCGGTATCGCTGCTACGTTATTTAGTTGCAAAAAAAAAAAAATGAAGGCTGTGCTCGGAGACGCTATGCGAAAGTGTAGGGGTTCAACGTAAACCACGGAATGCTCAACAATCTTTATATCTCTCTACGGACGTACGTAACATTAGCCAACTATATCTTAGATCTTGCCACAAGTGTGATAAAGTAGTGATGTCACTGAGCTCGAACATGAGAACAACGGAGTTCTTGTGATTACATCTAATTGTAGTCTAGGAGCTTTGAGAATGTTTGTGAGCATGTCTCGAAGTATTTTCTTTCTCTCGCATTAGAGCTAGGCATTCAGTAGTGGTGACTGCAGTAGACTGCTATCACCGGCTTTGGCTGTTTACCTCTTCAAAAAGTGTGGCCGCGTAAGATTGCACAAACATTTTAAGCAAGCTTAAAGAGGCATTTTGGAGATTTTTTTTAAAGTGGTTCAGAAGCAATGTCCATTTGGTTGCTCAGCGTAATGCATTTGTACTCTCAATGATCTTGTCAGTGCTAAAATATATTTATATTCAATTCATTTATGTCTTCATTTAGACTGAACTCAGTGAAAGTTAAATTACCGTTCAGTTGTTCTATTTCAAAAGGAAATTTGCTTTTGCCTGTGCAAAAATAGTTTGCCAGATATTTATTTTAAATAATCATTTAATAGAGCATATATCGCTTCGAGCCAGTCGAGTTTTTTGCATACAGTATGAATCCTGGAGCTCAGGTGTGCCCATTCATCATTCACTTTTCTACAACACGTTAAACTTGGATGTGGTTACAAAGTTGGGCAAACCAGCTTTTGGATGGCGACATGAGATCCGTTTATGACGAAGGCCTATCACATTTTGCATACTATTTTTATGCCGGGCCGAACGGTGTACCACTCAAGTTAGTGCAACGCAGCGATTTTGATAGTCGGTTAGTCGGATGTGGAGTTGGTGGCTACACTTGCATTACCTAGAGGGGTATGTATGATTGATCAAAAGGGCTTTCTTCCCTCAATGCGTCTTTTCATTATTTTTGCATTGGATTATCATCGAATGCATCCCACGCTGAGAGTTCGCACAGCCTGACGATTAGCCCCATTTCATTTGCATTTTCTCCCTCACGTGAATGCCTGTTGCTGTAGTTACGGAGCTCGTGCTGCTGGTGATTTGCTGTAGCATGCATATGGGTCACACACACATTGTATATCACGCCTAGGCGTACTTCGGACCACTCGCAAGTTGTGTGACTGGCGATTATTCTTCTATGCAGAACTCTGGAAAATGCACTTTTCTGCAATAGCTGTTATTTTCAGAGCCTCGATACCTTCCATCGCCCGCAAGAAAAGCTCGCAGGGAAGGCGACCTTTCTTTTCAAAAGATTTCACAGCTATTTTGTGACCCTGAAACATAAAGAGAGTGTGTAGGAAAACGGCACCAACTCCACTGCCGTTATGAGACAGTATATACATTTGTAGATTTTGAAATGCAACTAGAAGTGGGTCCCCAAAACAAGCTTGGGTGCAATCGTATGCGAAGACGGCGATTTGTACTTGACCATATGTAAGCTGAATACAAGATTGGTTGTATGTCGTGATGTACAAGGATTTGATACTAGCGAGAGGGCTGCTGTATAGAAGCACCAACCCTCATTGGCTCTCAGCCACTTTATTATTAAGTGTGCTTTTGAGGTGCTCTGCTATTGGTTGTAAGAAACTTTGCTACATTTTGATTCGGTTATTGGAACACTTCGCTTTTGACAGTTGGTATGAAGGTCGCTGTCGTGTATCCTACAGAAGCCCTCTCTATGCGGTGTCAAAAGACCTCCCAACATTTTGTGTGCTTTGTGGAACAGGTTTGTACAAACCTCTTGGCTTGGTCTGTTGGGGAAGCTCTTTCGTATTTGCAATGTCTCCATTACATAGTAGAACATTGCACTTGGGAATTTCACTGTCACGCTTTACAAAGAATGGAGTACAGCTTTGAAATTCGAGCTTCTATAAAGCTACAAGTGAGGCACCAGCTGCAGTTAGTGTGAATGGCCCTACCTTCTGTTATTTTTTAACATGTCTTTTTCTCTGTTATTTTCTCAAATCTGCGAAGCATTGACACACAATGTCATAAAAGAAGGTAAGATATATTTTTAAGCGTGATTAGAAAAATGAGAACTATAGCACAGGCAACTGTAGTTATTAACCCAAGCTTTTTAGGGACCCGGAAGCCGCTATGAGACACTGTTTAATCCCCATTTCTGTGACCTAAAAACCACATTATAGATTGTGAAATTTCGTCTGCTCTTTAAGCTGGTGGCTTTATTTATCATTAACACATTAATTGTAAAAAGTAGCATTTACTTTGCTAAGCAAACCTGCATTGCTTATGAATCTAATATTTTGGTATGACCGGCTAATATAAAGATACCACAACTCTGCGATGTATAGACGTACGAAAATGCAAGGGTATTCGCACTTGCAAAATGTTTCTCCTGTATCTTCAATGCAGTATGTGTCCTACATACGATATCTTTGCGTATAGTACACTCGCTACTACCTTCATCAAGTATACCACATGGGTTACTTGTAAGATATGCCTGCATTGAAGTACTATAAATCGCTGTCATTCACTCATCTGTTTCAGTGGACCAATGGGTTTGTGTCGTCTTGAAGCATATGCGATTTCAATGTTTATTAGTTTCCTTTTTCGTTGCAGCAGGGTTGCATCACATTGTCAATTTCTAATTGCAGATGTCGCCCGTGCTTTGTGTGGACGAAACCTTGTGCTCTAGAAAAAGTTGGATCTAACTGAAGCTAGCTTGACCAATTGGTTACAGCTGCAACTGCATCATTTTTTAACACTGAATTAAAGGACAGTTTGTTTCAGTTCCTAGTGACACATATTACATACTCTGGGCTCAATGCCAAAAGTCTGTCAGTGTCTCACAATCACATTCGCTGCTGAGGTGGCACAATATTGTGCTCGAGGTTGCGGGCTCGATTCCAGCTGTCTCCAATATAACTAGCGCAAAAAAAAACGCACATTTTTAGTACAGCCGGCAAATGTATTTTATACTGCACGTATCAGAGACGGACATTACTTCAAAAAAGTGCATGACTAATCACTTATCTAAAATTCTCCTAAATAAAATTATAGCTGGCTGAAGGTAATCTAATTACTATTAATTTTCAAAAGTGATGAAATAACTTGTACAAAAGTTCATTATTCATGCACACCTCATGTACAATTATTTAACAAGTATACATTGAAATCTCTTGCATCTTTGTTCAGCGCTTCCCGCTTGAGACTTGGCACTTGTGTTACCTTGTCATTTGTTACTTTTCGTATTTTTTCACGCAGTTAAGAGAGGGGACATGCTGTGTTGGTCAGAACAAATGGAGAAACTGGCGAGTTTTATTGAAATTATACTCACATATAGGAATTTGTTGCAATAATAAGTTACCAGCCTACAAAAAAAAAAAAAACTACTCATTACATTGCTCACCACAGCAAAAAGTAGGTTAATACTGTAATTTTATTACTGTTATTCCATTACTGTCAAGTCTGCCTCGGAATATGTCATTGATTGCAAGCCTGTCCAAGAGGAGTCTCGTTTTAGGCACCCTTAAATGTGGCCATTAGCCGCAGGACAGTTAAGATGGCCAAGGTTTCGTTTCTGTGCAAACCACGGGTGGCAGCACCGCAGTATAACGCCTTTGTAATGAGATGCTCGGGACGCTCGAAAATATTTCGTTACGTGCTGGTCAGTCCGTTGTAAACGCTCTGTACGGAAGGATTCATGTACGCTAAGTGTACGCTCCGTATTCGCTCCGTCGTAAGGAATGCGGCTGTGTGTAAGGAATAGTTTGTCATGACGGATCATTTCATTGTGAAGAGCGTTCGACTGTGTATCGTAAACTGCGTGTGTAGTTGGTAGACGTTTCGCGCGACTTGGGCTGTTCGTCCATGACGTGAGTGAGGCTGTGGACAGACGACAAGCGCCTGACGTCACCTGTATAGCTTAACGAGAAGACGCGAGAAGTAGTGACGTCAGCGATGTCTTGTCGTCGGGCCGTACTGCGGAGAGGACCTTTTTTTGTGTGTGTGTGTGTGTGTGTCCGCTTCCGAGCCGGTGTTATGACGCGCGTTTACGTAGCTGTCACATTAAAAGCCTGCGCGCGGTGGTGTCGTTTTTTGGAGGAGAGTTTGTGATGGCGCGCGCGCGCGAAGCTGTCGTGATTGTGTATAATAACGGGAAGTGCGCTCAATGCTATACTCGGAAAAAAAAAAAATAGTAAAGACGAAAGAAGGGGGCACGTGAACGAGCAGTGCTGCGACGTGCGATGATGAATGAGCGCTCTCTGGCAATATTTTTTTTTTTTTATTCTTTGAGAGCTTTCTCTTCTTGCAATTTTTCTGTGGTGGCCAGAGTTGCTCGAGGTGAATGTTTCCTAGGCGCTTTATGATTCTAGCAGGGTGTGTTGCTGTTTGGAAGGGGGTGCGTGCGTTTAATAAAGAGAAATACAAGCACCACGTCTCCTTGGCGTCCTTGATTGATCATTCTCACGCTGCTAATGCGTTTGCGAGTGTGTGTCTGTATGTTTGTGCCTGGCAGCCTCTGGTTTTTTGTGAAGTTGAGAAAAGTACCCTCGCATGCTACTCTGACATGGCGATCGGTGGTTCCGATACTGGACGGTACTTTTAACAAGGAAGCTTATCCCAAGGAGGTTATACTATAACCTCCTTGAAGTGTCTCGTCCTTTAGACTCTCTCCTATTTTTCCACCTCTCCCTTTATATGGGCTTCGCCTTCCCTTACCTGAAACCTCCATTTGTGCGTGTGTGTGTGTGTGTTTAAACGAACGTGAACACATTTAATGCAAGCTAACGCCTCTAACGTGTAACTGCTTGGAATTGCGACCTGTTATCGCACTGTGTTCCCTTTCAAACGACACGTAGTCATTTTCGAAGTATCGAGCGGTTATAAACACCTGCAAGCGAGCCCTCATAAGAAGCGGCGCATCGACGTATAGTTCGTAATTGCTCTCGTGCGAATATATGACCGCGATACGTCAAGCGTGTGCAATGTAACGTGACAAAGTACAAGTAGACCCGCCTGACGTGGCCATGGACGGGAGCCTTACCTGCGTAAGCAAAGATATATTTTGCAGCGAAAAGCCGATAACTGGCCTTCAGCTGTTACGCACTTTTACGAAGCCTTTCGTTTCAGAGAAAGCTCTGTTGGGCAGAAATGCGTTAGTATGACACGGTATCATGCCCAACTATTGCGAACGTCTGGTACAAAATACTGTGAACAAAAAGCAAAGCAAGCGTGTATATATTTGTGCAAAGTCACGTGAACGAAATGACTGATGGGATCACGTGGGCTGGGGTTATCTTGCCCTCACAGTTTTATTTAGACGGGTTTACCAACCGAAACACCGAGAGACATACACTGAGAACCAACAAAAGTGTATGATTCACATAAACAGCGCCAATAACGAGGGACAAGAGAAAGGAGGAGACAGACAGCGGCACTGACTTACAACAAGATTTATTTGCTAGAACCGCACAATATATACTTGGGCAGTATCTGACAAAAAAAGAGAAAAATACAAGACAATAAAACAATCTATCTAACAACCACGTAGTCATACAACACGCGTGCTAACGTTCCGAAGGAAATCTATTTCTTTTTGTGATAGCGCAATCGAAGGCCTGCTGACACATGCACTGCCCAGCCTTTCTATTTCTGCAGCCTCATAAATTTCACGTATCATCTGGTCCCGATGACGCCTAATGATGGTACAAAGCTGAAAATCAGGGACACAACCGCAGTCTCGGCAATGAATGCCGAGTTGGTCCGAAACTGTTGAGGAGACATTGTGAGCGTGCTCTTTCAGCCACTCATTTAAACACCTGCCTGTTTGGCCGATGTACCACTTGCCGCAGGACAGGGGTAGAGAGTATACACAACCCCTTTAATGCATGGAACGTACTTCTTCCGATGCTTGATTTTGCAGCCTCGCTCTCCCCTGGAACCAGGATTCGCGGCTCTGCACAACCTAGCCAGTTTTTCTGGGGCAGAAAAAACTAGGTCTACGTCGCACCTGCTGGCCCCTTTTTTGAGGTTGTGGGTGACCTCAAAAAAGAGGCAAGCAGGTGCTTTCAATGTTTTCCTTCAATCCTATGGCACGTATTCACTCTGGGGGATTGGCCAAGAGTGCGTAGTTGCAAATACATGCATATGCTTCTTTTTCTAGGCACTGTGTGCGTGCAGACATTAGCAGATACTCTTTTGGAAAGTTCGATGAGGTTTAACTCTTGTAAACCTAGTTATGACGAGAGAAATGTATGTCTAAGACTGATTCTTGCCGCTTGTTAGGAAGCCGCAAGTACGAATCGCTGCCCGCAAGTAAAAAGACTAGGCAAACGTGGGTACTACCCATGATTCCTATGGTCGCTGAACGATCGCAGTGACAGGGTCCCCTCTAGTTAAATTTAGGAAACTCTATGCCAGTGCAGACACTCACAGCTAGGGGAGCGTGTGTACCCTAAGTTTCTGCGAAATCACTCTTAGACATACATTTACAACAACTACGCACTCTTGGCCAATCCCCCAGAGTGGATACGTGCCATAGGGTTGAAGGAAAACATTGAACGCACGTGGACCCAGGTGGATAAGAGTACACATGGTCTAAATTGCGTTTTTGATTAACTAAATATCTTATGACTTGGCGAGCTTTAAATGTATCAGAACGCCGGATAAAACGCAGGTCATATCAATTTGAAATACGTTGGCCCAAAAAGTACACTCGGTGTTTCCCTAGCGTGCACTAAGAGCCATGGTCATCATCATTTAATTCAGGCGTAGAAGAAGAACAACGCCACCAGGGCTTCCGCTTGTCATCCTCCTACGCTGTACGCTGCTTCGGCATCCATTTTTTTCACAAGCGATCGTGTCTCCGTAAGTACCTATCCATATTTATTTCCGTTTGGACACTGCGTACAGCCACACATTGATTGTCCATGCATTTATGGTTCGACAGCCGATCGTCTGAGTCAGTTGCCGCACGGGGGAAGTAATGCTTGCGATAGCAACGATTGGAGCTGTGAAAGGATCTAAGGCAAGCAATTCCATTCGCGTGCGACCCGACGAAACTAAGGAAGAACGCTGGTGCAATAAAGCGCGGTTTCTGAAGCGAGCGAAGCACAATCTGCGTGCTGTCCATCGCTTCCTCGTAAACTGCATAGTTGTGTACTCAAGGAGGCTTACCTCCTTGGTTGTACTGCAGTAACTGCTGTAATTAGGTGGCGGTTTCGAATCTCGTCGTTGGCGGCCGTATTTCGATGGAGGTGAAATATTAGAGGCCTCTGTGCTATTCCCCCTAAACGGGGCCGTTACAACGCAGTTCCTCAGGACCTGAATAAAGTTCTATGCCTGTCTGTCTGTCTGTGCTATTTGGGTGCGCGCCAGAGAACAGCAAAAGGTTAAAATTTTGGTAGCCCTCCACTACTGAATAAATAACTGTTTAGAGCACAACACGTACGAAGGTATGAGCCGTTTGCTAATCCCTGGCAAGATAAAGCGAGCAAGACCGCGCCCGGCTTGTTGATGCAATCAAGTTTCCGGTGTAGCCATGCAGCCTCCACCCCACCCCTTCGGAATCTCTTTCGCGCCACAAAAGGCGGCCCGCGTCTTTCCACCCGAGCCGTGATCGTCGGTTGCTTTCGCACGCATAGGCGTGCACAGATATGGTGTTCTAGAAGATTTCTGGAAACCTTCTCGAACACTGTAGCTCTGGGCTGCCCTTCAGAGAGGAAGGGAGGGGGTGAAGGACCCCCCGCACCCCCCATCTCGTGCACACGCCTATGCTCGCACGCTTTCATCGTCACATAGAACACTGAATGCGTGAGGCGGTGTTATCAATTTGGACTTTCGCGGATAATCACCGCGACATCGACGAGGAAAAGGCGCCTGAACTAAGTGTTTATGTAATTGGCATTGCAATTTAAAGGATAATAAGGGGGGGGGGGGGAGGTGTTCCCAGGGCCCTGCACTGATTTGATTGATATTTGGAGTTTAACGTTCCAAAACCACCATTTGATTATGAGAGACGCCATACTGGAGGGCTCCGGAAATTTTGACCACCTGGGGTTCTTAAACGTGCACCCACATCTGAGCACACGAACCTATAACATTTCCGCCTCCATCGGAAATGCAGCCGCCGCCTCCGGGATTTGATCCCGTGACCTGCGGGTCAGTAGCCGAGTACCTTTGCCACTAGACCACCACAGCAGGGTCAGAGTCCTCCACTGGCACCGTTTCTTTCTTCTATATAGTCTCGCGGTATGTCGCTATGCAACCAACATGACCCTTCGGCCTCTGCTATTTTGTTCTTTGTCGTTATCCAGTGAACAGGAAGCAAATTGCGGCCATGACCAGCACATTGACGGTTGATGCACCCGAGGTGAAAGCGGGTGAGGATGTCGAGGTTCAGAGCGAGGACGAGAGCAGCTCGGGGGAAGAGGAATCTGAACCGTCCGGAGAGACCCGCGCCACCTGGGGAAACCAGTGCGAACTGTTTCTCTCCTGCCTCGGACTGTCCATGGGACTGGGAAGCTTCTGGAGAATGCCGTCGCTCGTCACGGCAAACGGTGGAGGTGCGAGAACACTGGCCGTACTTTCTCGTTTACCATTGTCCACATCCTGGGCAGATTAAACGCCAAACAACTCTAGACAAAGCAAGGGCAATGGAGGATCTGTCTGTCTATTTATCTATCTATCAATCAATCAATCTATCTATCTATCTCTATCTATTTATCTATCTACCTATCTATCTGTGTCTGTCTGTCTGTCTGTCTCATTTTGTCGTAACTACAACAGTTATATGACGTGTCCCTGCCTGCTACATCGCCGCAGCGCTGACTGGTTGATTTATTTGCTTTGTGGGTGTGTATGGATTAGTCAATGAGACTTAGGATACGATGGTTAATTGTCCTTGCGGTATGAAAAGGTCGTATGCATCGCATGTTTCCCGCGCTGTGTGCACGGATACATGTTCTTGAAGTGGCTAAACTTACGCGCAGCCGCCTTCCTCGTCTCGTACGTCGTGGTGTCGCTAACCGTGGCCAAGCCGGTGTTCTTCATGGAGCTCTTCTTGGGACAGTTCTCGAGCCTCGGCTCAGTCGGCGTCTGGCGATGCGCGCCCATCGGCAAAGGTACGCGCGCGATCGCGTAAGACTCATCAGAACTCTGCTCATTGGGGTGGTTTATTGTCTGAGACAACTATTTTACGCTGTCCAACCAACCAACGGCCCATCAAACCGGGCCGAAGGGACCCAAGTATCTGATGCCAGGCCAGACGTAACCCTCGAGAACTAGGCCCAGTGTTTTTAGGACTCTATTAGACTGACGCACCAGAAGGGTAGTACGAGCCCTGCACGGCCGGAAACTACCTGCATGCAGGACCCTGCGAATAAGGTCTTTTCTTTCTCTCTCTCTCTGTTTTACGCTGTCAACCATCTGTTCAAAAAAGAAATTACGCTGTTTGCGTCTTCTTTGTCCGACCTTCCTGCGATCATCGTGGTGCACTCGTCAACGCGCAACAGGAAAGCTTGTGTCCCCGTGTATGCCCCCCCCCCCTCCCTGCCATGTGGCGTGGTAAAAAAACAAAAAAAAAACTCACGATGCATGTTTTGAGAAAATTTCGCTTTCAGGTACATGCATGCATACAGTTTCAAGCTGAGACCTGTTTGAAGAACTCAAGCGATTGGAGGGGGGGGGGGGATTTCCTGTTCACAAAGGAACAGCACCTCATTAGGTAAGCTTCAAGTTGTCTGTTATGTTAGCAGTCGTGAAACGCAAGCTTCCCTCAGTCTCACCACACAGAGTGGTATCGTGATATAAATCGGGCTTATTGTGCATGGTACTATTAGCAACAGTACGCTTGTATATGGAGAAGTTGTAAATTGTAAATAACTGAGCATGGCGAGTGTCGTACTGTAAAAACCGGCTTCCTACGCTCAAAAGATCTATCCACGTACCGTCTTGAAGTGACGTCGACTGTATAGCGAGAAAAAAAAAGAATAATTGCTGGGAATATCGTTTCAACGAGTTTATCGTCGTTAGGCCTAACATGCCACCCATTCATTGCCTATCTGCCACCATCGTCATTAGGCCTAACGCGACAAACACTTTGTTTGGGTGTCTGCCATCATCTTCGTTAGGCTTAACGGTCGTACATCGTAACCATGCACGCAGGCATCGGCGTGTGCATGTGCTACGTGAGCATGCTCGTCATCTTGTACTTCGTGTGTTTCACGGCTCACGCCATGCTGTTCGTGTGGAATTCGCTAGGCGACCAGCTGCCGTGGGCCACGTGCGACGAGAGATGGGGAGCCGACGCCGAATGCTTCGTGCGCCAGCCCGGAGAGGTGAGAGCGCAATAACTCTTTCGTCGCCCTCCAGCAAGGGCATAGGCAGAATTTTTCTTTAGGGGCGAAGCTCCTTAGGGCTTTGGCAAGCAAGTCCCGCTCTCTCGTAGCCATGAAGCGTGGAAGCTTGGACAAGTTGGTAGGACATAGCTGAATGCAGGAACAGCGCAACCTAGAAGTAGTTACTTCGTAACTACGGAACCGAAAAAAAGCACTCTTTTCTGTCCTTGTTTTTTTTTTCGCTTCCGTAGTTACGAAGTAACTACTTCTAGGTTGCGCTGTTCCTGCATTCACTCTCGTAGCCACCTCAGTGTCGATGGTGCTGCGGTGCTCACTCCGTTGAAAATGCATGCGAGTGCATAGTGTGATAAGAGATCACTAAATGGCGCTCGCGCGGCAGAGCAGAAAAGGAACTCGGGCCCCTGTGGCTAGCATTTTTGGATATCAAGGGAGCGTGCGATAGCGTGGTTCAAGAGGACTTTTGGGGAATACTAGACACACTGGGTGTGGAAGATAGTCACTAATCTTTTAAAGGAAATTTATAAAAGTAACAAGGTAGTTATAAAGTGGGAAAAACAGGTATCCAAGCCCACACAGGTGAAACGGGGACTTAGGCAGGGGTGTCCACTGTCACCCTTGTTATTCATGATGTTGCTACAAAGATTAGAGGCCAAATTAGAGGGAAGTGGACTTGGCTTCAACCTCTCTTTATTCAAACAAGGAAAACTCATTGATCAGGCACTACAAGCATTAATGTACGCAGATGATATAGTGCTAATGGGCGACAACAAGGAAGATTTGCAGAGATTGATGGACATCTGCGGTAATGAGGGAGATAGGTTAGATTTTAGAATCAGTAAGGAAAAATCAGCAGTCATGATTTTTAATGATAACGAAGGTAGTGAGCTTAAAATACAGGAGGTCACGCTAGAGATAACAGATAAATACAAATATCTGGGCGTATGGATAAGCAATGGGACCGAGTACCGAAGGGAACACGAAATATACGTGACGACGAAAGGTAACAGGAATGCAGCAGTGATGAAAAATAGGGCACTCTGGAATTACAATAGGTATGATATTGTGAGAGGAATATGGAAAGGGGTCATGGTTCCGTGGATGACGTTCGGCAATGCGGTCTTGTGCATGAGATCAGAAGTTCAAGCAAGATTAGAAATTAAGCAACGTGGAATAGGTAGGCTTGCTTTAGGAGCTCACGGGAATACACCCAATCATGGAGTACAAGGTGATACGGGATGGACATCATTTGAGGGCAGGGAAGCTAGCAGCAAGTTAAAATTTGAGAAGCGATTGAGAGAAATGGGAGAGGAGCGTTGGGCTAGGAAGGTTTTCAGCTACTTGTACATGAAGAATGTCGATACAAAATGGAGGAAGCAAACCAGGAAATTGACTGGTAAATACTTAGAAAACAACAGGTGGCCAAACCAAAAATAACTATCGGTTAAAAAAAAGTGAAGGAAACAGAGACTGACATGTGGAGAATTAGCATGATTAAGAAGTCTGCACTAGAGATCTATCGAACTTTTAAGCAGGAAATTGCCAAGAAAAAGATCTATGTTAATACTCGGGGTAGTTCTCTACTGTTTGAGGCCAGGACGGGAGAATTGCGAACCAAGAGATATCGGACCAAATACGAAGGGGCAGACACAGTGTGCAGTGCGTGTGGAGAAGAAAAAACTGCCGAACACTTGATAATGTTCTGTAAAGGGCTTCTGTAAAGGGGTTCTGTAAAGGGGAACTATAGTTCAGGATGATGGCGCTGAGTTTTTCAAAGCACTCGGGTTTAGGGACAGGGAGGGCAAAATAGACTTTAAGCGGGTAGACTTAACTAGAAGGAGGTTATCTGATTGGTGGCTAAAGTCAAGGCACGAGTGAAAATTAAACCCTTCACTGCAAATTACGAATCCTCAACCTCACTACTTAAAGGGAAAAAAAAGATAACTCTAATGGTTAGTTCACGAAGTATTACGGCTAGGCGGCGTTAGCCGCCGCCCGATCTAAAGGGTAGAGCCACATCCAACCATCCATCCATCCATGATGAATTGAACACGAAGTGCCGCTGCGGGGCCCGCTGCGGGCTCTCGTGTGATAGTAGACCGCGTTCGCTCTTGCGTTAAGATGCGTTCGCTCCTGGTGCGCTTCCTCTTTCGCCGGTTGTCTGCGTGTGTCGAGTGTGAGCGATGAAGACAAGGCGGTGGAGTTGAGGGCTCGGAAAACGGCTGCAGTGCGTGCTCATCGTCTTTACATCGACTGGGGCAGAATTCTCGGAAGATTTCGCGGTTACCGATGAAACCTCCCGAGCTTCGCCCACTCGTCATCGCTCACCCCGTGGATATGCTGTAATTTTTTGGAGGGGGGGGGGGGGTGCACCAGTTTCATCTGAAGCGGGGTCTCACAGAACAGTGTAGATGGTCGAAATTCCCACAGCCCTCCACTACGGTGTCCTTCATAATCATATTGTGGTTTTGGGACATGATTGATTGATATGTGGGGTTTAACGTCCCAAAACCACTATATGATTATGAGAGACGCCGTAGTGGAGGGCTCCGGAAATTTAGACCACCTGGGGTTCTTTAACGTGCACCCAAATCTGAGCACACGGGCCTACAACATTTCCGCCTCCATCGGAAATGCAGCCGCCGCAGCCGGGACATGAAACCACGACAATTGTTGTATTAGCTGTTTCTTCTCCGCATGGCCAATCTTGTGCCGTTTATTTGTCCCAGTCTCCGCATGTGTAATAACCAGAGTAGACTCGGGGCCAAGAAGCCTGGTCGCGGAAACCATAAAATGTAGTGCCCGTAATTCACTCTTACTTGACATGTAAAAGGTAACGCCTACTCAGCATTGCTACACATCGATAGTTCTATAGTTAGACTATTTTTTTGGCCGCCGCATCTTTATTCTTAGTCATTCGATGCTCATTTGGTCTGAGTCAAAAATAGCTGCATGACGTTGAATCTTCGCGGACAGCAGCAGTTGCGGTCGAACCTCACTATAACTAAACGGATTATACCGGGGTATTCGATATAAGGATGTAATTACAATTCCCCTTGTAACTCCCTCCTAAATGCGTGTTTGAATTAAACCTTACTTTGAAATGAAGTCGAGTTTTCGTAACAATCGATATTAGAAACACGTGAATACATGTGTGTTTCTGCCTACTACTGTACTTTCCGCTATTGTTTCGGTGTCATTTCATAGGTCATCCATTTCCCTGCCGGGTGAAGAGAAGAGTTATCACATATTAGCGTGTTTGTCTGCCCGGTATATTCTGGTATCGCAAAGGCATATCGCAAAACCAGCTAACGTGTGCCCCAGCTAAAGTGTGTACACTCTACAATAGCTGCCGCCACGTCAAGCGGCGCCAGCTATGGAGAACGAAACGCAACTAACAAACGCGTAATCCATGTCCTCCGAGATTTCGAAGGCGCCCATTGCCACTCGCATAAGCTTACAGCATGGATAATTTGAGTATGGCTCGCGAAAACGGTGGCTAGTAGTCGCGAATACTTTACTGTCGAAGTAATTGGGCATGAATCTAAGTTAAATAAAAGCATATGTTCGAAGCATGCGAGCTATGGAGCGCACGATGGTCACTTGGTAGATTCGAAGGGGACAGCAAACGCTGTACGTGGTGCGGCCATGTTCCTGGGGCGCGCGCGCATGTGGAGTTCACACCCAATACTCCAATATACACAAAGCATTTCGCGTATGGCGGAATACCAGACTAATAAGTTTGTAGTATTGCAAAGCAATGCCGTCAAATGGCCCTTAAAAGGGCCGCGAAAAGGTCGTTCTACAACGACGATGCCGGACCATCGGTCGCCACACGCGCTAACTATATCATCAGCACGAGTTGACAGGTTACTCGATGGCCTGTGACCTTGAGGTAGTTGGGCACCGGCGACGATGTCTTCATTTCCATCCGGACGAATCGCGTCCCAGTGGTCACGGTTGTACGCGACCCCATGAGTCCTCTGCTGATGTGCAACACCTTCCCGTAGGGAGACAATGATAGTGCGAGGACCTCGCTGGAGTTGCGGCACGGCAGGAACAGAACGGTGACTTGAGTAACTTGGAGTCCCAAGGGCACGACAGCAACGCGCTCTCCTCTGATGATGAGGTGGGACGCGTTGACGATTTGAGCCAGACCGGATTCACTGTTAACGGTAACATGGTAATTCCGGCCTCCAAATTGCTGTACACAGTAGACCTCTTCGATTCCTACTACTGAAGACGTCGCGTCAACGACGTCTTCAGGACTAGTCCCCTCGTGGACGATTACGTCGAAGGCTAGCGCCGTCTTGTCGTCAACTCAGCGACGGTCAGGACGAAAGACCCAATCATTGCGGAACAGGTGGCCATCGTCTTAGCACTCAAGATGGATAACATTGAAGTCGTCTACAGTGATTCCATGGCAGCACTACGGGCGTTCGCCAAGGCGACGGTCTCTGAACAAACGCTGAGAATACTACAAGGCAAGAACACAACGCATCATCTTCTGAGTTGGTTCCCAGTTCACCTTGGGCAAATCAACGATTCCCCTCCCAATCTCAATGAAGCAGCACACGAGGCGGCGCGAGAACTCTCCAACCGCGCCTCCACGGGGATGCGTTCTACCGGTGAAGGGGATAACCGGGAAATTCTTACAACATATAACGAGCTCACTAAACATTTCTACCTGTCTAGAAGGATTTTCCCTCCAACTCACAAAAATATAACCCGGCCCCAAGCACTTACATTAAGGCTTTTGCAAACGCGGATGTACCCTACTTTGAAAATGTTACACATCATGTACCCTGACCTATGCCCAAGTAATCTTTGTCCACATTGTGGGGAAATAGCTTCATTAGAACACATGCTCTGGCAGTGCACCAAATTCGCTCATATATCGAACATCACCTCTGCCAGATGGGAGGCGGCAATCCGCAGCTCATCCTTGGCAGATTAGCTCTGGGCTGTCCACCAAGCCCGCGAGGCGGCTGAGGAGCTTGGCATCTCAGTCCCCACGTGGGAGTTGCCCGCAACACAGTGATCTGTGTTTTGGAGGACCAAATAAAAGTTTATCCAATTCAATAGCGCCGTCTTCGGGTGCTGGCTTGCCATTACGGGTGTCCGCCAGCCCAGGGTCGCCCGGAGACGCTGTCACAGACAACGAGGGAACACGAGCAGAGTGCTCGTGTTTTAGGGGCGAAGCTTCTTATAGCGGCACTTGTTTGTCCCTTGTAGCCGGTGTAGTAGTGTGTAACAAGTATAACATTTTGACCACCAAGGTGAGAGATTTCTTCTGTGCGTTGTTGAACAATAAAAGATAGTGCTCAATGTGCATGCCAATGTCTGCTAAGGGGGAATGAGAGACAGGAGAATTGGGCTTTTAGTTAACGTGCACGCTGCGAATATTTTATTGTTCAACAACGCACAGAAGACAAGAAAGGGTTGCTACATTATACTCGCTGGGTGTAACCTCCTAGGTTTTAGAAAGGTTTAGCGAGCGTTGGGCCGCAGTGCCATGAAAACAGTGAACTAGTATATACCATGAACTCGAGGTGGTTAAAGGAGGGAAGTAGACACGAAGCGCAAGCCGTAAGAAAGTATGCGTGTGCCTACTCTCGTTTAGTCCTTGGAATGTCGCTGGATGGTGGTGCTTCTATATGCGGAAAATATGATACGGTGCGAGATGGTAGTACTTGGAGTGTTGACTAGATGGACAAACGGACACACAGACAGATGCATGGACGGACGCACGCACGGATGGTCACATAGATGGACGCATGGACGAACGGATACTCCGCCCCACTCTCCATTATTCACCCCGTGGATATACGCTGCCAGTTCTTCTTTTTTGGTGTGTTAACGATTTGCAGTACTTGGTACTGTACTATGAGAGAGCTGAAAGCCGTCTCACGTGCTGGAAAGTTCACCCGCACGATGAAGAGCATACTGAGAGGGTGAAGGGGGGGGGGGGGGGTTAGAAAAAGTGAGTAACGATTTAGTACCAGGGACTCTACTATGGGAGAGCTTACAGCCGTCCCCAAGAGTCCAAAATTATCAGCTTTTGAAGAGCATACTGGGAGGGGGCTAGAAAAAGTGGGTAACGATTTAGAGTACAGAGTACTCTAGTATGGGAGAGCTTAAAGCCGTCCCGCGGAGATCAGAGCACCTAGCAAGGGTGCTTAGATAAAATGTTTAACGATTTTGAGTACTTCGTACTCGACCATGGGAGAGCACTGAGCCGTCCCGTTTCCGTTGAAAGAGTGTAAGGGTACCGAGCAACCGACTTGACTGCTTTGGTTGACGCCTATATCCGGGTTTCAGGTAAAAGAACTTGTCTCAAAGACAGATTCGTGCCACTGGTTTGAGGGCACAAACTTTGATGCCCTGGTTACAGGTCACAAAGTATTCCGACATCACTGTTAAAATAAACAAAACACTTCTGTTGTCAGCGACGACCTTTTAATTCACATTATGCGTAATATTCACACTATCAGAGAAACAGCAGTTAGGTTTCCAACAAAAATCAGCCAGCTGATTGCCTTACGCATTTGAGCTGCAGGTGCAACGCGGTGCTAAAGTGTACTAGAGCTGTTGCGGTGCTGTCGAGGGAGCCCATATCTATCTATCTATCTATCTATCTATCTATCTATCTATCTATCTATCTATCTATCTATCTATCTATCTATCTATCTATCTATCTATCTATCTATCTATCTAGCCGCCTACGACTTATAGCCTGGCCGTTTCGATAATGGTATCGATACCAATATTGGTATGGCTTAACATGACTGTATGAAGAACATATTTACCTAGTCATAATACGAAAATCATGACAGGTATGTCACGAATGTCATGACTTACATTTCATGCTCCTGGAGCTCCCGCTGTGGTTTCGTTCTCATGGCATTTTGCAAAAGTTGAATGACATGGCATAATTGCATGGCGAACACAAGCGACAGCTCCTACCATGAAAATCATGACACGCGTGTCATGTAACAACATGACTACATGCCACGTTCATGATGCGCTAGCGGCCGTTTCGCTAGCGTCACATATAACAAAATTTTGTATTACAGTAGGTGAATGGATGACGAGGGTATGTGACTGGTGCAAACAAGATAATTATGAGATACTTGTCATGCAACAACATGACTGCATACCACGCTCATGATGCGCTGGCGGCTGTTTCACTAGCTTCACTAATACCAAATTTGGTATTACAGTACGTGAATAAATGATGAAGGTATGTGACTGGTGCAAACATGATAATTATGAGATACTTGTCATGCAAATACATGACTACATGCCACGCTTATGATGCGCTGGCGGCTGTTTCACTAGCTTCACTTATACCAAATTTGGCATTACAGTACGTGAATGGATGACGAAGGTATGTGACTGGTGCAAACATGATAATTATGAGATACTTGTCATGCAACAACATGACTACATGCCACGCTCATGATGCGCTGGTGGCCCTTTCGCTAGCTTCACTTATACCAAAATTGGTATTATGGGACGTGAATGCATGACGAAGGTATCATACTGGTGCAAACATGAAGAACATAAGAGGCGTGTCATGTAACAACATGACTACATGCTACGCTCATGATGCGCTCGCGGCCGTTTCGCTAGCTTCACAAGTACCAAACCTGCATGGTATTACGCGACGCGAACGGACGACATAGGTAAATGATACATCCAAACATGATAATCACAACATGCGTGTCATGTAACAACATGACTACATGCCACACTGTGCGCTCACGGCCGTTTCGCTAGCTTCACATATGCCAAATTTGGTATTACGTGACGCCAATCGATGACGAAGGTATGTGACTGGTGCAAGCAAGATAATCATGAGATGCGTGTCGTGTGAGAACATGACTGCATGACACAGCCAAGGCGCCAATAGATTTCGACGTGACGTGGCGCGCGTGCTCGCCGGCGTTCATTTCGTCGCGTCACGCCTGTGCTGCCACGCCAGGCGCCGGTCCTGCCATATACTCGCAGGAACGCGCCGCGCTGCTTTGCTTTGACGCATGCGCGTTTCAGCGCGTCCGGCGTCGTTCCGTCATGAAAAGAGAGAGACGCAGTGTTGTCTGGGTAATTGGATTGGTTTGGATAAACTTTTATGTGGTCCTCCAAAACACAGATCACTGTGTTGCGGGCAGCTCCCACGTGGGTACTGAGTGCCAAGCTCGTTAGCCGCCTCGCGGGCTTGGTGGACAGCCCAGAGCTGATCTGCCAAGGATGAGCTGCGGATTGCCGCCTCCCATCTGGCAGAGGTGATGTTCGATATATGAGCGAATTTGATGCACTGCCAGAGCATGTGTTCTAATTGATTGATATGTGGGGTTTAACGTCCCAAAACCACTATATGATTATGAGAGACGCCCATGTGTTCTAATGAAGCTATTTCCCCACAATGTGGACAAATATTACTTGGGTATAGGTCAGGGTACATGATGTGTAACATTTTCAAAGTAGGGTACATCCGCGTTTGCAAAGGCTTATTGTAAGTGCTTGGGGCCGGGTTAGATTTTTGTGAGGTGGAGGGAAAATCCTCCTAGACAGGTAGAAATGTTTAGTGAGCTCGTTATATGTTGTAAGAATTTCCCGGTTATCCCCTTCACTGGTAGAACGCATCCTCGAGGAGGCGCGGTTGGAGAGTTCTCGCGCCGCCTCGTGTGCTGCTTCATTGAGATTGGGAGGGGAATCGTTGATTTGCCCAAGGTGAGCTGGGAACCAACTCAGAAGATGATGCGTTATGTTCCTGCCTTGCAGTATTCTCAGCGTTTGTTCAGAGACCATCCCCTTGGCGAACGCCCGTAGTGCTGCCATGGAATCACTGTAGACGACTTCAATGTTATCCATCTTGAGTGCTAAGACGATGGCCACCTGTTCCGCAATGATTGGGTCTTTCGTCTTGACCATCACTGAGTTGACGACATGGCCAGCCCCATCGACCACCACTGCCACAAACGCTTTCCCATTGGTGTAGGAAGCCGCGTCAACAAATACGACCCGTCGTTCCTCGTTTGAAACTTGACGAAGTATAGTCCTGGCCCTCGCTACTCTTCTTCCGACGTTGTGTTCTGGGTGCATGTTTCTTGGTATAGGAGACACCGTGATATTCTCCCTGATGTTGTCGGGGATATCATTGTAATTGTGCCTGATTGCCATTGGGTGTTGGCCCAGCTCCTGCAGGATCATTCTCCCCGACCTTGTTGTATATAACCTTGCAAACTGTGCTCTCTCTTGGGCTTCTGCTATTTCTTTGAGCGTGTTGTGAATGCCAAGCTCAAGCAGACGCTCCGTGCTGGTATGTATGGGTAGGCCCAGGACCTTCTTGATAACTTTCCTGAGGAGCACATTCAGTGTCTCCGACTCTCCTCTTGACCAGTTGTGCATTGCTGCCTCGTACGTGAAGTGGCTTAGAACAAACGCATGCATCGACCTGATGAGGTTGTCTTCCTTGATCCCATTTCTTTTGTTGGCCACTCTGAGTATGAGGTGCACCGCACTGTCTGTTTTCCAAGTTAACTTGGCTATAGATTTGCTGTTGGCGCCGGTAGACTCTATCAGCATGCCCAGGACTTTGATGGAGTCGACCCTCTGGATGGAATCCCCTTGATTTGTACGGAGGTGGATGTCTATCTGGTTTAACGGCTTCCATCCCTTGGGTTTTGGTCCCCGGCGTGCAGTCCTATACAGTAAAAGTTCTGACTTACTCTAGGAGCACTTGAGCACAGAAGGACGAAGGTACTCTTCTACGGTGTCAATCACCTCTTGCAGGGCGCTCTCAATCTGCCCCTCGCTTCCACCTGTGCACCATATGGTAATGTCATCTGCGTAGATGCTGTGCTTCAATCCTTCAATGCTCGATAATTTCTTTGACAGTCCAATCATGGCAATGTTGAACAGCATTGGTGAAATCACTGCCCCTTGCGGCGTGCCCCTTGTTTCTAGTTCGATTGCTATGGTCTCGATATCTGCAATTTTCATCACGGCTTTCTGATCTGTAAGAAACGACCATACGTAGTGACCAAGCTTGGAAATTGCTTCGAGTGTGAATGAGTGGTGGATGTTGTCAAACGCTTTTTCTAGATCTAGGCACAGAATGGCTCTCACGTCTCTCGTTTCGTTGTCGATGACCTGGTGTTTGATAAGCTTCAATGCATCTTGTGTGGATAGCCCTGCCCTAATCCAACTATATTGTGTGTATATATGTTATTATCTTCGAAGTACTTCTTTATCCTGTGCAGTATGGCATGTTCTGCAACCTTGCCGATACATTATGTCAAGGATATTGGCCTCATGTTGTCCAAGTTAGGGGGCTTTCCTGGCTTAGGAATAAGGATCGTCCTTGCCAGCTTCCACTGCTCTGGCACCCTGCTTTCTTTCCATGCTGCATTGATCAGATCCTTCAGGGTTTCAATTGAATCATCATCCAGGTTACGAAGGGCCTTGTTTGATATACCGTCCGGGCCAGGGGCCGACCTGCCATTGAGATCATGCAAGGCTCTTCTGAATCACTGTAGATGACTTCAATGTTATCCATCTTGAGTGATAAGGCGATGGCCTGTCTGGGTAATGCATCGGCACGAAATGCACCATGTCGCATTTCGCACCGGTTGCCGTCGGGCCGCGCCGACGGACGCTTGTCGCGCCTGGCGTCAGACTGTAGTGCTCGCGTTTTGCTAACGTATACTAGACTCTCTAAAACACCGTCGGGTCGCCGCCTCCTTGCCCGGCTACACACCAATCATTCAATACACACGGAAGAGCGCGTACGGATTCCAGAAGTTTGGCGATACTCCTTGCGCGTGCGCCCTCTTCCGGCTAACATGACCCGAGACGACTACAGTGGCCGACGCCTCGCGCGGGCGGAAGCCTTGGCTCGACACTACGGCCACAAATTCGGAGTATTCTACGTGGACGCCTCCGGCCCGCACCACGGTGGTTGGTACACGGCTGCGTCCGTCCACCAAAACACCATTGTAAACGGACTCACATTCCGTGCACATAACATTACGCACGCGGAGGAGATCGCCATCGCACTAGCCGCCGCAGATCAGGACTCGAGGGTAATCATCACCGACTCAAGGGGTGCCTGTAGCAATATTGAACAGGGATACATCCCGTACCGTGCTTACAAAATCTGGCAGAACAGCAGCTACCTAGGTGCCCCCGCGCACCGAACGATCATATGGGCTCCGGCTCACACGGGCCTCGATGGTAATGAGACGGCCGATGCCGCCGCCCGCGCGCTCACTCTCCGGGCACCATCCTCGTCCCATACCGATCCGGAACACGAACCCAATCCCGCCTACACTTTTAAGGAGGTCACACAATTTTACCAATCCGGCCATAACGTCTATCCGAAACCCTGTAAGGGCCTCACGAAGGCGGAGGAGCGAATCCGCCTTCGCCTTTATACTAAAACTCTATTGTGCACGGCAATCATGAAACACTTTGACCCCGCTTGTACGGGGAAGTGCCCGCATTGTGAGGAAAATTCCTCTGACATTTTCCACATGGTGTGGGCATGCCGAAAAACCCCAAACCTTACCCCACTACCCAACCCTTCGCGGGGGGACTGGGAGGCAGCCCTGCTCGGCTGCTCTGACCTGACGGCCCAACGGGCCCTGGTCGAGCGTGCCCGGGCCGCGGCCAACGCCAATGGGCTCCCGTAAGAGGGAGCTCACCTAGTGTTTGTACGGGGTGGCCCTTTAAGGACCGTTCCCACCCTCCCTGTAAATAACATCTGCAAATAAATGTTTTTCAGCAGCAGCGTCGCTGTGCCCAGCGTGCGCGCGCGTCAACGCTACATTGGAGTATATTGGGCCCTTGATGATGCGCTTGTGGCCATTTTGGTAGCTCCACATATACCAAATTTGGTGTTACTCGACGTCAATATATTGCCACGTTCCATTTAACAAGTTTTTGTTATCGTTCCGAAACACCACACGATTCTCGGCGCAAACCGCGCCTGCAGGTTTCGAGAAGGTTCCGGACTGTAGTAGATCATTTCGATAAGATTACGCCCACTGTGCGAACGGTACAGATTGTTCTGGAACCTACGCCACCGCCAGCGATAACGCTAGAACATTCGACGGCAAGGGTATAAATGCCGACGCGCTTCGCCGCTTGTCAGTTGTTGATCGAAGGCCGACGCTGCATTCGCCGCTATCAGTCCGAGACTGCTATCTGTGCAAGACTGCTGCTGTAATTAGACTTTCCCTTTACCGGGCACAGGTTCGCCCAAATAAACAGTTAAATCCCAACACGAAGTTTCCTATCTTTGGCCACGTCACGACCTCGTGACATCTGGTGGAGGTGCTGCTTCGTTCATGTACCGGACGCCCCCTTCAAGCCGTGAACCCAGCCCCCGTCGCGGAGAAGACACCGAAGCCAACCAAGAGCAGCGAACGAGCCGCCGACAGCAAGGTCTCCCACCGGAGTACGGCCGTCTACAAGGCAAGGCGCGGAAGACCAAGACCATGACCTCGACTGCAGCGACAATGACAACCGGAGCGTCCCAGCCCGTGATCGTCATTCATCAACCCAGGGAACCACCAACGTTCCATGGCTCATCGTTTGAAGACCCGGAAACCTGGCTAGAAACATACGACAGTGTGGCCGCCCTCAACCACTGGGACAACGAAAAAAAGCTCCGTCGTGTGTACTTCTACCTGGAAGACACCGCAAGGACCTGGCTAGAGAATCGGGAGTTCACGCTCCGAACGTGGGATGTCTTCTGCGGCGCATTTCTGCAAACGTTCGCAAGCGTCTCTCGCAAAGAGAGGGCCGCTGCCCTACTCGAGACCCGGGTTCAGCTACCAAATGAAAAGGTTTGAATTTTCACAGAGGAGATGACCCGCCTGTTCCGTCACGCTGACCCAGACATGCCTGAGGAAAAGAAAGTTCGTTTCCTCATGCGAGAGGTCAAACAGGAGCTCTTCGCGGGACTAATGAGGAATCCACCGAACACCGTCCAAGAATTTGTATCCGAGGCGACCACCATCGAAAAAACGCTGGACATGCATACCAGACAGTATAATCGTCGCCTGACTCCAGAATGCGCTGCTGCTCAAGCCAGTGACTCCGACGACCTGCGATCCTGTGAAACGATCCGAGCGATCGTGCGGGAAGAGCTGCGCAAACTGTTGCCTTTGGCGCAGCCTCAAGTGGATTCGATCGCCGACATTGTGCGAGAAGAAGTCCGGCAATCGCTTCGAATTCCCGAAACACCGCCGCCCGAGCCAGAAACTATGAGCTACGCCACTGCAGTGCGCCACAACGCTCCTCCCCGTCCACGCCAAAACGCCGCCCCGTCACACTTCCGTCGCCAGACGCCACCGCCGCCACCACCCCAACCGACGTCCTACCGTTCCCCAGCGGGCCAGCGCAGTGCACCGAGGAAAACGGACATTTGGCGTGCACCTGACAACCGCCCGCTCTGCTACCACTGCGGCGAGGCCGGGCACACATACCGCCGTTGCCAGTACCGACAGATGGGACTGCGTGGCTTCGCCGTCAATGCACCGCGTCCACAGCCAGGAGATCGGCCACGTGACATCGCCGACTACCTGGCAGGAACTCAATGGACACCACGAAGTCCTTCCCGTTCGCCGTCGCCCAGCCGCCGCATGTCACCGCACCCCCGGCAGTACTCTGGCCCAACGCAGGGCCGGTCTCCTAGCCCGTATCCGGGAAACTAAGGGCAGCAACCGATGGAGGTGCGGTTGCTGTGCGACGAACTACCGAAGATCCTCCGACGACGACGCCGACGCGATGGAGCTTTTTGAACACAACACCAACCAGGCAAAGCCCTGAAGGCAAAAGCTCACTTACCGAAGGTGGCCGGACGACGCAACATGGAAGCAGCGGAACAAGCCGACGCAGCCTTGACCCGACGCCACGCCCTAAATGTAATGCGAGACGGCGAACTAGCGACCTCGACGTTCTTATCGACGGCCACAGTGTGACTGCTCTCGTCGATACTGGAGCCGACTATTCTGTCATCAGTGGGTCGTTCGCCGCGAAGTTAAAGAAAGTTAGGACAGCTTGGAAAGGCCCTGAAATCCGCACAGCCGGAGGTCATCTCGTAACGCCTGCAGGAATCTGCACAGCGAGAGTCACCATTAACGGCTGTATTTATCCTACAGACTTCGTAGTCCTACAGCGTTGCTCGAGAGATGTCATCCTTGGCATGGACTTCTTATGCCTCCATGGTGCTGTCATCAACCTAAAATCAAGGTCGATAACGTTATCCACAGATGAAGCACTACCGCCGCGCACGCCGTCAGGACACCATACCTTGAATGTGCTGGAAGAACAAGTCACCATTCCGCCTCGCTCAAGCGTCATTATTTCAGTCGGCGCTCCTAAATCACCTGACTTGGAAGGCGTCGTTGAAGGCAGTCAGCATCTGTTGGTCACCCGAAATATTTGCGTCGCAAGAGGAATTGCAGAGCTGCTGGGAGGCAAAGCAACGGTTATGCTCATGAATTTGAGCAATGAGTACAAACATGTGAACAAAGGAACAATGGTCGCATACATCGAAGAAATTGTCGAAGCCACCTGTGCTTTCGCCCTCGCCGATTCTGCGGAACCTGCTCAGAGGAACCAAGCCCCTCCCATAGCTTTCGACATCAATCCCAGACTTCCGAACGATAAGCAAGAACAACTCAAGGCCCTGCTCCTGCAATACGAAGATTGCTTTTCGTCGTCATCGAAAATTCGGCAGACCCCAATCACGAAACATCGAATCATAACCGAAGAAAATGCCAGACCACTCCGTCAGAGTCCGTACAGGGTTTCCACGCGAGAACGTGAGGCAATGAAGAGACAAGTTGATTAAATGCTGCGAGATGACATTATCCAGCGGTCCAAGAGTCCGTGGGCATCCCCCGTGGTGTTAGTGAAGAAAAGGGATGGGACCCTACGTTTCTGCGTCGACTATCGCCGCCTGAACAAAATCACAAGAAAGGACGTGTATCCTCTCCCACGAATAGACGACGCACTTGATCGGCTTCATAACGCCAAGTACTTCTCGTCAATGGACCTCAAGACTGGCTATTGGCAAATCGAAGTCGACGAAAGAGACCGAGAGAAGACGGCGTTTATAACACCGGACGGCCTGTTCGAGTTTAAGGTGATGCCCTTCGGCCTTTGCTCAGCGCCTGCAAATTTTCAACGCGTTATGGATACAGTACTGGCAGGATTGAAGTGGCAGACTTGCCTTGTGTACTTGGACGACGTCGTCGTGTTTTCCTCGAGTTTCGACGAGCATCTTCGGCGCCTTGAAGCTGTACTTCAAGCCATCAAGACGTCCGGACTCACACTGAAGCCAGAAAAGTACAGATTTGCGTGTGAGAAGCTCTTGTTTCTGGGGCACGTTATCAGCAAGTCTGGAGTTCGTCCCGATCCACGGAAAACAGCCGCCATCGCCGACTTCCCGCCGCCCACTGACAAGAAGGCCGTGCGCCGATTTCTGGGCCTGTGCGCCTATTATAGGCGGCTCGTGAAAAACTTCGCCCGCATCGCCGAGCCTCTCACTAACCTTACCAAGGCCGACTCGGAGTTCAAGTGGGAAACGCCACAGAAAAACGCTTTCCAGGAGCTTAAACATCGCCTCCACCCGCCTCCGTTACTTGCCCATTTCGACGAATTCGCCGAGACAGAAATACATACTGACGCAAGCAGCGTAGGTCTTGGCGCCGTTCTTGTGCAGAGGGCTGACGGACTTGAAAGGGTTATTAGTTACACCTGCCGATCGCTATCCAAAGCAGATGCAAAATATTCCACAACAGAAAAGGAGTGCCTCGCCATCATCTGGGCTACGTCGAAATTTCGCCCCTACCTCTATGGCAGGCCCTTCAAAGTTGTGAGCGACCACCACGCCTTGTGTTGGCTAGCCACCTTGAAGGACCCTTCAGGTCGCCTCGCACGATGGAGCCTGAGACTTCAAGAATATGACATTACTGTCATTTACAAGTCCGGCAAAAAACACTCCGACGCTGACTGTCTCTCTCGTGCGCCTGTCGACCAACCGCTACCCCACGACTCGGATGACGACTACTTCTTGGGAACGATAACAACCGACGACTTCGCTGAAGGACAGCGGGCCGACGCGGAACTTAAAGCCCTAATAGAATACCTCGAAGGCAGGACCGCCGAAGTCCCGAAGGTATTCAAGCGCGCACTTGCGTCGTTCTTTCTACGAAACGGTCTTCTACAAAAGAAAAACTTTTCACCGCTTCGAGCTAAGTACCTCCTTGTGGTGCTTTCAGCTCTGCGACCAGAACTCCTGCAGGCCCTGCACGACGATCCGACGGCAGGGCACCTCGGTGTTTCCCGCACGCTCGCGAGGATACAAGAAAGGTACTACTGGCCACGTCTTACCACCGACGTCACTCGTTATGTGAGGACATGCCGGGACTGTCAGCGACGCAAGACACCGCCGACAAGGCCAGCGGGACTTCTGCAGCCTATTGATCCACCTTGCCGACCTTTCCAGCAGATTGGTATGGACCTACTGGGGCCGTTCCCGACGTCGGCTTTCGGAAACAAGTGGATCGTGGTAGCTACCGACTACCTCACCCGCTACGCCGAGACAAAAGCCCTGCCACAAGGCAGTGCATCTGAGGTAGCTAAGTTCTTCGTCGAAAATATCGTCCTACGTCACGGCGTCCCGGAGGTCCTTATCACCGACAAGGGAACGGCATTCACTGCCGACTTAACTCAAGCAATCTTGGCATACAGCCAAACAAACCACCGCCGGACGACAGCGTACCACCCACAGACCAACGGCCTCACCGAGCGGCTTAACAAGACGATCACCGACATGCTGTCAATGTACGTCGATGTCGAACGCAAGACGTGGGACGCCATTCTTCCGTATGTGACCTTCGCATACAACACGGCGGTGCAGGAGACGACGCAGATATCTCCATACAAATTGGTCTACGGAAGGAGCCCGGCAACGATGCTCGATGCCATGTTACCCAACGTCACCGACGAAGAAAACCTCGATGTGAGCGAGTACCTTCAACGTGCCGAAGAAGCCTGACAACTTGCGCGTCTCCGTATCAAGAATCAACAGACGACCGACAGCCACCGTTACAACCTTCGACGACGCTTCGTGGAATACCAGCCCGGTGAACGTGTTTGGGTGTGGACGCCGATACGCCGACGTGGACTAAGTGAAAAGCTTCTGCGACGGTACTTCGGACCGTACAAGGTGGTTCGACGTCTCGGCCCACTTGATTACGAGGTTGTCCCCGACGGCATCACGAACTCTCAACGACGCCGATCGCGACCTGAAGTCGTCCATGTCGCGCGCCTCAAGCCGTTTCATGCACGTTAACAAACTGAAACAGTGTTTTTTGTATTATTGTTGTATTGTAATTTATTCATTGTACTTTCTTGCATTATTATTGTACCTTCATCTTTAGTTAAAGCATCGGGACGATGCCTTTTTTCAGAGGGGGGCAATGCCACGTTCCATTTAACAAATTTTTGTTATCGTTCCGAAACACCACACGATTCTCGGCGCAAACCGCGCCTGCAGGTTTCGAGAAGGTTCCGGACTGTAGTAGATCATTTCGATAAGATCACGCCCACTGTGCGAACGGTACAGATTGTTCTGGAACCTACGCCACCGCCAGCGATAACGCTAGAACATTCGACGGCAAGGGTATAAATGCCGACGCGCTTCGCCGCTTGTCAGTTGTGGATCAAAGGCCGACGCTGCGTTCACCGCCATCAGTCCGAGACTGCTATCTGTGCAAGACTTCTGCTGTAATTAGACTTTCCCTTTACCGGGCACAGGTTCGCCCAAATAAACAGTTAAATCCCAACACCAAGTTTCCTATCTTTGGCCACGTCACGACCTCGTGACAATATGACGAAATATTTGACTGGTGCAAACATGATAATCCTGACACGCGTGTTATGCAAGAACATGACAACATACCACGCTCATAGCGGGCTCACGGTCGTGTCGCTAGCGCCCCGTCGCGGTGGTCTAGTGGCTAAGGTACTCGGCTGCTGACCCACAGGTCGCGGGTTCAAATCCCGCCTGCGGCGGCTGCATTTCCGATGGAGGCGAAAATTGTTGTAGGCCCATGTGCTCAGATTTGGGTGCACGTTACAGAGTCTCAGGTGGTCGAAATTTCCGGAGCCCTCCACTGCGGCGTCTTTCATAATCATAGTGGTCTTGGGACGTTAGACCCTGCATATCAATCAATCGTTTTGCTAGCTCCACATATACTAAATTTGGTATCACGTAGCGTGAATGGATGACGAAGGTAAACGACACATCCAAACATGATAATCATGACGCGGAAGTCATGTACGGCATTATTTACCACCAACTCGTAACGTTGTGCTGATTTTAAAGTGACACATATCAACATTTCTATTTCGTGCTTCGCATATCATTGATTCCCACTGTACGTGGGATCTGCCGATTTTTGTGATCTTGGAATATCAAAACCGAAAGAAATATAATTAAATTATTTTTTTAAGAAAGCATTTCCGAACAACTTTCGCGCTTGAAGCATCCACGATGGTAGAGACTAGATTCGCAACGCGACTCGACGCCTCCCTCCTCCGACGCCTCCACTCCCACTCGCTGAGGCGCGCAAAGAGCTTCGTCGCGCCCTCTGGTCCACTGTCGGGTGCCTATAGAGGCCTTGCCTAACGAGGAACTCTACGACATCTGCGTCTGTCATACGCAATCCGCGTTCCGCAAGGACGCTGCCTATTATGACGTCAGCTGCAGATTTAAGACGCTGGTTGATGTGCAAGCACTCGCAAGTATACCGAAGAGCATAGAGTTTCCGAAAGAGCTCTGCATTTTTCGATAGGCAACTTATGCTGACGTCACCTAGTTAGTGCGAGTGGATGCCGGTGGGTTTCACATAGTCGTTTCAGAACGAGCGTTCCACGACCCCTTTAAAAAAAGAACCTCTCAAGACGCAAAGAACGAACGCGTTGTTCTCTTCCGGCGTTTCCTGTCCTTGCGGTGCAGTTCGTTACGTCAGTAGTTTGTTCGCGTGACGTCAGGATGTAATAAGCTCTGGATTGGCCGATATACGAGATATCTGTTGGGAATTGTGGTCTGCGTTGCCTTGCCGTGCGTCGCACGCCCGCTCTGCGTCGTGTCGCGTAAGATGTCGTGTGCGATAAACTGATTTAATCTCTTCGTTTTCAGCGTTTGCGACTGCGCAAGAGGAGATAGCAGCGTACATAGTCTAAAAATGCGATATCCTGAGTGGATCACAGCTTTGTGCTGACATTCCACGTGATGGAGCAGAGGCCCCATGTCAGGCTATATAGCCTTTAGCCTCTGCCCCCGATCCTGTAAGAATTTCAGGATGAAATAAACTTCAATTCAATTCAATTCAATTCAATTTGTGAATGAGTGGCGAGGAGGAGATATCGGTTGTAGGAAGCGTATGCTGAAGGCGAGAAAACAAAAACTATTATCTCGCCTTTGAAGTCGGTGTGGTTTGAAGACGTGTGACCAGAAAATTGTGTGTGGCAAAACGACGCAGGTGCCCTGCAAGGAAGTGGCCCGGTGGCTGCACGATCACTACGGTCGCGCCAACGTCACCGGGGGACGCCAGGTGGCGTACGGAGGCCTGGTCTTCTACGTGCCCGAAGACGTGTACGCCAACCTGACGGGCAATTGCCAGTACGGCGCCCACACGGCCGCCGAGCAGTTCTACTTGTGAGTATACAGTGGAAACTCTTTATCACAAGCAAAGATATAGCGAATTATCGGTTATAACGAATCATATTCCAAGTCTGGTGGCTCACGCTTTATTTTTATGTTCCTTTTATAACAAAGCCGTAACCGGGACAGACACCATTATATCAACTGAAGTCAACAAGTAGTTGGTGTGCACGAGGTGCTTATATAGCATAAAATACCAAATAAATATTGTAAGATTATTGCAAATCACTTCTGCAATGTGTTGTCACGTATTTTTTTTAATTTGACAAATGAGCTTTTTTGTTATAATTTTACCTTATGTTCTCGCTTTTTTTTTAATTTGAAATGCCATGAGAAGACAAGTAACGATTACCTCGTTTTGTAGCGAATTTGAGTCGTTACGTAATGCATTTTTGGTTCAATGTTTTTTTTCGCGGGACCGGTTGCCGATTCATTGGACTGATTTTTATTTTTGCTGTTACTGCGGATATCGCAACTATATAACTACTTTAAGGTTCCGATACTGTTTTGTTATGATGCACTTCTACAGCGCAGGTTTTGAATGTGTACGCATTCGCTGTCACGTTTTCCGCGAATGTGCTTTACCAAGCCTGGCGTAGTGATCGGGGATATAGCGAATACTGCTCACCCAGGTCCATCACTGTAGGGACGGAGAGATTGCGGGGGTTATCACATTCACCGCCCCGCGAATATGTGTAATGCTTGAACTTTTCGAGTCACACTAAAATATTTACACCCCTTCATAGCGACCACCGGTGCCAAAGTTTGCCATTCTACACACCCCTCGCCCCCCCCCCCCCCCCCCCCCCTACCGGTCCCTCTGAAAAAAATTCTTGGATATGTGCTCGCCTTTCTCACTTGCGTATACACGGGGCCTGAATCCACTTGAGGTGGTTGCGACTGTGTGCTTGGCACGTTTGAAAATCACGCTTGCAGTAATCATAACACGGCGTACAGACATGGCTTACAGATCGAACGTGGCATGCAGAAATCATTCATTGCCCCAGTTTTTTTTTCTGTCTTACTTTATTTGTTTAGAGTGTCGGCTATTCGCTGTGTACATGTCACGTCTTGTGTGTGTGTGTGCACTGCCCGCAGCCACCACATCCTGGGCCTCAGTGAGGGCGTGGGTATCACTGGCAATTTCCGCATCGACACTCTGACCTGCATCGGCATCTGCTGGGTGTTCCTCTACCTGATCGCCTCCGGGAACATGCGGTTCTCCAGGAAGGTGCGAGTGACTTTTTCGTAGGCTTAAAACGATGGGGGCAGCTACGCGCCAGTGGTGCGATGATCTGAGGAAACAGTGGAGCTGGTAGCCTTCCTCTCCTTCACTTCACTTTCCCGCCCCTTGCCAGGCTCTCTACTCTTTTCCTTTCCCTCACATGACCCACGCTCACTTCCTTTCGCACCCCCTTGCTACACCACAGTATACAAATTATGCACTAGCTTCACTCTCTCCCCTCGTTCTTTTTCTCCTCACCTTCTCTTCCCTTTATTGTGGCCTTGTTATGCTATACTACACAAGGTTATGCTATGCCTCACCCTCTCTCAAGCTTCTTTCTCTCTTCGTCACCTTGCATCTTTATCCTCATCTTGCCTGCATCCTCATCGACTTTCAATGCTTCATCCGCGAAGTCGTCTCTCTTGGAAGGGGCCTTGCAGGGGGAGTGGTCGTGATGATGATGATGATGATGATCACATGACCTTTAGCACAGTTATAAATAAACCACACTCTGCACCTTGTACAATCTGTCATCTTGTGTAATCTATTGTTTTATTGCCCCAATTATTTTTGTTTCACCGTATTTGTCGTTCCCGATGGCTATGCGCTGCATACATGTCACGTCTACCATGACACTGCCATCTATGACCTGTTACTTTGCATTTTCGTGCGACATGCAGTCGTTTCTCTGCAGCACAAACAGTTGCAAATGGTTACCTGTCTGGCACGACGTCTGGTTCTGCGGGTGCGCAGGTCGTGTGCGTGACGTCACTCGCGTCGTACGCGCTGCTGTCGGTTCTCCTGTGCCGGGGCCTGGTCCGGCTGCCAGGCGCTGAACTCGGCATTCGCTACATGCTCACGCCGCAGTGGAACAAGCTACTCAACATCAGGGTGTGTATGCGCGTGTCCTTGTAATTATGGTTTGCGTGGTGTTTTCTGGTTGGTGTGTCTTCGAGCGTCTTCAAGGGGAGCATATGGATCAGCCAGGTCCAAAGCCAAAAACTTTTTTCCTGGGCCGGCATCTGTTTAAGGCCTCGAAAAACCTGTATTTCTACTATTTATTATCGGTGACACACCCCCTTCATCCAAGTTTTGAAGGGGGGGGGGGAGAACCTCCTTGGCTACAGGCCTAACGACAACTCTAAATGTAAGCACCTAACTTGCAGAAATTGTACGCAGCTTTAGTATTGGAGCTTCTGAGTTGTTGAAGCTCCAAGCTCCTGCGTTCTTTTGTAGTACACTTGACAAACGATAGACCGCAAGAGAAGTTCCGGAGACTGCGAAAGCTTTTTAGGGGTGATTCCCTCCTCAAGGAGAGCATATTGTCACGTTTCGGATGACAAGCTTGATTTCATGGGTTTGTCAAGCCGAAGATTTAGTACGGGAGCCTCTCAGTTGATTAGACCCCAAGCACTTGCATTCCTTTGTGCTCTCTCTAGGTTCTTTTGTTCGCCGACTGGTGTACAATAGAAGGCGAGAGCTTGAGGACCTAAAGATCGGGGGACGCTGTACTAAGTATCCCTATTTACTCACTGGACCATGCAGGTGTGGTACGAGGCGATGCACCACAGCCTCCTGAGCGGCGGAGTCTCCACTGGCGTCATCATCAACTTGGGCAGCTTCAACCAGTTCTCCAGCGGGACATACACGTGAGGGCTGCAGCGCATTTCTGGAAGGCGGTTCAAACGAGCACACTTCCTCCTTGCCACCCTCTGCGGAACATTTGTCAAAAGTGGAAAGCGATAGACAGCATTGGACAGGCTTATATCGTTGACAGTGCACCTTTGGCCACCTTAGCGACTCCATGTGGCTTTAGTTAGAACCACTTTCGTACTAGAATAGCGATAAAAACTTCTAGTAGTTTGGCAATGGTGTTTATTTGTCTTTACTGGCTTGCACTGTTTTGGGGGCAAGAGATGAGGGGAATTCGTGCGTGGTCTCTTGCATGTGTTTGCTCTTGAAAAGGCAGGCAGGAGAGGAGCGGGAGGGGGCACATCATTTGATTTTCCGCTGGCATCACTCCTGTTTCTACTCTCGAAAAATACGCTCAGGTGTTCTCAAGTTCTTACGGTAAACTTACACCCCCGCCTCCTTTTTTTTGTATGCCTACAAGTTATTCCAAAATTAGGTCATTTTTCTCGATCATTTATCCTATCCGAGCCCGGGAAACAGTTAGCCGAGACAGCTACGACGCGCGCCGCCACCTCCGTAGATTACTCAACGATCACGATTAATCAACACTACCACCGCCGTGTTGTCTTGACAACAGGCGCAAACATTTCGCCGAGCCGAATGGAAAAGCCTATATCGACAGTCTATAGACATTGCCGAGATAAAACATGGCGTGCCCATGCGTTTGCAGGGTGGTTGTGGGCGTGGCCCTGGCCGAAGTGCTGCTGGGCGTGATGAGCGGCGCCGTCGTCTTCTCGGTGCTGGGCAGCCAATCAGAGCGGCTGGACACGCCCATCGAGGAACTCGCGCGCCACGGTCAGTGCGAATTCGCATGAATCGAACGATAATCACTGGGTCTTTACACCTCCAATGCGTTAGACTCAACAAAAAAGCGGTATACTGACATTCTTACGGGCCACAGGCTTGAATGAAACGTTGTAAATAGTGCAGTGCATGTGAGTGACTTTATGTGTTATGTGACTGTTATGCGTGTATGTAACTGTATGTGTTGTGGGTTTATCATTGTATATATCACTGTCATCACCCGGCAACTAGAGTAGCCTGTCAGGTGAAAACCCAGACAAACCTCTCCAGCTTCCCATTAAAATAATTCTCTCTCTCTCTCTCTCTCTCTCTCTCTGGGGCTTAACGTCCCAGGAATTCGATATGATTACGAGTGTGGGCTCTGAGAATTTTCGATCACTGGGTGTTATTAAACGTGCAACGTAAGTTAGAGTTGACGGGGGTTTTTTCGCCTCCATCGACATACGGCCGCCATGGCCGGAATTCTATCCTGCTACCTTCACGTCAGTATAGTACAGCAACGTATCACTAGACCACCGTGGCCGGTAACCGCGTGAATCGTGGTTAGTGCGCAGCGTTTCGTGTAACTTCCCTTTCTTTATGCTTTCGTTCTTTTGCGCAACACCGAGCTAAGATAAAGCGCCCTATTATACTCCGTACCTGCGTCCCGCGCTTCGTTTTGCCGAGTGATTTTTAAAAATGTCTGTGCGCACGTTCCGCCGCATACACTTAATGCATTTAATTTTTCTCGGAGTCAAATTTTCAGTATGACAATCGGAAACTTACAACGTGTTAATGTATTGAAGGAGGTTCGAAATAGAAGGCTGCAGTTAGACCTTATAATTGTTAGCGTTCAAACAGCAGATGGACACTGATGTTTATGCATCGATTGATTGATACGTGTAGTTTAACGTCCCCAAATTACCACGTGATTATGAAAGACGCCGTAGTGGAGGGCTCCGGAAATTTTGCCACTTGTGGTTCTTTAACGTGCTCCCAAATCTGAGCACACGGGCGTATACATGAGGGTGTTTATGCAAGAAACCAGTCTGGGTAAATTTTTAGGAGTGCGTTAAACCAACCCGGGCAAACAAAAAGTCATGCCTCGTTACTCTGTCGCAGTTCGGGAACCTATTACTTAGAGCCTGACCTTTCTTTACTTTAGCAATAGCAATTTATGGACATTCGAGGTACATTTTTTTTTGCCGTCGCCGTGATGCTCCGTATAACATCAACCTTGGTGTCATATTGGTGTGATGGTGGCTTTGACTGATGAGGGCGGCGTAGAGGAAGTACCAGCAGTCGAAGCAGTCGAAAGGTCGCCGATGGTGCGACCGCTGCGCGTCTCCATTGAGGTACGGGGGTTGTCCACCTCCACCAATATAGTTACGAGTAACTTATTTAATGATCTATTTACAGCGCACAGAACTCGACGAGCAAGATGGCGCCAGACCAGCATCCAACGAAAACTCACTTCGTCCTCCTCTTTCATGCAGCCGTGTTTAGCGGCTGTTTTGTATGAATATGTTCTATGTGCGAGCGAAAGCTTGCTATGGCGGCATAATGACGCGGCCCGGACGGATATAAAACGTGCCGGTGGCTCCATCGGGTGACGAAGCATGAAGGGACGTGGGGTGACGGAAGCGGGGTACTGCGTTGCTCGCGTGGCGACTGTAAACTTCAACGAAATGGTAATGGTCACGCGCGCTGTTTCGAATGCGATCAGTATAGACGACTCATACCCTTGTACGTGCTGTATACCTTCACCGTTTACTTCGCGTTGAAGCGACATACAACACGAAAACTATTTTGGTCCTTAGATCAACCGCATTTCCTTACACGACAGCGTTTTATAGAGTTACGCGAGTTTGGATCTGAAAAAAGTTAGCCGCCAGCCTTAGAATTAGTATGACATTCAAATTTGTCGCTATCGCATTCATTGACATTCAAAGTTGTTGCTATCGCATTCATTTACATTCAAATTTGTTGTTATTGCATTTACTGACATTCCAATTCGTTGCTATCGCATTCATCGATTCACAAAGCTGTGATTTTTTTTGTTTCTTTTAATTGATGTCGCAGGGTTGAGCCTCTTTTTCCTCTCGTTCACCGAGGCCGTGGCCGAGGTCGACTATGCGTGCGTATGGAGCGCCGGCTTCTTCAGCGCCTTCGTAATATGCGCGCTCGATAGCAATGTGAGTGTGACTTCACTCATTTTTTCTCTTGTACATTGGAGTGGCCGTTGTTAGGGGAGCCTGATAGGGTAAACGGGTCATCATGTTTTGAGCTTTATGTTCGACGAGCTTCTCTATATTTAGTGGGAAATTCGACATGCTCAATGACAGGAGCGTATAGCCAGAAATTTTTGCGGAGGGCTGGGGGGGGGGTGTAAAGCATACTTTATGTATGTTCATGCTTGCGTTTTTAGTGTACGTGCATATATGTGCAAGTAAAACTGAAAATTTTCGGGAGGGGATTAAAATTCCCCCGGCTACCTATAACGATGTTTCTGGCCTTCACTATATGTTAGATTTCAACACTGTAACCTTTGTTGCCAACTGCTATTTGAGTGTCGAATTTGAAAATGGGCTCTCTTTTACCTTGGCGTCGTGAAAGAGCTATTTACTAATACGAAAAAAAATTCGTCTTTCTCTTCAGTGTCTTTTATCATAAACGTAGCCATAGTTTCGATTTACGTGCAGTGCCTGATGGTGGAGTCGGTGCTAACGCCGCTCGGCGGCGGGTTTACCTGCGTGCGCGCCCGAAAACCCCGGACGGCGTTCGCCGTCAGCCTCGTCGGGTTCTTTGCCTCCATGCCACTGGCGATGCAGGTATACAAGAAACGATTGGTACTGTTTAGACACGACAGGCAAGGTTGTTCACGAAGTATAAGAAAAAAACTGCATTTGCGCAACATGGACAAATGTATGAGAGCAAGATGTAATTGCCACATAAGAGATCGCGGCAGGTGTTAGCGCTGCTGATGTGAAAGAGAAGCTGTGCTCACGCTGCTAAACAATAGCCCGTGTGAAAAAAAAATGTGAATCGAACATTCTTAGTTAATGCACACCATGTATCGAATTGAAAATACTGGGTTGGTTCTGGTTCGGTTACAACGTGGTAATATTGTCATTCCAGTTCAGTTCCGGTTAGGAAAAACCTCCGGTTCGTGAACCTCCGGCAGTTTCGCCTCGTGAACCGACTTTCCACTGAGCGTGCATTGTCGGGCTACTGGCCCACCAAAAAAAGTGCGTTTGTATAACTTGATACGTTACTGATGAACCCCAACCAACTAACCCGCCAACGTGCCAACACTGCCAATACGCAGTGTATTGTATGAAAATTGAGAATGTCGTATTACCGCAGAAGTAAATCAGTTGCCGCTGCAAGTAATTACGCATATAAATCACCGATAGCCACATTACGTGGCGTGTTGTCAACGACAGAATCCACTTGAAACTATCAGGCCAATGATGATAAGGAGCATTTGACAAAGGTAGGCCCTCCTATCGAAACGTTGCAAGTCTGTATGAGGCACACATGGGGTCAGAAGGGCGATCCTACAACTAAGATGCCCGATTCCAAGAGTTGTGTTGCTCCCATCTTCGCCAACGTTTCACTTCGCCCTTCACCGCCGTTTAACTTCGATAACGCCGACTGCTTAAACCGCGTTTGCCGGGGCGGTTAATCTCAGTGTTGCTTACTACTTTTATCATACAATGCGCTTCCCTCCCTCAGCTCCCATCTTTTCTATGTGTCATACAGCTGGCGCAGAAATAAAGTAGACCATTGCAGTCCCTGCTACACGTAAATATACGAAATAGAGGCAAGCGTTGGCTAATGTTCGTAAAATGCAGACTAATGTCGTTTATACTGCTGGCCAAATTGCGCCTAATGTCGGCTAGTTTTCGCTAATTATGGCTAATTTTGATAAAGCTTCATGTTTGCTAGTGAACGAGAAAATTTACAACCACGCGTTTGTAACACAGAGCAATATCCTTGCGGACATAGGCGTGCACACGAGTGTGGCAGGGGGGCGGCCACCACTCCTAGTCAATTAAAAGGGGGCGCAAGTTCAGGCCCACACATTGACTTAATAGGGGGGGCAGGCTGCAACCTGGAGGTGGGGGGCACAATGTCAGTGCCTAATAGGGGGTGGGGCGCTGCGGTGAACCTTTGACCCCCTCCCCCTCCCCTGAAGGGGAACCCTGCGCAAGACTATGCTTGCGAATTCCTCGATAGAAAGCTTCTTGTTTTACGTAGGGTTTGTCGTGTCCCGAGAATCGAACCCTGGACCAACGCCTCTCCGGGACGTTTATTCGGCCCGATGGGCTAACCATGATGATAGCGATTGTCGATTGCGAATTGACTGACAACTCGAGTCACGTGAACAGAACTATGCTTTGAAACGCCTGCTGGGGTTGACATTTATAATGTTTAGTCGAATTTTGATAAATTCACTGACACACAGCTCCAACTAGTCCGTACCGAAATTCCTGCCCTCATTTCTCTCTCTCTCTCTCTCTTCGGCAGAATGGCATCTACCTGGCCTTCCTTCTCGATGTGTCCGTGCGAGGCATGCTGGTACCAATAATCGCCTTCGCGGAAATATGCGTTGTTGTCGTATTTTACGGTGAGCACCGTGATAATAGTTCGTGGGCTGCCTACTCTCATTCCTCCGTGATTTAATTACACCTATTGAAATAAAAGGCTTGCGAAAAAAAAAGGGGGGGGGGGTGTTGCTTACCTGTTACCGTCTATGTACAGGATTCTGATTCTGAGGTCCTTAGTGGGACATTAGGATCAGAATGGCAGTGAAACCTCAACACCCCCCCCCCCCCCTGCCTAAGGGACTACCGCACGCCTATGATTACATTGTTTCGTTTTGCGGGTTTACTGGGAGGTACGTAAGAATGTTCTTGCAGATTCGGGTCATGTTCAGGTCGTGCAGATTTAGGTCATGTCTCTTAATCTTTCCCATTTGAATATCTGTGTCTCCATTGGAAATACATAGAAAGTGTATGGTGACGTTACTAACGTTATATAGTTACTAACGACGACTCGAATTCACGACTTGAGAAGCGTGGCAAAACCTGGAACTCTTGATCCTCCGAGCATGTAGGTGTCGAGCCCCTGACGTCCGAAGTGCGCAGAAGCTCGGACCTTTCAAACGTGTAGAATATCGAGCCTTCGACCTATCCCCGAACCTTCGAAGTGCAGGGGAAATTAAAAATTCGACATCTGATGTATTCGTAGGAGCTCGAACACCGCAATTTTCATTCATGTAAATGTAAAAGACGACGGAAATGAGCAAGAGGCACACTGTGTATGCTTATACTTAGACAACTGCATAATAATAAAAAAAGCGAAAACTAAATACACAGAGAGGAAGACACTGATGCCATCTTAAATATTAAACGTGGTCTTTCTGAAATATTAATGTTAGAGAAGAACCACGTTTTGCCGGCAGTATTGTAGATCTTCAAAACTGCTGTCGTCGAAGCACTCGAAGGTTGCGAAAAATGATATACATAAAGTCGCACCATGCAACTATCCATGTCTTGCCTTAAGTAGGTCCTTGCGAAGTAGTGTGAGCACAATATGATTGATAGCTGTAAGGCACGGGTTACACGTCTTGTATATGTAGGTTATCCTTTTGTAGCAGTGACCATTGTCGCTGAACGTAAGAAGTCTGTTATGTCCGCGCATGACTGCAGAAAGCAGTCGGAAGAAACGTGTTTTGTAAACATACCGTACATTCATTGCGGATATGTCTCACAGGCTACAGAAAGTACTGGTAGTACGCCATTAACGCTGTTTTTACAGCTGCCAATAAACAAGGTAATATTTGGGCCACCGTGGAGAGAAAGAATGAGCGAGTAAAATACAGGAAGCAGACTGGTATTTGTTTCGTAGAAAACACCGCAACGAATTCACTGATTACCTTACAAGTGTGGTGCATATCTCTGTATTTTTATTCATATTCTTTTAATCCCTCCTCACCCCCATCCCTTGTGAGCTATTGTTGAGGTGTCGCTCACTGAAGCAGACAGTTACGGGGCTCACTTTTCTCTTCTTTTCTCTTTATAATCGCATAAGGTTCATTTCAGCTGCAGCTGCTTCTACGTAGGACAGACGGGCCGTTGCATTAAACGAGAGATTTTTGGAACATAAGACAGTGCTAGCCGGAGGCTCACCTTTTAATCAATCGCTACATTGCTGAGAGTATAAATGCACGTCAAAATTTGATGAATGCGCAATTTTGTACCGGCATAGGAATGCCGAAACGTATCTGATGATTGAGGCAAGGCATATCTATAATATTGGCAGAGCATGCGTGGGCCAACCGTCGATTAATTTGCATAAGAATGAGATATTTTAGCAGTTATCTCTCGCGTAAACCCCACGCATATCGGATGGATAGCTTCGCCTACTGCAGGGGCATCAGGGGCGTAGCCAGAAATTTCTTTCGTGGTACCATACTTTATCTATGTTCGACGACGACGACGACGACGATGATGATGATGATACGTGGGGTTTAACGTCCCAAAACCACCATATTATTATGAAAGACGCCGTAGTGGAGGGCTCCAGAAATTTCGACCACCTGGGGTTCTTTAACGTGCACCGAAATCTGAGCACACGGGCCGACATCATTTCAGCCTCCATCGGAAATGCAGCCGCCACAGCCGGGATTTGATCCCGCGACCTGCGGGTTAGCAGCCGAGTACCTTAGCCACTAGACCACCGCGGCGGGGGCCTTTATGTATGTTCATGAGTGCGTTTGTATGCGTGCGTGTGCAGGCATACAAACGCACACATAAAATTGAAAAATCACACAGCATATCCACGGAGTGAATGGTGCTGAGTGGGGCGAACCGTCCGTCCGTACGTCCGTCCACGCATCCCTCCGTCCGTGCTGTTTCAGACACTTTTATTGGACCAACGCCATCTAGAAAATGAGACGAGAAATGGCTATGAGACAACGCCATTTATTATGCTGTTCGGGAAACACAGCTGGCTACGCCCGGCGGAGGACAAGGTTACACTAAGAGGAGCTTCACCCCTAAAATGTTTAAGGTGGGGTTGATTCCTCCCTCCCACTTTCTTGGCTACACCCCCTGATTGTCATGCGCAGATAGGCTTTTGCGCCTCTTTTTTTTTTTTTTTTACCGCCACTGTGCGCATCTTCCCTCGTAGTCAGTGTCCGTGGTGTCGGGACTTCGTTATTGTGTCCGTGTTTGCACGCTTTGTCTTCTTTAAAATGAATACTAATACCAACTAGCTCATCTGTCTGTTATTCTAAGATGTAGTTTTCTTGCTTTCTTGTGTGTTCTTTACAGGAGTGACGAGGCTGGCATTAGACTTCGAGTTCGCGACGGGCCGTCGCCAGTGCTGCTACTTGAATCTCTGCCTGCGTGTGTTCGCACCCTGCGTTCTCGGAGTACGTGAGCCTCTGCTCGATTCTGAATCAACTCCATCGCTGAGTCATTATCGCGTGAAACACTTATGTCACCCGTGAGGTAAAACGGAAGAAACGGGAAATGGGAAGGAATCTGGCTCGACGCGACCGTTTCGTGCATGGCCGAGCGATTTCCCGCGTTTTGTTCCTTACTTCTTGTGCGGCGCTACACCCCAGACGACGTTTCGAAGAGTTGTGGCCGCACCGATGAACATGAATAAAGAGTACAAATCAGTTTCCTCGTCGTGGTACATTGTGCTGGAATCACACTGTAATATGAGTCCGCGTGTGCTTGGATGCAGTAAAGGCGATAGCCCCCCCCTCCCTTCAAAGCTTGTGTCGGCCCCTCCTTCCCATCCCTTCAATGCCTGGTCTTCCACTGGCCAAAAGAGGGAAGGGAAATTTGGTCCTCACGCTCTACCTCTCTCCTCATCTTCCCCTCCTAACGATCAGATAAAGGAACCGTCCCAGGGGCAGCATCAGCGGAAGGTACGAGAGAGGGGGAGGCCCCCCCTCTAATTTTTGCCTGTACCCTTGCCCTTTGCCCCCGGTAAGAACAAACACAGTCAAGACGCAACCACTAAATTTCCGTCTCTCAGGCCCCCTGAAAGAACTCGCTTATCGTTGCTGCCCCCCCCCCCCCCATATTATAGTAAAGAATTCTACAGCCGCTTCTAACCTAAACGTAAGCGCCTGGATTCGCTTTGGTCTCTAACCACGTGCTATCTTTATAGGTTCGTTTGTGTACCTTCTGTTCTCCGCGTTCGTCGTTTTCGCGCTGTAACCAAAAATGCTTTATAGGTAAGACAGATGCTTGGGCTAGTTGGTGATTGGGAGTCAACATATTTGCACAGTGCAAGACTACGAGTACTTACGACGTAACTACAGAAGGAGAAACAAGGACAGAAAGAGCGCTCTTTCTGTCCTTGTCTTTTCTTCTGTAATTACGTCGTAACTACTCATAGTCTTGCGCTGTGCAAATATGCTTTATAGGTGTCGACCGTGCAGTCAGTTTAAAGGACGATGCTCCGGTGTTCTATAGACAAGCGTGTTGACTTCTACACGTACGGTCGCCTCAAGCAAGAAACTTTCATGCTTCGGTGGTGTGTGCTTCATTTGCGTCTCCTGATTTGACTCACGGGTGGAGCGAGGTTTTCAGGGAACGAGGGCGTCCGAGTCCGGTCTTCACTCGCAATTTGCCGGCTCTAAATCGTTATGCAACCGGGTGTCGTCGCACTCTTTCTAACACGACTTCGTCGTGTTCTTCTCTTTGCGTGTGCCTTGCTTCGTGGCTAAACCAGTGTCGCCCTCTGTCGCGCGTCGCAGTTGGCAGCGCTGTTCTCGGTGCTCGTCAGACAGCGGGAGTTGTACTTCGAGAGCTACCGGTACCCGCTCGGCGCCAGGATGGTCGGCTGGTGCGTCTCCGCCTTTGGACTGCTGCAGATACCCCTGTTCGCGTACGCCGAGATATACCAGGCGCAATTCGTAAGCAGCCACACCACACGCTCTTGTAAGGGGCGCTGCGGCAGAAATTGTTTTCGGAAAGGGGGCGGGAGGGGGGCGCCCTTTTGAAGTGGTCATATTTCGCTTTCTATTCCAAAGCGAAAAAAAATATGGGGGGGGGGAGGGCACAGGCACAGTTTGTGTCATCCCCTTGATACGCAACTGTCTGTTGCAGAACATTTTCAGCCAGTTCCTAGAGGTCGGACAGCGAAGCTGTAATCACGCGCGAGTGTGATTGGCTGGCGAGACCACGTCGTCATTTGACGACGTACTTATCATCATCACCTCGAGCATCATCATCATAAAATTGTCTCATTCAATTCTTGATTTACTTCCCCTGTGGTCGCGTAATCCACGTGATGACCACCACCACATCTCTTTCCATCGATTTTGTGTTTAGATGCACTCTTTCTGTTGATATTAGTCTTACAATAGAGGATAGTATATATAGAAGCTCCATTGAATATTTTCTATAAAGTAATGTTTGGGGGTTTAGCCAGATTCTGTTGATCTTTAGCATGTTAGATCTAAAGAATGGACATCACAGAGAAGCACAGTCGAGCACACAGGACTGGACAGATGAGTAAAGTTAAGAAATTTCCAGGCGCTGACTCGTGTCGTCGTATGTCTGAAGACGCCTTTGTCCATAGACGTATCACACAATTGTGGAACCTCTGTAGCATTTCCAAAGTGAAATCTTGTAGTCGTAGACAGTCCCTTAATCTCCACTGAATAGTTTCTATAAAATAATTTTTAGGGTTTAGTGCCAGAACCACGTTGTTATGAGTGACGCCGTAGTGGAGGGCTGGGAAATTTCGACAACCTGGGGTTCTTTAACGTGCACCCAAATCCAATTATACGGGCCTCGAGCGTTTTCGTTTCCATTACAAACGCGGCCGCCGCGGCTGGGATTCGATCCCGCAACCTGCGGGCCAGCAGTCCAGTGCCTTAACCACTAGGCCAGTGTGACGGGTAACATCTTCTGTACGCAACGGCATATATACACGTGATCAGCTATCTCTTTCCAAATGCGCAGAAATTCGGCGCTGTTTGCCGGCCGAAGCCGATATGGGGACCCGACGACCCGGAACTTTTCGAGGGATACCTGGCGTTCCTCGGAAAGCGCGGAGCCCTCAAACCGTCCATGATGTCACCTCCTCTAACCGTCGTCACCAAGGTAAGTGAGGGAGTCGACAGCTTTATTCAAAGCAGTGAAAGTGAGGCCATACGCTAGGCCGCGCCAGGGGCGGTGGATTTCCCAGCCGCCTCCCGTGCTCGCTTGAGGGCCCATGTTTGACCCTGCCGCCATCTGAGCTGATCAGCGATTTTTTTTCCACCGCACCTTAAGTTGCCCTAAAGGGACTGCATTTCCATCCTTTAAATGTGTGCATTCCCATATAAATATGGAGGCATGTTTCATGCTATGTAATTTATACAGAATTCATCTGTGTATAGCTCAGAGTATATGCGATTTAGTGCCATTTAGGGTTGAGAAAAGTTTTGGTATGAAGTCACGCCTCTAGTCAAATTCCTGGGACTATCTACATAAGTTGTAGACATGTGTGGCATTCAGCTTCGCACTGAAAGCAGAGACCTGTTTTTTGCGCCAAACGTTCTGGAAAACGCGTACTTAAAGAAAACAAACCTGTCTTGACCTTATGTAAACTGACGTAACATAACCCAGCCAAACCTAAACTTCAACGTAGGATATAACCTATAAATTTTAACTATGCTCTAATCCTAATCTATGCTCTAAACCTAAGCAATGACTAGCGATAATCGTACGCAACATTTCCGTGGAATCACTTGAAGACCCGCGGTCATCTACTTCTACAGCTTGAGTACAGAGTTAGCCATATAATATACATAATGTGTCATACATACAGAATGTGTGTACAGGTATACACGCATGTCATGTCGATTTCTTTACGCTCAGCATCTGCCATCCGTGTGACCTGCGTCGAAGGAGCATATTGTGACATATTTCAAAGTAAACTTGTTCTCAAGTTCTTTATTGCAAATGTTGATGCTGACAGCAGCGTCATCCGCGTTACATGTCGAAACACTACCAATGGCAGCTATCGGGAACAGGTCACTTTTCTGAATACTTTGGAACATTTCTGAATACTTTGAAACTAATTTTGACATGAGTGAGTGAGTGAGTGAGTGAGTGAGTGAGTGAGTGAGTGAGTGAGTGAGTGAGTGAGTTCTCGGTTCATTCCTCCACGCTACGACCGTCAGTACTTACACACTAGAGTCAGAATAGTATTTGAAGTTTCTGTTCTGTACTCAGTATGGAGCTTTGGAATAAAGTACGCGGTAGTGATTGCGTTAATGATTGGGGCCACTGTGCTTGCGCCGTACGCTATCTCTTTGGATACCCACGTTAAATGACGGAAAGTGTATCGTACCCAACCAACGCAACCTCCGAATACCGTAATATTTATTAATATAATGAACTTCTCTGTGGGAAATTATAAGCTAATATGAGGCCATCTTTCCTCTACCTGCCAGGCGAGCCCTCTTATTAGTCCGACCGTCACAACGGGGATATCGGCCGTCGGTGCAGCTGCGTCTAAGCGCAAACCGGTAAAGGGCGGCGCAGTCCGGGTCACACTGCCAGAGGACGCGGCGTCAGAAGGAGACGTGATGAGGGAGACGAGAACCTTCAGAAAGGCGGCCATCCGTCGCATGTCGCTGGCGACGGGCCACACTCCCAACGAGCTGAAACGATTGGAAGTTCTGCGAAAACTGCGCAGGTTGAACGCCTCTGCCGTTTCGGCCTCGGAAACCACGGAGTCAGAGCCGAAGGAACAGTCGGAGCTCACCACCGAACGAAAACGATCGCTAGTGCCGACAGCGCCGCCAATCCGGCTGGGAACGCCGAGTGAGACGGTTGTTCCTCAGGTGGCGCCATCCGTCGTTGTCCCACCGCCAGCTTTGGGAACGCACGAAGTCGGCGTGACCTTGTCTCCGGAAGTGACACACCTGGAAGGTGGACGCCCCAAGCGGAAGGCCAAAGGTCACATCACCATCAGCGCACCGACGCCGCAGCCGGAAGCCGAGGACAGACCCAAGGTGTCGCCGTACGCCCGTAGGCGGAGCACCATCCACGGTCCACTCCAGTTGGGCTACAGCGATATCCTTCGCAGACCCAGCATCAAAGTGACGCTACTCGAACCCATCTCCGAGCCCGATCCTGAACTGGAGAAGCAGGCGGCTGAAGAGGTCAGGAGGGTCGTCAAGGACTTTCGGCGAAAGTCGATCGCCGTGATGCGCAAGATGCAGTCCAGGAAGTCAGTCAGTGGTCCAGGCGCCGACTCGCCGCCTGCAGGAGGACTTCAACCACGCCGTTCCGTGAGCGGAGAGAACTTCCTACGGGGTCGTCCTTCCATCGGCGTTCCTCCGCATCTGACGGACGCGCGACGGTCCTTGAGCCTCTCTCCCAGTCGAGCAGATCCTCGGAGATCAATCAGCCGGGAAAGTGTCTCGTCAGAAGGGGGTCTTCCTCGACGTCCCAGCGGCGTCGGACCTTCGGGTGCGCTCCATCCGGGGCTGTCCGCCTCGCGTCCTTCCGTTATCGGTCCCGGACTTCCTGCTCGAAAAGCGTTCTTCGCCACTTCCAGACTTTCCGTTGGTGGGCCGTACGATTACCGCCGAACGTCGACGCGGTCGTCGGTGAGCGGCAAGGCTGGCGGCGCAAGCTCTCCTGGAGGGAACTCGCCGCGTTCGTCCTGCCAGCCGAGTGCTTTCACCACGGAAGAACTGGCTCGACTACGGGCAATCGCACGGACGGCGAGTTCGTCCAACGTGGACGACGAGTGACCGACGGTCTACAATGATCGTTGCAATGTACGGCGTTGTCGTCGCGGGAACCATTCGTTTATGTGCATATCGAACGTTTTTTTATATATGAGGCGTTTTTGTGTCACATGACTCAACGCGCCAGTCGAAGAAACATTTATGTACAGTTATTTGTATTAGCTTTCTTTTTGCGGAAATGAACAGAAACAATATAAAAATTGACCATTACCGAATATCAGTGTTCGGAATCGTTTGACGTTGCGCTGAAGGAAGCTCCGCATGCCAATGCTCAGTAACCATGGTAACCATCGCCATCACGATGAAATCGATTGGGCTGGTGATGGACGTGACGTCTGCGTAGCTTTTAACGGCCGAAGCTGTTCTCAGTCGAGGCTTTCCTGCCTGGGGGCTGTCGTATAGATTGCCAAATCAAATCGAATCAAATCGTATCTTTATTTCCACCTTGTATGTTTGGAGGGCATCGAGAAAAAAAAACAGCTGCATATAGGCTACGTGACTAGTCCGCAACGCAACGTTATGTACGGCGTACGTGTGGCCAACAGCAAAGAGAAAGTTAACAAGCGGAAATGTGTGACGAGTGCAAGCAATGCACGATAGCCTGGACAAAAAGAGAGTGCACAAAAATAGAACGGCAGGGTAAATGAAATAATCTTCTTCTACAAACATCGGTCTATGTTTTGCTGAAGAACAACCAAACAATCAATATTAACTGAAAACTGGTAACAGTGACGGTAAAGAATAACAGAAAAGCTCTATGCCAGCATTCAAACGGGCTGTGACAACATTCCAATGCTCTAGCTCTATGCTTGTTTTATAGCAGTGATCGTATGTTTTCAAATGTGCTAGGGTATCTAAGTTGTGTATATTCATCATTTCATATTGAAAACGAACTCAACCGATATTGGTATTGTAGTGCTATTTGCTCCCAGACAGTGGGTAAATCCCACTACGGAGATGTGCCACTAATCCCACCACTACTCGCTACTCCCACGACTTGCCACAACGCCCACTACTGCTCCTCCCAATCCTCCTAGTTCAAGTCGCCCACTGAATGCCTCTTCATTCCCACTTCATTCAACCCACTGCATTTTATTTCATTCCACGCCACTGCCCGCCACTTGCTTCGCTTTTAGGGGCAAAGCTTTTTCAAGGGGCCCTGCAACATTTTTTTTAGCATAGTCAGAAAACACTGCTGATCAGTAGCATGTCCAAAGGACACGCGGGCCAAATATTATAGCGAAGCACGTGGCCTGGATTTCAAAATAAGTAATCAAAAGTCGGCTAAAAATTTCTTTCTCTTCTCTCGACAAATGACGCAAGACGCTCAAAAATCACTCGTAGGAGGCCCTCTATCGGCCATTGGCTGAATTTAACATGGCGCGCTCGGTCACTACAGGTATTGCCGTGGAAAACCGCCACTTGCCCATGTCTGCGCGCGCGCTATCACGCCGAAAGAGCCACGTTTCGATGGAAAGATAAAAAGTGATCAAGGTCACGAGGCGCACGTGACGCATTTTCTTTGCCCCTGCCATCCTTCCCTGCTTGGCTTCCTGTGCTTTCGCCTAGACCAGAGAAGAGAGAATGCGATAGCAGCGTGCGACAATTCTTTGTAACTTCGCTCGTACTGGCCTGATTCTTAAAATGTTCGCGACGTTGAATTAGTGTGGCAATAATCTTTTTTAGAATGTCTATTCTATGGTTACTTGAAAAAAGGGTTTTAGGGCTTCTTTAAAGTCGAGGCTTGTCCGTTGGCATGCGCCGTAGCCGTGATGGCGATATGCTCTACCATCTCGATATGCTCTACCAGATCACTGGATGCATTAAGTATGACTGAAAACAGACAACCGGCAGGTGAACGTGCACAGATATTGTCTTTGCCAACTTCAGGCTACACATGATGCCACAAAGCAGTAATAAGGGCGAAACGAAATTCAGTAAACGTAATTCGGTACTCGGCCTCTGACCCGCAGGTCCCGGGATCGAATCCCCGGTAGCGGCGGCTGCATTTCCAATGGAGGCGGAAATGGTGTAGGCCCGTGTGCTCAGATATGGGTGCACGTTAAAGAATCCCAGGTGGTAGAAATTTCCGGAGCCCTCCACTATGGCATCTCTCATAATCATATCGTGGTTTTGGGACGTTAAACCCCACAAATAAATCAAATTCAGTGCTCAACTCTACATACCATTTAGGACCAATAAACATTGTATATAACTGTAAACCGCTTTGTCACTCATTTACACGTGTGAGCGGTCAATGTCACGAGTGATATACACTAACACCTAACGATACCACCGCTTCGCCCACTCGTAATCGTTCACTTCGTGGATACGCCGTGTTTTTTTCTGTTTTCCAAAAGCAATTTCAAGCGCTGTCCTGGCTGTGTGGTAGAATGCTTCGATGTCGCACAGAATACCCGGGATCGACACTGATATGAACCCTGAGTTTTATTAAATTCACGTGTGTTTTCGTACCTCACACCGCGTCTTTCAAAGCTATGCGTCTGATGAAGTACTTCAGGCCCTCTCCTTAACACATTGTTTTTGTATACCTACTGCCAGGCGCGTAACTAGGGGAGGTGGGGCCAGCCCCTCCCTCTTTCTTATGAAATTCTGATAGAGGGGGTGTTAGGGGAAATAAGCAATGAAAGTTGTTTTTTTTTCCTGAAGTAGTCAAATTCTTGAGCAAATATCCCTTCTCTACCCCCAAAAGAAACTCTCGGCTTCGGGTCTGCCCACTTCAGCCCAATCTTTGTCCCGTGCGCACTATGGAAGGACGCATCGTCATTACTGTACCATCGCAATAATCATCGTCCTCGCCACTCAATCCAACGGACAACGCAGTCCACATCTTCGCGTGCTTCACCGAGCATCCACCCCTGGTGTCAAGCCTTCTGAACAACATCTAGTCTAAGCGTGAGTGACGAACGTTCGCTTATTTTTCCCCCGAATATTCCGCGGTACCACGTGTGCCCTTATCGAGAACTTGGACACGTTAAATGTACGTAGTCGTACAGTGACGTATATCCGGGAACGAGAAACGGCGCGAACCTCAGGAGAACACGACAGACAGGGAGGCCTGACGACACGTACGCGTTGGCGGCTGGCTTGTAGACGTGGCACCCAGCCATCTCCCCATGGTCTCCGAGATCTCGGAGGCCATGGTCTTTCTATGGAGAAAGTGGGCATGCGGCTACAGACCCACACGTATGCGGTGCAGAGCGTCAGCGCGTACATTGCAGCCGTGACACCGAACTCTCTCCTATGAAGAGGGAGGGTGCGCTATACACAAAGCTGCGTGCTCTCTCTCTCTCTCTCTCTCTCTCTCTCTCTCTCGTGGGTAGATGTAGAGGCGCAGCGTCTACAAGCCAGATGCTGACGCGCTGCAACGCATGCATGTGGTCAGGACCTAAGCGTTGTTCTGCAGGAGTCTCAAGTATGTGGCACGTGGTTTGACACGAAATAAGGTTTTGTGACCTTTGCTAAATAGCATTTGAATTCTTCGTCGTATACATTGCGATTAATGGCGCTTTATTCGGGTAGGCTGGCTGCAAAGACGGAACAAATCTCAAGCTTTGTATTCTCTTTTCGCGAGGCCCACCATGTGGTCACTACGAGTTGAAAGATAACCGTGCAACGAAAATTTACATTTTGCAACTGGCGTCCTGATTTCAGGCATTGTGGAAATCAGCATCGATATGTTTTTTTTTTTTTTTCGAAATAAGACGTCAAATCCCCGTCAGAAATGGACCCGTATATTGGAAATATGCGAAAAGAATGTGGCAACACTAGGTGACATCTTGTTTTAGCTCACTGCGAATCTGATTCGCTCACCATTTTGTTCGTTAAGGGCGTGACGCTCTTATGTCACTGATTAGTTTCTCTGAATAGCTTTCAAGATTGCCGCGTGACCACTTTGGTGGTCGTTTCGTTAGATTGTAATGAACTTGTGTTCTGGCAAGTAGGCTATAGCCTACAGTGCCGGTCCAAGAGACGACCTCAAAGAGTCGTAAGAGGTGATAGATGTGCATGATGCGCGAGTGAGTGAGTGAGTGAGTGAGTGAGTGAGTGAACGTTTATTAGGTGCAGCGAAACGTGGTAAAACGCTCACCCAGCTCCCACGACGGGTCGACAGGCCTATAGCCTTCCGGCCTGGTCACTGCGGGAGCGCTGTACTGCCAGGAGTTAGTCTCCATAGAAGGGAATCAAGGGACTTCGCAGAAGCGCGTCTTAGTCACATGCTCCAGGTACGCGGGCCGTTGGTGCCGAAGTCAACTGAGGCAAAGAAACAGAAGAAGAAGAAGCAGTCTTTTTTTAGAAAAGGGTCAAAAAGAGGAGGGTATGGTGAGGGATGATTGTGATATAGCACAATGAGTCACTGCACACAATGTCTCGTGTGGTGTAGGACAAGCACAAAAGTCTCTACAGTAGCAGATGCTCTAAAGACGGGAACCTTTAACCACCTTGCTGAGAAACGAAAGCCGGCCCTTTAAGCTGCGCTGGGCGTGATCCACACGTTCCCAAGCACCTAAAGAGAGAGAAAGCAACTACAGAAGGCAGGGAGGTTAACCAGGCAACTAGGTCATCTGCGATGCGTTCGAGAGATGGTCTTTCAACTGCGTACAAAGGGCACACGCACAGAATGTGATTAATAGTCACTGGCGTGTTACACAAGTCGCAGTTGCGATTTTGCTCTTGTCCAATCTTGCATAAGTGTCGTCGCGTGTATGCAACACCCAGCCGTAGTATGTGTAGTAACGTTTCCTTGTCCCTCCTTAGTCGGAACGGAAGGCGAAGAGCACGATAAGAGTCCAGCCCATAAATGCGTTTGTGGCGATAATCTGGATCATTCCACGCGCCGTCAATGGCTGCGTCCGCACTCTTGACCAAGATGATCTGGTGTGAAGGCCTGCAGCTCATAGATGGAAAAGAGCGTACTCTCCTAGAACGTTTATTGCCCTTGCTTTGCCTGCGCTGGACACGCGCTAAGACGCGGAGGTTGTGTGGGAGGCCTGTGTCCTCTGTGTGCGGTGACCAGTGGTATGGCCACTGGTCATACCACACTGAGGACACAGTGGCATGACTAGTGGTCATGGCAGCCACTGTTTTTATAAATGTAGGGTATAGATTTATATTGCATAGCAAATAAATTATGTTTTAAAAAATTGTTTAAAGTAAGCACGGGCTGCCACTTTGTCCAACTCCATTGTTCTTTTTAGTCTTCTCTGAAACTAGTCTAGGGACAGTTGCGATTTAAATATAGTCTTACACAGCTGAGGTTAATACACACAGGTACACACTACAAAATAAATAGACATTAAAAAAGTCGAATGATCTGTACTCAACTGTCAACCAATTTATATATGGAACACCTGAAAGATGAACCTCGGGGGGGGGGGGGGGGGCACTTGCTGGAGGTGTTACCCCTCTCCCGCCTGAACACACAGAGTCAGGTAATCTCTGAACATCCCCGACCCCGCTGCCCTTCCCCCACCCGTAATTTAAGCCAGTGACTTAAACTTATACCCGTGCCACACGGGCATAGAAAATGACATTCGGTGGCGAAGGCCTTCAGTTCCCGAATGACGGTTTTTTTTGTTTTTTTGGCGGCGCTGCTACACGTCCAAAGTGAATGACACTTGACTTGATGATGTCGATCGCAGCACCTTCCAAGTGAGCATTGAGTGAATAGCAATAAAAAAATAAACAAGCGTTTACAAGCTTCATACACATCAGATAATCATTAAATGTAGAAATAAGCATATTACGCTGCCCTAAGTTTTAGTTTCTTGCTTTGTTTTACGACGTTGCAGCCGACCGTAGCAACCTAAGCCAACACTAGTCAGATCCACAGCGTAAATAGAAAATGGCGCCTATCGCATCGCACCTGTCGCATCTCTCGGAAGATGTTCGCAGAGTTCATTTTTTCACGGCAGCACTTGTGTGTTTCCGTGCAAAGCATCGTGCTCAAGAGCGAATAATTCTGGAGCAGAGACGAGTTATTATGCTCCAGCTTCAGGGCATTGAACTTCAATTTATTTCAAACCATTTCAACCTGATCTTCGTATAACGTTCAAAGCACTTTTTAAGAGTTTAGTGCAAATAAGAGACAGGAAATTTTGATTTTAGTGCAATATGATTTGTTTTATTTACTTTAAGGTAAATCGCACTTCGCGAGCTGTGTCGTCGAGAGTAGGCATTTCTCAGTCAACTGAGTTGTGGCGAAGGCATTTGGTGACGAATGGCATTCGAACGAATGCCATTTCGTTCGCCCGTGTGGCACCGCGCGAGTGGCAATAAATCTGAAGGCATTCGGGAGTAGATGCCATTTTCTCTGGCCGTGTGGCACGGGTATTATTTTGCCTTCCTCCAGGGTTAACATATTCTCTCGCTGGCGCAGATGGGAGCTGAACGAGAACACTGGGGGAGCAAATTCGAGTTCGTGCTGACCTGCATCGGCCTGTCCGTCGGCTTAGGAAACATCTGGAGGTTCCCCTACGTCGTCTACGAGAATGGTGGAGGCACGTGGATTTATGACCTAGTATATATTTATATTCATGACCTACATACCTCACCAGGGCCTCGCCCTTGATACAAACTGACGATGTGCAAATTAAACTTTGCTGGACAAAATAGTTTCGTAAGCTGTAGTAGTGGTCTAGTGCATAGGACACCCGGTTTGGCTGCTAGATCTATCTATCTATCTATCTATCTATCTATCTATCTATCTATCTATCTATCTATCTATCTATCTATCTATATATATATATATATATATATATATATATATATATATATATATATATATATATATATATATATATATATATATATATATATATATATATATATATATATATATAACTATCTATCTATCTATATATCTATCTATCTATCTATCTATCTATCTATCTATATCTTTTCTACCTTTTCTAAATAATGCATGACATCACAAAATTGGCAAGAAAGACTCGAAACAAAAGTACAAGAAAGCAGAAAGATCGGGCCAAATTTTTGGCCCGACCTTTTTGCTTCCCCCCCCCCCCTACTTTGTTATCCAGTCTTCGCTGCCTAGATTGTGTTGATGTTTGTCCTTCTTATTTCAGCCAACTCACCCAGCAAAAAGTTCTACTTTCCTCAATGCTTTCATTCACGTGTCTCACTGCTTCGCCACGCAGCGGCCTTCCTGATTCCGTACGTCATCATTGTGGCCGTCATCGGCCGGCCCATGTACTACATGGAACTCGTGCTGGGACAGTTCTGCAGCAGAGGCCCCGTAGCTGCTTTCGATTCGATGCCCATCGCGAAAGGTACGCGAACCTGTGACATCCTCAGCCACAAGTATCGCCCCCCCCCCCCCAAAAAAAAAAAAGTGGAAGGCAAATGCGATGCGCACTGAAAACACTCAGAACTTGGCGCTAGTCCGTGTCTACCTCGTCCCCATATTTTTAGTGCGCATCACATTTACGTTCTAAGTGTGAACCAACTCACCCAGCAGCAAGTGTTATCAAGCCAAAGTGTTCATATGTATATGTGTCACAACAAAGGTGCAAGAACGTGGTCAAAGCCCCCCACCCCCCCTTTTTTTTTAAACAGCGTAGCTGTTTGAAGTCCAGGTGGGACCCGTCGTCTGCACTTTCTAGCCTATATATGCGAGAGAGAAGCCTGTCAAGAGGGAGAGACTTGATAAAGCTAAATGGGCGAGAGGGAAGCCGAACGTGGCGAATTAAGCCTGGCAGGAAAGTCGAGAGGGTGTGGCTGTCTAGAGAGGGGGAGAGCAGTTGGAGAGTGATTGGTTGTGCCACTGAAAGAATTCGACCAATGCTGGCGCGTTCTCGAGCACAAGTGGGGCTGATGAAAGAGGAGGAAGGGCACGCAGAGCGTTGACGAAAGCGGAGGAAATAGGCGCTGATGCCATCAGCTCCGCTCTTTAATCAACCTCCGCAGTTGAAGCTGTGCATAATTTTTCAATGAAGAAATCACCTTTATTGACCACATACGAACGTTGTAGCTCCTGAAACGTTGAGGCGGCGTCCACACGTTTTACGGGCATGCTACCAAGAAATACTAAATCACTTCGTGCGGCCAGGCGCGTAACAGAATTTTGTTTTTTGTTTTTTTTGGGGGGGGGGGGCACTTCCTTAATTTCGGGAAGGGCACCCCGCTGAAATGGTGATTTTTCGCTTTCTATGTCATGGCGAAAAGAAAAATCGGGGGGGGGGGAGGGTATACTCTGGCTAATCCCCTGCACCCGAGCACAGTATTTTTCTTTCAAACTCTATCCCTTATAACGTTCAGATTTATATCACGAAGAAATCAATCATGTTTTTTTTCCCTGTACATTGCAAAAGAAGTATGCTTACCACGGGCGCCCCGGACGCACGATTTCTTGCCGGCCCAGGCCGAGTCACAGAAGGACCAGGACAACACCTCGAAGCAGGAGGTGTTGTCTCTTGCCATGGTAATACGTAATGCGGGGCTTTATTAGCCGGTCAGAAATGGCTGACACTATCAATAAATGAAAATGAATTAAATGTATCAACCACTGTATTGAAGAATCCCTGCAACACTTTGTCAACATGGTCAGAGAACGCTGCCGATTGCTATAGTCGAGGCCCCGAGAACACGCTTGCCGGACATTATCTTTTACAATCAACTCTCAAAGGCAGCTAGAAATTATTCCCTCTTCTTTCTACAAATGATGCTGTATGGTATATACACAAATGATCGTGCATTAAATCCTATGGCCACGACCACTGGCTGATTTGGGCATCGCGGGCTGCTTAGCTATTGCGGCGACCGCGGCAGATCACCACGTGCCCGAGTGCTCGCGCTTGCGGTCGCACTAAAAGTATAAGACCCCTGTCACACGGGCCACGGCAAACCTAACGCCATTTACAATAAATGACATTGGGCGGACTTAATGTCTTTTTACGTGCGTGTTGTCACACGATGAAAACAAATGTCGTTTTAAAATGATGACCATGACCTCAGCCCTCCCGAGCCGGGTATTTAGGGAGAAAAAATAACGTGCTAAAACTTGCATGCAACATACATGTGTCAGAAAAAAAATCCTTTATGAGTAAAAGGTACTCCTAGAATATTACCGTGGACGTTTTACACAACTTGCCAAAGCTGTGTGTCCCACAACTGGCAAATCTTATCCTTACGTTTATTTTTTTAAGAAAGAAAATAATTTTTGACCTTTTCCATTGACGGCAATGGGGAATTTCAAAACGGCAGCTGTCGTATAACTAAATGGGAAGATAGGCGCCAATGGGAACTTCTAAATATATTTCTTCCTTAAACAAAAAAAATGTAATATTAAGACTTGCCATATAAAAAGAAATGCATACTTGCTTATGATTTAGATGTAAAATTGATTTTAATTGTACAACAATATGGTGCAAATTGCATCTCAATAAGGAAAAAATGACAATTTGCAATTTTTTTGTAAAGATCAGCTGCTTTAGAGGTCTAAAATTACTTTTTTCCCCCTCAAAATATACATTATGTGGAGTAGGTATTCACTACTCAGATATTCATACAAAGTTCAGTATTGCTATAGAAAAGCTGCAAAGATAACACATTTTGGCTAAAGAATTCGAGGCGTATGTGCCAGTAAAATTGCAGTAATGTTACTGAGCTTCAAACACCATACACAAGCGCCTCTACTTGAGGTGTTGGCAGAATTTGGTATAGAAAGAAGAAGCTGTACTTTTAAAAAAAATTCCACAAACAACACCCAAACGACATTCCAGGAAGTTCAGAAGGCAGCACCATGACCAAAAATTTTTTTCTATCCGAAATATTCTAGCAGTTTACTGTTTTCAATGCAGTATATCAGCACAATTTTTTTTTCGAATACATTTAAGATGGTCGCCAAATGGCTGGGACGTTTGGCGTGGAATAACACTACTACACAGTAAATTTTTTTACACCCTTAAGGGTGTAAACTGGCTTGTCGCCAGAGGAACACCCTATGGGTGTTTTCAGATACACCCTACTGAAAGGGTGTTATGTGAACACCTTAGACGAAGGGTGTCGAGCAAAATGAAAATTGGGGTGTTAGGGTGTTTTGAACTGGAACACCCTTTTTCAAGGGTGTTGGAAAAGTGTGCACCCTCTGCTATATCGATAGGCGTGCGCTGCAGTGTTCCGCTTCAGGGCAGGGTGAAGTCAATATATATGTGCACGAATATCCATGGCTATATATCGACTTCCACAGAGCACTAACGGGTATGCACGGCACATGTATGCACGGCACATGCTAATATATATAGTACTCAAAGCAGTGTGCCTGTCTATTGCAGGATGCAGAGAATACACATATTTCAGCAACTTAATTTGCAGTTAAACCTGGCATGGCTAAATCAAGGTTCAGTCTTACCAAGTTAAAAATATTGTGCATATATAAAAACAACAGTGCTATGTAGATGCGCATCGCTCTCACTTTTAAAGAAATCTGTTTTTGATGCATTCTAGAAATAAATATGGATTTGTGCAGACTAAATATCAAGAACAAGTACCACAAGGCAGTTTTTCTCTAAATTATTTACATTTATTGCAAAATTTTACACATGCTTCTTGCAATGTGCATTATATCATAATGGCCCACATAATCTAATCTGACCATAACCAAGGCAGTGTAATGTTATTTAGATTAGCAAACAAGCAGCAAAAACTATTGCACAATAGTTCCGTCTTGCAGGAATGTAATATGGTAATAACTAAAAAGTTCAATGACCATGGGTTATTTGACAGCATGTGTGCCCGGCTATGCAAAAGGAGAAACATGCACGACTTGTGAAGCAAATGCAAAATCAATAAATTTTCAATCACTAATACAATCAAACATAAAAAATATGCAGTAAGGCAAATGTGCAAGAACATTACCATATGGCATTATCATATGACTATGTGGATTTTACGAATGTTTAAGAACTTCGCAACAACAGATCTTGGTGTTGTCTTTTCGAGCTCAAAAAAAAATCTTTCGAGGACGACAAGGGTGTTGAACGCTTTACAAGCATATTGAACATTGAACAACCAGTTTGCACACATAATTGCGACAAGTCCTTCCTCTGCATTAGTCACTTGAAAACACTTTGTCTGGTCTACCATCAGCCAGAAAAACTCTGCATCTTCAAGGACGGCCCCATTATAAGATACACATGGCGTTGCTGGCATGTCGTCCTGTATAGGCAAAGTGAAAATGCATAAGACTTCACTGAGTGGCTTACTTCAAATTCTGTACAGTTTAAAAAACAGGTTTAGAGCACTTTAAAAGACACAACTTGTGTTTTAGCATCACAGATGTGATATCTATCATTAACAACAATTTCAATGTGTGCAGCATAACTATGGTTTAACTGGGAGATTAAAACAATATAATGCATCTGACAAAATGAAGGGAACAATTGTAGTGTCACGAGTTCTCTAGGCAATCACAATGCAAAGCAATGAAAATTTATGCATCCATTCGACATACACAAACAAAAAGCTGGTATTCACTGCCCCTTAGCGTGCACAAAACTTGCCTCATTAGGGAATAGGGAAAGAAAGAAAGCCTCGTTCAAGAATTTCTTCAGACATATTTAGTTATTCTACATCAGCTAACAAAAATAACTGTGTTATACTTGAAAAATAAAAATTTTTTCTTCCTGGAAAAATAAAAACATTCCTTGACACACACAAAAAAAAAACAACAGCAGGAGAAGGTGATGTAGATTGTACCATATATTTTCATCCTTGTTTCATCTTGAAATTTATTTTTACTTGCTGTAAAAATCTAATACAATGCAACTATAACGCTCATCACACTGTTATTCTGTGTCTGTGTATTTAACCTGATACTCAGATTTTTTAAACCCGAGTATGGAGTGCATAAGGTTAAGGAGCACTCAAGAGTTTGAAAATGTCTCTTGTTTTGCAGACACAATAATGGTGGCAGAGGATAGCCTTGTGTAAATTTATTTAATGCACACTGCTTAAAAGCAAGACATGTCACAAAGCAAACAAAGCATAAAATGAGCCTGGGGCCTTGCATTCATATATTAAAGGAATCAAGTCACAAAACTAATTCGTGATTACACTGATCAGATAGAGAGAGAAAGTATATGCTAGCAGGAGTTACTGCTGTTTTGCAAAGCCACATGCGAAACAATGTTTAGAATGAAAAAAACACCATCTTGACGTAAAATGCAACCTAAAGTGAGTATTGCAAGGCATCATTTAAAGCATATGGACGCAAAATTGCAAATCAATGTCATGCACTTGAAAAAAAAATACTGGCTGACTGACCTTCACAATTCCTTCATTTACGTCGGTCACAGCTTACAGCCACAAAATTATGTTTTACACGTTATCTATCGCCATCTCTAAATTTGGTATTACAGTCAAACCCCTTTACGAGAGACACTGATATAAAAGACAAACGGGTATCCGAGACACCAGTGTGCCTACACTAAAATATGGGCTGATAAGAAAATGCGTACGAGGCACCCTGCTTATAAGAGACATCTTGTATAAAAGACAAGAATTGCCATCCGAAGCATGCCTCTTATAAAGGGGTGTAACTGTACTGGCATTGCTTTGTCATAACTTGACCATTGGCCTCTGCTAGCAATAGTGAGTTCGCTTTGATGCAGTTTGTCTAAATTTTCATTTGCTAACATGCAGTGACATTAGCTACTCAGTGTTTCATATACTCACAGTCTCTTGCACAAATAAAATTGAGCATGCTGACCGTTCCTTCACATTCTCACAGACGATTTTCAGAGCTACAAGTGCCATAATATCTGCAAAAAATAAAATTATGCAAGGCTATTTTATTTGACAGTAATAAATAATTTCAAACTGTGATAAGAGGCAATGAAGCATGCATTTCAACATCTAAAATGCTTTCTAAATAAGCCTGGGAAGGAGAAGATGCAAGCTTGTCATACAAAATTTGTAAAGAAGCGGCATATTCTCAAGAAATTGGCTAGAAGGGTAATGTGTTGACTTCAATCACAATTGTATAAAACACAAATGTGATAGCCAGCTTTCACAGAACACGTGAAAACATATTCTTCATAGGAATGAATCTGGTAATTACACTTTCTTTGAATATAGATTAATTCTAGCCGTGACTTCTACAAAGGAGGGCCATCAGCATACTGCTAAGTATTCCCTTGTGAGAAAAATATTCTTCGTGGCCCTAAAAAAGGGTGTTACATTTAGGAAAGGGCCAATGGTGCAAGTGTATTGAAATGTATCAAAAGGGTGAGTTGGGGCAGATAATGTGAGCTCATGGATTAAACAACAATAAAAACATAAAAAAGGACTCCATACAGGCATTTCTGATGTTCAGCTATCATATGTGTCTTTCATCCTTTATGCTGTTCAAAACAGTAAGTGTAAAGTTGGCAGTCTGTACAGGTTCATCCATTTATCAGATGTGTAGCACTTGAAAGAAAACATGGACAGCACACACAAATGAGCTCTGAAGTGCAAACTTAGGGCACATTGAAACAACTTTTCTTATAGGTTGTGATACATATGGCCTCCTAATATACAGCCTCCTGTGATTTGACCTCCTGTGATAAGTTAGCCTTCTGATACATATGGACGCAATTCCACTCTGCTAGCCTTTAAGTGAGGAGCTGCATAAAATCTCTTTTCACGAGAGCAAGGATGTGTGGCTGCCAACATTTCAAGTACCCTTGCATGTGTGTGCTGCGAACAGACTTTTCAGGGCCATTTTTCTTCAGCTTCTACAATTATTAGAAGCTGTGTCATTACAAGAAAGCAAGAAATGATACACAAATAAAGCAAACAATAAATTTGAAAGCACTGAATTTTAAAAAAAATCATAAAAGGTATACAAAAGGTAAGTAATACATAAGTACACAAACATGTTTTACTCTCTCTGCAGATTTATATTTTTAGAATGAAGATGAGCTATTTATGATAATGCAGATTGCAATTTTATGTACCACAAAAAAAAGTAGGTCAACACAAGAACATAGTGCTAAAAAAGTATGTGACCTGAGCAATGTAACTGATTGAATTCACTAGGAGTAAGCCAGAGTAACTCTGATTTAAGTGGCAAAAGCTCCTTGAACAGCTTGGGCTAGTTTCATGAAAGACAGGCAATTATTAGGATCCTTGATAGGGAAAACAATAAAGTTATTTGCTGATAAATATTATAGTATACGGGAGAGTGCATGCATATTACATTGTGGAAAATTAACTATGGGGTTACCGAAAAACTGTAATCTAATGTCTTACAAACCTAGCAAGTACGCAGTTATCCTTGTCTGTTGTCTTCCCTGTTTTTACACAATCATATTTCAAGTATCGAGTACAATCCAAGCTGAAATAAAATTCTCATGAACTCACGTCTTGTTCTCATCCTTTTGGGGTCCATTTGACGTGCTCTCTCCAACATTTGCCTCGTGTTTTCACTACAACGTATTTTCTTCATCACTGCCAATTGGGTTAATTTATCGATGGCTGTTGAAACCTTCCCGACTGGTTTTATGTCGGTCAGTCTTGTAAAGTCATTGCAAAACTGCATAGAATAAACAGCGAGCAACATTATAAAACAAAATGTCAGGCCTTTCATGATGAGCAGCCTCACCTACATAATTTTTCATATATTCTAAAATAGTTTCTGGCGGCACCCAAACAATCTCTCTACAAAATACAAATAGAACATTGCCCACTAAATATATGTCCTCGATCATGAAATAGACAACATTCAAATAACTATACAGTATGCGCTCAAAATCAAGTCCCCATGTTTTTCTTATCTTTACTGTCAGCTCGTTTTCATTGAAGCGGCGTCATACCAAGAAAACCGAGGCCTAATGTTTCCACTTTTTTCTTGCGTTTAGAGCAAGAGTCTTGTTCTGGCAGACTTGATGCCTTCAGAAAGTATGTGAGGGATTATTGGTAAACTGCAGCTATAGTACAAAAGTAATATGCCGCGGGGTGGCAGCAGGCAAAAGGTGTTCAACACTCATCGCAATAGCTTAGAGCATGCAGCACTGGCTAACACTCCCAAGTTTAAGTGCACACATCCACCCCAATTAATTGTACAGGAGGAAGGCTGGCACTGTAGCTCGACTGGCAGAGCATTATATGAGTTACTTGAAGGTTGCAGGCTGGGACCCCAGTGGCAACAAGTTGTATTCTTACCCAGTTAAATTTCTTCACTTTTATATAATTACAGCAATACAGTTAATAAACCACAGATGTACCCTACCTAGAAGTAAAAAAAGCCAACGTACTCGCTGAAAGTCCATCATATAGGGGTAGTTCTTTTTCACATCACGAATCGTTTTCGTCGCAACGTCAGGAAGCCTCTTCCCAGCTGTCAAGGCCATTAACTTTTCCACGAGTTGCTCATCCGGCAATAGTTTTTTGGTTTCCAAAACAAGTCGATCTTCATGTTTGGCAATACTGTCATCATCTTCTGCTGTTAGATCTGTGATGCTCACACTCTGGAATTGGAATCAAATTGCAAGCTATTGATGAGACTATTCATGCAGCTTTTACAAATGGGTGGGATTTTCTGTGAGCACGGTATTAAACTATCCTCACCATTTTCCCAGCTTTTTTCCTTTGAAGCTCAGTGGTGCCTCCTGTTTTCTTTTGGGCACCGAATTTCTGGCGACTTGCTAACACATCTTCATGATCATCCAGCTTCCTTCTTAGGTTTTTATACTTATTGCGGAGGGCTACTTTCCAGGAGTCCTGTCAATTCGGAAAATGAAGGTGCTCAATATATTCATGTACACAATGATACATGCATACCTGGCCTTTTCAATGAATTTCTTTTCATAATAAATACACAAACTAAAATTCAAGCACTATAAGCCCACTGATATCAGTGACTTTAAAACTGCTGGTAATGAAATGCACTTTTGATAAATATATCCAAAGCATTCACTAGTTGCAAAACATTCACAAAATGTCTAGCAGCACTGCTTATTTATTAAAAAGTATGTCTCACAGATAAATGGCTGCTGCAATACCCTGACTAAAATTTAGTAGCACGCTCACTTATCCACTCGTCTGGTGATTTATGTAGCTGCAGGACATTTGAGCCTTAGTATTGTGTATGCGGCCATATACAAGACCCCAACTTGTTGCTACTCATGACAGCGGCTGCGAATAAGAAAAGTGACCACTACCAATTACACCCTACAGCATATGAAGCTTAAGACTATAATGACCCCACGAGTCCCAGCTAATGAAGAACCCTCTTTTTCTCTTTTGTTTTCGATTTTACATATGAATCTGTGCACAATAGTCTTTGTAATTGTAAGCATCATACAGTGTCACTTCAATGCAAAATTAGATTTTCAAGATTGAACATATTGCTACGATACTGAGGATGCGCGTGGAAGAAGAGGAGAACGAGGTTGGCACGAGCAGTGATCGGCCAGATCCCTGGACTCTCGCATTGATCATCTCCTTTAAATAAAGGCATCCATCGCACCGTAACAAGATTGGTGGAGGTGCTGGGTACAGCGGAGCGATCCAAGTCCAACGATCACGGAAGCGCTACCTCAAGAACTACGCCGAAGCCGCCGACTGGCTGGTCTACCACCGCTCTCTATGGATCCGATTGCTGACGGCGACACCACGCACTCTTCGTCTGGCGCTGCTTGACCCCGGCACATGGTACCACGGAGCTTCTCAGGGAGGGTCGGAGAAGACGTTGACGAATGGCTGAAACACTTCAACCGTGTGAGTAAATACAACTGTTGGGATGCGGCCTCCCGGTTGTCCAACGTCGGATTGTTTCTTCAAGGGACGGCGTTGGTGTGGTTTGAAAACCACGAAGAAACAATAATGACCTGGGAAGCGTTTGAGAAAGAAATAGCGAGCTGCTTCGGGGACCCATTGATGAAGAAGAAGCGCGCTGAGCAAACTTTGATGCAGCATGCTCAAGTCCCCGGTGAAACTTGCACAACGTACATTGAAGAGATTTTGAAATTGTGCAAGTCTGTAGACCCACGCATGAAAGAAGACGACAAGGTAGGGCATCTTCTCAAAGGGGTTGCTGAGGATGTCTACAATTTCCTCATCGGCAAGGACACCTTGGCGTCTGTAGCGGACGTAATACAACACTGCCGCACGTTTGAGACACTGAAGGCTAGGCGCATCACTCCCAAATTTGGTAGACTTGCCAACGTCACCACCGTTGCAAGTGTCGACGTCCCTCCAACATCCCCCAGTGATCTTGCCTCAATGATCAGGCAAATCGTACGCGAAGAACTTGGACGACGTGATGCTGTCAACCCGCCGAGAGCACCTGCTATCAACACCTCCCCGCCATACGACGCAATGTGTGCTGCCGTTGATGCCACGCTATATGATGTGCCCCAATCAAGAGCACCAGAGCCCCCAACCGACAACCTCGTTCTCCTCTTCTTCCACGCGCATCCTCAGTACCGTAGCAATATGTTTTATTAAAGTGAATGTTGTTATATCAATGCATTGTGAAACACTGAAAAAAATGTACCCAAAACTGCTTTTAAATGTGATTAAGGAGCTTTAAGGAACATTAGGGAGCAATGTGATTAAGCGTAAGTATCACATATCTTACAGCATAACAGTACTTACGTGCCCACTTCCAATTACATCTTTCAGCTGTGGATACTTGTCAAGAAGCAGGGTTGTCACCTTACTGTAGAAACAACGCGTTGGATACCTGCAAGACAGTTGAGCATCGCAGCTTAAGCTGTCACAACTTGAAGTTTAACAGGGCAGGACACTATATTTAAATGTGCACCTCTGTGTACTCACAGTGTGTGCTTGGCCATTTCATTGTGCAGGATGTCAATGATTTGCCTGAATGTAGAAGGTGTTAGCAGCGGAGAGCTTATCACTTTTTCATGGAGGGCACCAAGGCTGGGTAGTTTAAAATTTATGCCATCATTATCCCCTGAGCCGAGTGGGCTGTAAAAAATGTATCATGATGCAAATTACCGCCAGAAAAATAACACTTCGGGTAATCTTTCTGCTCATGCACACGTTAAAAATAAAGCCAGAAATTAGCAGATATTTGGGCTGAATAAAACAAACAACAAGAAACCTGCAGTAAAAGCAACACAAACACACTCAGGCCAAAAGTGCTAGACAGCAGTTTATATATCAGCAGTTTAAAAGTTTATGAGTCATTCACAATAAAACATCTAGCTTGTCTGCTTGATTTATAGTGTTCTCAAGGCTATAGAAGCTGAAAAAGTGAGTTTGCAATAGATATTAACAGTCAAGTTGAATGTCATGGCTGGATTGTTATTGCAATGCTTTAAGTGTGCCTCACATCTATAAAAACAGCTCAAGTAGTTTTGATCAAGGTGGAAGATAAGAAGAACATGACTAGAACATGCATTTCTTACTGCATATTCATTGCACTTCTGCAATTCCTGAACGCACATGTGTAAGTGTAGCTCTAAAATCGCCATGGCTTTGAGAAGACTGCAAGTCATTAACCAATCAGTGTTCTTATCTTCTAATAATGCTTTTGATTAGAAAGTTATACAATTCAAAAATTACATTATTTGAAATATTTCAACAGAATATGACTTTGTAATAATACATGCCAAATGAACACAAATATTTATATAGCCACGAGTAATGTTGCAAAGTTTACGTAATAAGTTTTTCAAGTTTATTTAAAGGATTAAGCTATGATGACAAGATCAACACATAAGCACTAGTGTGACTGGTGAACAGCTGTTGTTACCGTCTAGAGAAATGGTGACGTACATTCGTGTCACAGCTCTCTAATTATACCAAACAGCTATCATTCCTTCACAAACATGTTAAATAACTGCAAATGAGGTACCCTCAAACAACACTGCATAATTCTTATGTAATGCTTATTGGTGATAATTTTCATTTCAAGTTGATCTTTTCCTAGTTTGTTGATGTATCATTCCGAATTGAATATATTCAATTCAACCTGGTTTTTATTACTCGGAACTGCTTCAATATGGTGAACTAATATTTGCACATCTCTACCCATAACTCATAGCTGTTCATACTGCAATTACAAATGATCCTAAAAAAGCCCTTACCGCTCGACAGGCTCAATGACCATGCTTGGTGTGTCTTGCTCACCAGTTTCAACAACAGCTTGTAATGTGCCCTGAAAGCAAGGGAACGAACAATAATGCAACTTTTACATGATACAAATAAGGGGAGGACAACCAGCACATTAACCATTTCACTACAGTCGATGAGCATGTATCTGTCATGAGACTTGGTAACGAAATGAGCCATGATGACTGCACTTTTTATCAGCAGACGTTAGTCTGCAATTGAACTTATTATAATAAGGCTATATTCATGATACTTTTGTTCCCTGATGCCAGATGGCTACAACTGTTTATGTTGGGCTGTTTAGGTCTCGTTTTTCATTTTTGAGAAATCCCATATATTGGTTTCATTGAAGTCACTTTTAAGGTATTACTTTCATGGCAATAGTGAAGTAAACGAACCCCACTGAGTTGAAACAGTGGCACCATTTCAATAAAAAACAAATTATTAATATTTCCACAAACTCAGCAAAGAGGATATTTTTTGTTTTCTTCTTTTCATATGTTTGCAGAAGGGGCAAATAAATTTCTTATATCTGCAATCCATGGCCTCTCACAAGACTGAAGGCATTTGCTTGAGAACCATTTTTCAACCAGGAGGTCAGAAAATCGTAATCACTAATGCGTTAGTATACGCATTTCTGCAAACTGGCCTGGTTCTTGCAAAATACCTTCAGCCACCTTGCGGATCTCCAAAGAACTCATTTACAATACCTCATTGACATTTCAGAAAGCTAACAAGACCCGCATACAAGTAAAGATCCATACTATGGGCTATAAACAACATTTTTATGTCTCATTAGGCACCCTAATAAACTCCGCTGCACTCCATTGGCAGTGTTGTTCAATGGTACTTCGCTAGCTGTTGGTGAGTAGTGAGTAATAACATAGCAAGGGCAACTTAATAAGCTGTATTTCGTAAAGTTGCAGTGTTACGATAGTTGAGAGCTCCATCTTTTATTACTTTGGTCAGTAAATGTACTAGATATTGCTTATAGCATGGAGATATTTAAATACACGCCAGTCTTTCACAACACATTCTAGAAACTGTAAACCTATTGCTATAGCTCACACTGCCATCATTTATTATATTACTGTAAGCCCTCGCGGGCAGTTTCAGGGGTGGGAATGCACAATATACAATATTGAGATACAATGCATAGCATAGAGGGCAGCGGCAAGTTGGTATTCATACATTGCAATGACGAGGTGGTAGGTATTTTACAATAATAACGGCAGAGCTGGTTTAAGCTTTTCATTGCACCTGGTAGTGCAAGCAAAAATCGGCATTTCCATGAACTGGTACACGCTCTCTCGTACTATTTATGCACTGTGCACAAGAAAACTGCAATGAAACTTTTCCCCTGTCTAAGAATAAACCTCTGGCGCAGACACTTTGCCATTTCTTTTTGCAGAGAAGTGAAATGTTTTTTTTAGTCTTTTTATATTTTCAGAACGGAAAATATCAGGACCACCCATCTTAGACAAATGATAAGCTGTCTACTTGGGTATTTTAAGATGTTTGCAGACTTTTACGACCAGATTCTGCTTTGGCGCACCATTCCATTTAAGTTTCACCATTTCCGCTCCACGGGTCATTTCGGTATTATGCTGTGCTTCGTGCCGGCCAGGTGCGATTACTTATGATTTCCCACTAGAACTTTGATATATACGGCACTAAAGCCCAAAATTAAAATGCTAATTGAACAGTTTTAAATTTGTCACGTGGTCGTCATTTTAGCTGCAGAAAGTTATTTTCGCTTCGCCATCGAGTTTGTGCGAAAACGACAGGAACCAGCGTATCATAGACTTTTTATTTTAAAAAAACTGCAATGGTTAAAAAAAGGCACCCTCCTAAAATTGCGTGAGTGCACGCAAGTTTGTGTCACACGCAAAAAAAAAAAACATAACCAGGGCCTTGCATGCCAGCGTGCGAAAAGCGCAGACAATAAAACAATTTCTTCAATACAATTTTTTTAATTTAAATAATACTTCAAATAAAATACTTCAAAATTTATTAATTCATTCCCTGCTATTCCACAACACCGATTTCACCCGCACCTTCCGCGAAGAAACACTGCGCTTGACTCAAGTCCCCCTGCTTTGCTGCTCACAATCACACTTCCTCTTTCACCCACAGCATACATGTCCCTAGCCGTAAGTAATATTCCAACAAAATGTACTCAAATCAACATAAGCCGGTAAAACTTAAAAAGCAGCTAGATCGTAACATCCGCAAAGGATTTGTACCATATTCGATAACTAATCTAGAGAAGAGCATCAGGCGTTAGGACTTAACATCGGACTTCTAGAATGACATCAGCTGATAACAAACTCAGACATTTCGTGCCGTTTTGCTCTCGCTGCCAAAAATCGCTCGCGCCAACAGTTGCAACTGATCATCAAAACTAAATAACTGATAATTTAAATATTGATAAAAGAGCATTTAATCTTAATAATATTAAACAATAAGAACGAAAAACTCAGAAAATTTACCTGTGACGATGAACATGACGGCGCTTCATTCCCGCTACTTTCTTGCTGTGCCATAAGAACGATTTTCGACATATCGGGTATGCTGTCTTCAGTAGCGAGGTCGACAAGTTCATTGAACAGAGGATCCATTACCTGCAAACCAACCCCGTATATTGTCAATGAACTGAAAAAGATGTATGAGGGTTTGTTCGCTACTGTATGTTCCTAGATCGCGAAGACACGGCTCAGCTGCCAGCACGCATGGCCTGTTGGAGACACGGCCTCCGGAATGCCTTGCGCACACACACACACACACACACACACACACACACACACACACACACGCACGCGCACACAAACACGCACGCAGGTACGCATAGGCATCTTTACTCGAAATAAATTTTCGACTAATCCCCTCACTATGCAATTCTCCTCACGTACACTTGAGACAACTCCACAACTCGCATCATACACGCTATAAATGTTAATTCAACAATACAAAACACTCGAGAGCGCTCCAACTTACAATACACTCTAGATCGACGATAACACAGGTTTGTGTACGATAAGAACAAAAGTGACATTCTTGAAAATATTAAAGCAAGCGCCTCACTACGTTCTCATGCTTTATTTGTGCATTCTACGAAAAGTGGTGTGCCCTGCCAACCGTTCAAAATCAACGAACTTTGTTGAAGCGAGTGTAGTTCAGCCGCATGCTCAGCGAACTAAGTTTAAAAGTGCACGGCGAACTCGTTCGGCCACATCGCAGCCGATGTTATCTCGAGTATCAACACGTTTTTTTTGTTGTTGTGGTGTGTGGGAGGGGTGAGTTAAATTACATCAAGGAGAGGTTAATGCGGTCAGAACGTAAACACAAGGCTTGCGACCATTGACAAGCCTTCAGTGAGGCCTAGCTACGATGTCGATACGCGAAACATGTAGTTGCCTTTCGACATACTGTCAATTCGGGCACGCGTACACATGTATGAGGCAGACAATAAAAACGCATGAGTTGTAAAATAATACAAAAACTTGCACGCTTAGTTTTCCTCTTAGAAACACTGTTTCGGCAAACCGGACCCCACTAACAATAGTACAGAAGCGCACATCCCCAGCCTTTAAATACGAAACTACGCAAACTCGCAGCAAAAAAAAAAAAAAAGAAAAACGGGCCTCAGCTTTCAACGACGATTAAAAGCACTTATCGCTCTCAACAAATACACAGTTGAACAAATAAGCAGTCACTTACCTGAAATTTGCTGCAAGACAGTTGAACTTGCGACCCAAGGACAGGACATGTGGCAATCGCATGTTTGAGGGCGACCACGGAACCTTCTTCCAAGTGGTACGTCCGCTTTATCTGAATGTGCGGTACAGTCAGCAGACAACGGATCGGCGGCATCTCGGATGACGCAGCGCACAAAATTGACGTTCCAAAGTCCTCAGCGCGAGTGAAGAAAATGCACGCCAAATACTATTCAAACGCTTCAGCACTCTGCGAACGGCGCAGATAGTCACGTTTTCAACGGCGCAGTTATCAAAACGGCGCGCACTCACGAGTACTGACGGAGGAGTGAAAGCTTGCGGGTGTGGAAAGAGATGCCGAGAAAGTGCGGAAGCATCACACCTTCTATATGCAATGGTATCTCCCTCCGCGCTCGCTTCTCTACGTTGAATTTGAGGGGGCGGAGAGGGACAGGGGGTAAACCATGCTTACATGGACACGACCTCTCTGACGCGTTTGCTGCTGGAGTCGTCACTTGCAAGCGAACGTAACCTTCCAAAGACGCTGCCACTCTTTCTCTCTCGTCTCCTTACATCTTTCATCCCCTCTTCCCGAAGGCGCTGTGCCCTGCCACGGCCGCCGGAGAAAGAAGTAAAAAAGAAGGGCCAGCAGCCGTCGTCGTGCTAACAGCGCTCCCGAAAGGAAGTGGTAATGGCGGCGTCTCCTTCTTGATCAAGCACATCCTATATTCGAGTAGCGCGTGAGAACGGCGTGCGCTCGTCGTGGCTGTTGAATTTGAGCCTTTTGAACTTTCCGGAATGTCGTTTGAATGTCGTTTTAGAAAAATTATTTCAAAAGTACCTCTCCTTCTTTCGATACCAAATTTGTTCCACATGTAAATATAAAAATATTTACACACATGTTGAACCTTTGCGAGTGTGTGTTCATTTTTTTGTGCATTTTCTTGATTGTTCTTGTACAGTTTTCTGCGAAGCAAAAAGTGTATATCATGATCTTTTCTTATGAAAATAAAGATATTACAAAAAATAACGTTGTGACAATGGCTTTATAAAGGATTTCCTTGTTTGTGTGGTGTCGATGACACCATAATCTTAAAAAATGCAGTACAACATACACTTTGCTCCACTCAAGTCTTTTTAATATGTAAGCATGGATGCATTTAATACTCGTGCCACACGGGCAGAAAAAATGGCATTTATCTCCTATAATGCTTTCAGATTGAAGGCCATTCGCGTGGTGCCACATCACGGATGAACGAAATCGCAATCGCCCAAATGCCGTTCGTCCTCTAATGTCATCGCCAGGACTCATTTGATTGAGAAATATAAAACGACATTTGATTCGACTAGAAGGAAACTTTTCGCGGATCTTATTTACACCAATCACTCAAACAACTGCTTAAAACTTCTCTTCAGCTGGTATATATGCAATGTAAAATAAATGCGCCAGGCGCCATTTCCTTTTTATGCTGTGGATCTGACTAGCTTTGGCTTAAGTTGCCATGGTTGGTTGCAACGTCGTGAAACAAACTAATGAACGAAAGCTAACGGCAGTGTAATATGCTTATTTATTCTTTCAATTATCATTGGATGTGTATGAAGCTTGTAAACGCTTGTTTATTTTTTATTGCTATATATACTCACCCAATGCTCACTAGGAAGGTGGTGCGATCGAAATCATCAAGTCAAATGTCATTCGCTTTGGACATAACAGCAACGCCGAGAAAAAATGTCATTCGGGAACTGAGTGCACGTGTCTTCGCTATATATACCGAATGTCATTTTCTGTGCCCGTGTGGCACGGGTACACCCTTAAGTCCTTCCCTTAACACCCTTCATCTTGTTCAACAACACCCTTTTTGCCTGTACACCCTTCTTGTAGGGTGTTCCGAAAGAAAAAAGGGTGTGAAATTTTGAAAAAAGGGTGTAAATTGCGATAACACCCTTTTTACACCTATAAGGGTGTAAAAAATTTTACTGTGTATAGTAAATATTGTGGGAAACTTTATGGTCGAGGGGGCCTTTAATTGCATGCGTACGCACGTGGAAACCATTTCACAGGTCGCCCCGCCACGGTGGTCTAGTAGATAAGGTACTCGGCTGCTGACCCGCAGGTCGCGGGATCGAATCCCTGCAGCGGCGGCTGCATTTCCGACGAAGGCGAAAATGTTGAAGGCCCGTATGCTCAGATTTAGGGTGCACGTTAAAGAACCCCTAAGGGTCGAAATTTCCGGAGCCCCTCCACTACGGTGCCTCTCATAATCTTATCGTAGCTTTGGGACGTTAAACCCCACATATCAATCAATCAATCATTTCGCAGGTGTGGGACTTGCCATGCCGTACTCGTGTTTTGGAGTCGCCCTCTATTACAACGTCATACTAGCGTACGCGCTGCTGTACGCCTACTACTCCTGCTTCGAGGTGTTGCCCTGGTCCTTCTGTGACCCAGCCTGGGCAGACCAGAACTGCTACGTCCGAGGCGCCAACGCGGTAAGCATACGGCTTTGATGATGTAGAGGCGCGATTCGGAAGCACAGGCAGCTGGGTTTCACCTCTCCTGGTTGCGCATGCGTCAAGGAGCATGGATGGATGGATATGGCTGTACCCTTTAGATCGGGCGGTGGCTAGCGCCACCAAGCAGCCAGCAGCCAGCGCCAAGCCCCGCCATCAGGCGGAGATAGTTCGCGCGGCCACCGCGCCGAGTCTTTCCGGTTTGGCGCGATCCGAGCACGAGCGACGAAATGTTCGTGCTTCATGTTCCGAGTCTGCTACGGACAGGAGTACGCGTTAGTTTCTGGCGCTGGAGTCCGGACATTCTTGCGTGCTTTGTGACAGTCTGCAGTTTGACTCTACTCTGTCTTCGCCAAAGAAACACGTGACCGTATACGTATGATCGACCAGCGTCGCTCTTTCTTAAACTTTACAGGGCTAGTGTAAGTTTCGTCCTTCCTTTTAACTGCTAAGCTGTTCTTAGCCGAGACATTTATTTGTCCGGGATTCGCAGTAACGGAGATGACCATCATATGTACGGGTATGTTCCCCGTACATATGAATTGGGTAAATACCACTACTCACCACCCGTCCATCGAAGGCAGCAGTTAGTCCAAAAATGGGTATGTGCTAAGAAAAAATTCTATTCGTCTAATTTCTGTCTAAATAAAGTCTGCCTAATTACTAAAAAAAGCTTAAAGGGGCCCTGCAACACTTTTTGAGCATGGTCTAAAACGCTGCCGGTTGGTAGTAAAGGCGCCCGACAACACGCGAGCTAAATATTACAGCGCAGCATGCAGCCTGGGATTTACAATAAGTTATCAAAGTCAGCTGAAAATTGATTTCTCTTCTCCCAACAAATCACGCAATATGCCCGAAAATCACACGTATAGCAAGCCCATTTATCAGCAATGGGCTGATTTGAACATGGCGTGCTCACTCGTTACAGAGATCGCCGTGGGATGCCGCTACTTGTTCACGCGTGCACGTGCGGTCACACTGAAAAAGCCACGCATTTGAAGGGGGAAAAAAGAAAAAGTCCTCAAGGTCACGAGGAGCGCGCGACGTTTTTCAGTGGCCCTGTTATCCCTCCTTGCTTATCTCCCAGCGCTTTCGTCGGGACGAGAGAAGAGAATGCAATTGGAGCATGCGACCAACCTTCGTAACTCCACTCGCACTCAACGGATTCTTAAAATTTTTGTGGCGTTGCATTCGTGAGGCAATAGGCTTTTCCAGTGAATTAATTCTATGGTTACCTGAAAAAGCGTTTCAGGGCCCCTTTTATAGCGAGCTCACTTTTGACGTTCCGGTTTCGTTCAAAAGAGAGCTTAGTACACTGTCCTGTTGGGAATCGAGCGACCTTATTTTGTGCTGACTTTAGGGTCACGTTGAAAGAAGTTACTTTATCTTTACAAAACCAATGCTGTAGTAAGAGGCTTGATACATACTCGCGGCGTCCCTCCGTCCGTCCGTCCGTGCCCTTGAACGGCGCGAGCCTCTACCCCTCACACTCTCTCTGCAATCACGTGATGGCGCAGCGTCTCGCTGCAGCAGTCGAGTTACCGGATCCCACCCATCCGCACGCGTCTCCGCTGCAGCCCGGCCCCAACCCGCTCTCTCGTGCGAGAAGGGAGACCGGCGGCGCATCGCGTTCATTCCGAGAGAGAGAGAGAGAGAGAGAGAGAAAGCGTCTTTATTCATAGAGGCACGGAAAAAGGAGGGCGTGGGAGGAACTTCTAGTCTGGCGTCCCTAGGACGACTCCAATTGACGAGTAGGGCCGATGACCGTCTCAATGGGCACCGGCGTTCGGTGCCCATTGCCTAGTGCCCAATTTATTGCTTCGACGTTCCAGCTCGTGCCGTGTCACCGAGTGGACCAGGATCTCTTCGAGACGTTCGAGCACGCCAACTCGACCGCCAAGGACGCCATCCCCGTCAGGCACGACGGCAAAGTGGTCATGGTGGACAGCCTAACCTACACGATGGCGTTCGCGAACTGCACCAACGCTTCGGAGCCAGCGACACAGCAGTTCTTCTGGTCAGTATACTCCGCAGGAAGCGAAGAGCTTCGTACAATATACGGGTGACAAGCCTGAAGCAAGTGCAGCTAGAGCTGGGCAGCCGTCTTTGTTTCTCTTCAGTTTTCTTTCTCCTTCCTCCTCTCTTTCCTTTTATCATTTTCTGTTGTTTTCTGTCTCTTTTCTCTCTTGATTTCTACTTATTTCTTCATCTCTCTTCATTTGTTTATTTCACTTTCTTTCTCTTTAGCTTTATTTCTATCCACACCCACACCCCCACTGCACATTCTCGTGCGTCGCGTATAGTGCCACATGCTTGCGTCTGGTGCCAACTGTCATACTAAGTCAACGCCTCCTAGAAAAACTATGCCTGGAACGTCGCTCTCTTTTCAGTTGGGAGCCTCGTGCCAGCACGCGATCTCGGAGGCCATGCCTCCTGCCTTGTGTTGCGATCGGCCGCCGCGTGAGACCGCTCGCCTCCGTACCGCTCAGTCACGTGACATTACCGTACCGCTTTGTCACGTGACATCACGGCTGCTCGGAGGCAACTGTGAGGGCATTGCTGTGTTCGCAGGAGGCGGCCGTCGGAGACGCTCGCCTTCATACCGAAGGAGGAGGGTAAAATCAGAGGGTAGGGCAGTGCATTAGCGGCTCACCTTCCAGGCATAGTTTTTTTATGGGGCGTTGTCCTCAGTCATAGAAGCACTATTATAGAGCAACTAAATAACCACTACTGCCTAAAAGTTATGAAATTATTAAATTCTCGAATTAAGTTGATCTGGAATTATGTTATTAAGTGTATGCCCAATATTTTGCAACTGTAGTGACATTTGACAATACTAGTTAGATTAGCAACAGTGATAAACACAGGAAATTATGCAGTCATCTTGAAGCATTGTTACCAACAGCTAGCTTACTGTTGAAGCGTTAATTCGCAAACTGGTATGATAAACCTGCACGCCTATGGTTGGTCGACTTCCGTCGGAAATGTTCGCCACCGTAACCCGTCGCAGTTTTCTAGTTTCCTGGCCATAGATCTGCTTAGATTGAGCGGTCCGCTTTCCAGGAAATACGTTGTGAACCTGAGCGATGGCATTGAAAACTTGGGTGCCGTACAACCCAAGTTGTTAATCTGCTTGCTGATCGCCTGGATCTGCGTCTTCCTGTGCATCTTCAAGGGCATCAAGTCGTCCGGCAAGGTGAGCATTTGCGCCTCTTATAGACGTGATCGCTGTATAGTCTCTTTGCTCGAAAGAATACATGTGTGTACGAACAGCAGACGACGGTCGCGACTAACTAAAAGCGGATAACTGAGCAGTGAGGATAAGCGCGAGCTTTACTCGAAGCTTTGCAGTTTCTACGCTTATGCACGGTGTCCCGAATATCACGCAGCGTTAAACACTACGGTTATTTCCATGGCTCGGCCCTAGGTGGTGCTGGTGTCGGCCACTGTGCCTTTCCTCATCCTGGGCGCGTTTCTCGTAAGGGGTGTGACGCTGCCCGGTGCCTCGATGGGGCTGCAGTTCTACTTCATTCCCGACTGGTCCAAGATGTTACGTTTCGAGGTGAGTGGCACCAATCGGTCCAACAGTGCAAACGCACGTGTGCGCAAAGGGGGGGGGGGGGTAAGGGGGTGACGCAACCCCCTCCCTCTCAGTTCACTTATTTAGAAGGGGTGCGTAATACACTTTCGCATTTACGGTCAGGCATGTTTTTGACGGTAATGGCGGCTGAAGGCCCATGATGTGGCACTCCAGGAAGTATTTATTTCTCATCTTCACTTCAGGAGAGCCAGTGACCAAAGGCACTTGACTGTAAGAAGCAGGTCATCACTTCGTCTTCATTCTTTTTCTTCTTCTTGTGAAGCATGTTGTACTTGTACTAGTCCAGCGCGCAACGGGAAAGAAAAAGCAAACGACCGAGCCGGCCAGCACAAAAGGACAGAACGTTTTTCCATTGTCCAAACGCTCTGGTCTTTTGTGTTGGCCGGCTCGGCTATTTCTTCGTTCCCGTTGTACCTGTTCAAGTACGACAAACTAACTCACCCCATCTTCAACACTTGTGAAGCACGTCCTTCGAACTCAACAAACAGGGAGGGAGGGTGACAAAATTTATTTCCCCCGAATGGGGAACCCTGTGTACGCCTATGAGCACAAATACTATTAACCTACTAGTGACAGTGCTCAGACTTCTTCGCTATATAGTCGGATACCATTTAACATGTGCGAAGAGATGTAGTCCGAAGCCCGGCCGCCGATCGCCTGCTAAACTAAAGGTAAATGAATACTCCCTCTTCTGCACTCGGTGACGGTGGCCTAGCCAGATATTTTTTTCGGGGGGGGGGGGGGGGATCAACTATATTTTATGCGTATTCATGGCGCTGCATTTGTATGTGTGCGTCTATATGTACGCAATCGAAAAATTCTGGGGGGCATGAACCCCCCCCCCCCCCCTCTTGGCTACGCTCATGCTCGGAAATGTTCTCTAAAGGGTGTGTCACAGGCCGTCCGGCTCATGACGTCAGTCTGGAGTGCGCGTCCATTGGTGCATGGCCTTCGTGCATACACTCTTGAGGCGGAAAGAGCGCGGATTTCTAAAGTCGAATACGGCTATATACGAGTGAGTGAAGTTTAAAAAGAGCCCCGACTTGGACGTGTGAATAGATATTGGTGAAAAATGTAGAGACCGGGAACTATAGTGACAGATTCAAGTGTCCTTTTCTTGTCATGGATATATTTGTAAGCTTAAATCACGTTCAAAAGTCACATTTTCATTAATGAGTTGTAATAAACTGGTTTGTTGTTCGATAAATTTCGGTTTCTTCACATATTCCTTGCTTTGTCTGCTATAAACTCAGTCTTGCAGACAGGTCTGTACTTAATAAAATGTTTATCTAACGTTTTTCTATAAGTTCTTATAAAAATTTGTAAATGCGGCTGCTTTGTTCAAACATTTAAATTTTGTGTACATTACTGCTTTTTTTGCGCTTTAAAGTCTTTGACGGGTTACGGCACCTTGTCAGGCATTAATTTGCCTTTTTGTCAACCCTGCCCCTTACTTGTGTCTACTGTACTTTGTGTACTGTACTTTGTGTAATAATAAAAAAACCACATAAAAAAGAAAACGGTATCTCTTGCGTGGCCTAGTGGAAGAACCTCGAGGCTGGATTATGGAATCGTTCACTTGGCTGTTCGTAGTGCGACGCTTTTATATTCCGTGTCGCTGATGGTGGAACTGTGGCCATCACTGGAATGTGTACCGCTCGTGTTAGTATTGCCGGCCGCCATGTTCCCGTTTTATTTACGGTGCTTGAAAATTGCCCCCATGACCTAATCTTCGGCATGGACTTCCTATCGACGCATTCTGCCCTCATCGATTGTGCCGCCGGTACTCTCTGCCTAGAACTTCCTCTTCTCCCGGATTCTCACCCTGAACTCCCGAACAGCTTGTGCACCACTGACTTCTTCCGGATACCGCCTAAATCTCTCACATTCATCGAATTGGCAACACCCTCTCCCGTGCTCGACGGTGATTATATCGTGATGCCGATTACTGATGTTCTCCTGGCGCGTGACATTACTGTCCCACACTCTGTCGTAAGCATGACCTCTAACCGAACATATTTACCTGTTATCAAATTCGGTTTCATAAAACACGTGCTACCCCAAGGAATTTCGGTCGCCACACTAAGGCCCTTAATTGACGACCACGTCACCTGTTTTACGGCAGACGTATGTCCCGAACACCCACATCACTCGCAGGATGCCACGTGCCTCGATGCGACCTTACGCTCCATGATCGCCCCGGACCTCAAACCTGAAAAGTCAACCGCGCTATGCCGCTTTCTGGCTTCATACCGCGACATATTCGACATCGACCACCGTCCACTCGGCCAGACTTCACTCGTCAAGCACCGCATTAACACGGGTGATTCTCATCCCATTCATCGGCGACCATACCGGGTGTCTGCCACCGAGCGTAAAATAATTCAACAAGAAGTCACCAAGATGTTAGCCAAAGGAATTATTGAACCCTCTTCGAGCCCTTGGGCGTCCCCCGTTGTGCTCGTTAAAAAGAAAGATGGCACCTGGCGCTTCTGCGTGGATTACCGTCATCTGAATAGAATCACGAAAAAGGACGTTTACCCTTTACCCCGCATCGATGACGCTCTCGATTGTCTCCATGGCGCCCGATACTTTTCCACACTATACCTACGTTCCAGCTACTGGCAGATTGCTGTCGACGAAAAATACCAAGAGAAGACTGCATTTATAACTCCAGACGGCCTATATCAGTTCAAGGTTATGCCATTTGGGCTATGCAACGCCCCAGCCACGTCCGAGAGCATGATGGACTCTCTGCTACAAGGGTTCAAATGGTCAACATGTCTTTGTTATCTTGACGATGTCGCTGCATATTCCTCAACATTTGAGACCCACCTTCAGCGTTTGTCAGCTATTCTCGACATATTCCGCACTGCAGGCCTCCAATTGAACTCGTCGAAGTGCCGCTTCGGACGCCGGCAAATTACAGTGTTGGGCCACCTTGTCGACGCCTCTGGTGTGCAGCCGGACCCCGAGAAAATTCGTGCAGTCACCAGTTTTCTTGTACCCCAGTCAGCCAAAGACATTCGGAGTTTTGTAGGACTTTGCTCCTATTTTAGAAGGTTTGTGAAAGATTTCGCAACCATCGCTCGACCCCTCACAGAGCTTCTAAAGAAAGACGTCACATTTACGTGGGGTACCGACCAAGCTGCTGCTTTATCTCACCTAATCACGCTACTGACGACTCCACCCATATTGGCTCCCTTTGACCCATTCGCTCCGACGGAAGTTCGAACCGATGCTAGTGGTCACGGAATCAGAGCCGTGTTAGCCCAGCGCCAACGGGGACACGACCGAGTTGTCGCCTACGCTAGCCGCCTCCTCACAGCTGCTGAGCACAACTATTCTGTTACGGAGCGTGAATGTCTTGCTCTTGTTTGGGCAGTCTCAAAGTTCGGCCCATATTTATATGGCACTAATTTCTCTGTGATAACTGACCATCATGCGCTATGTTGGCTTACGTCACTGAAGGATCCTACTGGCCGGCTCGGGCGCTGGGCTCTGCGACTCCAAGAGTATACCTTTACGGTGACGTACAAGTCCGGACGCCTACATCAGGACGCAGACTGCCTGTCGCGCTACCCGGTCGCTGAGTCGAGCACTATGCATGACACCGACACCGAGCCTTGCGTCTTTTCTCTTTCGCAAATGACATGCATCGGTGACGAGCAGCGCTATGATGCGTCCTTGCGTGCTATCACTGAGCGCCTCGAATCACCATCTTCCAGTCAGTCCGATCGCTCATTCGTGCTCCACGATGGTGTATTATACCGCCAAAGTTTTGAGCCGGATGGACCGGCTCTGCTGCTTGTCATTCCGAAACACCTTCGCTCGGAAGTTCTACATGAACTTCATGACCTTCCGACTGCTGGTCACCTTGGTGTGTCACGCACTTACGACCGAATACGCCGACCTTCTACTGGCCAGGGCTTGCACGCTCAGTCAGAAGATACGTTGCAGCTTGTGAGAAATGTCAGGGCCGCAAAACGCCATCGACACTTCCCGCCGGACGCCTTCAACCACTTGATATTCCGTCAGAACCGTTCTTCCGCGTTGGCTTGGACCTACTTGGCCCTTTTCCCTTGTCTTCCTCGGGTAACAAGTGGATAGCCGTGGCCACCGACTACGCCACGCGTTATGCCATCACATGAGCTCTCCCAACAAGCTGCGCCACAGACGTCACCGACTTCCTCCTCAAGGACGTGATTTTGCAACTCGGAGCCCCACGGCAGCTGCTTACAGACCGTGGCCGCACCTTTTTGTCGAAGGTCATAGCCGACATCTTGCAGTCCTGTAAAACGAGACACAAGCTGACTACGTCATACCACCCGCAAACCAATGGACTCACGAAGCGCCTAAATCGATCTCTTACAGACATGCTCGCTAAGTATGTTTCTACCAACCACACCGACTGGGATCTCGCGTTGCCGCACGTCACATTTGCCTACAATTCTTCGCGCCATGACACTGCCGGTTACTCTCCATTTTTTCTGCTGTTTGGCCGAGAACCAACATTGCCTCTAGACACCGTCATACCGTCTCCTGGAGTACCGACCAGTGAATATGCCATGGACGCTATCACTCGGGCCGTTCACGCACGCGAAATCACCCGTACTCGCCTTCTGACCTCTCAAGAGAAGCAACGGCGCTTGTATGACCAACGACACCGCGACGTACACTTTCGGCCCGGTTCTTTGGTGCTACTCTGGTCTCCGACCCGTCAAGTTGGCTTGTCAGAAAAACTGCTTACTCGCTACACAGGCCCATACCGAGTCCTTCGTGTGTTTACGCCTGTAACATATGAAATTGGTCCTGCCACCCCGTTGCCCCTCATGTGCCCAACAGGCTACCGATATTTTACATGTTGCGCGCTTGAAGCCCTACAACTCTCCTAGTGACGTTGACGTCTAAATGCGCCGCGACGGCGCTTGCGCCGCCGGGGGTTATGCTACATGCATGTGTATTGACATTCTAGGGGGCGACGCGCGTTTGTGCCTGACGAGGAAGACGAAGAGTTGCCCCCGCTCGATCGCTGGTGAACCGGGCACGCCATTACCGCTGGTTTTGAATATATCTAATCCCCAGCCTCGTCGTTACGGCGTCTCTTCTTTTCCGTAACATATTATCATTCATCTCCGCTCTATTATGTGTCACTTAGGAGGTAAGAAGGGGTGGCGTTCTAATAAGCGGTGCTGATTTCGCTCCATCTAATGGAACACGTCGAGCCGTGCCGCATGCGCGTTGAGTGCGCGCGTGCATAGCTTAACCGCCGAGGATGAACAAACGCCACTCTCGCGCTCGCATGTACTTACCACGGATCACGCCATGTGCTGTGTGTATACGACTTCATTGTCGGCGCAGATCTGAATAGATGTTTCAAGGTGTTTTCCGCGTCACCAATCCGTGATTAGACTCTCTAGCCGGTAAGCTTATCATTGCTCTAAAGAAAACGAGCATTAGCACACTTTTTCTCTGTTGTCTTTTTCTTTCCTAACTGTTCTGTGCATTGTTAACGCTTTTGAAATGAAGCGTTTTACAAATTCGGTTGTCGGTCGTTATGAGGGGAATTTTGTATTTACATTTATCCGTCATTCTTTCTCTGTTTCACTGGTGCTCCGATGCTCCACCCCAGGGGAACACCCAACAACTCCTCGCGACATCCTTGAAGACCATAGAAGAGATACGACAAAAGATGTGTTAATCCCTATCCCGGATCTTACCGGTGATCAGGCACGAGATCGGTGTCGAGTACAAACCGACACGTACCCTCACTCGCAAAGAAACTACCGTATAAATCTCGCAATAGTACGCGCGCGCAGCTGTCCATGGTGGCGAGTACGCCCAACTCTTGCCCACATTAAGTGGGAATTCAGATCGCGTCCCCAAAGCACACATTGTTCCCTTTCGGGGACAACGTCTCGAGATAGGCAGTGGGAGGCCTGGCTTGCTAGGAGGGGTCGGGAGGGCCAGCTCGTTATGCTCGACCAAGCCCGGCGAGCCGCAGAGGCCGGTGGAGCTCTGGAATGAGGACTCCACCCACCTGCCCAGAAACCGTTTAGTTAATAGAAGTTGTTCATCATCATCATATTTCATTGAAATGGAATATTCTTCAGCCGTCGTATACATGTAGCTGCAGCATTTTCTTTGACGATTCAAGAAGGAAGCTTGGGAATATTACTATCGCCTCCGAGATCCACGCTTAGTGCTCTGGTGAAAATCTCTGAGGTCACTCTTTGTTGTCTATGCAGGTGTGGCAGAAGGCAGCGCAGCAAGTGTTCTACTCGCTCAGCGTGAGTCAGGGCGTCATCATCTGCATGGGCAGCTACAACGACTTCAGGAACTCACTCTACAAGTGAGGTCTTGCAAAGTATGCCGGGAGTCCGCATCGGTCTTTTTTAATGCGCATGGCGTGAAAAACCAAAGGGACACGATAGAAACAAAAGTAGTTTCACTCATATTATTCAATAACGCACTATAACGGTGTAATGTACACTGCCGTCCTTTATGAAAGGGAACACGCGAGTGCGTGGCCTACGCTCTGCGGTGGCCATCAACCGACAACTGAAGAAAGCACGTACGCTTTTGGCGCCATCCATCGGCCAGCAAAATAACCAGCCCTGGCCTTTCATAGTGCTGCTAGATTACGCCCCCGCTCCAGTTTGGCCGCGGGCGAGGCCGCTAAAAGCGAATGTGATTTTTTTATATCTGTCGCTTCATGGTACTGTAGGCAGCCGCATCAGAGCGCAGACCACGACCGCATGCTTGTGTAATCGCATTCTATGGCCTCCTATCCCGGATTTTTGAAGGAGCGCGCGCACACTTTCAACGAGCTGAGTCAGGCCTATAGGGCAGAGCGTCAGCTCTATCCTCCACCGCACAAGTCCCTCAGCAACAGACAGGCCACCCCCTGGCGCCAGCTACGGACTCGTGACACTCTCCCTTCTCTCATTCTATCACACCCCATTTTCGTAACAACAGCCTGTACTCTCTGCCCCGAATCTCATGCTTCTGCTATACACATCCTTTCTCACTGCCCGGCGGATCCTCCCTCACGGGGCCTAGAACATCTCAAGACCTGGGAGGACTGGGAGACCCTACTGCGTTCAGAGGACCCGGTTGAGCAGACAATGGCTGCCGACCGGGCTGCCAGCGTCATAGAGCACCACCAAATGAACGCTTGAGCGTAGCGGGATTGTGCGGGTGCCCAGGACCCTGCGTGCTCCAAGCTCCTCTGTTGAAATTAAGTTTTCCTCCTCATCCTACGCGTATCCAGGAGAGAAAGCGCACCGCCTATATTTCGTCACATGAAAGGCCGATGACGGAAAAGGGAGATTGTGGGGCGGGGCGCGTTGCATGGCCCCTCACCATAGGTCGGCATACAGTAGACTCACTCACCCAGATTAAGATGCGACTGTGAGTTCGAGTGAGTCCGCTTGAGGAAAGTTTTGATCAGTCCGATTGCACCTCCCTCCAGACGCCCATGACTCTAACACCGTGCCCATGATTACTGCATTCCATTGATTCACACTTGCAGCCAACCTGCGTTTCTCTCTCGTTCAGCTTCTATCTTTCTGTTTTTCTTCGTGCAGTGACGTTTACGTCATCGCCGTGGCCGATCTGGTGGTCAGCTTCTTGGCTGGCGTAGTGGTTTTCTCGGTGCTGGGAAACATGGCCTACGTGCTGGGAGAGGAGGTCGCCAACGTCGCTTCGGGAGGTCGGTACACAGACGCCCTCGAAGTACGCATATTGTGTACACACGTATTGTCGAAGAAATTACCCGAAAAGGAAAGCACTGTTGCAAAGTTAACAAGGAATGTATTTTACGTGTAGCTTTCGGGACTGTTGTGGTCTCATAACAAATATAGCATTTTTTTTCAGAGAGGCGCTAAAATTACAGTGAACTTACCTTTTTTTTTTGGGGGGGGGGGGGGGGTATGGTAACAGGTATGCGCTTTGGTTCTGTAGCTTTCACAGTGCTGTCAAGATAAGTTGTCACCGAGCGTAACTCTCCACTCTTGCTCAAGCTATTGGTCTCGCGGTGTTGATTCGACGTTCCTGCGACAATATGCTACTGAGAGTACTCGGTCCTCTGAGATATCCGAGATAAGTTTACCGTGAACGACAAAGCTCACTCAAAAAATCGCATAGAAGCCATTATAAGTACTTCGTCGACGCGGAAGGCATTCTTCTTACAGTGACCAAGTGAAGAATTTCGGAGGGAAATGAGAAACAATATGACAAATTGTAAAATTCATCGCTACTGCGATTACTTCTCACCATACTACCACTTGCAGAGAGTAATCGTGGTGGGCTAAAAGGAGAACGTCCATGATTCATTTCTCAATGATAGATGCAGCCTTGATTATTACCGAGAAACAGTAAACTGGGAAAAAAAATTCAGCCAGCTCCGCTTCACAGATTCTGATGAAAAAGCGAAGCTGGTAGCCTTCTCTTTATCAGGCTATCGTATTTCCATGTTTTTGCGAGTTTTCCAGATATGTTATACTGCTTAATTCTCCTTACAGAACACTCTTCGTTAACCTGTCAAGTGGTAATATAGCCACCACCTTTTCATCCACTTGATCTCTTGTGACAGTGGTGAGACTATGATAACGTGCACGCCATTTGCTAGGCCTTCCTTCTTTCAGCGGAAGTTGTGTGTAGTAGGATTTACGCGATTTCCGTGACACAAACGCGTTTATGATGACGGTGTTTTTTTTTTCATATAGGCCGCACAGATTTCTGTGGCAGGTACCCGTTTGTTGGGCCAACTGTCGCGTTCAGTTTTACTGGACCAGTTGAGAGTAGTGGGGTTTAGCCAGTGTGTGTGGCACATAACCGTTCATGAGGTCCACAAAAGTTACCACGGATCTTGGACATAAAAGCCTCGGCTAAGGACAGCCTCACTGTTTACAAGGGGTGTTTTTGTTAACCTTTTAACTTCATTGCAGCATTTTGACATAAACTTAAAGAAATTTAAAGTGGTTAAAAGGGGAAATTACCGCCAACATGGAGCGAACGTGCAACTTTCCAATGTAACACGTCCTATGCTTTACCTAATGAAATGCATGCAAACGACTCATCGGCGCCTACATAAACGTGTTCCTTTCCAGACGGTGCCATAGCATGGTGTATGTAGCGGCTAGTGTGTGCGCATGCGGACTTGATTGGTCGTGAGCTCGAATCCCGTTCGTTTGCTGTAAATTTTCTCCGATTTATTTCTGAATGTGACGCTCCCACATCGATTGTACATCTGATCACATGTCTCAACTTAGTTCAATACGCCGGCTGAGTCAACCAAAATATAATTTTTCTCTTGCGCGAGGTAGCAGTTGCTCCCTGAAGAAGCAACCGCGAGAGGGCGGAGTAACTTCGCAGTTAACTCCCCAAAGTGAGGAATGGCTGTGGCATGTTAATTACTCCCCTAAAGGAGCAAACTTGATACCCTCTTTCTTCTTTACTTATTAGTGCGCATAGTGCAGCGGTGGTCGTCTCCCTGTCCACTTTATAGGGTGTCTGTACATGTAAACCTCAGCTAGTGTAAATGAACGCCTCTTGCAGCCATAAGGGCGACTGCAGAACGCTTTTTTTTTCGCTAGCTGGTAGTGAAAGAGTCCAGGCGTTGATGTGTTCGGGAGTCTGCCCTGAGGACCGGAGCCAGCCAGAGTCTCGGGGAGATATCGAGGAGAGGAGCCGGGAGCTGCTAACAGTGACTTTTATTTACATTATTTACAGGTAGCGTGTTGCTACATGATGATGTTAGCATCATGGAAGCCCTCGAGCTTCTGTGAGCTTCTCGGAGCTTGTGAGAGCTTGTCAGGAGCGTCTCAGCGCTCGCGTTTTATGACCTGGCCTTCCCAGGATTCCCTCCCGAAGAACACAATGGAGGCCAGGAAAGTCCAATGAAAATTGCCATCTTCACTTCCGCCCCCAAAAGGGGAACGTGAAACGCCGCCTCCTTTCCGACCCAAGAAAGAGGGAACAAGAACGCCCAGTTCGTTCCATGGTAAGGGAGAAAACACTGCAGACCACACATGACACAGCACAGCACGAAGACGTTGAGTCCTACGTGGAAGTGAACTCGGCAGTCCGTTGCAGTGATGGGTATGCGGCGCCAAGCGGACCACGTCTTGCGGAATCGGTGTCATGGCGGAGAATGTGAGAACGCACTCTAACACGGATCTCAGTCGCTTGGCTTATTGTCCGCGGCACTCCAACGATCAAAGACGTACAGAGATTACTATCCTTTTTTTAAGCCGTTTGGACTAAAAAGAGCCCTCCGTAGGTCGTCAGTCGGTCGGGTAAGTTCAAAAGGTTCTACGAGGGGAGGTGGCTACGCCGCAAATTTATCAGTTTGGCTTGCGTGTCGTTGTCGCTTGTGGTTCACCTCTGGAAGCACTGTTCCACAACCGTCTCACGTCAAGCTGCGCCATGTCAGGGATGCCGATCATAACAGCGTCCATGTCGGAATTTCGCGTTCCGTGTTCAACGATCTGTCACGACATCGAACCTCCTGATTCCTTTGAACTTGCCACCACCTACTCGTGCTTACTGCTGGCTACTGCAAGTTTGTCTCCCGTTTCTTCTTCTTCCTATAATAACATGTCTGTGTTAAATACCGCTTCGATAAGACAGCTTCATGAACGAGCACTTGGTCGCGTTGTCTGATGTATGCCGCAGGCTTCGCGCTGGCCTTCATCACGTACCCAGAGGCCGTGACCCTGATCACGTTCCCGCACCTCTGGGCCTTCGCCTTCTTCAGCATGCTCTTCTTCCTCGCCATCGACTCTGAGGTACGCTCGCGCGCCAGCGATCCTATATAAACCGACGTGTACCAACCGTTAGGTAATTGTTGGAGGTTTTAGTACACAGAAACCACAATATGATTATGAAAGACACCGTACTCCCAGTGGCACCACTTCGGGCTTCTTTATTAACGTGCGCATGAATCTAAGCCGGCGGGTATCTAGTATTCCGCTTCCATATAAATGCGGCCGCCACGGCTAGGATTTGGTCGCGGGTACCAGCGGGTCAGCAGTCCGGAACCATGAGCACCCGATCACCACTGCGGATTTGCACCGAACGTTAGGCTCAATAGTTTCGTACAAGGGTGTTGCCTGCAACAAGAGATTAATTAGGTCGAGTTGGATGAAATGCATTGCCTGATATTTTAGAGGAGAGGGGAGGTGGTGTAGGTGTGGGGGAAGGGGGAGGGGGGCTAAAACACTTTCATGAACACATCTCGGCTATGGCGGGACGCGTTTTGCTTTAAGGGCCAAGCTCTCTAAGGTCGAGGTTTTTCCGTTGGCGGCGTTGGTGTACGCCGGCTTCGTGATGACGATGACAATGGCGATAATGATGATGATGATCACAGACGGCTGGCTTGTGCAGTATATGACGTCTCGATATGCTCCACGATGCATTTTGTGCGACCGGAAACAACCAACAACTGCCAAGGAGACGTGCCTATAGGCCTCGTCTTTGCCAATTTGAGGCTATATCTGATACCACAAAGCAGTAAATAATGAAGGCAAAACGAAATTCACGACTCCACACAGCATGCCATTTATGACTAAGGAACATTGTGTATAACTGTACACCAATTTGCCACTCGTTTATATACATAAGTGGTCGATGCCACGGCCGATTTACGGTAATACCGAACGATCTCACTGCTTCGCCCACTCTTCATCATTCACTTCGTGGATATGCTGTGATATTTTTTTTTTTCAACACTGGTGTTGATAGCGTCGATAACTTTTCTTGTTTGATGAAGTATCCATGATTTTTTTTGCTTCCTTTTATAGAGACGCTCGCTCTCCTCCCGTTTAGCTTTACAAACTACTGATTGACAAGTTTAGAAAAAACTTCGCGTCGATTTCCGGCGTTGAAACTGCCTCATTTTCCCCATTCCTCGTTTGTCGTCTTACCGCAGTTCGGCTTGGTGGAGGGCTTCCTGACACCGCTCAAGGACGCCTACCCTGTCCTGCAGCGAAACGTGACGGCGCTGGCTTTCTTCGTCTGCGCCCTGGGCTTTGTCTTGGGAATCCCCATGACGACAAGAGTACGCAACCATGAGTAAACCGTCGCGAAATTGCCTTGCGCACAGTATAGACAAACGCTCATGTAGGAGGCAGACCATCGCTCAACTCTTTAACTCTTTATTTTTGGAAATTACAGACCACGTGAGCTCCAGCAGTCTTCACTGAACATGCGCGAAATGAACAGAACAATCGTTTCCCCCCATTCACTGGGTGTCTTTTTTTTTCCTTTGTGTGCTCTGAAATTCAAAATATATATATATATATACGGGCAACTCACCCAACTTTCAGTTCGGTAAGAAAACAATCTTAAAAATGGTTTAGGTTGACTTTAAATTAGTAACCCTTAAACCACCTACGATATTTTCCTAGCATTTCCAATAATCACGTGCATCGCGCTCAGGATGTCGCTGCGATGAGTGACTCCGAATGCGGAAGTGCTACGCGGTGCGGGTGCGCCACAAAAAAAAAAATGCAATCTCATGGTTCTCCTCGGTATCCCGGGGACAGCGCTCGTCGTGACGTCACCAGGGTGCATCTTGGATGGCATCAGGAGCAGGCGCTGTTGATTGGCCGAACAAACGGGTGCTAGCAAGAGCGCGCTTTCCGCTCTTCATCGTCGTGTTCATCGGCGCACGGCGAGGAGGAGCAGGGTGGGCGCGCACCTGCTAGCACCCGCTTGTTCGACCAATCGACAGCGCCTGCTCGTGCTGCCATTCGAGATGCACCCTGGTGACGTCACGACGAGCACTGGGGATGCTGACGAAGAGCAGCGCTGATCGTGACGTCACGAGGGTGCATCTCGAATGACAGCAGGTGCAGGCGCTCTCGATTGGTCGGACAAGCTGGTGCTAGCAGGTGCGCTCGCTCGCTGCTCTTTCTCGTCGTGTTCGTCGACGCACGGAGAGGAGTATCACTCGGCGAGGAGGAGAGATCAGCCGATGAGCGGAGTGTTGCGAAGGAAGGGGTGAAACGAGTGAGCGCCGCGTTTCGATAAGCACACGCGCCCTACTCCGCTATTACGGCACCATTTCAAAAAAAAAAAAAAATCGCGGTTGCGTGTTTGTTGTGTCAACTCATTGGCAACTTAAGCACCACAACTAAATTTCTACCTTCGGATGGTTTAGAAGACGTACGGATAACAGTGTGACAATTTTTACTTGCCCCCCCCCCCTCCACCCACTGTCGCGAAATCAAAGGAAAACGCAACGGGTGCAAGAAAGGGTAGTAAAGCGATGACACGTTTCTCAAAACAGCCTTACCTTAGATATCCGGCCTGGATTGATTAAGGGTATACTCACTAAAGGTATACTCATTAAAGGTATACTCAATAAAGTATACTCGTTAAAGGGGAGTACTCATTAAAGGTATAGACATTAAACATATGGGTATTGAAGATATGGACAGATGTGGCGCAGCACTTAGATGTATAAAAGAGGGAGGGGCACCTGCCTCGCCCCCTCCCTTGCGTGCATGCGCTTGTGCCTGTAAAGCTTTCGCTTTAAAAATTGGCGCTTTTTTTGTGTGTGTGTACGCAGGGAGGCATGTACATCCTGAACCTCCTGGACACGTACATGGGAGGCCAGCTGCTTATTATCATCGCAGTGTGCGAGTCTATTGCAGTGTCCCTCTCCTACGGTACGCCAGTTCACGAAAGGCTACTGTTACTCGGACACATAGTATGCTCGTTAGTTCTCATATTCGGCCCCGCCGCGGTGGTCTAGTGGCTAAGGTACTCGGCTGCTGACCCGCAGGTCGCGGGCTCGATTCCCGGCTGCGGCGGCTGTATTTCCGATGGAGGCGGAAATGTTGTAGGCCCGTGTACTCAGATTTGGGTGCACGTTAAAAAACCCCAGGTGGTCGAAATTTCCGGAGCCCTCCACTACGGCGTCTTTCATAATCAAATGGTGGTTTTGGGACGTTAAACCCCACAAATCAATCAATCAATTAATCAATCAGTTCTCATATTCGAGAGCCGCTTGTTTGTGTACCTGTTTACGCGTGCTGTTCGTGGAACGCTGGGATACCTCACCTGAGACAAAGATGTGAGCTGCTGCGGTTGTGATGCCATCGTTCATGTCATGGTGTAACTTGAAGAGGACGCGCAAATGATATTCCGATAACGGATCATGTGCTGCTCTGTAGATACAAGGTGTCAGCAACCATGTGACCTGAAAATAGCCGATTATATCCGACAATTCACATTAACCGAGTTCCGTCTGAACCGCACCCTGCACTGCACTTGCAGCGCTGAACTGTCACCGCTCGAAAGAAGTTCGAGTGGTGACACTTCCGAGTTATCAACCAGCTATTACTCATGCTGATTGACAATTATTATTTATCGTGCTATCTCACGTAGAACATTCACAAAAAGATTTTAAAATTCGAAACATTCTAAATTCCGGTCTGCAAATATGGCTTTACGTGAATGATCTAAATCTATACCAAGGAACTAGCGTGACAGCAGTGTATGCCGGCGTTATCTTGAGAAAATATCCCGTGGATCGTTGTATATTGTGCGAGACTACCGCCAAAAAGATGCGGTAGTATACAGGGGGATAACAGAATTTTTCTTCTTTTTTTTTCTTATACAGGCGTCAACCGTCTGTCACTTGACGTCGAGTTCATGCTCAACAACGTGCCGGGATCACTGGTCAGGTTCTGCTGGCAGTTTATTTGTCCCATTGTCCTAACCGTAAGTCTTCGTCCGCAACAATTTCTTCAGCGTTGCTACAACGTCAAATTAGAATTCCATTAAGTGGAGCCGAGTCAATAAGTTGAACGTCATTACGCTCATTTGATAACGACGTGTCCAATATTCGCGTCACAACAGGTTTGGTGTGTCATAACGACAACATGGGTAGCCGACGTTCTAGCTGACTTTAAGAAAAAAAAATCAAATTCAGCTTCACTCTTGAAGAAGTGCGTTGCACGTGCAAGCAGCTGCAATGCCCGTTCGTACAGTTCCCACTACTCCGTTATTCATACCATCGATGACGTTAATGTTTGAGGTAAGCGTGTAGGGTTTTACCCGCCACTAGTACAATCTCGTTAGGGAGATGCGCATATTCGGTGTACAGAATGCGCACCACTTTTTGATACGCTTTATCGACTGTTTGCTTGTCACGGCAGTTGAGACGTACACGCGTAGTTTTCAGCGAGTTTCACCAGGTTGCTTGCCCCTTCAGAGGTAGCGACCAAACGCCGGTGAAGTGCAGATGTGAGGAGCAAGCGTGCGCTCTGTGAGACGGTGGCGCCCTCTCTGGCGCAGTGCATGAGTCAATCGCATGTGTCCGAAGCAGTTTTGGCGATTTAAGTTAATTAGCGCAATCACTTAGTCGTTATTTGTGTTAATTCTGTTATTTTAAACCTTGTTCGCTTGTTTTTGTCCGGTTTCGAGCATTCATAGCCGTGTTTTAGGTCCACATTGAGTGCTTGATTGTGAGCGTGACCACGCCATGTGAGATCTATGGATGGAAAAGGAGAGCCCCTGAAGCGCTGCGTACTTAAAAGCATACCTGTACAAGCCCTGAAATGTCAAGGGAACATTAGCGCAGGCTGCAGTTGGGGCGATGGAATTGGGTACCAAGGAAGGGAGATGTAGCCGAGTACTAGAAAAGGTTTGATGGGCTGACAAAATCCGGAAGTTTTGCAGGCATAAAATATAATGAGCTCACAAAAGGTAGAGTAAACTGGAGCTAATTAAGAAAGGCCTTCGTTCTACAATGGGCATAAAATAGGCTGAATGTGATCATGATGAAACGACATAAGAACAGTAGACGTGGGGTCATGTGACCCTTCTGTTCTCCCGTCACCAGTTGAACCTGACAAGGAATAACATTAAAAGGAAGCTGTGTTGTAACAATCGGGGCAGCAGGAGAATCGCATGGTGTTTATCAGTGCAAAAACCGACACAACAGAACGGAAACGAGCATTTTCGCGGATTTTGATGTTGGCTTCACCACAATGCACAAATCCGCCGAGTGAAGAGTTGGCTCTGCCGCAAAGTGTCGCATTGAGTGGCGGTGCACGCTTTACAGGCAGGACGCTGTCCGAGCTCGCGATAGTTGTCAACTACTGCAAAGATGGCCGCGCATTTTTGGGCGTGTTCTTAACATTCAGCAATGATTTTAGCCTGCCTCGTGTAAGATTCTTTCCTCTAACGCTTCAAGACCGAAACCTTCAAATCACCAACGGTGTGCGCGTTATCAGCGTGACATAGCATTCTTGGCGGTAAAGTGGCCAACGACGAGCTTTCGAGAAAGAGGACGCGAGCAAGCCAGATGACAGTCGTTTTGAGAAACGAGTGCGCGTGCACTCACACACGCACGCACAAACACACGCATGCACGTGCACCATGTGTGTGTACACCTGCGAAGTAACTTAGCAACAAATTGTGCAGTCTATTTTACACTTTTTTTTTATTTTGCAGTCATTCGCAGAAAGTAAGGATGTTGTGATAACGTCTCAGAAGGGCTTGTGAAATGTTACCTTGATGGCACATACCCGCAAGGGTATGCTGTTTGAAAGAGTTCATTATATTAGTTTAAATCGATTGTTCTCATTGTTAGTCGGTCGTTATTTTTATTGAACTTGTGCATTAGTAACATATGTGCATTATATTAAGTTGAAGCACTACCTCTCATTTATATGAGTTTACTTCTTTATTGGGGTTTAGTAGCGTTCGAGCTAACATTCAACCATTCAACTTTAGGATGACCGAGGGTGTATTGCGGTGTGCTCCTTGAAAAACATGATGGCACTTGGTGCTAACACCATAAGAGCCCGTCATTGCAACCACATATTGACTTGTACCGTAGCGGGGAAACAAACGAGGAGAAAGGTGGTGGCACACTGTGCTGCACGCCAGCTTACGGTGAACGAAAAAGCCCATATTTGCACCCTTTTTGCAATTAGTTTAGTACGTTCTCATTAAACTCAACGTCGCATATACAGTCGAAATGAAACTGTCCAGTCTCCGCTGCGGAGGATCGACACCCAGCTGCATTTTCGATGGAGGCGAAAGTGCTGTAGGCCTGTATGCTCGCATCTGGGTGCACGTTAAAGAACACCGAGGTGGTCGAAATTTCCGGAGCCCTCGAATACGGCGTCTCTCATAATCGTGTGGTGGTTTTGGGACATTAAACCCCACATATTATCGTCACGCGAATTGCCCAGGAGGCAGAACATGAGTAGAACAGGACAAGCGCGAGACGCGCTCTTCCTGTCTACTACTTGTGTTATGTTCCCTGCGCAGTTTTATTTCGGCCTAACTGTCGTACTAACTAGCGTCTAAACATATTTGAGTTCATAGATAACTGCTCCTACAACTGCACGGTGCACTCTGTGTTTGTTTAGCAGTGAGCTGTTTACACGGGCAAGACGTAACTGTAGCCGACGCTATCCAACGTCGGACGCGTGCAGGTCATCCTGTCCACACAGCTGTTCACGTACGAACCACTCAAGTTCGGCGACTACGTGTACCCGCGCTGGGCTCAGGTGTTCGCCGTCTCGCTTGTGCTCGTGCCCGTTCTCATCGGCGTCATCATGTCTATCTACCACCTGATCAGCTGCAAACTGGTAAGAGCCGGCGTTACGCGATCTTCGCGTCATTCTCTCAACTTGGGAAGCTGTTTAGAGCCGAGGCAAGCCCGGGGATCCGGCATCTGTTCTTTCCAGCCCGGCTGCAAAAGCGAAGCCTTGCAGCCGGGCTGGAAAGCTAGCATGTATAAAGCTAGCATGTATAAAACGCTAGCAGCTAGCTGGAAAAGCAGCTAGCTGGAACCGGGCTGGAAAGCTAGCATGTATAAAGCTAGCATGTATAAAAAGCTAGCAGCTAGCTGGAAAAGCAGCTAGCTGGAACCGGGCTGGAAAGCTAGCATGTATAAAGCTAGCATGTATAAAAAGCTAGCAGCTAGCTAAAAAAAGCAGCTACCTGGAAGCTAGCATGTATAAAGCTAAGTAGGTGAGTGGGAAGTTTAGTGTCGCGAGAAGATAAAGGATAAAAATCTGAAAAGGGTAAAGCTGTGTGGAGAGGAGGAGAGCAAAAACTAAGCTCGGAGGATTTCAAGCTGAACGGTTGTGCCGCCCGCGATTTTTGACGCCAGCGTAGCTCTAGCCGACTGGTTCGCCCTCCGCGACCTCCTGATGCCGCCCAGCTCTCGCCGAGTGGTGCCCCGTCCTCGGACTTCTTCTGCCAGCTGCCAACTTCCCTATCTCCTTCTTTTTCTGTCGCTTGCCTGCCTTGTTTCTTTAACTATATCTTTTCCATATTTTATTATATCCCCCCTCCTCCCATCCCCTACAAGGCACTGAACCGTGCTCCCGCAAGGGCTGCGGAAAATAGTGTCTTCTTCCTATTCCAAGCAACCACGAATTCAATTCAATTCTATATCAAAGGACCTTATTGCTCCATCGACCCAACAACCCGGGTGAGCTGGCGCTTCAGGTGAAGGGGACTGCAGCGCCACCAAAAACTTTCCGCGCATTTTGCTTCACTCGCGCCGCTCCAGTGAACCCACTCCGCCATTCTAGTACGCGCTGAACGTTGGCAAAACTGGGGAAACGGCGCACTCCTAGCTCTGCTGTACGTTTAACCAGCCTTCGCGACGGTAAGTGAATTAAAGCTGCGTTTTTTTTTTAACGTCGTAGGCGTTTTGCAGGTAAGGAGCAATGGAGAGACCGGAACAGGAAATTGTGAGTCTCTGAAGACAGGATGTTTAAACCGGAAGCGAATCGAGACAACACGCCCCGATGCCAGAAAACTATTGCACTCCATAATACTCGCATTGCGACGTAAAGGGTTCCAGTCACTTTCCAGCCCCTATTTCCGCGTCAAAAATGACGGCATCCTATTTCCAACTCGTCTTTCTGTAACGAAAACGGCGGGTATAATTTCTATAGGCGGCGGGAATCGGCTTAAGTTTCCTCTCGGATGAATCCATGTGAACGAGCTGGGCATACGGCCGTCGTGTGTTATGACGCGATACGAGACGACGTTCCAAACGCAGGACTTGACCAGGGCGCTTCAGCCGAGGCCCTCGTGGGGTCCCAAGGACCCCGACACCCGTCGCGCCTACGAGGAGTTCCTTGCAGGGCACGGCATCTCGACCGGTCAACCGGCGCAGACGGCTAAAGTGGCGACTGCGCAGCCGCCGTCCGAGCCGGCGAATGTGCTCGTGCCACCCGTACATGTGGTCGCTCCTCCGCCGGTCGCGGGAATGCCTCCCGGCATGCTCGGGCCACGACCACCGCCAGGAGATCCCGCTTACGGCCAACCTGGCGCCCAGTGGCCAGGCGCCTAGCGCAGGACGCTACCGTAAAGGAGCACAGAAAAAAAAGGATCGTAAAGAAAAAAGCAAATGTGTCTGGTCGCCTTCAAACAGTGTCTTTTATATTGCTGCAGTGACGGCTTCTAAGATTCCTAAGTGGGTAATAATAATGATTGATATTTGGGGTTTAACGTCCCAAAACCACTATATGATTATGAGAGACGCCGTAGTGGAGGGCTCCGGAAATTTAGACCACCTGGGGTTCTTTAACGTGCACCCAAATCTGAGTACACGGGCCTACAACATTTCTTCCTAAGTGGGTACATATTAAAGCGAGAGCCTCAGATGCCTCTTCTCAAACAAAAGACTTGACCGGTGGCGCTAACAAAAGCGATAAGGAAATTCGTGTGATGACGTCACCGCTGTGTAACAGATTTGTCACATTTGTGATGATATGACGTCATCACATGACATAGCTATCGCTGCTTGGGGATAGGCGTGCCGATCCTGGAGAATGGTAAAGTGCAAAAACTTGCAATGTCTCCGATCACTGATCACAGAGGCTGTGCAAAACCACGCTAGATAATGTTTTGAGGGGCCCAATTCAATGAGAAAATGAATTGATCAATATTTACTTCTCGGGCTAAATGGTGACAAATCTGAAAATAACAACAATGTATTTTATATCAATTTTATTAGGGCGTATTGCAATGCCCGTAAAGGGGGGCGTAGGAGGCTGTGTAATGATAGGGCGGCTGGGTTCCACTGTTTGACCCAATATATGGCGTCACAGAACGTGACAACGCCACTGTTCTACTATAGCGGCGGTCAGTGGGCATCGCCACCCTGCGCGACGGAACACTGGCAACGAGGGGCTTTATAACTAAAGTGTATCCATCTCGAATTTTTTACCAGTGTTGCTGCACAACGGGCAAGGACAGCGATACAAGGAACAGACGAATGTACAAAAGATACAAAGAATGTCGCAAGTATCAATAAGCCGCTAAAAGTGCGCAAATTACTGAGGTTCAACGCAAGCAGTAATGATAAGTGCATTTCACAAAACGACAAACATTCTAAATAAATGTAGGAGAAATTGGCACTACGTACTTTTCGTGTCATGCAGGGATCAAGAATTGGTTGTTTAATATCTTGGCTTCTTTTATTTTTCCTGTCTTGAAGTAATTTAGCATTACTTCACGTTTATATCGTCTATATCTTCACGTCTATAGGTTGAAAGCCTTAGACGCCTGACAGGACACCAAAAGTGACAGTCAACGGCATCAACACGAAGACATTAAGAAAATCGTCAAGCCATATGCCGTCATCATATGACGTCACAAGTCTCTAGAACTTTGACATAACAGTAACTTCACATTAAGTGATATCGCACGTTGATATCATCGCACGACGTAGTCTGCCAGTGAAACGTGGGCAGATATCCGAGGCAGAGCTGCAAAACCAGCTGCAGAAAGATGCGATGCCTCCGATCTAGGAGAGACGGTGCATAGCCACGTTCGGTGCAGAAGGCCTTCGAGGAGGGGGGGGGGGGGGCAATACTATCAAATGACACGTTTATTTCCGCTACATTGGTGCACCGACAGCGGGGGGGAGGGGTTTGTAACCCCCTCCCTCCCGAGGCCGACCTAACCCCCTCTTAAGTAACCCAATGTCCTTGTTGCCGAGTCACCTACGTCAGTAGTGCACCGATGGGGGCGGGAATCTGGGGTTTTAATTCCCCCACCAAAAGTCGACCCCCCCCCCCCCCCCCCGTAAGTGCAGCCTTGTTTTCAACTTCTCATCGTATCAATCTAAGAAGCGGCTTGAGGGCAAAATTGCCTGATTTATTCCACTAATTATATCGTATTTACATATCTACACCTGTAGGGAGGACAGGCTCAAGTTTGCGCAGCGCCGTTCACCACCCTAGCGGAAAGAGAGCAAAGCTCCGGTCGCTCGTACGGGCCGCGCTTGCTGCGTTTTCCCATATCGCGCACGGAAAACGTGTTCCTTGGAGCGCTTATCTCGCGTTTTGTACGTTATGGGCTGTGCCCCTTCGTCATTTTGGAAAGCAGGCACGCACTACCGCTGCATTGTGAGCTGCTACAAAGCTTAAACATGACGAGGACCTGAAAATCGCGCGTCAAGTTCTACCGTTGCCAATGGAAGCAGTGCGAGAAGCAAATGCGTCAAGAGTAGTTTATGGCAGTTCGCTGATACTTCGCGGTCTCGTTACTTTGAAAATTTTTTGTCGTGCACAGTACTACACATTATTAATTCGCTGAAAAAAAAAACGTAATGGCGGGATTCATATTAAAAGAAAGCGTGCTTGTAAACTGAAACTACAGCAAATCAGCTAGAACACCGCTGTACATTTCGCGATTGGGCTATCGCTTTCCGAGACAACCATCGGTAGTGCGAAAGCTGTGGAGCTTGCTAGCTTAATACGCTTAAAATACCGTACTTTGAGCCCTGTAAGTGTTTTGTTCAGCAGATGGCTGAATAAACACTTACTCGTCGCTGCTCAGTGTGAACAGATTTGTGCTGCGGTTCGCGCTGAGCGTTTATACGAACAGGTCTTGCAAGCAGCACCCACCGATAGGTTAGCATGATGAGGTGTTGTGATACCAGGATCGAAATCACGAGTTCGATTCCCGCATACGTAAGCTTCATTTCCACGGGAGCGAAACGCGGTAAAAGTGCGCTCAGATTTTGGTTCAGGATTGATAGTGCTGGTGTTGCGTGTTTCAGGCGTACGGTGGTATGACGCTAAATGTAAACAGGAGTGACGCTCGGTGTGTGTGCATCCTCTTTTTGTTGTCGCACTGTATACACTTCAAATAGATTTAGGTGCAGGATAAAAAAAATTCAGGTGGCCGCAATCAGTCTGGAGTCTGAAACCACGGCGTGCCTCCTAGTGATATGACGGTCTTGGCACGTAAAATATTATGTCCTTGCATGCGCCCGAGCCGCAGGCGATTACAGATGCCGCTACGAAAACGGATTGAAAAAAGAACCAAGGTGGGTATAAAATTTACGATAATTTCGCGAAATCAGACGCGGTTATCAGGGGCAAATCTCGGCGTGACTAAAACATGTTCGATCCTAGTGGGTATTGTGCGATATGACGGCGACCAAGCGAGCTGTCAAACCAACCTGATTGACATTCGAATCGGTGAACACGCTGCGTGATCAGGCGTGGATATTATTCGAAATGCCGAAACATGCGCTGCAAAACACGTGCATGGTTGAAGTGAACATAAGATACTTTTTGTGTGCATCATTATACTTTCAAAGGAGATGCAAAAAAAAAAAGTCAAATGGGTCATTGAACTTACGGCACGACCTTGTTCCCATCCGATGAAAATTTCGGCAAAGGTTTTGAAACTGAACGCACCACATTGAAACGGTGCCAGGGACTGAACAGGGCAGACGTAAGTTCAGGCTCTTCACGCCGACCTCCTAATTAGTTGAAAGCCGCGTGACAAACTTCGCATTCAAGCAATAGAAATCCGAACGTTGTATGCAAATGCACGCGAAAGCGTGGTGGTAGTTTGCTGACAGCTCCGAGAAGACACGAACGCCGCAGCAAATGCACGTTTTACCGGTAATGTACACATAGAATACGGGCCGTCATTTCACTTTTAACGTCGCCCCGCCGCATGCTGATAATAATGCACGTCTGGTTAGGCAATATTTCTTTCAATCTGTCTGTTCGTTCGTGGAATCACAAAAGGTTCAACAAGAGGTGCCCGAATGGCCTCATCAAGGAGAAAGCCTTCTACAAATGAAGGAATTTTAAAAAGCCTGTTAAATATGATGCTTTTTACCTCTTTTTTTGTCTCATATTTCTACTTTGTTTGATGTATATATGTTTGTGAATGTTGTAGGTCCACAGGTAATAAAGAAAGAAAAAAAAGCCGCGGTGGTCTAGTGGCTAAGGTACTCGGCTGCTGACCCGCAGGTCGCGGGATCGAATACCGGCTGCGGAGGCTGCGTTTCCGATGATGCGAAAACGTTGTAGGCCCGTGCGCTCAGATTTGGGTGCACGTTAAAGAACACCAGGTGGTCGAACTTTCCGGAGTCCTCCACTACGGCGTCTCTGGTAATCATATCGTGGTTTTGGGACGCTAAACCCCACATATCAAATCAATTACTCTTAGTGTCACAGAAAGACAGCTGTTCACCATCGAGATTCACATAGCACTCGCTCAATGACATCGTGTTTGCCTTGCTTGGTCCCGCAAAGGTTGTCAATGAATCGCTCTCGGTTCTGATAAGATTCACACCGTGCGAACGTTTTTATATTCTTTCTAAACCTTCGGAGCAAGCCACAGGTGTCGCTGCACGTGAAGGGCGACCAGATAACAGCGCAAGCAGAATGCGGGAGCGGTGCACCGAGTGACCGGCTTTCGTTAGAAAGGCGGCGAATGGATGAATGGATATGGCTGTACCCTTTAGATTGGGCGGTGGCTAGCGCCACCAAGCCGTAATACTTAATGAACCCAAAACTATTTTTCCTTAAAAAGTGAGTTCGAGGATTCGTACTTTGCAGTGAAGAGTTTAATTTTCACTCGTGCCTTGACTTTAGCCACCAATCAGATAACCTCCTTCTAGTTAAGTCTACTTGCTTAAAGTCTATTTTGCCCTCCCGGTCCCTGAACCCCAGTGCTTTGAAAAACTCTGCGCCATCATCCTGAACTATAGGGTGAAGCCCTTTACAGAACATTATCAAGTGTTCGGCAGTTTCTTCTTTCTCTCCACACGCACTGCATACTGTGTCTACCCCTTCGTATTTGGCCCGATATGTCTTGGTTCGCAGTACTCCCGTCCTTGCCTCAAGCAGTAGATAACTACCCCGAGTATTATCATAGATCCTTTCCTTGGCAATTTCCTGCTTAAAAGTTCGATAGATCTCTAGTGCGGACTTCTTAATCATGCCCATTTTCTACATGTCAGTCTCCGTGCGATGCAGCGCCCCCTGGCCGAGGTTGGGAGGCCATACTGAAAGTGCAGAAACCACGTGCTCTGTGGCTCGAGCTGCGTTCACTTCCAGTGAATCCCTTTTGTACAAAAAAAGTTGCTTTCAGGAGTCCATTCTTATTTTATTCTGGGTGGAAATCTAACAGGCGCTGTGTACAATGACAATGCCCTGCGTGACTTGGCCATAGGCTTCGGTGCACAGTGCATGTCACTTCAGAATGTATTACATCTAGCAGCTCAACCAGCTGTGTATGCAATGCTACATACATGTATGTTGCAAATGAGCAACATTTACAACATACACTTGTAATACTTGTGTCCATGGGCTTCGAGTTGTCGATTAATACACCCTCGCGCAGTCAAATGCTAGCTTCCGGGTTAGCTCATTTGGCAGAGCGACCGCCCTGGATAGGTGTTGGTCCTGGTTCGAACCACGTACCAGGACGAATTTTTCGGTAAGTAAGAGGCTTTATTTATGAGAAATCCGTATGAATTTTTTGTGGCTTCGTGCTACAAACGTGCAGTTGTCTTCTTTGCCTTTCGAACATGTATGTTCAGAAGAAGAGTTCGCAGTGTTGTTCAACGTTTATAACATTATACGGGTCACACGGGCAAATCTACTGCACTGACTTGCATACATGCAAATACCTGGTTCACTTGGGCGTTCCTAATGCAATTCAAGTGCCTAGATACCACTAAACTCTCGGCCTCACAAGGCTTGATTTAATGGCCCTAAGGATGTGATGCGACAAAGCTGCAAAGTAATAACATTACGCTCATGTTGCTTTAAATGTGCAACTTTCTTCAAATAAAAAGTCATGAAGCTATTATTATTATTATTATTATTATTATTATTATTATTATTATTATTATTACAGGTAATATAACCTATAACAATTATTTAGTATGCGGTACTTTAGTTTTATCTCATGTGTCAACCCCCCCCCCCCCCCCCCGCAGAGAAATCCTGGGTGCGCTAATGTTCTACTATATACTTAAAGATGCAGGACAACGGAAAAAAGCAGCCTAGAGGTGGCTTGAATAGTCCGCAGCCCGATGTAATGTATCGCGTGTGGCCAACAGCAAAGGAAAAGTGCCGGAGAATAATATAGACATATGTATAATGCGCATAATAAAATACTACCAACCGAGAACAAGAAGACGCGAAATACTAAGGTTGATTTTTGGCCCCGCCGCGGTGGTCTAGTGGCTAAGGTACTTGGCTGCTGACCCGCAGGTCGCGGGTTCGAATCCCGGCTGCGGCGGCTGCATTTCCCATGGAGGCGGAAATGTTGTAGGCCCGTGTGCTCAGATTTGGGTGCGCGTTAAAGAACTCCAGGTGGTCGAAATTTCCGGAGCCCTCCACTACGGCGTCTCTCAAAATCACATGGTGGTTTTGGGACGTTAAACCCCACATATCAATCATTAAGGTTGATTTCGTCTTTGAGTCGTTTTAGGCGAATGCGTAAATGGCACTTTTTTTTCCCCGATGACCGTTAAAATTTTCAGCCGAGAGTCTTGCTCAATTTACTTTTAGATGCGCAGCAGCTCTTTGACTAGCCTATGTAACGCTGTCTATCCGTGTCTCCGTGCCAACGCACCGCACCGCGTCCCGTCCCCCCCGCCGCAGTTGTTGGAACGATGCCAAGTAGGTCAAGTCGCAGCTGCGTCTTGGTGTCACTCTCTCCCTCACCTGCATCAGCTGCGGGCTCATTCTAACGTACCTAGGTTATGTTGCTCCTCCACCCGCTCGCAACACACCTCACTCGCTTCATCCTGTCCACCACCCGCAACGCTCGACACACGTCAATTGGAAACACTCTTTCGGCTCGTTTATCTGCAATGAAACTTACACGAAACCCAACCTGTCCCCCGTCTCTTTGCGTTTCTATAGTCAGTCGAATGGCCACTGGCCCAACACTCTTTGGAATTAATTGTCATTCAATTTTTCAGTCTTTCCATGTCTGCATATGGAGGCGGAAATGTTGTAGGCCTGCGTGCTCAGATTTGGGTGCACGTTAAAGAACCCCAGGTGGTCGAAATTTCCGGAGCCCTCCACTACGGCGTCTCTCTTAATCACATGGTGGTTTTGGGACGTTAAACCCCACATATCAATCAATCCCATGTCTGCATCAGGTGCGACGCGCAGGTGGGCATGTGCTGTTGGCCGTGACGTGACGTCTTGCGCTACCGTGCGGTACAAGCGAGCCAGGCCGGCTGGTGGTGGCAGCTGTGCAACTGGTAGCTTCAAACGCTCAGTGACGTCATCGCAGCGCGGATATATATATATATATATATATATATATATATATATATATATATATATATATATATATATATATATATATATATATATATATATATATAGTAAAGGATTGAGGTTATTGAGCAGCAGCATCATTAGTAAAAGTAATCGTAGTGAAAGTATCGAATGATAACGAAAAATTTCATCTAGCTCTTTTCAGAATAATTGTTGTGGTCGCATATCTCAAAACTACGATATGATTGAGAAAAACACCGTAGTGGAGGGCTCAGGAAATTTCGACCACCTGGGATAAGCATGCACATAAATCTAGGCTTATCGACCTCTATCACTCTGCCTTTACCGAAATGGGCCATCACAGCCTGGATTTCAACTAGTATCAAGAGGAAGAAAGTTTCATTCCATTTAACACAGGGCATTGCGTGTTTGAAGAGATTTCCGTGTTTTCTGGAAACATGCTTAAACATCATTCAATATGATGCCACACGGTGTGGTGAGTTTGATTAATTTCTGTAGTTGTACATTTTAAAACTAGATAGCATTAGCTATACCATTAAAAATCAAACAGAATCAAATGAGAAGTAAGGATTAGCCCTACTTCATCCTTAGAATATGGCTGCTGCCGCAAGCTTATAAGGTACATCTGTAACTTAAAATGAGTGTTTCGGTGCGTTGCAAGGAATGAAGTATCTTAGTTTTCAAACATTGTATCAGTTTGTAGTACAGGAATTCGAGAACAAATGCTCTGTACCATATTTTTTTTATTATGGACACTTGCCATATACACCAAATATAAAAATAAGTTTTTTGGCTACAGAATGGCACAATTACAATGAAAAGTTTCACTGCGTTGTTTTTTGCATGCATGGCAGACCATTGCATGACAAAGAATGAATTACTATAACTTTTTAAACATTACAGAAGTGATTAGCAAAAATAACGCAAAAAGCAGGGAGGCTAACTCCGTTCATTTCAGGAGCAAAACCAGCAAAAGATGAAAAAAGAAAACCTATCTGCACACTAGTTTTTTAATCAGCTCCGCAGCTTTCAGTCAAAGCACTAGCACTTTCAGTGCTTTTGGAGTCACTGCGGCTGGGGTAAGGGTACAAGTCCTCTGGTTTCCGCGAGAGGGTGGTAGTCAGTTTTGTCAAGTGTGGCACTTAGAACATTCCCTTGTGTAGTGGAGCAATGCCATTCGCAGAATACGTGCGCAATCATCTCTGTGCACCACAACACTTCCCATTACAGAGATTGTTGAAATGCTATTGTGCTGTCAAGAATGATCTTCATAACCATTCTGGATGGTACTAAACGAGCATGACTGCCCATTCCGCAAGAATCAGATAATCTAAAATTATAGAAAAAGAACAAACTTTACTGTGTGAAAACCGTATGCATAACAGACTTTCACTCAATCCAAGGTGGTGGCGTATATGTCAGTAGCTTGTTCGACAAGCTACTGACACAAATAAAGAGTGAAATCTGTCAATGCAAAATTTTTCTGGCGATAAGTTTTTTTCATTGATAACAAGATATTTTATCTATGTCTAAGCACTCGTGAGCCAATGACATTCACAGCTCGCTCAGATACTTTTTTTTTTTAATCATAAAAAGCTCCTGGGGTGCCGAAATGCCCAATAGTATTTCCTGGGTGAAACGCACTGAATGCGCACAAAGTATGGCAATAACATGATAACATCTGAACACAAGCCACTTAATAAAAAAAACTATTGAGAGCATTACAGAGGTAACACTGAGCTGACTTTCCAACATTCTCGAAGTATTTGAAGAAAAAAACAATAAACACAAAGGCCTAATGAAAAAAACAAAGAAAATGTAAATAAAGTCAGAAGGCAGCTGGATAAAACAACATAGACACATTGTTTGAAAAACATGGATGTGGTAGTCACTTTGATAAAGTGTTCCCGACTTACAATTGTACGACATGATTCAAAAGGTTTTGAACAATATTGGCAATCTGTATTTTGTGACATCACTCCAATTGTAAAAGAAATATTATTGAGCGCATAAAGTATGTTAAAGTATGCACAAACAAGAAGACTGAGTCTCAGCCGTAGAGTGCAGGAAGTGTCGACAGTATAAATATCTCCAAGCTTGAGTGACTGTACATAAAAGTGCCCTGCAACACTTTTTGAAAACTGTTTGAAAGCACTCCTGATCTGTAGCCAAAGCTTCTGCAAATATGAGAATGAAAGATTATACAACCGTGCAGCAGAATTTTCAGTAGCGTATCGCACACACCCTCAGAATCACTTGCCCTCTTCTTTTCAGTGTCATCAACAATTGTGCAGCAACAGAGCTTTACGTGTATTGGCCGATTTTATAATCGTGCGAACATCCTCAGTAACGGTATTATTGTCAGATAAGTTAAAAACTAGACATATCTGCAATATGGGACAGTCTTAATCCCAATCAGCGGCCATCTGCTTAACATTTCACTTTCTCACAAATTCACTTGAAGCAGCACTTGCACAATCTATGAAATGCTACGTGCGCGAGTCCATGACAAGACTCATTTGACTACATATAACATCGCTTACTGATGCGATGTGACACCGACTATGATACAGCTTACATGCTAGCTCTCTCATAAGAACCTCACGATCTACACACCTTGGCATACACAGTATCGTGTTTGGCTAGTGGAAAGCGCGTTGAAGTGCACAACCTCAATTCAGCTACTCTGCGTAAATAAAGCCTGTGCAGGACAGAGCCAGCGAGTTTAAGGTAATCACAGAGAGCATTCGAGCTCTCACTCAATAAATTAACTTCTGGATCACTTTTAGTGCAATCACTCGGGTTACTTTTGAAGGATTTGAGAAATCTTTCATAACAGGAGATTCACGAGCTGGTAGAGTCCAGATGTAGGGTCATTTCACGACAACCCTGAAAAGTGTTGCAAGGCCCTTTAAAGGACGTGCCATCAAAAGTGGGTCATAAAGTCACATAGAAGCGTACGAATGCACCAAAGCACACAGTCTCTGCGGTGTTCAATTAAATAACGAAGTCTATGAATACAAAGTACATATCAGTACAATTATTTGTAAATACAAGAATGTAAATAAAAATAACAGGCACCTGGTAGCATGACTAGTCAACTGATGACTTCCAACACAATGTCCACACTTGTAGCACATTCTAAGCAAACCCCTCCCTTAACCACGAAAATTTCATACAGACCAGTTTCCAGGAACTAAGAATTACAAATAATAATTTCATTAATGACTATAATCACACAACACTTGACTCATTTACTTCACTGCCTTTAGTATGAAAAGTACACTGTAATGCATGAAAGTTAGACCATGCAATATGAAGTTTCTCTGAACAGATAACAAAATAAGTAACGAAAAAAAGGGCATCCTAAGAATCTTCTTTGTAGACTGGCAGTCAGAAGAACAGTTGCAGACGATTTCATTAATGACTCCATAAGCACAACACTCAGCTCATTTACTTCACTGCCTTCAATATCAAAAGTACACTGTTAATGCATGAAAGTTAGACCATGCAAATAATATGAAGTTTCTCTGAACAGATAACAAAATAGGTAACGAAAAAAAGGGCATCCTCAGAATCTTCTCTATAGACTGGCAGTCAGAAGAACAGTTGCAGACGATTTCATTAATGACTCCATAAGCACAACACTCAGCTCATTTACTTCACTGCCTTCAATATCAAAAGTACACTGTTAATGCATGAAAGTTAGACCATGCAAATAATATGAAGTTTCTCTGAACAGATAATAAAATAGGTAACGAAAAAAAGTTGCAGACGATTTCATTAATGACTCTATAAGCACAACACTCAGCTCATTTACTTCACTGCCTTCAATATCAAAAGTACACTGTTAAGGCGTGAAAGTTACACCATGCAAATAATGATATGAAGTGTCCGTAAAAAGATAACAAAATAGGTAACAAAAATGTGCATCGTAAGAAACTTCGATATAGACTGGCAGTCAAAAGAACAGTCGCAGGTATAATCGCTCCATTCTTTGCTTCATGCAAGAAAAGAAATTAACAGATGCTATAAACTAACAAGAAGCATGAAAACTGATAGTAAATAATGACTCTTAAGAACAATGAACACAAAGTGTGAGTGCATACTGAGAGTAACACGAAACACGATGCAAACACAGTGCATGTAATATATATGGTTACAACACTGCAAAAGTTTGCCCAGAAAAACAATGCTCGCATTGCAAACGACAGCGGCAAGCACGGTTGTCGGTCAACGATATCTCAACCGTGGTTGAGACTTCTCCTTTATGCACGAACGTGTGCTTCAGTATAATGATTGGTGCTTGCGTCGAATCTAGCTTATGCAACGCTACTCATGTCATTCATGCAGTCCTGTTGCAAGAACTTAAAACTTCACCGAAGGTGGTTTGCGTGGCTTGTGCCATGCAGTAACACATTAACAGCTTTAGCCAGTGAAATTGATCAAGGTAAAAAAGGAAATGGGGGGAATAAGCAACTGAGACGTACAAATCACTGGAGACTTGTATTGCCTAAACAAAGTGAATACACAAAACAAACTTGCATGGACCAACGTCAGTGTTGAAGAGTGGAGAGAGTAGCAGATTTGAAGCATTTGCATTGACGTTGCTGCCATACACCAATGTCCAACATAGTTTTCTGGGTATCACTCAAGACCGATTTGCCAGCCTCCTCTCACCAGTGTGGATTCATACAAAAAGATCGTTCATAAACACTTCTGTGTGAGGGTGTTGTTTATTTCGATGATGGATTGATGATTGAGCGTATTATATTTCACTTAAGATATTGTGTGATATGCGCATTGCATTTGAGACGCACTGTGCTTATGTGTGAGCATGTCTTTTAGTGTGATCACGCATTGTTTGGTTAATGAGTTTTGTTACGAGATTTGTGCATTGCATGCGAAAAATATGAGCGCAATGTGCTGTGCTTGCTGTGCTCACGAAGGGACATACAAACACTAAACAATCACGATAAGGCATGTAAAAAAAACATTGATTCAGAAAAAACAGAGTAAACATTTAAAATCCAACCAATCATTTCTTTGACAACAACAGTCGTACTGTTGCATAGGTTGTGGGTTTGTATGCTACCAATATGCAAGCTTTCATTCACTTTCATTTCCCCTTATTCTACAATTGACTATGTTTTCAGTAAAACCTACAGATCAATGCCTCCGATGCTTTCTCTGGCTTAATCAATAACATGGCTGTGTTTGACAAAAATAAGTCTCTCAGGCAATACAGCCTCTTTAATTTGTTACCATAGCCACTTAGTGGCAGTGGTATCTGCATACAGCATGCATCGAAGAATCGCACTATATTCAACGCAGCTCTAATTTTGCTGCACAAAGTCGTTCACATCTAAAGTGATCAACTAATGTCATTGACTCATTAGTATTCAATACCAAATAGAAGCTTGTGTTTAATGGATGATTTGAAAAATTATTGCATTTATCAATACTATGATTAGTTGTCATATAACTAACATATCTTTCATCAGGTGAAATCAATGTTCTAGTTTTGCCAACTTGAATACTAACAAGATGTTCACCTTAGATGTGGTCAACCCTGTACGCATCACGATGGTGATGGCAGCTCATGGCAGTACTCAAACCACACTACCTTTCAGCCTAATCACCTCGGCAATACTGTTGGGTAGCGATGCGTAATCTCCCCGCACCAAGTCATGAGCCTTCCTTAAGACATCCCACTCCTTCTTGATAAGCTGCCACAGCTTGTCGGGCGAGGGCTCCGAGACACGCTTTCGGCAAATTCGCTTCCTCAACAGTTCCCAGACGCTCTTAATGGGGTTCAAGTCCTCACTTTTCGGCGGCCAGTCGATCTCTGTGATTCCCAATCGCTCGAGGTGCTCTTGCACCAGCGTCGATGTGTAGGCCGGCGCTGTGTCCTGCTGTAGAATGTAGTCGCCGTCCTTGAAAGGACCGTTCATGAGGTACGGCACGAGCGCCTTGTCGATGATGTCGACGACCTTCTCTGGGGTGGCGCTGCCGGTGATACGAACCAGCGGTCCAAGCCCGGCGTGGGTCAGCGTGGCATGAACATTGATGGACGTGTGGCCACTCGTGGTCAGCTGCTGAATGGATGAGGGGTCGTTCCTGGGACAATGAAGAGCATGTCACTGTACCAGTGGCCTCCCATTTCGAAATGATCTGGCGCAATGAGCTTACAACAACCAGCCAGTGAGCACGTGATAAGCTACAGTAATGGCTTAATGAAAAGTAGCTTCAGAACCTACTAGTATGCAAATTAGGTACAATTTGCTGAAAAGATGGAGCAGTAAAAAATTCTTGAAACACCGGGTGTTCACAGGAGACAGCATTTCGACTGCTGGTCTTGCATTCTTAAAGGTGGCAACTGCCTACCACAGCACGTGTAGGTATGTATATGTTCATTCCCTTTCTCCCAACCAAAACAGAAGAATCGGGGTGGAAAAAATGCTAATACAGGCAATAAATGAGGGAGGCGAGAAAGGAAAAGACCGAGAGGGTTATGAATATTTCCTGGCATTCTGAATTGGCCAATCACACTCAATCACGCACACTGAACATCATGATGTGTGCCGACGTAATTTGTCTCCCCTTGCCATCTCTCCCTACAAAGCTCCTAGCACGCTAGTCGGGACGGGAGAAGAGAGGTGGCGGTTAAAGCGCAAGACGAATCCCCGTAACTCCACTTCATCAGGACGGATTCGTGAAGTTTTCAAAAAAATCGATTCTGAGGTCAATCAATGATTGTTATTCCATGGTACAGGACCCCTTTAATGCAAAACGTAACGTGAAATTCGTTAGTGAATGCCTTACCAACTGTGCACAACCCTCCACGCTCGTCTGTTAGGGTCCCACTTGAGGCTCATGGTGCACTCATTGGTGAACACCACCTTGCGCCACTGCTCGACGGTCCAATCAGCGTGCTCGGTGGCAAATTCGAGTCGGATCTCCTTGATTCTGGGGGTGAGGACGCGCCTCGGGTTTCCGCTGAAGCACGCGAGACCGGCTTCTCGGAGCCGCAACAGGATGACCCTCGGGCTCACCTTTAGCCCTGCACAACGAAGATCAGAGTGTAGGCGAGTTGCAAGAACTACAGGGCACCTTGCACAACATGAATTCGTACACAATGGCAATGTCCTTGTGAATGTTGCGTGCAGCGGATCAAAGAAGGACGCGCACCTTCATTGTATGTGAGTTTGCACTGGACGTCGCGAGAAGTCCTTCTAGCTTAGCCGTGACCGCACACGGCAAATGCTATACTGCATGTAACAATTTTAGCAAGCACGGGAGGCGCTGCCATTGAGCAGGAATTTCTATTGCACAGGAAAGCTGCCTTGTGCATTGCAGCTAATAAATATAAAGATAGGTGGCCAATATTTTTGTGAGGTTTATGGCATGTTTACTTATTTACAGTTTACTTACATGCAGTAAAATCCGAACACGAAGCATGTATTTACACAGTCGAACTACTGTCATACATGTACCTCCCCCCCCCCCCCCCCCCCCCTCGCCGAGTTTTCAAATGCACCGTAGTTGAGTGAAATAGCTTGGAAATGATGCTCTTTTTTTAACCCCCCCCCCCCCCTCACGCACACACATATATATCAAGGTTTCGTTTCTAATCAGCGCTTAGCGATCTTATCGAGATTAGAATGAATTATATTGGCGTGTTTGGCAACCAGAACAGGGAGAACAAAGTAAAATATGGGGATAGAAACAGTTCTCTATTTCCCGTTTCGTTACATGGAATTGGACGGCTTTACGAACAGAGACGAAGTTACGATAACGGGGCACGCCGCAGTGCTTCGTAAATGTTAAGCCCGCCCGTGTTTTGACGCTCACCCAAACTGAAATATACGGGCTTTCTTGATCACTTCACGCGCATCGAAGCGCGAACGCATTGGCTGTGCCGGAAATTGAATTCACACCTCTGTGTTTATAACGGCGCAGCTAAACTTACTTTAGACGCTACGGTTGCAAGTCACGCTTTACCGAGAATGGGTAATCGTACACCGAGTTCCGTACTTCATATTTGGACAAGTGGCGTGTTCACGTTAGTGGCCGAAAAAGAAGGCAACGCCATACGAGGAACGGCACACGTCGCTGTGGGTTGCTACGAAAGTGATTGCAGCGGTACATATATATACCCAGTTCTTTTCTGATCTCTTTGGCAGTCAGGAACGGCTCGTCCACCACGGCTGCGATGATTAGCCTGTCCTCTTCGTCGGTGGTCAGTCTCGGCCTGGTTTTCTCCCGCGGTCTGTCCGCCACCGTACCGTGCTCGCGGTACCGTTTTATGGTGCGGTTTACGGTCTGAGTCGTGGTGCCCACCAACTTCTTGATGGCGCGCTGGGACAGACCGTCCTTCGAATACTGCACAATCTGCAGCCGCACTTCTTTGCTCACGCGAGGCATGCTTGCCTGCGCCACCTAATCTTGTTCGCGACTGATATCTGCATGTGCAGCGTTCCCCCAAAAGCGCGACCAGCTGCGCCCGCGATAGCGGCTGCCAACAAACTTCGGGTAGGCTCGATGTGGCTTGACTCACGTAGACTCGTTCGCAGCCAAGCTTTGAAATATCGCAATCATGACGTCACAAGTAGAGGTGGTTTCCATGCAGAGTTATTCAATCATATGATTGTATAAATCTGGTTTCCATGTTCGTTCAAGCAATGCAGGTGTTCTCTGGTGCATGCTTTTGAGTAGGGACCCCTTTTTTGAGTGCCTGTAGCGTGGCTTGAGCGTCCTTTTGATTTCTGCGGGGAAGCTACTGGCGCAATTACGGAGGTGAGTGTTGACCTGACGCAATCACTTTCAGATGCACGGAGGAAGGTGAGGTACTACCTTTTCTTCCTATTAGCTTCCTGCACGGAGGAAGGAAAGGTACTACCTTTTCTTCCTACTACCTCCCTGCACGGAGAAAGGAAAGGTACTACCTACTACCTTTCCTTCCTCCGTGTTCACATGCATTTTAGCGCTCGCATTAGAAGCGCGTAGTTTGAAATGCTAGTAGGTCGTGTTGCGTGCCCTCTGTTTTCATTGCTTTGTGGCTTGCGTCATGAAAGTGTATTCCCTTTTCGAAGTCGAGAAAATACGACTGCAACTGCTTATTACTAGTAGTTTCATAAGCTGCCTCTTGCAGGGGAGCATCAATTTCAGGAGCACCACCCACCAGCAGGAAATAATTTGCATACAATCGTCGCACCCACGGTGTATCCCGCTCTACGCGGCTCAAAACGAACCCCATACAAATTTGTGGTCAGCTTATTTCTATCCCAGACACTAGTTGCACAAGAAGGAGCAGCATTATTGGACAGCCCTGTCACAAAGATGAAAAAAAAAAAAAAAAAGGTGGAGGGATTTCTAGTTCACTAATTCAGCTATACAGCACCACATTTCAGATCGATGTCGATGGGTGCCCAGCTAAAATATGGTCGTATTACAGCTGGAAACAGACAGTTCCTGCTGGATATTCATCTACTTGTAGCTGAATTATCAAACTGAAAGTCTTTCCAGATGGAGATTTCCGGTTGAATAATCCATCTGGAAATTGATCTTGTTTTGTCTTAGCTTGCAAGCCTGAATTTTATGGATGATTTTGTACAGAACTGCCCAATTGTCACTCTGAACGTATTGCAGTAAGCTTAATATTTCCTTATGCCAGACAGCACTCTTGGAATGTTTGTCACAGCCCCACTGAATGCTGTTGTAAGCCTGAGGCATATTGAGGAAAATGAATGAGAAAAGGCTCCCTTTTTTACTCAAATATACATCATCAAAGGGATTAAAGTGACTTTTGGTACAGATTTTAGAGCAGCAAGAGTTTGGAGCAGTAATTTGTTCTTTTGGAGAAAAGATTCCATTTGGAGCAAGAAAAAAAAAACATGTTTGGAGTACGAGCAAATCCAGAAATTCAGGGGGGTCGAGGTTCGGACACTCTTATGTATGTACATGCATGCACTTTTTTTTGTGTGTGCATGTTACATATATATGTAAAACTGAAAAATATGGCGAGGGGATTGAACCTCCTTCACTAGGTACACCAATCTTTAGGAGCAAGTCAGTGCCTACGTATGGCTAGCAAACTTTGGATGCAATTAGTATTACGCTGACATAAGCATTTGAAAAAAGTATCTGCCATTACTATCTATCATGACATGCACTAACTGAATTTACTGAGGAAGACAAAATCAACACACTTTAGTGAGCCCAAGATCATCAGAGTACTTTGTTTTGAATAAGTTAACATGTGCACACAAGCAGTAAGCAAATCACTATAACACGTCACAAAATTCTATAGAATAAAACAAATGGCTAAGATGAAAAAATATAGATTATATGTACAGTGAAACAAAAACTAGGAGGAGGAGGAGGAAGGGAAGAGATGAAAGGCAGGGAGGTCAACCAGACGCATGTCCGGTTTGCTACCCTGCACGGGGGGAAGGGGTGAGGGGATTAAAGGAGAAGAGAGAGAGAAGTGAAGGGCAACGTGTGTGTAGATGTGACCTTATCCATTGCACGCTTATAAGCGGTCGCGTAGTCCGGTCCTCTTTAGAAAACTTAGCAGTGCTCGCGTCGCTTTGCTGGCCTGCGACGCGTACAGCCATGAACCAAGGATCTTCTCTTCGGAGAAAGGTGTACTGTCTAGTGTCTCTAACGTTTCGCGTAGCAAGTTGCGTTCGCTCGAAAAACGTTCACATGAACACAGTAGATGTTCTATTGTCTCGTCAGTGTCACACGATTCACATCGGGAGCTATCCGCCATTCCTATGCGAAAGGAGTACGCCTTTGTAAAAGCTACTCCTAACCACAGGCGGCACAGTAATGTTGCATCCTGGCGGGAGAGGTCCGATAGAACTTGAAGCTTTCTCGATGGGTCCAATTTGTGTAGGCGTCCGTTCCTGACACTGGGGTCACTCAGCCAAGTTTCCGACATGGTGTTAACGAACGAGTGAAGGCCCCTTGCAGCGTCGATTCTCGACAATGGAATTGCGGTTGTCTGAGCGTCCGCGTGGGCGGATCGGGCAGCATTATCAGCAAGGTCATTACCGACAATACCACAATGTCCCGATAACCACTGAAACACCACGTCATGTCCTTTCGATAAAACTTTGTGAATCACTTCTCTTATTTCATTCACTAGTTGTTGATGCTCCCTTTCTCGTAAAGCTGATTGCAAGCTCTGAAGGGATGCCTTGGAGTCGCAGAACACAGCCCATTTTTGAAGTCGGGCTTCCGCGATATAAAGTATAGCAGCACGTAAGGCGGCAAGCTCCGCTGCTGTGGATGTTGTCCTATGCGAAAGTTTGAGCTTTATAGTGACCTGGTACGCCGGGATGACAACAGCACCTGTGGAGCTGTCAGCCGTGACCGATCCATTGGTGTAAATGTGGGTCCTCTGGCCATATTTTTCGTTGAGTAGCGACAATGTCACCTGTCGTAGGACCACTGTTGAATGACGGCTCTTGTTCGTTTGTTCGTTGTTCAGCTGTAGCGCAAAAATCCCAGAATAGTGAGGCACACCTGTGGTTGTTGTAGGCACCATGGAAGTGACGCTGGTCTTGTTGCTGGAGTGAAGCCGAAAGGAAAGCATTCTCTATGGGCAGGAATAATCTTTGAAAACATTGCTTGTGGTCTTTGAAGTGGCAACACTGCAACATGGTGACGAGGAACTCGGCAAAGGTGTCTTATGTGGGCTCTCAAATTGTCAGTGGTGATGTATGTTTGGATTGGATGCTCTCTTGCGATCATAATTGCCCCGTAGGTTGAGGTGCATCGCGACAATCTTAAGCACACACGTAGTGCTTGTCCTTGCAGACTTTCGAGGGTGCGGATATTCGTCTTGCACGTACTTGCCAGTAACGGCAAGCTGTAGCGCAAAAATCCCAGAAACAGTGCCCTGTATAGCTGCATCATTGACCTTATCGATGTGCCCCAAGATTTTCCGCAGAGGAACCGCATTATATGGACAATAGAAGTTAGCCTTCTCTTCAGGTAATTGCAGTGGGCACTCCACGAAAGGTTCCTGTCAATAATCACACCCAGGAAACGATGGTTCTTCTGGTATGGAATATTTTGCCCATTGGTGGTAACGGGGTATTGTGTCATGGCTCTGCGAGTAAACGCAACCAATGCACATTTCTCCGTTGAGACGGAAAGACCTTGCTTGCGGAGATATGAGCATGTCAGGGTAGCAGCCTGCTGGACTCTTGCACGTACTTGTAGACGAGTTACAGCCGAAGTCCATAGACAAATATCGTCAGCATATATGGATATGAGAATAGTACTTGGCAAAATTTTACGAAGGCCTACCATCACGAGGTTAAATAAAGTGGGACTTAATACGGCGCCCAAAGGGACGCCACGGGAGGTGTAGTAATTGGTGGTAGGTCCATCTGAGGTTTGTACAAAAAAGGACCTTCTCGTCAAATAATCCTGGATCCATTGGAACATCCGACCACCGATTCCAACAGCTTCCAACGAGTCTAGGATGGCTTTATGTGTTACGTCATCATAAGCCCCTTTGACGTCGAGGAAGAGTGCCAGTGGTATGCGCTTGAGGCTCTTTTGTTGCTGGATAAATGTTGTGAGATCAATCACGTTGTCAAGAGATGACCTACCTCGCTGAAAACCCGTCATGCAGTTTGGGTATATGTTGTAGCGCTCGAGGTACCATTCTAGACGTGCAAGTATCATCCTTTCCATGACTTTTCCTCCGCAACTTGCGAGGGCAACAGGGCGAAATGATGTCAAATCAAATGTTGACTTTCCTGCTTTGAGTAGCGGCACAAGTCGACTTATCTTCCAATCCTGGGGAACAATGCACGCCTGCCATAAGTGGTTGTAATAGCTTAACAACTGTCCCCTTGCCTCCTGTTGAAGGTTGGCTAGAGCGGCGTAGGTGATGCCATCGGGTCCTGGTGAAGATGATCGTCGGGAAGCCACCAAAGATGCGTCAAGTTCTTCTATAGTGAAAAGATTGTCCATTTCGGAGATGCGGGGTTCAGGGATAACACTCCTAATGGTGCCAGCGGACAAGGCGGACACACCAGCGATTCGCGTACAAAACTCATTTGCCACTTCAAGTTGGGTGTGGCCTAAATGTAGGGCTAAAGCCATGAAAGGATGTCTTTGTTGGGGAGTCGAGCGCAGGCCACGAATAGTGCTCCAGATGCGTGACAACGGCTTTTGGGGATCCAATGATTCGCAGAATGATTTCCAGCGTTCCTGTTCAAGTTTGTCTAAACGTCGTTCGACTTTTTTCTGTATGCGTCGTGCCAGCCTCAAGTCGCATATTGCTTTCGTCCGTCTGTATCTTCTTTCCGCCCTTCGGCGAAGTGCGCACAGTTTTTCCAGTTCAACGTCGAAATCTGAACGCTTGCCGGTGAACGGGAGGAGACAGGAAGCTTCCCTCATTGCCTCTTTGATGACATCCTCCAAGTTCTGGTCAGGGTCTTCACGGCATGTATTTTCCATGAGTCGCTGAAATTTAGACCAATCAATTCTTCGTAGTGTGGTCCTAGGAGAGGAGTTAGTAAGGCCCCTTATTCGCATATAAGTTGGAATGCAATTAGTATTACGCTGACATGAGCATTTGAAAAAATATCTGCCATTACTATTTACCACGACATGCACTAACTGAATTTACTGAGGAAGACAAAATCAACAAAAACAAAAACTAACATTCTAAAATGCCATCTACAGCCAATCCAAAAGAATTTTTTTAGAAATCACAAAAGTTGTGTCTAACGATACCAATTCTACTGGACAGCTTGAGGCGGTAGTAATTGGTACCATTAAGCAGGTCAAGTTGAGAAAGAACTACTACACAAGAGACTTTCTTTTTTTGTACATAAATTAAATAACTCTGACACTGCATAATTATTTCATCAGCATTAAGCTCACACAGCATGAAAACTTTTGAGGGCAACAAAACAGGCTCGAAAACTTGATTTCCAGTTTTCATCATGCACCAGTGAAATCATGTTAAAAAGAAACGTGTATAAAACACGAACTGCACACCAGCAGGAGCTGCTGGCAAGAGATGAAGCAAGACTCAAAACTAATACTGTAATATAGCAAAAACAACATGTCATCAAATTCATTGCCCACAAATTCCAAGAGTATGCGAGAAACATTCCTAAGCATCATTAAAGCATGAATATAAACATCAGGAGCAATATAGTTAGCATTAGCACCCCAAAATAACAGCGAAAGAAAGAAACGAGAGATACTGGCTGGAGCTTGAAGCATTGTATGTTTAGAATTTCCGAACATTCCATTCTTGTCCATGAAAACAATACTACAGGCACCAGAAACGCAACTACACATATAGAGGACCTACCTTTATACTTGGAAAGAGAAGGTGCATTTTGAGGCAGGGCACGCAACAGCCAAAATTATTTCACTTGTGTCAACTAAAATGTTAATGCCAACTGAAATATTCTGACAAGGCCACAAAAAAGGCGGCACTGCTACTGCCACTGCAAAGCCACATATCGGCACATTCCATAAACAATACCCCAGAAACTGAAAATAGGCTCAGTTTGGTCATCTGTTCAGTTTCAGAATCACCATAGCTCATTTTAATTTAGCCCGAAGAGCCAACGCAGAGGTTGTACAACTCATGTAAGTTTTCGCACAGTTGCGGCACAGAGAATAAAAAAAAAATTTGACAAGCAGTCATTTCGCGTACCACTTGCATCACTAGAGTGACAGGTGCTGTCTTGCTTGGCTTGAGCCGATTTCGTGGCGACCCCCAGAATTCATTACTCCATCCATCCTTGCAGTCTTTATCTGAAGACATGGCTGTAATTATGGTGATGAGCCTGTAGCTCATCATCCTTGCAGTCTTTATCTGAAGACATGGCTGTAATCATGGTGATGAGCCTCTAGCTTGTCTATCACCATGTGTTCAGTCTGCCACTACCTTATCAACCGGGCACACATGTTTCTTCAGGCACATTGCACTGTTTCAAATGCCAAAATTCTCTTCCATTGTTCCGAACTTCCAGCAGGAGCAGCGTTCTCATCCGCCTCTCCATATATAGAGTGAGGATGTCATCAGAGCCTAGCTACCCAAGCCTTGGAGACTGATTAAGTTCAACCTGCGGTCACAAGGAACATACATTTGTGCGATCTGTTTCACCACACTAAGTGCTGCTCAAGAAGCTGTGCCCTCAGGGCTTCCTCTTGCTCGTGGATGCTGGCCTGTCGCAGCTCCTCGTGGCTCGGGTGCCACTGTGCAGCAAGCGCGTGCTCCAGAGCCCTTGCTCCAACGGAGTGAGCTGGCAAGACGTCACGTCGAACCTGAAGCGTCTCCAGCAAATCGGCAGCAGAGATGGGTTGACGCGGCGGACGTTCCCAAGGATCGGCGGCCACCTCCATGGCAGCCCTACTCTCAGCCCAATCCAGGCTGGGCGGCACACAGGGCTGGTGTTCGCCAGCAGGTGTCACCGTTGCCGCACCCACTAGGCCTACCGAGAAGTGTGACCGACCGGGAAACCGCAGGTAAGGGTTTGGCGGGGCGCATCCCAGGCTGTGCTGCATTCGACCGTCCCGAAGTTTGTACGCGCTGCGACGGCTTAGCAGAGCTAAGATTATGGCTCTCACTTTCTGCTTGATGGCGATCACGACAAGCTGGACCGCCCGGTCGTCAACGGATTCCAGTCCACTGTCCCAGGCGATGACAAACATGCGACCGTGGACCAGCATCTTGTCGGGAAGGCAGTACTCACGAACGCACAAGTTCAAACTGGCCGCCGGCTCTTTAGCTGTGGGCACGTGGCGAGTGACCGATACCGGCACAAACCGCTTCTCGAAGGTCACACGCACGGGCTTGGCCTTGCTTTTGAGCTTCTTGTCGCGGGAGTTTGCAGAGCTCGACTCGCGTCCCGTGCACGGGACTTGGCATTTGTTGAAAAACGCCAGCAGAAACTCATTGTGGGCACGCACACCCTCCTGGGTCAGCACTTTCCTGATCTCCAGGTCGAAATCCTCTTTGGTGAGCTTCTGGCTGAACCAGAGCTTCAGGTAGTTCATGTACACCTTGAAGCCATCTCCCAAGACATTGGAAAGCCTTTGCTTGGCTGCTAACAGCTGGTTTGTGCAAGCCGCCATTGAATTGGCACTACGGTACATGGATGCTGTACGAAGCTCCATCTGCCAAAACGAAAAAATAAATGTTAACTACGCGTCACTTCGATATCTTATAACTACACAGGAAAGCTGTGCGAGAATGGTGAACAAGTTTGTCTTCCTCTTACCAATGTCTCGTTCTGATCACTGTTCTCACATACATTTGTACAATTACGAAAAGGCAGAGGCACTGAACAGGGTCATCTTTTGATGTCTCAAACGCTCCTGCATTTTCCGACCTTATAGACACCTCTTTTTCTGTCTCTCTCTCTCACGCACGCGCGAACTCACAAACACACACACACAGTTCGAGAGGAGGATATGACCACACACACATGCACAATTAATATCCGGCTCTGGCGTCGGCAATGGCATGGTACATGCAGAGGTGAACAAAATTTCAACAGTGTTATGCACTGCGGAAATCGCAGTATTGCAAAGCAATCATCGGGGTGCTGGGTACGCTGCATTCTTTGATGCTGATCCGAGTGTTAGGGGACGAGCAAGTGCAGAGTAAAGGGCGTCTTTATATAAATGTATTATTTGTAGAGCGATGGAAAAGCCTAACGTTTTCACGCGCGCTCTCAACAAATGCGTGGGCTGCAGAAACGCTACTTTTTGTTTAAAAAAAAAAAAAACGTTGTTCTAGCGCCTCCACAAACGCGCAACCCGTGTCATCACATGCAAAAGTGCCCACAAAATTCATTTGTAGCACGCTAAACGTATATACTGCATGTTGCAGTGGGGATATACATTGTCACAAATAAATAAAATAGCGTAAGCAACGACAGTACCAGTACAAAGAAAGTATAGGTATTACAATTCCTTGATGTCATACAGTAGTTTAGAAGCGTGTTATGTTAACCTTATGGTGATGATCAATGATTGATTGATATGTGGGGTTTAACGTCCCAAAAATGGTGATGATCAAGTCAGTGTGAGCAAAATGGCACTGGGAGTACGAACAAGAAACGGAGTGCCGAGCTGGGCATTGGCAGTACATTTTGTGGAAGAGACAAATGGGTCATTGCCTAGTGTGGGTCGTTGGGGGAGGGGCAGCTTTCATGTTTGCGACACTGGCTTGGTTAACATACTGTAAAATACTCGTCACGTTTCCTACGTTCGTAGCCACGATGACCGTATATCACACCGTCACATACTTATAACGCACCCGCAATAAGCTGTACGTTTTTGCGGGGCCATGAAAAGCACGATCATTTTCCTAACGATTTCGTGAACGCTTTAGGGCGACCGGCGCACCCGGGAAATGAGTTGCTTACGCAATCAGACGAAAGTGGAGTCCTCGCGCTGCCGTTATGAAAAACCAGCAGCCGATTTTGCAGTAACTGTGACCAAAACGGTGACAAAACGCCGACAAAACTGCATCAACCGCACCGCTAAAAAAATAGAAAAAAATATTCACAGAGCGTTGGCATTGGCGCCACACACACATGCGCGAACGGCTTGGCTCGGCCCGACTTCATTTCGATTCGTGCACTGAAATTTGTCACCGTTGCAAAATGTTCAACATATTTTAACTCTTTTGGTTTTGCTGTAAAAAGCAAAAGCAGGTAGACATAGCCTTTGCTTAAATTATTGCAATAACCTATGTTATTGTGTGTGAACTTTGCGATTGGCTTTGCCAATGCCGCCGCAGCCAGTCACGAACGCCACGCGCTGTGAAGCAAGCCGTCAGCTGCTGATTCTCAGAACACTGATTGCAGGAGCCAAGTGCAGTGCGGTAGCGCGCATTTTGCTGCTGCTTATCACTCACCGTCCGCTCGTAGCTTTTAAAAACAGTAGCCTTTCTTGGGGACCTTCGACGGAAAAATTTTGGTCTGTCTGTCTGTACTTTTGTCTGTTTGTCTGCCCTAACGATACTTCAAACGGCACCAAACGGCCAACCCCATCCGCAGCGCCGCTCAAGATTTAGCCAGGTTTAGCGTTCATAGTTGTGCGATTGTCAATTAAAAAGCAAATATTGCGCATATCTGAGGCGCCACAACAACCCTTCGATGTTTTCTATGTCTGCCTTTATACTAAAATAGGCACACACAAGTAACTCTAAGGAATGTAGCGTTTAATCGCGCTGCGCTGACAGTGCAACGCCATGCTCGAAAAGGTGTTTCCAACGCTCTGCTACGACGTCACGGTGGTGGCACCTGCCCGTCGCTTTGCGTTCTACACCTCACCACCTCCGAGACTGGCGCGGATCTTTCTCCGCGAGCTGCACCATAGCCTCCTCTATAACGCCTTTGTTTTCGAAGATAACTGCCAGATGACACTTGTGTCTAACGCGCCTAGATGCGCTCGTTCGCCTCCGCCACATGCTCGAGGCACTCTAACGCAGCGCCTGCAGAATACTATTCACCGATTTTCTTGCACAGAACATCAAATGAACGTTTTGTTCACTCTCTCCAGACGCAAGAATATCACGATGATAGTTATAGCGCGAGAACAAAACGAAGACACAGAGACAAGAAGGACGCGAAAGGCACGAGCGCTAACTTTAAACTGAGCTTATTGCGCAGAGCGCGAAAATATATATAGAAGAGACAGTAACCATGTGACAAAAACCATATGGCACAAAGAGCAGATCATGAGTAAGAGAAAAAACAAAAAACAAGAGCTTTCTTTACCTTTCTATTTCGTGTTCTTATAGATTTTTCTTTGTCGTTTTTCTTGCTCTTGTTTTTTCTCTTACTCATGCTCTGCTCTTTGTGCCATATGGTTTTTGTCACATGGTTACTGTCTCCTCTATATATTTTCGCGCTCTGCGCAATAAACTCAGTTGGAAGTTAGCGCTCGTGTCTTTCGTCTCCCTCTTGTCTCTGTGTCGTCGTTTTGTTCTCGCACTATAACTATCGTCATGCCATACCAACTAGTCCAAGCTGCCACACGCAAGACTATCGTTTTTCGTCATTTACAGTGTAACATGTAGATTCGGGCCAATTATATATATATATATATATATATATATATATATATATATATATATATATATATATATATATATATATATATATATATATATATATATATATATATATATATATATATATATATATATTGTCAAGAACAAAACAAGACCCGCAGCCAGGAGTTCACTTGCATGCCTATTGCTAGGCTGAATGATTCCTCGGGCAACACAGATTTGTTGTGAAATAAGGAGAGACAAATTGGCCTCTGCAATTACCGCGTCAGACAAGTCCTGTCCCAATTCTACTTTGACAAAGAGGCTGCTTCGAGGTGGGAGAGTCAGAGAATCGTCGGTAACACGGAGCGCTCTTTTCCGGAATTGCGTACTGTCAGTTGCAGCGCAAAAAGGATCCTCGAACGCCACAAGTAATTCACGGAGGTCGATGACGGCGCCGTATTCACGAAGGAAGTCCATTCCTAGAATGACTGGCCGAGAGCACACGCGCAATACGAGGAAAGAGCTCGCAAATGTTGACGTACGTATTCGAATGCGTGCCGTGCACATACCAGTAGGCGTCACCAGATGGCCACCTGCCGTGCGCAACTGAGGTCCTTGCCAAGGCGTCATAACCTTCCTCAGTTCAGATGCCAGTGTTGCGCTCATTACGGAATAGTCGGCACCGGTATCGACGAGGGCGTTAACAGCATGATTGTCGACGAAGACGGCAATTTCGGCAGAAACAATCTTTTTGCTGTCGGAGAACACTGCAAAACCGGAATCGCCCTCGTCTGGTCGTTGCGTCGAAGGAGGGTCTTTTACAGTTCGCCGGGCCGCGACTTCACCCCCAGAAGTCGCCGTTCCTAGTTTCCCCTGCGGGGACTTGGTGACCGGCTCCTGAAAGGAGCGGAAGACGATGAGGGCAAACTGGGTGACGTAGACCGGCGAGGCGATGGTGATCTCGATTGGTGGTGCCGAATAGTCGAAGGAGTACGTTGGCCCGTGAGATAGGCTTCAATTTCGCGGGGGCGCTCACCGTAGCGCGGGCATCGAGCATCAGGGTGGAAGCCGCGGAGACCTAGTTGCCGGTATTGACAGTTCCGGTATACGTGACCCGCTTCGCCACAGTGATAGCAGAGCGGACGGTTATCCGAGGTGCGCCACGTGCTTGCCTTGCTACCACTTTGTCTTGAGATGGACGGCGGATAGGTGGGTGGGCTCGAAAACCTTGAGCCGAGAGGTGGGCTTGAAGCAGTGTCGTGAAATGGCTGCATAGCCTGGTACCTTGGCCGCATAGCAGTATCTGCAGCCGGTGGCGCAGGGGATCGCAATGCCGCTGCGTATGTCAGGACTGGGGCCTCGGGAATCGGCGGTGCGATTGGGGCTAGGGGTGTGACGGCCTGTCGGACTTCTTGTCGGATTACATCCGCGAGGGCTGACACGGGTGGATGGGATCCCACTGCCTGCAGCTGTCGCAATTCGTCCCGAACGATACTTCGAATGAAGTCTGCGAGGGTCTGTCTCTCGCTGTCAGAGCCGATAGAGCATGTGGTGGCCGGGATCTGGCGTTCGTATTGTGACGACCGCTGCTGCAGCGTACGTTCCATCGTAGCCGCCTCACTGATGAACTGGGCGACTGTCGTCGGTGGATTGCGCACGAGCCCAGCGAAAAGCTGTTCTTTTACTCCGCGCATTAAATGGCGCACCTTCTTTTCCTCAGGCATGGCAGGGTCCGCGCGCTTGAAGAGTCGAAGCATGTCCTCGACAAACATGGATACACGTTCGTTCGGCCGTTGGTTTCTGCTGGATATGGCTTGTTCGGCCCTCTCCTTCCTTTCGGTGTTGCGATAGGCGTCACGAAGCTGTCGGCTGAACTCTTGCCATGTTGCAAAGGAGCCCTCGTGGTTCTCGTACCACGTCTTCGCAGAATCCTCCAAGTAGAAATAAACTCGGCGCAGCTTGCGAACATCGTCCCATTCGTTGATATTGGCAACCCGTTCAAAGTGGTCTAGCCAGTCATCAACATCCTCGAAGATGTCTCCATGGAACGGCTTTGGTGTCTGTGGCACGTGGAGAACATGGGCGAGAAGCGAATCATGGCCATCGCTGGTTTGGACCGCCTGGCTTGTCATCGCAGTTGCCATCTTTCTGGGTGTCGATGCCAAGGGACCAAATTCAGGGGATAACCCACGCAGGCGGCGGCTGATTCTTGCTCTGGGAGATGTAGCTGTCTCCACGATGGCCGACACAGCCGAAGTACACGTACCCAGCACCTCCACCAGTAATGTCACGAACAAAACAAGACCCGCAGCCAGGAGTTCACTTGAACCAGAGCAACGAAGATGTTCTCTTCTTCTTCGCGCCCAAAAACGCGTATGAGCCACCGTGGCTCGTTTATCAATGGTGGCAATATATATATATTGTAGCGATGCTGACGCCGACAGGTTAAAAAAAACAAGCGACTTTATTAGGGCGAACTTGTGCCCACGATTCTAAAAACTATGGTCGTCAAGTTCGAGTAGCCGAGTGGCACAGATCTGACTAACTTCCTCTTTCTCGTTGTTTAACGTCCGAACGCGTGGCGCATGCCAGCCGAGCCGGGTCTTGCTGGTGCTGGTGACGATGATTGTGGCGGGCTACTTGAATGTGGCGAACCTGTCGCAGCATTGCCCCCTCCTCAGACGCATCGTCCCGATGCTTAAGACAGTGCAAAGATACACGCGCACTCTCACTCGTTTTTCGACGATCTGTCATGATAGGGCTTCATGCGGACTACGTGGACCACTTCCGTGGGATTGCGGCTTCTTGAACTCACGTGTCCAGCGGATCTAACTTCATAAGTGACGTTGCTGACACGGTTGAGTACTTCATAAGGGCCGAAGTATCGGCAAAGAAGCTTTTCAGAGAGTCCGCGGCGGCGCACTGGTATCCATATCCACACTTTGTCACCGGGATGATAAAGTGTGTCACTGCGTCGCTTGTTGTAGCGACTAGAATCGACGTGCTGTTGGTGGCGTATTCGGTATCTTGCCATTTGCCGTGCTTCTTCGGCTCTTTGCAAGAAGTCATCTAAGTCAGGTGGATAGCTGCTTTCGTCCTGTAGTGGTAACATGGCATCCAGCGGGGTGGTCACTCTTCGGCCGAATACTAGTTCGAAAGGGGCAACGTGGGTTGTTTCTTGAACGGCTGTATTATATGCGAATGTTACGTAGGGTAATATTTCGTCCCACTGTTTATGTTCAACATCAACATACATTGATAGCATGTCGGTCAGAGTTCTGTTGAGGCGTTCGGTTAAGCCATTTGACTGAGGGTGATACGCCGTTGTTCTTCTGTGATCGGTATTTGTCATGCGCATCAGGCATTGCATTAGGTCTGCAGTAAATGCGGTGCCCCGATCCGTAATAACGACGATTGGCGCACCATGTCTGAGCACTATGTTGTTCACAAAGAACTTGGCGACTTCGGCAGCTGTCGCACTGTATAGAGAGTCAGTTTCAGCATAACGGGTGAGATAGTCTGTGGCTACGACTATCCATTTCTTGCCTGCGCGCGATGTCGGCAAAGGTCCTAGGAAGTCCATGCCGACTTGTTGGAATGGGGCATCTGGAGGGTCTATTGGCTGGAGAAGGCCGGCTGGTTTTACGGGGGGAGTTTTGCGCCGTTGACATTGACGACAAGTTTTCACGTAGCGCTGCACTGATGCGAGCAACTTAGGCCAATAGTATTTCAGCCGAATCCTGGCGAATGTTCGGCTCACACCCATGTGTCCAGATGTTGGCTCGTCGTGGCATGCGTGCAGAATTTCCCCTCGCATGGCTGTGGGCACGACTAGTAAAAACGTTTCACCATTAGGCTCGAAGTTCCTCCTGTAAAGGACACTTCCTCGAAGGCAGAACGCGGAGAGCCCTCTGGAGAATATGCGAGGGACTTGAACGTCGAGACCCTGCAGGTGTTGTATAAGTGCCAGCAAATCCGGGTCATCTCGTTGTAGTTGAGCGATTTTGGATGTGTCGACAACGCCTAGAAACGGAAAGTCTTCCTCTTCAGGTACACTTGGATCGACAGGAGAGCGTGACAGGCAGTCGGCATCGCTATGTTTTCTTCCCGATTTGTACACGACCGTAATATCATACTCCTGCAGCCTAAGGCTCCATCTTGCTAGTCGACCTGACGGGTCCTTGAGATTTGCCAGCCAGCATAGAGCATGGTGGTCACTGACAGCTCTGAACGGTCTACCATAAAGGTAGGGTCGAAACTTGTTTATGGCCCAGATGACTGCGAGGCACTCTTTTTCAGTTGCAGAGTAGTTTGCCTCAGCTTTTGATAGTTTGCGGCTGGCATAGGCTAACACTCTCTCTTGACCATTTTGCCACTGGACAAGGATGGCGCCGAGGCCGACATTGCTGGCATCGGTATGGACTTCTGTGTCGGCTGTCTCATCAAAATGGGCAAGTATTGGTGAACCCTGTAGTCGTTTCCTTAATTCGTCAAAAGCTTTCTGTTGTTCGCTTTCCCACGTGAAGGGGACGTCGTCTTTTGTCAGTTTTGTAAGAGGTTCCGCAATCTTTGAGAAGTTTTCCACAAATCGTCTATAATAGGCACATAAACCCAAAAATCGACGCACTGACTTTTTGTCTCTGGGTGTAGGGAACCTCTGAACAGCGGCTGTCTTTTCGGGATCGGGACGAACACCCTCGGAACTAATGACATGTCCAAGGAATCGCAGCTCTTCGAAGCCGAAGTGGCATTTTTCGGGTTTGATCGTCAATTTCGCTGACCGGATGGCTTCCAATACTGTGCGTAGTCGCTCTAGATGTTTGTCGAACGTTGCAGAGAATACCACCACGTCATCCAAATACACTAGGCATGACTGCCATTTCAGTCCGGCGAGGACAGTGTCCATCATTCGCTGGAACGTCGCTGGTGCGGAACAGAGGCCGAATGGAAGCGCTTTGAATTCGTAGAGGCCATCTGGTGTTACGAATGCCGTTTTTTCACGGTCCCGCTCGTCGACCTCTATTTGCCAATATCCGCTTTTCAGATCTAAGGAGGAGAAAAACTTTGCGGATCGCAACCGATCTAGTGTATCGTCGATACGTGGCAAGGGGTAGACATCTCGTTTAGTCACACTGTTCAGTTTTCTGTAGTCGACGCAGAATCTAAGTGTGTTGTCTTTCTTCTTAACGAGCACTACGGGAGACGCCCATGGACTATTCGAAGGCTGGATGACATCATCAGAAAGCATCTCCTCCACTTGCTTCTTGATAATTTCCCGTTCTTTCTGTGACACCCGATATGGATGCTGGCATATAGGCCTCGTGTCGTCTTGCGTTATAATTCTGTGTTTCGTGATTGACGTGCGCTGGACCTTCGAGGTACTTGAAAAGCAATCAGAGAATTCTTTTACCAAGGCATAAATCTGTTTCTTCTGACTGTCCGGAAGGCTCTGATTGACGGTCACGGATGTGTCGATGTTGCAGGCCACTGGTCGAGTGGTTGATGTCGTTAAGCTGCATAGTTCGGTCGCCATACAGAAGTCGTGTAAATAGGCGATAGCCGTGCCTTGAGCGATGTGTTGAAGCTCATTGGAGAAATTTGTGAGTAAGACATCTGCACGGCCATTCGTCAAGTGAACAAGACCCCTAGCTACGCAGACACCTTTGTTCAAAAACAGTCCTACATTTGTATCCGCTATGCCTTCGCGGTTGTACAATGCATCATTTTCTACGAGCACCATTATACTGCAGCGTGGCGGCACAGTTACGTCATCATGAACAACGCGTAGAGCAGTTAGGCGTCGTTCCTCAGATTCCTCCACAGGTATAGCTCGTTCAGTCGAAAACGACACGCTGGACCTACGCAGGTTAATTACGGCGCCATTAGCTCGCAAAAAATCCATTCCTATAATGAGTTCTCTTGAACATTCTGGCAGCACAATGAAATCGGCCACGTAAATAAAGCCCCGTATTTCAAGTCTTGCAGTGCATCTGCCAAGGGGCGTAATAATGTGACCGCCTGCCGTGCGTATCTGCGATCCACTCCACTGTGTCACAACTTTGTTTAGCTTTTTCACCATCTTGTGACTTATCACTGAATAATCAGCACCGGTGTCGACTAAGGCATTCAGCTCCCATCCTTCCATTCTCAACCGCAAATCTGAAGTAACGTTTTCGTTGCTGCACCCATCTACCGGAAATACACCGTCATCACCCTCAAACCAAATTGGAGGATCTTTGTAACTGACGTTATCAGCGGCCTCACCTCCACAGGTCGCTTGCTTCAGTTTTCCGGGTGTGGACTTGGAGAGCGATGACCAGGCAGCCTTGAAGGTGTACGTGGGCTGGATGACCGGTAGCGCATAGGCGATGGTGACCGTGACCGGTGTTGGCGTAGAGTTGGCGAGTTCTGGCGCGTCGACAAGTACTCCTCAATCTCCGCTGGTCGTTCGCCGTTTCGGGGGCACGGTGCATATGACGGGAAGCCTCTTAATCCAGCCTGTCGGTAAGGACAGAATCTGTACAGATGACCCGCTTCCCCACAATGAAAACACAGAGGCCTGCGCTCGTGATCACGCCAGACGTCACTTTTCCTGGGCCTACGCTCCACATAGTGATGTGTGCTACGTGCTCCTGGGGGCAGATAGGTAGCTGTCGGTTCCCGTGGACGAGGTGCGCTGCGTGCCGCAGGTGGGAGAGGAGTCGTTGCCATCGCAACTGCTGCATTGCTGTGTACCGTGGGTTGTCTGACAACCTCAGAGTATGTTCGGATAGGTCGAACCGGCTGCAGCTCACGCTCTGGCTCTCGTATCACCTGCCTCAGTTCGTCACGAACAACGTCCGTAACAGATAGTGCAGTTGAAGTCTGGGGCATATGCAGTCTGCTCAGTTCTTCTCTGATAACTGATCTAATTAGCTCTCGCAGGGCTTCAACGTCGTTTCGCACGCCTCCGGGAAATACCTGTGCAGATGCGCAGTTAAGATTCCGGTTGTACTGCCGAGCCCGCTGTTCCAGTGTTTTTTCGATGGCCGTCGCTTCCGAGTAAAACTCAGCAACCGTGCTCGGAGGGTTGCGGACGAGAACGGCGAACAGCTCTTGCTTCACTCCGCGCATTAGATGGCGCACCTTCTTATCCTCAGCCATGTTGTAATCCGCACGCTTGAACAGGCGGACCATGTCCTCAATGTACATAGCAGCACTCTCGTTTGTTAGCTGGTTTCTCGATTGAAGAGCTGCCTCCGCCTTTTCTTTCCTGTCTATGTTCGCGAACGTAGCCACCGCTTGTCGTCGAAATACCTCCCAGGTAGACAACGAGGTTTCATGGTTCTCAAACCATGTCTTCGCGAAGTCTTCCAGGGCGAAGTATACGCGACGGAGCTTCTCTCTTTCGTCCCATCCATTCAAGCTCGCTACTCTCTCGAACAGGTCCAACCAATCTTCAACATCCTCGTACGAGTCGCCGTGGAAAACTGGCGGCTGGTGCGGTTGGCTAATGAACACTTGTGCCGGTGTTACCTGGCTAGTCATAGTGGTGGCATCCATCGTTTGAATTCCCCTTGGTATGAAGTGAAGAGGACCGAACTCAGGTGAGTCACCTCGAAGACGGCGACTTGCCCTCTGGTGTACAGGAGTCACTTCCACGGGGTTGATACGCTGGTCGTCGGGGCTACGCTGTCTTGAGCTCGTGGGGCTTCGATTCATAACCCAGCAACTCCACCAGAAATGTAGCGATGCTGACGCCGACAGGTTAAAAAAAACAAGCGACTTTATTAGGGCGAACTTGTGCCCACGATTCTAAAAACTATGGTCGTCAAGTTCGAGTAGCCGAGTGGCACAGATCTGACTAACTTCCTCTTTCTCGTTGTTTAACGTCCGAACGCGTGGCGCATGCCAGCCGAGCCGGGTCTTGCTGGTGCTGGTGACGATGATTGTGGCGGGCTACTTGAATGTGGCGAACCTGTCGCAGCAATATATATATATATATATATATATATATATATATATATATATATATATATATATATATATATATATATATATATATATATATACACAGTTTCACTTCATGTTAACCGGGGAGAAGACACGATATCCTCTCCCCCCCCCCTCCCGCTGTTCTTGAACGTCAAAATTTCTCTCGATTAGTCTAGCAACGTTGTTAATTACGTTAACAGTAATAAAAAGACACGATTATATGTTGCGGAAAAGAGTAGTGATGGAAACACTTTTACAAAAAAAATGAGAGAACAGTGTTCGTTGAAGGGGGAGGGGAAGAGAAAATGAGGAGGACAGGGGGGTTAACCAGTTCTCAGACTGGCTGGCTACCCTGGGATGGGGAAAGGGGAGTGAAAGACATCAGAATAGAGATTCTACTAAGAAAAAGAAGGGAAAATGAAAGGAGAAAATGGTATGCTAAACGAGTTGTCCGTTGAATGTCTTTCCACGGTATTTGAGTTTGACACAGGTGAAAATATTGAAGCACGATTCTTCATGAGCATAATAGAAAATGGACCAATTGTACGAACATGGCTTGAACTGAAATAAGCGCCCGTGTAACAGTGCCGTATGTGGACTTTGCAAGATCGTGGAATGAAAGCTTTTACCCACCAATGCCCTGCTTTTCTATCTCATCGCTTGCTCTGCGACGCATCACTAGAAAATGCCCGTACCATCCGATTACACTGATGGCATCATTTTTATGGGTAGACAGAGAAGGATGTGTACACAGCTACCTCTTCATTCCCATCTGCAGCAAAATCGCAAGCCTTATGTCATGGTTCATAGTCCCAAGAAAACGTAGCAATGTGCATGACGTCATGACATGTTTTTAGACATTTGCTAATAACAGAGCAAGCGTCCTCCATGCACTGGTGTTCCAAACATAGAAGAGCCTGAACCGTGAATGAAATGCCAAATACCAAATCACCAAATAAAGCAAAGCTTTCATTACAAACCAAAGTTAGCCAAGTTTTAAGTGCTATATAGCACCCACATTCGGATGGCATTAAATGTGAAAACAAAATTGAAAAATGTAAGCACTTGCTCAAGGGTATCCAGTTTGTTGTACAAGCCCTTTATTGTTAGGTTTTATTTTCACTAAGGTCATAATTAGCCCACTAGTTTAATATAACATTTCCTATGTTTTTCTGGGCCTAATTGTCTGTTGAATTCATCAGGTTGAGTTTAACAATATAGAAGTGAGACTTACGATTTTCCTTTCATTACCATAACACAGTGGACCTTCGTTAACCCTCTCCCCTTGCTGTGTTTCGTCACGCCAGGTCAGCAACTTTATTGCGAGTCAAGAAAATGTTAGCATGTATAACTTGTTTATTGCACTGTGCCATATCAATGAGATCAAGTTCAAACGTTTGGTCTTCAACCGATATGCCAATTACAATCCCCATGTTCCATCCTCATTAGCTGCACTATGAATTGCCAATACGCATCAGGAACAGGGACTTATATAAATGTGATGCTTTCCACATATCTAATATATATGATCGTTAGACACAACAAGAAAAATGTGCAATGAAACAGTCTCCAACAAACTCTGCTTCTGGTTGCCCTTTGAACCACGTCCTAACATTATGTCCTTGTGATAGCAATGAGGCATTACAAGTGCGCAGTTGTACTTTCAGAAAATGCCAAAAGTGTCATGGGAAGTTCATTGGCCTGTTAGTACTCGTGCATTTCTTTAGTCTCGAAGCAATGTTGTCACCGTTCTCTTTAAAGCCAATTGTACCTATTGAATTTAAATCTGGCAATAAAGAGTTTGTTCTTGTGATTGCTTTACAGCAATGTAATTGACAGCATACAAGCCGATTCATTCAGGTGTTGCCGACATTCACAGGGCCAGTACATACACTTCAAGTAAATTTTTTTTATGATAAAATGTCGAAATAGTATTGAAGGCCGCTCATTCGTAACGCTCTAAGTTTATGTACACCAGAAAAAAAAAATACCGCAGTCTAATCCACATTTTAGGCATTGTCGTCAAACATGCAATCGTACGGATTAAGTGACACGATATGTTGCTCCTCCATCTCCACTGAGTCTTTACAACCATCAGCATTTACAGAACAGCTGTCCGGCGAACCAGCACCGAAGTCAAAGCTTTCAGAATTGGCATCTGGCACTTCGGTGTGGGCATCCGCGTTCGACAAACCCACAGGCAACTCAGCAGCGGTTGCAGGCTCTTTCTGAGGAAGGGCACCGCCGTTGAGGTTAATGACCTTCTGAATTTTCTCTGGGATTGTTGCATAGAAGCTGCGGACTAGGTCAGGCCTGGCCCGAATCTTATTCCACTCTTTCTCGATGAGGGCCCACATGTTGTCAGGCGTTGGGTCGCGCAGGCGCCGGCGCCACAATCGTTCCTTGACGATTCCCCAGGCACTCCTGACGGCATTGAGGTCCTCGCACTTTGGCTGCCAGTGAAGCCGTTGTATGCCTCGCTCTTTCAAGTGTTGGAGCACCACTGGCGACACATAAGTGGACGTTGCGTCCTGTTGGAGGACAAAGCTGCGGTCCCGGAAAGGCCCACCGCGGAGGAATGGAACCATGATGTTGTCCACCAGTTTAATGTACTTCTCGGACGTTAGTGAGCCATCTGCAACACGGACGATGGGGCCCAAGCCCTGGTATGTAACCATGGCCCAGACATTGATGAACGGGCGGTTGGTTAAGGTTAGTTGCCGAACAAAAATGGGGTCATTCCTGAAAAAAAAAATATTGATTACATATAAAGTAAATGTACACACATAAGCACACATAAGCCTGCAATTCCATCAGTTTGCAATGTTAAATTGGAACTCAGACATTTTACAGTGCCTTGCATAGCTTGAATCACTTTGGGACGTTAAACCCAGCAAGTGAACCAACCTACTGAATGTCTCCACAGTGATGACATTCAGGAACAGCTAAGCATAGACAGATGTCTGGAATGTAACCAAAGATTGTCAATAATCCAAAGAAAACTTTTCTACCATGTAAAATTGTGCACTACCAAAGTGACACTAACTTCCCCTGGTTGACTGGGGTATAAGCCTTGATTTAATAACTGAAAAAACTAAAATAAAGAGCCATAGGATGATACAAGCTTCAGTTTCTCCTTCCACACTTGCAGCATAATTCTAGAACCCATGCTTTTGCATATTCCTTGGCACCTATCTATTGAAAAGCTGGAGCATCAATGCCTTCAGTACCAAAAAAGAATTAGGCTTGTCTTTACATTCCTCTTCAGAAGATATGGGAATTAGCTGCACTAATTGCAAACGTAATTTCATTTTCTCACAAAACACTGTTCCTGCATTACCATATCAATTTATAAAACTGTCACATTCTTCTTTCTCAGCTTTTCACATCTTTTCATCACACATCATGATGAAACTAAATTGCTGTTCCCGTTGTAAAAGTTGTCGAATGGTTCGTATACGATGTAGAGTAGTTTTGATTCACATACTGTTGCACTTCACATACTGTTGTGATGCAGTTATGCACCCAACTTGATTATCGGTACCAATATAGTTTCTGCTTGCCTTTTAAAGTATTAGTTTGTGAAGAGGAGACTGTTCACAAACATATCGAGAAAAGCGCGATCAAGAAAGAAAATGTGATTTCACCCTAGACTTCAGTGCACTTGAAAGCATTATGAGCTTTTTTTATGCACTGAGTCATATCATACGAACAAACAATAAAAAGATACTGTCACTTTTTGTGAAGGATGGCCGTTTTGCAATGTTGGCCATTTTCGGTCAAAAATTGACATACCAGTATGCAGTATTCCACAACGAAACCATGCTGGGAACAGGTAAAGAAAAGCATGTGATGCAAGATGCGTGATATTCAGTATTGCAGAAAGCTTTCAAACAGTTGACTAAAACCGCGACAGTTCTACAGTTAAGGCTCGTTAATTCGGATTTCCGGGGACCAAGAAATCTGTTCAAATTAGCCGCATGCCGAATTATCGAAAGCGTCAAGAAAACAATTAAAAATCTCTGTTTCATCAGTGTACTTCTATTTCCTTAAAGGGCCAGTGCACTTTTGCTTTGCGAACCTGGTGCCGCAAAAACTTTGGGAATACGTGCTATATTAAAGAAGTTGAGGGGTTAGAACATCAGTTTTAAATTTTCGTGCGGCCTCACCACCCTTGGCCTTCACAGACAGGATATATAAAAAAAAAGAGGGCGACCTTAATTTTAGGTCTGCCAGTCCCATGCCGCCAATTTCCCACAGAGTGGGTGCCCTCCCAAGCGAATACAACTTCGTTCTGCTGAGCACCGGGCAGAAAGTTCGCTTGTACCTATCTAGCGAGTAGGTACCTGGCGGCAGCAGTTCTCTGCTTCCCACAGCAACGGCGGATACTCAACTATTTCACCAAGGCTGTGGTGGATTAAAGTATACTCGGGGGCCTTCGTAGAACCTTACGGAGCTACCTTTCGAGATCAGAAACAACCGAGCGACAGGTCGCTGTACCCCTCTGCCCTTTGAGCAAAACTGGTAGGTTCCCGGTTGGCACTAGGAAACAAACCCGGCACCTCCCACATGGAAGTTCTATTCATGTAGCCATTGCTGCAGTGGCTACATTGTTAGAGCGTTCGCTGGGTTAGAGCGTCCGTGCGACTTTGCGTCACTGTGCGTGAAAGGAGGCTTGGTCATCGCAGGAAAGAAGTGCCGGAATTGTTTTTCAATATGAAGGCTCTGCATGACACGCAGTGCTCCAATAATTGAAAAATGTGATCAACGTGATCGCCGCGGTCTACCTTACAACTTGTACAAATTGCCAGACTTCTTCGGGGGGGGGGGGGGGGGGGGGGGGGTGAAATAAAGTCACAGCTTTGTTACTGGCCCTTTTAACAATACGTGAATTCAGTAATTATTTCATGTAACAGCGTTGCAAAGGCTGCTAATTTTGTTATTTGCAACTTCCTTTAGAATGTGGACACGGCTCAAGACATGAGGTCTTGAGCTGAAACATACTCTGAACGTATACCTTATTACGTACGAACAAGCATGGTGACCATATCTTTCTATGGGTGTCCATAAATGCAGTTTTCACTGCTTTGCATTGCTTCGTGCTCAGGGCATTTTAAGATTGTCCAAATTAACCGGATTGCAGCCAATTGTGACCAAATTAACTAGAGTTTGATGTTATTTGCTGGCCGAGACCAAAGAACCCTTCCAAGCTATCTAATTTCCCGAATTACTGTCTAATCATTATTTGCTGCATGATGAGGCACACCATGGTGTGGGACTCAATTTTGACGACTTGGGGTTCCTTGACATCCACTTAAATTTACGTACAGTGATGCTACTGCGTCTCAGTACAATGAAAATTTGGCTGCTCCAGCCAGGCAATGAACTTTTGTTTTTATACATTTATGCGCAGCTCCTTGGTCACTTATCGACCACAAAGGCAATTTAGGAGATTCCTCACTGATATGTTTGTGTTTCGCTAATTTATAGGAGGCTGGTGCTGTCACTGAAAGACCTATGTTAGAATACCAGCTAGCAAGACACAAAGTTTGCAATGTAGTGTTAGCGCTACCTGTACATCAAATGCAGGTATTTTTGTTGGTATTCAATCACAGAGGCCAATAGCCTTCTAGTGGTGTCGTTATCACAATAAAGCTAGTTAACTACCACATTATTAAGCTGCCCTGACATCATCGAAACCACCATGTTGGAGTACCAGTACGTTAAGAACCCGAGTCCATGGCATCACATGATAATACATGAAGCATGCCACAAACACACATGCACAAACACCGATTATTACCAGTTCTGCAGCACTCTCCACAATTTCTTGCTTTTGTCCCACTTGCAACATATCGTCGACTCGTTGGTGAACACGACACTCTGCCACTGATCTGCGGTCCAGCCCTTGTACTCGTCGGCAAGCTTGAGCCGCATCGCCTTGAACTCCGGAGTGAGAAACAGCCGAGTGTTTCCGTTCCAGCTGGTCAGTCCCGCCTCCTGGAGCCTGAGTCGAACCACATTCTCGCTGGCCTTCAGTTTCAGCTCCCGCTTGATGTCAGCAGTGGTCAGGAAAGGATCGTCCACCAGAGCGGCAACGATCATAAGGTCCTCAAATTCTGTAGTCACTCGCTGACGACCGGAACGGAACGCATCGCCGACGCGCCCCTCCTCGTTGTAAGCGTGGACGATGCGGAGGGTTGAGGACCGAGTGCAACCGACGGTGGCTGCTATGTCGCGGTGCGAGTGACCCTGTTTGTGCAGGCTGATGATCCGTCGTCTCCTTTCTTCGCTAATGCGCGGCATGTTTCAAGCCTGGCCAACCCTATAGCTAAGGACTAGAGCACACGATGAACAGCGAAGGTATGGGTATTCCCTGTAGTCATTATGCCGAACTGGCAGGATGTGGATATCTTGGGTAGACATTACATCGAAATGACAAATGTCCGCATGTGGTTGTAGCAGTATATAGTTCCTTCCACCAGTGAGTGTGCATCCTGCTGTACGGCTTTGAAAACACGCAATCTTGCTTGGAAGACTGCAGTTAATTCACGTCAAGTTTCCGCATGGTCTCTCCTCCGTGCAGTAGGTTTAACTGGGTCACTTCAGCGTCAAGCCGTAGAGTTTGTCCAAGATGAACTGTCACAAAGAAAAGAAACAAACAGTTAGTAATGCTACATGATTAATTCAGAGTGCATCTCTGAGCGAACGACAAATTTTCGCGCTTATGAGGTTTGCTCTTAACTGGTGCGCTTCGAGTTTTGCATGCGACTCGCGCGCTCCCAAAACACTAAATTACTTAAAACTCAGGTAGCGCAGATCATACGATTCACATAGCGACAACGCAAAACAATAAGCCTTTTTTTACTGAATGTTGAAAGCGGAAAAAAAAAAAAGAAAGCGGCCGATAAGACTCCACAGTCTCGGCGTTACCGACCTGACACTAGCCCGGAACATTGAGATGAAACCGCTTTCTCACCGAACTGCCTTTCTGATGCAGGAAGAGCCAGTCCAAAGAAAACATCTACACGAGAAGTAGAAATCACTGACGTCGTAGAACAAGATGAACAGCGTGCTACAGCACTTGACATGGCCCTTGAGCAGACAAAAACTTGCACACCGATGCCGCCGATACAGTGTACTAGAAGGGGGCAGTTGTGGGGCAGTGTACTAGAAGGTTGCACACCGCGCCGCATCTCGGCTGATTCTCCGGCGGGTGTCAGTAGCGGCGGCGCTGTTGTCCCATGGTACTGAAGATCTCAGGAGCGTCTGCATTGGGAGCGTGTGCGCCGTAGCTTGCGAAAGCGTCTAATTGCTCGTTTTTAGCGCGTTTAATGTGTTTCTGAGCCTTTATCAGTGAATGCATCTGCTACGCACCATGGTGCACGAGTGAATATGCAGGCACGCTGAAATTGCGTCAATACATTCACTGTTTAAAGGACCTGCCGACCCAGAAAAAAAAAAAAGCCTAACTAAATTTGCACGGATCCGCCTAGCTTTTTACTCAATCAGCGCTTTGAGCTGCGTTACATCATAAGTGGCTACTGGCGAACTACAAAGAGGGGAGAAGTATCAATACTGTGTGGGAATTGAGGCTGGCCCGCTGCCTTTGCGCGGGCTTTGCCGCCTTTTCTGCCGTTCTCATGTCCCGGAGAGTATCTGACCGCTCCCGACGCAGCGCGCGAAAACCTCTCGAGAGTCCCCGCGCGCGGCGCCACAGTCAACATCCGCTTCCGGGTGAGGGAGTTAAACGTCACTCCGCTCTCCCACCACGGCAGACAGCATGGTACGCGCTGTGAGTGGAGTTTGAAACTGGTAGGTGTTCTGTGGTTTGATCGCCGACAGCTCGGGGGGCGGATTGGTCACCACGGCTGCGAGTCTGCGCGCCAGCAGTGCGGCCTCTCAGTGTGGAATCGACGACCCTGGCCACAAGTGGCGATTTTCCCGTTCCGCCTTCCGGCATGTCTACGGTTCCGGCGAAGTCAAGATCGCCGGCAGGAGGCGAGGATGGCAGGGACGCGGCGGGCGCGCAAACCACCCGAGTCCGCGGCGCCTCCATGCGAGAAGAGGCAAGTACGAAGCGTGGCCACTTGGACGTGGCACGAACACCAAGATGCGCCCAGGTGCTCTGTGAGCGATTTGCCGTGGAAGGCTCAGCGGCGAGTGCGACGTGAGACTGCCCTTGATAAGGTGCCGTGGCCATTCCGCGGCCACACCATCACAGAGCGCGAGGTGCCCGGCTGCCAGACCCACCTGGGGTGCGTGTGTGCTCATTGTGCGGGGTCAACGTATACGCAAACAGCCATTTTCGGGGAAGCCTCCACGCGGGAAGAGCCCAGGCGGCGCGAGCCTCCGGGTGTAGCAAGTCGACGCCGGCCTCGCCCGTGCCACCCACGGCGCTCCCCGACGAAGACCTGGCTGCTCTCTGCCGGGAAAGAATGCGCAAAAACCCGGGCTTCGCGGCCCTCGTTGGCCCAGGGATTCCGTCGGCTGACGCATCTGCGCCGGACAGTAACGGCAACACCAGCGCAGACTTCCTCGTCAGTTTTGATGAAGACTTTATTTGACTTTGTGTGTGTGTGTTTTTTTTTCCCTCGTGTTACCCGTGTTCGTTCATGTATTCTTGCACTTTCGCTACTCGTTTTTTTTTTTCCCCTTCCTTTCATGAACATAAAGCTCATGTTGTACCTTTAAAGCATTTTCATTGTAGTTTGTGCTGCAGAAGCTGGGTCGGGAGAGGCCACTGTCTTGCTCATAGTGGTGTCATTTTTTAACTGCATGAGTAACCCCCGGCTGCCTTTTGCAGACCGGTAAAGGGCAAATTTAGGAGAGGGGGATGTGGGAGTTGAGGCTGGCCCGCTGCCTTTGCGCGGGCTTCGCCGCCTTTTCTGCCGTTCTCAACTGCTATTAAATGATTCCCTCGTTTTGTCGGCAGTCTCGACGGTATGCAGAGCACAGTGTTCCTTATATGAGCCTACATGTGCTCGATCGTTTCACGAGAAACCTGAGTGTTAGTAACGCTGTTACGACATTTATATCGGTGACGACTCAATTTTATCATGCCAGTTTTGGGGAAGATAATATTTGCTTTCTGAAAGGCTTATTACATATTGAACATATTAAATACACACAAGCATATGAAAAAATGCCAATTGTATGCTAATCTGCGTAGATTCATTGTAACCCGTTTTCATTTTGTACCGACAACAAAATTATGCTGCTTTCAAATTATCTATTGGCGTAGTGCCATTGCAAGCCAGCAAATTTATGACGATGTTTTGTATCATAAGTATAGTTCTACTATTAAGAGTCAAAAGTGTACGCAGGCAGTGGTGCATCTTGTTTTGAGAAATTTAACTGCTATATGTACACACTAAACACACACACATAATATATATATGTGTGTGTGTGTCCACAAGTACACGCATTTAAATCACACGTCACTGCCCCATTAACAATATGCATGCATTGCCCCTTAGCACAGCTGCTATTTTTAGGCGGTGCATTTCTCGTCCGCCTACGTTAGACTCGAATTAGTTTTAGGACGTCATACTGTTGAAAAGATAAAATTTACAGTGCGCATTCGTACAGAGACACGCTATATTAAGCTTCGCCAACTGTAAACCTTCGGCGCGAAGCTAGCCCCCAGAATATTTTTTGAGGGGGGGGGGGGGGGGATGCAGCAGAACCACTAACTTTCGCAATTGATGGTCGCTGTGAATGCGTGTAAATATTTTAGAATACCCTAAAAAGTTAAATTACGAAAAGAATTCATGGTGTAAGGGGTTCGGGTTCTCTCCCTCTCCACACTCTACTAACTGCCTTATAGTTCTGCGTGCATTTGAAACGGTATTTTTTTAATCTCACAGCTTTCTGAGTGCAGCTAACTTCATATACCGGCTCAATTATTCTGTATATTGTAGACGCCTACCAAATGAATAAAGAGTCAAGACAGAATAAATCATTATAAGACACCCTCTTTCTGAATTATTTTCGATCTCTACGAGGGCTCTTATGCAGCTCGAGCTCAGTAGATTGGCCTGTAATACTTCAAGGACTATGGCATATGGGCTGAATATTAATGATGGGCAGGTACGAAGAAATCTGAATTAAGAAAGCGAGACGGAGGAGCCGAAACTCATAGCAGTTCCTGCGCGCGGCTCTTTCAGTTGGATAGATGGATATGGCTGTACCCTTTAGATCGGGCGGTGGCTAGCGCCACCAAGCCGTAATACTTAATGAACCCACAACTATATTTTTTTTTTCCTAAAAAAGTGAGTTTGAGGATTCGTACTTTCCAGTGAAGAGTTTAATTTTCACTCGTGCCTTGACTTTAGCAACCAATCAGATAACCTCTTTCTAGTTAAGTCTACTTGCTTAAAGTCTATTTTGCCCTTTCGGTCCCTAAATCCCAGTGCTTTGAAAAACTCTGCGCCATCATCCTGAACTATAGGGTGAAGCCCTTTACAGAACATTATCAAGTGCTCGGCAGTTTCTTCTTCCTCTCCACACGCACTGCATACTGTGTCTACCCCTTCGTATTTGGCCCGATATTTCTTAGTTCGCAGTACTCCCGTCCTTGCCTCAAACAGTAGAGAACTACCCCGAGTATTATCATAGATCCTTTCCTTGGCAATTTCCTGCTTAAAAGTTCTATAGATCTCTAGCGCGGACTTCTTAATCATGCCCATATTCCATATGTCAGTCTCCGTTTCCTTCACTTTCTTCTTAACCGATAGTTCTTTTTGGTTCGGCCACCTGCTGTTTTCTAAGTATTTACCAGTCAACTTCCTGGTTCGCTTCCTCCATTTTGTATCGACATTCTTTATGTACAAGTAGCTGAAAACCTTCCTAGCCCAACGCTCCTCCTTCATTTCTCTCAATCGCTTCTCAAATTTTATCTTGCTGCTAGCTTCCCTGCCCTCAAATGATGTCCATCCAATATCACCTTGTACTTCCTGATTTGGTGTATTCCCGTGAGCTCCTAAAGCAAGCCTACCTATTCCACGTTGCTTAATTTTTAATCTTGCTTGAACTTCTGATCTCATGCACAAGACCGCATTGCCGAACGTCAGCCCAGGAACCATGACCCCTTTCCATATTCCTCTCACAACATCATACCTATTGTAATTCCACAGTGCTCTATTTTTCATCACTGCTGCATTCCTGTTACCTTTAGTCGTCACGTATATTTCGTGTTCCCTCAGGTACTCGGTCCCATTGCCTATCCATACGCCCAGATATTTGTATTTATCTGTTATCTCTAGCCTGACCTCCTGTATCCTAAGCTCACTACCTTCGTTGTCATTGAAAATCATGACTGCTGATTTTTCCTTACTGAATCTAAAATCTAACCTATCTTCCTCATTACCGCAGATGTCCAATCTCTGCAAATCTTCCTTGTTGTTGGCCATTAGCACTATATCATCTGCGTACATTAATGCTGGTAGTGCCTGATCGATAAGTTTTCCTTGTTTGACTAAAGAGAGGTTGAAGCCCAGCCCACTTCCCTCTAATTTTGCCTCTAATCCTTGTAGGTACATCATGAATAATAAGGGTGACAGGGGGCACACCTGCCTAAGCCCCCGTTTTACCTCTGCAGGCTTGGATACCTGTTTTTCCCACTTTATAACTACCTTGTTACCTGTATAGATACCCTTTAAAAGATTAGTGACTACATGTTCCACGCCTAGTGTGTCCAGTATTCCCCACAATTCCTCTTGAACCACGCTATCGTACGCTCCCTTGATATCCAAAAACGCTAGCCACAGGGGCCTGTGCTCCTTTTCTGCTATTTTGATGCACTGCGTCAGTGAGAGCAGATTGTCTTCCAACCTCCTGTGTTTCCGAAACCCATTCTGCAGTTCCCCCAGCACCCCCTCATCTTCTATCCATGCCTGCAGTCTTTCCTTTATAATCTGCATCGCCAGCCTGTAGACCACTGATGTCACTGTTATAGGACGGTAGTTGTTTATGTCAGCTTTGTCCCCCTTTCCTTTATAGATCATGCTCATCCTGCTAAGTTTCCATCCATCGGGAACTTCACCATCGATTATTATTGTGCTCACTGCCTCTCTCAAAGCCTGCTTAGACTTCAGACCTAATGTCTTTATCAGCCTAATTGGAATGCCATCTGGGCCTGTTGATGTACTACTAGGAACCCTTTTCTCAGCCCTTTCCCACTCTCGTTGTGAAAATGGAGCCATTGCACCACTTGATTCGTCCTTGTCTATTGTGGTGCATAAAGTACTTCTTTGTTGAAATTTTTCTGTCACCCTTGTTCTTATATATTCAATAGCTTCGTCCCCTTCTAGCCTGGCACCTTGAGCTGTAGTTATAAACTTCTGCTCTAAGCTCGTCTCATTTCTTAGGGAGTTTAGATGGTTCCAAAATTTCGCAGCTGCCTTTCTATCTTTTTTATGTACTTCTGCCAGCCGCTGAGCTCCCTTTCTTCTAACCGTTTTATTGATCAGAAAGAATGCATCCCTTCAACAGCTTAGGAAGTTTTCCCATTTTCTTTCAACATCATCTGTCGGTTCATCCCGCTGCTTAGCATGTCTGTGTTCCCTAGAGGCTTCCTGACGTTTTGCTATGGCTCTCTTAACTTCCTCATCCCACCAACTTTTGGGTTTGTGTCTTCTTTTCCGGGGTGACTTGTTACGCGTCTTAGCAAGCTCTAGCTCAAAGAGTCTAATTAGATTCGCGTATGTCCACACTGTTTTATTATTCTCAGTGATTACTTTCTCAATTTGTTTAGTGGCTATTTCAATTTGCCTTTCTGAATAAAAATTTTCCTGTAGTTGCTCATCTTGTCTCCTTCCCACTTTCACTGCTCTTCCAAAACTTGGCTTGATACGTTTGTGATCACTACCCAGACTTCTGGAGCCACCTTCATCTATGTGCATTCCCCTGAGCTTATCATACATCCTATGTGCCATCAGTGCATAATCTATCATTGACTGCAGCCTTCCTACCTCCCATGTTATTTGCCCTTCACACTTCTCGGTACTGTAGCAAATGATCAAATCAAGCCTTTCACACATATCCATGATCATTTTGCCTGTCGGGTCGGTATACCCATCTATATCTTCTATGTGCGCATTCATGTCTCCTAGTATAATTATCTCGCACTCTCTTCCTAACTCCTGAATGTCCTTTAATATACACTCTACCATTGCCTGGTTTTCCTCTCTGGCCTTTGCTCCCGTCCACAAGTACACAAAACCAAGAAGTGTCATTTGACCTGCCACTTTCCCTTTTAGCCATAAATGTTCCTTGCACTCCTGCTTGACCCTTTGCCAGTCTGTACTTTTATGAATGAATTTATGAATGAATGCCCCAATACCACCCACCTTTCTGCTGCCTTCTGTTCTACTACAATATTCCCACGCGTAGTCCAGATTGTTCGGAGATTGTTCCATGTCCCTGAGATGTGTTTCTACAAAACCGTATACCATCGGCCTCTCTTCCCTTAGCTGTTCTTCTATCTCTTCCCACTTCAGCCTGTTTCTACCACCCTGCATGTTAATATACCCTATGTCTGAATGGGCTCGGCGCTCGTGGCTACATCTATTTATGCCCCGGACTCTACCTATCTTAGACATTGGTGCCACTTTGGAATCGTATCTGTCCATAACACCTGTCGAAGAGTCTCCCTGGTTGTTTTCCTCGTTACTAGCTATCCTGCACCCCGAAGGGCTCGCTTGCCCCCCAAAAAAGCTACTGCGCGTCCTGCAAGTCGCCAACCCACCTCATGACCTAGCCGCCCATCGAAGTGAATTCTGTCTCGAAAACCACCCCACCTATGCACCTCTCTGTTTATTTCCACCACCTCAAAGCCTTTCTCTCGGCTCATCAGCCATATCTCTTGGTTTGCGTTGACAACCGCTCTTTGCTGGTTGCTATCACGCACCGGTACCTCCGGTATCGTGCATATCACTACCTGTACCTTAGGAGAAGTGGCGCGCATGTCATCGACGCCTTTCGCCAGTGTGGCTGCTAGTCCTGCTGTATCCTCATTTAAGACATCGTTTAAACCATCTGAAATTATCATGAGGTTTCGTCTATCAGCTGTAGTTTTGAGTTTTGCGCTCGCTTGACTCATGACTGCTTCAAGCTTGCGTCCTGGGAACGTCCCTACTGCAACCCTCTTGTCACCTCTTACCCTCTCTTTTATGGCTTCTGTGCATCAATTTAAATTGGAGTCCCCGGCGATTATCACATGCTGTGACTTTTCAGCTGGAGCGTCCTGCACCTGGGGGCTACTTGCACCTGTGACGCCGGCTGCTTTGTCCCGTCCCAGCCCCACCACTACCTCGCTGAAGCTGGGCCTTGCGACAGTTGAACCGGCTAAACCTGTTTTTTCCAAACTTGCTTCCTCTTCCTTCTCCACCGTTCTGGTTGCCGGTTCTCTACTGTTCTCTCCGTAGGCCGCTTCTTTGTTCAGCTTCGCTAGTGCTTTCTCGGTGGACTTCAGTCTTACTCCCACTGCCCTCGTTTTCTCTTGCTCTGTCGCCAACGCAGTCTCGAGCTCATCGATTCTCACCAGCAGTTCACTTTGGGCAACCATCAATTTCTTCATTTTTTTCTCGACCTCACATTGCCTACACTTCGCGTCAGCCTCTTCTCCATCCGCTTCTACGCTCTGGTCCACTTTCAAACCCACTCCACATCCTGAACACTTTACAGTCTCTTTAACCATGTCTTTCTGACACCAATTGTCCCTATACTCGATAATTACTAAACTCGAGCCGTGCACTACGAAAAAAAAAAAGAAAGTCTAAGCTCTACTACAAAAATTTGCGTGTTCAATGTACGCGCACCTCCCCCACGGTGTAGCGAAAGATAAAAAACAACCACACAAAAAAGTTCAAACACACACACCCGCAGTGACTAATAAATACCTGGTGACTGGCCCCCGAAAAAGCCGTACCATAGAATAAGTGCTACGAAGATTTCAACCGCTGCCTTATAATTATAGAGACAAGCTCGAAACATGCAAAAACACTTATCTGCGCAGTCGATCCGGAGCGCTAGAAAAACACGTCCATCCACCGTGACAGCCCGAACCAAACTTCCAGTACTAATCCGCTGCAGCGCCGCCGCTTCAGGCAACGCGGAAGGGATCAGGCGGCGAGGCGTGGTCTCGCCACTCAACACTTCTAGTACACTCTACCACCAATTCGGTCATGACGTACATGCTGATGATGATAACGACGGTCGCCACCTGTCTACTCGGGGCACGGAGCAAGAAATGTTTCTCTACAGTGTTCACTAGTACACTGTAGCAGCAAATGGTAGTGTATAGGTGTTCTGTGGTAGCAGTAGCACAAAACATTTAGTAGTTCCTTACAATGGTGTTGATCGTCCCTTCATCGCTTCTGCCTTTTATTGCTGTTTTGCACACCCGTTTTCTTATGTGATTCTAAAAGAAAAAAAGAAGAGAAAAGTGAGCCCCATAACTGTCTGCATCGGAGTGCGACCACAGCACACGAGTCACCCGTTTTATTCACTGATCTCTACAATGGGGGTCAGTGGTTTTACAAGCATTTGTGGTTGCAAGCCTTATCACGCGGGCACTTAATTGCGATAGCGATCCAGTTTCTATCGAAATGGCTGTCTTGATCGCGATTATATCACTTTTCGCCTCGCGCAAATAAGCTGATCGAGATCAAGAATCTCGATTCGTTTCACGGGCGCAGTCGTAATATTTTTTCGAACGCGATCGAGACCACTGGGGACCTAATTTCTTGGTCTTAAAGCTGTAGAAAGAAGAGGTTCCCAAATAGCCATGGCAACCGCATTCCACTTTATTCAAAGCAGTTAACACAGTTCTGAGGAAAATGGGCACTTCATGCAATGAAAAGTTGTGGCACATATGGAACATCACATGTGGACTTCCCTTCATCGTGACAGCAAACAAGCTCCCCCTAGGAAACAAGTTGTCTTGTTGAAACGTTGCCTAGAATATACAATGCTTCAAGTACCCTTTCGCATAGAGTTAATTTATACATTTAGTATATTAACCCTTTCGAGTTCAACGAGGATTTATAACTAGTGGTATATAAATGAGATTTGAAGGATACACCCTTTTTTGAAGGGTAAAAGTTTGAACTTAAAGACAACAGAACAGGGCGCTTTCCTTTTGTCCACTGTCCAAACGCAGCGCCCTGTCCTGTTGTCTTTCTTAATTCTCTCGTATGCCTGCGCTGTTTTTTTACGATGGACCCCCTTTTGCTAAACAATCGTGCAACGGATCACGAAGCCGAGAAACTACTAGAATGCCTCTTGGCTGCCTATTGAAAACGACAAAGTGTGAACTACAAGGCAGAGACGGACTGCAGGCATTCCAAGGATTCTTGGTTAACCAATGTAGGCTACAGGGAAAATATCTAACTATATCAATCATGTATTTCTATTTCAATATGAATGAAGCTACCCGATTCTTGGCCAATATACCAAGGTGGGTGTGAGCCACAATTTTAGGATCTACATCGCCATAGGCGCGAGTATGATTCTTCATTGAAAGGGGGGGGGGGGGAGAGTCGCAGATTTCCCCCACAAATTCTCTAATCCGAAGGAAAATGAGCTTTATAAAAGGGGCATAGCCAGGAAGGCAGGGTAGTTGGGTGGTTGAAACTCCCCACAAAAGTTTTCAATTTTGATTGCATATATATACATGCACACACAAAAACACATGCACAAACATGCATTTGGTATGGTTGAACTCCCCCCACCCCTGCAAAAAAAAAAAAAACGTGTGACTTTGCTTCAATGCAGAAATAAAAATGAAGCTGCGACATGCTTTTCACAATGGCCAGCTTTTAGTACCCCGCTTTCTGGGGAGTCAAAAGTGGAAAATAAGCGTTTGTGAATAAAAGAGTATCAGAGCTCCTAGACTGCTATTATTACCAATAACCTATGCCGAATCGTGGGACATCCAACAGAGTGGTAGTAAGGAGCAGACTTGGCACCCCCCTTTAATGGGGGGGGGGGGGAGCAGCTGCCTGCCCTCCTTCTAACTATCTTGTGCGCACACCTATGACTGCAAGTGAGCGCTTGAACTATGTGCTGCTACTCGGGCGATTTCTCATTTTCGAAGGCCTAGGAAATCATTATGGATGGTAATTGTAGTTTTAATTGATTTGTCTGCACACATTGCGAGACAAGGGGCCAATGAACATAGATGAAATACCTTGCCACTGACGGGAAACAAACCTACAGCCTCCACATTATGTGTGTGGCGCACTACCATTGTGCCGTGGCAGGGGCCGTTTTACCATAATTTTCTCAGGCTGGTGTACATGAATGCACAACCAAGAAACTCTACTGCTAATCTAAAGGTTGCAGGATTGAATCCCTGCTGCAGCAGCTGCATTTCCACGGAGGCAAATGCTAGAGGTTATTGTGCTTATACTTAGATAGGTGTGCGTTGAAGAAGCCCAGGTGCTTTGAATTTCCAGAGCTCTCCACTGTGGTGTCTCATTTTGGGCTGAGAATCCAAACAAATATCGTATATATAACTGAGGAAGTCCCAGCCCACATGTGCTTTGGCCAAATAACAATGCCATGTGTGAACAAATGTAGAGAAACCCCAGCACATCTGTTCAATTCTTGTGTTCACGTTTGCCTATTATAACAGTGCATGGGTTGAACAGTAGGGTTTGAATTACATCCAACAGGCAAGTTAATTCCTGTTTGTGTTCTAATTTATCACGACAGCACAGAGTATGCTAAAATAAACAGCCAGTAGTATTAAAATGCTAGCCCCATAAACCAAGTGCTAGCTTTCTAAGACTCATCTCAGTGTCTGTTTCAAAGGCAAACTTGGAGACATATGCATCCACTCTCCCCTCGCCAAAAAAAAAGTACAAATTTATTGCAGCTTGTACAAACAGGTCGGAATCAAGAAATGCATATAAGTACAATGTGGTGCTTGCTAACGCAATCATATTGCTCACTTTCCAAAGCATGCGCACACAAAAACGCACATCACCTGGTGCATATTTACATTCTCGAAACTATGGTATGATCAACACAGTTGGATTGTTGGTGAAATACAGAGCCCCGACTAGGTATGCACGTTCACAACTCTCTCACTCTGAAAACTTTGAGCGAGCACACCCGAGTCATCCACAACATTACTTCTGAGAACATATCAAAACAAGACACACAACCAGTGAACAGTTGTTCGCAGTTTAGATTCGGGCTTATTCAGCACCCCTTCAAATACTCTCACCGCCCAACTTATCACAGCATATTTCACCTTGCAAGTACAGTTAGAACACAGTGTACTTCACAAGTCCAGTGATATATAACAGATTCTATACACGAGCTTTTGTGAAAACGCGAAGACCACGAAAACTGGGTCCTAGTTTACAAATGATTCAGCTTCACTTACAGGGGTATCACAATCAATGACTGTACTATCTTCATCACTATCAACACATTCATCTTCTTCAACACCCTTTGGCAGAAGCCTCTTCTCCCCGCTTTCACAGCGTTTTCGAGGCTTCTGCGATTGCCCGTTGGCGAGCGGCTCTTTCGCCGCCACGACAAATGCTCCCTTGCTTGCTACGACCTCTCGCATCTTCTCTGGCAGTAAAGCGTAGAACACACACACAACGTTCGGAATGTCCCTTAACTTATCCCACTCCTTTTTGATGAGGGCCCACAGTTTGTCGGGTGATGGATCCGCCAGCCGGCGCCGCTGGAGTCGTTCTTTCACGAGCGACCAGGCATTCCGAATCGGGTTGAGGTCTTCAAACTTGGGAGGCCAGGGCATCTGGGCAATGCCGCGGACCGCCAAGTGCTCTCTGACGCGGCACGACGAGTAGGTGGGCGTCGGGTCATGCTGTAGCAGAAAGCCACCATCGGGGAACGGCCCGTTGAGTAGGAACGGCATGAGGAGGTTGTCCACGACGTCGACATAGCCGTCAGGTGTGAGAGAGCCTTTCTCGACCCTGTAGATGGGGCCAAGACCCTCGTACGTGACAACGGTCCAGACGTTGATGAAAGGTCGGCTGCACGCACCGAGTTGACGAACGAATAACGGGTCGTTCCTGCACGCAGGTTTTTAAACGAGTTAACCAGAATTCTGACTTGCATGTGGGAAATACAATTACAGTTGAACCCTTTTAAAAGAGTCAAATGGGTATAAGAGACACAAGTGTGGCTGCATAAAAATAGGGCTTGAACAGAAAATGAGAACATGGTATCCTGCTTTTAAGGGACTCCTTAAGTAAGGGACAAAAAGTGCTTTCCAGTGCATGTCTCTCACCAAGAGACTCAACTGTGAATTAAAACAGAAAGCTGGGCGAGTTGTTAGTTGAACATACCCTTACTATGTAGGCAGCACGACCGGGATGGAAGACTAAAAAAAGCAGACACACACGGCATTAACAAATGACACCCAGTCACAATGTGCATGTGTCACCTACTACCTTTTGTGCTTATTAACCACATGTGTGAAATAAAACCAGTTGTCATTCAGTACTTGAGTGTGTATGTTCCCTTTAGTCCTTCATCCAGGCATCTCTGCCCAAACTGTGTCTGAAACATGCACCCGAAATGCTTTTCAGCAAAACATTACACCTTTAGGCAGCTAAACTAAAATATTTTTTATTTCATTTTTTTATAATACAAATGCATTGCCCGCGGTCAGGACAAAAGGAGGCGGTTGGTCTCCTGACGTGGCCTGGCTAATTAAATTACATCTGTTTACCAGTTTTGAAGAGGCCTCCAGGACTGTTTGCTTGTGTCCCATTTGCAGCAGATGGTGGATTCATTGGTGAACACGACCGACTGCCACTGGTTGGCCGTCCAGCTGCTGTATTCGCTGGCGAAGTTAAACCGGGCATTCCGACACGCGGGCTCTAGCGACCGCCTCGTGTTGCTGTTGATACAGCTCAGGCCTGCTTCGTGTAGCCTGCAACGAAAAGCATGCCACCAAAGTGAAATGGTCGGCTACAGGTAGAAAGTGTATTGCTACACTCCTTTACAACCTTAGAAAAAGAAATATCAGCTGCACACACAGAACTGCAGCACAACTGCCCTTCACCTGTGAAACACTGTTGCTAGCTCTCATCGCAAATAATTTTCTTGGCTAATGTAAATACAGTGCTAGTAACAGGTTTCTCATTAATACCTAAAACATTATGTTTGGCTGAGCAGCAATGTCAGAATCGTCGATAAAATTTACGAGGATGTTCAAGTTTCCTACTTAAAACTAGAGACACAAACGTGAGCCTGTATGAAAATATCAACTATATAAAACACCCTAGTGCTTTGCTTCACAAAAATGAGTGAGTACTATTGAATGTAAACGTATTCCATGTAATCCATCGAAAGTTTCAGGATTACAGGATCACAGTTATTTCGTCTTTTTCAGGCCCAGCCTGGACGTAATTTTCGTCGATGCGGCCTCATCAAGTATGAGGCCCAAGAGACGGCTTTCAGCTCTTCCATAGTAGAGTACTGAGTACACAAAATCCTTTACCACTTTTTCTAAACACAACATTTATGCAAATTCTTTGTGAGAGGGAAAATTAGAGATGCGGGAGTGACTCTCCAAGCAGTATGCATGAGTCAAATGACTTCGAATCCCAATGTACCTACCACTTAACCCTCTGCTGCCTCCTACCTTTTCTGCTGTTCTTTCACACGCCATTACTCCACCCATAACATCACGTCACTGTTAAAAGCATCATGCGATTCTGCTTTAGGTTCTCGTAGCATAAGCAGAAACCCAAAGTCTTAGAGTGATGCTGTTCCAGCCGTTTCCAACGAAAAGACGGGTAGAATTGTAAGGTATCTTTATAACTTATAATGAAGTCAAAAGGATGGCTGACAAATGTGCATGTCTAATGAAGCTACAGTTAGTGTGACATCTGAAGGTAGACATGTGCCGATGCTAAGGAAAAAAAAAACGATGCAGACAGACAGAAAACACTTTTTTCCTGTCTGTCGGTTCTTATTCCCTTATCATCAGCACGCAACTATCATCAGAATGTAACAGATAAATAATGAACCTGCAAAGGCTCAGCTGTGACAGTTTCTCTGCGATTCTAAGTAAGAACAGCAAGGTAGTAGGAAGACTCTTTTTCCCTGTTTTACTAAGGGTGGAGGAAGGGTTTGAAGCGGGGAACTTATGGGTTGTGTTTTCACTATGATTGCTCTTGAGGGCGGGGAGGGGGGGGGGGCAAATATTTTGGGAGGGAAGCAGTGGCCGCCCGTGGGCCAAAGCCAATTTTCGCATTGTTTCATAGAAAGAAAACGCATGTCTATTTCAGGCTTGTATGTGTATGATTGCACTGAACAGCATGAATATTTACTTAGTTATCCCAGCAGGCCCACCACTTTCCAGGATTCGCACTATTCCAATGCACGCTTGTCACTTTAGTCGTTACTATGACACAAGTTTTTCACCCATCACGAATTTTTCTTTCAACAGAATCGAAAGTTGGGCAAGTTGGATATGCACGGCATAACTGTCAGTTCAAGCGCACGAACAAACAGAAAGGAAGAGAGGACAAGCGCTTTCTTTGCCACCTTAATTTTTTTTTTTTTTGCCACCTTAAATGGGCCTGGTAGTACCTGAACAGAGTATGTTGGGGAAATCCACGCTATCACGTTCTTTTGTGATCTAACCTCTTTCCCTTTTTCGCCAGCCGGAGTGAAAAAGAATGCAACATCCTGAGGTCACCACGAGCATTACAGCTCTCTAATGAGTACTGCGTAATCATTACTGCGTACTCATTACTCATTATGCATACTCAGGGCCAGCGCAGTAGACAGCTAAGACACCAGCGAACATCAGCTTCAAACTTGCCGCTGATGCCACACCTCACTTGTGCTGACACTCGATTCAGCTAAACGCCCACAACTCGGGCCATGAACTAAGACGACCACTACATGCTCCACATCTTGGCAAGGTTCCTTTTGGCTAGAGTGCCTAGAATATTCTCCTAGTGTCATGAACAGGCGCCTTCCCCATCGGCGACTGGGAAATTGATTTGGATTCAGCGTTAGGGGGCGCTACTTGCAACTGGCGCGTCAGTTTGCGTGTCGGCCGGGCCTTTCAACGTTGTGTCGGGTGGCGACTTGTCTGTGTGGCGAAGCGTGTTCTCGCTACGTTTCGAATATGTGCCGTGAATTCTCGTGCAGCGATTGTGTGTGACTATGCCTGAAAAAAAAAGCAAGAACGTGCTTTGTGCCTTTGTGCAAAGGCGGGTACAAGTCTTTCAAGGAGAAGGTGTCTCTGTTCAGGGCTCTGGCAGACCCTGTTCGTCTTCAAGAATGGGCGCGAAACATCAAAAGAGGTGACAAAGTTCTAGACGAAACTTGTGTAGTGTGTTCTCGTCATCTTGATGATCGCTACATCCAAACAACTTTCAAGCATGTCATCAACGGCGAGGACGTCGAATTCGACCGTGAACGACCATCGCTAACGCCGGACGCCGTTCCTACCATTTTCCCGGATGGCCCCGCTTACCTGACTAAACCAGTGCCTCGAAAAAGAAAAGAGAGGAATATTGCTGACTGCACAGCTCCGCCTGCTAAGCGTAAAGCGCCGAATGAACCCACGACTTCCCAGGCCTGTGACGATGGTGCCGCTGGCGAGGAAACAGCACAGGCGCCGCACCCGTTTCACAGCATAACGCCGCCGTCGGCATTTTGCAGCAAAATTTGCTTGCCCAGTAACCCAGAAGCATTGTGCTTCGCATGGCACTACAATACAGTGCCGGGTGACGTGTGCGTGTTGAAACACGTAGTGTTTTCGTCAAGCAAGGAAGTAGGTGCTGCAGATGGGTAACTTTGCAGTACTTACTGCCGCGGCATAAATGTGGAAGAGCACTATGTCAGCACCGAAACTGACGCACTCGCTTCGCTGAAAAGGGCCGACGATCTGCTTCTTTGTTGCGGCTGCGAAATTGAGCCTGCCGCTGGCACTAAGTGCGTCCGTTTCGGAAGCGGATGTTTTTCGCCCACGTGCTTGGTTACTACGCAGGATGGGAAAGCTTGCTTGAGGTGCAAGTGCCTGAGGAGACTGATTCAAAATCAGCGGAACAGACTGAAGAAGAAACGCAGAGGCACATTCAAGCAGCGCATTTCTAGGAAGTCTGTGCAGTTGTTCCGGGCCAAGAAGAAGCTGGCTAAGGCGCAAAGGAGCATTGAAGAGCTACGGGCAGTGAACAATGGAATTGCCAGGGCTGCTTTAGAAAAAAAGTTGAGTGGTCTGCCAGTGAAGCAGCGTATTGCTGTCAAAACCTGCTTTCAGGCAGCCACTCGGAAGTAGACCAGAGGCATGTCGTATGACAAACTGTGGATATTGGAGTGCATTCTTATGCGAATGAAAAGTCCACAGCTTTACGAGCATGTCCGCAGGCACGAAATAATGGCTCTGCCAAGCAAGTCTTGCTTAGACAAGAATATGAAAGGCTTTAAGAGCGCATTTGGATTTAACTCCAGTGCCCTTTCAGCACTACAGGAGAAGACCAAGGAAATGGACGAGTTTAGCCGTCATGGTGGACTTGTATTTGACGAACTCAAACTTTCAGAGAACATTAACGTCAAGGCATCTGGGGAGCTGACAGGTTTTGTGGACTTAGGACCATTTACGGATGACAGAAATAAGACAGAGGCCAGTGACCACGGGTTCGTGGTTATGTTTCAGCCATTCCAAGGTATGTGCATTTGAAACACAGCCATATTGTGGATGAATGTTTACAAGTACTTAAATTTATCAGCAGAGTTTGGTATTATTACTCGATTGCCTCTTTGACCTGATTTCATCTGGGGGGCTACTCATGCATTGTGGGATTCGATATCTTTGCAGGAAAATGGACTCAGATTCTTGGCGTCTTTGCCTCAAAAGGCAATGTAAAAGCCTCGGTCCTGTCTAAAATTCTTCTGGAAGCCACAATCCTCGCGGAAAACGCTGGACTATTTGTTGATTATTGGACAAGCGATGGTGCAACCTGGAACCGGGCTCTCTGGAAGCTGTTTGGAATCAAAGGTGTGATATCTCTACTTTTAATTTTTAAATTAATTATATGAGCTGGTAGTCAACCAGGTGCTTTTTTTCATTTGTGCAGCTACCTCCAAGGGAATCACCTGCAAAGTTCCACATCCGGTCGAGCCAGGGAGGAACGTGCACTTCATATCAGACTTTCCTCACCTGATCAAGTGCATCCGAAATGCATTTGTGTCGACAGGCCTGCAGATCCCAGATGGTCACGTCCATGTTGATGTTGTCAGAGAGGCACGGATTAAGGACAGCAAGTCACTGACACTGAAAGTGATGCCGCACATCACGGAGTCACACGTGCAGCCAAAAGCATTTGAGAAAATGAGGGTAAACCTCGCATTTCAGCTTTTTAGTGAGGAAGTTTTGAAAGGGATTTTTCTTTTCAAGGACCACCTAGTTAAGACGTTTAAGATAACACAGTCTACGGAGAAGTTTATTCAAACGATGGAAAGACTGATTTTTATAATGACGGCACGAATCCCTTCGAAAGGCCTTAGATGTGATTCAGCAAGTGCAACGTTTCTGGAAGACTTTCTCCCATTTCTGCGAGAGTGGGAAGAGCATGCTGCCAAGCACGGTGGGGGGTTTTTAAGCGAGAGTACTGCTCTAGGGCTCCGGGTGACTATTCAGAGCACACTGTCACTCCTCAGCTACGTTACTAGCACACTGAAGTACACATATTTGCTAACTGCAAACCTAAGCCAGGACAAGATGGAAAATGTGTTTGGTGTCGTCCGGCAGGCCTTTGGGAGCAACGATCACCCCTCCCCTGAGCAATTTTTGGTCGTCATCAATAACATGGCATTTTACAGCCTCGCCAGACCCCCTAAAGGAGGTAACTCTCCTCCTGAACTGGTTACTGCTCTTTTAGAGCCTTCTGATGTGCCCGAACAAAAGGGAGCTCGTGTAACAGCCCTTGTTGATAGCCTTCTGGATGAAGGAAACCTGCCGCATGCTGAAGAAGTGCTGGAAAGGCATGCCTCCCTGCTTGACCATGATGGCATGGTAGAAGAAAGGAGCGATAGCCGGCTAATTTTCTATATAGCTGGCTATGTTGTGCGCAAATCTCTGAAAAAATTTCCATGCCCTGATTGTGCATCTTGTCTCTGCATTATGCCTCTGCAAGCAGAATCGAACTGCAATGCCACACTGACGAATCAGTTCAACCATGGGGGCCTGCTCTACCCATCAGACGCTCTTGAAAAGCTCATCACAAAGCTTGAAAATGCTTTCACTGTGTTTTTCAGCCGGAACAAGCTTCATGCCGAAAGCTTGGTTAGCTTCTTGCTTTTTCTTCAGGGTCATGAACTTGAAAAAGTTGGCTGCATTGAGCACGGTCGTAAGCTCACTACAGCGATTATTAAGTTTTACGCACTCACCAGACTGCACTTCTTCACGAAAGCAACAAATAAGAGCCTGTCCTCTAAGCGAGAGAAGCAAAAGCTCTTGAAAATGCGGCGGTGTCAGTAAGGTGTTCAGTGCTGTTCATGTAAAAAATGTAAATAAGTTCCTGGTACAGTGGCTTTTGTAATTAAGAAATCTGGCATTGTGAATCTGTTAGGAGTTCGGAGCTGCCAAAGTGAAAAATGTAAATAAATTCTTGACACTGACTTTTGCAATAAATGTTGATATTGTAAATTGACATTTTGTATTGGTTTGTTTTTCCTTACTGCTGGTAACTCATTCGCAGGGGGTCCTGTTCGCCAGTGGTTTCGTCTGGCGCACTGTCATTGCTTTGGCATTATTTATTTTTCTGATTACTTCGAGGCGTGAAGGGCCAATCGAAGAGATAATGACCCTTGTACGTGGGTGCGTCCAGGCCTGCCACCGAGTGCAGGGAAAGTAAGTGTCCATAATACATTGTATATATAAAAAAAATTCCGCCATATCCACGAAGTGAATGATGATGAGTGGGCGAAGCTCCGGAGGTAAACCTGGTAAACCATGAATCCTCTGTACATTTTGCCCACTCGATTTTATTATATCGCTCCCCCTAGCGTACGTCGCCGCACTAAGTCGAACGATTGCCTTCAACCAATGACACGCGCCATATGTGACATCATTCCTATTTTATAAGATCTCGCGTCTTTCATCAACTACAAGTACCGCTTTCTAGTTTATGACATCTTGCATCTTTTCATCATCAGCTACAAGTACCACCATCTAGTAAGCACTACAAGAACTAAACGAGAGGTGGCTACATACAGGAGACGGTACCGCCATCTAGTGAACACTGCAAGAACTAAACTAGAGGTGGCTACATACAGGGGACGGTACCGCCATCTAGTGAACACTGCAAGAACTAAACTAGAGGTGGCTACATACAGGCTACAGGGGACGCACAGCCCACACCCTAAGGAGCTTCGCCCCTAAAAGTTGCGAGAAGAGGGTTTGTACAGTGCCTGCGATTCTGCACATGACAACAAAGTCGCGACAGCAGCCTACGGGAGGGAATGGTGGTCGCGGATGAGGAGAGAAATATGCGATTTGTTGTGTTGAACAGTCTTACCGCTGGGAGTCCCCGGTTGGCCACCCCTTAGTTACCGCAATTTAAAAAGTAGCATTGGTAACGCGCGAGCGGCCAATCTATGAAGAGGCGGCACGGCAGGAGGACACAAAATCTCAACAAGGCAGAGAGCTCGCATACATTTCGTTCAAATTCACACGCTTTATTTACAGTCTGCATGGAAAACGCAGGATAACAAGGCAATCGCGTGCTAAGCCATGAAACCACCACTGCAATTTCAACGCAAAGCGTCTGCTCCGGCTTGCTGCCTCCACAGCTTGCCGAAAAAGCAGCGCGCCAGAGAGCGGTACTGCCACCTGGCGGCTGTATCGCATACCATTTCCCCTCGGCCGGCCCGTTCACGACACTAGGAGAAATATTCTAGGCACTCTATTTTGGCGTTGCATAAGTCAGTTGCCAGACTTTAAAGTGGTTGTTGCCAGACTGCCGCTAAATTTGGCTAAGCAGTTTTTTTCTGTAGTTGTGGCTTCTCCGTAAGAGTTTGGTGCCATCCGGTAGCGTCCCCCGTCGTAGCGCGGTTCATTCCGTAAATAAAACGAATTCTGTAATGTGCAGTTCATTCCATTAATTAAAACGGCCTCTTAATTGCACAGCAGCGTCACGCTCGACTACTGCTAGGCGCGGTTCATTCCGTTAATTAAAACAGCCACATCTTGCCTGTGACGGATGGTCTGCTCGCTGGCCGGTATGCCCAGCGCCCGCTTGATGTCTCCGGCGCTGAGGAACGGTTCGTCGACCACGGCCGCTATTATCATCAAGTCCTGGAAGTCGTCGGTGACGCGCGGCCGGCTGGTACGGGCGGCGTCGCCGATGCGTCCTTCGTCGCGGTAAGCGTGCACCACGCGCAACACGGTGGCGACGGTGCAGCCGATTTCGGCGGCAATGGCACGCAACGACTTGCCCCGCTTCGACAGCTCCACGATGCGCAGTCGGTTCTCTCTGGTCACACGCGGCGGCATCGTTCTGCCTGGCGCGGCCGACAGCTGCTACACGTATCGCCTGACCTTTCGCGGGTTTCCAAGAGATAACGCATGCGGAAACCAGCACAGGCAGTGACTTCTCTGGTTTCGAAAGGTCTAATCGCTATCATGGTCGTGTCAACAAACCCGTAACGGCTCGGCTTGCGTTGGCTAGCGGACTGCCTTCGTAATAATAGCTTAAGTAGCTTGCGTTTTGCAATTGTATAGCCTTTGAAATTTGCTTCATTTAATGTTTGATCATGTAATTTTTAATGAAAAAAAATTTGCATCAATACCGCTAATAATTTGAAAACGCAAAAATGCGCCTATGGGATGACGATAGTCATAGCGCGAGAACAAAACGACGACACAGAGACAAGAAGAACACGAAAACCACGTCTCCTTCTTGTCTCTGTGTCGTCGTTTTGTTCTCGCGCTATAACTATCGTCATGCCATACCAACTAGCTCAAGCTGCCACACATGCCTATGGGACTTTAAACAATTCTTGCATTTGTGTTTATTTTGAGTTAATTTTGGCATAGTACGACGAGGGTTTCGTATAAACAGCGGGTAATTCAAATGTTTCGGAGGCACATATCCCCTTCAGGCGCAGCGTCCACATTTGTGGACGCCAACTTCACAGCTCAATATCTCGAAATTTACTTTGAATCTCGCGCGCAACCAGTGCTCTCTCTATCACTACATGTTGCTGCAGCGACCCGTGGCGCCATCTGCCGCAGCTGACACAAAATAACTACAAAAACAACTCTCAAAGATGGACGCCTCCACGTTTTACGGCGGCGCACGTAAGTGGCTCTCACTTTTCAAGCCCTTGCTATGTTTCATTCGAGGTGGCATGAAATTATGCACTTGTCAGTAAGAGCTAAGAGATACCTCATGCCAATAAACAAGACTTTTGCAACTAGAAACTATTTATAACGTCAAAAAGGGTGCGTAAAATACCGCGTCCACGATCGTGGACATTGCGCCTTAGTGCTGCCTTTGTTGCAGGGCAGCCATTTCGCACCGTGTGCGCAGATATGATGGTTATGTGTGATTTTTTGTCTCCAGGACTTGAAGATCATGCTTCAAAACGTCAGAAAGTTGATGATGCGACAGCAGAAGAAATCCTCATGAGAATATCAAATGGAGATATCTCAGATGGCGACTTTTCAGATGACGAATTGGAAGCAGAAAATGAAGAAAACATAGTAAGTTTGCTCGAGATTGTGAGACATTATTTTGTGTTCTCGGGAAACATATGGCACCAAACTGTCTAAAGGTACTTTGACCCTAATTTACGCTGTTTGTTTCAGCCTGCCAATGGTCAGGTGACCGCATCCACGACCACAGCTGCACTGCCTGCACGACCAGACGCCACGGTCAGCTCGAACGCACCTGCGGCATCTACGAAGGCTGAGTTCAAATGGGTGAAGAAAGATTTTGCTCCAAGTGATGTTGACTGCCACTACAATCCTGAAGTAGCCTCGACATGCCAGCAGCCACTTGTGTATTTTAGCAAGTATTTCACCGAACAGATATTTGAAGACCTTGCTGAATTCACAAACAGGTATGTCCTGCAAAGAGACGGTGCCGTATTAGCCACTACAAAAGAAGAGATCAAAATATTTTTTGGAATGCTCATGCTGATGGGTGTTCTGAAATACCCACGCGTCAGAATGTATTGGCAAACTGCAACGAGGATTCCCGCAATAGCCGATTCGATGGGCGTGAAGCGATTCTTCAAAATCAGAGGCGCTCTCCACATAAGCGACGCTAATGAAGAACGGGACCCGAACAGCCAAGACAAATTTTGGAAAGTTAGGCCGTTGCTAGAAGCTGTCAGAAGCCGCTGCTTACAGCTTGTTCCCTTGGAACAGAATAGCATCGATGAACAGATGGTGCCGTTCACAGGACGCATTGCTGCAAAGCAATTTGTGAAAGGAAAACCGAACCCAGAAGGCGTGAAGGTTTTTGTACGCTGCAGTTTTGACGGTCTTGCACATGACTTTGAGTTTTACCAAGGGAAGGGAACGGGAGTGAGCAAAGAACATGCACATCTTGGCCTTGGTGGCTCCGTCGTAATGCGCCTTGTTGAAAGCCTCCCGAAGGCACAGAACATCAAGTGCTACATGGACAATTATTTTACGTCCGTGAAGCTCTTTCTTGAGTTAAAAAAGATCGGCATTTTGGCTAGTGGCACAATTAGGGGAAACCGCTTGGCAGGATGCGTCATGAAAACAGACAAGGAAATGAAGAAAGAAGGACGGGGAAGCTATGATGAGCGGGTTTCCCAGAACGACGAAGTTGTCCTTGTTCGTTGGCAAGACAACGGGACCGTCAACATGGCTTCTACCCACCTTGGAGTTGGAAATATTGGCACCGTGAGAAGATGGAGCGAATCCCAAAAGGTCCACGTTGACATTGACTGTCCAGAGGTAGTCCTGGACTACAACAAATACATGGGTGGAGTAGACAAACTAGACTTCATCATGTCCCTCTACCCAATGCGGACGCGAACGAAAAAGTGGCCTGTGAGAGTGATTTCCCATTTTGCATCTTTTGCGCTCTCCAACAGTTGGCTTGAATACTTAAGGGATGCCAATAAAGCAGGGCTACTAAGAAAAGAGACACTGGACATGATGGCGTTCCAAACAGACGTCGCGAATTGCCTGCTGAACAGCAATAAGCCACAAAAGAAGCGTGGACGTCCGAGCAATGACAACTCCCGAACAGTGAAAAAGAAGGTACCCAATGCTTCACCACTACCAGTCAGCACTGTTCGCTATGATGGGATTAATCATTGGCCGCAGCAAGTAAACATGGCTAACGCACAACGCTGCCGGAGAGAGGAATGCACATCCAAAAGCCGTGTCCGCTGCAGGAAATGCAACATTTTCCTTTGTCTGACATCTCAGAACGACTGTTTTTATTTGTTTCATACCAAATAGACTCTTTCTGATTATTTTTGCGGAAAAGACTTCCTAAGCAGTGTTCCTGCAATGATTATTTGCGAGCCTCCGAAATAAAAGCGTTTGTTTTCTTCTTCTCCACCGTTCATGGGTATTGCAACAAGGAAAGCGAGATGTAAAATATGTATTTACTAGAGCCTATACAACAGGCAGTATGGCGAAAAACCCACGCACAAGCCATGGCGCACCTTCGTCGTCTTCCTTTCCCTGCGTCTTCGTGCGCGCGCTTGGGTAACGGTCACGTGACAATATGACTGCTTTGAGGCGCAATGTCCACATATGTGGACGCCATTGAAAAATTGAACCAATGAATTTTTTTCTGAATTTCTTGTGGATTCCTTCTTTAATAGCGTTATGTATTCATAATCTGAACAAAATTTTTTTTTCGCTACGTCAGATTTAATTCGCGCCTGAAGGGGATAGGGTATGGTGGCTAGTTGATTAGTACGTACGGTAAAATTTAAAAAAAAAGAAGAAAAGAAAAAAGAACCTAGAGTGCCTTTAATTACAGACTGTGGTTTATCAACACTTGAATTTACTTCATTGCACATATTGCGTATGACGTAAGCGGCCGATCATTACTGATCGCAACGAAATTTCTTGTATATGATTTATCCGCCACTTGACAAGGAGCTTTATAGCGCGGAACGTAACTTCTTGCACAAAAGGAAAAGGCACACGGCAGGCAGAAGTGCTTACTTCCTAGTAACTTTTAATATCAGAGCTCGGAAATATATGCAGTAAAAAAACGAAAACAAGCGACACTGCACTCAATCCCCTGAACAAAAGAAAATTAATCTCTAACGAGCCCTTATAGTAATGGTGTGTAAAAATGTACACGCCCACTTCAATGGCACGTCATGCACCGCGAGTTTGATCAAATGGCTTGAACCTTAGTGCGCCCATTCGTGCAGGCCTCTTGAGTGGTCAGCTCACAATCATTTAACTTCATTACGCTGCGCATTGCTGCAGAGGACCACTTTGCTCCATGCACTACCATGTTCGACGATTGCTCGACGTGACACGTTCCAGGACTAGCGTGAAACGTATTTTTTCTTCTTTCGTCAAAACAAATACAACAAAAAACAAACAAACAGGAAAGCATTTTGGGTTCAAAAGTGGATTCGTTTTATGCGAGTACCAAAGCTCATTGTTGAAAGAATAATTAGATAATTAGTTCCATACTCACCAACTTTCATTACGGAAGCTCGCACAAAACAATGCTTTCCTTCATTTTCTTACTTGGAATGTGATACTGAGTGCCTCAGAATTATCCCACGTGAATTCTACGCGTTTCTGATGGCGAATCGTAATTCGTGACTCAATGGGTTAAATTAAGGTACCGTCCGTTTCATAGCTTATCCCTCGTGGTGGGTTGCGTAAGGAACAACCAACTAAAGGAACACGTATGTGCTACATTGCAATCTAACCAGCTGTCATCACGGAAACGTGTTTCAATTTCATATAAGAGAGGGGATGGTGCCGCTCGTGATAGCTGCAGTTCATTGCTGCAGCTCCCGCGTGCACTAGTCTTTGTCTCTAAGCAACACTTTACTTATAGATAAAGACCTATGCTAAGCAACACTTTGTTATCCCCTCCCCCCACCTAAGAAGGTGGGGGAAGGGGGGAGGAAGGCATACTTCCTACATTGACTTAATAGAAAAAAAAAACATTTGTAAGTGTCCCTCTGTACCGTGTCCATGTAGCGTAAACCTCGCAACTTATGTTACCAGGATTGTATTACCTTCCAGTAGACGCAGCAGCCCCCCCCCCCCCCCCCAAAAAAAAAGAAAGACGTATAAAGTCTTCGAGATTTATTCACATGTGTGGGGGAAAATTTGCTCTGAATGAAGAAGTCTGTCAAAAGCAGGAAGAAACCATTGGTCATTTTTTCTCCTGTCCTTTCTAACACAGTAGCAACACATGATGACGATGATGATTGGATAATTGGCACTTACCCACTCAAGGTATTCAGGGGCATCTGCCAAGAGTCGGGCGAATCATACTGACTGCATTTATTATTGCTTTCTTTAAGTGCCAATAGTAGTTACAGTTGCAATTATAATGTAGCTTTATTTATGATTGATCCTAATTCTAGCTTACACCTCTTCGGAAGCTGCACCTGGAAGTATCAAAATCGGGTGTTCTTTCTTTCGGGGCCTCTGCTCTAGGATAAAGCAATAGAAATGTTTTCTTGGCCATTGAAGAATTGAAGAATCGAAGAAGAAGAAGAAGAAGAAGAGGAGGAGTTTAACGCCCCAAAACAACAATATGATTTTGAAAGACGCCGTTCGGGGGGGGGGGGGGGGCTCTGAAAATTTTTACCATCTGGTATTTTTCAACGTGCACTATAGCAGCTGCCATCGCACAGGACATGGTTCTCTACCGTTTGGCCTCCATTGAAATGCGCCCACAGTGGCCAGATTAATTAACTATAGCTTCTATGAATGATACACTAAAAAAGCATAACTAGATGAATTCACCTACTACTTGCCCGATACCTTGATTTGCGTATCGGGCATGGTCAGAGGAAAACATCAATAACGGCGACTTGAAGACAAGGTGACAGTGAATCAATTTCTTAATAAGCAAGGCATCGTCCGATTGATGGCCTATGCCCCGTGGTGGGTTGCGCCAAGTGTCTGAGGAACAACAATAAGAAATACCATCTGAACTCTTTCGGCAAGTTAGGCATCCAGGTCTCTGACTAGAAAGTTTTCTAGTAAGGGAGGGGGGAGGGGGCAGATTTTTTTTCCGGCTACACCACTGGTCACATCTCTCTATCCTTTCCCCATATTGCGGGGGAAAAAAGTCAGTACCACATCTTCATAATGTGGATCTGGAATTAACTGTCAGATGCTCTTTCGTCTGGAGCCCCTAGCTGAGGTATGCAGCCACAAGAATGTTTTCTTTCTTCATTGAGCAATTTATTGTAGATACTAAAATAATCTCTTTTGTAATCCTACCGGCTTTAAATATTTTATGACTGATCATTCGCAGTTCAAATTAATATAACATTTGCCTTTAGCAGTCTAGTGGTGTTACTGTGTAGAACATAGCGGAAAAGTATACTCACTGACTGTCCGATCTTCTGTACTGGGTATGAGCCATAGGCTCAGAATAAAGAGAAGTAGGGCCTTTGACAATATTTGAGCGAGCTTCAAAATTCATACAAAACTTGTAATGTTTTTATTCGACAACCTTCATTACTATAAGATTCCATAAAATTTTATAAGACCACTCAATCCTTGACCAATCCACCGCAGTGGGTGTGAGTCACAGTAGAAGGAGAACAAGAACAATAGTGCGAAGACCTATTGGGCAGCGTTAAAACGCATCGCAGCCAGGTGTCTTGAACAGGCGTGCACAGAGAAACAGGTCAGGTGAAGCTTCCAGATGGAAGCGTTGCAAATTAGGGAGAATGTGTGCAGTCGAAAACCATTCAAAATAAGCATAAATCAGATGATCGCGCATGATAGTGATGCAAGATAAGGCGGAGCGTGCGTGCTACTGCATGATAAAGCAAACTTTTTTGTTAGCAGACAATTTGCAAGAGATATTGATCGTGTATGGACTGATTGAGAGCTTATTTTCTCCCGGCGTCTAGTGAACAGACTGGTCGTCGCGACTGGGCTGACTTCTGTGGGAAACACGAGCACGTCATCATTCCATTCTTATTTCGCATCCATTTCGAAGCTGGCACTCTTTCGGACTCGACCAATGGAGGGGTTGGCGGAACAGGGACGTAAGCATAAATGTGTTTCATGGGAGGAGGGGGGGGGCAGGGGGCACGACCTTGATATGAACTGGGAGTCGGGCAGGAAGGTGTGGTCGAGCGTCATTTTGCGATCGGGCACGGACCCGGGTCGAAACACATCAAGCTTGTGCCCCCCCCCCCTCCCAAACTTTTTTGCGAGGGCAAACAGAGTGAAGAAGGACCATTTCAAGAAGGTGTCCCCTGCCCTCGAAGTAAACCAAGGAAATGCCCCCCACTCACCTCCCTCCAACAACAAGAACAAAAGTCTGCCTACGCCCCTGTTCGTATTCCATGCCTGGAAGAATTTTTTGTTTAGAGAGGGGCTAGAGGTGTGTCACGCCCTCGCTGCTACACTGGGGTGATGGAGCAACGTTACGCACGCAACCCAACACCAGCAGTAGAGCACGTTAGGCGTTTCGATTCTGTGGGCACTGTGCACGTGGCATAATTAAGTTCATTTCGTACGGCAGGTTCATGGCTGAAGAAGAGACGCTCGCCGTCGATGACGGCGTTGACGACGGCGTCGTCCCAAGGTGGGCGTCCGGGGTCGCCGGCGTCCTCGTCACCTGTGTGATGGTGAAGCTGGTTCTGAGCATCATTTCGTACGCCGAGACGTCGGTGAACGTGCTGGCCGGGTCGGTGCTGGGGGAGCAGACCCGGTTGGCCAAGGAGCTGTTCGATAGGACCTTGGCGCGTCCATTTGGTCTCTGGCGTCGCATGAACTTCTTCGGTGACAACGCCCACCAGAGGGACATCGACGGCGATCGTGGTAAGTAGTGCAAGTACAAAGTTGGCGTTCACCGAATTCCCTTTTTTTTCCTGGTACGATTCGAGAGAGTTGCGAGTTAAACGAGTCGGAAGAAATCGTTTATGTTAGGGAAGCCAATTGGGTGAGCTGAAAAATACTCACGACGGTAACAGAACACGAAACAACTGATTTCGCGTACCAGTAACGTAGTCACAAAGATCTTGGAAGATGGAGCGGGGAGGGGGGGGGGGGGGTACAGTTATAATTTATGTATGTTCGTGCGTGCGTTTGTGTCTGTTCGTGTATGTAAACCCGGTCCACTATATGCTTTGGGTTACACACACACACACACTCTCTTTCTCTCTCTCTCTCTGTGTGTGTGTGTGTGTATGGTCACACTGCCTCATGATCAGAGAGTGGTTCTGGTTCACTAAACTCCGGATGTGGCAGTTTTGCTACGTTGTGGGCTTTAATATTTTCTCTTTGTAGGGTGAAAACATGTTGAGGCATGCATTGAATCAATGAATCAACGAATGAATCAATTCGTGTAGTCACACCTGATGTTGTTTCTAAGGTAATGTCGTTTCTAAGGTGACGTCATTAAAGGGCCACTCACTACCCCGTCTTTAAAGACGAGGGGGTTATTTTCTCCTCTCTTTCATACACACGATGCATCCTCCTCGACCCTTAGTTCTTGAATGCACAAGAACAATATCAGCCATAAGCGCTAGAGCCTATCAGAATTTCATGCTTCTCGGTTGCACGCTGTTATCGCCGCTTGCGCAGTTGTGGACGCACAAAATGAAGTTTGATTGGTTGATTGTGGACGATGTTCATGCGAGACAAGGAAGAACGGATGTGCCGCTGCATGGCAAAGCAGTGCAGGAGACAAATCACGCGTGATATTTCGCGTATATCAACAAATCGAGAGCATGTACGCTGTTGACGTCACGGGAACTACTGTCTACGTCACAGTAGTGCGCCAAGAAGAACGAGAAATATGAGGAAAGAATATTGCGCTCTTTTTTTTTGTATTTTGGGAGCCTGGTGAGTGGCCCTATAATGTTTCTTGCAGTGATAACTTCGCCACGACTCTGGTTACAGAAGCCGAGAAACGCGTCGGCGCCAGGGAATCCGGCAAGGCGAAAGGAGAGGCTGAGGCGTTCGCCCGGCCCGTGCAGAAAGATGACAACAGCAGCGATGACATCCCGGACGAAGAGGCGCTCAGCGACAATGTCGAATCGCTGCTTGTAAGTCACAGTTCACTTCCCAGCTCGCCTTATTTTTCTCGTTAATTACTTCAGCGTAGCGACACGTTTTGCGCATCCGTGCATCTTCTGTTCATTCTTGTCTTTCACGGCGAAGTGGTTCCCAGTCCGCCATAAAGGCCTGACCACGCGAACGTGTTGCAGCGCGCCATCGCGTGGCCTGGATGGATGGATGGATGGATGGATGAATGGATATGGCTGTACCGTTTAGATCGGGCGGTGGCTAGCGCCACCAAGCCGTAATACTTAATGAACCAAAAACTAGATTTATTTTTCCCCTTAAATAGTGAGGTTGAGGATTCGTACTTTGCAGTGAAGGGTTTAATTTTCACTCGTGCCTTGACTTTAGCCACCAATCAGATAACCTCCTTCTAGTTAAGTCTACTTGCTTAAAGTCTATTTTGCCCTCCCGGTCCCTAAACCCCAGTGCTTTGAAAAACTCTGCGCCATCATCCTGAACTATAGGGTGAAGCCCTTTACAGAACATTATCAAGTGTTCGGCAGTTTCTTCTTCCTTTCCACACGCACTGCATACTGTGTCTACCCCTTCGTATTTGGCCCGATATGTCTTGGTTCGCAGTACTCCCGTCCTTGCCTCAAACAGTAGAGAACTACCCCGAGTATTATCATAGATCCTTTCCTTGGCAATTTCCTGCTTAAAAGTTCGATAGATCTCTAGTGCAGACTTCTTAATCATGCCAATTCTCCACATATCGGTCTCAGCTTCCTTCACCTTCTTCTTAACCGATAATTCTTTTTGGTTTGGCCCCCTGCTGTTTTACAAGTATTTACCAGTCAATTTTCTGGTTCGCTTCGTCCATTTTGTATCGACAGTCTTCATGTACAAGTAGCTGAATACCTTCCTAGCCCAACGCTCCTCCCCCATTTCTCTCAATCGCTTCTCAAATTTTATCTTGCTGCTAGCTTCCCTGCCCTCAAATGATGTCCATCCCATATCACCTTATTCCCGTTAGCTTCTAAAGCAAGCCTACCTATTCCACGTTGCTTAATTTCTAATCTTGCTTGAACTTCTGATCTCATGCACAAGACCGCATTGCTGAACGTCAGACCAGGAACCATGACCCCTTTTCATATTCCTCTCACAAGATCATACCTATTGTAATTCTACGGTGCCCTGTTTTTCATTACCGCTGCATTCCTGTTACCTTTAGTCGACACATATATTTCCTGTTCCCTTAGTTACTCGGCCCCATTGCTTATCCATACGCCCAGATATTTGTGTTTATCTGTTATTTCTAGCGTGACCTCCTGTATTCTAAGCTCACTACCTTCATTGTCATTAAAAATCATGACTGCTGATTTTTCCTTACTGAATGTGAAATCTAACCTATCTCCCTCATTACCGCAGATGTCCACCAATCTCTGCAAATCCTTCTTGTTGTCGGCCAGCACTATATCATCTGCGTACATTAATGCTGGTAGTGCCTGTTCAATGAGTTTTCTTTGTTTGACGAAAGAGAGGTTGAAGCCCAGTCCACTTCCCTCTAATTTGGCCTCTAATCCTTGTAGGTACATCATGATTAATAAGGGTGACAGGGGACACCCCTGCCTAAGCCCCCGTTTTACCTCTGCAGGCTTGTATACCTGTTTTTCCCACTTTATAATTACCTTGTTACCTTTATAGATATCATTTAAAAGATTAGTGACTACATCTTCTACGCCTAGTGTGTCCAGTATTCCCCACAATTCCTCTTGAACCACGCTATCGTACGCTCCCTTGATATCCAAAAATGCTAGCCACAGGGGCCTGTGTTCCTTTTCTCCTATTTCGATGCACTGCGTCAGTGAGAACAGGTTGTCTTCCAACCTCCTGTGTTTCCGGAACCCATTCTGCAGTTCCCCCAGCACCCCCTCATCCTCTATCCATGCCTGCAGTCTTTCCGTTATAATCTGCATCGCCAGCCTGTAGACCACTGATGTCACCGTTATAGGACGGTAGTCGTTTTTGTCAGCTTTGTCCCCCTTTCCTTTATAGATCATGCTCATCCTGCTAAGTTTCCATCCATCGGGAACTTCTCCATCGATTATTATTTTGCTCACTGCCTCTCTCAAAGCTTGCTTAGACTTCGGACCTAATGTCTTTATCAGCATATTTGTAATGCCATCTGGGCCTGTTGATGTACTACTAGGAGCCCTTTTCTCAGCCCTTTCCCACTCTTGTTGTGAAAATGGAGCCATTGCGCCACTTGATTCATCCTTGTCTATGGTGGTGCATAAAGCACCTTGTTGAAATTTTTCTGTCACCCTTGTTCTTATATATTCAATATCTTCGTCCCCTTCTAGCCTAGCACCTTGAGCTGTAGTTATAAACTTCTGCTCTAGGCTCGTCTCATTTCTTATGGAGTTTAGATGGTTCCAAAAATTCGCAGCTGCCTTTCTATCTTTTTTTATGTACTTCTGCCAGCCACTGGGCTCCCTTTCTTCTAATCTTTTCATTGATCAGAAGGGACGCATCCCGTCTACAGCTTAGAAAGATTTCCCATTTTCTTTCAACATCATCTGTCGGTTCACCCCGCTGCTTAGCATGTCTGTGTTCCCTAGAGGCTTCCTGACGTATTGCTATGGCTCTCTTAACTTCCTCATCCCACCAACTTTTGGGTTTGTGTCTTCTTTTCCAGGGTGACTTGTCACGTGCCTTAGCAAGCTCTAGCTCAAACAGTTTAATTAGATTCGTGTATGTCCACACTGTTTTATTGTCCTCAGTGATTACTTTCTCAATTTGTTTAGTGGCTATTTCAATTTGCCTTTCTGAATAAAAATTTTCCTGTAGCTGCTCATCTTGTCTCCTTCCCACTTTCACTGCTCTTCCAAAACTTACCTTGATACGTTTGTGATCATTACCCAGACTTCTGGAGCCGCCTTCATCTATGTGCATTCCCCTGAGCTTATCATACATCCTATGTGACATCAGTGCGTAATCTATCGTCGACTGCAGCCTTCCTACCTCCCATGTTATTTGCCCTTCACACTTCTCGGTACTGTTGCAAATGATAAAATCAAGCCTTTCACACGTATCCATGATCATTTCGCCTGTCGGGTCAGTATACCCATCTATATCTTCTATGTGTGCATTAATATCTCGTAGTATATTTATCTCGCACTCTCCTCCTAACTCCTGAATGTCCTTTGATATACACTCTACCATTGCCTGGTTTTCCTCTTTGGCCTTTGCTCCCGTCCACAAGTACACGAAACCAAGGAGTGTCATTTGACCTGCCACTCTCCCTTTTAGCCATAAATGTTCCTTGCAGTCTTGCTTGACTCTTTGAGAGTCTGTACTTTTAAGAATGAATGCCGAAATACCCCCCCCCCTTTCTGCTGCCTTCTGTTCGATTACGATATTCCCACGCGTAGTCTGCATTGTTAGGAGGTTGTTCCATGTCCCTGAGATGTGTTTCTACAAAACCGTATACTCGGCCTCTCCTCCCTTAGCTGTTCTTCTATCTCTTCCCACTTCAGCCTGTTCCTACCGCCCTGCATGTTAATATACCCTATGTCTGAATTGGCTCGGCGCTCGTGACGCTCGTGACGCGGCCTGTAGACGCGGCGCAGCGCCCTCTCTCTGCGGGGAGAGAGAACGCTCAGTTTGCCGTGTTTCTCTATGACGCAGCTTCGTGCAGTCGCTCGCCCTCCATCTTCATAAGAAGATGTCTACATGCCACGCGCTGCAACGCGCACGTCTGGTCATGTCTTAACGCTGCCATGACATGCACACCAGTAGTTGCGTTCCATCACTGTAATACGCTTTCTGGCCGGGTGGAATAGGCCACAGCCGCACTGGAACACTACTTTAGCTTACCGGCGTGACCGCGGATGAGTGCGTCGTAGTTACACAGCTTGACGTAGGGTACCAAATACACAGCGATTATTTGTACAGGACAGACATACTTAGAAAATACTTGCAAAACATAGCAATACTTACTTTAGCCTCCTCATACCTAAGAAGGAAATTCGTGGTCAATTTATTTAAAACCTATTTAGTTTGCTTCTGAGCGCGCAATATAACGAGAAAATACTGGTAAACTCTAGTTATTTTTACTAATTAAGCCTCATTAGTTAAGGTGTATCCCCGTTCAACAGGTGTTAAGCGCAATTTTTGACACAGATCAGAGTTGCTTACAACTTCAGTGGAAACCCTTCAGAAGTTCTTCACACTTACTGGGGGAAAATAAACTACAGAAAGATCTGCGAGGACGAAAAAGTTGACGTTTTCTGGGAAATGCCATTTTCAAGTTCAGAGTTCATCACAGGTGACCGACATTTAGCGCCATCTCATTGAGCTTAAGTGAAGTAATATGAGCTACTCCGCTAGAAAGTAAGTCAAATGTAAAACATATCTGCTTCAAAAATAGCATTTGGCGTTCTGCTCGCGTTGGCGTTCTTTCTGCCCCTTCTTGATTCTTCTTAATATTGTGCCACATTTTTCAAGCTATAGATATAAGTTCGTTTGACAAGTCAGGCCTGCAGTCACACTTGTTTGAAGAAGGCTGGGATGCAAAATATTTTAAAAAACTGTGGTTGTGAGTTGTCTTTTATTGTTTATATATCTTTTATGCTACGTTACAACTTCTGAGCCTCGCGCCAAGCAAACATTTCTTGGTTACATGTGGCAGTGTGGCGGCTCTCGCGTTTTCAATTTCTTTAAAGAAAGATAGATGTCGTTGAAATAAAGCCTGTACAACTAAAGTTCGCTATAACCGATAACTCGCTATGCAGTATTCGTTACAACGGGGTTCACCTGCTCACGTTATCGTTCATAGATCCGCATGCTTGCTTCATGTGTGAGATGAAAGTCACACTAAAGCAGGCTTCACCTTTCAAAGACTAGCCTAAAGAAGAACCCAGCTTTCAAGGTTCTTTCACCCATCCTAGTGGCGGTCGGCCTTGGTCCAAGTTTTCGCGACAGATACTGAGGCGCTGGTGTAAAGTGGCCCGTTATTCAAGGGAACAAAGAAACGGAACTTCTTTAGACTTGTACCGGTACCCGTGCCAATATTATTACCGGAGCTAATACTTATACCAGTAGTATTTGCGGCGACACTTTCGCCTCAACTTATGGCAACTGCGCATGCCCATAACAGCAGGATTATAGGTGGCGCTGTTCAACTACTCTTTTCCGAACGTTGCTGACCAATGAAACTACGAAAAATTCTTAAGTGCTTCCAAGACGAAAAAAAATGGTGCTTTAGACACGGCATTTCAAAACCACGAGGGATTCTCTGAACACGCCCATAAGTCATATCATGTGTTCGTAAATCTTCGTAGCAATTTAGTGTGGGGCCAGCTCCAACGAAATTCCTGATACTGTGCTACTTATGTGATCTAAGATTTTCAGCGCAGGCCTTTAGAGGGCCCCTAAACTGCCCAATTGTCAAAATTCAGCGCAGGCCTTTCAGCGCAGGCCTATACAGGGCCCCTAAACCGCCCAAGTGTCAAAATTTAGTTGTGGTGTTGCACTTGTGCATAAGCCTTCAACAAATGTGTAGCCGCTAGAGTTTTTCGAAATGGTGCCGTAGTAGCGAATTCACAAGCGTCCAACGACCCAAAAGCTGCTCTCTCAAGCTTCGCTCTTTCCCTCGTTGCGTTTCTTTCAGCATCTCGTCTCTCCTCCTATTTGAGTTCTCCTCCTCACCGTGCAGGAGGAAGTGCAGCGAGCACGCGTACCTATGAGCAGACAAGTTCTTTTCCCTTTCTCTTTTTTTTTGAACGATATGAGCAGACGTGAATAGCGATGTCGCTGCCGAAAATTGAGGATATACACCTTTTCACAGGAAGGAAAAAAACACTGCCATAATGGGCTGTGCGCGGGAGTACAACGGCCAAGGGCGCAGCGTTGCCAGTGCATTTTCGAGGGGACGCGCCAATTTGCACAGCCCAAGGAGGGCTATGGCGGCGCCCAGGGAGGTGTTTATGAAAAGTTGAATAGGTGCTCCGCCGTGCTCCAAACCAGGGTGCAGAAATTAGGCGTCTTCTTCTTCTATAACCACCACCACCACACTGGGGATAACGAAAGGGCCGGAGAGGACAAATGAGTTTTTGGGGCGCATGTGTGTAAAAGGGGGAGGGGGGTGACACTTGCAGCTTTTAGAGATTCGGCGTTTGGCCAAAACCCTCTAGAGTAACTAAGGCATTTCCACGGCGCGTCGCCAATTCATTCATTTATGCTGTCTCCCGTTTCCCGAAAACGTGGACTAAGCCGCTCCGCCATAGCGTGTTGACGTAGGTGCTAGGAGAGCTGGATATGGAGAGGCCTTATCTAGAGGTTGATAAATTGGCATTGTTCATCGTTACGGCATTCGCAACTTAATGCGCTCGTTTATTTGAAATGTTAGAAGAGACTATCAGATGTTGTTTTGGGGCACCTCTAAGAAAAGCGGAGACTCGATGAACGGCGGTGATCGTTTTTTTTTTCTTTATTTCTGTAATGTGCTTTCGGGATGTTTCCCCTTTTTTCGACTAAAAGGACGGCCTCTCGGACCTCGTCAAGGTCGTTCTGGATGCATTCGCCGAGAAGCTGCAGGACTCGTACCCGCCTGTCGACACGCGCGGCACCTCGATTCTGTTCGGTGAACTACTCAGAGTCTGCGACCAGCTGTCGGCAACCACGTTCGCCGAAGTGATGGAGCGCACGTGAGTTTGTTGTACTGCGTGACCGCGTACATCCGGGCATTCCTCCATGCATCCGGCTGCTGTAGCGTAAATTATGGAGACAAAGGGGAGGGGGGCTTAAGAGGGTCTTGACCACCTTTGTATTTGGGCTACAGGTCTGTGAACTCACTCGGACTCACTCAGCCTCATTTATGGCCGTGAATGAGTCCGGGTAAGTAATAGTTTGGTGAATTTGAGTTTGAGTGTAAGTCCGTTTGAAGAAAATTTTCGTCAGTGTGAGACTGAGTGAGTTTGGATCAGGAAAGTTTTGGTGATACCGAGTCCGAGCGAGTTCTGAACACAAGTAATACTTTTCGAGTAAGTCCTACTTTGTATGTAGACACCTTTGCAAGTGTCTCCTCCTCAACGTTCATCTTTCGAACATCATATAGATAGATGACTATGCTGGTTGAATGCATATTTTGATTTACTTGGTGTCGTTACTGATGCGCGATGTGGCGCAGCCGCGCGCCACCAGATCGCGCGGTGGCGCGCGCTTTATTTCCCAAGCGTACTTTGCCCCGCTTAGAGGAGAGGGGCGGCGCTCCCTCACGCGCCCGTGGGGAAGACCTTACGTCTTGGCTGGCCTCGGACTTCACCTGGAATTATTCTGTTGTAGTTGCCGGGGGGATCAACTCCTACCATAGTGCTTCATAAAGAAAGCAACAGAATACCAATCAAGAAGGGTGTAAGGCAGGGGGACACAATCTCCCCAATGCTATTTACCGCGTGCTTACAGGAGGTTTTCAGAAGCCTAGAATGGGAGCAGTTATGGATAAGAGTTAATGGACAATACCTTAGTAACCTGCGCTTCGCCGATGACATTGCATTGCTGAGTAACTCAGGGGACGAATTGCAACTCATGATTACGGAGTTAGACAAGGAGAGCAGAAAGGTGGGTCTTACAATTAATCTGCAGAAAACGAAAGTAATGTACAACAACCTCGGAAAGGAGCAGCGCTTCGAGATAGGTAATAGTGCTCTTGAAGTTGTAAAAGACTATGTCTACTTAGGGCAGGTAATAACAGCAGAGCCGAACCACGAGATTGAAGTGACTAGAAGAATAAGAATGGGGTGGAGCACATTCGGCAAGCACTCTCAAATTATGACAGGTAGATTGCCACTATCCCTCAAGAGGAAGGTATATAACAGCTGTATCTTGCCGGTACTTAGCTACGGAGCAGAAACCTGGAGACTTACAAAGAGGGTTCAGCTTAAATTGAGGACGACGCAGCGAGCAATGGAAAGAAAAATGGTAGGTGTAACCTTAAAAGACAAGAAGAGAGCAGAGTGGATTAGGGGACAAACGGGGGTTAAGGATATCATAGTTGAAATAAAGAAGAGGAAATGGACATGGGCCGGGCATGTAGCGCGTAGACAGGATAACCGCTGGTCATTAAGGGTAACTAACTGGATTCCCAGAGAAGGGAAGCGGGTTAGGGGAAGACAGAAGGTTAGGTGGGCAGATGAGATTAAGAAGTTTGCGGGTATAAATTGGCAGCAGCAAGCACAGGACCGGGTTAACTGGCGGAACATGGGAGTGGCCTTTGTCCTGCAGTGGACGTAGTCAGGCTGATGATGATGATGATGAGTTGCCGGGCGCACAAAGGTCACTGCAATCATTGCAGTCTCCGTTTGCGACAAGTGCGTGCTTTTCAGACACAGCGAAGTAACAACTTGGATGCTTATTCGCGTGCATTTGCACTTGTGAGTACGTGTCGTGCGTCTTTTGAGCGTGAGTAACGTGGGGTACGTTCCGATCTGCTTTCCATTCTGCGCGTGACCTTCCAATTTGTTGCTGTCGCGTTCATTGTTTCATCTTTGCGGCAAAGCTATGACTTTGTTTTTCGTAGCCCTTTACTACGGCATCCCCCGTAGTCATGTTGAAGTTTTTGGGCGTAACACCCCAGATTTTTATTATTTTTTTCTCAATAGATCAAGAGCTGCAGATCTTTTTTTTTTCGTTCATCACCGCGTTCTGTTGACTTCATGCAGGAACGCCCGAGACATCGTCAAGACCGACGAGGGAGCACACTGGGACGTGTTTCGCGTCACCACGACCGGTGGCGCCACCGTGCTCAAGGTTCTGCGCGTGGAGTACATCGCCCGCTACGCTCAGCAGCTCTGCAACCACTTGCTGGTCGCCAGGTGAGAATGCCGCAAGCTGCACACAATACGTCTACGTGTCAAGGAAAGGCATGCATGGTTCTGCTTTCGCCAGGATAGTGCATGCCTTCTAATTATGCCTTGTAACAGTACATGCCGAAAGCAGGCGCCTTGCTATTATGATGTAATGTCTGTTAAACGTGTTTTGATATGTTATGTGAAATGATGAGTGTTTCCCCTTTTATGGAATAAAAAGAAAGTTTCTTCTCTCTCTCAGTATTGATGGTTTCATCATCTATGTTTAGATATATACAGTACATTTCTGTTTAGTGTGATTTTAATCCACTCGTGTGGTAGCCCGTTTGTCTGACAGTATCAGTAAATAAATATCGTCCCAATGCCAAATTCAGACCGCACCGGTGGCGGAGTGGGAGCCGACACGGACGTGCTGACGTGATTATGGGCACGTGCAAAAATGCACGATTGGTGCGTCGTGCATGACTATTTCCTTACTTGTTTATTGATCGTATACCTAAGACAGCCTCTCGGCTTTACAAAGTGGGAGAGGGAGACGCAAACCTCTATGAGACTAAATAAACGTATGGGACGCACTGATAGATAGATAGATAGATAGATAGATAGATAGATAGATAGATAGATAGATAGATAGATAGATAGATAGGTAGATAGATAGATAGATAGATAGATAGATAGATAGATAGATAGATAGATAGATAGATAGATAGATAGATAGATAGATAGATAGATAGATAGATAGATAGATAGATAGATAGATAGATAGATAGATATTGAATGGTCTTTACATACAGGACACCTACGTTAGGACATGTTGTGCTCTTATAGAAACAATTTATATATGTACGAAAACCGACACGTTTCTGCGTAAACATGAAATGGATTCAAAACAACCCTACCCTCAAGTGATTCGAATTTCGCAGGTGCTGACACTGTTAATACTTACGCAAACATCAGACGCCTACTAATTCATTTCGCTATAACGAATGCCGCATCTAGTGCCTTGACGATGCCGTAATTAATTTCATCCAGAGCACTGGAACGTCTGAGCGACGAAAGAAGCTCGAACTTTACCACGGGGTTCATCCTTGTCACGAGGTGAGCACGCCGATCGTATACCACGATGCTCAATGGGAGGACCACGCGTATTCGTGTAGCGCCTTAACTAGCATGTTGAGTTATCTGATTTAAGATAAAGAAAGCAGCATGATAAACTTTACGTGTAACCTAAGTGGCTTGATGAAAAAAAAAAAAGTTCTACGTTATAATCTGAGCGCTAGCATGAAGACGTTACGAATGAACGGATGGATGAGATTGAAAGGAACTTATGGATTGATGTAATGTAATTATGCGTATAGAGTGAATCGATAGGTGGAATATGAATGACATGGGAGGATAGGTGCAATAGGAATGGAACGGAATTAACAAAGAAAATAATTGGATGTAACAGGACTGGAATAGAAATGGACGGATGCAATTGAAATGGAATAGATGTGTACATAGATTGGATATGATGCAATGTATAGATAGATGGATGTAGCAAGAATGGAATGTATGGATGGATGTTATAAGAATGGAATGAATGGATGCAATAGGAATAGAATGGAATGAATAAATTGAATGGCTGTATGAATGTATGATACTAAATTAAATGGAGTATGTGGAATGTAATGATATAGATAGATACAGGGGTGCAGAATTGAATGGAATTGGACCACATTGATAGGATTGATGAGTGGATGGAACAAAATGGAATAGATATATGGGATAGAATGTGAAGAGAATTTAATGAAATATAACGAAACGGGATTCTAGGGACGACGGACGTGCACGCGTGCGCGCACTCGCGTAAAAGTTTTTTTTTTTCTTTTCTCTCTCGTGATGTAAACTTGCGGTGAAATCAATGCACCGGCAGGCATTTGTTTATACCACTTCAGAACTGCGGTCCCGTCTTTCTTCTTCTGATTTCTCCAATTTTTTTTTTTTTTCTGAATGCACAGGGCTCTTTGCGTGTGGGACGGCTACCCGCGGGAGTTGAGCGACGCGTGCGGCCAGTTCGCCGCATCGCGCCACGACATCGCATCGAGGATTGTCGACAACATCGTCGGTATGGAAGTGGAAATGAGAGTTAGACTGAGAGTATACTACACGAGATTTGGCCTGCGGTCTTCCTGTCAAACCCTTTCATCATCATCATCGTCGTCATCATCATCATCATCATGAGCCTGACTACGTCCACTGCAGGACAAAGGCCTCTCCCATGTTCCCTTTCATACGTCCTTAAATCCCTAACCTTTCTCCACAATGTATTTTCCCCTATTTCATCAATTCGTCGATTACTATTGATGTTCCCAATTCCATTCTTTTGGTAGCTTAAGCCGTGTTATTCCCTTTTATGCCTGGGTACACTGACCCCTGTCATTCGTAGCGTCTATTCATGCCTCAGAAACTGGTGCTTTGGGTGTGACCCCATTAAAAAAAAATTGGTCACATGATACCCTACGTAATCGCTTGTTTGCTTGTTTGCTTGCTTGCTTGCTTGCTTGAACCTTTAATTTTGGACCATACCCACTGAGGGAGATTGGCTATGAAACTGGTACTTAATACAAGGGAAAATTTCAAAATTTGGACGCATAAAACAGACTTCATCTAGTGAACATAGAAAAACTGAATAAGTAGTTTATGTACCTATGAAAATAAAAATTGAACAAAAATATGACACACATTCAAATAGTGAGAGAACGATTGAAGTACCTTGTTTTGATTGGTAATAAACTTGCCAGAGGCAAGTCTATTACCAATCATTTTTTTTTCTCACTGGAGTGAATATTCGAAGGCGTTCTGCACCCTGCGTGCTTTTGCGTTGCCTCCGCGATTGGCTCATGTTTACCAAAGTGACGATTTCATTTGACGACGTCGTCATGTGACGTCGTTAGGACGCCATGATTGTCATAGGCGTGCGCAGGGTACCTCTTCAGAATGGGGGGGGGGGGGGGGACGAAGGTTTATTACAGCGCCCCTTCCCCTATTAAGACAAGACACTTGAGAGGGGGAGGGGGCAGACTGCCCCTTCCTCATCGGTGAACAAGGGAGTGGCCGCACACTTGCCCCCCTCCCACCGTGCGCACGCCTATGGTGATAGTGGGCGACGTCATTATGACATCATTACCATGACGTCATCACACGTCACTCGTGCCCATGATTACCTTTTCGCATTTGATGAGGCATAGCTAGAGTTTCCGCCTTGACAAGAAAACGCTATATCCAAACGAACCAAGCGATCTGTTACGTTCAGTAATGGCATATCAGCGGAAATGTTCAATAAAATGTTATATTTGGCAGAATAGATTCTTTTGTCACATACCATTTTTTTTTCTCTCTGCCAGAAATATATTTCTTCTCTTTTAAAGCATACTATGAGATGGCTCTTAATAATTGTGCTTCGCATTTCTGCGCGTGTTACTGTGACGTTTACTTTTATTCACGTTATTTTTACTGGTGCGATAAGAAGTAGTCAACACAGCTGTGTCTACCTGCGCTTACTTTCAGAATATCGTCAGGTTCCTCAACCTTATCTCGTGCTGCAGATGGAATACACCGGAATACCCCTCTCAACAGTGGAGGTAAGTTTGCGGTTGGGGCATGGTGCGCTCATCACGTGACCTTATAACTTTCACAGATAGGTAGTATCCTTGATCAGGACATCTTGAAGGTATACTTGGTTTATTACACGAAAGGCAACTAAATGCGCTAAACTTGAAAAAAGACACCACAAAAGCAGACACACGTAAAGACCGAGCACGGACCACCAACCACGGTTTATCGGGTGGCAGAGCATCCCGATAAACAAACTGTGAGTTTATCGGGTGACAGGGCTTTCCCATTAACCAATTAGTAGTTTATTGGGCTACAAGGTGCGCCAGTAAACCAGTTGGTATCTTATTGGGTAACAGAGCGTCCCGTTTAACAAAATGGTAGTTTATCAGTCACAGAGCGTCCCAATTAACAATTTGGCAGTTTGTTGGATCTCGGAGCGTACCAATAAGCCAGTTGACAGCTTATTGGTCTCAAAGCACACCAGCAAACTGATTGGTGGTTGATAGGGTCACAGAGCGTCCCAATAAACCAGATGGTAGTTTATCGGGTCGGGAAGCGTGCCAGTTTATTTATTTTTTAACATACTTCAGGCAATTCTCGGCCCATGCAGAAGTGGAGATAAGAAAATACATAAAAAACAACGAACTCAAAATACATACATAAAATAACAAGAAAAAGGATAGATTGTCAACAATTCATAATTCAAAATCGACACACTGTATTAAGTCCATGAATGATTGAATGGTGCTACCACACACAACATTATTGTCTAATCTGTTGTAGTGGTGAATAGCTGACGGAAGAAAAGAATCTATCTATCTATCTATCTATCTATCTATCTATCTATCTATCTATCTATCTATCGGTCTGTCTATCTATCTATCTATCTATCTATCTATCTATCTATCTATCTATCTATCTATCTATCTATCTATCTATCTATCTATCTATCTATCTATCTATCTATCTATCTATCTATCTATCTATCGGTCTGTCTATCTATCTATCTATCCGTCTGTCTATCTATCTATCTATCTATCTATCCAGCTATCTATCCATCTATCTATCTATCTATCTGTCTGTCTGTCTGTCTGTCTGTCTGTCTGTCTGTCTGTCTGTCTGTCTGTCTGTCTGTCTGTCTGTCTGTCTGTCTATCTATCTATCTATCTATCTATCGGTCTATCTATCTATCTATCTATCTATCTATCTATCTATCTATCTATCTATCTATCTATCTATCTATCTATCTATCTCGACCAGACGCTGAGTGCTGCGCAAGTGGTCAGCGTCTTCCGGCAAGTCATACTCACGCTGGCCGTGGCCGAGACGGCATTCAACTTCGAGCACCGACACCTCAGCCTCGACAACATTTACCTCACGAGGACGCAAAAAGAAACCCTCGTGTGGAAAATCGACGGCAAGCGTTATCACGTCTTCACTCGCGGAGTCGTCGCGCACGTCACCGACTTCAGCGCCGCTCGCGCTGATATAGGTAACCTTTTTCGTACAAGCGTGGCCTCCGAGATATTGTAATGCTTGCTATGAATCTTCATCCAGTATTCGATTGCGGTTTCAAAACTTTGTTTTCTTCTGATGCCATTGTGATTAAAGTGACAACGTAAGCGAGAATGCGCCGTCGCCATGATGTTCTGTGTGACACTGACCCCTAGCACAGTAACTCCTTTGGAATCAAAATCACGTTATGGAGTGCCCCACGCAGAAATGGCCATTGAATTGAGACCAGTCTTCCGTGCATCTGTAAACGCAGGAGGTGCACTTGCTTACTGTTGAAGCTCCTAGATCTCTTATACATGTGCAAATAAGCCCGATAAAAGTTGATTCAGTATTTGATTGCTGTCTCAAACTGTTTAACGTTTGTTTAGAAACAGTGTAACTGAAGGTGGGCCATTGCCGTGATGGTCAGTATGAATTAAAATGTGATAACATTTAAGGAAACCTAAAGGCAAATATTAAGTCGGTGTTGATTGCTGAAATAGCGGTCCAGAAACCTCACAGTGCTACTTTTGTGCCAAGGAAATGCTTATTTTGACATTAAATCACGTTTTAGTGGTGTCTGCATCGCGTGGCCATCTCACGTCACTGTTGCCGTGCACAACGTTGCCCGACTTTACTGCGTCGCCGCCGACACTACAGCAGCAGAGCGAAAGTAGCGGGAGCCACAGCAGCAACAATTGCCATTCAACACTTTTCTGCTATGGCCTTCGAGATGATAGGTGTAGTTGGTTCAACTGGACCTCGCTACATGGCAAGACATGTCCATTTGAACCAGGCGAAAATTGAACTGTTGAACCACTCGCGCAGTTGCCAATAGTAACTCCCGGCGTTACCATGAATCATACAGAAACGAACAAGTAGCATTTTATTACGTCTTTTGATGCACGGAAGGTCCTTTATTTAGTGCAGCTAGTTTGATCACTAGTGATTAAGTGTAGGTAGTAACCATGACGTCATTGGGATCATTTTGCGAATTCCTTACTTGTGGCGCATGTTTTCCCGTGCATTTACCTTAATTTCTCGGTAAGTTGGGCACGGTTTTTGATAATGTCGTTTTTGACGTTGTTCATAAATAGAGCTTTCATTTTGACATAAGTTGTTTTTGGCCTTTAGTGTCTCTTTAACGGGCACCGCACATAGTACCCTGTGGTATCAAGCATTTCATAATGAATCTCAATACTGAACATGTCGATATTGAATCCCCAATAAGCCCGAGCTGCGACTCTATAAAAAAGTTTCTTCGTCTCCACAGACGAAGAAACGCAGTTCTGCGATCCAGGACCGATTTGGGAAGACTGTAAGAGAGACAGAGCGCTGAAGGATATTCACAGGATTATCCGGGATGATATAAGGTACGCAGGTTTACTTAACTCAGTGTTCCTTTTTCTGATACCATCCTTGAGCAGTTCATTTCTCTTAATAAAAGTTATTAAAAATGTAATGTAGCGAATACTGGTAGTTATTTGCTCAACGGTGTGTAATTCAATTCATTGTTTATCTGTTTTTCAAAGAAAGAGATGAGCTGTCACAAAAAGCTACTGCAAGCTTCTGGACGAGGGGACCAGAGTTGTAGTTGGGTGGAATCGAAAAGGGGCTAGAACTCAAGCCAAATGTTGCCAAGTTAGCCGTGCCAAAGGAGCCATGCATTATCACCAGATTTGCAGCCAAATAGAACAGACGTGTCATTATGAACAAGGTCTTTACTGTCGATGAATAAATAAAACCATCTTGATTAAATAAATTTGGAAATTTAAAACTGGTCAGTAAATAAGCGCGGCGCCAACTGGAAATTTTTGTCGCCAAATGGGTCGAAAAATAGCCCATTTGACACAAAGTAGCCACCAACGGCAACACTGGAGGTGATAGCCGCTTTAGAATGACAGCATCAGACAGAAGTAACAACAATAAGAAACAGATTGACCAACAAGGTACACAATACTTAATGACAGACTCTACCGGAAGATTGTTGAGCTTTGATATGATACAACGGGAAGCTTTTTTGTCTACATTTTTGCTATAGTTAACGTATACGGATACTCTTTCATGTGCCGGTATATAGTTAATTTGTGAAATACGGTTGCTGAAGCCAATTGAAGCCAGAGAAAGAAATATTCTTTGACAGAAATACATAGATTAGAATGCCTATGTTCGTGTGCTGACAACACCGCTCCGCTACTCTGTGAGTGCTAGCAGCCTTGTCTGAAGACCGTGGTGGCGTCGTTTTAGTTAGCCATTAGGATGTGGCTGCGGTGAGAACTGCAGTTCCCATGGATGAAAGGGCGTTATTTCGGTCGGCCCTGTTGGTTCTGTGATATGCGAGTCGACACATGAAGGTTCGCGAATTGCGAAAAAAAAAAAAAAAAACTTAGCACACCGGTACTATCACTGACGGTAACCCCAAAACTGCCTCCACTACTACGACTATTGCTACAGTCACCTGCACTGCCGTACACTCATTACCGCCACTGTCGTCATAACTGCTGCTGCCCACATTAATTCCCTACCACCTCTGCTATTGCTATCTATGATATACTATCACCACTACAACTATTACCACAATCACCTGTGCTGCTGTACTATTACCTCTACCGAAACTAGTGGAGCGAGTCTCGACACTATTGTTACAATTATTACTGGCCACATTACTCTTTACACTCGCACTGCTGCTAGTACGACTACTACCACCCCTAGCATTACTTCCACGCGTTACTATCCGCTTGATTACCTCATCTACTACCACTACTACTACTACTACTACTACTACTACTACTACTACTACTACTACTACTACTACTTCTACTACTACTATCCTGAGCCCTACTACTTTACGGCGCAGTTTCAGACCGTGCCCTCCTTTTGTGTTCCTATATGAAGTGCCCCTCGTCACACTTTCACTCTCAGTGCTATACAACTACATGCTGTAATTGGGTTGCCAGATGCGACCGAGCTAACAAGCAAATGCTTCCGAATTAGCCCAAAAGAAGCTTAAATATAAATAACTTTCATTCTAGAAAATATTCTTTAATAATGAAAAAAATCGGCAGGTATCATATAGCAATCGATGCTATGCGAAGCACGCGGATGAAAGTTGACTCTGCTTTGAATGCGCTTTCGCCAATGCGTGATTAACTTTACTTAATCGTTGATTCTCCCAATATTTCAACACCTAACTCCTCAAAGCTATCGACAAACGCGCTATTGTTTAACAATATTTGCTAGGAAAATGAAAATAAGCAACAAAAATTGTGACAAGCGACTGCAGAAAATGATGCAAGTAGGTTCGTTAAAAAAACAAGCCCGAATCCGCTTATCCTAAGCGGAACTGATGAGCTGCATAAATGCCAGCAACTCTGGAAAAAGCCCCGAAGTGTTCAAGCAACGCTGGGCTGAGCTGCCTTAGTGCATAAAAAAAATGAAAAAAAAACGCGCAAGAACACGCCACTCGTGCGAGTGGCGTGAACGCGAGATGGGCGTTTCATTTCCATGTGAGCATTTTTTGTAATCCAGGTGCTAGGCATGCCAGCCAATTGCATGAAACTGCTCGTGCACAATGGCGGACATTGGCTGTTTCTTGTACCATAGCCTCCTCTATAACTTTGTGCCCGAGCGGTCGGTCCCTCAGCGCCGTCCCCCGAGCTATTATGGGATGCGAGCGCTCCTGGCGGAGCGCCGAGGCGCAAAACGAGAGAATGGATGGCAGCTATGGAGAAAAAACCGGCTTTGAGTAACTACCGAAAGGGCAAAAATGAAATAAGGAGGGAGGCATTTTACGATAATTCAAGGGGAAGCGCTTTACTGTTTGAAGCGAGATCGGGTTGCCTTAGAACGCGTAGTTATAAAGCAAGATTCAGTAAAGAAGAAGAACAATGCACATGCTGCGGGAAAGATAAGGAAACGGCGGAGCATGTTCTGATTGAATGTGGAGATATCCACCCAGGTGTACTCCTGTATCCGTCAACTGAGCTCGTAATGGTTCTAAATTCTCTAAAGAATTACGCGGAAGTTTTCCTCGCAAGAGCGAGAAAGATGAATCAGCCACTGAAGGCTGCCGTTGACAACGCCGCGCAAATACTACAGAAACGTGACAAACTCAAGTGCTCGACCCCGGGACATCATAAAAAACTTTTGGAGGTTGTGCTCGTGAAGTTTCTCCGCCCACTTTTTCTGAACTTCGCGACGAGTGTGACTGACAAACACGACTTGGCAAAAGATTTTCATGTCAAACCATTGTCTCGAAAAGTGCTCAAGCTTTGAGCGCGAAATCAAATAACAAAGCTCACATTGCATTCTGCATACAGTGCTTGTGTTAAAAATTTGGTGTGTGCGCACTTCTTAACGTATACGCATAATCCAATGTAGACGGTTTCTAGACCGTCATAAACGCAAGCGTGCATAGGCCGCGTCGTCTGCTGTTATTATGGGATCGGTGCGGCATCTGGCGGCGAGCGCCAAAACTATAAGGGACGGATGGCGCGTATGTATTTAGCGCTAATGCGCGGGCACAAAAAAATATAGGAGGCTATGCTTGTACATATGTACAGATGGTGCTGCAACAATTCTTTTTTTTGGTGGCTTGGTGGCGCTAGCCACGGCCCGATCTAAAGGGTACAGCCATATCCATCCATCTATTCATTCATTTTGCAACTCCTTATAACTGCCACTTGTGCTACCGCGCTCTACTCCCTGTCATGCACTAACGCGGCCTGAAGTGAACTCTGCCCACACGCCGCAACGTTCCGCAGCGCCGACTGGAGCGTTCACTGTCCGAGGACGAACGTGCTGTACGCCTACCACGTGACCCGCGAGCTGGTGGAACGCTTCGCGGCGTCCCACCGACGGGACGCCGACGAGACGGCCGAGTGGGAGCAGTTCCAAACGTGGAAGTTCCGTCTCCCCTGGTTCCCCAGCGTCGCCGAGTTCGCGCGGGACGCGTTCGCGGAGGCGTCGCGAACGCTTCTTCCTTCGTCGGTCGTGGCGAAGATGGGACGATTTGTGACGCGATCGTTGGCGTCGCTCGTGGGTGACGACAGATAGGCGTTGTATACTATCGCGCGACCTTGCTGGATGTGTGTCGCTAAGTCTGTGCGGCCACGCTACCAAAAAAGAGGAGTGCGTACAATGTCCTCTTAGTCGCCTGCACCCGTGTTTACTTCTGTACGCGATCCATTAAAAAATCTGGAGCCGAGAACAGACAGAGTCTGTCTTGCACTGCAAGCCCTCCGAGCAGGACCAGTCCCCCGTAAAAATGTTGGTGGGCAATTCAACTTATAATAACAAGAGCTAATCAAGACGAACTTGGTAATAGAACACAGCATAGCCAACACTATAGCAATTATTATAGCACTACTAGCCAACATTAATAATTGCTGGAGTTTAATGTCTCGTATCTACGATGCGATTATGAGGGACACCTCGGTAGAGGCCTCCGGAAGTTCAGGCTTCCCGTGTTTCCTTGACGTGCGTCCAAACTCAAGCACACCGGCCTCAAGCATTTTTGCCTCCGTCGAAAATGTGGCGGTCGCGGCCGGAATTCGATCCCGTGACCTTTGGGCTAATAGAAAACATTAGCCAGCAATAACGAGTGCTGGTGTGGGTACATGGTCAAATTTCGCCGTATTGTGAAATTTTGTCACGGCGGAATTAGACAATGTGCGTAACACAAACCCTGCTATACCGTGCAAGTATAGATAGGGTACCTGGTATGCCTTGCAAGTATATATAGGGTACCTGGTATACCTTGCAAGTATAGATAGGGTACCTGGTATACCTTGCAAGTACAGATAGGGTACCTGGTAAACCTTGCAAGTATAGATAGGGTACCTGGTATACCTTGCAAGTATAGATCGGGTACCTGGTATACCTTGCAAGTATAGATAGGGTACCTGGTACACCTTGCAAGTATAGATAGGGTATGTTGTAGTGACGTGATCTGAATGTCGCGGGATCGAATGCCGGCGGAGGCGGCTCCATTTTTGATAGAGGTGGAATGCTGGAGGCCCGTGTACTGTGCAATGCCAGGGAACGTGAAGGAACACCAGGGTGGTCGAAATTTCCGGAGCCCTCCACTGCGGCGTCCCTCATAATCCTACCGTGGATGTGGTGCGTAAAACACCAGGTAATAATAATAATGATAATAATAATAAATAATAATAATAATAATAATAATAAATTATTATTAGCACAGCAAGCGTGTTGATGAACCCGCTTGCTGTGCTCCAACAAGAGTTCGAGACGAGTAGCAGCATTAAATACTTCAGTGAATTAACATGAACGTAAGTTTAAGTCGACCCATGCGTTGTTTCGCACGCTACTCGTGGTTCACTTTAGTGGGAGATTGTGTCATTTTTTAATTGTTTGTTATCGTTGGTAGACGCTAAATGAAGTCGGATTCCGGAAGACAAAGTAAATTGGAGATTGCTGGGAGAGGCTTTTGTCCCACAGTGAACATGAAATAGTTGTAATAAGAACTTTTTGCAGGCTAGTGATGTCTGCGCTCTTTACCATTTTTTTTTCTTCTTCATTCGTGCTTTTGCAGTACGCTACCCGTTCAATTAACTCTAATTAGGTTAACGACGGTGAACTCTGGGGGGAAGGGGAGAGTCCGTGTAGAAACGACTCTAGCGAGGGCGATCGGACACATGCTTACGACTAATAAGTTAACGAGCTTCACTTTGAGTGATCTAACGAAACGGCAGTAGGTGGCAAACGACTTTCGTCACATGCTGAACTTTGAGGGAAGGGAGAAACGGTATCGAGATACGCCCTGGATACGCAGGCTTGTTTCTTCCATACACCTTCACAGAGCAGGCATACGTGCGCGCGCAACTTCAAATATACAAGTCTGCAAATCTGCGAATTTCCTAGTTTTCATCCGCACTGTGGACAACTTTCACGTGACGTCATGGACGCAGCTTCTGAGCGTACGTGTACGCCAAGATGGCAGATTTCATGAAGTTAAAGCAACACAAACACGTTGCAATTAACCTGCTTTAATTTTTTTTATTTCTTTGCCTTACGTTTCGCATGTGCAGGTTACGTTAAAGGGGCCCTGAAACACTTTTTTGAGTAGCCATAGAATCAATTCACTGGAAAAGTGTATTACCTCACCAACTCACTGTCGCAAAAATTTAAAGAATCCGCCCAGTACGAGCGGAGTTACGAAGATTTGTCACACGCTGCAATCACATTTTCTCTCTCGTCCCGACGCTGGAAGCGCTGGAAGCAAAGCAGGGAGGGATGAGAAAGGCAAACAAAAAAGTCACTTGCGCCTCGTGACCTTCAGCATTTTTGTTCTATTCGAATACGAGGCTTTTCAGTGCGATATTGCTCGTACGCGTGGACTCGCGGCGAGCTCTGTAACAACCGAGCGCGCCATGTTCAAATAGGCGTACTGGGCTTATTTTCTGCGATTTATCGAGAGAAGATAAAGCAATTTTTAGCCGATTTTGACATTTTTTTGCGAATTCCAGGCCGCGTGCTGCGCTAATAATTGGCTCGCGTGTTGTCGGGAGCCGCTACTACTGATCGGCAGCGTTTTCTGGCCATGCTCAAAAAGTGTTGCAGGGCCCCAGCAATCCGGCATAACGTACTTCGTGTTGCCCCATCCCCTCCCATGCTGATGCTACATCACAGCAGTCGCAGTGTCACCAATGCAAGCCAACTGTGCTTCTCCCAGATAGCGCGTTGAAACTGCATTCGTCTTGTGTAGGGCTGTGGCGAAACGAAAAAGATTTCCCTCTGACACCGCTCGCTGGCGAACAATATACGAGGCATGACAAACCGTTAAAGCGCGGATAAAACTTTATTCTTTGAAAAAAAAAAACGAGTAAAACACCGACGTGCGACCGTTTTATATCAAGCACATGAAAGTACGTTAGCCGTCACAATTTAAGATCACAGAGTTGGCGCAGTGGGTGCGCGTAAACTCGAACGCGGGCGGTTGAAGGTTGGCGACCGTAGCAGAAGAACTGCAAAGCAGTACCGTCTAGTGCTGCTTCTGGATGGGCACACCGTGGACGCAGCGACGCGCGCAGCCGACCAGGCAGCACAGGTGGTTGGCGCTCTCGCACTCGTTGCTGTGACGACACTGGTCAACCTCGTGCTTGTAAGGAGGCAGGCAGGGGGCGTTGATGCGGGGGCACGTGAGCTCTGCAGAGAGAAACGCAAAGTTCAGTGTAGCAGTTGTTTCACTCTACGATCTAGAGTCACTGTTTAGGTGAGAAGCCCTGAACTAGACGGGAGGCTTGTAAAGTAGTGACAAGTGTTGCAGTTTACTCGCGCAAGAGACCACAAGCAGGAGGCTACTGGCTCTGAAAACTAGTAGATGCAGCGTGCTATCGCATATCTGCCGTAAAAAGGCGAGAGCTCCGACGGCAACGTGCTACAGTAGGACAAGTGGCGAGGAAAAAAAAAGACTTGTTTCTATTCTGTTCTACAAGTTGTTAGGGCGAAGCATGAATCTTCAGTACACTAATAGGCACGTGGTGCGTCTATCGCGTTGTGTCTAAAGTGTAGATATATGGCCACAGCAATATAGAAAAATAGACAGCACATTCTGGATCTCACACTGCGCATGCCTGATCTTTCCTACATGTGCATTTAATTAATGCAAAAAAGTACATAGCCAATGCCATGAATAAAAGATTGCGTGCATGTGTGACTGAAGATAAACCAGACGAGTCACAAAGTCTTACCTGGATTTGCCTCTGCCTCGCAGCTGTGGTGCGTGAAGCACTTCTGCACGCAGTAGTGAAGCCTGCGCTGGCACCTGCCGCACTGGCCCTGGCGAAGGTCGTCATCCTCCATAAAGCCTTTTTGGTAGCGGTGGTAGTAGTAATCCTCCACGTCCCTGTGGCGTTGAGGCACGAACTCGTGAGGACCATGCTGCGTGATCGGGCTGAAGTAGGCGTCGGGCGTGACCGGGGGCCTAGTGGTAGTCACCGGACTAGCAGGTCGTGGAGGCGGAAGGGTTTGTTGGAGCGCGGCGTTTTTCGCTGGAGTTTCTTCCGCTCCCTGTACTACTGTGGTAGTTGGCAGAGTTATCTCTGGCGGGGGTGTGGTGGGGCTTGCACTAGTGTGCAGTCGACGCACACCGGCAGTGACCGCTGGCGAAGTCGTGCCTACCGTCGAAGACTCGACGTCCACTCTGGGTGGAATAGAGTTCTTTTCATCTACCGGTGCTCGGGTAGAAGCCTCAGTGGTGCGATTCTTCGATACGCCGTCGATGAGAGTGCTCGTGGTAGGCGGAGAGTTGGTGGTAGTCTCGAGACGACCAGACAACCCGGCGACTTTCGGGACAGCGGGCAAAGTCGTGGTGCCCTGCGTAGTCGTGATGTCTTGAGACACGTTTCGGGGGACTACTTCAACCGGGGAAGTTGTAAGCTTAGACGGCTGCATCGTGATCCCAGGAAGTGTAGAAGAGTCAGTCTTCGGCGACGCTTTGTCCGAAGGCGTGGTCCTTACTGGTCGCGTAGCTGTGGTCTCAGTTACGCTGGTGGTCGTCTGCAGGTGGACTGGAGGACTACCGGTTGCAACGTTGGCGAACGAGTGGCCAGTAGTGGTCTCGATGACTTGGTTGGCTCCAGCTGGTGGTGTGGAAAGATTCACGACAGCACCGGAATGCTCCGGAGGCGGAACGACGGTTTCTGCGACCGCCTGGCGTAGAACTATGTCCGTGGCTGCGGGAGCCGCGCCAGTCGAAGATGATGTGGTACCGCTTGTCGCACTTACTGCAGCGGACGTCACACTTCCCTTAGTGATGTCTGTTTCTGTGCGAGGCTCTGCAGCGTGTCGAGTAGTAGTAGCGCCTATTGGGCTCGTGGTCGTCCGGAGAGTTGACTCAGCCAGCCCAGGACGAACTCCTGGTGTGGATGCTTCAGCGATCTTACCGAGCGTCGGTGGTGATCGGGTGGTTGAAGCCGTAGCGATGCCGACGGTTTGCAGTACTCGAGACGAGGTTGCGAGAGGAGCGCCGTTCTGCAATGCCTTGTTATCACGGTTCCCGTGAACTCCCGGCTCGACGGACGTCGGCACAGTTGTCCGCTCAGCTTCTCCAGATGTGGGGGTCTTAGAAGTCGTGTCGACCCTAGAGCCAGGACGATTTTCGGTCGCTACCGGCGGCGTGGTACCACGAGCCCCAGCGTTCGGCGAACCCTTCGTGAACATACTCCCGAAAAATGGGTGGGTGGGGTGGAACTCTGAGAGGTCAATAGTCTGTCTATTGGCGACCGTTGGGTTAACTACATGAGGCAGGTGCGTCGCCATTGGTTGCTGCTGGCCCAAAGCGGACCAGAAAGGTTGCGCTGCGTTCCCGTCGTGTTCGGAGGAAGTAAGATGAACCTTGTGCCACTGGGGGTAATTGCTTTGGTCGTACGTCGCGTAGTCGTAATCGCCCAGCACCGAACCCGTGTCACCCGGCCTAGGATGGGGGAAGACGCCGGAGTTACCGCCGTGGCCATCATCCCTGTGCAAGTTCGAGGAAAAGCCGCCGTTGAATTCGAGGTGCGTCTGGGCCGGGGAACTGTCAAAGTTCAGGAAAGTTCTTCCGTGGTTGGACGATGCTGCGGCGGGATCGACGTTCTCTGCATGCTCCGTTTGCGGGGCGCGGCCGCAGATGATGGAATCCGAGAGGAGTAGCGCTAGTAAAAATACGGATAAAATTGACGCGCCCATCTCCGCTACCCGCTCCGCAACAGACACGCGTACGCGATATACGTTCACTAATCCAGGATGGCTGAGCGATGAGGATATATACACGCCACTTTTAGAGGCGAGGCGGAAAGGGGGCGTTTTTGCTGATTTTACCTTATCTCTAGTGGTCTTTTTTTTCTGCTGCTGTTACGACAGACACTAGCAGTACTTGTGTCCTAAGATGAGAAGCGATAAGTATGGTACGACTGCGCTATAATCATTCTTTCTTCAATGTTGCACATTGACGTCACTAGCATCCACCATTTGTTTTTTTTTCTTTTTTTGCTTTTTTGTTACAGTCAAGCTGTATATGGGGACCCCGTGCCGTCGGCAATGTACGCATCATCACTCTAAACAAAGGTCACGTGACCAGGGTGTAGAGGACGTGGTTTGATGAGGGGGAAAGGGCTGGGAGTCACGTGATGAAACCTACGGCAGACGCGCGATTCAAACGGGATCGAGAAGGGTCACGTGATGGAGCCTATATACGTAATGCTGAGAAGAGTCAGTGTAACGAAAAGGGGATCACATGTATGATAGATTATGAAGGGTGCGCGTGAAGTGCGATAGATTCGTACACTCGGGATACGATAAGAGACTTGAACGGACCGAATGAAACTACAAACAGAACAAGAAGGGAAATCTGGGCTAGTTGCTGATAGTTCATTTTCGATAACTCACAGCGCAAGAAGGACGCAGACGAAGTGTGACAACACAGCGCTCGTGTCGTCCTATACTTCGTCTGCGTCCTTCTTGCGCTGTGAGTTATCGAAAAAGAAACTACAAACCGCTTCGCACGTCCGACGCCTTTCATGGCGTGGAGCTGGTTGTACTTTTGCAGCACTAGCCACACTGGCTGGACCAAAGCTGTTTCGCGTGCAAGAGTCGTGCTGCGCATGCGCGAGGAGTGGCTGCGCGCGCCTTGCCGGTCTGCGCATGCGCCACTAACAATAGGAGGACAACAACAACAACAACAACAACAACAACAACAATTCCAGAAGAGCGACGAGCCGTGGCAGACTCATTCGGATCGTATACACCTCGGACTCGTGCAGCTTGATCTACGCTGCTCTCTTTGGTCGCGTCTGCCGCGGCGATACATACACAAAGCGGGGTTTTTGCCATTATAACATGGCCACAGAGACGGAAAGCGAAATTGCTGCTCAGCGGCGCAGAAGAGCGGATCAGCTTAACTCATCGTATCCAGAACTAGTTGCCTTGTATAACTCATCAGACCCAGAAGTATATAGGTGCCAGGCGGTTGAACTTAAGAAGAGCGACCGGAAGAAGGCTGAACTTGCCGCGGAGACATAGGAGTAAAGGTAAGAACGTCTTGCTAGGCGGCGTCGCCAGGAGGCCGATTGACTGACTATACTATGGTCCCTTGAATATTCTAGTACTCGTACCTTCGAGACGGACTTCGTAAACAATCCGTTTGGATATGTGTGTGATGTGTACGAGAGACTGTGGCACATGAAACACTTGACGCCCGTAATTAATGTCATGCGTGAAACGCTGAGCTTAGCGGTGCCCCCTTAGCTCACGCTACGCATATCCTGGCATACCTGAGCTAAGCCACTGCAACTGTGTGTGTGTGTGTGTGTGTGTGTGTGTGTGTGTGTGTGTGTGTGTGTGTGTGTGTGTGTGTGTGTGTGTGTGTGTTGATGCTTCTCTCTTTTTGTAATTTACAGTGACTTATTCGCCCCAAATGTAGGTGGCAGAGGGTGCACGGTACAGATGCCCTCGGCATCAGCACCTGATCCTCCGGATAAATCTACTTGATTGAGCTTGTCTTGGTACATTATTCAAAAAATGCACATTAATCTTTTTTTCTGTTTAGGGCAGATTCTCCTTTCCGCGAAATCAATCAGCAGAACTAGCGTGTACAAAGAGTGGTCGAAACACGAACAAAATTGGCTCGAATTACTTTACGCAAGTAGCACGTGAGGCAGTGATTTTGTGAAACGTTATATCGCTAATTATACTCGTAGTCCACATGACGAGTATATAGATTTGAGTGTGCTATTTCTTGCACTTGCGATAAAAAACTATGGCTTGTGCGCTCATCTTATCTGGCTGGTCGCTATCGGCATAAAAATCAGCGCAGCTTGCGCAAAATCGCGCAAAGCTGGGTCATAGCAGGCTTTTTTTCAACTTTCGAGCAGTGATACAGCAACCCCTCGTATTATGAAACGCTCCTTGACTTAAACTTGACCTCTCATCGCCTTCGATGCAGAACAAAAGCGTTTCGAACGCACTGGTGGCCACGAGTAGAGTTCAAGTCAAAGAGCGTTTTCACGCGGCTGCAAGAAGTGTTCACGCGATCTCTCTTGTAACCCGATTTGCGGCTACTAGCTTATCGATCGGTATCGAACGGATATAGATTAACCATGACGTAGTAGCAACGAATCAACACGGTTCCAGTAGCCTAATTAGATTAACGTAATTATACTAATAAAGCTAGCTGGCTAATTGGTGATTCAGATAACTAACGAATTAAGCTATTGTGTATGTGCTTAATTAACCACATGATTGATAAGTGCTCGTTACTTGATTATATTTATTACTAATTAGTCTTAATTGGATTTGGTTCGTTAGGATTTGTCGAGCGCGACCTCTCTTGATAGCGAGACTATTAATTCAAGCTGACTTAATTAGATACAATTAGGTACTTGCCGAATTAGGTTATTTATGCTTAGCTACCAGGTGTTACCATACTCGACTGCGCTTTATTTGGGCTTGGCTGTAATTACCTTGCCTTAGCGCGGCTCATATAAGCTTAGCTTGGCTGTGACGTCGGCGTCTGTACCCCCGAGCAACAGCCCAGAAAGGAGGAGATCCTTCTTTCTGTTGAAAAGATGTATACACCGCACTAATCAGTGCACGTGTTTTGGGAGCGAAGCAGAAGACGAAGAAAAGGTTGAAGGGAGTGCTTGCCTGTTGTGGATGATGATAACTTTGGGTCACGACAATTTACGCCGAGCCCGAACAGCTTCGCTGTAAAAAGTTGTACAAACAAAACAAAATGGAACAAGAAAGTGATAAATACTTTATTACATTTTAACGTACGTCTGTTTACGTTTTAATGTGATTAATCTTATTATAATTCCACCATACATGCACATGCTTTTTAAAAGTTATACAAACGTAGCGTTGTTACAACTCAGAAGCGTGCTTTTCCCCATAATGACCCTTATAATGGAGAAGCCCGCTTACAGGTTCACAGAGGCAAATTTGCATTACAGGTGCCGTAAATCGTCACTACGTATCGAGAAAAGTTCACGTAGTTTAGTCCTCATTCTTCAGTTTAACTCACACTTTCTTTAGTTGTATGATTTGTCAGAAAAGCCTCAAGCAATCACCGTCACAACCGCATCCATCGATAATTAATTGCATCTTGGTTACCCTCGGAGTAGTAGTTAAACTGGCTTTTACACAGACTTTGCTTGACTGATTTGTCAGCAGTTGAAGTAACAGTTCACCGCGGTAAACAGCAGCGCTAAGCGTCAATTATGCTTAGTTTAGCGTGCTAAACAAGCAAATGTTTTTGATCCCCAAATTAGAGGATTGAAGTGGAGGATGCGCCATTGTTTGATGACATACTGTTATGATAAAAGGTGTTTTACTGGGGAGAATTTGTTAGTATAAATATGAGCATATAAATTAAATTTATTTGCTTGCGTTGTCCCGTAGTCTTATTGTTGCTTATGATTATGACAACACAGGGCCAGGATGGGCCGAATACATCATCCACTCATGGAAATGAACTTATCTGTCCTACCTCTTTGCCCGACAAGTGAAATTACTTAAGTGCTTTTCACTATAATACTTTAAGTTTTACCGCAAGTTATGCGAATCGATCGATATTTAAGATTGACCGATATGAAACCGATGACTATATAGATTTCAGCAGTGCCGCGTACTCCGCTTATTTGATGTCCACATAAACATGTGGGACATATTTATGTGGTTTGTAACTTGTAAATAAATCTTGAATATATTTCGTCATTTGCATCAGCTTAAAGCAGTTATTACGGGAGCAGGAAATTCGGAACCTAATGCAAAGTTGGAATCTGAAAGCGAAACCGGAACAGAAAGTAAGTATCATCAAAGAAAAAAACTTTGTCAACAACTCATTAGCCCAATGCTACAAACGAAGTCCATGAACAGTTATCAGCAACACAGCTTCGAAGTTGGAGATAAGTCCGTTTTGATCCGGGACTCGAACACTGGACCAACGGCTTACCGCCGAAAGACCACCCTGCTCGACAGGCTTCACATGTATCGTATCAATGTAATAACAATTCTGACTCCTAACAGCTTTGCCTCAACGTCAACTATGTCTTCTAGTTACGTTCACTTTTTGGGCCTTCTTTCTGTTTCGAATGGGATAAACCAGGAATAAACGTTCCAAGACTAGTTTTTAGGGCGCTCACTAGAGGGCTAGTTTCGACGTCATGGATACCGAGACGCCGCTTTGAAAACAAGTGTGCGCCCGTGAGCGCTGCTTGCGCGATGAGGCGCTTTTCTCTTAAATGTATAAGTTGTAGTCAAAGATGACTCGCCCACAAGTCCCTAGATGCATTTCTCACTGCGTAGGACTCAAATTACTTCGCCCCGGCGTCCGATAGTTATGGAGGACGGCTAGCTCGACAAATTCCCCTGCCCTCCCACCGCTTCCTCCAGTTCGCCTCCTCTGAGTTTCGTTTATGCTTGGCATTTACCGCTCGCCGTAGGCTGTTGACTTCGGCGGCATTTTAGCCCGCGTTTTCTAAGTTTTCAGCATGACGTTTAAGTGGGACGACTTCGCCAAGGAGTACTACTGGGTAAGCGAAGCGCATTGGGTATTCGCACCCCGACTTTCGGCACGACTGGTGCACGGCACTCGCACATCGTAATGTAGCTCTTTCGACATCAGTGCAATTGTTTAACCGCCCGACGATTCACTCACGAAATGGCGAAATGCGTTCTTACACAGAGGGCGTGTTTCTGAAAGCGTTTCTTGAACGAGGTAATCCTACTTCGCGGAGTCTTAAATATCAAAGTGTAGGCACTGTAGTCACGCGCGGCCCAGTATAGCGCGCTAGTCTGACCGGCTGCGCTTGGTAAGGGAATCGTGCACGGAAGGCTAGTTGCGTGCAGTAAAACACACCCGCGTCGGTTATGCTGTACCTAAATGCAGGTTGAGTCTCGTGGTCGACCCTGATTTGTACCTCTGGCACGCAACTCGAACGTCATGCCCACTCTCTGAACGTCTCACGCGGAGCTACACATGAGTCGTGGTATATGAGGTCTTATCAGATACGGTTTTGTCACTTGAAGTGTTGTTAGCTGTCACCTTTGAACAGCGAAAGTATGAAATATGCATGCAGTTTCTCTCTCTCTCTCTCCTTCCTTTCTTTTCTTCTCCTAGGTAATTCTTCTAGCGATATTTGCTGTAATGGCACTAGCTGCCATAGCAATTTGGGCAATACTACGATGCAGGTAGGTGAACATTTGCACGGATGTTCTACGCTGTGGTATCGGCTAAACATCAGGACTTTCGGTCTTTTATCAATACAGAGAAAACTTATCAGATTGCCAGCTTTGTGAATCTAAGTGATTGTTCTCCAGTATACTGCAGTTTTTGTTGACTGAATTTCTGCGCTAATATCATTTAAAGCACGGTTAGATAAGGCAAGTGGGTGATTTGTTGTTTTGGAGAACCTGCATCCCTTGATCAGCACTTTATGCTCACTTGTTTTAACATGCTTGCTATGTTTATAAGAAAAAAATCGTTGAGGACGTTATGCAATAACTGTACTTCTCTGAAAATGTACTGTTCTGGTATGTAGGTATCCTCGACACGAGTACCTGGCTCTCGACAACGAAAGCAGCTTCATCTCTGATCGACTAGAACTAAGCCGGAAACTACGTGGTGATATTGATCGCAGTAAGTGCTTACCATTAAAGAGCCTGTAGTAAGAAAGCGACTTTTGTGGAACTAGGATAATTTAGTAATTTGCTTTCATAAGTAATTGCCAAGTTATCCTGTTTGCGATGCACATTGTATAATAGATAAAGAATTGCTTCAACAGGGTGTGTTGCTGGAGCCGTGATTTCAACCAGTGGCCCTGAATTCTTTAAGGTGATAAGTTGCTGCTTTGAAGAGACGACTTGCTGAAGTATTGGCTCCATTGACACATCACTTCCAAGCATTCATCTCTTCTAGCCTCCTTCCTTTCATGAGTTTGGCCACCTTTGAAACTTGTAGCCATCTGATATTGTCCTACTTTCACGCTTCTCCATCTTCACTGATCTGTAAATGGTGCTCACGTTTTGAGAAACAATCCGAATCTCAAATTCCTTGTTGGACATGCGAGTTTGCCATCCCTTGAAAACAGTAGATTCGTTTCTGCCCTTCACGAGCTGCGGTACTTGGAAAGTCTGCACCCTGAAATGTTAAATTGATTGAATGATTGAATTTGTACTTTTCCAGATGAAGCCCTGATCAATTGCCAGTACTACCTTCGGGGCTCAACAAGGTACTTCCTTCGTTACCAGCTTTGCAACATAGGTGAGCTCTCAAGTTTAGTCATCGTAGCAAGATACATATGCCCCTCTTTATGGGCCACATTGTTCAGTCAGAGTGAGAAAAGGGATACGTTGTGATAGAATATCGTGCCGAACAAAAACAGACTAACATTGTACACCCAACACACACTGCGGTGTGTTCCGAATGACAGTTGTAACCCCAGTGAACTCAGCATCTGTCCTACCACTTGTGTTTGCTTGATTTCCATTATGGGTGGTATTTGCTTTGCAGTGTGTTACAGCTAAGGTACCAAATTTCAAGCTGAAAACATTCTTGGAACCTCAACAGCTACAAGGATGTAAATAAGGAATATGCAACATTTAAAGGAGCTTGTGCATTTGCGGGGAAGGTGCAGAATATGTATTGTTATGAAAAATTGGTGGTATGGGGGGGGGGGTTGTAAGGGTTGACATTTGCAGTAGTTGCAAGTTCTTAGTCACAAACAGAAGGGGAAGCCCCGCTGCGGTGGTCTAGTGGCTAAGGTACTCGGCTGCTGATCCGCAGGTCGCGGGTTCAAATCCCGGCTGCGGTGGCTGCATTTCCGATGGATGCGGAAATGTTGTAGGCCCGTGTGCTCAGATTTGGGTGCATGTTAAAGAACCCCAGGTGGTCGAAATTTCCGGAGTCCTCCACTACAGCGTCTCTCATAATCATATAGTGGTTTTGGGACATTAAACCCCACATATCAATCAATCAACAGAAGGGGAATGAATTGAGGTGCCCCTGTCTTCTTAGACATAATCATTTGAAGCCAACGTATGGTGAGGCACAGGTGGTTTTATTCATGGTTTTCGATCAGAATGCAGTAACTATAGTATAGAGGGGAAAATGAAAATTGACGAAGAAACAAATTGCTTGCTGAAACATTCACGTTATACGAGCGTAGTTCGACGAGCTGAGCTTAGGCACCAGTTGTTTCTTCAATAAGCACAGAATACGCAATACAGCCAGCGTTATAGACCACACGGCACTCGACAAATGGCATTTATTGTAAAAAGGAAGTCTGGTGCTGCTGCCCCGCAGGCAGCCGCATGGACAGGCACTGGTTTGTGGTGCGGGACAGCGCGACGCGCACCGAGCGCCTGCTGACAGTGACGGCGCTTCCGGACGCATGTCCGCTGCGCCACTCACCCTGTCAAGTTCGGCCGGGCTTGCAGGAGATCTTCCTTGACCTCCAGCACCCTTATGTACACCCGGTGCTCGACATCGACATCAAGGTACTTCGGCCACGTAATTGGACAGAAACAATGGTCATTTCCCACTGAAGTAGTGAAATATGATTCTAATGCTGTGGTAGTAGGGTTATGTTTTTACCATTACGCTGTAGGCTATATTAGCAACTGAGACGACGGACGATGTCATAGTGGGAGAAGAAGAATGCAGAACAGCCAGTGTGCTGCACTTTGGTAGAAAGACTGTGGATGATTTAGTGAAGGAAAGAACGAGAGCGCGGCTTGGAGAGTGTCTCTTTAGCGTAACGTAAATCTGCACGTGATTGACAGCTCCACTCTGTTTGTCCACTCTGTTTGTCCGATGCCATAAAATCTGGCACACAGCTGCACTGTGTTTGACTGCAGGCTTTAGTTTGTACGTATCACTCTAGAAAATGATCGCTCATTTTTCACTGTATTGGTCAAGTGATTGCCAACAGACATGAAAGCAACGTGTCCTAGCGATTTTAACTTGGACCCGACTTTGAAGACCTTTCAACTCGCAGGTCTTGGCTGAGCGGCCGCACGTGGTGGTGGTGTCTCCGCTAAACGACGTTGGGTCACTCAAAGATCTCATATACCATGTGAGTGCACTTTCGCTCATTTCCGATTGTTGGGAATGGTCTAAGAAAAATGTTGGCGAACAGCTCATGTGTCTAAGTCTACGGGGCACATATGGAAGTGCGGTTAGAGTGTTATATAAACTGGATGAATAGTTGATTTATTGAGCACAAAGTTGAATGTACTGTAGAAAGCTGTCAGGCCCTCCCATGATGCAAGGTGGAGAGAAGGGTGGTGTCAGTGGTTTTGCTTCATTCAAAGTAGCACTGCTGCCTCATTTGCATATGGCTTAATTCAATTGTGGTTCAGGATCGTTCATTAGTCTAAGCTGATAGAGTGTTCCGCTTTAGCATCACTTAGATTTTATGCTGGTGTCAGACGGGCACTTTTAATCGTGATGATGGCTAATCAGGAATAGGCTCCATGCAGATCAGTTGCCACTACACTGTCATTTTTAATCACAATAACCCATAATCGGGATTAAGATGATTACGATCTGCGCGTCACGATCTGGCTCCCAGACCATGATTTGGCTGATTGCTCAAAACTTGATCTGGATTAGTCTAGACCATGTAGCAGCAACCATTTATGAGTATAATTAAGAAATCCAGTTCGGCTCGGCTGTGCAAAAAGCCCTACGTGACACCAGTACAAGTGAAGATTGCAGTGACATTCTTTAATTACAAGAAATCTCTTTAGGAACGTGAGAGCAGAAATAAGGTGCAAACGAGACAAAGGCATGAAGAGACATGGATGAGCAATTAGGCATTCGTCCTTGTCTCCTCTTGTGTTCATCTCGCTTGCGCCTTATTCCTTTCATAAAACATGCACCAACTAGCCCGATAGAAAGTTCTACTTGAACATGAGCCGAGCTTTGAGTATTGCCTTATGCATGATGCAAGAGCACTTGTAAGAGCGCACCATGCAAGAGCACCAAAAACAGCGCCACGTAGGCTGTGGACTAGGCTGTGAGCGGTTACTTGTTCCTTTACCTGCCCGCAGAGCAAGTACAACGAGGACTGGCAAGAGAAGTACCGTCCGCAAGGGACGGGTCTCCCTCAAGACCAGGTGCAGCGACTGGCCAAGCAGATAGTTGAGGGCCTGCTCTTCCTTCACGAGAAGGACTTCCCGGCATTCTACAACTTACACCTGGGCAACGTCATCCTCCAAAATGGCGTGGCCAGGTGCGCACTACCACTCCATCTGCTCTTTTCTTTTAAACAGCGCAGCTGCTTAAGCTCAGAAAAACTTCGTTAGTCGCAAGCAGACATGATGGATGGCCTCTTTAAAGCTTAGTGCATGCAATACAATAACTCGACCGGCACATGCTCTTTTTATCTTCTGCTTTTGCTTCGAGAACACCTGCGCCGATTTTTCTGACGTGAGGTGCAGTGACTGGTATGGGCGAGGGAACGAGTGTTGAGAGAAACGGAGCTTTTGAGGAAGGAAGGGAAGTGGAAAGGAAGAGAAATATATAAAACAAAATAAAAATTTTTTGCCGAGGCTGGATCGAACCCGGGTACCCACGGTTCGAAGGCGAGAGTCGTAACCACTCAACTGCCATTTGATTTCGTTGCTGTAGGGGAGAGAATGGTAAAAGGATAGAGAGAAAGACAAAGAAAGAGGAAGGCAAAGTGACAACAAAGGTAAAGGAAACTATGTATAGTATAGTGCAGCAAGGGGTGAAAAAGGGAAGTGGGGAGGAGAGAAAAAGAAGGCCACCAGCTTTGTAGTTTCAGCAGTCTTCGCACCACGGGGCTGCCCCCACCACACGCTTATTTTTCTTTCCTTTTTTTTTTACATAGTGAAGCTGTTATGAGATGGCAACAACTGATTTTTATGGCATGGTTGTCCACCATTGTCGCTAGTATCCGCAACTGCTGTCACGCACTGCAATAGAAGTAACATCGAGGATTGAGTGGGACTTGAACCCAGGCACTCCTGTGTAGCAGTTGAGTATTCTGCCTCAGAGCCACACCAGTGCTTGAAACTTCTTCACGAAAATGACCTTTCGCAGGCACCACGTCGGGCAGGAAATCGTGCTAACAGGTGCAACATAGCGTGGCGGAAGAGTAGAATAACGGCGAAGTGTCACATCTTGTAAAGTATTTAAAGAATGGGTGGTTTAAAGCTTCCCTCATGTCGCCAAGATCTCGGCCATATGTCTCGGTCGTCAGCTACAGCATCGGAAAAGTAGACATAATGCCTTATTATGGCATAGTGGATAGCTCTTAACTGTACTTGTAGTAGTCAACCCCAAGAGAATTTTTGAGGCGTTCTAGAACGGCCTCTCCTCTAGCTTTCACTGTGACTGTGCTGTGCATTGCGTGCAGACCAGGCATTTTTTTACTACATACCGTATTTACGCGATTGTAGGTCAACCCGCCTAATCTAAATTCGAAGTCTGAAGCTGGGGGTCACCCGCTGCGATGGATCAGTGGCGAAGGTGCCCGGCAGCTGGCCTGTAGGTGGCGGGTTCGATCCTGGCCATGGGGGTCGCATTTTGATAGTTGAAATGGAAGATGGGGGCTCATGTACTGTGCAATGTCAGTTTACGTTAAAGAACACCAGATGCTCGAAATCCCTCTACTATGCCATCCCTCATAATCATATGGTGGTTTTGGGGTGCACAACCCTAGATATTATTATTATTATTATTATTATTATTATTATTATTATTATTATTATTATTATTATTATTATTATTATTATTATTATTATTATTATTATTATTATCAATATTATTATTGTTGTTGTTGTTGTTATCAATATTATTATTATTGTTGTTGTTGTTATTGTTATTGAAGTTGAGTTGACTACCAATAAAAAACAAAATTAAGGCTTTCTTTTTCTGAGCGATTTTAAGGGGGGTTGACCTACATTCGAGTCAACTTACAGTCGTGTAAATATGGTATGCATAATTATGGTAGGTTACCCTGTAACAGAAAATGTGCAACGATTATATGCACAGTGCACTTTGGAGATAACAAGTATTCGCTTTATATGCAAGGAACATGTGGCGAGTCACATCAGGCAATGTTATACAACATTATAAATATGTACCTTTACTTACAGAGCGGCCCTGTAAAGTAGTAAAAGATACAGAAACAGAACTCTTCGTTAGTGTGGTTTTTGTCCCTGTGCTTGCTTGACCTTGCAGCGCTGCTCTTTAGGTACAGGTATGTTATACTAACTAGCCTCAATGCAGTTCAAACTAAAAAAATTTTCAATAGCCAGCTCGATGTTGTATGCAAACTTGAAAATTCTGGAATAATGGTTAAGCATTATGTGTTGGTTGCAACAACAAAATGTATCTGTGCTGACCAACAACCACGCTATCCATCTTTTACCGCTCATTCATCACGGTGGTGTAGTCGTTACGGTGCTCGGCAGCTGACCCGAAGGTGACGGGTTCAATCCAGTCGTGGCGGTTTCATTTTGACGGAGACGGAATGCTAAGAGGCCTTTGTACTGGACAATGTCGGTGCACGTTGAAGAACACCGGATGGTGAAAATATCCAGAGTCCTCCACCACAGCATCCCTCATAACCATACTGCAGTATTGCGGTGTGAAGCACCAGATAAAATAACTCCGCGGCAGTGTTCTAGTGGCTAAGGTACTCGGCTGCTTATCTGCAGGTCACGGAGTCGAATCCCGGCTGCGGCAGCTGCATTTTCGAAGAAAGCAAAAATGCTGTAGGCCCGTGTGCTCAGATTTGGGTGTACGTTAAAGAAAGAACCCCAGGTAGTCTAAATTTCCAGAGCCCTCCACTACGACATCTCTCAATCATACGGTGGTTTCGGGACGTTAAACCCCACATATCAATCAATCCACACCAGATATTGTATCTTTACCACCACGCACATGTGCGTACCGCCACTCAGCTAGAACAACAGAACTACATAAACTTGCGGGCATGACACAGCTTATAGGTTGTATATACGAGCATATGGAAGAAGTTGGGGGGGGGGGGGTGTAGCAGGGTGGTGGTTGGTGAGCAAAGTAACGTTTTGCTGTTGCAAAGGTGTCCAACACTTGCATATCATGTGACAACCTGCGGGTGAGCTTGTGTCATCATTATCATCAGTCTGACTACGTCCACTGCAGGACAAAGGCCTCTCCTATGTTCCGCCAGTTTATGTATAAATTTTAAATTACAATGCTGTTGTCGGCAGCAAGACCTCTGAGCCATTCTTTCAGTTCAACATGTCACTGTTGCATCCTTTTTCGATGGGCTAGTTCTTTTTTTTTGTTAGACACAGCCAAATGAATGAACAATCAGGCCATGGAAAACATCTGGTGTTGTGTTTAACTGTTGTATAGAAATGATATGACATAAATTAAAACGAATCAAAGTATACAGAGACTCACCCTTTTTGTCAATGAGGTCCAAATGAACAACTCTACAATTACGCATCCTGGGCTTTACCAGGTGAGCTACAGTGAAGGCACTTCAATGTCTGCTTCATAGGGTATTTATGCACATCTAATTCTTGGCATTGTTAGCCAGCGCCACTTGTACCTAAAGTGGTGAGTCTGAGACACTTTGCCAGAAGGTCGTGTGGGGCGTGATCCTCGCACGAGGTTGCAGCTGACCAACAAAACCCTCTCATGCTTACCTAAGGCGTTAAGTATTCCTTGGCGAGGCAATATCTACTATATTCCCTAAATTTCTCCAGTGGTTTCCCTGGCCTAAACACCTGTTAGATTCAATTGGTTGCATGAGCGTCGGCAGGATTTTGTCTTGGGTAGTGCTAGCTGATGCTTTGTCTCAAGTCAGTGAGGAGGGGAGCGCCGGTTTAGCTTGGGTAAGGGCAGAACTGTGGCTTGAAAATTGTGGGTGCCCTTTTCGCACCCCCCTGCTGACGACCTTGATTGGTTGTGTATGTAAGATTGTATCCGATGTTTCATTGAACTTGTCATCCTACTGATGTCAGACTTTATTTCAGACGAGGGCATGACACATATCAATTCTTACTCTGGGCTTTTCAGGCTCACAGGCCTGGAGAATGTCCTGCTGGGCTATGTACCCAGGGTCTCTGCATTCATCCGCAAGCGCATTTGTGATGACAAGGAGGTCGTCGATGCTGTCTGCTTTGGTGAGCATTGTACTAGTAATTGCTTTCCTGAATTGCTTAAGGAGAGCAGATGCTTTTTTTTGTGTGTAATTTTTTAAAGTTCTTTTATGTGCCAAACATGTGTGTAAGGATGACATAAGTTATACAAAGGTCGGGACTATTTTAAAAAACGTTTCAATTTGCTACATAGCATTGGTTTCCTTATGCCAAAGCTGTTAGCAACATATTCACAAGAGCTGGCACTGTTGTTGCCGCTATAATAAATGCAAAGTTGATTGATTGAGTGAGTGAGTGAGTGAGAGTGAGTGATCAATTGTGCCATGAAGTAGGATTTGCCAACATTGTGAATTAATAAGACTGAGTGTGATGCTGCAGCTTGTACTTGACAGAAAAAGCAAGCAAGAGTGCTTTGTGCATACCTCCCAGAGACGTCCACATGTAATGATCTCAGAAGTTGCAGGGACAAAACAGCTAGCCATGTACCACCAAAGGTTGCTTCTCTATAAAAGATACCTTGTTGGATCATGCATTCTTGGGGGTTTTCTAGTTACAGTACAGTGCACGCTGAAATGAGGAAGAACCAGCCATATTTTACTGCGTTACCCCCTCTGATTGTATGTATTCATGTTCAATATACCAAGGTTTAAGAGGGATATTGTTTGACGAAAGTGAAATGAGTGGCAAACTATTTACGTGGTAAGGTTACGAATTTCAGATACCAATTACTGGTCAATGTAATGCACATAAGTGTAAGTGTGTTATGGCGTTCTATTGCTGGCCACTATCATCCTCGAATGTTAGGTAGCACTACTTTATACGTGTATGTACAAGGAACTGGCGCCACTTGGAAAAGTAGCTTCCATTATCAAGAGATAAAAGCTGAACTGTCTTGGATAGTTGCACTGAACAGACAGAGATTAATTTACGAAAATGCACAACAATGCAGATTGCGATGAGCTAGCTGATTACAGTACGCAGACTGATGTATGTGCTCGTGTATAACCTACCACTGTTTATTGCCTGCACCTCTTACTTTGGATTGAAAACATTTGAAAAAGTAATTTAAAAACAAAACTAAAGTGTGCATTTGAATCCTGGATGTATGCTGTTTGTTTTCAGCGGACATTATTGCAAAGACTTCTAGAGTCATGGGGCTACCAAATTCCATGGAAAATGCTAGGAATGATTAGCTTTGGGAGTGGAACATTGAGACGAATGCATAGCAGTGATTAACACAAAAGCAGCTGTGAACTCGAACCTCATTGTAGCGATAGTCACACCTGCTGCGAAAATACTTCAGTATGTCAAAAAATGCATTATAAACGCATATTTGCAGCACTGTATCTATGACATGATTCGTTATATTGAGGTCTGAATGTAAATAAACACTTTAGTCACAGTGGCACTACTGCGCTAATTTGTAGCTGCAGTTCTTATTCGTGTAAGGAAAAGCTGAGACTTATTCACAAGTACATACAGCACTCTAAAGCAGGTTCCGTCTTTGTATTTGACGTAGCTGTGCCCCGCCGCGGTGGTCTAGTGGCTAAGGTACTCGGCTGCTGACCCGCAGGTCGCGGGTTCAAATCCCGGCTGCGGCGGCTGCATTTCCGATGGAGGCGGAAATGTTGTAGGCCCGTGTGCTCAGATTTGGGTGCACGTTAAAAAACCCCAGGTGGTCGAAATTTCCGGAGCCCTCCACTACGGTGTCTCTCATAATCATATGGTGGTTTTGGGACGTTAAACCCCACAAATCAATCAATCAATTGACGTAGCTGTGTATTTGCACGTTGCTGGCTGAAATTGTGCACCCTCCAGTATGTAGGCTTATTACTGTGTGAAACGTAGTTGGGGATTCTGCTGACTAATGTTTTACGAATAAGCAAAAAAAGTGTGTGTGTGTGTGTGTGTGCATGCGTGTGTGTGTGTGTGTGTGCATGCGTGTGTGCGTGCGGGCACGCGCATGCATTATCTTCTTGCAGTCCTTTTTAGCGATAACCTAGTTCATGATTTTGCCATTACTAAAATTGTCATTTTGTAATTCCGGCTTTTTTTGTATGTTTTCCATCATTATGAGTTTGTGTAATGAAATATTTGCTTTCATATGCCCTCCCTGCTACAATCTCTGATGAGATTGGCGGTATTGTTAAATAAATAAATAAATAAATAAATAAATAAATAAATAAATAAATGCGGCACCCTCTTCCTCAAATGCAGTTTTTTGTGTACTTTCGCACACCAGGTCATGCTCTGTTTGAAATGGCCGCCGGTTACGAAATGTCCACCACAAAGCCTACGGACAAGAACTATGCAGACGTTGAACACTGCCCCGAAGTGTATCAGGTTTGTGCATCTGCGCTGTTACGTACTAGTGCTTTTTGAATGATCATGCAGAGACGATCCCTTTCAATCGCTCTCGCTCGTTTTGACAGAAGAATGATGACACTAGAGACTATTCCCCAAGCTCATCTTGTAGAGTCGTATAGCATTCAAGTAAACAAGTCATTGCTGAAATTTCCAAGGGCAACAGACTTGCACGAGCGGCCGTAGACTCCTAATGATGTCGTATAACCGCACAAGACTGCCACTCTGCGCTGTAGTGTTATGTGTGTGCGTGTGTGCTCCTCCTCCGTTTCTCCCTTTTTTTTGTGACGATATAGAGCGGCAACGGAGCTCTCGCGCTCGCCCAGCGCGAAAAGATGAGAAAGACGAGGACTTGTACTAATGGAAGAACCTGCCAACAAATGAGCGTTGTGTCTACTTGTCTCATGAAACTTCATACTCTTCTTCAATATCCGCCTTCTCTTGCCCACGTGTGGGGTAGCATACCGGTTTTGCCAAACTGGTTAACATTCATGCCTTTCCTCTCTCTCATTTTGTTTCCTTCCTCTAAAGGGACTCTAAAGAGGAACGACTTGTTTTGGATTGACAAAATGCTTTCAGAGAACTCTATTTCACATCTTTTACTATCATAAGTTTATTATTAGTGGAGAAAATGAAGATTAAAATTGTATTCTTGAATTTCGCGCCAAAATCTCCATGCGTGATGTAAAAAATTTCAAAATGTATTTGCGGTATTTTTGTGGCATTGGCTAGATATTTTCTGAAACTTCATATGCTAAGTCACTGGCACCAACAGATTACATTGTACTTCATTTTCAACAATTGGAAGCTTTGTAGGACCCAGTAGACGCCTTCGAAATTTCTTGCGTCATGATGTTTGGTGCAGGATGCTCAAGGTGGCTTCGCCACTTGCTTTTTCTTTTGGTGCATTTTCTCGCTTACAAAGCGTCGTGTTGGCCTAAGAGTGGTGTTTTTGGGATTGTGAAATTGTACTTTACTAATATGCAAAGAATCTTTATGCATTTAAGTGTCGCCGGAGATTGCCATTTTGCCGTGGCGTGCCTGACGACATGTGCAGTGTGGAGCGGAGTTGCTCAGGCAATGTGAATCGTTCAATTTCTTTCCCAAGCTGAATCCATCGGACATTGCTGGGATCGCGTCAGCAGCTGAGCACTTGACGAAATTGTTCGCTGTGATGCAGACACTAGCACAGCAAGCAGCTTCTTACGTCACGCCATGAGGGTGTGCCAGTGTTGCCAGACTCTCAAGCCCCTTGCACACTTATAAAAATATTCGATAATAAACTAAGTGCTCCACCAAATGCACTTAAAATTCTCCACCTTGTTTGTCAGTGTGCAAGGATTTACTCGCGTAGCACATATTAGGATCGAAAATTGGATTGTCACGGCCTCTTTAACCCCTTCATTCACTGTGTTACCGTTTGTAAATGTGACTTCTTTAATTAATCAAATTACACAACAATGAACTGTTCAGGAGCATCTGTTGACAGAGATGTCTGTCGAACCATATATGCCGGATCAACATGGGGTGTTCATAGAGGCAACAATGGGAGGCAAAGTTTGCATACTAATTGGTTTGGTTTCTGATACTGAAAAATTACTTAGGCGCATTCTTCTTTCTTTTTTCTTGCTTTCCTTTGGTTGCTTGCTCGTGTAGGGTTCGTATTTCAGTTTCAATGCTTATCGGTCCCATACTTAAAGAGGCTGTGGCTTGCATATCTAACATGGTGCTCCTAACAAAGGTTGAATCATGTACGGAGGTGTTTTTTTTTTTAATTTGGCTTCTTTCATTTGACATCCAGGTTTTGAGGTTCATCTTCGAGAACCAAAATCACAATTATCCAACTCTAGAAGAGGTAAGTTTTTTTTGTGTGTCGAAACTGTTTTACAAACCGTGAACATTACTAACGTATCAAACACCTAGCAATGTGCACCAAGCAGGGGGACAGAGAAATACATAAACACATATCAATAGTGCTCTACGTACAATAGAGCTCTGAAGTTCCTTCTCTGGTCACATTCATTCCTTACCGCTAAAAGATTTCATAGTTGCTATCGATGAACGTCTTACTAATCCGTAATCAACTTTATTTTCATTATTGTTTGGTTATAAATGTATTTTCCTTACCATTTGTAGTATTTCCTTGCATTTCTTGTGTTTTTGGTGTTTAGTATTATATAACATCTCAGTCCTGCTATAGCCCCAAATAAGGCTGCAATATGTATATATGAATAAATAAATAAATATGTCAACTTCAGGAGCATCTATTGACAGAGAATTCCTACCTGACACTTATGCTTAAATCGTGAAAGTGGGAGCAGTGGGGAGTGGTAACAGTATAGATAAAAGGATGTTGTAACTTACTAAGTTTTGAAAACTTGTCTTCTAGAAAAAAAAAAACATTACATGATGGTATTGCGTGGGCCTTTTTGTGTGGCACACAGAACAGAACAGAAGCACTTCAGCGAAATATAGGTAACTCTTACGGGGCAAGCCTAAGATTTTTAATGAATGCTCTGCATAAATGAAGGCTGAATGCGAGTTTCCATTGCCAGACTCATTCGATAGCCTTTCGTGTGGTCATGAAGATTCCATGGGACGGCTTTCCGCTACACCCAAGACAGTACCCAAGGCAGTACCCAAGGCGTGGCATGTTTCTTGTATAGCATCCAAGCAAGACCAAAGATTCAAGATTTTTGTGTTAGATTGAAGCATGAATCAAGCACTTCCAGGTGCCACTGTAGATAAAAGCTTTGTCATTGCGCTGATAGGCCCAAAGGCGCGATTTCGATTCCCACAACTGCCATATTTCGATGGGAACAAAATGCGAAAACACCTGTGCACTTTAATGTAGGTGTGTGTTCAGGGTTCTCAAGCTGTCGAAGTTAATGTGCAGTCGCCGCGAAGGTGTGGCTTGTAATGATACTGTGTCTTTGTCATGCAAAACATCACAAGTTCTGAGAATTTACAATTGGGGCTCTCTTTCTTTTTGTAGGTCGCCACGCTGGATTTCTTTCGCAATATTGACCTACGTGAGCTCACCACTCACACCGTGCCTGTGAGTTCCGAGGCGTTTTTACGTTCAACCGCATCTTGTTGACATTGCTAATGCTAGATCTAGACAAGCTTAGCTTATGGCTCTTCGATATCTTAAATGGCAAACAACACTGTAAAAGTTACTTCAGTCATGTCATCACAAAGCCCTTGCTTCGTGTTTTTCATGATGTGGCAATTTTAGATCAGCAATGCTTTCTATAAAGTAATTACGTGATATGCTGTGAATCAGACGTCACGGTGTAAAGCTATATTAAATAAAGTTCATATTTTCCCACTTTCGTGCTTCTAGTATGCGACATCTACTCTGTTTTGGTTGTTTGAACTGCAGCGGCTGCTATCAGAAACATTTCCGCCGTGATTTTTTTTTCTCCACCTTCAATCTCTTTTATCCCACAATTACTGCAGGTCAGTTAAAGGGGCCCTGCCACACCCTTTCAGCACGGTCAGAAAACGCCCCTTATCAGTCGTCCATGCTCCCGAAAGCACGCGAGCCAAATATTGTGGCATGACACGTTACCTGGAATTTACGATGAATTTTCAGTCAGCTAGAAATCGTTTTTTCTTCTCTCTGCAAATGATGCCATATACCATACTCAGGTTGCTGCTCCATATACCCAAATATACGGCTATGGGCATAATGTTAGCACAACGAGTTTCATAGTTAGCATGGCCCCCGATAGATGATGCTGTGGTGTGCCCACGCGCGCTCATGATCGCACCAACAGTAAGCTGCATGTTCGAAGAAAAACAAAAGAAAAGAAATTGTTCAAGCTCTTGACTTGTGCAGATGAAACGGCGCATCCTTTTACCCCTTGTTGTCCCCCTCCTCGCATAGCTTTCAGTGCGCTCGCTAGTATGAGCGGGGGACAAGCTCGTGCAACTCTGCCATACTTGATGAATTCTAAAAATTTTTTTGTGGCGTTTAATTCGTGAGGCAAGAAGTTCTTATAATGAAACCATTCTATACTTACTTAAGAAATTGTGGCAGGGCTCTTTTAAAAGACTACAGATGGCACTCCCCGTGCTTTCGCGGGCTTCTTCATCTGTCGGCTTATTATGGTAGGGCTGTCAATATTCTACACTTTTTTTTGTAAATTTTGTAGTGATCAGATTAATATCTGCCATGTCCCTTATGGAATAAATGTGTACTTCATGACATGAAAGTGTTGAAGTCAGACCTTCTTACACAGTTGATTCCTCCATCTGTCTTTCAAGTGTGAAGCACAATTTTTCACTCATTGAGAACAGTTAGGAAAGTGCCTCCGGCCGTCACGGCATTACCTGCTACTATTTATCAAACAAAGCGGAGCGCTGCTCAAGTAGTGAATTTTTCTAAATGAATCAAATGCGTACGAATACTTAAAAAAACAAAATGACATCTGAATGTGAAATCAAATGTGGAATAAATGTTTCTCGTGACTAAAATTAGTGACCAGGCGTCCGTTTACAGCTTGGCGTCTGGTCAACGATGAAGAACAGCATGACAACAACTGTAAGGAAATGAAGACTGCATGTCACGAGTGCCACGTAGAATGTTGTGTTCGTTGAAGGAATCGAGTGGAATAGTGCTGAAGCATAGCTTGTTGGCAGTTCCTTATTAGCTCGTGCCTTTTATATACATAAACGCTTAAGCCCATTCGAAATACAAATTCAAAGATCATTGTTTTGGCTGACAGTTTGCACCTCTCATATGTCCTGGTTGTGACTGTATGGATTTCGTTAGTCTCATTTTCGTAGAAACAGTCAGTAGCCAGTGGCCTACTCCTCTACACCTTTCATACATCCTTTATTAAGATGAATATATGCATTCCTTAGCAGTTTGAATCAACCCTACATTGCCCAGCACATGATTTCTGCTATGCTGAGCTCTGTACCTCAAATTTAGGGTTCAAGTACCAGAAACTTACTGCAAAATCTGCATAGTGTAAATTTTTATATGCTGGACAGTGTAGCTAATCTAGTCATTAGTTAACTAATTGATTACTTTACTAAGGAAGCTCTTGATCGTATAATATTTCATTGCATTTGATGTGCAAATGTTCTCTTTTAGGGACGAAGCTCCTTAAGGCGTGGGCTGTGCGTCCCCTGTATGTAGCCACCTCTCTTTTAGTTCTTGCAGTGTTCACTAGATGGTGGTACCGTCCCCTGGATGTAGCCATCTCTCGTTTAGTTTTTGCAGTGTTCATTAGATGGCGGTACTTGTAGCTGGTGATGAAAAGATGCAAGATGTTATAAACTAGACGGTAGTACTTGTAGTGGATGATGAAAGATGCGAGATGTTATAAAATAGGAATGACGTCACCTATGGCGCGTGTCAATGGTGGAAGGCAATCCTTCAATTTAGTGCAGTGACGTACGCTAGGGGGAGCGTTGTAATAAAATCGAGTGGGCAAAATGTACGGAGGATTCATGGTTTACCAAGTTTACCTCCGGAGCTTCGCCCACTCATTATCATTCACTTCGTGGATATGGCAGCACTTTTAAGCTAGGAGTAAAGGTAAACAAGTAACTTAAAAGATGACTAGCTCGGGCTAGTTTGTATGATAACAAATAGCAAGAATAGTGGAAATTTACGACGAAGTCTACCGTGTTGTGTCTTCGTAGTAAATCCACGCTATCTACTAGCTATTGCGTAATCGCATAGCTCTCATTATTTAGTTGTGGTGTTGTTTAAAGCCAGAATCGAATTCGTGGGGATCCGTTGCCCACCACACTTTCTAACGCAGCTGTGAGAGCGAAGCCTCATGAAGGGGGAGGGCATGGTTAAAGCAAAGTGGGTGAGAGGGCAGCCTGGTAGAGAGGGGTAGCAATGTGGAGAAGGTGAAGCTGGGCAGAGGGTAGGGGAGCAGAGGCTATGGTGGGAGCGTATCAGGTGGTGTGGAGAGGAGACAGGAATCGTAGAAAAATGGAGAGTCGCACGTTTGTTTCGAGACTCTCACCTCGCATTGCCTCACATTCGTGTTGGAACATTGAGCAGTGGCCAAGCTAGAACTGATGCCATCAGATCCATTCTTTAACCAGCCTTTGCGACTAAGTCGGTCGAAACCATAGGTCGGCAAAAGTGGAACTCGCTCAGACTCGCTGAAGAAATAAACCTTGCACTTTGGACTCACTCGGACTCTCCAAACTTTTCCCGAGCTGGATTCATTCGGAGTCACACTTGATAGAATTTTCTTCAACCGGGTTCACTCAGACTCAAACTCGCCAAAATATTACTCACCTAGTCTCACTCAGACTGCGACTTGCGGGCTCATTTGATGCTGAGTGAGTCCGAGTAAGTCGGACTAAGAGTGAGTTCGCCAACCTATGGCTGAAGTTGTCAATAATATTCCTTTACATAGAATTGTGCTTGGGCATTGCAAGACGTACACCATCCGTGAGAGTCCAAGGTGTATGTCATTTTATTTGTGTTTTCCACTGTACTGGATGTGCAATGTGAAGTGGTAATCTGCGAGCTTTTGTGTGCATTGCATTACTACTTTATTTCAGCCCATCCTGAGGACCAATCTGAGCTCAACTGCCAAACACCTCCTGCGAGATGTTCAAAGGTTCTATCGCAATAAAGGGTATGTTGGCAGCTCCTGTGTTTACGAAAATCCACGCTTAAAATTGCCATAACGATTACGTGATGGAGAACAGGTGCCGAGATAGCGCCGCTTGCATTTGTCTTTTCAGGAAACTCAAAACGTCGCGATCTATATCGGTATCTTCGTGCGATGGTGGAGAGTCTTCTGACAGCGAAAAAGCGTAAGCCTACATCGTTTCTTTCTCGACACTGTCATTTAATCAGTTGGACTTTGTGTTGGTAAAATTACAATGTAGGAAACATGTAGACATAGGTCCTAAAGTAGAAAACTACAATTCGATCCTTAATCAATACACCTTTGAAAGCAAAAGAGCAAAAGTTAAACATCATCATCATCATGAGCCTGACACCACCCACTGCAGGGCAAAGGCCTCGCCCATGATCCGCCAATCAACCCAGGGCAGCACATTGTAATCAAAACAAATTCTGTACTCTGTTAAAACCAAGGAAAACTGTCCGCTCTATCCACACTCCCTACTGCCCCTCCTACAGACAATCTTTATAACTGATTCGTCCAAAAGTGCTTGCTCATTTTTGCGACGTCAAGCACTTTTCGAGTATTACAGATAGCCAATATCCCATGCAGACCCACCTTTGTGTCACTGTTTTCAAGTTAGAAACACGAATTCCATGGTAAATTTCATAAAAAATTGGCATTGCTGCTCAACCAAGTATCTTTTTTTAATTAATAACGATGAATCTTTAGCTCTGATTATGCATAGTATTTACATCGGCCGAAAAAAAAAAGCTCTTTTAGTTCGAGCACAAACCAGCTAGCGTGGGCGTTTATCATGATGAAAAGCAGGCACACCGCATTTCTGTGTGGTGCAATCTTTAGCAGTGTTGCTGTTTAAGTCGGCCATAAAAACATTGGTGTATACAAAAACAACTATCATCATCATGTACTGGTAGGTCAGATAGATAAGAACTTCTTGCCGGGCGAGCCATTGCATGTCTGTGGTGGGAATCTTTCCACATACAAAAGAAAGAGCAGAGAAAGAAGAATGAAGTAATCAGAAAGGGTATGTGTCGCAAAATTCGAGCAAATCCTACTTCTTACTGCTATTTTACTAAAAATAAAGAAGCCAACAGACGGGTGATGGAAGCCCTATGCGAATGACGACATGTGCCTAGATCTGCGAGAGGTGTGAATGCTCTGTTTCAGTGTAAGTTCCCGTCTGTGCAGCATGGACATTCATGTTGTGTCTGTGACTGATTGTGGTTTGACACAAACCTCTCTGCACTAAGAATCAATGTATGAACAACCTAGCATCACCTAGCTAAATCACAATAACAATTTAGAAGCAACCAACTAAGCACAGAGTATGGTTACAATACTGGTGAAGAGCACATTGTTGCACTGCTTTCTGTTTAGCCTATCACGGCCAGTGCAGAGGAACGGGAAAGTGTGCATTGCATGAGTGTCTCTCACTGCAGAGACCTGTTGCCCCGGGGCGTTCGGGCCAAACGGCGGCCGCCAATGAGTCCCAGTCAGGCACCGCTGGTGCTCAAAAAGCCTTGTCTGCCACCGCCGTGTTCCTCGGAGCTGCTCAGTCCGCCCCACGGCTCTTCGTCTTCTCCGCCTCCGGAATTTTCCTCGTCCCCTCCGCAGGCCGAGACCCCGCCTCCCGAGGGCACGTCGACGTGTCCGCCCTCAAAGGCCTCGGAGGACACGTCTCCCGCCGACACTGAAATCCCACCCCCTCTTGACGCAACCAGTCGTGATCCCAAGGCGGAGCCTCTTCAGAGTGATGATGCCGCAGTCACCAACTTCGTCACGCCTATCTTCGAAACCCCACCACCCAAAGTTCCACCCCGTCCGCCTGTATGGATCCAGTCGCAGTCCAGCGTCAGCACCTGCGGCTCTGTCGAATTCTGCACGCCGCCGTCCAGCCCGCGTATCGACGCCGCCAAGTGGTGTAGTTCGGAATGTATCACGTGACCGTCTGTGCTACAACTACGTAGTTATGCTATTCTAAGCGGAAGCAAAGTTTAGGAATGTTTTCACGTGCACTGGGGTCACGTCTGCGAATGGTGGTGCTTAGCTACATTTGCACGAAAATACAGTCACACCCAATGAGTAGCAACATGCTACCCATTGTCAAAGCGGCGTCAGCACCGCATGGTGGCAATGACATAAAAAACAATCACTGACATAAATACTGTTTGGACTACTGGTATTTTTAAAGCCAATTTAATATTTGCCAGTGTTGCAGTATAGGCTTGGGGCACCTCCAACCACGGCCACAGTGTAGCAACTCATATTAGGTGCCACTGTTCGTACGCAGCCGTCACATTCTCCTTGCTGTTGGATAGGAGAACGTTGAGCGCAGTTTGACTCTGGTCGACATGGACGCTAGCTGACACTCGTTCGTTCCAGACGTAGGTAAGAGACGAGCACAGGCCAAAGATAGTGCACTTATCTGTACAGTCATCACCAGTGCAATGCCATAGCTGAAGCAACACACACACACTTGTGCCTCTGCCTTTGCTGTTTGATATTAATGCAGTCTGAATGTTCCACATCAGTTAAGGGGGGTAGGCTGCAACACGGTCATGAAAGGCATGAATTTTGCTTAGCGTTTGATGGCATCATCACACAATACTTATATTTAAACACAGTGTTTTTTAACCTCTCCCAAGACACAGACGAGCTGTGCTTTACCAAGCATTACCGGTAAAAATGACCACAGAACAGCTCAGTGTCAACGGACCTTTACCTTTTGTGCACTGCCACATACATTCTGGCCTCATCTCAGTGCTTAGTCGTGCTCTGGTAGGTTGCAGCACACATACAATTAGTTTGTGAAAGTAGGAAGGAGGCCAATAATGAAATTGGGCCATTTTTGTTCAGAATTTCGGATGCTAGTCAGGCTGGCACTGAAAGCGTTAACGTACCTAGTACGAACAGACTAGGCAGTAGTCGTAATGGTGCCCCGCAAGCTTATCATCATTTTTGTCATTGGAATCATGGTTGAAGTGAAGCTATCTGAAGCTGTACGATGCCTGCAGTGCTTCAACCTTAAATGTGTCAGGCATTCATTTCAACATGACGTTGAGATCGTGTCACGTACCCTTCAGTGCTCTTCATTATCTTTGAGAAAATGGTGACATCACAGTAGTATCGTTATTTTCTGCCAGGTAGCGCCGCTTGCACAAGTTTTTGACTTGAATCTGCCAGGCATGCTCTCTCTGGTTTCTAACGAGGACTGACCTATGAGCATTAGTTCTAATTATGGGAAGAATACACACACTAAGTGTCGCTTATTTCAAGAAGTTCAAGAGTAGAGCAACACCTGTTTGGAAGAAACAGTAGGCTTCCATATTCAAGTACAGTAACAGTGCAGTGCTGGTGGCTATTCATGTATGTATCGTAAACCTTGAGGAAGCAGTTTGGTTCGCAGTCTCTCTCTCTCTGCAATCTTTGAACTTGTTCCTAGCAGGTCAGATCCCATGCAACTATGTTAGTAGGCGATGTAGCTGCAAACCGGTGTTATGCAGATATCTGTGGAAGGGAATGATAAGTGGTCGTCCTGGTCAGAAGTTCGCAGTGTTGGGACGCAGTGTTGGTTTGACTTTACCTGATGGTAAAGGCAAACTGGTCGATATTGTGGGAACAACGGAGACCCCTTCTTGCAGGCAATATTTCAACAACCGTATTTTTCTTCGATTGGTCCGCAAACTAAGCAGATATTCACGCACACGAATACCTTTTGCCGGCTGTGTACTTGCTCAACATTCATTGGCAGTCACTTATGTTCCTACTTATGTTCACTCATCAGTACCAACTCGCAATCATAGTCGCCTCCATTCACGCTTATTCATACTTTGTATATAGCCTCTGTTCCTACTTGCCAGCACTCCTTCACATACATACTCACTTACCCTTACAGTTGCTGACAGTCTGTTAGGTTCATATTCACATCCACTCAAGGTCGCGGGCAAAAACTTTATTATTTATTTATTTATTCAATACTGTGGGCCGTTTCAGGCCTATACAGGAGAGGGCATAGAAAACAAATAAGGCTTAATATTTCGGAAATGAAAAGAAAGGGAATATATGCAACATAAAGCAGCCAAAACAAGGATATAACAACATAAAAGCAATAAACGCTTTTTACGGCACCCATTCATCGTTATTTATTTATTTGACTGATCGGCAGACGAAGTATGACTGTTGCGTTATTAAACATGGGAGGCAATGGCAATTGGTTGCCTGACTAGGTGACTGATTAGCACATCTACGCAAACTCACCGGCACTAACTTTGATCTATGCTAAAGCCCCCTCGCTTGCTATTTCTATAGCTGATGCCTGTGAAATGAGCATTATGTGAGCATGAATCGGTGCGCTTACGAGTGCATCAACTTTGGTTTGACTTTGCCGGGGGTTCACCAAAATGAGTACTGGTATTGCACATAGTGGGGGTGTTTCCGCCAAATTACTTGGACTAGGACCGAAAAACGTACGACACACCGCTAGACTAGCAACTTGACAGTTCGGTTGCTATTCCAGGTCAGTTCAGTTCATTTTAACAGTTCAGTTGCTAGTCTAGCTGTGCATTGTACTCAAACTTCAATATATCGAACCCAGATATAATAAAGTATCGGTTATAAAGAAGTAAATGGAAAATAGTCTTGCTCTAATATAGTGTTAGGAATATACCTTTATAACTAATTTTTTGATATAATGTACCTATCTTCGTGTAAAATGCAACTTTGTTTTAATGAGGTTTGAGTTAGCGAATGGCGTACTTACTTGGCATTGAGATTAGAGTACAAAAACTGTTTCGCTCCATATAGCCGCCTTATTCCCGTACATCTTTCTGTCCTCGTCCAAGTAGTTAGCTGGAATGGAACCCTTCTCGCAAAATGAGTATGTCTTGTCAAAATATTACCTCAATGCCGACGCTTTCCTTGCCGACATGTGCTATTGACTGTGACGACACATGCGACACAGTCACCGTCTCAATTGTCACTCTACATGTTGGTATTTGAACTTGTGCCCGCGTTTATTGAGCATTGACTTGTTCATCAAACGTAATTATGCTGTTGCATAACGCACTTCTGCATAAGAAAGCATTCTCTTCCTTCAGTTCACTCAGTCTAGCAGACACAAATGCCTAATGAGGACTTTTTGTTTCTCGAGAAAGATGCACTCGTGATGCTGCTGATGTCGACATAGCAAGCGTATGTAGGCAGTTGTTCTTGTCAATGGCTAATTGAGTGACCTACTTGGATATCACAAGTGCCTGTGGACTCATAACCAGTGAATTGAAATTGTAATGCTTGTCAAAGAATTAAGTTGCTTTTCTTCTGGTGGGAAAACTGTTTGGTGCTCTGTGACTGTTCAGAAAGGTTACACAAATTGGTATACCTACATTCCATTTTTTTTCACATTTTAGCTATCGCCATTCATTGCGTCATTTGAAGGAAAGTACGTTTGTTCATCAGCTTTTGTCAGCGCTCACCAAGTGAACAAAAAAAAAGTAGTAGTCGTGATATCTCACTTGCCTGCTTCTCAAAGAAACATGCGGCATATCTTCATAGCTTTTTTTTAAATGCACGATTCCTCAAATTGCTGGTCTTTTGTTATGCGTGGTCTCAGCGGCATCTCTGTCACTCGTCAGTTGCATTAAATTTGTTGTTCCAACGAGTTTTCTATTATTGAACCGGAATGACCTGCTGCAGAGCGCTTTATCATAATGCTACAGAGAGAGCCATGAAACTTTCCTCAGAACCTTTAAACACAGTGATAGCTGAATTGCTCATGATAATGTGTACATTGTGAATGGTATCAAACTTCAATCCACTGACTTGGTTTCAAGTATCCTCAGATCTAAGTTGTTTTAAGTACATCTCTGATCTTTACATTGATATTGATACATGTGCAAGCCCAACTCTTTTCACGATGATTCACTACTAACAAGCCTGCATTTTAGCTCATCTTTATGTTGTCTTTTTAAACCAAGAAAGTTCTCCTCACAAAGAGAAGGCATTCTACTCAAAGAGCTACATTGCAGGTTGTTGCTGCAACAGAACAAGTACTGATTTTACCATAAACGGTACAGACTGGGATCTCGCGTTTTCTGCGTAATTATTATAGTACAGCACATTTGTGAAGACAAGCATGGGAATCAAATTTTATTTGTGCATTATATACTATACATATCTGCAATCATTATATCAGTGTTCAGCTCAAAGGTCAATTGCAGATGTACCGAAAGTAATGCCAATGCTTTTTTATATAACAAACAATAAGAGGCCAACGAAACCTCAATTAACACACTCATAGGAAGCACACTTAGTAGAGATGTGTGGATAGTTTTAAAGTGCTTTTTAGTTGTCGTCTATACATTCTATCACACACTGACGACGGGAAGGTGTAAAGTTTATATCCCAGAAGCACATGGGGCAGTGCCATAATTCTGATGTAGAATCGTTGGCGACGTAAGTGAACAATTCAATCCTCCGTAAGCACGGGAAGTGTCCCCTCTTTTATTCAGCCTCTGTGTCAAAACGTTTTCAACTGTTGTTGCAACATGGGAGATTGCCCTAGTTGTCGTTTTCGTGAGTGTAGAAAATTGTGAATGCTGTTTGGTGCTATTTCTTTTCTAGCATCAGCCACAAAAGTTTAAGTACGTACAGTGGTGTACATCGTTAATGGTAACGCACGAGTGTCAAGAGTGTGCTACTTTCTTAAATTTTGACAGGTGTACAATAGTGCGAATATAAAGCAGATGACTTAAAGTGGTTAGTTGGGTGACTTTGGTAACTTTCTACACTCAGCGAATCGAGGTAGTGCAAGCTAGTACTCGCATCTAAGCACTGGCAGAGTGATGTTGGAGTATTTCTTTTAACGGCTGACCACACTGTATACGTAGTGCATGTTTATCTCAGATGTAGCACCGTCCCGATACATTTCTAGTTCATGAGACTACCTCTGTTTAGAAATTTGTATGGCAGTAAACTTTTTAAAGAAGTCATTCTTATCGTGGACATTCTGAGATCTATTGGCAAAGTTTACACTATGTATATTAAAATCACCTTTCTGCTCTTTCCTGGAAAGGTTGCATTTTTGTATTAAGTCTTAGACACAATCTAGAAATCAGGGGGTGCCTCTTGGAGATGTGTTGTTGACATTGAAGAGAGATGTGTTGTTGACATTGAAGGGATTGTGCAATTTTCGGGGGGACTCTGTCCTCATGTTTCTTCTTACCGATAGATTGAATTGTTTCTCGAGCAGTTGTTGGAGGTCACAGGTTATGGATGTGTGTTTCGTTATGAGTTGGTGTTTCCTTCAAAAGCCAGAGAAAAACATTTTTTTACGGCAGAATATATGTGTAGTAGTGCTTGATGTTTGACATCACAAGAGGAAGGTCTTTCTTTAACGTGTAATGATTCCTGTATGTATAAAATTTTCTGTGAAAACTATCATGCAGAGATAACTCTGGTGCTGCATTCGATGAGCTGTTGCAAGAATGATGGGACATGCATGTATTTGCCTGATGTTTGAGTTTGTAGCTTCCATGTTTTTCTGTCCTGCAGACACTTTTGTTAGCGTTCCCTGTGATAGTTTTTGTAGTGAACTCTAAGCCTCTATGTGCCACCCAACACACTTGGTTTGCCATGCATACTTTGAATTTGTGTGCACCTTTGTCCCAAAAGAATTGTGCATTGGAACAAGTCATTCATAATGGTTCCGAGTGACAAAGACAGCGCAAATGCTGCATCTTTGTTCTCTTGTCTCGCGTTCGTCTCTTGCACTTGGAACCATTATGAATTATATTGTAACTCACTGGTACGTGAAAACCTAGCAGAGTACTGACGAGAAACTGTTGCCTTGAAGCGTGCTCTGTTGATTTCAAAACGTGTGACTGGTCAGTACGAGAGTTCAAATGTTGATTACCAATGCACGAGTCTCCGAAGTCGTGTGAATTACGCATTTATAACTACATGTTCCATGCAGTGAAACGAGAAGGAAGGGAATTCTGAGGGCTCGTTTCTTTCTTTTGACATAAGCTCAAAAGACTTGTAAACCACCTTTTGATATTTTTTTAACGTTTCAAGTAAATGAGCGCATCATGTGCAGAATGCCGTCGCGATCAACGATTCTAAACCTGGCAGCGCTACGAACCGCCGGCACGCCACAAATTCCAAGAAAAAATCCCTCCTAATTTCCTGGCTTTTCATGCCTCTGTGTGACATGCCGTTCCTAGATCTCTGACGCACCGATCCAAATACGCCGTAATTGGTCGAGCAAGAGCCTGCGACTTCCGATCAGTCTGCAAGCAGCTGTGCCCGCGTGCATGCGTTCACTGACGAATCAACTGCGGGGGTTGTCTGGCACGTGTCCCCGAATGGGTCCATCGTGTTGGCGATTTTTTGAAGGTATGCGCGCAATGCAGGGTCCATACCGGCACGATTTGTATAGGCGCGGCAGTCACGGTTCGCCAGCAAGCACGCAGCTACAATGCCACTGACGGAGTCGGCAAATGGGTTCGTGGAAACCAGAAGTAGACGGTGTTTCAAGCAGCGCGTCAGTGATGACGTACGCCACGGCAGATTGGGAGGGGCATGGGAGGAGCACAGAGCGAGAGGGCAAAGCAGCTTTGCGAGAGGATACCATGGAGGGTAGCACAAAAGAGAGCGAAAAGAGGGATCATCGTGGTTTCTATAATCAAATGCATCTAACTCCGATATTATGACACCGTTTCAAAAAATTCTCACGGCTTCGTGTTTTTCACACTCTCGTGCTCAATTTCTTCACAACTGAATTTTCACCTATGGGTGCTTAAGGGCCCTATGATGAATACCTGCTGGTTTTTATGAATGCAGGGAATTTTAGCTAATGAAAAACCGTGTACTAATCTCCAACATTGACAAGCTATAGGGTTGCAAGAGCACTCTCGCTCCAGTAGCAGAATAATTGAGTTACCTGTGGCCCATGAAACATGCTAAGCAAGTTGTCATAAAAAAAAAAAAAAGTATTGGGTGTGATTGAAACGTCACGGTCACGTCACGTCCTTCTAGCAATCATGATTGGCACCTGTTTTTGCAAATGTGACCTCAATCGCTACAGCAATGACCATGTCATCGCATTGTTTCACTGGCAAAGTCAGTTCATCACGAGGGAGATCTTCCAGACTGAAAGATAACTTAAAATTTAACATCGTCAGGGTTCCTTCAACACATACTTCAGTGATGTAGGGTTAAGCCTTTTTTTATTGCACTAGTATATTCAAATTCAGTCAAACCGAACTTTATTTGCCGGATGTATATCTGTGTATCAAGGTAGTCTACATGCCTTCTTGTATGATTCAGCTGTAGTTGGCAGCCAAATACCTCATGGACATTTTCTTTTACGGCATTTTGTACTGTACTGTGCTTTGTTTTCAAGCCTAAGTTCAAGAGAGCCATGAGTTGGGGCTCCTTTTAAAACAGTGAATTGATGTTGATCATCTCTTTTTTTTCTGTAAATGAAGAAGTTCAAGCTTTATACAAATAAGAGTTTGAATGCACCTTTTGTGCACATTTGCCTTTCACACAAATGAGAACACCCCATGTTGTTGCAGAATGTTATGCTTGGAATGGTTACAAAAAGGCATTGCTTGGTATGTAGGCTACAATTGTGAAATATGTGAATTGGCTACATATTTTAAGGTTCTAGTGCTGAGCACTAGAGGTCGTGGGTTTGGTTCTCAAGCCACTGCTGCTGTATCCTAACGTGTACAGAACGCAGAAATGCACGTGTGCTGTATCTAGAGTAATTTGCGCATTACGTGAATAGTCGGAAGTAATCTACAGCAGTCCACTGCGACGTATTTTATTTTCCCATTATATCTTCTGTATGTGAACAATCGTGAACAGATCAACTGCTTACAATGAGAGCATAAGCGCGGTGTGTCAGAATCTGAAATATTGAAAGATTGATGGTAATATCACCAAATATGTAAAAAAGCCTCCCACATTTTCGCGAGCTGTGTAAATTTTTTTTTCCTGGCTTTGCACTTTTCCATTTGTTAGTCACCATTTGTGTAGCATTGACTTCTTGAGCCCGTGTTTGCATGTCCAGTCTTTTAACTTGAACACCTACCAACTATCTCAGCTCTCTATTACTGTGAGAGTAGTTGCTTGACGCTGTTTAACCTGCTTATGTTTGAAGGTTGACCGAAACCTTCAAGTTAATTGAAAAATGATGCAATTTATCAGCTGAAATATATGCTGCATTAGTGGCTAATGCAGTGTGACTACATCAGCTCCCTCAAAATTTTGAGTTTAATTTGAACCATGTTGTAAGCATGAAGCAGTATACCAGACTAGCCTGATCTAGCGCTTGCCTCTTTATGAACCCTTGAAATGCATTGCATTTCTTTGTTTGAGCACAGCTGTGATATCTTCCACCACTCAAGACACCTCTGCTTGAGTGACTGAGTGAAGTGCTGGCATAACTGAAGTGCTGGACATGTTTAACTGCTTCTTATTTACTAGGCCCGTGTACTCAGATTTGGGTGCACGTTAAAGAACCCCAGGTGGTTGAAATTTCCGGAGCCCTCCACTACGGCGTCTCTCATAATCAAATGGTGGTTTTGGGACGTTAAACCCCGCAAATCAATCAATGCTTCTTATTTACATTACCTGGCTCAGAGAATTTTCTATGCATTGCCGTGAGTGGTGTGCAATGTGCATTTTCTTCTGTCTCTCTCTCTCTCACTGTTTTTGTTACTTCTTTATTCCTCTCTCCCCACGTCTGGAATAGCAAACTGGACATAGTCTACTTAACCTCCCCAAGTTTCTTATATTTTTTATCTATTTCTCTCATGCATTGCTGCACTGAGCAGACCTGGCAGCAGCCTTTTAAAGGCCAACTGAGATGGAATTCTACATTGGCTGAATTAGTTATCAGTCAGTAGTATATAATTCTATAGTAAACCACATGAAGTGAAGCCAGCTTTAGTGCCAGTTTGTTTAATAACACTGCTTCAAAACTGCAATGCTTTATCTGTCAGAAACAAAAATGGGATCCGCACATTGTTGACAAATTATGCCAATGCACATACGTTATAGATGTAAGCAGTGCGAGACAAATGTGTTGCATTGTGTCAATGAACTTGCAAACCAACGAAGTGCGAGTCCAGGAATAACTTTTGTAACAACCGTTTTCTCGCTGTTATTTCGATGTTTGTTGTTGCGCCAATGTTTGTAGAGTCATGCATTGGATAAGCCAACGAAAGTGATAAAACGGCAAATATTGCTAACAATAGAATTGTTGCAAAAACGTGACATATGCGTCACGGAGAGATATTGTGATGCATGTCCAATCTAATGCTCAGAACCTGTGTCCTGATATGACAGTTGGTGTTTGTCAGGGAATGGTCGCTGAATTGCCTTACCATAGCTGGCCTTGTGTTCTGTGATTGGGCAGTGAGAGCGTGGGGCTTGCTGATCAATACGTCAAGCTTTTTGATGTTAATGTTAATGCTCATTATATTGCGTTTAATTCACTAGGAAGTGTCTGAGGTTATACTGTGGGTTGTTGCATTTTGCTGAAATTATTGAAACAGATGAAAACTACCTCGTGGAAAATTTTTTCGTTTAGTTGCGTGCACTGTAAATGAGGCCCTTGCACATAGGCATGCGCAGGGTTACTGATTAAGGGGTGAGGGGAGGGGGCAAAGGTACATTGCAGTGCCCCTTCCCCCCATAAAGATAATGTATGGGGCAAATTTTGCCCCCCCCCCCCCTCTTAAGTGACTAGGGGGTTATCACACACCCCTCCCTGATTTCCTCCTTGTGTACACATCTGTGCCCTTACACATGAGCAGAAAGATACAAGTCTGTAATTGCCATGCAAGCTTGTCACTAATGACCATTCTGAGGAAATTGCCTGAGAAAAGCAGTGAAGTTTGCAACTATGTGATAGAAGCAGAGGACTACTGCTTTGAGGTTGTGTAAGTAATCCGAGCGAATTGTTTCTAGAGTGAGTGCGATTGCTGTAGCTTGTAGCATGCTTTGGCTCAGAAACAACAATGGCATAGTGTCGTTACGTGCTCCGACAGAAATACCAGAGGCCAAAAGTACGTAGTCCACTTCGCCCGTTGTAAAAAGTGGCGCTATATTTCTTGCAGTTCCCGGCAAGCCCTCAGGTTTTGCACATTCATACTTGCTTGTTCCACTTGAAGCGTGGTCATTTTTATATGAAAGCACCCTTGTGGTATAATGTCCAAATACACCTCACCTTGCCTTATGAGACACGGCAGGGACGTTCTTCCCACAACAAAGCGAGCCCTGTAACAAACTTTTTTTCTGTGGTGCTAGCCCTTCGTTCGTTACATCCGAGCATTTGATTAATAGTGTGACGCTGGAAATGCGGTTTCTCCCCGAAAGGTGCATTGTCGACGCCGCGTGAGTTTGTACTGAGCCCGTTTCCGTAATACCTAGTGCGTATGACAGTGGGTGAGCAACCACATAGATTAGTCTGCAATTAAGTGCCACGGAGTAAGATGACTCTCTCACTCGCACAGTGTGCTACGTAAAGTGCTTGTGGCAGTTACTCTTCGAAAATGTTTCAAGTGATTCCTTATGCCAATGGCTTGATCACTCTCACAGGATTTTACATGGCTGTCAACACCGGACGCATTGGAGTGAGGCTTAAAAAAAATCTTCCAGTGCTCTCTATTGCTTTACCGGCAATACTATAACACAGTTGCCGACCCCATAAGCTCTAGTTTGCTCATAGGAAAACTCGCAATAAAGTAATCTATGCGAAATTCTGCGACTAGGCGAAAATTTCATGATGCCAGAAAAAATGATCATCCTCCCAAAAGCAGCATGGAGTACGATGACAAACACAAAGTTGTACTTCTGAAGGATCTGCCTGTGGTTTTGAGCGTAGTTCAGTGCTAGCCTTTCATATATAGCATTGTATGAAATGTCAACATTCTTTTCCTTATCTAGCCTAGCTACCCTTTCTAAGCTAAAATCGGTGATGAGTAGTGGCGAAGAGAAAAGTCTCGAATGCAGAGTAGTTGCATAAGCGAAGCATGTGTTGCGCTATAATCCTGAAACGGTGCGTTGATTGTCTTTAGTGGGGCTACGCATCAAATTAAGCGAGTAGCCTGTAGCAACAGAGCTACACCCATTACTGTGTAATCATTCCATGTAGCATAGTCTACTGTGCCTACTGGCATCTTTCCTCGCAGCCTTATAAAAATGTGGACCAAATATCCCAGGGAACACCTAATTGCTCATCCTGGCAATCATTCTTGACCACTGATGCGTCCATGCTCTAGAATATGTCTTTATTGTGTTCAATATTCGTTCTTTGTGCCATGGTTGAAGCACTATGTGACATAGCGTAGAAAGGTCATGCCCAGCCATGTAACCATGCCTCAAGTTGCGAACCTACAATTGTGCTGTTTTGACTGGAAAACACCAGACACTGTGACACAGCAATAGGCTAACAGATAACAGCTGTATCATCCTTTTTTGTTAAAAAATTGAGTGAAACTAATTGTCTAGGGTGTATGACATATATGGTGTCTTACACGCACATGATGGTATCGTGTATTTCATACCGTGCCATGCCATACGTATCTTGTAGTATATGGTACAATAGACTCTCCTTAAGTGAAACCTGAAGGGACCAGGAATATGTGTTCTGTTTAACGGGAGTTCCGTTTACCGAGGGGTGAACAAGGGTGCAGAGAACACGTATGAAACCAATCGTGCCGGAGGCAGCTGTTCCATTTACGCAGCAGTTCTGATTAACAGATTTTCGTTTACTAAGAGTCTACTGTATATTATATATTTAGGAGGTTACTTGGGGCAAACATTAAAAAGAAATGTGCAGAAACTTTTCGGGAAAAGTGTCGTGTGTTATACGTTTTTGAAGTAATTGAGTCGCTTGGGCTTCTTTTTCTCAAACTTTCTGGTGTAACCATCTCTTCGTTATTCGCATGTAGATTTCATGCACACATAATCAGTGACGTCTCTCCAAGTGCAAAGCAGCGGGATGGAGCCTTTCGAATTCTAACCAAGCGTTCCACATCGTACCGCACTACAGTGTACAGTGCTATTGAGGGAGATATGCCCGTCCATGAACCAATGTAACTTGCATTTTATCCAGTCAAAATACTATGTACATGCCCCCTTGAAGCAGCCACTTGCATCACCCTACTATTGTTAGGCTCTTCTTCTTCGCAGTGCTCTTCACATTGTACAACTAAACTATATTGCCCTAGTGGCTCACTTTTATGCCCGAGTTATGCTAGTCATGTTTTTCCACCTCTTGTACAAGTTTGTTTCCCTTTCTTTTTGCTAATAAAAATGTTTCAAGAAAGAAACCTGGTTTTTATTCCTGTTAATGCGGCTGCTCAGAAAGTCAGGAGTTTGAGTTCAGCTGTAGCAGTCGTGTTTTGACGTAGGCGAAATGCTAGAAGCCTGTCTACTGCGCGACATCGGGTGCACGTTGAAGTACACCGGATGATGGAAATTTTCAGAGCTCTTCACTATGGCATGCCCTGTAATCATGTGGTTTTGGCATGTAAAACCTCAAAAGTTATTTTGTTTTGTTCAGGCTATTTTGTTTTGTTCATGACCCTCGACTTCTGGGGACGCACTGTACATATCCAGCCACATATCTGCATCGAATCTGATTCGAACCCCACATATTTTTAGCGATTAGGAGACACCTTAACAACAAGAAGCTCGCTCACATTACACAATGTTAAGATGTGCATCAGTGTGGAATTGGGTTTCACGCTTGACGGTGTTAGTTGACGTGCGATTGACGTACAGCTTGCAAACGTTATCGTATACTATCTTAGGCCGTGTATCAGCATTGAATTGCGTGACAATTACTCTCAAACTAGACTCACGTGCCAATAAAATGGAGCTTGCAAATAATATACCGTGTTAATTTGTATCAAATTGGGTGCCATACTTTATGCTTCTCAAAATTTGTGACAGCCAACAGACATAAGCTTGCTCATACGCTATTATACATTGCATCTGCAGCTAATATAGTGGTAAATTTCATGTATTTTGGAAGTTAGGTGATGTGTTATGGACATATATACCATACCAGCCTGCATCTGTCGATCAAATTGGTTGCGATATTTGATTCCTTTCAGAAGTGATGTGCTATTGACACACAGATTACAAATGTCATACTATGTTGGTGGTTTGTGTATTACCATCAAATTGAGTGCCTCTACTATGTTTTCATTTATTAAATTAGTCAACTTTTGCGAAAAGTGACACTACCTTAGTGTAGACCACTCTCTTATAACAGACAAGAATGAAGCACCTCCAAAGTGTATTTCAAAAACTGCAAGGATGACAAAAATATTGGATGCATGCGAACAAGAAAAAGGTTACTACAAGCCCAGCTAGAATGTTTGAATAAATTCACATGCGCACGATTCTGTCCTTATTAGTTGACAATGGATAGATGTAAGCTTTCTGATGTCATGCCATTTTTAGTTTGTATGTTTGCACAGAACAGGAGACTAAAAAGTACAAAGGCTACGTGTGCATGCCTGTACACGGATGAGATGTTGAGAAGGTGCTCGCCATTCATGGTTCAGAACCGAGTCGCTGAGAACGTAGAGTACAGGATTGTGAACCTGCATCTTTCGCGTTCCAAGTCTTCACAGAACAGCAAGAATTTTTCATGCTGTACAGCACCATTGAACACTAAAACCAAACAGGTGCGTAGGCCCACAACAGCTTGCAGTATGAACCTTTGAGGCAGCCTCTATGGTTGTTGTATGAAATTCATGCAATAAAATTTGGGGGTGGGCAAATTGGTTAACACTTGGTTGGTAACTACTGGAAGCGTGAAGCATTGAAGTTCGCACTTGTCTGTATCTGCCATTTCCTTGCATTCGAAGTGTGCAACCATAATTACCCACCAAGAAATTTAAGCAAACATGTGTAGAAATTGACAGAGTGTAACTATTTTACATATTCAGATAGGAAATTGGAGATATTATTATATCGCAGTGCCACATCTCACACACAATTTGATTCTTTTTGCTGTTTTGTTTGTAAGCTCCTTTTTTATTGTTCAAGTGCATTTGCACGGAAAATTTAATGCCTCCAATCTGCTTAAGGCCTGAAAATTCAGGCCAGCAATATTGAAAAAAAAAATCATAGGGACTTGCTATTCACTTCTGAAAGTTTCATTATTCCAAATTGAAGAACCTTTTTAGATTGAATACCAACAGTTGCATGGAGAGACGAGTATATTCTCGCTCGTCGTGTGAAACTTGCGACTCGCAATAATTATGGAATATGTGAATATTTAACATTAAAAAAAAGAATGAATGGCTACTCAGTAAAGAAAGAATTCGCTACTCGGAATAGTTCGGTAAGAATTTCACTTTGAATACAAGCGTCATTATAACAAATCGTAACATAACCTCAATACAATTATTTCTTATACCCAATTAAAGTATGCTAAATATATTGGTGAATTTTTAAAAATTAAACCGATTTCTATTGCATAAAATATTCTTTCGCATCTCTATCTTGAATGCAAGCAAAACTAATTGAATGAAAATGACTTAATCACATCCCGGCTCAACTTTTGCGAAAAGTGGCACTTGCTTAGTGTAGACCACTCTCTTATAACAGACAAGTGCCCCGCCGCGATGGTCTAGTGGCTAAGACACTCGGCTGCTGACCCGCAGGTCGCGAGTTCGAATCCCGGCTGCGGCGGCTACATTTCCGATGGAGGCGGAAATGTTGTAGGCCCGTGTGCTCATATTTGGGTGCACGGTAAAGAACCCCAAGTTGGTCGAAATTACCGGAGCCCTCCACTACGGCGTCTCTCATAATCATATCGTGGTTTTGGGACGTTAAACCCCACAAATCAATCATCAATTATAATAGACAAGAATGAAGCACCTCCGAAGTGTTTTCAAAAACTGCAAGGATGACAAAAATATTGGATGCACGCGAACAAGAAAAAGGTTACTACAAGCCCAGCTAGAATGATTGAATAAATTTACATGTGCACGATTCTGTCCTTACGAGGCTGTATTTTTAGGCTCGCCAACAGATATGTTTGCCATGCAATGCGAAATTATCTTACTGGAGCCAATTGATTATCATTTTAAACCACTTGCTCTCTATTAAAATGAAATGGGTATAATTTTATCATTGACACATCACATTCAGTGTTTATATGGTATGGTAGGGTAAAGAGGTCATCCTGGTTTCAGCTTTACATCTCCAGAACTGTACATTATTTTAATTCCAGAAATTTTGGGTGTTTAACAAGGGAGCTATTGGATTTCAGTTTAGAAAATTTTGACTCTGGTTTTTCTTACTTGCTTCTGGTAGAACACCGAATTCAACTTGCAGTGGTATTATTCAGAGACTATAAAAAGTTGCTCTTACATTTATCTCTCATGAAAAAAAGATATATTGCTCTTGCCTGTGACGTGCCGTAAGGGAGATTATCCAAATAATCTATATTTTCTTAATTGTAACTAGAACAATTTATCAAAGTTTTAGGTTCAGACTATAAAAAGTTGAGCATGCTTGGTTCAATAGTTGTCCAGGAAAAGTTCATCAAGTAACGATCGTGAGCAAAACACATTTTTGAGTTCGAAAACGCCCGCAAAATGTATTCGCAACAAAGAGTCATTGTTACGTTAAAAATACATTGTAGTGGGAAAATTTGTGATCAAATAGTACGAAAATGGTAGGAAGTGAATATATTCAACCTATAAGGCCATAATTATTGTTAAAGTTACGTATACATGCAGAATAATTGATAGAAAAGAGCCCGCACATCCGTTAGGAGACACGGTCTCTGGTGCCATTAAAAAAAAAAAAACTGAAGCACTCCAACACGCTTGCACCTCTGCGTGTGTATTATTCTTTAGTTATGAAAAAACATGAAGAACCACCATCTTGTGCTACTTACTTGGTGTGCTTAGGGGTTATTAAAAAAATTAAGAAAAAAAAACAGGAAAGGAGATATAGTTTACATACACAATGTGCTGCTTTGAGAGTGTGACCCTGGTGTTTGAACTTGCACTTATTTTACTTCAGTAGAGCGTGTACATGAGGGTTAATTACTAAGAGGGGAGCACCTGTTCACTAAAGAATAAAAATGGGCACCTGTGTCAGACATTTCTAAATTATAACCAAGAACTTACTGCCGCCCACAGAGCAAAAAGTGTACAATAACTGCACCCAGCTGGCACTGACATATGGATAAGTTAGAGGATTCATTTATCAATATTTATATTCCTTGACCGTCATCTGTACCCAGATATTATGAAACTGATGCATACCACCTTTAGGAGTTATGATGCGCTGTCTGCAAATGCGTTTAGTTCACATGGCACGACTTCAAGACACTCAATCTTGCATTCCAAGAAAGAAAATGAACAAATTTGTTGTTTTGTGAGAGGAGTTTCAGTAATTTATGTTAATTAGCAAGCAATTAATTACCTAATCTTGCAAGCAGTGAGCTGCAGTCCTTCATAAAAAGAATCAAATATTAGGCCCAAAATACATGCACAGTTCGTTATTAGGTTGTACTCATTTCGAGTGAAGAAACAGAATATTCTCGACGTTGCTCCTGCATCGCGACATGTTAAACGGTCGTTGAACGTAGTAGCGCCTCTAAAGGTGATTCTGTGCAGCAGTACGCAGCACAATGAAGTTAAATGACTGTAAGTTATCCACTCGAGAAGCCTGCACAAATGTGTACACTGCATTTCAAGCTATTTCGAGGCACATGCGGTGCCCCGCCACGATGATTTAGCGGCGAAGGCACTCGGCTGCTGACCCGCAGGTCGCGGGATCAAATCCCGGCTGTGGCGGCTGCATTTCCGATGGAGGTGGAAATGTTGTAGGCCCGTGTACTCAGATTTGGGTGCACGTTAAAGAACCCCAGGTAGTCAAAATTTCCGGAGCCTTCCACTACAGCGTCTCTCATAATCAAATGGTGGTTTCGGGACGTTAAACCCCACAAATCAATCAATCAAGACACATGCGGTGCATGACGTGCCTTGGAAGTGTGTGTACAATTGTGCACACAGCGCCTGAAGGGGATATGCAACAAATAGCTGAAACATGGAGGATTAACTCAAGCAGTAGCTAAGTAGCCAGAGCCCCGCCGCGGTGGTCTAGTGGCTAAGGTACTCGGCTGCTGACCCGCAGGGCGCGGGTTCGAATCCCGGCTGCGGCGGCTGCATTTCCGATGGAGGCGGAAATGTTGTAGGCCCGTGTGCTCAGATTTGGGTGCACGTTAAAGAACCCCAGGTGGTCTAAATTTCCGGAGCCCTCCACTACGGCGTCTCTCATAATCATATAGTGGTTTTGGGACGTTAAACCCCACATATCAAGCTAAGTAGCCAGAGTGCTATGCAACATAAAAGGAGAGGAAGGCGAAAGCTTAAAATGGAGAGCAAGCCAGGGTAACCAATATTTTAGTTGACACAAGGGGACAAGGGGGGGGGGAGGTCAAAAAATTTGGGGACACCTAACTCCGTCTTATTTAGTTGAATGCAATAGCGATATTCTGTTCCTGTTCATGCTTCAACCTCAAAGTACGTGCCATTCAATTAAGGATGTTGCTCGAGAAGTTTAACATGTGTATTACTACAATGTAATCGATACATTTGAAAGCGGATTGTGTCGGTGAAGCTTTCACATATGGCTGCATTCTGTCTAATGGGTAGCGTGCTTTAAACCACCGGCAATCATGTGTGCGAGATCTTTTCGAACTTGTTATGCACCCACTATGGTGTCTTCAGGAAATGGCGCAGTAATGTGTGTGCCTTTTATAACGAGTGGGCGACTTTTAACCGCAGTCTTTATGATAATCATATGTTCTGATGCCTGATGGCAATGTATGCGCGTACCACGCAATATTATTGCGATATAACGTGTTGTGTTGGGAAGCACATATACAGGACGCATTGTTTGTAAAGCATGAACATTATTTTCACTGCATTTCCAAGCAGAGGAAGTTATTTGTACTGGATTTCCAAGCAGACGCGTGGCTGTGTGGTAAAAAGCTCCTTGCCACGAAAACGGCCCGGGTTCAAACCTTACTCGAATTCGGGAATTTTTATTTTATTTGCATCTTGATTTCTCGGTCACGCAAGATAATTTTTCACTCACAGCCAATGACGCTGGAATCTGTGACACAAGCTTTTAATGTGATATATATATATATAAACACTACTCGAAACCACTTTACTTGGTGAAGACATGTGACACCGGCAGAGCTTACAGGTGCGAAATCTCCTATTTAGAGAACGCATGAGTGAAGACTTCTACAGCAAAACTGCGGCCTTTCTTGGGACACTTTTCGATTGAGGTGAAAATGCTCGACGCTTGTGTGCTTAGATTTAGGCGCACGTCAAAGAACGCCAGGTGGTTGTAATTCCCAGAGTCCTCCGCTATGGCGTCCCTAACAGTCATATGGCGTTTTAGGGATATTAAATCCCAACATTTACTATTTCAGTTTATTAACTCAAAATACAATGTTCGCAGTTATATGCAGACGAGCGTTCTAGAGTTATCCCTAGAATGCTATTTTCAGGTGGGACTGGCCCTGCATCTCCTTTCTAGTGTTTGTCAGCATCATGAGCGGCTCGTTAACGACTTAAACAGATGGCAAAATGCATGTTTGGCACAACATTTTCGCAAGCCTAGAATTTTCCTGATGCATATTATTCTTGTGTTAGCACTGGAAGGAAGCAAGCTGCAATTAATGAGTGACGTTATTAGTTTTGCTGCACGAAAACTGTAATAATCACATAGAGTAGCCGTTACTGACAAATCCGAAGTACTTAACTTTAGGTAAGCAAGTTCCAGTAATTTAATGATACCTCTACAATGTCCTACAAAAGGTTTTGATCACACCAAGAGTACACCACTGTATATCAATGGGCAGCAGTTGTGGCAGCCATGCTACCGCAGCAGCCAGTGGCGAGACAATTGCTACTGTTTTTGGTCTATGAGCTCAGTTTATGCACTATCTGCTGGAAACTAGCGTACGATGGCCATGCTGTAAAAATTACGCCGGTTAAGTCATGCAATGCTTAGGACCGATAACTGGTACCCATAGTGACGGGAAGGGCATGCAGTGATGGGAACTGCAGCAAAGGATGGCAAAATTAGGCGGGGTGATGAAGTTTGAAAACTTGCAGGCGTAAAATGGATGCAGCTCGCCCAATACATGGGAACTCGGTAAAACTTGTCGTTGGGCTAGTTGGTACGTGCTTATCGAAATACAACAAAGATGCATAACCATGAAGGAAGGACTTGAGACAACAGAAAAGTTCTTTTTTTGATGGTCACACATCTTTTTTCCGCTTCAGTAAGAAGTGGTTAATTAGAGATCATTGAAAGAGGCCCTCGTTTTGCAGTGGTCATAAAATAGTGTTATTTTTTTTTACTTCTGCGGCAAACCAATAGGTAATAACAAACTTAATTCAAGAGTAAATGGAATATGGGATATTGCTGTGTGCAGATTTTAATTCACAGTAACCTGTGGCTTTGCCAGGCTCCCACATGTCATTGTGATTTACTGGCCGCGGCTTAGCACAATGTGTGCATTTGTTCCCCAAATGGGCAAGACACGCTTCAATGGGGGCAAAAATACAAAAAGACCTGCGTTCAGGTCAAAATAGAGTAAATCTAAAGTATTCAAAAATAATTTTAAGTTCTCTGCTATGGAATGTCTTGTTGTGTTGTTTTGACACATCAAGCTCTAAAGAAATTTTTCTTGCCAAGCTGTGTCGACAGCTTTTTCCTGCTGATCACCACCATCATGGCCACGTGCTGCCGATTCGCCTTTTTCATGCACGTTCTAGCAATGCCGGAGAACCGGCATTGCTAGAACGAAGGCCTCTGAGGCCAAGAGCCGTCTCCTGATTTCTCCGCTAGAAAAGGGCGCATGCGCCGCGCCATCGTGAAACATGCGGATTGCTATCTTCCTGGTTAGCTCAATTGGTACAGCGACCACCTTGGAAAGGCATTGGTCCCAGGTTCGATCCCTGAACGGGGACGAATTTTTCGGCAACTAAGAATCTTTCCGAGAAAACCGTCCGAATTTCGTTGTCGCTTCGTGCCACTAATGGGTAGCTGTCTAATTTTCCTTTCTTAACCCTTCGGCTACTTGCGGGTCTCCGCATAACCGATTTGCATGTGCTAGCATGTTTCGACGATGTGAATGCTTTTACAATTACATGTCCAAACTTTCTTCAGGTCTCATAAGGGATACTGATGCTAGACTATAGAGGCAATGGCTTTAAGTGCACTGGAAGAAAATTAGATGCAGTTAACTAGACTTTGTCAGTTATGCTACACTCATAATCACGTGGAAGCAGCCAATACAGACAAATGCACGATGTGCCTAGCTTTAGCTACACAATTTACCGTAATTTAACGACATCCCGTGTTTCATCACTGAGCACGAGGCATGATCCTATTTCAGTTCTCTCTTATTTGCAACATTTCATGTCGACCAAAACCCTAGCTATAAATGGCGGTTATCTATCAAATAATGCAAATAGGAGTTCTTGCTGTGCTTACATGATCAAATCCAGACCTAACTTATTTTGTTTAGAGATTGTAGGACATTTGATGCAGGATTCGGAGGCTATTTTTAGGGAACCCAAATATGGAAACATGGCTAGTATTTGAACACTCCAGTCAGAAATGTAGAAACTCTGACATTGCAAGCTTCATAATGTATGTGTTCACAGCTCTGCACAGAACAGGAATTTCCGTGCATGCAAGTTGTTCCAGAAAAAATGAGACATATCCTTTAAAATCAGTTTTTTCTTTCAGCCGATTATTTACTGCACACAACTCTTCCTTACTTTGCAGAGTTGCGTGGACATTCCAGTCTTGGGCTGTAAAGATCTCCCACAAGCTTTTTACTTTTTGGTAGCTGTTCTTAGAACAGCACAGCACTGCCGATGCTGCAGTTAGAGAGTTCAAAATAGCACAATTCCACACAACATGCCCCATTGTCCCATATGTAGGCATATAAAGACTTTGCATGCATGTCATGAATATACACCATACTCTTTGCATATGCATTCAAGAAAGCAGTAGTTCACAGCATCAGTCAAATCGCACAATTATAGACTACTGTTCGAGTTCACCAGGAGGGGGGTAGGTGTAGAGGGGTCTATTGTGCGCCGTCAGTCTATAAACTATGTACAATACGCCTTAACAGTGAATTCTGTACAATGAAACTTTGTGCATGAGATAAAGAGACAATGACATCTTAAAATCACACCGGAATGACAGACACAATCTAGGACAGTTTAAAACCACATTATATACAAAGTTGGGCAATGATACGAATGATGTGGGACAATTGCTGTAAATATGAATTTGCTTTTGTTTGCAACAGATCATCCACTTGACGTCCGGCTTTGCCGTGTGCACGAGATCCGACAGTTTTTAACTTATTGGCACTTCGGTATGTTGGAACGCTCCCACTGGTTCCTGTATTTTTATCATAGTTCAATTACGCAGCACGCTTTCACGCCAATCAATCTCACACCAAGTCAACCCGATTGCAAGGACAGCACGTCCATCCCGAGAGAAAGTGACACTCTTTGGCAATGTCTCCACTAGATGCATTGAAGAGAAGTCTCTAGGAATAAGCTATGCAAGTTTGCAAAGCTTCTTAAATAGTAATTTCTAGAATGTCCTTGCAGTGAGGAAGCATTTGAGGTCCTTTGTAAAAGTACTACAACGTGATCTAGAAGAAAAAGGTTCTTGCAGGCGTAATGGAATAAATGTATGGCGAAGCACTGCCTTTACAGAGACAGTTGCACAACAATGAGCAAGATGAACCGTTGAATGATACAGCTCTTTTAATGCGCACTCACAGGCTGCGACCGGAGGAGCTATACTCCCCTTTGCGTATGCAGTGGCATCATGAATTGATGAACCCAATTGATGACACAGCTTTGAGCCATGCTCACTGGCTGTAGTAAGGAAACTGCGGCTCCGCGCATGTTCGCTGCTGCATCATGGCTCCCGGAGGCGTCGACGGCGGAGGCGGACCAGTGATGGGCCGGGGCGGCGGCAGGACCGTGGAGGGTCTTGGAGGCGGCATATTGGTTGCGCCACTCCAGTGAAACGTGGGCTGGTGACCCTGCTCCTCGTAAGGCAGAGCCGTCGCGAATCGTGGTGGTGGCTGTGGAGGTGGCGGATGTGCAAACTGGGGGGGCGGCTGGTGCACGAACTGTGGCGGAAGAGGCCGAGCTGGGGGCGGAGGCGGCGGCGGGGCTGAGGCGTTGTACGTGGCGGGTGGAGGCATGCCTTGGGTGTATGGAGGCTGCGAGGGATTGTAGGCCATGGGCGGAGCCGCCGGAGCCTGTGGCGGTGGGTACGACTGCTGGGGCGGGGGCGGTTGACTCATGTGCGGAGGTGGCTGCTGCGGGGCGTACTGCGGCGGTGGGGGAGGCATCGACGGAGGTGGCATGTTTGTCGAGGCAGCGTTCACGGCCGCCACAGCAGCGGCCGCGGCAGCCCTCTTGTGGCTGTCGTCCTGAATTTGGACGGTGATGAGGTTGGGCCGACTGACAGTGGGGTTCTGCTGGCTCTGATACGCCCTGGGTGGTGCCACCATTTGCTGGGGCGGCGGTTGCTGGCTTGCCATCACAGGTGGTGGCATGTCTCGATATTCAGGCGGCAGGGTCTTCTGCGGAGGCGGGGGTGGTGCTTGCTGCTGGGGTTGCTGTTGCGGTGGTTGCTGCAGGACGCTGGCACGAGACACTTCAAGGGGTGGGGGCGGGTGCTGTGACACCGGTGGTGGATGCTGCCGGGGGTCGCGAACCATGAGATGTTGCGGCGGCGGAGGGTGGCTGGCCACCAGTGCTGCCATCTGCTGCTGCTGCTGCTGAGAGGGCAGGCCGTGCGACAATGCAGATGACTGCGAGGCAGCCGCTGCAGCGGCCGCTGCCGATGCTGCGCCTTTGAGGTGGCGATGGGTGATGTGGGCCTGCGGTTAAACCAGCATTGCACAAATGCAAGTCACGCCACTGCCTTGCATCTAGTCACAAGCAACAGTCCAAGCAGCCCGATTTATATAGCTCAGTGCAGCTTTGAATGTAGTAGTACCAATCGTTTGTTACATAATACTAAAGGATAGCTGTACTTCATCTAAGCATACTACTCATGCAACACCTGACTGTTCCTTCATTGACAGCTCAAGTAAACACCGACGTCCAAATCATCTTTTCGGCTCCTGCGCCATAGCATTACTTCGAAACCGAGTACAATACTATGCAAAACCAAATCGAATTGATTACATTCAATGACAAGTTCAACACAAGCCTCGTATCATGTGTAAAAGCACTGCTGTGAGTAACTCCTGGCCAAATCATTACTACGAGGTCTGGCCTGTACCTGTCATATCACCATGTATCCCTCCACAAAGAATGAGAGAGCACTTACTAAAGCAGTAAATTAGGCACATTACAAAGCAGTGAAATGTCCATTTCTGAGTAACATTTACACAGCTGACATGGCGAACACGTAGTCACCTGAAGGTCCCTCTGACTCAAGTATGTCCGTCGACAAGAATCCTTGCCCTGGCGACTCCCACCATAGGTGCACATGAACACTGTCCCAAGGTTGCTCTGCTCAAGGCGCTGTACTTTGTCATTGCACCTGCAGACAACGATTAATGACAGGCTGTAGACAATAACAATCGATTGGTGTGTTGCATAGATGCCACATACAAAAGACAAGCACAGTGCTTCGATGGCACATCATCAGTAGCACGATCTAGTGTGCATTCTACAATGAAATGTTCATTCTAGTCGCACGCAATAAGTCAAGGGTCCACTCATGGCTAGAATGAACGCTCTATTACAGGATGCATACATTAACGCATCCCAGGTAATGTAGGTAGCTGCATAAACCTGCAATGACGACGTACCTGTAACACGTCTTGTCAGCCTTTTTAGCGCAGTCATAGCAAAACACATGTTTACACGGTATCTGAAAGAGAAGGGAGACATTACAGGTTTATCAGCATTTCAAAGTAAGCTTGCATCACACTAGCATAAAGCTCTTTTCTTTCTTAGTGACAGAAATATTTATGTGATAATTGCTAGTTCAATTTTCAACTAACCAAAATACACAACAAACCACCAACCAATCTGAAAACAAACTCTCAAGATATTCTCTACAACTCTGTGTCGCAGTAAAATCAATTTCATTGTTACAGCACCCAGACGTTTGCAGCTCACCTGCTGCCGTCTCACCTTTTCTTTTTTCGTTTAAACACAAAACACTAAAAGCATAATGTACAACTTTCATTTGCACTCTCATGTGCCCTGAATATGAAATGCGGTTAACTCAATTTGTGCAGCACGATTGAACAAGACGCAAGAAAACAAATGATAAACGTTGTTATGACTCGCACTGCCGCCAACACTGTTGCGTAGTTCGCCAAGGTCACAGGCCGCCAAGGTTGTTCCGTAGCGCGTTTCTCAGCTCGCGGCTGCTTCTGTGCAGAGCTGATAGACGAGCGGACAAGACACTGTGAATTAAGGCAATGTTTATGTACAACATAGAAATAGAGGCGTTACATATTCGGCACTGCGACCGACAGCTTAGGGACTTGAAGAGCCAAGGTGTTTTCTCTCTGACGCATACGTCGGCTGCTTGGCATCGCGCCACTTGCTTCTTCATAGGCCCCTGGTGATGCCTTACGTCACCAACGTTCAATCAGAACAGCCGCTGGTGGCGTCAGCTTGTTCAAATCGGGAGCCGCCGCTGGGTGCTTCACGATCCTCCAATCCGGAGCCACTGCGCTGAGTTGCACCCATGAGCAAGTGGTATTGCCACGCGTCGCGTAAGACTCGCCAGACTGAATGGCGTCAATTGCATCGTCGAGCTGCTATCAAGCCCGTGGGTAGAGGGAGCTCGCCGTGCGTTGCGTAAGACAGACCGGCGCCGCCGGGCTAGATGACGTCGTTGAGGTGATTGTGTCGCGCGCGCTCGCTCGCCTTGACACAGATTGCCTTTGCAGAGGCAATGACGTTTGGTGTGGACTCCCAGGCGTGAAAACGTGCGGGCGCTGGTTTTTCGCCATATGTAAACATCAAGCCATCTATTACACACGTAAGCATGTTCTCAAAACAACAAACACACACCACAGGTGACAACACTAGAACTGCAGTCAATTACTAATGAAATTTACACAAGGAGCTTAATAACAACCAGCTTTAGAAATGCGAGCCGTCTTCAATCCCTTCTACTTGTGTTTTTGTATGCATCAATAATGTGGGCCCATCAATGCGCAGACAGCCTACCTAGATTTCTTCTCAACACGAAGATAAGGGGACAAGCCACGCTCAAATCAGCCACGTGACATATTTCATTGACTACCTTAAAATGGTGTAGCATAATGCTATGTAAAGAGTCTTGTCATATGGCCACTGAATGCCTCAAGTGTTCTTATGTGACATGCCACATGGCTTCACCATATCTCAAATTGCTCTAGCCATGCACACTTACAAAAAAGTTACTGCTCTTTGAAAAGACTCACCATGCGTCCGTAAGTCAGAATGGGCAATGTGCACTTGTCGCAGCAGTGAATCATCGGGTTGATCAGCTTCTCGCCGATCAGATTCACCTGTAAAATGAACCCAGGCAATGAGCACGACAGGCACAAGATTCCAGGCACAATAAGAGACACTGTCAGCTACGTGCAGTGGACGTTACTTGTGCTATACTATGCCAACAAATAATTACCAACTATGTGTAAGAGTACAGTTACACAGAGTCAAAATCGTTAACAGGTTGTTACATGCTACAACAAATGAATCCTAACGATTATTTATAAAGCAATCTGCCGCAGCGGCTAATACTAGTGTCAAATGAGCACTTTTGATTGCTATGAAAGCTGACCGATATCGTCAATGGTCGGTTCTAGTGGTCCAAATTCAGATTATGTCTAGCACTTGCCAGCCCAACTGCGACGCACAGATCACAATTAAAAGTGATCGTGAAACAGCAACTGATCCTCATCAAGACTATTACGCATCAGCCCCCCCCCCCCCCCCCCGATTGTGATAAAATATGGCCGTGCGACAAAGGTACTGCACGTGTCATAGACGTGACTCCTGGTTATGAACTCGAATGGGTCAAATGCTGCTGTAATTAGTTCTAGATGCATCTCAATATACCCTGGCTAGCTGAAAGTTAATTGATAGGCCTCGCAACAGTGCTTTTAATAGCCTGTGCTGTGGGTCGACACTATGCACCCTGTTGAAAACTTGGAACATTTCCCCGGAGGGAACCTTGATGGGATGCGAAGCAGCAGCGTTGTGCACTAGTTGAACAGCGCTAATGCGGGTGCTGCGATAAGCAATGGGAGATTCGTTTGATGCGATGGCTAGCGTAGGTCTAGTAGGTGACATGTACAGACATGTTTCAGCGCGTACATTAGGCACGCATCAGGTTTATTGTCTATGAACCGACGAGTCGGTGGTGTAACAAGCGGCGGTCGCGGGAGGGGAGGTTTTGCGGGTGAACAAACGAAGCGGCAGCTGCGGGCGCCGCGGTGAGCACGCAGCAGGCGAGAAAGAGAATGACATCAGCACACACTGCGAGGGGAGCGTGACTTCAATGCGCAGCAGTGGCATGACCTACTTGGCACTGCGCCAACAGCTGCGGCGCATTCGTATGGAAGGACAGCATTACACAGGCTAGCCAAAGATCTGCTTTGCATCTAATACAGAGCAGAAAAACATGGGCAGAAAACATGAACAACCCCCTCACAGCTAAAGTGCAAAACCAACACAACCTAAAAGGCAAAAGCTAAAACCAACTCACCAGAACGTTTGCACACCTAAGTTAAAATCTAAACACATGCAGATCATGCTGAGAGTTAATCTCGAGTACTGGGCAACATTCTTAGACACTATAAACCAATTAGCCACACCTCCACACATTTTACGCTGCTCAAAGTACGAATAGTACGTCTGAACTTGATTGTCTACAGGGTCAGAAGAGATTGCCGAGCCATGTTAGACTTGGCGATCTGGAACATCACTCTTGCTAGGCGAGGACGCCAAAACATGGTATTGATGAATTCCAGAAAAGAACGGAACTTGCCTACGTGCTTTGAGTAGCACCTGTGCAGGCATTCGTGCTGCCTCTCTCGCGATTCAGTGCTTTGAGTCAGTACACGTTAGGTGCAAGCAATTTATGGGAGAATTCGCTACATCCACGCACACATGCACAACAGGTAAACTCCGGCAGACTGCAAGTTCGCCAGCGTTAGCGCAGTTGCGGCGTGGCTTCATTTTTGGGGGTTTTCCACGAGAAGTTGTTTTCCCCCACCTTGTGGTCCCATCTAAGCTTCTTGTTCTGGTGCAGCGGTTCGGGCGGTCCCGTCCGACCCAACGGTGAGAAGGTCGGGGGCTCAATTGTATCGGCTAACAGACTTCGGTCATCTTCTTCTTCCTCAAGCTCTGCAAAAGGGAGTTGTTCGAACATTGTGCCTCATTCAACAAACACTACGACTTTAAGGATAACTGCGATTTGGGAATGTTAGTAAAGGTTTATATACAAGAGAGGACAAGTCGAAAGCAGGTTAAGAACGAACACAGGATGAAACATTCACTAGTAAGTGAGAACTTTTACATGGGAAAGAACATTCCCATATACATGTGATATGAATCTTAAGACACCATGAGCCATCATTACCTAAAAACAGTATTAATCGATGAATGTTTAAATACAACAAAAATGCGTGTGCGAAAACTGGATGCGGCCATTTGGTGACTCGCAACGTTTATATATAACAACACTCTTTTTCACAAATGTTCATTTGCTAGTTTCATGCTCCATCTTGTGTTCTCTTAGTTTCTGATAAAGTCGCTTTTTTTTTTCTATTACGAAACACCACAGCGATAGCAACGTTTATAGAACTGCAACGCAAGATACGGGCATACTGCAACAACACTTCACGCGATCCTGCCACTCACCCCTGTAGTTCTGAGGTCGGTTTAGGATCGCACCGAAGCCGTTTCGAATTATATCAAAAGGATCGCGCTCACAGGAGTCGGTAGTGCCCAGGTCGTAACGGGGTAGCGGCGAAGTCGTTCTAAACGCGTCGCCTCCGTTGGGCAGTCCGAAAAACGGGTGCCTGTTCGTAGTAGTAGCGGCGGCGAACTGGAAAACACCGCGACCCGCTGATCCGTTGGACACGGAATTGTCGCAAAACGGGAACCTGCGAGGCGGCGGTGATTTGTACAGGTACATCGTGGGCCCGCTACAGAAGATCGTGGATGCGTTCGGAGTGAGCGCGACAAGCGTTGGTAGCAATACAGCAGGGTCGCGGCACTTATGGCGACGCGGGAAAGGGCTGGGTTCAAATGAAAGCGAGATCACTGGAACTACAGTGGCGTTCCACCTGCACGCGACGCAGTGAAGACAAAGCAGATTACGAAACGCACGTGCACCTTAACAATAACGAAACACCGATCCTCGGTGAAAGAGGAAGAAGAGGCACTCGGTGGCACGCGCAAACGATCGGCACGAGCGGCACAGCCCGCATTTCGGAAACCGGCACACAGACGCACCACACTTCGCGCGCGGGTTTTCAGCCCGCAACCAATGATCCCGGATGAGATGAGAAGGCATAGACTACTACGTACTGTCGCACACGGTGGGCTCGTCTTTCGCGTTGTTCTCGCCATCTTCTTCGGCGGCCGATAGGTTCTGTTCGAGTTCTTCCTCTTCTTCGATGGCGGCGGCATTCTTCTTTCCCGCTGCGGTGGACGAGGCTTTGCGTCCGCGCGCGCTCTTACGACCGCGCCCGCGGCCCTTGGCTTTGCCCATTTTCTTCGCCGTAGTCGCTGGAAATCGTGGAGGGGGCAAGCGTTGTGATTACTGCGGCAGGCGAGCAATCGGTGCGGATTCGAGAGCGGCTGTTGCCGGCTTATTGGTTTTGCAAGATACGCCGCGCCGTACTGAGCGGCGACGTGGGTGAGTTAAAAAAACAAAAGCTTGCGCCTTGGTTATGACAGCTGTGGTTCACGTATGGGAACTAACAGCTGCAGCTTCGCAAGGAAGTCTGCGGAGAAGTACGAAAATTTTGCCGCTACGTACGGACACTGGCGCTAGAAACGGGTACCGCAGTAGGCGGAGTAACAATGTTTATGTGCAAGGGCAAAGTTGGCAGTCTCTCCGGTAGGCCCTACAATACTGCAGTCCATAAGTAGATGATGCAAGTACAGCAAAATAACAAGCGATTTCGGCGCATGTTAGCTGTTTGTATACCTGCGTCCGCCATCTTGTCCCGATCAGGGACATAGTGACGTAGTAGGTGTTCTGTGACGTAGTGACAGACAACGCCTCCTCTAGGAAGATGCCTGTCGCATAAGCAGAAAAACAGCTGCCTTACTCTTTCTCTCTTTTAATTTAAAGTGTTCTCGGTCGCTAGCGTCACCTGTGGCGGACGGTGCAACAACGCAACACTTTGCATAGCCTCCGAAAAGTAATGCGCAGTTGCAGGTCTCGAACAACTCTCGACTGACGCGCTCCTATGGGCCGTAGATTAAAAAAAAATGCCGCCATATCCACGAAGTGAATGATGATGAGTGGGCGAAGCTCCGGAGGTAAACCTGGTAAACCATGAATCCTCCGTACATTTTGCCCACTCGATTTTATTGCAACGCTCCCCCTAGCGTACGTCGCCGCACTATATCGAACGATGACACGCGCCATACGTGGCATTATTCCTATTTTATAACACCTCGCATCTTTCATAATCAACTACACGTACCGCCGTCTAGTTTATTACATCTTGCATCTTTTGGACGGACGGACGGACGGATGGATGGATGGATGGATGGATGGATGGACGGATGGATGGACGGACGGATGGATGGACGGACGGACGGACGGACGGATGGATAAGGCTGTACCATTTAGATCGGGCGGTGGCTATGCTAGCGTAATACTTAGAACTGAACGAGAGGTGGCTACATACAGGGGACGCACAGCCCACGCCTTAAGGAGCTTCGCTCCTAAAACGCTTAGCTGGTACCGCCCGTCGCCGTGATGATAGATAGATAATGTGGCCAAGTACCCTTTGCAACGGGCGGACTCAATGAAGTGTCCTAGCCATATTGTAAAAAAACACGAAATAAAACACGAGTTAAAGAAAACACACACGTCAGAGAGCCACACACTTCCAGCGCCGTGTGTGTCCACCGTGGGTGACCGTCTTGTGTCCCTCCACCACACTTCGAGGCGAGCTTTCGTGGTGCGCACACTTTTGCCACAGCGGTTTCCCTCCGCATCAAGCACGGAGGAAGGAAAACGGAGGAAGGAAAAAGGTAAGGAGAGGGCATGCTCAGCCGGCGCAGGGCGTAAAAAATGTGGCGGAAATGACATCATGGCGGCCATATTCAGTAGGCGCAATGGCGGCGTTGTTATGGTTACGTGTTGCGCAGTGAAGCTGGTCTAGCAGTGAGCGGCCGCGGCTGGCGGCGGAATGTGTGCCTCCGCCGGTCTCGTGCTGAGCCGTGGCGGACAATATCTGTGCTCGGCGCCGCTTTATTGGTTACGCAGTGTTCGTCTGGCTGCTACATTACTCTTAGCAACGTTTACAAATCTCTTTGTCCATCACGGGTTTTTAACAGTGCGTAGAACAAGTGCATATCCATGTGTCGTGCGGCGGATGACGCGGATGAAGCAGTTAGTGTTCAGCGAAATGGCGTTGGGCACAATGACGAAGCTGAATGACGACGAACGCCTTGCAGGTCAGTGACGGTTGAGCAGTGCTCCTGCTTGTGACAACGGACGACGCTGTTGAGCCCAGCAAGACGCCGTGAGGACCATGTGCACATACGTAGTTTCGTGTTGTGTGTGTACAGTAACAACTTGCATGTGCGTATTAAAACACCTTTTCTGTTCCGCTTGGTACACTCTCCACCAGCATTGCATGTAATCTCAACGTAACAGCAACCACGTTCAACTGTCACTAGCACCGTGCTCAAAGTCACCACGGTCGCAGAATGCTGACGCAGGTGAGTTTCACGCGAAACACGGACACAGTGGCAGGACGCTGCGTCAGTCGCGTGGCGGAATGCAACCGTAGAAGGCGCACGACCGATCGTGTTGTCTGTACAGTTGCTCAATTAATGACGTGAAAGCACTCGCCGTTGTCAGTGCATCTAGCGCGCGTTCTTTCGTAGTTGCTTCGTTGTCAGCGAGCTGTTACTCTTTGTTATTACTCGGACGAAGCGATTTCGCTGAAGGTGTCCCGCTGGCTCTGAGTGATGAGCCCAGTTCCATTAGTTTCGGATCGTCACGACACACGCGCTGCGCAGCCCACGTGCTTTCCGAGCCGGAGAGGGAGTCGCGCCTTCTGCTTCGCATTCATATGTAAACAAGAGAGGAGAATTTGCCTTTTCAATATGGCCGACTTCCGGCTTCATCGCGGCTTCACAACGAGTGACGTCAGGGCTATGGTGGCTAGAATTAGAAACTGTAAACACCGTGGCGTTGTCGGCTCCAGCAATTAGATGTCGAGCCCAGTAAGCGCTGGGAAGACCACACTTGCGGACGTCGGGAATTGCGGGCACATTCGGAACAGGTATTTGGTTACTGTCGCTTTCTGTGCTGTACGAGCCAGCTGTCTCCTCGCAAGCAGACGTGCTTGGTTCCTGACGCCGAATTTTCGGTGGTAGGCCGCAAGTGGATGTTCTTGACGTCCTTTTCTTCGGCACTTTCTTTGAAAGATACGCAGGAACATTTGGAAATATGGTTGGCACCGCGTCAGATTTCAGCACCGGTTTCCCTCGGGGAATCTGAACAGTTTCGCCGTTTATCACATGCGTGTAAAAACGCTCAATAAACTGCTCGTCGAAATGAAGCTCACATAGCGCCGACTTCACGTCCAACGACTTGTCGGCACGGGGTACGGCTCGTTGCCAGGCTTCGAAGGGGGCAGGGTCTATGGGAACAGAGAAAAGAGAAGCACGCTGACCTTGCTCCCTCGATGACACATAGCCGCTCGTGCAGCCAGGAGCAAAGCAGTGGCGTTGCCTCGCTTTCGTAGTGCTGGAGTTCATCCTAAGGTCGGCACTCACACTGTCATGTCAGCAACTAAATACATTTTGCCATAAGCGAGACATCAACGCGGAAAACTGCACACACCCAGACACGCTTCCAGAGGCGAACCAGCGAACCCAGCGGCGAGTCGACGAGAGAGCGCGGAGCGCGCGCTTCGCCCGCATCACTATGCCGACAGGAGCGCCGTGGTGGCCGTCGCGGCGGCGCTTGAAAACGAGGATCGCGCGCGCTCGGCGAATATGCGGGCGCTGGCGTCACCTCCCAATTCTAGCCACCATATCAGGGCCTCTCCTTACCTTTTCCTTCCTCCGTGGCATCAAGAAATCCGAGGGTTGGATGGATGGATGAATGGATATGGCTGTACCCTTTAGATCGGGCGGTGGCTAGCGCCACCAAGCCGTAATACTTAATGAACCCAAAAACTATATTTATTTTTTTTCTTAAAAAGTGAGTTTGAATATTCGTACTTTGGAGTGAAGAGTTCAATTTTCACTCGTGCCTTGACTTTAGCCACCAATCAGATAACCTTCTTCTAGTTAAGTCTACTTGCTTAAAGTCTATTTTGCCCTCCCGGTCCCTAAACCCCAGTGCTTTGAAAAACTCTGCGCCATCATCTTGAACTATAGAGTGAAGCCCTTTACAGAACATTATCAAGTGTTCGGCAGTTTCTTCTTCCTCTCCACACGTACTGCATACTGTGTCTACCCTTTCGTATTTGGCCCGATATGTCTTGGTTCGCAGTACTCCCGTCCTTGCCTGAAACAGTAGAGAACTACTCCGAGTATTATCATAGGTCCTTTCCTTGGCAATTTCCTGCTTAAAAGTTCGATAGATCTCTAGTGCGGACTTCTTAATCATGCCCATTTTCCACATGTCAGTCTCCGTTTCCTTCACTTTCTTAACCGATAGTTCTTTTTGGTTTGGCCACCTGCTGTTTTCCAAGTATTTATATTCTAGTACACTCTAGTATTTACCAGTCAACTTCCTGGTTCGCTTCCTCCATTTTGTATCGACATTCTTCATGTACAACTTACAAGTAGCTGAAAACCTTCCTAGCCCAACGCTCCTCCTTCATTTCTCTCAACCGCTTCTCAAATTTTATCTTGTTGCTAGCTTCCCTGCCCTCAAATGATGTCCATCCCATATCACCTTGTACTCCCTGATTTGGTGTATTCCCGTGAGCTCCTAAAGCAAGCCTACCTATTCCACGTTGCTTAATTTCTAATCTTGCTTGAACTTCTGATCTCATGCACAAGACCGCAGTGCCGAACGTCAGCCCAGGAACCATGACCCCTTTCCATATTCCTCTCGCAACATCATACCTATTGTAATTCCACAGTGCCCTATTTTTCATCACTGTTGCATTCCTGTTACCTTTAGTTGTCACGTATATTTCGTGTTCCCTTAGGTACTTGGTCCCATTGCTTATCCATACGCCCAGATATTTGTATTTATCTGTTATCTCTAGCATGACGTCCTGTATGACAACGAAGGTAGTTCACTACCTTCGTTGTCATTGAAAATCATGACTGCTGATTTTTTCTTACTGAATCTAAAATCTATCCTATCTCCCTCATTACCGCAGATGTCCATCAATCTCTGCAAATCTTCCTTGTTGTTGGCCATTAGCACTATATCATCTGCGCACATTAATGCTGGTAGTGCCTGATCAATAAGTTTTCCTTGTTTGACTAAAGAGAGGTTGAAGCCCAGCCCACTTCCCTCTAATTTTGCCTCTAATCCTTGTAGGTACATTATGAATAATAAGGGTGACAGGGGGCACCCATGCCTAAGCCCCCGTTTTACCTCTGCAGGCTTGGATACCTGTTTTTTCCCACTTTATAACTACCTTGTTACCTTTATAGATACCCTTTAAAAGATTAGTGACTACATGTTCCACGCCTAGTGTGTCCAGTATTCCCCACAATTCCTCTTGAACCAGGCTATCGTACGCTCCCTTGATATCCAAGAATGCTAGCCACAGGGGCCTGTGTTCCTTTTCTGCTATTTCTATGCACTGCGTCAGTGAGAACAGATTATCTTCCAACCTCCTGTGTTTCCGAAACCCATTCTGCAGTTCCCCCAGCACCCCCTCATCTTCTATCCATGCATGCAGTCTTTCCTTTATAATCTGCATCGCCAGCCTGTAGACCACTGATGTCACTGTTATAGGACGGTAGTTGTTTATGTCAGCTTTGTCCCCTTTCCTTTATAGATCATGCTCATCCTGCTAAGTTTCCATCCATCGGGAACTTCACCATCGATTATTACTTTGCTCACTGCCTCTCTCAAAGCCTGCTTAGACTTCGGACCTAATGTCTTTATCAGCCTGATTGGAATGCCATCTGGGCCTGTTGATGTACTACTAGGAACCCTTTTCTCAGCCCTTTCCCACTCTCGTTGTGAAAATGGAGGCATTGCACCACTTGATTCGTCCTTGTCTATTGTGGTGCATAAAGTACTTCTTTATTGAAATTTTTCTGTCACCCTTGCTCTTATATATTCAATAGCTTCGTCCCCTTCTAGCCTGGCACCTTGGGCTGTAGTTATAAAACTCTGCTCTAGGCTTGTCTCATTTCTTAGGGAGTTTAGATGGTTCCAAAATTTCGCAGCTACTTTTCTATCTTTTTTATGTACTTCTGCCAGCCACTGAGCTCCCTTTCTTCTAATCTTTTCATTGATCAGAAGGGATGCAGCCCTTCTACAGCTTAGAAACGTTTCCCATTTCCTTTCATCATCTGTCGGGTCACCCCGCTGCTTAGCATGTCTGAGTTCCCTAGAGGCTTCCTGACGTTTTGCTATGGCTCTCTTAACTTCCTCATCCCACCAACTTTTGGGTTTGTGTCTTCTTTTCCGGGGTGACTTGTTACGCGTCTTAGCAAGCTCTAGCTCAAAGAGTCTAATTAGATTAGTGTATGTCCACATTGTCTTATTATCCTCCGTGATTACTTTCTCAATTTGTTTAGTGGCTATTTCAATTTGCCTTTCTGAATAAAATTTTTCCTGTAGTTGCTCATCTCGTCCCCTCCCCACTTTCACTGCTTTTCCAAAACTTAGCTTGATACGTTTGTGATCACTACCCAGACTTCTGGAGCCACCTTCATCTATGTGCATTCCTCTGAGCTTATCACACATCCTATGTGACATCAGTTCATAATCTATCGTCGACTGCAGCCTTCCTACCTCCCATGTTATTTGCCCTTCACACTTCTCGGTACTGTTGCAAATGATCAAATCAAGCCTTTCACACATATCCATGATCATTTTGCCTGTCGGGTTGGTATACCCATCTATATCTTCTATGTGCGCATTCATGTCTCCTAGTATAATTATCTCGCACTCTCTTCCTAACTCCTGAATGTCTTTTGATATACACTCTACCATTGCCTGGTTTTCCTCTCTGGCCTTTGCTCCCGTCCACAAGTACATGATAGTGTCGGTCGCGAGCGCCACCGCGCAGGGCTTGTTTAAAACTGAAGGCAGGCCAACTCCGCTGGGAGCGCGAGCCATTCCTCAGGCATCTTTCTAGAGGAGGTGTTGGACGTAGTCACAGAACACCTACGTAGTTTCATATTAGGTGTTCTGTGGTTTCATTCATTGGAGGTGCATTCAACGCTATCCGCCATTGGCTGGAAATTGGCCACGTGAGCACCTAACGAGCTCAATGCCGACATTTTGCATGCCGTTTTTGTTTTGTGTCAACAAAAACGCGTGTATATTACTTTGCCCTGATAACCAGTGCACAATAACGAATGTTACCCTAATTGCCTTAGTCTTTGTTGCTAAGCGTGGAGAGAGAGCGCACTGGAAAAAGCCACATGCCCGTCACGAGTTTCGATTCTCATTGAAGTCGATCGATATTGTACCCATGATTGTACCTCATCATGGAGGAAGGCTCCTTCCATGCACCTTATGCAGCTTTTTTGATTTGCAGTTTTTTGTTTGTGCGTTTTACGTTCCAAGAAGGCGTTCTAAATCACACTAGAGTTAGATGTGGAATCAATGAGCCCGCTTACCATAAATGAATGAAAACAGTCTGTCGAGTGTGCTTGAGTGCACGAATCATGGTTGCACGGTTCTCAGATTTGTTCGGAATGGCACTGTGTAAATAAGAGCATGTTACTTAGACGCGGACAATCCTGTCCGCGCCTATGTAGTGCGTCTTAATTACGGTCATAAGAATGCGCTTCCTTGCTCTCACGTGATTGTCCAGAATCACTTTGCGTCGGCAAAATAGTGATCATGACCATCACAAGTTCATGACCAATCCGCGGAGCAATTACGCATCGTCAAGGCGAATCTGGCCAATGGTAGTATGTAGGTGTTATGTGATTCTGGCCATTCACGCGAGGCAAGCCAGCGGATCGTTTTCCCGTGCCAGAGAACACCGACTGTGCCCCGAACTACTGAGAAGATCGACTCCATGGTGCTACCGGTGATGACGTTGCGCACCATTTCTACGACTATTGGCGTGTGATTTTACCGCCACGCTGTGAATTTTGTAGGATGTTTAAGACAAATGCACATTCCGCCCATTTCGTGCTCTGCGGCAGCAACTGCAAACTACGGTGTACCGTTGTTGCAGCTATGAATTGTGAGTAAGCGCGAACAGTCAAGGACGTAGAAGCATGGAGGTAATATACACACGGCAGAATAGTGACAGAGTCTTCTACGTCCTTGTCTGTTCATGCTTACTCACAATGGTGCAAACCTACAAGCCCACCAACGTGCTTTAGCATCGTTTCAGCTCTATTCAGGCATTCTTGCGATATCATCACGGAGGGGACCGTCGTTGAGAACCTTCACTTCCGTGGCTTAAATGCAATCAGCAGTGCCAATCTTGGGTACTGATAGTAAATGACTTGACCGTGTACATAGTGTGTCACACAATAATAACACCAGATAATACCACGACGTACAGTGTACGTACATAATGATTCACAGATACTCGAATGCCGCGCACAGAACACCTACCAGTGCCGCGTCTATCTTTTTACTATCATCATCACCACATACCACTGAGCTTCAATCTACTGTGAATGTACACATACACAGCATTTCTCTACTGAATCTACACAGAGATCATGTGTTCGTCGTGCGGCGTTGTTGTGCCGTGAGTCTCGATCGAAGGAAAACTAGAAAAAATTCCCGCTCGAGAATTTTCCGCGGCTGCAGTCTTGAAGCGGAAGAGTAGTGAGCCAGTTTCCTGACTGACCCCGTCGATTTTGTGGGTCGCCTATCCGCTCATGACCAAGGACCTTTGAAAATTGTATTTTCCGTCTCAGTGCAGAGAGAAAGCCGCCGAGAAAAAAAAACAGCAGTAACGCTAAAGCAGTAGTTGCGTTTTGAAAAAAACGTCGCGCAGGCGTCTCAAGCGAATTCGATGCAACATGGAAGGCAAGCGTCTTGAAAACAAGCGACGAAAAGAAAAAGAAAATTCCGGCAAGGAAGTCGACATTGCAGCTGAGAAGAAGCGTAAGTCTCAATTTCTTCGCCATGGCCATTTTGCCGTGTGGAGGAGGCTTTCACATCGAGTGCATTTTCCCTTGTGTGTGCATGTGCGTGTAGTCCGTCGCCAAGCGTGCTTTTTGTTGACAGGCGGCCGCGGTTGGCTCGAACAGCTGTGCCGTGCGTGCTCTGGCCGTGCACGGCAAACTACGCCGTTCGCGCGCCGCAGTTCACTGAGGCGGCGCCTCAATTAAAAAAAAAAAAAAAAGCCAGTGCGTTTTGCGAATGAATGAAGCTAAGAAGACCGACGCGTGTCTCGGTGTTTACATTCGTAGCCAGCGCGTTGAAGGAACTGCTACGCTCTTGAATTAACGTGCGTCCGCTTTGTTGCTCTTTTCGAAGGCGCCTTGAAACACGACTGGAGCCAAACACGGGCCGAAGTAAGCGCTACGCTGGACGTGGGCTTTCCCCTGGATTCCAACCAAGTCACCCTCGAATGCACCGACTCTCAATGTTCGGTCACGTTGCCTGGTGAGTCGGCATTTTTTTTTTTTTTTCGCTTCACGCACACTCGTGCGCTGCTGTCGGCGACGCGTATTAAAAAAAAAAAAAAAAACGTGGGTAATCCTTGTTCTTAAGAATTAGTAAAAGAGGGAAGTGAAATTTGTTTTCACAGAGGTAGTTGAGCGTTTATTGCCCGTTTTTTTTTTTTTCGCCACAAGCCCGAAAGAAATGAATGTTCAACAACAAATTGCAAAGTCATGCGAAGAACGGCAAGCAGCAGAAGCAGCTCGAAACATGCAGCACACACCTCAAGCCGAGAGCGGGCATGAAGTGAGCATATGTAGGCCCCTTGTGCTCAGATTCGGATGCAGGTTAAAGAACCCCAGCTGGTCGAAGTTTCCCGAGTCCTTCACTACAGCATCTGTCATATTCATATGGTGGTTTTGGGATGTTAAACCCCACACATCAATCGTGAAATGAGCATACACAGCGGAGCGCAGACAAACACTAACTGTCTCAGCTCAACACCTAAAGCACGCTGCCCAAATAGAAGGGAAGGTGCACGAAACAAACGCACGAGTATACTCAGGACAGGCGTGAAAAACTTACATTTATCACTTTGTGTGTGAGTAGCGTGCTCTTTTTGCAAGAGCGGCCACAGCAGCGAGCGAAGTGATCTTCGGGCTCTCCCAAATCACTAGTCTGATAAACGCGCACGCAGGGGAGACCATGCTATGTAGAGGCGATGCTCTCCGATACGCGAGAGACGAACGACGACCTTTAGAGCGGGCCTAACGCGTGCTCGTCGTGCCGTCTCGCTACTGATGAGGAAAACACACTGACGCTACTAAGCTCTGAGGATTGCCAAATAGTATATGGTGTGTATAAATGGCTCGCTGTTAGCACTCTCAACTGCATGCGCGATCTGGCATTACAGTTAGCGCTGCACACTGTGATCCGAGAGGTCGCTGGTTCGATGCCACAGCCTGTGCATATCATTTTTTTTTCTTTGCAATCTGTTAGCATGTATTTTGCAACGTCATATCCGTGACGGAAATACGTCAGCGGAGCCGTGTTCGGCCCCGGCATAAAGCACTTTCGTGTTAAAAAGAAAAAGTTATCTCGGGTAACTTTGCCACTTTCTCACCACGCAATACCTGCTCTAATGATACTAGTTTAGCTTGAGAGGAGGGGTGAATTCGTGCATTGTAGTGTGCAGAGCGTTAGTGTAAGATTATGAGCATTAATTTTTTAGGCTTCACAGAGCAAATTAAAATGATATCCCCATAATTGTCACATCTTGTTCAATCTGCAGACAGGAGAATAAATATATCGGTCAGTACCAACGCTCAGTGTGTTATACGCCTTCTCTTTAATCCTGTCTCATTTATCGTTCTTTCTGTGTGCTATTCTTTTATATGCAAAAAATGTTTTTATAGTTATGTGGGGCTGGTTCAAAAGAACGAAAATTAGTTCTAGCCCAAGTGGAAGGTTATAGAAAGTGAGGATACCCGTGGTTTGATGGTGTTCTCGGGGGTGACAGAGCAACATCTCATGGACGTTAAAGAATTTGTATTGATATATCAACTGACATTCACGTGGTCTCAGTGTAGCCAGTAGCCATGGATGACTTTATGATACTTAACATTGACAACAATCTGTAGCGGAAATCTGACTAGTTTTTTTTTTTTTTTTTTTACGACTTCGCGCAGATGGTCGTCAGTGGCAATGTGAACTTTATGCACCCGTGGTGGCTGAATGCACCAGTCTGGTCCAGAAATCCAAAAAAGTTGTAGTGAAGATGGTGAAGCAGGATCCAAACATTGACTGGCAGCAACTTGAGGTAAGCATATTGTAAGGAAGTGTTAAAGAGCATCTCGTCTCTATCTTGTCAGCTTTTGCATTCCCAAGTTTGCCGCTGCTTGTGTGTTGGATTCAAAAGTAAGTAATCACCAATAAATTTCATGTGTATGCCATGAGAGGTGCATGCTCAGGTTGATCACCGAAGATGAAAGAAGCTTTGAAATGTCAAACGATGCGACATGCTAATTTTTAACCTGTGTAAGTCTGTTATCACCATGCTTAACTGTAGAAACAATAGTGTAAAAACGTTAAGCAAATCGCAGGGAAGGATGGCACTCTCATCATAATTGCGAGGCAAACAAACTGCTCTCAACAAAACTGTTTTACACTTACAACTGGTAATGCTATGAAAAGTACATCTCTCACAGCTTTCATATGCTAAAAAAAAAATGAAAAAAAAAATGTTGTGCATATATATGAAGAAAAAGTAGGTGCTATGCATTTGAATATCAGATTAACTTGATTATTATGTTGTACTAATGTTGTGAAACATGGTACATTTAACACAGTGCAAGCGTCATATAGCTGGAAATGCTTATACCAAATAAACAGACTGACACATCTCTGAGACAGTTGCTCACGATGCACTTTTCTTTGTGACCAAGTGTGGCACGTCACTAATTGGAAGTGCTAATGTGCAGAAATGATATGACATTTGATGCAATGTTACATCTAGTTTGCATGTAGTAGCAATTTTGTAGAAGTCAGTTGAGATAAAAAAGAAAATACTCTGCAACATTGGTGTATTGTTGATTATAACCTCAGAACTAATACAAGCTTCACCCACTGCTGTTAGTGTTTCAACCAGAAAGGTTGTGCATAGACTTTTCATCCAATCACATTTGCTCATTTCCGTGACGTCGAGCACTTTACACATTTAAATAGCCTATGTTCCCACACAAACACTTGTTCAAGTTGCTGGCCTTAAGGGGCTCTGCAACATTTCTTGAAGTAGACATGGAATTGATTCACTAAAGGAGTGTAATGCCTGAGGAATTCACTGCCGCAAAAATTTTTACAATCCGTTGAGTGGTAGCGGAATTACAAAAAATTGTCATTCATTCATTCATTTCATTCATTTTATTACCTCAAAGGTCCCGGTTGGGATATTACATGAGGGAGTGGGTATTACAAAGGCTAACAATATAATGGCAGTTATGATGGGATAGTTTCGATGAGCCGTTTAAATGCTTGGGTGTCGATGATGGTGGCGACTTCGGTGGGCAGGTCATTCCAGTCTTGGGCTGTGCGCAGGAAAAACGATTGCTGAAAGGTCACAGTATGGGCTTGTGGTGGATATACTGCGTTACAGTGACTGATGCGGGAAATGTGGTGGGCTCTTCTGATGTATGGGTTATCTAAAGGCAAAGAATGGAAGAATTTATGATAAAGGATAAGACGGGCGATTTTGCGGCGCTTAGCCAGATCGGATAAGTTAATCTCTGCTTTTAGTGCCGAGATGCTTGATGTGTATGAATAGTTAGACAGTATAAACCGTTCCGCACGGTTCTGGACAGATTCGAGGGCGTGAGGTTAATGTGGTGAGGGTCAAAAATCGCCTTAGCATATTCTAGCTTTGGCCGGACAAAGGTTTCGAAGGCAACTTTTTTAATAGAAGGAGGAGCGAGCGAAAGGTTACGGAGTATACACCCTAGAGTACGATTAGCAGAATTGATTACGTGGTTAATATGACAGGTCCAAGTTAGGTCACGCGAGATGTACACACCAAGATATTTAAATGAATCGACTGTAGTAATCTGGTTGTTATTGATGCTGTAGTTATAAACAACGTGATGTTGACGACGGTGAATAGACATTAACACAGTTTTAGTTACATTCAAAAACATGAGCCAAGTGTTACACCAGTTTTGTATGCGGGTGAGGTCACATTGTGGTATGGAATGATCAGAGGGGTTATTAATTGCGCGGTAAACAACACAATCATCTGCGAATAGACGGATGTGAGAAGAAATATTACAGGGGAGGTCATTAATGTATATCAAGAAGAGGAGGGGACCAAGTACGGTACCTTGCGGTACGCCTGAAAGAACGGGTGTTAGAGATGAAGAGCGTGAATTAGCATAAACAAATTGCTGACGGTTGGTTAAAAATGCTCGTATCCAGTTTAAAACACAGGGGTGGATGTTAAGACGGGATAATTTTAATAAAAGACGACCATGGGGGACCTTGTCGAATGCCTTTTCGAAGTCTAAGAATATTGTGTCAGTCGGAATGTTACGGTCTAGGTTGACGTGTAGATCATGCAGAAAAAGAGCAAGTTGAGTGTCACAGAATTGTCGCATGCTGTAATTGAATTTTCATTCCTTTCGTCCCAACGAAAGCACAGAATATAGGCAGAGAAGAATGGCACCAGAAAACAAGTACACCACAAAGCGCCTCATCATTTCGAACACTTTTGTTTTCTTCGAATACGCGGCTTTTCAGTGCGACTGCGTGCGCACGCGTGGTCAAGTCACGACCTTTCATGGCGATCCTTGCCACGATTGAGCCCGCAATGTTCAAATGGGGCAATGGCTGATACGACGGCTGTGACAAATTATTTTTGAGCTTGTCCCGTCATTCGTTGAGAGAAGAGAAAGAAATTTTTAGCTGACTTTGAGAATTTATCGAAAATTTCAGGCCGTGAAAACTTGTTGAAAATTTCAGGCCATGTGCTGTGCTGTAATATTTGGATCGCGTGTTCTCCAGAGCTTCTACTACCTACTGGCATTGTTTTCTGGTTGCAGGGCCCGTTTAAGTGAAAAAAAAACTCAAACATCCTGGCAAAATTCAGCTGAGATTCGGACACCGCTGCTTAGTCAAAGGTCATATTTTAGGCAGGAACCATTAACATTCAGTTTTTCATATGTGGGGAATTTGCATTAACACATAACAAGCACTTTGCGTTTGCGAGGACACCAGTTCGCATGAGCCTCTGACATAGGTGATAGGCAAGCACGTCGGGGTTCTGTGGGTGGAGTTTGTCTTTATTGATTTGTGACCGACTATAGCGAAACAACTATCTGAAGTCACTACTTGTGCAATGTCAGCAGAATGCACCGCCAAGCTTGAACAAAGTAGTGTATGCATCATCCCCCCCTTCCTTGAAGTTTCTAGCTGTCGAAAGCTCCCAGGCCGCCACCCCCTTCGCCCCTGTGCATACGCATACAAGTAGACAAATGAAACAGAGACATCAGACCCCAGATTTAACTAAAATCCTGACTACACTGCTGTGACGTAGTAAGAAGTGGTTGAAAGACTTACTTCCGGTAATGCACGGACTCTGTCTACTCATATTGTCAAACAAAGAAAAGTGAATGAATGGCATGGCTACTGAATTGATGAAAAAAGCAGTACCGTTGAAATACATGGCTTCATGCTTGTTTCTACCTAATGTGAGTCTACGTTGGTTCTCATTATTTCTACTGTTTTGAATCGCAACTTTGCAGAAAGTGGAAGGGTCGCCTTCGCTGCCCTCGTCAGACGAAGAGCTGAAGGACCAGCACCCGACCGTGGAACTTGTCGGTCCGAAATACGACTACTACGAGAGTGGGGTGAGTGGGCCTGCTTCAGTTGTTGCTCTGCGGCGCTTGTCGGGAGGATAGTGCATCAGGCTCATGACTTGCTGCATTTGGTACGACTGATTAGACTCAAATGCGCATGAATGTCGTGCAGTGAGAGAGAGAGAGAGTGTTTGGTTGTTTTAGTTGCTGAACTCTGTAGGTAGGGACACGCAATGTTTTCAATACAAATTGTATAGCAAAACCTATTCGATTGGGAACTTGTATTTGAAGTCCCATGTAACTTTTTTTTTTCAGGTAAACGGGGACACAGTCACGGTCACACTGTTCGTCAAGAGCATCTCCAAGGAGGCATTTGCTGTAGACTTTGATGAAAGGGGCTTCCTGGTGAAGTTTCACACTAAGTATGTTTGTTTTGGTGTGCAATACAGTTGCAAGTGTGGGTTCTATGATATATCTTATTAGTTGTCTGGGATTTAATACTGACCATGTTTTCAAGAGGGTTTAGTACCGCCAATGTAAATGGTTAATACAGATATTTAGAGATCTTGAATTGCAAAGGGTTTCCTCCCAATGTCTTGAGACTGGACAGTTTGCAATTGAAGACTTTCGTCGCTTGTCGATTTCAAGGTCAATTTTTTATGATGCGATTTCCAAAATTTTTAAAGAATTTTAGTCTCCTGACTAACTGTGTAAACCTCAGATAACTTTGTGTCTAGGAGAATTAGAACAATTTGTTAACATTTATTTCATGCCACAAAAAGTACACTTGTGCCAAAAAAATTATTTGATTTGAGCATAAACTGAATATTAAGACGCAATCACTTGTATGTGCAAAAGCTCAATCCAGAGCATTCAAAAGCAGCTAATATAAGCGGTGAAAAAAGTTGATGCCTTGTAATCCTTAGAGGTATCAACTTTAGCGTAGCTGAAATATTTTGGGCGTCACAGGGGTTTAGGTAATGGTTATCTCATGCACTACTTTTAGAGTGTTTCCAGGTTAAACCTTTTCTTATTCATGGTGTTATGTTTTTACAGTTATTCATCACTGTCTACAATATAACAGATAAGCTAGGCTTACACATCAGTACTGTGTAATCAGATACCTGTTTTTAATAAGAGATCTAAAACAGTGCAGCACATTTTTTTTTCATTTTTTCTATAATCATGCCAACAAAAGCTTGAGTTTTATCTGGTGAGATGCCCACCAAGTGATTAGCTTGTTGAACAATTTTTCTTGCGATAAATCCGTCTGTGAATAGCAGCTAATCACGTTAGCTCACCCTTATCACTAAACCCCCTTCCCCCTCTCCGAACTACAGAAAGAAAAAAAAAAATCCCCCCCGAAACATAATTTCCAACAAGGCTGTTGGTGTGAGACCGTCTATTCATTTCCCAGTGCTCAATGTTTTAGGCAAGCAATTAACAAAAGGTGTGCAATTTCCTGCAGTGCATCTAATTTACAATAATACATTTAAAATTGTGCATTTAATGTTGTCTGCACATCATTTGTTACCTCCTATGCATGCTTTGATTTTTCACAAGCTACAGCCTTTAATTTCTTGGTTGGGTGGGGAAATTTCTGTGTTGGGTTAGGTGGGGGTTGGGTGGGGTGTTTGAATTTGTGACGTTTAGTGGTAAGCTTTAGGGGCAGTTCTGTTTCGATATTTTGTCACTTTAAAATGTGCTCACGTTGTGTAGTGATAGCTTTTGATGCGTACATCTCTTCCAGGAACACCAACACAGAGTTTTTGGAGCAGCATGGAGCGTCGGAGGAGACAACATTCACCTGGCGTGTTAACGTTAAGTGAGTACATGTTTTGGTTAGTTTGTCAGCATTTAATTAGTGCTGGGATTACTTCTATATTAGGTCTGTATATGCTGCCAGAAAACGAGAGAATTGTTGTGGTGTGACGGGGACCTGTGAAAATTCGTCATCATGTCATATTTCTGATGTCGATAACGACAAGACTGTGATGCCGAAAATGCTTGTGGGGTTACGTCATGATGCAGTCACATTGGTATCATCTGCATAATAAAGTCAAAAGTTTTAACCACAATGTTAGTAATGTCATCATGACAGTGGCAGGAATTATTTCATGGTTGTCATCGGTGATGTGCTATCATGAGGTGATAAGGATCATTTATGGTTATTGGGGCGTCATAATGCCATCTGCGGAGTTGGTCTTGGCTTTGGTTCCCAGTCACGATGGCTGTGTTGCGGTAAGATATAAGTGCAAAAATGTTTCTCCAATGTGCTTGAATTTCTCTTTGCATTAAAGAACGCCAAATGGCCAAAATCAGTGCAATGTATTTTACTACAACAGCCTCATCATCTTATTATGATTTTGGTGCTCGAAACTCCGCGGTTAAACTTTTTTCATGCAAGAACGCCATTGATGAAACGTCGAGGCCGATGGCAAAACGTCATGCCAACCAATGTTGCAACTGTGGTTTCCACTTTAAAAAACGGGTACCTCAACCAGTTACTGTATTTTCTCACATATAACCCGTCCCTGCACATAACCGGCACCCCTATCTAAATTTAACTCAAGAAAAGGAAATAAAAACAAAACAAACCATGCACATAACCTTCTAATATAACCTGCACCGTCACTTTTGATGCACATTTAACTTTTTAGTGCGTGTTATATGCAAGAAAGTATGGTATGTCTCTGGAAAAAATATTGAAGTGATGGAGGCAAGCAAGATGCTATTCTTTCACTTTTTTATACCCTAAATCATGCTCGCAAATCGTTATATCTTATGGTAGTTCTCTTTTTTAAAATGCCACAAATAAGAACCATTTGCAAAATACCGATGATTGGTTTCCTATTAATACATTCCCTTGATACTACTAACACACACATTAATAACCTTGCCTACGAAACTGATAAGGGTAAAGGATACACCCAAAGTATTATTACAGGGATGCTGACTGTAACGTATTTTGAGTGCGAGTAGCAGCTAGATGACTTTTTGTATACATACGTATCTTAATGTGTGCTCTACATCAGTTTTTTTTTTTTTTGCCCATCTTACCATGAAGGGGAATATTGCTGCTGATTGTTTGTAGATGTATGTGCTCTGTCAGGTATGTTGCCTACTGCCCTCCTGTGCTTTTACTTTGAATAAACACCAACTTTAATTTGCCTCGTGTACTGTAGGGAAGCCATACGGCCCGAGGAATGCCGGTTTAAGCTCAGCCCCTGCAAACTGGAGCTGATCCTCAAGAAAAAGGTGCCGTCGCGGTGGTCGTGTCTAGAGCTCGCGCCCCCTGCCAAGAAAATCGGTGAGTGCCGGTACAGTTGGTTCGTTATTTTGAGGCGTTCCTTCTGGGATATTGGCCCGCCTGTTAAACTAAAAGTGTGCAGTTTCTGTACTGTAAAGAACAGCACTTGGCCTGCGTGAATGCCCATGCTCATTTACAGCTCGATCAAAAAATGTGAGCCCCACCAACAGCCATCACAGTTTCTGCCATGTAAAATTTGCATAAGTGCTTCGACCAATAGCTCTCACTCATTTTCTGGACTTTTCAAGAAACTGTAGTAGGCTTTCTTGTGGGAGATCGGCGCTGAATAGGTGGCGCGCCGAAAAATAGCTCCTGGCAGAGAACCGCGACACAATCATGCTGCTCGCGCCCGGACGACTGGCCGCTGTGTACTGCGGTGAGAGCACGAGCGCACGCTGCTGTCATGCTTTGTTTCAGAATGAACAGCTCGAAAAGTAATTGCGCCAGTAATACTGCACCGTTGTTTAAAAAAAAACTGTTTGAAGCCTTTACTCTCACTCAAGAAGCACGGGAAAAATGAAGAGAAGCTTCGCAAAGCGGGCCGGGTCTATGCATATGGCATTGAAGGGAGAGGTCTGTGCCATGATGGTGACTCCCTCATCATTTTTTTTGGTTGCGCACTAGGTTTTGTGTTAAGCTAGTGCAGGCTGACATGCCCCCGTCGATAAGTCCGTGCTGCGACGATACCGTGCTTGTTCACTTCTGTAGTGAAACAGAAAGACACCAAACGGGCAGTGGTAGCTGTGTCAGTTTTCTTTTTTCTGGCGTCGTATGCATGCTTTGTCCGTGGTACGTATGCACGTGGACGTTGATCAAGCAAACCACCGTGGCGGTACAGCACGTGTGGTGTTGCACTGCTGGGCTTGAAGGTGCAGAATACGGTCCACGACGGCCGCATTTCGATGGGGGGGAAATACAAAAAACACCCATGCACGAAGATATATCCTGGTGCAGAAAACACGTGGACGCAGGAAGAAAACAACACAAGCACTAACTTTCAACTGACGTTTTCCTTTTGCTTCAAAATAATACCTTGTTTTGCACATGAAACTCTAGCAGTAATCGATGTTGATTAGACAGCTTTATTTTAAGCAGACACAGGCAAGCGGAAAAAATGAAACTGTGCTTTAGGGGGACTAAACGAACAGTAGAAATGGAAGACATACTTCTCTAACAAGGCCTAAATTCTGGTGTTACTTAGCCAGTAAAAAAGAAACTTACTGCATTGGCTGACATTAGAAAGCCAAGCTCGAGTAATCCGCTGCTTTATTAGTAGCAAGAACCCTGTTTTTAGTGCAAGTTAAGTCAAGGGGAGACGGTGGTTTTCAAATGAAATTTTTATTCATGGAGATATTGTAATGAAATTAGGTGGGTATATGTATTGTTTCATCTTCTTTTCAAAAATATAATTAGTCTCAGTGTACAACAACTACTTATCAAATTGTGAGAGAATGAGTGAAGTATAATTGTGTAATTTCTTACGGGTTGTTAAGGCACTTTTCCTCAATATTTTTAGGTTTTGTTTAGGATGCAGCTGTAGCCAAAGACCTGCCATGTGGAGCTATGCTATTTATATTGTCACTGAGATACATCGTCATATCAAAATTTTCATTTGCATTGATCCTCCCCAATTTTGAAATTTAATTAGCTCACAATATTAATCATAACATTTCATATGTACATTTTAGCCACAAAGAAACAGCACAGCTCCACAGTCCTGTTTCTTACGAGTTGAACAATATAAAGTTTTTAAAAATTGCTTCACAAGAACACAATGAAAAGTTTCATAAGGCCGGTCAGGTTGGCAAAAAATGTGAAGCTGAGAAAATCTCATTTGAAGTTTCGACATGCACTGAAAAATTTTCTATAAGAAACTTTTACCACAAATTTTATACACATGTACGCCACCTATTCCCCTGAAAAACAAAACAAAATGTGCTTTATTTCACCCTTGGAATCATTTCTAAAAATTTTTCCAATGTGGAAAGCATTATCAGAACCTCACCATGACAAGCTGCTGAGGGGTCCTGGAAAATCTGTAGGGCATGAGGCTCAAACGACTAGCTGTTAGGCAGCATGCTACCCTGGGTAATGAATTGCTGTGTTCCGGGCCCTCAATGGACCATGGAAATATCCGGAAAATCGGGCATCCGCCCGGAAAGCTAGTGCCCGGAAAAAATGCCCCCTTTTTATAGGTATTTTTTGCTGACGCTGAGGGTCACGGCTGTAGTACAACATTTTTGTTGCGATCTTGTAAATGCATCGTTTAGGTGGTCTGAAAAGAGCCATTCGTAAAAAAGATATCGATGTGGCCGGTGCTATCTCAGTGGTCGACAGGTTGGCCCAAAAATAGTATCCCATTTTCTTTTGCACGGCATTCTGCTTGGCCGCGATGATGTTTGCCTCAATTTATTTAAGCTAGCCGTCGTGCTGTTGGTGTTCACCGATGACCGTGTCATCAGTGCTTGTGTGAACTCCGAGCTTGTTGGCTGCGTAGGCGCTGCCAAAAATCGGATGGCGAAGGCTATAAGCGCCGACTCTGAGGAGGTTGAACTTTCGGGTAGCCGACTTTCCCGACAAAAGGCTCTTCGTTTGCACCGATTTCTCAACTCTCTGCACCTGCTCTGCCGTTGAGTAGTACGCAGCATCAATACGAAATGTATCGCTCGTCGAACTTGGTCCCACGGCGTCGTCAGCATCGTTAAAGTTTCCTGCGGATCCAACCAGTCCGGCCGAGACTGCAACTAGCTGCCAAAGGGCACTTGTGGCCGGTGCCTTCTTGTTCCAAGGCCATTTTTTACGGTTACCGAAAGCTCATTGGTCAATGGTTTCAGACGAAAATTTGCAGGCATCCCGATTGCGGTGAAAAAGTGTCGGTGCAAAGCGGAAGCACAGTGCATCGAGCAACACGCACAATTGCAAGAGCAGACGCACACAAACGAACAGCCACGGTGGGGAACGCAACACAAAGAAAAAAAAAGATGACGCGTCAGTCGCCTCAGAAATGGGAGACTCGAAAAGCGCGCTTTGTGTGTTGGTTTGTGTAGTTTTCAGGGGCAAAGCTTCTTACTGTCGAGGCTTTCCCGTTGGTGGCGTTGGCATGCGCCGTAGCCGTGATGACGCTGATGACAATGAAGATGATTAGGATGATGATCTTGGACAATGACTGGCTTGTGCAGTATATGACGTCTCTATATGCTCGACTTCATATGACGGGAAACAACCATCAACCACCAGTGGAACGTGCACAGGCCTTGTCTCTGCCAACTTAAGGCTAGATTCGATACCACAAAAAAGTAATAATTAAGGCATAACAAAATTCACAGCTCAACACAACATACCATGATCAATGAAACATTGTATAGAGCTGCACACCACTTTATCACTCATGTACATGCATGAGAGGTCAGTGCCACCAGTGATTTACAATAACACCGAACGATCCCACCGCTTTGCCCACGCATCATCATTTACTTCGTCGATATGCTGTTTTTTTTTTTTTTTTTCATTTCATTCCACTTGTGCAGCATGTAAAGGTTTCAATATGAACCAACTAGTCTTTGTAGAAGTGTCCCAAAAATTAACTTTAGTGGCTTCGATGCGTAACCATCAAATTGCCTAAAGACTTCTGTTTGTGTTGTCTGATTGGCCGACTTATGTTTGCATTGTCTCTTGCTTTCCGCCGTCTGCTGGCAGCGCCACTGCCCGCGCCCAGCAACACGTGGGTGCCAGTGTCGAGGAACGTGCAAGGGAGGACCCCGCTGAGCAACGTGGCCCCCGTGCACCAGCTGACGAACAATGTTCAAGGCAGCGTGCAGCATGCGGGCGTGCTGGACTCTTGCGCCGGTGATGCCTCGACTGCTTCAGCATCCCTCAGCGATCCTCTCTTAAAGGTGCAGTGAGGAACCAGGCTTATTAATTCCTTCTGACCAAAGACGCGCCGAACTTGTTCACACTAAGAGGAGCGATTGGGGGTACAACAGCTGAGCTGCTCTGTTTAGTTCTGATCAGTTTTTTTTAGTTGGAGCTTAGGAAAACTAATGCAAACTAAGTGAACTAAGCAGCTAAGGTTCACCAAAAAAAAAACTCTAAATACTCGTTCAAAGCATGCAATGTGGTCGAAGAAGGCCAGCATTCCAGCAACTGGAATTGAAAAGTGGTGCTATCCTCCGTGCATGAGTGTCACGTGTGGGCCAGCAACAGCTCCATTCAGAAAAAAGAAGAAAAAGAAAAATACATGTTTTGAAAATTTTTCTCTGTTTAACAAGAATTTCAGTTTCCCTGAGAATGTGGCAGTGACTACACAGAGCCGCACATTTTCTGTGAATCATCGGACAAGATGATGGCTGTGTCTGCAAATACTGGCTGTGGGCCGGTGAATCCGCCCAATGGCGCTTCCGAGGTGCTTTTTTTTTTGGGGTGGGGGTTGCTGCTGCACCTAAAATTTCAAATTTTCAAGAGGCATTTTTTATACCCAAGACTAGAGAGGTTAGGGAACATATGCAGAGAATTGGCAGTAAAGCCAATTCTCTGCATGTGTTCAGAAAATATTTTGCTCGTATCTTGCAAATAAAGCACCTTCAAACTGCTTTATTGAGCAATTTCAATATTTCTAAGATGAAAAAAAAAACATTTTGTGTGGTTTTTCGATTAAACGAATTCAGCCTGCTCCGCTTGGCGGACAAAACCGATATAGCAAAGCTGGTGGCATGCAGTGGGGTTTAAATTAAGTGGAGTCGAATGAAGTGGCAAAAGCAGTAATGGGCACAGTGACAGTTGCGGGATTGGTGAGAAGTGCGGGTGGTGGGAGGGCTGGCACATGTCCATAGTGGGACTTGTTTCCTGCGGGTAACATAAAGTTTCCCAAATTTAACTAGAGGAGGCTCAAGCGCTGAGATCGTTCAACCGCATTGGCAATGATGGGTAGTACATCGATTTGCCGAGCCTTGTATTTGTGCGTTTCCAACGCAGTTGTGGCTTTGTCGAGCACTGTGTTTTGGTTTTGTTTCGAATGAAAGAACAGACCGTTCTGAACTTCACGAAAGGTCAAGGTGGTGTAGTGTAATGGCTGAACCTTTGCTGAATGTTTGCTGAACTTCGGCTTGCGGCAAAGTGAACGCGTGTCTCACGAGGCCTGACGGAGCCGAAAGAGTGAAGAATAGTCAGACCCATGTAGTGCCCATCATTCCCGTGCTGGCTGGAGCACCGTGCGTTGCAGCTCCCATAGACACTAGCACCAGAGTTCCCTTTAGTGTGTATATGGGAAACAATATGCGACACTTAAAGCCTCTACCATGAACAGCTTTGGCTGTTGAAACTCGGTAGGCAAAAAGCTAAGTGAGAGCCCCCGCTGTGGCTCGGAGGTTACAGAGCTCGACTGCTGCCCTGGACACGAGTTCAATCTAGGGCGTAATGGTTGTGTTTCAGTATATAAGAAGAGCCTACTGTGTGTGATGTCAATTGAAGTTAAAAACCCAACCTGGTTGAAATTATGTTGACCCCTTCACCACAGCCTTTAAAGCCTGTGCTGCTTTGGAACGTTGAACACTAAGAACCGTGCAGCACATTATGTTAGTGCCTTCCCTGCCTTTTTCTCCTTCGTTTCTTTCTCTCTTCCCCAGTGCGGCTTCATTGAAACGTTGCTGTTCAATACGTTTTCCTGGTTCTTGTATTCACGCAACAAATGTTTTTCAAGCTCGTTTCGGGCAATTGTGTGATGTCGCAGTTTCCTAGGTCATACGTCCTCTCTCTGTGCTTCTATTAGAAATATTTCAACATTTTACTTTAATTGGCCAACAAGCTTCAATGTTACTTAAGAGTTTTTGTCCACAAAATAAAATTTCTTGATTTTTTTAGCACTTTGTTCTGTAATGGACTTAAACAATGGAAAGCATTGTACTTTGTTAATGAACCAAACAGCTTTTTCTTAACAAGCTCCTTTTCATTCCTGACATATAGGACGTGAAAGATTGCCAAGTCAGAAACTGCGCTGTTTATGGTGTAGAGGAACATGTTTTTGTGCAAATGTGTTCCTTAACCTAACCTAACACCCATTTGCAGGTTTGGTGTTTCTCAACTAGCGAGTTCCTTACAGCCTTTTTGTCATGGGTGTAACCTATTTAGAAGCTCTATCCGCTTATGGATTGTAGTGATGGGTGCGTAAGTCTATGTATCACAGGTATTCTATGGTCAAAGTATTGCAAGAGCATTCCTAATTGACAATAATTAACTTAGGCCTCTCTTAAAGGGGCCCTGCAACACTTTTTGTGCATTGTCAATAAACGCTGCCGATCGATAGTAGAGGCTCCCAACAACACAGGAGCCAAATATTATAGCGTAGCACGCGGCCTGGGATTCGCAATAAATTATCAAATTCACTTAAAAATTTCTTTCTCTTCCCTCGTCAAATCACGGAATATGCCCGAAAATCAAATGTAGACGACCCATCTATCAGCCACTGGCTAATTTAAACATGGCACGCTCGGTTGTTACAGAAATCGCTGCAAAGGCCATCACTTATTCACACGTGCGTGCGCAATCGCACTGAAAAAGTCTTGTATTGGATGAAAAAAAGAAAAAGTGCTCAAGGTCACGAAGCGAGCGTGTTTTTTTTTGTTTGCCCCTCCCATCTCTCCCTGCTTAGATTCTAGCGCTTTCGTTAGAACTAGAGAAGAGAGAATGCGATTGCAGCGTGTGACAAATCTTTGTAACTCCGCTCGTACCGGACGGATTCTTAAAATTTTTGCGGCGATGAATTTGTGAGGCAATACGCTTTTCCAATGAATGAATTCCATGGTTACTCAAAAAAGTGTTTCAGCGCCCCTTTAGGCTCAGTCACACCTGTGTGCGGCTCATAGGCGTTGCCACACAGAATTCGTGTCTGCTTGTATATGGCTTCAATTGCCACGGCCCTGCCAAGTAAGCTGATGTTCTACTCCTGTGCACGTGATTTGTTCAGAGGTTTGGGAATACAGCTGCATGTCTGAAAAATTAAGCAGCAAGCAACTGATTCAAAGTACTAGTCGCTTTTGTAAACAGACAGCAATTTGCGACGGGTCACGCTGCAGCTAACTAGGTCGCGCGACTGTTGGATAGTCACAGTTATGCATGAGCCTTTAGCAGAACGAATGCTTCACATCATTGTATTCAATACTTCATCCATTTTAAAGTATGCCATTATTAACTTCGGTCTTTTTAATATAGCTTCGTGGTGTTTGCCATGGAATCAACAAAAGGCAGGACAGGAATAACACAACATTAATGTAGATCAGTCATAGTCATAGCCTTGCTACTGCTCGTCTCTGCAGAAGGTCATCAACAAGCCGGAGCCGCCGCCGCCACCCCCTGCTCCACCAGTCCCTGCTCTACCAGCCCTTGCTTCACCAGCTCTTGGTTCACCAGTTCTTGCTCCACCAGTCGTGGTTGCCCGCGGCTACACGGGCCTAGACAACTTGGGCAACACATGCTTTATGAATGCAGTGCTGCAGTGTCTCGCCAACACCCGGGAGTTCCGAGATTACTTCCTCAGTGCGTACATTCATTAATTTGTTCATTCACTCACTCGTTTAATTCTTCATAGATGATGCAGCCTCTATCAAACACTCGGAACAAAATCTTTTTCGTTCCAATTTTAGTATCGGCTTTCATGGAGGTGGTAGGGTGAGGCAAGGTTTTCAGAACCAGTACAGTTTCGCAGCTCCGCTTGCGAGCCGGCACACGCGGCTGACACATAAACGCGGAGACGACGCACATGCCGCAACAAGCCGAGACGTACGAAGAGCAGTCGCTTGTGATGCGCTGCGCGTTTCTCCGTGCTTGCTTCCTCCGCACTCTGTGCGTGGTTCCCGAATGCTTCAGGCATGATTCAAGATAAAACTGCAGTGTCGCTAGTTCTTGCGTCGGCCACCGTGTTCGCTTCGGCGAGCAAGCGTCTATGGGGAGCTGTGATGCCGCGGGGAGCTTCGACGAAACGGCAGGGTGTGGGCCAAAGGAGCCTTAAAAATATTTCAGTTCTTCTCCGTAATGAAATAATAGATAACATCTCGGTTATGTGTTTGTTGTGGTCAAAAATACTGTTTGCAGTTTCTTCGTTTTTCATATCTGGTTTTAATTCTGTTCCGACAGTGGTTTTCATGGTAAGACAGTTAGAGAACTATACAACTTATTAGCCACTTTACAACAATAAAATGGGCGTGCTCTCCAAGTAAGTCGTCTTTTATGCATGTGTACACATACTTTATCGCTGTAAGTGAAGCAGCACAAGGGATGCTTGGCTCACAGATTTGTTAGTGAGTTTATTTCAGTTAGAAAATGGAAGAACTTGGAAGAGCTGTTTCTCTCTTTGGGTAAACGGTATGATTGATTGAGAATGGGGCTTTCTCTTGGTGTGACAAGTTTAGTCATGATAGATGGGATCTTCTGCACTCTTATTTTAAAACTTGTCTCGTAACCCTTAGCGACACGGCGCCCTCATTTGGAGATACAACACTTCTGCCATTCCTGCTCGATATTGTCAAGCAAGAGACTACGAACACTGTGCTAATGGTCAATGAAACATTCTTGTTGCCTACCACATTTTCATATCACTTCTGTTTGAAATTCTATTTCACTACATGCGATTGCTTCTGTAAAGGTGGTACCGTGTGTAAGGAGGCCTTGGCTGTGGGCATCTTGGCAGGAACTTCAGTATAGTTTTTTTTACCTCTTTAGAAATAAACGCTGCCAGCAGATAGCTATCGCATGTAATCTGAGGGAGTTGTGGAATTTTGTTTATGAAGAAATATAGCATGACTGACTGTACAGCAGTTTGATAATTGTCAAGAAATGGCAACACAATGAAAGTGCATGTGATGAACTTACGGTTAAAGCGACCTAAGTTAAAAATATCCTTGCTTTTATTACAGTGTTGAAAATGTATGTTTATAAAGAATTTTTGTATATAATAAAGTTATCCTCCTGTCAATGCGAGTTGTCAAATACAGCTGAACCCCTTTGTTCGAGGCATGCACCGGGGAGCAATTCTTGTCTTTTATAGGAGATGTCTCTTATAAGCAGGATACCACGTATGCATTTTTTTATCAACAAGCATTTGAATATAGGTGCATTATTGGCTCTTAAATCAGTTTGTCTCCTAAATCATTGTCTCTTATAAAATGTTCGACTGTAATGTGCGAAAGAAGTTTTTTTCGAGAGGTTCATTTGTGTGTTAGACACAACCAAATGAGTGGAATATAAATCTGGCTGGGCAAAGCATAAAGAATGCTAATTGTTGTCTTGAGCTTTAGTGTACTAATTGGAACATAAATTGAAATGAATTGTAGATGAAAAAATCACCCTTCCTGTCGGTAGGATCTGATTCCACAATATTTATACTACAGTAAAACTTCGTTATAATGAAGTGGGGTTATAACAAACTAGTGGATATAACAAAGCAAAAATTTCCTCACAATAGATATCACGAACCATTCTTCGTAAGCAGTGAGCATTTACTGATCATTTTGTTATACGTCAATTCAGTATCTTATAGCACGCGACGATTTACGTCTCATCACGGCTGTGGTAATCCAAAACTAGTGCCTTGCGCTCCACGGGAGCTGCCTGCGGCCTGCCAACATGTTTGTGGTAGCGAATCTCTCTGCCTCTCCTTTCCTCAGGAACTAATGGACTCGCCCGCGCAGCAAATCGTGCGAGTGTGCACCTCAGCCGGCCTCCCCTCTCCTCTAGAACTCGTTGACCCGCTCGCGCATCTGACCTCCTCCTCCCCTTCAGTTTCGCGCCGGGGCCTCGCACCGAGTCGCACGCCGCCCAGGCGGTGGAGATTGTGGGTTTCTTTCTTTTTGTTCGCTGTGGAAAAGCAACACCACCTCTATCAGTTTCTGCCGCTAGAAACGAGATAGACAACGGCAGCAGCAAACGTACTCGCAAAAATAAACAATCGATCAGAGAAGTTGGCAATGTGAAAGGCCGTTGAGTGTGACGTCAAGAAAAAAAAAGTGGCCGAAGATTTCGGCGATGTCGCTGGGTGCTGCGGGCGACTAGGCCCTGACGTCGTTGTACGCTCTCCATGATGCCGGCGTTGTGCCCAACTGCGACATTTTCCGCATGTACGTTGGTGCCGATGCTGATGCGGTAACAACGAAAGTTTAGTCAGATGCGGAAATTGTGCCCGCGGTGACGGACGTGCACGACGACAGTGACGAATGTGTCGACACCCCGAGCCTAATGTTGGCGAACCCGACGTACCGACGCCCGTGCAAGCGCTTGATGCGACAGAGCTGCTGTGCTGCTTCTTTGGTGCTTACGATGACGGCAAGGACGGACTTAAAATAGCTGCTGTAGCTGGAAGAGCAGTCATATGCGTGAGGGAGAGTCGGCAAAAGTCAATAATATTAAGGACCAATTTTCTTAGAAGTGATCAGTTAGCTGGTGCGCTGAATTTGGCGCTAATAAGGTGCACAGTTCTTTGTTATTTTGCTATTTTTTGCCTTTCGTCGGCTGTTTTTCTCTGCGAGGCGGGCTGCTGTGATAGTCGTTGGCACGTACATTTTCTCTTGCCGGCTAATTGTCAGTAGAAATGGATATTGGCTATAAAGAACTAATGGTTATAACAAAGTAACTACAACACCCCCTTCAACTTCGTTATAACGAGGCTTCACTGTACACCCTTAAATGAGATTTGACTGTATTTACATTGTCATTACAATAAATTGTCGTAAAATACTTCTAATTCTTTCGAACGTTTATGCTTGCTTTATATTTGGCTGCCAGAACCTCTGCATTGAGTTGGGTAAATTTCATGCATTTATATATAGTCAATCATAATGCGTGTCGCGAAGGGCTTAAGCTTGCACTGCATTTGTGCGACGTTCTTCGCAGGTGCCACCTTTCAGGGCGAGTTGAACCGGGACAACCCTCTGGGCATGCACGGAGAGTTGGCCGTGGCGTTTGCCGTGCTCGTCTCATGGCTGTGGTCGGGCAAGCAGCGCTCGTTCGCACCCGACCGCCTGAAGCGCCTCATCAGCATCAAGGCGTCCCAGTTCACAGGCTTCGCTCAGCACGATGCCCAGGAGTTCATGGCGTTTCTCCTGGACGGACTGCATGAGGTGCTCTTTTCCTCTTGACACGTGGAATGCTAAAGTTTAAAGAGGGGTGGTACTGCATGGCGGGATGTTGTTGAGAGTGTGGTTCAGCTTATTACGAGCGATATATAGAGAAATAATTAGTGGTTTCCGCTAGTGTACATGCTGGCGCAGCTTACTCGCATAGTTTAAAAATCAACTGCAGCGAATTCTAAACGCCCCTAGTCTAGTCTAGAATGGTGTGTTTAGAAGTCTGGTCTAGAATGGTGCAAACGGAGAGTTATCTCCGTGCTCAATTTGAGGATTGTGATACAAGGCGACGTTGCCATTCCCGTTCGCTAAGTGTGTCTCGTGGCTGGCTTGCTATGATGTCACCTTTGGTTGCCTGCAGGGGCACATTCACATCTTTTATGAATTTTGGATTTGCTGTGGAGTTCGTGTTCCAGAAACATTGGTGGCCAACTTCGTATGCTGTCGAAGTGCAGTCTCCAACATTGCTCGTGGCGTTTTTATACCTAGGACCTCAACCGCATCCACAACAAGCCTTACGTCGAGAGGGTTGAATCAAATGGCCGACCTGACAGCGTGAGTAACTTTCACTGCTCTCGTAGTACTGAACTATTTTGACATTGTGTGTCAAAGGGAAGTGTCTAAAGGACAAATTCCATATGCACAAAAATCGATGCCATGGCACCGAGCCATGCAAAAAGCATCGAAAAGGACTGTCGCACAACAAATTAAAGACTATCGCTTGGCTGATAACTCAGCTTTGCAACCCTAGAAACTTGCTCATCGCCCGTAAGTTGTATGACAAATGAGCCAATCGCAAGAGATTGGAACAGGGTGAATGATAATGACTCACTGCTGGCACAGCACAGAAAAAAAAAAGCAATAATCAAATGTGCTCACATGACAGAAAAAACAAATGCAAGACATTGAGAAATAATGTATGTCACTTTGTATAACAAAACATACTGCTTTACATTAAATTCTGCTTGCATCACACCAGCTTCAATACAGAGTAGCCACTCTCATGTCACCAACACTAGAAATTCGAAGCCGTCCTGTGGATGGGGCTCGGTTTAGTGGGGGTTAGCAACAGTATGTCCCTTGCATTGCTCGTCACTGTCACGTAGATTTCCACTCATAATGAATTTGGTCTTTATTAGAAAACATCTGAACACTCCCTCCCCAAGAGTATACGACTCACGCTTTGTCCTTACTTTCCTTTTGTTCTTCGTTCATTTTTAGGTGGTTGCTGATGAATCCTGGAGCAACTACAAGCTTCGCAACGACTCCATTGTCGTAGATCTGTTCCAGGGCCAGTACAAGTCCACTGTCATCTGTCCGAAGTGTCACAAGGTGGGCGAGACGCGAGTGTTCTTCAGACAGACAGGCAAAGAACTTTATAGGGTCTTAAGAAACGCGACTTTTTATAGAGCAACGTCGCAGGCTGCTCCAACGTATGAACGGGAAGGCCTAGCCTCACCGCCGCATTGTGGGCTTTCTGGACAGCCCGTAGTTGTGGTAGCAACTCTGAACTTTGTCAGGCAGAGTCCCAACCCACTTCTGTGAGTCGACTTGGGCCCCATAAAGAGGGGCACTGCCAGAGCATATGCGCTAAGTCACTAACCTCACCACAATCGGGACAAGTAGAGTCAAAAGCCTCTGAGGAGACCATTCTGAGGAAAGATAGGCTTGGATAAGACCTGGTCTGGAGCATTCTAAACGTGATGGCCTGAGGGCTAGACAACTTGCTGTGCGGAGGAGCAAATGATCGCCTACTCAGCTGGTAGTGTTTAGCCACTTCACTAAATGTATAAGTAAAGCATCCCTGAACATCTCACTGCCAACCTGCAAACCTACGTCCTCCCCAGCGCGGAGGGTTAGGGTGCACGCCCATGAGTGAGCAGTGTCATTCAAGTTTACTAGAGAGTCCAGTTGGGATTCGAGATGTGCAAGAAACCAGGTAATGGTATGTGGAGAAAGTATCCTATTTTCAAGTAGTTTAAATACTTCTGCACAGACGGAACCAGAGGCGAAAGCCTTGACCGCTGAATTCGGGTCGGTGAAGATTTGCGATCTACTGTCATCCAAAAGGGCAAGGGCTACAGCCAACTTTTTGGCTCTTCAGGGGGGGGGGGGGGGGTCCCTAATTGACGCAGCATTGATAAGTGAACCCATGTGATTGATGGAAATAACAGAAAACCTAGCTGAGCAACCATACTGAGTGGCATCAATAAAACATGCTGAATGAGGATCGTTATTGATGCTCTTCAAAAGTGTCATGGCCCTAGCCCGGCGCCTGCCTACGTTGTGCTGAGGATGGACGTTTCGCGGAAACAGAGGGACCTGGATGGCAGTATGCTGCTGATCCGGCAGTTGAAAGCGGTGATCTTCTACGAGTGCCGGACTGAGACGTAGGACGGACAGAATCTTCCTACCCGCCGGCATAGATGACAGGCACATTAGCTGTGCAGTCTCTTGGGCTTCAATGATCTCATCTAGGGTGTTATGAACTCCTAGCTGCATAAGCCGTTCAGTGCTTGTTCGCACGGGGATGCCCAACACCCTCTTTACGCTTTTTCTGATCAGAGTTTCCAGCTTCTTTTTTTTTTCAAATCCATACCAAGAGTGAATGGCAGCAACGTATGTTATGTGACTCATGAGGAATGCATGAAAGAGCCTCAGTAGATTGTCCTCTCTGAGTCCCCCCCTTCTGTTCGAAACCCTATTAATCAACCTGATCATGTTCTCGGTCTTGGTTGAAGTGTTAGCGATGGTTTGTCTGTTGTACCCGTGCGACTCTATAATCATGCCCAGCACTCAAATAGCGTCCACTCTCGGAATGGGGGTGCCACTTCCGGTGTGAAATACAACGCCAACCTCTGATAAAGGCTTCCAGTTTTTTGGCTTGGCTCATTTTCTACTGGGCCTGTATAAAAGCAGCTCCAATTTACTCGAGGAGCACCTCAGCCTTGTGCCAGCACGAAAGAGCTCCATTTGATCGACAGCTTCACGGAGTGCAGTCACGACTTCTCCTTCGCTATCTCCGAGACACCAGATGGTACTATCATCAGCGTAAAGCGTATGGATGATGCCCTTCACGTTAGATAGCAGTGTGGACAACTTGCACATACAGTGAAAGCTCGTTAATTCACACCTCATTAATTCGAAATTTTGGATAATTCGAAATGGTCGCCGCAGTCCGGTCCACAGTGCATAGGAGACCATGTGTAAAACGATTCGTTAATTCGAACAGAAATTGCTGCCTCTACGTATAATTCGAAGCGCATGCCACGGAGCGTCATCATCGTAAAACACTAGTGGAAGCTTTTACGGTCGAACGATAGGTGGCACGACCAGTTTTTCCGAGCTTCAAGTGGCCTCCGAGCAAAGGGCGAGCAAAGTATGGCCTCCAAAATCCAGGGAGCAATTTTTTTTTTCCGTAGCCTTCCCGCTATCTCAGCGCCTGGCGCCACTTGTACGCGGGACCACGGTGGAAGAATAATTTTATTATTTCTTCCACCGTGCGCGGGACCCACGGGACGTTGAGGAGCCGGCGGAGTAGTCCTAGCAGTCCTAGGCCGCTCCCGGCAGCGTCACTTTGTTCCTCGAGCACGTTGTTCGTTCACATCATGCACATGTTGGCGCGCGCATGGGAACAGGTGACCGCGCCCACAATCGCAAACTGTTTCCGCCACAGTGGATTTGCAGCTGGAAGTGCGCAGGATAGTTGTGACGTCGACGTGGATGGGGCTGAGGAGCTCATGCCAGTGGCATTGCGCAACACTCTTCGGGGCGTACGTTTTGCCGATTATGTTGAAGTTGACACCGGTGCATCGGTGTGTGGTGCCCTGACTGATGAGGACATTATCGCTCAAGTAGCCGGTGCGCAGCCTGATGCTGAAGAGCCAGAAGGTGAGGAAGACGAAAATGACGAAGCGCCTGTGCGCCCGTCAGCTTCTGCGGTGATGGAGGCACTTAATGTGGCGCGTCTCTTCTTCAGCTTTGAAGAGGGTGAAGAGGATTCCTTGCGCCGCGTCCGCGCGCTGGAACAGAGAGCCGCAGCTGTGGCATTCAGAGAAAAGAGGCAGATGGTCATCACCGACTTTTTTGGCCAATAAATATTTTTCGTGCCCCCACCCCCGAAATCCACCCATTTTTGCTCACTTTCATTATTTCTAATTTTGTTTAATTCGAAATTGCTCAGCGTTCCCGTGGAATTCGAATTAACAAGCTTTTACTGTAGCGATGCTAAAGAGAAGCGGGGATATCAGCGCTCCTTGCAGCATGCCTTTAGGGCCCAGTGTTATGGGAGAGGACTTGAGGTCCCTGATATTGAGCGTGGCCTTCTTGGATTCGAGAAAGGAGCTGACGTATCTGTGGAAAGCTTCGCCCAGTCCAAGCTCGGAAATGGAGTGTAAGATGTGCGCGTGGGAGGTGTTGTTAAACGCTTTTTCCAAGTCAATACCCTGGCTGCCTCTTACGTCCCTTGCGTTCACGTCTATGATTTGATGTTTGAGTAGCTTCATTGTGTCTTGTGCAGACAAAGACGGATGAAACCCAACCATGTTGTAAGGAAAACGACCTTTCTTCTCGATGTACTTAGAGACACGGTTGTGAATGACGTGCTCTGCTACCTTGCCGACACAGGACGTTAACGATATAGGCCTAATATTGGCTAAACCTGGAGGTTGCCCCGGCTTGGGAATTAAGTCAACCGACGCCATTTCCCAAGAGTCTGGGACAGAACCTTCTCTTCATATGTGATTGATCTCATCAGTAAGAAAATTGATGGATTCATCGTCCAGGTTCCCGAGGGCCCTCTTAGAGATGCCATCCGGCCCAGGAGCCAATCGTCCATTATGGTTTTGAAGAACTTCACAAACGTCGCTCGTGGTAAAGGGCTCTCCAAGCTCAGTGCAAGGGGTCCAGTGTAGAATGGATAGTCTGAACAGCTCGAGGAGCCAATGGGTAAATATCTGTGAGCCAAACCATTCAGTATAGCATCTTCAGAATCGGACTGTCTGGTGGCATGCATGAGTTTAGCAGTGGCTTGCCTTTGATTACTCTTGGAATTCGACTCGTTCAAAACGTGCTTTAGCAAATTCTATTTTCCTTCTATTGTAGTGGAGCATACCCACCAACGCGTATGCGCCTTCGGAGGATAACGAAAAAGCCCCGTGCTCTGATTGCACGAGAGCCTGTGCCGTCTCTGCCAGACTTGTCGTACGGCCATTTTTTGTTGCAACCTCGTTGCGACTTCTCTGCTCGAATAAACATCATCACATTTGGTGGAGGCTCCTGAGATCCCCAAGCAGACCTGGTGCTCCGCTCTCGGAAGTTGGCCGAGAGACCACCGTGAAACATGACTGACGCAGTCGCCAACCAGCCCATCCCAGCCCAGCCAGCACCATCGGCTGCCCCGTCTACCTGCCCCGGCGCTACCCGCCAACGGGACCCACCGATCTTCAGCGGCAGTGGTGAACAAGACTGGCTCTCTTTGTACTGGCGAAGACTGGCTCTCTTTGTACGAACGCGTAAGTGCCAGCAACAAGTGGGACGACGACTCTAAGCTCGCCTACGTTATCTTTTACTTGGCAGACGTAGCTAAGCTTTGGTATACCAACCGCGAAACCGCCCAGCTCCGCGCTGACCAGCGTCTACGCCACCGAGCCCAACAGCCTGGCGAGACGTTTACTAGTTACATTGAGGATGTGCTCGACCTCTGCAGGCGTGTTAACCCATCTATGCCTGAAGAGGAGAAAATTCGGCAGATTCTCAAGGCCATCGAGGATGGCACATTCCAGATGTTGCTAGCAAAAAGCCCGACCACGGTGGCAATCCTCATAAGCCTGTGCCAAAGCTTCGATGAATTGCGCAGTCAGCGTTCTATCGCCCGACAGTGTCCCACCACCAGATTCGATCTCGGCCGTCGCACTTGCAAATGCCAATGTTCGCCAAGAAAGTCTGTCCAACCAGATCAAAGACTTCATCAGAGAGGAAGTCACCCGACACTCTCCCTGCTGTCGCATAGCGACGCGCCCACCACAAGCCTGCCTTCGACACTTCAGCAGGCCATACGCACTGAAATTCGCGATGTCCTCCCTACAGTGCCAGCCCCTTACCCATGCGCTTCAGTAGCACCTGATCTCTCAACCGTCGGCTACGCGCCACCTGCGCCACCTTCACCTCTCAGCAACGCAGCTGTGGTCGCGCGGCCCCCATGGCAGCCAGTCTCCTTATCGGCTACACCTCCTCCAGCCTCACCTCCAGTATACAGGCCCCCACCTTGCTTTTTCCGTCCATCTAATCAGTGGCACACCCATGACAACCGTCCTATCTGCTTTGCGTGTGGCATCACTGGCCACGTTGCACGCTTCTGCCGCCGCCATTCCACACCTGCGTACGCCTCCTTTGGAACGCCTACCTACGCGCCGCAGGAGGCCATCACTTCTTCATATGAATAGAGGCACTCCGACTCGGATCACCGCCCATCAACTGCTCGTTTTCCATCTCCTCATCGCCGATCGCCATCGCCTATATGTCGTCAACCACCTCCTGAAGAGGGAAACTAATCAGTGCAGTTCCGGAGGCAAGAACTGCAACTTCTGCGCAATTACCAAGGCCTCCATTTTCGCCGCAAAATGTTGATGTCGATGTTGAGGGAGTCGCCACACTAACGTTAATAGATACGGGGGCCGCCGTTTCTGTGATGAACGCAAAACTTTGTCGCAAACTGAAGAAAGTGACCACATCTCTTTGTGGCATGGTGCTGTCCACGGCTAGCGCGCAACACATTCATCTCTCGTCTGTGTGTACGGCGCGCGTCATCATCCAAGACATTTTGTACATCGTCCAATTTTTTGTTCTACCATCTTGCTCTCATGACCTCATCCTGGGTTGGGATTTCTTATCACGTCATGAAGCTATCATCGATTGTTCCCATGCGGAAGTGTCCCTTGTGCCAATGTGTGAATTTCCATCGCCCGACCGTTCTCTGCTCTGCAAACTCATAGCTGAAGACGACATCACCTTGCTTCCGGAAGCTTCAGTCCCTATTAGCCTTTCATATGTAGCGCAACCTGACGCCACGGTGGTGTTCACGCCATCTCCGGTTTTTACTGAACGCAAGGGCATCGTTCTCCCATTTGCCGTTCTTACAATTGTGTCTGGTTTAACCGTAATGTTGGTTACCAACCACTGCAACTACCCCATTGGCTTATTCCGTGGTGAAACCTTGGGATATGTACAACCTGTCGAACATATGATATTATTCTTCCCGACGAAACCCCATGTCACATTGTCGCAATCACTCATGGGTCTGAGGCATCAAGGTCGTTAGCCTTTGACAATGCTATTGACGCAGACCTTCCCCCCTCGCATCGCCGCCAACTTGTTGCTCTCCTTAACAAGTTTCGCTCTTCTTTCGACTTTCAAGAACCTGCTCTGGGCCGCAGAACCTGCTCTGTAGTGGAGCATACGCACCAACGCGTATGCACCTTCGGAAGATAACGAAAAAGCCCTTGATTTTTTTTATTGATGTGGGGTTTAACGTCCCAAAACCACTATATGATTATGAGAGACACCGTAGTAAAGGGCTCCGGAAATTTAGACCACCGTGAGTTCTTTAATGTGCACCCAAATCTGAGTACACGGGCCTACAACATTTCCGCCTCCATCGGAAATGCAGCCGCCGCAGCCGGAATTCGAACCCGCTCCCTGTGGGTCAGCAGCCGAGCACCTTAGCCACTAGACCACCGCGGCGGGGCAACGAAAAAGCTCTGTGCTCTGATTGCGCGAGAGCCTGTGCCGCCTTTGCCAGACTTGTCGTACAACCATTTTTTGTTGCAACCTCGTTGCGACTTCTCTCTCGAATAAACATCATCACACTATTCTCATTTGGCCATCAACAGCATTGCACACCTCATCCCATTGCTGCCTAGAGAGGGTCTGGCAGTGGTCCTCGATGGTTTGGTTAAGTTGTGCAGTTTTCTTGTGGAGCCGACAATTGAGCCTCTGTCCCTTCCACCTCTTGAGTAATTGTTTCTTGGCCTCTAGGAGGTGCGCAAGGTGGCTGTCAATCCTATCCATTTTCAAGTTCGTGTGTATATTTTTTGTTGCCTCACCGTCTCCCTTGAGCTGTTTGGCTCATTGATCCAGGCTGGGGGTTGAGTCCTCAGCTTGTGCGCATTCTTTTCTAATATGCCAGAAGTAATCCCAATCTGTGAAACTAAACTCTCTTAAGTGCTTGCCCTTTACACTGATATGGGTAGCTAGAACATTATGGTCACTATCCAGATCCACGTGCAAGTTGTGCCAAGTAACAGATTCAACATTTTTAACAGAGTTAAGATCTGGCAAGGTGTCCCTCGTGCAGGAGTAACTAAGTTACCCATCCTGTTCGGAAATGCTGGGTCCGTGGCCAGGGTGAGGTTCAAGTTCGCTGCTTGCCACGACTTGGACCTGGACTTGTTTGCCGGTTCGGACAGCTCATGTATTGGTGGGAAGTCCTTGTCAAAGCCGCTTTTCTGCGCTGTCTGACGATGTAAGGTATCTCGAAGCTTTGTCTACAGGTTCTGTTGGCTGTTGGATGAGGCCCTCCGCAGAAGGCGCACTTCAGCGAGCAAACGGGCTGGTTGCCAGTGGGGGTCATTCCGCAACCTCGGCAAATAACATTTCCTAGAGTGGGGCACATGTCGGCTCTGTGGCCGAGTCTACCACAGGCATAGCAGACGTCTGTCTGCCGTTGGTAGAGGGTGCACTTGACTATGCTGGGACCGCACGTCACGTAATTTGGGACTCAAAGTCCTCCGAAAAGGACTGTGGTAGAATTCTTGATTCACCACACTTCGAGAACAGTGGGATTCCTTCGGCTGAGTAAGAAGTCCTCTGAGCTCTTTGTTGTTAATTTCCATATCGATGTTTCTGATAATGCTCTTGCATATGTTGTCGGGCGCAGCAATTTATGAGCTAACCTTGTACCCTGCATTATTAATGGTGAAGGCCTCTAGACTTGAATAGGCTTGCGATGGCATGCTCATCACAACAATGTTCTGCATAGCGTTAGGGCAAATGCTGTCTTCTGTGATATCTGCAGCGGAGAGACGCGCTGTTGTCGTGAGGGCTTCAGAAATCCGGGCGTTACTGGTATTCTTAACGTTCAGGCCTCCCCGAGGCCTAACATTGATTCGACAATGCTCCCTTGGAAGATGAGGCAGCCTTGACACGTTGGAAAGCTGTTTCTTCACGTTGGCGGGAGATTGGGTGCCTCCGTTCTTGTCATATGGTGGGCCTTGATCTTCAGCGCTTGTCACGGATTCTTTAGTTTATTCACGCTTAGAAAGGGCGGTTGTCCATGCAGAACACTGGAATTCTTTGGGAGAAATGTCCTCCCCTTGCACAGTGACTTGCACAGCCATCTTGATAGCTCAAATGTGCTAAGCCTAACCTTAGGTCTAGCAAGCCACGGCATGGTCGAGCAGAAAAGTCCTTCAAAGGTCGACAAAAGGTCCACCCACCGTAACAAAATTGTTTCCGAGTGGTCTTCAAGACTTCAGGCGTCAACTGGAGCAAAAGGCATCAAACACATAGCTAACTTTTCAGAGAGAAAAGGTGAACAAGCAGGAGCCGATGTTTAGACGACCGCATGAATCAGCGCCCCCTAGGTTTCCCCAGGTTGTCATCAGTGTTCGTCAGAATGTTCGTGAAATCGAGAGAATCACCCCTTTGCATTCGCACATGTGTGTTCCAGCGTGAGTACTCAACTGTTCAACGATTCAGTTTGAAAGGAGACAAGCTCCTTAACAATCCTCTTAAATGCAGCATCTTGCACTTAGTGTGTTGCCTCGACATAATTCGCGACTTATGCTATCAAAAGTACTGACAACGGGGTGAGTTGGTAAAGACTCATTGTCATAGAAAAATTTGCTGTGAGAAACGAGGACACACACAAAAAAAGATCACTCACTGTCCACATAGTGCCGGTTTTATTTTTTCTATGTCCTTATTCCTTGTAGTGCTGCACTTATTTGTTTATTTTTAATAATACTTGCACTTATGCTTGCTCTTCCTAGTTGAACACAATGGTTTCAGTGTTTAACTCTTATATTTCAGGCTGTGTTTTGTTCTCTCTTTGATGTTAACCCATGCCTCCCATTCATTGTTACATTTGGTAAGTATAAATGCAATTTTGGGCACATCTAGGTATCTTCAAGAAACTAGTGCTAATGACGAGTTTTGATTAGATGTGCTCGACGAAGAATCGGTCTATGCACACATTGATAGCGTCTGGCGCGTTTTCAGCGATTTATTTTTAGTGTGTCTCACTGTTTTTCAGGTCTCTATCAGCTTCGACCCATTCCTGTACCTGACGGTGCCGCTGCCGAAGAGACAGCGTGTTTTCGTCGTGCAGTTTTTCGCACTAGACCCACAGTCCGTTCCGGTTAAGGTCAGTGTCTTGTCTACATTGTCTGCAGGGCACAAGCCGCTTGACAAGCGTAACCGTTTATTATTTACCTTCCAGCTTAGGGTCAGGCTCAACCACGACGCCAAGATCCAAGACCTCAAGGAGGAAATCTTCAAGAAGACCAAGGTGTCCCCAAAGAATGTAAGTCTGAGAAAGTGGCCAGTTCCGCTGATAATTAGCAGATTTGGGCTTCTTTTTTTTTTCTCTTTGTCTGAAATTTCGTTTGTTATCAAGTCGTTCGTAAAATCTTTCAATTGCTTCTAGTGTATTTGGAGCTTAAAGGGACCCTGCAATATTTTTACAAATAGCCATGGATTGTATTCAGTAAACGAGCTTATTGCCTCACGAATTCACCACTGCAAGTATTTTTAGAATCTGTCTAGTACGAGCAGAGTTATAAGAACATGTCACAAGCTGCAATTGCACTCTTTTTCTCATCCCGACGAAAGCATTGGAAGCTAAGCAGGGAGGAATGGCATGGGAAAAGAAAAGTGCCATGCGAGCTTCATGACCTTGAGCACATTTCATCTTTTTTTTCTTCGAATACGTGGCTTTTCAGTGAGACTACGCGCGCATGTGTGGGCAAGTCGTGGCCTCTCGCGGTGGACCCGGTACCGACCAAGCGCGCCGTGTTCAAATCAGCCAATGGCTTATGGTGGCTTTTGACGAGTGATTTTCGAGCTTGTTCTGTCATTTGTCGGGGAGAAGAGAAAACACTTTTTAGCTGATTTCGAGAGTTGTGAATTTGGGCCATGTGCTGTGCTATAATAATGTTCGGCTCTCTTGTTCTTGGCAGCCTCGACTACCGATCGGCAGCATTTTCTGACCATGCTCAAAAAGTGTTGCAGGGCCCCTTTAATGTCGTTTTTCCTGCACATATAGTTGTACAGTTTAACCTGACTGTTATGTCACATTGCGGTGCCAGCTGCGCTTGCTGGAGGTTTACAACCGAAGAATTTACAAGGTGTATGGCAGCGAAGAAAGCCTGGTTGGCGTGAATCCAAAGGACCAGATCTTTGCGTAAGTGTCCTGTTATTTCTGTTGGTATCTCACCTGGTGTTGTGCTGACAAAAAGTTTTTTTGCGATGCTGAAAACGTTGCTCGTAAACTAAATTTCGCACATGGTTCTCCTTGTTATCTACTGCAGAGAAAAGGCAACAAATATTAAAGAAAGAAGTCATTTCTCACGTGTCACTTTAGTAAAATTTCACTTTGGCTGATTTGGTTGAGAATGATTAGTGCAGTAGCTACTCGTTAAACAGAACTTTAAGGGGCCAGGAAAATGTTCTATTTAGCGGAGGTTCCACTTACTGAGCGTTGAAACGAGATAGCAGAATTTGAAGGGGACGTGGCAATGTTAAATTTGGTCAAAATGTTCAATTTTTCAATTAAGTTTTTCTGCCATTCCGAGATCATATTTTACGTCATGGTGAAATAGTAGACAAAAATGAGTATACATTGTAGAAGTTGAGAAAAAAAAGCATTTTACTGGTGGGCTGTCCTCAAAAGCTATGAGAAAATTTTAAGAAAAAAGAAATCTGCATCTTTTCCTTGGCACAGTGCTACCATATTGGCATCATCTTAAGAAAGACAGATCAGAGCTAAAGAAAGCCACAAGGTTGAATTTATTCAATAAAAATCTAAGGCGTGCTCCATTCCGTGTTTCGTTTTCTTAGCTTCTAGCTCCAATTTCTTTAGGCTTCGTTTTCTCAGCTTTTATTTTTTTTAGCAGTTGCTGTCATTCCTTTGCCATTTTGCAATAATGAAGATATGGCCATTGTGTTTTCCGCACTTAGATTCTGAGACATTGGTGAAGGCTGTAAAGCTGTCCATATTTGTGTGCACATCATACAGATTTTTATAATTGACCTTTTGTAAAGTTGTTAGTAAGACAATATGCCCAGAACATTTCAAAAAAATTTTTTGTGCTTACTTAAATATTCAAAATTAAAACCAATAGCGTTATAGCGTTATGGTACAGAATAGGCCCTCCTTGTGAATGTCCTTATTCAAGAATTTTGACAAACTTATGTCTAATTGATTAATTTTGGGATGACAATGATAGTATATCAAGAGTTGTAACCAAAAAACTACATTGGATATCTCAAAACCGATTTCAGTTATGATATCAGCACAACAAATGATGTTTGCGTGCCAAATTTCATCACTTTATTTCCTTAAACAACAAACATAGTTTTCATAAGTTCTAAGACAGTAATGTAAGGGGAAGTTGTTTCGATTCAGCAACAGTACTGTGTACTGAGAGTCTACTAAAATTGAAGTTAGCAATGCTTTACATTTAGCGATTGTTGAAGTTCCTTTTCAATAGAAGCCTCTCGGTAAAAGTCGGTGTGAACTGAATCTTATTTGAAGGCTTCCATATTTGAATTGTGGTAGAAGATTGTAGATATCAATTTTTAAACTTTGTTTCTTTTTAAAGAGGTGCTAGTTGTGCGATATAGGTTCCACGAAAACTGCGGCTTTGTCCCAGTAATTCAAACGTGCATAACTCTAAACATTTGTGGTAAGTGTGTTCCGGCCGAGACGGTACAAGTAAAGCGTAGAACACTTTTCTGTTGGCAAGCTTTGTGAGGAGGTCAGATGTGCTTCAGTGTGCACAAAGCATGTTATAAAGTTCTTGACTTGCCTCTGAAGTGTTATTTCGTTGCACCTCTGTTACAGGTTTGAAGTCCTTGACAGAGACGTCGCACGGGAGAGAGTGGTGGAGCTGGCTGTCGTGCAGGTAAGATTGATCGTGTGGTCTTTTACACCGGCAGCAAGTAGTGTGAGCACTCGTGGCTAATTTTGATGTTGCCGTCATGTTTTGTATCAAGTACAAATTGATAGTAAGGCGTTCCTTGTCATGCATATTTGGTGTCGTAGTATTTTGATGCGTCCTCTTGGGTGAAGAAAGCAGCGAGTCGAGTGCATCTGGATTGAATTGCTTGTTGAAAAACTAAGCAGGTCTAAATATAATCCAGAGTCTTTTGGAGATTAGTTAATTGTGCACTTAGGTGATCTGATGATTTAGCAAATCTTCCAGTGCCAGTTTTGACTTGGGCGTTTACGCCCTGTTGTAAATGCCCAAAAGTTGTTCGAGTTGTAGCGCAGGTTTTGCTGTTTCTGGTTGTACTATGATGTACTATTATGTATTGGATTTCGATCCACGTTCATTGTACTGCTTCGTTTTTGTATGCTTCCTGTGGCACGTGCACACTGTAAACTCCCCTCATGCGCTACTCATGGCAACACTGGAGCCAGCAGAGTACTTCGAACATTTAAAACTTATAAGCCATTTAATTCCCACTCGTAACAGGTATTCTAGCTTAGGATAATTAAAAAGCCTTAGAGTTTAATTAACACCAGTTTATCCACTTTTGAGCGAGTTGGCATCGCGCAGAGTTTTCTTCGAGTAGCACAACCCAGGAGTGAAGGAAACGAGCTGATAATGAAAAGGCAGGGGTGACAGGGGTGGCACTAATTTTAAAAAAAAAAATTAAATAAACTTTTGCTAGCGCTTCACTCTGAAATCTCTGCTGTAAAGCGCTGGATATTGGTGTGCTTTAGCAGACTGGAAAGGCTGCTAAGAAGCCCTTGTCTTTCAACACAGAGGGCACTGATGCCTCCCCTGGCGAGTACCTGCTCGTCGTGCGGCAAGGAGTGCGTGGCTGAGCAGGACAAGCTCAAGCGTTGCACTCGGTGCTTCCGCGTTGGCTACTGCAATCGGTGAGTGAAAGTTGTCAACATTACAAATCAAAGTTGGTTGCTTTGTGAGGCCATTGAGTTTGTAAAAAGGCGGAGAACGTCTTCATGTTGAATGCCTTTCACTTTAAAACTGCCTACAGAGGCCATTCTTATCTAGAATACTTTAAAAAATAGGTTAATGAGACTGTCCAGAGTAGCTTTGCCATTGACCATTTTGATAAACTTTCCTTACTTTGTGCAGTTAACGTTGGTTCACAAAAAATCTGTCAACTAGCTCCTGGAGATGTTCTTATCGACTTCAAGTGAAATGGGGGGAAGGGGGGACTAGCGGAGGACTCCGTTATTTTTGTTTGCCACAACCGAATGATAGCAGCAGACAAGAGAGAGAAATGCTTTAATGAAATGCTCTAGATGTTAGCCTGGCTTTTCGCTTGACATGCTACTCCTTGCGTTGGCGAGTGATCATGATATTTGCACTGATAAACAGATAACGGCACGTCTGGGTTAACACATTGAAGTTGGGGAGGAAGGTGTAAGAAACAGTACTTGCAGTTTTTTCTCGCAAGCGTTTCCGGTGCGTATTTAAAAGTTCGTCGAGAGGTCTTCAAATCTTCCGCTTGCAGGGTGTGCCAGACCAACCACTGGCAACAGCACAAGAGCGCCTGCAAGTTCTACCTTGAGCTGGTGGGCCTTCCCTTCGTCGTGAGCATGCCGGCGTCCCAGGCGACGTACCAGAACCTCTGCCGGCTCATGGAGGCTCATTCGAGGTATGTTTTAAATTTATTTCGCCCCAAGCGCCTGTGGCTCATTTTTACAAACTTCTGTGCGTGTTTGAAAACGAGGGAAGCTCTGTGAGCAGCCACTTAGCTGACAAGATGTAACAGGGTTACAGACGCTGTTCGAAGGACTAAGGAAAATTCAGCCAGGCCCGCGCTGTGAAAGCCGTGGGACAGTGAAGCTGTAAGCGCTTGAGTACCTGAGATTGGCTAGTGAGATCACATGCATCGTCATTTAGCATCATCATCATCATTTTGTTTTCTAGTTTTTTTAGTCGCTCACCCTGAGATCATCTGACGTGCATGACTACTACTACTACAACTACTACTACTACTGCTACTACTACTACCACCGTGACAACCACTACTACTGCTACTGCTACTATAAGTAGACTACGAAAGGCCTGCTCTAAAAAAAAAAAACATTTGCCTCTTTTTTTTTTCTCGAATTTTTTTCGCCATGGCATACAGAGCGGAAAATGACCACTTTTCTCCGAAAAAAATTTTTGCCTATGCCCTGGGTGAGGTGCTGATATAACTGGAAAGTGCGTTAAAAAAAAAAAAAAGTGGGGCCGAGTCGCTTTTAGGTTATTGCACCAGCTTGCCGTGACATCATAAATCTTAACGGTATCTGCTGGAGCGTGCATGATTCTTATTAATAGTACCAAAAAATTACATTACGCCACAAGGCAGCCAGTGGTACAATAAGCAAGATGTTGAAAAAAAAGTTATAACAAATTTAGGCAAATATATATAAAAAAACTGCAACGCGTCAGATCACACAAACATTCAGTTGCCGGGATTGCAGCATGAAATTCAAAAATGACACCTTCTCTTTTATTTTCCTTTTTAGTAACAGTCCTAATATGCTCTGTTTTCCTTCTTACATAACAAGTTATGTATTGATGTGGGGTTGGTACTCATTAAAAAATGTGCTTGGGGGTGTCCTTGCTTGCTCGATCCACGGTTGTTATCATGTGTTTTAGGGGAAGTTCCTGTGGCGTATTTACACGCGTAATCCTCGCCCTTTTTTTGCGGAAAAGCGATGAAAAGTTGTAAGGAGCAAGCAACCTTTCGGAAGGATGCAGCATTTTTGGGGTACGATAGTTGCACGCGAAAAAAAAAGGAAGTCGGATTTTGGTTGGGCAATGGGGGGGGGGGGGGGGGGGGGTGTAAGAATTATGCAGGTGTGAGGATTACGCCAGTAAATATGGTAATTCACAGATTTCAGGGGTGGTGTTGTATGCGAAAAACCCTTCGCTAGTGAGCGTACTGAAAGGTACCTCTGGAAGATGCTCCGCTGGCTGCGTGCATATATTTATGTGCCGTTTTCCAATAATTTATGATGTTTCGATGGTAAGCTTGTCAGCAATCGACCGGTTCTTGCATTTTGTTTATTTATTTTAGTTATACTGTACGATACTGCAGGCAGTATAGTCCAAGCAGGAGAGGATGTACATAAACATACAAGAAAACACGAAAAAATAGAAACTTTCTGCATAGCAAGTGGTAACAAAGTAGTAATGAATTCCACTCTGAGATTGTTCGGGAGAAGAATGAATGTTTATATAAATTAGTTCTTGCGTCAGAGTCAGAGTTTATTCTGAGTTCATCAAAATAAACAGAAGAAATTTAAGCATGCCTGTTTTTTTTTTCATATAGTAGCTCTAATTCGGCCATTTGTAGCATATCTGACGGTGAATTAAGGCCACTTCTCGTTTCACGTTGCCACTTTTCGTCGTTGCTTGAATATTAATCCATTCATGACAGTCGTTACCTTCAGAAACTCAGGTGTTGCAGTGCTAAGTACGTTGAAGAAGGTCCAACTCCTAACGTGGGTGAGTGAAGCAGCAATGCGATAGAAAGAAAGAGAGAAAGAAAGAGAGAGAGAAAAAAGTACTAGTATTTGGAATAACAGGTAGTTGAGCTAGTTTGCAAGAATTCATACTAGAAGATGACATGCAAACACAGACACTAGAAAGAAATGAAGGCACCACAAATGCCGTTTCTGGTGCCTCTGCTGTCTTCTTTCTTGCGTGCCCTCCCTGTCTTTTAGAAAAGTAGTACGTCAGGCACTTAGATGCAGAAGTTCGCTCGAGTTTTTATAATAGAGGTTTTCAGTCATGTTTCATACCATTGCTTATGTGCAGTTCCACTACTCTGTGTAGCAAGGATTGATCACCTTCACCTTTTTTTTTTTTCTCGTATTTTTTTGTTCAGGCATTCTGTAAATGTTTTCCAACCACCCGTGGAGTCCAGCAAGCGTACGCTAGAAGCTGCCACGGCTGCCTGCACCAATGAGGTGGCTGAAGTTAACAACCAGGAGGTTGAGATTCACGTGAGTGGTCACCCGAAATTTCGGTCACTTCTACAACCAAAATGCGACGTTAGGGACGTGGGTGTTAGTTCAGATTTACAGAAAGCTAGCAAATTGGGGCACATTACCTTGGTATATTGAACTTCAATACTGTAGATTCTCACTAAATGGTACCTGGAGGGACCAAGGAAATATGTTTCATTTAACCGGAGGTCCATTTACTGAGAAGTTAAGGGGGTTGCAAAATGCAAGGACAAATTAAATCATATCAGATGCAGTTGTTCCATTTAAACATCACCTCTGTTTAAGAGGTTATTGTTTACCGAGAATCTACCGGGTGTAATGGAATTCTCTTATAAGAAATTATTTCACTCTTCACAACTTCAGTTTCAGTGCTGCCTGGGAAGAAGACGGAGGTGATAAACTGAAACTTCTGCTGGGGGTGGTTATGCGGTTGAGTTGTGCATGTTTTATTTATTTATTTTTTTGCAAGCAGTAGTACTACTGTATTACTTCATAGCATTAGGTCTGCATTTATTTCAGAGTCACGTGCGATATTCCGCCGCTGGTGAACAGCAATTCTTCACTGGCACAGCATCACGCCGCATTCGCTACACCTTAGGTTCAAGAAAAAAGAATTTTTTTTATTATTGAAGTTAGTTTTTATACAGCCATGTTATTCAACCATTCTTCCAGCTCTTCTCGTTCAAAAGGAAAAGCTATTTATGACTGCACCTTGCTCGAAAGGCAGAATTTTAATTTAATGAACTTTTTTTTTACAGGACGAAGTAGATTGCAGATTTTGCTGACTTCATTGCATCGAGTTTTCACTGTATACACTAATGGTTTTATGCACAGATGGAGCTGCTGTATTAGCACCTGCCACTGTTTGTGCCTACTTGCACTTCTTGTGACAGGGCAATGCCTTCCCTCGGCACACGAGCGAGAGAAAGTGGGTTTACCTGCGAGGTTTGGGAGAAAAAGACTGCCGGTCACCGGAGGGAGGCATCGCGTGTGAAACACTGAGTGGACTTTTGTTGAGGGCCGGTTGTAGTCTGCCGCAGCATTCGCGTCAGCCAGTGGTGGCAGAAGTTGGCGACGCCAGGTTCACCGGGTTACGTTGACATGAAAGCTGAGCACATTTCATACTCCCACTCATGCTGTGCCGCATTGCCTCGATGCACGTGCATTTACCCAACTTGTCGCGAAATCAAAACACCTGATTCACGTTATGTAGTGTAGTAGTCATCAGTGAATGTTTTAGTGCCCGTTTTACTGTAAGAGTCATGTTACCAGAACTGTTTCACAAGTAGTCGTGACCTGAACTGCACAGGCCGACTCTGTGAGCCAGGGTGCTGGAGACAGCAGCGGAGCCATGTTCACCGTCACCAGTGTGAGCTCTGAGAACACTGAATGTAAGACAGACTTCGTCCTTGAAGACGAAGGTGAGCATTACGTAACGACTTTCTTGGAAGTGAGCTTGGCGAGTGAGTAAGTGAGGAAATAATCTGATGGAGTGAGTGTATGCTTTTTTTTTTTCTGCTTGCCCTCCAATTAGGGAATGAGCCGTTGGACTTCAGTGGAGTGATCCGCTTGGCGATGGACTGGAAGAATGACCAGCGTCAGGGTAACTACGTGCTCGTCGAGTCCAAAGAAGTGGTAAGCGATCAACTGGGAAGCCTGGGGCCCAAAAACAATCAGTGAACGTTACTTTTACCATGCTTCCACTGCAAGCTAGTTATTCTTAGAGTTTGCAGCAAGCAGGTAGCAATGGTGATATTTTTATTTCTTCCATAAAAAAAGTTTTCAAAAATAGAGGGGACCAGTACAGGCTGGCTGCGCTATTTCAGAGGAGGTCTGCGGGGACATAGAGTTTCCTAAAATTACCCAAAGGGGGGACTCTGGCGCTGCAATCGCTCGGCGACCATGAGAATGATGGGTAGTACACGGATTTGCCTAGTCTTCGTGCTTGGGGGAGGCGCATCGTACCTGTGGCATCGTTTATTGCTGTGTTTCGGTTTTGTTTCGAAGGAAAGAACGAACCCTTTTGAACTTTGTGACCCAATTTGAAAAGATAAGCTTAATAGAATACGGTGGTGAAGCGCAACCGCTGAGCATTTGCCGATTTTTGTTTTGTGAGAAAACAGCTCCAAGCCACTGGAACACGCACAAAGCCAGAAGTACGGAGGTTAGGCAAATCTGTGTACTACCCATCATTCCCATGCTCGCTGAAGCGCCGCGCGTTGCAGCCCCCATAGACACTAGCGCCAGAGTTCCCTCTAGTGTATATTTTGACAACTCTATGGGCGGGGATCCCTTGGGATACCGCAGCCTCAACCGCGCACTGGATGAGCCGGCATTGGTCTTCTGGCTCGGAGGCACGCATGAGGGACTCCCGTGACCTTGGGGTGTTTGTGTTATCTGTGTTGTGATGCGTGCATATCCGCACCATATGTATGACTGTCGCCGAATGTGAGCAATCTTTGCACCTTGCCGCCATCTGTTTGTTGCCTTTGCTTGAGCACTCACCTGCTTGTATAACCTTCCCACGCCCCCTCTTATACAAGCAGATAGGTGCTAAAGCAAAGTCAAGAAAGTGAAAAACGGGAGGTTAAGAGAGATGCCTTCCATTGTTCGCTTTGTCTCCTTGCCTTCAGTACTTCTCTGTTTATGCGGGAAACTCTTTGAAAACGCATTTCGACAACCACACCCAAATAGGCATTTTTATATTATTCTTGTGAGCTGTAGAATGCAACAGCAATTGACGTCCTTTATATTTCAGAGTGTTTACTCTAGCCTTTGCATGTTGCAGGAGTATGCAATGTCCGACGATGACCGCAACATGTCTATTTACGGTGAGTTTGTATCTTTTTCTCTGCATTATCTGTGTTGTATTAAGTGCTACAGCACTGGCACTATGGTGAAGTGTCATGCATTAACATGCATTCATTTGTCTAATGCAAATAGACTAGGGGATCTTCACGTTCGGTGAGCTCAGGTCTCTATTGCATGTTTGTTATGAGTGCTCTCTGTAATGCTAATTAACAAGGTTCATTACGCACAACAAACAGCAAGTATAGCACGTTACATAAAAATTGCGTAAATGTAGTGCTTAACCACTTCTCTGTATAATTGTTGCACTATTCTACGCAAAATGCAAGAAAGCTTTAGCTCATGTGTAACTTGAATGCTCCTGTTCAGTTATAGTACATGTAAAAGTTGAAAGTGTTCTTGTAACATCAGATTCTTGATTTCCTGATTAAACTATTGCGCCTGAGAGACTAACTTAAATTTTTAATAATGTGGGAAGCAAAATCTTCATCCGAGGGCGTCATACATTTCACAATGATTGTCGAAAATTCTTGGGTTATCAAAAAGCAAATAAAGGTAACTGAAGGATAAATTTTAAGAAAATCTGTCACTTTGACCTGAAAACAAACATAGCCGTTCCGCACGCTCCACCTGCTGAGCATTTAATGAAAACAAATTGTCTTCAACAAAAACTAGGGGGCCTTGACCCTCCGTTTACGGAGATCAGCAAGACAAAATCATATGGATACACCCTTTAACACACTCGCACACATGCACACGACACCAGCTGCTGATATGTATATTGGTATATATGTGCATGTACGGAGGCCCTGCAAAACTTTTTCACCCTGGTCAGGAAACGGTGCCGATTGGTAGTCGAGGCTCCTGAGAACATGTGAGCAAAACATGGCAGCATAGCAGGCGGTGGGGAATTCACGGATAATTCTCAAAGTCAGCTGGAAATCTCTCTCTCTTTTCTCAACAAATAATGCCACACACCCTAATGACCACGCCAAAACACAAATCCCATGGTCATTGGCCGATTCGAGCATCGTGAGGTGCGTAGTTACTGGAGCTGCTGTGGGATGTCACCACATGCTCACACGCTCACTTGTGTTCACACTAAAACTAAGCCGGGTGTTTGAACAAAAAAAATGGAGAGAGAGAAAAAGAAAAGGTAAAAAAAAGCGCTCACTGTCATGATGTGCGCTCCGTGTGCTCATAAATGGGTGTAGCTTCTCGCCTAATTACCACAACCTCGACGGGTAGCTTTAAGCGTGGTTGAGGTACGAAAGAAAAAAAGAAGCACTTGTAACGTGCAAAACTCCACTCGCACATGTTGAATTGTAAACATTTTTGTGGCAACCGATTCATGAGGCAATGAACTCCTTTAATAATGAAGTTATTTGGTATTTACTTGGAAAAGAGTTGCAGGGCTCCTTTAAGCACTGGCTTCCGGCTGTCAAGTAACACGTTCGCTATTCATGTTCCGCAGAGGAGGACGGCATCACGCTGGACCAGTGCTTGCGGCTGTTTACGGAGCCTGAGGTGCTGGATCCGCAGGAGGCCTGGTACTGCCCGGGCTGCCGTGAGCACCGCCAGGCCACCAAGGAGTTCTCGCTGTGGCGGCTTCCCGTCGTGCTCGTCATCCAGCTCAAGCGCTTCTCCTTCACCCGCTCCATCTTCCGCGACAAGATCGACAAGATGGTCGACTTCCCCGTCTAGTGAGTGCGCCCCTCCAAGCACTTGAGGTGTTTATGCCAGGCTCGGAATATGAGCAACATCTTTTGAGGAATGTGACATTGAGCCTGTGCAATAAGATGTGCAATAAAACAGTGCAATAAGATGACGAGAAAGGCTAAACATCAGCAGTGCTATCAACAGGCTCATTTATTGTTGCTGCTCTAATATATCCTTCTTTCTTTCTGCTTTCTACAATGCATATGCTATACTTGTGCAACAAAAATAAGCGCACTTGTTGGTAGTCAGTGCTGGTGCTGTTTGGTCTTGTCATCATCTTAATGCATCGATTATTATTATGATTATTGGGATTATCAGTGTTATGATTTTAGGGGAGCATACGGTCATGGAGTTTCGTAAGATATTTACTCGAGGGAGCTGTGGCTCTGCAATCGCTCGGCCGTCATGTGAATGATGTATTTGCCTACTCTTCACGCTCGCGGCCTCGAACCCGCTTGTGACTTTGCTCATTGTTCCGTCTTGGCTTTCGTTTTGGAACCTTGTGACCCGATTTGAATCGGTTATCCTTAAAGGGTCAGGGTCGTCAAAGTGGTACTGCCAAGTTTTCGCTGAATCTCATCTTGCGACAATGTTGCTGCACAGCAGGTGGAGCCACTCGGAGCGTAGAGGGTGAAGCTTAGGCAAATCCATGTAATATCCATCATTTCTGTACAGGTGAACCGCTTTGCATCGTTGCTCCCATAGGCTATACGTAGTACCAGATTTTTCTCTAGTGTATTACAGTAAAAGCTTGTTAATTTGATGCTAGTGAATCTGAAAAATTGAATAATTCGGATGAATTGTTTAGTGGCGGCTAGCATATGCATTGTTTGATGATGTCAGCCTCTCTTTGTTTCGGTCGTATCTGGTCGTAATCCCAATAATTCAAACAGTCCCAGCAGTTCACTGAGCTCCAAGTGCCACGTATGTGCGGCACAAGAGAGCAAAAAAGGCGTTATGCGGCCAACCGAAACGAGTCAGTGCAGTCCGCAGTGCCGTCGTCATCATCCCCAACTACACGGTAATGACAGGAATGCCAGAACCCTTCACGCCTATTTGCATTCACCACCAGGACGTATGACACTTCGTTAGCCGCGAGTGTTCGAAAAGGTGCAGTCGCCATCCACAGTTGCGCTCTTGGCGAGCGAACCTTGAGCAGCTGTGGCAAATGTGTTGTTTGCTGGAGAAAAATAGTATCGTCGCATAGTGGTAGTAGTATGTAATAAGGAAGGGATGCAGAGCACGTTGTGGGCTAATTAATACACAAGGGTCTTGCACCGCGGTACCGTTGTGAACAAGGTCACAGGACGACGAAAACTGTGTCTTTTTCACTTTATGCAAAAACACAGCGTCCACGTACTCACCTGGAACGCTAAAACTATGTTTATATTATTGTAATTTGTTTATCGTTTTCTTGGTGCTTTTAATCATAAGTAATTTGAACATTTTTTTCTGGTCTCACTAAATCCAAATTAACGAGCTTTGACCCTGATGTGAAACTCTGGGCATATGGTTTTTTGTTCGCTAGCGCTGCGGCAATGCGTGGCACATTCGCCCGTTCAGAATTGTGTGCCCCGAAAACGTTTGGCCCATTTTTTCTAGAAACGGGCAACAGTTTGGAGCATGCCAAGGTGCTCTTACCACCCAACCTCGGAACTCGACCCACACCTGATCGCACAGCTCGAGCAGCCCTTATTGTTGTGTGACGTGAGCTGCGGCTGCATGGTTGCTGGCTGGTCAATAAGCGACAGCACACAGGCACTGGATGCACGGGTGTGCAGCCTGAAAACAAACAATAACGTGCAGCCATTTCAGCTGGTGAGGCGTGGTCACTGCGAGAAATAAACAAGCACATGCGTCATCATTATTACTGTTATAGTCGCGTATTTCTTAGTTGCAACCACATGTCCGCCGCAGTGGCACAGTGCAGCTGCTGACCTGAAGGTCACTCATGTGGTCCCATCCACAGTGGTTGCGTTTTGATTGAGGTGAAATGCTAAAGGCATTTCACCTCAATGTCAGCGCACGTGAGAGAACACCGGATGGCTGAAATTTATGCAGCCCCACTCTGTGGCGTGCCCCAATATAGTGTTGTGGTATTGGTGCATAGAACTGCTAATATTTTTTAATGCAACCTTTTAGGGCATTATCTGAGTTAATATTGCACTCAAACCTCATAACACCCACATCTTCCATGAAAATACGTAGTTATAGTATTTAATAGTTTGTTACAAACAGTCATTTGTAACACTGATTGGTCACTTCTGTCATTATAGCTGATAATTCGTGGCATCCGAATTAGTTATATCGAGGTTTGATTGTATTTGGAAGTCTGTACTTTCAGACAGCCTGAGTGGCTTCAACTGTTCCAAGCTGTCTTGCATCGCTAACTTCGCCGAATCGTTGCTTCTCCTCCTTAGTGGCCTCGACATGAGCCCTTACTACTGCGGCCCGGGCACCAGCCACGGGCAACCTCCCATATATGACCTTTTCGCCGTCACCAACCATCACGGCGGCATGCTGGGCGGCCACTACACCGCGTTTGCACGCTGCACCAACCCCGTCGACACGCGTCTGAGCGAGATCGGTGAGCATTTTATCTGGGCATGGGCGAACATTCTAGCATTTCAATTGTTGAAACGAACAGGGTAGACTCTCACTGTGCAGGACCTGAATGGACTAATCTGAATCCGTGTACTACAATGTGCCTCATAGTTATGTATCGTGCAGTTCTGGCTCATAAAACTGCATATACAGTGAAATCTCGATACAACGAATCTCAAAGGACCGCTAAAAATTATTTGTTATTTTGAAAAGTCATTGCAGCTAAAGTATTAAAAATTTGTGCGAAAATCGCAAACATGAACACGGAAGTCACCTACCTGTTATGTGTATACATTTGTGATCGTATTATGCTCAAATAAGGGAGAAAAAGCAAACACGATATATTACGGCACCAGTGTGCATTTATTTGAGGAAGAGCACGACCTATCCAGATGTGGGCTGCTTGAATTCTGAAATACGAACTTTTAGGTGTGGGCATCCTTCTTACACACTGCAAAGCACCTTCTTATGCACTGCAAAGCACTGCAGTGCATGTACCGCAAAGCACTTTGGTTCCTGCACAGGTAAAGCTGCCTAACGAAAGCAAAGCCTACGGGGCAAAAAACAAATACCAGGCGATAACGATGGCGATAGGGCTTATGCACATTTGGGTAGGGTGGACAGATAAAGAAAGATGGGGGCATTTTGATGATGATGATAGTGGCAGGTGTGGAGCTGAGCATTATTTTTACAGCCGCAAATAACTTTTTAAAATCGCTATCCCTTATTTTGAAGTGTTGTGCAGATATAAGGGGAATAAAATTGTGTACATTACTCTATTTACTCGCATAATCCTCGCACTTTTTCTAGAGGAAAAGCGACGCAAAGTTGGGGTTGCGAGAATTACGCGGGGAAAACTTTCCACCAATAAGTACAGAGAGAAGAAGAAAACGAATAGGCCGCAAATCGGGATTTTTACACTAGCAACTAACAGCAACCTTTGAGAAGTACTCATTAAAACTTACCTCAACAATAAAAGCACAGGTTCAACACAAGGCAAGATTTATTTGAGACACAAAAAGTGCAAGCAAGTAGTCGAGAATTAGAATGCCATACGCAAAGCTTGTGGGCGTTGCGGGCGTAACGGTAGCGTTCATCGCTCAACAGGAGCCCTCAAAAGGTAAGCATAGGACGTCAGTATTGGGCTCATGGCTGTCTAACAGAATCGTCTGCAGTTTCCCTTCTGAAGAAATAATGTTTACCTTCAATCTCAGTTTTAGGCACACGGCAGGCCCCCGGCGTCTTGGTGGCTTTCAGCTGCCGTCACCAGTTTCAAACACAAAACTCGTAGACTCCGGAGAGCCCAGCGGCGGCCCTGTTGCTGTTTAGTGCATGATCTATCACTTTCAACTTGAAAGCAACCGTGTAGTTTCAAGTATTGCCCCATAACGTGACGAGATTACCGACACAATCTACAAAACACCCCGCAACGCGCACTTGCCACTTTGGCTTGGCTTGGATTGGATTGAATCTCGGTGCAATAATAGTACGCTTGATGCTTAAGAGATGGCACGCGCTATCATCATCAATGGCTGGAACGAGGAGACGACATTATTGCAGCAGTTTTCGGGGGTGCGATAATTACTCGAGAAAAAAAAAGAAATCGTATACAGTCGACTCCCGTTAATACGAAGTTCACGGGAACCGCCAAAAACTTCGAATTAAACGAACTTTGAATTAAGCAAAAAGCACTAAAAATGGCACTTTTATTTGTTTAAAAGCGCGACAGTTTTGAGGAAAAATAGTCTGTCATCTTCTTCTTCTTCTAAAGGCGTAAGCCACCCATCCAAAGCAGCGAAGTCGTTGATGCCCAACATTTCAGCAAGCGATGACGCTTTTGCCATGACGACTTCATCACTGAGAGGAAGTTTGTTTCGTGCCTCTCTGATCCAAATCAGCAGTGCTTCCTCCAACTCGGGGTAGGCGCCGGTGCGCATCCGCTTCCGCGATGTCTTGAATTTCTCACTTTCAAACGCATCCAATATTGAGCGCTTATTCTTTATGAAAGTCGACAGCGTGTTAGACTTAATGCCGTACTTTCTTGCAATGTCTTGTTTGGCGGTGCCTCCCTGGTCAACTTCCTTCAAGACTTCGACTTTCGTCGCTAGGTCTAGCGTTCGGTAAGGGCCACGAGTTGCCATTATCAAATGTACGTCACCACCACAACACTTAAAATCAGAAGCGCGGAAACACGTGTGGAATCAACCCAGCGCGCGGGTGACGCGGTGACACACTCGAGTCTCGACAAAGGTCAACTAAAGAGTCAGTCGATGCCGCCGATGCGATTCGCCAGCGTTAAAAAGATTGCCGCTTCAAGATCTGTGGCGCTGCGGACAGTAGTGATGGGGAAGACACCAGCGCGGTCCGGCAGATGTTTTGGCATATGAAAAGTTCCCCATTTTACTGTAAAATTACGGTCGCGACGAGACTGTCGATTGAGAAAACTTCTAATTAACCAATATTATGGGTTTTTAACTTTGAATTATCGAGCATTTTTTTCTATACGACTGCATGCAAAACTGATGGGACCACTTGCTCATTTCTAATTAACCGAAACTTCCAATTAAGCGACTTCGAATTACCGGGAGTCGACTGTACTTGTTGGGCGATGTGGGGGGTGCGAGAATTACGCGAGTGTGGGGATTACGCGAGTAAATACGGTATTCTGAAATATTCGCTATTCTGAAATTCGTAGTAGCGAAATATTTTTACGTTAAATCTATGGACATTTGGAGGCAGATTTTTGAAAGAGTCGTTAATCTAAAAAAATCGTAATCTGAGGTTAGCTCTAACGAGATTTAATTATCTGTAGTAATATTTTGATTTATATTATAAATACTGTCATCATCCCAAATTTCTCTTAGAGTTTCTTAATGCAGGCTCATTGCTAGGACTTCACTGAACATTTCATTGAGTTTTCAGAGAAAGCAAATTCTGCTAGCTAACGAGCTCACTCACGAAGACACCTTTTTTCCTGTCTTCCAACAGGCTGGCGGCTGTTTGACGACAGCCACGTTGCCGATGTTTCGGACACGCGGGTCGTGACAGCGTCGGCGTACATGCTGTTCTACCGGCGCCGGGGCGTCCCCTTCGACCTGCCCGCCGTGGTACCCCGACCCCTGCCCTCTGCGTCGAGGCTTGTCCCCGTTCAGTCGCAGAAGCTCGTTAAGGACCAGGAGAACTTGTTGGGCCAGGAGTTGGCCTCCCTCAAAGACAGCAACAACAACAGGCGCGTCTGCGACTTATCAGAAGACTCTGATGACGACTACATGAACAGCCCCGACTGATGGATGCGGCTCGGAACTCTAGTGGCCACGGCGCTTTAGGTGGTTTTGAAATTCTTGCCTCCTTGCGAGGCCTGGTTTTATTTGTGTCCCCCCCCCCTCCCTCCCGAAAGCAGCTGCTTTCTACCCGCTCGTTTTTCCGGTTAGAAATCTACAAAAAGCCATGGTGAGCCTTGACATGCTGTGAGCACGGCATTGTGGAAGTTGTCTACAGCTGTCCACAATCGGCACTCTTGGGCGTCAAAAGTCTGTGAATTGGAGGTTTAGTTGGAATTTTTCTTGCTAGTTTTCCCAAGCAGAGCGTGGTGTCACGAAGATGATTATAGATCCCAGTTTTATGTAAGAACCTTGGAGATGTTACTGGCACGATCGTGTTGGGTGTAGCACAGCGCCCATAGGTTGCCATAAATATAAAATTTGGCATAAATTTGTGTCGGAGAAACCATTGTTGTCCCTTAGACGTTCATTGATGAAGTGCGGTAATTGTCAACATCCAAATTTTCGCCGACAATGTGGCAAAATATTGTTACAAGCGAAAATATTGGACAGACCACATCAAGAATTTGGCACAGTGCTAAAACTTGTCTGTAGTTTTGTCGATAAGTTCACGTAGGCAAGGATCCATTTTTTTTTTTATTTGCATCACCGACTCAAGACGGCATGACACCATGGCTGCGGAATAGACTGCTTGTGGGATTTCATATATTCTTCCTATTATAGACTGTTTGAATTGCTGCCTTTTTTCTTTTTCTTGCAAGGCATTTCTAATTAGGTAATGAGCTGCATGCATGTGTTCCTTCCATTTATGCAACCATCTCACCACCTGCCACCACAATTCTTGGAAGGACAGGTCAGGCTCTTGTTAATTTATTTATAATAATTAGCCTAAACTCATCATGCTTGATTTTATGCTTCCAAGCGATCTCGCTTTATTGTATGGTTTCCGAGTGGTAAAGATGCGCACAGCGGTGAAACGCTATATGTGTCGGAGGTGTAATTGCGCTGCACTGTCGTCCTTGAATTCAAGAGCCTCTGCATCCACAGTTTTTCATGTCAATAATTTTTGTTGAATTAATCGTCATTGTACCCCAGGCATGGCTTTCTATCACACAAAGGCGGCTTTTGCCACTATGCACCGAATGAGTGTTATAATGGTTGCTATAATGACTGTGTCAAGAAACTAATCTTAAAAAATACTTATTTGGTCAGATGACATTTGAGGATTGCTCATTGAAATTGGTTAGCAACTTGCAGTACACAGTTTTGCATCACATCAACTAAAAAAAAAAATCAATGTCTTATATGTTGTTTTGTTATTTTGTTTTCATAAGAGCAATAAAGAAGAGATAATGCTCATTCAGTATTCTTTTTTTTTAATAGAAAAGTTTAGTGTAATCAATGTTTCAGTATTGATGAGGAAGAAGAGTCTTCCTTAGCCAGACAAAATATTTTGTACTATTTTCTCTGCCCACTCGTTGTTGCCAGTGTCGCTGTTGTAGTGATGTTGTTTTCAGTGGAGTGTAAATGTTCCCATTTATTCAAGTCTGTTTTGTGCGTCCTTAGTTTTTAAAGCACAAGCGCTTCTACCACTTTGCTGTGTTCTCCAAAAAACAAATAGTAGTGTTGATAACTCCTGGCGTTAGTGGTTGCATGTTGATGGTGGCAAAATGCTGGTCAACCATCTGTTGTGTGATTTCAGTGCTCTGAAGAAAGCCGTGGGGAGGGGTGGTGGAAATTATCCGGAGCCCTCCACTACAATGCCTTTTACACACCGAGCTTGTTTAGGAGATTAAAACCCCATAAACAAAACAAACGTTACAGTATATCGATAACGCTGGCACTGTATCTCCATCTGAACACATTTGGTGTTACGATTTCGCGTATATAATAAATACTGAGATAGCCCGACAAGTATAACACCACAGGAATGTAGGCCTAGCCAGCGAGGACCTCTCGGGCTTAGTGCTGACGATGTGACTGCTGAGCTTTGCATGACCCACTACTAGTACTTCATTACACATAGTAAAAAAAAATATAGAAGTCCTCACGGATCTGATGACTTATTAATTTCAAATGTGATCTGTTTAACAGTGAAGAAAAACCAGAAAACTCGCCAAGTGGTTATGCGCCACAGTAATTGCGCATGCTCGCTACAACGCACAGCAGGTGCAAGTGTCAACAGAAAGTGAACCCTTGACAAACTGAGATGGCAAGAAAGATTGAAATACAGAGAAACACATAGGGAGAGAGAGGAAGATATAGAAAAAGAAACGTATGGAGAAAACAGAAATTAAGGTGCAGAGAGAGAGGAAGAAGGAGCAGAAAGTGAAAGAAAAAAAAAATCAACAGAAATAGAGAAATAAAAAGAAACATACAAAAATGTGCAGTGTAGAGAGAAAGAAGAAAAAAAAGATGGAAGGCCACGCAGCTGCACTCTTGCTTCAGGCTTGACAATAATGTGAAGCTGTCATAATATTTCTCTTTATTTATTCTGGCACATAGTTGAACCTCCTTGTAACAGCTATAGAAATGAAGAATTGCCTGTTATATAGTGAAGTAGATGAACAATAGTGTTGCCATTGATACAATGTTACAGATATACATTCGTAACGAGGTTTTTAAATGTAACTATGCTCTTTCTGTGTGAGACGCAACTTCGCTATGACGAAGTTGTGAGTGTAGATGGGGGCAAAGCTGTCGATGGTCATCTCCTTGTGATGCTACGGGTGTTTCTTTTTGGGCTAAAAACTTCAGCTCTCCTGTGTTTTGTTTTTTTAAACGCAGAGCATTTTATAGTCGTACCTACTTGCGATTCCGGCATCGGTGGTGTCGTCTACACGCCCACTGCGAATGCTCGCGTCATGCCGTCTTGTGCCACATGCTCGTGTCTCATGCCATCTGTCGCTCTCCCCCTCCTTCCTCTCTCTCTCGCTTCGCAAGGCCGACACAGGCAGCGTCTGCTAGTAAAAACAGACTGTTTGCGCTGCACAACGGTTCACTGTCCAACGCGCATATGTAGGCACTGGATCACACATTTTAATACAGTCATGGGAGTCTCTACTTGGCTTTCACATGACTTGACGCTTTGCTTAACTCCAGTAGATGGGATGGAAGTAACAGCACTTTTAACCAGTAGTGCGGCACAATCCAACATCAGTGCCCAACGCTCGTTGAAGGCAATGCTTCCCCTTGAGTCAATAAATAAGAACAATAAAAACGAATAACAACTAAGCATTCCCAAACTATACCCAATTATGCAACACTCGTATGATACCCCCACCACTCTGTGACGCATTTACTTGAGTTCCTCTAGTAAAAAGATGGAGGTGGCTTTTTTTTTTTTTTCAAGAGAGACACTTTCAGGTGCTTGTTCCACTGTAGAGCTTTGATGTGCTTCATTAATCATAACCGATGTAACAGATGCATCAACGGAAAAGTATGGAGAAGATGGCGAAACGAATAGGGTGAAATTGAATTGCTGCGCAGGACTTTAGATTCAGAAAGGGCGGCAATAGCGTGACGAGAAAAACAGAGGGCCACATGCGGCTACAATATGGTGCCCGAGTAATGTGCATTGTGTAGGCAGCAGCTGCTGTGAATCGCACTCATTCTCTGGCTCTTGTAATCATTATATTAGCGAGGCATTCCCACCGCACTCGAGTTCGAGTCTTACACTTTGCTAGGCCCATTCGCAACATGTTGTAAGAGGCTAATTGTTCACATCAGCCAATACGATTTCAGGATTAAAAATAAGTACAGAGCTGTGCTCAAATTTTCTATTAGGAAGTATCGTAACCGTTGGCGAATGTTTTGTTTCATGTTATGGGTTTTTGTACAGGCACATTAGCGAAGTATTCTGAGCAAATATGAACTTGTAGTACATGCTTATCGCAAATGGAGTGATTGACACTGAATTCATACCTTGCTGTTTTGAAAGCCAGCAGGCACACTGTGACCTTAACATAGGCGGTGGACGGAGTTTCAGAAGATGGCTGCTTGGCTAGGTGCAATGGGAGTTGCGTTGTTTTTTTGTAAAAGGCACAGACAATGTTTACTGTTGTTGCCCGCCTGTGTTCAAACTTGGTACTGGTACTTTTTTCTTTGGGCGCACGTCTCGGTTTGTGAAGAAGGCTCGTATTGCTAGATGAGTTAAAATAGCCGAATCGTTGCACTCTCTTTAGGGTGATTTCTAGTATGGCTGCAAATGTACGTTGTGAACTGTATCGATTTATTGAGCCCTGCTCTAAATTGTCTTGCATGAAAGTTAAATTTATTTCGTTCTAGAGTAGACGTGCTAGTGGTAAAGCTACGTTTGATGATTCTCATAGTTGGCGATGCATTGTTTCTGCGATAGTTGTCCTTGTTGAGGTTTACCTATGCTAGTTTTAGCAGGCTGTGAGATTTGAAGTCTAAAGCTGTCGCGCTGCGCTTGATATACCAAAGCGTTGCGTTGGCAGGAACCTCTAAGCTCTTTCCCTTTTGCAAACTTATTTACCAAGTGCTTGTAATTAGTGAATTGAAATGACATACAACACTGCCTCGTCTCTGACCTCTAGTGTACAATAGGCAGGATGGTTAGCAATGTTGGACTTGTAAAGTCTGGACTTCTCGTGGGGAAATTGCTGTGTTTGTTGGCAGCTAGGCAATGCATTTATACAAAGTCCTTTTCAATTAAATGTGTTTATTTGAAATATTTTTTGTAGGAAAAGCTTGGTTTCTTTGATAACTGTAGCAGGCTGGTTGCTGTGTTTGACATGCTTTAGTCTCTGGTGGTGGTGTTCTGCAAGCCACTTATAAAAGGTAGCAATTAGTTATACGCAAGAATGTTTCGAAAGCTAGGTGAGTTGATGATTCGTATTTTCGTTGATGATTTGTACTTGGCAAAATACACTTCAATCTTATTATAACGAAGTCACACTTGCCACGAAAATGCTTAGTTATATTTTGAAATTATGTTATAACATAATCGTGGAACTGTGTCTATGACAGAGCTACTTTTCATTTACTTCGTTATAAGCAACAATTCGTTACATGGACGTATTTCCACCTCTGCGAGTGGCATCCCGAGTATGCACTGACACCACATAGGCAGCGAAGCGGCTATGTAATTTTCTTACATTTTTGTTGTCTTTAGTCAGGAGTAAATCTTTTAGAACATGACAGTTGAAGCCAACAGACTTCATTGTAATTGAGGTTTATTTGGCACAAAAGTATCCTTTATGAGCAATCGTATTTACTATTTCTGCCTTTACACAATGAAAGGGATTCGCAAGTTTTAGTTTCAAATTGCCGAATAAGGTTATCTGTTGCACGTAATGACATCTGTGGTATCAACTTTATCCGTCATTCAGGCATAACATGGCTAGCAGTTCTGTGATTGCCCAGCAGTTTTCGTAGCGCTGTATTCAAAAGTTTATTTCTTTCCAGTGTACTCCTAGGCATATCTTGTAGAAACGGCTTGTAAGGTTCGCAAAACAAATTACCAATGCCACCATGATGTTATATCGTTATGCAAAATACCGTTCGACAGGGTGTCAAACAAGGAAGCTTTGAAATCCTGCAAGTTTACAGGATGGTAAAAGGATTTAAAGATTATTTTTTGGCGGCCACGTTGGCATGAAGATTGCAGTGTTTCCGTACTTGTGTATTTGTGACAACAAGTTTTTTCTGGCTTTGATCACAATTGCACACATTCTTTATGTACGTAAGAGGACTGTCCTCTTGAAACAATAATTGAGCAACAACACAACATGCTTGTGGCGCCAGCCTGAAGAGTTAGCATTATGCAATGTTTCAATAGCAGCAGAAGCATCACATTCTTTTGTTGATTTCAGCTCAATTTTAATAAGCTGCTGCGTTCGATCACGTGTCACAGTGAAGCAATTTCAGTTGCAATTGAGTCCTACCAGGATTCGAGTTTTTTTTAGCCTCTATTGGTTTGTGTAAAATGCCAAACAGAGCAAATCACAATCAGTTTCGATTTCAACACGACCTCTCTTGCAATTGAAGGTGCCCATACGACACGCATATTAGGTTCTTTTTTTAAGACTACAATGTTGTAATATTTGATTTTGCACGGCTTGCCACCTAACCAACTTTAATAAAAATGCATTGATAATAATCAACTTGTTTGTTGCCAACTGCGAGCTGTACTTCCATTTAACCTTTTTGCGATGGATTCGATGCGGATGTACTGTTTTTTCTTGGTTTTTCCTACGTTCGTATTTTGACAACAGTATTGTCTTTTTACAACAACCGTGTTGGTTCTTTGCCTTGTGAGTGTGGACTAGTGTCGGAGCTGTGAGCAATATTGAGTCTCCCAAGCCTGCCTTGTACCAAAGCTGTATATATTTTTACCCCAGTGGTGAAACCTGTTGTTTTCTCAATAAAATACAGTGTGCAAACATTGTACTGGATTGTATCCAGTGAACCATTTGCTAAACAAAACTGTTTACTGCAGTGCCAATTTTTTGGGCGTGTTGGTAAATGGAACCCGACGACATATTGAGCACTAACAGACAGGAACATGATAGAGACTACAACGCTGCATTGTATTGTCTATTGTGTTGACTATTTACTGCATAGACTAATGTAAGCAAGTGTGTAGTGAGAATTTTCTTTGTTGGGGGAGGAGTGATAACCACCTTTTGTGTGTGCTGGTGTGTGCATTTGTACATGCACACACATCTATGCAAAACTGAAAAATTTTAGGGGGGAGGTGTTCAACACTTCACCCCATATGACCATGCTAGTGTGCTTCTGAATAAGCGCTTGCAGCACTTTCAGTTTTGACGTGCTTTACACCCTTTCAGTCCCGAGTGCACGCTTACTTTATCTGTTGCAAACACGCATATATTGATTCTTTTTGGTTATTTTACTGTACAATCCTAAATAATTGCCGTAGTTGAACATGGTTAAACTAACTTTGTTTAGTGATAATCCTGTTTTGCTTGTTTCCAGAAAAGACGAGACCGTTGGATGGCAAGATTTAACCATATTGAGGTGGACACCTTAGATGCCTGATCGAACATTAAGCAATGCAGAAAAAGTAAATCGATGACGTCAGCATAACATTACAGATTTTCTTAAATGTGTGATGTCATTGATGACATCATCCAGTGACGTATCATATGGCACAGTCTATTTAAAATCCATGACATCACTATCAGAGATTGTGGCGGGAACTGGAACTTGACATTGATTAACCCATTAATAAACCTATAGTTTCGTGGCTGACCCCCCGTGGTGGGCTGAGCCATTCTTCCAGGAAGCATCATCATCATCATAACTTATCAGAATAAGCTAGTCCGTTCATTTCCTTGAGTGTCTCTTGGAAAGGTCATGGACCATCCGACAATCAGTGGTTCTCTGCGAAAAATAGAAGTAGAGAGCTTATTATACCTACACATGTATCAAAAGTCGACTGTAAAAAAATGTTTCAGGGCATAAGTGTGCACTGAGTTGCCCTTCGTGGGGGGGGGGGGGGGGGGGCATTTTAGCGCTCCGCTTTTTATTAAGTCGTCGTATGGGGCAGCCTTCACGCCCCCCCCCCCCCCCCCCCCCGAGCACGCCTATGTTTCAGGGTAAAACAAGCTTTAAAAGCCACCCCTAATACCATCATCTGCCGGTTTCCGCCATTTTGCCATAGCGTATGTGACGTCACGTTCTGCGCATGAAGCAAAGCCGTCGTTGTCTATCAAAGTTCCATCCGCTGCAAATCGTTCAAGTTCAGCGCCAAGTTGGAGAAAGCTAACATATCTCGATTTGTCACGCAACTGACCCCGAAACGATATCGTTCGCAGCAATGCAGAGGTATGGTGGCCAGAAGGGGCCCATACATAGCAGAGACTCGCACTACTTCTTACGGCACGGCTCTCGGGCTTCTCGCATGTTTTAAATATTTTATCTTAAACAAAGTGCTTGACCAACCGCGTCAGAATTTCGCCAGCTTACTCGTGAACGCACGAGAATTAACCCATATAACGCAGATTATGATCGAAAAAAGCCGCCCGCATCTTCCCACGGGGGAAACTTGAGTAAATGCGTCGCAGAGTGGGCCGCGCCACAGAACACTCGAATTTACTCAAGCTGCCGCTAGGTGGCAAAATGCTCCATTCACCCAATAGCCGCTTAAAACCGGCTTGACTTGGCTAGGGTGGCTAGAATTCTACCCACCATACCTTGGCTTAAATAGACGGCGACAGAAGGTCCGTTCGATTCACCTGCACCGGTCGGAACCAATTCACGGCTGTGCACGCGAAGTTCAGAAATTGTGCAGCGTGAGTTCAGCGGTGCAGGCACAGCACGACACCCAAAACGAATGACGATGTGCCGACAAGGTGCAGGCCTTATTTCTTTTCGCTTAATTTACACCGTTCAGCAAACACGGACCGATGGCAAATCGAACATGCGGACAGTTTATGAGGCGCAAACATCTTGGCAAAACACACCGCATTTGTAGAGGCGGGTACGGCGCCTAAGCCACCTACGTCTAAGTGCTGTGTCGTCTGCTCAGCTGCACGCGCGCCTGCACCAAGCCGGCACCGTCAGCGAAGGAGGTTCAGGAAAATTGTGAACCGGTGCTGCACCTATCCTGCACCTTTCGAAACGAATGGCAGGGTTCAGCGGTCGTCATTGCTGCACCGCTGAAACGAATGGCAAGGTGCAGCACCTCGTGAACTGGTTCACGTGGTGCAGGCGAATCGAACGGACCTAGAATCGCTGTGTTGGATTTTTTTTTTTTTTGGGGGGGGGGGGGGGGGTTACGGGATGAGAACGAAAGGTCTACCGTAAAGTTCCTCACTAACTTCTGAGGATCTTTACGCAGAGTGGAGGGGGGGGGGGGGGGGCATCGTGTTATTGTTGCCTGGTTGGGTATGGTTTGGGAATGCTCAATTGTTGTTTCGTCTTCATTATTCTTATTTATGGAATGAAGGAAAGCGTCGTTGCCTTCAACTAGTTTCTATCGTATCTACTCGGATCAAACGAACCGTCAAGTCGATTGAGCGAAAGCCAAGTAAAGACGCCCTTGACCGGATTCCTAACGCGCAATCCAGTGCCTACATACACAGGGTGGCCAGTGAGCGGTTCTGCAGCTCGAGAAGTCGGTTTTTACTAACAGACGTTGCCTGCGTCGGCCTGGCGAGACGGGGGGGGGGGGGGGGCAGTTTGCACGAGACGCGCGCATGCGCAGTGGGTGTACCGACGTCGGATTTGCGACTAGAATCAAATGCTTGATTGATTGATTGATATGCGGGGTTTAACGTCCCAAAACCACCATATGATTATGAGAGACGCCGTAGTGGAGGGCTCCGGAAATTTCGACCACCTGGGGTTCTTTAACGTGCACCCAAATCTGAGTACACGGGCCTACAACATTTCCGCCTCCATCGGAAATGCAGCCGCCGCAGCCGGGATTCGAACCCGCGACGTGCGGGTCAGCAGCCGAGTACCTTAGCCACTAGACCACCGCGGCGGGGTAGAGTCAAATGCTCCGCATTTAAAATTGGTTACGGTATAGTATGGTATGAATAGCTTTATTCTGGTCCTGAGGATTAGTCCAAGGCGGATGCTGGCTGCTCCCACGTCGGGACAGAGGCAAAGCCCCTCTGTTGTCATAGGACCTTTAGGAGTGCATAGTGGGTGAGTACCTCGGATTAAGCGACAAGCAAGAAAAGAAGAAGAGGATTTCAGGCCCCGGCCAGGGGATTGTATTCGGCTCCCTCGCAAAATTCGGGGCTGCGGTCCCCCTCTACAAGGCAAGTCAGCACGTTTAATTAAATTTCTCCGAAGAACCGCCGCGAGTGTAAAGTTTCTCGGGCGGGACAAATTCGCGCCCGCTAACGCGTCAGTCCACGACTGCCCATCATCCTGAAGCCGGATAGCACGGTGTGTCCTTCAAGAGTGGTGCGTCGGTGTCTTCTGCGTAAGGATGATTTTAGCAAAATGTCGTGCTTCCATGCCTTGTCAGTGGAACGTAGGGGGTTATTGTTATCTTCCACTGTGAAGGTCCCATTCTTGTGGAATCCGCACGATGGAAGAGTGGGATCTGTGCGGGTTCCAATCTTCTGACGTGTGACGCCTAGTGCGCTTTCTCCGGGAACCTACTATAGCAGGTTCCCGGAGAAACATCTTTATTGAAAGCTCTCTGGACGCCGCCATAAGCCCCTCTGGGGTGTTGCTAACATTCGTGACACCCCCCCCCCCCCACCAAAAGAAAGAAAACAGGGCTGAAGGCGTAGCTTCAGCTTTTGCGCTCCCATGCAAAAGCCCAGAAAGGAGAAGATCCTCCTCTTCTTTAAAAAGGGAGATATATAGGGAGCACAACAGATCGTTAAGCAGAACCTGTGCAGGTTCCAAACTTCTGAAGTGCGCTTTTTCTGAGAACCTGCGGTAAAGCGAGAGATAAATGAAGAAGAGGTTGTTAAGCAGAGCCTTACCGTCTAATCTATGTTTACATTGACAATAGTGTAGAGGCACGCCAAGATTTGATGAACGAGTAACTCTGCACAGGCACAAATTGAAGACACGCGACTGATGGTACAGAGACCTGGCATATCGATAGCGCATGCGCGAGCCATGCGTCGATTAACTTGCATAAAGAAGAAACGAAATCCCTGACTGGTTATGTTTGGTACAGACCTTTTCAAAGGCGAGATAAAACGCCTTCATTCTGGGATGGGGCAGAAGGGTACAAGACTGACCTGACTGCCTCGAATAACGCGTTCGATGCTCTAACCACTGAGCTACCACAGCGGCCTGGACCTGACTGCCTCGGCAGTGCATTTTGCGAGGCGCTCAACTATTCACCGCAGCCCAGAGTCAATTATGGTGGCGATCAGGGAATCTTCCGTGAAATGGTCTATAGACCCCCATCTGTGCTTGACAGGTAGCGCTGCATTGACATTTGACTGACAGGTAACGCTGCGTGCCTGCGCATGACCAGATGAACTTTTGCATCTACTCTGTTTTTAACCGAACACACAAAAAAGATGTCAGCACACTATAAATGTCGTCTGACAACACAATGTGCGCACTATGTTCGTGTATGCACACGCCTACCGTTTTTTACCATGAATCCTTACCAACTGCCTCAAGTGTGTTTTTTTTTCGTTCAGAGCGAAAAGCCAGAAAAAAAGGTCGCCCCGAAGAGCCCGGGGCCACACCCCTGCATTGGTTGGCAGCAAAAGTGGCACTTCTGCGTCGTGGCGGGTGAATAAGCGAGGGTGACACCATGCCCCTGCCGCGGCGCGAGAAGACGACGTACAACGATATCCGGCAGCCGGCCACCGAACAGGTGCCCCACATCCCGAGCTCGCCGCCAAATCCGGTGTGCATCCGCCAGTCCGTCCAGAAGTACCGGGACCGCGTGATGCCCGATTGGTTTCAAAAGGTGGACACTTCTCCTTATTCCCATAGCTGGAAGATTACCTCGCCGTGGTGGTCTAGTGGCTAAGGTACTCGGCTGCGGACCCGCAGGTCGCGGGTTCAAATCCCGGCTGCGGCGGCTGCATTTCCGATGGAGGCGGAAATGTTGTAGGCCCGTGTGCCCAGATTTGGGTGCACGTTAAAGAACCCCAGGTGGTCGAAATTTCCGGAGCCCTCCACTACGGCGTCTCTCATAATCATATAGTGGTTTTGGGACGTTAAACCCCACATATCAATCAATAGCTGAAAAATTAACGTCGCCATGCTGGGCTGCGCGCTCTGGTACAAAAGCTGACGTCCAGGTCTCGGCAGTGTATTGTCGAAGAGGGGGGTGGGGGAGGTCAGGCCTATTTAGCGCAGTCCAGAGAAGAATATGGCGGCACCCACGGAGCCGTTAGTAAAAGCACTTTTTCAACGACGGCTTTCTTGGTGCCGCCGTTATCTCCTTTGAGCTGTGGTAAGATGCACGACCCTTCCTGAGGCTCCACGAAAACGCACTGTCCCAAGTAGCGACGCCCAAAGATACTATGGCTAACGCGCGATTATCATTGTGCGTGAGCCTTCGTATCTCCCGTGCCAAGGTACCAAGAGGAAGAGCTAACCCTATCCACTAAAAAGGGTGATAAATGACTGCAGTGGTGGTGGTGGTAGTGGTTAGAAGGAAGAGGAAAAAGGCACCTAATTTCTGTCTACCTTCAGGCGACACGGCGCAGTGCCTTATAGGGGTGGGGAGAAGGAAGGATAAAAAGAATAGAAGGAAAATAGATGAAGAAATAGACAGGCAAGCGACAGAAGAAAGGAGGAGATAAGAAAGTGGGGATCCGGTCGAAGCAGTCCAAGGGCGGGGCGCCACAATGCGAGAGCTGCACGGCGTCAGGAGACCGCGGAGGGCGAACCAGTCGGCGGAAGCTACGCTGGCGTCGGAGATCGCGAGGGCACAACCGTCCAGCTTGAAATCCTGCGAGCGAATCTGCAGTAAAGGCCCGACCACATTCACGCGTTTCAGCTTGTAGACTCGGCGCCACGCCCTCTCCTTGTGGAAAGAGAGGGCGCGCAGTTTCGTGTAGCTGCGCGCCCTCTCTCTCCGTACGCGCCCTCTCTCACCACAGGCGCGGCGCCGAGTCTACACGCCACGCGCTGCAACGCGCACGTGTGAACGGGCCTACGCGTCATAACGTCGCTGGTAAGGTATAGAAGCGTTCCGTATGCATTTCATTAGGTATAGGTCTATCAGTCGAAATTCGCCGGTGTATGGCCCTTTCCGCAATGGCCGGCCCCATTTTGGACCTATCGGAAATACCGTAACAGCCACCTGGACCAATCGGAGCTCCCATTTGTCCAAGTGGCTGCACTGCGGTGCCACGGATTTGTCCGAAATGAAGCAGCTGCGGAAAATCTCGATATGCCGGATGGGAGACTATATGCACCGTATAAGCAAACAGGACGCTCTTACAGAGCGCGTGCGGGTTTCTGAGTTTGTGTGCTCTCTTTGTCCTTTAAATGGCCCTTGCGCCGCAAAGCACCACAATCGTCAGTCAGTGTGGGATAGGTACCAACAGTGTCACCGGCGTGAAGTCTACCACAAAACCTTTAAAGTTAACGCGCCAAGGATCACGATGCCCTTCGTGCTTCGATGTACCATGTCCGGTCATGCTGAGTTAATCCAATTTCGTTTTAAGCAACCTTAATTGTACACTGTATGCATTTGTGCACGAGCTCTCCACCCCTCATAAATGGTGTTCACCCCCCTCCCCAAAGTTTTCACATTTTTCATATATATATATATATATATATATATATATATATATATATATATATATATATATATATATATATATATATATATATATAAGAATAAAGTTACTCTAGGCTAGACAACATGGGCAGGCGCCAAACTTTCAACTAACTTGGTATATTTGTCGCACGTAAATTAATTAAGCCCGTTTTCGCGCATACACTGTGGGTATAGTCACACTGTCCCGGGGCTTAATTACTTAGCAGGTCGTTCAAGAAACTCTTTCCAGCTTCTGTGAGAGCAACGGATGCATCGAGTACGCTATCAGTTCCTCGTGAGGAAACATAAAAGAAAAAGGTGCCACGGTTTCCGGAGCAGTTGTCCTTGCATCTATCCAACATCTTGAACTTCCGAAATATTGGAGCGCGCGTGCAAGTTTCACGATGCGCAGGCAAATGCGCATTCACATGCTTTCAGTTTAGAGCTCATGTTCTCTACAGCCCGTACGTGACACGCTCGAATCTACACAAAGGGCACGAGTGTCGAACCCCCCCGCCCCCCCATCCTTAAAGTCCCTAGATATTCCCCTCTTCTTTACAATAAGCCATAGTTTCTGACTGCGCCCCTGACTGGACGTGGGCCTATCAGTCGCGACTCTCGCACTTACAAGTGTGGCAGCTTGGGCTAGTTGGTATGGCATGACGATAGTTATAGCGCGAGAACAAAACGACGACACAGAGACAAGCGTCTCTTTCGTGTCCTTCTTGTCTCTGTGTCGTCGTTTTGTTCTCGCGCTTATAACTCTCGCACTTACGTTGGATTCATTCATGTTGTGTCACTTTCACAAGCGTGGGTCAGCGATTGCGATGGACTCTGTAATGTGCGACTGGTCATCGAACACCCACAACTTCCCCAATTTATGTTGTGTTAATTTACCAAGAAAGGGGACACTATGTACGCTCGATGTCCTTGCAGGTCACGGAGGAGGCTGACAAGTGCCAGAAGCTCAAGAGGGGGCGGGCTCGCTACGCCAAGGACGAAAGCGGCCCGTCGGCAGCAGCCAAAGACAAATCCATGGATAAATCCAAGGAGAGCGTACGTGTAATACCTATAGCTACGCTTACTTGACTTTACTGCGTGAGCCAGTGATAGAAACCGTTAGCTTGTCCCTGGAGCACTGCATTTTTCGAAATTCCGGATTTTTGGACCCGTGAGGGCAAGCATGCGCATGGTTTTTCCATTAGAAAAGGTGGAGGGGGACAGGCAAGGTTCGCTGCAGCCATCGCCCCCCCCCCTCCCCAAATCCACCCATTTTTTGAGTCTCAAAGAAAACAACCTTCGCAATTGATAAAAATGTACATGAAGACATGACGGCCTGTCCTTGGTCCTCGGATTTCCAGTATAGAAAGAGCTTAGTGAACAGTTATTGGAATACAGCATCAGGGGTCTTATGCCGCCATCATTGTCCAAAACCAGCATGGTCGTAACACCGCACTTTATCTATTGATGTGGCAGGTTTGAGTGAGTAAATGCGCGGGTTACATTTAATTGGTGCCCTAATTTTAATAAAAGGGGGTCTGTTCCATTCGCCTGCAACACATGAACCAGTTCACGAAATGCTGCTCATTGCCATTCGTTTCACTGGTGCAGCAATTAATTGTGACCTCTGAGCTACACCATTTGTTTCGGAAGGTGCAACACTGGTTCATGTCTTACGGGAATTGAATTGAAGAAACGCTTATTTTCGTAGACAAAGAATAGGTTAGGGGAGCAGCTTTGATAATTATGTATGGGAAGAAGCGCGGAATATGATGGGGGGGGGGGGGGGACAGGAATGACAGAACCGATGACTTTGCTAATAATGGCGTCATGCCAACAAGCTCAAGTTAAGATTTCTTTAAACCGGGAAGCGCCCCCGTGCGGAGTTGTAGCATACATGCATTTCACCGAACGCGTTTTCGAAGGGCTTGACGACACGTATATACGCGTTGCGGCGCGTAGCTTTTCTGACGCGACGCCGCGCCCTCTCCCTATTGATAGAGAAGGCACGTAGGTTCGCGGAGCCGCGCTCCATCTCTCTCGGTAGGGAAGAGGGCACCGCGTCAAAAAGCCGCGCGCTGACACATGCGTGTGGTTAGAGAGAGAGAGAGAGAGAGAGAGAGAGGGAGAGAGCATGCGGCTACACGAAGTGTGCCCCGTCCCTCTCCATAAAGGCCTGACCACACGCGTCCGTTGCAGCGCGTCAGCGCGAGGCTTTGTGACGCGACGCTGCACCCTCTCTTTATGGAGGAGGAGGACGCGTGACTACGCGGAGCTGCACGCTCTCTCTCCATGTGAGAGAGAGGTGGTGGTGCCGTATCAAAAAGGCACGCGCTGACGCGCCGCGACGGATGCGTGTGGTCAGGCCAGTGAGCGACGCCGCGTCAATGAAGCCACGTCTTGACGCGCTGCAGCGCTTACGTGTGCCTGGCCTTGAAATGTTCTGTCGGGAGTTCATATCAACGTGCACAGCATATACAGAAGAACATTCAACCGCTACCACTCCCTAACTTCAGATTTCCCCCTCTTTTTGTTCTTTTTTTTCTTTCTTAAGCGCCGTTACTATGGCCCCGCGGGGATCTCGGAGGCCTCTTGCGGTGCCCTTCAGCGCCGGTGGTTTCGGGGCCAGGCAGGGTCGGGTAGCCTGTACCGGTGTCCGCCGCTTAGCTGCTACTACCGGCAGTACGCGCGCGACTCGGGCGTGTGCCAGTCCTTCGTGCCGCTACTGCACACGATGCGGCTCAGCGAGGAGCTCAGGGCGCCTCAGCTGAGCCCCGTGCAACAGCGGAAGAGGCGCCCTCTACAGTGCGCCGCCCGCGCAATGAGGTAACGAATGCCTGGACTGGTATCCGTGTCGATAGAACTCATAGACGTGCGCATTGCGGGGAGGGAGACAAGGAGGGGAAAGGGGAGGGTGGGCGAACGCCCTTCTAGTCATACAAAAGAGGGCTAATTCTGCGCCACACCGTTACTTATCAAATTTTCACGCTACCTGTTAATGCACAGGGCTATGTATCCCGCGTATCTAGATATTTTTTGCCGTAAGGGGGGAGGGAGGGGGGTTCTAATTGAAATGGTCATTTTTCATTCTGTATGGCGTGGCGAAAATGTTTTGGGAGGGGGGAAGGGCCCGATGAGGCGCCCCCTGGCTACGCCAATGCGGGGACCAATGGCAGGCCTTCGTGAGAAGCACGTCATAGCATTAGTTTTCATGTCGCGGAGCTCGCTTTCTTTCGGAAGTACAGTGTGGGTTAGAAGTGTGGCAGCTTGGGCTAGTTGGTATGACGTGACGGTAGTTATAGCGCGAGAACAGAACGACGACGCAGAGACAAGAAGAAGTCCTTCGGGTCCTTCTTGTCTCTGCGTCGTCGTTCTGCTCTCGCGCTATAACTATGGTACAGTGTGGGATCGGGCTATTACCATTACTAAATTGCCCGGCACAATAAACAGACACAGCTCACATAAAATAGGGAAGACGAACGCGGGACTCGTCTTTCGGACTAGACGGACACTGGCAGAGAGGGGGGGGGGGGCAAGAAGCATGGTAAAAGAAAAATCTCCCCTACCCCACCCTCGTAACGAAGCACCGGTCGCATGCGAATGATAGTACACCTAGAACAGGATACGACGTGCCAGAGGACGTGCCACAGGACCGAGCAGGGGCGACATCGTGAACACGTACTATCGCTCTAATATAGATCAGAGCAGGCCTATCTCGCACCCAGGGTGCCTAAGCTCCTAGCGCATACTCTCGCACCCAGACGGCCATTTTGTTCCGCACTGCGACACTTAATTTGAAGTACAATAGCGTCTCCGGCACTTTGAAGTACAATAAAGCGCCTATTCACGCTGCTCCCGCTTTCAAGAACTCGTCCGGGCACCACTGCGCCGTCTTTGGATGCGAAAACAATCGGCGCAAGAGGAAGCTATATATGCTCAGCGCCGTGAAGATCAGAACATGTCGCGGGAGTCGTTCCTGCAGGTGTGGTGTTTTCAGATTGCGCAGATTTCCAGCCACAACGAAAAACGTCGATCCACGCCGCCAATGCATAACTGCAATCAACAGGGAAGGCTATATGCTAGCCAAGCAAAAGTTGCACTTACTGCGCGTATTCAAGCGTGACGCCAGCTGCTTATTTCGCATAGAAGTATTTCACGTGCAGTATATGCCTGTATGGTATGCGGCACCAAATAATTACCGTACTCTTTCGCAGGCTTCATGCAAATGATAGGAGAAATGTAAATGTGAAGAAAAAAAATGGACGAAAAGGTAACTTGCCCTTGGCAAAGACGCTGCGACCTGCGACCGTTATATTTCCGTGCACTTTCATGTCTTCACATTTACAATCATTATACCCTATATACACCCTTATACCCAATACTTTCCGTGGTATCATTGTCTGTTACTTTTCATTAATAATGCTTTTGATGAGATAGAAGGTCACGGTTGCCGCCATCTTGGGGTAACCAGCGCAGAGAACGTCTGTGACGTCACTCAACTGAAAGGTGCGTGCGGTGACTGCTGTGCGAAGTTAACGCCGGCAAATGCCAATCATTCGCGCGTGTTGTTTTTTTTTTTATGCAGGTAAAATCCGACAGCCAAGACGAGTCGTTGCCAGAGCCAAAGGGAAAAAGATCGACGAGAAGGAAAAGCAAATTGAAGGTTCAGAAAGAAGCGAAGGCCGATCAAGAAGCGAAGGAGAGCGAGGCGGTGGAACAAAGCAAGTGAATTTATATAAAAAAAATTGCTCACCACCCCCCCAACTCCCCCAAGACCATGTGTGCACTGTCGTCGTCTTCATTCATTCATTCATTCATTCATTCATTCATTCATTCATTCAGTCGTATTCATTCACTCATTCATTCAGTCGTATTCATTCACTCATTGATTCATAAATAATGGATCACTAAATCATTGAATCATTCTTTCAATTCATTTATCAGTCCTGCATTAATTGAATAATTAACAAATAATTCAATAATTTATTCATTTATTGAATCCATTCATTCATTACGTATGGTCAACTTGAACTAGCTGAAGATCGCCGCATCAATTTCGGCGCGCGCGTCATAAAGCTTGTCGCTACATAAGCGTTTTCGCGCCCAAAACCCTGGGGCGTCGCAAGATTTTTTTTTTTTTACTTGGAAGGGGGTATAGGGGTCAAATTTGGACGACCTGAAGGTCCTCCTCTTCCTGTTATACATAAATAGAAAAAAAAAATAAAGGTCGCAATTTGCGCAACATGGCACCAGGTCGGGTCACCGCACAGCTGGTGGATTAGAAGAAGAAGAGGAAAGACTTGTAGGAAGTTGGCACGTGCCGGCTCTTCGAGATGAAAGTTTGTTCACGCCACACAGCAAACCGTGTGGCGTAAAAGCCCGGAAGCTTCTGGCCTCCCCTATTCACCAAAAGGCGTGAGGGGGGCCAAACTCTTCCCCATGCATTGACTGAATAAGGATATGGGACGCTGTGATGAACCTTCGCCCAAGGTCCAAAAAATAGAGGGGACCTTCACTCTTCCCCCTCCCTTCCTTAAGGGAATGAAATCTTGCACAGGCTATAATAATGGGTATACCTGTTTGTTTGTTTTTTATGTTTTTGTTGTGAGGGTTTTCGATAGGCCGGACAGTGGCACATATTCGTTTTGTCACGATAGTTTTGACCCTCATTTCAGTGAACCAGTGACAAGTAGTGGGATTTACGCTATTTCTCTCCCTCTATACCCGTTCACGAATCATGATACAGCATACAGCTTAAGGCTATAGCTACCTTAAACCACTTTTCTGTTAAAACAAAGAAGGGAAATACGTGCTATCGTATGCGTATGTGGACACTTTCGACCGCTCATGACAGACGGGAGACGTATACCCGAAAACGTGTCGAGCAAACCTCAGTATGTGCCTGCGCGATACATTTAGTTTCACACTGCAATGACGTCACTTCATGTGTAGGCAACCGAAACCACACACTCGCCACTTTTCGCGTGCAGCCATGTCTCTGAGTGTGTGAACGTTCGGTACGCATGTTGCAAGCCGTGAACTTCGAATGAAACCTCTCGAAATCTTTCTTATCAACTCACGAAAAGCCATCGTTCGCTACTTATCGCGTTCAAGTGTCACTTGCGTAATAGTGCCGACAGGCGGCGCGATACTCGCGATGCGATAATTTAAAATCGAGGCGGGGCATTCTCTATAATCACGAATCGACAGCCGGAGCGGCGAGCCAGGCGATAAACGAGGCTCACATCTCCGTGGTTATCAATAAAGCTTGCTATGTAGCTATGCGCAGCAATGATTTAAACTTGAAGCAGGGCATATGACGTAAGGAAAACCATGAAATATGGGGATAAGCATCGCCTTAAGTAAATAAAAAGATTCCTAGATGATTTCCTCAAAGAAAAAAAAAAAACAGAAGGTGAAGATAGCATTGGCTCCAGAGACTGCGATAATCGCGCCTGTCGTGCCTGGGCACCGGGAAGTCACTAGTCGGCCACACTGAAGCGATCAAGGTGGGTGCGTATTACTTCGCCCTGTTTATTAATTTTGTCGGACCCTAACACAGTGTTTAATTACGTCAAACTGAGATGGCCGTGTTGCAAACGGAAAGTGTGAATCGCGTATAGTGTCATATTGAGGCGACCCGCATGCTTGCTAGTGTGACAGAGCTAAGTTCGACGACAGCCGATTATGTCCGGACAGCCGATTATGTCGGTTTCGTTTGTATGTCAGTCGCTGCGTTGGCAGCGTGGTCAAGACACCACAGTGATTTCCAAATGCTCGTTGGTGTCGCCACCGCGTGCATATCGGATCGGACGATGGTCGTGTGGAAGCGCCAGCCATTTCTGAACGTTGGCAAGAAGAAAGGAATGACTCCGTGGCAGGTCAGGCAATGTTTGTTGTGGAACTGTGTTTATTTCTTGTTTACCGGTGATGGCGCTCGTAAAGAAATGCAAATTTGCAGGGCCATAACTAGGGGTGTGTTGAGGGGTGCTCTGACATCACCTGAAATTTTTTTTCACGTTGGAAGTTTTCGGCCGATAAATATAATAATGCTTTTGCACGCCATAACATCGGCCACCACTTCTACATATAAACACGTACCCCCCCCCCCCCCCCCCCCCGAAAAATTCCTGGGTATGTCCCTGCAAATTGGTACTTGGCCGTAGGCGAGCGCGCGGGGAAGGGGGGCAGGGGAGGGCGAGAAAGAGGCCCCATACATTGATATGATAGGGAGGGAAGGCGCTGAACCGAACCTTTGGCTTTAGTGAAATTCAAAGCCGACGAATTGGCTTTCCATCTCACTCAGTCGGGTGGCATGCACTACAAAATTAATTTAGGTATGTTCTAGGCTATATTTGTCCTTGATATTTCGTAGATCTTGTTTATGTCTCTTAAATTAATCTATCTCATTATCTTGTCTTCGAAATTTTGTGTCAGTGCTCTTTTAATGCATCACGTGACATTTTTTTCCTAATTTTGGCTTTACAGCATCGGTTTAAACTCTTCAAGCTGACCATGACGCGCGCTCATGGCATTCAATGTGCGCCGCGGCCAACTGGCCAAAGTCATCATCAGTGGTATTGCTTGTGACTAGTGACCCGCAATCAAGTCACTTCGATGCAGGGAGCCGAATGTCTGCTGCAGGGCGCTGAAGTGCATCCACTGAAACAAAAGAGGCCACGAGTTCTGTGAGTGTATCAAATTCCTTCGCCTACCTTCCCACCGTGGAGCAAAATTTCGTTAGGCCATCAAAACGTGTGAAGCAGCGCACTGAAACAAAACATGAAAGGAAGAATGCGGCCACTTGCAGCTAAGTGCTTTTGAAGGAAAAGAGAGGAGGGGTAGCACACTTATGAACAAGAGCTCTCCATGCAACAGCTTTAACTTTTTTAAGCACTGTTATGAGCAAAAGTCATTGTTGCATGTGGTGCACTTGTCGGTATATATATTTTAAAAGTAATGTACTATAGCAGCAGGTGCAGTAGTTGTCCTGTTGAATCGTATTAATCCTCTCGTGTATTTTTCTGTGCACTGCTTCACATGTCAAGATACTCTATCAGCTGTTCGGTGAACTTGCAACCTTACTAAACCTTGGTGAATGTTGCCTACCATCAAATGATCTTTTTGATGGCTACTCATGTGTTGTCCGGCTGGTTGCGAATGCTCAGAGGGGACTTCGTGGTTGCCTTGCCTGGCCAGGAAATCTCTCTCCTTGCACGGTGAGAAGGAGACAACCGATAAAGCATAGCGAAAGAAAGAGGGAAACGAGTGAAAGCTTATTATCAAATACGTGTATTGTGGCACCATTTCGAAAAATTTTCGTGGCTACGCGCACTGCAACGCAACTGAATTTTGACATCTGGGTGGTTTAGGAGTATACCTCAACAGCAAACCTGATTTACCGGACCTTTTTTTAGGGAAAAAATTAATAAAACTGACGATTTCGTCTTGATTTTGATGCGAGCAGGTGTTTTCAGGCGTGTGCTCAAGGTGCATTAGGTTAAATCATCTTGGCCGGACAGGGGCGTAGCCAGAATTTTTTTTTGGGCGGGGGGGGGGGGGGTATTCGCACTAACCCGACGAGAGGGGGGGGGGGGGGGCACAGGTAGCGGCTTTTCTCTGTGACGTCACTGCCGGTGGTAGTTTAAACAGATGGTGTACATGTATATCACGCGATGAGATTTCCCATCTCCCCATTCATATGGTTGTGAAGAGAGTAAGTACCGTAAGAATGATTGATCAATATTTGGGGTTTAACATCCCAAAACCACCATATGACTATGAGGAACGCCGTACTGGAGGGCTGCTGAAATTTCGACCACTTGGGGTTCTTTAACGTGTACCTAAATCTGAGCACACGGGCTTACATTTTCGCCTCCATCGAAAATGCTGCCGCCGCAGCCGGGATTCGATCCCATGACCTTAGCCACCAGGGCGACCTTAGCAACCCACCAGAGCGACCTAGTGACCTTAGCCACCAGATCACCGCGGCGGGGCAGCACTGTAAGAAGTATACTGTAAATTAGAGTAAATGACAGGTACAGTGACCGTTTGGAGCAACAGCCTCTCATCGCACCATCGAATGGACATAATTATAGTCTTCAAAAACGCATTATTGCGATGACCTACCTGATCGGAGAAGACATCGTTAGTCGTTAATCTCTGTTAAGCGTAGATTGCGTAGTCCTAGCCTGGGCTAAGTGCGTTTCACAGGTTAATGACGGTCTCGCTGACAACGAGGAATGAGAGGTATACACACGCAGCATGTTTTGGGACGCGACATGTTTTGGTATATTTATAATTAAATGTTACTTTTTTTTACTTTGCTGAGCGAATTTCTCACTGTCGATGTCTGTGACTGCATGCCTATGGAAATTACTTTATGTTGATCTCTATATGTCAAGTAGCCCTGACGCAATGGTAGGTTTTAGTCAACACTTCTTTATTCACTGCGCGAATCCAAGCATGCTTGCGATGCGCAATATGTATTTTTTTGTAATATATGCTGCAAGTTAGCAACACGATTTTGCACACATCAATTTTTGGGCAGACTTTCAGTTTCACTGTGGCTTTGGATAGCAATGAAGTACTCCAATCATATAGGTTTCTTCGTGCAATCTGCGAGGGCAAAATAATTGTTCATATAAAATGTTCACTTGGTCTCGATCGAAAGTGCACGTCCGACCGGATTATGCCTACTCACATAAAAATAGCTTGTTTGCTGCGTATATGCGCTAAAACACTTAGATACGCAAAAGAAACACAGAATCTTCTCGTTTTTTTTTTCGTAGCTTTCGTCACTCGGCTCCCTGAAATGATAGCGTTGCGGCAAAATGTCTTCCGCTGTTTGCAAGCGTGCAGCCGACATTTCCCTTTACGTCAACAAATTCAGAACTGTACAGAGTATTTCACCGTGCAGCGTACGTGCATTCATGTTTGCAGCACTTACGGCGGCACGAGCAGCCTCGCACCACACAAAATCTCGAGTCATCGGTTCACTATAGTGATAAAGGAATGAACTCCGGTCTTCTTCAGAGCTTAGTGCACCATAATCAATTTAACAGAACGCGCGAACGCCAACGAAAACTGCCAGCGCACGTAACACGAGTTTACTTACGCGGTATCGCCGTCCATGCCTGTTTGTTGTCGGTTTCGGGTATTCTGATGCGAGCCGCTAGAATTTCACTGCTGCCATCAACTCCTTCGAATTCATTCACGTTTGTTGTATTTCATCACAACGCGACACAAACTACCAGCCTTCCATGTGGGGGGGGGGGGGGCAATCACAAACGTGAGACGTCTCGCGCACACAGAGTAAGATACTGAGAGAGCGCGACCTTACCTCCACCTGGAGGGAAGCGGAGGAAATGTATACCAGCGAATATTTCCGCCAGGCGAGAAACGAGTGCTAGTGTTTAAGGAGGAACGTCACCAGCCGACTTGTATCGTCGCTAAAGTTCTCGATTCTCGTATTCAGGGTCCCAGCCCGAACTTTGCTGAGCGCGTTGCTCCCTAGCAATGCGAAGGCACCCCCTTGAAATACGTTGCCTACACGTATTGCTGGGTAGCTCGTGTCCTGGGTTGATCAGCGCCCTTCTATGAGACTCGATGGTCGTGCCGAAACGCCGTACGGTATAACGCTTGATGATTATTCCCCTAAAGGGGACGCTGCTCCCAGTGCACACTTGACAACTGGCGAAAATGAGGATGCCGCTTGTCCCAGGTAGGCAACTTCGTCGAAGTAATGTGCCAGTGGCTATCGTTGAAGAGCACTTTAGGTTTCAGTATTGCCAGCCTTTTCTGGACTATTCGATAGTCCAGTTTAATGAGTGCTTTAAAAGGCATTGGCACACATTGAAGATCCTTCCTTCCATTCTGCCACAGAATATTCCCGAATCTGCCACTCTTCCCAATGTCGAGAGATTTGCTGACGTGTACTCGATCCATTATCGCAACTTCGGCGTTGCAAGGGGAGTTAGCAGTATGGGCTGTGAAATTGGAAGCTAGAGAAGCCAGAAACGCTGACAATATCTGCGATGCAAGTGGTTGCCAATTTCCCAGAGCTATACTTCCCAAGCGTGCACCATCATCTAAAGATTCTGGCAACTCTGCCGGTGAGCACAGCTGAAGCAGAACGCTCTTTTTCGTCGCTGAGACGCTTAAAGTTGTACCTGAGAGCTACAACAGAAAATCTGACATCGCTCTCTGAACATCCACCGTGAAATACAAGTCTCCCGGACGACATTCTCTCTGTTCTTTACCGGGAACGTAGACAGCTTCAGCTAAATGTGTGTGTATACTATGAAACATGGCATAGGCGAGTGCTAAAAATCAAGGAAGAAAGTTAACTGAAGTTATACTTGGGTTGAAATTTTCTGAACAACAGCAAAAACATGATTGTTATTGATCAATTGGTAGGGTTTAGCATCCCAAAACCACAATATGATTACGAAAGACGCCGTATAGTTGGGTGCTCCGGAAGTTTTACCGCTTTGGTGCTTTAACATGCACCTAACTCAAAGTGCAAAGGCTTCAAGCATTTTCGCCTACATCGAAAATGCGACAAGTATTCGATCCCGCTATACCTGCGGGTCAGCAGTAGCCACTGGACCACCCTGGCGGGTAGTAAAAAAGACGGTTTTCGTAAAATCAGTATGTGCTATCTAAGGAAGCAAGTTCAACTGTATGAGGCATATGGCTGAACATTGCTTCGACAGCATGACACGGAGTGGTTCCGTTCTCTCTCGTTGCCTACTCCTTCCTTTTCAGTGGCACCTTTCACTTGCAAACGTGGTTCGTGGATACGAAAGGTGTGAACGGCAATGCAACAACCCATATTTGCATGGGGCAATTCTCGCAAATTTTGGGTAACATATGGGGCATATAATATGACATGTAATGCCCAGCATAATCTTCGTGTCAATTGAAAAAGATAATCAACGACATTCCGCTATGTAATGCGTCTGTTTGCTGCATGATGCGTTCCTTGCACAGAGTTTCTTTCGTTTCTTGCAGAAGATTACGGTTACTATGTATATTGCTCGTAATTTTACGTGATAATATGCCCACCCATGTTTCTCTATTCTGTGCACTTCTTGTCGTGCGTCATGTCGCTAGTTGCAGAAATCGCTCGGTGTGCCCTTCTAGTCATGTCAGTGTAAAGAAACGGACAGATGAAGCGAATCAATATATATAATTTGTCGTATATTTTTTCAGCTTTATGTTCCGTATTCTTGCGCTGTTTTCCACAGGGCTGAACAATAAATCTTGTGCTCTCTACAGCTGCCCACACTGCATATCTCATTACGCTGCTTTAGGTTTACGACGGCCATATTTTTATTTATCAGCCTAAGTTACATGATGAGTATTTTAGTAGGTCTTTCTAAAGCTGTGATTGACCTGCACGTATGCCTGTGTTGCTCCTTCGACACTAGACAGCACTTAGAGTGCCTTTAGCCGTTATGGCGTCTTATGGTCGAGCTAAATCCGGTGTGCGGCGTGACCACCTTTACAGCGCATGCCCGCCCCCTTCTCTCGCCTCGCAACGTTGACACAGCGTCCGCAAGCCTATGCTCGCTTCACCCTTTCTCTCCTCTAGGCATCCCACCCAACAGCGTTTGCATTGCGCCTGCGCGTCCCCTTTCTCTTCTCTCCTATGCTCCCCCTCTCTCGCGTCGCAACGCCGACGTAGGCAGCGTCTGCTAGCGAGTTTCTTGATTGAAAAAAAAAAAGAAAAAAGAAAACTGACTGCTCACGCTGCACAACCGTTTAATGTTCAATGGCTTGACCTCGAATGTAGTGCTGGTGAGAGATTTCTTCTGTGTTGTTGAACAATAAAAATTCGCAGCGTGCGCTTTAACTAAAAGTGGAGTGTGGGAATACTAAACTGTTAAGTTTTCCTTCTTTGTGATGTCCTTTTTTATATTAGCGAAATTTTATCCACTGACCTCCATCTAGGGAATATAAAGTTGGACAATAATAATGTTACGTACGAATGGAATAGATGCAGAGCTATTTAATGAAGTGAAAAAATAAAGTTGAATTCCATTCGTTCCTCATTATTTATTCGATCTTGATCGTCCTCGCTGAGGCGGCCACCGAGCACACACCACCTGCTAGCGCCGTCGGCAGAGACACCAGACATCCCCTTTTGTGGAAAAAACTATCTAATAAAGTTCTTGAACTTCCGCGGTGTCTTCCTTTTTCGCGTGCTTATTTCTGGTGCACGCTTGACATCCAGACAGGCTGGATGAAACTTGCACACTGCTGTCTGCTGTCTTTTGCGAGAGGTCTAGCAAAGTTCACACTTTCACGATCATCCACTCTTGATGTTCCAGGATGCGACAGGTCACTCACAGCTGTTGCAGAAGACTGTTTAGATGCCGATGACCAATTCACGACGGCAGAGGTGCCGGATCTCACTTTGCTGACAGCTGCAGGGTGAACAACGGCTAACTGGGACACGTTCCAAACGCGCCCGTTTTCCAAGAGCATGATGTAAGAATAGGTGATGGCACATGCGCCCGGCGCCGCGTCCATGGCGTGTTCGCCGTCTTGGCTGTTTCCGTTTGATGCGACAGATGGCGCTCGCAGAGAGTGGGTCTGGGAGCCAGGGGTCGGCACACTATAGGCAAGTGCACCACTCCCGAAATTTTTTTCGCCATGGCATAAGAAGGTGAAAAAATTGCCATTTTAAGGGAGTGCTCCTCCCAAAATCAAGGTGATTTGTTATAGGCTGCCTTCTTCAGTTTTAGTAGAGTAGTGGGGACTATACGGACGCACCAAATTTCTGTGGCTCATAGGCCAGCAGCACAGTCACCTCGGGGCCTGCACTCGGCTTACGGCTGCCTTCAGTCGCATCGCTGTTAATTGGAAGGACACATGTGGCCGCTGCCTGCGTGTTGTATCCCAACTAACCCATGTCTGACCTTCAAGCCACAGCGGCGGCTCGCGCCTGTCCATGTCGCGAATAGCTCTCTCATCAGACGATCTATAGAGGGGAGCATGTGGCACGAACCAATGTATCTTGCCTTCATCGCCACAAGACAAGTTAATAATATAATACACGTCATAGTCTGGAGATTAGGTAGGCAGCAGGATATGAAAAGTTAGATTCAAAGTATTGCATCCACCAGAACCATGACCGAATATGGAAAAATAGAGGAAAAAGAGACAAACGGCTTGACGACGGGAAGTCTTATAGGTTGATGTGTAATCGGTCATCTGAGGGCCCGAGTTGATCTCACGTAATATCCTATTTCGGTAAGGACGTGTGCACATTGAGGCCGACAAAAATGTCGCGGAGATAGGACAGGCGCATGCACGGTTTACTCAATTGTGTATGAGGGCTGGAAACATGTGCACGCACTGGGTGTCGAGGAGGTAATGTGGTGGTCGGGAAAAGAGGGAGCTGATTCAACGCATCCTTATACAAAAGAAGGCTCTCTGTGATGGTCTGTAAGCGCATGCTTTACAGAAAGCAATGTTACCATTGTATTTATGGGATTATAACGTTGCTATCATCGACGCAACGAGTTCTTTCGTTTTGCTTATTTCCAAGAATCTCATCGCAATGGCGCCCAACCTCCAGGGGGATTGGTGCCCATGCATCACAATGGCGTGCCCCAATATCACCTTCTTCCCTTTCGGGACATGGACGTGACGGGTCGTCTCGTGCTTTGTACGTTTCTCCAAGTTTCTGATCCCTCCGCAGCCAGCATTCACATGACAGTGAAGAATTCGTAGGCTTTTAGATGCGCATCGCTTAGATTTGGCAGTTGTCAATGTCGGAATATTCAACCTTGGCGCAGGGCCTTCGAAGCGGTACGGTTTCGGCACGGTATGGATCTTCACGTTTGCGATGCTTTTGCTCTCTGTCAATTTCACGGTGCATGCCTTCCATAGTATGATTTCATCCAGGTTGCTGAAGTTGAGACTCTCAGCGGTTACAACTTGTGCGACAGCACAAATTTTTAGGGGTCATTTTGGACAGACGTCTGTCTTGAACTCTACAGATAAAATCATTAGAGGAAAAAGTCAACTTCCTAATCGAAATATTACGTCAACTGACCGGAGTGCACGATGGGGTAGTTCATGTTATTCTTTATTGCGTGTACATTCAGCAATAGTTCCACGAAGAATAGCTATACTCTGCACCAGTTTTACATGGGATATCCGGTAACTTAGAGGAGAGGATTCAAAGATTGTTGGCCAGAATTAAGCCTATAGTATACGTATATGTCTTGGACTCCCAGAGAAGGGATGCGGGTTAGGGGGAGACAGAAGGTTAGGTGGGCAGATGAGATTAGGAAGTTTGTGGGTATAAATTGGCAGAAACAAGCACAGGACCGGGTTAACTGGCGGAACATGGGAGAGGCCTTTGTCCTGCAGTGGACGTAGTCAGGCTGATGATGATGATGATGATGATGATGATGATGATGATGATGATGATGATGATGATGATGATGATGATGATGATGATGATGATGATACGTCTTGGTGTACCGCGAGCGTCTGCCATATATACATTAGTAATTGTGGAGTCTCGTCAACCGTCTTTCCGTGCTCTCAGATTTACGGAAACTTGTCGGCATTATCTTCGGTTGGCAACTCAACACGCGAATCATCCCTTATACCGAGCTATGCAGGAGAGATCAGCTGCACGAATACATAAAACTATAGTAGAATGCAAGAGTTTACTGCTTATATGCACGAATACTGGACTCCATGTGCATCCCATCCACCAGGGCGACTGCAACGAAGCAATTAGCTTCATGTCATCTTTATACCTAATATGAAGACTGTTTTACGTGTACATCGACAGATCGTGTCTGAATCTAAGCTCTAACGTCGGCATTTTTTGTATACCTGCATACCAAGCGAAAAAAAAAAGCTTTTAAGCTCAGCCATTTCACAACATCAACAAAGGCAGAGCTTTATGCAATACTCTGTACTTTACGCTTCATACGTTTGCATCCAGGTCACCTTCGATGGGTATAGTTATCAGTGACTCCCAGTCCTCATTAGTTTGTTTCAGCTTCGGCGACAAAGCTATATATGCTCGCATATGAAATACAGAAGACTTACGCTATAGCGAAATATTTAAACCGCGTCATAATGTTCCAGTGGGTACCCAGCCACTGTGAAATCACAGGAAACGACATAGCTGATCGCATGGCACATGCAGCGCATTAGCAGAATAATACATCACTGATACCTCTACCGATCAGCAGCAATGCACGATGTCTAATAACTAAGCTGTGCTGTCCATGGAAATTGGTTCGTAAATGGGGTGCAGAACTCCCAGTATATAGCATTGATGCCGGTATAGCATTTGATATTCCGTTGGAGGTTAGCTGATCGGTAGAAACAGTCATCCATAGGATTTGACTTGGTTCGGCCTGCAAGAAAGCCTTCCTGTATAGAATAAGGAAAGCTGCCAGTCTATACCTGCTCATGTGGAGAAGCTCAGGTCCTCTTTATACTTTCTTCCAATATGCAACACAGTTACTTCCATTAATATCTCCTATGCTTTCCTTGCAATTATTGTCTGTTAGTTATCATTTATAGGTGCTCATATATTGGTTTTGGGACGTTGAATCCCACCAATGATGTTAAGCGCACAGACATTCTGTCCCTTGTGGCACGTGGCTAAGGCCTCCACCGAGGAGCGAGGTTGACGACTGAGAAGGCAATGCGGGCGTGGCCCGACTGTCTTCTACTATTCTATGCGAAGCTCAAAGGTACCCCTAATTTTTTCATGGTATATAAAAAAACAACAACTTCGGACGGGCACTAAAGAGAAAAAAATATATATTTTCTCACATCAGTACCTTACTCTTTCGCTATTCAAAAATCACAATAATTACCGCGAGAAGTCACTTGAAAAGCGCGAAAACATGCCAACAAATGGGGGGGGGGGGGGGGGGGCAGTGTGCAGCTAGGTGCAGCCATCTACAAGTTCTCGCTTCAATCGGCTTGTTGTGATAAGATTTTAATGGCTCCCGCTCGGGTATTCGTCGTTTCTGACCAGTAAAACTTGGTGCATTCTCTATCGAGAGGGCTATAGACTTGACGGACCATGTTTCAGGAAAGTTGGTCGAGCCAATGCCTTGATAACTACGGGAAATATGCGCGATATGAACTTCGTGATTTCACCTGCACGAGATTTAGAAATGAAACTTTACTTTTCTCCTTTAGAATTGTGATGGGGAAAATGACTCAAGATTTTTTGAGAGTGAAACGTCAATTGAAAATCATTAAGCTTCACTTCAGTGTACCCTTTAACACATGGGACGAAGGAAGGAGTGAAAGAGACAATCAACGCTGATTGTGTTTGTCAATTCTTTCCCGTCGAATACCAGCTGCGGCGGTCGCAATTTTTGATGCAGGCTCGAGCCCCGTGCACTTGAACCCCAGGCTGTCCAAATTTCTTATGGCTACAGCCACCGTTCCACTGAGGCGGAAAAATAGATGAGAGAGTTTGGTGACCTCTGCTATGATAGGAGCAGATTTTCAAGAAGTTTCGATTGGAGGTTGTTTTTGTTCTCCGTGCACGCTTTGTAACGGAAGTGATACGTAACGGAAGTGATTTTACGCTGTTATGCGCTCAGAAATGACTCCTTCCCAATGAAAGGTCTCACTGTTTTATAAACACTCATCTCACGTGGCTAATGTGATTCCAGCAGGCTTGTTTCGGTCGCACGCGTCCATCGCATTTGTATGCCGCAACATCATCGATGCGACGGTTGTGCGCTAGGGGCGCGTCGGTATCATCGATTATCCGTTGTCGCGGGCTTCACTTTTCGGCCTCGTATACCTTATTAGTTTCTTTTTTTTTGGGGGGGGGGGTAGGGGGAAGTAGGGGGGCTTTGTGCCTCCTTTCACCTCCGCTGCACGAATTCTAGGAGCACGCTTAAATCGGGTCGACGGCCCGCTAGGAGTCATAACATTGGAAACGGTTGCTAGGCAACGAACCGGCATTCGTGTGTACGTTGTTTCGCAGTCGTGTCGCGGCGACGGCGAAATGTGCGGGCTATAGTGTCGCCGCAGTGAGCTCACGTCTGAGTCAAATTGATCGCTTCGGCCGAGTGCTCCGGCGGAACGCCTATCTTTTCAGATGCCTCGCGAAGGCACGCCGCGTGTCTCTTTTCTTGGCATTCACGTACAGTGGCGCCACTGGCGCACGGCGTCCATCAAAAACCTGTCCATCACTCCGTTCCCCGTGCACTGTCCTAATTTGATCGCTGCCCCTCTCCCCCCTTCTTATCCTGCATTTAACAGCCGCGCTACGCTCTCTCGACTGACACACACAACGCGGAGGCTAGTCAGCAACTCCGTTGCGTTTGTGCGCTAAATGGCCGCCTGTTCGCGCTGTTGTCGGAAGCGGAACAAAACAAAAACAAAAACTTTTGATTTGAGTCGCCAACGATGCTTCGGACTGTGACCAATTGGCGGCGAGAACCGGTCGTCCCCTTCTTCGACGCCGTGCGTGACGTCACGGGTCTCTTTCCCGAAATGAGCCAATCGCGGGGTTATCAATGCTAGCGCCGCTCCGCGGTGTTCCGCGACGCGATCGTGGCCGCACGTGGGAGTAGGCGTACTTGTATTGCGCGCGGCACGCCGCTACCTGGCGGAGCAGGCGCGTCATCGGAGATTTTTTTTTGGTTTCGATTGCGCAGCAGCGATGGTGTTACAGGAAGCCGGTCGGGCGGACTTGAGTTTCGCCACGAGCGTCTCTTTTCCGGTATCTTGTGCGATACCGGCGGCAGGTGTTATCCCGTGCCAGGCTGCAATGAACGTAACGGCCAGGTACTGTTTCGCTGTAGTCCCACCGAGTGGCGGTGTCGTCTGCCTACCGAGTTTTCCTCCCAGAACTTCTGCTTTTCCTGCCAGTGTCGTCTGCTACGTTGCAAGCAGACGTCGTCCAGAAGGAAGGAGCAACGATGCGGCCGCTACCTCTTCGGCACACCAGGTAAGCGATGAAAAGGACGATCGTTGCATCGATAGCGGGGGACGCCCTTCTCAGTGCTCCCCCACTCCCTCCCCCCACACTTCCTCTTAATTCCGATGCGGCACACATCGTGTTACTCGTTCATTAAGCCGGCGGCGGCGCGGCGTGCATCACCCGACTACGCGAAGTCAGCTGCCGCTGCATGCTATCTCATGTATTATGCGCGCCGTCTGCTACGCGGAGCTAAAGCCGGCAGTGTAGGAAGAGAGGGGGGAGGAAGAGAAACAGTGGGCGACGTAAATTAAACAAGAGATGACAAAGAAATGACCCGATAAAGGTAGTAAAATTGCCCGGATGTCCGGCCGACTGCCGCCTCCCCCCGCGTCTACGCCACCTGGTTTTTTTCGTAGCGTCGTGCTGAGAGTTTCGCAGCGGTGGAGGGGAAGCACTCGCTTGTTGTGTGAGCAAGCGTGGCATCGCGGCGACAGTGGCACAAACAGCGCGGGCAGTACATAGCAGACGAACAACTGCCGCTCGATGCAGACGGCAGAGTGCCCGTACATAGCTGACGGATAAGCAGCACAGCTTTTGCCTTGCCGGCAGCAGACGTTTCGCATCAGTGCCGCCTTTGACGGTTGTTGAGAGAGAGAGAGGAGTTCACCTTTGTTTATTCCTCTTCGCTTTTTCTCTTGTCATTGGTGGGAGAGGGTGTGTCGCTTAACGTCGCTGCGACCGTGCGCGTTAAGCGGAAGTGCTTACAAAGCGGAGTTGCGCTCGTAAGCCGTGACGGGTCGTGAGATAATGTGGACACCGCCGTGGCTCGAGCAGGTAACACACTTCTGCCGCCTCTCTGCCCTGGGAAGGGGAGGGGGTCGGCAGTCATGAAAGCGTAATGGATGTGTCAGCGACCTCTTCGCATGCCCGGCCATTACGAAGGTGTACTCGTCGACATTGGCTCCGTAATATGTGCTCCTTTTTTCCTCCTTTCTTTCTCTCTCTCTCTCTCTCTCTCTCTCCACTCGTGTCGTATCGGTTGCCGGCACGACTTCGAAATAGTGGTCAGTGTCACAACCCCCCTTCCCCCACCTCTACGGGTTTTAAGTTTTGTTCTTTCGCGAATGACTCCCTTTGGGCTGGCCTATACCCCGTAACTTCGTAATACGCGCAAAGTGCGCATGGTAAAGAACTTTACGGCATGAGAATCATCATTTCAGTGGTCATCACTTCGCACTGGTCGAAGTCCCTCTGTCGACACATCTCGTTGCCACGGAAGTGGCTTCACTTCGGGGCATAACCTAGTATACTTCGTCGGTAGTGTCACTTCCACGACGCACATGAAAAATCGCAAGACATCACACACTGAGTAGTTGAAATTCAATCGAGTTGTACAGTGTGCCACCGGACAAGTGTACCGGACGTGCAAACCATCCAGAAGCAAAACTGGCAGCTGCAGCAACAGGCAGTGCCATTTTATGACAAATGCGGCTTGACAAACTCTTGCAGCTCCCGGAAGGGCTTACATCTACTTGGCGCACGAACGTCGAGGTAGATAGAGATTGGTTGATCGACGTGAAATAATGCACGCGATATTGAAACTCACTGCACGTGATCGTGTAAACGTGCGGCAGTTCCTACGTTATGAAAGCAACGCTTTTTCTTCTTCTTCTCTCTCATGAAAAATGTTACAGAAAAACTCCACACTGTTGTTCTGTTGCCGCCATGTATGTGACCATAAAAGCGGCCCGACGCCACTCTTCAAAAAGCCAGTGCCTCGCGAGCACACCCTTATTAACCGGTTTTTCTTTCTTCATTTCTTTAGTTCTTCGCATCATAATACTAACCTCTCTCCCTCCGTTTCGCTCTCCGATTTTCGGGGTCGTTCCGACTTTGTTCTTTCTTTATATTTTTTTATGTGTATGTTCATTGTGCCGAAGTCGGCGTGATGTCTTGGAGGAAAGAAAAGGCGGCCGTCTGCAATCAAATTCGCATCAGCGGGGACTGACTCGTGAACGAGTAGTTTCGTCTGTTTTCCTCTCAGGCCTAGCAAGGCCTCCTTTCCCGCCATTTCTTTCTTTCATCCTACTCTCTCATTCCTTCCTTTTTTCTTCAAAAAAAAGAAAAACAGCCTCGTATCCGCGTGATTCCCTGTCGTGAAGCATTTCTTGTTCCTTTGTCTGCTTCTTCATTTGTTCTTTTTTTTTTCCTGTCTGCTTTCTGTACTTCTGGCTATATCGTGAGCGTCGTCTGCTATACTTCCAAGTGTCGTCTGCTTCATTCGCCCTCTCTTCTTTTCTCACTCTCCCTAAAGCCGCGTTTCTTTTGTTGGGCTTTTATTTGGCTATACATTCACGAACTTCGCTTACTGCAACCAGTCTCCTCCGCTGCCGGCATGTTGTATATTTCGGATTCCGCGGAATGCGCTCTTTTTTTTTTTTTTTTTGCTACGAGATACATCTTTCTCGATTCTACACACCCCATTTCCTCTTTTTTTATTTATTTCAGTTGAATTTACTCTCTTTCGTCTTCCGTATAAGCGTAATTCCCACCCCTATCCGGTTGAGAGTCGGCCTCTGAGGCGTTTACACGTATACCGCGTGGGGCGTAATAACAATCGCGTGTGTGTGTATCATGACGTGGCTTTGGGAAACCATGCACTCTCAACGCACTGGAAAGCTTCAAGCGAACGGAGGGGGGGGGGGGGGTGGCATGGCGCCTAAGGCCGGTTGTTCGAGCTAGCGAGCGACAGGAAAGTATACCTGAGCGGGCTGAGAGCGAACCAGGTAAAAAGAAACAAACCTAAGAACAAGAAGCAGCAGAGCTAGCCCCCCCCCCCCCCCCCCTCCACTCCGTTCTCCCTCGGAACAATGGCGGCCCTCATCAAAAGCAGACGAACCAGTCAAACAGAACGGAACGTAGCTCTTGACGCCCGTGAGTCGGCTCCAGTCGCTTTACTTTGTGCTTTCCAATCCGCATAGTTTTTGTTTCCTTGCTTCTTTCGGCGTGTGTCGTTCCTTCGCCGTTTATATTTATCTGGAGTGCCTCCGTATACTTGCGTCGACGTGCGTAACGCTGTGGCTGTTTTCAATGTGGCACAAGCGTCGCCCAGTGTGCATTCTTTGCGTACTTTTTGTGTATCTTCTAATCTCCATGAACGCCGCATGTGTGAACGGTCGAGGCGCTCGTCGCGCGATTGTTCTTGCGACGCGTCACAGCCGTGCCTCACGCTGCTTTCATTTCCCCGCGCCCTGCGAAGAAGCTCGTGCAAATGGGAGCAGCAACCGTTAAGCAGTAGTGACTGGCTTCCATCAAGTTTACGGACTACGACGTCGCTTTATTCGCAGCGGGAAACGTGGCTCCGAATGTCGCTTGCGGCAAGAATCGCACCACGCGTTCCAGACGCGCGAACGCGACGAAAAACAAGGCTTTTTGAGTGTCGTCTGTCACAACTCGAAGCAGACGATTTTGCCGGAAGAGTGCGGACTTGAGCGCAATAAAAGCAGACGACACGAAAGTTGCACGCAACGCCCCCAACGCATAGAGTTTCCCAATGTACACTAGATGGAACTCTGGCGCTAGTGTCTATGGGAGCCTCAACACACGGCTCTTCAGCGAGCATGGGAATGATGGGTAGTACACACATTTGTCTAATCTTCGTACTTCTGGCCTGCTTTTGGCTCCGAGTGGGTCCCTGTGGCTTGAAGCTGTTTTCTCACGAAACAAAAATGAGCAAATGTTCAGCGGTCACGGTTTACCACCGTTTTCTTTTAGACTTATTTTTACAAATCGGGTCACAAAGTTTAAAAGGGTCTGGTCTTTCTTTCAAAACAAAACTGAAACACAGCAATAAACGAAGCCGCAAGTACGATTCGCCGCCCGCAAGTACGAAGACTAGGCAAATGTGTACTACCCATCATTCCCATGGTCGCTGAACGATCGCAGCGACAGAGTCCCCTCTAGTTAATTGCAGAAAACTCAATGGCCCAACCTTTTTTTTTTCTGAGGTTTATACGTTTCAGAACGGTTCGACGGAGTGTGGCTGCGGGGCACTATACACGTCGTTCACGATAGTGCGTCACTGACGTCATCGCGTTGCGTCATGACGGAGCTGCCACCTTTCGGCATGCAGGAGGGCGTGGCTGACGTTTCGAACGCTATTGTTTTATCTCTACTCGCGGAGGGCTGACTGCGAAGCAGCTAGGGGCCGCTTGTTTTCTTCTCTATTGGCTCGTATAGTGTAGTTTTTTTTGCAGAATGGCACCATTGTATACTTACATACACGAGCAAGCAAGCCCCCCTCCCCCTCTCCTTGTAGCTCCCCTTTACCGCAGGTTCGTATCGGCCCTTCTGGGGTTGCTGTTACACGCGGGGCAAAACCACTTCGCGGTCTTTTCTTGTTGGCTTAGTAGTTTATTGCGTGTTCGCGCGCGTATACGTCAGGGTTTCCGCCGCCGCAGACTTCCTTCTTTTCGGCGTTGTTTTCTGAATTCTCCCTCTACAGCTTAGCCGACTCGTGTCTTGCGTTGCGTGTGTGCGTGCCTGCATGCGCCCTTACCTCTACGCGGCGGCAGCATCAGAACCCGCGCGCACTTTTTTTTTTTTTTTCACCTGGCTTCGACGTTTGCTGCGTGTGTTTTTGGGGCCCCGCAACGCAGGCGCACTGCTGACTTATCGGGCCGGTGAACGGAGCGACTGCAGCCCGAGGCGAACGGCTTCCGTTCTTTCTCTCTCTTCTTTCTGTTTTCAGACTTGCGCGAACATGTCCCCCCCCCCCCCCCCCTTTTCTTTTTCTTCCAGCAGAGAGGAAACAACGCCGCAATACCTTGTCGGCCGGTTTTTTTTTTTTTCTCGTGTGATTCTGTCCGGGCTGTTTCCCTTGCTTCGTTTATAAACTCGCCGCGGTTGCGTCAGCGTGCAAGACACTGAGTACGGTAGGTGGCCTGCTATCGCCTCGGGGAAGGCGACGTTTCGGCGAGGGAGAGCGGTCTCTGGAGAGGTGACGGAAGTGAAAGGGGGTTTATGTATGTGTGTGTGTGGGGGGAGGGGGAGGGGGCAGTGATGAGTCTGATGACCACTCCGCGGGAGCAGTTTTCCGCGCAGGTCGGCCGGTGAAAGCAGCGATATGACTAATAAACAAAATTTTTGTTTGAAACGGGAAGAGAGAGAGATCGTGAAAACGGTGGGAAATGAAGCCACGAAAGAGTTGCACGGGCCACGAAGCCGGGGACAACGAAAGTTGTGCGCAAGGCGGTCGTTTGCGTGATGACATTTTCTTCTATAGACTGACCGTGAATGCGAAGATTTTCTTTTTGTTCTTGCTTTGTTTTCATGCTGGTAGTTGTTACGAGGGTTTCCATGACTAACATAAGTTAAAGTTGCATCTTTTGTTCACAGAAGTCCGGGTTAGCTCGTAAAGATTAATTTGACCCTTGACTGCTTACTAGAAAAGCGGAATCGAATCCCGGCTGCGGCTGTTGCATTTTGGTGCGAAAATGTTTGAGGCCCGTGTACCTAGCTAAAGGTACACGTTAAATAACCTCAGGTAGCCGAAATTTCTTGAGACCTCCACTAAGACATTTCTCGTAATCATGTAGTGGTGCTGGGACGTTAAACCCCAGATATTATTATTATTATTATTATTATTATTATTATTATTATTATTATTATTATTATTATTATTATTATTATTATTATTATTATTATTTTCAAGAATTATGCGTATTTTCGATGAGAATTTTTGCGCGAGTGGTATTTCTAAAACTCTATTTTGACCGGCGTGGCTGATTCAGCTCTTTATATTGCCGTGTCCTGTTTGTGACAGTATTCAGAGTCTTATTTCGATCCCCTTCACATTCTGTGCACACTATCTTTCGACAATATTGTACCGATATAATCCGTATGTGTAACCTCCCAGAGTCGCACAAAGTTCCCACATAATGGAATCCGTGAAGTTGATAGATTAATCTTTTTCTTTGGTATCAATGTATCGATACAGATATAACGAACTATTTCCTACAGTGTTTGATACACTATTCAACGATTTGCTAGACACGAGGAAGTTAATACTCTCCTGTATAACTGTTTTGTCCACTGTGTTATCACGTGGAATTTGCTTGTTCTGTATATTTCACAAAACTCAGTGTACGACGGATGGATTAAAAGAACACTCCTTTATTCATTCTGCTGCCTTAAGCTTTATTGTTATTTTGAACAACAATGACGTGCAGTAACAATAAGCTTTTAACAAAATTCATTCGTCATATAACAATCAGTTTTAATTGACAAATTGTAAAAAAAAATGGTGAAAGCTATCTGTATACACCGGCAGCATATACAACTTCTTAGTCGGCGGTCTGGTAAAACACTCATAAAAAACAGGTCATCAGCGCATTGGATGAATCAATGAGGGAGTGAGTGAATGAATGAATGAGTGGTTGGATGAGTTAATGAGTGAGTGGGTGGGTGAGTGAGAATGTGAGTGAAAGAGAAGGGAAGTGCATCGACTCGGAAATCCCCAAAAAAAAAGATATGCATCCACTCTGCAAATGAGGATTCTGGATGCAATTTATGCCTGCTGCAGGTAATCACAGAAACCGGCTAACATTGGAATATAATAACTAGGATAGGAAGGCTCATTTTGAATTAACGACGAAAATTACTGCTCAACGTTAAAGGAAACACAAAATTTGACCGTCTCGGAAACTGCTATATACGCCGCACTCCTTCACTAGTAATACGTCAAATTTTACTCGTTTGCATATACCAATATTCTCTACACTATTTTCTTCCGGTGAGTATAACAATCGCTGTGTGCACGAGACTTTAAACAAAGAAGAGCTCACGCATGCACACACGAAAGAGGGAAACTCTTGCCACGCGCCAGCCTTGCGCGCAGGTGTGGCGCGGTGGCTTGCGGGCCTAATTACCCCTCACGCCGCTCCTATCGTGGTTCTCAGTGGGTGGGCTGCATCGGCAACACCCCCCCCCCCCTACCTCCTCAACGATGCATCTCTACAGAGTAGATAACCCCATACTTTAGGTCTCTCGCTTCTTATACCAACTTCAATTTTTTTCCTTTCTTTCCTACGTGTCCAATCGGTGGTCATCGTTTCGCTCTAATGAGCGTTCTGAGGCGTAATTTTGTCGCTCGTGTAAGCGCCACCGAAAAACGCGTGCGCGCGGTGTTTTTATAATCGGCGGGCCATCGATTTCGAACGAATATTGGCTTCCCCGCGGGGCCTGTATAGCTCTGTGTGCACGAGGGCAGATAGACTTGCTCTTGCGGTGAGTTTTTTTTTTTTTACGCTTCCATCTGGCTTTTGTTTTTCGTTTTTTTTGTAGAGTGACTGATGCTTATGTGAAACCTGATCCTCATCCGCGATTGTTTCACGCGTTTCAACAAGGACAAGGCCTCGTTCTTCCGTATGACTTGTTATTTTGAATAAATTATATTGTACGGACTGAAAGAGACACGTACGTACGTACATACATACATACATACATACATACATGCATACATACATACATACACACATACATACATACATACATACATACATACATACATACATACATACATACATACATACATACATACATACATACATACATACATACATACATACATACATACATACATACATACAAGGGATGGACAGACCCACGCCTTTAGGAGCTTCGCCTCTAAAAAACGGACAGACGGGCAGACAGAACAAAACTTACGTGGTAAAGTATCCAAAGAAAGGCTATCATCTTTAAAATCATCATAGAGACCATATAACAGACAGACAGACAGACGGACGGACGGACGGACAGACACGGGCAGACGGACAGGCACACAGACACATACAGACATACACAGACGGACAGACACGGGCAGACGGACAGACGCACGGACACATACAGACATACACAGACGGACAGACACAGATGGGCAGTCAGAAGCAGAGAGAGACAGACAAAGGCATACAGACAGACACACTCAGACGGACAGGTATGCACATACAAACAGACAGGCAGACACATACAGACACAGACGGACAGACTCAGAAGGCAGATACAGACAGACAGGCACCCAGACAGACACATACAGATAGACACATAGAGACAGACACAGGCGGACAGACACAGACAGGCAGACAGAAACAGACAAGGACAGACTGACACGTACATTCAGACACAGACAGACGGACAGGCACAGGCATGCAGACACAGGCAGATGGACAGGCACAGGCATGCAGACATAGGCAGACAGATACATACATACAGGCACACAATCAGACACAGACGGACAGACACACATAGGCAGACAGACAGACAACGTTCTTATTTGTGAACTACAGATCGGTCTAATATGATATGCTTCGTCCTACACTTCTTCATAGAAGAGAGACAGGGGATGAAAAGAATGATCATGGATGACAGAAAAAAAAAACGTTTTAACTATATCCCAGAGGTGTGAGTAAATAGCGAGGAAAGGGGAGGGGGGGAAGGGTCCGAAAGTGTGATCCCAACTCTCGGCCAATATTATTACCGACTTCGGTAATAGTATTACCGGCGGCAATACTATTACCGAAGAGTGAACCTTGCATACGTGAACATCAAATTTTATCATCAGTGCAGTGGTTTTCTTTGTGAACACAAATGAGGCATATAATTTTCAGGAGAAGATGGAATCTTGAAGTGATGGATTGTCTTTTGGACACAGGATGTCGCGGGAGCAGGCGTTTCGACAAGCGGAGTTATCTCCTTCAAGACTGCAACTTGAAGATGCTTGCTGCCTCAGTTGAATATTATATATAGCCCACTTGTGGAGACGTTGGCTCCAGTCGCAGCGCATGCAACGCCTTTGCAAGAATTTTTCTACTTGAACTTCTTGGAACCACCGCAGCACTCCTGGGACGACCCCCCCCCCCCCTTTCCCTGCACTCTCACTGCAAAAATGGGAAAGCTCCGTCTCGGTTTGCTATCATCTCTCGTCGTGGATTGTGGATAAAACATAACTTTCAGTGTTGTATCTATACATGCCTGTCAGCGTGTAGAAACCCACGTCTTCTGTTGTGGCACACGCATGTTTACAAATTCAAATCCGCTCTAATTGAACCTTTCACCATTGCAATGTTGGCGTTTACGAGCTTCTGAGTTGAGTTCTTTGACATCGTAACCGTGTTTACTTGTGGCTACCGTGAATCGCACATCGCGGCACGACCTGAAATGGTGGCGGATGAGTCAACTATCCAGCTTGGCAATCGGAATGAAATTTAACGATTAACGAGCGTGTAAATTTTACCGCAAGTCGATGGATTGCCGTGTACTATTTATTACTGAGGGTGCCGGACGCTAGTCAACAATATTGAGACACCAGTGTCGTAACTTTGTTTTGATTCGACGTGACATTGCCGTCAGTTTGCTAGGTATATAAAAAACAAAGGACTTAACGACATTCGTTGTTGGGCTAGTTGTCAGTGTACAAGAATGTCAGATAACGTTTCAATTCGAAAGTATTTATTTCCTTTATCTCATATATGGGCCATTTAGGACGGGGAGTTGACGTTAGGATTCGAGATAAATGCGAATGTCGATCTACAAAATCGCTAAAATTTGGAAGCCGGTCCTAAGAAGCAGAATTGTTGTACCACGGCTTTGTTTCGACATTGTGGCTGCGTGGGGTATTTCAGGGAAAAAAATGCTTAAGGGCACTCGCGTCTGGAAAGCCGAGAAAATAATGCTACTACACTTTAACAAATTCAAACGCTCCTAAACGGACAGATCAAGAAAAATGAAAAAAAAAAGGCTATAAGAGGAAGACAGTCATGCATATACAGGCGGGCCTGTATATGCATCCCCCACCCCCTGTATGGGGAGGGACGCCTTTGAGAGAGAGACAGAGAGAGCAAGATAAATGTTATTCCGTTTATAATTGGTCACAACGTTCGTGGCCTTTTTCCCATGTCTGCAGTGCCAATTGCGAAAAGACGAATCATGGCAATGACACCTTGTCTTCGCATTTCGATAAAAGCAGAATGATTGAGGTTCGTGAATTTAGATTAAGATGTTCGTTTAAGAGCCCTATGGGTGGTTGAATTTTCTGGAGCCCTTCATTACGGCGTTTCGCATAACCACGTGGTGGTTTTGGGATGTAGAACCCGGACAATAAAAAAATGAAATAGATGAACTTCGATGTCAATATTAGGTCTTCGACAATACAGCCTACGTGTCAAATAGCGCACAAAAAAGTGGCCTATCATCTTCGATGAGGCAGAAATGTTGTAGGCCCGTGTACTCAGATTTGGGTGCACGTTAAAGAACCCCAGGTGGTCAAAATTTCCGGAGCCCTTCACTACGGCGTCTCTCATAATCAAATGGTGGTTTTGGGACGTTAAACCCCACAAATCAATCAATCATCTTCGATGTATAGACTGTATTGACAAGCGAAAGGGTAATCCACTGTCATCATCTTGTCTTCTCCTTCCATCGCTCCCTTAGTCACGCCCATAACTTCCGTCTTAGCTGTGTCGGCGGCCTTCAGAAACACCGCACACGTTTCTGCCAAGGTACAGCCTCGTGCCGGCTAGTATGGACCGAGGTCTTCTGCGTCATGCTGCTACTGGCCCAATTCCCAAGCAGCTATACAGTCGATCTTATACCTCCACCTAAGTGTGTCAGCAACCAGCGCGGCTATATGGACGCCTCTTTCCGCCGGCGACATCGGCGTCCTCGTCGGTGCTCCTCCTTCCTAATTAGCCTGATCGGCGTAATTGGCCGCAATCGCGGTAGCGCGCGCCAGCTACTTAATTGGCGTGCGCGCCCACCGTGCGTGCATGCATGCTCATCTGTGTATACGTCCGCGCTTTCGCTTTTCCGAACGACGCGCAACAAGCCGCCATGTTGGAGCCATGTTGTGCATCCATGACGTCACGCGAAAGCTCTCACTCAATACTATACGGGATGTAATGCTCCATCCCAAGTTTTTTCTTCTTCCATGTGCCTCGCACGACTCAATTTGACGAAACCGTTCAGCGCATTCGTTAATAGAGAGTTTTAGTACTGCGTACGCTGCGTACGTGGCGGCGTTGCGTACGTAAGGACGCCACGTTCTGCGTAGTGCGCATGCGCAGACCGCAACGCGCACGTATCGCGTTACGTACGCAGCCGCTACGTACGCACGCATGAGATGCGTGCGTGCGTACGTATGAGGTGATCGCGCCGCTCTCGAACAAGTTCGCGACAGCGCGAGACTTCGTTTTGCAAAATGGCGGCATCGAGGGCAAGCACCGACCGGCTCTGTGGCTTAAAATATGGCCGTAATCTGGCTATAACACTTGGATTGGCTCACATTGGCTGTCAACAACACGTGCTTCTATTTTGATCTACCAGATGGCGCAACACGCTTCACGCTCGTTACGTACGCGGGTACTACGGCGTACTAAAAGCCGATTAGTGCCAAACGACGCCACGTAACGCAAGGCGCTTGCGTGTTGCGTACGTAGCACCATTCCGCAGTACTAAAACTCTCTAATGACTAAGGGCACTCGGAGCAGCTCTACGGCTTTACGTTGTCATACTTTGTAACGGTGTAATTTCAAACCAATTAGCTTACGTCATAACTATTTATTGAACCAATAAGCTTACAATCATTCATTTTGAACCAATGAGCTTACAACCAGAGCTGACAACATTTGATGGCTAAGTTTAGCAGGATGGCGGAATTCGATGATTTCCCGCGTGGTACCCTCCGACGGTGATCTTGAAGCCAGGCGTGTTTGCTTTCCATGGATTCGGTTAGTATACTGTACACATGTGGACGAAACGGTATGTCAAGTGCTCCCGTGGAGCTCGAACTATAGCATTGCGAAGCTTCAATGCCACGGATGAAAGTTGGGCTGTCGAACGTGTCGTTCCGCTCGTTTGTCGTCAGTGGAACTGCGGGGCTAGGCAGCCTTCTCTGTTTCCGAGTCTTCGGGTTTATCTTTCTTTTCCCCACTTTCTTGTGTTTTCCAGCTTTTCCCGTTTTTTCTTTCTATTTATTTTCCTTTTTATCTTATTTCTATACCTGGCACTTTTATTTTCTCTCTACTTTTCCCTTGCTTCCTTTTTTTTTTCAACGTTCATACCTGCGTTATAGCCCGGACTTCCCTAAAGTGGTACGCAGTTGCTAGAGAGTTTTAGTACTGCGGAATGGTGCTGCGTACGCATCACGCAAGTGCCTTGCGTTACGTGGCGTCCTTTGCCACTAATCGGCTTTCAGTACGCCGTAGTACCCGCGTACGTAACGAGCGTGAAGCGTGTTGCGCCATCTGGTAGATCAAAATAGAAGCACGTGTTGTTGACAGCCAATGTGAGCCAATCCAAGTGTCATAGCCAGATTATGGCCATATTTTAAGCCACAGAGCCGGTCGGTGCTTGCCTTCGATGCCGCCATTTCGTAAAACGAAGTCTCACGCTGTCGCGAACTTGTTCGAGAGCGGCGCGATCACCTCATATGTACGCACGCACGCATCTCATGCGTGCGTACGTAGCGGCTGCGTACGTAACGCGATACGTGTGTGTTGCGGTCTGCGCATGCGCACTACGCAGAACGTGGCGTCCTTACGTACGCAACGCCGCCACGTACGCAGCGTACGTAGTACTAAAACTCTCTAATATAATCAATGCGCTCTAGGAACAACATAAGGAAGACTTCTCTTTGGCTCGAGCGAGTGCGACAGTATGCTAAGGATGGCTTTGCTATATGTGTTTCAGCCTGCGTTTAACACCGCTTAAGGCCTGACCACACGCATCCGCTGGAGCGCGTCAGCGCGGCGCGTCCAGGCGCGGCGCCGCGCCCTTTCCCCATAGAGAGAGAGGGAGGGCGCGTGGCTGCGTGAAGCTGCGCGCCCACTCTCTTATAGAGAGAGGGCGCGACGCCGCGCCAATATTCCGCGCCCTGCAACGGATGCATGTGGTCAGGCCTTTAGTCGCCAGCGCTCGCTATATCTATACAGCATCGCTATGCTATGTGCCTGTACAAGTTACGCCAAGTGACGACTACAGCATAGGACAGCGTGACTCCCTAAAGCGGTATGCAGTTAAAAAAAAAAAGATTTCACGTCACAATGTGGGGGTGAGCCTGTAACCGCAGCCCCGTCAAAATGATGGTGAAACGCCGTATGCTGCGCAACCAACGTGGATGTATATGTCGCGGTTAGACCATAACGCAACTGCACTGTACACACGTACAACACGTCCCCCCCACTATAATGCGCCCCCCCTCCACTGTAATGCCTAGATGGCGTTGCGGGTACGAGTGTAAATAAATAAATAAATAAACATGCGGGACGAAGTCTACAGATACGTGGTTGAATGCTTTATGCATCTCGAATGTCATCCAGCGTTGTGAGCGTATGTAAACCGTTCATCTTGTGACGAAAAAAATTACGCAAAAGCAGATACTATCATGTAAAAATAATAAAAATACGTCGCTGTTGCTACACAGTTCTGCGCAGCTGCTTCCCCATTCCGCAGTCGCCTTGTCCCGCTCGAATGCTGCTGCTGCTGCCGAATCAACGCAACATCGCGTGTAGATATCTCTTGAAATTTATGAAAAAAAAATACAACGTGCGCAGCTCGCGATATAGGTGCGCAAGGCTGTAACCAACAGAGAAGTTGGTGCTCTACCTATGGCCGCTTCTAAGTTTCTCCTAGTAATGCCATGCTGTTGATTGATATGTGGGGTTTAACGTCCCAAAAACCACTATATGATTATGAGAGACGCCGTAGTGGAGGGCTCCGGAAATTTCGACCACGTGGGGTTCTTTAACGTGCAACCAAATCTGAGCACACGGGTCTACAACATTTCCGCCTCCATCGGAAATGCAGCCGCCGCAGCCGGGATTCGAACCCGCGCCCTGCGGGTCAGCAGCCGAGTACTTTAGCCACTAGACCACCGCGGCGGGGCAATGCCATGCTGTCGCTAGGGTCTACAGAGTGTGTTTGTATGCATTGTAGCTAACAGCTCGAATGACGCGCAAGACGTCAAGTGGACACGGCACGGCGCCGACACGTTCCCGTCAAAACACTCTGAGAAACGTGTCGCGTCACTAGTTGTTACGTAAAAAAATTAGTCACGTGACAAGTGACGTGTTTTAGCGAGCGGGTCACGTGGCTACCTGTTACGTGAGGTTACGTGATTTTAGTGACGTCATGTAAAGCGGTTTGTTATTTTCCGTAAACGCATGTGTGCCGCCATATTGGCATGATAAGCCGATGTTTGCTTGTTTTTGCATATACCGTGACGTGAATTAATGAGGGCATGAAACATCGTACGCAGCAACCCAACCATATTCGAGCGTATGCGTCTATACCGTGACGCTGTCCGTTTAGTTGTTAAAGGTACAACACACAAAGCTTAACAACCCAACATGGTGAGACCGAAACGCACCCCTTAAAATAGTGTATTAAACGTGTATTATTAATAGTGTAAATAGTGTATTATTAATAGTGCCACTCTTGTCGTGGTGTATTAAACGGGCTGGGCATTCGTGCAGCTACGCCAGGTGGTTGCCTAGGAAACTCGAAGTGAAGTTGTAGGCAGTTTCTCGTCGATGCGACGCGGGGTAGGAGGGGGAGGGCAGGTCGAGCTTAAATTCAAGGCTCCGCTGTTAAAAATGTACACGTACGAGAATCAAAATCCGGAGCGAGCCAAGTCGAGGCGCAGCAGCAGACGACACCCGCAGCCAGACCGTCTGCTGCATCTGTAGCAGACAGCGTCGACACAGAGTTGCCTAGCCCCGCGTGCGTGCATGCTGGCGCGTGGCAGACGATTCTGGATAAGCCGCAGGAGCTGACGGCCATCTGCTTTCGACCTACAGACGTCGTTTTTTATTTTACGCCGGTAGTTTCAGGCGTGTATATTAGTTTCTTTTTCTTTTTTTTGGAGAATGGGGCGCCAGCTAGCTGTGTGTGTACATTCGAGCGTACGTATATAGTCGTGAGGCTGCCTCCTCCGGTCACAATGGAGGGGCTTTGTTTTACGTTGCTCTGATGCGTTCGCAGTATCACCTGCTCGTTTTCGAAGTTTGGCTTGTTCTCCTGTTTTATATGCGGGAGTGTTATAGTGTAAGCTTCGCGGGATTTCCGAACGTCGCAAAGTGACCGGCGGTGTTCCGTCTTAGCGTGTCTACTCGCGTACTACTGGCACTGGTTGATGTTGGCTAAACGACTAACTTTAATGCAGGCAAATGATGGCTAGTAGTGACTAAATGATGGTTTGTATTGAGTCTATCGACTTGGTAATGATCTCTAATGCTCGCTAGTATTTACCGAATGTGAGTCGGAATAGCTGATGTTAAATAACACGGGTTAATATTGCAGACAATAGGTTTTATAGCGACGCATTTGTCTTTATTCAATGCTTCCGCACTTGAAAATTAAGCGTAGCGTCTCTTGCACGCGACATGGCGAATGAAACAAAAAGGCACATTGTGAAATGTGCGTCCTCATTATATTTCTTCGTAATTAATAAGGATTCTTGCTGCTTCCTCGCAACATGCCCCTGTATATCCTGTTTGGGTGCCGTTAACTTGTCTTTGACTGCTTGCCTATAGAGTGCCATGGTGGATCGGTAATTACGGTGTTCGGCTGTTAATTCGAAGGTCGTGGGTTCGATTCCGCGGTTGCGGCGGTTGAATATCGGTAGAGACTGAATGCTAGAGACCCGGGCACTGTGTGATATTAGAGCACGTTAATGTTATTATTATTATTATTATTATTATTATTATTATTATTATTATTATTATTATTATTATTATTTGACTGCTCTGCGGAGCATGGCCATCTTATGTCTCCTTCCACTTTTCACGTAACCGGCTAAATGCGCAGCTGGGCAAAGACAAAAAAAAAACAAAAAAAAAAAAATACGACGCAGGCTGCTTTGCTGTCGAAACAAAAAGTTAAAACTATGAGAGTAGGTAGCCACCTCAAAGGAAGTGATCGATAGTACGTGCTCAATTTGAGCTACGTTGAAATAATTACGGATATGAACACGAAAGAAACACTTAATGCAATGTGATTTTTTTTAATACGATAATCTTGTCGACATGAGGTGACCGTCGCGTCGCGCAGACGTCGTGCAGACGTGTTCCGCGCCTTGGACTCGATATGCTGTCTTCTACAAGCCGTCAACGTAAACTGTATCAAGATGCTGTCCAGGATTGAAACAAAGGTGTAGTCAATACGCACGAAGTAGGGCTTGCCCAGTAAGGTTGAGAGCCGGGCTAGTTGGTGACTGATCACCAACACTGTAAGCCTGTTGGTGACTGCAAGGGGGTGACTGATCACCAAAACGGTAAGCCTGTTGGTGACTGCAAGTTGGTGACTGATCACCAAAACTGTAAGCCTGTTGGTGACTGCAAGGGGGTGACTGATCATTAAAACTGTAAGCCTGTTGGTGACTGCAAGTTGGCGACTGATTACCAACACTGTGAGCCTGTTGGTGACTGCAAGGGGGTGACTGATCACCAAAACTGTAATACTGTTGGTGACTGATAACCAAAACTGTAATACTGTTGGTGACTGCAAGTTGGCGACTGATCACCAACATTGTAAGCCTGTTGGTGACTGCAAGTTGGCGACTGATCACCAACACTGTAAGAAGGGCATGACACATGTCGTGTCCTTCTTGTCCCTGTTGTTCAAGTTAAGAAGTGCGCTACTTAACCTTGCGGTATGATGGGACTTGCCGTCCACATTGATATTACGGCGGGTCGTTCTTCTGGGTTCGATGTGCTGACGAGGTTGTGGTGAACTTTGTCTTGCTTCTAATTGTCCCCTTTTACTTAATCGGACACGCATCGAAAACGGTGAATCATTTCAGTCTTCTGAGAAAAAACCTCATTATCTGCCCGACTAAGCTACAGAATAGGAGTCGCCTATAGTTCTACAGTCACGGTGTCAAGCGGGAGGCCGTTATTTTTCATTTTCAGGCCGGTGAATAGATGGTAGATTGTTGTCAATCCCTTGAGTTCCGAAGTCCCTGTCAGCCATTCTTATTTGTAATCTTTTATTTCCCTTACCCCCTTCCCCAGCACAGGGTAGCTGGTCGGTCTGAGAACTGGATAACCTCCCTCTTGTTTATCTCCTTATCCCTCTCCTCTTCCTCTGCGCACCTCGATTGTGTCATTTCATCAGCAGAAAGGCGAAGGAGGAGCTAGGGATGCTTTCCTGTTCCTCCCTTGGCAAGGAACAATATAAAAAAAAAGGTAATGAAAATTGTTGCTGTTTGACGTCCCAAAATCACACCTTCATTTATGAGGGATGCCGTCGTGAAGAGCTCCGAAAATTTCGACCCTCCGTGGTCCTTCAACGTGCACCGAAATGTAAGCCCACGAACCTCGGTCACTTTCGTCTCCTCCGAAAATGTGGCCCTCGCGGCTGGAATTCGATCCTGTGTCCTTCGGCGGGTCATCAGTGCGGCACCATATAGCCGCTAGACCTCTGTGGTGGGTACAAAAGTCAGTCCAAAATTGTGGCTCAAGCAGAAGGATTTTTTCCCCCTTCACAGGATTCCTCATTACAGAAGTGGTATGTCACTTATACGAACTCCCCATTCACGTCGACTGAGTTGTTACAAAACACTCTCCCGTGCCACCGCTATATGCACTAGATTGAATCTTATCGCTCTTCATATCAGAGCGTTACCGTGACCTTTCTCTTTCGGGTGAATCCCGGTGCAGCAGCGGCTATTCAAATGAGTCAGTGAATGAGCCTGAAAAAAAAAAAATAAAAAGAGAAAACTTCTAGCTTTACTTCATCTAGAACGAGATGGTGGCGCCTCCTGTGCCTATCCGGTTTTCCGACGTCGCTCTCCGCACTACTTCCTTTTCACGATAGAATGGCGCACCATTTATATATGTTGCAGCAAATTTTCATTGCCTGCTCAAGTGAGCTATGAAATGAATTGCTTACGGAATCGATTGTTCTAGTGTGCCGAGTAAAAAAAAAAAAAAAACGTCGTGCTCTATTCTTTTTTCGAGCCCGTGAAATTGCATTAATTCGGCTGCAATACCTTACGCTCCAAAGGTCCTATCATCCGTCCATATTTCATTCCACCTTGTCTCATTTCAGAGGTACAGTAGAACCTGCCTTGTTCATCGATTAACGAGAACCCCCCCCCCTCCCCCCCGCAACATTGGCTTTCTGAGATGGGTTCTTTTCCATCACCCAGTTCTTCGTGTAGTCTATCACTTATGAACCCCATCCACGTCGTCTAAGTTATCACAAAACTCTCCCGGGCCACCAGTATACACTAAAGATCGAATCTTATCGCACACCGTATCTATCGAGTCACCGCGACCCCTCCCAACGACTGCAGCGCCGCCTATTCGATTACGAAACCCAGCGCGGCCGCTCATCAAGTAAGTCAGTGAATCAATCGGCGAATGTGCCGGGAACGAAAACGTCTCATCTCTCTTGTCTCTCTTCGCGTTTTTCTTTTTGTTTTTTACGTCGAGAACGCAATGGCAGCGCCCTCTTCGCTTTTCCCGTTTTTTTTTTTCCTACCACGCTCTCCGCATTCTCTCCTCTACGTGCTATCGGCGATCCATCTTTCATTTTATCCCATATAGCTGTAGGTATAGTCCTGGTGGTGCTTCTTTTGTGGGGGTCCCCCTTCCCGCGTGTATCGATTGGTCCGGGAACAAGGGGATCGGGGCGGCTGGTGCAATATGCGGGCGGGTTTTTTGGACGTTAGGGCCGGACCCAGACCGCTAGGGGGGTGGTACAGATGGTGGCGACGGCGCAGTAATTTACGCTCGTCGGCTCGTTCTCCCTCCGCATCGTCGTGTGAGATGGGAGCTTGTGACCCTCCCCCCCCCCCCCTTTTTTTTTCTTTGTGCAAAAGGGTGAAGCGAGGACAAGAGGGAGGGGATGTCGGGCCGGGAAGTTATAGGTGCCTGAAAGGGGGATTAACGTCGAACGAGGGAGGAGAGAATAGGGAGGAGGTTTGGCGCGGAATGAATAAGTGACTGCGGGGCTGCGCTCACGCCACGATGAAATCAACCCCTCCGGTATAGTGATTCCTGCCCTCTTCTGTCATTAATTTTATTTTTGACCTCAGCGTACTCGCGCTTTGTGTTTTTTTTTTGTTTCTCTCTTCCTTGTTCAGAGAAGGACGTATCTTGTCATCCCTACGGGCAGGTTTGCGTAGAAACGAGGGTTTCCTGGTAAGAACGATCGGCATGATACAGTAGTCGCGGTGCTCGAATGCTGACCCGAAGGACGCGGGATCGAATCCCTACCGAGACAGCCCCAGTTTTGCCTGCAGAGAAGCCAGTGTTCTTAGATTTAGGTGTACAATAAAGAAACACCTTGGTGGTTGAAATTTCCGGAGTCCATGGTGTCTCTCATAACGATACGGTGGTTTTGGAACGTAGCACTCAAAGAAGCTATTATTTCTTTGGTTCTGGCAATCCTGCCATTTATTGTATTTTGGAGACACCTATAGAAGGCCTTCGTTTGAATGGTGTATCGACTATTTTGCGGATGGGTATCGGTGCCCCACTATTGGGATGCATAGCTGGGCCGTTTCGCAACTTAACAACGTTTAACAACCACTTAACAACCTAACAACTTAACAACTAAACGAACAGTACGTATACGTGGTAGATGCATGCGCGTGATGGTGGGGTCGCTGCATGCGACTTCACGTGGGCGACATCGAACGACAAGAGAACGTGTGAGTTTTACGGGCGGAGCGAGGTGGTCTATAGGATATAGTTCCCTAATATACAATAGAGGGGACTCTGGCGCTAGTGTCTACGGGAGCTGCAACGCACGGCGCTTCAGCGAGCATGGGAATGACGGGTAGTACACACACATTTGTCTAATCTTCGTACTTCTGGCCTTCTTCTGGCTTCGTTTGTGTTCGTGTGGCTTGAAGCTGTTTTCTCGCGAAACAAAAAAAAAAAAATCAGCAAATGTTCAGTGGTTGCGCTTCACCACATTATTTTTTAAAGCTTACCTTTCCAAACCAGGTCACGAAGTTCAAAAGGGTTCGTCCTTTTCTTTAAAACGAAACCGTATAACCAGCAATAAGCGAAGCCGCAAGTACTATTCGCCGCCCGCAAGTACGAAGACTAGGCAAATGTGTGTACTATACCCATCGTTCCCACGGTCGCTGAACGATCGCAGCGCCAGAGTACCCTCTAGTTAAATAGATGCATGCGGGCTATAGACCTATAGTTTCCTAAAACGATTTTAGGAAACTCTAGGTCTATAGCCCACATGCGTCTATTTTCCATAGTCGCGTATTTAGACTTCTATGCGTCCGAAACTTCACTGCGGTCGTCGGGCAAGCCGGCCGTTCCACGAGTGCTCGCGTATTAAATGTACGCGAACAGGAGTCGTGTACACAGAGCGGCTCGCCTTTTCTATAGCAATCGCCGATCGACGCACTCTGTCTATCGAAAGGCGCCGGCGCGTAACGGGGGTAAACACGTCACTCTCGGAAGCGGCTGTCACGCGAGATCTCGCTGACGTCATGGAGTGTATATGTACGCTGATCACGAGGTCTTCTTCGAAGCGTTCTTTCGTTTGTTTACGCTTCTTAATAATCACCGCTCGCTTTCCGTGAACTCTCTCTCTCTCTCTCTCTCTCTCTCTCTATCTATCTATCTATCTATCTATCTATCTATCTATCTATCTATCTATCTATCTATCTATCTATCTATCTATCTATCTATCTATCTATCTATATATATATATATATATATATATATATATATATATATATATATATATATATATATATATATATATATATATATATATATATATATATATATATATATATATATATATATATATATATATATTATGTGTGTGTGTGTGTGTGGCACTGCGCTGCCACAATACGTTTTGTACACTATGCTGTACTATATGTAGAACGTAGTACATGGTACGTTCTGTTATGCGGCGCAGTGCATTGGACAAAAAACAAAGAAAGGGCAATATAGAACGTGCAAATGAAAGCACGTCACTTCGATGCTGGTTTCACAATGCTAATAATAATATCTGTGGTTTTACGTCCCAAAAACCAAGATGTGGTTATGAGAGGCGCCTTAGTGGTGGAGGGCTTCGGAAATTTCGATTGTCTGGTGTTTATTAACGCGAACTGACATCGCACAGTACAGGGGTCTCCGGCATTTCACCTCCATCAACAAAGTGACCGCAGCTCCCGGTATTGAACCAGCAACCTTCGCGCCAGCAGCCGGGCTCCACCGCGGCGGACACTTCACCGGCTATACGGAACGGTAATCAGCGCTGAACAATTTTTCGTGCCCGAAGAACCTGATCATTGGTTGCGGATGGTTCATTCGCGTTTTTTTTTTTTTGGTTCGAAAACTACGAAAGTCATGCTGCCAATGTTCGATATCAGATTAGATTCGCTTTTGGCACGTTTCGTTTCGGGCTGGCAAGTCCCTATATGCACATGCACATACCTCACGCAGAAATTTCGTACGTCAGAACATATGATACCCGCTTTCCTTGGCATGATTGTCTGTTAGATCTCATTAATATTGTATCAACGAGCTCTTAAATGTATACACTCCTTCATCCACCGAGGATCTCGTTCTGGCATACTTGGTGCCTCTGCTGCCAGCTCGTATTAAGTTCATTTGCTATACGTGACGCCAAACAGGCCGATAAAAAGTTCCACACTCGTCGTCATTGGTATACTGGCGGCGCTGACCCAGGCTCCCACGTTTAATGCACATATATACCCCACAAAGTAGACGTGGGGATAGCCGCCGTGGTAGCTCAGTCGGTATATATATAGAGCATCGGTCGCGTCATTCGAAGTTCGCAGGTGCTGTCCCTCATGCCCGTGGAAAGTTGTCTTTCCGTCCACTTTTTCTTCCGTAACATTTACATTACAATTACCTCACGTAACATTCCCTATATACTTTCCGTGCATGGCATGATTGTCCGTTAGATCTCATTAATATCGTGCCTAACAAAGAAGAAAACGAGCTCTTAAATGTATACACTCCTTTCCTTCAAACAGCATATACACTAACTATAGGCGACGACACATCGAGAGCACCCTTGCGGTGGACTGTGACACGATTAGCGGCGGCTGTCCCGGTGTGCTCTGTCCAATGGAAGCCCTGTCTACGGGCAACACAATGAGGCAGGGGTTGGACTATATCCTCTCCCTCTTCTCTGCCGTACGTTCTCTCCCTCCTCACTCGGCGCCAATAAAGGAGGACCGCTGCGCCGGGGATCGAAATGTATTATTCACGATGCCCGGGGTTCTGGCGAGGAGATGGAGTATAAAGAAGAGTAAAAGGCGTCACCGCTACTCTCAGCATCGACTTGTCTTCAGTAGAACGGCGCCAGAGCCCACATGACTGCGATATGTGCTTAACCCCCCGTATTTTCAATCGATACGTATAAGCACTTGGAAGTGTGGCAGCTTGGGCTAGTTGGTATAACATGACGATAGTTATAGCGCGAAACAGAACGACGACGAAGAGACAAGAAGGACACGAAGGACACGAAGGACAAGAGCGCTCTTGTGCCTCGTGTCCTTTTTGTCTCTTTGTCGTCGTTCTGTTCTCGCGCTATAACTATCGTCACGTATAAGCACGTTTGTATTCTCTTGGAATCCAACCAGTTGCTCTTAAAGGCCAGCGATTATCTTGCCAATGCACTGCATGCCCTGGCCATGTCCATTTCATCCTGAATTCAACTAAGATGTCCCTAACATCCGTTTGTTCCCGAATGCACCTCTGATCTCTTCCTGTCCCTGATGGATGCACCGATAGTCGTTCTTTCCATTCATTGCTCGCTTCCTCGTCCTCAGTTTAAGACAAACCCTTTTTGTAAGCCTGCAGGTTTCTTATTTGTAGGTAAGTATCGGTAAGATGCAGCTTTTATATCTTCCTCTTCAGGGATAGTGGTAAACTATATCATTCGCGATTTGTGAATGCTCGCCGATTGTGCTCCATCCCACTTTTATTCTTCTAGTTACTGCAGTCTCGTGATTCGGCTTCGGGGTTAGTAATTTTCCTAACTAGACGCATTCCTTTACAACTCTCAGATCCCCGGCACCTCTATAAGAGCGCTATTCTCTTTCTATGTTGTTCCACATTTACTTAAAATTTTCTTGCATATCAATTTTCTGACCTACCGGAAAGACAAAGTCAGGTGGGCAGAAGAGATTATAAGAAGTTTGAGGGTACTGCGAGACTGCAGCAAGCACACGACCCAATTGATTGGCGGAACATGGGAGAGGCTTTTGCCCTGCAATGGGCGTATACAGTCAGGTCATGTTGCCGTCCAATACGTGACCTCTTCACTGCCGATATAGGCGTATAGGTACGCACTGATATGTGATCTGCTTCAACTATGGGTAGATCCAGCCCTCATATTAGAACAGGGGAATTGGGGGGGGGGGGGGGGGGAGGTCTCATAAAGTAAAATCGGAGATTAGGGGAGAGGGGGTCCAAATCTCCGGTTTTTGGTAGTGGCAATATAATCACAAGAACCTCATCACACTGCAGCATAAATACTGTCAATTTGTGACCAAATTGGTCCCACTCATTTTTCCTAATCGCTGATAGGCGGACAACAGGCACTTAAGAGAGAGGCCGGGGATGCTTACAAAGGCTCTTGATGTGGACGATGCCCAGCGAGAATAGATAACAAGGTAAACATCAGCGAAGGGAAAAGGGGACGTCTTCTATATCGCCCTAATGCTTCACGCATCAAGGGCATACATAATGTACGGTAAAAACAAAGGTAATGTAACAATATGTTACCACTGCGACAACTCCAGGTAAATCGTCTGTTCTTAGTGGTTATAACCTTGACCGAAGTCAAAAGCGCGTGTAAACGTGCACTCCACTTGCATGACGGAAGCAGATGTGTGAATGTGGTGCTGATAAACGAAATCAATACTTTGTGCAGTTGTTTGGATGAGTTGCTTGTTGGTATCGATGTATTTTCAGCGCGGAAAAAAACTATTACGCACCAATCATCTGGTTCGAGTATGTTTAATTCTTCTGTAAGTATACCGTCCATTATGGAAGTACACTGCACAACTGAGTTTTCTATATAGGCTTTCAGGTGTTCAGATGGCATAGTAACCCCCGTATTCTAGAACCTCCCTTCACTCAACGCTTCGCCTTCACTTGAGAAAGCCGATGAGAGCACCATTTCTAGGTACGGCAAGTCACTGCATATCAGCGATAATCTGCTGCGGTTCTTGAGTAGCGCAGCGTCATTTTCAGCCGAGCGGTGGCGCAGTGCTCAACTCTGTCAAGTGAAGGGCGAAATTCGAGTCGAGTGGCGTTTGTAAATACGGGGGTAAGTCTCCATATACATTCTGTTGTTTTTTCTCTTGGGGCTTTAAAAGGGAATAAGATTTTTGTCTGGTGCATTATTTGGAGATGTGAATGTGTACTACCCACCGTACATCACCCGCAATTCTATTTTTTTCCCAATCTAAAACTTAGCGGGCGGACATCCAATGCGTTTTTTTAACTTATAGTTTGAAAATTCTGTCTCTACGCGTGCAGACAGGTTAGCCCGTTAACTATGAAAGCGCCACTCGCTTTCGTATATTTTGTCCCGTTTACGAGTAATCGTAAAACGAGCACGCTTCATTTAACCAAGACTTCAAATCTGGAGCGAATCCAAATTCTGGTGACCTACTATTTCGTAGTGACCGCCAATGTCTGGCGCATGTACACCGTCATACACCAATAAACCGTTTGAAAATATAGGGCACAAAGTACAGTAAAACACGGAGCACAGATTGCTTAGAAGTGTGCAGAACGTTGTTTTACAGGAACAACGACCAAATCGGAGCTAATAAATTGCCTCTTCAAATTCGGCCTCGTGTATTCCTCAAAACCCGCACGAGTCATAGTTTCCATGCAAAAAAAGAAGTTGTGGTATAAAAATCGAAGCACACCCGAAGGTTGTATAAAGGGTGGCTGTTATATTAAGCCGCTTTACGAGAAAACAAAAGTAATAATGGTTATACGCTAACTGTAACCTAATCGATGCGTTCTGGAACGACCATCTGCGATGGTCGCCTCATTTTTTTTCTTCGCATAATTGCTTCTTGCGTCGCAGTCACGTACGTGTAATTACGCGACCCGCCTTACCACCGTGATTGACTGGTGCGCATTAAAACGTCAACTCCTGTTGAAAAATATATCTTCAGTCGCGTTCGTATCGATAGAAAGATAAAAAAAGAGGTCCCGAATATTGATTGCGAAGCGTAATAAATGGGTTCCTCATCGTCTCGTTTCGATGTGAATCCGAAACAATGCGAAAAACAAAGTGACGCTCGTGTTTCCTCACCCGCCCTTTCCCTCATTTTTCTTTATTTTTTGCATGTGTAATGCATTGCTTCGTTGGAACAATCAGCCCCTGATCGATGGCAAGTTTTGTATTAACACTTGACCCCGTAAGAAAAATGGGAGAAAATGAATGAAGATGGGCCCCAACTTGCCGATCGTTCGATAGAATCTCTCCCCTCTGTTTCACTCCTGGCGGACGAAGTAGGAACTAAAAAAAGCCCATTCAAACGGCACGCTACGGGGCGTTCCTATAATGCGTCCCTCCAAGCCTGGACGTTAAAACAAGACGAAATTGCCAACTCTCGCTGTCCTAACCTAGGGCTCGAACACATCTCGATCGAATTTCCTGCTTTTATTTTCTTTGCTAGCTTTATTCTTTGTTTTACTGGCTCTACGGGTGGCCAACGCGAGTACGAAACGAAGAAACAAAAAAAAAAAAGAGAGGAGAACCCAACCCCACTACGTTAATCGACGGGTGGGTATAGTAAATGAAGCCAGCGACCGGTTCCGAAAGGAGCAGACGACGCGCAGCGGACGATTAAAAAAAATAAATAAAACAGCGCCATCATGGCGACTTTTCGGCGACCGTTGCCGTGTGGTGCCGCTGTCGTCGTCTGTCGTTCTCGCGTTTTTTATTCTCGAGAGGCCACACCCGTCTCCATGGCGACGAGGTCGCTGATTGGACGCCCGCCGCCCCCGCTGTCGTCGTTTGTCGTCTGCTCTTTTTTTTTTTTTTTGTTCGTTGTTCGAGCTTTTGTCGCCTGGATCGAGAAAGGGGGAAGGCCGGGCTGCTTTTTTTTTTTTACAATGAAAAATGGCGGCTACCATGTCGAGGGGTGTGTGGTGTGCGCAGGTATACATTATGTTGAAGTCTTGAGCTCTGCGCGATCGTGGATTAGGACCTCCTTCTTCTTCGTTCTTAGCCCTTGCCTCAGCGGCGGACGCGAAATATGTGTGTGTGTCATCTTTGCGATGGATTCAGTGGGCTGCGTCTGACTTCTGCTCAGGGTAGGCCATTTCTCTCGCCTGCTTTTGTGTTTTCGCGTGACATTTCGCGTCAAAACCATTTCTTTCGTCTGGAGGCGGTGCAAAAGCTGCGTCAGGTGTGATTGGCTAGCATCGCACTTATTCTTATCCGCGGCAAAGGTCGCTCCGAAGTAATTGAGTTTGCGTTTCCCATATAGCTTCAAGACCGCTAGTTGTGCTTAACTTTCTGGTTTCGTTTTGTTTTGACGTGCTACGGCGAAAGTTCGGGGACTTCGAGACGCAAGAGACGGCCTGATATCTAACCCTGCTTGGGCAGGCTGCCTTGGACATGAATTCCTTCAGGTTCTCGAACGCACCGTAAACACATGAACCTTGCTGTTAGACCCAATGCAGTCACAAATTGTTTTCTCAGGCCTAGTGTCCTCTAAACCTTTGACGTCGAGTGTAAGTGTAATCAACATTCCAGAAACAAACGCACATTATACCCTGAAAATATTATTGTCGCGATTTGGCAGCATCACGCGTGTTTAATGAATGGTTATCTGTCGACCGAGTCTTGATCGCTTAATGTTGTGGCGGAAGATTGGCCTCAATGGCTTCGACATTGGGATACATGCCGCGTTGCGATCTGCCTCACATTCTGCGTGTCATAAACCTGTTCTTTTGCTGACTAACTTTCTATACAGTGGTCGAAGTGTGTGTGCAAGATATTGCTGTGCTCTCTCTAAATGCAGTACGTGTGATGATTGACGGCCCCGTAAAATATCTACGTAACCGGTTTCCGTATGGTTTCTTGTGTTCTGGTGTGTCAATTGAGGAGTCTCGCTGTATAATTAGTTATAAGAATAATACTAGTTACAACAACAATAATATGTGGGGTTCTATTCGCCTATTTCGTTATAGGATTGAGGCTCAATGCACGGCGGGGCTCTGGAAATTTCGACAATCTGGTGTTATTTAAAGCGCATTTCGCCTTAATCGAATTGCGGCCGCCGCGTACGGGGTCGAACCTGCGACCTTTGGGTGAGCGGCCGAGCACCGTAGCTCCTGTACGCAATCGAGACGGGCTCTCCTAGTGAAATTAACGAAAGTCTACTAAAGTTCCGATACAGTGTTTGAAATCCGCGCTATATCTCCCTCAAAGGTGGACGCACACAGGTCTGCACCAATGGGCGTGCACTCCGGACTGACGTCACGAACCGGACCATTGGTAACCCCGCCCACGGATGAACGGAATATTTTCTACAATCGCGGAGGCAATAGGTTATACCGCGCGTCGGTTTTTCGCTTGTTAGCAAAGTGAAATTTCACAGTCCCGAAAATACCACTTTCGTACCGCGAGACGGCGCTTGGCGTAGGCGAGAAAACGCGCGAAATTATAACGCTCGTGGAGCCACTACGCACCAAACACCGTGACGTCATTGATTTTGAAGATGTCTGCTCTGCTGGGTCCTACGTTGTTTGAAATCGGTAAAAGGTGAAGTACCTTGTCATCGGGGTGCCATAGACCTAGCATACGAGCCCATGTTACGAGACTGCAAAAATACACTTTGAAATCTTTGACGCTACGCGCGGGAATTTTGGCGCGAAGTTTAAAAAGAAAACTACAACGTTTATTTTCTCCGCTAATAATTAACTTATTGTAGTAAAACTTATGGCATTAGAGTTCTCAGAGTACACTTTATCAATGCAAACCAAATCGTTGTTTCTCTTTAGTGTCCCTACATTGGAGTACTGGCGGTCGCGAGACATTTTTTTGTTTAAATTTTTGTTTACATGCTATGCCATTTTTTGTTTACACGCTATGCAACATCAATGCACTCCACACGCCGGAGCCAGACAGCACGTATAAAATAGTTTACTGTCATTTTAAAAGTTTTCGTCGCCCAGCATCTGCAAGTCATCCGTGCCGCAATGGACATTACCACGACGAGGCGCAACAACAGTTCGCTGGGTTTCGCGAAATTGGGGTCCTTTGTGTAGCGCCTATATAAATCGCAAAAATCGCTGTTATTAGTTCCTGTACGACAGTTTGCTCGTCGCTGTATACGTGAACCACGTGCGACTGGCAGCAAACGAGAGCTGTTGCTTGTATACACACCCTTTCACAGGGGGGCAAAGAAAAACGCCGCCATGTTAGGCTGCGTGCGGGAATATGCGAAGACTGAAGTCGAATTCTCGGCAGTGCTTTTTTGAGGGGGGAGGGGGAGGGGTCTATTCAATTTGCGCAGCCCAGAAAGTACCATGGCGCCGCCCATAGCAGATTGCCGTTTCTGTAAACGTCGATACTTCCCGTAACGCCACACTTATGTTGGCAACGTCACTGCGAATCCGTCTCTAAGATACCGAACCTAATTTGGCTGTTTTAAGGGAGCAGTGTCAAAAGTATAATAATTGCATTCTCAAGCCCTATATGATATTCTAGGTCTGTTCGATTCACCTGCACTAGTCGGAACCGGTTCACGACTGTGCACGCGAAATTCAGAAAATAGAGAGTTTCAGTACTGCGGAATGGTGCTACGTACGCATCACGCAAGCGCCTTGCGTTACGTGGCGTCGTTTGCCACTAATCGGCTTTTAGTACGCCGTAGTACCCGCGTACGTAACGAGCGTGAAGCGTGTTGCGTCATCTGGTAGATCAAAATAGAAGTACGTGTTGTTGACAGCCAATGTGAGCCAATCCAAGTGTTACAGCCAGAATATGGCCATATTTTAAGTTACAGAGCCGGTCGGTGCTTGCCTTCGATGCCGCCATTTTGCAAAACGAAGTCTCGCGCTTTCGCGAACTTGTTCGAGAGCGGCGCGATCAGCTCATACGTACGCACGCACGCATCTCATGCGTGCGTACGTAGCGGCTGCGTATGCGCATTGCGTATTGCGTAGCGGCTGCGTATGCGCGTTGCGGTCTGCGCATGCGCACTACGCAGAACGTGGCGTCCTTACGTACGCAACGCTGCTACGTACGCAGCGTACGCAGTACTAAAACTCTCTATTGTGCAGCGTGAGTTCAGCGGTGTAGGCGCCGCACGACAACCGAAATGAATGACGATGTGCCGATCGACAGGGAGCAGGCCTTATTTGACCGATGGCGAATCGCACATGCGGACAGTTTATGAGGCGCAGGCATCTGAGAGCAGACCGTCAGCGTAAAAGGTGCATGAAAATCGTGAACCAGTCCTCAGCACCTCTTCTGCACCTTTTTGAAACGAATGACGAAATTCAGAGCCGGCTCGTCAATGCTGCATCGCTTGAAACGAATGGCAAGATGCAGCACCTGGTGAACTGCATTGTTCACGTGGTGCAGGCGAATCGAACGGACCATCTATTTAAGGCTCTCGACACCCGTGTTCTTATTAAGAGCTATACAACCCGAAAAAAAGTAGTGACATCGACAATTTCTCCTTTCGAGGGAATGAATGCCCGGCATTTGATTATCGACCCTTTTTTTCTCACCTTTATAAGTAACATAAGGTATGTATTCTATAGAGCTCTATTAAGGAAAACAAACTCTTTTAGCCTCTCCATCATAATGTTTGTGGGAATCAGATTAAAAGAAGTGCTCCGGCTCCGAAAAGAAAAGTTCGCACGGATTGATTTTCGTGTTCGTTGCACTCACAAAATCAAGTTTTTGTCACAAGTTTGCAGAACGCCTTGAACGCTAGCTGTGGTTTTGTGTCGTGACTACGCAAACAAAGCGCCAGTTCTCTTCGAATCACCTTGACGTGCTGTTAAGATTCCAATTTTCGCGTGTTCTGATTCATATTTAGGGACGGTGTACTGCTCTCCCATGTATGAGTACCAAGTTCTCAAAATCGTTGAACATTTTTCGTAACCACACTTTTGTAACCCATAGTAGAGTATCTAGTATACTCTTAATCGTTACTCACTTATTCTAAACACGCGTTGTTTTTTTTTGCTCAATTTCCCGAGTGATTATGACGGCTTTCTGCTCTCCCATAGTATAGAGTACCGAGTGCTCTAAATTGTTAACCACTTTTTCTGAACTCACGTAGGTAAATTACATGCACCATAAAAATTGGTGCACACCAGTGACTAGCAGTGGTCACACCCACCACCGACCTTTAAATGCGAAGCATTTCTTAGCGAAATTCGGTGACTTTGAGAGTATCTCTCTGCTAGCCGCTTACGTTCAATTGTGTGCTCTCGTTGTTACCACCTTAACTTGGCCCCGCCACGGTGGTCTAGTGGCTAAGGTACTCGGCTGCTGACCCGCACGTCGCGGGTTCAAATCCCGGCTGCGGCGGCTGCATTTCCGATAGAGGCGGAAATGTTGTAGGCCCGTGTGCTCAGATTTGGGTGCACGTTAAAGAACCCCAGGTGGTCGAAATTCCCGGAGCCCTCCACTACGGCGTCTCTCATAATCAAATGGTGGTTTTGGGACGTTAAACCCCACATATCAATCAATCACGTTAACTTGGCGTGAACAAAAATTAGCATGAGAGGGTAAGATGGTTTGACGAATATGACGCGCTGGTGAAGACATGAATTAGGTAATAGTCCCGTCGCATACGTCGTCAAACACTTCACGCCAGACAGTAGCACATACCCACGAGTGGTTATGTGCCGGTGGTATGCGGGTATATGCCACAAGTGACACTTAGTATCCACCCAAGAACGACGAGAACACACATGGGCAATTTTAACGCTCGGGCGTTAAAAAATACTGGACATTGGTGTAGCGTCGACCCAACGAATGCAAAGAATAAATGTCAGGCCCCAGCTGGAATCGAACCCAAACATTCTGTGTGGCGAAGAAGCATTCTACCACAGAGCTACGCCAGGTCTTGGAACTACTTATTAAATAGACGCTAATCTTCGTGAAACGCCAATAGTTGTTGCAGTGCTGCCTACTCGAAGTATATAAACATTACACATGTTCTCCTTTGATACAGCCGTCACGTCGCTTCAACGTCAATTGTGGTTAACTAGTTGCCGTGCGCTGAGGTTGATTTATGTAGCAGTGTCCATGGCCAGCATCCTCGCGAGAATTAGCGCTACGTATCAGCTTCTGGTGTAAAAAATACGCATGTTCCAGTTGGCATCGTTGCACAAGTGCGAACAACTGGTTATATCAACATTTGCCACTTTTCCACATATGTCTGTGCGTGCAACATTTGTCTGTATATTTAGCTTGATTTAGTGACGTGTTGCTCAATAAAATAATTGCAACATGGTCACCTTCCCTCCGCATGCTTCGCATAACGTCGATTCCTAGGTACGCGCGGGATCTGCCAATTTTTTTTTAGATGCGGAGCATCTAATACTCGAAGCTTGTAGTGCGGCGCCGTCCGCAAGCTTTCTCCTCCTTCTTCCACCATCTGTGCATCCCTTCCTCCTCTACACACAGCGCGCGCTTCACTCCTCCACCATCTGTGCACCCTTCCACCTCTACACACCGCGTGCGCTTCTCCTCTTCACGAACATTCGCTAGCTGTATAATGTAGCGCGCATGCGCCGTCACGCTTCAAGAACATCAGCAGCTGACGCGCGCGCATGCGCCGTCGCGCTTCGAGAACATCGGCAGCTGACGCGCGCGCATGCGCCGTTGCGCTTCTCCCCCTTCTCGAACATTCGACAGCTGACAGTGCATGCGCCGTCGCGCTGTATATATACTCAAGGTCGGTGCTCGCTCGCTCAGTTGCCGCTCGTCGGTTGGTTTGTACGGCGCGTCGACGTCCGAGGTCGCAATGATCGACGTCCCTTCGACCAGCGCCGGCCAAAGTGTTGGCGGAACCGCAACCAAGTCGTCGTCCGAAGACAAGGCAGCGCGGAGAAGAGCTCGCGATGCCGAACGTAAACGTCGGCGTCGAGCGGAAGATTCTCAACTTAGAGAACGTGAAGCCGCTGAGAGACGTCAGCGTCGAGCAGCAGCACCGGATTCGGCCGCTTTGAAACGTAAGCGTCGACAAGAGGACCCGGACTTTCGAAAACGGGAAGCCGAGTGCAAGCGTCGGCGACGAGAGGCCGATCCCGATGCTGCCCGCGAGCGCAAGCGCGCACCAGCCGACCACCATTCGCGGAACATGCATCGACCACGTCTTTGCAAATTTCGACCTACGACCGCCGCAACCCGATCCACTCACTCTTCACTTTACCGACCAAAAAGCCATCGTGCTCAAAGTTCGTCGCAATAAATAAACACCGCCCTTTCGCATACGTGTCGTACGTGTTCACTCATTTAACACCCCTCCTACAACCACGTTAACCAATTTAGCCAGCGACCCAAGTAAGTCGCAATTTAACACCCCATTTCACAACCACGTTAACCAATTTAGCCATCGACCCAAGTAAGTCGCACTTTAACACCCCGTTAACAAATTATATGCTCCGCATCCTCCTCAGTGTTCCCCCGAGGGAAGCTGCGGGCAATTTTTTTGCTTTGGAGGCTTCTGTGCTGCCAGCGCTTACACAATGGTATAGCGCATCAGCGCCATGACAATCTCTTGTTCTTCGCTTGAATCGAACTCCTTGACGCTGCTGGGAACGCCGTGCGATAATGGCCGAAAACAACAAATGTGGCACGCTCGGTTCGCTCCGCTCACTCAGCTATAGCGGCGATCAGCTGATCGGCGCCGGTCTCTGGAATTCTCGCTGATAACGAGATCCGGATGTGACCCTCCGGGTTTGCAACTTCCGGTCGCTCGCACGCACCCTCTGCCGGTGTGAACATCGGTCGCTTCTTGGTTGCCAGTCGCAAATGTTCGCGTGACTAGGGTGGCTAGAAAGGCGTGACCGGTGCTAGTCGCCGGTGTGCACCAGCCTTAAAACGTTAACAACTTTGTCTTAACACACATTGGTAAACTGTATTTGGGCTTGTGAAACACTCGTCAGTGTGAGGCCCACGGGGCGACTTCATGCTCTCCCGAAGTAGAGTAAGTAATCTATGTCGTTGACAACTTTTTTTCTAAAGAGGTTTCTTAAACGCACGCTGAGCGCGGCCTAATGTTATACCGGTACACCTCAAACCCCTCTAATATTTGAGTACATCGTATACTTATTCGTCGAATAATTGTTCTAAACATACAATGGTGGCGGTATACGGCCAGGAAATCCTCGTTCTAACAAAGCTGATGATGACAGTCGCGATAATGGCTTCGCAATAGACGAAATAGTCAAATAGTTTCGCAAATAGAGAAGACTGCGCCGCATCGCTGTTTCCAAGAAATAGGGGCGTGTTTGCCTAATCGATACTGTTCGTTCCCAACTAGTAACGTTAGTTCGTCACAATGCACAGTCGCGGCCAGTGTTTGAGGGAACACGGAACGGGTGACCGCGCTCCGCGGAGCGCCACGACGGGCGCCGTGCGAACTATTGCGGCGCAAGCGCAATCAGTGCCCCAGGAGAAGTTAGCTGTGCGTCGTCTGCTACGGTGCCTTCCACTTCGCCTCGAGCGGAGAAACTTGTAGACTGCGCGCGTGCGAAGTGGGAGGCACCGAAGCAGACGATGCGCAGCCACCTCTGGCGCTGATTGCGCATGCGCCGCGATAGTTCACGTGGCCCCCGCTTGGTGGGCCGAAAAAGAGCGGCCTGGTGCGTGCTGCGTTTTTTCCCAACAGTGGCCGCGACTGTACACGTGATCTGTAGAAGTCGGTGCCTGGCAGAAGCTCGTCGAAAATGGCGGCATGCAGCGTTCCCAGCCTTTGCATCGCATTTATCAAATCGTTTTCGGATACCTATAGTTGACGAACCAGAAGTGAGTGGTGTTCTTGCCCTAATTACGAAAGTGCTGGCACACACTGTTTTTCGGAGTACACGTGGCGATAAAACCAAAATTTCCAGCGGGGCCGCATTCAGTTCGGGAAAAGAAACAAGTTTATGCGACTCCCCGTGCTATGCATGAGTGGAGCTTACCTTTATGCGTAATTTGTTACCGACAATATATTCGAAGGCAGAGAATGCATAGACGTATACATATAGGTTTGCTCTAGAAGGGTTATTTTTTTTTGACGGTGGTATTCGTTATGCCAATCGTCTGCCGTAATTTGCAAACAGTAAACTATCATCGCGATCAACCAGCACGTGACATCTTCGCCCTCTACTGTGCGCTGATTTGTGCCGCGTGGAATTCGATAACTCTGATGGGCCAAGGAACGAGGAAAGAGAGTGAGAGAGAAATATATATATACGCACAGAGAGAGGCCCGCCACGATGGCCGGCCTATATTGGTAATGTTGCCAGACTGCTGAACCGAAGGTGGCGGGAACGAATCGCGGCCGCGACGGCCGCATTTTCTGTGGGTACGAAAAATGCCTGAGGTCCGTGTTACTATGTCTATAGATTAGATTTAGGTGCACGTCGAACTACCCAATAAGGTATAAATTTCCGGAGCACTGCGCTTGGGCGTCTCTCTCTGATAATCATGCCGCACGTGGTTTATATTGTGTGAGGCTTCGGAAATTTAGAATTTACACACACACACACTTCACACACACACACACACACACGATCATATATATATATATATATATATATATATATATATATATATATATACACACAAAGCACAGAACATAAACATAAACATAAAAACAAGCAGACACAAGGACGATTTGTTTCGGGCTTGGTGGCTATATGGAAGCTTACACCCCCGCCCTGCCCCACAACACACTCATATATATATTCCTATATAGCGCTCGCAATGTCAAATATCTGTATTGATTGAGCGCGCCAGTGCTCCTTCGTGCAGTTCCCAACGCGAAGCCCGGCTTACAGGTATATGCAATATTTATTATGCGAAACGGGTGGTGTCCGTGTCTCGATCGAAGCGCTGAGGTCCGGACTCGGGTTTTGCGCCTGTGTATAATCAATGGAGGGGGCGGTGGCCATCTTTCGCGCGAGCCAGCCAGCCAGCCAGCATCGGAGTTTCGACAGCGGGCGGCCGTATGAGCCCCTGCCGCCGCGTGCTCGGGACTTGGGCGCCGAGTCGGCCGCGAGTGCGTATGCAAATCCAATCACTCATTCTTCCTTTTGCGCGGACTCGTTCGAATGCGTCGCCAACCACGCCTCTCCCACCCACCCCTCCTTTTTTTTTTTTTGCGTTTACTATACCTATATAGGAGGTCGCATTCTCTTTTTGATTGTGTATGCTTGGGTCATAGTGCTATAGCATGCAAAAAAAAAGTTCAAAAAAGTGCATGAACATTTGGTACAGAACCAATCCTCGCGTGCTACGAACATTTGTCATGGTAAACAAATGGTATGACTGAGTTTCTGCACGTAAGTGTGATTACAATATCGCAAAAGAAGGAAGCGAAGGGAGAGGGACATATGGAGCTCTAAGCATGCACGGTACGCCGTTGTCTGTCGTTCTGACTTGAGTTTGCACACCCTATACTTTTATCTGCACACCGCATACTTTTATCGGTGCGGCAGGGAATCACATCTGCGGCCTTGTGCTATCAAACATTAGAAAAGAATACGCCCCCACCCCCGGCTTTTTCCCCATTTCTATTTGTAGCGTTTGATCGTTCTCTTTTTTATATTCTATATTTCGGGAAAAAAAGGTTGGGAATATTTGATACTGAACTGGTTCTCCGGTGCAAATAAATTTATTTGGTGAATAATAGAAATTACATCGAGATTCTCCGGGTGGGTCCGTCAACGAGCGGAGAGTCTATGGTAATATCCAACGGCTCGGTGGGGACCTACCTGATTGGCCGGTTGCCTCGCCTCTCACGACCAAAATATAGTTGTCTGTCTGTCTGTCTGTCTGTCTGTCTGTCTGTCTGTCTGTCTGTCTGTCTGTCTGTCTGTCTGTCTGTCTATCTATCTATCTATCTATCTATCTATCTATCTATCTATCTATCTATCTATCTATCTATCTATCTATCTATCTATCTATCTATCTATCTATCTATCTATCTATCTATCTATCTATCTGTCTGTCTGTCTGTCTGTCTGTCTGTCTGTCTGTCTGTCTGTCTGTCTGTCTGTACGTCTGTCTGTCTGTACGTCTGTCTGTCTGTACGTCTGCCTGTCTGCCTGTCTGTCTGTCTGTACGTCTGTACGTCTGTACGTCTGTCTGTCTGTCTGTCTGTCTGTCTGTCTGTCTGTCTGTCTGTCTGTCTGAGGATAAGTGCTATCGCGAAATTAAGAAGGGATAGATATGGCTATCATTTGCGATTACACGAGGGCAACAACTTATGCATGCAATAAGGACAGTCGGGCAAGGATAAAAGATACACTGTCAACGAAGTAGCATCGTGCCCATAAGTTAGTTCATTATATCCGGTATTCGTTGTAGAGGTATGTATATAAATTGTCCGGCTGAGAAATAGTCTTAAATAGGAAAATTCTTGCAGAAGTTCCTTGTCCAACGGCTGTAGAGTAGAGGTAGCGTTTGGTGGTATAAACACCAGGCAAAAACTGCCTTCAGCACAACCGTGACTTCATTCGCCTAACGAATTGTTTATCAAGGTTTTAACTGTCACAACCTCGCTTTTTTTAAAATAAAAATCAGTTCATTCTTTGAATACGTGTTTTCATGTTTATTCTACGGTAGTTTTCAACAGTACTTGAAATCAGTAATGATTCGTTTCAGCCAATATCGCGGCGGCTGGCGTTTTCGGTTTCTATAATAATAGAATAATTTCGATGGTAAATTACGTGTAACGAGCTGAATGTTTCGCTGAAACAAGTAATTCGCATTATCCGTGTTTGCTAAAACGGGGTCAACACTATAGCACGTGTGTAAAGTTATATTCGGGGTTGAAGGTATTTTCTGACAGAGGCATGTATTGTCTGTCTTTCTCTCTGTAGAGATAAGGGAACTATAGCGTCACATTTACTGGGTTGGACATACTTCGTTCTTTTCGTCATACATACATACATACATACATACATACATACATACATACATACATACATACATACATACATACATACTACATACATACATACATACATACATACATACATACATACATACATACATACATACATACATACATACATACATACATACATACATACATACATACACACGTGCTACATACACACACACACACACACACACACACACACACACACACACACACACAGGTTATGCATTATAGCCGGTCTATACAGACATATATAGCCTTGAACGATGGCTTCTGTTCTTTCGCACACTTTCACCATTTCGTTCAATGAGTCATGTGTATATACGCACACGCGTAAAAGCACTGTGGTCCGGTGAATCAAGTTCGCTATACATAATATCACAGCGACAGGAAAATGTCAGGCCGATGCACCTGCTGCGACCCTGAATGACGCGACAATCGGACGTGCGCCCATTCAATGAAGACTTCAAAAAAGTTCGCGCGTCGTCTGCTCATTATTATCGTCGTCTGCTTCACAATGGCAAGTGCGCGCCCGCCGAATGCGCTACGCCTCGCGAGACCGGATGTGACGTGCAAACCTGTCTGACGTGTGTTTCGTATTTAGCGGGCCCGTCGCCTGCTATATGAAGTCACCACCGTTGCTGCTATATAGCATTCATTCAGTAACACCGCCCAGTGCATATTCAATGGCACCGCGCTGTGTTGCGAAACTGTGACTGTGACATATCAGGCTTTCACCCATTTCTTCTTTTTCTTATCGTCTGCTACGCCTTTCTCTGCGGTCGTCTGCTTCGGATTTCTTCTGCAGTACACGCGAATTGTGCTCTTGCGTAACGTAGCGTGACCGGAAACGGAAGTGATCTGTTTGCTACAGTGCGCGCGTGCAGTCATGGTCGCGAGATCGTTGACCGTGAGATTTGTGTGTTCGTCTCGCTTCGATTACGCGCGTGGTGAGCTAGGGCCCCTGGCGGCCGGCCCGCGCTCAATTTACTTAACGCACCAAGTGATGCGGCTGAACCTGTTTTTCTTTTATCACAGTAGCGTCTGACCTGACATAAAGAAATTACAAAAATAAATGCATTGTAAGCGCCGGAACGTCGTCGTCTTTTGTGTGTGGCTACAAAAAGTAGCCGAAAAAAAAAAAGTTTGCAGTAATGACAAGAAGACAGGAAAGCCAGTCCTTTAGGGAGCCTTTTCCAGCCGTATAGCGCTCCGTGAAGGATTACCATTTGATTGCGTGGCCAGAGGGCGCTGCGCTTGATACGTGAGCTATATACTGTGAAGCGCGGCATGAATTCTCTTCGTAATAACGTGTACCGTGCATTGACTTCACTAATGCTTCGCGGCGTCGTTCGTTTAATGGCGTCGCGGTTAACGCTCCGCTTGTGTTTCATTTGCTTTGATTTATTCTTCTTTATCGTATAATTGTAGAAAAAGGGCCTGAAACGCTGCTTTTTTTTTTCCTCGAAACATCCATCTTTTAGAAGGAGGTGCAGTCTGCAATCTGTTGAAAAAACAAACAAAACAAAAGGTGGAGGGCTTCCGATGCCGTTGTTGTCGGTGAACAGTGCGTGACCTGGTATAGTTTTACACAGCGAGGCTTCGTTGTTGGTGGAGGAAGCTTTGTTTTAGGCCTAACGACAATTTTCTTATTCGCGTGTGATAGCGCAGAAATGCGTTCATTGTGCGTCACTTCAACCTATACACTTGAATTAAATTTGGCACGCTTAAAGCTAAACACAGATAGGGTATAACCATGACAGGTTCTTTCGTATGAGAGCATTTTTTGGTTTAGATTGAAGGAATTACAGCTTAAACATTAGTCAAAGTTATTCAGACATGGCGACATTGGCCATCATTTGGACAACACTAGCCGACGCTAGCCAGTGCTTATGGTGATGTCGGTAGTCCTCAGTAAATGCGTGGTGCATTGGCCACGTAATTACCGTTCGCCATTCACGAATCTCAAGGTGGAGGATGGAGGGGTAAAGAAATGCCGAGCTCTGGTGGCCGCATTCACAAGAATACCTTTCACCATGTGTAGGTGTTTGCACGAAAAATAATGGCTTTTACAGCAGGGCTGTTGTGGTCGATGTTTGGCATGTCTGTTATATAGAAAACTATCAATCATCACCTGCCGGAATATGCTCAGTCACCGGCGAAACACTTTGGACATGGCTGCCAAGGGAAGCTGGTAGCCCCTCGTGTGTTCCCTTTTTATTTGGCGGACCAGCGTGGTGGATTACGGGATTTTCCCAAGTTATGTGACCGATACGCGCAATAGGAGTTTATTACCAGGTTTACACTGGTGAAGTTTACCATACAAAGCTGTTATGGTCGAGGAGCGATAAAAATAGAAAGCAAGAGAACAACGGCCGAGAGAGAGAGAGAGAAAGAAAGAAAGAAAAATGACAAAAGAGCAAACAGATATTAGAAAAAAATACATCATATAAAACGGTTTGAAGAAGAGAACAAGCATAGTCATTGATAGTATAGTATAGTAATATATAGTATATTGTGAAAAGTATTGGGCAAATAGACGTATATGAAGTGAAATAATTAAACATACAATCTAAAATAAGAATATAGAAAAGAGGAGCCATTGCCATGCATATTATGTACAGCAAAGAGGTAGGAAAGAGACAGGTGAGGGGGTTAAAAGGCCAGCCAACTCACGAGCTATAGGTGCCCACCGGCTCTGCTATGACCCAGCCTTGCGCGGATTAGTGCAAGTTGCGCTTTCTTTTTTTTTTTTCAGTTCAGCACAGTAGAGTGACGTAAGTCGAATGTATATCATTCGTATCGTCTCCGTATATGGTGTGGTATATAGTTTCGACTGGTGACCATATATGCAGGAGGCCACGAGCAGACGACGCACATGACGTCCAGACGACGCATGCTCAGACATCCAGACGGCACGAATTCATCCAGGCCGTCCATACGTATTCTAGCAGACGGCGTGCGTTCGCGTCAAACAAAGGGGGCGCCACGGGGAAGGAGACGCTCTCTTTCCGGGTAGCATGCAGGCGTGCTAGACGGGTCGTAGTATAATTGTAGGGTGTTCCGACTGCTCTTTTCGCATTCAGACATGCTCTGCACGCGGTAATTACTTCTAGGGATAAACCCTGCTGCGACGACCGTGAGCCGCTTGCAAAAAGAAATTAAAAAAAGATGGAAGGTTTTTGCGTTTCCGCACTGATTCACGAGTAGCATGCACTTTTTTGGCGCGATTTCAATTCCACCTTCATCATTTTCCTGCGTGGCCCTGTGCTGTTTTTGTTGGCGCAACCACCATCGCCAGAACGAAAACCTCCTTGATCAAGAGGCGTTTCGTGATTTTTCCGCTAGAGGACGCATGCGCCGCAGCACCGAGTAAAAAAAAAAAGTATTTAGTCTCCCCCTTGCGAAAAGTCCATGTACTGCGGGAATATTTCTGTATTTTATAAAGGCAAAAAAAACACAAAAACACTGACGCTGAATTTTGCAGTGTCATGCGACCGATCAATACCGAAGTGTATTCTAAATGTATAGGCTGGGCGCTATAATTAGTCCAATGAAGGCCGTTCGAGGCATGAGATGGTATAGTGTTAAATTCTTTTTGTGTCACTTATGTCTGCTAGCTTAAGTCACTTCTTGAAGTCCACATCAAATTCAATGGAGTCGCAGTATATGCACCTTGATTTTGACGCAGGCATCGAGCAGACGATTTTCCGATTTTATTTTTTTTTGTAACTGTGTCGTATCAAGCGAATTTTTTGCTATATACAAGGTCAATAATATGCTTTGTCAAATACGAATTAGGTTCCCTTCTTGATTGCCTAAATTGGCAAGCATTTCCTATCACACCAATTTGACTGCAGCTATAGGAGCGTAGGTGTAGTTTGCCGGCCACATCGGTAAGTTCACCCCGAATCCATTATTGAGATCAGTGGCTTGCACACTCCTGTCCCACTTGCTCGCTTACACTAATTCAATAAATAAATAAATAAATAAATAAATAAATAAATAAATAAGTAAATAAATAAGTAAATAAATTAATAAACACACAAATAAATAAACAAATAAACATAAATAAATAAATCACCACATTTTATTCCCATCGCACTGCCTCATCTGTTCTGAACTCAAGTGACGCCTTGCTTCGTCGTCTGCACAGATGTTTAAATAATTTACACCAGCGTTTCGTAAAGTTACGTGAGATGGGATCCAAGTGAGTTGACTGCCAGCCTCACTTCGTATATCAACGCCGCAACTACGAACGAGCCTTTTTGTGGTCATCTGCTGCGGCGGCGCCGCAGAGTGCTTGGTTACTAAGCAAGCGCATGTTTCCAACAATGAATGTTGCTCCTAAAAATGTGAGCCTTGCTTCATAAAACATTCGAATATTTTGCTATCGCATTCATTGCTTCGCCCTTTTAACAAAACTGTGACTGCTATCTCATTCGTTGCTTCGCATTTCGGCGAAACTGTGAATTATATTATTATTATTATTATTATTATATTATTATTATTATTATTATTATTATTATTATTATTATTATTATTATTATTATTATTATTATTATCGACTCCATCACTTCCACTTCATTAGTTGAAAGTATCAAGTCCTTCTGGGGCCACTAAAAGGACACAACCAGCATTGGTCCGTACACCATTACACGGAACCAAGTATATTAGAACTATAGTCCCACATGCTAACCATTGCTAGGGGGAAGGGAGGGCGGCTAGGCACATGTGGGTTCAGGGAGGAGAAAATGGTATTAGGCGCGATATGCGTATTAGTCTTTGTCTTTCTGGCTCCAAACTGGCTTATTTTAGATATAGGCGCTAGTTAGAAAATTCATGTGGTTAAAATTTCCGGAACCCTTTTCAAAGGCGTCTCTCATAATAATATTTTGGTCATGTTAAACTCAAGAATTAAATTATAAACCGCCTTCGGGGTTTCTGAGATTTATTGCTTTCAGCGAAATATTACGTTGCAAACGCGACAATTTCGCAAGATTTTTCCAAGTAATGCGGTATTATTATTTTTTGTCTTTCGCGTTTAGAAAAGTACGTAAAACTTCTCGGAAATTTTAGCCAATAAAGGCTAATAGTGAACGAAATCACAGGAACGTTTCGCGACATGACTACACTGTAACATGACAAAGACCACGGAGATTGAATTCCACTTCATTGTCAAATTTTTTAATGCGGTGTTATTAGCCAATCAGTGGAGTGGTAGCATCTCTCTAAGCCAATCTGAGCTCGAAAAGTAATGAAAGTAAAATGAAAAAAAAAAAAAAAACGTCGCGGTGGTCGACAACGTCCAGAACTATAAGAAGGAGGAAAACGGGTATTGAGGTTGCTCCTTTAGCTAAAGGAGTAAGGTTGCTCCTTTAGAGGAGTAACAAACTTGCCACAGCCATTGCACCATTTTGGGAGTAACTTCGTAGGAGTAACCACGCTCTCGCGGTTGCTGCCCAAAGGAGAAACAGTTAGCAAAAGAAAAATCAGGTTTTTGGTTGGCTTAATCAGCCTTTTGATGAGCGCGCTGACATTCGATTAGATAGATGTACAACCGATGTGCAAACATCACATCCAGAAATAAGTTTCGGAAAATTTTTCAGCAAACACACAGGATTCGAACTCACGACCTCCCAGTCGGGCACGCGCGTATACACTAATCACTACACCACGCCACGAAACGGCACCGTCCGAAAAGAAAACAGGCTTGTGTAGGCACTGATGGTGTCGTTTGCACACGGCGCGAACACCCCTGCAGTTACTCCAAAAAACAGGCATTTTTACTCCACAAGGAGGAGAGTGCCCCTGTCCCTAGGAGGAGCAAAGAGCCCTTTTCGAGGGCAACTGCGCAGTTATTCCACAACACTTTTTTAGAGTGGCGTGGTATGTGAATGATTGCAGCGCCAGAATTCACCGTATAGGTATTTTCGCAGGAAACTATTCGGTCACGATGAAAAAAAAAAGGAGTGAGAGAGTAAAATAATTACTGATCGACGTCATCGTGGCCGCCTTAGTCAGATACTATAGTGACGCGAGAAGTTCATTCTGTGACGTCATAAGATGATGCGATCATGACGTGGCGTAGTAAGGCGATAGTGCCCGTGAATGCGAACGTCCATCGGCTCGGGCGAAAATGCATTCACGACGCGGAAGTAATTCACGGCCGCCCGTCAATATACCCGAGTTCAACGCACTGGAATAAAATAAAGCGGAAAAAAAAAGGTGAGGAAGTGAGAAAAGCGAAAGAAGACAGGGAAGGAAGTAATAAAAATGTGTAGAGGCGGCTGAAAAAGAAAAAAAAAAGGAAGTAGCTCAACTGCCAACGCTATAAGTCGACGAACTTTTTTCCAGTTTTGCCCTGCTCTCTCATCTCGCCGGTAGGCGTTGACGGACCGCATGTAGAGCTTTTTTTTTATTTCTTTTCTTATTTCAGGGCGCGCATGTATGAGCACCATAATTTCCTGCAATATGGCGGAAAGATGGCTTCCGCATGTATGCGGGAACCACCGTGTAAAGGAGGAGATCGCGCGTAATTGACAAGACGCTTTCTTTCTTTTTCTTTTTCTTTTCTTTATTTCCTTCTTTCTTTCTTTCTTTCTTTCTTTCTTTCTTTCTTTCTTTCTTTCTTTCGTACATCCTCAATTCGCGTCCTCTCCGATGCGATTTTGAGAAGGGTCTTTTGATCCCGGACGCTCAGTGTAACGCGCACATGCAAAAAGAAAGAAATAATAAAAAGAAAAACGACATACACGTATGACATGATGCAGTAACGAAGGCGTAACACATTCTACTATAGTCTCCCACTTCTTTTGTTCTCGGCTATTGTCATCACCATCATCATCACCATCATCATCGCGCTTCCCATGGTCCTGGGCCTCTCGAAGAGATTCGCTGTGATATAATGTATAGCGGTCCTTTTCTTGCGTTTTTTTTACCTTCTTGTATGGTGAGCGATCCAGCCCTTGCATGACTTGGCGCTCCTCTATATGCGATCACTCGGATATGATAGTGATCGAGATGGTGATGACGTGTGTGGCCAACTACCCTTTGTACCGGTGGACTTGCTATTGCAACGGCGTGGTAGACTGATAAAAGGCCTGCGCGGAAGCGCGACACTGTCGCAGCTATATAAAGCTTCCAAAAGCGGTCTTTCTATAGAGCCCTTCGTGAACTATTTTTTGGCCAACTACTACAAGTACGGACCCACCATCGAGGATTCGCCGGTTTTTGTGATGTCGCATTATGGTGTCGTGATTGTCGTCAGATGACATCGTCGCTTCATGAGAGATGGTCTCACGATGACATGAGAGATCGTCTCACGATGACATGACATCGTAGCTCCGTGGCACAATCACGCAGGCAGCTGCACAACCGGTGTAGATGTGACCCGCAGGTCGTGGGTTCAAATCCCGGCTGCGGCTGCTGCATTTCCGATGGAGGCGGAAATGTCGCAGGCCCGTGTGCTCAGATTTGGGTGCACGTTAAAGAACCCCAGGTGGTCGAAATTTCCGGAGCCCTCCACTACGGCGTCTCTCATAATCATATGGTGGTTTTGGGACGTTAAACCCCACAAATAAATCAACCGGTGTAGATGCAGAAAGCTTACAATGCCCCAGAAAGCTTACAACGTCCGCTGAGGGAGGCAATGTTAAACGAGGTAAGGTGCCTATACAATTTCGGAGGCTGTGCGAAAATTACGTTTGGTGCAGGGAGCTTTTGTAGGTAGGCAGGGGAGGTTGAACGCGTCGACTGAAAAGAAAGAAAAAATCACCGTGTCACTCACACACTCGCTTGCTACGATACCTTCCTATACACTATAGAGGGAATGGAAATACGCTAGAGGGAGTACACTATATAGACGAACGCGCGAGGGGCCTTGCTAGTTCCTCTTCGTTGTTTTTGTTTGTCGGGAAGGTATAGTCCGACGGTTCAAATTTTATGAAAGGCATGAGAAGATGTGAGAAACACTGTCGAGCATGCTGCATAACACACGGTTTCTCACAAAAATGCTGCAGAAGCACATCATGCGGGGCTATAGTTATTGTATATCTATACTCGAGTTACCTGTATTTCTAGCACTTTCTTTCTTATTCACGAGCAATGCGCCGCACTTTATGCTATACTGTGATCCGTTTTATTTTTCTTACTATTCCTAGCTAACATACTTGTAAGCAGTAACACTGCTTTACAAGTATATGTTATTGTTGTAAGTAATCGTGACTTTCATGCGTTCATTTTATTTTGTTCGTTCTGCTACAACAACAACAACAACAACAACAACAACAACAACAACAACAACAACAACAACAACAACAACAACAACAACAACAACAACAACAACAACAACAACAACAATAATAATAATAATAATAATAATAATAATAATAATAATAATAATAATAATAATAATAATAATAATAATAATAATAATAATAATAACGATGACGATGTACCGGAAGGGCGTATATAGAACAAAGACAACAGTAAACGTCTTGTGGGTGCGCGCGGCCGGTATTCTGCTGCGGGCCCTTATTCGCCGCAGTACGTCACCGAAGCATCCACTTCGTTGGAGGAAACGTTGTGTATACGAACGCAAACGCGTTTTACAAGTGCCTCAATGCGGCAACTCTCACGTGAACGCGTACGCACAGATGGAGCCAAGAGGAGGAAGGGGTGGCGTATAAAGTATGCACGCTTTACATGGGGTGGGTGAGGGGGAGGCTCTCGTCACATCGAAGGCCCTCTTCTCGGCAGCTTGCGCCGCGCGTCGGCCTGGCGCCGCTAGCTCCATGGCTGCAGGCGTGCGCACGGGTCCGTCACGCCGTTTCCGGTGGCCCCGTGCACGTTCAGCACCAGGGGTCGTTGCCGCCGTTGTCCTCTCTTCTTCTTCTTCTTCTTCCGCTTGCCCACCTTTCTCCTCTTCCCTCCCGGAAGGCGTGCGTTGCCCCGTTCACCACCTGCGGCAGCGTCCCCCCCCGTCTCCTCTCTCCCTCTTCGCTTGACACCCCGCGCTGCGTCAATGTTCTTCTTCTTCTTCTTCATCTGGTGCATCTTTTCTAGCTGTGCGTCTTCCTCGTTGTTGTTTGGTTGCGGTGTGTACCCTTCGCTCCTTCCGTCTTGTGTCGGTCCTTCTGCGTTCATACAATTTCGCTCCGTGCGGGCTTCAATGCCCGTCACCTTCTACTTCTTCTTCTTCGTCATCGTGCACATATTTCGTTGCTTGTTTTTCGTTGTTGTTTAGCCCTTCGTTATTCCTTTGGTTGCGGTGTCTCCTTTCGGTTCTTCTTAGAGTCTTGCTCTACGTGTGCATCAGCTCACGTGGTCGCTTTATCTTTTTATCTTCTTCTTGCTCTTCTAACACATTTGCTCTGCTCGTTTGCGTTGTCGTTTTTGTTTGGTCACGTTGCATTATTGGTTCTTTCCGTCATCCTCCACTTCTGAATTCGCAATGCTCCTGTTCGTGCAGCTCTTCTTCTCGCTACTTGTTTGCGTTATCGTTTATGCTAGTGGTTACTGGTTTGCTCGCTTGTTTCTTACACCGCTGCTCATTCCTTTCCCACTTCATTTTTTTTTCTCATTCATCCATAGTGTTGGTTTTCATGTAGTCGTTGTGATCACGTCACTGCTTTTGATTGATTCGTGGGGTTAAACGTTCCAAAACCACCATTTGATTATGAGAGACGCCGTAGTGGAGGGCTCCGGAAATTTTGACCACCTGGGGTTCTTTTACGTGCACCCAAATCTGAGTACACGGGCCTACAACATTTCCGCCTCCATCGGAAACACGTCACTGTGTCGCTTACCTTCGTTGTTATTGATCTTTCTGGGCTAATGTCCCTTACCTCTTCCCGTTCAACGCATTTTAGCTGGTGGTGCAAACCGGTATGAAGCAGTGACTTCACCGCTAATTCTCTTCTCTCCCTTTCCTGATCCTTCCTTCTCTCCCGTATTTTTACTTCCCTTTCCGAATACCCCGAATAGGGTAGTCGATCGGCCACTTCTCTGGTTAGCGTTCCTGCCTTCCGTCTTTCTCTTTTTACATCCTCCATTGTTGATGCTGTTGCCGTCTTGTTCCGCTCAATTTCTCTGTCTTTCTCCGTCGTCCATGTTTTTTTTTTTTTCTCTCCCGTCACCGGTGGCCATGATGGATTGTGGACAAACAAGATCTGTACGCCATATACAATAACGCGCTTCGCCACGCTTAGGCATCGCCTCCCATCTTCACATCGTGCGGAAGTTGCACCAGCGTGCCTCACCTTACATGACGAAGTGCGTCGGATTGGTGGCGAAAGAAATGCAGCATCTTCTACACTGTTAGTGTCAGCGTTCTCGTAATCCCGCAAATCTCTAGTGGATCGTGATTTCCTTTTTTAAATGGACGCCGAAAAGTAAGGCTTCTAACAAGTCTTGACGCTTAGATTGCTCTTTAAGAGCGATCGCTCGACTTCGAAATTTACGCTAGTCAAAGGGGTACGGCTGTGTGAATCGCTCGTCTGCGATAGTGGACAGATTTAGTTGAGCGTCCGCAACAGGCTTTCGGACGCAGCATGCCATAAGAAATGGCTGGCCTCCTTGGTGTAGGCTGCGTCTACATAGCTGCTGCGGACGCCCAACTAAATCTGTCTTAGTGAAAGGCCGAGCTGCGTTTATTTTTCAGTGGCGCGAGCAGTGAGCCACACTTTTTTTTTTTTTGCAAAGAAGGCCCTTGAACGCTTTTCTAGTAACCTTGATTATTAAATAGACACCAAAGAGTAAAACGGTTTTCCGCGTATCAATAAAGTACAATTTCACAATCCCAGAAACGCCACTCTTATTGCGACGCGACCCTTGGTAAGTGGGAAAACGTGTGAAAAGGAAATGCTGGTGGAGACACGACCTCAGAGATTGCCGCGCCAAACACCGTGACGTCATAGGTTTCGAAGGAGTCTATACTGGGCCCCACCATAGCTTCTAATCGATAAAACTGTGAAGTACGTTGTCATCTGTGGGTGACATAGACCTATAGATTAGGAAATATCAGAAAATTTTGTCGAGATGATTTTAGGAAAATATCAAAAATACATTTAGATAATTTCGACGTCACACGTAGAGATTTAGGTGAAATATTTTGAAAATGAAACTTCAACCATCATTTTTTTTCCCGCTAATAATGAACTACGAGAGTGAAACATAAGGCCTTAGGGTTCTCATGGTGCAGTCTGTCGCGATTAGTTGTTCAAACTGCATAGAAAAAAGCTAACTTTACAATTAAAAAAAAGAAAGGTCAATAGAGAAAGAAAGCCATGCAGGTGCGGCAATGTGACTGTTTAATTTCCGATGGCATTCAAGGGGATCGCTTTTTAAATTATTATTTCATGTATTTACAACATGCTACAGGCATTTATGGGCCCAGGCAGGTGGGGCGAAATTGCAAAATCAGACGCAGAACTTGAAAAGGTCCTAAAAAGATAAATAAACTAAACATATACACACATATTCCAACTTCAACGTTATACATTAAACATCAATCGAGTCATTCGATTCAACTAAATCAATCAATGATAATGGCATCACGTTTTATTCGTTAATATCGCAACGAAAAAGAAAAAAAATCTTGAAGGTGTTAGTTCTTGTTTGATATAGAGTGAAGCATTCAGGGTAATAATGCCTCTTGTTTGCAACGGTCGTAGGTATGAAGCAGGTTGAAAAAAAGTATGTTATTTTTGTTAAGATAAAAAGATATTTAAGCTTCGGTATCTTATGTCGCAACTTCGAAGTTTCGTGTGAGTCTCGTCGGCTTGGACCGCGTGAATTGTAACTATAAGAGCCGGCTGCGTGATTTCGTTCGCGTCCTGCTGGGCCAATAGTTTTCATTCATTCGTTTGTTCGTCCTGGAACAACAACAACAACAACAACAACAACAACAACAACAACAACAACAACAATACACAACAACAACAACAACACAACAACAACAACAAAACAACAACAATACAAAACAACAACAACAACAAAACAACAACAACAACAAAACAACAACAACAACACAAAACAACAACAACAACACAAAACAACAACAACAACACAAAAGAACAACAGCAACAACAACCACAACAAAACATCAAGAACAACAAATGAACAACAAAACAAACGAGCTTCATAAGGCAGTGAAACACGTGCGAGAAACTCGAATGCTGATGTCGACGACTAGTGTTCCGACGTGCAGGCCACGAATTTCGCACGGCCGGGTCTGTGCCTCAATGGACGCTTTCCTACAAACGCATAGGTGCTTAATAAGTGCTTACAGCTTCAACGGAAAGATTACGGGCTCCGAAATGCGCGTTGAGCTGCCTAAATTGCCGCCGCTATAGAAATGCAATACACAACATTAATCTTTTACTGTGAGAAAAGAAAGTGCGGTTGGATTACTGTACTCTTTGCTCGGGTCGCTGCCTTTCCGGACACTCCCCCCCCCCCCCCCTCCCCAACGCTCCGATCTTTTCCCGCCCTCCTTCGACAGTAAAACTTCTGAACGAGTGATCACCTCATTGTGAACTCTTTGATTATAAGTTTTGTACGCGCCGCACCTCCTGAAAACGGCGCCTCTCGGAGTAACGGCTGCGCGAATCTCGGAGGCCGCTCTTTCGCATATTGCAAACACCGGAAACCATTTAAAGCGTTCAAGGTGAGGTCAGACGACTGAGCGATGGCTGCCACGACGGTGGTTGCAGGCGGTTTTCTCTCACTCTTTGGGGCATGTGTTGTGTGATTTCAGTCGCCACTGATGAAAAAAAAAAAAAAAAAGATTAGTAGTGGCTTAGCTCGGCTATGCCAGGATATGCGTAGCGTGAGCTACGGACGGACGGACGGACGGACTAGCGAGCGAGCTCACGCGAATAAAGCGCCAGCCCACTGTAGTGGTACGTCTCTTCAGGAGACTCTAGGCGTTCTCTATAGCACGCCAGCTGTGCGCCTTGTGATGTCACCGCTCCTCGGGCATGCGCAGTGCACCTCCCCATAAGTCACGAAAAATTGCTCAGCCTCTGCCAGTGTAGCTTACGCCACAAAATTCTGACAAATGTATCAATGTTCTTTTTTGTTTGTTTGCTTGCTTTACCGTTATCCGATAGCACTCTGACCGCTATAAGCTTTCCGGTGTTACTAACCCCCGTATTCACAAACGCTCCTCGACTCGACTTTCACCCTTCACTTGACAGAGTTGAGCACTGCGCCGCTGCTCGGCTGAAAATGACGCTGCGCTACTCAAGAATAGCTTTTTGGGACGTTAAACCCCACATATCAATCAATTATTACTCAAGAATAGCAGCAAATTATCACTGATATGCAGTGACTTGCCGTGCCTAAAGATGGCGCTCCCATCGGCTCTCTCAAGTGAAGGTGGAGCGTTGAGTGAAGGGTCGTTCTAGAATACGGGGGTAAGCCAAACAGGCGCCCTAAATTTGGTTTATCGGTCTCCCTATCGATCGTTTTCATCAGCTCTGTCTCTTGTGACGTGCTTATCCGCACGCGCTCAATTACAGCCCCCGATTACGCTAATGACTGCTCATCTGTGCCGAGTGACGTATAGTTGCGAGTTATCTCAATACGCTCCCTACACCCGTCAGGAGTTAGCGCACTTTTCGTCGCTTATCTTGGCGCTTGCTTCATCAATTCATCATTCGCGCACGATCAGCTTGCTCCCGCTATGAGGTCCGCCTCACCCGTCCTGTTCAGCGCTCTCCTAATCTGCTTCTGCTAGCGGTTCGTCGATCATACTATAGCACAGGTATAGGTGCGTTGATAAGTGACTCGCGTCGACCGAGCCCCCTTTCAATCACAGTCGCCGCCGTGTACGGGGATATGGGGCCACCCGTCAGACTGACTTCGTGTTTGGCTATAGTCTTATACGCGCTGTTCTTGCGTCACTCAATTAACTTCCCAGGCACCCTCTGGTGACTCAATCCATCATCTTAAAGCATGCAGCACCGTTCTACTTACCGGTGCATGTACATCTTGCACTTGAACGCCGCTCGCGCGTATACGCTGTTTTTCTTTTTTTCTTTTTGGATACTGTTTAACCTGGCACGCTTCGAGTCGATATCGTGTGTGGGAGAGTGCCTGGAACAACGGAGTTCGTTCAGTGTTGACTGTGAAGACTAAGAGACAGTGATGAAGATGAACAGTCTTGTGCATGCAGATTTCGCACACTGGGATTAGTGTGGCGCGTGTGGTGAACACCAATGTGGCGAACGATTGTACCACGCTTCAAAGTATATGATTCAAGCTGGTCATGTAGAGCTGCAGCCTATAAGTTCTGTGGTGCCAGAATCCTCGTCATTTCAGATAGTTTGACTCGGGTTCAGGAGTGGTGCAAGCGGGGAGTTTAGGGGGGCTGGAAACCCTCCAGTATTTTTGCCTGCCCCCCTCCCCTCCCTCGCCCACCGAAAAGCAAGTATATATATAGTCTCAAAACACAACGCATAAGTTCTTATAGCCTCCCTGCGCCCCCTGAGGAAATCGCTTGTCGTGGGTTTCCCCCGTCCCCCTCGGTAAAGAAATCCCGACGCCGACCCTGCTCAGGTTAGCGTGAAGTTCGGCTTGAGTGTCCCTCGCAACGTACATGGTAGGACTACATACTTCGGTCGGACTCGAACCCAGCTGGTTTTGATACCGGCCGCGGCGGTGGAATTTCGGACGAATACCAATAGGCCCGCTTGCTGTGTGATTTCACTGCCAGATATAAAGACGATAACACCGTGGTTCGGACACGCAGAACTTCAGACATTACCTTCGCCAATCGGCTGAGGTAGGCTCTGACGGCCTGCTCATAAGTAAAAAAAAAACGAATATTCATTGCCTAAAGGCGGCAGCTCAGTCGTAGTTCGGCCTGGCCTCAACGCCAACAGGTCTCCACGTCGGCGATCGTCCCCGAGTCGCTCCGTGTCCCTCCGCAGTCGTTCGCATTACGTGGGCCGTACGCTGAATCCGTGCGGCCCTTTCAAGGCGACGGGGATCATTTGGCAAGTCCTCGCGCTCGTAACAACCACCGCGCTCCCATACCCTCCCTCGTCGGCGTGCCGCTCGTTCTTCCTCGACTGCTGCATGGCCCGATGTCCAACAATGGAAAACGGAAAAAAAGATGAAGACATATAAACAGGGAACTCTGGTCTAGAGAAGAGAAGAGAGAGAACCATTTCCCCTCGCTTTCTTCCTTCCCGTCCTGCTTTTTAACAGCGAGGAGAGGAAACAACGAAAAGGACGGGCGCTCCATTCTTTAATATCCCCCTCCTGCTTCTCCTTCTTAGAGTCAGCGAGAGGGTTGCCAGATTCTCGCGCAGGAGAGGCCCGAATGCAAGGTGCGCACGCACTAAAAGCGCTTGCTAGTAGTACGGGTATGAAGGGCCGGAAGATGGTCCAGCCGACGGACCGAAGACTACTGGACCATCTTCGTCGTCCATTGCAGCGTCATGTATAACTCCCCTTGCTCTCCCTCCCCCTCTCCGCTCACTCGCCGGACACAACAGTCACACACAACAGGGCCGTCCACTATAGAGTATGTCCCCCGCCACCATGCACCGATGATCTCACACTCTCTCCAATCCAACGTCCTCTCTGTTTCTTTCTCTTTCTGTCTCCTTTGTGTAAGCTGCCCTTTTTATCTCAACATATTTCTTTTGTTTTCGTCCTCCCTTTCTCGCTCTTCCCTTTCCTCCGTCGAATTTCGCTCGTGTCCGTTCCGTTCTGGCGACGACGACTTCGTGCTGGCCCGAGGCGAGGAGGCGCGTGGCGGGAAAGGTATCGCGCTTAGCCTAAAGGTGGTTGACTCCTCTCCCTTTTTGCTACGGCACAGCGAGCTAGCCCTCCGCCGGGGCCTGGCTCCTTCCGTCGCTCGCCCTCGAAAAATGCTGCCCGCCCGCTCCACCGTCCCCCCTTTCACGTAATGTTACGTTGGCCCGTTCCCCTCTCGGCCCGTTCCGTCCGAGTGAGCCACCACTGCGCCGTAGAGCGAGACGCCGCGCTGCATGCAGCTCTGCGAGGAGACCTTGACGAGCGCTGAACGCACGCACACACACTACACGCTCTCTCTTCATGGCCCGTTCTTTTTCTTATTGTACGTGTCTGTACTTTTGTTGTTTCGGGACTTCTCTCGCACTCCGGCGCACTGGACGGACGGATGGACGCACGCCCGCTGGACACACCACGCGGCTGTCTGTGTGCCCTGTGGCGGCTGCAGTGGCCGGTTGCCCACCGCCTTTTGTTTTGTTTTTTCTCTTTCTTATTCGCGGCGCTTTTCTCTTGCAACGCTGTTTTGTTGCGAGAGCCTGCGGACGTCCAGAACGCACGCGGCCGTGATAGCGCGCGACGACGTGAGAGGTGCCCCGAGTACTCTGGACGGGGCGTCAACGGGAGCGACCAGGACGAAGATTCAGCGACGTCGTCGCCGGTGCCGCGGAGAGGTGACCGCTTCCCCCCTTTCCATCTAAAGCCACCCCTCGCTCTCTTTCTTTTATTCCGCTTTTCTTCTGATTGATCGCTCTTGCCGATCGCCACCGATCCGTCCTTCCGTCAGGCCTACCAGTTTCGTCTGCCCCAGTTTGACCGCGTGCATGCGAGGCTTCGATCTGGAACGGGCCCTTGCCGGTTCAGGACAGGAGCCGTTCACGATGCCTTGAGGCCGAGGCGTGGATTATCGCGACGTCGCAAACGCGTAGTTACTGGCGTTTTTGCATGTTTGCCCATCTTCCGATGCCGGAACGTGCACTCTCGTTTAGGTGCTGGTGATGTGTATGTGATCCGTGCGAGCTGTACGATTCGAACGTGACTGTGTCGTCATCGTCTGCTCTTTGAACGGGATCTGACCGCCTTATCTTCTGTCTGTCGTTACAGACGGTACAATGAATCTCTCGTCGCGTCGTCTGCTGCGAGCTGCGTTGTGCGTCGTCTGCTTGTGCACGATGACCTTCTTCTGGAGGGACGCACGTGAATCTACCATCCTGCTCTGTGCTGGCGTTCTCCGCTGTGCTCCTGCTTGAGACTTGTCTGCAGCACGTGTGACGTCATCCAGGACACATATCGAAGGTGAGAGCCCTCGTGTCTTTTCTGTACGCGCATGACAGTGACAGCAGCTTTTATTGAAACGTCCCCGGGAAAAGGGTTAAGGTGAACCAAAGGCTCTCCAATCAAGTTGGTGCATCCGCCCATACCGCATGAAATCTGTTAGTTCGAGAAACACGTGACAGAACTTCTGCTATCAAGATGCATTGTTCAACCGCAGGCCACGTGTGGGGACGTATATCTTGCGTGCTAGGACGTGTCGTTGATAAACCTGACAGCTAAGCCATGCCACGTATATAGAGCGAATTCGCATTTGGGATGGTAACCTGCGTTGGTTACAGGCTCCCAAATGAAGCACACGTACCAACGTGACGTAATATACGAACTATAACATCGTGCTGTTCGAATTTTACACAGAAACGTTCTTCGAATCTGTAACATGAAAACCCGACCAGTGGCTTATAAGCTGTATTTCGTTAAAACAGAATCGTGGAACTCGTTGAATGATATATGAAGCTGTGTATAAAGTTAGAATCCCTTTGAAGTTGTGAAACTGCATCTGCACATTCTGATACACACGTATACCTTGTTTTGCATTGGGCGTTGTCAGACTGATGATGATGGCACTCTGTGATGTTCCAACAGAAGGGCAGCACGTGCACGAGCCTGGGCCAAGCCTTTGTCAGCGTAAACGAGCGGATTTTGTTATTAATGCCTCGTAATAGTTTGTAATAGCATAGGAGCTTGCGTTCACTTCGGATTGAATGGAGCCATCTATGTGGGCAGTTTGTCCAGCACGACTGGCTTTTCATTCATTGTCCATTGACCTTGAAAGAACGGTTAGATCCATGAGTGAGTTGGCATGCGGCAGAAGACACTAGCTGCATGACTGAAACTGGCGCCGGTGCGTAGCCAGAAATTTTTTCGTTGGAAAAAGGGGGGGGGGAAGAGAAGCACCTCCTTGATTTCGGGGAGGACATCCTCTTGAAATGGTCATTTTTCGCTCCCTATGCCGTGATTTTAAATATTACGCGGGGGGGGGGGGGGCGGCACGGGTTTGGCGTGCCATCAATTAGCTACGCTTCAGAACCCGCGTGGTATTAGACGGTTGAGCCGGGTACCACGTGACATTCGTTCCCTCGGAAGTGGAACACAACGTCACAGTGTGTACGGGACAGTTGACCTACACGAATCACGTGAACATTCGCAGTTAAGCAATGAGATGCGACGTTGTATGGCAGTTCGCGTCGACGAACAAGAAAGGCAAACGCATTCCGCTGTGTTATTCCACATGCAGCATCCGCGTTACCGTCTGTGAGGAATCAACAGAGGAATCAACAGCACGATCCGTAATTTTGGACATGCACTTAACTCATAGGCGTGTGCTTAAGGGGAAGAGATGGGGGGGGGGGAGGGGTCAGCTTCAGGCTTTGTGCCTACTTCTCGACCACGGTGACGGTGGATAGATTAAGGCCTTGCTTCCAGAAGTTTCAGTATGAGTAAAATAGTTTAACCCCAATTCTCAAACCATATCGGTGTGCATTTGAATACCTTCTGAATTTGCCAACGAGCCAGGGGTGTGGAACATACATTGTATACTGCTGCAGCAAGTCATTTGGAGAGGACGTACATCCCCTTTTCGATACCAGCAAAGATTCAACGCTTATTATCAATTTCATAATCAGTTGGGAGCATAACAGATAATATGCATTAGATGAATAGACGGTTCACAGTGGTACGGTATACCCGTCGCCAAACCCCCCAGACTACAGAAGTCCCCCGTGGTATATGTACACAATATTAACGTAATGAAGCGATCGTAGAGAGAACATACACGCGAGAGTGGCAAATTTGAGTTAGTGGTGAGCCTAATTGACAATCTTCGTTGATTAATAGATTGCCTAGCTGAGGATGCACGTCACAAAGTCCACAGAACAGACGCCATCACTGGTAGACATGCACACGAAAGTGAGAAATCAGAAAGTCGATGGAGAGCATATAACTGACAATCTATACATTAGATGATAGCGGCCAAGCTGTGGGTACACGCCACAAAACCCGCGGTATACAATCGTGCTTGGTGGTCTATGTAGACTATATATAACGTAATGAAACGATGAAGGTACGCACACGCATAGGCTGGTGAGAACATACAGGGTTACGGGCGATTAGATCGAATGGTAAGATATCGCAAGCGGGGCCCGCTGATTAAGGACAGCTGTAACAGGAGATCACTGCAAAATGACGCGACGATTATGAATGGCATGTGATCTCGTTAGGCTTGTAGAGTAACACTGCGGACGGTATGCTCTGGTCTCTCATTATGCGAATCGGTTCCGAGTCACTCGGACTGTAGTCTATACGTTTGGATTGTGTAGTATACATGCGGTCTGTGTAACTGTTATATGGCAAGGCACTCGCGCACCACACGCCGGCGCTTGGCCATTTCGTGACCGATTAAGTGGCTGCGTTGGCTGAATGAGGAACTGGTTTCCCGAGAAAATTTCGCTCTCCTCTCTCTCTCTCTCCGCTACGCTGTTTGTTGCATGCGGCCACACCAGGAAACGGAGGCGCGTTCGAAAGTTAAAAAAGGATGGAGAAAAAGTAAAAGAAGTGCTTCTGCGATTCGCGTGCGCGACGAATTCAGGAACAAGCATACACACGCAGCAGGTCTGCTTTGTATACTGACGTTTTTTCGCGGTGGCTGCAAGGCTATAGTTATTCAAAGGAGGAAGAAGGGGAGGGTAAAGGACAATGTAGATAACGCTGCCGTCGCCCCCACCTTCTTCCCCTACCTCGAACAGCCATTGTCTCCACTGTGTATGGACGTCTTCTGGCTGGCTGAGCTGTATACATCAGTACGTGCCCGCTGGTTATCCTTTTCTCGCTCTCCTCGTTTTAGTTTTCTTTCTTTCAGTTTCCTCACTTACCGTTTCCCATCTAGCTCCGGATTGGCTACTTGCATTGTTAACTATAACCTCCGCAGTAGACCCCGATTAGCTGCCCCAAGAAGGTCTGTCTGCTTCTACGATGCAGTTGTCTCATTGTAGATGTCTTTCTTCCTATGGTGAAGGCCTTAGGTGTCTCAGCAAACGCGAAAGTTGACCCTCATCGGTGCGCCAACACGAGTGATGCACGAAATCTACGCCATGCGATGACGCCACTATGACGTCATATCCGTGACACGATGACGTTGTCACGTGACCATAGTCGTTCGCAGAGTTCTGCATCGGGGGTGGGGGAGCTGAAGGTTCATCGCAGCGCACTCACCCCAGCCCCGGGCTAAGTCAGTGTATGGATCCGATTTTGCGTCCCCTCCATCTCGTAGGTGACTATAAAAGGCGGCCGCAGCCCTCCCCCCCCTCCGCCCGCCTGCTATAGGCCCTCCGTGCGCATGAACATTGCACGACCTAACGTATAGCTGATCCCGAAAGCAGTGCAAAACAAGAGAAAGCATGTCGCATGATCTATAGGAGGCAGGCAGTGCAACGATCACGTTGGCTGCAGAAAGCTTTCGCAGTGCGAGTGGGCTGGCTGGGTGGGGGGGGGGGGGAGAGTGAAGGTAATCATTGATTCGTTACATCGACAAAGAAGAAAACGTTGTCTTTCGCCTTCGCGTTGTCTTAGGCGATTGCATAGGAGGTCCTGTAACTATTTTGGCGTATATGCCATGGTCAAACCAGGCACATAGCCAGGTAGAGGGGGCTATTCCCCGACTCCGAAATTTGGATGGAGGCGTGCGTTTTACCGAGAGCATATAATAAAAATAGGTGTTTTTCGAGGCCTGCAACAGGTGCTCCCCCCCCCCCCCCCACCACTTCCCACGCCCGAAATAAATTTCTGGCTTACGGGACTGGCTCAAACCGTATACGGTTGCGATGAGACCACATTCGCACACCCATACTCATGTCACGCGTAAAAGCGCCGGATATAGCCGGGAAAAGAGACCTTATTTGCCCAGTTTTCTTGATATATATCTCTCAGTTTACCAGACCCCGCCGCGGTGGTCTAGTGGCTAAGGTACTCGGTTGCTGACCCGCAGGGCGCGGGTTCAAATCCCGGCTGCGGCGGCTGCATTTCCGATGGAGGCGGAAATATTGTAGGCCTGTGTGCTCAGATTTGGGTGCACGTTAAAGAACCCCAGCAGGTGGTCGAAATTTCGGGAGCCCTCCACTACGGCGTCTCTCATAATCATATGGTGGTTTTGGGACGTTAAACCCCACATATCAATCAATCAATTTACCAGAGGCCTGATTTAGTGAGTACGTTAAACACACTAATAATGCTGGCAAACGTGGCTAGAACAGCCGATTTTTCGGCTGTTTAACTTTGTTTTGCTTCAATTTTCATTCTCCTAACACTTGCTCTGTCAAGCACCAGAACGGTTAGTTACAACCACAGGGCTGTTCTATAGTGCGAAAGCAAGAAAATCGCCCCGTTTCGTTGGTCATATAAGCCTCACATGTACCGGCGTGCGCACTTGCTCCTTAGCGTCCCTGCGAGCCTTCCGTAATCAATCGTGCAGTCTGGCCGACACTCAGGCCGTATATCAGAATGGCATGCAGAGTATACATGTGTCCTGCTCTCCGCACAAAAACGCTGCCACTCCTGGAAAACCCCCATCGCGCAATCTCTACGCACGACGCAACTGCACCGCACGCAACTGCATGTGCCCGTTCGTGGGAAACTCGTTCGTTTCCCATCCGAGTCCATGTGCGCGCGCGTTCCTCTTTTCTTTGTATTTTTCGACAACTCCGCGTACTGCTGCGCACGCATTTCACTCACTGCGATCGCGGCGTTGCACTGCCGCGGGCACCGGTTCACGTGAGTTGCTTTGGAAACCGGATTAATTCTCGGCACGCTGTATAGAAACAGAGTGGGTGATAATTTATTTATTTGTTTACAATACTGCTATACTCTTCTTCGAGAGCGTGGCAGTTGGGCAATACGGTAATTTTTTACACACACACAAAAAAGGATGTAGACGTAAAAACATGCAAGCATAATAACAGGACATGAGGATCATATAGTCATTGAGCAGTGCACGCAGAAGGTAAACGTTAATTGTGGTATTAATACACAATGTATGCAATAATCACAAGATACAAAGCAAGTTATATCCATTATACAGAGCTGAAACCATGCCGAAAGGCGATAGAAATAAAATACATGATTGAAGAAAGGAATAATATGTGGTTGTAGGAGGTCCTGTGACCATCGGCCAGTATATGAATATGATGGACGCCGTATAGTGGAGAGCTCCGGAAATTTCGACCACGTGGGATTCTTCGACGTGTACCTAAACGTACGGGTGTCCATACGCGGGTTGTCCTGCAGCGTTTCGCCTCTATATAAATTCGGCCGCCGTGGCCGTGGTTCGCTCCCGCCACGTTTGTGTCAGCTGTCGATCACCTTTATGACTACAGGCCACCGCGGCTGGCAACACGGCGATGAGCTTCGAGGTCGCGGTGCCGTCCACGTGGTCGACCTTTTTTTCCACCAAGAGGTCGCCGGTTCGATTTCAGCGGACGTCCACATTAGGATGTGGCGTCGGATCCGCAGTCTACCGGTGAAGTTAGTTACAGCGCGCATTACGCGCTGCCGGCGAACAGTAAAGGGATTAGTCGATTGATCGATCGATTGGTCGGTGGGTTCTGCTTTGCAACTTGTTTAAGGTGCCTTGAGTGCCATTTTATGCCTTAAAGAGTGCCCAATCAATCAATCAATCAATCAATCAATCAATCAATCAATCAATCAATCAATCAATCAATCAATCAATTAATCAATAAATCAATGAATCCAGCTTTCCGACCCATTGAACGTGCTGCGCGATTCGTGGTAATTACCAACACACATCGGGCTCACATATGCGCAGCACTGTTCACACGAGTACCTGCGCCAATGTAGCCTCTCCAAGCAGTTAGGTGCTTCGCCACTATGCGCGAGACCGCTATGCGGGAAAGTAGGCTTACGGGGGTGACGTTGTACATGCATGGGTGCGTTGAAGCTCTCCAATATTCATGACTCCGTCTGTAGCGTGAATAATTGGTTCGCTAATACTGTCCACGTTTTATTCGTCTGCTTTCTCGAATCCCCACGCCCACGGCTGTCCGCTATTAATCCCAACTCGATTTTCGTGAGTCGATCTTAATGAGCCCTGGATACGACACATTCCGCGATTCCTTCAACCGAGTGCCAACTTCCCAAGGCGACGCGTGCATTCGCTACCTCGAATACGTTACGCGATTTCGGGCGTGCGAACTTACAGCGGTGAGGGAGCTAAGGTACCTTCTCGTGCGCAGAAATCAAATGCAGTCAAACCTCGACGACAGCTGTCCCTTCATCAGCGCGCGCACATGCACACATGCACTTACAAGCACACACACACACACACACACACACACACACACACACACACACACACACACACACACACACACACACACACACACACACACACACACACACACACACACACACACACACACACACACACACACACACACACACACACACACACACACACACACACACACACACACAGCGGTCGTGCCAAGTTCATTGACACCACAACGGTCGCGTTATCAAGCCACAGCGGTGCGCAACTGTGCCAGGGTCCCCGCCCCGGCAGGCACGGAGGAGGGAGGGCTGTGTTTGCGCATTCGCGCTTCTGGTTAATTCAGCGACGCGTACTCAAATAGGGTCCAACTCAACTGAGCGCCTCACCCCTTTTGCTTCCTCTCTTTACTTTGATGCCACACGCGCGTATATATCTATGTCTTCCGAAAACCTCGCCGTACTGGTACACCTGTAGAGAGATGAACCTTCTGCCCTCACATTTTCGACTATTCCTTATACTGTCGTTGCATTGCATCTGTAAGGCGTGCATTCGTGGGGTCAGAGGGTTAGGGGGACTAATATAGGTCAGAGAAAAACTCTCAATTGCCAGCAATTTGCGTCTGCATTCGGTCGAACTGCACAGTACACGTTTTTCTCGAATCTTAGAACAGGCCGAAAATCTAAATTGAAAGGCGGCCCGTCGTCGAAGTAGTGGCAATATTGTGGTCGTTTTTGTGCCTCGCGGCTTGTAAACTTCCGACACTGACTTCACGGCAACAGAGGATCGACCCGTTTCGTCAACAAACGACTACAGTTCTTCTCTTAACGCCACATCGACACAAGAACGTGCTTGAGGCACACGCAAGAAAATGAGTGAGTGCGTGAGCGAGAGTGAGGGAGAGAATGTGCACTGTCGGCTGTGCACTACGAGTCAGCGGAGCGTGCTATGCACATACTGTCCGTGCACGCCTAACATGCACTTAGGGGCAGGAGCAACGGCAGCAGTTTCGCATCCAGTGTGTGTTCCGACTGATAGAAAGAAAAAAAATAAAAAGAGAGGAGAGACTAAAAAGACGACGACGAACGGGTGTGAGGGAAAATGTACGGAAAGTTCCCGTCGTCGTCGGGGTTTAACGGCCCGAGGCAAGCAGGCTGGCATGGCATGCCATGTCAGCGCGCTGGTTCGGGTCGTATATATGCATCCTTGTAGAGACTCCACGGTGAGGCCATGGGGGTTCCGGATCGATTTCGCGGAATGCGAGCGAGCGGCACTCTTTGAAGTGTGCCGAAGAACCCATTTCGCGTGTGTACATATATACGCGCGTGTTTCAATAAGACTAATGGAAAATCCCGCTGAAAAGAGTATATACCTGTTCACACCTGACTGACTCCATGTTCTGCTTACCTGTTCATATTGTCAACCAGGGCGATGTCGACTTGTTATTGAAAAACAGCGAACGGATTTTATTACAACGCTCCCCCTAGCGTACGTCGCCGCACTAAATCGAACGATTGCCTTCAACCAATGACACGCGCCATATGTGACATCATTCCTATTTTATAAGATGTCGCGTCTTTCAACTACAAGTACCGCTTTCTAGTTTATAACATCTTGCATCTTTTCATCATCAGCTACAAGTACCACCATCTAGTAAACACTACAAGAACTAAACGAGAGGTGGCTACATGGATGGATGGATGGATGCTATGAGCGTCCCCTTTATAACGGGGTGGTGACAAGTATGCCACCAGGCTCGACAAAAAAAAAAAACCGTTTTTCCCTTTTTTTTTATGTTGGCCTAATGCCTCTACTTCGATAAATTCTATCTTAATGGAAAAAAGGTAAATTGTCAGCTTAAGTTCTCTGCCATTTACGGCACACTGTCCATATTTTATTTTTCCAATATTTATTTTTGTCCTTTCTCTCTAATTTTCTGCCACCAATACTCTAACCGTCTCTTACTTATTTCAATCGCGGGTGTGTTCAGCTTTCCATTGTTGTCCCTAAAACCCAAGGCTTCCTGTAGGCTCGTGCCCAAACGTACACCTGGGTGGATATCTCCACATTCAATCAGAACATGCTCCGCCGGGGGCATGTTCATACATACAGGAGACGGTACCGCCATCTAGTGAACACTGCAAGAACTAAACTAGAGGTGGCTACATACAGGGGACGGTACCGCCATCTAGTGAACACTGCAAGAACTAAACTAGAGGTGGCTACATACAGGCTACAGGGGACGCACAGCCCACGCCCTAAGGAGCTTCGCCCCTAAAAAAAAAAAAAAAAAGATGGCCGCGTATCTGCAAGCTTCGCTGCAAATGTCGTCGAAAGACGACAGTCTCTGGCCGGCGTTCTTTCTCGTGCATAGCGCCACGTATTTAGCGCAGCGTAAGAAACACTGGAGTCCTAGAACTATACGTATATCTATATATTTTCTAGTAAAAGAATTCACACCACTTGGTACTTACATATTGATGTTGCCCCTCAGATATGCGTAAAATTTGCCTTTTGATCGACAATGTTCGCAAGTATGAACGCAGCCACCAGTTTAAGGTGGCCTGGGCGTTCAGCAAAGGCCTACACTTTGTCCGGATGTCTGAATAGTGTGACAGACAGACAGACAGACAGACAGACAGACAGACAGACAGACAGACAGGCAGACAGACAGACAGACAGACAGACAGACAGACAGACACACACACACACACACACACACACACACACACACACACACACACACACACACACACACACACACACACACACACCAAAATTTCTGCGTTCAAGTATCCCTAGAAATATGCTCGTCTTCAGTACAAGAGTTCCTTGGTGTTTGCAAGCTTTGGCGTTGGTCTGGTATTTGAAACCAACAACCTACGTTTTTCCAGGCTAATGAGTAGATCAGGGATTCAGTTTGCAACACATCGCCTTTAGCCCTGTTTCTATTGATTAACTCATTGTTAACTTTATCATTAGCACCAAAGCTCCTGTATATAGCTTAAAAGACGCATATTTTGCGGTAAAGTTTCACGTGCAAGTCAAAATCGATCATCTCAGTATCATCACAATAATAGAAGCTATATAAAGAAATAGAGAGAGAAATAGATAATTGAGTAAGTGAATAAAAGAAATAGGAATGAACAGATAGAAAGGCAGGATCAACGGAAAAGAGAGAAAAGAAAGAGAAAATTTGCAAAACATACCAAGAAAGCATGCAAAACTTACGAAGACAATGAAAGTCAGGGCTACATACGTGTCCATCAGCTCAGCTGTTTCTTTAGCATTGCGCTTCCACTGCAAGCTGCGCCAATGTTTTTGTTGTTGTTAAATAGGAATACACACAAAAAGGAAGCTGACTGAGGTCAGCGCCCTCTGAGATGGCAGGATACTGTATATATTAATTTTCGGCTATTGCGCTGGGCACGGCTACGAGTGGCGGCTGAATGCGTGATTACTGGTTTCCACAAAATTTTCACCGGTATACAATACGACGTTTCAGTCTTCCGCAAGTGTCTCCTTCCCATAGTTGTTCGCTTTCGGTGAAAGACGCGGGTCGGGTGCATTGACGCCCCACTCCTCGTATACAAGCCCGTGGGAGCTACGGAAGCACAATTACTAATCAGAGAGAGGTCCTCTCGACACCCGCTGTTAATGAGAGGGCGCCGCAGAACGAGCGGAAGTGACGTCACGTAAGGGACAGTGCGCGGAGTACATCCATGGTGTCACGGACAAAGGAACATTGTCCGAGAAAGCACTAAAGAAATACTAAAGAGAAAAACGATTTTTTTCTCTCGTGTTGGTGAAATTATCTTTAAAGGTACCAAAAACACGACGAGGACATACTGCAAGACGACGTTTGGTGAGCTAGAAAGCGTGCAAAACAAACAAACAAAAACTGGGGGGGGGGGGGGGGGATAGTGACTTCATCTTCGAGTTCCCACAGCAGTCGCCATGAAGTCACAGATTTTGACGGTGTGTGCTAAAGGGCCTACGTAGCTTCTCGTCGGCGGAAATTAAGTACGCTATACCTTCTGAAGGAGCCAGCGACTTAACAGACTCAAGTTTTGGGAAATTCCGTTCAGCGTACGTCAAGCAAGATACGAAATAACACCTCGAAATCCGTGACGTCACCATCGGAGGTTCAGCCAGGAAGCATAAAACTGAGATATTGCACATGTATTCTTTAAATCCCATGGTAGTGAAATTAGCCACAGTGCTAGAGTTCTCACAGTATATTTAATCCCTCGAAACTAACTTATTGCTTCGCTTTAGTGTGCCTTTAAATCACGCAGCAACGGTGTTTTCACAACGCAGCCCACCGTGAAGCCAATCTCTTTGCTCACGTTCAACACGTGAATTCTGAGACGTGATAGTATTGTCATGGGCTGAGTATAGATACCAAAGAATGAAGATGACGAAGGGCTGAGGGCATGTCTCACAAACAGTTTGTTACAAAATTTTTTTGTGAGACATGTGCTGCCGTATACATTCGCGGTTTGTGCGCTATGTAACGTCGTGGTTGTCACATGTTGGGCCTATACTGTTTATTAATTTGGGTCTACAGCCACGCTTCAATTTCTCTAATTCCGCCACGAACCTCGATCGACGACGCCTGTTCAGCGACCGGAAGTGACGTAACACGGGAGGAGCCGTACAGTACGTGGACAGCATGCAGCGCCACATCGCGTCGCCAGGAGGCAACCATAGGCGGCGGTCACGATAACGAGGAACCCCCCTCTCCCCTACTTTACACGCATGCGTAATCGGACGTCGGAGATGCGTACGCGACCTCTTCCTTTCGTAATTGGATGGGAATGCGACGTCCCGTGTGACTTTACACTATAAGGCGCGTACACGTGCTATATATACGCGACAGGTCCCACACCTATAATAGACACAGTGGCATATCTCATCTCTTATTTGTCCGTTGTAGAACCCCGAAGAGTCACATCCGTACGTCGACCTGCTGCGTAGTAATTGGCAGCGTGTTGCATAGCCGACTGTTCGTTGTTGTAAGGCTGTACGGAAACGAGTGTTTGAATAAAGAAAAAAAAACATATTTGCATACCATATTGCGGGTCGTCCAGGGATGGTTAAACACTCACGCGGTAGTTGTCGACTAATTGGGACGTTTCCTCTTTTTTTTTTCAAGCAGGTGCGTTACATGGGGCTTTCTGATAGGCGCGATCTGGTTTCCGGTCTCTCCCCAAGCGACTTCCGGTCTGGGCGCCCCGACGCGTGGATGGGGGCGCGATAGCAGGTGCGACCTTTAAGAAAGGCGGCGAAGGGTTGAAATATGGAGCTCCGCTATAAACTGAACTCATTTGCGAGTGTATGGCGTAGGAAGTCAGATTGCGAGGCGGAGTTCTTTCTCCTTTCCATGCTGGCTTGTTTCTCGTTGACCTGTGACCGTCACGGTCTTCTTCTTTCTTTTTTTTTTGGTACTGATGTTTTTTAGTGCGCACGTGTATACCCTGCTCCATTTGTTAGTTAATGAATTTATGCACGGACTCCTTTGCAGAATCTCTTTTGCCAGTTAACTTGGTTCCACATCTGCAACACGTGCTAATTGAGAGGAATCGGTATATAGTGGCTAACGGCGCCCCGTTGCCGCCCTGAAGGTAGCGGGTTCGACCCCGGTTCCGGCGGTCACATTTTGATGGAGGCGTATTGCTAGAGGCCATTTTCTGGGCGATGTTAGTGCGTGTGAAACAAACAATAAAGAAAACATCACATGGTCCAAATTTTCTGAGCCCTCTTTTACGGCGTCCTGCATACTCATATCTTCGTGTGGCAAATAATACCCGAGATGTTAAAGGAGTCATCAGTTATTGACTGATATAACTCGTTAGGGAAGAAAACAAATTAAGGAAAGGAGTGAACGAATGAGACGTTGCAGAATGGCAACATTGCGGATAAATAACACTGTGCAATGTTATAACTCACTCACATATATGGACCCTTTCCACGCATGTCACGCTTGTTAGCATGTCAAGCATGTTACCAACAGCGCATGTTAATCTTGTTAAAACAGAGCAGAGAGAATTATGGCGGCACCCAGGAAGCCTTCACTGAAAAGGTGTATATCCTGCGAGTTTTCGATCAACTAAAAGGATATCTCGCTGGCCTTAAGAGTGAACACTTAACAGACATCTAGCGTTGGCAGGATAATCCGGCCTTAAAAAAACAGAACTGTGGCCGTACCAATATTACAGAATATCCATATAACAAACGGCGTCCTCTTATACGAAGCACGCAGGCTTTGTGACTACGCAGCCTCTCGCGTTGGCATCGGAGCTTGACCACTCACAGCCGAGCCACCATATAGTCGAACAACGCGGTTTCTGGTACACACGACGCTATAGCCAAGTCGAAGACTGCGCCGCGATAAGGAATGCGTTATCTTCCGAGGCTTCTTCACCGCCTGCACGCATCAAAGAAAGAAAGCCGTTGGCCGTTCGTTTCACCGCTCGGCTGGTTCACAAGCCGCGCGATAGATGGCGCCACGAAGCATGTCAAACCCGGGGACATAAAAAAGCCAGCCGATGCTTGAGAGATGTCGGGTGGGCGCCTAAGTTAAGGGTAAAAAAGAGGGGGTAATGCTCCTTTGTTCGAGCGCATCTTGGTGATCAAAATGCCTGCAGTGTCCATGCATTGAGAGTCCGGCGGCCACGCTCGGCTGGTTTTCTTTTGTCGCATGCTACCTGGGCCTGCCGCAGCCGCCGCCCTTCGAGGATAGGGTTTTCTTTTTTCTTTCGCTCCTCCTGTCTCGACCATCACCTGCACACAGTTGTTAGGTCAGCCGTGACGCTGCCGTCTTTAATAGGCAAAAAAATAAACAATCAAAAAGCCATTTCACTGCAACGGTTTATTGGGAAATGAACAGAGTTAGTCCAGTGATTGATTGATTGAGACAGCGATGGCTCCAGTAGCTTGCCCCGTTTTACTGTAGTCGTTCAGGTCAGACAGCAATGCGATTTATATCTCGATGCCTGGATTTGTATCTCATTTACGCGCAGAAAACATCTACAATGAAGCAATACGATATTTGAATACCTTGTGGGTGGATGTCGCCTTCTATACATGCGTTGCTTGTATGTGTGGTGGCACATGTGTACACATTAAAAAAAAAATGTTCCTCAGAATGCGTTGTCCCTCGTTTTGGGTTGAAAACTTCAACAATCGCTGGCTTTACTTTTACCAGGCCATATATGCAGTACGTATGCGTGCTGCATAGGGGGCGGTGGGGGTTTCGTCGTTTAATGGCTTATGATATACAGATGGCACTGATCATCTCCGCGAAACTTCATCACTCGTCCTAGATGCTCGCATTATCACTATTACCCTTATCTAAAGTCCTCTGTTCCCTCATGTAAAGCCCTCTGTTGAGGGCCTTTGACGTATATTAAACAAATAAACCAATAAATATTCATTCTTCGCGTCGTCCTATACCGGTAGCTTACTTTATCGTTTCGTGACTATTTACTTGGCCTGCATCACCAAGGCATATGGTCCCTTTGTCCGGGCGGGCGTAACTTGAAGGCAGAAATAATGCCGTGGTGGCTTTTGGTTACCTTGCATACGATCCAATTTTGTCATTTTGAAAGACGAAAAAAAAAAATCTTTGTAGATTTTAGTGAATTCTCGATTTCAGGAAAATCAGTACATAAAATGAAGTCAAGGAAAGTATACCACAAACGTTAAGGGTGCTGTTTTAAATGTGTCCTAACCGTTTTGGTATACACTTTTATTCGGGTCCCGCTTAAACTGCTAGTATATATAGCCGGGAAACCGTACATTTTTGGATTGGTATCCTAGATATAGGCTGCATTTAACCAGGACCTGGTTAAGAGCGTATAGATGTATATGAAGTAATGTGGATGAAAAGACAAATTCCAACCAGCGGAGACCGTATGTATACCTGCGAATTTCGCATGAATGGATCCGAAGGTCGCAGGTTCGGTTTCTGTCGGGGGCATGTTGTACTCTCGTCCACTTCGCTTGGTTCACATTTATATCACGATGATTCGTTATCATTGAGGCTGTTTAGAACAAAGAAACGAGTCCTCGGAAGTTCCATTCCTCCCTTCGATTTCGCGAAGCAAAGTACGAGCACTTCGTTAAATACTTCCAACTATACGTGGACGGTTCTCATAGTCAGCTGCATATCTTTGCTCCTGCTCTCTTTCTCTCATTCCCTTTTCTTACTTTTCTGTCTCCCATTTCCCCTTCCCCAGTGCAAGGTATCAAACCGGACACCTGCTTTCTGGTTAACCTTCCCAGCTGCCTTTCTTCATACCATCTCTCTCTCTCTCTACTGTGTATGCTCCCTACGATCTTAATCAAGTCCCGCTTAATGTGGTGGACATAGCCAGGAAACCGGACATTCTTCGTCTGGTTTCCTAGGTATACCGCCACCTAGCCAGGACTTGAATAAGAGTGTACGAGAGTATACAGTAACTATCGGTACATAATTATGGACGCGTTGTCCGCGGTGCACGATTCCTTTGTGTCCACACTCCGGTCGACGCCATGCAAGGCAGCTGTAAGCTCGTCGGAAGGGTTGAACCTCTGTCTCTCCTTCTCCACCTCTTTCCATCGATGGTCATGCGCGATGTCGCCCGTGTGCGCAACAGACGGGAGGGGTTTCACTGTGCCAGTGGCGGTTCGTGCTCGGCAGCGTCGCCGCTGCTGCTGTGTGCTACGGCGGCAGGCAGGCGGCCGTCGCGACGACACGCTTCTGTGATCGCGCACGCACCGCTGATAACCTTGAAAAGAAGAACGTGCGGCACGCGGCGGGCAACTGTGCGGCGCCGGCGACGTGGATCAGCGCTAGGTGGCGCCACCGCGCTCTTTCACGTTGTGTCGGGGGAATCGCAGAGTGGGTTCGCGCCAGGCTCGCGGACGATTGGAGCGCAATATCGCTCTATACCGAACTGAGCGTGTCGAGGTTCCTTCAGCTCAGAATGTATACTTATCAAATGTCAGTTATAGAAGTTAAATATGGTCTAAACAACCCGCTGAAAATACCAAGAACAAGTGTGCTATTCTCTCCTGGTATTCTCCTGTCTGTTGGGCCTATAGGGGTTCATCTAACAGTGCTTATAACGTCAATGAATTTGCCTACAATTGTGCGCGGGTGGGTTCGCGGAGAGCTGCAGAGATCCGCTTGGCACCTTTCACGAAGTTACTTCTCCGTGTACCAACTGTCAATGCGGAGGTACCCCTTCCGCCATGCAAGCTCAGTCGTGGGCTCTCCGGATGCTGCATGCAGGCAGGTTCGTTGCCGTCGTGTCGCGTTCAACCGTTTCGATGAAGGCAGAAAACCCGGGATGCCCTCGCTCTGGGGCGTGTATAATTGCACACTCGCTCATATGCTGTGGCCGTGCCCGGCGTTGCGTAGCGCGAAGTTCAGCTTCCAAAAGGACTGGGAGAGGGCCCTTCGATAGGTACGAGCTCTGAGAGTCCAGCTCTCGGCAATCCAGGAGGGAGGCCAGCGAACGGACAGAGGTCCATGGTCTACCAGCGTCGGCTCGGCCGGCAACTTCGGCGGAACACCTCTTCGGGGTGGGGGGGGGGGGGGGGGGGTCTTATCGTGATTCTCTAGGACCACATCAAGTTTATTTCATCTCAAACAAAATCCCTAATCTGGCGGCATTTTTTATCACAAGTCTTGCGAGCGCTTATAGTTGTTTTTTTTAGAATTAAAGAATGAAAAAGGGGGATAGGTGTTATCTCGTATTCGTTCAGTTCGGTATACCCTAATCATGGAGAGGAAAAAGCGACGCAGGAGAGAGGGAGAGTCCAAGTAAAGGTATTCCGTTGAGGACGTTCCAGTCCTTGAAGCAGCGTTTTCTTTTCATTATTGCGGTCACCTGATCACTGAAGTATGGTCGAGGTTCCCACCTTTGATACCCCAGAATCACGACAACGTAAGACGGTAGCACTGGCTCCGCAGAAACCATGCAGTAGCTTAAAATCAGAGAAGTCACGAGAGGATACACGCATCTTCTCAGGGCAGCCATTTTTTTTTTAGAAATGTAGGATTTATTTGTGTTCAGTGTCCTCGGGACACTGAATAACACAATCACAGCGGAGCAATCGGACTCATACTTAACTTACAATGTCTTTCACGAAATAATCAGCGTAAATATAACTAATGGCAGGTGATCAGGGATTCTGCTGTTCTATAGGAAGTGAAATCCAGCAAAATAAACTCTATGGCACCTCAGATGTGACCTTTAACGTTCCAGAAAGCTCGTGTTCTACAACGAAAAGCCAATTTCACTTCCATATACTTCGCTTCTGCTCTTTGAAGAGCTTGAGGGTTGGTGTTTCCAAAATAAATCTGAAGTGGCGAACCTCGCAAAGAGTGTCCTCACACCCAGAACACTGGGAAGCGGAGAATTCCCTGAGCTCCCCGTGATCGACGCTATAGTGCTGGAAACTCGCAGCCTCCGAGGCCCTAAACACGAGGCTCCAATCCACAGAGTTCCACCTCAACGTCGCAGCAAATCAAGCGACCTAGCGCGGTCTTCAGCATGTTTGAACAACAAAGACATCGCTTCAGTGGTTTGCGCCTCTCCACTACCCACGCTGCGCGAAGAACGTAGCAGAAAGTGTAGAAAAAAAGATCAGTAGACAGTTTACTAACCAACGTTATCCAATCCGAAGCCCGTACTCCTACGTCTCACCATTTCGATTGGTGTACAACGATCGCAGCGCCAGATTCCTCTCGCGGTGTTATTGTATGAAACTCTGGGCAACATTCGGGCTCGGCTTTGGCCATAGAGTTAACATACTAACTTTATATTGACTCTATGGCTCTGGCGCTACGCCAAGTGAGGTCGGCTCCACGCGGGCGCCACTTGTCGCCTCTGCGGCGCCTGCGCCTCGAGCTCCCGAAAAGAGCCCGCATGAAAAGAGGCGTGGCATCGGGGCTGCCCCCCAACTGGCGCCTTCCTTTCACCACCGCGCTGGGTTTTTTTTTCTTTGTTGTGTAGCGCTGTTCCGACGGGCGGTGCAGCACTCTTGAGAGCTATTTCAAAGGGCTGAGGGGGGCGTGGCCTCGGCGCACCCTGCCGGGCCAATCGGCTCCCCAGCCAGTCGCCACTATCTTTATTTTTTTCTTTTCTGCATTGCCTAAGCGGGACGTATATCACTCCCCGTCTCAGCCAAGCGGCCATCTTGAAGCCACTGCGGCGGCTTGTCGTATCGCAGCTAACGGGGAACCAGACAGATTCGTGTGCCGTTATCGATCGCACTGAGAAGGCCGTCCGCGCTGCAGGTGGTGGGGAGACAGTTTCGTATGTACGCCGATGGAGTCGCAGTGGGTTAAAGCCGCCTCATAAAGCCAGCGCGTGCCCCTTATATGTGCTCGAGGATGTAGAAAATCTTAGGAGCGAGAGTATTGCGTCACGAAAAGTGAGCGCGTTTTGAAACCAGGTGCGTCGGCCTTCTTGCGTGAAAACGTGGCTTTTTCTTGCGTCAAGATCAGCCAACGAAATCAGATTTGCCGAGACTTTTCACCTCTTATTCCCCAGGCTTGCATAACTATACTTGTTAGCATGGATGCAGCGTTAAAGTCGAGAACAGAGACATTTTCGGGAGTTATTTTCAAGCTTCATAAGGTTTTTGCCAGGCATATAATAATAATAATAATAATAATAATAATAATAATAATAATAATAATAATAATAATAATAATAATAATAATAATAATTTGCCATCGGCTCAAATGTGTTTTCAACGATTACCGATTATGATTGGACAAGGCCAACGCTACTTCGTCTTTACACTTTCCTCAAACTTAGCTCGCCCTCCCCCTTTCCACCGTGAAGACATTATTTCTGAAGTTAATTGTAGCTTAAGCCATATCTCATCTCTGCGGTAATTATCCCGCTATTTTCGACGCCCGCGCTGGCGTGAATAATATCGTCGGTGAAATAAATAACTTCATTGCAATTCGACACGCCTGGCTGGAAATTTGCGAAGTGTTTTAGGGTCTGGTAATTTGAAAATAACGAACGCGACAAGCAACCGTGACGCAGAGCTGCATGCTCTATACTAAACTCGGCGCAGACTTCAGCGAAATGCAGGCTCCCCCCCCCCCCCCCCCCCCCCCCCCCCCCCCACTTTCATTGCATTCAACTGCCGAATTTTCAAAATGTTTTTATTTTTATAAAAGTTCATCAGAGTAAGCTTCACTGGAGTGCTTTAAAGTGTACGCGTAAAACGACGTGTCCCCCCCCCCCCCTCTCCTCATCGAATTTTTTTTTCTCCTGCTTTGGATTGGAGCCCAAAATTACTCTATAGTGTGTAATTCGGACTCCACGTTGGATCGAAAGCGTAAGCCCTGTCTCCCCATCGCCGAGACACAGTTCTGGCCACCCCACTGCATAAGTATATCATGACTTTATTAGTATACATTGTATATGTGTGCAGTGCAAAGATATGAAGATGATGTATGAGACAGACGAACGACTAGCGCTGTGTCGACATGGCCGTAAGCAAGTCCCGGTTAAATGCTGGCTATATTCAGGAAACCGGACGAAGATGGTCCGGTTGCCTCTCTATCATCCGGAGCTTCAAGCGGAACCTGAAAAAAGATGTGGTGCAACGTCGTTTATGTGTCTTCTCTAGTATTCCTTTTTTTTGCGCTGCACATATACGATATATGTCGATCTATGTGCCAACCAGCACACAAACGAATGCTTCTAAATGAATACTGTATATGCAGTGGAATTACAGAGCAAGGCATATATATATATATATATATATATATATATATATATATATATATATATATATATATATATATATATATATTCGTATAGGGAAGAAGACGCACGTACGAAGTGATTTTATTGACGTTTCGGCCGTGGGTCCGGCCTTCATCAGACAACCATCCTTCATCCGGCTTTCAAAAAACAACCAGCCGTGAGCACGGCTGCTCACGGCTCGTTGTTTTTTCATCCACTTTTCTTTCTTCTTGTTTACATTCCATTGGTTCTAATAACTTCCCCTGTACATTCCTTGGCATTACTGTCTGTTACATCTCATTAATATTGTGTTAAAACACGGAAAAACGAGCCCTTAGGTATTTTGCCTTTATATATATATATATATATATATATATATATATATATATATATATATATATATATATATATATATATATATATATATATATATATATATATATATATATATATATATATATATATATATATATATATATATATATATATAGAACCTGCGACTTTCGGGTCTGCAACCCAGCGCCGTAACTGTACTGCGCCAGCCGTCCGCTTGAAATTCGATCGTAGCTCTTCGGGTGCACACAAACCTTATCGAACCTGTTGCAAGTGCTCTCGCACGTCATTAACCACATTACAAACGCGATCACGCATATGTCTCACGCGTCTATTTATCACAATGTCATCCGCTTAGATGGTTCCGATGACTGTCAGTATATAGCGTAATCGGACCCATACAGCCCCTTATCAGTACATACGTCAACATAATCAAATCTTCTACTATGCATATCGATTTGTTAACCATCAGGTGGACTCATGACTACCTATGACTCTACCCCCCCTCCCTCCTCTTTATGCAAGTGCACTTGATTTGTAGATGCATTCAAACCATATAGAACTTCTTTCAAGCGAATAGATGAGCGGATTCCACAATGGATTCCACATCTATAGTCAATACCAGTACAAGACACTTTTAAACATGCGGGCCCGGGGCAACGTTGATTTCTCTGAAAGAGATATATCTGCTTAGCTGACGAGGACGCTCTTTTTTTTTCTTTTTGCGCGCGTTTACTAACTTGTCTGAGGAGTAGGTGGGTAAAAGACCCAATTCCCCAAATAACCATGCGAAGGGGGTGGCGGTAGTGGAAGCAGGACGACGATGGTTGCTCGGGCCACTCTGCGTGTACCAATTAACACTTCTGTTCTTTGGTGACCCCTTCTGGCTCAGCCCACTGTACGAAGCTGTAGTAATGGTTGCGAGCTGCGCATAGGAGCTGCTTCCCATCGCTCCTGCATGGTGTTTTGACCACCATTGCCACGGGGGGTTTCTTTTTCAGCTATATCTTCAGACTATACAATCGCGTCGATTACTCAATTCTTCCCCTTCGTCATCATCTTTAACCATGTCTTGTACATTTAGTCATTTCTCGACGCCTCTACATAGGAATGGGACCAAGGTATCGAACGCTTGACTTTTCAGCTCGGCCTAAGAAGGCGCGGCCTCATCCAAAACGCGGTGTACATGCACTGCACACTTTCCTTTTTGTTGTCTCTCGAACGAGCATCCGATGAGCGCGCCTCCTCGCGTCGGCCCGCCACCTGACGCCAATTTACATCTTCCTTCAACCGTGTCTGCATACGCAGCGCCCTCTCGCGGCGATCCTCTTAATACGGGCGAACCGCCGCCCGCAATAATACCTAACTCGTTTAATCTCGGTAAGGAATCGCGATTGTCATTAGGCCGCTTTTGCATATAGGCGGTGGTGTCGACGTCTGCACGCGGCCTCGCCAGCGCGCCGTCTGTCTTGTTGCTCGGCAGTTCTGTAACCTCCTCCTCCCCCACCTTCTCTTGTCCCACGGCTTGCGCTCTTCCGGCGAGGCCGCAGCGGCGGACCGGAAATGGCACCCAGTGTAGCGAGACGCGGTCAGCCACACCGCCCGGGGCAGATTCGCCACTGCCGAGGTGGCACATGCATGGCTCGCTGGAGCACGCCAGGCGCCCCGGAAACTCTCAAGTTCAAGTGCTCACCTGTAGGGGGCCAAAAAAAAAAAAAAAAAATCAACCGCGGCGCGTTTCTGCGTCAAACACCCAGAGTGGATCTACTGACCTCTCTCGCCACTCGCGCTATTGCACTTTCTTGTAGAGGCGCCTTCGTCTGAGCCAAGTTTTATTTTAAAATGATCAAATACTACGTGTTTGCGTACCAGTATAGTTGCTACACGGCGTGTTCTGTGAGCACGCCGTGTAGTCGGTCTGGTGAGACCCCACGGCGCGGCCTTGTCGTAGCCTCGGGAAGTCAACGGGCGCCATTTTGTTGTCCGATCTCCCCTTCTTCCACATTTGGTGCTCGAGTGACCTTAGATCATCATTGGAATGTTTGCAACTGCAACATGTCGCAAAATATACTCTCGCGAGCAACATCAACTGGAACACCGAATCAACGATTATACTTGTAATGTATAACAGTGAATGATGTGACATGGATGGCGTAAACCTGGAGACGTGCAAAGGGAGTCCGGTTTCAATCGAGGACAACGCAGCAAGCAGTGGAAGGGAAAACTATAGGTGTAACCTTAATGGACAAGAATAAAGATTGGGTCGGGGAACAAACGGGTGTTGAGAATATTTTAGTCAAAATCAAGAAGAAGAAATGGACATGGGCCGGACACGTGGTACGTACGCAGGATAACAACTGGTTCTTAAGAGTAACGGACTGGATTCGAAGAGAAGGGAGACGCGCGAGGAGAGGAACGCTGAAAGTTGGGCGGGGAGTTTAAAAAAAATGGGGATGTAACGTGGCCTCAGTAAGCACAGGACCGGCTTGATTGGCGAAACATGGGAGAAGCCTTTGTTGTGCAATGCAAGCATTGTCTGCATAATGATGATGATGGTGGTGGTGATGATGACGACGATGATATCAATGTGTATACTCCACTCTTTGTTCCTAAGCGAAAACAAGTATGTCTACAGCACTGCTTATACCTAGGCGATACTGTAATTGAGTACGTGGACACGTTTAAATCATTTGGAATAACGTTCAGCAGCACAATTTCATGGCATGCACATGTCAATGATCATTCTTCTACACTCTCTAGAATTATAGGAATCACTTCGCATAACAGATATACCACCAAGAAGGAAAGGGCGAAGTCTGCCACAATGACTTAATAAGTGGGGGGGGGAGGCTGCTGCGATGAACTTTTGCCCTCCCCCACCTGCCCCCCCCCCTTAAGAGGAACCCTGCGCACGCTTATGAGTACAACTTTCCACTTGCAGAACTGGGCAGGTGAAAATGTTGGGCGAGAAAGACTTCGAGGAAGTGACACAATGGCACGCGTGCTGGTGCGTCACAAATAAAATTGGTAAAGTGACACTGCCTTCAGGGTGTGAGGTAGGCTTGGGACCTAAATCTATCCCCTAAACCTGTGCAATTTCTTCCACCCAGCAATCTATGTCTGCGAATTGGCCGAGACTGCGTCAGTGTAGTCGCCATGAAAACGGTGAAAGTAGCACTTGAGGTAGCCAATAGCTGGACTTTACTTTTCAGTACCTAAGTTCACCTCAAGTACAAGGTTTCTTTGTGAAACGCGTGAAGTACCGATCGAATACTTAAGTAATCAGTGAAGGATAAGTCTCCTTTGTGAATACGGGTCTGTATGTCACTAAGGCTCTGCAAACATCGGCTTTGCTGTCGTGCCAGCCTCACTGTTCGATTGGCTTCACCCTTTGCAGTCGTGCTTGCGGTCGTGCCGCCTTAAAAGGGCACTGACACCAATTTTTGAGGATGACTTTTAATCCGCCATTCAAATCTCTACTATACAAACACAGCACTGATGAAGTGTTAAGCTCATAAAACGCCCGTAAGAAATTGTATTGCGACATGAAAGTCAGTTTTCGCATGGGGCGTCTACTGACATCAAAAAGCATGACGTCAGACTGCAGTATCGAGAAGTACTTTCTTTTCGGCGGGCTAGTCTGTTCACGTTTCTGCACCCCGTCTCTCGTTTTTTTTATTTCGTTGCACAGAATTAGCCGCATTTTTGTGGCCTGTGCAGAAAAAATTCAGTATTGATTCTGATGACCTCGCACATCATCCATTTGTGATGACGTCATGGGATAAAACATACAATATGACCTGTTGTGCGTCGCCAGTGGTAGGTAGAGGTCAATAAAACGTCGTGATATATATTTTTTCGAGCATGTGACGAAAAACTCGTACCCTGTATGGTAGTCAGGATAGGAACTGAAACTAGCCATTTAAAACATGCTGGACCTAATTTATCATTGATTGATTGATTGATTGATATGTGGGGTTTAACGTCCCAAAACCACCATATGATTATGAGAGACGCCGTAGTGGAGGGCTCCGGAAATTTAGACCACCTGGGGTTCTTTAACGTGCACCCAAATCTGAGCACACGGGCCTACAAGATTTCCGCCTCCATCGGAAATGCAGCCGCCGCCGCCGGGATTCGAACCCGCGCCCTGCGGGTCAGCAGACCTAATTTATCAAGAGTGCACTCACGCTCACCAGTATGCATTTTCTCCGGACCCTTCAAGGCATTTGATGCAATGAAACAACTGAAAAATCTCGTGTCCGTACGCCTTCAGAGGGCCCCTAACTATACTGGAGCGAGGGCGACCCCTGGAGACGCTGCAGTCGCTGTGACGTCATCACGTGACTCGTCTGTGTCGTCGTCAGGGCAGCGTGCTTGTTTTCAAGCCCGGATCAGTTCATTTTCTAACTTGCATGTTTGATTATACGCTCGTTGCCGCAGTACCGGATGCAATATAGAGTGATCCTTGATGTGGATGAGCCTAGGTGGTCAAAATTTCCGGAGCCCTCCACTACGGCGTCTCTCATAATCAAATGGTGGTTTTGGGACGTTAAACCCCACAAATCAATCAATCAATCATGTGGACGAGCCTTTCCGAAACGTCGCGACACCGATACTGTTGACTGATAAAACTGAAATTGGCGAAACAACTCAGCATTCATCATCAGGGCTGCAACTCACCTCACTTTTTTTTTAGTGCCCGAGCATTCGGAATGCTATATTACCGCGTGCTTACAGGAGATTTTCAGAGGCCTTAATGGGAACAGTTAGGGATAAGAGTTAATGGAGAGTACCTTAGTAGCCTGTGCGCTTCGCCGATGACGTTGCATTGCGGAGTAACTCGGGGGACAAATTGCAACTCATGATTACGGAGTTAGACAAGGAGAGCAGAAAGGTGGGTCTTAAAATTAATCTGCAGAAAACGAAAGTAATGTACAACAACCTCGGAAGAGAGCAGCGCTTAGAGATAGGTGATAGTGCACTTGAATTTGTAAAAGACTATGTCTACTTAGGACAGGTAATAACCGCAGAGCCTAACCACGAGACTTGAAGTAACTAGAAGAATAAGAATGAGATGGAGCAGATTTGGCAAGCACTCTCAAATCACGACAGGTAGATTGCCACTATCCCTCAAGAGGAAGGTATATAACAGCTGCATCTTGCCGTTACTTAGCTACAGAGCGGAAACCTGGAGACTTACAAGGAGGGTTCAGCTTAAATTGAGGACGACGCAGCGAGCGATCGAAAGGAAAATAGTATATAGGTGTAACCTTAAGAGACAAGAAGAGAGCAGAGTGGATTAGGGAACAAACTGAGGTTAAGGATATCATAGTTGAAATCAAGAAAGGAGAATGGACATGGGCCGGGCATGTAGCACGTAGACGGGATAACCGCTGGTCATTAAGGGTAACTAACTGGATTCCCAGAGAAGGCAAGCGGGTTAGGGGGAGACTGAAGGTTAGGTGGGCAGATGAGATAAAGAAGTTTGCGGGTATAAATTGGCAGCAGCAAGCACAGGGCCATGTTGACTGGCGGAACATGGGAGAAGCCTTTGTCCTGCAGTGGACGTAGTCAGGCTGATGATGATGACGATGATGATTAATGATGATGATGATTATAATGATGGCGATTATGATGATGATGATGATTATGATGATGAGAGGCCATCAAACTACGTTGAAAAAGGCCGGGATAGTGCAGCCATCGCCGCTAAACCCAGAGAGGAACTTTCAGACAGCTCTAAAAATGGACAACTATGTCCATCTAGCGGAAAACATATCATGCATTTCCAGAGGCGTTCATCAAACAAACAGCAAAATCTAAATAATGTGCTGCCATCTGTGATGCATTGTGAGACTCTTTATATACGCCCCTTCAAGGAAATGCCATTTCAACAAACCAACACTTGCATAGATTTAGCTCTTCATTCTCACGACACCATTAACGAAGTGAAGTACTGCAGTTGCCATTTCACCGACCATACGGTGATGCTTGTTGCGGTTGACCGAAAGAGGTCTCCAGAAGAACAAGTCGAACAATTGCCAGATAACTAACGCAAGACGGACGACAGAATGTGACCATTTACGAATACAAGTGTCACGCCTATATGCGCGCAGTTCATAATACAGTACCATGGGACTACACCACTGTAGAATATTTTCATGGAATTATAAAAAGGCTGTTAAATAGATTGAAAACCTGTACCATAGATACGTCGCGCTTGCACGCGTGCGTTTGTGTGTAACAAAACATATCATTAAGTATGCACTTAGCGGTTGAAGGGCGCACTATATGGGCCGGATTTCGCTATGGCGTTCAACTCTTAAAGGCGAAGCTTAAGGGTCCCCCAATTTTTTTGCGTTGCATATTGGGTCGTCTCTTCTGTTAGCAGCCGTGACGTGCTGATGAGCTGCTTGTAAACAAATTGATTGATGCCAGAGACCAGCAGAGTCACTGAAAACAAGATACGGTAATTATAATTAATAGTCGAGCGCAGAATCGCTCCATATAGCTACATATGTATTATGTGTAATTGATATTTCCCGCTTCTGTCCATTACTTTTCTCATTGGACCCTACACTACCCTCAGGCTATGGGTCCAATCAGTGTTTGTTAACTTCATGTGACAAATGATAATAAACGTTCAATCAATCAATCAATCAATCAATCAATCAATCAATCAATCAATCAATCAATCAATGCGAGCAGGTTTTATTGCAACGCTCGCGCATCACACACATCAGCCAATACACCCCGCGCAGAGAAGCGGGTGTGTAGTCAAAGTGAGGATTCGAGAGACAAAGTATATATGGGTGAAGTTCCACTTATTGATATAGTCGTAAACAGCAATAGTTCTGGTGAAAATAGCAGGCCGCACAAACCACGGTTGTCTTGAAGAGTAAAGTTGTGGCTGCAAAATCGCTCTGATACCCTTATGAAAAGTCAAGCGAACTTAAGCAATGCCAAAGCATCGTTCCTTTTGGGCCACTTTATAACCCTATGAAAACTATATAGGCGAGGTGTTGCCGTGAATCCTGTGCGGCAGTCCACACTGATCAAAACGTATACCTGTCGGCCGCGCAAAATCCAAGAGACAGGTGCGCGCGCCATCACGCCTGGAGTAAACATAAATGCTCGTGCAATGTGAGAATGGTTCGATTTACAGGTTGCTAGAAGATTTTCATAACAACTCACCGTCTTACCAGAGCGCCTCTTCTGTTGTAGGCCCGTGTGCTCAGATTTGGGTGCACGTTAAAGAACCCCAGGTGGTCGAAATTCCCGGAGCCCTCCACTACGGCGTCTCTCATAATCACATGGTGGTTTTGGGACGTTAAACCCCACATATCAATCAATCAATCAGAGCGCCTCTTCACATTGTGCGTCCATGGCGCCATGCGGCCGCGCTCCGTTGAAAGCACACGGTGCGGCGATGAACGTATACGTTGGCTCGCCAAAAATCTATGTTGGCCAACACTCTATATAGAATGTTTCGCAGCTATAATACAAACACAACCGACGCTTGCGAAGCGAGAACAGCCACGGCAGGACATCCTGAATCACAGGAGTTGTCGGACAAGTTTGCTCATCCGGGTATCACGTGATGTCGTTTTAATACGTCACGGAAGTATTCTGGCAGATGGCGCCACGCTATATGTCCTCGCTCCCAATACCGTAGTGTTGAAAGGAAGTATAGTTCCTTTTTTAGCCTTCACAACTCTTCCCACAGGTACTCCCCTCTCCCCCTTCACCACTTACTTTTTTCACAAAAATCCGCGGGAATTGTGAGCGTTAAGCGTTCAGCCTGTCATGATTTCACACTTTTCGGCTACATAGACGCTGTTATCTCCGCTCGCATAGTCAAAAACGTGGGGAACAGAGTGAAATCAGTTGTTCGCGCACGGGCACGACAGTACCCGAGATAAGGCACGCCGGTCATGCGACTATATGGAACAGCAGTATACAGGATGCAATTAGTAGTGACGCCCCCTGGGTATACCCCGTGCTGCACAATAATTATCATAATTTATGCCGTAATGAGTACTCTGCAAGTGTGCTTGCAGCAATCACTCAAAGAGTGTTTAAAATAAGGCCGCTTTTCGAGCCTTCGCTGCGAATGTGCTGCGCATTTTGCGCAGGCCTGGTGGTTGCTTTCCTCATTAGGTCACGTGAACAAACCGCTGTTGTCACGAATTGTGCCGAAAAGACAAGAAACGTGCGCGCTCGTTATTTGTAGATTCAGAGATTGTTCAGGGGCCATTCGACTTTCTTTTCGGTACTATACTTTCAAGCCAGCTTCACCCATGTTGAAGCCGGCATTGCATGCATGTTTCGTTTCGTCCCTCACGTCTGTTTGGGCTGCTCTGTTTGATCGGTTTCGGTAGCTCTCTTGTATGTCGGGCCGGCTGCACCATTGCGCTGGACTCTTTGTTTGGTGGCTGCACCTTTGAATTGTGCTCTCGGGTTGACACTATACTCGATCGTGTTTTTGTGTCATGCTTTGGTGAGGGTGCGCGATTAGTGAATGTTTCACAACCGAATCGAATCGCGATGATCTTCGCTATTCGTGCTGTCTCCCTTAGATTGCGTGCCTCGGATGTACTCTTTATGCACGGTCAGTTCCACACTTTGTCCCCTGTTCGCCTCCAGTCTCCGCCCCGAACGATAACGAGGCCACGTTCACGGTCACATGATCAAGCAGAGTGGCCAAGCCGTGTGCGGTCAGTGCGCGTATGCTACACGCGTCCGGCTGTGTATACAGCCATTGCCGAGGACCGACGTGTCCGGTGGCCGCGGAGGGGGGCTAACGACCGCTGCTACGCGAGGTCCCTGACTCCTCCTCGGCGACCGCTCTGGACGCTTCTGGAAGCGGCCAGCACACAACCCCCGACTCCTCCCCCCGTTCTTCCATCCGGCAGCAGCACCCACCGGCACCAGCGATGCAACGCCGCACATATACGATGCAGAGACAATGGCAGATGTGGTGCGGCGGACTACTGTTGCATTCGGCGGACAAAAGAGAGTCATCCGAGCAGCTTTCGCCACGGGTATCTGCACCTCTCTGCACTGCCCCCCCCCCTCTCATCGTTCTCCGCGGTCCCACCAGTTGGCGCTGCATGCCTCCCCGATTCGGTCTTCCGAAGCGGCTCGGCCTCGCACGACGCAGTCAGTCCTTCTTCCCAGGTATGTACGTAGTGCGTCCCACAAATCTTTCCGTGGATGCCACATTGCGAGGGGTTCCGAAGAAGGCTTCGCATCGTTGGATTCTATGGCGCCGCGCCTCCACGAGATGAAAGGGGGTGGGGAGGGCTGCATGGATGCGGAGGATGGAAAAAAAAGAGGGTGCGCTCGCGAGGTTCATGGACGCAATGCGTAGGATTGGATACTGGCTTCGACGTCTTTCTTTTCCGGCTTTTTTTTTCCTGGCCAGCGGATCGGTGTGTCGCCGATGGTATGGTACACCAAACTCGATACACAGTTACGTTCCACGACCATCTTTCCGTCTTCAGTATCTTAAAGGTTCATATACACTTTCGGGCCTTTCTTGAGAAGCGACGTGGCAGTAGCGTTGACAGTAGCCTGTATCAACCGTAAACTCTGCGTCAATTGTTACAACGCGATGCGTAGAATGAAGGGTAAATGCAGCTTTTCTTACGATTCGTACCTTCGCTTTTGGCTATCCGGGGCGACTGGCGTGCAGTAAACGCCAAAAGGAAGGGGGGTGCTGAGAAGCAGAAGCCCTCCTTATTTTACCGGAGGGCCCTTCACCTTGCGTTCCGCTCGGTCAGGCCTAGCGATGCGGAACGGACCGTGGCCACGCGGTGTTTTCGTCTGTTCTTGATTTATTTTTTTTTGCCGTGCTTTCCTTATTTTGACGTCAACTGTTCGTTCACCAACAGCCTCGTCGTTTGCAGAGCACCACCCTACACTTCTCAGTCTCCCCTTTTTTTTCTTCAACTCAAAGAGGGGGCGGGTATTCTTTCATTGTGCGTGTTCTTTCGAAAGGCGTGCCATTCCTTATAGCTAGGCACATGGTCTTTTATTTTGTTTTGTTTTGAGTATATCTTCGCGCGTGTATCTCGAGTAGCCTAACCCGCGTCGCGGAAAGAAAACCCATCCGTTCAGGGTTCCCGCTCACGTCTTCCATTTGCTAGCGCTCGCAACACTGCGCAGCGCACTTCGTTACAAACTGCAGCGAATGGCGCGTGTGTCATGCGTGGAAACCGAGAAGGACATCCGCGGAAATTGACCTGGCTGTCTTCGTCCACTGACACGCTATGCCGGCGCCAGCCCGCACAAAGGGCGGCTTCCAATAGTCCGAGCTTCTCGTGTCACCTATTCTCTACAGCGCATGCCACCCCTCTCTTCCTCTCCCCACCGCTACTCAAGCTTCCTGCCTTCTCTGAAAAGCGTGCGCCTTCCAGTTCTGCCGCCGCGCACCGCCGCACCGTGGCGCGCTGAACCGCATGGCTGCTCGTCCCGGCATGCTTCGGGATGTAGGCCTAGCTGCCTGTAAGGATACACCCCTGGAAACGGCTGCGTGGCTACATTGTGCAAAGACGCGTGCCTGCCCCCTTCTACCTGTTGCACAGGCGACTGGCTCTGCTCGCAGACGGAGGAAAGGAACCGCGTCGTCTGCTTCGGGCGTCCCCCGTTCGTCGTCTGCTACGCCAGAAGATGCGCACCCCCCTTCCTCGCCGTTCCGCGTGGAAACACTAACGACGGTAATAGCGGCGACAGACGCGTAATAACAGTGATGCAGAGAGTTCCGCACAGGCGCACGCGAGGCAGGGCCTGTTTCCTTTGCCTCCTTCCATCTTTTTCGGCCACTTTATTTGGCAGGCAACGCTGGCTTTTTTGCATGCTAACTCTCGATTCACCACTTCTGTTTCCTCCTTCGCGTAGTCCGTCTGTTCGTAGCAGAAGTTAGTCCGTTCGCGCTGCTTCCTATTTTTCGAGTTGTTTGCCGCCCCCCGAGTACATTATATCTTTGCTTGATTCGGTCTCCTACGTCTGAATAAGGGGGGCAATCAAAGTGCCTCAGGGCACGTATCGTGTTTGTTTGTACATAAAGTATATGCTTGGGAAACAACCCGTTTATCCACGGTTCGTGACGAACCGAGCGGTCGAAGTAGATGCACTTCCGGTCATGTGGAAACGGTAGGCGGCGCATGCCGGTGTCACTTCCTGCTTCGCCTTATGTGTACTGCTTGCACAAGTGCAAAATTCTCTGGCGCATGCCATCTTTTTTTTTTTACCCGAAAACTCTTCGCATTAAGGGTACCCTTTAAGTAGTACTTGTTCTCAAGCCTTGCTTTGTGTGTGTGTGTGTGCGCGTGTGGCTACTGGTGTTTTGCGAGGTAAACTGTATACTGCCATTCAGCACATTGTTAATATTTATATTGAAAGAATTCGCTGTTTTCCGTTAAATTGACCGTGTGATAAATCCACGTCAGTTGATGCATGCCGGGTGGGACAACTCATTTGAACATGCACCCATTGACCGGCTTCACGAATGACAGTAAATCCAGCATGAGTTACATTTGTTTTATGTGAGAGCTGAGGGCATGTGAAGGGCCAACTCGAGTCTACAGTGAATACAAACTCGAAACGCGTTGGTCATGGGGTACACCTTGTGTGTTCGGTACACAGATGCCTGCATTGTTGGTCACAACTCCTCTACTTGTTACAAAGACCATCTGTACATTGACGCATGCAAGTTGGTGACAGCGACACCACGATCCACTCTGCCAGTGGATAAACGCAAAGAGACGTTACTAAAGAACAAGCTTTGCACTGAGCTGGAGGTGGCTTCGGTGACGTCATTGATTGCCGCCCTTCTTTTCGCGTGAGCAGGGGCTGAAATCTATACGTAGTGATGGGGTTCATACAACGTGCCGTCTGTGAAAATAGTGCTTTTGTGCCGGTCCGTACGTCTGCTTATACCGGTTAAAAGCAAGAACAACCCACGCTGTTGCACTTGCTGTCCTATCGTTTATTAGATGGTGGTCACGTGTTTATCGAGTTGCACTTCCTACTTATCAGAACGGTGTTCATGTTTACCACTGTAACTCATACGTCATTCATCGATGAAGCATCCTGTTGGGCGCTGGTGGCTGTCATGCACTGTTCGCCTCGTTTCAACCTGTATAGATAGATTATTAACGCTACCTTGTCGTATACGATGTTTTGTTTCGTGATTCGCATGCAGCTTCCACTGTGTAACTGGATAAACGCAAATAGACGTAATTAAAGAATGTTTCCTCGGTGCTGGCTGTGCAGCAATATGGCGACTTCGATGACGTGGCTGCGTATACCGCTTGTTATGAACTAGAGTTGGTTAATCACAGAAGCCCCGCGTGTGCTCTTAAAGGCGTGTCGGATGAAGTGCTGGATATAGCCAGAAGACTACCATTTAACGTGCCAGTCATCGACATCATCGCCATCAGCCTGACAACGCCCACTGCAAGACAAAGGCCTCTCCCATGATCAGCCAATCAACCCGGTCTTGTGCTTTCCGTTGCCACGTTATAACTGCGAACTTTTTAACCTCATTGGCCCACTTAACTTTCTGTCTCCCCTTCGTGCGTTTGCCTTCTCTGGGAATCCACTCATAGTACATCCAGTGAACTATACGAAAGAAAGCTTAGATGCAGCTTCTTGTGGAGGCGTTGCCTCAGAACCGGCAATCATGAAATTGGTATGCATCATGTTTCATACGCAGAGTGAACTTTCTTTTTTTTTTATGATTTCACTGTTTCACTATATAACCTAAAAAAGGTGATGAAGGTAGAGTTTCTTGGCTGTATCTAGCGATTCACGTCGAACGTGTCCGGGATCAGCCTATGTCAGCCTCTCTCTCTGCGACCACCAATCCATTGAATCAAGTACCCCTAGTGCCGTTTCACAATGAAACTGTGTTTACAGCTAATTCAGCGTTAATGTTGGCTCAGGTGGCTGTTCATGCTCTCTCTCTCTCTCTTTGGAATATTCGTTTCGTGCCTCTACGCTTTCTTTTGTTCGAGCGTTCGCGATTATCCTTCCGGTCCCGTCTCCCCCTTTTCCCCGAATTGTTCGCGTAGAGCAGGTGAGTATATACGTTGGTATACCTGTAGATGCCTGATGCTACAAAGGAGTGGCTGCCGCATGACGCACGCATTTATACGGGGTAGCAAAAAAAAAAAAAAACGGAACTGTGCCTTTTGTTGTCTACAAGCGCGCCAAATTGTCGGGAGCGCCTCACAGAGGGCGTTGATCGCGTTACGCCATGTGGCGTCGCCTGGTGTCGCCAACCCGAAACCTCCTTCCGGTTGGGGCGACGCCACTCACTCGATCGTTCGGTGACCGCTAGTCTTTATGCACCTTACTTTGTTTAGGGGTGGTAGGGGGGAGTGGCGTTGCCTGGCCGAGTTGCGTCACAGGAGAGTGATTCCTCCCCCCCCCCCTCCAGAAGCGGCCGAAGTCGCAAAAGGGTGAAGACATGACATGGAGGGGCGGCAGTGTTGGGCGGTGGAGACGAAAAACTCCACTGATGCATATGCGTGGTCAAGAAGAATGCTTTTCCGGGGCACCTTGCGGTGTATTCTTGTTTCCACGGGTGCGTACACGGTGAAACGTCTTTGGGACGTCTATAGAAAGACGTCTATAAGACGTTCCGTCTTTCTCCGCCGGAAGCGGAAAAAAAAAGAAATCGCTCGTGTGTGAATACGCATGTCTGCACGCGTGTTTTGACGATGCGCGCAAGAGCGTTTTCGCTCTCTCTCTCTTCTCATGTAATGTGCATATGTAGCCGTATATATACGCAAGGGAGCAAAAAAAGGTTCGGCTAGTTCCCACTCGCCGGACATTCGCGCCCGAATCTCTCTTCCGTCCAGTCTCCGTCTCGGCTCCAGTTCTCAGTTGGACTTACCGCGTTCCTCATCACTCCGCAGGTGGATCCGAGATTCTGGGCGTACGACAACGCCACCTGGTGCATAGATGCCGAACCCGTCTAACACACCTTGGCGTTCCGTATAGGTGAGTCGAGTTTTTGTTTCTCCGTGAGGTCGTGTTCTTTCACACTTTAAAGGAGTACTGACACGATTTTTAAAGATTTTTTTTTTGTTTGTTGCTCGAAGTAGAAATACTCGCCTCGAGAATCCTAAAAAAAGTACCGTAACGCTTGGGAATGCGTTGATGGCAGGTTTAATACTACTGCTTTAAAAATATGCGATTTCGGTATTGAGGAGGCGGCTTCGCAGTGACGTGTCAACACATGTCTGACGTCACGGTAAGATTGCAACTCGGGACGTACTAGCAGCAGCTGCCTGTTTACTGTCAGTCGCACGTTGTTCGCGCAAGCTACGAGTGAATGGTCGTCCATAGAGTGTGACAGCATTTTCTGCTAATGAAGCCGCACGTAGGACTCGAAATTTGCAGTTGCAGTTAACTGTATTGACGTGTCAGGATAATGTCGATCGCGGTGGGGCTGGCTTGCACACGCTTGATGACGGAAACTTTAAAATCAAGGTAAAACTTCTTATGTGTTGTCTGGCTTTAATTTGTGAGGAGCGCGGGGGCAGATACAGCCACTGAATTTAGAGAAGGGGGGGGGGGGAGGCGGTCGCCTGAAGTAACACCTGAGAGGTGGTCGTGTTAATGACTTTCATTTTACGAAGAGAAAAACCCCTTCGTAGCATAAATACAGTTAACGTATGCTTACAGTGGTTTCACTCATTTGTAATAATTGGTAACAGGAAGTAGACTACGAGCACTAAGGAGGGGTCTGTTGACATAAACTTTCGGGGGGGGGGGGGGGCGATCGCCCCTACCACCCCCTTCTCTGGATCCGCCACTGGGCGAGCGTTAATAGTGCGCACCGTGAAAACGGAAAAATATCCCTTTGGTGCTGTCTCAAAATTGTGTAAAGGAACAGTAAAGAGAAAAAAAGATTTATTTTTTGTGTTAGTAAATTTTGTGGTACCGAAAACCACGATTGCTGCGACAAGACGCGTGGTGCTGGCGAGAAAGCGCGCGGAAAGACAACGTGAAGGGCGACGCCAAGTTTTACGCATAAGTCGTCGTGAAGGCACAGATTTTCACATTGTCTTCTGGGCACCTAAACTGTTGCTTCTCGTAAAAATGAGCCATATTATTTTCCTATAGGGAGCCAGAGACCTAACCTGCCAAGTTTCAGAAAACTTATTCGAGACAAAGTGACCAAAATACGAAAACAGAAACACTTCAACATCAGTGGCGTCGACATCGAATACTTTTTGGCGGAAGACGTAATATATACCTCGACTAAAATGAAAAAGATCGATCTCTTTGAGGTGTTCAAATTTATAAAGAACCCTTCAAGAGTTTTTGCGTTTTTCTACGTCCGTGTGTCTCCCTACATATGTGCATGTAGGAATATTTTACTGCGGAGTGGGGCCTGTTGATAATAATGGCCTCCTTGGCGGTGATCACAGTAATCTGCTGCGTATATGTACACTTGCAAGTGATCACACGTGTCTACACCAATAAAATGATAAGCTTCTTAGACTTGCCCCTGCTGAGTCAACGGGGTTGAAATTCCGACAGGCGCTCATCTTTTCTTCGCAGTCTTCGTGACCTGCGAACTTGTATAGTGTAATTCTTATAGCCATGCACGGCACCGCCAAAGCCCTATAGACGTCGCCCTGTGCAGTCTATACATAGAACGCGTACGTATACCGCTTCCCTGCAGGTGAATTTTCCAGGGTGTGGTTCCGGGGCCGCGCCTATAAAGCTCTCTGGCTATAGTCAAAACGCAAGCAAGACATAGCGGTTTATGGTGGTTATGCATACGTTATGAGCGCTATACGTAAAAATCGATGCGCGGCCCTTTATAGGGTCTTTCTTCATTATCGGTGGCCACGTTTACGAGCGAGGTAATGTTGAAAAACCGGGGAGGGGCGAGTGATGTAGGGAATTGTTTCGGTACCACCAACGAGAAACATGGAAAGGAGTGAAGCATGCAGTGTTTTGAGAAACTTCTTTGATGAGGCACCTGTGGTGCCAAGTCCGAAACAAGGTATGTAAAGAAGGGTGTTTCCGCTCGACTAACGTTATCGGAAAACTGCGTTGAAATGCACGTTATCCTATAGGGTGTTGCTTCTTTTTCCCCATATGACCGATTTCAAACACCTTCCAGTAACACCTTTCCAGTGACACCCTTGCAGTTACACCCTTGCATGTAGGGAAAGGCGTTACTGCTCCACTAACGTCATTGAAAAACTGCGTTCGAATGCAGGTTATTCCATAGGGTGTTGCTTCTTTTCCCCTATAATCCCGATTTCTTAACACCCTTCCAGTGACACCTTTCCAGTGACACCCTTGCAGTTACACCCTTCAGTGACACCTTTGCATGTAGGAAAAGGGGTTACCACTTCACGAACGTCGTCGGTTATCTGATGGACAAACTGTTGTCCTCTTCATTTATAGTGTATCGGTAGCGACATTTACCTATACTGTGGCGCATACTTGTTTTTATGATGACCCGGGACACACAGCGACGACAATAGACGTCGTCGAGCCTATAGCCCTTTGGGTAGTTCTCACCTGAAATCTAAGTGTCACAACCGCAAGGAACACCATAACCAATTGTACTTCAGTGAATTACGCTTGCGGAGATGGGAAAACGCCCACTCCATACACGATCTGAGTACTTCGGTTAAGCCTATAGTAAAGTGCAGGCTGCAGAGAGGAACATTCTCCCCTGTCCCGCAATGCGTTTCTACACGGTTGATGCACTCATGTTGTTGATTTCTCCCCGTTAAACGCTCTCTGTTCGTCACGTTTAGTGCTTTTGATGCTACGGAACCGGACGATCTCTGCGTAGGCTTAAGTAGAGACCAATGCTGCATCTGTTGCTGAGATAGATGTAGCGGGTTCGACTCCCCTGCACGTGTGCGGTGGAATACAAACGTGCCGGTGTTACTGGTTCGGTCTTCCCGTCCACCATCAGACAACCTCCGAATAATCGGAGCAGACCTGTATTACCACCTTTTCCATTTCTACGTACTTCGTGGACTTGCTTTGAGACGGGAAACTTGATCCAGCATTAGTTCTGGGGACCATTTTTCCCAGGTTCACGTCATCTTACAAATAGTCACCAAAAGCTGGCAGCAAGATGTTCTCCTTGGTTTCTATCACGACAATTTATTAGTACAGCCTGTAGTAGTTTACGCGTGCCCATTTATGTATGCTGCTTTATATTTTCGTTTGTTTTAAATATTCAAATGGTGGAACAGACTGAGGAGAAATACAAAATTCATGAGAGAATATCACTCCTTCCTTGCTTGTTCTGAATGAATACGTTTCGCGAATCGTTCTGTTTATTTCCCCGTGATTCGTTTATCACCGCAGAACAAATACCGGACTGTCCGCTCTCTTTCTCCACTTACAAGATGTTTCTGCATTAAGAAGTTCTTTGCCAGTTACTATATTGAAACGCCTCGAACCAAAAACTTCGTGCGTCTAAATCACTTCTGTAAAGCGTGCTTTGCTGCGTCACTTGCTAGTTAAGCAGCGAAAACGTAAAATTAGGATGCTGAATTGTTCGAAACATATGTGCAGATTCATCGCCGCTATTCTTTACCTGCACGTTTTCTTTCGTTATCTGTTGACCGCGAATGAAGGTTTTGAATATCTCCGAGTTTCACTTGTTGCGGAAGTCAGGGCCAAATAACTTAGTTTCTTTCATTCGTTATCGACCTCCTGGACGAAAATAACAATGCGTCTCATTTTGTGTGAGTAATTGTATTTTTAGTGCTTGAATTTCACTCATCTCACTTCAAAGTGACATGCGCACATTAGGGATTCGTGCAGTTGCTTTACCCGAAGCATTACGCACACTCAGTTTCTACAGTACCGCGCTTTGGTCTCGCTTGCCAAATCGCGCGTACATTTTGCTTTTTAGTATACTTTGCCGCACTGCATAGCTGTTGCGTGGCAAAACTAACGTTATCAGACTCTTTAGTTTCGTAATTATGCTGTCTTTTTAATCTTGGTATGCTTTACCGCAATACATGATGCTCTGTATTCCTCAGTTCTGAATTTAGCGTGCTTTCACCACAAAGAAATGTGTAAGCTTGCCCGCATGCTTTGAGTGTACCGGAGCACTGCTGGTCTAAAAGAACACAGAAGTTACGCTAATTGTCGCCCTTGGCGCTGTTTAGCCACACTATACCTCGGTGAAGAATTGCCGAATTTGTGTTTAAAAAATGCGACTCCTCGCTTAACACTGAAAGAAAAAAAAAGAATTATCCTTTATGTAGTGAAGTACCTTTATGTAGTGAAGTAGTGAGCCGTACACATTTGTTAGCAAGAGGAGATCCCGCAAAACCTTTTTTTAAAACAGAAAATACTGTTAGGGTTGCGTGTGAAGAAAAGTTCAAGCTCCGCGGAAAATTACTAGAGATGAAACGTGAGGTAAAGGAAAAACTGCGTGTGACGTGCTGCCGGTGGCAAGGACCGCGCGTGGCCCTCCTCCTTTTTCAGAGAGAGAGAGATCGCTTTCATGCCTACGCCCTCTCCCCCTCGCCTTTATCGTTGTTTTTCTCCGCAAAAGGAGACCAACCATCACGAGTTCCGCCGAGAAGCTCGCTCTTGGCGAGTCTTCTTCTTCTTCTTTTTTTTTCTGTAGAGAGTACGGCAGTCTTCGCCGAAGAAGCCCGGCGTCTCCTTTCGGCACCGACTTACGTAGTCGGGGAAAGGGAGAGGCATTCCGGTGCCCCTAACGTGGCTACGGATGGGGTGGTGTGACGCAAGGTACGAGAGATGCTGGGATGGGAGCGGACACAACAAAGAGAGCGCATCTCACGAAACGACTGCCGCAGAGGAAAACTCGGAGCCTCGCTGTGTTTTTTTTTTCGGATGCATCGCCCTTGAAGCGCTACGCAGCAGGCACTAGAGTAGAAAAAAAAAATGGAGAGAGAGAGAGAGGAAATCGTGTTGGGAGGAGGAGGAAAGCAACGTTTCATCAACTGTCTATACAAAAAAAGTGCGAAAAAGTGAAAACGAAACAATGAAGAAAGACGAAAGGTATGTGGTAATTTATAAAACGAGGCATCCATGGTGTTTAGGCATACCAGAGCACTATATGCATCTCTCTGCTCCACACACACCCTGTCTACATCTTTTTTGGAGTGGGTTCGCCCCTTTCCCCGCCTTTTATTTATTTTTTGGTCATGCGTAGTGTGTACTTGCAGTCTCCAGGAAGAATGCGAAGTTCCAGTTAGCGGTAACATACAAGACCCCCCCCCCCCCCTTTCCTTGGCATTCTTTATAGGCTAATTCTCAATGTTGTGTGTGAGTCGTGAAATCGAACTGTAGTATACTCTTGCATTGCTTCTATTTCACTTCATCATAAGAAATATCCAACTTCGCTTGTGGGGAAGGCACAGCTTCGGGCAACGCCAGTGGCACTGCTAGTGGGCGATGCCGGCAAGACGATGTGTGAATTTAGCGCATATATTCACTCTTTCGTTGGTGCCAACCACCGTGTTCAAGCAGGTTCTTTACATAACCTGCCATGTATTCTGCAGCGGTTTTCCGAACCACCTTTTATTATTTCCCTCTGTGGTCCCTGGTAGCTTTGATAGATGCCGGGACAACCGGCATCACTATAACCAAAGTCTCCGAGAATAAGATGTTCTTATCGACATTACATGAAGAGTGCGTGTGCCGTGGGGTCATGAGTAAGGTGGATTGCGGTATGCAGCTGGATCTTCAATCAACCTTTAAATGGTTCAGGAATACTTACCTCTTTCGCTGCTCCTCAGTAAAAGTGCTTACCTTGCAGTTCCCGAAAGTTCAGTGATTTTGTTATACTAGCCGAAATCGCTGTTTTGTACGCCTTATTTTCAGCAACATTAAGACAATCAGATTCCATGCAACTGATGGGACAGTTTGAATGCTACTCATACGAGTGAATTCCGCATTGTTTTCCGGTGTGAATGATTGACGGTACGAAGCAGCTTGCTTTAGGAAAGCATGTATTCAGCAGTGGTTTTGGCACGTTAAACACCACATTTAAAGTCAATCGTCAATGTATTCAGCAAATAAGGCTATTTGAACGAAAAGAGCATTGGCGCACCAGCCATATGAAAAGAAGAAAGAATGATTAAACACAAAAACTATGCTTGGATAGAAAACAAACATAGCTAAGGCGACGAAAGATGGGGAGTGAAATTCCATGATGTCATTTTTAGAGGAGAAGCAAACCGGGTCTCTCGCGGTCACATTGATCCGTGAAAGAAGCCATCACTCGCCGCTGGAGCAGCAGCGTAGGCAACCCCCCCCTTCAAGCGACCCGGGGTAAGCGAACCCCGCAAAGTGCTCACGAGGAATCATGCCACAGCACACGCGTGCTCCGTCGAGCGGGGCGCTCAAATGGCCCAAACATGGCCGCCCACGACGCCGCGGAGGCGGCGGCCAGGGGGCGCTTCCGCGCGCATGCGCGCTCCGCTTCTTTTCCTCCTTCTCCGCGCCGTCCACGCCCCCTGGATGGTTCCAATGGCAGCGGCGGCGACTTCCACGGCCGGCGGTCGCCGGTGAAGGTTGCTCCCGGGCCTCCGTCAATGGCACTGGAAGAATTCACGGCTTCCTGATAACGTCGCCGTGACTTCTCCGGTGCTGTGGACGGCGGTGCTGGCAATGCGCAGCGCCTCCTCTACGCTCTACGTCGTCACCATGTTTCTCTACACGTCGCACATATTCGGTGCCATCGGTGTCACTGGCGTTGCACTGATTGTGTCGCTCTCAAGTCGCTCGTCGGAATTTACCACCTACAAGTTGTCACACGACGAAACCATCACCATTTATGAATTCACACAACTTTATAGGACACGTTGTGGATGGAGTATTGCCTTCAAAGACACCCTCTTCGGATGCTCTTCAGAAAGTCTGTGTATCTTTCCATGGATACTGTATGGATTCAAAGCATGGACCTCTGAAGTCTTTTCCTGGAGTTTGCCTCCAACTATTTCATTCGATGAAATGAAGCGGAATTATCAATTGGTACGCCTACAGGACAAATTGAGGATGTGGTAGTAGTTTCTCAACCACCTGCCACGGTTGTTTTTGAGATTCTACAGATCTTTCTATAGTTGTTAGATAGTGTGTATGTATGGACGACTTATGTCACTACTATGTCCTCTTTCGGTCTTTATCTCGTAGTTTTTTTTTTCATTCAGTGAAACCTATAACAAAGTATCTCTTCGTACGCTTACACACAGACGCACACACACAAAGTCAGCAGGGTACTGCTTCTACAAAGACCGCGGCGGGTGTTCTTGTGAGCATCTATAGATCTTCTGTCAATTCTGAGGATGAACCTATTTGCGGGAAGAAGTCTCTGTCGAAGCAAACCCCTCATGGTGTGTGATCTTGGAAATCTTCCAAGGTCACACTTGGAAGATTTTCAAGTGTAACCTTGGAAAACGCGTGATCTTTCTGTTTAATATTGTTCATTTTTCTGGCGCACCGTTCCACGTTGTAGCCTTGCGCATACGTGTCGGTGTACTTGAGGTCAAACATTTTTTTTAGTTTGTGTACATGTTGTGTACTCCACACACCTTTTCTCTGTGAATGAGTGTGTTTAAATTTGCGTACCTCCACCAGTCATTTAACGAATACGCGTATTGTCGTAAGTGTAAACGGGTGTTTCATTACGTTTACCCGGAACTGCTTCAGAGAATAAGCACTGAGTAAGCCGTCGCTTCGACGAACTTAAGCAAGCAGGGCCAGTTGGCGAATCCAACGCATAGCACTTGGCGCCTATAGCTAAACGTCTTATGGGGTGTCCCACTCAATGGTGCAGCTCAGGACACGTAGAGGGGCTGGAAAGAGAATAGACGATGGCGTACTTATGGAACACGACTATCAGAGGCTGTCTTGTCCATTTAGAGTCTAGAGTGTCGCGCCGAACGGATGGTGCATGGAAGTGACTCCAACGTAGGTGAACAAAACGCGCGTATATAGCCTCCTGAAGGAGCCTTTGCGCGTGTTATTTCTGGAAAATGCTCAAGAGACGCTTGTTTTGTTGGAAGATTTCCAAGTTGGGCCAAGGCCATGGTGTCCTCTCGAAAGTGCAGTTTAGTCGACCTTCGTGGGTGGCGTGAACCGATTAGAGTTTTGCTGCTTGCTGGTCGCGCATGGAGGCGCTAACCGCGGCTATAGCACATATCTTGCGTAACGCATGAGATCGATGAATACTCGCTAATACGGCATGGACACAGAGTGCCTCCGGGATTCGAAACACGTTTGGACTGTGTAGGCTATACGTTTCTGAAAGTCGATCGCAGTTATACAGATGCACCCTTTGAACGCAGATCCCACTTTGCCCGTATATAATCTGGCGCAACTTAAAATTCCACTACTAAGGGGTTTAACTATGGAAATCTTCACTCTATGCTTTCTTTATAGCCATTGAGTTTTCAATGTGGAATCCCCTTTTTCGTCTTTGAATGTGAATATAATGATGCCTTTATTATACCAGAGTTCGCTGGTTTTACATTTTGTTCCAACTAAGACATCAACCACGCACGCACACGATGAACGATGATCTTACCGTGGTTCACACAGTGGGGAAGGGGCGCATCTGTGAAAACCGAAACTATGCAGTTACATCTTCGGTGTCGTATCTGCCGTCCCCGTCTTTCGCGTTCCACTATTCCGTAACTTCCAACGGGCGTGCGGGCGAGCTTAAAGGCATCCACCGCTAGACAACGTGCTCTAAAAAGGTGTCTCACGCGACGTGACGCGACACGCAAAGTCAAGCAACCCTGCAAGTCACGAGGCCGGGTACCGAAGTTTTCGTCGTGTCACCTCGAGATGCGTAGCTTCCTCCCCATCTTCTCTCTCTCTCTCTCTTCTGCTGCTCTCGGTATTCACGCGTCGCTTCTAGTGTCATCTCGGTACACCTTTTTCCCCCGCTTTATACGCTCTCCCGTTTTATGCGATCTCATTCCTTCCGCTCCGTCTTATTGTCTCCGTGACTGCTCCGCGTACACGCTGTAACCGGACCCGTTTTTGCCGCGTACCGAGCTCATCTTTTCTCGTTTCGTTTCGCTCTGTGTTATACATGCGCAACTCCCCCCCCCCCCCTTTTTTTTTGTTATTCTCGAGTTTCGCTTTTTCGCATTTGCTCGCCGCCTCTTTTGAAAGTCCTTTTTTTTTTCATTTTCCTTTTCTGAACGGAACACCATTTGCCTCCCTCTCTCCGCTTTCAAACACACACTCACTCGCATCAGATTCTCACTCACACCCTCTAATGACCGCCGACAGCGTTACCAGGAGGGACGTGATGAAGAGTGCACGGCATATCCTTCTCCTCGAAGTACTGCCGCATGCAGGCTGCTACGACAAGCGCTACGATAAGCGGAGTGAGTCAGTATAGGAATGGGTTTGAAGGAGAGAGGGGGGGAGGGTAGAACGCGTTGCTGCCGGCGTTCGCTAGATGGCGCTAGCCTCGATGGGTATATCGCGGTGCGAGTACATTACGTTGTTCCATCCCAAGACGAAGGTGCGTTTTTCGTGGCTGGCGCCGCCGGTACGGATGTCGATGCGCCCGCGTGCAATCCTTGCTCGGTCCATTTGGTCATGCCTCCAGTTTTCAGGGTTTTTTTTGTTTTTTTGAGCTTTCGTGTTTTTATGGTTTAGTGTACCAGGGAGTGGCCACGTTGATGAAGAGAGTGGCGAAAAAGAAAGTTCGTGGCACTGTCGTTAGTATGTGGTGCTCGACGAGTTCTTTTTTATTTATTTATTTATTTATCCCTTCCTGTATGTCGTGGATGATGTCATTGTTGCCCCTCCGTTTGGGAATGCGCGACTTCTCGCAAAAGCGTCGCAAGCAGGTTGCCTAAATGTAGACCGCCTTCCCTTCCCCTAAATGAAGAAAGAAGAAAACTTACGGTATGAGGGGGGGGAGGGGGGTAGTGAACCGGCTTCAACGTGTAATGCCCTCACTGGCGCGTCACTGTAGCACGGGCCAACGAACTTCACTTTTTTTGTGGAGCACCTTGATGCCCCCGTCCTTGTACGTGCAGTTCGTTCTCTGGCTTGCACTAAACCTTTCTAAGTTGTGAAAAACCTCGCTGCTGAATTATTCGCTGACTCACCTTGATGAACTAATTAAGCTCGCAGTAATTCGGTTGTGCTAATTAGAACGCAAAATTTGTGCTCGTGCATACGCTATTAAAGGATAGTTATTATCTGAACACGCAATAACTGACGTGGCTTGTGTTGTAATGTTGAGGTCTCGTGTGTGCATGGAAACGCTGACGTATGCGCCCCTCTTTTTATACGTCACCACTTTGGTTGTATTCAGTCTACCTTTTATCGCGGTGCTGTATTGTGGCGCCATCTGGAATGCGCTCAGATAACGACTGTTGTTGCCTCAGGCGCATCGATGCACGGCTCTGAAGCACCCCATCCCTCTTTATTTATTTTTTTCTCGCTGACGTTGGGCGCTCTTCATCCAAGTTGACAAATACCATCGAAACATTTTGTGTAACGAACCATTCGCGCAGTTCGTGTATTCTACAGTAGGCTTAGGCTTTTACGTTGAAATGGTTCTACAGATGGGCACTTAATTTTTTAAACCACTTTAGATGCGTTGTTTTTTCTTAAACCATCTAATGATGTCGAATGCCTTACAGAAGTGAGAGGTAATGGTTTTAGGGCGGGAAAGGCACTTATTTCTTCAAACCATGCATTCGTAAGTGACGCTGAGACACGGGAACGCTTAGTCACACTAGCTGCACTTCCCGCCCGAGTGCGTTTGCTGAAATCCCTTCACTGCGATGAATTGCGATAGTTATACCACTTCACTGCGATGAATTGGCTTGCCTCGATATAGCAGTGGATCGATAATGAATAAGGTATCATCCGAAGTCTAGTTCGTAGCATTGATTAAACCATAGTCTTCGTTGTTAAGAATATTGTTGTGCATCAAAACACAATATACCACAAAAATCTACTCTGCTATTCACGCTTTCAAGCATTGTATACAGCCACGATAGCCAGAGGCATGCTTGCAGCACAAGCCGTGCATTGGTCGCAGCCGCCGCGTTTGTACGTACAGTTTATTTTAAGGGTTGCTTATAGCTGTAGCACATTATTACTTAAGAGAAGTTTCCTAAAATGATAAATATATACTGTGATGCTACTGAATTATCAATCGCAATTACCATAATTTCCGAAAAAAATTGCAGCATATCCACTGAGTGAATGACGATGAGTGGGGCGAAGCGTCCGTCAGCCCGTCTGTGCTTCCATCCATCCGTCCGTCCGTCCGTTCGTTCTTGCTTCCGACCGTCCGTGCGACCATCCGTGCGTCCATCCATGCTTCCGTCCGTTTGTCCGTGTGTCCGTCGATGAGTCCGTCCATCCGTCTGTCTGTCCGTTCGTGCGTCCATCCATCTGTCTGTTCATCTTCTAGTCTGTCTGTCCGTCTGTCCGTGCGTCCATCTAGTGAACACTCCAAGTACCACCATCTCTCATCTCGCATCCCGGTGGCTACTTACGACAATGACGGAGGATGGAGAGACCCACGCCTTAAGGAGCTTCGCCCCTAAAAACACTTTCTCGTTTAAGACCACTCCGCCAAAGTGGAATCTTGGGGGCGTATTAGTGCACTTGCTCAAAATGACACTAAATTTGCTAGTGTGGCTGGGGTCTTCTGTGACGCTGTTGGGCAAATGCTACTCTTTTTTTTTCTACGCTCCCCTAACTCTTTCCTCTGTGTATGGGGTAGCATGCCAGCTTTTCTGGGCTGTTCATCTCTGGCTGAAGCAGTGCACATGGGACGAGGACGAAGAGAGAGCACAGTTTCATCCTCGTCCCGCTTGCGCTGCTCACACCAAAGATGGACGACTACCAGTTCGCTCAAGTTTCCATTTTGTTTATTTTCTATACTGGTAAACCTTCCTGCCATGACCCTCCCTCTTCTTTCCTTCCTTCGTTTGGCTGAAAACATGGCACACGGTGTCAGTAGTTCACCGAAGACAGTGATTCAACTGTACTGCTCACTATGTGACGAAGTTGATGCTACGAGCAGACGGTAGAAAGCGACGCTGACATTGTTTTTATGCAAGATGATTCACTGCAGGTCGGAAAACATTCTGATTATAAGCATTCAGCAGCGTTTCGTGCCTTAAGCGAAGCGTGATATTAGATGTGGACCACTTTATGGACTAAGGTTGTCGGCGTCTCCTCTCATCACGGTGTGTCATGTAGTCACGGTCTATCATAAAATTAACTTCACATGATGCCAGCACATGTCGTGACATCATTACGACACAAGGTCCACAAGACTTGTGACGCAATCATGACGTGGCGAAGAACCTTAGGGCCTCTGTGGTGTAGTCGCTTGTCGGCCTCTGTGGTGTAGTCACTCCATCATAAAAACTGGTATGTGGCACAAAAAATGGGTAGCTTCGACTTATCGCCACCGGCACACTGGGAACGAAGAGGCTGTAGATATCCCAACAAATAGTCGACGACGTAAGTGGAGCAGAAATACTTTTTCCGTACATGTCGTATAGGGAACGGAAACCGCGAACGAATAGGGCTCAAGAACAACGCTACATGTTTCGGCCCTGCCAAGCTTTCACGTATAGTGAAGCTGTAACAGCCTTCCCTACATCACAGCCTCTGAAATGTTGAGTGTGCGCCCGCCATCTCGGAGGTCATGCCTATGTGCTTTGCTCCTCTCCTGTTGTCTCTCTTCTGTTTTAAGGGGCGTGGTGCTTCAACCATACTTTATGCACATTTGTGTGTGTATATACACGCATGTGTATATACACGTATAAAACTGAAAAAAAAATTTTTTTTCTGTAGTATAAGTGCACCCCAGTCTCCTTCCCTGACGACGCCAGTGTTCTGTCCGTTACCATTCGGTGATTAGAAACTCTGACTACATAATGCATTTATCACTCAACTTAGGTGTCGAACTCGGTCGACTCGGTAGGTGTCTAACTCGGTCAACTATATACGTTAAAAGCTAAGCGTAACTGATTTCCTTCGTCTGTACAACGCTGTCTTAGCAATGTTACGCGTGTGGAACGCACTGTGCTATCGTTTATCCAAATCGTAGGCTTTAGGAGCACGTTGCTAGTAAATTTAGCGCAAGTTAGTAAAGGAAACGCTCACACATTCACATTCGCTTCCACCGGAGAAACACACACCACACACGTTTCTTAGTGGAAGCGAGTGTGAATGTGTGTTTCTAACATTCAGTTGCGCTAAACCTACTTACAATACGACGAGTTACCGCTTATGCAGCCCAACAAAAAGTTTTAATTAGTAACAGCGTATAGGATGAAGCAGGGTAGGCAGCATCTCCTATTCCTCTCTCTTCCATACTTCCCTACCCCTGACTCCCCCCCACATCGCATCGCCCCCCCCCCTGCTCTAGAACCTTGCACACGCCAGTAGCGTAGCCACAAATTTTATTTTGGGGTGTTCAGGGAGGGCGGTTACTTCAACCATACCTTGTGTGTTCGTGCGTGTGTTTGCGTGTGTACGTGTATAAACACAAGGCCCAAATTGGAAAAAAAAAAATTTCCCGCGGGAAGTGGGGCCCCAGAATTCCCCCTGGCCATGGCAGTGGCAGATGCATATATGCTAGGTAGCATAGAAGTTTAACTTTAAAGCTGTCATTCGTATATGCATAAGCCCATTCCCCATAGCGTTCGCAGTCACAAAAATCTGCCTGGACACTTGTTGTTGTTGTTATTGTTGTTTCGGTGAGAAGTTAATGCAGACGCCAACGATCGATCCGGCCAAAGTTCGCTCACGTTGCGGGTCTCATGCGTTGGGGGGGGGGGGGGGTGCTGACGAAACAAAATGTCACAAAAAAAGAGAAACGAGGACAGGTCGACCCTCAATATCACGCCAACCCTGTCGTCTTATACTCTGCATGCGCACCCACTAATATATATACGCGCGCGCACCAGTTCGGGGAACGGACACGAATCTATACGCAGACTCGGCATTGCGTCGATTAATCGAAGGGATCGATATGACCGGCCGCGCGCTGCATGCGATCCGACGACAAATAGCGTGTACGCATATCTTTATACAGCAGTATACCGGATGAGTGAGGCTTCGGCCCAAAAGCCGGAAGTGAGTCCCGGCGGCTCGAACAAGCTAGGGTACCCACGTATGCAGATTCCCACAGAAATCGCTATAGGTATAACACTGTGGTGCAGCCGGTCGTTCGGACGCCGTCATTTATTCTGTTTGCAAAATACTGCACGCTCAAGAACGGGCTCATGAAGGGTGCGAACGTGCGAAGAAGTGCAATCAGACAACGCGAAACGCTAACAAACGTACGTACAAAGACATACATACATACATACATACATACATACATACATACATACATACATACATACATACATACATACATACATACATACATACATACATACATACATACATACATACATAGATACATACATAGATACATACATACGTACATGCATACGTACATGAATACATACTCTGGGGGTCTCGATAAGGCGAGCGACATGCCACGCTCTTGAAGTGAACGAACACAGCGGACGTGGTCGGTACAATCCAAAGAACAAGATACATTTATTTAACTAAGTTAGAACGACGATATCGTCCGCCGAATCGATACATCAATCGTTATCAACACGCTACGACATCCGTACACCATATTATCATACACTCCATGACAAGCAAATAACACGACAAACACACAATAACATGACAAACACAATAACACACCCAAGGCGGCGTCGCCAACGCTCGACTTAACACGAGGGCCCCGGCGCGCAGCCCGCGGTGCCGAGCACCGGGGACCCACGCTTGAGACAAGCGTTCGCGGCAACCGCCGCGCGCAGGAGAGACTCGCTCAACTCTCGCCCGCCACCAAGGCTTGCCTTCCGCCAGGGCTCACCGCCGGCACTACACCATGATGATAGTGGTGATCAACGCGATCACAACGCCACCTGCCGCCATACATACATACATACATACATACATACATACATACATACATACATACATAGATACATACATAGATACATACATACGTACATGCATACGTACATGAATACATACTCTGGGGGTCTCGATAAGGCGAGCGACATGCCACGCTCTTGAAGTGAACGAACACAGCGGACGTGGTCGGTACAATCCAAAGAACAAGATACATTTATTTAACTAAGTTAGAACGACGATATCGTCCGCCGAATCGATACATCAATCGTTATCAACACGCTACGACATCCGTACACCATATTATCATACACTCCATGACAAGCAAAATAACACGACAAACACACAATAACATGACAAACACAATAACACACCCAAGGCGGCGTCGCCAACGCTCGACTTAACACGAGGGCCCCCGGCGCGCAGCCCGCGGTGCCGAGCACCGGGGACCCACGCTTGAGACAAGCGTTCGCGGCAACCGCCGCGCGCAGGAGAGACTCGCTCAACTCTCGCCCGCCACCAAGGCTTGCCTTCCGCCAGGGCTCACCGCCGGCACTACACCATGATGATAGTGGTGATCAACGCGATCACAACGCCACCTGCCGCCCGGTGGTTGTTACCCGAAATGCGGCTTTTGGGCGAGACACGTGCCCCACGCAGTGCAAACAACTTTACAGGGGATGTCAGCACCCCCACAATACATACATACGTACATGCATACGTACATACGCACATACATACATACATACATACATACATACATACATACATACATACATACATACGAACGTACATACATACATACATACATACATACATACATACATACACACATACATACATACATACATACATACATACAACGAACAAAGAATACATATTCAGCAAAAAAAATAATAAATTAAAAGCAAAAATGAACATGAAAGAAAGTCGTAACAGAATAGCAACACAGTTAAATAAACGCAAAGTTTTAACATACTTCAATTTAAAGTCACGTTGATAAGAGCGTGTCGTACGTAGTTACACTCATAAAGGGAAAAAAAAGAGAGTTCAAACAATTTGAGAATTCAAAACATGAGGTACTGGGAGGAGATGAGTGGTGGGAGAGGGACAGAATGTTTAGGTTCTGCGACATTATCCAATTCTACCAAAAGTCGAGGCGCAGATTTCCACCACCTAGCTCCACATTAGACAGATCTCAGGAGGTTGACTGGAGGCGACTTCAAACTAGAACATTTCCCAACCCGAAGCACCGAAATCGCATCTACGCCGAACTATACCCAGATGACTCGTGTAAACTATGTAGCATGAGACGCGCCACTCTAGAGCAAATGTTATGGGAATCCACACAGATACAGGACGCCAATGCAGTCTTCCCAGAACAGCTTGGGGCGTGGTGGAGAGCCGCGTTGATCAGCCCAGATCGGACAGATCAAATATGGGCCATCCAGCGAGCACGGAGGCGGCTGAGAGACAGGGTCTCTCCACCGCCCCTGGCGCGGCTTAGGCCCACGCCTCAACCCGCTGGTTAAATAAAGTATGCTCACTCACTCAAACAATTTTAAGACCCCATTGATCAGTGTACACGGGGTCACCAATTAGTGTACGTATAAAAATAGCCAATGAATGACAGGAAAGTCACATAGTTGCATGTTCTGCAAAATCGGCGTTATATGAATGGGAAGAAGGTAGGTTGTTCAAATCATTTATGGTGCGTAGAAAGAAGGAATACTTGAAAGGTTTGGTTCATCCGATAAGGCGTTAAATAGGAACAATAATCATCCATAGCCGGTGTTTCGAAGAATGACTAAAAGTTATGTATTTGGGATGGAGGCCAGTTCTCACGAAGTCATGTCAAGAATCCGCCGTCTTACCAGCGCAAAGATGAAAGGCTAGCTTGTATAGCAAAAAAAAAAAAAAAGAGGGGGGGGGGGCGGAGTTTTTCTCACGTGTCATGCCAATTCATTATGGCTAATATTTCGGGACAAATAGCGCTATAGACGTTGCCCCGCCACGGTGGTCTAGTGGCTAAGGTACTCGGCTGCTGACCCGCAGGTCGCGGGATCGAATCCCGGTTGTGACGGCTGCATCTCTGATGTATAGGCGGAAATGTTGTAGGCCCGTGTACTCAGATTTGTGTGCACGTTAAAGAACCCCAGGTGGTCGAAATTTCCGGAGCCCTCTACTACGGCGTCTGTTATAATCATATGGTGGTTTTGGGACGTTAAACCCCCCCCAATTCAATCAGTAGCGCTATAGACGTATGTTTTTGTGCTTAAGGTTCCTTTAAGAAGTATCGCCATATACGGATAATGTTTGCTGGAGGTCAACTCATCGATACTTTTCTTTCCGAAAGGTTACTTTCGCTGGCTGTTGACCCGATGGTCGCGGGTTCGATTCCCGGTCGCATTTCAGTGAAGGCGAAATGCTATAGAGGCCCGTGTACTGTGCAAAGTCAGCGCACGTCAAAGAACACAAAAAGGTCGACATTACTGGAGTCCTACGCTACGGCGTCCACCGTAATCATATTTTGGATTTGGCTCGTGAAGCTTCATATATTATTGCTACCTAATTAGCCCAGCACTCACATCAGCACAGCAAAATCACTTTGTCTGTACGTGGGCATCAGCCGACAAGGGGGCCATTTTTCCGAGACAAACCACGGGAAAAGCAGTACTTCACCTTTGCCGGTAATGCTTTGCGGTGTGGCTTCCACTACAGCATTTAAAGAAAAAGAAAAAAAAAATCTGGTTTCCGTTTCTGGGGTACACCGTCCTGGACAGTGTCGTATACTACGATAATTCCGAGCCTTCGTAATGGCGGCGTTTCACGCCATTCATAAATCCTTCTGGGCCAATCAGAAGTGACCAATGGCGAAACTCTGCGACGTGGCGGATAATGACAACGCCTCGAATAGCGCTGCTGGACGTTCTGTAATTCTGCCAAAAAATTCGTAGTCATCACGAGTTATCCTAGGGAAAATTCACCCGTGCGATGATTTCACGGGTGCCCCAAAACGTGTGACGCAACGATCACGTCATTTGAACGTAACGTCTCACGATGAAGTCGTCCTTTATTCAAAGTTGCTTGTGTAAGCACTTCGAAACCCCTTTTGATGCTGAAAGCTTTCAAGGGGTGGTGGGTGTGGAGGTGTATCAGTGCAACCGATTGAGGTGAAAAAATTGATAGCGAGTCATTTTAGGCTGTAGTGTAGAATGGGCCGTGTGGAGTTTATATGTTCGCCGCTGATACTCGAGGTGCAACGTGAAAAAAAAAAAGTTTCAAAGGCGATTTCGATGAGCCTTGGGGGGGAGGGGGGAGGACGATCTTCTAACTGTCGACATTCTCTGCTTCCGCTTGTTTTTCAGCTATATCGTTGTACTCAGAATCATTTACTGATATGTGCCTGACATAACATTCAACAATATTGTTAACTAGGCGATTATTATGCAAACTTCAATTGCGCTTCGAACGAGATGCCGGAGTAGAAGTGGACAGGACGAACGCAGGTGTTGCTGTCCACTTGTACCCTGTTGTCTCTTCGCAGGCACAATTTAAGTTCGAAAAGTCATGTCTTTTGAACTAGTCCCACCTCTCCCCAACACGGAATCATTGACAATATAAGAGTGGCTGTCGGTACACAAATTTTTCGTCTTTGTCCACTGCGGCGGTTTAATACAATGACAAGAGTGTACTTTAGGTTGTCCTACGCTCATTTTTTTGAGCAACATGACTGAGCATGTATTTCCACTGCCCAGGTAATGAACGCAGCCTATATACCCCGTTATTTCCTTTTCTACAACGGTACATGGCGTGTCCATGTATCGTAGATCTATGGCCCGTATTCACAAAACAACTCATACTTTCCTCGAGTTTTTCTTAATGGTTTTAAACCTATATTGCTCATGATAAACAAATATAACGAATGACGATAGTTATAGCGCGACAACAGAACGACGACAAAGAGACAAGAAGGACACGAGCGCTCGTGTCCTTCTCGTCTCTTTGTCGTCGTTCTTTGCTCGCGTTATAACTATCGTCATGTCATACCAGCTAGCCCAAGCTGTCGCATTTATAACGCATGTAGGGAGTACAGGAAGTTGAGCAAAACGTGAAGTGTAAGGCCGAGGTTGGTTTGTGAATGCGCGCCTCCGGACTGGTTCCTTTTTGTGTCTGGCGTTTCCGGCGAATAGCTTCTGTTTGACCAGCCCCGGCAGCTGGCCAAACGTTAGCTCCGCGGCGAGCTGCAGCCATCGCGTGATGCTGCTTCTCGTGTCGTCCGATGTCTGCGCACACTGGCAACAACGCAACATAACCCCGTGACGACCGGATGAACGAAACGCGATAGCTTGGGGAAGCGCATTCGACGCCACATCGCTCTTTGGAGTGCGTCGATGGACTTCACTGCTCGTGCAGAGTTTGGTGAAAAGTAGCATGTAGGCATATACTGACAAGTGTATGCAGAGCAAGACACGTATCTTATTCGTCTCCGTGTTGAAACCTTCACCCGTCGTCCAATACGAGTCCTGCTAAGAGCACGTGGTTGTCTTCAATGTCGCGTGCAAGTCGTACTGAGAATCAGAGAAGACATATCGTCCCTGCCAAGTCGGGTCTACAAGTCGGAACAATGGTATACTAGGAACCACGTGTCGGAGCTCTCTGTCGGAACGCTCTGTCGGAACGCTCTGTCGGAACGCTCTGTCGGGCCTACAAGTCGGAACCATGTGTCGTCAGCTTTAGTCGTCTCTTGTGTCATCCAAGATGAATACCGTCAGAAGCATATCATTGTCCTCAAATTCGCCTGCCCGGAGCCATATCTGCGCGTCATATAGCGAATCGGAAAAGAAGCCGAGCTTCCACGCCACTGAAAAAGTAGGCCTACTTGAGAATGCTTAGAGATAAGTCATGCTACTGGGGGTCACAAGGAGCTAACCGTCTGCACGCCTTGATTAGCTATACAGCCTTCCGACAAATTGCACCTACTCGAACGTTCTATTACAAAAAAAAAAAAAAAAACGTCTCCCAAAAACTGCGTGATGTTTTGTGTATACGACCTTTGCGAGGACGGTGACGAAGGGGCGTCATGATACAGCAAGTACGAACGTTGTCAACCATCGTCTGCAAACACTGCAGCACTGCGCGAAAGTTCGCTACGTGACATGCGCTGCCGTCTGCAGCCAATGACACGTTGCAGAAGGAAATCAGTGGTGGTGAGTGTGCAAAAACCAATCTGTTCAAGTGGTTCGAACGGATCGTTGACAGGGTTAGCAAGTGCAGACAAGTGTAACGGAGCTTTGCAAACGCCGCCGAACCAATTTAAGTGAAACGGGTGTGGGCTTTCGGGTCGCTTTGGCGGTGCAATCTTTGCAGCCGTTCTTGCACATCGCACGTGAGTTTATGCGTCGTCGAATCTCACTTTTCATCCGAGTTGCTATGCTCGCCACACTGCGGAATAATGTCAGATTTCGCGATTCATCTCGCAGATTGCCGCTTTTATCTTGCGTATATGAGCCAACCTGTGGAGTGATAAATTAGGAAAATTGGGTATAGGCTCTGACGGAGTGTTCTGATATTATACAGGTGTGGTGGGATTCATTCTATAGTGTCTTCTGTTTTCTCTATCTTTGTAAAAGAAATACGAGAACATTGTTGTTTTTTTACCTGTGGCTCCTGGTCGTTGCTGGAAACAACTAGATCAGTCCGACAGATAGGCTGGGTAAGGCATTGGGGCCATTGATTGTTGTCTTTTCCTGTATTGTAGCAGCAGTTTCGTTACCCGAAGTGTGTTAAACCGAACGAAAAATCGCCCTTTCCGTCGGTGGCATAGTACCAACCCACAACTTTTGAATTATGCACCAATCGAGCTGCAATGGCAGGTGCTTGCCCGTACGCTTCGTTTCGTGTTTCTGTATGTGTAACACGCACGCATGCACACACTGTACTCATTTAATTGAGCGCCCACAGTAACGTTGCGGGCGCTTGCATGCCGGCCACAGGAATCCGTCTGCAGAGCTACTGCGCACGCCCATGCAACTAACTTATATTATTTATCTATTTATTTACAGGTTTCCTGCTGGCTTCAGAGTAAAGTCATAAGCAGGAGTAACAGGTAAACATAGCGCTCTAAACGTTTTAATGATATATTTCGCACGGGAAATGCCGAGAACGCACAGTTAGGAACGCGGTAGATCAAATAATAATAATAATAATAATAATAATAATAATAATAATAATAATAATAATAATAATAATAATAATAATAATAATGAATTACCTGTGTCAATGAGAGAGTGCCAGGTTGCGCGTATTTTTCAAGGTGCCCATATGTCACCGCACCTCTTCAAGAAGGGGTTACTATGTAGTAAAGACCATCATCACGGAGTGGATGGCGATCAAAAGTCGGGGCGGCGTTTTCAACACTAAGGAACGTAGTCTATACCAAATTGCTAAGCGTACGCTTTCAATCGCACCCCGTAGGTGCGTCGAAAGGCGACTGCTAATTCGATGGCCGAGGGACCAGCAATTTCGGTAAAACGCCCCCCCCCCCCCCCTCCGCAGTCGCTCCATGCCCTTTCGTTTTACGCTTGCTTTGCACCGGCTCGGCCATTGTGTATAGTACGCATGCGGCGGCGCGCCACTCCACTCGGATAATCGATCATGACTGGCTACACGGTCAATTGACCCGGCGGGAAGCGTATACTGGCCGCGTAGTATGGCCACTGCGGAGCTTGTTTCCCGGGTTGGAGCCGCCGTTCTAACTCCCGTATTCTAGAACATTCCCTTCACTCAAGTGACGTTTCACCTTTCACTCGATAAAGTCGATGGAAGCGCCCTCTGTAGGCACGGCAAGTTACTGCGTATCGGCGATAATGTGGTGCGATTCTCGAGCAGCGCAGCGTCGTTTTCAGCCGAGATGTGACGCAGTGCTCAACTCTGTCAAGTGAAGGGTGAAAGTCGAGTCGAGGAGCGTTTGTGAATACGGGGGTAAGGCCTCGGGATTGAATGCCGGCAGCTGGGGGCAAAGCAGAGTCTTCTTTGGTTGACCTTCCTGTCTTTCCTTTATCTCCCCCCCCCCTCTCTCTCTCGCAGAAATGTAGATAGCTGAAATTCCGATGTAGACGTAAATGTTGAAGGCCCGTGTACTCAGATTTTTGTGCACGTTAAAGAACCCCAGGTGGCTTTATTTTTTATTTCTGTAACTAATTCTGCATTTCGATACGTTCCACGCTTCGGGATCCGACAACGTGCATGGTGCTTAACAGTGTGCACACACTAGCGGCATGCGCTGGTGATAGACGGCGCTGCGGTCGCAATCCCGCAGTGCCCCCAGGAGTGCGGTCTTATATGTGTATTCACTATTATTCGCATTTCTGTGAGAACGTTTCTTGGCTTGGTCGCTGTAATTCCTGCGTGCCGTATCTATTCCTAAGTATATTCATTCTAATATATCCCGCCACGCTCATCTTCAAGATGTCTTGCGATAGAAATTGAGTAATATAGGGTATTTCTGTCGTAACATTCATATAACGTTCAATAAAGTTACTTTAATCGACAGTCATTTCAATCAATCAATCAATTGGAGAGCATAGGGAGAGCATAGGGAGAGCTACAATGCGAGAGCATAGGGCCGTCCAGTGTGCCTCACATTTGATTTTTCATAGAAATGTGCTGGTTTTGCCTCGCCTAGCAGTGTTTTGAAAAAAATATTGTCACAAACGTCAATAACACTCCACAGAACATTTCCTTAAAGAACACCCATATATACGAAGCGACTGCTGATGATGGGTTGAAGCAGTGTGCATCGGATAACGAATCGTGGCTTTCTATTTTGTTCTGGTTGCCAGACTTTTATTTTGCTCTTGCAACGTTTTGTTCTGTCGTATACATTGATTTATGGTTCGTTAAATGTTGGTGTTTTCTCCGATGTTTTGGGCTTTTATTTTGTTTGTTCCGGTTAACAGCCTTTCGATAACATTTTTGTTGTTCACAGATGTTTCGCTTTCTACATCTGCTGTAAACACCGGGTGGTGATTTATGGACGGAAGGACATTGTACGGCCTTAAGGTCCTTCACCCCCAAAAAGGCAATATTTTCTTGAAGATAGAGCTGTCGTCACTGGAGAGGAAAAAAAAAATACTGTTACAAAACTTGCACAGTTGACACGTCCCCATCGCGCCTTCGTAGCCGACGCTTCCGTTGAGGACACTTCTCTAGCTCTAGCGACACTCGCCCAGTTAAGTTGAGAAAGCACACTGGGTCTGTGACGTAAGCGGTGGGCTATGCAAGGCCTTGTGGTCCGTTGCAATCATTGCGATCCATGATGTGGACAGAGGAACTCTGCGTCGGTGGGTGGCAGCGTACCATATAGACCAGATACCCAGGTTTATACGGAGATACACTTTACCCTATCACTAATGCCTATGTAGTCTTCATAAAATAAAAATAAAAAGTGGGGTGATGCACTTTTGCGCCTTCCTCCCAAATGCGCGCGCGTGTGCTCTCTGGAACTTCGACTAGAACGGGGCGCGTGATTTGGGCCAATAATGAAGACCTTCTCACGACCGATACAACTATCTGCCTTCCCCCTTTTCTCCTCTCCTATCTGTCGCTGCGGCCGCTCCACGCGAACCGTGACAGCGCAGCTCCGCTTGCCCACTTCGCATCCGCCGTTACGCTTAGAAATCGGGCGGCCCAGCCAAACTATATTCCTATATACGAGATGGACGACGAGTGAGAGAGAGAGAGAGAGAGTGTGTGGAGGGGTCGAAACGAGACCCGACCCCCGACTGCGGGGAGCGTGGCAGTACGGTGAAAGGGGGGGAAGAGGGCAACGCGAGTGTGAACCAGCCAGGTTGTTGTGACTTTCCGTCGCCATGGCGACGGCTCTGCTGCTACTGCCAGGCCCCCTTCTTCTACATTCAGTCCGTCTACCCGAAGAGGCAATGTAGAATGGAGGCGATGAGGGAGGTCTAACTCGCCCGTCTCGATTTTCTTTTTGTTTTACGTTGAAGGTGGGGGAGGGCATTATTCTCTTTTCACCTCCCCCCTCCCCCTTCCTGGTGCTTCGGCTTTTCTGCAACATCGATCATTTCGGCTGCTTCCCTGTAGGGCACACAACGGGCCAGCCAGCGTGTACCAGCCAGGGGCCGCGGTAGGCGCAGCCCTGAAGGCCCGGCACCGCCTGCTGGCCGACCTGGTGTCCGTGGAGTGGACCACTGGTTCCATTCCACTCCGAAGCATTGGCTGCTTCGTCGCCTTCATGTGTAACTGGAGTCCTAATCGCGGTGAGTTTCCCTAACTAGTTGTTTTCCAACTGCAAAACTCGGAGTACATTGCAGGTAACGGGACATCCGCGTTCTGGTTAAAAAACGGCTGGAATATCATGATATGTGTCTATGCAACGATTGCCGAGGTGTAACGCCCCAAAACTACGAAATGATTATGAGACGTTGTGGGGGAAGGATCCGCAAATCTCGACCACCTGGGGTCCTTTTAATGTGCACCTAACTCTAAGTACACTTGCATAAAGCATTCTCGCCTACATCTAAAATTCCGGCGGCCGGGATTCGATCCCACGACTTTCGGGTGTAGCAATCAAGCACCGTAGTCATTTAGACAACCGCTGCGGGTCTATAAATGCTGGAAGTTGTCCTTTCTAGAACAGAATATCTCGTACTGTCCGCGTGGAGACGAAGAGCCCGTGCAGTGCTCCGCCATTTTGCCGTCCCAGGATGCCTCGCAGCCTCCTCTGTGCCGGCTCTTTCATAAGGACTGCCCCTTATTGAGCATATATATCGAATTGGTTGAAATAGCTTTAATCGTGTCTCTGTTCAAACACTGGCTTTGAGTGTACCTGTCATAAGACGTAGGCTTAGGCTCTTGTAATTTCGCGCGAGGCTTCGGCTTTGACCTTCAGCAGGTTGATGAAGATTTGTGAACTTCGTTTTCCGAATCGGTAGGTTTTATAGACCTGAGCTGTATGTGGCCCTTCATATCGCGGCGACTAAACGAACGTGTTTGATAGGTATGATTGTCCTGGCCTATATCTGGCAGAGGCAAACAGTTCAGCAGCAACGAGCTCAATAGACACAGGGAACTCCTTTATGGTAATAGGTGTGGCTAAAAGCCACGGACCACATGTGGCGCTTTGTAACATTGCAAAACGTAGTTATATGTAACCATTTATAGCACCGCCACTAAATGAACGCTGCGGTTATTGTGAACCCATTCGTTCTTACATGGAAAACCAGCGAAAACACCTTCTAACGGAACTTGTGATGTGGGACTTTGAGTCCATAGGATATACATGACTTTTATATAACGCAGTGAACACACGAACACCAGGCATCTTTAGTAGGCTGCCATTCTTTCCCTCGAAATAGTAATTCCTTATCGTAAATATTTTACTGGCCGCAAAGAACGTCGGTAAAAGCGCAGCCTTCTGGGACAGCATCTTGCGAGAAAATGTTATATTTTGTAGATGCTCCAAGTGCGAGAGGGATTGTAGCTTTTTTTTTTTAACTGTAAAATCTGTTTTTGACGCCTCTAGACATGTCTGTATCCATGCACGTGAGATATTCACATGCGAGATAGCTTCTTTCCAGTTGCGAATTATTGCAATCAGATTTTCTTACGTCCAATCATAGCTCATCCGTAGCTATGGGTAACGCTTGTTGTTGCAGAGAGACGACATTGTAGCCTGGTTCCTCAGATTTCCTTCAGGTATAGCCTCTGCGGAACGTCTTCACATATAGCAACCCGAAGGTCGTGGGATCGAATCCCCCAACGTGGCGGCGGCATTTTCCATAGAGGCGAACATGCTTTAGGCCTCCGTGCACTCTTGAAGAACTCCAAGTGGTCAAACTTTTTCGTAACCCTCCACAATGGTGTATTTCATGACGATATCATGGTTTTGGGACGTCCAATTATATTTATTCATATATCGCCAATTCTCCAGCATCGTGACAGTCAGCCCAGGAGGCGCAGATCTGGTGAACCGCCATCTCTTCGACCGTTGCGCAAACGCTTGCAAAAGATGGTGGGTGATAGGAGAAAAAAAAAAAAAACCTTTTACATGATCCGCAAATCAGCCCAGCGGAGAAACACAAAAGACGCGGCTAGCACCTGGGTGATTTATGTTGATCGATAAGCAGACCGTGTAGTCCATCTATAGTTCAGTCACGTACCCCTAGTGGTGTCGGCCACTACGTAATAACAGTCCCCATCAGGTTGGTACCAGCCGATAAAAGAACCACAAAACGAACTTTGCGCAATGTGCAGATTACATTGTAGTGTTATCTCTCTATCTCTTTTTATTTTCTTCTCCAGCCGAATTACATGGAGGTCTTTTATGCCCGACTTTGTTGTTAGTTTTAGCCTACTCACTGATGAGGGAATGCATTCTTGGAACGTGAAACCTTCGTGACGCAATCGTGTAACGATTAGCTGTCGTGTAATTTTCTAACACTGGCTGGTCACGGGTGGTTAAAGGGATTTCATAATGCAGCATCGATTATTTCGCTTCGATTGTGTTTCATAACGAGCTCAGTGTTCCCAGTGCTTACTGGTATATAGTGTAAGAAAGCGCCATGCAGACCGGTGATCGTGTTTGTATGAGAACTGTTCATGTATATATGCATATAAAGTGGAAAAGTTTCAGACAGGACTAGGAACTCTCTCAAAACATATAAGCCATCCCGTCGCCCTCCTCCACTCAAGTTACGCCTATGCTATAAACAGAAACACGTCATCTACTTCTTGTTATGGCGCCATGTTTTCAGCCGAAAAGTTCACGTTACTTTTTCTCTATAGCATGGCCGATTCATTCTTAACCAAGTGTATCGATTTTGGCGTGGATATAATGCTTGTTACTCATGGTGGGATGCAGTGATAGGTCGACGAAAAAAATTCGGAGCTCGCTTAGACTCTCATGAAACATATTTTGCCCTTGAGGCTCACTCAGACTCATAACCGTAAATTTTTTTCTCGACTCTGAATGAGTCGACTTGACGAGTGAGTTTGCAGATCTATGGATTCGGTGTACTATTTTATTGCGACTGATACCTTTAAATGTCACGCTACTACCAACTATGCAGTGTGTAAACATTCTCCCCCTACCCACTCTGTAATGCCTTAATGACCCTGAGGGTATTCTGTGGTCAAGACACTTTGGACAGCTGTATGCGCTAGCGGTGCGAAGACAGAGGGTTCAGCGGAGCTCGTGGCCTTCCACTCCCTCTCACCCTCGCTTCCATTTTTCCCACCCTTTCCGTGTTATACCATACTTGGCTACGTATGCTATCCTTCCACATCGCTTTGCACAGCTGGGCCGAGCTTTGTGCGGTCGCTGGTCACTGGTTGAACTCATGATTAACAAATAAGTAATGCTAGTGCGATGACGGTTGATCATGACGAAGGTTGTCGCGTATCTTACAGGTGCCCGTGTATACCCGGTACAGTCGGTTCATCAAAAGGTAGACTTGTTAGACCGGCGAGTCGCAGACCTCGGATCGGATGCCGTCTGCCAGCAGCAATTGCCGTCTGCTGCCACTGGTCTTCTGCTACCGTTGCTGTTCTTGGACCTGTCAGGACTTCGCGTACCAGGACTGGCGATACGAGCGGGGTTCTCGGAGTACCAAAACCAAAAGGCGACGTTCGTTCTCGACCAAGACCACGCACGTAAGTATAGCCTCGTGAACACGGCTCGTGGTTGTATATGTATACAGCTGGCAGAGCGGTCAGGAACGTACTGTGTTGGCTGTGTTCCAGTTCTGGACAACATCGTTGGCAGTCTATGCTGGCCGCTTAGACGATGGCATCTAGCACCAGTTCTCCGAGAAATTTATTTACTTATTTTTATTTATGGAACGCGTCTGGCTGACGTCTGCGCGACGTGACGTGACCTCACGTCGAGAAGACAAAGCTTAGAAAATCAAATGTAACTATTTTAACTTCATTCGTCTTCTCATCTATGAGAAATTGAACGTAGCTTACATTGAACGCTGGGAAGGCGTGTCTGTTTGTGTGCAAACGACCGTGCCGGTGGGATATGAACTATCCGAGCATTTTCCGAGCCGCCATCGCTGAGCTGCAGTGAGTGAGTGCGCAGATCTCGGAGTGATTGTGCGATATCGAGCCAACCCGTGGTGGAGGTGAAGCAAGCTTCAAGCACTCCGACCCATTCCAAAGATAGGTTTAACATCTTCGGTCCGAATAGGACCCTTATCAGATAATAAGCTCGTAGTATACTTTTAAATCGTGTTACACTCACCTTTAAAAATATGGGTTACAGATGGAACATGATCAGAATGACAAAGTAGGTGTATACATTAAAAACTAACAGAAAATAGTTAAGAACGGTTTGTATAACTTTGTCTTAGCCACACTTTGATATTAGTCAAAACGAGTGTTTTTGCCTGCGTGAGAAACTCTCGTCTTTTACGTGTCATTCGAACGTTAAAATGCATCAATATGAAAAGTAAAAAAAAACGTATTTCACCTTTTATAGACGTTGTCGAAGAATTTACAATGAGCCGTGTCACTTTTTGTTGTATGCTTTATTCTGTACTTTTCTTTCTCGTCATGTAACACCCAATGGCATAGCTTTCAACAGGTTAGGTACTCCTTTAAAGATAATTAAATACTGCATACGTTGAAATATGTGACTGTATACGCTTTGCCCTGGAAGTTCTTTATAGGCCGCGAGCCCATCGACTGGGGTATCTGCACCTCCCGCAACCTGGCGGCGACTCGGAAGACTCGCACCTTCCGTTTTTTGGCACTAGCACATTTTTGTGTTTCGATGCTACGACAAAAATTGTGGTAGTGTCAAGCAATAGGAAGAGTTAACAAAGCAGCGACTCGAAGACTGCGACGGCGTGCAACCCTCTGAAGTCGGCCGGCGAGTAGCAGCGGCATCTACAGCTGGGATCCACGGGTGAGACACCCTCCCACACTTTTTGTGGCGTTTGCTATAGGTTTTTTTTTAATGACAACAGCGATTAATTGTAATAAAAAACATCGGACATTAGCCGGGTGAGTATACCGTATACCTGAATAAGTGAACCATTTACTTCATGGAGATTGCGTAAAGCCAATGAGTTTTTTCAGCCGAGAGATATTGGATGGATGGATGCGAAACTTTATTTGAAGCCCTGAGGTGCACAACTCAGCCCGCAGCAGCCCGCCTCCACGTTGGGACAGCCAGGCCAAGACCGACTACCGCATCGTGGGTCCTCTGGACAGCCCACAGTTGATCCCCGACATCCGGGCTCTTAATATCCGGATAACCATTTTTCTTCATTGAATTGGTCCGTGACCCGCAACGAGGGGCAACGCCAGAACATGAGGTCTAGGCTAGCCAATTCGTTGTAGTACCTACAAGAGCTATTACGATAAATGTCGGGATGAATTTTATGCAATAAAGCCGGTCTGGGATACGAACTTGTCTGCAGTAGTTTGCGAGCCAAAGCCTGCGCTCGATTTAACCTATTGTTAGGAAGAGGAAAGAGTCTCTTGTCGAGATGAGTTTTTTTTTTTTCGAGGAGCTGTTTGACCTGGAGGTAATACTGTTGATGGTATAGAAAATCATTATTTAGGTCCGTCGGGGCGAGAACTAGCGCGTAGCAGGCCGCTGCCACGTCGGGACAGATAGGCCTAGCCTCTCCGCCATGTCGTGGGCCCGTTGGACTACTCATAACCGCGTACTTAGATCCGGACTGCGTAGTGTTGATGTCCGCACAAAACTTGGCCGCCACACAAAGCTATAGCATGTGCCAAGCAACTCCTAGCATAGCATAGCCATGCATGTAGTATGTATAGCAAGGGGTTGGAAATGGGAAGTGATGGGCGAGAACAAAGGAAATGAGGACGGGCGAATGGTAAAGCATGGCATAGCTTTGTATAGTATAAGAATGGTAAAGGGAATTGTGGGGGAGGAGGGCTGATGTCAAAGCGAGGAGGAGAGAGTGTGAAGCATATGAATCACCATGCATAGTACAGCGTAACAAAGTGTTCAAAGAGTGGATGTGAGGAGGAAAGAAAGGAGCGGAGAGGGCACTTCTTTCTCCGTGGGAGAGGGTAAAGCGTCGTATAACTTTGCGTAGTATAATTTAGCAAGGGGAGGAGAAAGGACAGGAAAGGAAGAAGACTAATGAGCACAAAAATGTTAGTGATGGGGAAGAGGAAAGGGTGAAGCATAGAATTGTAGGAAGAGGAGAGGGGAAAGCCTAGCATACTCATATACAATATAGTATAGAGCATCGTCTAACTTGGTGTAGTATAGTTTAGTAAAGAGATGAGAAGGTACAGCAAAGGAGGGGTTTAGGAGCACCGATATCAGGGTGAGAGAAAATGAGAGAGAGTGAAGCATTGTACAGCACGGGGTGGGAAAGGAAAGTGGTGGCAAGGAGAAGGAGTGAGGGGAAGGAGAAAGAAGTTAATGAGCATGGAATAAATGAAAAGTACGCTATTTTCTGCCTCCCTTGCATAGTATGGCACGAGGCTAGGAAGGAAAGCGATGGTGAGCAGTATGGCAACCCTGTACCAGCTCTGCTGTTTCCTCAATCTTCGCGTAGCAGCCCCATTTTTCGTTCACATTTGCATGATGAGGAGGATATCCTCTTTTCGAACGCGCTCACACACAAAATAGGATGGGCCGAGAACTGGGTGACAGACTGTTTGAGGTCAAGACATATGAAACCTAAAAAATAACGACAAGTTAGGAGAAGAAATAACTGAAATCAAAACGTTGATTGAGTGGAAATATTTAACGAGCAAGTGGCCAGACTCTCAGATGGGATTTATGACAGAGATAAGGCCCGATTTGGAACCAAGATAATGAAGACATAGAAATAAGGGGCCTTCGCACAATTATGCCTTACGTACATAAGGTATCTCACAATTTAAAGAAAATAGCGAACAGAGAAGTTTTGTCAATTTATTTTTCAACCCCTGCAAGCTTTCGGAATGTGTGGTAAACAGCAACAGGAATAGTCGATCATGCAATGAATCGTCACGAGAGCAGGTTTGCTGAATGCTAATATGATGTTGTGTATGATATTCCGGCGCGATAAACGTGGCAATTTGCTTTAATGACCGAGCGACACAGCATCCTACAATGTTAAAAATGGCTATGGATAACCACTATGCTGTACACTGCAAGGAATGTAAGTGCAGTCTTATCTTCTATACAACACGGTTTTCGAAACATTGATTGATTTGTGGTGTTTAACGTCCCAAAAACCACCATATGATTATGAGAGACGCCGTAGTGGAGGGCTCCGTAAATTTCGACCACCTATAGGGTTCTTTAACGTGCACCCAAATCTAAGTACAGGGGCGTACGGCATTTCCGCCTCCATCGGAAATGCAGCCGCCACAGCCGGGATTTAATCCCGCGACCTGCGGGTCAGCAGCCGAGTACCTTAGCCACCAGGCCACCGTGGCGGGGCACGGTTTTCGAAACAAGCAAGAAGGAAGAATGAAAGAGAGATTATAGAGGTTTTTTTTTTTTCATCAGGAATGCCTGGGATCGATGCATCAGTACACTATCACTTCCCTTTTTTGAGACAGCGTATTTTTTTCTGTGTCCAGAATATTTTTCACGCTGGGAACCCAGCCCGGTAATCTGCAGGAAGTGAATGAAGTTGCTCGCTCGCTCGCTCACTCACTCACTCACTCACTCACTCACTCACTCACTCACTCACTCACTCACTCACTCACTCACTCACTCACTCTCTCTCTCTCTTTCTCTCTCATGCGTGTGCCGACGCGCAGTAGTGCTGTTCTTTCACACTGTATGAAAGCGGTCATGACAACTTCAATAAATTCAATCGAAAGTCAGCGCTCTTTCCTGCTCATTTTGTCTCTTCCTATCGTTGTCGTGCTGTTACTAGAGTAAACCCAGAAATAGACTAACTGAGTAATCTTTATTTGTTCCATTTATTTTATCTAACCCAGAACAGACACCCTGTGGCTATAACATAATGCAGTGTCGCCAGGTGATACGTTTTATTATTTATGCGCAGTTGCAGATATCCTTGTGTTATACGTCAAATAAAGCATTAAACACAGAATACAGCCGCCCTGCTGTGCCTTGTCACTTGTTTTTGTTTGTGTTGTGTTGTTATTTTTGATCGTTCTGTTTGTTCCGTTTCTTATCTTTTTTTACCCTTCGGTCAGAAATCGACCCGAGCACATCATACCCCATGGCAAAGAAGTGAACGAAAGGGTGGCAGAAATACGGAGTTTTGAAAGTCTAAACGGGAAGATGTCGGCGACACGAGCATTTGATTTCTACTAATTTAAACACTGTGCATATTGTGAAATAAAATTTGGTCATCCTAATCTGAATTGTTTTGTTTGGCAATTAACCTTGTCAGAATCCCAGAAAGACGGTAGCAAGCACGTTTAAGTTCTTCTGTTCAAGACCAGTGACACAAATGTTCACCTTGGTGATAAAGCCAATAGCCTCAAACATGGAGGTGTATGCTGGTGTAATTTTGGTAAGCTTGCCATTCTTGCCCATGGGGTGCCTCTATGTTCTCCCATAGTAAAGTACCGCGTACTTAAATTGTTAACAACTATTTTCTAAACACACAATGTGAGGCCTACGGTACGGCTATTCGCTCTCCCATAGTTTAGTACCAAGTACTCTAAATCTTAAACAACTATTTCTGAACACGTAAAAACATAAGCCGTACAGTCCATTCTGCACGTCAATGGGTCTGAACTGGTTCAAGACGTAATTTTTGTCGACGCGGCCTCATCAAGCGTGGGGCGCACGGGAAGGCTTTATGCTTTCCCATAGTAAAGTACCAAGTACTCAAAAGCATTCACCGCTTTTTTTAAACAGCCATCTGAGCACCCGTCTCAGAACCTACCGGGACAGCCTATTGCCCTCCCATAGTAGAGTACAGTGTACTCTAAATCGTCGAAATTTTTGTTCTCAGACACCTGACATTCAGCCGGTATAGGAACGGCGTATGTCTGTCATAGCAGAATGCTCTAAAGTGCTCACAAAACATTCTTAAACGCCACTTCCACAAATTCTAAGTTATGCTTGATGTGCCCGGGCAATGCGTGACAGGCCTCTTCTCTCTGAGTTTATAGATTACCTAGTATCTCTAGTGTTCACGGGAGTCGACAAGGGTGTGCAAGCCTGTCCGACACCGACCCCTGCTCCCATCCAAGCTACACCAGCGCTGTCCCCAACCACGATGCAGCACAGATTTGCAAAAGCGAGGACAAAATCCTATATACCGACACCCATGGTGCACTCCAGAGATCCTTTACACCTTTTCGAGAGAACTTTGCGCTACCTCGATAGTTGGCGCTCTAGGCGTTACTGTGAAAGAACCCGGCACGTGCGAGTGTACACTATCGTCTCTTATGAACGGGAACACACGAGCGCGTGGCCTGCGCTCTGCGGCGGCTGCCTACAACGCCATTAACCGACGGTCAAGGAAATCGAGTCGGCTGTTGGCGCCATCTTTTGGCGATCAGTATAACGAGTGTCTCGCGTGGTGCACCAGTGGCGGAAGTGCTCAGCTGCTGACCGCGAAGTACGCGAGTTTTATTCCGGCCGCAGCAGTTGCATTTCGACGAAGGCGAAAAGTTTGAGATCCGTGCTCTGCGTGATATCAGTGCACGTTAAAAAAAAAAAAAACCCAGGTGGTTGAAATTTCTGGAGCTCTCCCCTACAGTGTCTCTAATATTGATAATATAGTTCCGGGATGTTAAACCCCCATAGTTATTATTATCTTTCAAAATATCGCGTTTCAATAAATGTGTCCAATAATCTCAAAAATCAGGAAATTAAAATATTTCGCTCGCTGCCTTCCGAATGGCTTGTTTCTGTTGCGAAAGCCATCATGAGATGGCTAGAGAGATCAGTTAAGACAGTAATTAAGTAAATTGTCCTAACGAAATTTCTAATTAGTGGAGTTAGATGGTCACGCAAAGGGGAGTAATGAAGACCTCGTGCTACTAACCAATCGTGGATTTGCGATACTGAAAAGCGACCTCTAGTAATTGTCATGGCGTTGCGAAATTCGACAAAGTTCAATGGCTGTCATTGAATTCGGTTGAATTTCATGACGCCACGATGATTGCTAGAGGCCGCAATTTTCTCCATATAAAAGGGATCAAAGACAAGTGTTTGATTGGTGACTTATAGTTGCAAAGTTCATCCGGGACCTTCGAAATATGCCTCCAAAACGTCCGGAACCCGTCGCACCGTATAATGCTAAGGTCTATATAGTTCACAGGGGCGGTTCGTGGGCACTGTGACCGTATTTTAGATGGGCGCGAAATGCACAAAAAATACACGTTTACTGATATATAGGTGCAGGTAATTGGTCAAATTTTAGCCGCAGTCGATCCGCCTCGTAATCACGTCGTGCTTTTGGTACGTGAAACAAACGAATTATCATTGTTGTTATACAGGTCATATGATTGCACAGACGAATTCGAGCGAGTATACTCAGTATAGTTGAGTGAGTATAGTAGCATAGTTATCGGTCGTTCGAGAAATCGGCTCACACGGGAGACAAAAGAAGCCGAGGCTATAGTAGAATTAGGCCATTTGTGTGTGACCTCGTCATCGATTTCCTTGTCAGAAATGGAAATGACGTTCCTTGGTTTAAGAACACGTGCGAGATGAGTTGTGCTTTGTCGCGGATGTATAAAAATGGGTGTGATTGGCATGAAATAAACAGTTGGAAGTTTAGCGCCTACCAATCTCTACGTCTGTGTCGTGTCCCTTTCTTTCTTTTATGCCCTGCGCTAATACACGCCGCGTTCATGGATGACCAACTAGCCCGATCAGCAACCCTTCTGATACTCAGCAAGCCGGACACATGCAGCGTCGCAAGAGTGTACTACACTCAAGGACAACATTTCTTGGCATCGGAGCGAAGGCTACTGAGCCAAATAGCGTACATCCTACACCGTCAGTGGATGTATATATAGTTCCGCAATAGCGCGCGCATTTTAAATGTGAAATATACAATGTCCTTTTTTTTATTTCCCTACGTGAGGCTAGTTGCGATTTTTCTCGTTATTTTTATTTGTTTGTTTCTATATGTTTAGCCCCCTCTCCCACTTTATTGCTCTTTCTATTTTTCGTCCTATGTTTCCATTTCTCTGTTTCTATTTCGCGCTTTATTTCTTTCTTTTTTCTATTTTTATGCGCGTTTTTGCTTGTATTACAACAAGCGCACTCCTTTTATTGTGATGATGATGATAAGTGATCATCGTCAAGGCACTCGAAAAAAGAGGAAAAAGCCTTCTTAGCGCCAAGAAGAAGTCTCCTTCTTCTTTTTCTTGACGACAATTTATTATCGTCAAGAACAAGAAGATAGATTATCGTCAAGAACAAGAAGAAGCAGACTACTTCTTGGCGCGAGGACACGCTCAATGTGCTGCACGCGGAGTTACACGCCAAGTGACGACAACGGCATACTACAGGTCTGTTCAATTTGGCTGCACCGGGGGCGCCAGTTCAGCGGGTACCCCATGCACCTCTCTCCTCGATTTATTGGTGCAGCGCGCGCTCTCTGCACTGGCTTCCTCGCTTTGTCGCGGTGCAAGCGTCAAGTGCTGCACGAGTTCTCTACCCGCCTGCACTTTCTCAAAAGGTGGTGGTAGGGGTTAGAAGAGGAGAAGGGCACCTAAAAGGTGGTGGTGGTAGTGGTTAGTTAAAAGAGGAGAAAGGCACCTAAAAGGTGGTGGTGGTAGTGGTTAGAAGAGGAGAAAGGCACCTAAATGGTGGTGGTGGTGGTATTAGTTAGAAGAGGAGAAAGACACCTAATTTCTGCAGCCCGGTCGGGAGCACGGCGCAGTGCCTACACCTAAAAGGAGGGGCAGAGAGGTTCAGCGTGGTGTGTGCCCCTTTCTCTTCCCAAGCTTGTAGCAGACAACTCTTGCGTGTTGCTCAGGGCGTGCCTGCGAACAAACAGTTGAGTAGAGCTCGTGTCACCGACGGGTAATCTTAGCCGTGTCTTATCGGCAGCTACTAGGACAGATTTTATACATGTGCGTCTCATGAACAGAAAAATACGCCGTGGCTGCAGTAAGAACCGTAGAAAAAAAAAGGTTAATGTAATAAAGATGCAGCTCGAGCCACAAGCAGCGCGCTCACTTGGGCTTTACGAATGCGCGAATCCGATGTGGTAGGAAGCCCCCAAAAATACTGTTTTAAAACACCTACTGCAGGGACCTTGCAGAAAAGAGCACACTCTGTTGGTCAAAGAACCCTTGGGATTGTTTTCGCTTTTTCTTGCTTATTCTTGCACGTACTTGAATATAAGGAGTACGGGATTGAATACTAAACCACTAGATCGTCGTTCTAGACAGTTTGAACAGTCTCTTGAAATCATACTGATGGAACCGTCCGACAGCATTCTTGTACCTAAGAACATGACTTACATTTTCTCGTACAACGAGCAAAGGAGTAACACAAACCCCGTCAACACCACCTACAGATCGCCGTTGTCGAAATGCTGCATGCTGTCGAGCAGTTTTCTTTATACGGCACGAAGACAGCCGTCGCGGCAGTGTTTTTGAAAACGCCACCATCAATACACGCCGTGCTAGCTATTCGACGAACTCTACCTGCACTTTCATCTTCGTTTTGGCAGTAGCCGCCGTGCTGTAGTGTCGTGACTGCACCTGCACTTGCTGAACAGTTGCTGCGCGCCCATTGCTCCGTGCACTGGCATCTCTGTGACTCTTTTCAGAACTAGTGCAGGTAGCGCAAGCCGAATCGAAGAGACCTTACAGCTTCCTACGGCATACGAAAGTCTGCTACAGCGCACGACAGCATACGATAGCCCGGCTCCCTAAAGTGCTCTGCACTTCAAATAAAAATTTATATAACTTTATGCGTGCACGCTAGAAACGGCAGAGTTGCGTCGCGTGATCAGAACGTTTAGCATATAGCGTCACCACGCCCACCGGCCACCAACTTCCTATGCTTATGTGTATACTGTGCGGTATGCAAGATACACGCAATGTTGACGCTAGGTCGAGGGACTTCCGGCCCTGCAGGTTTGACATCAAGTTGCAAAGACCCAACCAAGCTCGATAGCCGTGCAGACGTGTCGATCGCCGGCTCGCGTGAGTTCAAAACTTCTATTCGTGCTGGATGAGTGTGTCGCGTGTACTGCCCTCAGTGACATACGAAACTACTACAGGAAGTTGGAACGGTAATGTACATTGATAGATAGATAGATAGATAGATAGATAGATAGATAGATAGATAGATAGATAGATAGATAGATAGATAGATAGATAGATAGATAGATAGATAGATAGATAGATAGATAGATAGATAGATAGATAGATAGATAGATAGACAGACAGACAGACAGACAGACAGACAGACAGACAGACAGACAGACAGACAGACAGACAGACAGACAGACAGACAGACAGACAGACAGACAGACAGACAGACAGATAGATAGATAGATAGATAGATAGATAGATAGATAGATAGATAGATAGATAGATAGATAGATAGATAGATAGATAGATAGATAGATAGATAGATAGATAGATAGATAGATAGATAGAAGCGTCTGGGAAGTTACGCGTTACCCCCTACCCTTACGGCACTTTCACCCGCACTTATTTTTACCAAGTTCCATCAAAATTTAATGTGTTGCCTGCAAGAACCTTCATATTTTATTTGTCTTTGTTTATTCATCAAAATGGCCTCACAGGCTCTTATATTGGAGGATTGTCTGAGGGAATTGGGTAACATAAGCTCGGGGTAATAATAGCCGGAGCATAAAAGCTTTTCTATAGAACTGCTCTATAGAACTGTTCTTCATTATACATTGTCCCCTTACTAGTTTTTTTTGTATTATTGTGTCGCGTACAGTGGTTTTCGCTGCCACCTTGTGAGTATTACCAGGTAAGGAACACTTAGACTTATTCATCCATGCTTGAAGCGTCCACATATAGTGACACCGGATGTCCCTGGTAAATTCGTTGCCATCAGCTCAGCCAGGTTACTACAACGTGTAAATTAACAGGCATTGTCGTGACGACCTTTATCAGCATCCCATTTCAAACGAGGTGGTGCAACCAGTAGTCACCTTCGTTGATGATGATTATGATTAAATGGGTGGCTGTTTTCATAGTCCCGGAATTTTTCTCAAAGCAGGCGAACAGATCCAGCGGTTAGTTACTAATAGGACGTGGGAGTGTACCCCTTGATCCACGCTGTTCCTTAGGATCGTTTATTACTTCATCTATTGTATACAGCATCCTGGCTAGATTTCGTTTTCTTTCCACAAGTTGCTTACATTATTGATCGCTGTGCGTGGAATAGCAAACTTAGATGTGCTCTGAACGGTGCCCAGCGTTACGCGGTGGGGAAGGCATCACGACGTCTATGTTGGTGGCTGTTGGTATTGGCCCGTAGTTGAAGAACAGCTATGGGTCGTCTAACAGGCCGACGACGCAGCAGAGATGATTTCTCTAGCTTTACGTTCCAGCTGCATGGTATGCTTATGAATGATGCCTCAGTGGAGGGCTCTAAAAGTTTTGGCCATTTGGTGTTCTTTAACGTGCACTGGCATCACACACTACTCAGCTCTCTTGCATTTCGCCTCTTCAGTCGTACGGCCACAGTGGTGGGGTCAAACCGTGACCTTCGCAGTAGCAGTCGAGCATCATGACCGCTACTATACCGCGGTGGACGACGAATTGTTTGTTTGTTTGTTTGTTTGTTTGTTTCACCTAGACTCAGCTGAGACTTGTTCTTTCTCTTCCGACGTGGGAATGGTCCACTGCGTGCTGGAGTGCGTTCCGAAGGATCCCTTATAAGGTTTTACCATCCATGCATTCAAGCTTTCGTTTTTGTATAACTTAGTGCCGCTATCTGCTGATTTGATTGATTGATATGTGGGGTTTAACGTCTCAAAACCACCATATGATTATGTGAGACGCCGTATAGTGGAGGGCTCCGGAAATTTCGAACATCTGGGGTTCTTTAACGTGCACCCAAATCTGAGCACACGGGGCCTACAACATTTCCGCCTCCATTGGAAATGCAGCCACTGCAGCCATGATTCGAACCCACGACCTGCGGGTCAGCAGCCGAGTACCTTAGCCACTGACCACCTCGGCGGGGCAGTACCGCTATCTGCGCCAAACATCTATGAGGCTCTGGGATGGGCCTTTTTCAGGTACGGACAAGGCCTCCAATGAAGATAGCCGAAATCGAAAGTGGAGTTCCCTGGCCTCCGAAGTTGTCAGGAGAAAATCTCGGAGGCTAGATATTTTTAGTGAAAATTTGCAAATGTCGCCGCCCAGTGACCCCCCCCCCCTAAAAAAGAAAAAAGAAAACATGACACGAGTGATGTCACCACTGCTGTGCATGCGCAGGCTAGTCTTATGGAATAGGCTCATTGAACCCCGTGTGACGTAACTTCCGTCGCGTTTTGAAGCGTGGGGTTGTCACGCCCCCTTGCGCCATACTGCGATGACTGGGCGAAGAAGAAGAGTCACGGTCGCGGAACTGGTGCCGCTGGGGGCTCGTCGCAAGGCCTTGTCATGTCAGGTGAGAAAACGCGCGTTTTCTCGAACGCACGTCGCGCTACGTCAGAAAGTCTGTAAAGCTTCCCGACCCCGGCGAAGACCTTATAGTTACAATTGCTATACTGCATAGCGCTGTGCATTATACGCTTCCCTGTAACCGCCGATAATGCTGCTTGTGTCGCAACAACAGCGCGTAGCGTTTAACACTGCCTGCAGCTGCCTCACATCGTTGTGGTCTTTCGGGCTTATCAATCGACGCGCTTGTGAATGCTACGTCACGTGGTGCACCACGAAGGAACATATCTTGATGGTTTCGGAGCATGCGCGCAGATCACGTACTTATATTCAAGCGTCGTCTGCTAAGGCTTTTTTCAACGAGCACGACACAGCTGCTGCTGTTTATCAGCACGTCCATGTCCGTAACAGCGTCCATAACACTTGTAGACGCAGGAGCGCATGTACAAGTGTATGTTCGTTTAGCATTAAAAGTGGATAAGCAACAGGAGATATGCGGAGCTTATCGCAATGGCGTATAGGAAAAAATGCCTGAGAGAGAGTGAGCGTCGTTCTGTGCGCATGTGCGCTTCTTTAGAAGCTTACTTTATACACTTTTTTCATTTAATGTTATCAGTAAATTTCGTGCCAAGCTCTAGAAGCTGCAGGCTCTCAATCCGCTATGGTGCCCGGTGAGGTCAGGGCACAAAACGATCGCGCCAGCATCGCTTTTCCCTTGACGGTGACATTTCAGCGACTCACTCGCTGGATTTCGTGCCGACCGGTGTAGCCCCCGCGATCTCCGACGACAGCGCAACTCTGGCCGACTGGACTCGCCCTATGCCATCTCCCGACGCCGACAAGAGCTCTCGCCGAGTGGTGCCCCGTCCTCGGACTCCTGCGACCATGTCCATCTTTCCTATCTTCTCCTTACTTCCGTATATATGTGGCTGTCCCTGCGCCTCTCTCTCTTCCTGCTTCTCTCTCTCTCTCTCTCTCTCTGTTTGGGTACGTGCGCATGACGTACCCAAACAAGTCCAACCCCTAAGCACGCGAGCGGTGTTGCTTTGTTCACCAGCGTTATGTTGTGGTCTTCTGCCTGTTTTTTGCGGGATGGTTTGTAAACGCTGTCTTAGACGTGGTAGAATAGATTAGCACAATGAGTGCGCGAACACGTAGGAGCGTTCTACGGCGGTCGTCTGTTCAATGCGCTGACCGTGGGGACCCGAACGCATGCGAAACGCTGGCACATTAGCCCTGCATCTCGTAGCAATTCACGGGAGAAAAATGGAAAAAAGACGCTCACATTCTCTTATTGCGTCTCATTATTTATGTAGAGCTTCATTAATCTCGTTAAGCAACAAATTACATAAACTACGCATGCCATATTAAATAATTTTCGTTATGTCACGCACCACTCTTTGCAACGTAAGAGCAGAGTCGTCTACGTAGAGGACCAACGTCACTGCATTGCCGTGTACGTAGGGCCATTCATACGCGCATGCCATGCCCTGATTGTCTGGGCGCGCGCAGGCAGAAGGGAGAGGGAGCAGCGTTCATCTTGAAATTTGATCCATTTCCGCGGCGCGTAGCGTTGCAAATTTTGGCAGACGTGATCATGAACGCCTCGTCTACGCATTGCGCTTGTCAGCTCAAAATTGTCAAACCTGGTGAGTGGCCCTTTAATGGTGAGAGCCAGTCAACCTGTTGACTGGCTCTTCAAAGTAGCCGTGTGTTCCGGTCAGCGCAACTTCTTAATATGCTTGACAGGAGTGATTACGGACTCATCATTCAAGTTGGTCACTTGGCAGCAATGATAACGCAGAATAAGGGCCGCAGCATCCCACTTTCGGTTGTTTTCTTTTTGTAACTGAGAACACTGAAATAAAAGGCAAGCGCTGCTGATAGATTGCTTAAATCTGAGTTGTCGCATTTAATGTTTTGCGCAGCATAGTAAGCACGTGGATAAAAAATTGACGCAGATAACCTCGACAACCGATAAGCGCCTGTGAAGTAGCAGCTGCATAACTCAGCTCGGTGAGTTGTTTTGGGTAGCAACGCTGTATCTACGGCGTGTATTTTAGAACATCAATAGACTGGAATCACCTTCCCGGATCTGTGGCCATCTTGACCGATCATCACTTCTTTCGTTCTGCGCTAACTAGCATTGCATAAACGCCCACACTTACTTGTTCTGTTTGTACGCAACGCTTATATTTTCTGAAAAAGCGCTGTATTCAGGTTCTGTGATCATCCTTCTCGGGACGGCTTTAAGCTCTCCCATAGTAGAGTACCCTGTGCTCTAAATCGTTACCCCCTTTTTCTAACCCCCCCCCCCCCAGTACTCTAAATAGTCACCCACTTTTTCTAAACACACATATTGGTTCTTGGACAGCTTCGTGTTCTCCCATAGTTGAGTACATCGTACTCTAAATCGTCGAACATTTGTTCTAAACCCAATAAACTCGGGAGAGCTAACTGCTGTCCCCTAATGAAGTGACTATAGTCGGTTACATCCCAACAATAAACAGATGCACCACCTCCAGTGGTGCAGCGTGCCTGTCATTCACCCGTGCATATGAGCAATGATTGACACTTTCAGTTTGAACCATAAGCACTTCTTTGCTGATAATGCAAATACTTTGCGTGTTATAAATTAAAAGTTCGTCGTTTATTGTTAAACTGTTACGTTTGGCTGAGCAGTAACTTTTTTTTTCGCGAAGTGTGCCAAGAAGTAAACTTTTTCGACTGAAAATTATTGAGATGAAAGCTTGCGTGCAAGGACAAAGTTATGTGCCCGAATTACGTGAAAGGTCGTGACGGGACGCAAATTAGTGATTGCAATTTTCGGGGACATTTGCGAAAATTGTGCTCGGGGAGGACGGTGACCGCTGTGGGCGGAACTTACATTTATTCTTAAGCTGCAACCGAGGAGGATCAAAGAAAATTGCTGGAGTGTAAATCATTGCCCACGAGTGAAGCCCGATTTTTGTTAATCTGCCTTGGCTGTAACCGACTACAGAACGCCCTGAATATTTAACGATTTCTGCGTAACCAGGGCCGGACCAGAAATGTGCGTGAGCGTTCTGTCTTACGGCCTTCGCTATTGAACTGAACCGAATGATAGCGTTTATCCGTGGTTAGCTCCAGCGCTCAGCGCGAGAGGCGCGGCAACTCAGCCGTATAAGAGAGTTTTAGTACTGCGTGCGCTGCGTACGTGGCAGCGTTGCGTACGTAAGGACGCCACGTTCTGCGTAGTGCGCATGCGCAGATCGCAACGCGCACGTATCTTATTACGTACGCAGCCGCTACGTACGCACGCATGAGATGCGTGCGTGCGTACGTATGAGGTGATCGCGCCGCTCTCGAGCAAGTTCGCGACAGCGCGAGACTTCGTTTTGCAAAATGGCGGCATCGAAGGCAAGCACCGACCGGCTCTGTGGCTTAAAATATGGCCATAATCTGGCTATAACACTTGGATTGGCTCACATTGGCTGTCAACAACACGTGCTTCTATTTTGATCTACCAGATGGCGCAACACGCTTCGCGCTCGCTACGTACGCGGGTACTACGGCGTACTAAAAGCCGATTAGTGGCAAACGACGCCACGTAACGCAAGGCGCTTGCGTGATGCGTACGTAGCACCATTCCGCAATACTAAAACTCACTATAGTTAAAACTATAGTGGCTAGAAAGGTATACCTAGATCTTGGAAAGCAGCGACACTTCTTGATCTACGCTGCCACTCTTTCGCCGCTCCTTCGACCTCCTCTTTTTTTTTTTTCACCCATTCTTTTGCAGAGCCGTCGTATATATACGCAGCGCTGAGTGGCTGGAACGCGCTATCAGCTGGTCAGGTGGCCCTGACGTCACGAGAAACGTGCGCAAGCGAACTTGGCGCGCTTTTCACCGCACACACGTCATGAACCTTTCAGGTTCCCCACTCTAAACCTGCTTTCTCAGAACATATTTGTTTCTCCGTATAAAAAGGAATTTTTCCGGGGCACTCCTACCGACACTGACACTATAGCTTGACGTTTGGCGACAGTACTAATTTTGGTGACTTCTCGCTGTAGAGGCTAGAAAGCCACTATAGTCTGGCTATAGATGTGATGACGTTAGGTGCCAAATCTTCTAAGATGATCGCTTGTGCCTCACCAGCGGAGCCATGGTACCGAGTCAACACCAACGAGACAACAGTCAAGGTGGTGTTGGCCGAGCAGCCGTATAGAAATGTCACTAAATCGTGCGCGAGCACGTCATACAGTGTTGTGACGTCAGGATACAGTAGGAACCAAAACTATAGTTATTTTTTTTTCAGGGCGCACTCACTGTTAGCAGTAAAATTTTTTAGGCCTTGAGTGCGTGGCCTTTCATTCGATGCAAACGAACAAACAAAAATTTCCGTAACAGTCTACCCCTTTACGAAATTCGACAATGCGGTGGAGTTTGACAGCGTCCAGAATGGTGCCCCGGGCCTTCCACAAAAGACACCAATCCGAATCCAACACATCCCGGCATTCTTTTGCATACGACGGCGGCGCAGAGCCAGTTTTCCTTCTTGGTTATCGTAAGGAACTCTGTGCATGGGCGCATTTCCGGATACTCTCACACTTTCTGTCACCCCCTCCTGCTGAGAAAAATGCAACCCACTGAACGCATTAATCGGTAATTCTAATAATGACCACATGCAGTGATTGATTGCATGACGTGTGGACATTACGCAGAGCCATCCGAGCCGTCGTGGTCGTCGACACTGTCATCCAGGACGAAGGATGAGACGTCAGGTCTGGGTAAGTCGATGAACAGCCAATACTGGATCTGCAATTTCAATAGTTAATTAGTTAGCTTGTTGCCTAGCTAGCAAGGCAGTCATTTAACTGGTTAGGCACACAGCTAGCTAGTTCGTTCGTCCGTTAACTAGTTAGTCAAATAAATAGTTGCTTCAATAATTAGTAAGCCACTTGGGTATAATTCTAGCTAGTTACATAGCTCTTAGCTTCTTAGTCATTTTGTATGTCAATCAGATCACTAGTTAGTTAATTGTTGTGTTCCAAGCACCCCTGTGTCACGAGCAAGCCTCCGAATCCGCGAAGGACCGGATGCTGAAACTGCTTCCAGATGTTGACTCTTCCCCTTCCCCCGCTCGGCGCAAACGAGCCACCGTCGTTTCCCCCGGCAGTTCGGCCGCCGCCTAGATCCGAATAGGAATAAACTTGTTTTTAACCGTTCGAGGCTGTCTGAGCTTTTTGGACTCCCGCGACCAACCCATACGTCTATGGGCCGACGACAACACCGGACATAACAGTGGCGACGAGGATGGGATTTGGACCAACGCTACGCAACGATATTGACAAGCTACAAGCTATGGCTACGCACGGGCTCCCAAATAGGCTACCCCGATTCAACGGCTCATCATGGTCATCGTGGTTTGGCCGCCTGCAATTTTACTTCGAGGCTAACAACATCACTGATGCAGCAATGAAGAGGGCCAACCTGCTAACGCTGTGTGGGGAGCAGACATACGACACAGTCTGTGCCCTGATTCAGCCACGCACTCCAGCAGCCGTTGACTACGACGACATCGTAGCAGCGCTACAAGAGCACTATGACCCAAGGCCATCGGAGGTCTACTGTCGAGCCCGGTTCCAACGGCGAGACCAACTGGAAGGCGAAAAAGTGGCCGAATACGTAGCGGCTCTCAAAAAGCTCGCTGCTGACTGCAATTTCGGGACGTTGACCGCGACAACTGCAGCTACTGCGCAGGAGGGAGGATCGACTGCCACACCTGCTAACACCACTATGCTCCCCTTGGACGTCATGTTGCGTGACCGTTTTGTGTGCGGACTGTGTGACGCAGGTCTACAACAACGCCTGTTCGCGGAGACGGGTCTCACCTTCTCCAAAGCCTACGACATCGCCCAACGAGCGGAGAGCGCCGGTCACCAGCAGAGGGATATTCGACGGAACGTCGAGCCGGTGAATCACACCAGTCAGCCGTCAGGTCATTCCACGTCTAAGGCGAAATCAAGCAGAAAGACACAGCGCTGTTGGTGATGCGACGACATGCACGATTCCCAGGTATGTCGATACAAGACAGCGACCTGCAATTTTTGCCAAAAACTGGGACACATTAAAAAGGCATGCATCTCGAAGCGCAAACAGCTCGGACCGAAGACTTCAGTGCAACGGAACAACAATGTCGACGCACAGGAGGGCCAGACGCAAGATACAAGCCGAACAGCACTAACGTCATCGGCACTATATGACTTAAACGCCGTTGTGAACCTCGGAACGAGACCGAAGATTACAACTGAAATTATGGTACACCAGCACCCTATCAGGTTTGAGGTGGATTCCGGAGCAGCATGTACGCTCATCAGCGAGGACACTTTTCGCGCTACTTGGCGTGAGAACGCGCCAGCTCTCCAGCAAGACAACACGCAGCTGAGAACGTGGTCCGGACATTCCCTTCCACTGCTGGGCTGTGCCAACGTAGACGTGTACTACAACGGGCAGACCCATCAGCTCCCCTTGCTAGTCGTCCACGGTTCTGGATCAAGCCTTTTAGGACGAAATTGGTTCACCCCCCTTGGAGTGGTCATTGGCGGAGTTCACCACACACCTAGTTATCCGTCAGTGGAGCAGCTTCAAGATAAGTACAAAGCGATTTTCTCTGAAGAAATACCAGGGAACAACGGACCTCCAGTCACACTGGAGCTGCGGGAGGATGCGACGCCGAAATTTTTGAAAGCTAAGTCGGTGCCTTTCGTCCTACGAACGTCAGTCTAGAATGAGCTTGACCGACTGCAGGAACAAGGGATCATCGAACCGACGCAACATTCGGAATGGGCTACACCACTCGTTGTCGTTCGAAAGAAGAACGGTACCCTACGTTACTGCGGAGACTACCGGAGCACTGTCAACCTGGCGACAAAAGCATCTTCCTACCCACTGCCGACACCGGAAGAGGTTTTTAGCACGCTTCGTGGTGCAAAAATCTTCAGCACCTTGGACTTGACACAAGCCTACCAGCAGCTGAAGGTGAGCGAATCAACGTCTGAACTGCTCACAATAAACACTATTAAGGGTCTTTACAAAGTTAAAAGGCTACTATGCGGAATATCTGCAGCGCCAGCAATCTTCCAGAAATTTATGGAGTCTACACTTAGCGGGATCCCAGGTGTTTGCGTCTACTTGGACGATGTTATTGTCGGTGGCGCCTCCAATGAAGAGCGCACGGAACGCTTGGAGCTCATTTTGGAAAGGCTAGCAAATGCTCATTTGCGCATCGGTAAAGAAAAATGTGTTTTTGCGGTGCCTGAAGTGAAGTTTCATGGACATCAAATTGACGCGCAGGGTATCCATCCCACTGAAGACAAAATGCGTGCAATCACCGAAGCACGAGCGCCTACTAACAAGCAAGAACTGCAGTCGTTTTTGGGGCTATTGACGTTCTACGACCAGTTCTTAGAACATCGAGCTACAGTGGCCAACGATCTATATCAGCTCCTGCAGAAAGAAGTCCCATTGACTTGGTCGCCACGCCACCAAGAGTCATTTGTTGCCCTTAAGCAACTACTTCGCAAGTCTACTATTCTGCGACACTGCGACGAAAGGAGACCCCTACTGCTAGCCTGTGACGCATCACCATACGGAGTGGGAGCAGTCCTCTCCCAAGTTGACGAAGAGGGACGGGAAGCCCCGATCGCTTTTGCTTCGCGCACCCTATCACAGGCAGAGAGGAATTATTCCCAGCTAGATAAAGAGGGACTTGCCATCGTCTACGCAGCAGATCACTTTCGGCAGTACACTACCGGCAGGAAAGTGACTTTCATAACAGATCACCAGCCCTTATTGGGTAGTATGGGTCCCCAGAAGCCAATGCCACAGACATTGTCGCCGCGAATGACACGATGGTGCATCAAGATGTCGGCGTACGATTACGAACTCGTACATCGCACGGGGAAGAAACATTAGAACGCCGACGCACTAAGCCACCTGCCGCTAGACACCACAATAGATGAACCACCCCCGCCGGGTGATATACTCATGTTCGATGCGCTGCCCAACCCTCCGCTAACAGCTTACACGATAGCAGCATCAACGCAGGAGTGCACTGTCTTGAAGGAAGTCTACGCAGCTATACAAGAAGGCAACGTGCAGAAGCTAAAGGGTGAACACTTCAACGCTTACCGCAAGCGAGCTGCGGAGTTGAGCACTCATCGCGGTTGCGTCACGTTGGGATCAAGAGTTGTAATTCCAGCGGCACTTCGCGAACAGGCCATGTCGCTTGTACACGCAGGTCATCGAGACATTGTTGCCATGAAAAAGTGCGCCAGAAGTTATATGTGGTGGCCTGGTATCGACCATGATATAGAATTAACAGTTCACGATTGCCAGCCTTGCCAATGCACCCACCGAAGCCCGCCAAGAGCCCCTATTCCTGAATGGGAAAGACCAGACACGCCTTGGCACACCCTGCGCATTGATTTTGCTGGACCTATCGAAGGGTGTTCGTTCCTGGTGGTTGTAGACGCATACACCAAGTGGCTTGAGGTAAAACAAATGGCTACAACGACATCGGCAGCAGTTATCGACACTCTGCTGTCGTTGTTTGCAACGTTTGGCCTACCACGCAAGGGGGTCTCGGACAACGGCACTCCGTTTGTGTCCACGGAGATTCTAAAGTTTTACAGCGACAACGGCGTCTCGTCTGTTACATCAGCTCCTTACCACCCGGCTACGAACGAACAAGCCGAGCGCTACGTCGCTGAGCTAAAGCGCGCCCTTACTAAATACCAGACTGGGACAATGCAACGCCGCATCGCGCGCTTTCTCTTCAGACAGCACAACACTGTTCAAAGCACTACTGATCAAACGCCAGCGAAATTGATGTTCGGACGAGAAATGAGAACCCAGCTGACAGCAATTGTCCCGGAGCCCTCAGCGAAAGCACCGTCGGAGGAAGAAAAGCTCCCGCATAGCAGGAGAATTGAAAGTGGACAGCGCATATACGCCCGCCAGTTCCACAGAAAGCCCGGCTGGGTTGAAGCGACGGCACTCAAACGCATAGGCTTGCGGTCATGGCTCGTCGACATTGATGGAAAGGCCACACGCCGCCACCTTAATCAGCTACGCCGTTCAGGTAATTTGCCAAGGGAACCTCCCATTCAAGCAGCCACCTCGACGGAAGCTTCGTTTCACTTAGCCTGGCATCTCGCACCAGATGAATCGGCGCCGCCGCCCGCCGGCCTTGAACACAAGAGAAACGACACCCAGCGATCGGAGGCTTCTCTTCCTAGTGCGTCCAGAGCGTCCACGCGCCCACGGCGGCCCCCAGATCGTTTCCAAGCGACAAGCTAAGGAGGGAGGAGACGGTGTGTTCCAAGCACCCCTGTGTCATGAGCAAGCCTCCGAACCCGCGAAGGACCGGATGCTGAAACTGCTTCCAGATGTTGACTCCTCCCCTTCCCCCGCTCGGCGCAAACGAGCAACCGTCGTTCCTCCGGCAGTTCGGCCGCCGCCTAGATCCGAATAGGAATAAACTTGCTTTTAACCGTTCGAGGCTGTCTGAGCTTTTTGGACTACCGCGACCAACGCGTACGTCTATGGGCCGACGACAACACCGGACATAACATTAATTAACTACGCAGTGCTTGCTTCGAGCGAAGGTGACGTTTGAAGCGACAGGCATTAGGTTACACATCTGCTGGTGCTGATAGACACGGCACTATTGCAACACTAGGACGTAATTCAACGTTCGACATAAGCGACGTGGGTTGACGCTCAGTTTGAGACCATGCCATGCGGAATCGTGAACTTATTTCGACCACCATATGCACGTATTGTCGCTGAACGTACAACGCACTGAAAATATCAAAACATGTGGAGTCAACTTCGTACATCTCGTTGTAATTAACGAAGCTTTGAAAAAAAAAAAGAACTCACACGGTCTCGCATGCAATCGCCGAAGAGTCGAAGGTGAATCGAAGGCTCCCACCCTCCCTGAAATAACTTCACCACGTGACATCATCATGTGAAGTCACGTGATGCGAACCGAGTCGTACTGATGTCACGCAGGTGTCACAGTGTTGGCCGATCTGCGACGTCATGACGAAGTCGTAACGTGACGTCATCGCATGATATTTGCACATCTCGTGCTGACGCCACCGACGCTGATGCTCACTTTTCGAGCTTGACCAGGCGCGTCTAAGAATCTCACCCTGTGACGAGAGACCTAAACCATGTTTGCCAATTAGGTAATTAATTGTGGAAGATTGCTAACAAGTTATCCTCAAGAAAACCTACTTTGCCGTTTAGAAACTTTTGTTCACGTTTTCTTTGTTGATGACTGTAGTTGCAAAACGAGGCACTGACGATTATGTTTAAAGTCGTACTCATGATGACGTATGTATTCGGAGAACCGACGCGTTTTACCCGACGATCTACACAGGAGTGGAGTCTTGCGCATCGTTCAGCTTGGTATTCTAACCCATACCTTTTGCCCCGCTTGGTCTGAAGGTGGTGATGACAGCTGGCTTTCTCATATGTCGAAACTGAATGCTCGAAAACCCCACAAAGACCGATACGTAAACGAGAAAAAGGCTCCACCCCCAAATTCCGACGACTGTCTGTGTCTGCCACTTTCGCTGCCCTTGAGTGCTGCACAGCCCAATAAAGCTAAGGGGGGGGGGGGGGTACTGACACCAATTTCCAAAGCTACATTTACTCAAGTATAAATATCTCCTGCATGCAGAGACGACTCTGAGCATGGGTGAGACTCGGGAAATGTAGATATATTCTAACATTAAGGTCTAACTGCGCGTGGCACACCAACTTACATCGACATTAGCGTGATTTCAGTATACAGCGTCAATTCACGTGCAACCATGGCTTGTTGTACGTCACCATCAAAGTTACAGAGCGTAGCAGCCATGGAAGCCTCACGATACTCGCAAAAGTGCTCGGAGGGAAACTCGTACCGTGTCGTGAAGTCGGGGTGCAGTAAGATCCGAAACTATCTTTTAGAAACGCGTTGTAATGAGTATTTCCGGAGCACTCACGCTTGCCAGTACACTTTTCTGTGCTCTTGTGCGCTCGACTTTTCATTTGACTCCAATAAAAAAAATTGCAACATAAAATATTCATGTGAATCATTCTTTAAAGCCTTTCTTGACACTTATACTGCTCGCTTCTTCTACGCGTCACCACAACGGCACAGTACGGCGCCGAATTGTACAAATGTTTCTTACTTGCAGAGATAACGAAGAGCTCTGGCGACGGCCTGTGTAAGTCCTCCAATATCGTTACGTCTAAACAGTGGCGTGCATGACTTGACTGCGTATAAACAGCTAGGTGATACAAAATGCCATGATTACATCGGGGGACCCACCATAAACTTAGAGGTTGAGTAAGAGGTCCACTGTTAAAGGGAACATTTAAATGAGCATGCACCTTTCTTGTTCCTGCCCACTTAACTGCAAGTGGATGTCTGAACAACGCTTGGTGCACAGCAGTAGTCTGACACATAAAGACGGAACCGTCACCAACCAGCAGTTTTATGTAAATTCACGTCAGCGTGATTTTGCAAGAGACCGAATTCCCGACATGCCATGCACGCACGTGTTCCCTTTAAAAGTGAACCTGGCTGAACTTCGTTAGTAAAAAAATATATATATATAGTGCGCACGAGCGGTGTACGACCCTTTGCAGAAAATTTCCCAGACAAGTTTGAAAAGACCTACTTGCGGATAATCTTCTCGTAGTGCATCGTTTGAGTACGTACAGTCCTGGTCGGAAGTTCCCAGGTCACGCTTCCATAGAAATACATGGGATAGTAACCTGAAAACGTTTGACCCCTCTTCCCTCCCAACCCCACCCTGCACTCTAAAACACTAGTGACGTTCTCGAGAAGGAGCAGGCTGTGGTTGTTTTATTTGGCTGCTGTGTATGTTTTTCATAACTGCGTATTTTTGTGTGCGTTTTCTTTGTTTTCTCTCTCCATTTTGGCAAATGCCCGGCCGGTAAATTGTGCGAATTAATGGCAAAAGTAAATAAAATCAAACTTGTTGCAGTAGGCGGACTTCGCAGCAATGGTATTGCTGTAGTAAAATTACATATTATTAATGAGTAATGTAATGGATTACTTGTAGCGAGTAGGGCTAAGAAAGTTACTGGTCACTTTGAGTAATGTTTATTACGTGTTAAAAGTAATTTTTGTTGAACGTAATCTTTGGCGATAGGTATTGATAGCTTCTGGTTGTAGTTGACCGATGCATAAAAAAATAACAATGAAACGATAGTAATGTGTGTCACTACTTTCGGTCAGCTGGAAATTGTAGTTTATTTATATATGACAATTTTTGAAAGGAAATTAGAAAAGAAATTAGCAGTGTAAACTAATTACTTTTTCAGAGCGATTTCGCCATCTCTGGCGGTAGAGATTAACAAGCTTGTTCTTAGGGCTATCCTACCAACATATAAAAAATAAATGAAAAAAAAAGTTAATGATAAGATCTAAGTAATACAATGTGGCGCCAGTTTCGAGCAAGATGGAGGGATGAGAAATATGAAACCTCAATTACGTTTCGTGACCGGCCGAGTTTCGTAATGAAAGCGGGGCGTGGCAAAACACGAGAAGGGAATAATTTATGCACGCCGCCTGGAGAGATCATTATGGCTCGCTTCGCTTCGATACGTGCGCCGCGTACGTAGTTAATCTCTATCTGTCATCTCTCATTCTCCGTAATCGCGAAGTTTTTTTTTTTTTCGTTAAGCCTGTAAATAAAACGTTGAGTATTTCTTTCTCGTCTTGGCTTTCTTTCCCACGCCGTCCTCCATTGTTCCTATTCTGTGTGTGTCCGGGTATGAATATTGAACAGCCTTGATGATTGCGCCCTTTTAAATTAAAGAAAAATTACTGCGATACTTAATTCATGAAAGCACGACCCAAACGAGTTTTTAGAGTGAAGCTATTTTATGCCCGTATTTATAAACAAATCTCAGCCTTATCTCGCGTTTTTCTTATCAAATTTATGACTTAAAGGGGCCCTCAAACCCTTTTTTAGTACGCATGAAATTGATTCACTGGAAAATCGTATTGCCTCAAACAACGCTGCAAGAATTTTAAGAATCTGTCCAGTACGAACGGAGTTACAGAAATTTGTCACACGCTGCAATCGAATTCTCTCTTCTCTCGCCTCAACGAAAGCGCTGGAAGCTAAGCCGAGGGAGAGTTGGGAGGGGCAAACAAAAAACGTCGCACGCGCCTCCTGACCTTGAGCATTTTGTTTTCTTTTTTTTTCTCTTCAAATGCGTGAGTTTCTCAGTGTGATCGCACGTGCACGCGTGGACAAGAAGCGGCCTCCCGCGGCGATCTCTGTAACAACCGAGCGCGCCATGTTCAAATCAGCCAATGGGTGATAAATGGGCTTACTACGAGTGATTTATGGGCTTATTCTGTGTTTTGTCGAGAGAAGAGAGAGCATATTTAGCTGACTTTCATAATTTATTGTGAATTTCAGGCCGCGTGCTGCGCTTTAACATTTGGCTCGCGTGTTTTCGGGTGCCTCTACTAACGATCAGCAGCGTTTTTTGACCATGCTCAAAAAGTGTTGGCCCCTTTAAGTATGCGTGATATAAAAAGTAGGCCTAGCATTCCCAAGCCAATCTTGTAGTCATCTTTTACCCGATTACCATTTTTGTGTCCCTATAACCGCATAAAAAAGAAAACACAAGATAAGGTTAAGGTTGGTTTGTGAATATGGGCAATCAGTCTACACTGTGCCGTCGTCGTTGTCGTCGTCGTAGTAGTCATAATAGCAGTATGTGTTGTGTTGGTGGTGGTGGCGGTAGTAGTAGGCGTCACGCAAGTCAAATTTCCAAGTGGGTGATGAGGTTAATGAAGCCAAACTATGATAACTAGGATGTAGCATTCAATGATGCAGATACTGATGCTGACCGGATGATGATGGCGACGATGCACGTGACCTCGCTAGCCAATCACATAACGCGTCGCGCGTACAGCTCTGCTATCCCGTGGTGTAGAGACGGGGTGGAACTGGTTGAATCTGTTTTGTTCCTTTAAGGTTTGATGCTTGATACACACGTATTCCAATATGCGGGTTGACTGTTTTCTGTTTTCTTTGTTTCGTTCTTTGTGTAAATGAAGTACAGCGTTACTGAGGCCCACAGCTGTTCATATGTGAACTTTCATCAATGAATGAATGAAAGAAGGAATGAAAGAATCAATGAACTCTGAAGCCATAACCTGGCCTATACATTTGGCGTCGTCATAACGCCAACTGTAAAGAAGCCCGATGTGACACAGTGAGTGTTGCGCATATTCGAATCGTGCCGCCAGTTTTGCTAGATATCACTGCGATTTCGAATACTTTTCGAATATTTTCTAATGTCATCTAAACTGAAATGAATACAAATATAAGTACAAGAGTACGCCAAATTCAACAAGGAAGAGGGTAAACATTTATTCGACGCCAAATACGTAGAGCTGATGTCCATCGTGCAAGACTCGTCATTGTTGGTCAGGTGGCCAGAAGACCTCTGTCCCTGGTGGCTGCCTCTGCCCGCTCCGTCACCCACACTCGTGTTTCCCGGTCGCAGCCGAGCAGCGAGGTATCCTACTGCTGAGGGATATGCGCAAGCCGAGGATTATAAACTTGCTGTAACCTAGGACAGCCGGACTTCACCGGCTGTATAGGAAGCCTGTCCGTACACACACTTCGAAGAGTACCGACGATCGCACTAAACTAACGAAATGGGGTCTAGCCTCTCATGCATGTCGCTCATTTGAAACACGCGTTACTGCAAAGATATCGTTTCTCGGGTTTTTCTACTGCATTAAGAGTGACACTGCTCTCTCCACAGTACTACAGCGAAAAGCCAGCTCATCGAGTGAGTATTCGAAACCACAGTTTACTCGTAATATGTATCTACCTGCATGAACTGTGCACTATCAGTTATTGTTTGTTCTTTCTTCACTTTGCTACGTTTAGGCGTCCAGAGCTCGTAAGTGCCGAAGTGAGGCGCCTTTTAACCTATCTATCTATCTATCTACTTATCTATCTATCTATCTATCTATCTATCTATCTATCTATCTATCTATCTTCTATCTATCTAGCTAGCATCTATCTATCTATCTATACCATCCATCCATCCACCATCCATCCCATCCACCCCATACATCATCCATCCATCCATCCATCCATCCATCCATCCATCCATCCACCACCCACCCATTGACCGACCGACCGACCGACCGACCGACCGACCGACCGACCGACCGACCGACCGCACGACCGACCGACCGACCGACCCGACCGACCGACCGACCGACCGACCGACCGAACGACCGAACCGACCGACCGTCCGACCGACCGACCGACCGACCGACCGACCGATCCGACAGACCGCCGACCGGACGACCGACCGACCGACCGACCGACCGGACCGACCGATCCGACCGACCGACGAACGACCGATCCGACCGGACCGACCGACCGACCGCGACCGACGACCGGACCCGACCGACCGACCGACCGCCCGACGCCGACCGACCGACGCGAGCCGACCGACCGACCGACCGACCGACCGACCGACCGACCGACCGACCGACCGACCGACCGACCGACCGACCGACCGACCGACCGACCGACCGACCGACCGACCGACCGACCGACCGACCGACCGACCGACCGGACCGAACCGACCGACCGACCGACCGCCGACCGACCGACCGCCGACCGACCGACCGAGACCGACCGCCGACCGACCCGACCGGACCGACCGAACCGAAGCCGACCGACCGACCGACCGACCGACCGATCCGACCGACCGACCGACCGACCACCGACCGCCGACCGACCGACCGACCGCCTGACCGACCGACCGCCGACCGACCCGACCACCGACCGACCGACCGACCGACCGACCGACCGACCGACGACCGACCGACCGACCGATCCGACCGACCGACCGACCGACCGAACGACCGACCGACCGACCGACCGACCGACCGAACCGACCGACCGACCGACCGACCGACCGACCGACCGACCGAGCCGACCGACCGATGACCGACCGACCGACCGACCGACCGACCGACCGACCGACCGACCGACCGCTACGACCGACCCCGACCGACCGACCGACCGACCGACCGACCTACCGACCGACCGACCTGACCGACCGCCGACCGCGCCGACCGACCGACCGACCGACCGACCGACCGGACCGACCGACCGATCCCGACCGACGACCGTACCGACCGACCGACCGACCTGACCGACCGACCGAACGACCGACCGACCGACCGACCGGACCGACCGACCGACCGACCGACCGACGACCGACCGACCGACCGACCGACCGACCTGACCGACCGATCCGACCGACCGATCCGACCGACCGACGAGCCTACCTAACCTATCTATCTATCTATCTATCTATCTATCTGCCTGCTTGTATACGCTAATTATTCTAAATTTTAAAACGTAACATGTTGTACCGCGCTTACAACTTCCACTCATCTGCTATTTAAAGCTGCTTCTATTTCACTTAAAACCAAAACCATTCAATACAATCATTAAAGATGTTATTCTAAAAAAATATTGTGCAAATTAGTGATGTCTTGACAAAGATGGTAATTTTTTAATTATCATATGGTATGTACTATTCAAACTATTCGATCTATTCCATCCGAAATTGTTTGATGAAAGCACTATTTTGTTCGAATAACCCTTGAACCTCAAAGTGACTGTTCGCCCACCTCTATAGTGAGATCATGATGATGGCGTGGTACTGTGGTAAGATGACAGCCCTGCTTGGTACACTATGTCTCTGTCCTCGCCTGTTTTCTTCGGTGTTATTCATGATATAAGCCTTCTGGACGCATTTCACCTTTCCCCATTTCATCACAGTAAAAATTTTTGCACCCAAAAGGGTGTAAAAAGGGTGTTTTTACGAGAAAGCACCCTTTGCAACACCCTTTAACACCCATAAATGGTCGATTGAAAAAAAAGCACCCCTTTGTTTGGGTGCTTGCCTCGATAGCACCCTAAAATAGGCTCTAAGGGTGCTTTTGTGCCTGAGAAGGGTGTAGGTGCCGATTCATCAGATGGAATATGCAGCATAAGAAGAACACATAATTATAATATTTGGGATTTTACGTCTCAAAAACCTCGATATGATTATGAGGGCCGTCGTAGTGGAAAGCTGCAGAGATTTTCACCATTTGGTGTTCTTTAATGAGCGCTCATATCGCACAGTGCAAAGGCTTCTACCTTTTCGCCTCCGCCTTAATTCGACTGCCACGGCCGGCATCGAACCCGCGACCTTCGGATTGGCGGCCGAGCAGCGCAGCTACTGCACGAATATGTGGACCTTGCGTTAAGTGACGGCCTAATTGACTTTGAATGTGTGAAGGTGCTCTCCGAATACAGCAGAATGTCAGCAGAAGCAAATCGCGTTTCATCTATAATGGCAATTAACTGCAATCCATGTTAAGAAAGCTTTCCTTAGCGTTGGTTATAAGCTGCATGTTTGCTGTGGATTATATATAACACAAATAATGTTCGCTCGAGTATGGGTGTGTGTGCGTGTAAGCGCGATTGTGTGTACACCCGTGCATGTGTGCGTGTAAGCGCGATTGTGCGAGTCCGTGCTTGTGTTAAGCGTGCCTGTGCACATGTGTACGCCCATGCATGCGTGCGTTTACGGTCGCGTGTGTGTGTGGCCGCTTGTGTGTATACGTGTATGTGTGTGCGCCTGTGAATAAGTATGCGTGTGCATCAGCCCGTGCGCCCTCAAATTTCGTGTGTGTGTGCGGGGGGGAGGGGGGGCACTGCTTCTTAGTGTTTAAGGTCCCACACCTGTTCAGACTGGGAGTCTATATGGGAGGTGGCTTAAGAAATGGCGGTGGTCAAGGCACTGTACACTAACTATTCAGTACATGGAAAACAGCTGCACATTTTCGTACCTCATCATTGCTTACGAACTTGCTGTGGTAACTGATTAGCTCCGTTGAGGCGCTTCTACGCTCGAAAACGTGGGTTATGACCAATTCACACGGAAAGCTGTCACTGCACTTATGCACAACCATCGTTTATATTAACAACGTTTAACAAGAACGTGCACTGCCTTTGCTACAGGTGCTTAGCTAGCTCATTGGGCAACCATATGGAATTATGTGCTGATCATGTGGTCAGCAAAAAGTTTGTTATAACAACCTCGGCACGTTTCGTGGTGCATGACAAGCCTTCTAAACATCCGCTACTGTGGATTAATTTGTTCCAGCTTCGACTACGCATTCAGTGTTTGCGGCACCATACGCGGAATCGCCTGACACAGACAATGCAAAAAGAAATTTCTCTGGAAAAAGGTGTAGCGATGCTCTCCCGCTAATGCCACCGAGGACGAAATAATTATTGTTTCTGGCCATTCCATGGTGGACTTTGTTTTGCGCAAGTTTTGCTCCACTATTTTTCGCCCACTGCAATCGCATTCCGTCAAAATACTCAAAGAACCCGAGGCTGGTAAATAACCTGCGTCGCTGTGCGACTGGCTGGAAGGAGAGTGGCCGTTTACAAGGAGTCATTCCGCGTTGAACGGCCGTCCGCCGTATGCGCCATAGCGTTTGCCTTTCGGCGCCGTCCTGGCGGGTTTCCCGCTCCTCCCCCCCCCCCCCCCCGCTAGACCCGGCCAGCGTTGCTTTCACAACGGCGGCGTAGATAAGCGAAGAGTTGCGTCACCGAACACCTGCGTCGACAGCTGCGGCGCCGCCACGCCGCCGCCAGTGCCTCCTCCTTCTCTCTCTCAGTGTTGCCCTCTCTGTCTCATCAGTCTTTCAAATGCGTAGCGTTGGTCGGGGGTCTTGGTCGCTGTGTGTGTTCTAGCGAACAGGCGCATATTCAATGGTGGTCACGCATGACACCGTGTTCGAAGTGACGCGCGGATTAAGGAATATTCATGGAGTGGCGGACACGGACAACGTGGGCCTGTTAACGGTGAGTGTACTGTTTTCGTAGGTAGTAATCATACAGCGCTAGGTGGGCGCCTGCAGCAGCTCTGCCGAAGTAGGCTGCCAGCCATTTACAACAGCATGCGTTCGCGGGCCTGTTGCAGATGCCCGATTAAACGTGGGACTTAACGAGTTCACACTGCTATGCGCGATGTTGTGTAAGTGCCTGCATCACTCATACAGTGAGTGATGTGATCACTTAACAAGGGCGGGATTAGTTGCTGATCGCACATTGTCTCTACACTGCGCAAAGTGATTGATATTGTTTTAAGATGTGCTTTGGGCTACATCGTAATAACATTTCTATTAATACTCAAATGTGCAACGTGCTTCTGTAGGTGTAAGCGCAAAAAAAGAAAGAAAAAGCAAAAATTATGTACAGAGGCGCACTGTACGAAATGGCTTTTTTTTTTTGCTTAAAGACGGTATAGTTGGAGGTGCTGATATGCCGCGATCCTCCCAGCACGTGCGCCTCGGTCTTTTAAGCTATTTAGGACAAGTGCCACCAGCAACAGGGAAAGATCTAGCAGACTTCCAAAGGCGCGTTGTTGTGGCCATCGCCGTGCGTTGTTTTCCCTCGTTTCTGTTTGCTGTTTTCGTGCTTCGCTTTCATCTGCGATAATGTTCGGCGTTATAACAGAATCGAGAGAGTACACGTGACTGTTGGAGCTATGTGCGGTTGCTCTAGCATAAGTCATGGCTGCTGCAACGTAGTCGGCGTCCGCGCGCGTTGGTGTCGTTCGAGCGCTCTTACTTGCGTGATTATGTTTAACTGAGTATTTAGGCACGGGTTACGTTTGTAAATCTCGTAGTCAATAATCGCTAATAGCGTGCCCCTGATTGCCATCAGAGGATGGGCTTGGTTGTCGAAATATGCCAGACGCTTTTTCTGAAAGCAAGCTTTGAATTTTTTTTTTTAAAGAAGTACTTTCATACGTGCAAGGCAGTGCCTATTGCAGGCCCGCAACTCTTTAAAAACTGGACGAGCTATCACATCGTTTATCAAATTACAATGAATTAAGATGATTGAATTATAGATGACGAATTTCTGTGCTAGATTAGGTGCACAAAACACATGTTCGCAGCCCTACGTCTAGAAAGCAGGCAAATAGGAAGCACAGCGTCAAATTTGGATTAGATTCCATTGACGGAGCGTCTTGTGAGAGTAGAAAGAACGAGAAAATTGTTCATTTTTGATGCCCTTATAGAGGCAGTCAGAATTGCACTGATTGGTGACTTGTAACAATTCCTCAGATTGTTAGAGGCGTGATTTAAGTAAGTAAATCTTTTGCTTTTTTTTTTTGCAGACCTCTTCGCTAGTGCCACGCCCAAGATCATTTGTTCTCATGTAAATAGAAAGCAGAGATGTCTTCACTGTTCGTACATGAAGAGGTAAGTTTCTTGTGCATTTTGATTAATGTTACATGTTCTGAACGTTGTACTTTAGGAATTGTTTTTCACACTGGCTCACTACTCTAGAAGGAATATGACTCTTAGGTGAGTTCAGGCTTTCGTAAGTGCCATTTTTGAGCTGTAGTCTTAAACTTCATCTCATTTCGGGAATTTGCTGTATGCTCGAAAACTCTTATCTTTATCATACGAAATTATTGGAATGTATGGGTTGTATGCTTCGAGTTCAGTGTAATGTCTATTACAAGCCATTTCGAAGGATACACATTACACATTCTTTATATATGGTGCTACCAGAACAGCACGAACATCCTTTTATGAGAAGTCATATTTGCTCTTATTACAGGATGGGAGGGTGCCGCTGACGTCCTGCGTAGTCTACCCCCCGGCCCCAGCCTAGAGCAAGCCTACTTCCTGAACCTCCACATGGATAACCGAAAAATCTTCCGTGTCAGTAATGACGAAGAAGGAGTGACAGCACTGATGAGTTGATTTTTTTTATTTTCAACATTGTCTACGGCCGCAAGGCCTTTGACATCCACTGTGATTGAGCGGCTTTTTCTCGGCGTGAGTTTGGAGTTTATCAAAGAAGTTGTTCAGGCAGTACGACGCTGAAAATTTTAGTGTCACAATGCCTGAACAACTTTTTCTAGTGTGGTCATGGTAGATGAACAAACATTGTTATTTGTGTAAGTTATTTTGCTTAAATATAGCTGGACCATTCCATGCCAAACGTCCCAGCCACTTTGGCGACCATCTGAATTGTATTTGAAAAAAAAAATGTGCTGACTTACTGCGTTGAAAACAGTGAACTGCTAGAATACTTCAGCGAGAAAAAAAGTTTTGTTCATGTGGCTGGCCTATTACTTCCTGGCATAATGCTGTCTGTGTGCTGTTTGTGGAAAATTTCGTTTTAAAACTACCGCTTATTTTTTCTAAAGCAAATTCGGTCTACCTGTTAAGCAAATGTGCTTCTGTAAGGTATTTGAAGCTGAATAATAATAGGGCAATTTTTTGCCACATTCGCTTCCAAAAATAAAGCCAAAATGTGTTATGTTTGCATTTTTTATTGCAATATTGCACCTTGTATGAATATCTGAGCAGTGAATACTTACTCCACAGAAGGTATATTATGAGGAAAAAATATCTTTAGACTTCTCAAGCTGCTGAAATATACGAGAAAATATCACGAATTTCACAAAATTGTGATTTTGGTCCGTATTGAGATGCAGTTTGCTCCATGTTGTGATACAATGAAAACTCATCATTATACCTAAACTGTAAGAAAATGAAATTCTTTTCTGTAATAAAAATCTTATCGCAAAAAGGACAGGAAAGAGCTCTGTCAACTGAATTTTATTGAAGGTGCTACGAGCGTTTTTATACTGAGCACAAGACCAGGGCTCATCTGCAACAACACATGTGTGACCATGACAAAATCATTTTAACCGAGAAAAGAATACTCTTTTTCGGAAAAGATAAATGAAGGTGTACTGATGCATTGATCCTTGGCCTTCCTGATAAAGAGTTCTAAAATCTCTCATTTTTCTGCTTGCTTTTTTTTCAAAAACCGTGTTTTATGAAACCTAGGACTACACTTACATTCTTTACGGTGTCTGGCCATGAGACTACTATAGCCCTTCTTAACATTTGAAGCATGCTGTCTTGCTTGATCATTGAAGCATTGCCCAGTTTGTCCTATGTTTACTTTTCCACGTGTTAGCGGTATCTCATACACATTAGATTGGCATTCAGTAAACCTATTCTAGTGACGAATGGTGCAAGATTGACTATTCCTGTTGCTGTAAGTACATGCACTTTTGAAAGCTTGCAAGGGGTGGAAAACAACAATGTCATATCTGCTGGCTCTTTTCCTAAAATTGTGAGACACCTTATGTACGTAGTACCATGTGACATGCAAAGGTGATTGGTCATTCTCTGTTTCTTTTGGTCCTGTTTCCTTTAACTTTACTTTCTGCAGGAGGGTTTCGCAAACAAGTGTGATGATGCTGTTGGGGTATTGGCTGGTGCTATCAGCCCAGGAGTGCTCAGAATGTTCTGCCTTTTGATAGTGGGCATTCAAAATTAATAGAAAGAGGAATTGATACCACATGTATTCAGGCCACCCTTCAGAAGTCATGTTAGCACAAGGGTGAGGTCAGGCTTAAAAACCAGATTAAAAGACTAAAAGATGCTGGGTATCCCAACAGAATCTTCACACCCGTTTGCAAAACCCTCCTGCAGAAAGTAAAGTTAAAGAAGACAGGACCAACAAAAAACAATGACCAAAACCTTTGCATGTTATACCACATCACGTGTCTCACAACTAGAAAAATAGCCAGCAGATATGATATTAGCGTGTTGTTTTCCACCCCTTGCAAGCTTTCAAAAGTGTGTGTACTAAACAGCAACAGGAATAGTAAATCTTACCCCATTCACGAGAATAGGTTTACTTAATGCCAATTTAACATTTGTAGAAATATTTTTTATCAGGTAAACCAATGATCAGTGCATCACTACGCGTTCACTTATCCTTTCCGAGAGGGAGTATTCTTTTCACAGTTAAAATTATTTTGTAGTGCTCACACGTGTCGTCGCGCATGAACACGGTTCTTGTACTCCGTATAAATGCGCTCGTAGCACATTCATTAAATTCAGTTGACAGTCTGTGCTCTTTCCTGTCCTTTCTGTCTCTTCCTAAAGTTGTCGCGCTGTGACTAGCACACAACCACGATGAACCAACTCTCCCAAATTAAGCTCTTGTTACGTAACATGTAGACCAAGTTTCGTATGGAAAGAAGGAGCGGTGCTTTTAAAATAAAATTTTTCACATACAACACCTAGACGGCATTCCAGAAAGTTCAGAAGGCAGCCACGTGACCAAATATTTTTCCTCTCCTAAATATTCCAGGAGTTCACTATTTTCAATGCAGCACGAGTTTTTCGAATACATTTGAGATGGTTGCGAAAATGGCTGGGACATTTGGCATAAAGTGACCCAGCTGTGTCATTAGCCATAATTATGCATTACCTCTTTTGTTTTTTGTGTGTCCTGACTCAGTTTTGTGTTCGTTTTTAGCATATTGTGTTTCTGATCATTGTATTGGTTTCTTAAGTATTCGCTAAAGTTATATGTGCGAAAACCCGTATATGTTTGCATGTACATCATTTCTCATAACCAATGGTTATACATCCAGGAATACAAAGCTTAATCCACTGTGATTGTATACATTTGAAAACACTATCCACATACATTTTTGTCTGCATCACTACTTGGGAACGATTGTGTACATGAAGGCGTATATAGTGAAATCATGGTGATTATATATATTTGAAAGAATCGTAAGTATATATTTGCCTGTATTTCATTCCTATTAACCGATTGTGTACACGAAGGAGTATTAAACTGGAAACCACAGAGATTGTAGATACTTGAAAGAATTATAGGGATATATTAGTGTGTATTTCATTTGTAGTCTCTATGTACTTGAAGCAGTATACTAAACTGAAACCAGTGTAATTGTATGTTGCAAAGAATTGTCAATAAAGTGAAACTGAAAAAATATAATAAACATTTGAGGTGTTGCATGTGTAGTGTACATATACATGAACGTATATCTGGTGAAAAAGTTGTGTGGCAGAAGAAAAGTTTATGTTTTATTTGCCTAATAAATAAACGCAATATGCAAGGGCAGCAAGGCTTCATTTTCTGTAACGCACATTATGCATATACACTGAAGTATATATAGATCCAGCACAGGTTCATACACGATTGTACGCGTTTATATTTTTGCCCACACGCAATGAATGGAGCTCGACAGGTGGTGCACCATCGATAATCAGGACCACTTTCTTCAAGTAGTGTTTAATCAGTGCATGCTGATATCTAGGTGGCAGTATTCGCCACCCCTGCCATGGGCACTCAACACCCTTGTGCACCCTTCTCGCACCCTCCTCAGAGGGTGCTAAAAAAGTGATGGACATCGAAGGCACCCTTCCTTAAGGGTGTTTTCTTAACACCCTACAGTTTTTTTACATGTACACCCTATTCTAAGGGTGCATGGTAAAGCACCCTTTTTGGAAGGTGCTGAATTAACACCCTTAGGGTGTCGTCCACGGGACAAGCTCATTTACACCCTTCTGGGTGTAAAAAGTTTTACTGTGCACCTGTCCTTCTTCCTTCTTGTTGCACTCAGTGACTACGCCAAGAAGGATGCGGCGGTTACCTTTCGCATCTACCTGGCCGCCGTCGTCGGTGCACTGTCGGTCACGATTCTCGTCATCTCCGTGCTCACCACCGGGCCACCCATTGTCGGCGAACAACGCGGTACGAGCGGTTCCACGAAAATTCACTGCTTTATGTAGCGCTTAACTACGCTGTAATCCAGTGCTAATTATGCGGTTAATGTAACGCCGATGGTCACTACTCTCGTCGTATCCGTGCTCACCACCGGGCCACCCATTGTCAGCGAACAACGCGGTACGAGTGGTTCCACGAAAATTCACTGCTTTATGTAGCGCTTAACTACGCTGTAATCCAGTGCTAATTATGCGGTTAATGTAACGCCGATGGTCACTATTCTCGTCGTATCCGTGCTCACCACCGGGCCACCCATTGTCAGCGAACAACGCGGTACGAGCGCTTCCACGAAAATTCACTGCTTTATGTAGCGCTTAACTACGCTGTAATCCAGTGCTAATTATGCGGTTAATGTAACGCCGATGGTCCCTATTCTCGTCGTATCCGTGCTCACCACCGGGCCACCCATTGTCAGCGAACAACGCGGTACGAGCGCTTCCACGAAAATTCACTGCTTTATGTAGCGCTAATTACGCTGTAATCCAGTGCTAATTATGCGGTTAATGTAACGCCGATGGTCACTATTCTCGTCGTATCCGTGCTCACCACCGGGCCACCCATTGTCAGCGAACAACGCGGTACGAGCGCTTCCACGAAAATTCACTGCTTTATGTAGCGCTTAACTACGCTGTAATCCAGTGCTAATTATGCGGTCAATGTAACGCCGATGGACTTCTTGCGAAGGTTTCGGTGTTGTCCTAAATCCCGTGCTTAAATCCCGCGCTAATGTCATTCTTGCGTGGGGGCCCTGGTGTAGTTTTGAGTCCTACGCCTAATACAGCTCCAATACCGTGAAACCCGAGCAATCGCGTAGCACGTACCAAGAAGAGATACCATTGGCAATCGCGCACTTGACACAGCCTCGACAATGGCGCGCTTGGCGAGGCAGTGGCGCCCCCTGGCGCGTGGTGCGGATATCAGGCGGGTGTTTCAGAAGTGATCTATATGACTTTGGATAACCTATTGCGATTAACCTTATGCGGTTGCTGTATAGTTTGTAACATTTTAGGTCTGTTTATTTCTCACTTGTTTAGAGCATTGCTAGCTATGTCGTTGGCCTGTTTCAATCACTGCGTAACCATGCGAGATGAGACAGAGGATGTACAAGCCGGTCGCTTGAAATGCTACTACATGAGAAAAGTGGTACGCCTTTATAAAATATCTATGTGCTCTTGGAATCGACCACTGCGCATTTCACCACTACTGAGGAGACGCTTTCAATTGCTCCTTAAGAAAACTGAGTGAATAAAATCAGTCGTCGGTGCCTGTAAGGATGTGAAGTATTATATGCAAGCTTTTTGAGAGATATGAGTATTAGAAGCAACGTGGTAAGTCCGACTTTTTTTAAAATTCAAAATCTTCAGTTAAAAGTAGCCTATACGCGTCAGGAACTCCTTTTGTCGCTATTCATTTCTGGTCCGCAAATCGCTTCATCTACGGTGTCCATAGCGAGATTCTGTTTCGATGTATCCGCGTTCAATGTGTCGTTAGTTAAGTTGAATTGTGTGAGTAGTACTCAAGAATTATCGTGCTCTGTATGAAGATTATAGATACTTTTCCCCGTGGTTTGCCTTATCCGGGCTTATGTGGCGAACTGGCAGCAGTCGCATCATCACTGATGTTTCTGCATAAGACTACTCGAAGGCGGAATTCATCTCCTTCTAATTAATTTTCTCAATGGGTTGTAATTATTTTTTCTCTCTCGCTTTCTCACTAGCAGCAGAGGACCCGGCGACTGTTCTCGTCCACCACATGAATATGCGACCGAGTGAGTACGCATTTTTCAACTGCGTCAGAATATCCTCCTACAAAACGTTCCGTCTCTGATGATATATTTGTTCACTAGGCGTATTACTCCCGAATTCACGACTACTGGTACAAAAAAAGAGGGGGAAAGGGGGTCTCCGCCTATATACATAGAGAACAAACGCCCAAGACATTTAAATTGAGAATACAAGTGATTGCCGGTGCCATTTATTTTTGATCCCGCTGAGTGTAGAGCAGTGTGCGCGATTACTACAGCCATATCAGCTGTATTCTGAGAACATTGAACTGGTAAGCATGTCCGTCTGTCTGTCTGTCTGTCCGTCCGTCCGTCCATCCGTCCGTCTGTCCGTCTCTCCGTCACTTTCGGGTAACCACTTCTGGCCTTGATGTCTCCTTGGGTTCTCTAGTCCACTCTTAAAAAACAAACGAGAAAAAGGTTCTTTTTCAGAATACCCAATACAGCACTGCTGTCACAAGCAGATCATTGAGAATACATTGACGTATCAAGAAAAATAAAATTCACAACAGTCCATTATGTATTCGCCTATCCCGACTCCAAGGTGAAAACTATCTACTTTTTATTCAGCCGGTGTACATTGATCTCACGCAGCCCCGATCCGATGACTTTCTGCCCCTAAAGTGCTCTTTTATTGCCCATTGCCTCCAGGATCGAATGAATTGCAAGCTTTTCTGCACCAAATCTGGTTTTGCACTGCCATCGTGGTGGGTATACTTTTGGCCGAGCGACAATTTCCTGTCATGACGTCACCACGCGATGTCACGTTGTGTTACGCCATTGTGACGCCACGATGACGTCATACATTTCGACTAGTGGCGCATTGCTGATGTCATGCGGCGTCGTCACCGCGTGATCGAGAATTTTTCGAATCACTCACGTTGACACTCAAGCCGATGGTGAATTTTCGTGTTTGATGAGGCCTTCGTAAAGTTACGGAGCCACTGGAAAAGTCTAGAGTCACTTGAAATTACTTTTAATATACTCTCGAATAAACACACACATGTTCCAGATCAGGTGAGCGTAACACGGCATCGACGCGGAAAGATTTATTTTGCAGACAGGTGAACAATTGCACACTGCTGTTGAAAGGGATCTAGGAAGTAGTCTCCCCGCACGCTAGCATTGTGTCGGGTGGCCAGGAATGGAATTGGCTGTCGCTGCCCAAACGTTTCACGCATCCTGCATATACCTTTGTGGTATTCTGCCAGTGACTGTATAAAGCTGACCATCGACGCTGCCTGTAGAGTGTTATGTCGGAAGCACGCGCACTACATGGGCATATTCCTTTAGTGAATGTTACGTGGATACAGTCAGTAGAGTCAATGACATCGTTTGTGTTCACCAGCGGCTATACGCGGGTGGTGGCTTGATGTTTGTTCTCAACGCAGGAAGGGCCACGGAGCGAATCACAGCACGCACCACCACCACCTCGCCGACCGTGAGAACGACAGCGGACAGAGCTGAAATGGAAACGATAGGTTTGTTGCACATGCATTGCACATGCCATGCCGGTATGCATGCACATGCCGAAGGCGAGTCGCAAGCCCTTCATCTATTGTTTGTGTGTGTGGGGGGGGGAGGGGGAATATGTGCTGCCCTTTGAAGGTGCTGTTTTGCTGAAAAGAACACAAAAATAATATGTACTTGTTTCATTATCAAGACACGCAACAAGTAAAAAAAAATCGCTGACGACGGACCTGTCGAGTTCTGTGAAATGTGTGCTGTATCAGCTCATGTTAATTTCGTGAACAGGTACCATGCATGTTTCATACCTGAACTTTAAAAAGAAAGTGAATATACTCCGATTTGTTGTTCCTGTAATATTTCTTTTTTTCTCTTTTTTTCCTGGTTTGCACAAGCGCTTTACATTGTGACTAGGACTAGAGCTGCGCATGGGCACTTTCACGAAAGAACGAACGAACGAACGAACGAACGAACGAACGAACGAACGAACGAATGAATGAATGAATGAATGAATGAATGAATGAATGAATGAATCAATCAATCAATCAATCAAATTATGCACTGCAATTCAGAGCTAGCTGTGGAGAAATCAAAGTCAAGCATTACAATTATGTCATCTGCCACAGGCGATTTTTAAAAACTTTGTGCTGTCTAAAATATTTTTGAAAGGTCCAGTGTAACCACACGCTAAGCATTAACTCTCGCAAAAACGTGCGAGGCTCAGGAACAAGTGGCAAGCAATCCTGATAGAGGATTGTGCTTTACGACGTGATTATCCCGTGAAGTACCTTGCCAAAATCCACTTGCCGATTTGCATATGATAAGAACGATTGACCCGCACCACGCTGCAAAAGGGGACACCAGCATACGGTATTTTTTTTTAATTCGGTAGCCCTTCTACAATGGGCAAAAGGAGACAAGCGATAGTGGTCGTAGGTTCACCTGATCTGCTATTTATTTATTTATTTATTTATTTATTAACTTAATTATTCATTATGTATTTATTTCACATCGCGCTATGCTCCCTCCTAACATTTTTCTTCCACCATTCCGGGAACAGAAATGCAATGATGTTAATGAACCGTAACTCATTAAAGTTTTCTCTCTCAATTCACTTCACTAGCAGAGACGAGTGGAATCTACCCAGTACATGAGGCACATTCGTTTTTTTTTTTTTGCAGACGACGTCTTTATTCTTAGTGGACTTGTGGTGTGTCACGGTGAACTGCCCGACTTCTTTAGAATAGCAGCTGGTGTTTTCGCGTACGCCGCCACTCAAGGACGGCACTTTGTGGGCAGACATGTCGAGTTTAGGGGCCACGAGTGTTGAAGATTGGGCGAGTTGGTTCGTCGTACTTGAACTTGTATAGCGCATTGCGGGGAAGAAGAAACGGCCGAGCAGACCGACACAAGAGGACAGAGCGCTACGCTCTGTCCTCTTGCGCTCTGTCCTCTTGTGTCGGTCTGCTCGGCCGTTTCTTCTTCCCCGCAATGCGCTATACAAGTTCGAGTTTAGGGGCACAATCGCGGAACGATTTCTTTTCCGATGCCAATGCTTTCAGTACTTTACACGCTTGGTTTGTTATCAGAGAGAGGATTCGTCCGCATTATAAACGTGATCAGACAGCAGCCAGTGGTAGGTGATAAGAAAAGCATACCATAGGGCATTATCACTCCGCGATAGCACCCTAACTGCGGGGAATGTGGTCTGCTATGATTGGAGGTTATATATCACGTAGCTGTATCACGGAGGAGGAAAAGCTACGGAGGGAGCATAGCCTCACGCCACCAGCCTGTGCAAGCCAACCCATTTTGATGCCAACAGTAGTGTCGGCCCAACACGTGACCTTTTGCATCAAAATCACGCAAGCGACGAGACTTGCCGAGACTTCGGAGCATGGCACCAAGTAGCTGTTAATCGAAACGAACTTCTTCGGCGCAGACCGGCCAGCTGACGCGGGAGGTCCAAAAACGGAACCTCAATGAGAGTACCAATACCTACCGCATGCTCTGACGTTTTGATCACGTGTTGGGCCGACATGGTGGGCTCCACTGGTGTGACGTAATGCACTTTTATTTCTTTTTCTTCCTCCATGCTGTGTATCGTGTGTAGCGTGACTCGTCACTTTTTATCGATATTTTAAAACACCCGTTATTACATAACGCTCGTGGTGCTTCGTGCATGCGTAACTTTAGAGTTACTAGAAACGAACATAAAAATATCCTCGGAGCACGGGGTATATATTTAGAGTGAATGTTTCCAATAGTGAACTTCTGTTCTTCAATGCTGTCACTATCATCGTGGTAGTTGTCTAGTGTATAGTAGCAGCCTCGAAGAAGACAAGTCTGCTTGTCGATGCCAAGACCTACAGCACTCTTGATTGCCCAGATGTTCCTTCTCCAGTGCTCACGTTCTAGTTCATACACCCTGCCGCTAGGGGCGTAAACTATAAGCATAGTGGCGCTAGTCAACACCTGTTCCCCGGCGTAAGCTTCCGCGCTCGTGGCGATGTTTCGCCAACACAGATAGCTCATATCGTGCAATTATTTCGTATAAGTGCAACATACTTTGGAAATAAAGATATGGGAAGTGATCGAGGTTTGTTTAATTTGTGGGACGCTAAGTAAGGACACCGCATGTCGGCCTACTTTATGCGAGTCTGCGGCTTTGCACGTTAATCAACCAGTGAGCAGTAAATACTAAATCAAACCTATAGCTTACTTGACCCTCCGTACAAGATTGCAGAAACAGTCACGCAATGCCAGCAGTTCGTCATAGAACCCGGGCGTTTTAACTCCAACGCCGTATGGCTGGTCACAGAGTAGCAGACGGATGTATGGATGGATGGATTGATATGGCTTTACCCTTTAGATCGGCCGGCGGCTAACGCCACTTAGACGTAGTATTTAGTGAACCAACAGCTATATGTATCTTTTTTAGGGGCGAAGCTCCTTAGGGCGTGGGCTGTGCGTCCCCTGTAGCCTGTATGTAGCCACCTCTAGTTTAGTTCTTGCAGTGTTCACTAGATGGCGGTACGGTCCCCTGTATGTAGCCACCTCTAGTTTAGTTTTTGCAGTGTTCACTAGATGGCGGTACCGTCTCCTGTATGTAGCCACCTCTCGTTTAGTTCTTGTAGTGTTTACTAGATAGTGGTACTTGTAGCTGATGATGAAACGATGCAAGATGTTATAAACTAGAAAGCGGTACTTGTAGTTGATGAAAGTCGCGAGATCTTATAAAATAGGAATGATGTCACATATGGCGCGTGTCATTGGTTAAAGGCAGTCGTTCGATTTAGTGCGGCGACGTACGCTAGGGGGAGCGATGTAATAAAATCGATTGGGCAAAATGTACAGAGGATTCATGGTTTACCAGGTTTACCTCCGGAGCTTCGCCCACTCATCATCATTCACTTCGTGGATATGGCGGAATTTTTTCTCTTTAAGTAGTGAAATTGAGGACTGGTGCTTTGCAGCGAAGGGTTTAATTTTCACTCGTGCCTTGACTTTAGCCACCAATCAGATAACCTCCTTCTAGTTAATTCTGTCCGCTTAAAGTCTATTTTGTTTTCCCTGTCCCTAAACCCCATTGCTTTGAAAAACTCTGCGCCACCATCCTGAACTATTGGGTGAAGCTCCATACAGAACATTATCAGGCGTTCGGCAGTTTCCTCCTCCTCTTCACACGCACTGCATACCGTGTCTATCCCTTCGTATTTGGCCCGATAAGTATTGGTTCGCAATACTCCCGTCCTGGCCTCAAACAGTAGAGAATCACCCCGAGTATTATCATAGACCCTTTCCTTGGCGATTTCCTGCTTAAAAGTCTTATAGATCTCTAGTGCGGACTTCTTAATCATGCCAATTCTCCACATATCGGTCTCGGCTTCCTTCACCTTCTTCTTAACAGATAATTCTTTTCAGTTTGGCCCCCTGCTGTTTTCTAAATATTACCAGTCAATTTTCTGGTTCGCTTCCACCATTTTGTATCGACATTCTTCATGTACAAGTAGCTGAATACCTTCCTAGCCTATAGCACTCTTCCTGTATTGAGGACTGGTGCTTGAGGACTGGTGCTTTGCAGCGAAGGGTTTAATTTTCACTCGTGCCTTGACTTTAGCCACCAATCAGATAACCTCCTTCTAGTTAATTCTGTCCGCTTAAAGTCTATTTTGTTTTCCCTGTCCCTAAACCCCATTGCTTTGAAAAACTCTGCGCCACCATCCTGAACTATTGGGTGAAGCTCCATACAGAACATTATCAGGCGTTCGGCAGTTTCCTCCTCCTCTTCACACGCACTGCATACCGTGTCTATCCCTTCGTATTTGGCCCGATAAGTATTGGTTCGCAATACTCCCGTCCTGGCCTCAAACAGTAGAGAATCACCCCGAGTATTATCATAGACCCTTTCCTTGGCGATTTCCTGCTTAAAAGTCTTATAGATCTCTAGTGCGGACTTCTTAATCATGCCAATTCTCCACATATCGGTCTCGGCTTCCTTCACCTTCTTCTTAACAGATAATTCTTTTCAGTTTGGCCCCCTGCTGTTTTCTAAATATTACCAGTCAATTTTCTGGTTCGCTTCCACCATTTTGTATCGACATTCTTCATGTACAAGTAGCTGAATACCTTCCTAGCCTATAGCACTCTTCCCCCATTCCTCACAATCGCTTCTCAAATTTTATCTTGCTGCTAGCTTCCCTGCCCTCGAATGATGTACATCCAATATCATCGTGTACTCCCTCATTTGATGTATTCCTTTGAGCTCCTAAAGCAAGCCTACCTATTCCACGTTGCTTAATTTTTAATTTTGCTTGAACCTCTGATCTTATGCGCAAGACCGCATTGCCGAAGGCCAGACCAGGAACCATGACCTTTTTCCACATTCAATGAACATGTAATACAAAGCGCCACCAACGGTGAGTGGTTGAACGAGAGCGAGGACACGTACTCTCATAGGAATCCCTTATCTGAGGTGGCCTGGGGTCGAAACTTTCACTTCGGCCACGTCCCGTGTTCAAGTATTTTTCATTTTTCAACATTCCATCGTCCCACGAACTTCGACATTTTTCGCATTCGCAGGGAACATAAAGTTCTTGGATTTGTCCGCTAAGAAGCGTCGCCGATCGTGGGCAAGGGCGACCCGGAGCAGCCCTGCAACGCCCAAGACTCGCAGAGTGCCCTATCGGCGTGGTGGGACCCGACGCAGACTGTCAGGCCGAAACGCATTTGTCCAGACTTTGAAGACCAGTACCACTGCCGGGACTACTGCCATTCGTGAGTGAACACCAAGCTATAGCACAAGCTATACCTTTTGTACTCTAATAACAATTTGCTAAGCGCTGAGCCCATATCTGGTTAAGAATGAGCAGTTCTTGTCTTTTAGAATTGCTTAAAGTGGCATGCTCTCCGATTCACTTGTTGATAAAATTGCTGTAAGCTCGGTGCTGCCAAAACTCTAGGTAGAACATTGGGTGTCCGAAAGAAAATACTCAATGGTGCCTATAGCGTGCCGTTGCTTATGAGCCACGTCCATCGACGTAGACAGCCCACACAGCCACCGTGCCGAGTTTCCCGTTGTAGCGCGCGCCGAGTATACACAAGTGACGACGAGAAAACGCGGCGTATAGCTCGTACTCGTAAACGCCCGCTATTCTACTGCGGGTACCATAGCCAGATTTGCACGTTAGTCTTGGCGCTGAAGTTTGGATATCCTTGCATGGTCTATGACAGGCTGTGGTTCCACTATGACCACGCCAATGAAAGACGTAGCATGAGCCAAGAAGGCCACCCTACAGAATCAACCAGCCTCGCTTTTTTTTAATCTTTACATAACTAGCGTAAACTCGTCCCCCTTTTAAAGTATGTGTTCTTATAATAGTAATCAACTGCCGGTGTGGTCTAGTGCTTACGCTGCTCGACAGCTAACCCAAAGGTCGCGGTTTCGAACGCCAGCCATGGCGGCCACAATTGGCGATGGAGGCGAAATTCAGGAGGCCCGCGTACTCAGATTTAGGTGCATGTTAAATAACCATGATGGTTGAAATATTTCCGGAGCTCTCTAATAAGGCGTCCATCTAACTATATTGTGGTTTCGGGACGTGAAAGCCAACAATTATTACTAAATAATCTATCTTAATCCACCCGTCATGACTGTTACAGCGAATGTCAGATATAACGAACTCGTTTTGTGGTATCGGTGATTAGACTGCAACATATACGCCTATTCATACCCGAATGCTGAGATGCCGTAAACGTGACGATTACAGGGCCACGAGCCAACGTGGGTGACGGCCACGGGCGATCAGACGAAGCCCGGCGCAATAAGCATCGTCCCGTGCCGAGAATCGACGCAGGGCCAAAGATACTCACTGAGGCGACGTCCCACCCGAGGCCAAGCTCGATCAAGAACAGCGTGCCTGCGGTAGCATCGAAGTCGCCACGACCAACCGCATTCGGCAAGCCGCCGCCTCAAGCGAAACCTGATAGGACGTCACCACCAACAGTACCAGGCGGACTGCCACCTCCAAATGTTCACGGCAAGTCACCGCCTCCGACGGGGGTCGGCAAGTCAGTACCACCGGCAGTAGCCGGCGAACCTTCAACCGTGTCCAGAAAGCCACCGCACACAGCTACTGCAGGGAAGCCCGCTGTAGCTCATCGGCCGCCACATCCAGCTACAGTCGGCAAGCTGCCGATTCCCGTTCCGACTGAACGACCGCACCACCGAGAGCGTGAGCAGGTTAGTTCGACTGCATAACATGAAATAAGTGCAACATTTCGAAAGTTCCTTTAAGCAATGCACGTGTTCATTGATTTGCCAACTTGTACCCGAGATCCAAAATGCAGATTACGTGCTAGAATGCCGACCCGGGCGTCGCGGGTTTGATCCCGGCCATGGCTGTGGCATTCTCATATAAACGAAATGCTGGACGCATGTGGGATGCCGCTGCATATTGAAGAACACCGAATGGTCCAAAATTTCCGGAGTCCTCGTGTTCGACGTGTCTCGTAACCGTGTCGTACTCTTGACACGTGAAACACTATAGTTATTATTATTGTTAGTCCCAACACAATACGACATAACCAACATATTAAAATTTGTAACGTGTGGTTCTGTTTTGAGCGTCATCAAACTTAGACAACCGGGGCAGTTGACGTGGTCAAGTCCCCTAGTTGCAACGTTGGCTTGTAACGGCCTGTCATTACGTAACTGGCTCGTCGTAATGCCTCTTAAGTCCCTGTCAAGCTTTTCCTTTCTGTATTTTTCGCCAGTTTTAAGCAGCTGTACATTAATCTGGCATCGGTACTAGAAACGCCAGAGGAGAGCTACTAGTAGAATTCGCAGAACGCAATAATTTACGGATTTTGAATACCTTCTACCGAAAACGACAAAACCGCAAGTGGACATGGAGGAGCCCTAATGGCGAAAATAAGAACGAAATAGACTTTATAATGAGTGCACACCCTGGAATCGTGCAGGATGTGGAAGTGATTGGCAAGGTACGATGCAGTGACCATAGAATGGTACGGTCTCGAATTCGTCTAGACTTGAAGAAGGAACGACAGAAACTGATACGCAAGAAGCCAATCAATCAGCTAGCACTGAGAGGGAAAGTACAGGAATTCAGAGTGTCACTGCAGAACAGGTACTCGGCTCTCAGTGAGGAAACCAACCTTAGCGTAGATACAATGAATGAAAATCTGACGAGTATCATTATGGAGTGTGCAGTGGAAGTTGGAGGCAGGGTAGTTAGACAGGACACTGGCAAGCTTTCACACGAAACGAAGAACCTAATTAAGAAGCGTCAAATCATGAAAGTGTCAAGTACAACAGACAAAATAGAACTGGCAGAGCTTTCGAAGTTGATTAATAGACGTAAAGTATGCGATGTAAGAAGGTATAACATGGAGAGAATTGAACACGCTCTGAAAAACGGAGGAAATGTCAAAGCATTGAAGAGGAAACTTGGGATAGGCAAAAGTCGGATGTATGCACTAAGGGACAAAGAAGGCAAAATAACTACCAATATGGATAGGATAGTTAAGATAGCGGAGGAGTTTTACAGGGATCTGTACAGTAGCCGAGACAACCACGACCTTAATACTATAAGAACTAGCAGTAACCCAGATTACACCCCACCAGTAATGATAGAAGAAGTCAGAAAAGCTTTGGAGAGCATGCAGAGGGGCAAAGCTGCTGGTGAGGATCAGGTAACATCAGATCTGCTGAAAGATGGAGGACAGATTGTGTTAGAAAAACTAGCCACCCTGTTTACGAGGTGTCTCCTGACGGGAAGAGTACCAGAGTCTTGGAAGAACGCCAACATCATCTTAATACATAAGAAAGGAGATGACAAGGACTTGAAGAATTACAGGCCGATCAGCTTGCTCTCTGTAGTATACAAGCTATTTACAAAGGTAATTGCTAACAGAGTAAAGAAAACATTAGAATTCAATCAACCAAAGGAACAAGCAGGATTTCGAACAGGCTACTCAACAATTGACCACATTCATACTATCAATCAGGTAATAGAGAAATACTCAGAGTATAACCAACCACTATACATAGCCTTCATAGATTACGAGAAGGCGTTTGATTCAGTAGAAATATCAGCCGTCATGCAAACACTGCGGAATCAGGGCGTAGATGAAGTATATATAAACATCCTGGAAGAAATCTACAGGGGATCAACTGCTACCATAGTGCTTCATAGAGAAAGCAACAGAATACCAATCAAGAAGGGTGTAAGGCAGGGGGACACAATTTCCCCAATGCTGTTTACCGCGTGCTTACAGGAGGTTTTCAGAAGCCTAGAATGGGAACAGTTGGGGATAAGAGTCAATGGAGAATACCTTAGTAACCTGCGCTTCGCCGATGACATTGCATTGCTGAGTAACTCGGGGGACGAATTGCAACTCATGATTACGGAGTTAGACAAGGAGAGCAGAAAAGTGGGTCTTAAAATTAATCTGCAGAAAACGAAAGTAATGTACAACAACCTCGGCAAAGAGCAGCGCTTCGAGATAGGTAATAGTGCACTTGAAGTTGTAAAAGACTATGTCTACTTAGGGCAGGTAATAACCGCAGAGCCGAATCACGAGATTGAAGTAACTAGAAGAATAAGAATGGGGTGGAGCACATTCGGCAAGCACTCTCAAATTATGACAGGTAGATTGCCACTATCCCTCAAGAGGAAGGTATATAACAGCTGTATCTTGCCGGTACTTAGCTACGGAGCAGAAACCTGGAGACTTACAAAGAGGGTTCAGCTTAAATTGAGGACGACGCAGCGAGCAATGGAAAGAAAAATGGTAGGTGTAACCTTAAGAGACAAGAAGAGAGCAGAGTGGATTAGGGAACAAACGGGGGTTAAGGATATCATAGCTGAAATCAAGAAGAAGAAATGGACATGGGCAGGGCATGTAGCGCGTAGACAGGATAACCGCTGGTCATTAAGGGTAACTGACTGGATTCCCAGAGAAGGGAAGCGGGTTAGGGGGAGACAGAAGGTTAGGTGGGCAGATGAGATTAAGAAGTTTGCGGGTATAAATTGGAAGCAGCAAGCACAGGACCGGGTTAACTGGCGGAACATGGGAGAGGCCTTTGTCCTGCAGTGGACGTAGTCAGGCTGATGATGATGATGATGATGATGACATTAATCGCTTTTGCATGGTTGCATTAGGTATAACTCAATAACAATGTCTGCTACTCTCTTGTCCATTTTAATAGACGTCAAAACTCCCGAACCAGGTGAGTGTTATCCTTCAGTACCAGCTACAAATCTCAAAGGCTCGGTTTTTATACATTACTCGCAGTGAAGTAAATTTTGGTAACCGGAAACCCATCGGCAACCACAATGTTTTAGACACCATTCATAGTTATGCGCACGCGCTTTGCAGACGAAAGCAGCCGTGTCGGAAGCCAAGCCGCAGCCGAAGCCCAGTGCTACGACGACCCCAGGTGGCACATCAGGGATCGTCACCGACCGCAGCGTAGCAGCTGTCGGTTCCGGTGGAGCCGGGGGTCGTTACGTAGTCGAAAACAAACAAACACCTGGGCCCGTAGTTGAGACAAGCAGTGAGGAGGAGGACGAATACGAAGACGACGATGGCATGAGCTTCGAGGAAGGTTTGATGCCACCGCGCCTGTCGGGACGCGGCGACGAAGAGGGTGATCATGGAGTCGGACACGGCCACGAGACGGCGCTGAAACCGACGCCCCCTCCCGGTGATAAAGCGCCGCCTTATGTTGCCAACGTAACCCACGGTATGCACACGCGCATTTAGTCTTTAATTTTTTTTCATTATTTCACTTTTATTCATCAGTTGTAGCGAAGGAACAACAGGAGTTACGAATCCCTCTGTATAGTTTATATATTGCTTTGCGTTGAGTTTATTAGCGCAGGGTCCCTTCAGAGCCTGTTCCGCAAAAAGAAATCGAGGGATAAAAAAAAAACGTTTTCACTGCATAGGCGAATCAATGAATGCGATAGCAAGAAATTGTAATCTACGAAGTAAGGCTAGCAGCTCATTGTTTTGTATCCCATCTCGATTAACTCTGTAGAACGCTTATGTAAAAAAAAATACAACTGTTTGAATGAGAGAAGCCGTTTTTTTTATTTTTTTAGAGCCTAGGAGACTACACGAGCCGTTTGCTAATGTCTGCCGAGATATCTCGCGCGACAGCTATATCGATCATTGCCATGTATGATCAAGGTTCACAGCTGCTGCTCGAGTAACACATCCCCTTCCCCACTCCCCCGACGTTCTTCATACTCCTTCAAAAGAGAGAGAGAGAAAGAAACCTTAGTGAGGTGTACCTGCTGGGGTCATACAGGGCGGGAGTTTCCCTCCGTAGCTCTCCTTTCTCAGGCAGCGACCAGGCCTTGAATACTGGCGCGTCTCCGTAGGCGGGCTTTAGCAGCAAACGATGGCACGCCTCGCAGGAGAGTTGATGTCATCGCGTACAACGTAGATGTGTCGGCTCATTTTCATTTCTGTTTCAGCCATGTTTGTCGGCCCCGGTCTAGCCGCCGTCAGAACATACTATGCTAGGGGGAAAGGGTGTTGTCGATTCGTACATTATTGATCATGACGGCGATGGTAAAAGCCCGTCGAGAGTGCCCATATAATTGCTATCGGCAACGAAAAAGAAAGAAAGCAAAAGAAAGGAAGAAAGAAAGAAAAAAAAGAAAGAAAGAAAGAAAGAAAGAAAGAAAGAAAGAAAGAAAGAAAGAAAGAAAGAAGCCTCTCTTGACATGGCGAACACACCCCCCAGTTCAACCATTCTGTGCGTCCTGGTACATGCCATTCAATCCGACCAACTAGATTTCGAAAATACCAATCCTGACAAATTTACGGGAACCGTAAACGGTCATTATAAAGAGCCTAGAGTTTTCGCGTATTAGCATAGCACAATTTCCCAATCCCGAAAACACTATTCTTACCGCGAACGCGCGAAGAGAAGATACGGTTGGAGTCGTAGATATCGAAGGTCCTCAGAGCTTCTAATCATATACTGGGTCCTACGTAGCTTGTAATCGATAAAAAAAAATTGAAGTTCATTGTCATCTGTGGGTGCCATATACCTACCATAGGAAGTTTCAGAAAATTTCATTTTGCAAACAAAGTTTTGCAAGACAGCCAGTACATAGGTGCCCCCCACGCACCAAACGGTCATGGGCCTTTGATGGGAATGAGTCGGCCGATGCCGCTGCCCGCGCGCTCACTCTCCGGGCACCATCCTCATCCCCTTACGATTTGGACCTCGAACCCAATCCCGCTTACACATTTAAGGATGTAACTCGGTTTTATCAGTTCGGCCATCAAATCTCTACCAAACACTGCAAGGGCCTCACAAAGGTGGAGGAGTGGAGCCTCCTTCTCATTTACACCGAAATTATTGTGCCCGACAATTCTCGAACACTTCAACCCCGCTTGATAGGGGAAGTCGGCACTGTTTGGAAAATTCCTTCGACATTTTCCACATGGAGTGGGTGGGTAAGAAAAAAAAAAAACTTCCAACCTCACCCCTTCACACAACCCTTCCCGGGAGGACTGGGAGGCAGCCCTGCTCGGCTGTTCTGACCTGACGGCCTAACGGGCCTTGGTTGAGCGTGCCCGGGCCACGGCCTATGCCAACGGGCTCCCGTAAAGGGCTGCCCACCCATTGTACGGGGCCGGCCCGTAAGGACAGCTCCCCACCCTACGTGTACATAAAATGCTGTGCAATGCACTCTTAGCGCTATAGGTTAGTGTAAAATGCTTATCAAGGAAGCGCACAGACGAGTGCGATTAGACGTTCGTGCAATTTCAGATGCGGTGACCAGCACTTCAAGGAAGATGCAAACGAGCGGCGACTACGACGATGACAAACCGGGCATTGTGGGCGGTAAGGAAAGTAACTTTTCTCCTCGACATTCTGAGTGTTTTTACGCCATTAGCCAGTGTGAAGCGCTGAAAGTACAACGTGGACCAAGGAGGGCATGAATAATTAAAACGATATCAGTGGTTTAACATACCAAAACCACGATATGTTTACAAGAGATGCCGTAGGGCATGCCTCGGGGAATGTCGACCAACTGGTGTTCTGCAGGCAACATATAGGATGTTCACGATACACAGGCCTCTCGCATTTCACCTGCATCGAAATGCGACCGCCTCGACCGGGATCGAACCCGTGACCTCCGGTTCAGCGGCCGAGCACCGTAGCAGCTACCTCACCACCTCGGGTCGGAGCGGACAAAAGACAGGAGCGTATACTTGCAAGTCTATCCAAAAAACAGCAAGAAAGAAAAAACGCACGCAAAGTGCAGAGTGGCTCCTCAGGCCAAGATGAACACGTGCAGTGATTAACGGTGACATAACTTATCAACCCTCCCCCCTCCACTCAAAAAAAAAAAACAGATTAGCTGAGCACGAGTAAGCGAGATTAGATGCAGAAGGTGAGAGCACATAGGCTATCTTACTTGCGGACCGGTGCCTTTCAAATTCGTTAATTCTTTTACGCATGTGAGAACCCACATGGCCTCCCAAAAGGCCTTGGCAGGAATTTTTTTTTGGGTGGTGGGGGGGGAGGCACTTTTTTCACTTGAATCGATAGCCCGGCAGGCTAATGTGGCAAGTGTGGCGGGGCAGGCAGACCTCGTCAATTAATCAATTACTAAAGTTCTTATTTGGGACAGCGCGTCGTCACTCTCTTTCACTGTCTTGTGTTTTCGTGCTGTTTTTCGCTTCGTTAATCAATTACGACCCTCTCGCAGGCGTCAAGAGAGACAAGTCACTACAGTGGGACAAACGGAAAGGTAAGGAACACATAGCGATTTCAGTTATAGTGTCATGACATCTTTTTTTTTTTAATAGAAAGTAGACAATAGGCATGGGGTACAAAAAAGAATATTTCTTTTTTTAATTAGGTTGGCCTTTCCAAGCCAGACCGAGTTTAGAAGATAAGATAGATTTTTGGAAGTATTAAAAATACTTGAATTGGGAGTGAACAAAACCAGCGTTTGGAGTTGTCTCCTTCGAGGCTTCAGCTATTGCTGGCTGTCTGGCTTCGGCAACACCGCCACTGGTAAAACCTTACTATCTTTGTTTTGTTCGGTTGCCGCTTCGTGGGCCAGCCAAGTCGCGAAAAGTTGGTCGACGAGTTATAGGAGCTGCGCAAAGGTGCCTTTTATCCTGCCAAAGATCTTTATTAATACCTTCAATTGAGCGAAGAGCGTATGAGGAACCCTAGTTCAGGATCCCAAGGATGATTCTTGGCGATGTGTCGAGCCCGTTGTGGAGTGGCTCGGATGACCTCAGGAGGTCCGTCGCGGAGGGGGGGGGGGGGGGGGGGCGTCCCGCAGCTTTCTTTTGCATAATTGATAGAGGAGAGTTGGCAAAGGAGGAAATAAGTTTACGGTGCGCTGCGCTGAATTCTGGCACAGAACACCGACCTGTCACAGCCCGGAGAAATTCCCTACATAACAATGTGGGCGTGACTCGTTCTGATAGGCAATACTAGGAAAAGTCTCAGTTTGCAACTGACGTATACTGCCACTGCTTCCTCTCGCGAGAAAGCTTACGGTTGTGGCACGCGGTGAGTGTTGCGAAGGTGTTTGCAATGACGGAGGATGTCTCCGTAACGCTGCAAAAGGTCCCCCCACCACGAACTGGTTGTCTCACGGCGCCGAGGGCACCGGTATCAATTTCACTAGCCTTTGCTTCGCATTCCCCGAGTACGTGATTTACTCTCACGGCATCGCCCTCGCAGACTTGTGGGATGCACCTAGGGGTACATTATGTGGAACAGGAACGAGTACAGTATATACGTACAGATCTGGAGCTTTCTCCAAGTGGCCCATCTTCTTGTATGGCACGGTCTTGAATGCCAGGTGGAGCGACAGGCAGAATTCCTTCATTAACTTCTTGTACTCCCCATGTTCAAGGATCTTCACTCAAATTAGCCTTTCTCAATGCTATAACCGTCTCTGTGCTGCCTGCAGCGCTGCTCCTATGCACGGTCGGCTCCACCCTGACGGACGAGGCCGTGTACCCGGTCAAGGAGCGACTCTGCGACCACTACGTCTTCACCCACGTCACCGTGCTGGGTTCCGAGCTGGGCACAAACTACGGTATCAGCGCGTACATGACATTTCGTAAGGTACGTGTCGTCACTGCGCGGAAGTTCGCGAGTGAGTCTATTGTGGCGAATAGCACGGCGTAACGTCGATGGCTACTGTTACAATGTTGGTTCAAATGCAGCGCCCCCACGCGGCGCTGATAGTTGTGTCGAGGTGTGCAAGCCTGGCACGGCAGTGGGGTGGCCGTTTTGGGAAATAATAAAACACTTCGTTCTGGGCTAAGGGCTCAAGATGTTCTCGTGTTCTTCGCGGGCCTGATGGCCTACTGTTCATGGTTGTCACTACCGCCTGGCCATCAGTTATTCTTCACATGCAACAACCACATAGTCGCATATACGGCACTGGGCATGCCTCGCCGCGGTGGTGGCTAAGGTACTCGGCTGCGGACCCGCAGGACGCGGGATCGAATCCCGGCTGCGGCGACTGCCTCCATCGGAAATGTTGTAGGCCCGTGTGCTCAGATTTAGGGGCACGTTGAAGAACACCAGGTGGTCTACATTTCCGGAGTCCTTCACTACGGCGTCTCTCATAATCGTATGGTGGTTTTGGGACGTTAAACCCCACACATAAATCAATCAATCAACGGCACCGGGTATGTGAACGAAAATGATAGGTTTAACCTTAAAGGGTCCCTAAACCACACCGAGTTCAAGTAGTTTCTTTCTCGCCTTCACTGACCTTACTAAAAGCGACGTCTACTCATCACTAATAATTTTTTTTATTCTAAATCATGTGAAATATGAGCAATAAGCGGGTAGACAGTCAGGGCTTTGCGCTTTTCGACTGCAGCCTGCTGTCTCCACTTGCGCAGTCGCAAATGGAGACAACGAAGTGAGATCAGTTTGTCGCGCATAATAGTCATGCAAGACAAGGCAGGACGGGCACGCGACTGCACGACAAAGCGGGCCAATCGAAAACTCACCACAGATATCTTTCGTATATCGGCCAATCTAGAGCTTATCTCCCCCTGACGTCACGTGAGCTATCGGCCCTGACGTAATGAACTGTGCCGCAAAGACGGTAAAAGCATGCATAAAGAGATAATAACACGCTTGATTTGGTATATTTAGAGGCTGTTTAGGGTATCCCCGGGATGACGAAAGAGTAGAGTGGGCCAGGGAACAAACGGATCTCAAGGACACCTTAGTCGAAAGCAAGGAGAACGGGGCTGGTAGCGAGAAGGCGAGATAACTGCTGGTAATTAAATGGGCCCTGTAACACCTTTTTAAGTAATAATTGAATAGCGTGACTCCTCATTAGTCACGTACCGCATTTGTTTTTTTAATATCCCCGTCATATCTGTTGTTCATACAGTCATGTTATGCCATGCCAAGTTTGGTATCGATACCATTATCGAAACGGCCAGGAGAGCTAAAAGTCGTAGGCGGCTAGATAAGATAGATACGCGCAAAGTCGCTGAACTTCGCTAAGAAATGCTTCGCATTTACAACAAAATAAACGTTACTCACATTGAGCGTCTAGGGAAGCGTCTGCTTGTGTGCATACGACAATTCCGGCGAGATCGATATATCTGAGCGATTCGCTGAGCCGCCATCATGTTTAAACAGCAACGTAGCCTGCATCGTATTTGTCTACGATGCGGTCTTCTCGGAGCTGTCTATTTTGCCGGCTACTTGAGAATTGGAATGGGACTTAAGATGGCAGCCATCCATTTGAATTGTTCAGTTGATGAAGGGTGTTTTGTTGTGCGGTATACATATTGTATTTGTTTTTCTGTATGTTACCCGCTGGCAGTTTTCGTACATTTTTCACAATCTCCGTTATGTTGTGGTATTCAGTGTACTTCCTACTATCTGGATAGGCTGTACTGTACTTGCCGCAAATTGAGCTTGTGTTCTGTCTTGTAATCTTGTTGTATTCCCCCCACGGTATGCCTTATGGCGCTGCGGGTATCAAATAAACAAAAATAAACAAATAAATCATTTAGCTTTATATTTAGCCGTCTATATATATATACGGTGAGTATTGGATCACATCCGTCGTCGCTCCGTTGGCGTATGCGGTAGAGCTTCCAGGCCTTGACGAAGTTTAAGTGGCGTTGGCTCAACGTGCCGAACCCACGGATTTACTCATGCGCTACGAAGAACACGCTTCCGGCACGCGCTCGCGTATACGTGAAAAAGGCGCAGTGGCACGGCTGCTGGATAATCCGCGGGCCGTGGCTGTGGCATCACGAAACATCAACCGTGTAGTTTCGGGCGGCCGAGACAGCTGCCGTGGCCTGCCGGTCGACTCACTTGAGTATATTCTAGTTTACTATAGTTCTGGGCAAGCTGTATCGCGTTATAATCTCGAGAAAATAGAAGTTAGCAAATCGATTTTTTTCTTCCTGTCACACCAGATTGGATGATATCGAACTGGCAGCACATCTGTTAATTGAGTCATCCGGCTTATATATATATATATATATATATATATATATATATATATATATATATATATATATATATATATATATATATATATATTCGCACACGCCGTAAGCGTCCCAGATACGATTGCGGGTCTGCGCAACTACACGCCCACGTGACCTTCAGCGCGCCTGCAGCGCATATAAAAGTTGCGATTCGGTCTAGCGCGGTGTATTTCAAAAAGTGAAGCTGCGAACGCATAGTCCGATTCCAATACACGCCCACCCGCCAGAAGCCGTCGAACGCGCCGATCCGTCCACCACACAATGTTCAACCTGCGGGCCCTGAAGGAGAAGGAGAGGCAGAGGCGGGTGGCGTCCCTGCTGGCGTCCCAGAACGCGGCGCGGCGTTCGTCCGCCCTGACGCGCGTCACGAAAGACGTGAGCGAAATGGAGCTGCCCCGCACGTGCCAGACGGTGTTCCTGGACCCGGACGACCTGACGAACTTCAAGGTGATCATCTGTCCCGACGAGGGCATCTACCGGGGCGGCCGGTTCGTGTTCCACTTCCGGGTCGGCCCCAACTACCCCCACGAGCCGCCGAGCGTGAAGTGCGAGACGCCCGTGTTCCACCCGAACATCGACGAGAACGGCAACGTGTGCCTGAACATCCTGCGGGAAGAGTGGAACCCCGTGCTGACGCTAGGCTCTGTCGTGCTCGGACTGCTGGTGCTCTTTCTGGAACCCAACACCGAGGACCCGCTGAACAAGCAAGCCGCCGAAATGCTGCTTAACCACCGGGAAGAGTTCGCGGATTTAGTACAGCGCGCCATATTCAGGGCGCGCAACTCGGGCGTCGCCAGTTCCTCTCGCATGCCCATGTGACTCCCATAGCTTCGTTTGTTTTTAATCTAGAAAGTTTTTTTTTAGTAACTGACTGCGGTGTTACCCGCTTGAACGGACATCAATAAATCTGTGCGATTGCGGCGATGGAAGCTTTTGCTGGTTTCACGTGACGTGCCTCAATTTAATTGTATATACAGGGGCATCGACAAAATCTTGTTAACATGTGTCCCGTGTACAGCTTCAGTTTAGCCTACTTAAGGTTGTGTGTTCGAAACGTGGCCACATCCCCCTTACAGCCACTGAAGAGGGTATGGTGCAAAGCCTGCCCCATGCATTCACATAGGCGGGGGGGGGGGGGGGGGCGTTTCTACTCGGTGGGGGATTTGACATAAAAGAAACGTCTTGCCCGGCCGTGGCAGGACAGAGGTGGTTGATGACCGCACAGTCAGCTTCACCCTGCATGGGAATGACGGGTAAAACGAATGGCAAGCTTCATTTTTTCGGCTCATTGTGGTCTGGAGCCGTGTCGTCGCAAGTTTGTTTGCACAGCCTTCTCGGGCTCACCCCACCGCGGTGGTCTATAGTGGCTAAGGTACTCGACTGCTGACCCGCAGGTCGCGGGATCGAATCCCGGCCGTGGCGTCTGCATTTCCGATGAAGGCGGAAATGTTGTATAGGCCCGTGCGCTCAGATTTGAGTGCACGTTAAAGAACCCCAGGTTGCCGAAATTTCCGGAGCCCTCCACTACGGCGTCTCTCAGTGGTTTTTGAACGTTAAACCCCACATATCAATCAATCAACCATCTCGGGCTCACCAGCAGGCACTGCGTTATTTAATCGACCATGCGTAGTCGCGCGAGCTCCACCTGGGCAGTCGGACCAGTAAGCAGCTTCTAGGATATTCCCACCACTCCGCTTGCGTTGAAGCGATAGACGCGAAGAGCGCCATGGTCGCTCGATTCAACAAATCGCGTATGCCACGAACAAACGAATTAAACACCAGCTTGCCATTAAGATAATTTTGTTGGCCTTTAGACAATGGGTGTGCACTGATACAGTGCATGGACACGCACGTTGGCAATGCAACAGCACCGCCTTATCTGTCTTGTAGCTGCGCATTCGTGAAGGCGCGGCCCCTGAGACTGGTTCGTGCAGGAGATAAACACTTTATATCTCGTAGGCCATAGAACGTAACAATTTGGCAGGCCGTTCGAGACGTCATTGTATCCCGATTTGAACGATAAGAACACCCCGGCATAGTGGTATTTAAAGTCATTTTGGAATGTAATTACAGTAAATGAATAGAAGAACCGGCTAACGGCAGCTAGCGTTCACATACGTAGGCGGTCGAGATATTTAGCATCACAGATGTCCCTCTCCATTGCACAGCTACCCGTAAATTACGACGAAGCGCTTATCTGCAGATGGCTTCCATTCAATCTCTTTATCATCATAATACACTATCGCAGTCTGCGTTACGCGAACGAACTTGAATCTACTCAAGCCGCCTATTTCACGATTCTACGGCACGTATGCCTTCCCCCTAGTGAAAAAAAAATCTAGAAATGTCGTTTGGTCTTGGAGGCTTTCGTTCTGGCTATAGCGGTTGTCACGGCCCCGTCCGAAATGCCAGAGAGTAGCACACGGGTCTAAAGGGTAATGCAGCTTGACAATGCTCCTGCCCCATTTTACAGATGACAGCAGATCATTGCAGACATATAAAGAATAAGCGCGACAAACTTACTCGAGCATTCTGTTTACGCACATCGTATCTCACTTCAACAAAAATAACTTGCTAATAGATAACCAACATGGCTTCCGCAATAACCGCTCGTGCAAAGCTCAGCTGTTCGAATTGGTAACTGATCTTAATGATTATCTGAATAACTCCCGCTACACTGACGCAATTTTTATAGATTTTGCTAAAGCATTTGACCGCGTGCAACACAAAAGGTTGATGACTAAAATCTGTAATCTACAGCTAGACGATAAAACAACCCAGTGGATAAGCGGTTTTCTTACTAACAGGGTGCAGTCAGTTAAACTTAGCAACGTTATCTCTACTCCCAGACCTGTCAAATCCGGGGTACCCCAGGGATCCGTACTAGGCCCTCTGTTATTTCTAGTCTATATTAATGATATCGGATCCAATATTAACTCTTCACTGCGCCTCTTTGCAGACGATTGCGTAATTTATAAGGAAATAACGGAACCAAACGACGTAAACATCTTGCAGTCCGACTTGACAAAATTATCAGAATGGTGCCATTTATGGCAAATGGAAATAAATGTAAACAAAACCAAACACGTACGCTTTTCATCCGTTGCACATCCTTCGCCCAATGAGTATGTCATAAACAACTTGGTAATTCAGACGGTTCCATCTGTTAAATATCCAGGTATTTTTTTATATAACCTGGACTAGCCACGTAGAATACATTACCGCGAAAGCGCTACGGAAACTTGGTCTTCTTAAGCGCCGCCTGAAACTTGCAAACAAAGACACGAAACTTCACGCATACAATACTGTTATCCAACCCTAGAACATGCTTCCGTAGTATGGCACCCCCACACAGCAACCCTTACTGATACGCTCGAAACTGTCCAAAACAAAGCCGTGCGATTTATTTTGTCATGTTATTCCCGATATGAAAGTGTGTCATTCATTAAGAAAAAATTAAATCTCCCCTGTCTTGCCATGCGCAGGAAATATTTCCGCCTATCTGTCTTCCACAAATTATACCACAGTGATTCGCCGTTCTGCCATACGTTCATTCACTCTGCTTTGTACATTTCCGCCCGCGTTGACCATGATCATAAAATTGAACCTATATTTTCTCGCACAAAAAAAAAAACATCAATACTCCCTCCTTGTCTTAGCGGTAACCGAGTGGAATGCTCTGCCTGCCAGCATTGTAACGCATACACAGAAATCATCTTTTCAGTCTGCATTATTTGCGTTCCTTGAATGTGTTGGACAATCTTAGGCATTGCTGTATAACGTGTCGTGCAGCTTTTTCAATGTGCTCGCTTGTGAAAACCTTGCTGTGCTATTTCTTGCTTATCTTGGTTGACTGACTTTGTAGCCTGCGCATGTTTTTTTTGTTTTTTTTTTGTCTTCTTTGTTTGTTAAAAAATTGCTTTTGTCACTGATTACTGTATAAAAACCCCCTTATGTAATGCCCTAGAGGCCCTTAAGGTATATAAATAAATAAATAATACGCGAGCCAAAATAGAATTTTGATCAGCAAGCATATAACGTATGTATGCATGAGTATTTATAAATGCACGAATGAAAACACATACCTACGAATGAAAGTGGGGACTATGATTATATAAATTTTCATGCCCGATGCACAAGTATATATACACAGTTCTTTGGTAACACCTTTCACGAGATTTCGACACAAGCAAAAAAAAAAAAAAGAAAGTAGGGTACCCCTACCTAATCACCTAATGTGGGGGCATGAAGTGTGTACCATTCTTTCGATCAGTCGTATACCTGTCCCGCAATAGTTTAAAAGGCAAGGCTGCGGCCACGCAGGTTCCTGACAATAATGGTGAACAGGGGACTCTGACCTTGCAATCCAAGAACAGTTTACGTCCCCTCTTGACTCCAGGAAAGGCAAGGGCCAAAGACAGGCCACCTACTAAGCTTAGTCATCCCTTTATCTTCGCATTTTTTTTCATACATTGTGAAGCATGTCTTTTGGACTCGACCGAACAAGGAGGTGGGGGGAGGGGCGAAGGTTTTCCACAGCGTTCCGTCTCCTTTAATGGCGAATTCGTATTAAGCCTAGTCCGCCTGGGTGGATGAGTGGCTAGGGTGCTCGACTGACCCGAAAATCACCGGTTTGATCCCGCCCGCGGTGTCTTATTTGGTGGTCTTATAACGCTGGATGGTCAAAATTACTGGAGTCCTGCACTTGGGTGTTTTTCGTAATCACGTAGTGGTGTTTGGACGTAAAATTCTCCATAATAAAGACCAATATATTGATCACTCCTATGCGATGCGCACGTATTGAAGATTCCATTGGCACGTCAGATTTGGGTGCACGTTAAAGAACCCCAGGTGGTCTAAATTTCCAGAGCCCTCCACTACGACGTCTCTCATAATCATATGGTGGTTTTGGGATGTTAAACCCCACATATCAATCAATCAATCCATTGGCACGTGGGACGCACGCTTAATCTTGTCTGCAGCTGTGACGCAATGAAGTCATTTTTTGGCGTGCACCGTTATCGTGGTCCCCACGAGGTTTCGATTACAGTAGACCCTCTTTTACAAAGGGCGGCTCTGGTTCGTGTGCTACAAATTGTTTCCGGTGCACGATCTACAGGCCGAATTCGTCACAACTGAGCGGGTATAGTTTTTTCGCATCAGTATCGTACAATCTGAAGAATGACGAAACATCCCGCTATCACGTTAATATATAGCGCGAAACATGTTTTTCTTCTTGCTGAGATTCGCCAAGTTGGCACAAGAAAAACTTCCCCGAATTTCCGCGTTACACCACTCGCTCTTTTTTTTTTCAGCGCTGTATCCTATATGTTCTTCGCCACACTTTAGCGTGAGCATTGCGCAAGCTCTATTCTAAGCGGTGCAAGTTGGGCCGTGTGTTACACGTAACACCGGACAGCGTTCTTGTGCAAGAAGCGAGCAGGTTGACCACACCAGCCTCGTCGGACAAGTATCGAGCCCAGCGTCTGCCTAAACGTCCGAAAAGACTTCGCCTAGTCGCAAAACTTTAGCGCGTCTGAATTACCATCAACGCAATGAGCGCCAACCCTATGGATTCGGTCCAACGTCAGCAGCAGAAGCAAGTGCAACAGCAAGAGCGGCAACATGAACGTGCTGGAACGAGTCAGGGTGCTAAGGAACGTTCCTCGGCCACCCTGGCCCGCGTCGCAAAGGACATAAACGACCTGAACCTGCCAAGCACTTGTCATACGGTGTTCCCCGACCCGGACGACCTCATGAACTTCAAGCTGATCATCAGTCCCGATGAGGGCTTCTACCGTAACGGCCGGTTCACCTTCAACTTTCGAGTCGGCGACAACTATCCGCACAAGCCGCCCAAGGTGAAGTGCGAGACGCGAGTGTTCCACCCGAACATCGACCTCAAAGGTCACGTGTGCCTCGACATCCTGCGAGGCGACTGGAGTCCCATGATGACCCTGGGTTCGGTCGTGACCGCCCTGCAGTTCATCCTCCTCGAACCAAACACTGATGATCCGTTCAACGAGGAAGCTGGACAGGTGCTTCTTCACAACCGGAAGCTGTTCGAGCAATACGTCAGAACATCCATGTCAGGAGGGCGCGTCGGTTCGACGTACTACGACTGTTGCCTCGAGTAACGTGTCGTCTGCTGTTCTTGTAACCTGACGCACTGCGCACCTGTAGCAGACGGCAATAAATATGTGCGGTGACGTGACCCACAATTATTGCCTCGAGTAACCTGTCGTCTGCTGTTTTTGTTAACCCCACATATTGTGGACGCATAGCAGACGCATATAAATGTGCGTTGACGTCGGCCACTTGTGCCTGTTGCTAAAACACATATTTACATGCATAGGCGTGTGAACGAGAGAAAGTTGCAGGGACCCCCCCCCCCCCCAACCCCCTGCAACTACGTGTTGGTTAGGTTCTAATTATGCTCCATACTCTACTGGACCGTTCTCGTCATTTTTAATGCACATTTTTATGGTTAAAGCCATTTCACATGGCACAAAAAGTTGCGATTTTCAGGCTGCGAATTCGCTCGCAGCGAAAAAAAAAGGGGGGGGGGGGTATAGTTTGCTCCCGCCGCAGTTGTCTGCGGCGACCAATACGTTGAAAATTTTCGCTCTGATCGCAGCGGCGGGAGCGATTTTCGGTCGGGACCCGTCGAAATGGGGCCACGCCGCCCAAGCCGTCAAAATTGTGTCGGCCGTTTGTTTTGGTAATGGCCGATGCTGTGCATTTTAAAATGAATTTTGATTGGTGGGCGTTCTCAAATGACGAAACAAGCGGGTCATTCGTTACCGTTCATAGAGACTTAATGGTATCATAATGCACCGATCATGACATTGCGTTCGAAAAATTCTGCAGTGTCTGCCACAAAGAACAGGGACAAGAAATCACCGCTTTTGTCGCAGAGCGAAAATTACGGTGCATTTGCAGTCCACGTGAAATCGCCATTATCGGCGGTTGTGAACAGGATTTTTTTTTTCACAGCAATCGCGGCATGTGAAAAAGCCTTTACACGTGCTGTTGCGTTTAAAGAACTCTCCCGTAAATCCTGCAACTATTGACAGGCTTTCATTAGACCCCGTCATCGCTTCGTTTTATTTTGGCGTTCATCGCGGATTTCGTTTTCTTTCGGTTTTGGCCTGAGGGGGTCGGCGAGTGATACTTGTCACCCCCCCCCCCCGACCAACTTCCTCAATGAATAACCCTTCTCACGTCTCTTCCTTGGAGCAACAATTTGCGTCCGTTTATGTCGCCATGGTAGCACGTCATGCAGCCTAAAAGAGCGCGTGATGCTTAACTCTTAGGGTATGTTCCAGTACTCATGCTATATGACTAAATAAAAAGCCAATCGGACAGCAACTTAAGCCTCGTTCCGCTCCTCCGCGGTAGCCGGCTAAGTAGACATCTTTGGAAAGACAGTATTGGAATCGAACACGATGCAGGCTGATTTGCTGTCTAAAGCAGCTGCACCGCAGAACGCTCGTATCTCGCTGGTATACGACCGTTCACCACGCTTTCTCTGTTTTTTTTTTTTTTGGGGGGGGGGGGGGCGTATTATACGCGCCGTTTAGTTCAAATTTCGTGTGTTCGCGCGCGAAAGAAGTTAAACTCTGTTTTTCTTAGCTTTCTCCGCTCGACACGAGATGGCGCTGCGTCGCGCAGACATCGTCTGCAGATTACTTGGAAGACAACAGGGCTCGATGCTCTGAACGTTAACCGTCTACTATATCTGTCCAGAATCAGAACGTAGCCTTACCGCCGTATTCACAAACGCTCCTCGACTCGACTTTCACCCTTCACTTGACAGGGTTGCGCACAGCGCCGCTGCTCGGCTGAAAATGACGCTGTGCTACTCAAAAATAGCAGCAAATTACTACTGATATGCAGTGACTTTCCCTGCCTAGCGATGGCGCTCCCATCGGCTTTTTCAATTGAAGGTGGAGCGCTGAGTGAAGGGGCGTTCTACAATAGGGGGGTTAGAGGAGTTTCGCCATGCCTCTCTTCACCAGCCGTGTTAACGGCGTTGCGGTTGCGCTGCCAAGGTGAAGGGCATGTGTTCTCTCCGACGCCGCGTTTTGGTGGCGATAAAATCCAAAAACTTCCGTATACTTAGGCTTACGCCTTGTACATGCGCTACCCGCACAGCCGCAACACACGTGGAGGGACTCCTGCCGTAGCCAAGCGGGCGGAAGGTGAAAGAGCGTCGCTGATTCGCTAATTTGCCATCCGTCTGAGTGCGGCAGTTGTCCCGACACGTGCATTGCGGCTGCGTGGGTAGCGCATGTACAGGCCCTTGAGTGCATGTTTGATTGATTGATATGAGGAGTTTAACGTCCCAAAACCACCATATGATTATGAGAGGCGCCGTAGTGGAGGGCTCCAGAAATTTCGACCACCTGGGGTTCTTCAACGTGCGCCCAAATCTGAGCACACGGGCCTGCAACAGTTCCGCCTGCATCGGAAATGCAGCCGCCGCAGCCGGGATTCGATCCCGCGACCTGAGGGTCAGCAGCCGAGTACCTTAGCCACTAGACCACCGCGATGAGGCTAAGTGCATGTTTAGCGTACCGACCAGGCGGTCAACTTGGAATTGGGAGTTAAACGTTAAACAAGAAGCAAAACAGAGAGGCGAGCATGTTGGTGCTAAATAATTACGACGTAAATATCGCGTGAAAGAAGACGGGGACAAGAAAGTGAACAACCGCAAACGCTTACTCACAACTGAAAGCTTTATTGCTTGAACCGAAACTGCATAACATCTAAACTTGACGCTCGACTGAATCCGGCGCATGCGCATCGTAAGTGAAGCAAAAAAAAGCAATAAACCAAAACCATTACACACCTCCTGCGTCCCATTAACTACCATGTCTACCCCCCTTTTACTTGAGTATATAGTATCACTTCCTCTTCCAATAAGGCCAAAGAAGGATCGCTAACGAACATAGAATCCTCGCGTTAATATGGAAAGCCTCAGCTTTCCATACAATGCACTGTTTTGTGTGTACAGTAAACCAGCGCATTTTATATTCTACCCACGTGATAAAGCACGCGAGAGCTGGGGCTATGAACGCGGTTGAAGCAAAGGACAAACGAGCTGGTCCATCTCTTCCAAGGGTGCATGCAATAACATTCCCTAGCGTGTTCCACGTGGCGAAACGACCCGCCCGTCGAGCATGAAGGAATCGCGAAGGGCGGGGGGGGGGGGGGGGGCTTGTTTTAACAGCAACTGGGAACTTAAAGTTTGTGGGCGTGGTTGTGATTGCTGGCGCACGTGTCACCTCGACTGACGTCAGCGGTCGGCTCGTATACCCACACGTACTGCGCTCTCAACGCGAAGCGACAGCGAAAAGTGTACTTCCCTCTGGAGCAGCCGCATTCGCTAACAGCAGCATTTTGTAGAGCCACGAGATATAGGATCCGAAACAGTTAGCTGCCCCTTTTACTTCGTATAGTCTACAAATTGTATATTATACGAAGTAAAAGTGGCAAATGAGTTTCACCGCAAGGGCTAAGCAAGGAATGCGATAGCAGTAAACTTTACTGCTATCGCATTCGTTGCTTAGCCCTTGGGGTGAAACTCGTTTTTTTTTTCGCGGCGTAAGCGCACGGTCACCGCGACAATCTTGACGTGCGTCGCAATCTCGTGAGATTTACGACTCGTGACGCTTCGCTATAATTCCCCTGAATTTCGGTGACGTTCACCTTAGGATGCATCATGTTACTTAGGGACCCATTGGCTAGGGTGCAATGTTTCTTTATTTTTTTTCGGCGCATACCCTTGACAACACAACCGCAAAGTAACCGCGGTTCCACACACAAAGCGCGTGAAAAAGACACCTCAATCATCACCGTCATCATTTCCCTAGTGTGACGCACATATTTTGAGGCGGCTATCATGTTCACGTCAGCCGTGCACCTGATTACATTGTTCAGTGGTGTCATCCCGGCGTAAATTTTGTGTCTCCATTACATCGCACGAAGCCGGACCCGCGACAGGTTTGTGTAAGCTGTATCGCGTTAAAATTTCAAGAAAGTGAGAGCTTGCGAAATGATTTTCCTTCCCGGGTTTCACCCGACGGGATATTACCATACTGCAAGCACTCTGGTATGAATTTATCCTGCTCGTTCTTTTGCTTAGTTTTGTACGCGCGTGCATGTCCCTTGCTACAACCAAGGACGTGTGTTTAGAAAAAGTGGTTAACGATTTTGAGTACTTGGTACTATGGGAGAGCATATAGCCGTCCCGTTATCAACTATGCCAATTCGTTTGCCATTATGATTTATTAACGCTGCGGCGACGCGACGGCCAAGTTAGGGTTGCACTTATGTACCTAAAAGGCTATCTACCTTGTACGGGTTTTTACAATACGTAAGAACGCAGTTTAAGCAGAAAAAAGTAAATGCATGCGCACAAGTTTATTACCAAATGTATTTTCTAAGCATACGACGCGTTTCTTATATTTAGCACGTTCCCGAAAAACAGATTTCGTTAGTTTTCGGACAGAAAAGCTTGCTATTTCTTCCTTTTAACCGTATTCACAGCGATATACGGTGTACTTGCGGCGTTTTATTACAACAGAAACTCCATATTATTGTTTGCTACAATGTATCTTGTATTTAGGTACAATACAGGCAGATGTGGACGACCCGTTACGGTGGTCCAGTGTTTGACTGCTGCAGGACCGAATCCCTGCCGCGTAGGTCTCATTTTCGATGGAGGCAGAAATGTCGAGAACCCCAGGTGGTCGAAGTTTGTGAAACCCTCCACATAAGGCGTCTCTGATAATCGTATTGGAGTTTTGGGGCGTTAAACTCAATCAATAATTCTTATGACACATGTCCTTGATATGGATGAGGGTTTATCTCATGTCGAACCCCAACTTCTCGTTGGTCTTTCTATCGTTATCTACATTCGCGTTATATTGAACGGTGACTGGGCGACACATGCCGTAGCGGCGACTCTAGATTAATTTTTAGCCTCCTCAGGTTCTTTATCGAACACTTCAATCTAATCGCACGGCTGTCCTTGAATTTTTTTTTGTCCCAATCGAAATGCGGCCCACGGCCACAGCAACGTGATACCTTAGCTCTCATAAGCTACCTCAAACAAACAAATCAATCAGTCAATCAATCGATTGTTTGACTAGTCAATAAGTAAGTTAGGCATCCAATAATCTTTTCGGTCAAATAAAAAAGTCAATCATTCAGTCAATAAAGTCCGCAAACTATTCAGTCAATTCAGTCCACAAACTATTTGATCAATCAACTTTTAAATAAATCAATTGGCCAATTGTTCAATGGATAAGACAGCCAATCGATTCCTCCCGTAGTCGGTCACTCACTCAATAAATTGATAAGTCACTATGTCAGTTGTGAGTGTACCGAAACTCCCCTGTAAAGTTGTTTGCGCTGCGTGGCGCACGTGTCTCGCCCAAAAGCCGCATTGCGGGTTACAACCACCGGGCGGCAGATGGCGTTGTGTTCGCGTTGAGCACCACTATCATCATCATGGTTGATAGAGTGGTAGCGCGCGGCGGTGACCCATGGCGGAAGGCAAGCCTTGGTGGCGGGCGAGAGTTGAGCGAGTCTCTTCTGCGCGTGGCGGTTGCCGCGAACGGTTGTCTCTAGAGGGGGTCCTCGGCGCGTGGCACCGCGGGCCGCGCGTCGGTGGCCCTCGTGGTAAAAGTCGAGTGTTGGCGACGCCGCCTCGAGTGTGTTATTGGGTTTGTCCTGTTATTGTGTGTTTGTCTTCTTATTCTGTGTTTGTCATGGAGTGTATGGTCATATTGTGTACGGATGTCCTAGCGTGTTCATTACAATTGATGTACAATATTTCGGCAAACGATATTGTCGTTCAAGAGTAGTTAAGTAAATGTGTGTATCGTTTGGTTTGTACCGACCATGTCAACTGTGTCCTTTCACTCCGAGGGCGTAGCGCTCGCTCTTCAATTCGAGACCCCAAACAGTGAGCCAAGCAATCAGCTAATAGTCAAGTCAGTCATGCACCCGAGAATTCGATCAACCAATCAATCAATGAGTCAGACAATCGATAGATCGTGGTCGTACGTGCAGATGGCGCTGGAGAACGAGTATCGGGGCGGAGTTCGCTTCGGCGTGAGTCTGGCGCCGTCGTACGTGGAGTCGCACGCCGAGTACCGGCCAGCGTTCAGCGGCATGATGCAGCGCTTGACGGACGAGTACACCGTCGACTCCTTCGGCGTGCTCGGCGCCACGGTGACGCACGTGGGGCTGAGGCCCGGCATGCCCGTTACCAACTGGATATCGGTGAGTCGGAATAACCTGTGGTCACCTTGTATATTTTCAACCATGTGTTGCTAATGCGAGAACGTTCGTACAAGGGCAACTCGTATCATTCAAGGGCATCTCAGATCAAACTTCTTGCACCCAGTACATTTATTCGACCACGTCTCGAGTATACGCATAGGGAGCCTGGGACCCATATTTAAAAAAAAAGACATTCACAAACTTGAAATGGTCCAGAGGAGTGCGGTAAGATTCATCTGTAATGCCTATATCAATCTTGATTCACCTTCATCACTTACGGCTACTAACAATATTCAACTCTTGAAACAGCGTAGAGCTATCGCCAGACTCAAGTTCCTTTTTCTGCTTCGAAATCGGCAGTTTAATATCGATACTCGTGAATACCTCTCTCCATCTTCTTCCAGGCAAGACAGACATAGCCACAACCATGATCTGACACCACACATTGCACGTACTAACCTTTTCAAACCTTCCCTCTTTCCGCGAACCATTAGTGAATGGAATAAATTGCCTACATATACTTTTCCTGAACATGGCACTCCTGGCTTCGAAAAATATATGCATAATTTCGCTTAGAAGCATTGTTAAGATAACGTCACCTCGTGATTTCAATTGTGCTGCTTTACTTTTGTGCTTCAGACTGTTTCCAGAAATCAGTGCACCTTTTTTTTAGTATTGTATATTTAGTTTGCCCTACTCGGTATCATACTTGTTTTTCAGTTGTAGCGCCAGATAGTTAGAAAACTTGCTGTATAACCTGTTAAGTCTATTTTCACTGGGTTCCCTTTTTTTCGCCCTCCCTGATTGGTCTATGGACTGCAGTATCTACAATATAAAATAAACGATCTAGTGTCACAAGACAGTCGAAAGCAAGCGAGCATACAGACATTACCCTGTATAGTGTGGGCGTATAGCAGCGACCACTTCTGTGCAGAGTGCTCGAGCAGCCGGTTTTTGCTCTGCGGGCCGAAACCTTCAGGCAGTTTTGGGCTCTGAACTGGTGTATCAGGAGCATGCACGGCCTAGTTGTCAGGCTGTCCACGTCAGAGCCTGATACTGCCCCAAGGTTTCGCCCCACAGAGCAATAACCGGCTGTTCGCGTGCTCTACACAGACGTGGCCGCTGCTGTAAATTAGACGAACCTACGTTCTTCATACATACTGGGGGGTGTTCACCGTCTTCATCGGTTGCGGGGACTCGGCTTGCCTGCCCTCAAGGCATGGTGAAGCAACCACAACCAAGGCATGCCTGCTGTTTTAGCTCCCTCTTGGTGGTTTGCACGTGACATGAAGGACGCACGACGTGGCTCCGACATGGCGGCTTGAATGACGTCAAGGCACAATAATCAAGCCGCGATTACCTTGTTTCAGTGGGATGTCGACGTAGCGTTATTGGACCTCCATGCGTGAACGCCGAGAGAACCGGCCTGCCATGGACTGATAACACTAGAGTCACATCACAAAGTGTGCACTCTACATGCATGCTTGTGCTCCAGCTTGGATGTTTCATTGACGTCAATGCCAGTGATCTATTAGCTAAGTGCGTCACGCTAGAACTCCTTGTTATATGCAAGTTTCACGCGCGTTATTCGTGGTGCAGGGCATGTCGAAGAGCATGGACCGACTTCCCACCAGGGGCAACCTGTTTTTGGGCATTGTGCTGCAGGCGCACTACCCGTCGCTCCGCCTGGACAGCGTCCGACAACGGACACTCGCCGAGATGCTCAGGTCACAGATCGAGCCGCTCAGGCAAGTGCACCCGGCTAGTCAGATTGGTCTTGCCTTCATATCAGGCAAGCGCAAACATTGCATACACCAAAACCTATAATGCCGCCAGCTAGACTACAGGATAATGTAAACACACAACAAAAGCATGGTATGAAGAACGTTATTAAGGTACTGGGGATCAGTGCAGGACTGATGCTGGCTGCTCACACGTCGTTACAGTGAGGCGAAGCCCCTCTGCCACACAACAAAAGTGTCAAACAGATTTCCATCCACCTTGTAAATTTTCTTTACGTATACACGCCTCTATTTAGGTGTGGTGACGTTTCATAATATCGTAAAATGATATTTTCGTGTCGCGCTGACCCCGATATGATGGTGGTTTACCTCGGTGGTGCAGCGGCCGGTGCTCGGCTGCTGATCCGAAGGTGGCAGGTTTGATTTGGGCCTCGGCGGTCGCATTTTGATGGAGGCGGAACGATAGAGGCCCATGTACCGTGCGATATCGGTGCACGTTAAAGAACCCGGGGATGTCGAAATTTCCGGAGCCTTCCACTGAGGCATGCCTCGTAACCGTATCGTGGTTTTACCGTAAAACCCCCTGATAATGTTGCATGATTAACAGGCACACAGCAGTATAGTGGTTCATTCCGGGTTATTAGTGGTCACCTGTGGCTTTTGTTTTACGCTGCATCTAAATTGAGAGCGCGAATGTTTTTATTGCATTTCACACCCACCGAGCCCCGTCCGCCATAGCCTTTGGGACTCGAACCTTCGTCCTCGAGCTTACCATTTCGACAGCTGTAATATCTCGACAAGTCAGGCGTGGCTGGACGACGGTGTTTTCAGACGGGTCACTGCGCGTGCGTCGCCGCAGGGTGGACACCCTGGTGCTCATCACCCACCTGTGGGACGTCACGTCGCTGCGGAACTCGCAGTCGTGCCTCACGCAACCACCTTCGCTCTGGATGCGGGCAGCCGCCCAAGACGACACCAGCGAGCCCACCACGCCCGACCTGGTGAGCATGCTCTTCTCAAACTTGAAGAAGGGGTCTCACCTCAGCTGCAGCGGGCCCCAGGCACACAATTTTGTCCCGCGAGGGCCGGGGCAGTGAAAAAGATTAAAAAAGGGAAAGGGGGGGGGCTGTAAATTGCCATTTCAGAAAAAACCTTTCACAAGTTTCATATGCAGGTGATTTCTGAATGAGATAGGGATGCAGGATCCCAATATGTTCATAATGATCTGCAAAAGGACTAACATCTGGATTCTGAAATATGGCTGTTGTTTCGCGGTTATGTTCTACACAGGCTGACTGCATGCGTTGCGTGAAGGAAGCGATGCTTTAGGCAAGTCATGCCTGTCTAGGTCACGAACATACATATCAATAAAATTTTGAAAAATATTGGTCGAAGACTGTAGTCATGTACGGGCCGCGGGCCGTATATAAGCGTGCCAGCTCGCGGGCCACGTGTTTCAAATTACTGGCTTACAGGGTTCATGAACTTCCTTTACAAGTAATCGTCAGTTGGCCTCAGTATGGCAGTTTATCGAAAGCTTCAGGCATGCCCCACGATTAACTGTCGACGTCGGCCATGGGTCATGCAGGAAATCAGCGTCACGTGATAACGCCATAGTGACGTCAAACCACCAAACTTTGTCACGTAATTACGGCATCGTCACGACGTTACTGGGAAGTAACGTCAGGTGATGACGCTTTCACATGACGTTGAAGCTTGGTCGAAGGTGGGCTGAGTCGTGGAAGCCGTGCAAAAACTAGATGAGGTGCGTACAATCCTGGAGGCATGTGCTAAATCACGTTAGGTGAAGAAAGCTTTCGGAGTAGGCTGGGATAGACTGGTGAAATGTAAGGAACACTGTCAGTTACTGCGCCATGAATCGGTCGCGGCAAAAAAAAAAAATCTCGAATCAGTCAAATACGAGAAAAATAAACGTTTTGTCGCGCGGTTCAAAGGGCCAGGAAACAATCCCGAGGTCAAAAAATCGTTATAAAGAGAAATATTTGAACTTTTGCTTTGTGAACATGCTGCCGCCAGAATTTTTCGAATACATGCTATATTGAGAAAGTCACATGGGTTAGAACATTGGTTTCAGCTGGCTTCAAACTGTCGTGCGGCCTCGCCTCCCTTCTCCCTCACAGGGAAGGGAAGGCGTAGCCCATTTTCGTGATTGGCTTAGACCAATTGACGAGCTGCGTGCTACGTTAAGTCACCGATCAGTGACATTGCGTCACTGCACGTGAAAGGAAGATTGGTCAGGCGTAGGAAAAAAGCGCGAGAATCTTTTTTCTAGATGGAAGCCATGTGCGGCGCTGTAATACTCGGAAAACCTGATCGCCGCTGTCTACTCTACGTGTCTTAGAGTCACTGTATACGCTACCTTTAGGTGATAGAGTAGCGCATTTGTTTTCCAACGCTGCTAGCAACCATGCGGTGTGGGGAAGCTGGTGCACAGGCCGCACCGCCGAAAACGGTCGCCACCCACCTGGAATCCACCAAGTGACCGTCGTGCACTCTGCAGCTGATTAGCTACGAACTAGTGCTATTATTTGTTTTAGGTTCATCTCCTTAAGCTTCGTCAGCAAAGTATTTGCGTGAATTCAGCACCATTTTTGAAAAAAAACATACAGAAATAGTCAGTGCTGTAGGCTTAGTGGGGTGTTTCTTGGATATGGGAGGACCTATATTTTGCGAGTTGTTGCTTGTCTTCCATAGCTCGCGCCACTTGATCATGTGGCAGTGACAGACTAAACAAAATGCTTTTGGACTCCCGTGGCACAGTTACGAAAGCAGGCATTGCTTCTTCGCCGGTCGTTGACACGCCATGCACGTTGACTGGCGATCAGCGACACGCTGTGTCGATCAGTGACAAGTCGCCCGCAAAAACAAAGTGTGGCTTCGCTGCGTAAGTATTGTTGCTAACCAGGCAATAGGGAGTTTTAGTGCTGGGTACCCAAGCGGCTTGCGTACGCAGGACGTTGGGGCGGCGGTATGGCGCATGCGCGAAACCCCAAACATGCGTCGCAAGGTCGCTGGGGCGATAGGGCCATGCGTCCGCGCGGTCCGCCTTCGCAAGAACTCACGGTATCCGTACTGCGTATACTCTAGCCGTCGAGTTAAAATAAGCCAAAGTGCGAGCACTTATAGCGATCACACGGTTTCAGCCAGATTTCCAAAGCTAGAATGGCCTGGAACATAGAAACTAAAAAAAAAACATACGCCAGCCCAAACATATGCCAGCCCACCAACTGAATAGGTGGCGCCATCTAGCGCGGCCATAGTGAAACAAACAACCACAACTTTGTTATTGCAGAAAAATTGTGCATTGTACATCTGGTGCAAAAACTGCGCAGCGACACTATTACAAATGGGTAACCTTTTTATTCATTTCCACCTCAAAAACATTACGCGTAAGCTAACATGTTCATGACTGCGGTTGCACGAAGTGTCACAAGATGTCGACACTGTCGTTACATTAACCTTGTATTTTTCATTTTTTCTGTATTCTAGATAACTGTACATAATAAAAAAGTGTCCTGATCACTATGTATGTTTAATTTAACATTTTAAATCATAAAAAGACTTGAATAATACGCGAAGAGACGCTACGGCTCTGCGAGCGCGTGTGAACTTCGTGCAGCTTGCGTTTGCGTGCGTGCCACCGTGGCGCCAACTAAAAAACATTCCGGTTGGGTATGGGTTGGGCACGCAACGCCGCACGCTCCCAAGCCCGCAAGGCCCCCAGAGAATGCGTACCCAGCACTAAAACTCCCTAATATGGCGGACCCCTGCGCTAGTCTGCTCTCGTAGGGAGCATATGCGTAGTCTTAGGGTGCCTCGATGCGCGCGCCCGATCGTAGGAGCGGATATCGGGGGACTCTACGTAGTCTACTCATGCAGCGCCTCCATGCGGCAGCGGTGGGCGAAAGCGGAGCGCGCACTCGACGACTTCGAGAGCGTTCGCCAAGGCACCGAATATATATATATATATATATATATATATATATATATATATACAATAATAATGAGATATAACAGACAGTAATGCCAAGGAATGTACAGGGGAAGTTATTAACATTAATGGAATGTAAATAAGAAGAAAGAAAAGTGGATGAAAAAATTACCAACTGTAAGCAGGAATCGAACCTACGACCTTCGAATTACGCGTTCGATGCTCTTCGAAGGTCGTAGGTTCGATTCCTGCTTACAGTTGGTAATTTTTTCATCCACTTTTCTTTCTTCTTATTTACATTCCATTAATGTTAATAACTTCCCCTGTACATTCCTTGGCATTACTGTCTGTTATATCTCATTATTATTGTGTTAAAACACGGAAAAACGAGCCCTTAGGTATACACTTCTTTCCCTTATATATATATATATATATATATATATATATATATATATATATATATATATATATATATATATATATATATATATATATATATATGAAATAGATGATCAGAGTTTCTTCCGGCTACCGTAATAAAAGTTATAAACTTCGAGAATAGTGCAGTATAGGAAACAAAACAATAAAATATTTATTTAATCCTAACAGTTTCGGATGGTAGACCAGCCTTCTTCGGAGGATGTAAGTGAAATGATACAAGTTCCCGTAGCAGAGGGTCACCCTCACAGTTTAAAGACCCTCCAAAAAAAAAAAAGAGAGAGAAAAAGACAAGCGGGCGAACGAGGTAGCAACAGACAACAAGAAGCAGAAGAAGGAGAGGAACTAGAAAGGAGCGACGGAGAGCCGCCGGAAACGAGCGGGTAATTCTGGCATTGTTACTTGGTATAGGTAAGACGCGCCGCCAGCGGAGGCGACCAAGAAAAACGGAAAAATGTGGAACATGTTGCCGCTTACTCGCATCCCACACATGGATCGAGTTTAAGTTCACGTGGTTCGGCGGCTGGCCCGTGGCATCGGGCCACACACACACACACACACACACACAAGAAGCATACGACCCGCTCCAGCTTTCGGAATATAATGGCCACGTTGGAAAGCTAATGTGCCCTCTCCCCCTCCCTCCACCTGCCCTCTCTTGCAGAAAAATGTACAACCAGTCATACTGAAAATAAATAAATGGGTATTCTTGTAAAGGATGAAAATATATAAAAATAAATAATACTAAAAAGTACTCAGAAAGGAAAATAAAGTCTAATAATACTAACACAATCCGTTTGGTTCACGTAGCATCGAATTCGTTTAGTTTCGCTATATTGACCAACTTGCGTGTGCGACTTCACGTATGTATAAATAAATAATTGAGTAATTCAATTTCTGTGTTTCACGAAACGTCGCGGAGACACGTCAGTCGCCCAGGGCTCTCGTTGATTCCGTGGGTAAGTGATCTGAATTTCTTTATAAAGTATGACTCCCGCTGTTCGCGCTCCCATGTGTTCTGGAAGCCGGATTGTAGGAGTATGACACTTACGCGTTCGAAAGAGTGACCAGGAAGATTGATATGTTTGGAGAACGGCAAATTGGGGAGGCCCTTTACGTGTGCCCTGTGGGTGTTGAAACGCAAACGGAACGCGGTTTCCGTGTGTCCAATATATTCCTGTTTGCACACCTCACAGCGAATTTTGTATACCACATTGACTGAGTCACAGTTAAGGTCGTCTTTAATTTTGTACACATAGTCTGAACAGGAGGCTTCGGCCGTATCTGTGGTCACCATGTGTGTGCACATCCTGCAGCGAGGTTTCCCGCACGGTCTACAGCCCTGATGGTGGTCGGATTTGTGTGTTTTCGCCCTGACCAGTAAGTCTCTCAGGTTTTTATTTCTTCGGTAAACCACCTTGGGCGGAGTCTGAAAAATGGCAGAGAGGCGACTACTCTGTTTAAGTATGTTGAAGGGGCGGTTTAGTATAGAATTCACCCGAGGGGCGGCGGCGCAGTATGTGAGGATTAAATTTGCCCCTGAAGTTATATCATCTTTATTCCCACCTTTTTCTCCCATTGTTGATTCTCGGTCCAAAGAGCGAGCGCGTTCAATTGCATTGTCAATTATTTTTTCGGGGTACTTTTGACGCAAGAAGGCTGTTCTCAATTCCTGTGCGTGGGTGTCAAATTGCGTGATTTCAGAGCAAATTCTTCTGTATCTGTGGGCTTGAGAGTAAGGAACACCTGTTTTGCAGTGATGGGGGTGACTGCTATGGAAATGCAGATACTGTTGGCGGTCTGTTGGTTTTTTATACAGGGAAGTAGATATGGTGGTGCCACTGAGTGATACAGTGACATCCAGAAAGTGAACACTCCTCTGCGAATACGTGTGCGTGAATGTTATCGAAGGATGCACGGAGTTGAAACCGAAAATGAATTTGGAAAGATTATGTTCACTATCGGCCCACACGAAGAATATATCATCGAGGAAGCGTCGGTAAAATATAGGTTTGAATGGAGAATTTTCGAGGAAAGGAATATCTAAAGAGGCCATGAAAATATTTGCGTAATTTGGGGCCATTTTGGTTCCCATGGCAGTTCCGTTTACTTGCAGATAATGGTTTTGGTCGAATTCAAAGTTATTATGTTTAAGTACCAGATTTAGGAGCACCTCTAAAGCGCTTTCGTTTTATATATATATATATATATATATATATATATATATATATATATATATATATATATATATATATATATATAGGAGGCCCTGTACAAGAGCTACACGCCTTCTCGCCCCTTATTTTTTCACAAAACACGTACAATCTCAGTACTACACGCTGAGCTTGTAGGGATTTCGCACTTGTCGGCTATGCTATCACCGCTTGCGTGGTGAAAATGCAGCAAACGAAGTGAAATAAGTTTATCACGCGCGATAGTTTCGATACCAGGCCAAACGAACACGAGACTGCATGGCAAGACAGCTATAACTGATACGACACAAGAGACAGCTATCCTGTATCGACCAATCGGGAGCTTAATTCATCCTGACATCACGACAACAAATAGCGAGCGTCACGCATTGTGTGGCAAAGACGGGAAACGCCGGTATAGAATAACGCTCCCGTACGTGTTTCAAGCGGTTGTTTGGGGGGCCCTATGACAGCTCAAGTTAGTGGTGCCCATCTGTTATGCGTGAAATCGTGCATACTTCTTAACGGATGTAACGCGACAAACTCGTTCGCTGCAGGAGACGTCCGCGCACCTCCTGGGCTACTACCGCTCGAACGTCACACGGACTTTCCTGTCGATGACCATGGCAGTGATGAGGTAGGTTGCGATGCGTCATTCATTGGGCATTTGAGAGCTTCCTTTCTAACCTAATTGGCACAAGCTAATAAAAGGAGAATGCTTGCGGGTATGAAGTGGCAGCGCCAAGCCCAGGACCGAGTTGACTGGCGGAACATGGGAGAGACCTTTGTCCTGTAGTGGAAGTAGTCAGGATGATGACTATGATGAAAGGACACCTCACACTTTAGCGCATCGAGTAATACAGCGGTAGCGGCATCCGAAGTCCAGAACCAGATCGTAGGCCAAGAGGGCAATGGGCATACTTCAGTTACGCTCCTCCGTTCCCTCATCCGATCCTTCTTCCCCTCTGGGTATAAACAGTGTTTCTCCTTTTTATCATCCTGTAAACCATAAAATATCCACTGTGCCCAACTGCCTGTTGCATTGCAACAACACGCGCGCAGTTTACGTATTGTGCTGCCCGCAAACCATTTACTATCAGTCTATGGGTCGACCTGTTTCGCGCAAAGCGCACATACCCAGTCTACGGATTTGCCTGCTGCCTGTAAACCACGCGTTGCGCAATTTATTGATCAGCCTGTTGCCCGTAAACCACACACGATCAGTTTACAAACGTGTCTGTTGACCGTAAACTACACGTGGGCAGCTTACGAATCTGTCTGTTGCCCGTATACGTGCACAGGTACCGTTTAGACGAGAGCCACTCGCAGTCCTCCCGTGCCATGGGCGTCCGTTGCGTCGAGGGTCACCCCACGTCGTTCGCCGATACGTGCTCCAGCGTCGTGCGCCGGGGCACGCGAGGCGGCTTCGACGGCCGCAGTCTCACGCCCTGGTTCTCCAAGAGAGGGGCCGTGTTCACCTACGAGGACCGAAGCTCGGTCACTGCGAAGGTGAGTTCCGATGAGCACAGAACTACTACTCTATGAAGAATGAGTACCAACTCCTCTTCGCGAGCATTATAAAAACAGTGAGGTTAATCCCTCCTCCCCCCCCCCCCCTTTCGTCATGCTCATCCTAACCCATCTTAGCGCGCCTATGATTGGTTCACCCTTTCCGCCGAGCCTCGACATTCCCCCGTCCCCACTTGGCACGCCTTTGATTGGTTTCCTTTCCAGTGACTAATTTCCTGACCTCGCGAGCCAGTTGCAGCGTGTCAGCGCGTGGCTTTTTGATGTTGCTGGCGAGCTGCAACAGATACGTGTGATCAGGCCGTTTCGTCCATTTTGGCGCGCAGCAGTCTTTTTCCTTCACTCGGAGTACCAATCTTGCCATGCTGCAAGGTCACGTGACAAGCGCAGCATTATCAACGGACGGGGAAGCGTCTACTGGGAACAGCTTCCCTGTTAGTCAGTTTCACTGCCAGGTCAAAGTAAGGCTAGCAGCTAAATATTTTAGATTCGATCTCTTAAAGGGGCCTTAGAACAACTTTTTGAAGTTTTGTCAGCGTTCAGGCTAGAACATCATCAAACCATTCGCACCACAAATCTAGTGACACGCCGTGTACCAAGGCCGCTACGGACAATTATATTATACCTTTCTCCTCAACTCTGCCTGGCCTCCTCAACTTATGAGGCACACAGGTATCACTGGCGATCATAAAGCTCTCATGAGCGCCGCTCGACATTTTAGCTTTTATCAGTCTACCTCCGAAGTCGCACGCCGACAGGTTGCACGCTGTCTCGGAGGCTATCACATAACGTGCCTGGCAGCACGCACGTCATCTGGCAACAAAGACGAAGCGCGGTGTGGTTCAGATCTGCTTCGACAGGTGCCGCCACCCTACCAGTCGATCTTTTGTGCATTCTACAGCCTATGACAGCCAATCAGATCGGATGCCCCGGTGACTTTGCTGCTGACGTGCTCGAGTCAAGAGCGTGTCACTACAGTGTACTATGTAGTACCCCGTAAAGTCACTTTGTAAATGAGTGGTTGAAAACGCGTTTGACCGAGTCGAAACGATCTGCACCTGCAGCGATTCGCGGCTTTAAAGTGTTGTAATAAATTACACAGTTTACACAGAGAGCTAACATCTGTCTCCAAATCACTCTCGAGACTTGCGTCTATCGGTCCAATTTGTTTGTACAAGACCACCAAGGCCGTTTCCTTTTAACTATACGAAACGCTGAAATAAGAAAACACGGCCTCTCCAAGGAGAGAAGTAGTTTTGAAGCAGTCTGCCCCCTTAACGCGAAGTAAGCAGTGAGCGCACGGTTCGAGCCTGCGACTCATCTGTCGAGGAAGCGCGGGACCACGCTCTTTTGATCGAAGTGCTCAGTTGCTGCCCGAAAGACGCAGTCCAACCACCCGTCCTCTCTTGGCACCTTTCACGTTCCTTCGTCAGACAGAGCCGGCCGATGCGTTTCATCTCCGCAGAGCCACGCCTGTAGGCAGCTTCCTCTCGCACACAAAACATGTGATTCGAAATAGAAGGCGCAAAGAAGACGACAGGCGAAAAGAGAGAGACGCACACGCGGGGAGCAACTTTCAACAATGTTTATTTGAAAAAAAAAAAAAAACTCGTGGTATTTATGCAGCGAGTGTTTTCTTGTTTCAATGCTGCGCGTCGCATTCTTATATCACTTTTTTTTTTAGATAACAATTCGGAGGCCTCTCTCACACAACGATTACCGGCTCCAATGATCATTGTAATCTGTTGCACTTCTCTCGACTCTTGGCAGACACAGAGCGTGCGCGAAAATCCGGTGTATGGTGCAATGATTTTTTTAGTACATATCACCATTTGTGTCTACAGCATGAGAAGGCGGTGTTTTTAGGTGGCTTCGAGAATGTATTGTAAATTCCAGGCCGCGTGCCTCCTGTATAACATTTGGCTCGTGTATTCTCGGTAGCCTCGACGGCCGATCGACAGCGTTTTCTGGGGTGTTGCAGGATCCTTCTACGAGTTTGTTAGAGTCGCTGTAAACACTACCGCTTTCCCGTATTGGTCGCAGATGAAGGGTTGTCTTCACGTGTTCCGAAGCCTGGGCGAGCCACGCTTCGGCTGGGCGCTGTTCGACATCGAGCAAGAGCTGCTTCACGCCGAGGAATGCGACCTCGAGCCAGTGCGACCGGCCGCACACGGCCGCATCAGGACGGTCAGGGCCATTCTGGACGCGCAGGGAAGGACGGCCAGGCGACGGAGAAGACGGAGATGACGTCGTCACGACTCCGCGCTGTTCGTCCAGAGAAAAAAAAAACGAGAAGGCCTTTCAAATTTGCTCTTTCTTTTTATAATCTCTTGCTTTGCTACGTATAGCACTCGCGGATACTAACGTCACATCAATGTTATTTATTTTATTACGAGTGGTACACGCAATAGCTCGAAATAAGCGCATCATGCCGTGACGAATCTGGTCGCTTAAGATAAATTTGGCTCTGATCTACGAATTCGAGTAGCGACCGTATAGGGGAGAGGGGGGGGGGGGGGTTCAGCCATATTTTATGCACGACCTCTGGATGAAAAAGCGCCGGCAGCCGTGCTGTATGTATGGTCGTGCGGGTATTATACGCGAGCAAATTTGAAAAAGATACCCTCATTATCCCCGCTTTTTTACAATAACGAGACACGCTAGTATCTTTGGCGATTGCAGCGCTCTCTATTCTAGTACACTGTAACGGTTCTTTAAGCTTCGTCCATGCAGTCACGGCCTCGGAGATTTCTCGCTGACAACTTGCGCGCAATCTCGGAGACCATAGCCCAATGCGCCCGGCAGCACGCACACCATCTGGCAACAAAGACAGAAATTGTGGGTTGGTTTGTATTTGCATTGACAGGTGCCGCCACACTCGATCTTCCACGCATTCTACAGCCAGACAGAGCGGAAGCCTGGGTGACGTCGAGCTGCCAGACGATGTCGTATTGTGAATTGTTGGTTGAAAATGCGTTTGGCTGAGCCACAGTGATCTGCAGTGATTCCCAGCTTTGAAGCGTTGTAATAAATTAAACAGCTTACGGAGAGCGCTTGAGTTTGCATGTAACTGACAGTTGGGACTTGTTCTACTGGCGCAGTTTGTTTGTACAAAATTGTCGAAACCATTTCAAGGTTTCTTAAGGGGTACAAAGATTAAATTGGTCGACTTGACTTCTTTTATCTTACTCTACACCCAAGTACCACTTCCTCCAAACTGCTTTCAATATAGATTGCCGCATTACTATTTCCTACTTAACCAGAATTCCATCCTTTAACAAAAACATATTGAAAGCGAATCTGTTCCTAGTCGAGTCTTTCATGTGCGATGTTAGTACAACGCTTATCACGTGGTTCGCTTTACGGGTATATGCAACAGAGTTTAGGAAACTCCTGATACTCGCCACTGGCGCACTTAAGTGAGAACTATTGCTGCGGGCCGGAAGCTGCAGAAGCTCAAACGAGGCAACAAGATGAAGAACTGCGGGCACCGAAGGGGTGCGCACTAGTAATAAACAAAATAACAAAAAAACTTGCTTTCGTTCGCATAGTACGCAATTGTCTCGTCCAGTTTGTGCGACATTCTCGCTTTCAGAATGGCCAAACCTTCTTTTTTTTTCCAATGAAGGAAATGCCTGACGTGAGTGCCAGCGAGAACTGACGTGGGAATGGGCTAAGGCCCGCCAATAGGTGGTGAATGTGTAGATGGACGTTCAGAAAACCGTAGATTCTCTTTCCAGAAACATTCACGATGACGCTCTCATTGACGGGCATCTTAAGTGAAGGTTTTTTTTTTTTTTTTTGTAAACCTATATGTGTAAGGGTGGTCTGGTCGTGATGGTATGGTCGAAAGGTAGGTGGTAGCACCAATGAAAGCCTACCCTATACAACCGCCTCAAGGCTTACACAAATGGTGTGTAATGAAGAGCTGAATACAAGATACCGCAAAGACTTGCGAAACATTGAAATTTGATAGTCCGACTAAGAAAAAGGCTACCAGCTTGGCTCTTTGATCAGTGTCCGCGAATCGAAGCTCGTTGAAGTTTTCCGCAACAAATGAAAAACAGTTCCGAACGGATTATCCCGCTGTAGCGAATGTTTCGGAGAATGCTATAGTTGGATAAAACAGCAACGTTCAGCCATCTTTTTTGTCGCGTTTGAATATTTTCTTAACGTACACTTAACGTCAAAGAGACCCACCAGGTCCGAGAAAAGATTTTTTTTTTTCACAGTAATGCGTGTTGGTAGGTGGTCAAGCTGGACGGCACATGCTGATGACGCGCCTTAGAACAGGCTGTGAATCTAAAATTAAGGATGGCTGCAGGAACAGAGGAAAATAATCTCTTTTTTCTCGCGTGGTCCATAAACGTTTTACGCATCACTCTGTTACACGGACCAGATGCTTGTTGGTGGGTAGATTTCGACGACTGTAATAAGGGCTGCAGCGCGAGCACGAAGGTGCTAGAAGAAACAGACGAAAGGCGAGACACGGAAAGCAAAGAGGACAACACAAGGGCTGCAGCTGTCGCTGCAGCCCTTATTACTATGAATTCAAACCAACTAGCTCAAATAGCCATTCGTCGATGACTGTGTCGAACGTTGTGACCCTTACAATTACTGTGGGGATGATTAGAGTGGCAATAGCAATGATGGTTGTTGTAGTGATGGTTATGATAATGATAGTGTCAGCTGTCCACAGCGATGCATCATGATCATTGCAGAATCTATCCCTGCTCTACGGCAGTACCTAATAATCACTTATAAGTCTTCGAAATAAAACTGCGAAAATTCACCAGCCGAGAATAGAGGAATTGGTTCTCGAACATTCCTTTCTCTTTTAAGAACTTCTTTCCCCTCTAAGTTTGCGGTAATAACGTTGAGAGAGAGAGAGAGAAGGAATGTAGTAAAGGTGGGGAGGTTAACTGGACTATGCGTCCAGTTTGCTACCCTACACATGGGGAGGGGGAGAGGGAAATAAAAGAGAGAGAGAAGGATATACACATGTCACATCAAACACACAATGCCGAGTTTCGCAGGCGGTCCCACAATGAAGTTGCTGTCCAGTATCTCAGGAGGGCTCGTGAGCAATAACGTCGGGTTGTTAACCGAATAAGCACATTTCCGATGGAGGCGGAAATGTTGTAGGCCCGTGTGCTCAGATTTGGGTGCACGTTAAAGAACCCCAGGTGGTCTAAATTTCCGGAGCCCTCCACTACGGCGTCTCTCATAATCATATAGTGGTTTTGGGACGTTAAACCCCACATATCAATCAATCAACCAAATAAGCAGATGGTCACCTGCGCCGTGCGTTTATCTGGCGCTACAGAGCAAAACAAGCCCAAATAAAAGAAAAGAAATAAACAACACCGCACAGTGTCGTCGTGTTGTTTTATACTTTGAGGCGGTATAATATATTTCATAGGCTTCAGGCGGATTTTCATTAATCTGAGTACATCGTGGCTGCTTTTATTGTGCCGCCTTGATATCTAGTTTCCGCAATCACAACGCAGTCAACAATTTCACCTGAGCACAAGCTACCAATCTCAGAGGCTACAGTTCCGTCCACAGCAAGCACCGGATGTGACTGCTGAAACTGAAAACGCGTCGTGGCCGCCATGTTTTAACCGTCTACACCTGGTTGCATCTTTTTGCGCTTCTTTCAAGAGCACACTCACAAGAAGAAGAGAAGGAGGATCGGTCTCCGAGGCCAGCCGCTGCCGACGTTTCCAACATCAGCGTCGCGCCAAGTCCGGGACATGGCCAGCGTGACAGGTGACGCACATGTGAACATCGTTATTTCAACGGGAACACTCATCGTGCCCAACGAGCTAAAATCGGTTTTGTACAAGAACAAACGTCGGCTCCACCCACAGTCATCTCCATCCCCTCCATGGAGAATTCGTCTCTATGCTCTATCCAATCAGCGCTTCTTGTTCTTGTGATGTCGAGCACTACTGGAGTGTTTCCGATAGTCGAGTTTCCCGTACAGACTTATCGTTATGCCACTGTTTGAGGATCGGAAACTTAGACGTCTCGGTTAATGTCGTCAGGGAATCTGAAATCGCTGCTAAGCTAAACGGAATGTTTGAGGTACTAACGACTAAACTTTAAAGAACTTTAACTCATGATATAAGAAGTAATTGCATTAGCCGGCCCCGCCGCGGTGGTCTCGTGGCTAAGGTACTCGGCTGCTGACCTGCATGTCGCGGGTTCAAATCCCGGCGGCGGCGGCTGCATTTCCGATGAAGGCGGAAATGGTGTAGGCCCGTGTGCTCAGATGTGGGTGCACGTTAAAGAACCCCAGGTGGTCGAAATTTCCGGAGCCCTCCACTACGGCGTCTCCCATAATCATATGGTGGTTTTCGGACGTTAAACCTCACATATCTATCCAATTGCATTACCCAGAGAGAAAGTATACTTGCAGTTGTAGTAGAAGCCAGCTAGCCCGATGGTCTTTCAGTGTAGAAAGCCAGGCGCACCGCGTTTTTGTGGACGGAGCTTCAATTTTTTCTTAGGTTGTAACCGACTGTAGGGCAAACATTTTGTCAACGACGACATAACGCTATTACACTTCGTGTCGTGACGTCCCGTAGGACCATAGAACCTGTCCAAACAGAAACGCAAAATGTAGCGGGCTCGAGCAGCCGATTTTTAATTGACATTGAAGGCTGTGATATTCGAGGTGTTTTGTGTTTGAGTTTACCTTATAAGCAATTGATTGTGTCGTGGTTCAAGATTGCGTTCATGCATGTGCTTTACTCCCTCATGTAAGTGTGTAATGTTATGACGGCCAGCCCGAACGAAGCATGGACAGAGAAGGAAACACCGACACAGTCAGATAGAGCACTGCATTTCGTCTCGATATTCTGACGCGTCATTTATCGGACTGCTTGCCGAACTGTCATTAGGAGCAGAGGCATTTTTGACAAGTTCTATAGCCCTCATATAGCCCCTGCTCCCGTTCCCGTAGGCATTCGGCAAAAGTGAACCTCATTTCATGTCTGAATCAAATACGAGCTTGAATGTCGAATCGGAAGTCGTATAAAAAATTTACTAATTTTCCCGTTTCAGAACAGATTGAAATTCAAAGACAACTAATCTGTACGAAAATGCTTCCTATACGTCGTTTATTACACGAATGGAAGTAAAATGGAGCGCGTGACGCGTCGTGTGTGTGTGTGTGTGTGTGCTCCTCTGAACCTCCAAAACACGGCTCGTCCCTCCCCCCCCCCCCCCCCCCCGTGCTGCCCTCTGCCGTTTTAGTAGGAGTTTGGTACAGGCCCAAGACAACCGCTATGGCAAGGATGAAAGCCTTTAAGTTGAAGAGCCAATGCACGATCACGATGCCCCTGCGCCTGCGCCGTGGCGAATGCCGATAGTTATAGCGCGAGAACAAAACGACGACACAGAGACAAGAAGGACACGAAAGACTAGCCCAAGCTGCCCAAGCCCAAGCTGTCACACTATAGCTGCCACACGCCACACTGCCACACAAATAGCCCAAGCTGCCACACTTCTAAGTGGCGAATGCACCGTGAAACAGGTGCTGGAGGCCTATAGTCAGCTGACTCACAACGTCGCTATTTGTCTCTTGCACCATGGCAATCACGTATTGCCACACAAATACATAAACGAAAAAAAAAAGGCGCATTGTCAACGGCAGTTTCAGCTTTCGTGCATAGAGCTTCTTTGTTTGTTTGTTTTTTCTCATAAAGAAGGCATCAGGTCAACTGAGTAGCTTTTAAACAATATTTGATTTCACCGCGGGTACCCAAATGTGCTTGTCGCTGTGCCATACTGAGTTTTTTTTTTTTTTTTGTAGCGTGGGAAAGGCGAGGGCACGCCGAAAACGGAACATCTGACGACGCGTCTGTGTCGTCATCGGCGTGTGACGTCATGCGTTCTTTTTTTTGTGCTCGATAGAGAAAACATTCTTTGCAATATCGAGCTGATTGTGATCAATAAGAGAGCAGCGATGACTAATAGTAATCAGATAACGACCGAGAGCAGATAGCGAGCACGTAGCGAGAGCAGGTTTTGCTCCATAGATAGATAGACCAAAGTAAAACGTTCAGCCCGTCCTCATACCCAGCAATTTCGGACATCGCTTTTAGTTCACCGTTTTTCACACCACGCGGCGTACATTCATGCTGTATGTACAGTGTCAATTTTTATGAAAGGGAGCACGTGGCCTTCGCCCTCCGGCGGCTGCTGGCAGCGCGTTCAAGTGGGAGTGAGAGCAACTACACTCTTTTTTCGCGTCATCTAGTGGCGAGCAAAACAACCATTCGTTGCTGATACGTAACCAGCGGCAAGATTGCGACCCCTCTCCCTTTAAGGCGATTACGCGAGATCTGGTAATCCACTTGAAAGGGGAGCGGTTGCAAGCTTGCCGTTCTATCCTTAATTATTACTACTGGTAATTATTGTGCGGATATTGACTGATTCGCGGAGCCAACTGTGAGGTTAGCCACCGGTGCCTTTAAAAAAAGAATACTACTCTTGTCAAAACGTTGCTTTCATTTTGTTCGAAGAATTTTCACCACATCAACCGCCCATTTTGGCATGAACGTTTCGCCTTCTTGGCAGGTCATAGTATTAGGCACTCTATGCCAATATAGTGATGATACAGTCGTGCTGAGCGCTATGTGGTGGTAACTTTCAGCATCCTCGTACCTTTATTAAGAACCGCGGCGTCATCAGTGCTTCGGCTATTGCAGTTTTAACTTTTGTCTTCTTTCTTTCGCAGAAACAACTGGTCAGAGTGGTAAGCATATGAAACCTTTGCCACGATTATGAAGCAGTTACTAACGCTTGCATTTTCGATTCCATGACCACGTGATCACGTAACGATTTTTTTTTGTGTGTCACGCTATCCAAAGTGAACCAGCTCATCGTCGCCGGTCTATGACGACTCACTCGGCTTCTTCCAAAATGGCAGTTCGTCTAAACAAACGCACTTGCGTAGGAAATAACGTACTGCGTACGCTATTCTTTTTTTTTAACTGTCCGTTATGTTTTTTTGCATCACCCGCTTTTAGTCGCCAGCGGTGAAGGCACAGGCGAAGCCAGCCGCGAAGCCTCCTCGGTTGCAGGTATGTAGGCATCGGCGCACACTAAGCTGCGCGCCATTTTTCTCATAGCTGTCTCAAGGTGAACGACTGTGTGAATAAATGGTACACGATAAAAACACATATATGAAACAGACACAGGACGCAGGAAAGAAGAGACACACCCGACACTGAACTTGCAATTGGTGGTAGTCAAAGATATTATCAAGGAAGATGATATACCTGTCAAACCATAAGGCGAAGCCTCGTATGAGCTTCCTAGTCATACCTATTTAACAAGCCTATTTCTTTTGATGATAGCGCCAGTGTAGGTAGGCTAACGCAACTACTCGCTTTTCAAGTTACGTGCAAGGCCTCAGCCACTTCTCTTGTGTAGGTGTCGTTATGCACAAACAAGATATATGTGTCAACAAAAAAAAATCGTACACACGTGAGCATGCACGCTCGCCTTTAAAAAACGTATACGTGTTTTTTTTTTCAATAAACGAGTTGCAAGTTCAGTGCCGTGTGTGTCTCTTCATTCCTGCATCCTGTGTCTAAGCCCTGTTTCGTATTTTTCTCGAGGAAACCAACCAACTCGTCCAATCTGCCTGTCTCAGTCTTCGTGAATGTTACATCGGTTATCTGAGATCCTCGGCGAGCTGAATACGTTCACTTTCGGCGAATCGCTGCAGATCAGTACAGTCAATTGTGAAGAAAGAAAAATGGCTTTCGCCGTCGAGTCCTTTTGGGTTCAGTGCCGTAAATTTAGAAAAATTCCAAGGGGGCACACATCCTGTCGTGGCAGCAATATTGTTTTTTATAAATACAGGCTTTATTTCTAATTATAAAAAGTTACCCAAGTTTGTAATTAAAACAAAGCAAACATGAATTTCGTGACCAGGCCAGGGAGCTTTATCTAACTGTTATGCAGTTGATAGTAGAAACGTAAGTCGATAAAGTAAGGTTTCGAAGTTTAATTCAGAACAGGGCCCTGCTATACTTCTAGTAAATATGTCATTCGGGTTAAACGATGGAATGCTCATGCTAGCGCATTAAAGTGCAGTGTTTGTTTAACTTCTTCGCCATTCACCATCGTGTACACCGTTAGGAATAGCTAAGTGCTGTATTGAACTGTGCTGTGTAGCCTAGCGTGCTGTATTCAACAGTGAAGCAATGCAGATGTGATGTTCGAAAGCTAAATCGGAAGAAGAGACACTTGCAAAAGCTCTGCCTTCCACCCACCCAGCCCGACGAGAAAGGAGCGTCTAAAGCCCTCTGATTTCTCCATGACTTACGTCACCGGTTGAGCGACTACATAAGTGATCGCGTGACATTTTTCTTTGGGCTTTAGTTGACTGACACTCAAACTTAAAAATGCATACGCATAAATTATCTCCACTTGTCGGTATAAAAGTATTCGCGCAGATCCACGATATGCTTTAAATTCCTTTCTCTTTTTTTTCTCTCTCTCTCACAGAAATCGCCGATGTTGGCAGCGGCAGTGCCAGTGGCAGTGGCAGTGGCAGTGGCAGTGCCAGCGGCAGCTCTAAGGAAGCCTTCTCTGGTGAGAGACATGCTTGGGTCTTTCTAGTATTTTTTTAACAGTGCAATTCACTTACTGTAGCAATAAGAATAAACACAATCCTAGCTGCTCACAAAAAAGAAGGCCTGTTCTTTCAATGAACTCATTCAGTGATTTGAATTAATTATGCAGGTGATTAATTGCTAGTTATCATGATTGTATGCGTCATATTAGATGTACCCAATATGACTCTTAATTTGAATAGTAACCGTAGACATCGCAGGAGTTTCTTTTTTTAGAATATTTTATATATTTTCTGAATATTCGCGAAACTGAAATTTTGCGCACGATAGTGCCTGACAGAGAAACATAGGTGTCACTCCGAGCCTGTGTCATTAATAAATAATTTTATTTCCGTAACAGCGGCGGCTTTCGTCGTAGGTTCCCACTTGAAGAGTAGGAATTCCTTGCGCCACATGTGCTAAATTTCAATTCAATTCTGATTTATTTAAGATATTTCCTGGCGGATAGGGGGGGGGGAAGGCTAAAGGCTTTAATCTTCTGTGTGGGCCTTCAGAAGTGCGCGGCAGATGTAATTCGAAAATCAGAACAGTAACGTTTAAAGCTATACATATTTGAAAAATAAATTATGCACAAAAATGAAATGGTAGTCGAATGATGCAATGGTGGTGGCTACTATGTCAGTGCCCCAATAGAAGTTACTTTGTCTCGTCGGTGCCTTATTTGTTCCGTTTTATCAGTGTTCCCCACTGCTTTTGCAATGTGATGGCTCTGTATTAAGGCAACGTGTGCACTTCACGTTTTCAGAGAGCCAGCTTGGAACCATGAGGTAAGTGTGACACCCGATGCAACAGTCTAGGTGGTGTAGGCTGAGGCTACTAAGCAGTCAGTGCAGAAAACTGGGCTAGTTGGTGCTGTTTCATCTTGTTAAAACACGACGAAAGTGACCAAGAGCTCCAGAAACCAGCTCTTTGTGAGCCATGGCTTTTCCGTCTATTTTGTCGCACCGTAGCAAAATGATTCAGCTGTCAGGTCTGCTAAAAAACGCGGCGTAGTCATTGTATTTGATTTGGGTAGCAAATACACCTTCATTCACCGCTTTCAGTGCATTTTTTTTTTTACAGTTTGTAACTTTGTAGACAAGCGCACACATAGAAAAACTCACCCGAACATCGGGAAAGAAATCGTGACGACACATGTAGCCAGGCTTTCACTAACACGCCACATATACAAAGAATGACTCACATTCCAATAATTATGCATATAAACTAGATCTGTTACCGATTTCGTTTCAGGTAAGAGTGCGATGTTCGAAATAGGTGGTGGTGGTAGTGATTAGAATGAAGAGGAAAAAGGCACCTAATTTCTGTCTGCCTTCAGGCGACACGGCGCAGTGCCTTATAGGGGTGGGGGGAAGGAGGGATAAAAAGAATAGAAGGAAAGTAGAAGCAGAAGAAGACAGCCAACGAGAGGAAAAAAGAAGGAGATAGGAAAGTGGGGATCCGGTCGAAGAAGTCCAAGGGCGGGGTGCCACAATGCGAGAGCTACACGGCGTCAGGAGACCGCGGAGGGCGAACCAGTCGGCGGGAGCTACGCTGAAGTCGGAGATCGCGAGGGCACAACCGTCCAGCTTGAAATCCTGCGAGCGAATCCTCGAAATAGGAGGCGACGTGTGCCCAACTTCCTTCCGCCCTCTCTCTTTCCGACTTGTCAGAAAACTTTGTTTTCCTCAACTGTGCTGCGAAAAGTTGCTCAAAAAAGAGTGAATAGAACTTTTTGTGCCTGACAGTATTAGCTGTTAACACTAAGAAAATAGTCTGGATAAAAAATAAAGCGCACGAATCAAATTGAAGGTTGGCTTCACTGCATTGAGACAACTGCTGCAACGAAGCGTAATTCCAAAACCCTTCCGCTGTAGGGTGACTTCACGTGATATCTCGGCAATGTGAGATGGGATAACGTGAGAGCAAACCTCAGTATGATATATACTGAAAACGCGAAAAAGTTGTTCAACTCTGTTATTCAAGACTTTAGTATTATCGCTATTTTTGTAAGGCGTCTGTGGGCAATAGCCTTCGCCGCATAATTAGTTTTTGCGCAGTGAAGTATTCTTGTCAGGGAGTACATGTGGCAGTGATATATCTGTTGCAGTAATGTATAAATTCAGGAGGTGGAAAAACTTATGCATTTTGCTTTGACTATTGAGACTAAGCCATAGGTGCCTCATTAAGCGTGAAAATTTGACATAAATGGGGCAAAAACTATCACACGAAGACGTCATTATGACGTCACAAAACGTGACGTTAAATGATGGCGTCATCGCACAAAATTTTAGCTTGGTCGAGGCTCGACCGATTACGGAGGCAGTACAAAGCTAGGTTCGAGAGAGAAAACAATGCAATGCCTCCGATCCATGAGGCAATGCGAAATCGCGTTAGATGCGGAAAGCTCTCGGTGGTGCGCGAGCCCCTTGGCTGAGGCGAAAAGAGGAAGGCTCTCTCGTTCAACTCGGGTTAAGGTCGTTTCACATGACACAAAAAGTAGTGCATTTCAGACTGCGAATTCACTCGCGGCGAAAAAAAGAGGGGAAGTTCGCCCCCGGCACAGTGGTCTGTGGCGAGCTACCAACATGTTGCAAATTTTTCGCTCTGATCGCAGCAGCAGGGTGATTTTTTTTTTTTTGTCAGGACCTGTCGAAATTGGGCAGGGCTGGCCAAGCCGTCGAAATTGCGTCGGCGTGTTTGATTTGGTAATGGCCGACGTTGTGCATTTCAAGATAAACTTAGATTGGAAAGCGTTCTCAAATGACGAAACGCGTGTGCCCTTCGTTATTGTTCATGAGAACCGATAATATAAAAATGCACAGGTCGTTGCATTACATTTGAGAAGTTCGGCAGTGTCTGCCACCAAATAACGGCACCAAAAATGCCTTGCCCACCATTCCAGTCGCAGAGCTAAAATCGCAGAGCGTTCGTAATCCATGTAAAACAAAGACCACCATTAGCGGCGGTTGCGAATAGAGTGGAACACAACGATGTTCTGACGCTGCAATTACGGCATGTGAAACAGCCTTTAGGCGAATGTAGAAGGGACTCAGAGTGCACAGGCGTATGCACGGGAAGGGGGTGGCAAGGGGCAGATACTTCCCCTTCCCGTAGTCACCTAAGGGGAGGTGAGTGTAGCGCGAAGTCTACCCCATAGAATGACCTAAAAGGAGAGGGGAGGCGCTGCAATCAAGCTTCGCCCCGCTCCTAAAAAGTAACCCTGGGGTGTGTTCCAATACTCACCGTAGACGGCTAAATAGACAGCTAAATGGACGGCGACCATATTAAGTCTCATTCCAATTCTCACGTAGAAGGCAAAATAGACAGCTCCGAGAAGACCGCATCTTAGACGAATACGACGCAGGCTACTTTGCTGTCTAAACAAGATGGCGGCTCGGCGAATCGCTCAGATAGATCAAATCTCACCGGAATGGTCGTTTGCACACAAGCAGACAATTTCCCAGACGCTCAATGTGAGTAACGTTTATTTGTTCTTGATTTCAACGCGAAATATGCGAGAAAATAAACTGTTGCATTGGTTTGTTCTAGCTTTTTCTTTTCGCCGCGAGGTGGCGCATCGTCGCGTAAAAGCCGACCATAAGTGTTCCGATTCTCGGATAGCATGGGCTCGGTGCGGTCTTCTAAGCAGTCTGCGTAGACTATCTGCCTGCTGTCTAAGAATTGAAACACAGCCCTGCTCGCGCAGCCACACTGTAACTCCCACTTTCCCCGCTTATTCAACATAGCACCTGATAGTGAGGTTCCCGTTTAGTATCTGGGGTGTCCGGCCAGGCGCCGAAGTTGATCGTCAAGCCGATAATGCGAACGCGCGTCATACAAATAAAGTGCACGCGCCGTATACTGTCCCGGGCTTATCAGGACCCGGCCAAGCAACGATGAACATGTAACAATAAGCGTCACTCCCACTCGCAATCTTATCTGCTCCTTTTCGTGAGAGTCCACGCTGACACAACAACTGGCGACGACGATGACATGATACGGTGCTGGTAGTACGCGTCGTAATAAATTAAAGAAAAGTGCGTGCTGACTAGTGCACTCGCATCACCCTGTAAGTAACCGTACGAAGTGCCCACGCATCGCACAAACCGCCTTCCTTTCCAGGCTGAGTTCGGTGGATGGAGCTCGGCGCAAGCGGCTGATCTACTTCGGAATGCTGGCCGCTGCAACGCTCGCCGTCACAGCGCTGATCATCGGCCTGTCGGGCCGCAACAGGCCGCCAGGAGCAGCCGGGGCGAGTTCGTGCCATTTTGTTTTGTTTTATTTATTATTACTGCTAGCCCTAAACTGGGCCGTTACCGAATGGAGGGTACAAAATACTTATCAGGCAAAGTTGGCTACAAAGTTATTATGACACTTTACACGGTTGTTACGAACAGCGAAAAGATTTAAAAAATGAAATGATGATCATACACCCAAAAAAAATACAGATCAGAAGATTAGGTAGGTGGAAGGTATCTACAGAGTTTCGATCGAATTCAAGTCCTGCCTCAAGGTGGTCTAGATACATACACTACAAACAACTAGGCTGGCAAGCCACATCTGGGCAATGTGAAGAAGAGAGAGAAAATTCTATTTCGTAATATATAGGTAGCTTCATAAATTGAAAAAAGACATCATTTGCCTGTTTGTTCGACAAAGCTGCACAGAAATCCGCGCGGATGTATTTCTCGGGAGAACGGCTCCTTGCGAACCTCGCGAGATTGTTTGAATTAGCCAGCCGAAAAGGATCAAGGTGGCTAAATTATCGTGCGTCGGAGCTCCCATACGTACTAGCGCCAGATTTGCAGCATTGATATTCTCTCGGCACTCATGTTTATTTTATTTTTTTTAGCGGGACTCGACGAAACGGAGAACCCGTGGCCATCAGCCGAAGAACGTTACTTCACCCGCGAAGAAGATAGCTACCTCTACGCGAAAAGTGAGACAACAAATCATCGTAAATTTTTGAAACATTTTTTTAGCGCTATTACACCCTCTGAAGTCTTCATTATTATCGCACAGGAGTTGAACCCCGTAGCCGGTAGCACCTAATATAAGCGAGAAGTAATGAAATTTTCTACGTGATGCACAGAAAGTGGTCGAAAGCAGTCTACTTGAGGCTGAGTGTTTACGCACGCTTAACCACTCTCATGGGCATCGGCAGGGGAGGGGGAAGGGTACAAAAGGCATTAATCCGAAGCCTCGTGTAGCAATTGAATCAGTAGACTCACAAAAGAACTTTGAGTCATCGCCACTATTCGTAATCACCCCCCGCGTAGCACCAGAAGACAGTTTGGCGAGATTGCCCCATGCCCCTCCTCTATACGAGCACCCCGCGGCCTCACCAACATTTGCCCCCGACCCAAGACACGGCTGCAAAAGTTCTCCCTCCGCGATGCGACACTAGTTGCACCCCCAACCCCCCCGCCTCCCATACACACACCTTAATCCAAATCCTGCCGACTATTGTGTGCACTGTCAGCCTTAACTGTACGATCATGCGTTCAGAATCAATTTACTGGGTACACATGTATCGGTCACAATACACTTGTATACAGATGAGGCTCCCAGAGCGTTAAATGCTAAATACGAATACGAGACCCCTGCAGATATAAATCACCACAAAATTGCCATCCAAAATAGGCATACCAACAAGCGGCTAACAGTCAAAAACCAGTTCAAATACGAAATGAGATAATGGGAGTACAATAGTACACAACGCGAAATGGAACGCGTCAGACGTTGTTGTGTCACGCTTGAAATCGCAGCGGCTCGACCACTTTCGGGAAAGCCTTCGATAGGACGATACCATTACGGAAGAGGGAAACCATACTCGTTTTTCAACATGATTTTAACAAGGCATAATTGTTATTTTTATGTAAGTAAAAAAGAAAGTTAACCACATTTATGAAACAAGATGGCCGTCTAGGCAAGTTCTTTGGGATTACGTCATTGCCCCCCCCCCCTCCTGAATTCCCCATGACGTACTTCAGCCCTCCTTTCTTGCTGTGTGTTTCTTCGTTCCCTCTTTCATTTTCTTCCTCTCCACTACGGCGTCTCTCATAATCTGAGCTTATCTCATAAGCTGAATTTATCAAGAGAAATAAAAAAGAACGCGAAGAAAAAAATAAATGCACCAACTGCATGAGTCAGTTCCAGCTCTATTCCTCTAATTAACCCGGACGGAAATCTAATTTATAAGAAGCCACGTGTAAGAATTGAATCGGCATACGCAGAAAAAAAAACTTTCAGTCATCAGCGCATCTTGTAATCAACCCACGTGTATCACTTCAGAAGACAGTTAAGCAAGATTGCTCCCTCCCTCCACCTCTGTAATCGATCATCCTCTTTCCTGCAGTTCTGTTTCCTTCATTCTTTTCCCGGTAAATTCATTTGATACTTTGCGCCCGTCGTGTCCACTTCGCAACGCTTGTCGGCTTACCTTTTTTTTTGGCCCCAATAACTGTAGCGCAGTATCTTCGTCACGCAAAACCAACTTGCCCAACACCTCACCTTGCTGACGTTTTATCTCATAACCATATCGTCCATGCTTTTGGGGATGTTAAAGCCCAACTATTAAAGAAACAATAGGGAGTTTTGGAATAGCGCACCGCGAGCCCTTGCTGTGCGGTCGCTGCCATTGCGCACGCGTCGTAACGCGAGTCAGCGATCGCGGACCACACGCAAAAAATTCGAAATTGCGTGCGGTAATGGCAGCCCGCATGTGGCCCGCAAGCGCCGCTGGTTTCGAGGCTACGGGCGGTGATGGCGGCCCGGAAGAGCTGGTTTCGAGGCTACGGTGTCGCTGCGATCGTGCGTTGCGGTTTGCAAGAGCAGGGCAAACACTATTCTAAAACTCATATATAGCGCCCGCTACGCCCGCAGCACTTACAAACGGTATTCTAAAGCTCCCTATTAATGGGCGTCTCGTCGTGCAGCCATAGCCACCGATCGCGAATCCGCGACGGACGACAACCCGAGCTCGAAGCGTTTGGCCACCAAGGCACGCAAGGCCGTCGAGGGCCGCGGGAGCGCCACAACGACGACCACCACAGCCGCCACCAGGCCCCCGGACGTCGTGCCCGACGTATCGGCCGACGGCGACTCGGAGAAGAAGGAACAACCGCGGGCTGGACCTGACGATGACCGAGAGAACGATAGAGAGAACGGCTCTCCACCCGCAGCCAAAGCGTCACCGAGCAAGCGCACCCCAAAACCCGCCCGGCCTGCACACGATGGTAATTGATCTCACCTATTTTACATATTGTGATAACGATGTCTTTTTTTCTTCTCTAATGGTATTTTGTCTTTTGTTATGCATGTTGTTGTGTGCTTTTTCACATTGTAGCGTTTATTTGTCCGATTATAATTTGCGGATTGTTAGTCTTTGTGTAAGAAGTTGGTTTTTTATTTGCGTCTAAGTTGTGTACCAGACTGTATTTCGGAGCAAAAGCCTCCGTCAAGCTTTACAGTCTTTTGCTTTTCGTTTTTTTTCCTATATACAGGAAATTAAATAAACCTCAATTACATTCAGGGCTCTTGTGTGGGGCTATATATTGGGAACATACTCAATGATAAGGCAGCGCTGTCAAGTTAAGCACACTAAAAACAGTTGTTAGATGCGCGTCTAACACAGGGGCAGGCGGTTCCACGGGGGGGGGGGGGGGTGGGAAGCGCTAGGTGCGATCATCATCATCATCATCATCATCATCATCATCATCAGCCTGACTACGTCCACTGCAGGACAAAGGCCTCTCCAATGTTCCGTCAGTTAACCCGGTCCTGTGCTGGCTGCTGCCAGTTTATACCCGCAAACTTCTTATGCTCATCTGTCCACCTAACCTTCTGTCTCCCCCTAACCCGCTTCCCTTCTCTGGGAATCCAGTTAGTTACCCTTAATGACAGCGGTTATCCTGTCTACGCGCTACATGCCTGGCCCATGTCAACTTCCTCTTCTTTATTTCAACTATAATGTCCTTAACCCCCTTTGTCCCCTAATCCACTCTGCTCTCTTCTTGTCTCTTAAGGTTACACCTACCATTTTTCTTTCCATTGCTCGCTGCGTCGTCCTCAATTTAAGCTGAACCTTCTTTGTAAGTCTCCAGGTTTCTGCTCCGTAGCTAAGTACCGGTAAGATAGAGCTGTTATATACCTTCCTCTTGAGGGATAGTGGCAATCTACCTGTCATAATTTGAGAGTGCTTGCCGAATGTGCTCCACCCCATTCTTATTCTTCTAGTTACTTCAATCTCGTGGTTCGGCTCTGCGGTTATGACCTGCCCTAAGTAGACATAGTCTTTTACAACTTGAAGTGCACTATTACCTATCTCGAAGCGCTCCTCTTTTCCGAGGTTGTTGTACATAACTTTCGTTTTCTGCAGATTAATTTTAAGACCCACCTTTCTGCTCTCCTTGTCTAACTCCGTAATCATGAGTTGCAATTCGTCCCCTGAGTTACTCAGCAATGCAATGTCATCGGCGAAGCGCAGGTTACTATGGTACGTTCAAGGAGAAAAGGTCGCAGTCTTGCCGCTGGTTCTGTATCAGCAACGAATGGTTGTTTTCCTCGCCGCCAGATGACACGAAAAGATACTGTGGTAGCTCTCGATCCCGCTTGAACGTGCTGCCAGCAGCCGCCGGAGTTCACAGGCAACGTGTTCCCTTTCATAAAAATTGACACTGTACATCGGTAAACCGTGAATTCCACTCGCAGCCGTTCCAGAGTTTCGAGGAGCCTGTCCCGGTGTACTTCTGACGCAGAAAGCGTGAGGAGCGCGTGAGGCTTAACCAGCTGGCGAATCATGGCAGAGTTCTTTGCGGCGTTCTTGCCAGTATTGCACCGTGTTGGGTATACTCCCCGCATGAAGGTCTTGGTTGAGCGATTCGTTCATGAACTCGTGCCCGCCGCTCTCAAATTGCTGCCGCGTGAACGAGTTGGGGATGGGAGCGAGCACCGTGGTGCCATCTAGTAAGCACTCCGAGTACTGGCGGTGGCTACGACGGACAACAGCGGACAAGCTCACACCCTGAGGAGCTTCGCCCCTAGTATTTCATTACTAAGAAACTTCTAAGACTTCCCCGAAAGTGTAGAAAGTGTTATCTCAGCGTCGCATTATTTTTCAATAAATATGTTCGAATCTAACAACGTTTTTGAGAGCGCATCTTTCTGTGTGATGCGAATATTTTTGTGCCTGGCTCAATACTCTGAGTCGAACTATGGTGATCTTATCGCGTAACCGTTAATTCACACGCAGGCACCAAGTCTACGCACAAAAAGAAACAAGCGACACCTGGTGACGACAAGAGCCAGACAGTGTAGGCGTCACCACTGACGGTGCCTCAACGTCTGCACACAGTGATGACGTCATCACCTGCACTCGGCTAGAACGGACACTCAAATAATTCTGTTGTCGTACCCTAGAAGCTCCACATCCAATCTGTGCTGGACTCATGTCGGCACAACGGTCATGGCGTTAAGCTTAAGCAACAACGTTTTGAAGAGTGCTTTTTTTTTTTTAAGAAGTGCCAAGCGACAGTATTTTTGCCGGATATTTATTACTTTGTTTATTGTCGTAGGCACTAGAGTGTCTACGCTAAGAATGCAGGCTTCCACGAGGGCACAGCGAAAAATTCAAACGAAACCAGTGCGATTTGTTTGTGTATGCATTCATATAGACGATATGGCCCGTACAATTAATGGCGGCATTTTCATTCAGCATGCACCCTACATCCCACTCTTGCGTTGGTGACGTAGCTTACGCATTCCACTTATATTATGCAACTTTTCTAAAGATTGATTAGAATAAAAAAAAAGGGGGGGGGGGGATCGGGCTAAGGTATCTGACAGATTGTAGGAAAGAAGGGAGGGCAATTTTAAGGGCTCGCTTTTCATTTCTAGACACACCATTAAATAGAAAAAAAAACCAGATATGGTCAGGTTAATTGTAGTAATTACGACGTCAATGCGACGAAAGTAAGGTGGACGAAAAGATTACTTCCCGCGGGCAGGGAGTGAAGCTGCGACCTTCGAATAACACTCGCGATGCTCTAACAACTGAGCAACAGCGCACGGTCATACCCCTGCCCCCCCCCCCTTTTTTTGGGGGGGGGGGGGGTCGTACAACGAGCATTTTAATCTTACGGCCACACTCGCATTCATGACCACTAGGGGCGCTGGCTAACTCTTCCAAGTTAAGCAGGGGCGTGGCCAGAAAGAGTTTTCAGGGGAGGAGGGGGGATGGTCAACTATATGCAAGTACGTGCGTTTGAATGTGTGCGTGCACATATACGAAAGCAAAATACAAAATTTAGGGGGGGGGGGGTGGGGGGCTTAATGTGGACACGGGGAATGACTGCCACTGTGGCTCATGTTTTAGGTTTTAGAGCATCGGACGCATTATTCAAAAGCCGCAGTTTCACTCCCTGCCCGCGGCAAGTTATCTTTTCATCCACTTTTCTTCACGTGTATGCACGTACATTGTAACTACTGCAAAACGACATTCCCTATACTTTCCTTGGTTTCTTGTCTGTTTCAAATAATGTTGTGTCTTGCAGAATAGAATGGGGTACCGTATAAATTGGGGTTGAAAAAAAATAAAAGTGGTGTAAGGTCACCGCCAGTCTTGGAAGATCATTGGGGTCAAATGACACCAGGTGTGCAACTCCTCCACCCCGAATACATTTGTACCAAGGTTCCAGGTGAATTGTGACAATCGTGGCTGCGGAGCAGAATAAAAAAGAATACTAGTGCGTTCGAGAGCGTGGTTCGCTTTTTAGACTGAATAAGGAAATGGGAAGGTTAAGGCTCGCATGCAAAACGAAATACACCAACCAGCTGGCTCCACATGGAGCGCATCTCAATCAACTGCCGGCGTGGTGACTGGAACCTGGCCACGATGTTGGCTTTTCTGCAAGTATGCATGCTGCGAATTAAGAAAGATTGCTGCTACCACCACATTTTTTAGAGACACAGTCGCACGGTACAGTAAACCCTGTAGGTGTGTTCAAACAACGCGCCACTTGCAAGTTCAACGAACGAAGCTTTTGTGGCGCCACTCCTTGTTGCATTATAGAACTGCGCACATTGCAAATCTCAATGTCTTCTTTATAGTACTCTATCTCAGAGGTAGCTTAATCTTGGAAGCCATGGCTTCAACATATGTCAGTCTTTGTCTTTAACTCTACAAGGTAATGGCACGCAAGTGTGTTTTTAAAAGGATTGTAATCAGAAAATAGCGTTATTCGCAATTTTCAGTACGTGTACTCGCCTTGACGCAAAACAACACCTTTGATTTTGGCTTGAAAATAAAAAAAAAATAAAAAATGAAAATTTTTTGTGCATTTCAGTCGGCGCATCACGTGGTTGTTCAATAAAAATTGAAAAATGCACAGATAAGTTTGCTGTATAATTTACAAGGTTTGCTGGGACGCATTACATGGCCTTCGAGACTTTATTGAGTTAGTTATTTCAGAGGCTAGGCAATAAGTATGTTTGAATTTGGTGGCTATGACGCTTCTTGCCTTTTAGATGCGGTACCGCGCAGGTGCAGTCATTATTGCCTAGTTTATTGTAAACGGCACAGCTATGCATGCTGAGTTTTGTTTTATTATAAATAAGTTACACATTTAGTTGATCACTTACACATTTAGTTTATTTTAGCCACATTTACTTGAAGCTAAAAAAACCTTTGAAATAAAAATAACCGTAAAATTGACGCCTTTTTTGTCTAGCAGTCATATATTACCATCAATTTTGTTGTCCATCAAAGACAGTACTATCGAACAAAAACCACAATTTGCAACATTTTTTACGACTGATTTGCAGCGCCCCTGTGGCGAAGCGCGCAGGATGTTGTGCGATCCCATAATTCCTTGGTCGCAGGCGTGTAAAGATGGCGTCCGACTACGATGAGCCGATATCCGACCAAGAAAAGGTATTTCCAGCAACTTTTTTACGCCCCTTCGACGTTTCCTGTGCGAGTGAATTTGTCAACCACGCTTCGAGCATCAAGCGCGACCCGCAGTCGTGGTCGGTCAGAGTTGCAACGGCGCGTGACAAACTTTTTGACAGCGCTGGACCGACAACTCGGAAGCTACCATCACCGGCGATATCGGTTATCGAGTGGCGACTGCGGTGATTGTTGCCAATGTCTTTCCGTCCCGCTCGTTCGTTGTTCAAGAACCGTACGAGGCGCTTCGTTTCGCGTCTATCCCAGTCCCGTACGGCTCTCCGGGCCAAGTTTCGTCGTAGCTTCGAAGGGTTAGGCTTAAAAAAAAAACAGCAAAAACTTAGCGGGGCCGATCCCACCTCGGTGCGAGTCGCTCGGTAGGTGCTTCGTTTTCAAACAACACGAAGCTTTGCTCGATCTCGGTTTTAGCGAAGGGTGTGCCTCCTGCGTCGTGAACTTGTAGTTCGTGAGAGTGCCCAGGGCTGCTGCCGTCAATGTTGTTCATCGGAATAAACGAGCGCCTTTTTTTGTTTAGCGATCGGCGATGCCATCGGTGGACCGGTTTAGGAACGATGCTCGGTGGGTGTTTTTTGCTAGCGCTGCGAACGTGTCGTTCGCGGTCGCTTCCTGCCGCCGTTTCAAAGTCCGCCGCGACGAAGCGTTATCGCACTCGAGAGCTTTGTGGCGTGCGTTGCTGGAGCGCTTGTCGCTGAATGCCGACAAGTCGCCGTGCTTTTACTGTGTCACGAGCATTGTCATAGCGACGTGCTCGTCAACGACTTGACCGCGAATCGTTGCCAATTGTACCGCGAATAATCTCCGTTGTTAGCTTCGATCATTACAGACTTGAGAAAGGTGCTTCCGCTGATATCTTTAAAACAGAAGCGTGTAGTGTAGCTTGCGCTCTTCCCGCGGGTTCGGTGCGTGAATGAATGTGCCATCGGTGTGCTTGCTCCTCGTGAGACGGGTCAGCGTAACCAGCTACATCGCTCGTTTTGAGCGACCCCGCGACCTCGCACGGACTCGATCCGGTAGATCCCGCGTGCGATTAAAAACGCCGACCTGTATTCGACGGAGCCCGGGTATCGTTGCTACGACTCGAGGATCTTGTATCGGTCGGAAACACTTGTCAGCCGTAACGCAGGAATTCATGCATGCGTTAGCAAACGTTTTAGATGTGTCAGTTTAGTTGTTGGTAACCCGTGCGGCACTCTTTCGGTGCGAGTTGACGCCCGGTTAAACGTCATTTTGTTCGGCCGTTTTATGTTGTGTGTGGTGCGTGAACTGATGTTGTCGTCCTGCGCCTACAAACGACACGCTTTTTTTGCTGTGTACGTCAAAGCAATATGGGCAATGCGACTGGCGCTAATGACCATCCCGGTTTGCCGTGCTTTCACTTCCCGTACGTACTGTAGTAGCTCAAAGCTGTAAAGGAAACAAGAGGAAATAAATACAAGCTCTACATTCCACCCTTCCTCGGTTCCCCTACTTCAGCGAACTTTTGCGCTACTACAGTATGTTTAGAAAACATTGACTTTGCCCAAGAAGGTATGCTGTCGTTCGCTTCCTATTTCAACTTCTGTTCGCAATCATCTTTCTCTGTAAACAGCGGCGATTTGCATGCTCACGTCGCGCTGCACGTCGGCAGTTTTCTTTTTTCTGACAGGAAGTTTGTTGGTCGTGACAGAAATGACGGTCTGCTCTTGCACGCCCCTCCATACATAGTCACGAACCGAGACGGGCCTCTTTAAAAAACAGGCGTCTTTGAACCCATTTCTCTCGTCCACGAACTCCGTTCTTTTCTTTCATTTCCGCTTATTTTTTTCTGTGGGGCTTCCCAACGAAATGTATGCCTCCCCCACTTGGCTGAATCACCGCAGCGCCAACTGAATCATCGTACATGCGATGACGGCCTGGCGGAATAACTGCTTTCCTGATAAAAACGCGCCGAGAATGCTATCGGAAATGCGATATCCGATATGGCACGCTGTCGATCTTGTCGCCCAGTTGGTTAAGTGAAACGTGCTATAGATCGGTGGTTTCCAGTTTACGTACTCGTGAAATCGACCTGCTTGCCGCAAAACGATCGGAACGGGCGAGCGCGCTGACTTGAGCTGCTACGGATTTTTCGTGCTGCGAAGCAGGAGGGCTGGGTTCGATTACCGTTCGCCACTGCCTCGTTTATGTAGGAAGAGAAACGCGAAAAATGTATGTGTGCTTGTAGTTCTCGCGAAAGAAGTTGGTCTCCCGGTCGCACCGCGATTTTCAACGGTGGCTAAAATTCTTGAGGCCAGTGTATTTGTTTTTGAGTGTACGTTAAAGAAACCCAGGTGGTCGAAATTTCTGAAGCCCCTCTTCATTTTCCACACGATCATATCGGGCTTTTGGGACGTTGAACGCCAATAATTATTATGTGCCGCGAGACATCTAGAAGTATGGATGCCACTCGGTGCAATCTCTATTGCGATCCTCGCTCATCTTGTTAAGCCAATCGCGATCAGAAACAAACAAAACTCGAGCGTGATCGAAATCGCGCAGTCATCCTTTTTCTCCCTTTGTCGTCTGCTGCAGTGGCGCGTCCGTGCGACACCTTGGGTGTGTGTGACGGCTGTGGACTGCGAAGCGGCGTCGTTGTGTAGCGGTGTAGGAGCGACGACGCGTCATTCCCACGTTCCTCCAGCCTCGCTCGCCTTTTCACTCTTGGTGTTTTGTTCGTTTTCGATTCTCCGCGGCGCGACCTCCGCGGACCGCGCTTGTTATTGCCTCTGACGGGGACCCATTCTTTGCGTTCGCTAAAGCGTGACCGTATCCTGCTAACGAACGTACTACGCTCGAGGTGCTTCTCTATCCGGCTCGCTGGGCGAACGAAGAGTCGACGACGCCTGCATTCCGACGCCGCGTCGTTGGCGTGCGTCGTTTATTTGTTCCTGTTATCGCCTCTCACTCCCGTCGCTGTTGTCAGCGGCTTCGCGAGCTTTTTCGTGCTTGTTTTGTCCCGTTTTACGCGCGCGCCGAGCCCCCGCGATCCCGACGGCGTTATCTTCGCGTACCGTGCCGCCGTTCTACGGGAAGTTGCGCGATACTCTCTAAACTTCCCGGCTACCCAAGATAAAAATACGCGAGCCAGGGGCTGTGCGAAAACGGGCTCGAGGAACGAGACGTCTTGGTAGGGGGGGCGTCGCTTGGCACGACCGGATAGTGTCGTCGTCGAACGCTAGGTGTCGCGCGAGAGCTGATGTGTACCATGTCCCTATATTTATAGTTTCGAAATAGTTGGGAAATCTGGCACTAGGTGTCTGTATGAGATGTGCGACGCAGGGTTCTTCAGCCGGCATGGAAATGGATGGGTAGCACGTGGACTTGCCGAAGCTTCGTTCTCTCGGTTCCGTAGATGTCTGTGGCCGCTCCATCTCCAAACTAAGTTCGTCCGTCTCACTTCACTGTTGGACTGACCAGTTCAGATCGGCTCGCGAGGTTTTAAACTAACTGGTGCTTTATCCGAATCAAGAGCCAAAACGCAACACTTAACAAAGCCACAAGCCCAAAGGCTAAGCAAATGTATGTGCTGCCCCTCGGCTGAATGATCGCAGTGCCACAGTTCCTTGTAGTGAATGTTGCATGATACTTTATGCTGAGAGATTGATTGGCCTTACCTCTGATGCCAAGTCACTAAGCCGTTAACATAGGTGCAAAAAAATTTCAAACTTTCGTTTAGCCTTGGAGTTTCCTCATAATACTTTCCTAGAGGGAAATCTGGCGCTAGTGTTCATTGAGGCTGCAACGCATTGTGTAACAACCAGATTAACGGATTTGTCTAAGCTTCATTCTTTCGACTTCGTCTGACTTCATTTGGCCCATAAAGAAGTTGAGCAAACGTTCAGCAGTTCCACTTCACCAGCTTCACTTCTTTAGGCTCACCAATTCAAATTGGCCCACAAAGTTCACGACAATTCTTTTTTCTGAACCAAATGTGAAAGCACAACAGTGAACAGTCACAAGTGTGTTTGAAGCCAGAGGCACAAAGATTGGGCAAATCCTTGTACTGTGCAATCTGAACGACTGCAGTGCCTAGGTTACTTGTAGTAAATATTTTAAGAAACTTTATGCATTCAGTTTTGTGTCTGAATGTGCATGCGTGTTTACAGAGTTCCGTTACTACGATGTTTTAGGAAACACTGTACCTAATTGTTTGCAGAGAAAGGCAATGCAAATTGTGGTTAATTGGGCACATTCGCTCCGTTGCTGACTATTTTCTCTGAGCACGCTTTGTAGCTCGTTCTTGCGTTTTACTAGTCTTTCTATTATGTCTTCACTCGTTTTTCTATTTTATAAGTGCTGCTGCTTTGAAATTGTTTTCCTTCTCACTATCACCTGTTTCGACATTTCTTTCAAAGAAAAAAATATACTCTAGAAGTTTGCGCTTGCTAAATTCGGGTTTTGCTTTCCTGTGAAGAGTAGCACGTGCATGTCCTTCAAACAGAACTTTTTCCGCCTTTATTTTGTACAAAGCGTGTTACTGAGGCGTAGACCGAGACACTTGTGTCTGTCAGCAGGCACTATTTATAAATAGTGCCAGCTGGTTATGATTCATCCTGTCAAATATTACCAACAGCTGTTCCTACTGTGTTTATCGTCTCTTATAATGCCGTATATGGCTGAGCTGCTGCTCGAAATGCCCCACTGACTATATGCAGCTGTACGGTGTGCAATAGTATGTTTGCAGCTTGCAGCTACGTGCAGCTGGCAAGTGTGTGAAACGATAACCTTGCACTATTAGCTTTCACTGGTAGCCCTTTGTAAACGAACAGCAAGCAGCTTTTGGTATTTGAAGCTTTAGTTTAGTTTTCCTTTTCTGGTAAAATTTCCTATAAACTATAGCTGTCCTAACATTGCTTCAAAATGTCAAAATAGTGTTAGGACAGCTAGGACAATTATATTATGGATCAGTTTCTTGATAGCCTGTATTTGTGGGTCTTCACTGCATGCATTCATGTAGCTAAAGTATCATTGAATGGTTATCAATAAAGCAATTCACTTTTGAGCTATAATAATATTTTGGGAAGTTTTCATTGATATTTTGGGAAGTTTTCTTCTTAAAATAGTTATTACCTTCCAGTACACATTGAATACTTCTGCTCTAAAAAAGTTATTGCTGTTGAAGCAAGAAAATTGAAGCACATACAAAGTTAAGCTTGAGGAAGCTAATTGCTAATAACTCGTGGAAGAAAGGCTGGCTAATTGGAAATAATTAACAATAAAAACACAACTGGGACAAAAAATGCTGTTGGAAATTTTCAACAATCTCAAAATAGTTTCATTATTTCGACAACAACGAAGAACTTTTCTATCAATCAGACATACTGCACTCGTCCAAAACGATTTGGTAAAAGTTCAGCTAGAACGAGCTGTGCTCATCCGAAATGGGAAAAGAGTTTGTACACTGAAGTTTTGGCAAAATCCATTCGCACACACAGACACACACACGTTCACTCCACTCAATCACTTATGAAGTCTTAGAAACGTAATCCCAAGTAGTGTATGAGGAACCCCATCTAAAGGCCACAGTTCATCGCTGCTCCATTGACAAAGGAAATGTTGAATACTTCTTCGCAGGTTCGCATAGTGTCGGATTTCATCCAATTAGCACCGCCCGGGGAATTCAACGAGGTGTTCAACGACGTCCGCCTGCTGCTGAACAATGACACCTTGCTCAAAGAAAAAGCGTCCAGGTGAGGGAGGTGTTTAAACTTTGGTGTGGTTTGTTAACGTGGTTCGCTCGTCATACCGGAGACGTGCTGCTTGCTGCAAACAACATGAAAATGGGACAAAGATTAACCCTACACAAGACATAGGCATTGCCATGTGTGCGTCGTGGGGAAAAGACTGTGGGGTGCAAAATTGTCAGGAGTACTCTATTCTAGCTTCGTTAAGGAATATAGACTCAAATTAAATGTTTCAGGCTCTAGCAGTTTTTACAACCTATACAGTTACAACCTACACTAGGTTCATCGTGCACTAACAGAGCAGAACGTCGCATTTGCAGGTGAGTCGACGTCCCGGAAACTCTGGTTTCTGGCTGTATCTCTCCATGTTTTTATTTTGGTAATCTCAGTCTCATCTTTGCGCTTTTCACAGTTGGAAGTGCTGTTTGTGTTGGACATTAGCTATAAGTCATGATGGTGTTTTGAGCCCAAATTTGTGCAGAAAATACATTCAGTTTCAACACGGTCTTTGTAGATGTGAAATATTGCATGTGTATTTTTTTTTACTTCAAATACTTTGCCTCTGAGAGTTCACCAAAATGGGCAGTTGGGTGCAGAACATGCATATTTATGTTCGTTTACATTATTTTGCATAGCTTCAATTATCAATGCATTGCAGAGGGAAGTGGGTGAGATATTCTGCAAAAAAAAATTTACTGAATGAAACATGGAGTATTATACAATATTAGCAGGAAGTTACGAATGTAAAATGAAACACAAATTGAATGAGAGGGAACTTGCATTAACATGAACGTAAATGAATGTGATATTTTTTAGAATATCATCAACAAGTTTTAAATGCAAGAAATACATTGAGGAGGGAATGCGAAAACTGAAGGAATCTCGGCACATGTAAAATAAATCTAAGAAATAAAATGCTTTGGAAGGGGGGCATAGTACGGCGGTGACACTGGCACACTTAGTGTCATTTTAAGGGAGTGAGGTTATGCCCTCAGAATGTCACTTCATTGGCGTGCCGCTACGCAGGAAAATGATGTTTACTTTGGAAATGATGGTAATGGCGATGGCTACTTAAGCAATGCAACAGTATTTATTTGCAATTTCAGGCAGTGTATCTTAATAAGTATTAATGTGTTACACCTGTAAGCAGCCATTAAATAATCATTTTAACGGCCACGGCACAACATGGTGGTCTATGGATCGGCCATGGCGGTCGTGGCTATAAGCTGCTTCAGAGTGATAGTTTTTTTTTGCGAAAGTATGTTTTAATGTGTAAAAATATTCCTAATAGCAGAAATTATAGTTTTAGAACTCCATGAATTCTGCTTCGGGTAGTAATGCATTTATCTTCGGGTCACTGCATTGAGGCTAGGCACTTCATCGCAGCAAAGTGAGTTCGGCGAACATGCTCACCGGTAGGTTCGCTTTGCAGTGTGTCATTAAGCATTCCTGTGTCACAGCCTGGGAAGGACACTGGTGACAAAGCGCGCTTCCTTAAAGTGCATGCAAGCTGCATGTCTGACAAAGGGTATAAGATGATCAGACAGGATTATTGGTGAAGGTGTGCAGATAAAACGTGACCCTCCACATTTAAGCTATGTCACCAAATGTCAGTGCCTGTGTCCTGTCAGACAAAGTACAAAGACTGGTTGTGAAATGAGCTGCTCATTTCGTTCTCTTCCTTTCAGTGCATTCGCACAGTACAATAAGGATCAGCTGACACCAGTAGAAATTGAAGGTTCTGAACACCAGGTGAGTGTTCTTACGCTTCATGTTGGTTGAGGAAAAGAAAATTGTCGCTCGACGTTGTCATTGTAAATGATAATGGAAAAACAGTGCTTTTTGGTATCGACAATACTGGAATCAATGCCATTTACTACATTCTACAGCAGCTAAAATCTTGTAAGTTAACAAAGCACATTCTAAATTTATACTGCTACTTTATATCTAAATTTGAATATTGTGAAGAAAAAAAAAAAAAGCTTGGTGACGAGATGTACGATTGTTCTGCTTGGCAGTAAAAGCCATATTGTATTTCATAAACTTCACAAATAGTAGCTTGAAAATGGCCAGACAACACAGTTTCTCGCTCTTGCTAAAACTGTGTTAATCTCTATATTGTGGACCACATTGTCAGGAGCAAATCACACAATGAGTGCTTTTATATTGGGTGGTAAGTATTGTGAATAGCTGTAATTATGGCCAGTAGAATGACGCTCACATCGTGGTATTCTCCCTTTAGCTGGATTGGTGTGCTGAACATTTAAAGGAGTATGAAAGATTGTTAGAGAGTGTTACACACGTCTGGCTCTTAGAGCAAGCCCTCATACATTAAAGTGGCCCTAAAACACTTTTTTAAGTAACCATGGAATTAATTCACTGGAAATTCAGCGCCGCAAGAGTTTTAGAAATCCGTCCAGTACAAGCGGAGTTACAAAGATTTGTCACACGCTGCAGTCGCATTTTCTCTTCTCTCGTCCAGACGAAAGCGCTGGAAGCTAAGCAGGGAGAGATGGGAGGGGCCAACAAAAAAACGTCACGTATGCCTCAAGACCTTGAGCACCTTTCTTTTTTTTCTTCAAATACAAGGCTTTTTCAGTGCTATCGTGCGCGCAGGCGTGGACAAGTGACGGCCTCTCACAGCGATCTCTGTAACAACCAAACGCGCCATGTTCGAATAAGCCAGTGGCTTATAGGTGGTTTTACTACGAGTGATTTTTAGGCTTATTCTGTGATTTCTTGAGAGAAGAGAAAGCAATTTTTAGCTGACTTTGATAATTTATTGTGAATTGCAGGCCGTGTGCTGCGCTATAACATTTGGCTCGCGTGTTTTCAGGAGCCTCTTCTACTGATCCACAGCATTTTCTGACCATGCTCAAAAAGTGTTGCAGGGCTCCTTTAATAGACGCTGCCATGTTGTTGATACAGTGTGTCTGCAGTACTGAAAGCTATCGTAATTTGGCACGACTCTCATGCTTATTTCAGTGCTGCTGATATTTTGGAAGACTCGTAAGCTCTTTGAAAAATATTCCTATTTCCTAATATGGGATGTCCAATTAAAGAAAACCTTATCAAATAGGCTTCTACTAGTCTTAATATGTACTGATGGTCTAATCAGTCAGCCTTGATAGTGAGGAAGCAGTTCATAAACGAGAAATATGCACTCATCACATATAAAAATGGATCAAACACATGCTCTGGTCAGTTATCTAGCCAAGCGTCTAGTAGTCGGTGTTTTTTTTTTTTTTTTTTTTTTATTGAGGCGGAAATATTTGAAGGCCTCTGTACTTAGATTTAGGTTCAATTTAACCTCTGTTGGTCGAAATTTCTCGAGCCTAATACTATGGCGTCTCTCATGATAATCATATGGTGGTTTTGGGATGTTAAACCCGAACAATTATTATATTCTAGCCAGTTTGATGGTAGTATTCAGTCCGCCTCAGTGGTACACTGGTTTCAATACTCAGCTACTGACCCAAGGTCCCATGTTTAATTTTAGTTATGTGATTACGTTTCGATGTTGACCAAATGCTAGACACCCAAGTACTGTGCGATGTCGGGGCATGCAAAACAACACCAGATGGTCAGAATTACTGTAGCGTTCTACGGCCTGCCGCATCACCATTTTAATTTTTTGGCACCCTGTACATTCCTGTGACAGTGCACTCGAACCTCGATATAACGAACCCAAATATAAAGAAATATCGGTTATAACGAAGTAAATGAAAAATAATCTTGCGATAATTATGGTGTTAAGCATAGGTCTTTATGACGAATTTTCAGATATAACAAAGTTATTGTTGTGTAAGATGTAACATTGTTATAATAAGGTTTGGGTCAGACCTCGATATAACAAACTCAGATATAGTGAAATATTGGATATAACGAAGTAATGAAAATAGCCTCGCAAGAGCTACAGTGCTAGCAATATATCTTTATAACGAACTTTCATATGTATAACAAACCCATTTTCATGTAAGATGCAACTTTGTTATAAGGAGGTTCAGTGCATTTGAAATTTAGTTACCTTCTCCCCCTCAATTGTCATCCACACACATTTTCAGGCGCTCATCACCCACTACAATGACCTCGGCGAGGGTCGGTTCTATGACCCGCGCACGCGGCAGTCCTTCCGGTACGACCACCTCCGCAAAGAGGCGACGGACTACCAGAGCCATCCGCCGGGATCCAGCGGGGACGGCAGTGTGGGGCTGCCCGAGGGACATGGCGAGAGCTGGCGGGCCGCACTGGAGGAGGCGTGGACGCAGTACGCACGCGAGCACTACCGGCACGGCACGTGCGCTGTCTTCGACCGCAGTTCCAGCCCCCAGGAGCTGGCGCTAGTAGCCTGCCTCGAGGACCACCAGTTCCAGGCGCAGAACTACTGGTGGGTCGCTCCTTCGGCGTGTGTGTGTGCTCAGTTTTACAGCAAAGATGTTACGAGGTCGCAACAAAGGCAGTTTACGGCGCTGCAGCTGTCCACCTCTGGTATCCATAACCACTATCACACGAAATAAAACTAAATGAAGAATACCGAGGACAGATTGCGATTCAAATCCGAGCCTTCTGCGAGACAGCTCTGTACTCTACCACTGAGCTCTGCGGGCCCTTAAAACTGTTGCTAACCGACCATACGTTGGCCTTATGTTGGGTAAGGAATCTCATTAACATGCATAATGAAGTGTTTTAGAACAGTAAAGTAACAACCAGGCATCATACAATGCAGATTGCATAAAGAGTTTGTTGTTGAATGCTGCAACCCATCACGAAAGCTTCAAATATAATTCTTCATTGTTATTAGCCACAGCATCAACAAAGTGCACATGACTTCTTACGAGTGAGTAGCGGGTACCACACATCGATGAATGACAAATGGTGGCATAGTGTACACTTCCCCACAGCACAAAAATAATGATTTACGGCGTATCGGGTAGCATGCGAGTGTGTTTGTAGCGGTTGCCTCAAGAGTGTTCAAAACAACTCTAGAAAGGCTGTTCTTCCTCCTCTGTGCTGTGCTGTGCATTCTGCTCAGGCCTGGCAGTGTTTTTGCCTTTTATGGGGCTACTGTTCTTTTAGATGCGAAGCAGCTTATCGCGGTGTTCGATCCGGTGTGCCATGCCCACCCTTACTGCGCATGCGCAACATGTGCTCCAAGCACTGCCAGAACGCACTAGCGCGTTCTGGCCTGTGTAAGGGGCTGGGTACGACACAGCGGCCTCACCCCCTTGCACTCTCTCAGCAGTCATGTGATGGCGTCGGAGAACGTGATTCTGCTGATGCGGGGTGGGCCAGTGCATCCTAGTCAAAACGCACCGGCACGTGCTTGTGCGTTTCTACAAAAGCCACGGTGTGCACGCCCTGTGCCGCTTTGCACTGCCTCATGATCCTTTTTAGTGAGAGACGGTGTAATTTTTTTTGCAGAGAAGCTGTGTTGCTCTACACTATCCCGTCGTTGTCATATGGGTATTACTAGTAGTAGTATTGTTGAACCACTTTATAAGAGACACTGACGTAAAAGATACCGAGGTATAAGAGACCACTGTGGCTATGTTGAAATAGGGGGCGATCAGAAAGTGAGAACGTGGTACCCTGCATACTACAAACGCCGATTCAACGTAAGCGTCATGCAGGTCACGTGACCAGAGGGGGAGTGATAATAAAGAAATTGAAGGAAATTATAATGGTAAATGTGCTCAAAATGTGTAAGGGCACGTGTTTCAAAATTAGCGTGGGCTTTATGACCCCATTTCTAAAAGTTAATTCGAGTGCGAACACATGACTAAACACATGACTGTACTAAATGAATGCCGATTACATGCATGCTCACTTTGGTGTCTGTTTTAGCAACACTGCTTCAGCAAGCTTTCATTGCAAAAGAGGAGAATCCTAAAAACTTGCCCAACATTGCATGCTTGTTCCTTGGTCACCAGGAATGGTCGTTGGAGAAGCGTCTGGACAGTAAACTTTCCCTCGGGTGCCGCCACAGCGGATGTGAAAGGGCTCGTAAGAGTTCAGGTAAGGCCCTTTTTCAATTTAATGTCCAGTTAGGTTCGATGTTATGTGAAAGAGTTATTTAGGACAAGTGTAGCTCCAAGTTGTGTTCATTAAAAGTCAAAGTGCACTCAAACTTCAATATAACGAATTATCAGCTACAACGAAGTAAAAAATAGCTTTGTCATAGATGCAGTGTTACAAATATGTGGCAGTTCTGAATTTGTTACAGAGCTGTGCACAGGCCGAATTTTTCAGCCTGAGCTCGGCCCACCCGAGCTCGGCCCTTCCGAGCTTGGCGCTAGAGGGATGCGAGCATGCGCAGCTCGGCCCAATGCACAAAAACAAAAGTGCGCGTCTGATCCGGTCCACCCCAACATTATACAGGTTTGCTGCGTAGACGAGATGTCGTTTTCTGATAATGTGGTATTTTATGCTACGTATCAGAGTTGACATCAACAAAGGACACACGACAGTCGCTGTATGCAATGATTACAAGTTGTGTAACAATAGGCTGTCCACTGATTCGGGTTTCAGTAAAGTGCGGTGCTCCTGCATCACACATCTCGCCCAATTGAAGGTCCGTTCGCTGCTCGCACTTATATAGCTGCAGTGTCTAATAATTTTTTCTCAAGCATAGTGCGCTTAGAATATTTAGACTGCTTAATTTTCCAGCAGTTTATTGCCTCAGATGTGGAGAGAAGATTATGCCAAATATAGATAATTGCAGAGCTCGTCTTGTGGGATCCTCTCTTTGCATTCAAATTGGCTAAAGAAAAAGAGAACCAAGAAGTGGGGGTGGTTGTGGAGATGACACTACGTCGTGGAAAATAGTTCTGGCACAACCTCTATATTTTGGGGTTAATTGGGGCTTTGCACCTGACATGGCGCACCGAGCAAAAAAAAAACAATGTAGCTCGAGCCTGGCCTGCCCCGCCACGGTGGTCTAGTGGCTAAGGTACTCGTCTGCTGACCCACAGGTCGCGGGATCAAATGCCGGCTGCGGCGGCTGCATTTCCGATGGAGGCGGAAATGTTGTAGGCCCGTTAGCTCAGATTTGGGTGCACGTTAAAGAACCCCAGGCGGTCGAAATTTCCGGAGCCCTCCACTGCGGCGTCTCTCATAATCATATGGTGGTTTTTGGGTCGTTAAACCCAACATATCAATCAAATCATCAAGGAATTTCTATGGTCACATATTTTGTAGCGTAAATTGAATTGCTGTTCCACTTCTTGGTAGTGCAAAAGTCTAGCTGCTTGTCATATGCGCTTCTTCTCTTCGCTTTAGAAACCGTCTTTTGGCGCTGTTTTTTTTTATCTCTTTCTTTTTTGTCATTCCTGAAAGATGAGAAGACAGAGTAACACACTTACATTGTAAAGACTTGTTGCCAAGTTTACTTAATTAAAATTATCCTATTTATATCCTTCGGTGGTCTTTACCTCTAAAAATATTCATTATGCTTTGCATTTATTACTGATCGTTAGGCACATGCACTGAGAAGTCTGTGATTGACAGGTTGGTGCTGTGGCACCACTCACAAAATGGGGTGCTAGCTGTTTGGCTGTGTTTTAAGCACTGGCAAAAGAGCATCCATTGCTTCGGTGTATAGGCCAGTTTTGAAGCTACTGATGGCATAAGTGGAGAGTGGTAAAGCACTTTTTTATTGGGGCTTTTCGCAGGTCCATTACTACGAAGATGGCAACGTCCAGCTAGTAAGCTCCAAGGAGATCAAAGCCACCCTCAACATCACGGTAGGCCTCTTTTTCATCATTTATTTTTTTAGATCTTTTTATTGCTGGCTTCTTCACACGGCACGTGTTAAGCATCAGGGAAAAAGGGTACTTTTAATGTTTTTGCTGGCTACAGGAGATAGTCAAATAGGAATGGGTGGCAGTGGCATAACTGCAATCACTAGCGAAAAAAAAAGAAGATAAACTGATCGAAATATGTCATGTGAAAAGAAATGTTATATAAAAGCGAAATATGCAATGTCGTTGCTGCAGTGAGATTTTGTGAGGTTAATGAAGTCCCTTTTGGAGTACAGTAGACTCCTTTTAAACGAAACACGAAGGGACCAGGAAAATGTTTCATTTAAGAGGAGTTTGGTTTACTGAGAGTTAAACAGGGGTAGAATACAGTAAAAGCTCGTTAACTCGGATCTCATGGGACCGGAGAAAATGTCCGAGTTAACCGAATTCCTAATTATCGAACAGACCATGAAAACAAAAAGAAAACGTACACGGCACAGACAAACCTTTATTTCTTGAAAAAAGTGCATTATTTTAGCCTGCCTCGCCGTCGGAATTTCGGACAGAACGATTTTATTTAATCCCATCAGGTGGTGGTGCGCACGTTCACTGTCGCGAGAACAAACGCAGAACTCCTCGAGGACAGCGAGGGCTTCTGCAGCCTCCTGCACGGTGCGGCGACGTCGCTTCGGCTCATCACGTCTTTCAATATCGTAACCTTTCTTTTAGGATCATTTGCTGGCTGCTGTGGCCGCTTAACTCCTGTGACGGTCGCTATGAAGCGCGACGCCAGCGACAACGCGCACAAACACAGCCGCAACACGTGAAGTCGCAACACAAAGAACCAAGACACGAAGTAGTATACCAGTAGGCGTAGCATGGGCGTAGCGAGCAGCTGTTAGTAGACACTAGATGCGCCGATGGCCCAAGCGCTTCCGTTGGGTGGTGACTAGTGCCACCTAGCCACTTCCCCCTCATTCACTATAATCATCGACATATTCTGCTGCAGTTCGCTCGGTTTCAGTTTCTCCGAAACTCCGGTTCTGCCGTCGGTTACGGCAAGTGGTGCTTGAGCCTCCAAGCCGCCGAGATCGCGCGACTCTGGAGTCCCGATAGCCCTCTCCGGAGTTGTCCGAGATAACTGGTGCGCGGCTAAATCCCTCCAAATTAATGAGCATTTGACCTCATTGAAATATACACAGTTTTCCGGGACTGCGCCGCAAGTCCGAGTTAACCGAATTTCCGAGTTAACGAGGTCCGGTTAAATGAGTTTTTACTGTATTCATCTACGAAACCGAACATATTAGCGGCAGTTGTTTCATTTAAGCAGCAATTTAATTTAAGAGAGTTTCGTTTAATAGAAGTCTACTGTACAAGATTTTTCAGGCTCTATTCCGGAGATATGGAAATTCATAGTCATGGTTTTTTTTTCTTTCAAGATATATGCTGCAATACAAAAGTAACTTATTTAGGGAGAGCGCATTCAGAAATAAATCGTACTGAAGTTATTTAGTGATTTAACATTTACGTATACCTTACGTTGCTCGTCATGTTTCTGTGCCTTTAGTGCAATGGTTTTTCTAGATTTTGGTCTGCCACGGAATCATTAGTTTTGGTCTGGCAGTGTAAAAAAATGCATATTCCACTATTCTCAGAGTTCAAAAGCCACCAATGTTCATTACGCTTTTACCAAGTGTTGAGCTGTTATGCCTGCTCATTTGTAATATAAATTTCTTGTCACTCGTCTCCTCTCTCCTGCAGAATGAGCAGCAAGCTGCCAAGGAGTTCGTGCAGATCGTCGAGGATGCAGAAAACGAGTATCAGGTGAGTTTCCACATTGGCGTATCGAACTGTTGCGAGTTTTTTATGAGTGATGTGCCATCGCCGCCGTCGAAGCTCCCTGCAACGTGGACGCGGCGCCAGCGTCTTAAGTTTGATATCCCAAAGCAATTGTCCTCAAACTTGGCTTCGCAAAGATATTTTGGGGGGTATGCGAAACCCATGCTCAAGGGCGGAGGTGGGGGGATACGTTTTGTAAAGCCACAGTACGCCCTGTGACAGCGGCCCCTTTCAACATTTGGTATGCTTCGCTGCATAACACTCTAGCATTGCAGTGAAGCTGACTTAGATTGACCCCTTTTTATGAGGTGGCTTCAAAGCTTTCGTTGAGATTTTATGCGGCGTATGCATGGCATGCTTTTTCCAGGTCCTGCGTACTCTAAAAAGAAACTCGGCTAGAAACGGGTTGAATGTGGCCGCAGGCCGTGCAACTAATCAGCAAGTTGTTGAGATCGAATTAGTGTGATACCTTAGTTTGACCATTCTTTGCCAGTTATAAGTAAAAAACACCTATTTCACGCTGCATGTTGTGTTAATTTATGACCCCTTACTTTCCCTTGTTGGAAGGGGTCTCCCCATCACTTGCGCCGGTCCACAGGTGGGCCCGAGAAACTTCCATGACTGAGAACAACTGCCTTGAAGGGATACTGAACAAAATTTTTTTGTGGTGAAGGTTTTCAGCCAAATTTAAATTTTGCGTGATTAAATCAATAAGCACAACCTTCATTCCTGCAGAAACTACAAGGGAATAAATAATGTAATGGGTCTTTCACAAACTGCCGCTACACGCAGCAGTTTGTGAACTAGAGGCAACGTCACGTTCGCCCAAAAGGGCTAGTTATCATTACTAGCTGTTGCCCGCGTCTCTTGATCGGCTCGGCTCACCTATCAGTTGCCGGTAGCGAAGAATGCTCCTGGCTGGGGTAAAAAAAAAATCAGTGCTTTTGTGCAAGGGGGAGAGGGGGACGAAGGAGAGGTGGAGAAAAGGAAAGGGGAAAGGAAGAGGTGCACTATGCATGCGCTTCAGAGTTTGTGACGTCACGGCCCGCCCTCGCGCGCAACCGCCGATTGTTGACAATCCATCAATAATACAGCCAACGCTTCAAAAATATATGGGAAATGAACTCTGTTTATTGAAACAGTCACATCTTCCAAGTAGAGTTTCAAAATTTCATCGGTTTTTCAATTTTTTGTTCAGTTTCCCTTTAAAGATTTGCCGTAGCTTTAACTTACCCTATACAAGTACAGCGGGTCACAGAGATCACAGGGCACGGAATTGGTGAGAAAATACGGTTATCTCAAAAAGTTGCAGTTTAAGGTAGTACTTGTCCATTTCAGTGATTCATTTAGATATAAGTGTAGTGCCAAGGTAATGACAGTGCAGTATAGTAAGGAAGCAGCAAGTAAATTTTTATATTACAAACCATGTCCCTTGAGGGTCGAAAAGTATGCAATACAAATGCATTTTCTTGCACCTTGTTTATTATCTTCGAGAAAAGGAGATTTGTTTAGCATGTGCTAAATCTTTGCAGCACTCTGCAAAGTTCTAACATGCGGGTGCTCTTCCCCGCATTGCTCATTTGCCCGCGAGGGATTGCTTCACTAGTCATTGTTCGGGTGAAAATATTACCACAAGCTTCGCACGCTTTCATTACAAGACCCAAACTAATGTTTTGATTCTCGTACGACAAGCGAGATGCACTTCTTTGTGCTGACTGCACTGGCATGAGCTTGGCAGCACGAATGCTATCATCAAGAAGGTGTGCTACAGCTAGGCTTGTGTGAATATTTGAATGCTTTGAATATTCTAACAAATTATCTAGTATTCGAATTCGCTTCAAATCATGTTTAAGCTATTGAAAATTTTGAATTATTCAAAATAAAGAATAGGTGCATGTGACGCCCTGTAAAGGTTGTTTCACTGCAGTGAAGTAGTGATAAGCCGTGAAAACGCATATGCAGGGGACATCCGCACTGTCGCAAAGTCTTGCTTCAAGGTTGAATAAGGATACTACCCTCACATCAATTTATTTTTGAAGTTTAAAAGCCTGTTATATTGATGTACGTGCTCTAAGTTTAGCAAATTTTTAAAATTAACACGCTTTACTGGCTATAACTTGCATTCTACCGAAAGTCAAATGCTATTCAAAGTTGTTTCCGCTTCCCTTGATGCAGAAAAGAAATGGCATTTGCACAATTGTTGTTTAAATTCTTAAAAAATATTGTGCTAGGTAGTTAGAGCATGACAAGTATGCACATATTTCTATATATTATGCGTTATACATACTATTCGAATGCTATTCAAAATTGTTCACCCAAAATTACTATTTGCTTCGAACCTAAAATTCACATTCATTATTCACACTAGCCTAGTTTTGGAGTCATTATATTGCTATTTCGGAACTCTGCTGTTGATCTTTTCCTTCCTTTTTCACTTTTCAGACCGCCATCTCCGAAAACTACCAGGCAATGTCGGACACGACGTTCAAGGCACTACGCCGACAACTGCCACTGACGCGAACCAAGATCGACTGGACCAAGATCCTCAACTACAAAATTGCCTCTGAGCTGAAACACCACTGACTGTCTCCTCCTCTCTGTGCCACCCACGCTAGCACCTTTTTCTTTTTTTTTTTTCTAGGACTCCTCTTCCCAAGCCCGACTTTTCTATCCTGCGCGTGCTTCGAAACTGCCACAGTTCACGATTTGTGTTGTTTTCATTTTCCCGGTTAATCTTGCGTTGAGCCGTGCCGTAGCGCTCTGGTCTCCTTGCCTCTTATTGTGAAAAATGAACTTTACGCCGTGCGCTGACGGACTCTCCTGTGTTTGGACTTGGGTCGCCATTCTTGCTATTCAGGTGTGACTGTCCTAAATGCATTTTCTTTATTTGTTTGAGGCGAGCAACTGAGCTAGTTCAAGCTCTGAGAGTCTTGTTTGTAACGTGGCACTGCTGATCGTCGAGCCATTGGAGATAGTAGTTTTAAAGGTGTTGTTTTTTCTTTTTAATGCAATAAGTGAGTAAGGTCTAAAGGCTCATTTGTGAGTGACCTAAAGAAGTTGTGTGGCCATGCGCAACTGGCGACCGTGGAGTAACTGTCGACTGCCGATGTTCATGTTCAGCAAGTGTGATGTGTTATCACAGCAACACATAGAATGTTCACGGTGTCAAGCGTCGCAGGCCAGTCACCACGTGGAAACGCCTCGTGATTGGTGCGTTCCACATCTGCTCGCATTGCTAGCAGATTTGTCATTCTTCCGTGTCTGATTGGCTCACGAGTTTTGCAACTGCTGTGACGTGGTCGAGGCATTAAGCAGTTGAAATTGTTCGTTCATCAGCCAACGTGACCACTCGCGACAGTTCGCAATCGAGTACCTTTGCAACCCTCTTACCCAAAACAATGGCTTTTCGACCCTTTGTGGCTGCAACAGTCTGCACGATCTCTGCGTGTCGCTGTTGTGAATGGGCCTGTAAAGACTGGAACAGCCTGTTTGAAGGCCCTTGTTGATTTTTTTTCTCAGCAGTTACTCTCTTGAAGGTGGATTTTCTAAACTATGTTTTACTGATTGTTTACTCTTGTTGACATGATCCTGCGACCGCTTGTATTTTTTTAGAACTTTTGTGAAAGTGCAGTTAACGCAGTGCCTGCTAAAATGTGGGCTCATTTAGAACACGAGTGAGCTCAGCATAGCAGCTTTTTTTGCGTGTGCATGTTCTGTTTTTTCCTTGACTCTTTTATACACAAGTTAATGGTTCATTTTTAATTGAGATGTGTGCTGGTCTTGGCTATGCGGAATCACTCTTGAGATATCTACATTTATGCCAGCCTTTCATGCTTTCAATTTCACCTTGTTTGAAAGTATGCTAGTAGTGTTATTTCATAAGAGACATGTTTGTGCTTTAATTACTTTGCACTTTGCCATACGATAGAAGGCGTGTCAGTTTGCTAAATTTTAGTTCAGATCGATAGAGGGGACAACTGTGGAAATTCAGAATGTGCAAGACACTTTCTAAAAGATCTCTGAATTACGCTAACCTGCATCTTGCTTCTCAGTAGACATTTCACGGCCAAGCTTTTTTTTTCCGAACTAACGGACCGCTGCGCAATTCTGGAATCTAGTATGGAGGAGGTAAAGAACCAGTAGTACTATATAAGCTTGAAATTATAGTCTGTGAAGTCAAGCTAGGACATTTTTTTTTTCCCCGCTTGCACTTGTTCTTTTGTGCAATGTCACGGCAGTTTCGAATGACAACTGCTGGAGGCCTTGGTGTGCAGGTGTTTTAGTGAAACGTGGTTTAGATTCGTCCCGTACCTTGTCTTAATTGGGACCTCTTACGATGTGCACTTCGCTGTGCGTTTTGTATTACTCTGTTGGCAACTCTATGAGCACTGAAGTGATTGAACGTCCAGAATTTTGCGGTGAATTCTTTCATCACAGAGCGTCTCCTCCTCAGAAAAACGTTGGCTCACCTTGTTAGTTAACAAAACTTGAGACAGTCTAACATTTCAGCAGTGATGCAGATTGCATTCGCAGTCAACAGTATTAGCAAAGCTATGCATTAAACATTGTTAAATTAGATTGTCAGGGCCTCATCATTTAGTGAAACCTGTAAAAATGTTACCTTTAATAATGCGATTAGATTTAATACTTCACACTCCTATTCTACATGAAAATCTTTTCTTTCGCCAAGGCTAAGTCACTTCACTTGGCCCCACTCCAAGGCCCATAAGCTAGCACTGTTGGGCACTATACCGTGTCCCGTTCAGAAGAGCCTCTCGCATTTCGGGCTGTAATGGATTGCAAGCGCGGCACACGGGTTCAGTTGCATTGTACCATCCTTCGTGATGGGGCTCGAGCTTTCGATCTAGTATGAATTATTATGCTAGGAGTTGCGAAGGCTGTGTGGCAATCCTGTTGTGTTTCCTGTGCATTCTCTCTTGTCTATCTGTAGAGAACCTTTTCTTTTTTTGCTGTTTCAAGGATTGTGTATTCACAAGCCGCTTGTAGTGTCTATAAACAAACTTTGAAGAGGATGCCGCATATTTATCTGATGATCTTGTTTCACTTTGTGTTTTTTTTTGGTCTGCATGTTTGTTGCGGTCCCTTTGGAACTAACGAACCCCTGCGTTTATTAGGTGGTTGGAGAAGCGATGAGCCAGAGATTGTTCTGCAAATCAAAGGGAAGGGGAAAAGTGTGCGTGCATGCGTGTGTCACCATTTCTTTTCCCGACACATTTGCCTCTCTTTACGAAGGCAACGTATATATATTTTGTTTTTGCTTTTTTTTTTGGCACAGAGAGCGAGAGAGTTTAAAAGTTGTGACGGAAGTTGAGACAAATGCATGAATTAACTTTTTTTTTCTGCCACGTGTGTGCGATATTTCTCGAGCTGTGGTTGCAAATTTTTTTCCTAGATGAACAGTGCTGTTGTTCGGCCCTCCTGTGGACGCGTTGGCGCTCGTTTTTGAACTAGCGCCCGGCCTAAGGGATGGGTTTTTTTCTTGTTGACCCTTTGGGGATAAGAAATGTTGAATAAAAGGGGCTTGCGAGAAATTGTGCTGTGCTTTTCCTCTTTTTTTCTTGCAGGAAAAGGTGTTGATAAAGTAGAAAAGGCCATTAACGAGTGCTAACTATTGGTTTCATTGTGCTCCTGTGTAGATGGCGACCACTATCTTGAGAAGCATGAGGAAATTTTCGTGTTCGTCACCCCTCTTGCTTTTTTTGTTAGCTGCTCGCAATATGGTTTTAGATGCCTACGCCAGGAATGCTTTTCTTTTTTTCAGAGGGGGACGCGCACAAAGCTTCCACATTGTTTCATTCTTCACTGCCCGCGGGTCCCCCTGTTTGAAAACGGCGCGTTCAGTGTCAACCAAGCTTGAGCACACGTCTCGGGCACTGCCGTGGCGTTTCAAACTGACGCAATGTCGTCCCGTATAACAGCGCTAGCAATAATTGTATGATGTGTTTGAGCATTTACAATTTAACTTAGACGCAAAGCTACAAATTGCTGTAAAAAAAAGCCGCATACAAAACATTCGCTTTCAGGGGTCCTTTAAAATAGCATGCACGTTAGATTTGTGGAATATCTTTGTGGACTTAAGGTTCACGTCTTGTGTAGGTCCACCGGCAGCTCGCATCGTGCCGATGTCTTCGTATAACATGATGTGGTACGACGACCGCTTCAGCCACCTCACGATGGGCCATTCAGTCCTCCGCCACGGGAACAAACATTTATTTGATCACCACTTAACAGGTTCGTGAGGAAGTTGCGTCGCTGCACCGCCTTAATCTAGCAGACATGGACAGCAAAGGTGAAAAGGTGTCTCTGCCAAGAAAACTGTCGCCAGGAACCCGGCTTAAATGCCAGTGCAAGCTAACGACATGCACACTCGCTCAAGCACAGCAAACAGACATGAGGGGCGCCCACTCACCCGTAACATTTCGTCAACACAATAAGACTGAAATTTCGTGGTTATTGTTGTATGAGTCTTGAAAGGGATGCGTGATTCTTGAAAGGAGAGGAAAAGGCACCTAATTGCTGTCTGCATCTTGGGCGACAGACATGGCGCAGTGCCTTGCAGTGGTTGCCCCGAACAAATTGGCCTGTGAAGATGATGTGCATACAGCGAGCCGGGCGTTGCCGATGCTGCTTTCCTCCCTGCAAGAGTGCTCATCTTGTAACCGCTTTTTCCAACACGATGAGAAGGAAAGTAGAAGCACAGTGGAGAAAGCAGAACAAAGCTAAAGAATAAGAAACGGGATTCACGTTGCCCAGTTGCCTTTCATCAAGGCGCGTGCCCGCGTCTCTCTTCTCTCTTTTTCGAGTCAAGAGTGAAGGTGCAGCAGGGTTAAGCTACAGCACGTCTACTGCAATTAAAAGCAGTTGAAGAAACCACGGTGCGCCCCGGCTGGCCCACTCACGTCGTCCGTACAGTGACACAAGACACAGAAAGGCGCCGCAGGAAGTATATTTCATTTTTATTATTTCTGTCACCAGTACAATACAGTTACCTGGCTTACTGCCGTTCACGCTGTGCAGACACTGGTGCATAGCTTAACGCTTAAGACTCTTGCCTTTTGAGCGTAGGATCTAGGTTCGACTCGAAACACTATGAGAGTTTACTTTTTTATAAAACAATAAACAGTATGTTTCATAGTTTTTTTTACTTGTTTATATCCATTTTAGGTGACATAAACACGGACAGACACGCTATTTTAGTCGTTGATTGCGTTGGGTGCTGACGCTCTACACACCATCACTGCAAAACGTTAGGCCACTCCACAAGGTTTCCAGCATAAGGAAACAATGCAACAATGCGCCCAGTTTGTTTGATCAAGCAAACGTCCGACCATACCCCATTGCTTAGGGCCATCGGGGCAATAGTGTTTACAATAGGAGAAACATGAGGCAAGGGTTCCCCTGATGTGCTGGCTTCCCTGCAATAGTTGGTCAAAACTAGTAAAAACGTTGAGGCCCTTATCACCCCTGATAAGGCTCAATTTTTATCTGACGTCCCAACTTCTCACATGGGTGTACTGTACGTTTGTTCCTAGCTAAAGCTTACCCTGAGAAGTTGGCTTCGCCGCAGTGCATGGTCAAAACCAGCGAAAAAAGTTGAGGCCCTTTTATCACCCTTGATAAAACTCCACTTTTGTCTGACATCACGCCTTGTCACGTGGGCGTACTGTACGTTTGTTTCGAGCTAAAGGGTCCCTTAAGAAGTTGGCTTCCCCGCAATGCATGGTCAAAACAAGCGAAAAAAGTTGAGGCCCTTATCACTCCTGATAAGGGTCAACTTTTTTCTGACCTCACGTCTTGTCCCGTGGGTGTACTGTAGGTTTGTTTCGAGCTAAAGTGTCCCCTGAGAAGTTGGCTTCACTGCAATGCATGGTGAAAACCAGAAGAAAAAGTTGAGGCCCTTATCACCACTGATAAGGTTCAACATTTGTCTGACGTCACAACTTTACACGTGGGCGTTCTGTATGTTTGTTTCGAGCTAAATGTTCCCTTAAGAAGTTGGCTTCCCCGCAATGCATGGTCAAAACTAGCGAAAAAAGTCGAGGCCCTTATCACACCTGATAAGGGTCAACTTTTTTCTGACGTCACGGCTTTTCCCGTGGGCGTATTGTAAGTTTGTTTCGGGCTAAAGGTTACCTTAAACAGTTGGCTTCACCGCAAAGCATGGTCTAACGCAGCGAAAAATTTCGAGGCCCTTTAGCTCGAAACAAACGTACAGTACGCCCACGTGACGAGGCGTGACGTCAGACAAAAAGTGGAGCCTTATCAAGGGTGATAAGGGCCTCAACTTTTTTCGCTAGTTTTGACCATGCACTGCGGCGAAGCCAGCTTCTCAGGGTAAGCTTTAGCTAGGAACAAACGTACAGTACGCCCATGTGAGAAGATGTGACGTCAGACAAAATTTGAGCCTTATCAGGGGTGATAAGGGCCTCAACTTTTTTCGCTGGTTTTGACCATCTATTGCAGGGAAGCCAGCACATCAGGGGAACCCTTGCCTCATGTTTCTCCTATTGTAAACATTATTGCCCCGATGGCCCTAAGCAATGGGGTATGGCCGGATGCTTGCTTGATCAAACGAACTGGGCGCATTGTTTCGCTATGCTGGAAACCTTGTGGAATGGCCTAACGTTCTGCAGTGATGATGTGTAGAGCGTCAGCACCCAACGCAATCAACGACTAAAATAGCGTGTCTGTCCGTGTTTATGTCACCTAGAATAGATAAAAGCAATTAAATAGAACTATGAAACACTGTTTATTGTTCAATAAAAAATAAACTCTCATACAGTGATTCGAGTCGAACCTAGCTCCTACGCTCCAAAGGCAATTGTCTTAAGCGTTAGCGAGCCAGCTTCTGCAGAGCACGAGCGCCAGTAAGTCAGGTAACTGCACCGCATCGGTGATAATAATAATAATAATAATAATAATAATAATAATAATAATAATAATAATTTTTGCGGTGTCTTGCGTTACTGTACGGGCGACGTGAGTGGGCCAGCAGGGATGCACCGGGATTTCTGAAACTGTTTTTAATTGCAGTAGACGTGCTATAGCTTAACCACGCTACACCTTCACTCATGACTCGAAAGAGAGAGATGCAGAGGGAGAAAGTCTATGGTCCATCATTTATAGCGTGGAAATCGCCGTACACCGAAGCTGTCCATGCGTGATGACCCCCTTGCGGCATTCCTTGCAGCGACCCTTGGGGGGAAGTGATTATAAATGAAAAGAAAAGTGAGCCCCGTAACTGTCTCTCAAAGGGAGGACACCTCAGCAGTAGCTCACAAGGGAGGGGCGTAGAGAAGGGAAAAAAAGGATAAGATTAAAAGATAGAGAGACAGAGAGAGAGGAAGGAGAGAGCGAGGCGCAGGGACAGGGAGCGACGAAAGTAAGGAGACAGGAAAGATGGACACGGTTGCAGGAGTTCGAGGACGGGGCACCACTGACGAGAGCTCTTGTCGGCGACAGGAGATGGCGTCGGGCTAATCCAGTCGGCCAGAGCTACGCTGTCGTCGTCGTCCTTGTCTAGGAGCGGCGGCAGGAGGTGACGTTGGCCCAACCCAGTTGGTCAGAGCTTGGTGCCCTAAGAACCATGAGCGCTCTTACCGTGTTTGCCTCGGCTTCGTGAACTTGCTTTTCGGAGCCTCCGCTTCACGCAACACTGCGTCTTTGACATAGTGACGTGTATACGGTGTCTAGATAGCTTGTGTGATGTCCCGTATACGCCGCTAAATATTTAAATGAAGGAATTAAAAAAAACTTTATTGAGCTCTCCGGCAGATGCACTGGAAGGAAATGATCTCCTCTTAACGGGAATGCAAATTCGTTTCTCGGCACCTGGCCCCTGGTAACGAGCAACAGCTGGTCTTTCAGTGCGGAGCTGCAAAGCAAGATCTTCCACCGCTTTTTAAGTGGCAGGACAGGGTTGGGGAGCATGTTAGGGATGGAGTGAGGGTGGAGCAGTGGCGGGTGATTTTGGTGCGCCATCAGGCTTGCCGTACAAGTCAATGCAGCAGAGAAGCACTCGACCGTCCGAGCACCAGCTAACGCTAAGTAAAAAAAAAAAAAACGTAACACACAGTCTACATTTTATTTCTTTACGTATTGCAGTAACCGCAAAATTTAGAACAAAGAATGTAAACGAACACAACAGCTCAAGTCCATGGATAAAGAATCTGTTCAGAAACCTGCACGTGTAGTCAGGTCTTATATGGAAGCTATAGATGGGAACTTTCACTTTACTGGGCAAAGACGGCATGTGGTGGTACTATGAATTATAATGAACATCTCACATGCTGTTATATGCTCTCAATTGAACAAGCCATATGTAAGCAACCATGTGCTTCGGCCAAAGGAAGGAAAAAAAAAGTAATGAAATGGTAGATGCCTAAAATTACTTCTACAAGAGCAGCATATAATAAGAAATTAAACACAATCCTCAATACTTCTCAGAAACCGGGATATTTCACTAATGAGGGCATTAAATATATGTTATTAAACTGACTGATAGAAGTCAACGGCATTTCTTCCTCAAAGGCGATTGCGCACAAGTCAGCACCAAGGGGCATGTACTCCGGCTGTCAACTCAACAACCGGTCACTTTTTTTTTTTTTTTTTAGAGAACGTCACAGAGTGCATGAGCAGAATTATTTAGGCACAGTCGACCGGCGGCCGTACTTCACTTATCTGGTTACGGTCCTCTCAAGTTGTAGCCAACTATATATTGATGAACAGGGTTAAAAAAATGTATTCACCACATTTATTTTTATAACACAAACAATGCTGGCCATGTACGTATATATCTAGGAAGTAAGCATCCGGGCGGGGCAATTGCCTGAAAAATTCGCAAGGTTAGTTCCGCCGGTAACCTAATTTCATGAGAGATTCACCACAACGTTTCTGGCGTCACCTTGCCCCTTCGCGCGAACAGATACAGTGTGTGTGTCGATGGCAATATTATTAACGATTGTGCACAAATTGCCAAAAAATACAATGAATACTTTCATTCTGGTTTCGTTCCCCCGGAGCCAACGTCATCCGATATTGCTGAGACTCCCACCGATGGTATGTTGCGTATGCCTGACATTGTTTTCACAGAGAAGGGTATACTTGCGTTACTGCTTAACCTGGACACAAAACTCGGCTGGCCCTGATGGTATTCCAAATGAATTTTTTCAAACGATATGCGGAATGGGTAACTAAGTATATCTGTATCATTTTTAAGGCGTCATTAGACCAGCACAAACTACCATCTGATTGGCTGACTGACAGAATTACTCCTATTCATTAAGACGGTGATATACACACCAGTGGAAATTACAGACCTATTTCAATTACATCCACATGCTGCGAAATTATGGAACATGTGATATCAAAAAGCTTGTTTCATTACTTTGAAAATGCTAATATTTTTCTTCTGAACCAACATGGCTTCAGTCAAAAACTGTCTACAGTTACAGCTCGTTGAAACTGTACATGATTTTTCTAGCATATTGAACGAGAAAGGTCAATTAGATGCTGTCTGCCTAGACTTCTCGAAAGCGTTTGACCGCGTTCCGCACCCTCAACTTCTTGATAAATTGTTCAGTCTTGGCGTTAACATCAATATTATCAAATGGATTAAGTCATATTTAGTAAGAACACTGTACAGTTAAATGGCGCGAAATCCCGACTGTTGCCTGTAACATCAGGATTCCTGCAGGGATCGGTGCTAGGCCCTGTCACTTTTCTCAGTTATATAAATGACATTGCTGACCATATTAACCCTACCTAATATTAAGGTTCTACTTTTGGTACACAACTGCCTGATTTACATCACTGTAACCAGCCGCAGTGATCAAATCGGATTAAATTCTGCATCAAAAATTATTAGTGACTGTAGCGATACGTGGAAAATGACAATAAACTACAGTAAGACTATGTATATAACGATAACCAATAAATTTAAAAATATACACTCCTTCTAATATCAGATGGGTGGCAGGGCCGTGCAAACCCTTTTAAGTACCTCGGACTTACTATATATCCAATGATCTAAACTGGAAAACACACACAAAACATATGCTCCTCGGCTGAAAAAAAGCTCTGGTACTTGAGGCAAAAGTTAAAACATGCTCCAAAGCAAACCAAATTAACTGCTTACTTAACGCTTGTTCGTCCTACTCTGGAGTACGCGAGCATCGTCTGGGACCCCTTTAAAAACAATCTGATAGAAAGAATAAAAAAATCCAAAGAAGAGCTGCAAGGCTCATTTTATCAAAATACCGATCAACTGATTCCGTAAGCGAGATGATTAACAAATTAAACTTGCCTTTACTTGCTCAACGCAGGAAAATAGCTAGATTGAAAACTCTGTATCTTATTCATCGTAACTGGTTTAATTTCATTGTCCAAAAATATATAAAACAGCGAGTGTCCCGAACAGTCAGAAGCACCCACCAAGAACATATTCTACCAATTCCAGCACGAATATATTCACATAAATTCTCGTTTTTCCCCAGAACAATCGAGGAGTGGAACTCGCTGCCACATGAACTACTGACAGTAGACAATGTGAGCAAATTTGAAACTGGGATAACTAAACCTTTCACTTCGACTGCAGACGTATAGCCTATACATTGCGGATTCAATTTACCTAAAGAAAACTGTCGTTTCTTGTTGTATAAGAGCCGATTCCTTCAGCGACCACGGTAAAATTGTTGGTACCAGAATTTACTAGTGTCTATAGCTCTTCTTGCTTGCATTGTACCTTTTGTATCATTGTATAACGTGTACTACTGCATTGTGTCTTTTGCGTGTACTGTACCTTTAATCTGTCCTCGATTGCGACTGCATATTTTTCCCCTTTTATTGCATATTTTGTAACGCAACCACCCTGTAACGGCCTTCGGCCAACAGTATTGATAAATAAATAAAATAAATAAATCCTAGCTGGCAACCAGCTAGGATAGCTGGCAACCAGCTAGAAACCAATAAATCCATAAGACAACCAGAATTCACTAAGTGGCACGTACTTATGATCCCCTGATTGAGAGTCAACATTCTAGAACTTCCTCGGGAAAAACTACCCCCCCCCCCCCAAAAAAAAAAAATGATGAGTATGATGAAGCGTCCGTACGTAAACTATACGAAATCGTCAAATATACGAAAACCACTAACGCCATCTAGTGATGTTATTCACAATGACATGCAGACAACGCCATCTAGTGAGAAATTCATGAAGTAGAAGTGGCTACTACTGCGACGTATTACTGCGAGGGACATGACCCACACCCTAAAACCCACGACCACGTAAAAGTACATAAGCACAACACGATGCGTATCGTACTCGGGCCCGTGTATTTGTTTTCTAAAAAAACATACAGAGGAACACAGTAATGGATGAAATAAAAAGGGGCAAGTATTACGTGCCATACGTGACGAAACCGACTCCCATATCATAGTGAAAGTTTCTTTGTCATGATTATGGCCCGGCCCCACATACCCTCTTGTCACATTGTGCTCGTTTTGGCATATAGATGCTCTTACGTGGTTACCAGCCCGGCGAAGCAAAACCAAAGCATGCAAAGCGTACTGCCGAGTTGGAAAGTCAATATCAGCAGAAACAGACTGAATCGGGTAAGAGGTAGTTGGATGAAGCTCGTGGACCATAACTATAGGAGACCAAGTGTTAGCAACGGACCATATACGAATGATGCGGGCGCTCTATGACCAGGTTACCAGAAGAAAACAGACTCCAAAGAAATGAAGACCCACACGTGACGACGCTTCAGCCGAATCGATTCATTGGACAAACGAGAACCTGCTGAGCGCGTCCGCACAATAACCGCAAGACCGAAGCAAAGGAGCAGGGAGTTTAGTAGTGAATGGGCAAAATGGAAGAGCCTAAGATGCTCAACAAACATGTGCACGCACAAACACGGGCATTCATGCACGCACGAAGGTCGGCTTCCCGGTAACAGATTGATTAGATGGAATTAGCCAAGTTGCCCAGCTTTTCATGCAGTTTAAAGTAAAAGAGCATCAATATGCCACTACATGGGTTAAATGACGCCTCTATCATGTTTAAGAAAACGTGAAAATAGGTTGACCAAATTCACTGTAGTCGTATATGGTGGTGTAATGCAAGCATGGCAAAAACGATGCACGAAACTTTACGCTTGTGCAACTTAACGATATTGGTCCAACATTATGACAGTCACTAAAAACATGATTCTTTATATGGTGGCCGAACAGCATAACATTAAATGGTGCGACATGATCTGCAAGCCTTGAGATTACTCCTGGAAACAGCACCGTACGATAACACTGACGTACACTGACGTGAGGGTGTTTCACAGCATTTCAGGGGGCCCCGGGGTGGATCCAGACATTGCTAACATGTCCCGCGGGGTGAGATACAGTTCATCGCCCACTCTTCATCCCTCATTGGTCACAGCGCGTGCTGTGATGAGCAGCAACTCCGAAGGGAGTCCCTTAACGAAGTGAAGGCAGACAGGCAGGTCACATCGATGGGTTGTGCTGCACGACGCGTTCCACACAAGGCAAGCGAGAGGCAGGAACCCGAAGACGACTCGTTGTGGACGAAGGGAAGGCATGGCCACAGGTTTCCGCAAATAATCCACCGGATGATAGCGAAGGTCGAGAATCTGTAAGGAGGCCGATAATTCTTGTTTACGTGTTGTGCACATACACAATGTGCGCATGGTAGCTCAAGATCACGGGGAACACAATATTTGAGACAATGCCGAGTTTCTGCTTGCCCATAGCCTACCGGCTGCCCAGGAATGGATGAAAGAAAGGTCTTTTTTTTTTCTGTGAGTGGTAGAGCATCGGGCGTGATATGCGGAACTTGGGGTTCGAATACCACGGACAGAAAGGGACATTTTGCGTGCTCTGATTTGCATCTTTTTTTATTATTATTGAAATAGAAAATAAACGAAAGAGTTGTCACCGTTACTTGGCGACGGCTACCCCTTTCCACTTGATTGTTACAAATAAAGATGAAGACTACAAGGTCTTGTATGCTTTCCTTAGGATGATTGATCTGCACGTTAAAGAACCCCAGGTGGTCTAAATTTCTGAAGTCCTCCACTACGGCGTCTCTCATAATCATATGGTGGTTTTGGGACGTTAAACCCCACAAATCAATCAAATCAATCAATTAGGATGATTGATCAATTTATTTGGTTGCCTCTAACGAGAAATCGAGCCTATGAAAACAATTCCCCTTTTGTTCATTCGAAGCGGGAAGCTCGCCATACAGTTATCAGCCTAGGATAGCACGCAAGGCTTTATTAGTAATGAGTCGTCTCGAGCCAAAGTCGCGTGCCATCCTCTGGTGAACATGTTCCACACACGTCACCTTGCCCACAAGTGGCGCTGGCTACCATTTTTAGGGATTACATGTACAGACACCCAAGTCGACGGGGACACTCATCCAAGTTCGTTTGGTACAGCGTTAGACTTGTACTTTTGAAGGTTTGGGAGGTCAGATCCCAAAGATAGAATAGGTGCTTCTTGGTACAGTTTAATTTCTTTTAACTTAAATCATTACCCTGCGGTAGAGCAAATAAGTTCGCCTATGCTTTCCTTGGCTTAGTTGTCCGTTCATTCATTTGGTAAGGTACACATAAACAAGTCCACAGCGGACACTACTGAAAGCGAAATGTCTTTAGCAGCAGTAACTATTTCCATCCTTTGGAAACTCAACTTACAAAATTTAACAGTTTAAATTCAGTTCCACGTCAAAGCTCATGTCCTATAAGCATGTCTCCAGGTGCCCTAGTGTGCTCAACTTAGATGATATACTTCAGTGGTTAAATTGTCAGTTGAATGTATTCTGCATGAGAAGTTGCTCCCAATAAACACTAAGTGCATGCAATGATAGTTGCGAGCACATGCAGTCTTTGGAATCTAATCTACGGGGGAAAAAAGCATGCGTTAGCACGGGACATGATCACACGTACACGGCAGTATAATTGCTGGAGCAGCGCAAGGTACTAAACTAGTTAGTTCAGGTGTAGAAAAGCAGTCCGTAAAATAGGAAGACTAGGTCTGTTAATGAATTGATTCGATCTGAACAGTACACAATAAAATTATTCAAATTAGTCTCCTGGGCATAGATGAGCCACTGTCACCGTGATTACCCCGTTGTAAAGGCTTCCCGAAAGTGAGGTGCAGTGCCATGAGGTGTCGCACATCGACATGTTGAATGGCGGGAGCGTCGTTGAATCTGGCCTATCAGTCAGGGATTCATCAGCTATTATGCGATCCTGGCAGGCTTCTTCCTGATGCTCAGTCTGAAAGGTCAGTTTCAATGTATTTGCCACCATTTTGTGGGCTGTCACTGCGATCAGTTACGGCAGCCGACTCAAGGAGCCTTTTTTTTTTTTTTGCGAGAGAATCGCACTGGCAACCGTGTACCGTTGCCCAAAGAAATCATTTAAGAATTTATATTGATACGTGTTGATCTCATCAAGGAAACACCACACTCACTCGCATTATCTCAAGGGCACACTGGGTAGACATACATGGGGCAGCGGGCACAGATATGCGAGCACGTAGACATCTTTCTCCTGACACACGCACATCAAATTCGTTACCAATGTGAGAGTGAACAACTGGGCACCTCCACCCTTCGCCTCCTGAAGGGGAGCCCTAAGCACGCCAATGGGTTGGTTGTTCTAACTTGGCGGTGTGAAAGCGGCACCGAGAATGGGTCGAAATAGCACACGCGCAATGAGGACCACAAACTAAAATGTAGGCACAAACAGGGAGGCTTTTCGTCTGTCGTCTTTGCATCTACTATTTCGAACCATTCTCGGTGCCGCTCTCCCACCGCGAAGTTTGAACAACATACCAATTGGCGTGCGTAGGGCTCCCCTTCAGGAGGCGAAGGGTGGAGGTGCCCAGTTGTTCACTCTCACATTGGTAACGAATTTGATGTGCGTGTGTCAGGAGAAAGATGTCCACGTGCTTGCCTATCTGTGCCCGCTGTTCATGCATACACCTACCAGGGATGTCCTTGAGATAATACGAGTGAGTCTGGTGAAGAATTCCTTGATCAGATCGGCGCGTATCAAAATTCTTATATGGTTTCATTGGTCAAAGGTACGCTGGTGCCAATGCAATTTCCTTGCAATGAGTTTCAGCGAGGACAGTTCGAAATATTGTAGGCGAAAGGACAACAAACGAAAAGGAAGAGACACACGAGGCACATCCCTCTTCGCGTGGGTCTGCGTCTTATTATAATTATTAAATGTATGTAAGGAGAGGTTAGTGCCAATGCGTGACGCCGCCTACCATTTCGAACCATTCTTGATTCAGCTTTAACACTGTGAGGGTAGAACAACGTATACCCATAGGCGTGCACAGGGTTCCATTTTGAAAGGGAGGAAGTGGAAGGTTTGTTGTGGCGCCCCCCTCAACCATTAAGGCAATGCAGGGAGGTAGACAGCGCCCCCCCCCCCCCTTTTAGGTGACCAGAGAGGCAACCACCCACCCCTCAGTGTGCACGCCTATGAACCCACCCATACCACAATTCTGCGAGTGTGTGGCTTGCGCAGACTACGAAATTCCCCCTACTCTCCTTTAGCATGATCTGCTAAGGCAGGATTCTGAGAAATGATCAGCCCAAATGCTGCAGAATATTTAATTACATGAAAGATCACCAATGCTTGGTGATATGCAAACACAGTTTACGAAAGCAGTCACCAGAAAAAAAAAATCTACTTGCCCATGTCACTGTAGACCGCCAAGCAGCGAGATCCAATACTCGTATGAAGAACGTCCGAGGAGGTTCGTAAGGCAAAGGCTGGGCGAAGTCATGCAGAGGACCAACGAAGTTGTCCCGTTGGATGCGCCAGACGCGCAGGTTGCCAAGCTAGAAGAGAAAGCAGCCATCCGTTAATCGCGAGGCACCTGTCTTACCAATGTACACTAGTTTGCCGATGGACACAGGTATTTAGTTTTGACACCAAGGTTATTATACCACCATGTGACAGCGAGATCAATAGTAGACGCTGTTATACTTCGAAAGGAACGAAGGTTGTATTTATAATGAGTATATAACGGACTTAATACGATTCAAAGGCAGATGCAATTGCGACACCAGTAATTGATTCATTATAAAATTGCAAGCAATGTTGTGTTTGGCATTGCAGTAGATTGCCAAAACTCAGCCAAGAAGATGAAGTAATCACCATAACGTAAGTGTTCTGCTAGCTTCAATCTCTCCTTCGCCTCATTGAAAGGAACAGGGTCCCCTGTAATGTTTTCAGCGTTGCAGTTAACAGACTTGCAGGGACAAATGTGACGTATATATATATATAGTAATCAACTGCTTTTCGACGCTTTTCCTTCGTTTCAACGAAAACAAAACATGCAGTTGCGGTATTCACAATTGCTCGAGATAACCTTGTTATGTCGCTTCGAATACAACTACTCAAGGCAGTGGTGACTAACGCAAGCAGTCGCGCCGAAATTAGGCGAACATGACGCGAACTAAAGGCTGCGGAAACGCAACTGTCTGCGTTACCTAGCCCCGAATTTCTGCTTCGATTTCGCGAGAACTTTACCCTTAGTACTCACAGATTCAATCGTGGTATGAAGCCTCGTTAGCATAGCGACTGGTATACAAGATTTCTCGAAATAACCACGTCATGTCGAGACGAATCTGATCTCGAAAGGCGATCTTGACTCCGACCTAGTAGGTGTTGGAGCCGTAATGACGACACGACCCGAACTGACGACTGGAAACGAACGTGTGTGGTGCTTAGCCCTAAAATGTCCCCTTTGATTCAACGAGTAGTCCACATAAGCTTACGCAGTCATCTCGGGATCTTCGAGTAAATGTCAATGAAAACGCAGAGGGTGCTTGCGGGTAGATTAAACGCTGCCTCCTGGGGAAAGTCGTCTTCAATGACTAGCAAGGGCTGCATGGCGTATAGAAGTTCCTGTTCGACTGTTCCTTGCGTGTGCCAAGTGCGAAGAATGGCAAGCTGGAAAGAAAGTTAGTCACCTTCACATTAATTGATCGACGTACACTGAAGCCCCAATGTAACGAACTTTGATATACCGAAGTAAATGAAGAATAGTCTGATTGATATGTTGGGTTTAACGTCCCAAAACCAGTATATGATTATGAGAGACGCCGTAGTGGAGGGGCTCCGGAAATTTCGACCACCTGGGGTTCTTTAACGTGCACCCAAATCTGAGCACACGGGCCTACAACATTTCCGCCTCCATCGGAAATGCAGCCGCCGCAGCCGGGATTCGAACCCGCGCCCTGCGGGTCAGCAGCCGAGTGCCTTAGCCACTAGACCACCGCGGCGGGGCATGAAGAATAGTCTAGCAATACTGTTATGATTACAACTTTATAAGAACTCTTCGATTATAACGAACTCATTTTAGTGCAAGATGCTATTCTGCTCAATGAGGTTTGAGTGTACAATCGTCCTGGGTTTAAGAGACACCAATATGTCTTGTTGCATATAGCGACTGCCATGTGTAACTTTTAGATAACTACACGATTCCACTGAGAACCTTGACACCACAAGAAATGCGGAGTGATGCAATGCTCACGCCAAAATCTCGCCAATGTGGCACAAACTGAGCACTGAAAACGAATGCATGCAAGGCCGCATTTGAATGTTTGGGCACTTCTCCCGTAAAACTATAGAAAACAGAGTTCGGTAAGAATTATGGAAAGTCAGAATGCCCACAGCAAACAAAGGCTTAAGGCAAGAAGACGAACACTGACTGAACTGTTTATTGGTGTGTGGTATTTGACAAACGCATATATTGTTTGTCACAGAAACAGACACTTGAAATAACCGAAGCTTGTTGCATGAAAATATGTGCAAATAACTAAGTGAGTCATTGAAAGAAATAATGAATTCGTTCTTGGGTGCTAGTTGATAGTCTTGCACTTTCTGCAACATAATATATGCATTGTTTTGTTCTATTTTTTAGTCACTGTTTGCGAGCTTAAGCAACATCTAGAATGCACACTGTTAACCTGCGTGTGTACTTCTCACCAATAAACAAACTTGAGCGCCTGCTTGTTTGTTTTCCCTTGCATATATATTTACTCAATGTGGATTTACTTACGTAAGTCGCCGTAGAAAGAAAAGGCAGGGGTTGACTGACGTCAAGACCCCGCCTGGCAGAAACACTGTCTCCCGAGGAATGGTCTTTCCTGAGAACGTCTTCGGTGGAGCAATGGCTGGACGAAATACACGGAGCTCTGCGGATCGTTCATTGCATGCACCAGATGCAGAGCTGCAAAGCAAAGCTGGAAAGACTTCACGCACTTGTTTTACCAATATACACAGCGTACTCAAGGTGGTTATAGGCTGCTCCCAGCCCTTTTCGGCACATCATCCTCATTTTGAGACTACTATTCTGTGCAGTATTCGCAGGAAAACAACAAAAAAGCTTTCAGGGATACGTGAAGTAAGAATTTCGCGCGTAAAGCTCTTTCACAGCAGATATGTTTAGTATTTTTTCTGCATAGACGTAACATTGTGTAACAAAACATTTGATACGAGTGTTTCGACAGGAATATTTTTTTTGTTTTACCTTTTAGGGGCGAATCTACTTAAGGCATCATTTGATCGTCCTCTGTAGTAACCACCTCTCTCGGGTATGTGTCACAGGGGAGTTTAGTTCTTGAAATATCCGCTAGATGACGGTACTTGTATATAATCAATATATGATGAAAAGATGCGAGGTGGTGGTACTTGTAGTGTTCATTGGAAGGAAGGGCATACAGACAGACAGACGCACATATGCACGGACGGATCAGCACAGTACCACTGCCACTAAATTTGGAAGTGTAAGACTTTTGCAATCTGCTAGTTCTAATATATGGGGCAGAAAGCGAGAGAATAACGAGGAGCTCGTTCTGTTACATGCCACAGAGAATGCGATACAACAGAACGACGGATGCATTCAAACAAGAATGCGTGCGAATTTACAAACCATCATTTTACTTATCGAATGTTCTTTAAGTTTCTGTATACTATTCTACGTTTGTTATAAGGACACTAAAATGGTAACAGGGTAAAAGTTAAGTACAAGATTGATTAGTAAATACCTGCCTACTTTGTTTACAAAATGTACTAATACCAAGACAAATAAGAAAATCGCAAGATAATGATGAGGTTGACTTCTGCATACGAGCGTAACAGAAAAAAGATAGACCTGCGCAGCTGATGCCATCAGGAGGACATAACCAGCGCAGCAGACACCAAGAAGCGAAAGGCATGGCCAAGAGCAACAATCTTACGTAGAGCGACGACGATAAATTTTCCAGCAAGAAACGGTTTGATAGCACAGGGTGAACTTGAAACGCTCAGCGAGCCCTCAGTCCTGCATTGGACATAGCATAAGCTGACGAGACATTTAACAATTAAGCTTGCCATGGTACTTCCGAAATCTTCCACTGGTGTCGGTAGGAAGAAAAAAATCGACTGCATGCCGTTGTAATCAAAAGCCCTCTACACAGCACCTAGCAACATGGAAGTGGTTAGGCAATCTGGAGTTATCAACAATACTGGCTAATGTAATATTTTGACGAAGCTTTACGCACGTTTTGATTTCACGAGTGCCTTCAACAAGAGTGGCAATGAACCTTTGCCTCTACATAGTGAACGGCTTTGACGGCCAAAGTGAAAATGCTATCGCTCATTGTAGTCTCGTGCCGCACTTTGTATTCTCGCCATTTCACCATCCCGATCCCGTCCCACTTTGTGTTCACTGTGTTCATTCTGTTGATCACGTCAGATTAACAACGCCGACATTCGATGCAAGAACTTCGAGCTGTACTCCAATTTCATAGAACGTGGGACGGAGGCGAACAACGAGGAGACTTATGATCGGCCTTCCTGACATGGCGCCGCTTGGACGTGAGACGGTTGCGAGACAGAGCTCCCAGAGGTAAACCTGCAAGCGACAACGACACGCAAGCCGTACTTGGAATTTTGCGGCGCAGCCGTCTCTCCTCGTGGAACCCTTTGAACTTACCCGACCGACTGGCGACCTATGAAAGGCTGCTTACAGTAAAAACGGCTTAAAAAGGGTGGTTATGCCTGCACATTTCTGTTCGTCGGAGTGCCGCGGACAATAAGCTAAGCGACTGAGAACCATCTGCGGATGCATTTCTCACGTTCTCAGTGGCACCTTGATGCCACTGTTTCCACAATTTGGGGTCTGCCTGGCGCCGCAGACCCATCACTGCAACAGACTATGAAATTGACTTCCACGTAAGACTCAACGTCTTCGTGCTGTGCTGTGTCGTGCGCGGTGGGTAGTGCTTTCTCCCTCGCCATGAGCTGAACTGGTGGTGCCCCTTCCCCTTTCTTGGGTTAGAAAGGAGGCAGCGTTTCACCTTCCCCTTTTGGAGGTGGAGGTGAAGATGACAATTTTCGTTGGACTGTCCTGGCCTCCATTGTTTGTTTTTGACAGGGAACCCTGGGAAGGTCAGGACACGAAATTCGGGTGCCGAGGCACTCCTGACAAGCTCTCACAAGCTCCCATCATGCTTCCATCGAGAGCTTCTATGATGCTACCACCATCACGTAACATGCTACCTGTAAATATTGTAGTTAAACTTCAACTGTATGGAATACGCGGGATTGCGCTTGATCTAATGAAAAGCTATCTTTGGGCCAGGAAACAATATGTACAGCTCCACAATTATAAATCTGATTTGGGCGTAATCAAGTATGGGGTTCCCCAAGGATCGATACTTGGTCCTCTACTTTTTATACTTTATATCAATGACATAGTTAACATTCAGTTCACACCAAACATAGTCATGTACGCCGACGATACCAATGCCTTCTTTTCTGGTTTAGATCTTCGCGATATTGAAATAACTGCAAATTCTTGGTTGGATAAACTAAAATCATGGCTTACAGTCAATCAGCTAGAACTAAACATAAAAAAAACTAAATTTATGCTCTTCAAACAAAAAAATAGGCCTGTAGATTATGCTATCTCTCTGATTTTTAATGGAGAAAATATTGCGCAGGTAAATAAAATTCAGTTTCTGGGTGTGTGTTTTCAAAGTGACCTTAGTTGGTCCCACCATGTGGACAACCTGCGAATAAAAATATCAAGATCGATCGGTCTAATTCGACGCTTACAGCATCTCCTTCCAGGGAGAGTTAAACGGCAGCTTTACTTTTCTTTTATCTACTCGCAAATCATTTATTGCATTTTAGTCTGGGGTACGTGTAACAAAACAAATACAGAAAGTATAATTCTTCTTCAAAAACGCGCACTAGGTTTGATAAGTACCTCGGTCCCCACTAATATGTCTCTTTTTTATATGTATAATGTACTCCCGTTCCCAGAGTGCTATAGGATGCAACTAGCCATGTTAATCTTCAAAAAAATTAAAGATAATTTCCAGATTTTTTCTGATGTGTACTTAAGCAGAGATCTTACGTATAATCTGCGTACTGTTGCGTTGGTCGGGCCAATGTGCCGGACTAACTATGGTGTACAGTCAATTAATAACCAAATCATTCTACTGTGCAACAGGATTCCTGAAATAATTGAATACGCTAAGGAGGCTAAAAACATAACACAATTTAAGAAGCGAATTTACAATGTAATAAACAGAACACAAGTCTACAGTGTATGTAAAGGAAATATGTAATGTATGTAATATTTATAGTATTCACTGTTTTTCAACTTGTATTGTATTTCAAAATATGTTATGGTGTTTTGTACTGTCCTGCTCTACCTGCCCGAGGTGCCTCACGAAGAGGGGCCAAGTCAGGAGACACACTCTCCTTTTGCCCCCTTCGTGGGCATTTCTGCGGAAATGTCCGAATAAAATAAATGAAATGAAATGAAATGAAACTGTTAACAGCTCCGGGCTCCTCTCCTCGACATCTCCCCGAGACTGGCTGGCTCCGGTCCTCTGGGCAGAACCCCGACTACATCAACTGGATGGCAGCGGTGTGATGCTGAACAACCGGAACACATCAAATGGTTAGCAGCAACGAGATGACCCATGCTCAACTCGGGCCTCAACGATATGACGAGTGCTTGACTTTCTTTGAGTTTTGCCAGGTTATAGCTTTTGAAGTCTTCTAAATTTGGGTGTAATCTGTGCGTATACAGGCTTCGTTGTACCGCTACCATATGTCACAGCTATTCACCATTTTAGCTTTCATGTTCTAAACTGGCTGTGTTTTTACCGTGCGTGTAGGCTTCACCTGTTCGCTACCTATCATCACGGCTGGTAAGAATGTCCTCCCTTGGGAATACCATGGATTTGGTAACGAAGCTGGAGAAACTAGACCTCTTGCTACTTTGTGAAGAGCTGAGAATTAAGGTTGGGAGAGGAGAGAGAGAGTCGCAGCTGATTAAGGCTATACAGGCATGCGGGGCGGAGGATGACGAAATCGAGGAAAACTGAGACGAGGTTGAAAAGAACAAAAGATGGGCTGAAGAAGACAGAATAAATGAGTTAAGGCGATTGGCTTTAGAACTTTATCAGGCATCAAGTAACCCGAATAACGGGATAGCATCCTCCCACAAGAAAGTGAAAGATAGTCCTGCAAAGTTTCACGACTACACAGAAACAAAAGGCGTTTAAGGCTAGGAGGCTGGTAGTATGCCACCGTTGCCAAAAGACTGGTCACATTGCGATCGGCTGCCGTAAGACTAAGTGTTCTTATTTAGATGGACAGCAACGACAGCAATCAGGAGCAATTGAAACCACACATTCAGGGATTAGTTGAGGAAAACGTACCACAGTACTCAGTCGCAGTACTTGATACTGTACATCCCTACACCGTGAAAAATGAGATGACCACAGGAAGACTCGCGTGCGCACGACAAGTAATTGAGAATAAATTTGTGCTTGCCGTTAGCTCGCGTTGAGTGTGAGGGATCGTTAAGACTGCTCGCAACGGAAACTCTGGTGTCCCAAACCCTGCCTGAGCATTCTCCCTCTCAGATATACACGGATATGCTTTTGAAATGCCTTTGTTTTGCTGACGAATCGGCGGCAGCTCTGACGTGTCTGATGACCTGTGAGTCCATTCATGAGATGCCAGAAGCAGAAAGCGCCAAAGAAAAGCAAGTAGACTGTAAAAGTCGAAGTGATGAGGCGTTTAGCTTAGCACATCAGGGAGAGGCGCTTAGCATAGCGCGAGGTGATGACTCTCATAAAGGAGAGACATCTGACGGCGAGCGGACTGGCTTAGAAAGAGTCAATTGTACCGTCACTTTGAAAGTGCAGACGGTGGGAAATGACGCCGAGGATAAGCCATTTGAGCTGCCAGTAGTTTTGAGCAGTGTGCTTCCGAATATTACTGCTGAGTCTGTGAACGTTTTTTGTCGCCCCAAAAGAAGGCGCCGGCGAAAACGTAGAGGGAACGCGAAGGGCCGAAGTTGCCTCGAGTGGAGGCCAGAAATACCGAGAAAGCGGGCTGGAAACCAAAGTTGACGGCTCCCCTGAAATCGAGATTAGGCGTGAAGCGTGTCGCAAGGGGAAGAAACTCAGACTTCGAACTCATCTCCTTCAGCGCAGAATAGACAGCCGAGCAGAACGAGGCGCGTTCTCGGGAGTGACAAAAGCCAACCCCCTCCACGGCGAAAGGGTAACCGCTTGACCGGGAGGCCAACAAGGGACATGCGAGACCATCGGTATGCCTTTGGGGCCGCGGAACAAAGGCCACTACCACTGAGAGCTTCGGAGAGGTTTGCTGTATCTTCCAAGTTTTAACGAGGCAGGATAGTAACAGGTTCGTGAGTATGTTTAGAGCTCTGTATTCTCGGCCGACGTCTGCTGTCTCTCGGGGTCGTTCGACGTGTGCAGGGGGGTCAGGCAGGGCGCCTGCGCTGAACGTGCTCCCATTTGAACCGATTCTACTGAGACTGTCTGGCGACAGCCGACTTTGTTAGTTCCCCCTTTCACCAGGCGCCCCTCCCGTCGCACTGTTTGCCTACGCGGACGACTTGTCCATCGCCGTCCAAGACGAGGCAACCAATTGCACCGTCTTGGAAGTTTTAGACGAGTACTGCGAGGCCAGCGGCGCACGCGTTAATCGGTCGAAAAGTGCAGTAATGTACTTAAACTCAGCTCCAAGTAGAGCGCAGCCCGTGCACGTCTGTATGTCCAGGACATAAAACGCCAGCGCCGAGGCAATCAGCAGCGCTACAACCGGCGCGTCTGGCGGGTGTTTGGGGCGATGTTGTGACCACGGGTCACGCAGGCTCCGGTGCTCTCCATCGCTATCACCCTGCACCTAACCACGGCCCAGCTGACGGAGCTACTCGCGGACACTTTCCGCGCCCCTGTGCGTGCCTGACGCAGTGCCGGCACCCCCTGTGCCAGCGCATCACCAGCCCGAACTGTTTGCGCCGGAGCGGTTTTTCCCCACGTCGGAGATTGTGCGACAGATCGAGGCCCTGTGTACGGAGGACTTCACCCTCGGCAAGCTTCATCCCGTCCTGGCGACGCGGAGGAACCGTTCGGCCCCGGCAGTGACGGCATCACGTACCAGATGCTGCGAAACCTCGACGATAGCAAACTTCCTGGCCTTCTCGAGGGATACAACAGCATCTGGCGCTCTGACGCGTTTCCGGTGTTGTGGAAGGAGGCGATTGTCGTCCCGGTTCGCAAGAAGGGCAAGCCCTTGTCGGAACCGACTTCCTACCGGCCGGTCTAGCTTACGTCAGCTGCTGAGAAGGTGATGGAGGCCATGGCTCTCAAGCACCCCTCGAATGGATAGCCGCTACCCTCAGTTTCCTGGCGGACGAGCAGAGCAGCTTCCACAGCCACTGATCCACCACGGATTCCATCTCTGACGTTGTCACCACCCTGAAGGATGCAAAGCTCTGCGGTGACGCTGGATGCTTGGTTCTCCTCGACATCAAGAGTGCCTTTGATTACCTGCCTCATACGGCCGTTTCGGACGCTCTACGTGCAATGAGTGTGTGCGGCAGGCTTACGTTGAGCAGTTCCTAGGTGGCAAACCCTTCCGCGTCCGCTCTGCTGGCAACTTCAGCGCGCCTCGCCCGTCCACTGCTGGAGTTCCGCAGGGCAGTATTTTGTGCCCCATGCTCTTCAATCTTGCCCTCGCGCGCATCTTGGGCTGTCTCCCGCGCGACTTGAAGTACGCAGTGCGCGTGGCGATCTATGCGGACGTCGTCGCCCTCTTCGCAAATGGACCCACTTCGCGCGGAAAACAGGCGCGACATAGCATCAAGTGCTCTCTCGAGGCCGTGTATGCTTTCATCTCGAGCATTAGGCTTCTGCTCTTCACTGCCGAGACCGATGATTTTGATTGATTTGTGAGGTTTAACGTCCCAAAACCACCATATGATTATGAGAGACGCTGTAGTGGAGGGCTTCAGAAATTTTGACCACCTGGGGCTAAAGAACGTGTACCCGAATCTGAGCACATGGGCCTACGACATTTCCGCCTCCATCGGAAATGCAGCCGCCGCAGCCGGGATTTGAACCCGCGACCTGCGGGTCAGCAGCCGAGTACCTTAGCCACTAGACCACCGCGGCAGGGCACTGCCAAGACCGAAGCGTTCTCGTCCACCCCACCCTCAAGGAGCGATACGAGGTTGGCGGCCTCACGTACCGGGGAAGCGTTCTACCGCGGCGACCATCAGTACTCTACCTCGGAATCACACTGGATCACCACCTGAGCTGTAAGCCAGCTGTTGCCAGCCACCAGCTCAGCTCTCGCAGAGTTGCAGGAGCGGCTTCCTCTCCCCTCACGCGAGGCAAAGGCTGTTCGCCTGACATCGCCCTGAGGATGTATAACGCCGTCGCCGGAGCCAGGGCCCTCTATGCGTTCTCCTTGGTCGCATTGCGAGCGTCTCAATGGAAGACTCTCGAAACGCAACATCGCGGCGTCACACGCCGCCTCTTTGGAATGCCTCGAACTTCACCAGCGGGCATGACCTACGCCGAAACCAACCAGTTTCCCCTTTCGTTCAGAGCCAAGGCCTGTGCTCTGCGCCACGTGGAGCGTATGCACATGACGCGAGGGGGCAAGGCGCTGGTTAATCGGCTCCTGTCGCTGCCCCACACTGGCATGGGCCACAGCGCGCCGGAGTATGCCGGCCTCATCACTGCAGCTCTAGTCGCCGTGCTCCTGTCCATTCCACCTCACTGGGGCTCCCGGCTGGCCATATCGACCAGAATTCTATGAATACGCAGCAAGGGGCACACCCCTCGGGCTGCCCTACTACAGCAAACCTGCGCCCTAATCGAGGAGCGGTACCCCGACCACCTCCATCTATACACCGACGGCTCGGTGAACAGGGACGGCTCGGCTGCTACTGCCAGCATCATTCCGGCACTCCGAGACGAGAGGAAGTGCCGTCTTCCCCTCCCGGCGTCATCGACGACCGCTGAGCTGGCGGCACTCAACTTGGCGGCCGATCAGCTCGCCGAGCTCCTGCCGCCATCGGCCGTGGTCTTCTCCGACTCTCGGGCGGCGTTCTTCAACCTCGCGAAAGGTTATAATGGTCCTTCGATAGCACAGTGCATCGCGCGCAAGTTTACGGTGATTGTGCCAAGTGGGTGCGCTGTGTCGTTTCAGTGGGTGCCCTCACATGTCGGAGTGTGCGGCAATGAGTCAGCCGACGCGCTTGCAAAGGACGCCCACGACCTGTCGACACGCACCACGAACTTCGTGCACAGTTTCGATGTGGCGCAGCAGATTATCGCCCGCCACGTCCGGGTTCTTCACCCGGACCCCCGCACAGCAGCCGGCAATCCTATCTCACGCCAGCCGTCAACAGGAAAATGTCGGCGTGCACGTGCATTCATGTTGCGTCTTCGAACTGGATGCAGCCAAACCGCGCACCGACTCTGCAGACAGAGTGGCAGTGGCAGCCCTTCGTGTGTGCAGTGTCCGGCAGACGAGACGGTCGAACATATCTTGTGTCAGTGCCCTGGATACGCGTATATTCATCGCCGTCTCTTCAACGCCTACGCGCAACTGGGACTGCCACACGTGAGTCCAGAACAACTCTTCTTCCCCAGGTCTAACGTTGCGACACTCCGGCGGGCGTTCCATGCGCTCCTAGACTTTTTCGGCGACGCCTATCTGATTACGAGCCTCTAAAGAGGCCCGTTACACACGTGTCGGAGTGTTGTTTACATCGCGCCGCGCGCTTCCCTGGAGTCCCACTTCACTTGACGATAGTTATAGCGCGAGAACAAAACGACGACAAGAAGGACACGAAAGACACGTGTCTTTCGTGTCCTTGTCGTCGTTTTGTTCTCGCGCTATAACTATCGTCATGTCATACCAACTAGCCCAAGCTGCCACACCCCACTTGACTGTTTACGTTTGCCTCTCCGAGCTGCCTGACGGCCCCCTTTTTTTCTTTTGTCCCTCCCTCTCTCCCCGCAGGCACGTTGCGCCGTCGGGGAAGCCACTCTCTCCCCTTCTCTGTTAGTCGGGGAGCGCCCGAACTTCTTTCCACTTGTCCAGTGGTTTTTTTTTTTTTTCTTCGTGAACGCATCGTTTCACCCCCGGCTTCTCGGTGATCTTTCGTTAGACCTGATGTGGAACCTGATGTGGATTGCGCGTACCACGTCAGGTTTCTTACGCGCGTAAGAAATCATGCTTCCATGATGCTGTAAATATTGTAATTAAATGTTACTGTTAACACCTTCGGGCTCCTCTCCTCGACATCTCCCCGAGACTCTGGCTGGCTCTGGTCAGACCCCTGGTTACATCAAGACGCATATACTACGGAAGTTACGACTGGCTTTTATTTTCTTGTCACACCAATGTGTGCGCACATTTAACAGAAGGAAAAAAAAAACAGCAGACGAGCTATTCAAAAATGCATTCAAGGAAAACAGCAACCCACAATCAATATCGCGTGTTTTGCGATAACATCTTACTTTCCTGGCTCAAAAGAGCAAGCGAAGCTGCAGTGATGCAGTACTTTTTATAACGTTTCGAGATTTCTTGGACTATGATTCCACGCATTGTCCTATTTGTTTCTTGCGCACACCGTGTGCGATTGAAAGAAGGCCGGCCCCCACAACCCTGACAATTCGTAAATACCTACCGATAACCTTACGTACATTGTACCTGTGTTCCTAAAGACTTTCATTAAGGAACCTAATAGTATCCCCTCTACTTTTCTTCGTACATTTGTCAGTTCTCATTGATATTGTCTAACGAAGAGAACATGCCCTTAAATTCACCCTTCTTTGATTCATTCATAGCAGGGGTCTTCTTCCGGCAGACTTAATGCCTTCAGGTGGTATGCGAGGAATGATTGGTCAGCTGCCGGCCCGTGTGATGATCACGTGCTACGCGACGCCAACAAGCAAATAATGAGTGTTCGACATTCAACTTAATTGCAACAGGTGGTACTGTCAAGCTTCCATGTTTAAATGCACGTACGTAGCCCATTAAAATGGGTGGGACGGGGGGGGGGGGGGATAGCCATCCTGGTTGCTCAGAGCATCGGAAGAGTTATTCGAAAGTCGCAGGTTCGACCCCTGCCCACGGGGCAAGCTATCCTTTCGTCCACTTTTCTTTCTTCACAACTATATTGCAACTACTTTTCCTTGGCATAGCTGTCTCAACTCTCATTATCATTGTCTAACAAAATTTTTTAACAAAGAATTAACGAAGAAATTTTTTTTTCGTAAAACATGCGATACCGATGATTGGCTGCTGTTCCCTTGACTAACTTCATGTAGCTTGTCTTCTCTGTCATGGTGTATGCTACGTGTGTCCTGCGAGAAAGACGAAGGCGACAATATACATTGCTGTGGCAGAAAAATAAACAGTTGCCAGTTCAGAGCTCTCTATATCTCCTCTATGCTTGTCGTCGTTCCAAGCGCTGTGAAACGTTCGAATCATGATACATCAATTAGCCCCACGCTCAGCCTTAGTGCACTCAATCTATGGAAGCCGTTTTGGTTGATAATTGCACCATTTATTTGTGTACCAGCCTCTAGCCAGGAAAGAACAACAGCGCAACGCCAAACTTGGGCGTGATTTAGTCAATCAAGTGTACTTACTGAGAACAGAAGCAAGTAGTGCTGGACACAAGACAAAACTACAGACAGCCAGCGCCCTGTCTGTCGATCCGTCAATGTCACTTGAATACTGTCTGTTCCCGCATTGATTGACCAACAACCCAGTTACACGCGCTCAGACACTTACCGAGTGACTATGTTTTCAACGAGCTAAGTTGTCTTAACGTGCCATCTACAACGGTACGCAACAGTTCTTCTATAACAAAATATGTTCACCTGCCATTGCTGCAACTATAACCGCAACACCCGCGCCTCAGCTCGTATAAGCGCGACTCCGCAGCTGCCATGTCACTATGGTGAGTGTTGGGTATACGGTTGTATTCCAGAGCGCCTATGGTAACCTTTTCAGAGAACCATGGCAGAGATTAAACAAGCTAGAGGCAGTTTTGTTTGTGTGCGTGCGTTTGCGTGTTCAGAACTACTGGAAGAGATACGAGAAAGTGCTTACTCGAGGAATTGCCGCCAGGATACTCACCGGGTGATGTCCTGCCCAAGTGGCACATGGTGTGTTGTGACGGCATGATGAGTGACACGTGGGGTTTAACGTCCCGGAACCACCATATGATTACGAGAGACGCCGTAGTGAAGGGCTCCAGAAACTTCGACCACCTGGGTTTTTTTTTTTTCTTTTACTTACGTGCACGCGAATCTGAGCACACGGGCCTACAGGATTTTCGCATCCATCGAAAATTCAGCCGCCGCAGCCGGGATTCGATCCCGCGACCTGCGGGTCAGCAGCCGAGTATCTAAGCCACTATAGACCACCGCGGCGGGGCTGCGTTGTGAAGACAGAGCTCCTGGGGAGAGGTCAATGAACTTATTAATCCCTAGAGTCTCAACGTACTATCGGCATCAAATGAAACGCGAATAGCGGAGTGCGTGGCACAAGCCTTATCAATAGCTTAGTGCACGCCGTCCACCAGTCATTGACACAGACAGGCCCGCACATCTGGTGTGGCAGCACTGCACGATCCCTCTATAGAACAATATTTCTGCTTGTGTTCCGTATGGTAATGGTATTTGAAAGGAACAAAATAAAAACAAACGCAGAGGTTAAATTACCGCAGCGGAAAGCGAGCATTGTAGCACGGTTTGTCATCACGGAGTTCATATTCACGGAATGCCTGGCAAATTCTATTTATAGTAGACAAAACTCTGTTCACAATGCCGGTAATTTCACGCCGTTTCACTTCGTGCCGGTAAAGCGAAACGATTTGTGCTCTCTCTCCCGAAGAAACGCTCGAAACGCTTGCGGCATTTCCAGTTAAAGTGACGCCTTTTCCGATTAGTCTCCGAAAGGAGGGTGCAGGTGAAGCAGCGCTGGCGAACGAGATACGACGATCGTTTGAAAATCAACCGCAAACCGATTATATTTATCTTTTTTGTTTTATCTTGCCAAGACACTGCGACGCTGAAGTAAAAGCGAGGAATTGCGAGGGATACGATCAAAAGCGCTTTGGCACGCCCACGATAGCCACCATTATCACCACACAAAAACTAGGGCAGAAACGAAGATAACGCACTCTAGGGGGATCGCGCAGTGCTGCCAAACCGGATGTGCATGCCTGTCAATGGTAATGGCTGAATGGTCAACACTATACTGTTTCTAATGCTTGAAACACGCCCCGCTGTTCGGGTTTCATTTGACGGCGATAGTACACACTCGAACGCAAGTGGTTTTATGCCGATTCATGGGTCTAGTGGCCAAAAAAAGAGCATGATAAAAGAACACCGAGCGGAGCTCTAGCTTGTATATATTAATGTTAAAATACTACGCACACTGACATAATAGGAGCCCAAACACCAATTCCGATTGCAATACTGTCCAACGAAAAACTTTTCTACATCCTCACGTTTGCTTATTCCTTATTAGCCGCGTAAGACTGCATCCAACCTTGTCAGTGAAGGCACGACTTTATTCGATGGCTGCACAAGGGAGCCGCATTCTAACTGCGATGTCAAAGTTATGGCTTGCTTGCGCTAAATGCATACAACCGAAAACAAATCGCACACGAATCTTGAATGTATGATTTATGTAAAAATAAATGGCGAAGGACTGTCCAGTAATTGAATAATTACTCATTAGGAACAATCACTATATCACGATAAACAAAGCCAACGTCTTTTCTGGAATGTAATATCGAATGCCTTGCAAATTGTAGGACAGTTCTGCCATTTCCAAGCAGTTGGTCACAATTTGTGCTGGAATAGTGTTGAATAAACACTCTCCAAAAAAAGAGAGAGATAGTGGAACCTTAAAGGCTCCTTTTTGTTAGTCACAACATTAGTTCTAAATTAGCAAGAGACATGCAAAGCATAGGGGACGGTATTTATATTAACAATGATGTAAATCTAGAAAAGGTGGACGAAAAGAACTTCCAGCTGGCAGTGATGGAACCCACGAGCTTCTAATAATGCGTCCGATGTTCTACCAAATGAGATAGAGCTCAAAGCATCCTCTCGTACACTTTATGGAATAGATATGTGCATACAAACCTGAGAGTGTTACAGTCATCGCCGCTGACAGCTACGACGCAGCTGTGGAAAACTTGCTGCCTGCTGGCATCACGAAGCACGCGTGGTGTTGTACGAACTGGCAGCTGACCAATCATCCCTCGGATGCGAGCACAAGACATCCAGTCTACGAAAACGAGACTCTTGCCAGGAACGAAAGTAGAAATTTATGGGTTCGTTTTTCTGTGTTCAGCACAACATGAATTGGAACAATTTATTTAAACTCACACTAACAGCGACACGTAAGAGCAGTAAATTTAGAGGAAGAAACACTTCATACCCAGGTTCTGAGATTGCTGTTAGCGTATGTGCACAACACAGTAGAAAATCTCATTGCACAAGAAAATGCTGTTTACAGCATAATCGACTACGGCCACCAGCTATGTTACCTCGGCTGTGCCTTTGCATCAGTAAACTGACCGAAAGTTGGGAACGGCTACATTTAAAGTACGGTAAGACCAGCATGTAGAAAACAGAAAAATTAACGTATTTTAAAAAGTACCACGTGCCATTCAGTGATAAACTAGCTACCACATGGCGCACGTGGATGCAAGGCAACGAACGGCATCCAGAAACCGAAATGCTATCAACGAAATGCACGCGCCCAACATGGCCGCGGTCACCGGAAAGCCCAAGTTTTCGTCTCCGAGCTGCTATCAACGCAACGAGTAAGACGTCGAGTCACTATACGGTGCATGGTGAGCACCTCGACACCTTTGGACAGGACAACATTTCAGAGAACGACGGCTGCGATTAACAAAGCTTGGAGGAAGGCGGAACATTGCGCACTGTAATACTCACGGAAATACGAGTCATGCCTACTGGATGCAATGCCTGTAGCACGTCCTCCTTGAAGACTCCGTCGGTGATAATACGGAATATACGCAGGAGTGGCATGGGACGTCGATAACGATTTGATAGTTTAACGTCCCAAAACCACCATATGATTATGAGAGACGCCGTAGTGGAGGGCTCCGGAAATTTCGACCACCTGGGGTTCTTTAACGTGCACCCAAATCTGAGCACACGGGCCTACAACATTTCCGCCTCCATCGGAAATGCAGCCGCCGCAGCCGGGATTCGATCCCACGACCTGCGGGTCAGCAGCCGAGTACCTTAGCCACTAGACCACCGCGGCGGGGCAGTGGCATGGGACGTGTCAGTACGTATACTGACGTACCAAGTTACTGCTCCAGGAACGAAAGCAGAACTTGTTATGAGATAAAAAGAACGCGTAAAAAAATAAATGCGGTCTTACGAATAATGCTTGGGCGCAAAGCCACGGCTGGTCCATGCGCACTCGCAGCAAGTTCCAGCTGCAAAATAAAGAGGGCATTTCAGGGGTCAGCATCTGCAAAGGGATCACGTAAACCGTGGCAAAAAAAAATCCCAGCTAGAATGGGCGAGTGCATGAACGAACGCGAGTGAACTTTAAACCCCTGGACGCCGCGTTGTGACCCACGACAACCACACTGCTTATTAGCAACAACACTGGCACGAAATGTTGGCTGCAGGTGAGCCACGGGCATTCCTGGTCGGGTCCACCTTGCGTTGACACAGGCATAAGTTCCTTAAGCTAACCGCGAAGGCCTGCTCTGTGCTTCAGGGAGGTAGACCCGTGGTGGCGCTATTCAAAGAACCCGCTCGCTAAAGTTCCGCGCAACCTTAATCTTCGGTTGAACTGTGAATCTATAGCGAGTGATGTTCGGTGAACAACGCCCCAACACCTCGCTGGCCTGTTACGATAGGGGGCTCACCAATTTGATGCCGAAGACGAAGCTCGCAGTGGTCCTCCAACATTCGGCGACGTTGTTGGTGGTGAGCAGCTCCATAAATCCAGGTAAAGTGCACACACACACACACACACACACACACACACACACACACACGCAAAAAAAAAGAGGGGGAGGGGGGTTGAAAGGTTGAAACGCGACTCGTAGGTATTAATACCTTGGGTATTACGACTACCGCACGCCCCATGCCTGGAGCAAGCCATTTCAACGTACGAACGTATTCTGTACGAACTGCCGTGTACAGAATACGTAGCGTGACTGGCAGCGAATGAACAATGAAGGTGGGCAGCCTGCGGGTAACATTTCTCTTTTTAAACTGCGATTCTCTGATATTTGCGCATGCGCTGTTGCAGCCACATCTTGTGGCGCCATTACGTGATGGGATCGTTCTTTGACGATCTTATCGGCTATATCTGTGCGCGGCATACTGCGGAAGAAACAAATCAAAAGAAAGGTGTACAAAAAATCGCAGGATATCGCCCACACGGCCATAGAGTTTCCCACAATACTTACTAGAGGGAACTCTGGCGCTAGTGTCTATGGAAGCTGCAACGCACGGCGCTTCAGCGAGCATGGGAATGATGGGTAGTACACACATTTGCCTAATATTCGTACTTCTGGCCTGCCTTTGGCTCCGTGTGTGTTCGTGTGGCTTGGAGCTGTTTTCTTACGAAACAAGTATTAGCAAATGTTCAGCGGTTCCGCTTCACCATTTTATTTTTTTAGACTTACTTTTCAAATTGGCTTACGAAGTTCAAAGTTCTTTCAAAACAAAACCGAAACACAGCAATAAACGAAGCCGCAAGTACGATTCGCCGCCCGCAAGTACGAAGACTAGGCAAATGTGTGTACTACCCATCATTCCCATGGTCGCTGAATGATCGCAGTGCCAGAGTGCCTTCTAGTTAATTTTGAGAAACTCTATGCACACGACACATTATCTTCGGGCTTAAAGAGGGACGGAATTGCCTAAACGGCAGAACTGGAGCAGTTTGACGCTTCCATGCATGCCTTGGAATTCCAAGGCATGGCCGATTCCCCGTGGTGGGTCGAGCCATTCCTCTTGGGTCCAACCGACCAACTTGCAGCAAATGCGTTGTCTCAGAGTATTCATTCATTACAATGGCGCAGTCGACGAAGAAGAAGCCTCACGCCCCGGCTTCGTCGTCCAGCACACCCGCCAACGTGCTGTGGCGCACCTTGAAGACAACGTCCAGTTCACCTGCCGCTACTGCCACAACCATTCTATTATTTAAATGTCACACCCCGGGCGAACTATTTTTACGCAATAGCGTTAAATGGCTCGTTCCGCAGAAATTCTGGCGTCGTTGTTTGTGAGTGAAAAATCATCTGTTCACGTGACTGAAAAATCCAGAAGTACGCAAGAAAAATAGTAAAAATTTCCACAGCCGTGTGAGAATCGAACCCAGACCATTTGCGCGTCAAGCATCTGTTCTACCACGCAGTCGTGCGTCTGCTTGGAAATACCGCGCAAACAACTTCTGCTTGTAAACGCAATGAAAATTGCTGTCATGTTTTACAATTACCCGCATCCAGGTATACAAGCTTCATAATACAGTATGTAATATCGCAGTGATATTGCGTGGTACAAGCGATTGGGCATCAGAACTACACGCGATTGTCATAATGACGCGCATAATTACTTGTGGTTTAAAGAAGGCCGGCCCTCACACAGAATGCAGCGCCACATGCGAAAGTTACACTGACGCAAACAACTTTCAACTTTATCAATTACATTGCAGTAATCCACGCTTTAAACTTCCCAAGTAACATCATGCAACAAAAAATTTGGCACTAAGTGGTTGAAGTACGCGCTAGGGACAAGAAGTCGCTATCACGGTCAACTAGGGACAAGAAGTCGCTATCACGGTCAACTGATCGGAGCTTAAGGATCGCCCAATATTTTTAGTTAAAGGCACTCTGAAACGGTTTCTTGAAGTTTTGTCTGCGTTTAGGTCAGATCATCATCAAATCATTCGCACCACTGGCGGTACGCTGTGTACTAAATGACAGGCCGATTAGCTTACTGTCCGTTCTCTACGAACTATTTAAAAAATAATAGCTAATATAATTCGAGTGACGTTAGAGTTCAATCAACCAAAAGACCAAGCAGGATATCGCACGGGTTACTCCACAATCGACCGTATTCACACTATCAATCAGGTACGTGATACCCGATACATAGCCCTCATAGATTACGAAAAAGGCGTTTGACTCAGTCGAAACATCAGCAGCTGTGATGCAAGCACTACGCTATTATGACATCAGCGAATCCTACATAAATAGTCTGCGTGAAATCTACAGCAAATTCACAGCAGTGGCAGATCCAGAAGGGGCGATCACCCACCAAGCCTGTGCCAGCCCCCTTCCCTCTCTTCAGTGCTTGTCTCCAACCTCCTATCACCAATTAGAACGAATGAGGGGGGGGGGGGGCTCTGTGAGCACACGTTAACAGTATTTATGATATCACTGAGTTTTCATGCTATAGTAAAAACAAAAAAGTCAGGACCCCATTCCTCCCCCCAGTGTTACTTCAAGCAAACCCCCCCCCCCCCCCAAAATGAGTCGTTGGATCCGCCTCTGATCCAAAGTCACCATAGTTCTCCATAAAGAAAGCAACAGAATCTCAACAACGAAAGCTGGAAAGCAGGAAGACACGATCTCTCCAATACTATTCACCGCGTGTTTACAGGAGGTTTTCAGGGCCTTAGAATGGAGAGTGTTAGGGATAAGAGTTAGTGTACTATCACAGTGACACGAGATTCGTGGGTGACATTGCGTTGATGAGCAAGGGACAAATTACAGCTCATGATCACTGAACTGGACACGAAGAGCACAGGAGTAGGCCTGAAAATTAATATGCACAAAGCTAAACTAATGTGCAACAGTCTCAGCAGAAAACAGTGCTTTGCCATAGGTCGAGAGACGATGGAAGTTGTAAAGGAATATGTCTACTTGGGACAGGTAGTGATCGTGGAGCAGGACTGTTAGAGTGATATAAATAGACGAATAAGCATGGGGTGGATCACACTCGGCAAGCATTCTGAAATCATGAATGGTAATCTACCACTCACCCTCAAGAGGAACGAATACAACAGCTGCATCCTGACGGCACTTACCTACAGGGCAGAAACCTGGAGGCTCACAAAGAGGGTTTTGAATTGAGGACGATGGGAAGGAAAATGATAGGTGTAACCTTAAGACATGAAGAGGGCATAGTGGGTCAGCGAAATCAAGAAGAAATGCACATAGGCTGGGCACGTATAGTGCGTAGGCAGGATAACCACTGGTCATTAAGGGTAACTGAATGGGTTCCCAGAAAATACAAACTGGATTCCTAGAGAAAGATCGAGGGGACAGGGGCGGCACCACGTTTTTTTTTTACCGGGGGGGGGGGGGAGGCATTGACTACAATTGTATTTTTTCAGGTGTGCCGGGAGGCACAGAACTTATGTGTTGTGTTTTACTACGCTTGCTTTAGGGGGGGGGGGAGGGGTTGGCAACGGGGGGCTGGTAAGAATTTCGCGGAAGCTACAGCCCGCCCATACCCCCCCCCCCCTCCTACCTGGCGCCGCCACTGTGAGGTGGAAACAGATAGTTAGGTGGGCCGATGAGATAAAAAAAGTTCGCAGGTATAACGTTGCAGCAGAAAGCACAAGATCAGGTTGATTGGCGGATCATAGGAGAGGCCTTTGCCCTGCAGTCGGCGCAGTCAGGCTGATGATGATGTGTACGAAGGCCGCTAAGAAGAATTGTATCTATTATACCCTTCTTCTCACGACTGACTTTCCTCCTCAACTCATGAGACACTCTTGCATCCCTGGCGATAGCACCACTCTCATGAGCACACTCAGCGGCTTGATGTTCGCCCAGTCACGGCCTCTGATATTGGACGCCGACAGGTTGCGCGCAATCTCGGAGAGCGTGCAATCTCGGAGACCATGTCGAAGGCCACAGTCCAGTGCTCCCGGCAGCACGCACGCCGCCTGGCAACAAAGACGAAGATAGTGGAGTGATTGATGCCACAGATTCAAGGGACTTGACCTGCTCCAACAGGTGCCACCACACTACCAGTCTACCTCCCGCGCATTTCGTCCACAGCTGATCAGGTCAGCAGCCTGGGCAGCGTCGTGCTACCAGAGGATGTCGCACTGCGAATGGACGGCTGGAAAGCGCGTTTGGCTGATCCGCAGTGATCTGCAGCGACTCGCAGCATTATAGCATTGTAATAAATTACATAGTTTATGCAGTCTGAAAATGACCTTTGGAACTTGGTCTATCGGCCCAACGTGTTTCGGCCATCCAGGGGGCCCGGGATGCGGTGGTCAGGCTTAGCCTGCCCGTCCCAACGTGGGAGAAGCCCACTGCGCGCTGGTGGCGTTTCTCAGGACTTGCCTGTCTCTACGTGGGGCTGAGCAACACCACCTAGACTAGTCAGTAGTCTAGGTGGTGTTGGACTGAGCCGGGTGCGTCACCCAGTCGCGTTTCGCAGGGCCAAAGTAAGGTTATTTTCCGTCCTACAAACAAAGTTAATCCATCCATCCATTCAGCTAGAACATCTACCTGACTAACACTGCAGGGGACCGCGATAGCACTGCGAATGAGTTTTTAGGGCACCCGCAGTGGCGGCAAGGTCAAGAAAGGGAAAGAAGACAACCGCCTTTTCAGGGTGGTCACTCTACCAACTGAGCTAACCAGGAAGCTAGCAAGTGACAGCGCGAGGGCGAATGCATCGACAACTCGACGCCACGAAAAAGCGTTGGTCCCAGTTTGGAACCCCAGGCCAGGACGAATTTTTCGGCAGCAAAGAAGCTTTTCTTTCTGAGAAATTCGTACTGATTTTTTTTGCTGCTTCGTGCTACAAACGGGTGGTCGTTTTTTTTCCATTTCATGACTATAGCACTGCTAAAACTGCCGGTCCCTCAACGCGAATGCCTGACATCGAACGTGATCTCGTGCTGAACAAAGCAGACGCGCTCTGCCTCACGGAAACGTGGAATGTGTTTCAACGCGGAACGTAGGAGAGAGAGGTGAGGAGGAGAAGACGCACATGCGCAATGGGGGAGAGGACGGTCGCCGAGGGACGGACACATCCCCGACCAAAAGTTGCTTCGCATTAAAAAAAAAACATTCAAGGCCGTTTGTACATTTGCGCGGTGGCAATGGTCTACGAAATTCCACTTATATGCGACAAAGTGTATATCCGCCAGACCGAACGCTGGGTTAATGAAAGGGCAATTAAACATGAGTTTTAGATAAGATCAGTGTCCATTTACATATGCATTGTTAATCCTGCATGTGTGGGCCGGACCTTGGAAATATTCGCATACTTGTGAGACGTCCCCCGCTACGCCACCGATTACCAAAAGAGAGGGAAGACCACACAACCCCTTGTCTACCCGGTTCCTTCTTGGCTACGTGTCTCAATCACTTTCCGCATACAGGGATTCGTGCTGGGGCCGGGAAGTAAGAGACGCTACGACCTGTTTCTGTTTACTGATTCATTAAATTTAATACTAACTACAAACGTATACCCGCGTACATCAACCACTACACAAAATTTATAACACATGATTTAGACAATCGCGACGTTCGACACAAGGCAGGCACTTAAAAAACTGCAACAATATAAGGGTATGCATAAAAAAGAAACACACGACGACACAAATGATAAAGTAATTAATTAATAAAACCGCGCAATGTCTCAATATGCCGCATCCCTTCCCGCAAAGCTCGTTTAAGTAAAGGAGGTGAAGTTCGTCTCACGAAAGGTCTATGTTGACGGGGCCTCGGAGCTGGCTGTTCGAGTCGGGGTTCAGGGCTTCTTCCTGGGGTCATTGTCCGATTCGTCGGCGCCTTCATCGTCTTCGTCACCTTCGTCGTGCCTCACAGTGATTTCCATCTTAGTCCTCTTTCGTAATGATCCATTCACTCGCCTTCTATCCCCAACTTTCATTCCTCATCGTACCGTCCTTGCCCCAGTCATCATCTCATCGCCCCTTATAGCTATCTCTTCGCACTGTTATCTTCCTTTTCCATTCCGTCTTTCTACCATCTCGAGCTCATCGTATCGTATCTCTCTGACTCACGTCGCGGTCGGATCTCTCCCCTTCCATCGCCGTCTGCTTCTTTTTCTCCCCTGGGAAAGACTCTCCTCGCCTTTCCCCTTCCTTGACACGTGGCCGCTTTTCTCAGGTTCCTACTCCGCCCTACCGGGGCACCAAACCAGTCGCCACTCCACGCGGCATATCTTTTCTTCTCAGTCCGGAGTGTATCATCTTCGGCGGCCGCCCCCGTGGCCTACACCAGTAGAAAACCCTCTCCCAAACAAAGCCGAGCAAATAACAAAGTACAAACTAAAGCCTCAGGCAGAGTGATGGGCGAGCCGTCCGTAGACACTTAAATTACGGGTGAACAATGGTCCCGATGCTTCCGGTACTTGGTGAGCCGATGTCCAGAGCAAGTCTCAACGTTTCCATGCAGCTCGGAGTCTCGCGCGAATTTCTCCGTAGCCGCCGCTTCTTCGTCATTCACCGCCGCGGGCGGCCATCCGCGCAGAACACAGTAATGAGCCCTGGAGCCACAGAGGCTGACGGAAGGTCATACTGGACCCGGCACAGGTGCTGCGGCAGCGTCGCATTCCCCGAACCAACAAAAAGTGCTCTGCTGCTCCCCCATGCCACAAATCTGTAGGGTGCGCGCGGATTATCTCCACGGTACACTGTCACATGGTCTGTAGACGACAAGGAGCCACCCGGTCCTCGTGTTTGCGCGGAGGAGCCCGTGAGAATAGTAGAAATATTCCTTCTAGGTACTCCACTCCGGAATGCCCATCCGTTACACCGAAGGTTTTCTTCCCCCCCCCCCTCCTTTTTTTTTACGCGTGGGTTTGAGAAACGAGCGAAAACATCTTGAAAGGACCGGGGTTCAGTCCGTGTTTGCGGGGACGTCACACTTAGAAGGTGCAAGAACACTGTAACACGTGAATTTTCGGAGGCGTATCAAGCTGCGGTGCGGTAGACGGCCGCACTGCGCAGCTTCAACCTCCAGGATCAACTGTGGGCCATCCGGCAAGCCCGCGAGGCGGCGAGGAGATCCGGTCCTCCTCAGGAGAAGTCTTGGCCCAAGTCACGAATTTGTGCATCCGTGACACGTTTATCACCCTAGAAAAAACAGAAGGGCAATTATTTGATTTTTTTCGCTATCGTGATGTCATAAGCATGGGATTGATCACCTATGCCTTGCGCAACTGCATACATGTCTGCATGATTATAAAAACGAAGCTGTTTCTGTTGTTCTCTTTTTCAAATAAAGTCAGTTGGAAGTTGGCGCTCTATCTTATCCCCTTCCTTTTTTTTTTGTTTTCGTCCACGTGGGTTTGCGACCTTAACTTTTCTTCAGAATGAACCAACTAGCCCAACAACATGTTCTAGTAACTTACAAGCAATCGGACTAGTCTTCATAATCTTCCAGTTTCACTCTTTCAAGCCTTGCGCGGCTTAGTGCATGCTTCACTATTTTCTTTTTATCTTCAAGGGACCGGCTTACGTCCACCCAATGCCTCATGTCGCATGGTCACGCAGTGATAGGCATAAAACAAGGCTAACAATGATATAAACCAGTGCTAAACAAGTCGACAGGGTCTGACGTGATATGCCGTGCTGAAATAACCAAGAGTTAATCGCAATATTTTGCGTAAAATCACTAAAACGCTTCCGAAAGATCCGGCTGATACCCGCGCCAAGCAAGAGAGGGCGCCACTATACTAGACAAGCGTGCAATGGCCAAGGGAATCATTAGGTTGCTTGTTGTTGTTGTTTTCCTGTGCAAATGGCTCGTACCCAAAGGAGGGGATTGGCCGATTATAAGGTGAATTTGCCCTATACTTTCAGCATTGCGTCGCTTATGCTACGCACTTCCTCGTGTTTCACGGTTGTGCAGCTGCAGGATTTAGAACACTAAGGCCAACGCAAGAAGGACATTAGCGCAGGAAAGATAGACCAAAACCTACACAGATAGAGATTTATTATGATAAAAAAGCTGAGATGTCAGCCAGAATCAATTTTCTGACCTGCTATTCAGCGTAAGGTAAAAGAAGAGGGTCGTAAAGCAAAAAGAGAGAAAGTGTTGATGACGAGGAGGATGAAGGCGATGATGGATCGAAACATTAAATGTCAAAAACCCACACAAACACTGCAGTAGTGCTACATGAACTACAAGGCTTTATTTGGCTGGGCTGGGCCACATGACTTTCCTACCTCGATTTTTTTTCTCCTCCATCTACCAGGCATAGTGTTATCAAGTTAACGGCAATCAAACGGCCATAAAATCGAATGCGTGTAGGACACGCTCACAATACGTTTCACCGCACGAGGACAGCCCATGCTGTATAAAGTTTGTAATTGTGAATAACCCCTTTTCTCACGAGGAAAAAAATAAAAAAAAAAACACCGCTATGATGGGCTGCACGAGGGAGTACAAAGGCTGGAGTCTCAGCCTCGGCAGTACATTTTTGGGGGTGTCACGCCATTTTGTGCAACCCAGAATTGCCTATGACGGCGCCCAGGGACCCGTTTTCTAAAAGGTCTGCCGGCCGTTCACCGCAAGACGGCATGCCATGCTGCACGCTCTTGATTGGGATCCGCAGGGTGCTTTCTCCAGCGATGGTCGACGTGAAGACGCCAGCTCCGCACACCTTCTGCACCTCCTCCCATAGGCATGCTTGCTCAAAGTTCACCGTTTGAAAAAAAAAAAAAAAATGGGGGAAGGCACTTCAACATGATGCCGTCACTTTCCCCTTTTCACATTGGTCGAATCCAAAACTTAACAAGCTCCGCTGTGGTTGTGAACAAAGGTGAAAATGGGGTGACGACGTGTTTCTCACAAAGGCTTGTCATTGGTCCCCAGCTTTCCGGACTAAATGTGGAAAGCAAGCGGATCTTTGAATGCAATATTAGGGGTCCTTGGTCGTCTGTATTGTCCAAAGGTATGTGTAACGATAACCCGGTGCATTAAAAAATTACGTATTAGGTCCGACTAAGTGATGATTTAGAGGTGGAGGGGGGACGGAGCCGAACTGCTTCCTCTTTCCTCGGGCGCACGCCCATGCTCTGTTAACCTTCCCATGCCTTTCTCTCCCTTCCATAAGCGCACTCTCTAACTCACTATCTTTCAGCAATTTTTATATACTTTTTGAAATTATGTACCATTCAATACATTAGATAAAAACTCCCAACCTGGGTCGAGCTACAAATTACTAAGGCCATACTTTTGTGTTTACCTTGAGATGCATGAAATACGTCATGGCCACCATGTTGCCAGCATGTTGCTTATTCAAATGTTTGCACTTAAAACTGGCAACATTGTGTACAATTTTTATTAGTTTTTATCAAATTTTTAATAAACATTATAGCTTCATTTTTGCTTTTTATATAAAAGTATGAAATATTTAAATTTCTTGTTTGTTATGTCCAAGATGTAGTTGCTTTTTTTTTTTGCGCGCGAACTGTATGATTGTTGTCATTTTGAAATTATTGCGTCAGCCGAAGTGCGCTGTTCTGCTTTTGTGCTGCACTGGCTGAATGAAATACTGACGGAACAACATATGTTTACGTTATCACTGTTTCAGTGAAAGATAAGAGAAAAATTGCGCGCAATGGGCTTGTCTGGCCTCCAAGAATCGCAAACACTTTGTCTAGTCAACGCTTTTTTTTATTAGAGGGGGCGCTGGTGTAGTTTAGAACAACGTTCCTAGAACTAGGTAAGGTGCAAAACTCCCCGCGTCAAACTACCCGTCACGCGACGCAAAGACAGCTTCCGGTTTGATGGCGCTGGCAGCGCATTAAGCTTCCGCTAGCAGACAAAAACGCGTAATCATTGTGTCGAGACGTCGTGGCGGCCGCTCTGAAAAAGCCTTGCCAACAGTATATTATCAGGATTTGCTGTTGTACTGCCACAGAAACTCAATACTGTGCAATATTTAGCGGCGTAAGGCAAATACAGTATAATTACCGCTTTCTGAACTGCCAAAGATAAACGATGCTTCATATATGTATATCGCATAACATTACGAGTCTTTCTGTTAGTTGCTAGTTGGTTTACGTTCGCGATTGATCTTTAGGCGCAAAAAAAAAACAAAAACAAATTACAATGTCTTGTATCCTCTCTTGCGACTGTGTTTTTCATGCCTTAAAATAAATTACAACTATTTGGCGCAATACCGTGGCTTTTGTCTGGTTCTGTAGCCAGATTTTTTTTTTCATGTAAGTCACATTCTTTAGCAACTTAAACGGTCGAACAGCTGCAAGTGCGGCCCTTTTCTTGAGCATGTCTTCCATCTGCAACTTCTTGAGTTCCTCTAATAAAACCTGTTAACACAGTTGAAGCCAAAACTTCTAGCAGGGACCGCACTTTGGGTTATTGGTGAGCACTTCTTAGTCATTACTTACGAGGCTGCTTGCTGACACACTAGGGCAACATGAACACACTTTCAGCTTTTGTATGCCCTCCAGAAGTTAGGCCAATTGGGTGACGGTATCTGCATACCTGGCCGACTGGGTTAAGCGATGGTGACGGCTGCTAATGGTGACTGTCATGTCTTCTGCCTCGACTACACATTTCTCGTCAAATAGCGCTCCTTTTTCTTCTCTGAACGCTAGAAACACCTCAACACGTCTTGTCTCGCCATTCTCAACAACGTTCCGCCAGCATGCAGCATGCAAACAAACGTTTTCAATCTCTTGAAGCGAAGTGACGCCACTCGTCGACGGCATGTCGGGACTTATTTCACTGTCTTCGAGCGCAGTAATCGGCGATAGTTTATTCTTTTTCACCGATGATATTCTAGAAAGTAACCCACTTCTATCCGGCAGCTTTCGCGCGCTTCTTTGTCGGGGGTTTTGATAGATAAGCGGGTAAATTCGGGAATACCCGTGGAACCCATCCTTTGACGAGGTCCCACTTTCCTCTGGGTATTTGTACCGTGTTTCCATTGATGACGTGAGTGAAAGTCTTCAGGATGTCTTCCTTATGAAAGTGTACGTCACACACACGTGATGTGCTGGGCAGTTTCTTATCCGCACGAGGAATAGCGGGGTCCCATGGCTTTCGCTGCTCAGGTACACGCGGGGCACAAAATAAACGTCGTGGTACTTGTCTTTCATTTCCTGTAGCCACTCGTACAGCTGGAACGCAACGTGTGGGCATGATGAAAACACGCAACACATACAAAGCAGAACAGGGCACGCTAAAGCACAAAACTGTTCACGCAGAAAGAAGCCTCCACGGATAGCGACGCACTGCAACATGCACAGCCGACGCAGGTTACGGGAGTGGCAAGAGCGAGCATGCAGTGAGTGAATCCGGATGCGACAGCAGCGCCACATTTGTCTCTGGCAGCGGCGGCACCGCGCAACATGGCTTAGTTTTGCTACTTACCTAGTTCTGGAAACGTTGGTTTAGAATACCACGCATGCGCTTCGCCGCGTCATTGCTTTGTTCCGCAGACTCTGCTTGACATCGACCTTCGAGTCCGGCGACGAGCGCTACTAGACCTGCCAGTTCGCCACTATACTGAGAACGTGCAAGTACCTGCATGCGTCTGATGGCAGCTTGGGAGATCTACTAAAAAGCAACAATTGTACATGCCTCAAAGTGTCCGTAGAGTACTTGCCTGACGTTAGGCCTAGCGAAGAAACAATGCAACATCAAGAGGAAGCAAAAAAAGAAGAGGAGGGAGGGGGCGACGGAGAAGATGAAACAATGCAACATCAAGAGGAAGCGGAAAAAAAAGAGGAGGGAGGGGGCGACGGGGAAGATGAAACAATGCAACATCAAGAGGAAGCGGAAAAAGAAGAGGAGGGAGGGGGCGACGGAGAAGATATAGCACCGCCCGGCCTTCCCGAGTTTTTGCGTCGTTACGTGGAGATTGGCAAGTTCGTGCCCTTGCCATTGAGTGACGACGTTCGCCTAGGAGAATCGGAAACATTACTCGTTCGCTTAGGAGAATCGAAAACATTACTCGTTCGCTTAGGAGAATCGGAAACATTACTCGAAGCGCCATCAAGGGTGACGCCTTTGCTCATAAAAAAACGGGACCAGTTCTTCGACGAAGTTGGTGGGGCTGCACGTGAGCCAAAACCAGAAAAGACTCTTTTGGGGAATGAGGGCGAATCTGTGCGCGAATTTTTTCGGAGCACAGCGGGTGAGTTCCTAATTGGTATTGGTTTAAGCCGGGCTCACGAACAAGTCAACCGGGATTTATTACGAGCCAAGGAACATGAGATGAAAAAAACAAGTATCCAAACGGTGGAGCTTATGCAAGAACAGCATAAGCTTACTAAAGCTCTCCAGCAGGCAAAGATGGCTAATAAACCATTCAAGTTCAAGATGAGATCTTGCAGACAGTGCGACTTTAAAACTGAATCGATTCTTGTCCTGGAAGGCCACCTGCTGAAGCCACACATTACATCACGGCGTGAAATTCAGTGCTGTTTCTGCAAGTACACAACACGCGATGCCAAGGCCATAGTATTCCACATGGAAACTGTCCACAAGAAACTGCCAACCATGGAGTGCCCACCTCAGTTCTACGAGTGCCCCTTTTGTTCTTTTGAGACTAATGTGAAAGCTAAAGCAAATTCTCACATCAACCGTTGCCAGAAAGACTTCAACAACAACACAAATCAGGTACCATCATGTGACTTTCAGCTTCCAGGAGTGACAGCCAAGCCAATTACTATAGAAGACATGAAAACATACAAAAAGAAAACGGCATCACACACTGGTGCTGCGACTAAAGGCAACCCAAACCGCGCTCACATTTCACTGCTGCAAAAAGGAGCACCTGCAGCCCTTAGTGGAGCAGTCGCATCACTCCACCACCAAAAGTTTCTTTTTTCTGCATCACAGAATCTGAACCACGGACGCGGACGTCCCAAGTTTCAGCAAACTCCTGCATCGAACAGAATTCACCAAGTTGTTGGTAGCAGTACAGAAGTGACTTCACTGCTGAACGGAAGCCCACAGTCAAATCTGGCCCTTGCTCGCCCAGTAAAGCCTGCCAGCGACAGTGGTGGAAAACGGAGTGTCCATGCTGTAGCTCCAAAGCGACCCTCGCCGGGCCAACGACCGCAAATGTCTGGAATCATGGAGTCCAGCAAATCGGTTGCCGGAGCCTTCGTCGTCTGCGAGCTCTGTGACGGGTACATGAAAGACTTGGAGAGTCTGGGTGCGCACATGAATCGGGTTCACAGGGTCAAGATCCACGCCAAGCTGCTCACCTCCCGGCCACCGCTCAACTGTCAGAAGTGCCAGTGGCGCTTTTTCACAGACCAAGGGCTGGAGCGCCACCTGCTTGGTGCTCATGGTCTTGTCACGTCCAACATGCAGGAACTGACCAACTCTAATGAAGACGGCGGTCGGTGCACTGTGTGTGGCCGTTTCTTTGCTGCCAAGCTAGTCGCCCACATGAGTCAGGTGAAAAGCTGTTTTCACTATTGCAGTTTTTTGATAGGACGTATTTGCCGAGTTCAGACAGTGCCAGCGAGTGCCTACATATGGCCGACATAACCTTGGTCGTTTAGTGGTTTGGCGTATGACAGCTTGATGTCATGACAACAGATATCAAAACGTGCTTGTCTAAGCAACTCGATTGTAGTCCTACGATGACAACCGTGCAGGTGACAACAGCTAGGGTGACCGCCATGCTAGTACCCTTTGCTCGTGTCGTTGCATGAATAACCTTGATAATTTCATTATAGTTGTGAATATATCAAGTGTTGATGCACTAACTACTTTCCTATGTGCGCAGGTACACCGTGTGGTATTGAAACCAGCTCATCTGAGCTACAAGTGTACAGTGTGCACGGAGACGTTCAACCTTTACCGCCTCTTCGAACGTCACGTATACACAGTGCACGGGGTAGGGTTGAAGCGTCCTGCTTCTGGCTCGTTGGACGACAAACCCGCAAAGCAGCCTGTTACTGCCAAGCGTGTGTCTGACCATACAACTACCAAAACGAAGCAAGAGTCCGAGGGAAGCAACGACATTCCATCAAAACCTGCACCCGAGTCCCCCACTTCAGGGAGTAGCGACACAGAGGAGGAATACTCTGAGAAGGTGGCCGTTGCTCCCGCGGAGCCGCCCGATTCTCAAATGGGTGCCCGATGTACGACTTGTGAGGAGAATGTGGAAGATCTGAGGGAACACGTAGAAGAAAAGCCCATGCGAGGCTGCAAAATTCGCTTGTGTCACATTGAAAAGTGTGACCACTGCCTGCGTTCCTTCAATGGCATGATCGTGATGAACACATTGGACTCTGGTGATGAGGACAGCTCGGAGGAAGAGGAGGATAATACTGGCCCCGCAGATGCAGATGGGCCTCCCGGTGCAAAGGATGCCGATTTCCTCGAAGCGAAAAACCCGGAAGTGGATGACCAGCAGGGTGAGGCTAAGTGACGTAGCCCACAGTTATTACAAGGGAAGTGCAACAATATCTGGGGAACAGTTTGGTCTATCACTTTTGAGCTCTGTACCTTCTGGTGCAGCTGTAGAGCTTGCCATGGTGAACTGCTACTCAAAAGTTTTGCGATAATGTTCCCTTGGGTTGTTGTCAACTATTTCAAGTTGGCAATACATGGAATTTTTTGCACGTTTGGTCTTTGTTCAGTTTCGATACTGGTTGTAGGCCAGCGATTGTGCCCTTTTTCATATTAGCAAAACATTTTACCCAGCTATAGATGGCGTGGTCATTTCTGCAAACTGCATACTCCGAGTAGTTCACTTGTGCTTTTGTGTTGTAAATGTGGACTTACTCTATCAAAATGAAAATTCCAGAAGATCTCACTCATTGTGTGAATTGTACAAAGCCGGTCAAGCTGCATTTTCTGGCTTTGAGCCTAGTCTTAAGAGATAGATTGACATCTGCTTAATTCGAGTAGTGTGCACAGTGTAGAACTAGCAAGCACATCTGCACTGGTGCATAAAGGGTCCAATGTAACACCAAGCTCACATTACATGACAGGCATCATTCTCATCAAAACAAAGTGCCTGTTAGGAGGGATTGTTGGAGTGTCTATGCAAGGATGAACATTGCTAGACTAGATCTCGCTGTGCAGTAGGAGTATATATGTGAGGTTTATTACATTGTGGTAAGAGGGCTAGGCAATACCAAAACCACTCTTCTCATAGGACATTGCCACAATTGATAGGCAGTCATTAATCAATACATTTGTTCATGATATGTGCCATGTGATTGTTATCTAGGGTCATTTCAACTAGATTTTCACTGCTTGTTATGGTTGTAGTTATTATTGTAGCACAAGGTCTTTGTCTTTTTTTTTATTTATCTCACAAAAATTGTGGCATTTCCATTATGTATTCTTACAGTACCTGGGTTGGTATAGACTGTAAGCCACCTGTGGTTCATATGATAGACATGCCTACGTACTACATGGTCATGTGTCACATGTGACTAGGAGAAAGTTTCATGATACGTACAGTGGTGCTCGGTGCAAGTTGCAACATGGTGGCCATGCTTGAAGGAACTTCTTGCCTACACTGACACGAGCTAATATAAGATAGGTTTTGCACATGCTGCAGTCAAAATGGTGCTTATGTCACCAATCGTTTAGTATGGAGGCACCATTGTGCAGTGTTAGCTCTGCTTTCAGCGTTGAAACTCGTATGGAGCGCAACTTTACATGGCAGGCATGTCACATTCATGTTGCGACCTGTGAATCATGTTCATTGTACATGCATACTCGTATGCCAATTTTGATGCATACCTAATTAACGAGACTGCCTCCAAAGTGCCCAGACGCAGGTGAAAAAAAAATAAATGAAAGCATTCAACGTGACTCATGTTTCTGAAGAAACGCCTTGCATTTAAAAACAAGCCCCAGTATTTGCAAATACAACTTCGTAATATGCTAGCTACCATTATTAGAGTAAGCATGCTTAAATTATGAAAAGGGCCTAATTGCACTGGAAGAAACTGAACGAAGATCAAATACGTGCAACCTCAAATGTGCTCAATTTCATCACACCAGAACGAAGTTGTAATCATACAGAACAGGAGCCCATGATGAGAGAGTGGCCTTCCCATCTTGCTACTTGATGCGTAAAGTGTAATTCTGCTACACATTGTGAAATACTTGAGGCTTCAGTGCTGCAAAAAAGTGGACATCACAACCGTGCATGTCTTCTTTAACCTCCTCTTCTATCTCCATTCTTGATCTTCTCCTTCTCTGATGGCTCATACCCAATGCAAGGGATTGGCCGAGTAGCAGCCGAATTTGTGCACTTTCTTCTGTATACTGCTAATTTAAGCTAGAATTAACTAATACATCAAATTTAAATAGAAATTGTTATTGATGATATATTTGAAGGATGAATTCTTGTGATAGCTGTCTAATGATTCTTTTTCTTTTGTGCACTATATGCATGCGTACGCTTGTGAATGTGAAAATCATGAAGTTATCCAGAGTGCAGCACACTAGGATTATTGGCACGTGTTCGTAATGTTGAGAAACTCTCTTGTTTGTTTTTTGTTTGTAAAAAGACACTTTACCAATGTAAACATTGGGAATACACATTTTGTAATGTTTTCTCGCAATGCTACACCCAGAGTCGCTGACTTACTGTGACGTCGTGACACGGAATCTACCAATGTCTTGTAGCAAGTTTTGAGTATGGCAGCGCCGTGCAAAACGTAGGGCATTATGCTTGTGTTGACAGCACAGGCAGCAATCTTAATGATCTGAGCAGACCAGTGTTAACAAAGTCTCTTGATCCTGCTCTCTTCCTATCTCGCACGACAGACTATCATCTAGACTTTAGCAACTAACTATCGCTACATTATTTATCAAGCTCCGATTTGCTCTTGGCATGTTCCCTTGGGTTCACAGGGTTCAAAGCTTGAGCTCATACAAAAATAAAGTCCACACCTTCAAGCATGTGCTACATCCTGGCTAACAGGACGACAAACCAGCTTCCCATTTCTTGCAGTAAACTATCGCTACATTATTTATGGAGTTCTGACTTGCTCTTAATTCCCTTGGGCATATGGGGTTCACATATTCAGTCAATGCAAAAAAAGTAAATTACTCTTTTAACCATATGCTGCATCCTCGCTGTGAGATTTCATCGTATACGCTTTAAGATTAGTCGTGAACTTGTACGGTTGTGTAGTATATGCAACTACCTAAGCCTCGCGTGCAGCTGTGGCAATGCTGATGCATTTAACTCTTAGAAACTTCAGTGAGCAATGTGATACAGAGTAGCCTTCCATAAAGTACGGTTGTATAAACTAGTCTCCACAACTTCTATATCAGTTGAACTATGCTACAACACATTTCATTTTTTTTCCCTTTGTGGTGAGCACTGCCTTGCAGTATTTCTCCTAGCTCATTGTTTGTTCCCTAGCTCATTTTGCATCATGAACCTTGTCCTTTTGCTTGCATTGTAAAAGCAGTTGGCGTGCAAGCATGGACACGAGAGAATAGAACAATACTAAAGTGTTATCCCGACCTCTTTTGTGTCTTGCATGCCAACTACTTTCATGAATCTGTACCAACTAGTTCAACTGTCATTCTCTAGGTTCTCGCATCTCGTAGTTAATGCGCATATGGTGTTCATGTTATTTCATTCATGTGTGACTTGTTTGCTTTGTTTCAGTTTAAACTTATATATGTGTCATTGTATCTCATCTAGTCTTTTTACTTGGTTGACTGAGTAACTTGGTACTCTAATAAATCCCTATACTTCTTACACCACACAGCTCTGTAGATTTGCCAATGCCTGTGTTGTTTTCTTAAGAACCGTTTTCTGCACCCACAAGGCCATGCATTATAGCACGTACCTAAAGTATCAGTGCTGTGGTCATGTTCCAAGACCACTGTCAGTCACAGTCACTTTGCGAGTTGTGGAATCTTGGGAGTTCACTGACTGAGAAGACTACTTGCTCGTCCTTCCTCAACCAGCCAATCAGCATGCATTGAAAGCAATACTTTGCCGATATCTCCAAAAGTGATCCTCTTGCTGTACAGACCTTGGTTGTCTATCGTTGCATGCTGCATAACGCATACAGGGAGGGTATTCTTTAAGAGTACAATAAGTAGATTGTTAATTTTAGCTACTGTCGGTAAACTGAGATGTTTGGTTGGTCAAACCACCGAAGTTTGTGGTGCACAGACTCATAAAACTAGCCAAAATGATCAAGAATACTGTGCAGTTGAGTTTGTACAAAGATCCGCTGTTGTAATGCAAGTTGTATTGTGAAACAGCAAACAAAAAAATTTATCATGATACACTATCCTCTCCAAATGGGCTGATCTTTGCCACTATCCTATAACGAAATCTCGAGGCTTTTTATTACCGAATAACAAAAACTGTTTTTTATACAGTTCGTCGATTACCAAACCTTGTGGTAAATTTGGAGTACTACTGCAAAGAAAGATGCTGTATTTTACTTGGCATTGCTAGGTAATGTTTACTTGCAAGCACACTCTGGCAGCTGAGTTATAATTTCATGGTCACCAAAGGTGGCATTGAATGCAGAGCCTGTCATCATGCAGGTAAGCTTGCCTTCAGCTCAATAGTAAAAAAAAGGACCCGATTTTCTAGGTATGCCGGTATGAATTACAAGCATATATGCGCTAATAAAACCTGTGCAAGATTTTTTTTTCCAGGTCTGTGCAATTATTTATTTACATTTTGTTGGGGTTGGTTGTCAGTAAAGTGGCAACAAGATTTCAAGAATAAAAGTGTTGGAGGCAGTGCCTTTGCTTGTTCGTTGTGTACTTTTGCACGGTTCGCGTTTTTTGAGAATACTTACGGGCAATGAAAACCAAGAACACTACGTCAGCCCTAAAGTGCACTATATGCCACAAGAAAGACGCTATGTACTGACCTGGTGCGCCTTCCTGTGATCAGATAACGCACTCTATTTTTATGGTGTCATCTGGCCAACTTGCATGACAATGACTCAGCGTGTCTTTCTTCATGAATGCCTCCTTCCAAGTAACTGACGCTACTGTGGTCTGCTGAAACATTACACAATATGGCCTGTGCTAAAACACTGTTTTTGATCATGGGGGGTAAATACATTGCTTGTGTCCATTCCTCACTCCACTACAGCTAAGACGGGCTGCTTGTATGCTAGTATTGCAGATCACCGAGAGAAAGTTCGTTCCTGCTACACACAGAAGTTTTTAAACTCTCGATATTGTTGCGACCAATCAAAAGCATGTCAACAGGCAACAGCTCGAGCCGTGCTTGTGGTGCAGTTATGGAAGTCTAAATCTTAAGTGTGTGTAAATATTCGAACATTTCAAATAAGTCAAAGACCATTTTACTCGACTTGGTTCTTGAATCGAATGATGTGTATTAAATTACTGAATGCTTATCCAAAATGACAGCACCTATGAAAAAACCACTAAGGAGCAAAACTCAACAGAGAAAGATAATGTTGCCTGTTTTAATTATTCAGTCAAATATGCATGCGGCCCAAGGTTTTCAGAGACTTCTAAAGCCCCAGAATAGTCAGTTGATGATAAGTGGTATTTAATGGCACAAGGACCAATTGATGGCCAAAGAGCGCCTTTCAATAGCCTAGCCAGAATAGTCAGTTTACGTTATCATTACACTCATGGTAATATTGACTCGTGAGTATTGTTTGATATACACCAATTTCATTTAAAATCTGTGGACAAGGGGCCTTCCTGAATACTGTAGTTAACTGCTGTATCTTAAGCTGAAGTTGCAAAATATTTCTAAGGCTCTAGTTGCTGCTGTATGCGACCCAACCTCGGTTTACACAATTGGCATGTTTTTAACAGCAGAGCTTTTTAAGCTTTTCGGTTTGTAGTGTGGCATGAAAAGAAGAAAATTGCCCCAGCTTGCCTTTGCCTCGTTTAGCCTAGTAAGCATAGCCAATCCTAATTAGGCCAAGATAAGCTTAAGTTCTTCTAATTAGGCAATCTTAAGTAGGTTTAGAGCGAGATGCTACTAAAGAAAAAGTTTTTATTCTGCAGCCTAGGACAGTGAAATATTTGAATATTGGACAGTGATATATATATATATATATATATATATATATATATATATATATATATATATATATATATATATATATATATATATATATATATATATATATATATATATATATATATATATCATTGCTCTAGGCTACAGAATAAAAACACTTTTTTTTTCCGAGCAGCAGTTATTTCTTTGCTTTAACTTTAGAATGTAGATAATATTGTGCGTATAGGACATTTTAATGGACAAGAAAGATTGTAATGTGAGTAGTCTTAGAATGCTCAGCTCATACTAACTGCCTACACTATTTTTGTAATAGATATATAGAAGACATCAAGTTTAGAAAGAGATACTTGCACTCTTCACATGATAAGAAATATGTGGACAAAATTTTATCTTGATCTAGTGATCAGAAGTACCAAAACCGTGGTGTCCTAACTCAAGACGTTCCCCAAAATGAATCTTGCGAAAAACACATTTTAAGGGTATAGTTGGCAGCGCATCTGTGCGTCGGAGATCATGAGAGCTTGGGAATCGTGGTCATTTCGAGCATGTGACTTAGGTGAACTGCTTGTGTGAAATGCAAAGGCAAGCAGCTAGAGGATAACGGGCCTTTTCCTAGTCCGAACAGCACCCCAAGTGGAGATCGCCGATATCAACACTAGTGGCTCTTGAACTCTGAGATTGTCCTCCGAATGCTGGTAGGCCTTCTTGGAGGCCTGCTTTCTCGCCTCTGAATGGGGCAAACAATTGCATGTTTGTGGCACCAAGTGACGCTTGGTCCGCACGTGTCATAACGTTTTGGCCACGAAAAATCATGGTGCATGCCTCCACAGTGGTCGGTGCACATGTGCAGACTGCCTACCCAGAAAAGGCCCATTTCTAGCGGACTCTAGCCTGTGAGTTTTAGTTTTAGTAGCCACCCTATGCTCCTAAAAGAGTGATTTTAATGTACTTTGAGTTTAATCGCAATCTTCCGTGAAAGGAAACTTGTGAAAGCAAATAAAAGATATGTAATTTTGGTGAAACCTTGAATTTTTTTACTTGCATCTCCGCTCAAGTTAGATTAGCCTAATTAAGTCTAGCCTAGCTTTTCTCAGCAATGCTAAGCCAACATAAGCTAAGGTGAGCCCAGCTGAGCCAAAGTTGTAGTGGAGAATCAAACATGATATGTGGGGTTTGACATGTGGACCGGTAGGAGACATGATCTGATGCTTTATCAGCTTCATGGCATCCTGTGTCGAGAGGCCAGCTCTGAAACCAATCATATTGTGGGTGTACATGTCATTGGTCTCGAGGTGCACTTGGAGTCATTTTATAAAGGCATGCTCAGCGACCTTACCGACACAGGAAGTTAAAGAAATCAGTCTTAGATTGTCTATTTCTGTTGCTTTACCAGTTTTAGGGTTTAGAACCGTGTGGGCCGTCTTACACTGTGCGGGGACTTCCCCACGGCGCCACACCTCATTAATGTTTTCTGTAAGGAATTCGATGGAGTCATCATCAAGGGTTTTGAGCATCTTATTAGTTATGCCATCAGGGCCAGGGGCAGATTTGGCATTTAGGGAAAAGAGAGCCTGTCGGATCTCGGCCACAGTATAGTCCTGGTCCAACTCCGGCACGTCACACCCCGCGTAGTCCGGAAACTGGGTGAATGCAGAGCTATCCGCGACTCGCAGATACTTGTCAATAAGCTTGTTGACAACCAATTTGTCCGGGGTAGAGTCAGTAGCAAGATGGATGTTTCGCGCGAGGGATCGCCTCTGGTTGGACCTGGTGCCGCTCTGATCGAGAAGGTGTTTGAGAAGACCCCAGTTCTTCCCAGATCTGAGCTAACCCTCAATGATCTCGCATAGCTCATGCCATTGTTGTTTACACAGGGTTTTACAGTGTTCCTCGATCGCCCTGATAACCTCGGAAACCTTCTTGCGAAGCCTCCTGTTATGCTTCTGCCCCTTCCACCTCGTGAGTAGGGCTTTCTTGGCTTCTAGTAGGTGGGCCAACCTGCTGTCCACGTTTTTAACGTCAATGACGATCTCTTTGGTTGCTGCCGTGGCGTCATCTCCGATTCCTTTGTACCATCCATCAAGATCTGTCCCGGCCATCAGTCTTCTCTCAGCTCTGACTTTGCGGAAAACGTCCAAGTCAACCACCTTAAATTTTTCATCCTAAAGAGGGCAATCACGAAGGATACCTCGATGACATAGTGGTCACTTCCGAGGTCTACAGCCGTGTCGACCCACTTGACCCCACCTATATTCTTTACAAAAGTAATGTTCGGGGTGGTATCCCGGCATGTAGAGTTACCTCTCCTAGTGGGGAAATCCTTGTCATTAATAAGCGTCAAGTCAGCTTCTGCTGCAGTCTGCCATATCTCGCATCCCTTGGGACGCGACAAGGGGGTAACCACTGGCCATGCTCACAGCCCTTTTGAGAAAGAGTTTGCCTTCACCCTGCGATAACTGGGACTGCAGTATTCGTTGAGAATAAAAAGGCTGTTTCTTCGAAGACCTTTTTTGGGCGAGTTCATTAAATTTTCAGTCATTACGTACTCAATGCCATCAGCAACTGCACCGAGGTCACGCGATAGGTAATTGTACCTTTTGCTGATAAGTGTGGTAACTCCCCTACCTCCTGAATGTGATGACGCTACTAGGTAACCCTGGAGTATGATGGGGATGCCATATGCAACTTCCTGAACAGCGATGATTTGGGGCTTAACATCGAGAGTTCTTAAATATTGCTGTAGAATGGGCTTTTTGTGTGTAAACCCGCCAAAGTTCAATTGCCAGATTTTGAAGTTTTCGTCCACACTATCCATGTTTAGGCTGAGAGGATGATTGAGCAGCTATAGCGGCCTCGAGGATCGCGCCCTCAGTCGGTGGCGCTAGTACATTGCGTTGTGCTGGGACCTGCAAAGGAGTCGAACCGGGTCACTCCTGGCATCAACCTCTTATAGCTTGCTATTGCGTTCACTCAGTGCCCCTAATCCCATCTTGAGGTGTGCCACGGCTTCTTGAATTTTCGCTAAGGTAGCCTGCATGTTGACAAAAAAATCCTTGAGTTCCGACAGTAAGTTTACCGCCTCTTCTTCTTGTGTGTTCTCAGCCGCTAGACCTGTAAAGTGCCTCAGACGTATCCACGGCGACCGGGACTGAGGCGGGCTGTGCCGAAGCGGGCAAGGACCCGAGCTTTCTGATCTCCGCCATTTCCGTAGCTAGCCTGCTCATTTCTTGCTTAAGCTGTGCGTTTTCTTTCCTCAGTTGCTCGTTAGCTTGTCGAGCTCACTCACGTGGGGAGAACTGCGATTCTATTCATCGCCTCTAGGAGACTCACATCTTTCTCGGGCCTTGTCGGCCCAGAAGAGCGTCGGCTTCTTCCTGTTAGAGGTGGTGGGCGTGCGGGAGCGGGACCTGGTCAGCCCCGAAAAAACGTGCCCCGGCCTTGAGGTGGAGCGAGGCTGAAAAGTGGAACTTCTCCAGACCCGTTCTGTCGACCCGGAGCGCGAGCTGGAACATCCTCTGGAGCGGGGGCGTCCTCTGCGCTGAGCACCCGTGGCGGGTGACAAAGACTGGAACTCGTTCGCAGTGTCGAGGTGACGTTGCGGGGACGGTGACACAGCACCAGCCATTCTGGCATGCTCACTGCGACGACAACGCACAATGTACGGGATCTTGAACCTTTGAGCACTTTCTTTGCTAGCCGTGAGATGCTGGCCACCACAGAGTTTGCACTTGGGAGTACACACATGTTGGTTGTCGAGGCTTGTGCACCACAGTCTCGGCAAATCGTGTCACCGGGAGTGGGGCACACGTCAGGGCGATGACCAAGACGGCCGCACGCATAACACACATCGATTTGCTTGCGGTAGAGTGAGCACTGCATCAGCACCGGTACATACCTGACAAAGTTCGGTACACGATACCCGTCGAAGGCGATGATGACCGTGCCAGTTTGGGCTATTCTCTTGGCTGCTAAGGCGAGTGGATTATTTGTGTTGACAATCTTGGCATCGATGATGTCAGGGCCATCTTGAAGTGGGACGTTGCGAATCACCCCTTTGCAAGTGGAGTGTGGGGCAGTCTCATAGGCACTATGCTTGTGCACCTTGCCCGAAATGAGCATTTGCGTCATCCAAACGTATCGGCCTGCATTATCGCGCTTGGGAATACTGGCAACCATAATATTTTGCTGCAAGTTCAGACAGAGTATCCTGGCACAAATCTTCCTGGCTTATGCCAGCGGCAACTAGTATTGCGTCTGCCACCGTAGCTGCGCCAATTTTCGAGGTATTGATTTCACCTCAAGCCGGATCGCAATCTTGATATCATCTTGAAGATTTGCCACGGCATGCGCCCAGCTGCGACGATGGCGTGTTAGAGTCAGCAGTGCATGTTTTGGCGCTAGCTCTTCTGGCCCCAGCAGACTGCCAACCTTTATCTTGAGTAAACTGTTCTTCTGAAATATCCTCTCCGTGCACTTCATACTCCACCGTGAGCAAATAATTCAGCGCACTGGGCCTCCGAAGGGCCGGCCGCAGGCGAGAATAAGCCCAGCAAAAGCGCGGTCTCCCAGGTCACTCGTTAGGGTTAAAGAGCGCACCGCTCCAGAGAAAAAGAAATTGTTCCTAACTCGACAAAAAATCACTCGCTGTGGGCAAATATGGTATCGGTGGGATCCTGATGACTTCTCGAACCGATGCGAGCAACACTCCATGAACACGTGATGAAAAAACTCTAAAAACACAGATTTAGTTGCGCGTCCGCAGGAGCCTTACGAACGCAGCCTCCCATTCCACGTCTCTCTCTTCCATTCCTTGTGCAATTTCAAAATATAATCAGAAGTTATGGGTCCTTACCAACCCTAGAGACAATTCACGGTCACTAGGGACAATGCACACCATCAAATGGAGGTCCAATTGCTGCCCTATTTATGTGAAAAGCAGTGTGGACTTTCCAACATGGGCAGAATGTATCCATGATAGAATGCACTTAAGAATCCGTCACCCAATAAAATAATCACATCAAAACGTCGTTTCCTCTGTTAACCATTTATTCCCCACCAAGCCTTTGTTGATGGTACTTTTCCTGAGTAAACAAGCTGCATTCGGGCTGAAAAACAAAAAACACACACACACTTTGCTAACAAGGAATGCTCTTTAGGACTGTATCCTTTTCGACGACAGCCTTCAGGGTTCAGTGGAGCTATGTGTTTTACATTACCGAGTAGAAAAGAAAAGCACTAGTGATAACCAATTTTTTTTGATGAAGAGATCATCAGAGCAAGCCCGCACTGAGCGGAGCTCTTGGTAATGCAGATTTAATAAAATGAACGCATTTGTGCAAGCTGGAGTGCGGCAACTTGTTTTTAACGAAGATCAGATGCGAGAAACTGTCACCGCGCTTTGGACAAGCAACTTCCGCCTTTGCTAGCCGCGAGGAAAGTCGCTGCAACACAAGTTTCACTATAGCAATAATACAGAAAAAAACTAAGCCATCAGTTTAAAAGAGGATTTCGATGCTGTAAATACAGCAAGTGCAAGTACGTATTAGCAGAACTAAGTATAACACTTCATCAGTAAAAATGATGAACCAAACACTCCGCACATCACCATCGTGGCAACTTAGTACTGTCATGTCGGGCATGCACAACGAAGTCTCACCCAAACAGACACAGGAAAGACTATCATATCACTGGGGATGTGATTAAGATCCCATCAGAGCCGAAGCCACGTTAAAAGAGACCAAACTCAGAGCAGGCTGGACAGAGGTTTACAAAAAAAAAAAGGCTTGAAAGAATGAGAAGTTATCAGAAGGACTGTCACTGGAGCCAAAGTTTCGATGAAAGGTACTGCCTTCGCCTCAGTAGCAACTGTGCTGTAACAGTAATTAACGTACGACTAGCCAACTCTCCCAACCCTCCAAAGAGGGGAGGAGGAAACAAGCCTGCATGAAATGGAAGAGAATGGTAAGCGAGGAGTACAAAGAAAAGTCGCTTAGAGAAGTGCTTGCTACACTTAAAAAGGTCGAATCTTCTAATTGAAATGCAGCTCCAATGACGTCCCTAGTTTGGAAATGTCCCATTGCAATTAGACCAGGTTCCCTTGTCAGCAGGAATTAAAATTAATTAATAAGTGGACCAACACACAACTTCGTACTTTTATTCTTGCCAACAACAGCAATGGGTGAAGTGTGAAACTCCCTCGGTGTCACGTCTAGGAAACAAGTTACTCAACGTGTAATTGTGACCACGAGAAAAACAGAGGTTACAAGTACGTCGCCCCCTTGCGCACCCCCAGCCGACAGGCACATGACTCGATGCAGCTCATCTCGCGCAGTTTTGCTTTGGTTCGACAGGGGCCCCGGCGAGTGAAATCGCAACCCAATCGACGCACCAAACTCTCACAGTCTGACAAAACTCCGCACAAGCACGCAAGGACAATACCCCACAGTTCCACCACACCTTGGGTCGGTGCTAAACAAACGGCTGAGCAGTCATCCTAGACCTCCAAATTAATGTTGAGCTATGGGCTCCAAAGCTTGGTATAACATGCTTTTTTCCCACCAGAATTAAGTAAAACTGTTCTGTTTGCATGGCAAACTGGACAGAGTTAAGGTCAGCCGATGCACACCTCGTCAGCCAATAAGTATGGTGCCTTAAGTTAGGTATTTTATAACGTGTAACGTGCAGCCTCGACAATGACTCGCAGAAAAATTTTTAAGAACGATCCCCATGTATTGCCGCAAAGCTGGTTTCCTTGCATGGGTGCAAAAGCACTGCCTTGAAGCCAACCCTTTACATCGGAAGTAGCACTTTTTGTCTAGACTTTAGCTTCGAATGCAAAAAGTTTTTTTGGTGCGGGTTATACGTAAAAAAAGAATACAGCGTCTACAATCTGTCGGGCCGGAAGAAATCTGACACCAGGGCCAACTATACTATCCTACGAGTCTGTTTTCAAACGCTCCTGAGTGCAAAGCCAACTATGCATTGTCGAAGAGTGCACCGTTTCGCATTCCAAAATACAAAGCCCTGTCTTCTCAATGCAATCTTAACCCTTCAATGACGGCCAAAACCTACCCAGAACCACACAAATGTCTCGGAACAGTCAATATCAACACTGTCAAATCATAAAATGACATGTCTCGATTTGAGATGTACTGCCGACACTTTGCCAGTGTGTGTGCAGTTCTGTATGTCTATGCTGCAGGCCTCTTCTTTGATGCACACATGCACGGACACACAAGTTTTGGGGTAGGCTTTTGTCAATCTGCACAACTACGTCAATGGCTCAGTAACGAGTTTTTACAGCTGTCCCATCTTCTCTGAGCAAGTCGGGTGTTGCGGTTGACTTTGTTATTTCACTCAAACGAAAATGAGAATGTCACAGCACATGATTCTTGTGAGGAATTGACTGGCTCTTCTTTCTACCTGCATAACTAGGTTGACTGGCAACCTATATAAACTAGGTTGGTGTCTTCAGTACAAAATCTAATCTCAGTATGAAAATCTTCTACCCGAGGCATTTGGACGTGATGCGAAATGTCGTGAGCAAAACGCGTTTCAACAGTGCTAAAGCTGAACTGACAACTACCTAGGAAGTCAGTGTTTCTATACAACTGTTCTTCTGTTCTTGTTGTTGTTGTTGGTGGTGGTGAACACAACTACATTAGTAGTCAGTGTTTTCTATTCGACTGTTTCTCTTGCTGTTGTTGTCGATCGCCCGCGATCTCCTTCTGGTGTTCTTAGTCGAACATCTCGAAGGCTTTTGAACAGACGCTTGCGTCATGGGCGTCATGGTGCTAGTCCGAGAGATTCTCGGTGGCGAATTCTGAGGGCGGTCGCTTGGCAGCCGACGTGTTTTCGAGGATGAGCGACTCCTCGCCAAGCACAGAGCAGAGCTCTCGAAGACGGCTCTCCATCTGCGGAACGCCCGCCAACTGCGCCTCCAGGTTCTCTTTCTCGTCGCGGAGAGAGAGGCGGGTCGATGTGTCAAGCAGCTCTAGCCTCCAGCCACCCTCGCCGTCAAACTGCAGCAGGTGTGAATGGAACTTCCTGCATTGGGAGCAAAACCATGTACCACAAGCGTGTTTGCAAGCAGATAAACCAATGTAGAAGATGGGTAGATATAGATCGACATTTTGTATCTCCTCTTTTCACTACAATCACATCTTGACTGAAACCCCTGACACACGGGCACAGTAAAGTCCTTTACGTAAAGATACCCCAGTAAAGAAAAAAATCCAGTTGCACCAATTGGGAATTCCAGTTGGTCTGAGTTGGCATGGCCCATTATCCAATGGATTTGAATTGGATGCTCCGAAATGTCCAATTGAAATGCTAGCTCATAGGCCCTGCTCCAATTGATTCTCCAACACACTAAAAAAAGTCACTTGGTTCAACTGATCAAAACCGATTTGCTCCCAATTGGATGACCTAAAACCAATTGGAGCCTTGAACTTCCATGGGATAAACCAATTGGAATTAATAGTTTCTAATGGTCGCAAATGGTGCGAATTTTCCATTCGGCCACCCTATTCGAATTCTGAATAATACAAATGATTGTGCAATTACAGTTGGAGTCAGTACATATTTAAAGATTGCTCTTCCAATCCAAATGTTTGAACATATCATTACACAATTCTATGCGGTATTAGGCATTCCATTTGATATAGGTATACATGGGACCAATTACAGATTGTTATAGGTCCAATTATTTTATTTATTTATTTATTTACAAGATACTGCAGGCATGGAGCCCAAGCAGGAATGGTACAGGCAGTAAGGCAATCAAGCCAAGCATCACACAGCATACAATAATACAATCATCACACACATACAACAATAATGCAACCAAGCTTATCATAACAGCAATGAATTAAGTGGGATTGCGAGAATCGCATTTGTGTGAATCGCAAAGGGAAACAACATGGCACTAAAAGTAACCAAATCAACAAAAAGGATCAGTGGATAAAAAAAAACTGCAAAACATTTTTACATCCTCAGAAAAACATGTGCGTCAATAGAATCTGTCGACAGCAGGACGGCAAACGGTAAATTGTTCCACTCACAGATTGTGCGCGGGAAAAACGAAAATTTGAAGAGATTAGTTTTGGAGAAATACGGAGTTAAGGCAAGGGAGTGTGAATGACGACCGCGCCGTGTTTCCAGGCGACTAATGTAGGGGCTGTGATCAAATAAGAGCTTTCGGTTAACTAATTGGTACAGTAATTTTAGCCTAATTGATTTACGTCGTGATTCTAATGTTGGGATACCATGTCTTTCCATCAGGGCAGAAACGGAGTCTGTTAGACCGTACATACCATAAATAAAGCGGACTGCCCTTCTTTGAATTCTTTCGAGGCAGTCGATATTGGTTTTAGTGTGAGGATCCCAAATAACGCAGGCATATTCAAGTTTCGGTCTAATTATAGAAGTATATGCTAAGTATTTAACCTCAGAGGGAGCGGTTTTGAGTTTGTGTCGTAATAAACAAAGTTTACGCAAAGCGGCAGCGCATATGTTAGTAATGTGAGAGTTCCAACTTAAGGTACTGGTTAATGTTACGCCAAGATATTTGTGTTCAGCTACTTGCTTAAGCGGTTGGTCACAAGTACAATAAGAGAATTCAAGGGGGTGTTTCTTTCTAGTCATTCGGAGGTAAACTGTTTTGTCATGGTTTAATTGCATGTTAGTAGTTTTACTCCAAGAAGCAACGTTTTCTAACGCCGAGTTTAACGCAAGTTGGTCCTCGATGCTATTAATTTCATTAAAAAGTATACAGTCATCTGCAAAAAGACGTATTTGGACCGGACTGTTTATAACGTTAACAATGTCATTACAAAAAATAAGGAAAAGTAAAGGGCCTAGCACACTTCCCTGCGGTACGCCAGACGTAACAGGGAGAGCGTCAGAAGTGCTTCCATCATTGTCGACGTACTGTCTACAATTAGTTAAATAGGCAAATAGCCAAGAGACGATGAATGCTGGAAGCACGATTTGAACTAATTTATCGATTAATTTGTCGTCCGATACGCGATCGAAGGCCTTACTAAAATCTAAGAGTATGAGGTCAACCTGTCCCCCCTTATCAAGAACTGAAGAAGCGTGGTGAACAACTGTTAGTAGTTGAGTGACGGTCGAGAATCCCTTGCGAAACCCGTGTTGAAATGGAGAAAGAATTTGATGGGTATCTAAAAATTGTGTAATGAACGTAGCAACAAGGTGTTCAAGTAACTTACAGGCGGATGATAACATAGATATGGGTCTGTAGCTGGGAATTAAGAGTGGGTCGCCTTTTTTGGGAATAGGTACGATACGAGCTATTTTAAAATCAGAAGGTAGCGTGGCCGCATGAAGAGAAAATTCAAAAATAAGTACAAGGAATTTCGTCGAAGTGTCAGCATAACGACGGAGAAATGCGTTCGGAATGCAATCGGGCCCTGGCGTCGATTTGTTTTTTAATCGAAGTAACATATTTAAGACACCATTGTGCGAAACAATATTGACATCAGGGTATGAAGTTACTGATTTACTCTGTTTCAACTGAGACTGCGAAAATACGCTATGGAAAAACAAATTGAAGTGATTTGCGATATCTCGAGGATTAGTCAGTTTAGAGCCGTCGACTGAAATTTCAGTTATGTTTTCATTGCGCTGTCTAATAAAGTTCCAGAATTTATGTGGTTCCTCTCTTAGGAAGTTCGGTAAAGTAGTGTTAAAGTAGAAGTTTTTGGCACGAGTAATAGCATTGTAAAGGGTAGTACGAATTTCAGCGAGTTGTTGAGGCGCTGTACGTTTTTTTCGCAAGCACTTGGCTTTGCGTTTAAGGTGAAATATAGATCTAGATATCCAGGGCGTATATTTAGCGGTCTTCTTAACTTTATCGGGTACAAAGTTTCGCAAACAGAATAAACACATATTTTTAAATTTATTCCAAAGGACTTCAACATCGTGATCAGTGAAATTTGGCCAAATATTTTCCAAATACTCAGCAATAGCAGTGTCATTAGCTTTCGCAAAGTCTTTCACATTTTTTAAAGCTGGGCAACTTTTTGCATTTTTGTAATAAAGAGAAATGGATGCAAAAACAATTTTGTGATCTGAGAAACCGCGTTCGACAGACACGTGGTACTTTTCGAAAGATCTGGGCAGGAAAACAAGGTCAAGTAGAGAGGATGAATTGCCACAAACTCGGGTTGGTTGCTGAACTATTTGGACAAGGTTGTGTGAAAACATAATGTCAAGAATGTCGTCACTGTGACAAGAATCGGGTCTTGTTTTCAAGCGGTCCCAATCAAAGTTGGGCAGATTAAAATCCCCTAGGACGAAAAGCTTATATTTACTGAATGAGGCCAAATGAGATCGCAATTTACAAGAAAATCGGGCCCAGAATCAGGCGGTCTGTACACAGCGATAACAATGGTTACTTTGTTTCCGAAAGAAACCCTTAAACATAGGCTTTCAGTATCTGGCGATTGCGCTAGAAGGGATGCTTTGATACTGGTTTTTAAAATCACTGCAACACCCCCACCTCTAGTTGGCCGGTCTCTTCGAAATATTTTGTAACCTGACGGAACTATGTTGTCATCAGGTATTTCACTGTGAAGCCATGTTTCCGTAATGACGGTCAAGTGTGGGCTATGACATAACAAAAGGGCTTCAAGCTGTGCCGTTTTGTTAACGAGACTGTGGGCATTTAAGTTAACGACCGTGATGGCAAGTTCAGATGACTGTCACAGAGCGGACTGGTTAGGATTGTTACCGTTACTATCGGAGGACGTGTCTACGACGTCAACCGGGAGAGTTTCAATGCTAATCACCCCACTGGATTGTGAAGGCGTGCGCCGTTGATCAGAATGAGTGGAGATTATTTGCCGCTGATTAGAGTTTGCGTTCCAGAGAAAAGTATCGCTGTCAACGTGCAGTTTATCCTGTACGAGGTAAACTTTTTTACCAGCAGCTTTCTCACTTTTGGCACTTTCCCAGAGCATTTTTCGTTTTTTTAGGGTATGTGCTGAGTAGTCATTCTGTATGTAAATTTTAGAGCCCTTTAGTTTTTTTGCATTCTTGAGGACAGCAACTTTTTCATTAAAGTCCTGGAAAAACAAAATAACTGGCCTTTTGACTGGACCTTTGCCTAGCCTGTGAATTCGACCTACGGATTCGCACTTAACTCCCAGTTTTTGTTGAAATGTTTCCCTAATGACTTTTTGCTTAAGATCGTCTTCTGTTTCATTACGGTCTTCAGATATTCCAAAAACCACCAAATTTGACCATCTGCTTGGTGATGTATATGGTATATATTTACGGCATTTATATTATATTTATTATTCAGTAAAAAAATGAACCAGGGTTCAGGTTGATCGAATGATTAATCGAGAGTCATTGTAAAATTTATAAATGGGAGTGGGCTAGAGACCCTTTGCGCCAGATATCGTTCTTATGGGAATACAACCAATTGATTTGAATTGGAACACCTATACACAAATCGGTTTCAACTGAACACACAGAAATTAGTAAAGCCTCGAAGGAAGAATATAGTTCACAGAAACACCTCTGCAATTACACCTGAAATTACACCTCCACTCCCAAAACAAGTTATCTTTGCACTTTAATATGGTGTACAAGGTGTCTCATTTATTTCGTCTATTGATATCACAGTTGATCACAACAACTACCCCATTGTTCTTGGGACATGGCACAGCTTACTAGGCTGAAATGGCTGGCATGTTGAGCAAAGTTATGTTTAGAAAAATGAACACAAGTGGAGGAAGTTCTCATTTCAAATTTGTCCAAAGGTAGCCCTCACTAATGCTAAGTTCATGCAATCCAACAACATGTTTTTTTAATTTTGATGTATCTCCAGTCAGATTAACACATGACAGCTACATGGTGTTTTAAATGGGAGAGATTGGCCTCAAAAATTAACATAACTGGTGAAATTATTTAAATTACGTTTATGCTTCTAATTGTCTAAATTGGTTACCGTATTTACTCGCATAATCCTCACACTATTTTTGGCGGAAAACCGATGAAAAGTTGGGGGGGGGGGGGGTGCGAGAATTACACGGGGAAAGCTTTCCACGAAATGTACAGAGCGAAAAAAAAAAATGAAGTGGCCGCAAATTGGAATTCTCACAGCAGCAACTAACAGCAAACGTTGAGAAGTACTAATTAAAACTTACCTCAACAACAAAAGCACAGGTTCAACACAAGGCAAGATTTATTTGAGACACAAAAACTACAAGCAAATAGTCGAGAATTAGAATACCATACGCAAAGCTTGTGAGCGTAGTGGTAGCGTTCATCGCTCAACAGAAGCCCTCAAAAGGTAAGAGTATGATGTCAGCATTGGGCTGATGGCTATTTAACAGAATCATTCGCAGTTTCCTTCTAAAGAAATAAAGTTTACCATCAATCCGTTTTAGACACATGGCAGGTCCAACTTGTCTTAGTGGCTTTCAGCTGCCGTCACCAGTAGCGAACGGAAAACTCGTAGACACCGAAGAGCCAACCGGCGGCCCTGTTGCCATTGTTTAGTGCATGATCTATCACTTTCAACTTGAAAGCAGCCGCGTAGCTTCAGTATCGCCCAATGTCGGGACAAGATTATTGACACAACATACAAAACACGGGCGCTCACTTGCCACTTTGGCTTGGCTTAAATTGGAATAAATCTCAGTGCAATAATAGTATGCTTGATGCTTAAGAGATGGAGCCAGATGGCGCGCGCTGTCATCATCAGTGGCTGGAACGCGCAGACGACATTATTATGGCAGTTTTCGGGGGTGCGATAATTACTCCAGGAAAAAAAAAAGAAATCGTATTTTTGTTGGGCGATGTGCGGGGTGCGACAATTATGCGAGTAAATACGGTAGACCCATTGACACAATTGAGAATTAGAATTCTATGCTGTTTCCAATGAGTGAACTGGGTTCATCTGCCAGCCTAATTGGTCAAGCCATTTGGATATTGTTTGTGTTACCAACTGGTCTTGTTGGTTATGGACTGACCCTTTGGATTCAGTGGAATTTTCCAAGTGGTGTCTGAAAACACAATTGGGAATTTCTGGTTGTTCCAATGGGATCCTGGTTGTTCCAATGGGATCCAACTGAAAATTTCTAATTGGTCTGGGAAACATCTTTTTTTTTTACTGGGACATCTTCCACAAAAGCGTTCATGTTCAGCGACTCACCCCAAAGGACTGCCTTCCTCGCGGCAATGTTACTTTCGTTTTTGGGAAATCCCAATTCCACATTTAATTTTTGAACGCGAGGAGGGTTTTCGTGTGCACACAGCGTGCACAACACAACAAAGTAGCCTTTCAACAAAGGCTCCCCAGGTGTTGCCATATACCTTTGTAGGGTCGCAAGTGTGCAAAACACCCAAAAAAATGCACTGCCAAGGCAGTGACATCACCCTTTAAACACCCCCGTCACGCGACTTGTGCAGCCATGTTGAATTCCAACAGTGTCATTTGCTTTGTCAATAGTGCAATGCATTGTGGTCTGTACAATGGGTATTATAAAAAAAAGCAATTAAGAGCATTGTCTTTTAAAATGTTTTCTATCCTGTGAATTCAATGAGTAGCCCTTTCATTTCACTCTCTCTCTCCTCTTTTTTTGCATTTTCTTTTTGCTGCACTCATCTGACAAACTCCGGCTAATCGCAAAGGCCACAATTCACCTCAAGACCTTATTGCAGTGCTGTGTGTCACCAGAGCAACCTCTTTGTTTCAGAGAAACATATGGTGCTTAGTTTACTGCAAAGTAATGCAGTTTTGCCAGCGTGTCAGGTGTATGATTCTATTTTGCTATCATTTAGCATGGGTCTAATCAGGAGCAACGAATAACATAAAAGAGCACTTGAGGCTGTCAGGTAATGTAGCAAACAACCCCGCCACCATGGTTGATGGCTTTTGAATCACACCTTTTCAATTTACCCTCCAATGCCTGCAGAAAGCAGGCCTTTTTTTTTTCCGCGATGTGTGTAGTTTTCTTTATTCTTGACTCGAGACAGCAACTTGCATAGAAACAAAAAAAAAAAGGGGTAGTCTGGAACTCACCATAGTGACGGCCTGTGGGTGATGGTGAGTAGAGAAATGCCGTAGTCCTTGGCAGCCTGGTAGATCTGGCTCTCGACATCTATGGAGACCGCACTTGTGCATTCGTCGAGCAGCGCAAACTGGGGCCTGCACCAAACAAGACCACCTGACGTCACCACATGTAGCGGCAGTGGTCACTCGTGCCTATCACTACATCCAAATCTCATTTTAATGAAGCTGCATTTTACACAATATAAGCTCGTCATACACGAAAATTCATTGTAAAAGTATATTCGTAACACTTTTATCTACTGCGAGAGTACTCTTCATTTTCTTTATTATAACCAATACTTCTTTATCTCTAGGTTCGTTATATAGAGGTTTGAGTGTACAACATTTCATGTTAGCTAAGTTAGTTATAAGCGAGTGGGGCGATCCCTTGGAGAGATCGAAAATGTGTGTCCGGACGACGTGATTGTTTTGTCTGGTTTCTTTATATGCTATGCGGCTATATTTGAGGTGCGCGGAACCAAAAACTCCATATCCAAAAACTGATCCAGCGTGCCAAAAAATATGTTTGAAGGTGGCGGTGAATGCGTCCTCGCTATTGCTTGCCATGACATTTCCCGATTTCACGGGTGAATTAAATATGCACAGTAAACATTGTGTCGAAATTTTTTTTTTCTTTTAATATGCATCACAGTGAATTACACCCATGCTTTCTTTAATCGTAGCTTAGGTGGCAGTGCACATCAGAAATGTAAAATACATAATAATAGACAGAAGACATATGCTCCATCTACTTAAAACTAGTTGGTTATTCATGATGAACTACGAGATCATTTTAACTATGAGCAATTCATTCTTCGCCCTACATTACGTTCCGAAACCAGAAACAGCAGTATTAGACGAAACTATGCTTTGGTGTGACACGCGCCAACTCCCGCAAGCTTTTTGTGAATATTCTGCCCGTACTTCAAGCTTTAGATAAAAAACTTTTGCAGAAAGGATGCTCAACATCTGCACTCTTCAAGGTATTCACTTTTTCTTTTTCCACACTGTTCCAAAATTCATTGGAGCTGGCCTTTCCAGGCCAATCGTTGTTAAGATAGTGCTAACGCACCTGTGGTAGAAAAGGCGAGCCATGCCCATCCTCTGCTTCTCACCCCCTGAGAGGATGTCCTTCCAGTCTCCAACTGCATCCCATCCTGCAAAACAGTGGCAAAGGCAACATGACATGGTGAATGTTTTGCAATTGAAATGACGACAAGCCGGGATTTCGCTCATGAATGTTCAGCATACCATCACTCTCGTTCAAATGGGTTTATAACATCCATTTTGTTCCGCGGCACACAGTTCCCATCCAAATTATTGTGATATGCTGATTTGCTTCGTTTCGCAATTTAAAGAAAATCTCCATCCCAAAGAGGGTCATCAAATATCCAACATATTGAAAATCTAAACAACGGGCCAGACAAAAGAATTCAAGTGCATTTGATATAAGCATATAAATAGTATACACAAACACAGCGTGTTTGATCAAAATCAAGACGGCATTTCAGAGATGGCACTTCCCTGAGTAATATAGTACTCTCACTATCTTGAACTAACAAGAAAAAGAAAACAATGAAGCTTCCATAGCTCGGCATTGCCACAACAAGATTATAAGGCCCACGGCCTGCAGATGCCTTAGCATTTGCATAACACAGCGGAAAGTCAATGCAATGCTATGTCACGTTGAGGTTCAGTATAATGAAGGTTGCCCAACTCAAATCGTAAGCGAAAGCAAACGAAGCTCTTCCACCCACCCCAGTTACCTGTAGCTAATGGCAACATCTTAGTTTATTTGAATGAAACAGCCTAGCGGCATGCTCGATGAGATTGACACTAAGGAACACAGCATGCAGAGCATGTCATAAAATAGTTGGGGTGTACCACATACACAAAGATTCTGCCTCATGCGTCAGTATATCTTCTGTGACTCTTTCGAGTAGATAAGCTGAATTTGCGAGCCCCGCATCGTCCACCTTGATCATCTCGCATAAACTACTTCATCTGTTTTTCTTTGCCGCATATTGCTATGCACTTTCACAAAGTTAATGTCACGTATTCATGTTTAACCCCCCCCCCCCCCAAAAAAAAACTGTTTTTCAATGAGCAGCACAGACCATGCTGCAATGTATGAGAAGTTTCACGATTGTCTGACATCATTCTGTGAAGACAACATGCAGGACGCGCACTGTCGAACTTTTTTCGAGAGCTTTCACAAGCGCCAGTGATAATGCTAGAACCTTTGTTGCCTCGTGTATAAGCGCCGCTGCACTCGCCCTTGACGGCCAACGCTGTTCTCGCCATTATCGATGTAAAGCTTGAGTTGTTCGTACTTTGCACCTTTACTGGTGACAGGTGCACCCAAACAAAAAGTTTTGTCATAGCTGCTATGACAAAAAGTTTTGTCATAGCTGCTACCTTCGTCAAAGTGGGACACCGTAGCAATTGCATCTTTTGCCTCCCAACAAAGTATTTGGCTCCAAATCAGCACACATGTCTATTTATTTATTTATTTATTTGATAATTGCTGGCTCTGGGGGAGTCGCTGCATAGTGGTTAACAATTATTAGCTGTCTATGAAATGAACTTAGTAAAGAGACACAGGAGCATAAAATATATGAACTCTTGTCTTGATTGCGGCCCATTGTTTACATTGTGCTGTTATTTTGAATACCAATAAAATTCAAGCCAACAGCACAGTTACCTTTGAGTGAAACTGCGATGAAACTAGTGGTATATTTATTAAAACGAATTATGGGGGGGGGGGGGGAATGCAAAACCTAACTGAGTAACTAGACAAGCAAAGTGGCTTGTTGGCCTTTTCGGTATAGCATGCACAATTCAGTGCTGTGTTTACCTTTATGAATACAAGTTTGCTGTATGCATAGAGCAGTGCCTTAATCAGTTTTTTTTTTTTCCACAAGAGAAGAGGAGCAGTGGGGCTGGTCAAGTGGCTGCTGTCTGATGCCAACTATGCACCCAAAACATCATTATAACAAAGTCGCACATGACACAAAAATAACTTCTTTATATCCGAAAATCCGTTGTAAGCATGCATTCATAACACTGCATCTACGACAAGACTATTATAAGTTCACTTCCTCGTAACTGATGCATTAGACTATCAGTAAACTGAAATCTGCTAAACAGAACTGATGCGTAAATGAAACAATCCTTCCGACAATATTGGTTTCATGCTTGTATTCTGCAACCCTGTTGATCTCTTTCAGTAAACGGAACTCCCGTTAAATAGGACATGTTTTCCTGGTCCCTTCAGGTTCAGTTTCACGAGAGTCTACTATAACATAATTGTATTTGTTAAATTGAGGTTTCAGTGAACACAATATTCAGGGAGGAGAAGCAAAGAGCACATGCTCCGGCATGTCACCTCTGCTGCACGTACACAGACTCACAGCATGTGGACAGCGACAACAGTCGACTGCCAGTAGCTTGACCGTTTGCTCTGTATCAGGAGCCAATTTGCCAAAGGATCACAGCCTCGAGCCGTTTTCGAAACACCGAGAGATACCATTAGGCTGAACACAGACTACATATAGCCAATGTGAAAGCATCGTACGGTACCTCCTTCCCTGATGATGATGTGCTGCAGGTGCACTATCTTGAGAATGCCCTCGAGGTCACCGTCGTTGAAACCACGGTTCCTCATGTCTTCCAGTGTGTCCGGGTAGATCACCTGATCCCGCAGTGTACCCAGAGCCATGTACGGCCTGCGGGAAGCCACAGGCAAACATGATAAAATGTAATAAAATTCTACGCCTAGTGACGACATTGAAGTTAAAACCAGCTAAGGGGAGGGGTATTAGAATGACCTATTATACATGCTGAAAGTGTGTGGTTTGAAATTTATTTGAAAATGTGTGGGTTCCTGCTTCAAAGCAACATGCCACAGGGAAAAGTGAACCAGGGCTGGAGTCTCCAGAATTCTCTAAGCCCAACGTTCTTTTCGCGACCGTTGACGAATACGGACGTCATGAGAATTTCCAACAAAATGACTGATGGCAAATGCACTTGCCATAAAGAAAAATTTGGTCCTGCACGAAACGAATAGTTCCATGCAATAGTGTTGAGCAACTCTTCATAGTTTTGTTTCATGATGCTAGATGGCCGCACTTTTCCATGTTGATTGATTTGTAGGGTTTAACGTCCCCAAAACCACCATATGATTATGAGAGATGCCGTAGTGGAGGGCTCCGGAAATTTTGACCACCTGGGGTTCTTTAATGTGCACCCAAATCTGAGTACACGGGCCTACAACATTTCCGCCTCCATTGGAAATGCAGCCGCCACAGCCGGGATTTGATCCCGCGACCTGCGGGTCAGCAGCCGAGTACCTTAGCCACTAGACCACCGTGGCGGGGCACTTTTCCATGTTGGGAGATTTGTACCATGGCTGTCGTGGAAAAGCCATCTTCGCATAATCTTTTTTCATGCGACTAGTGAAATAAAAGAACTCCATAAAATTGAAATAATGGCATAGTTTTATTCCAAAAAAAAAAGCTCTACAAATTGAGCAAAAAAATTTTCTGTCAATTTTGGCACACATTTTTTCCTCTTCTTTCAATCGCGAAATGTTTAACATACACTTAAACCTAACTGCACAATTCTTCTCTACTTGTCACATTCAAATTGGGGCTTTGCGTTTAATAGAAGAATACCATAACCAGTGTTCCACCGTGGCAGTTCTTCCTGCAACACTTTTTGCAGCACGGTCAGAAAACGCTGCCGATCGGTAGTCAAGGCTCCCGAGAACACACAAGCCAAATATTGTAGCGCAGCACACAGCCTGGAGTTTACAATAAATTCTCATAGTCAGCTGAGAATCGCTTTCTCTTCCCTCGACAAACAACGCTACAGGCTCGAAATCCCTATGTCCTAGGCCGAGTATCAGCCATTGGCAGGTTTGAGGATGGTGCGCTCGGTCATTACTGGAACCGCCATGGGAGGCCGGGACTTGACCACACGTGCACGCACAACCACCCTAAAAGCCGTGCATTCGAAGAAAAAAACAGAACATAAAAAAATGCTCTAGGACACGCAGCACGCACGAAGTACTTTTTTTGTCCCCGTGCCATCCTTCCCGACTTAGTTTCCAGCACTTTCGTCAGCATGAGAAAAGAGAATGCGATTCCAGCGTGCAGCAAATCTTTGCAACTCCGCTTGTACTAGATGAATTTTAAAAATATTCCCGGCTGTGAATTTGCAAGGCAATAAGCTCCATTAGTGAATTCATTCATGGCCACTGGAAAAAGTGTTGCAGGGCCCCTTTAATAGGACTGCACCGCTCAAAAATAAAAGATGTACTTAGCTGATGCGGCTCATGCTGACGTACTCCAACCTCTAACTATTCGTTTCGCATTGAACGCATCGTAAATAGCTAGTAAATGCACGTCACTGTCTTCATTTTGTTATGACACCTTCCCAAAGGCATTCTTTGCACTATGCCAATCAAAAATAATTATGCTGAAAGTTTTGCAGTAATATAGTCAATTGTAATTTTCAACACATGCCTCTCCACAATAGCAGATTGAGGTACCGCAAAGTGCTGGTAGAGTAAGATTTACTTTTGAGAGTATCCCGTATAGATATAACAGAACAAAGAATGTGGTGCTTTGAGCAGTATCGGTTAGGACAGAGCAAATTGTTGTTATCCCGTGAGTCTACATACATACTGCAGCGGCAGAAATGTCAAACTCATGGCAAGAGCAACTTGAAATGGCACGTTTCTATACACATGCATTCCTTTTGCCTCGTGGCCTACAGTTGTGCAGCCAACATACCAATCTCAAATGGTGTGCACTAGCAGCAGAAGAAAGTGCTTGTTTCTAATTCAGTGTTGTTCATGTAACATGCCTCTCTAAGGCTAGCTGCAAATTGGTCCTTTGCTTGCTAGGTGGAAAGCATTACACTTGCTTTTTTTTTTTCTTCGAGACTTGACAATTAGCATTTTTATAACCTTCACAAACGCATGAGACGAGGGCACTTCCATTAAAGATGAGACTGCACTGTACAAAGTTTCACTTATTGTGGTCGCCTTATAGGTTTTGAAAATCCCCAAGCACAGTATAACTATAAACTTTTTAGATGAAAAAGTCACGACAAAGAAGTGTCACTGGGCACAATGTTTTGACAAGAAGCCCTGCTGAAGACAAAAAAAAGGGGGAGACAAATTCGCTTGTTGGAACAATGGCTACAGTGACATCACATGTTTACAAATCTTTCATCTCTTCAAGTATTCACCTTCTCCCGAACACCTGCGTCTTTATTTCACACTCTAAGTACAAGGAACCTTGCGCCACAAGTTTTGATCAAGCGATATACCAACAAAACCAAACCATATGCAACTCTCCAACTCTACTTCTAGTTACTTTATTTTTCATATGGCAAGTACGGACAGCGGAACCACGTGGCACGATGTGAATGACTAAACCGTTTTAACTAAGATGCCGAGGCACCTTTGACAAACGTGGCCCCATCTCTTACGCCATCAGCCAGCCTCCTCATTTCTGTACACACGACCGTAATAGCATTTTATAACAACACACACACACACCTCTGGGGAATGTAGAACATCTGCTTGTTTGGCGGCCTTTGCAGCTGGCCGTTGTAGAGTGGCCAGAGACCACTGAGAATGCGGAATAGGGAGCTCTTGCCACAGCCATTGGGTCCCGTAATGAGAAGGTGCATGTCTTGCGTCATCTGCAGGCCGAAGGCAAATGAGAACAAATCACTGAAGACAGTGCACCACTAACACCAACGTGCTGAATGTTGGGCTCCTGGGTTATGATGTATTATACACTGAAGTAAGGGCTGCCCTTGTACAAGTGTGGCAACCCGAAACTACCCTCGAGCACAGTGCAGCAAGAACAAATCACATGAGGAGTACAGTGGTAAAAGCTGATAGGGTCCAACGTGCATGCGTCTAAGACAACTTGAAGGCAAAAGCAATGTTTCTTCTTTTTCTACTCCGTCAATGTAGATATCATCCCACACTCTCTTCTGAAATTTCTGTGTAACTAATGTGCTTTTTCACTGCCTGCTCCAGGATTGAGACCGACCGCGTGGAACACCGCATGCAAAGGATGCCGTAACATAATCGGGATGTACCTCATATACAAAGATGCTGCCTTGTGGATCAGTCAAACTTCTATCACTATTTCAAGTAGATAAGCTGAACTCGCAAGCCCTAAATCGTTCACCTTGATTACCTGGCATACACTAGTTGTCTTCCAGTATATGCTGCAAGCTTTCTGTATACGTATCCCCTGGTTGTGCACTGTCCCCGTAATCGGGTCTCTTTTGACCAAGCAGCAATGTGATGCATAGGTCGGCGAATTCACTCATGAGTCGACCGATTTGGACTCGCTCCGACTCGGATCAAGCCACGAGTCTGAGCGAGTCCGGGTGAGTAATATTTTTGCGAGTTTGAGTCCAAGTGAGTCTGCCTGAAGAAAATTTTCACGAGTTTGAGACCGAGTGGGTTTGGTTCAAGAAAATTTTGGAGAGTGTGAGTCGGAGCGAGTCCAAAGTGCATTATATATTTTTCCAGTGTCGGACTTTCTTTTGCCGACATGAAGTGTCGTGTGGTGGCACCATCATGAGACATGTTACGTGACATATTAGTAATGTCATTATACCATCATCACATGATGATTTTTTGCACCCCTCGTGTTTCTCATGTGATGGTGCCATCATGAAGCATCATGATATATGAAATCACAGTAATTTGATGATGACATCATCACGTGACAATTTTCGCATCACTCGTGTTGACAGCAACAGGCGATTTTGATGTTTTTATGAGGCAGGCAAGGCTTTTGCCTTAGAAACCTTCAAAAATCCCCGTTTTAACTTTCAGGTTGTCAAATATTACCACTTGTGTTCATTGGTCCCTTGTAGCGTCCATGTTTTCCGCTGCACTGTGCTCAAAGTTGTTCCCAATGACAGATCAACAAGCCAACATCCATACTATCATCCCATAGTGGCAGCCAAGAAGATCCAAAAGGGAAAAGGAAATAACTGTAGAGGGTGTCAGAGTCACAGTCACGGGCATGTTCAACAGGATGGATGGAATGGAGACAAAGTCTATCCACCATCGAGTGTGTGTTAAAGCAAGAATGGGCAGCAGCCATAGGCAGAGAGTATGGAGGGGGGGTCTGAGAGCTCAGGCCCCGTCCGGTTTGCATCATAGGGGCCATTCCCCCCTCCCCCCCCCCCCCTTGTGCAGGCCCAGGGTATGTTTTTAGAACTTGGCTTAGGCTCCCACCTACCACCAAAAGACTATTGGCCACCCTGTCTTGCAACTATTTCACAAAGGACTGTTCATGCTCGTTCCTTTTCCTTTCAGGCTTTTAAAATTTGTATGATGGGCCCGTGGTTGCATTGAGAACGGAGTCACAGAATAACCAATATTGCGGCATTGGCACTGCTTTTGTGCAAAATGTATGAGTACGCACCAAGAATATGATAGTTTTTATGTAACAGACATTTGCTTATTATCTTTTAATACCTTCTACAAGTCTTTTTCTCTCTCTCTGTCTCTCTCTCTCTCTCTGTCTCTCTCTCTGTCTGTCTGTCTCTCTCTCTCTCTCTGTCTCTCTCTCTCCCTGTCTGTCTGTCTGTGCACGTGCGTGCATGCGTGCGTGCGCGTGCATGCGTGCATGTGTGTGTGTGTGTGTGTGTAAAAAAGCTGTACACTTCTCAAAAACTGTTTATTGGGTCAACATTTTGATTGGAGATCGATGTTCGGTCGAAATGCCTAGCAATTTTTTAGGAGCGTACACCTTTTTATACATTTCTTTACAGCAACAAAAGACTCGCTTTCCATAATGTACAGTGTAATATATATATATATATATATATATACCGAGAAAGAAAGAAATGTGGAAAAGCAACCCAAGCGCCCTCCACCCCCTATGGGAATATGAAAATTCTCCGCCTATGTGCAGCAGAAATGGTTGCAAGAACAGCAGTGACAAGACAAAAGGACATTTGTTAGGCTACTTGGTTGGCCATCATTACAAATAAAATTTGGCACAAAAAGGTAACACACACAGAAGAATAACACAGAAAAGTAAATGTGCTACAAAAATAACATTTTTTTTTTTGGCTTAAGAAGCTCATATCACATGGTTCCCAAAAATTTCGGCATGAGGGCCTGTCCCACTGTAAGGGTTACGTGCTTTCATATTTACAAAGTTATGGAGGCTTTTCTGCAAGTGGATATAATTAGGACTTTGGAATTGCTTCAACAAAAAAAGGGAATATGATTTATTTTCCAAATTTTTAAAGCCAACTCAGATCCTCCTTTAGTGGTAGTGATAAATAAAGTGGTCAGGAGCAACTGTTAAACAGTTGAGGTGAAGAGGAGAGGGGCAAGCGCCACAGGTGATAGACAATTTATATGGTCCCAGGAACGGTGAGAACAGACACTGCAAGAACGTTAAGGAAAACTGACATCGTCAGCGTTGACCTGACGAACATCAGGGTTCCAGCAGGAATCGAACCCAGTACATAGTAGCAGTTGTTCCTTTTCATAACTGAGGGGTAGAACTCTCCTGTTGTCCAGTGGAACAACGGGCATGATTCAAACTGTCAAAGTGCAAGCAAGTCCCCGAATTCAAACCAGCTAAAATAAAATTTCTTGTGACTGAAAGACAGCATAAAGAAACATTTGTAGGTTACAAAGCTAATGGCAAAACAAAATGTTGGTTTGTTCCAGAAATGAGACTGCGGACGACACTTTCGGCTAATGCAGACGGAGGGCTGAGAAACGGAAAAGAGGAGCTCACCGTGAACGTGAGACTGGGTACGACGACATCACAGTTGGGTGTGACTATGGGCACGTTCTCGAGGACGATGATGCCATTCCTCTCGATCACAGTGCCTGCGCAATATTGAGGACGCGATATTCCGAATTGTGGGCTACAAGGGCACACACACATTTCCTTAAAAGTAAAATCCCTAACAGGAAAGCTAACACAACTAGACACGAGAAATGTGTGTGCAAAACTGACCCTTGATCTCGGGCATGCCGTCTTTGAAGGTGAGAGCCTTGAGGCCAAAGGTCTTCTTGGCGCAGCCATCGCTGGAGATGGCCAGCGTCCGCTGGTAGCGGCACTCGCTCACGTCCTCGAAGACCGAGAGCATCTTGGACACTCGCCCAGTGTAGCCGGCCAGCTCGGTGATCTGCAAAAAATGCCACGGTTTAACGCGGTTAAGCCAAGTTTGCCGAGCGAGAGTTCGATTTTGCTTGTTTCGGGAAACGACGAGACTATTTGTTCGCAAAGACTTCATTGCATGCCTTGGTTTAGGCAAGAAAGAAAAAAGTCTACACACTTTAATAGCACGCTGCTACGAGGAAGCAAATGTGTTGCCCTACCAGACAACACAGATGCCCTTCAGCAGAAACGCTGAGGCACTTGGGCAACAAGAGAGGAACTCGGATGCAGCCAGTGCATGAAAGGCTCAACTTCTTCTTTTCCACAAACGCACTGCACTAGCTTTTCACTGGAACTCTCTGGTCGCGACATTGGCCTCGCCTCAGGTTGAAGGTTGGATTCGCGGAGCGAGATGTTTTCTGGGTTTGGAGCTGAAGCAGCAGAGTTGCCACTCTTATACAGCACACTACAAAATGACGGAGCAAATTTTTCGAAGAAGGATAGAAAAGAAAAGTTGGCATTTGTAGAATTTCTTTACAGCCACTTACATCAAAGTGTGGAACCAGGATCCTCTATTACTTTCCTAATAAAGTACCACGATAAATTTTAGTACAGAATGATGTTGACATAACACATTAATGAGGACAGTAATATACGAGTCTAACAAAAAAAAATAGCCCTTAAATTTACACTTCGTTCGCCTTCTTTGATATCACATTGTCACAGATCACTTACAAATATTATAATGTCATCAAATTTAACTAAAATTACAGCATATTCACGATTAATTACATTGATTCTCAATTAGAATACTAGCACAGTTTCAGCTTTCGGGCGGTGTCCGGCCTAAATATTTATGTCACCACTAGGACTGATGGCGCACAGTTTTTAGCCTTGAAGTAACACTTCACAGCGAGACGCCCCGTCCTGCGGCGAAGCAGCTCCCCACTTCACCCCAGAGCAAAGAACGAGCGTTGAAACCTCGGCATGCGATTGATTGATTGATTGATTGCTTGATTGATTGATATGTGGGGTTTAACGTCCCAAAACCACCATATGATTATGAGAGACGCCGTAGTGGAGGGCTCCGGAAATTTCGACCACCTGGGGTTCTTTAACGTGCACCCAAGTCTGAGTACACGGGCCTACAACATTTCGGCCTCCATCGGAAATGCAGCCGCCGCAGCCGGGATTTGAACCCGCGACCTGCGGGTCAGCCTCGGCATGCGATTCAGATAATGCTGTTAGCACTACAGTTTACGCATGATCGACTGTGCCGGGCCCATAAAAATATTTTGACGCTGCTTTATGCAATTCATTCCCCAAAATGTGCCCGTTTTTTTTTTTTTTTTTTTGGGGGGGGGGGGGGGGGGGGCTTTTGGAAGTGCTTTTTGCCGCAGCACCAATTTAAACGTTTGAACTGAAGCTAACACGGCTGACAACTAAATGGAAGTTGAAGTTACGCATAGGCGCATTAGTTGGTGTCATTATACCATTAGTTACCCTCTCCACATCAGTTCATTATCGCCGCTTGCATGCGACCACGCACTTCAATATAATTATAACAATTATAACATTAATTGTTATAATTAATTATAACAATTATAACACAATTATAATAATTATAACACGCGTTCTTAAACGAGCGGTTCTCCGTATTGTGCAAGGCAAACGAAAATCCACAGGGAAACCCACTGTATTGCAGACTCAGAACGCGGATAAGCGTTCAGTATCAACAGTGGAAAGAAAGCGACCACCTTGGTTCAACCTCAATTCAATCAGAAATCTACTAGTGTTCCAATCATTTCCTTCCGCGCAGTGCTGTTTCCTTTTGCGACTTTTAACAATGCTGCCAGAGGCCACGTGCACTATTCGTACCACTACCAAGAGCAATGGCCTGTCATATCGGACCTCACGCATCAGCAAGTCTCGGTGCCCATGTTGTAACGCCCGTTGACTACTTGACCGTCCAAGGGATGGCGCTACTTCCCTTAGTGGCGATGATGTTTCGCAGAAAAACGAAACACACGAAGCCAGGGTTCTTAAACGTGCAGCCCGCGCCACAGCTTCAACAAGGAATGAAGTTATTCGGCTTTGCTGAAGGTTACTCGCATTATTTTCTCACCCATTGCAATAATTAGCGTTTTGTTTACGTGAACCGCAGAAACGAGAGTGGTGTACGTCCCAAGCCTTTGTTTCGATATGCAGCCCGTACGATCACCATGCATTAAACACACAACAGTGGAACGAAATTTCCGTATTTAGGAATAAGCGTACATATCTCAGTCGTTCTTCCAAATGCCAATGTTATATGACATTTTGTTCAAACTCAACCTCCTCCCCTTCCACCGCAGACTTCTTCAGTGCCTCAGCCCTTGCAGGGCTTAATTAAATTCCGTGAACATGGCCCGCTGGCTGATGCAAGTTGTAGGTCACTGCGCTTAGCGCACCAAGAATTATAAGCTTACGGGAAACAAGATTTGCGAGAATGCCGGGCTCCATTATTGCCAGGTAACAAGGCTGGCTGAAAGCTGCAACCTGTCACTTGTTTTTTTTTTTTTGTGATTTGCTGTCTCACCGATTGAATTAGATGCGAAACACATTACACCAAGCCGAAATTAATTTGCCGTGGACTCCGTGACCGGCGAAGCTTTGTCGCCTGGTGTAGCATCTGCTTAGTGCTTGTCGCTTCGCGACTGCTCGTTTTTCCTGAGTTCAACTGGTTTTAACTGGCGCGCAATTGATATTTTGTTTGATTACAGCTCCACCATCCTAGCTCATACTAAACCTCACCTCGCTGCCCTCTTACCAAATAAAAAAAAAGGGTTTGTTTGGCGACATCAGATAGCAACAGGTGGCTTGCACTGATGTCACCAAGACAGCCCAGTTGGTGAACCTCATGGCACACAGAAGGTTGATGACGTCGGCTGTTAATGTTATCATCGCATCACTTACAAGTTCTCTTGCTATAGTGACGCTCAGAGGCCAATCGTACTCTAGCTGGCCACACCGTTATCATATCGAAGCAAGTTAACCGCGATGTGATTATCACCACGGTCGCCATGTTGGTAAACCAGTAAGTTCTGAAGCTGCGACCATGACGTCACGTGCAGTAACGAGGTTTCTTGCAAGATGGCGCGACATACCGTTCTTCGCTTTCCGCTAGAGTTGGTGAAATTTCTTTTGCAGTGACGCTACATTCTGTGGCGTTTAAGTTCTTCAACCCTAATTCGCGGTCTTTTCATTTCCACGCTGGGAGACTGCCAGTTCCTTTGACTGATAGTCCGCATGACGACGCGCCTCTTTTTGAGTTGGGGGGAAGGGAGGTGGGGATGATCACCTCTCAGAGAAAGGGTAGGGGGCCGCGTTGTGGAATAACCTTTTGGGGGCGTTGTCGGGATCCTCATGTCGGTGGGTGGGGGTGGGGTGGTAAACAGATCATTCGAGGAGTTCGTTTATATTCATCGCGAAATTTCACCACTCACAAAAGACAAGGTCATAGTAAAGGAGAAAAAACAGGGAGAGGGGGGGTATAAGTTTTGACCGGGGTTGAACAGTTGCATCTCCTGTTTGCTCTCACCTCCTTGTAGGACGACATGAGCCTTTCGGTGGCATCGCCGCCGGCAATCAAAATGTTTTTGGCCGTCGTGATGAACTGCGTCCTCGTGCTGACGCCGTCATCATTCTGGAACGTCTCCTCTGCAAAAGAAAACAACGGCGAAGCTCGTCAGCTGAGTTGCGCTGGCAAAACCAATTAAGCAAGACGGAACTTCGCAGACGCATTCTACTGCGGAAGAACCAGCATCTACGACTTATTTAGAGGGAGGACACGAAAATTTTCGAAGCCGCGTTTACTCTGCCATACAAATATCTTGCATACAGTCACGGCGACGCGGCTCCACGCAAGTGTTAAGCTCGGTAAACACCGATAACATATCCCATTTTCACAGTAAGCCCATTTTCACACGGCGCACCTACTGGCATCGACACTAGCGTGACGTCAGGCTACAGTGCCATTTGTGATCATGGCGGAAAGGATTGTGATGAAACTTGACGCACCAATGCGAATGGCCGCTTCTGCGTCCCCAAGACCATTTAAAATGGCGGTTTGCGCATCACACACAGAGGGCCACGGAGTAAAATGGCCGCGGAAACGTCGCGACATATTGCGCCACCACGTGCCGGGTCGCGACGTTAGTGCACGGTAGGAACCGAAACCAGCTCTTGTAACACTGTAATCTCTTTTCCAGAGTGCACACTCACGCTTACCAGTACATTTTCCAAGTTCTTGAGGGTTTCGTCCCTGATTTGATGCGGGCACAAAAAAAAAAGAACGGGAAGTGATTTTTTTTTTTGCCAGTGACCCTTAAAGTTAACATGGTTTGTTTAAATAGCATTTCGAAAAAACATCTTAGTGCTTGTTTTGTGCCAAAGAAGCTCAGTTTGAAAGAAAATCACGTTTTAGGGTTCGCCATGCTGGTAGACCAATTCAAGCTGCCCACCCATGCAGCTATTGAGCTGAGCTTATACACTGAACATCTAGCTCCTGAGCCGAGATACCGGAGGATGGTCTTCAGCTTATCGGAAATCATATCAATATATATATATATATATATATATATATATATATATATATATATATATATATATATATATATATATATATATATATATATATATATATATAGTCAGTGGGAGTAATAATTCAATGGGCCAGTTAGTCTTCGTGAAGGTATGGGATATTGCACAACGGGAGCGTTGTCAACAAGGATAAATATATTTATTTCCCAACAGTTTCGTCAGGGCAAAAACAAACACCCCCAAAATTCAATCAGGGTGCCATCCCTGCGGAAAATCTCGATGCAAGGTATGCCCACAGATGCTCACGACACGTGAATCCAAAGCGAACTTCTCGGATTTCAAATTCTGCATAACTGAAAGCCTTAATTGTGACTCCAGTAACGTAATATACATGCTACATTGCAACATCTGCGGACAAGAATATATCGGCCAAACAGACACGCCATTTCGGCTGCGGTTCAATAATCACCGGTACCACGCCACTTCACTGCCGAAGCTACCTTTATCTAGACATCTGCGCCTGCCAAACCACAGTTTTAAAAATATTAGCGTAACTCTTTTGCAGTCTGGTTTTTCAAACAGACGCGAGCGCGAACAGCGTGAGGCATATTTTATTTTCAAATTTCGTACATTAGTAGCCGGTATCAATGAGGACCCCGGAAAACTCAACTGCCTCCGAGAAGTAAGCCAGGAGAAAATTGGTGACAAAGGTTGATAGCTGGAGACCATGCTTTTTTCTGACTGACTCGTACGTGTACACTGTCCTTCTTTTTTTTTTTTTTTCACATGCACATACAAAGTGTTTACGTTCGCCTACCACTTCATGACCGTTGAAGGGAAACGGACGAAGATTAAAGGTAAATAGCCGACCGACCCATTAACGAGAAACCTTTCCTTTACACACACCGCCCGCCGCCCGCCGAACGACCAAACGACCAATTACGGGGAAACCCCTTTCTTTAGGCACGCCGTCCCGGACCCTCCCGGCACCGCGGCGACAATCTTGGGTGGCCCGACACACGCCAAGAACTGAACAGCACGTGATATGAACCGTAGGTGGATGTAGACGGACAGTTGGCTTCGTTTTCAGTTTTGACAGTGGTTCTTCCTCTTTTTTACTTTCTTTCTTTTCTTTCTTTTTCCGTCTTTTTTCTCTCTTTTTTTTTCCTTCTTCCAGTTCCCTCTCACTCTCGCAAACGTCTTTCAAGGCGAGAGGGACGCGGCAGCAAGGAAGTTCATGTCAGTATAACTCATCCCCTGATGAAGGGAGGTCCCCTCCCGAAACTGTTGGGAAATAAATATATTTATCCTTGTTGACAACGCTCCCGTTGTGCCATATCCCATATATATATATATATATATATATATATAATATATATATATATATATATATATATATATATATATATATATATATATATATATATATATATATATACCTATAAAGAGAGAGAGAGAGACGTATAATATGACGCATAACCCCTTAAAGGGACAGCTCAACTTTCCTTCGGTTCCCACAATTCTCCGAAATGGGTATAATGGTCTCCAACAAGAGTTGCACGTGTGTCTTTAAATGGGCAAGTCAATGTACGCGGCAAATCCTATTTATGGTTTACACACACACACACACACACACACGCACACACACACACACACACACACACACACACACACACACACACACACACACACACACACACACACACACACACACACACACACACACACACACACACACACACACACACACGCACACACACACACACACACACACACACACACACACACACACACACACACACACACACAGATGACTTTTTTTTAATTTCCTCGACGTGTAAGGGACTATTCTCAGACGTGCTACCGCGCAAGAACGAGAAAATCTCATTTTCAACCCGCAGTAACGTCGAACTCAGACTAAGAGAACGAAACGTTTCTATTTAAAGGGCCCCTAAACCACGCCGAGTTCAAAGGCGAGAGATCTTCCTCGCCTTCCCTATACCCCTTTTTACACAAGCGATATATCCCCTCCTCGCCACTTATTCCTTCAGAAAGCACGTGGAACGTCGGCACAAAAGCGCCGAGCCAGTCAGTATTTGGCGCTTTTCGACGACACGCTGCCATATAGCTCCCCCTTGCGCAGTCGCACAAAACGAAGTGAAACCAGTTTGCCGCGCACAACAGTCAGTGCGAGACAAGGCAGAAAAGGGCGCGCGACTTCACGGCAGAGCGGGACAGGCGATACATATATCTCACATCGACCAATCGAGAGCGCATTTCATCCTGACGTCACGTGAACAAACAACAAATTCTGCCGCAAAGATGGGAGAGAATAACGCGCCCGTTTTTTTTTTTTCGTAATTTGGTTATTCAGGGCAAGACGTTCCCGCAGTATTTTTTTCTTTTTTACCACGAAGATCATAAAGCACGGAGAAAGTACATCGGCCACGTGTAAAAAAAAGTATCATCGCAGACCAGCCCGAGCTCTCTTTGTCAGCCTTCCGTGTTCTTCCGCGCTCCCAGAACACTTGTGACGATTTGTCCGGCGTGGTGTGCAAGAGCGCTGATAGCGACGAGAACGACTAAAAACAGAGTGAAAGACAGATGCACTGAAAAACGGAGAAAGAGAGGTAGAAAGAGAAAACGGAGAAAGAGAGGTAGAAAGAGAAGTTAGAAAAATGTTACAAAAATATATACACAGAGAGAAAGAGACGAGGGAAAAAAGTGACATATAAAAGATACCGAAAAAAAAAAAGATAGCAAGCCAGAAAGAGAAAGAAAGAGAGTGGAGAAATAAGTACATCTACAGAAAAAAAAAAGGCAGCAGTCAATTTCTAGTCATTTTAGGCAAATTCACAAGGAGCCCTGTGATTTTTTTTTTCGGAAATCGTGCGCCGTTTCATTTTACGAGCGTGGGCTATTTGCCGAGAGAAACAGCAGCCACAGTCGGCTGTGTGCGGGCCTGGGCTTTTGCGCTTTCGGACGCTGCAAGAAATGACGGCGCGTCAAACTATACTGCCAGGGAAAGTGAACACAGCAGGCGGTGAAGCGCGTCCTTCGATATATATAAAAGGTCAGCGGCAAACGCTCAACCTTCCCTGTTTGATCAGCTCTCGCGAGCTACGTCGTTTGCGCAAGCTCTCGTGACGTCACACCAGTTCGAATGGGCCCGTCACAACAGCAGGCACGAGGCATTTTGTCGCAACGTATACCGTTCATCGTAAAAAATACGTTGTAAGGAAAATGTCGGGCCAACCGTCGTGCACAGCTGAGTGGTGCGTGTAACTATACTGTACCAAGCCGATATGTATAGCCTGAGACAGTCATTGCAACTGAAGTTGTCCGCATCACGTGACATCAGCGTCACTCCATGGATGGCGTCACAACGAGTGTTTTGGGGGAGGGGGGGGGGGGTCTGCCGATTTCAGCGGCATTTTACTGACAGGAAAGGTCTATATGGAAAATTCCGTAGACAGGATTTTTCCACACTCCTCCTATAAACTGCCCCGAGTAATATGGCTGCTAGACTGTTCCGGATTGGGGTGGGGGGGGTAACTGTTTTTTATGCAGTGTCACGCTGGTGTTTCTTTGTGTGCGTGTATGCATACACTTACAAAAGTGAGAATTTTCGGTAGATGGTGGTATGAGGAGATTGAAGCCCCCCTAATTCCCTGCTCTTGCCAGTGCTATAGATAATGACCAAGCAAACAACTGATCTTGCGCATTACACTGTAGTACGGTTTCATTTTAAATTCGTTTGATCCCTGCAGGTCAGAACGGGAGTGATTGCCACCGCTTTCGTTGCAGAGCACAAAAGCGCCTTCAAGGGGCACCAAATCGCACAGCTTGACGGCGACCGACCTTACCGATATCCCATATCGGTCCCCTTCACCAAACATGTATACACTAAACGACCCGAATGATTAGGCAACGCGAACGACACATCATTAGGACTATATAGGCGAGAAAGCAGAGGAGTAAATGTGTATTAATGGGTCAATCGCTGCATCACGCGTGTGATTTACTGCGGCGGCAGTCGTCTAGTCTCATAAAGCGGCGCACGCAAGTCCACACAGTAGTGCATAATACACGCAGAATCGAGTGAATATGTCGTATTCGCGCTTTCGGAAAGCGAAAGCGCCGAAAAATAACGTTATAACACGAGCGCGACAGAGATAACGATCGATTTTTTTTTTACCTGTGCGTAATAAAGGAGATCGGGCACATGCGTATACCTCAAAGATAAAGTGTCTATACTAGCAGCAACGCGGCCACTGCACAAATTCACCTGGAGCACAAGTGGGGCGCATGATATATTATATAAGTACCAATAAAACGTGGAGTTTCAAGTCCAAAAACTACGATACGATCAATAAACATGCCACAGTGGAGGGCTCCAAAAAATTTCGGGCGCACAGTGTTCTTAAAGATGCACACACACGGGCCTCTATACCATTTCGCCTCCATCAAAATAGGGCCACCGTTATCGAACCCGCGAAATTGCGGTCAAGAGCCGAACACCGCAGCTGTATACTGTTCCACCGTGGCTGACATTGGTATATACTTCGGCACGGTTCGGACGGATCGAGAGGGAAACGGTCGTTTTGATGCAGCGGTTCTGTGTATACAGTGGCGTAGCGGCTCTATATAGGCTTGTGAGTTCGGCACTACAGTGACAGTTGGTGCACAGTCACTATTTCGCGGGAAACTTACCCACGCAATAATAGAAGCGAACAAGATACGACTATTGAAATATGGGTGCATCAGCACTCCTAAGGAAAGTGACTTGCGCTTGTGTGATGGGCTCCACTATATAAAAGGCGCACGAAAGAAACTTTAACGTTAATTCGTTGTCTCGTGTTTCTTTTTTTTTTTATGGCCGTGAAAACTGCGCGTTACATTTTTTGTTCGTGGTATACCGTAGAGTCACAGTGCCCGGCTTCTGACCCGAAAAACATGGGTCAATCACGTACGTTGCATTTTGAGGGAGGCGAAACGCTACATACATAGAGACCCGTGTATTATAATTTGGGTCTACATAGGTGCTTGTTAAATAAACACTGGCGGTCGAAATCGTACGAAGCCCCCCACTGCGGCGTCCCTCCATAGCGTGGACAGCTTTGAAAAAAGTTAACCACACAAACCAGTTAACCACACAAACAAACAGGCAGCGCACCACGATTTCAAGGTTTGTATAGTACGTTTGATATCACTGTACGACCATATCAAGTCACGTGATGTGTGTTCCTCACCTGCCTCGCAACCAATGCACGACTCCATAAGAATATCAACCTTCAGACTGTAATAACTTCGTACATTGGAGACAAGTGGAGCGCGTGGACGCGGCAGCAATCACTGAGATTCCAATCGTCCCCTCCGTGTACGCGTATTTAGTTTACATGTAGGACACAGCACCCAATATGTGGGCACCTCATAACCGTATCCGCGATGGCTTGAGCACGTGAATTCCCAAGATTTAAGAAGACACGGGTAAACGAGAAAGCAGAGTGGGTCAGGGAACAAACGGGTGACAATGACATCTCAGTCAAAATTAAGAAAAAAAAAATTAACATGCACAGGCCATGTGGCGGCGTATAAGCCTGGTCATTATGAGAGTAACAGATCGAAACGTTTGCAAGTATAAAAGTAACACCGGAACCTGCTTCACTAGCGAAACATGGCAGAGGCATTTGCCCTGCTGTGGGCGTACAGTCACACTGTTCCCAATGAACGCGCAACATCTGAAGCAAAAGCCTCATAGTCGGGCGTTCTGACGTCTCCGTGTGCGTTAACTCTCGCAATTTCGAATACCATACAGACAATGCATAGGCCATCGCCACCGCACTTCGTGTCACCAGCGTATACAGATATGCACGCGCGCGAATTTAAATTCCACTCAGAGACAACGCACACGAAGATACGGACTCTCTAAAGTGAAGCCGGACGTGCGGGAGACAAAGGTAAATCGATCTCACAGCACGAGCGCGCGTATATAGGATACCGTCCTGAGCGAGCAGCCGAAGCAAAAGCCGAGAAACGAGACACCGGTGAAGACGAGAGAGACAACAAAACACGTGGGACGGGCGACAAAATTAAAGAAAAAAAAGCAACTAAGGGAAACTGTGCAGCTGTAATTAATGTACGTGATGGAATGTGTCGTGAGTATATGAGCCACGGCAGGGCGCGCTCACGAGTACGAGGTCAACCTGCGGTGCAGTACAAGTAATATGCTGCATTTCGTGGAGGTATTACGGGCGATGTTGTACGTGCCCGTAAATTGTTTCTTAACTCTGCAGCCGTATACTTCGCAGTAATGCGCGTATCGAACACTTAATGAAACAGCGAGTCTGGCGGCTAAACAATGAGGCCTTCGCTTCGACAGTTATCTTATAGCCGCTGCCGCTCCTACGTCGGACATACGGGGCGTTCCATTACACAGAGACTTGTACTGGAACACAAGAGATCGCTAGCCGGACGGCTCGCCCGTCTATACTCTTCCTTTACATAGTCGATAATGTAACTGGACGCCAATCTTTCGATGACTGCGCATTCGGCTTTCCTGTGCCGGCACGATACTGCAGTATCGTGCCGGCACAGGAAAGCCGAAACGCGTTCGGTAATCGAGGCATGACGTATCGATAACAGTGGTAGCGCGTGCGCGTGAGCCAACCGTCGATCAACCAGCATGACGATTGATATGTCGGGCTTGACGTCCCAAAACCACCATATGAATACGAGAGACGCCGTATTGGAGGGCTCCGGAGATTTCGACCACCTGGGGGTTCTTTAAGGTGCACCCAAATCTGAGAACACGGGCCTTCAACATTTCCGCCTCCATCGGAAATGCAGCCCGCCGCAGCCGGAAATCGTTCCCGCGACCTGCGGGGGTCAGCAGCCGAGTACCTTAGCCACTAGACCGACGCGGCGGGGTGATAAACTAGCATGAAGATGGGGCCAAATACATCAAGTTATCTATCACTCAGACCCTCCACGTGTGTCAGATCTATCACTCAGACCCTCCACGTGTGTCAGATTGACTGGCTCGCACAGTGTATATATGGGCATGCGCAGATAAGTTTTCGCGTCTTTCTTTTCTGTCGTTCTGCGCACCTTCAGTGTTTAGTAGGCGTCTGCGGTGTCTTGACTTTTTCTGGTGTCCGTGTGTGTGTGTGTCTGTGTGTCCGTGTGTGTGTGCGCGTGTGAGTGTGCGCGCGTGTGTTTAGAATCCATATACGTATCATTACAAACCAGCTCAGCTATTCATAGCCAACGTGAACGCGTATAGACTGCCCGCTATACACTGCGATAGTGCACGCAGTGTAGCATATATGCAGCACACACATACACCGTCGTGCATTAGCGGCAGCCTAAACATAGGGAGAGAGGTCACGCTACCGAAGTCACGCAGTCCGGTCACTGGCGGGCGCGAGGCCGAACACGTGCCGCGAACGCACGTGCGCGACCGAACAAAAAAAAAAAAAAATTCGGGCCACTCGGAGACAGTAACCCGTTCTGTAGCGACGCTTTCTGAAAAAAAAAAGAACAAAAAAAACAGCAAAACACCACACGGAATCTCGAATAAAACCGCTCCTCTTTATACCATCTCAAGCCGCTACCGAATCACCATGCATGTCCGTGGGAAAAAAAAAAGTACTATACAGAGCTGTAAACAATGTCGGAAACAATGTCCTTCCACCGGGTCCCGTGCCTCCACGTTCTGTAAAGCTTCTGGTCACACCGAACTACCGTGAATCACTCGTGTACTACCAGCAGTGGCTAATGCTGGCTATGTGACGGCTAGTACGTATCGCACGTGGTTGGTTTCGCGTCTTTCGGATCACCATGCCGTAACCACTCAACCACAGGGTCAGCTGATGTTGAGAAGAAATGATTAAACGATTCTTGATTTTGTCTAGTTAAGACTAATTATTGGTCAATACATAGTGTTAGCAAAATTTACTAATTTCAGTATTATCTACCCTTGACAATTATTTTGTATATATGCTTAGTTTATATGCCAACTTTTGTATTGTTTCCTTTTTTTCCCCTTCCGTACTCGCAATGTTGTTTCCCTCTTGTTATTATAATTTGTACTTCCCGTGCCCCTCCATCTTGAGCCCTTACCTGGGCCTGCAGGATGTCACAAATAAATAAATAATAACCCCCCCCCCCCCCTATGCTATACTGACTCCGAAACTTACTACTATTAACTTTCACTGCGTGAGCAACTCCAACTCAAAAATGGTTCTCAATCACACACCCCTCCCCCACCACTTTATTTTTTAAGCAAACGTATTTAAGTTCGCCCTTGGGCACTCGTCTTTCGCGTCTGCTGACAAGAGGGTGTTCTTATTTCGTTCGTTACAGTCAAAAAAAAAAAAAAAAGAGTATCTGTGCCTTGTTTCGGGGAGAACTGTCTTGCCAGTATATGTAACTCTCTTTAAGAACACGTTGGCTTTCCCGTGGGTCACACGACTCTCAAAAGAGAGTAAAAATTACCCCCCCCCCCCCAAAAAAAAAGAAAAAAAAAAGAGTTGACGCGACTTTGAAAACAGAGTCGCTTAAGTGGTACGCCATAACTCTCAAAAAAGGATCAAGTAACTTTTTTTTTTCTTAGAGTGTATACTAAGACTATTTTACGGATGAATTTCGGTGTCGCCGTAGTGGGCCTTGCCGCTTTATTTCATATTTAACAACGAAACACAGTGCCACGGTAGACCTATACGCATTAAGAACAGTTGCGATGACTCATTCGACGTTTTTCGACCTTAGAAATTCACGTCACAATGTACAATAAAGAAAAAAAAAACGCTAAGCCTGCGTGGAAGGCGCAGCACATTCACAGCGAAAGCTAGAAAAGGGGCCTTTCAGAGCAGTCTCTATACACTATTTGGGTAACTGCTACAAACACACGTGCCGGGTACCCACTATGTCGTAATTAATCAGCATTTCTGTGTAGTATATAGGCCGGCATTCACTATGTCATCTTTCGTCATTCTTCTTAGAAGCGTACGTATCCACTAAACGCTTGCAAGGATATTTCGTGCCAATTGTTCATGCAGTGACTGATGACGATGAGGTATTATGCCTGAAGTGGCTATGCGCCACAATTAATAGATGATCAAGAACAAGTTGTCTAATGGGGTGGAGCATTGGACGACCCACTCGTTACGCAGTTCACATTGTGCGACGCCTGCTTGTTCCTTTGCTGTTCTAAAACGCTTTATTACTCATATTAACGCGATTTCTTTTCCGACATGAAGTCTGCCTAAGGCAAGTTTTCGAACAAGTCCCAAGCACCGGCGTTTCTCAGAGATAAAATACTAGGTTGGCATGCAGCGGACCCAGGTTCGAGCCCCACTGTGTCTTTGGTCTATTTTATTTACCGAGTTTTTTTTCTTATTCCGTGCGATAGTGGTTACGAACACCGAAGTACGGCGCCACGCGTAACCCGTGTTGTGATGTCATAACAGCTTTCTCCGTAAAAATAAAATAATAATAAGAAGAAAAAAGCATTCCCTTAACAGCCCAAGGTGACGGGACCTATACATGTCTTACGTAAAATCGTCACCTTGCCTCACGCCCAATGTTGGAATATACCAATAACTGGAAGATTCTATCCAATTATATCAATGTTAACAATCGTCCCTTAAAGTTTCTTGATGACTTTCTTCGTCATCGATTCCCCACCACCAGAGTCTTCATCATTATTGTCATCATCATCAACATCATCATTAGCAGCATTTGTTTGTAGCCTCTAATCTATGGCTCGTACCCGCTCTGAAAGATTGGCCAAGAGAACATATAGTCTCATGTGTACGATAACTGCAATATTGCTTACAACGAAAAAAAAAAAAGGGTGGGGGGGGGTTGTATAGTGAAGAGCAGCAGCACCACCTTCATCGTCGTCACCATCTTCTTCTTCTTCATTGTCATCACCGTTTCCTTTCTTCTCTTCATCGTCGTCTTCTTCTCATCATCACCATCACAAATTTGTCCTTGTTCTCCCCTTCCCGAGCTACTTTAACTCAGAAATATGGAGTAGTTTATGGGGGCAACACCATCGAAAGCAGGGCAAAGTCCGCGGCTGAGCGATACATGCAAAAAGGCCGTTCGCAAGCGACAATCACATCCCGCCTCAAAAAAATAAAGGAAAAGAAAGAAAAATCAAGACCTACGGCAATCAGAGCGAAACGTACCGAGTTTACGCGAAGCCGACCGCGAAAAGGTTACTGGAATGACCCCCCCCCCCCCCCCCCCCGAAAGGTTTCATGCCGAATCGAGAAACGTATCCATACGGAGTTGCTGAGCCTCTTTTGCTTATTCGTGGCGTACAGGGAAACGACGCAGGAAAAACTGACGGCAGACGGGGAGATATGTGTACAAAGTAGCAAAGCACGCACACACACACACACACACACACACACACACACACACACACACACACACACACACACACACAGCGCTGCGATTTCAACAAATCGTTCAACAACAGCTGATGTACCGTACATAAGCGAAAAAAAAACTAAAAAAAACACGTATTTGCCCATAGTACGCTTATCATATGTATAGCAGCTTGGTTTGCATGCACATCAACTCCGGATAATGTGGACACGAAAACAACAGCCCCGTAGCTCGATCGATATCGGGCGCATTCTCCCTTATAGGTTAGGGGCGCAGGCAGAAATATTCTTTCGAAGGGGGGGGGGGGCACACCTACTTGATTTTTAAAGGGGGGGGGGGGGTGCTAAACTCCAGCTATGCGACGGCTTAAGGTTTTATTGTGATTGCAACAATACAGCTACTTCAGCGCAATCAACACCCCTATACTCTTATAGCGTCATTATTTGCTAGATTCCGTTACGTTTGTGTAAGAAAGAAACACAGCCTTCATATCCCCTACTTTCGTTAGCGAAGAACTGTTGAGACGAAACAAAAAAAGGGGGGGGGGGGGCAAAGAGGGTCGTTACACTTCACAGCGACCCTCGCTTGGCCTCCGAACTCAATTAGCAGCGCAAGTGAACGATGCGATTCGCCTAGCTTTCATGCTTCCGAGACAGTCAATAAGGCATTTCGAGGAGCTCGGTCACAGTCACAAGCCGGAAAATTGGTCGCCTGTCACGTGTTTCCGGCTTTCTCGAAATTGCTGCCGGCACGCTCGCTCAGCAGAGCTTGCCGCCTTCACTGTCTGTATAAGCGTTTTATTTGCGCTCGCTTATTCGTACAAAATAGCGCACTTTATAAAACACTTCATGAACCCGATGCTGAATCACGAGAGGATTCAGCGTCGGGTTTAGAAAAACGTGTCGATATTGACATTCAGAATGAGTGAAATTGGGATTCCGATCCCGAAATACGCAGTTCTTTGTAACATAAGTATCGTTTAAGACGTGGCGGCCGAATGGGGTGCCTCAGAACACGTATTTCACGAAGATGCTCATTAAGAAAATTTAAAACCAAATCACCGCGGAAATGAAGAAGATCATTAAGACCCAGGATCTGACCTTTCATGATCGTGGCCGTCCAGAGCATAGAGTTTCCTAAAATTAACTAGAGGGCACTCTGGCGCTGCGATCGTTCAGCGACCATGGGAATGATGGGTAGTACACACATTTGCCTAGTCTTCGTACTTGCGGGCAGCGAATCGTACTTGCGGCTTCGTTTATTGCTGTGTTTCGGTTTTGTTTTGAAAGAAAGATTCAACTCTTTTGAACTTCGTGAGCTGATTTGGAAAGTAAGTCTAAAAAAAAAATAAAATGGCGAAGCGCAACCGCTGAACATTTGCTAATACTTGTTTCGTCCGAAAGCAGCTCCAAGCCACACGAACACACACGGAGCCAAAAACAGGCCAGAAGTGCGAATATTATATAGACAAATGCGTCTACTACCCATCATTCCCATGCTCGCTGAAGCGTCGCGTGTTGCAGCTCCCATAGACACTAGCGCCAGAGTTCCCTCTAGTAAGTATTGTAAAAAACTTTATGGTCCAGAGGGCCCGCGAGACCGTCCGCAAGCTGGCCAAGCCATGCAGGTGACGTCCAGTTAACTCGCGCCTGTTGTGGACCCAATAAAGCTGTTTAATGTTTACATATAGTAGCACAAACTTGGGAAAACTCGGATCAGATAGAAGAGTTCGAGTAGGCAGAAGCAGAGAGAGGTCGGGGCTAGTATATAGTGGCCGACCGTTCTACTTCTTTTTCCTCTGATCTGTGTTTTCCAAGTTTGCGCTACTACACAATGTACCCCATTGACCTTAACCAACTCGCCCAAGCCTTACTCAACCATAAAGTTTTCTTTTTTTTTTACTCACTCACTGGCTTTCCTGAGCATTCACCTATAGGACTACTCGAACGCAAAAGCCACCCTATTTTTCTCCTCAGTCGGCGTAACGATTCTTCCACGCCCCCCCCCCTCCCCCTTCTGAGAACCATGGTTGAAGTGCTGGAGACACAGTAGGCAAGAGTTGTTTATAGGCGTGCATGGGGGGCAGCAGGAGGAGGGATATGTATGTCCCATACTTTGACTTAATCGGGGGACAAGGGCAGCGCCAAAACGAACTCCCCCCATTGCGGTTTTCTGCGGTTTTCTGTCCCGTGCGCCTTCGTCTGGCCATAGACCTTGGCTTAAAAAGTGGAACAACGCGCGCGCGATCGAACGAAAAAAGCCAAGTCCCGTCAGCCGGGTGATCGAAGTTGTAACAGCCCCCCGATCAACAAAAACACAGACGTCTAGCAAAACAGGCAGGCAGGCAGACCGCCCGAAGCTAACAAACACGAACACCTTGTCTTCGTCAAGACCAAAGCCAAGCCGTGTCAAGGCTTTCAAACAAGCCGCTTGCGCACGCTATTTTAATGGCGCGCCAGCAGCTATATACTCGCCGCGTGTGAAATCGCCAGCAACGAAGCATGCATGTAGTTGTATAGGCGTTGCTTCACTGTTACCGCAGGGTCCCGATCGGCTAGCAAGGTCGCGCATTCAAATCGCGCGACTCGGCCTTGTGCTTGCACGAGTAACTACGCGCAATAAACGCTTGGCAGCGCACTCGATATTCCCGTTATAGTCAGTGTTCGTATAATCCGGTGACTTGCACAGAGCGTCAGCAAGCTTGTTTGTCTTCATTAGGTAGATTGAGCGCAGACGTTGCGCCACTGACTCGCGTGTGATGAGTGAAAGCCGCTGCAAAGACGCTCACAAAGGAAGAAGAGAGAAACACGCACGCACGCACGCACGCACGCACACGCACACACACACACGAACGCACGGGCAGCTCTTCTCCCGACTAATTTACCCTCGAGGTGGGAGAGGGGGACTAGCTTCTTAAAAAATAAAAGAAATGTCACATAATGTTACCGTTCGAAAGAATACCCTTCCCACATTTCGCACGTACATGCGTCACTTCCGCAGGGAATTCAACGTCGATATTCGAGAAACGTACGTTCCGATACTGATGTCCAGCGTGACCGAACGCCGATTCCCAAACGCAGAGTTGTTGTTCCGCGGTTAACTTCTAACACATAATGGCGACGTGCGATGGCCTATTAAAACAGAGAGATGGAGACCAGTAACGTCTGTGTATCAAGTCATGAACATAATTATTGAAGCGTATAGCGTCACCATCGTCGCCATTCGTCCCCGCGCCGCACCTCATGCGCAGCTCATCGCATACATATATAGACGCGGGCCAGGACAGATACGAGCTCACGAACCTGGTGGTATGAACGCCACCAGCCGCGACCACTGCGTCTACTATAGCCTTGCAATAAAGTGGCGAGATCTGCACGGCCACCGCGGTATGCAGAGGAAATAGACAATACATAGACGGCACGAAGGCCGTCGTATGTGAGGGTCGCGGGACGTTATAGCGAAAGGTCCGCGACCTTGGGACCCCCGATCTAAGACGTGTGGGGGAAGCCAAAATAACGCAATCAATATGTACTTTGAACTTTACTTATTCCATCCAACATACCATCATTTCGGGATGCTGAGGGCCGTGGTCAAAAAGCCTCTTCATGGGCTTGACTAGGACCACGACCCCGTACAAAGTGGCAGGGATAGGCGAGTGTACAATGTAGTATAAAATAAATCAGACAACACTACGTCGCTCAATTAGAACTGTAAATGAATGCATAATAGTACTGTAAAAGAATGCATAAACATTTACATATGAACATATATAGACATATAATGCAAGTGAAACAGATAAAAAAATAAACCTTTAAAGCAATGTACCAACTTTAATTTTGATAATAACATAAGAGATAAATGAGAGTGTACAAATGAAAAAAAAAGAAATACAATGGCATTGGACAGGTAGGACAAAAACGCATCTCCAGCAATATTTTCACAGTGTTAGTTTATTCAGATGGAACAGAAGATGAGAAGTTATATGTCCCAGAACCACGACACTATTGTGAAGGACGCCGTAGTGGAGGGCTCCGAAAAATTTGGACCATCCGGCGTTCTTTAAAGTGCACCGACATCACACAGTACAAGGGCCTCCGCCAAAACAAAGGGCTCCTATTGCCAATGTCCTTCCATAACGACCATCAAGTCTTCATTTTGTTTCCTTCAGACCCAGACAACTGCGTTTCTTAGAAGCGTGCTCTTGATGGTCGGCAGCCGTATATTGTATAGAACCGTTGGTTGATCCGGGTGCCTGTCCCAGTCTGGATACGCCACAACCCTTAAACCATAGAGGAAATGCCTCAGTCAACGCGAGCTTGCTGATGCGCCCTCGGGGCAAAACATGCATGGCCGTGGCGCGACCATTAAGTCGGGAGCAGCCGCAGTCACCGGCACGCTAGCCGACTGCGGACCTTCAAACGTTTCATTCTCTCTTTCTTTCTTTCTTTCTTTCTTTCTTTCTTTCTTTCTTTCTTTCTTTCTTTCTTTCTTTCTTTCTTTCTTTCTTTCTTTCTTTCTTCCCTCTCTCTGTCTTTCTCTATCTTTCTCTCTTTCTTTCTTTCTTTCTTTCCCTTTCTCTGTCTTTCTCTCTTTCTTTCCCCTCTCTCTTTCTTTTTCTTTCTCTCTATTTTTCTCTTTCTTCCTCTCTTCCTTTCTCTCTCTCTTTATTTCTCTTTCTTTCTCTCTCCATTTTTCTTTCTATCTATATCTTTCTCACTCTCTCTGTATCTTTCTTTCCTTTATCTGGACGACTTTCGTGCTTTCCGAAATTCATTTTCTTATTCTAATTTCAACATATATAAGCTCGGCGGCTGTAACAACACGCACGGATACGGCACACAAGTGTGCCAGCCCATCATGTGCAAACCCAAATATGAGGATTTGTATACCGTCCCTCAGTCGGGTAGCCTTGAAAGCAAGCGAATGTACACGCATTATAGCCAAGCGTAGCGGCGCCGATTGCGCACGCGAGCGGCTAGGCTGAATTCGGTTGACACGAAGTACGCAAACACCAAATAAAGTACAGAAGACTAGCCCACGCGTGGATATAATACCTTTCTTTTGGCAGAGGACTGAGTGGAGCCAAGTTTAGGTTCTGGCAGGAAAAGTCTGGTTAGGAGTTTCCTTTTTTTTTCCTTTTTTTTTATTGTAGCAATGCGTTGACAGGACACATCGCCTGCTGCATGCAGCGCGCGACAGATAATTAGTCACAGTTTATCCCCAAACCCTTAGTTTCGGTTTGAGAGAGAGCTCTAACGAAGGACAAGCTCACCTCCCGCAGGGTCATTCTCATCCAAAGTCATCCAAGCACCCCTCCAAAGTCAATCTCATCCCCTCCCTTTAGTGCCTCTCGTATATCAGCCGTTGGGACAAATAAGCGGGACAGATTAAAAGTATTTATGCTGTGATGGGGTTCTCGAGATGATATTAAATACAAAATAAAAAAAAATTAGAGTCAGCAACCCCCCCGCCCTTCTAATATGAGTCGCTGGATTCGCCCCTGGTACAAAAGGCCCGAATGTGAGCGTCGTTACAGCTCGGCAATCTAGGTAACGCTAGCGGAGTAAACTTTTGCGGGAATCATATGATTGCATTGCCACAACCAAGGTAACGAGGAAGAGTTAATTAGAGCTATAAAAAAATAGAAGCAAGGAGAACAAAAGAATAAAAATACAGAAAGAGAGAAAGAGTTCTTCATCTTGGCCTTCTTACGTTTAACTGAACCTCTCCATAAAGATTTGTTATTTTGGCCATGCAGGAAATAAAGACTAAGAGGTGCCGGGTGCATTACGTCACGCAGCCCTCCTAGGGCAAGTCAAGCCATTTCGAAGCCAGCAGCGTCGGCCCAACACGTGATCGTTTGCGTCAGAACCTCGAAATAAACGAGATTTGCCGGGATTTCGGTGTACCCCGAAATGCAGCCGCAAGCCATCACTATATTTTGTTTCCTCAGTCAATGCATATGGATCGTGCTCCGCCACTCTTCGAAAAGCTTCACGCACGTAAAGAGGTTCTGCAACTGCCTCCTAAGATCGACGCGCATTAGCATTGCTTCAGCATTGCCTCCGTGATCAAATCACGTTTGGCAAAAGCTACGGTGTCAGTGATGACGTCACCATGTGACGTGACATCACAGCTTTGGCGAGTTGTGACGTCATCGAGTGTTGTTTTTTTTTTCAATGCCTTGTCACCGTCGCCACGTGACGCAAGAGGTTAAATTTCGTGTTTGACGACGCATCTAAGGCTTATCCCTTTTACAAAAAAAAAACACAAAAAAACATACCTGCCGGTAAAAACCGTGCGCAGGCGTGATAAGGGGGATCGCCGACTGGGAAAACTTGCGAGCGTTCACTTAACCCTTCCACGAAAAAAAAAAAAATATCGGCGCACAAACTCACGGCACGAGCAGCGGATGTAAAGCGGACGAGACAAAGTGCCGAAAAAAAAAAGAAATAAAAAAACGAAGGGGTTGGAAATTTAAGACCGCGAGAAGGCCTACGGACCGAAACAATAAGTGTTGCGCCACGAATGACTCACCGACAGGGCTTGGCGCCACGAAAAAAAAAAGAAGAAAAAAATTAACGAAGATTAATGTTCTCGCTCAACTAAAATGACTGTTGTGCAATGGAAACCTCAAGAATTCAATACACGATTGACTCGACTCGCTCTCTGGATTTCGAACCAACCGGTTGTGTCCCCGCGATCTCCGACGACAGCGCAGTTCTGGCCGACTGGATCGCCCTACGCCCTACGCCACCGTAGAGGTGCCCTCCATTGAGAGAGAGAGAGAGAGAGGCAGTAATGGAACTGCGCTTCTTGCTTTTCCCCTTTCGAAAGTCACTTATTCAATACACGGTCCCAACCAGTCCAGCCGTTATGACGTGTTCTGCAGCATCTTCGATTTCTCTCGAAGTCCGCGTAGTATAGGAAACTAAAATAAAACCGGCCGATTCAAATTAAACATCGAGGATTCGCGGGGTCGTGTGTATTCGCTTCTTCAGCGGGCTGCTCATCGCATTCGATTACAAGAACGGTTGTAGCCTGTGTTTGTATATTCAAAGCACAGCCTGTCTAAGGGAACCGCAGTAATGATTCGTTTATGCATTTATGTTAAACTAAACACATTCCCAGAACGTATCTGTCGTTTGTACGGTTCAAACTTCAGGGTCTGCAGATCAAGTATCAACCCGTCTCTTATTCTCTTTGTTTGGTGAGCATAGAAGCGTGTGTACTTTTTATTTCTATTTTATATATTGCGGGCGGGGTTGGTTGAGTATGTGTGTACTATGTACTATTTTTTTTCCTTCGTGTCGTTATGTTAAGGGTAATTTGAATCTGCATATTTTGCATCTAGCGTGAACACTCTCCTTTGAACATTGCTTTCTATATGTCTTTCTATCAGTCACCTTGTATTAACGTACGTCGTTCAGAATCGCTTGCGAAACAGCGCAAGCTGTTAATGCTGAAGCCCTGGCGGATATTTTTGTTAAAGAACCCCATGCAGGTGGCTGAAATTTCCGGAGTCCTCCATTACGGCATCTCTTATATCATATGGTGGTTTCGGGACGTTGAACTCCACATGTCATTCGATGACAGATATTTTGAAACGCAATGCGACAAACGTACGTGCTCAAGTACTTAAAAATTAAAAAAAAAAGTGCGTAAGCATCACCTCGGCTGCATAAAACCGCGCTTCAATCATGCGTATACGGTTGCACGGTTGAAAAACCAGAGCACGTGGAGTCAAAGCACCGCAGCAGCTTACAATGGCGCGCGTTGTCCCGTTTAACTTTTCAGCACCGGCGTTAAAGCGCGAACGCCGATTAGGCCCGATAAATTGGATCACGCGCGGAGTGTGCACCACCTGCCGACAGACACGCGAACCAATCCGACACAAAGTGCAACACGCGGCGAGAGCAAAGTCTGACGTCACTGCCTCCGCAGTGCTTTTTTTGTGGGGGGAGGGGAAGGGGGAGGATTCTCACGGTGTCCAGGGTTCCTTTCGCTAAAAAGGGGAGAGAGGGGAAAGACGAAACAACAGTCTGTGCACACCGGTGCTATAGCTTCCTCTCGTAAAACTCGTTCCGCTTCCGTGCGTGCGTTTCGCGCTTGAAATGACGTCATCCGGGAAAGAGAAACAAACAAGGTCGCGACGACGCTCCGACAGACACTGGCTGCTACACCAGTCATTCAGGCACACGGGCGCGTTGGCAATTTCGACGTCTAATGCAACGTTACGTCATCCGCGGCGAATTAGCCGACTTCGTGGTGCACTAACCCGCTGGTGAAGAGTTAAGACCACTTGAGGAGGATTTTGATTTGTGGGGTTTAACGTCCCAAAACCACCATATGATTATGAGAGACGCCGTAGTGGAGGGCTCCGGAAATTTAGACCACCTGGGGTTCTTTAACGTGCACCCAAATCTGAGCACACGCGCCTACATCATTTCCGCCTCCATCGGAAATGCAGCCGCCACAGCCGGGATTCGATCCCGCGACCTGCGGGTCAGCAGCCAAGTACCTTAGCCACTAGACCACCGCGGCGGGGCACCTTTAAATGATTCTGCAGTTGAATGATAAAAATTGCCACTTTAATGCATACTTTTAGGTACGTCACATATTATCCGTATGTTCAAGAAGCTAATACCTTGCAGAAAAAAAAAACATACTTCAGAAATATGTAACACGTCGTGCGCCACCTCTTGGGTTCGTGCACGCCAAATAAACAAAACAAAAATATTGAAAGATAGAATTCACGTCACACAGGCGAGAAAGAACGAAGTGAGAGGTGTTGCAAGCACTTCGCTCTATGCGTCATCAGCTACAAAACAATTTGTTCTAGCGTAAAATACCTCAGCCGAGACGCTAGATTTTTTTATGCTGAAAGCTACCTTCTCCGCGAGTACTTGTCAGCCGCCACTAAAGGCAGAACGAATTTCGAGACTTGCTCAAAGTTTTTCGGCATGTCGCGAATTCGTAACACTCGGCAGTAAATAATTAAAAAGAAATGATGACGGGCGTATAGCGTAACCGAGAAGGGAGGTGGAGTGTCAAATGCCATGTCCCCCCCGCTGAATCTGTTCCGACTTTGGATGTCGCACACTAACAAACGCACGCATTATAATAACCATAAATGGTAACTGAACCAACCCTGCTACCGAAAATATTTTTGGGTACGCACCAGGCGACGGGTTGGTGTACTGACCGTGCCGCGCACTTCAAAGGATTTGTAAACAAAGTGATGTCACCACTTTGCGCCGATATCTTGTCCTCAACTCTAGGTATAAACGTGCTAGGTATAAACGTGCTAACGTGCTAGGTATAAACAATTTGGAGCCAGTATTCACAAATCAACCGTAGTAGGTCGTAACAAATAAAATCAGAAAAAAAAACGCAAGCTCCACCCTCAACTACTATACCATACCACGGAAAAAAGACTTCACATAGACGTTCCAGCCTGTCAGGTCCGCTCATTTCGGTGACGTCAGGCACTTGCATGTGTTCCAGAAGTCAAATCTTACCATACAGGTCGCAGGATCGAATCCCGGCTGCGGCGGCTGCATTTCCGAAGGAGGCGGAAATGTTGTAGGCCCGTGTGCTCAGATTTGGGTGCACGTTAAAGAACCCCAGGTGGTCAAAATTTCCGGAGCCCTCCACTACGGCGTCTCTCATAATCACATGGTGGTTTTGGGACGTTAAACCCAACATATCAATCAATCAATCAATCAATCAAATCTTACCATACGGAAGAACGTCCATGTCACTACTTTTGGACCGAAAACTTAGCAGCCTCGACAGAATATCGAATATTAAGCCATTTGTACTCAAACGAAACCAATACGCTACAATTTTTTAAATCTTTTAATCGCCGATTTAGATTAGCCGGGGGAAAGCACTTTCACTGCCAATGAAAACAACCCGTTGAGGTTTGTAATGGTGATCGTGCTTCACTCCTGACCCAAAGGTGGCGGGATCAAATCCCAGCCGGGGCGACAGAATTACGATGGAAGCGAAATGATCGATACCCGTGAACTTTATTTAGGCACGCGTTGAAGAACCACAGGTGAGACTACTGGACTTATTCATAGACGGACACGAGCGTCTAATAGTTCATCTCAGGCTGTTCGTCTCTTAAGGCAGTGTTGACCACAGCTGGTCAAACTTCCCGGAGCTCTCCTGTTACGGCGTCCTTCATAATCGAATCGTGGTTTAGGGGCGTAAACGTTTAGCAACTATTAAACTGAACGAAAAACAGCCCGCACGACGCTCTTGCAGATATGAGCCTAACCCCCGTATTCTATAGAACGTCCCTTCACTCAACGCTCCACCTTCACTTGAGAAAGCCGATGGGAGCGCCGTCTCTAGTCACGACAAGTGACTGCATATCAGCGATAATCTGCTGCGATTCTTGAGTATAGCGCAGCGCCGTTTTCAGCCGAGAGGCGGCGCAGTGCTCAATTCTGTCAAGTGAAGGGTGAAAGTCGAGTCGAGGAGCGTTTGTGATTACGGGGGGGTAACGCACATACATAGCGATTTTGCAAGTGGAGCTCATATTAGGGGCGAAGCTCCTTATGGCGTGGCTTGTGCGTCCCTCGTAGTACGTAACCACCAGTGGCACATACCCGAAATAGCGATCCTTACAATGTCTGCTGGATGGGGGCACTTGTATATGATGAATACATGATGAAAAGATGTGAGATGGCTGTGCTTGGAGTTTTCTCTAGACATATGGACGGACGAACGGACTGACACACGCACGGACGGATGGACAGACAGAGGGATGGCCGCAAAAAGAGATGGACGGACAGACAGACGAATGAACAAACGGACGGGTGCACCAAGGATCACACAGATAGGCGGACGCAAGAACGAATGGACAGACAGACTGACGAACGCTGCGCCACACCAATCATCATTCACTCCGTGGATATGCTGTGATTTTTTTTTCTATTTTTAGGTTCGGTTCTAACCGGCTTTATTTAGTAATCTTCTCAGCTCTTAAATCGCTTGAGCGCGCATAACTATACAGTCGAGAAAGCATAAAGATGGTTTGCGCAAGTTCTTATTTTAACGCAACGTCGTATCTTGGGTAATTCGATTTTTTTTAATTTTTTTGCTCCGGCTCTATAGGGTGCACACGCAATGGTCGCACAAAAGCGATACAGAAAAGTCTTGGCACCGTTCCCGCGCGTAGTCCTATACGGAGCGAGCGTTACACAACGCCTTTCTAGACAATCAACACACTCCTTTGTCGCGTGCCAACACGCAGGCGCCAGCCGACAAGAGGAATCGGATAAATAAACGTCTCGGGGACGATTACGACGAAAGCGAGCAAAAAATAAATAAGTAAAAAGGAGAAGAAAATCATGGTCAAGGATGCGACTCGGGCACTTCATCACTCGACGATAGCGGCACGCAGTACCTGCCAGCCGCTTTTTTTTGGCCTGGCCCATTATTTCACGAAATCGGATCTCGCCATCCGCGAAAGCACTTGCAGCCAAAGCCGCCTCCGAGCCAGATGTGTACGAAGTTTGGCGCATCACCCCAGCGTGACTCGGCGGGTCACCCATGAGCAAGTCAGATCGGGCTCGCTTGAGCGCTTACACGTCAACAAAATTTTGGGAAGGGTCACGCTTTTATACCCTATTTCTATTATGGCTCACTTGTTTATGGTCCCTACGTCTCTGCTATTAGCAAGACGAATCTTACATCAGCTCGCGTAGCCGACGTGGCAAAAGACAAAAAAAATGTTGCACGGTACGCGCGATCGCATAGACCGAAAGTTGATTTGAGTAGCGAATGCAGATTGCCAATGATATGTGGGGTTTGACGTCCGAAAACCACCATATTGATACAATTCATTGACATCAAGGAATGGGCCATAAAGGCGACGAAGATGACGATTGAACAAAAGCTCGTGTTGTTGTTGCCACTCCGCCATCTTGGTTCAAGGACACTGCTGTACTCTGTCGTGAACAATCTGTAAACATATTTCTACCCTCTGCCTACTCTCACCCCGTGACACTTTGATGGAGGTGCGGGGTAAGAGTATAGGTAAGAGTATTATGAGAATCGCCAATAGTGGAGGGCACAGGAAATTTCGACCACCTGAGCTAATAATTGCCAATGATGGAGGTATTCTCAGTCACTTTTTTTTTTTTTGCGTATATTGGATTGGGCGCCCTTCATGTTTGTTCTTTTATATGCATTCATTAAGGGTCCCTCGGTATTCAGTCTGCCAGCGTCACAAACAAATATTGCCTGCAGGCAGACAGCTAACTATACCAAGAAATTAGGTGTTGCGCCCCCCCCCCTTTATCTTTTTATACTGTAATTTAGCATAGTGTGCGTCCATGTAACCTAAGTGACGTCCCACACGTGACGTCACTTATGTGAATACTAATTGCTCGGACTAAATATTGATTGCTCGTGTGAATTAAATCACTCACTATACCTAAGAATATTCATTTGAAGTCACTTGTGACGTCACTTTGAATGACGACACGGGTGACCTGCTTTCATGCGGCATCACTCGATTGATGATTTGATTGATATGCGGGGTTTAACGTCCCAAAACCACCACACGATTATGAGAGACGCCGTAGTGGTAGAGCTCCGGAAATTTTCGACCACCTGGGGTTCTTTAACGTGCACCCAAATCTGAGCACACGGGCCAAGCGGCATCACTCGAGTCTTTTTGCATAGTCATATAGTCACAAAGTACTTTCTCAGGAAGTTTAACATCACCAACGATGTGTACCCGGTTCTTCGGCAAGACTGGCTTCTTTGAAGAGACAGCTCGTAGGCTATATATGTACATACGTAGGCTATATATGTACATCACTCCGATATTAAATCTTTGTTGAAAGTCAGCGCTCTTTTCTGTCCTTGTTTTTTTTCGCTTCCGTAGTTACGAAGTAACTACTTGTTGGTTGCGCTGTTCCTGAAGTCACAAAGTATTCCCGATACGCCCTTCTGTGTACCGCTCCGTACACCAATCGTCACAGCCTTCCTGGCAACTCGCATTCGCGTGACGTCACCGAGCGCCATTCCGCACATTCATACTTCCGACTCGCCGTGGCGAGCCGGAAATAAGATGACCTAGATAAAAGGCGCAGCTTTCTCGTTGCTCTGCAGCAGTGCAACAACATGGCGGCCGGCCGCCGCGTGCTGCCGCCGGTGACAACGCCGAGGCCTCGATGACGTCATCGAAGGAAAGAGGCGACCCCGGCTCTCGAGGGCGATCCGCGCGTGATTACGACGCCATCTCTCGGCGTCTTTGAAGAGTTGGAAAGAGATACTCGCGCAAGTGCGCATCACTTCACGCCAAGTTGGCGAGAGAGTAATGCTGGGGTGCGGATGATATCGCGATACAGCGAAAGTGTACTACTTGGCGAGCCTGGAGAGAATCGGTCCGTAAACGAAGACCTCGTGATAAGATAGGGAATGTGGGGGGTTAACGTCCCAAAACCACCATATATATGATTACGAGAGACGCCGTATATAGTGGAGGGGCTCCGGAAATTTCGAGCCACCTGGGTGGTTCTTTAACGCGCACCCAAATTTGAGCACACGGGCCTGCAGCATTTCCACCTCCATCGAAAAATGCAGCCGCCACAGCCAGCCGGTATTCGAGCCCGCAACCTGCGGGTCAGCAGCCGAGTACCTTAGCCACTAGACCACCGCGGCGGGGCAAGGCCTCGTGAAGTATATAGACACGTAATAACCGGAAGATACGGTCGGATGCTGCCTCACCGGAAAAGCGCGTGGTGCCTGGCATGCGGCTGGCATGGCACGCACCGGCTGACGCAAGTGTTTTACAGTTAAAAAAAAAAAATCAAAGCGAGCAACAGCAACCGGCGGGGTCGTCGCGCGGAAGTGAAAACGAGCGATGTCCCGCACTTGGGGGCGCGCGCATGCGCAATGCGGCGCGAGACAGCTCGGCACTATATACCGTGCAATGCATATCGTGCATTGCCCCCTTTACCCATTCCCCCTTTTTTTGCCTAGAGGAGAATCAGGCGTACGAAAACCAAGTGCGTGCACTCCGTTGCTGGCAGCGGATGCTTGCAACTGGGTCGTTCACTTCAGTGCGACCTCAAGCACGCCTATATAGACACTGCTTGGCACGGTTAGGTCTGCTTGCTAGCTGGCTGGCTGGTCGACTGTGGTTTGTTTGTCTGCTTGCCTGTTTGTTTATCGCAGCCAAGCTCTCAGCATTGCTTCAAGTTGATTGCATTTGTTTGTTCGAAAACTTGAGTATTCGCTGTGGATCTACGCTTCACGGTGCACTGTACGTGTACCTAAAGAGAGAGAGAAAGAGACCCAGAACGACAAAAGAAAAGGTCATGCTTCATATCATGCAGCGGAAATTGCATCCATTGATGTGCCAAAAAAAAAAAATGATGCACAGCCACCCAAATCTTTAACTATCGTGCACCAGCATCATGTTCGTCAGCGCCGTATACGACGGTGCCGATTTTCTAATCAAAACAGATCGAGAGTAGGTGCGTGCCTCTGCTATATAGCTCTTGCTTCATATCACGGTGTATGAAAATTAGTTTTCTTTTCTTACACCGTGATTCGTATGAAGGTCGCCCCATATTAGCGCACTTGCCCCGCCGCGGTCGTCTAGTGGCTAAGGTACTCGGCTGCTGACCCGCACGTCGCGGGATCGAATCCCGGCTGCGGCGGCTGCATCTCGGATGGAGGCGGAAATGTTGTGGGCCCGTGTGCTCAGGTTTGGGTGCACGTTAAAGAACCCCAGGTGGTCGAAATTTCCGGAGCCCTCCACTACGGCGTCTCTCATAATCGTATACGGTGGTTTTTGGGACGTTAAACCCCACATATCAATCAATAGTAGCGCACTTCAGATGAACAGACAGGGTGAGCATGCGAGGAGTTTCAGTCGTTTTTTTTTTTTTTCGAAGATGAACGTTGCGGCCAGAAACAATTAAAGATACGTCCACGCCGACGAGATAAGCAGCTGAAAGCATTTAACCTGCAGTGCGCCGATTTGTGGTTGCGTCCTTCTGCCGAGCGCGCTTGGCGGGCATGCGCTTATTATCCTCGCCTAGTTTCCAACTCGGCACCATCGTATACCACGCCGACGCACAGGAAATGTTGGCGCTCCCGCACCAAAGTTGATATTGGGGGGGTGGCTGTATACCTCCGGCATGCGCAGGATTCTTCAAAAAAAAAAAATGCAGCTTTTTGCGAAATCGTTAGCAAAATCGACGGTATGTATACACTAACACGCCGACCGCAACGTAATCACACGCCTTTTCACCAATCAGCCTAATTAGCCTCTTTTCCCTGTGCACCACCTCTCTCTGTCTCCCGGTATCGTATAGGAGAGTAATATTTCACTGTCTCGTTAAACCAACGCTTCGCAGGTATATAACAGCACGGAGAAGCACTTATACGCGAATCTAAATAACATTAAGGTCGTACAACACGAACAAGACGCGGCTGCCCGCCGGTGTCGTGTATTGCACGCCATCAGGCTCGCGTTTGCATTCGGTCGTATAGCTCCATCCACGGGTGCGAGACAGCGACCTTGCAAGGCTGAAACTGGAGGTACTTAAGTCACATCAGCTAAGGCTATAGCGGCACGTGACGAGGCGAGCAAGCGGATCCACTGACGGACAGGAGCAAGGTCGACGCGTCATACAAGAACACACCCACCGACAACAACCTTGCACGCGCCTTTCGTGAGCAGCAGCCGCGTTTCATCGTAATAACGCTCGGTACTTGCAGTATAGCGCATACTCACACACTCCTAAAGAACAAAGGGCGTACAGTACTTGGGACGCCTTTCTGCCCCACAACAAGGATCGCCATTTATAACCGCGCGCGCGCGCACACACACACTACAATGGTTTCACGAACGGCGTAATCGCTTATTAATTTTATCGCGACACGGGTTTTAGACCATAGAGTTTCCTAGAATTTACTACAAGGCTACTCTGGCGCTACGATCGTTCATTGATTGATATGTGGGGTTTATAAACGTTTCGAAACCTCCATATGAATATGAGCGGCGGAGCCCTACAGCGTCTACTGTAGAACTCCGTCGCCCCCCCCCCCCCTTCTACTATGTAAATGCACGGGACTGACTGTGCGTCCTCCCCGTGAGTCACAGCGCCACACCTTCCTATTATGTCAATGTGTGGAGCTGACTTAATATAGATGATGAAGGGGGGGGTGCCGCCCCCCCCTGCCCCTCTTCGTACGCATGCCTATGCCCAGTGCTGTGAGTAGTGTATGTGCACTTGAGAATAAACTTGCGGAAATCTGAGGGTGTCTCAAGGAATCACCATGTTGCACTAAGTACGACGGGACCACGCATGCGCGCGCGTGTGTATTCAAGTGCATTCGGTCGCTCCGCGCGTGTGACTTTGGATAAGACGGAAGTTGCAATGCGGGCTTGTCCGGCGATTCCTCTGGGAAACTCCAATGTATACCGCAAAACGACACAGGGGCACCAGAAGGCGACAAATGTGGACAACGGGCACACTTCAGATGAACATGGCGGACGAACATCGACCGCGAGGAGGACGAGAGGAGACACGGGGCAAGAAGGAAGACGTCGGTGTGTATAGTTAGCAAAGAAGAAGAAGTCGGGCATTCCAGGAGAGCACAGCCGTTGTCCCCGCGGGTGCTGCAGATGGTAAAGAATCTTTCCTGAATCTCTTCGCGCAACCACCGGTCATGCATGCATATGTCCAGAGGCTTCAGTTCGTACGTGACTCGGAATCAAACAGGGTTGAAAACTGGACTGTATGCATCATGATGGCAGGACTAAAGGCGCACACTGTCAAATGAAAGGTTGAATTCGCCCAAGGTGGCGACGCGCTCATAGTGTTTTCACAGAGAAAGAATGAACGAAATAAAAGGAAGAGAAAGAAGAACAAAGAAAGAATAAAAGGAATAAGAGAGAAAAAAGCAAGAGAAAACGAAACAAAGAAACAAAGAAAGAATAAAAAAATAAGACAGAAACAAAGAAACGAAGAAACAAAGAAAGGAAGGAAGAAAGAAACAAAGAAAGGAAGGAAGAAAGGAAGGAAGAAAGAAAGAAAGGAAGGAAGAAAGAAAGAAAGGAAGGAAAGAAAGAAAGGAAGGAAAGAAAGAAAGGAAGGAAAGAAAGAAGGAAGGAAAGAAGGAAGGAAAGAAGGAAGGAAGGAAGGAAGGAAGGAAGGAAGGAAGGAAGGAAGGAAGGAAGGAAGGAAGGAAGGAAGGAAGGAAGGAAGGAAGGAAGGAAGGAAGGAATGGGGGACACCGCGAGACTTTTGCGAAACTACGCGCACGTTTACGTGAACATGATAACAGTAAACTCCTAAGGGGACCACAAAAAAACTGCTCGAATTAAGGGGAGTTCGAATTAGCGGACGGGCGCTAGAATGAACGCATACATCGCGCCACACTGAGCGGCCAGTACCGAGCCATCTTTATGGACACCTTATACCGCGCACCACGCTCTGCTACACGTTAGCTGCCGGCCACTTCGTAAACTGAGGTCACAGAGCTCAAACAGCGACGAACACAACCGATTGATCAGTCAGAGAAACGCCAAAAAGCAAACCCGGACATACATACATCACGAGCAGTGAGCCTCAATGCCGCAATATATGACGTCATTTATGCTGGCCAACTCACCTTCAAATATACGACAGTGTCAACGTAATGAAAAATTGTTTCTAATAGGTAATCTGCATTCGCTCCCGTTCTCCCAGTCGCGACTCCATGAGCGTCGTTTGCAGCTCTCCCATGTGCCGATATAGTTATAGCGCGAGAACAGAACGAACACAAAGAGACAAGAATGACAGGAAGAACACGTTTGCAGCTCTCTCATGTACCGATAGTTATAGCCCGAGATTGATTGATTTGTGGGGTTTAACGTCCAAAAACCACCATTTGATTATGAGAGACGCCGTAGTGGAGGGCTCAGGAAATTTCGACCACCTGGGGTTCTTTAACGTGCACCCAAATCTGAGTACACATAGCCCGAGAACAGAACGACGACAAAGAGACAAGAAGGACACAAAGGACACGAGCGCTCGTGTCCTTCTTGTCTCTTTGTCATCGTTCTGTTCTCCCGCTATAACTATCGCCACGTCATACCAACTAGCCCAAGCTGCCACATCTCCCATGTGCCTCTGCTGCAGCGGCCGAATTCTCAGCCGAGAAATGCCGCTGTTTCTTCGTTTTGCTCATTTAGTAAATTTGTTTTTTTTTTTCTTGATTTTGCAAGGCACCACCAAGATCACTCTTGGGCTACTTCGGTGACGAGCTACGAAAGCCAGAAGCTCCCCGTTATACTTAACAGTCGAAGACACCGACCAGTTCGAATTGTCAGGAGCTCTCCCCTCGCAGAAATAAGCGGGGCTGTGTCAGAACCTCGGGGGCCAGAACCAGGACGTGAGCTCGAATTAACTGTGATTCCGAATTAACAGAGTTACAATTAAAGAGATTTTTACTGTACTAACGAAAATGCTGCAGTATGCCATATACAAAAAGTTTCATAGATGGGAAAAGGAAGGAAAATTTCTACCGAATGCGCTGCCAAGTGTGAGAGCCGGCCGTTCATAGAGACGGCCAGCTCCAGACAAACAACAGGTGGCACGGGACTATAAGGGAGAGAATAGCAAGGAAGTTGAGCGCCCCAAATATATGTGGAGTCTAGAACAATTAAACGAGGAAGCTATTTGCACGGTAACCGGGCGAATTAAGAGCGGCACGTTGCAACAGCGTTATGTGCACGGAAAGCGAAAACAGCCGGCGATTATACGGCCGCGCTGATCTCCGAGCACATCGTTTGTTAGAGAGAAAGAATGGCCCCGTATACGACGCAATCTTCTTCATTAGGGGCGTTTTATACGTTAGCGTGGCGTTAGGGGAAAGAAAATGTCACCCTTACGAAACAACGCCACGTGGCTGATGAGGAGATTCATTGCGTCTACTGGCGCCCATGGACGAAACGAAATTCTGACGGCGTCCCTGTAGGTACGTGACAATGCGAAAATACGGCCGTCGGCGGCATCACCGCCCCCTGGCGTGAGGCGTCGACTTTCCTGTAAGTACAATACAGGGAACTCTAGCGCTAGTGTCTGTATGGGAGCTGCAACGCACGGCGCTTTATAGCGAGCACGGAAATGATCGGTATATATACTATACACGGATTTGTCTCGTTCTCGTGCTTTCGACTCCGGTTGGCTGCGTGTGGCTTGAGGCGGCTTTGTCACGAAAGGACAATCAGCGAATGCTCAGCACTACTTTAACCCTTTTTGGACTCACCATTTCAAATCGACTCACGAAGTTTATAACCGCCCGTTCTTTCCTTCGAAAAAATACTTCAACACGGCAATAAACGAAGCCAAAAGTGCGATTCGCCAGCCGCAAGTAGGAAGACTAGTCAAATCCGTGTACTAACCATCGTTCCCATTTTCGCTGAACGATCACAGCGCCAGAGTGCCCTCTAGTTAATTAAAAAAAAATTCTATGGCGTCGGGTATACGAGTGTGGACGAGTGATGCTAAAGATCGCTGTCTCGTGATGTCGTCACCATGTTACGTCAAAGATCGCAAGATTTTGTGATGTCATCATTAGCTCAACTACGACGTGCTGTGACGTCATCGCAGTGGCATGTGGCGCCACCACGCGCCGTCATGGCCTTTTCAAAAGTGGTTCGATCACGGGGGCAATGCAGAACCAGGTTAGGTGCGCCTCCGATCTCGGAGCCAGTGCGAAACGACATTAAATCACTGAACGCTTTTGAAAGCTGGCGGGGCAGGATCAACATGATTGGCTGAAAGGAACGGTAAGATGACCTTCACCTTTGAGTCACGTTAAGTGTAATGTATGCGGGGCCATGTAGGTTTCTCCAATTGATTTGATTGAGGGGGAGGAGCGGGGAGCGCCAAGGCAGAAACATGGGTTTTATTCCAGGGGGTTGGGGGGAGGGGTCCTCCGCTCCCCGCGCCTCCCACTGGCGCAGCACTTGCTCCCTTAGCAACCAAGCACTCTATAGCCATCATCCCAACCACCACCAACATCATCATAACACCCCTCCCCTTTTCTCTGCCAATCATCCTCAAATCGACTTCCCGAATGGGCTACGGCATGCCCAGTAGCAAAAGTTGCAGAAAAATGGCGCAGCTTTGTTTCGAAACAAACCACTTACGTATACATATCTCTCTCTTTCATATCCTCAAAATACTGCTATTAAGAAAGACAATTCTACTGCTATTAAAGAAGAACCACAGCTATTAACAAACCACTGCTATTAGGAAACAATCCCGCAATAAAGGAAGCGAGTGAACTTGAATCTAAATAAAATAAGTAGTCAGGCGCATTCAGGATGTCTCTCTCTCTCTGGTCGCGGGTTCGATTCCCGGCTGCGGCGGCTGCATTTCCGATGGAGGCGGAAATGTTGTAGGCCCGTGTGCTCAGGTTTGGGTGTACGTTAAAGAACCCCCAGGTGGTCAAAATTTCCGGAGCCCTCCAACTACGGCGTCTCTCATAATCAAATGGTGGTTTTGGGACGTTAAACCCCACAAATCAATCAATCAATCAGGATGTCTCTCAAGTTGTCTGGAGCAACGAACGCGCCATTTTTTAGAATCTCGCGGTTTTTGTATTACGTCCTCGGTGACAAAAAAAAAAAGAGAAGCACAAAAAGGGAGGAGGAGGGGGGGGGGGGGAAACGAGCGAATTGGAAATGGGCGTAAGCGGAGGCGACGAGCTGGCCCGACAACCATTCTGGCAGTCGTCGTTTCCGCGCTGCGATTACACTTTTTTTTTTTTTTGCATGCCGGACGTAGCGCGCGCGCGCGCGTGCTCGATAATAATAAACACCGGAAGCGAGAGCGTTGCGTAAGCGATACTACGACTAGCGCCAACGCACCACTTTCTCCGAACTGCAGCAGGACTCGATGGCGAATAGCTGGAACAGTGCCCAGCCAGTGCATGCGAGAAGTCGATTATGCAATACCTGCGCCACTGCCCGGTCGCCAAGTCGACGTTTTCTTCCACTTACGCAGCGGCCCAGGGGCGTCGATAACGTACCGGGAAAAGGGGGTGACTGGTCTCTTCTCAACTTTCGCCAATGCGCCCCCCTCCTAAGAGCGAACATAGTGAAAACAGAATGCATGAGTTACTCGCATTTTTTTTCGCCCCCCCCCCCCGACCCCTACAGAATTGTCGTGGGGGCTCTCTCCACCCCCCTTCCCCACGGTGACAAAAACCTAGCGCCACCTTTGCAATGGCCACTCGTGCATCTATCCATTGATGATTTGATTTGATATGTGGGGTTTAACGTCCCAAAACCACCATATGATTATGAGGGACGTCGTATATAGTGGAGGGCTTCGGCAATTTCGACCACTTGTGGTTCTTTAACGTGCACCCGCGGAAATGCAGCCGCCGCAGCCGGGATTCGATCCCACAACCTGCGGGTTAGCAGCCGAGTACCTTGGCCACTAGGCCACCGGGGCGGGGCTCTAGTCATATACGCCCAGACGTGCGTGGTGGAGGCGGCCCAAATCATTCAATAAACTGCTGACCCGCAGGTCGCGGGATCGAATCCCGGCTGCGGCGGCTGCATTTCCGCTTACATCAAAAATGCTGTAGGCCCATGTGCTCAGATTTGGGTGCACGTTAAAGAACCGCAAGTGGTCGAAATTGCCGAAGCCCTCCACTATATACGACGTCCCTCATAATCATATGGTGGTTTTGGGACGTTAAACCCCACATATCTGTCAAATCCTTCAATAAAACTTGATTTGGGCATAGTTGGTACACATTACTCCGGTAAAGGCAGCGCTAACACAAAAGACACCCCACAAAGGAAACGAAAAACATTGGGAGAGGGGCGATGGTATGTAGAGGAGCATGCTTCAGCTGAACTAACGCAAAATTCGGGGAGGCCACAGCTCCGTCACGCAAGTGACGTCACAGGGACCACGGCAAAATGGCGTTCGCCATTGGTTGGCAGAATTTACGATCGGTGACATCTAGGGCCCGTTTTACGCAGAAATATTATTTTACGAGCCGCTTTTTTCTATCCGTGTAGGCATAATAGACCCGCTACTTCTAGTTTTTTCCTGAAAGCCGCAAATTGTTGGGTTGGTCCCTTTAAGAGAAAGAGACAGGGGGCATGCATGCACACACCACAGACCTGTACCCACCGCTGGTAAAGCCCAAAGGCAACGTGCTTTATAAACAATGACCTGCCCCGGGTCCCTGGCTTTCCTGGAGGTATACGATACGAAGTAAACATTTGCTGGAATGCAACATCCGGGGTCTTCAGTCACCATTATAATCAAGTACTCGAGTGGCCTTAATCATGCTCAATAATAAATGTGCGACAAGATGAAAATATGGCACAGACTGCACCCTCCTTCCTTCCGGACGCTATATATGGGTCATTAATGACCATACATAGTACATGCCATATATGGCCCATACTTAATTTGCTCTCTTCGGTTTACTTCGGTATCCCCTTCCGGCGCTAATTATGATGCACTGTATACAAAGGTGTGAAATACTCAGCATTACATTCCAAAAATAAAATGAAGAAATGCGTTTTGTGCGAGTTTCGACGATCAACTGTGATTAGCATGTAATTAAATACTTTATCACTTTGTAGTCAGTCACGTCTCCTTTAGCATCAAAAGAATTGAATCACAGGCTCCGAATGTGTGCGCAATCAGTTTTTGGCTGCATTCGTTTCGAGAAAAGTAATACTTTTGAACGTTCGTTTGTGAACGCGGCACATCTAAAGACTCATCGAACATCGTAGTGTCTTTACCAAAGTGATCGGCTACAATCACACACAGCACACAGAGATTAAGTCAAGTCATACCGACCATGCAGAAGAAGGTCGAATTCATCTAACGATGCTATGTATGTCGTCATCCGTTGGCCACAAGTTGGCCACGCAACTCACACAAACACGTTGCGTACACAAACGCATAGCCACTGACCCTGAAGGAGATACGGCAATCCGGTTTCGATGTGCCGGGTGTTTTGCGCGTGTAATTAACGAGTCGCCACGAAGCAAACGCAGCGTCGATGAATTTCACTGCCCGCGTGCTGCGCGAAACGTGACGCAATGCGGCCGCGGGACTTTTTTTTTTTCTTGGCATTTCAAGAACGGCGAGAAAGCGTTAGTAACAGAATCGAAAGTTGGGCTAGTTGGATATGCATGGTATAACTTCTTTTCTGTTTATTCGTGCGCTTGAACAGACAGTTAGTTATACCAAGCGTTAGTAACTGCCGCGCCGGACTACAGTCACGTGATCCAGCCTCTCTTCGTCTCGAGGCCACTTTTTTTTTTTTTACGGACTTACGTTTAAGCAGGCGATGTGGCGTACACGATATGAAGCACCTGTCCTTTAGGTATAGGCACAGCCACAAAGCAGCCGGAGAAGCTGAATTTTATGCATACGTGACTCGACCGCCCCGCGGGCAGTGGTGGTCACTTTGTTGGAACGCGTGCAACCTTGCCCGCTCCGCAAGGTTGTGATAGATACGTGGACGACCGCCAAGCCCGTGTACCTGCTTTGCTCTATATGTGCTGCGTGTCTAGACCATCTGTCTCTGCCCTCGGCCTTGCTCGAAAGAAAAAAAAAATAAGGGACAAGGTATTTCGTACAGATCAGCAGCGTTTTCATTGACCTTGAACAATAAGTATACTGCGTGAACGAAACGATGCAGAATATTTTCTTCGTTCAGCGAACTGGGAGCGCAGAGAAAAACACAAAGGACGAAGCGAGGAACCACACAACATGAGCGCTCGTGTTGTGTGGTTCCTCGCTTCGTCCTTTGTGTTTTTCTCTGCGCTCCCAGTTCGCTGAACGAAGAAAATGAATTACCAACTGGCCCACATTTTGATCCTTTTGCGATGCAGAATATGAAAGCGAAGTTACCTGAGCAGAGCGCTCATTTCGTTTTTGCGGTAGTTCACGGGCATTTTAAAAAAAAATATTATCCACGCTTATCTACGAAGGGAGTGCTGATAATGGGGCGAAGCAGCGTTCACTGGATAATGATTGATTGATTGATTGATTGATTGATTTGTGGGGTTTAACGTCTCAAAACCACCATATGATTGAGAGACGCCGTAGTGGAGGACTACGGAAATTTTGACCACCTGGGGTTCTTTAACGTGCACCCAAATCTGAGCACACGGGCCTACGACATTTCCGCCTCCATCGGAAATGCAGCCGCCGCGCCCTTCACTGGATAATGAATCGCGGCCTTTCATATTTTTTGCTTTCTAGTTAAGAGCCTTTTACTCAGTTATTGTTAACTTTTTGTTCGGTCATATGCTTAGATCGGTGGGTGGTTAAATATCGGTGTTCTCCCGGTGTTGCAGCCGTTTATTTTGCTCTGGTTAACACACTTTTGATAACCTGTTTTTGTTCTTCGCGGATGCTTCGGTTTCTACATCTGCTGTAGACGCCAGGCGGCAGTTTACGAACAAGGGGACATTGGGCGATCTCAAGGTTCGGACGGACGGACGCTTCGCCCCACTCATCACAATTCACTCCGTGAATATGATGTCCACTGTTTTTTTTTTTTTTACGTGCAGCTTTCAACGCACCCCACGAAACGAAAAGAAAAAGAATGCACACAAAGCGTTCGACGAGTGCTTTCTGTCAAACACAACTCGCGCTTTGCGGATTTGTTTGGTATTGCTGACTACTTTATATATGTCTCCGAGTTGTCTTGTTTATGTTATTACGTACACTTTAGTGCTTTGCTTGCGTTGGTTCACCTTTTGACACTATTGCGATTATAGAATTTATTGTCGTTTGGCACGAAGATCGCATGCTAAAAAAATGCTTGTAGTAGTACCGTACAACACCCTGTGTTTCTGAGTGTTAGTTTCTTTTTTTTATGTAACAGTAAGCCTGCGTCACTGTATACATTTTCTTTTTGGACCCAGGACTAGCCTTTGGCTACGGGTTCAAGCAGTATGATGATCTTTAGTGTAGTATGATTCAGCAAATAAAAAATTAAATTAAATTAAAATTTAAAAAATCGTGAGGGGGGGGGGGGAACCGATTGTTGGGACAAAGAGGCTCTGACAGTGAAGTCGCTTGTGCTTGTCGTTGAGTGTTTCTTTACTTTGTGTGTGTATTATTTGCGGCCAAATCATGTCAGTAAGAATCAAGGTAAAAAATACTACATGTGTGCTCTGCACGTTTATTTATTCATAATGCCCCTAAAGGCCCTCGTGAGAGGGTATTACATAAGGGGGGGGGGGTTACTTGAGCAAAATTACAAACAATAAACGTCAAAAACGAAAAAAAGGTAAAAAAATTCAAATTAAATACAGACTAAGGTTGAGATATATGTTATAACAAGTAATTGGTAAAGACAGCAAAAATAGAGAAAAGAATAGGCAACAAATCATTGGAATACAGATAAGTACCTATGAAAATGCAAGAAAAAATAATCAATACACTTGGAAAAAAAAGCGTACACTCAAAAACGAATAAAAAATGTACACTCACTCATCACACCTCAAATAGGCTGAATCAAGACAGTGAAGTCATTCGGTGATTCGAAGGTCGCGGGTTCTATCCCGACAGAGGCGTTCGCATTTTTGGTGGAGGCGTAATAGCACATAGATAGTTCCGTGCACTCTACAATGATTATGCCGCCGGGTTGCTATAGGGGCTCGGTCGCTTCTCAGTTCCGCTGCTACCACCCCTGAACTTGGTGGCCATTCGTTGACGCAGCACAGTATCCCGGAGCAGCCAATTTCGTGAATGCGGTCACTGACCTTGACGGTAAACTCCTGACGGCGGCATCTCTCCGAGATACCACGCCGGTCAGGGCTGAGCAGGCTGCTGCAGCCCTGAAAATGCACATGCATTTTCACCGGCTCTCGGGCTGCCTGCCGTACGGTCATTCGTGACGGGGTCAGTTTGAGATGATTGATTGATTGATATGTGGGGTTTAACGTCCCAAAACCACCATATGATTATGAGAGACGCCGTAGTGGAGGGCTCCGGAAATTTCGACCACCTGGGGTTCTTTAACGTGCACCCAGGGTCAGTTTGAGAGCAGGCCGGCCCATATTCTTAGCGAAATTCCAAATGGCACTGCAATTGATGGTCACTTCCTCCGGTTTCCTGCCCACACGGGCAAGGATGTCCACCCTGTTATCCCCAATGCCAACGAGTCTGCCCGTGCCCGCTTATACACGCACACTGTCCCGCCGTGACGGGCATTCGGCCTCTCGTTTGGGGGAAGGCATCCAGTAGCTCGATTCCCTCCTCACCCTTTAACGAAATACGTAAGCACTATCAATTGTCCAGGCGTATAGGTGCTCCCGCAACTCTCGAGGGCCCCAGACAATCACTTTACGAATGCTGCAAACCGGTACTTACCCGCCGCCCTTATAGTTTACAGTAAGTTTATCGACAGCATAAAGCCTCACTGCCCGCATTGCGATGAGAGACGATGCACGTTATCCCACATGCTCTGGCAATGCACACGGCGCTGCGCAATGGCAAGCCTCTCAGCACGGAGGACGCCTGGAAGACCGCAAATCACCAGCTCGGACCGCGAGGTCCAAATTCGGGCCGTCCAGAGGGCCCGCAGTTTGCGGGGCATGCCCTTCCTGTCCCAACGTGGGTGCGGCCCGCAGCCGACCCGCTTTCTTGAGAGGCATCGGCTCCTCTGTGGATAGTTCGTCGACTGACTGACTGACTGGATGCATACCAGCTCACCCGGCTATCTGTTCTGCCATTTTGGACCAAATCCAAAATTTTGGACCAGGATGAACAAACATCACTTCCTCATCGACTTTGTTCTTTGGTCAACTAGAGTTAAACCTGCCTTCTACAGTGCACTCCACTTATATATTTATATATATGGCTTCACTGGAACTTCACCTGGTTAAGTACATACTCTATATAGTCGTCTCGCTCGAAGGAATGCGACCATAACATAGTCGCTATGTATAGGGTAGAGCCTGTTCGATTCAATCATGTTTCTATCACTGTTTTTCCGGGAACCGATCTGAGCGTTTTATATATACATAGGCGGAAGCGATAGACGCGGCTCATCTGTAATGCGGCGGGGGATGCATGGCGAGTGCCGCTTAAAGCTGCGTTTGGCAGCTACCGCGAGACAATTAGATGTTCGAGAGAGCGCGCGGCCTGGCTGCACGTATTAGCGCACAATCGGCAAGTTTTTCTTTTTTTTTTTTCCCTTACGATTCTCAGCGCGGCGGAGGGTAAGAGTTAGGAAACGCCGCAAAGGTGCGGCTCTAATTTTGCAAGCACGGCTTCGAAGACCCCGTACTCGAGTCCCAAGTAAAGGAAACGTATTATTCAACCAGCTATACTTCGGTTAGAGAAAGGCTCTATTCACGACTCCCAAGACATAATGCTTGTCAGCACTGAATCAAGCCCCGCCACGGTGGTCTAGTGGCTAAGGTACTCGGCTACTGACCCGCAGGTCGCGGTTTCGAATCCCGGCTGCGGCGGCTGCATTTCCGATGGAGGCGGAAATGTTGTAGGCCCGTGTGCTCAGATTTGGGTGCACGTTAAAGAACCCCGGGTGGTCGAAATTTCCAGAGCCCTCCACTACGGAGTCTCATAATCATATGGTGGTTTTGGGACGTTAAACCCCATATATCAATATATCAGCACTGAATCAAACAAAAGAAAGATGGCCGCAATATTCCGGACATCGAAGGAAAAGAAATCGCAGGTTCGTTATACGCGTGGAAGAACGAAAGCAGGCACTCGCCTTTGTCTGACGTTGACGAAGAGAGCCGACTGTATACGTCCAAACTGTTCATTTGGCCGAACTTGTGGCCGGTAAACGGCAACTCAGGTTATAGATATGCACACTGGCCTTTATTTTGAGGCGTCGGACGTCGATCAACTGATCCGAGGCAGCGCACGTCGGCATTTATACATGCCACATCGAACATTCGAGTATTATACCACCAGTGACCCCGTTTGTTCTGGAATCAACTCGGCTGTTCGCGATTGCGCGCTCAAGCCTAAAAAAAAATCATCGCAAGATAACCTCGAATAATCTCAGACATTCTGGCGCGATTAGCGCAAGGCACTATCTATACACGTGCGATGCGCCGACATCTTGAAACACGGCAAGAAATCGGAGCATGCGTGGCACTGTATAGTTCACGATGACGATGAAAGATGGCGTGGCTATTTATCTGTCGGGGTGGCTGACACAATTGGTCGATATGTGGGGTTTAACGTCCCGAAACCACCATATATGATTATGAGAGACGCTGTACATATATTGGAGCACTCCGGAAATTTCGGCCACTTGGGGTTTGTTTTTTACGAGCACCCAAATCTGAACACACGGCCGGGGCCTATACAGCATTTTCGCGGGTTGGGTGGCGCAGAGTGCGGCGCATGAAAATATCTCGCGGAGATTAACCCCACCTTTATTTAATCGCATTCTTATTAGCCGTTTGAGTGTGCAGCGATTCCAGAAGCAGCCGCACTGGATATAGGCGCTTCTCTGTCGCAATTATATATGCTCGCAGAATGCCAGTTTACGATGCGGTTGGTGTTGCAGTAAGTGTTGCGCAGTGGCTTTCATCATCTTCGTTGTGAACAAGCGACCCGTAGCGGCCTCGAAATTCCAATTTTGTGTTTGTTTGCGTCGCCCGAAAAGTTTTCGTCGAACCTTGGACTATAGGTTCGTTAGGCATTTGCCAAAGACGACTTTAATGCGAAATTCCACGTTATTTTTCAGTCAGTGTGTATTATGGATTAAGTGGCTTACGCTCAAATCGTATGACCACGACTTGTTGCGGTGAAAATAAACTTTCCTGGCGCTTCTCCCTTGGGGGGTATACACTGAAGCGGACTTTGTTGTTGGGTCGACGTGTTTCGTCGAAAGCGAAAAGTTGTTCGCCCTCGATCAGCTAATATTATTCGAACTGAAGTGTTTCCTCGATGAGACAGCGCACCTGCGCGAAGAAAATAACGTCTACAAATTAATAAACCACGGATACCTGTGCCCCGCCACGGTGGTCTAGTGGGTAAGGTACTCGGCTGCTGACCCGCAGGTCGCGGGATCGAATCCCGGCTGCATTTCCGATGGAGGTGGAAATGTTGTAGGCCCGTGTGCTCAGATTTGGGTACACGTTAAATAACCCCAAGTGGTCGAAATTTCCGGAGTCCTCCACTACGGCATCTCTCATAATCATATGGTGGTTTTGGGACGTTAAACCCCCCATTAAATCAATCAATCAATCACTCACGAATACGTGGGTGCAACGCTTTCGAGACAACAGCGACGAAAAAGAATTGTGATTAAATCGCTGCGAAGTGCACCTTTAACGGGTCATTATGAAAGGTTTTTTCGACATGTACAGATAGAATCACGCGTGTCTAGAGCAGCGGAGAGCGTAGACACCATTGTTGGCCGCAGCTTCTACCTCAAGTTAGCTATACACGCTTTCGTTCATGCTTGAATCGTAGGCCCTATGGGATGTGCTATGGCCACGTTTGGTATCATTACGTCCTCGGCCTTCGCATATTTCCGGGGGAAAACGGCAGCTGCAGTGGCCAGCTGGACGCTCCTGATAAGTGCGATTCCGTTTGTATACGTATGATGAAGTAAGGGCGATCGGAAACGTCGCCCTTATTATTATAAAAGTCACACGGTTACTCACGCATTTACGACTCGAACGCGAGAGCTATCTTTTAAGGCGAAACCCTTAAAATGCCTTCGCAAATAACCAAACGTTTTTTCGCGTTTTTACGACACCTTATGACACGGTGACGTCATGACATGACGTCGTAGCTAGGTAATAAGGGGGTCCGATCACGGAAGCAATGTAAAACCGGGCGAGGCGTATCCAATCGTTGGGGCAGTGCAAACCAACATTACATTCGAAGGGCCCTCGAAAGCAGGGCCCCGCCGCGGTGGTCTAGTGGCTAAGGTACTCGGCTGCTGACCCGCAGGGCGCGGGTTCGAATCCCGGCTGCGGCGGCTGCATTTTCGATGGAGGCGGAAATGTTGTAGGCCCGTGTGCTGAGATTTGGGTGCACGTTAAAGAACCCCAGGTGGTCGAAATTTCTGGAGCCCTCCACTACGGCGTCTCTCATAATCATATAGTGGTTTTGGGACGTTAAACCCCACATATCAATCAATCTCGAAAGCAGGATAAGCACAGGGGGCGTCAAAAGTTCCCAGGCCACGCTGCCATACGAATACATGGGATAGTGGATTGGGAACTGTTGATATGCCCCAGTACGTTAGCTTAGAATAAAACGATGATGGCCGTCCCCTTCTATAGTGGTTTTGGGGTGAATCTATAATGGACAATGTAAGTCTCCTTTTTTTTTCTTCTTCTCAGTTATTTGAATTGCCCCCCCCCCCCCGGAAACTTTATGCATCTTTTTGCGGTGCATCCGCGAGATGGGCCTACGTTTTACCATGAAACGACGTACCGTGGCCACAGTAATATCGTGACGTCACAATGAAGTCGCAAGGTGATGGTGATTTGCGCACGTCATCCCGTAGTCGTGAATTTTCGCATCGCTTCGCGTTAACAGCGACGGTACACACTTAAACCGCGTCAAATGATGCACGTCAGGCTTTCGCCTTAAAAATAAAAAAAACAAGAATACACCGCGAGCCCTGTGGTTAAGGACGATGAAGCCGAGTGATTACCACTGAAACGATCAAGCCAGTCACCAGCCGCACTCATTTGCATGCACGCAACACTGCGGTTCTCACACATCACCGCGCATGCCGCGGCCTTGGCTCTCGCATACGCCATATGCAAGAAGGGAACGAGACAGTTTAAGGCAGGAAAGATGCTTTCGAGGAATGCAAGTTCCGTGAAGAACAATGTACACGGGTCAGGAAACAAAGGATTGCACGAACAGAGCCAACGAGCTCTTACGCCAACGGCTAAATTAAAAAAAAAATAGTGACGAGGTCTTCTGTTATAGATAAAGGAAACGAGCCCATCTGCACTTTTGCTTGGCTTCCCCGCATGTCCCCTTTAATGCGATTGTGGAACAAATAAAAAAAAATTAAATACGCATCGACTCATCTCACAGGCGTCTGCGTTATGTACGCAAGAAGTGAAACAATCGATGGTATCGAATCCCGTTAATTACAATGACGAAGAAGCCAACAGACAATATCCGTCATGGCGGCCTGTGTAGCAGTACCGGCGCTCTGCCACTGACCCGAAGGCCTTGGCGATGTCAGATGGAGTGATGTCAGAAAATCCACACGGTCAAAATTTCCGAAGGCCTTGGGCGATGTCAGAAGGAGTGACGTCAGAAAATCCAGATGCTCAAAATTTCTGAAGGCCTTGGCGATGTCAGAAAATCCAGATGGTCAAAATTTCCGAAGGCCTTGGCGATGCCAGATGGAGTGATGTCAAAAAATCCAGATGGTCGAAATTTCTGAAGGCCTTGGCAATGTCAGATGGAGTGATGTCAGAAAATCCACACGGTCAAAATTTCCGAAGGCCTTGTCGATGTCAGATGGAGTGATGTCAGAAAATCCAGATGGTCGAAACTTCCGAACGCCTTGGCGATGTCAGATGGAGTGATGTGAGAAAATCCAGATGGTCAAAATTTCCGATAGCCCTCAACTACGGTATCCCTCATAACTATATATGCTGTGGCTTTGCGACATGACGCCGCAACAATTATTACACTATTAACACACAAAAATAATGAAGAGTATGTGAGATATTTCGAAATATTGTGATTAAGGAAATCTACCAAACTGGAAAATACGCGCACCCATATGTTCAGAGAGAGCATGAATATGCTGTCCACATATATAGTGGACAAGCATACCCACAAAAACGGACAGAAAATGGTGCTGCGGTACAGAGCTTGGATGGCGTACGGTAACTGGGTTAAGAGCATATCGCACGCGTGTAACGCGAGGACATGGGTTCGCATCCCACCAGCGATTTTTTTATCTTTTTGTTTGTTATGATTAAGTGAAATTATGTCATCCGCGCAAATTTTCCTTTTTTTGGTTCTCACTGTTCATTGGATTTGTGCGATCATGCCAACGGTCGTGTGCGGTAGTGGAGAATTCAAATTTTGAACAATCTACAGTTACCAAACACAGCTCTGTTTATTATTTATTTATTTCTTTATTTATTCCTTTAATTATTTTACTGCCGCCAGTATACGTAACGCGGACATGATTTCGGTGCGCACGTTTAGTTCGACAACCAAACCACCTTTGACAACAGCACAATTAGAGGTTCGAAACAGAGCCTCCAAGTTGTTCCTGTTAATTGTGTACATGACTGCACTTATTTTCACTCTCTATGGTGCATATGCTTGCAACGTGAGACGGAAAGAACGCAAGCACTGGTCGTCATCGCCCAGCTTGTTTATGCGGTATATATGTCTCGCTTCATCACTTCTTCTGCCCGTTTGACGTGTGTACACGACTGTACTGACTTTCGCGCTATGTAGTGTGTATGTGCTTGCAATGTGAGATATATATAGAGAGAGCGCGCATGCACTGACCGTCATCGTCCTCGACCCGCGGCGTGATGCCCGTCATGATGGGGAGTGAGATCATGACCATGCCGGTGGCGCTCCACATGTACTTCATGAGGAACTGCTCCAGCATGATGTACCACAGCCGCTGGTTGAATATCAGGTTCATCTGGCGAGCCAGGGCACGGTAGCTCTTTTGCAGCAGGCCCAGCTCTACCTGCGAAGGATACAAGAAGGTATACGAGTTGTCGGAAGTTATAAAGGCATCTTTCATATCGAATAATTTACCTACGGTGAAGAAGTACCTACGGTGATGAAGTACCTACGGTGATGAAGTACCTACGGTGATGAAGTACCTACGGCGATGAAGTACCTACGGCAATGAAGTACCTACGGTGATGAAGCACCATTTACCTACGGTGATGAAGCACCATTTACCTACGGTGATGAAGTAGGTACCTACTTCATCATTGGTACCTTAAGGGTACCAATGATGAAGATGACAAGGAGAAAGGAACGAGGGTATGTCATCATGAGAAATGGAAAGAACGACAAAAAAAGGGGGTAATAGCTAAAGTACAAACGTAAAAAAAAACACGGTCTACCTCAAGTGAAAACAGTATACGAACTGCGCAGAATCGATTCGCCTGTTTTTCCCGTGTAATTTTTTTTTGGAGGGGTGTGGGGTCTTTCATGCTGTTCCATTGTGTTTAGCTGCTCTTTTATCATCCTTTTCGGGTGAATATGGGGCATTTTATACCTTTTTTTTCTGTTCTTTTTCTAGAGAAAAGTTCCCATGCTCCGAGGCGCGGTGCGCGTCTATCTCCCAGCGCTGGCGTTTCGCTGGCTGAGAGACGAACTATAGGCCTTCGGCGACCCTGCTGACGTTTCAAGAGCAAGCAAGCGCTGGCGTTACAAACATGGCGTGTACGAAACGAGACACCTGCATGACGCAAACGCCAGACGTAAGACGGTGACAGGGCGGTTCCCCTAAATCTGCCCAGCAGTTAAAAGTATACAGTTATTTCATAGGCAATCAACGCTAAGGAGAGAGCAGTCATGACGTGGAACGTGTCTCCCTTCGATCGCTCAATGCCCCCATGCGTACAAACGCTGATACTCATATACTACCACGTCTCGCAGCGCATGCGCAATACCGCGGAGCTTCCGGCACATTCATTACGGCGGCGGCGCGGTAAACGCAGACGACGTCCGAACGACCATGACGATCTCTTGGTCTACGCTGGAGATCGTGGAGGTTAATAGGATGCGCCGGCCATGCCTTGTTCGCTATTTTACTTTCTCTCTCTCTCTCTTTTCGCCCTTCAGTTATTTCACTTCCCGCTTTCGTTCGTTAGCCTTTCAGGCAATGGCACGAATCTGCGCAGCAAATATATTTTCTTCGAGACCGCAGACGTCCACAATCGCAAGCAGACGACGACCATTCGGGAGCAGACGACGTGATCGTCTGAGTTTGGCAGACCATCACCGTTTCGTACCTGTTTCCTGGCTCGCACACGCACATGAGGTTTAAAGTACCGATTGTCATCATTTCTACAAGCTCACCATAATGAGCACATGATGTTTTCTCTCTTTCTTTTCTTTATTTGATGATCTGCCTATTATCGTCAAGGCATGTGCCACCGCCTGTACATACGAGGCAGATGCGAAACTACACGCATGCCGTCTCGACGGGCTCGCGGTTCTTTTCGACGTTCAGCCAGCCAGGCGCACTCATTTATATTATTCGCACGTTAACCTACTCGGCAGCGTTCATTTTTGGCGTGCACACACACACACAAGCACACGCACTCACACAAGCGGCGGCGGCCGATCGAACGCCGCAAAGAACTCCCTCTCCCTTCCTTCAAGTTCCTTTCGCTAAGCCTAACGGCGTCACCGACATTGAATTGGGTCTTTTCGTCATCCCGATGGACCTTTTCCATAACAAGAAGAGAGACCTCTCGTCTCTTCTTGTTCTTCAGCGCCGTCGGGACATGTGAACGGCAGAAGCCGGCGGCAAAGCCCGCGCAAAGGCGGCGGGCTAGCCTCGATTCCCACAAGTTCGATGAGTCGTCTAATGCTTTCGCCCGCAGACAATGTGACCTTCATGCATAGAGAGTGAAGTATAGGAGTGTGCAAATACTGAAATCACAAACCAAATCGAATACAGATCGGAGAGCGATGATACGGAATCGAAAACGAATACAAACCGGGTATAACATTCGAATAGTTTTCAAATAGGAAGGCAGTCATGTTCAAAGTAGCCCTAGAATGGTAATATAAGCATTTTTTTTTGAAATATTCCATTAATTCCACATTTTATTCGAAACAAATATTCACAAGCTGTAACACGGTAACATATTGCGATTACTTTTAAGCGACAAAAGTATCACAAATACATAAAGTGATGCGAGCTTGTGTACAGCACCGACGGGATCCTAGGAAATATTTTGTAACCACGAATTGAAAACAGTAGCGATCTCAGTATTCAAGTCGGCGCGTTGAACGGGGCTGACTTTGCACCCCCTCCCCTCTCACCCCCTCTCCTATCATGTCAATGTATGGGGCTGGCTATGCACCCTCTTCTCGCCCTCTCACCCTACGGTCGCACGCCTGCTGGTCTTTTTTCGACCACTTTACTTACTTCACATTTGTATCACAAACATAAGAACTGCACGACTGATAACGTTCCCTATATATAGCTTCCTCGACTTCGTTATCTGCTGTTTCTAATTAGAGTGCGTCCCGCAGAGTATGGCATCCAGGGATACGGATCGATCGCGTGGAGCAGGTAAACAATCAATAACTGCGCGCGCGCCCGAAGGGTTCCGTATTTCACCATGCTCCTCGGGGAAGCCACTACAGCCCGATCCACAACAGACCGAGCCGGAAGAAAGGGGGGGGGGGGGGGTATCTTCTGCGGTGCCATCGATTCGTAAGTATACGAGCCTAGCTCGTGCTATATAGCTTGCATGCACGCAAGCCAGACACTGACTAATGGATTGATGATTGATATGTGGGGTTTAACGTCTCAAAACCACCATATGATTATGAAAGACGCCGTAGTGGAGGGCTCCGGAAACTTTGACCACCTGGGGTTCTTTAACGTGCGCCCAAATCTGAGCAGACGGGCCTACAACATTTCCGCCTCCATCGGAAATGCAGCCGCCGCAGCCGGGATTCGATCCCGCGACCTGCGGGTTAGCAGCCGAGTACCTCAGCCACTAGACCACCGCGGCGGGGCCCTCTGACTAATGAAAATTTGCGGTTTCCTTGTTTAGGGGGAGACGAGGAACAGCCAAAGCTTGCAGCGGCATCGTGGGACCCCGTGACTCACAGACACAGTGAAGCGAGGCAAGCGTGGCTAAACTTGTCGCGCACGACGAAGAGCACGGACGAAGAAAGTGAAGGCGGGTCCGGCACACCGGTGATGCAGCGTAACTTGGGAAAGTAAAAAAACGTGAGCTTGTTGGCATGGCTTCATCGTATAAAATGCGCGGCCACGTGGCAAAGCGCAAAGCAGTGGCGGATCCAAGAGGGCGGAGGGCGCTAGGTGCGATCGCCCCCATCCCAATCTGTCAGCACCCCCTTCCCCTCTCTTCAGCGGTTGCAGTCCAACTGCTATCACCAGTTAGGACACATGAGTGGGACCACTGTGAGCATATAAGCAGCATTTATGCCATTACAGGGTTTAGTAGTAGTAGTAGTAGTAGTAGTAGTAGTAGTAGTAGTAGTAGTAGTAGTAGTAGTAGTAGTAGTAGTAGTAGTAGTAGTAGTAGTAGTAGTAGTAGTACTTTTATTTACAGTAAGCCGGATACAGAGCTCACTGCAGGGGCAAAGGGCTAAAGGCGAACAGCCTGACAAAGGCCCTTGTCCTTGTTTAGTGCTAGCAAAAACAAAAAAAAAAGTAATGACCACGCCTCCCATCTAGTGTTATTTAACTCATATCGCACAGTATACGGGCCTCTGTCATTTCGACCCCGCAGAATTGCGACTGCCGCTGCATGGATCGAACCCACGACCTTATAAGGGTCAGCAGCCGAACACCTTTACCACTGCTCCACCGCGGCGGACGAAGGCGTATAGGCCACCCATGGAGTATCACGGTTAGGAATGGTAACCGCAAAACCGCAACTGTTGCCACTTCGGTGACCACTCCGTGTTGTCTCTCCTGTGTCCCGTGAAGTCCCGCAGTTACCTTACCAAGTCGCAGTTTTTTACGCGTGAGACCCCAGATATCAATTGAAGTAGTATTTCTAGTAGATTGCACAACCCCACGAAAGACCCGCCACGGAGAGAAATAAGCGGAGGGACTGGGAGGTACCCAATAAGCGGAGGGACCCAGTAGTACCCCGAGCACCATAACCACTATAGACCACCGTGGCGACCCGCCACGGTGGTCCTATAGTGATTATGGTGCTCTTCTGCTGACCCGTTGGTCGAGTATCGGAGGCGGAAATGTTGTAGGCCCGTGTACTCAGATTTGGGTGCACGTTGTAGCCCTCTACTACAAATGCTGTAGCCCTCCACTACGGCGTCTCTCATAATCATATATTGGTTTTGGGACGTTAAACCCCACAAATCAATCAATTGGTCGAGTATCGAATAATGGCCTGCTTGAGGCCCGTGTGCTTAGGCTTGTGTGTTACGCTAAAGAACCCCGGGTGGTCGAAATCACCGACGCCTTCGGCGTCTCTCACAAATCATATCGATAGTTTTGGCGCGTTAAACTCTAACAATTATCATAGCCACACGAAAGCGCATTGTCCTGTCTAAACTTGCTTCGGGTCCTTCACAGGGTGCTGCAAGTTTCAGCAAACCAGAATACCACCAAGTCAATTCTTGCATCCTTTCACGTGGTTAACAAGAGCAGAAGACAGAGAGAATGTAGGAGAAGTGATACCCGGAGCAGACGTCCGCACACCTACACGCCATTTCCGTGTAGATCAAGTGAAGAAGTGCCCGCTGACTAATGGACTACGGTCAATTACGTCCGTCTCCCTCTTTTGCCTCCGATCGCGGAGAAACCGGGACTCGTGCATATATACTCGCCGACGTTGTACGCGCCATATTAAAGGGACAGCAAAGAAGAAAAAAAAACGATTTTCCTCGAATTAGTAAAGAGTACAATTTCGAAATCTTGTAAACACCACTCTTACCGCGACACGACGCTTTGTAAGCGAGAAGACGCGCTCAAATAAAACATGCGCGTGGAGACGCGCCCCCTCTTGAGATTCCCGCACCGAACAGCATGACGTCATAGATCTCGGAGGCATTTACAGGGACCTACTCAGCTTCCCATCGACAAATACGAAGTATACACATCGTCATCTGTGTGTGCATTAGACCGAGCATACCAAGTTTCAGAAATGTTCATGAAGGTCGAAAATACGAAAACTACATTTCGGAATTTTCGACGTCACGCGCAGAGATTTCAGCACGTGGCATTAGAGTTTTCAGAGTGCAGTTTATCAATATAAACCAAGTCATCGTTTCTCTTTAGTGTCCCTTTATAAGGCCCCTAGACCACACCGAGCTAAAGGACAAGACAGTGGTTTATTTGGCACCCTGTGTCGACCTCGCCGCTTATTTCTTCATCAAGCACGCGGACACTGTCAGCACGAAGCACTGGGCCTAGTTGAAACAATTTCGCGCTTTTCACCTACGCGCTGTTATTCTTTATTCTTTATTCATCAGATACCCCGCAGCGCCCGAAGGCGTTATACCAGGGGGGTTACATCAATAAATGACGTACATCTCCGTTCACACACACAATACAACTTTGTTCACACATAAATAATCGTCCGATAACGCGGTTGAAAACGAAGGGAAACAAGTGACATCAGCAGATCGCGCACCGCGCGAGGAAAAAAAAAAAGCAGATCGAGTGTGCGACATGGCGTGATCAAAACGCGGTAGGAGACGCCTCACGACTGATGTACAGCGACCGTCGAAAATTCCCATGTCACGCTGCCATTATGAACACATGAGATAGTGTGGCCTGGAAACTTCTGACGGTTCTTGTACATCGTGTATGGGCCAATAGACAGATCATTCCCTCGTGACGTCACGTGAACGGACTGCGGGCGTCACGAATCGAGCCGAAAAAAACGGGAAACGCACCGAGCAAATAACGCGCCCGTTGTTTCTATATTACTACGTTTATATAGGTACCCTTTTAAGATTCTATCCCGGCCGCGGGGGTCGCATTTCGAACTAGGCGAAATTGTAAAGTCGTGAGTCTCCCGCGCGATGTCAATACGCGTCAAAGAACACCAGGTGGCCAAAATTTCCGGAGCCATCCACTACGGCGTCTCTTCTCGTAATCGTGTGGTATAGTTTGGGGACGTAAAGCCCCATATATTACGGTTCTAGGGACCCTTTAAAAAGCAGGCCAGCTCTCTTTGGACCCTCTTTTTGTACTACATACGCAACCATAACAAGTCAGCTTTCTCTGAATAAAGCGAAGGAGGCGGGAATGTTCTACGCCCGTGTGCTCAGATTTGGACGCACGTTAAAGAACCCCAGCTGGTCGAAATTTCCGGCGCCCTCCACTACGGCGTCTCTCATAATCGTATGGTGGTTTTGGGACGTTAAACCTCACATATCAATCAATTAATTATCTGGTTATCTGATTATCAATCAATCAATTATCATATCAATCAATCAATTATTGTCACCTCCCTCTATTTTAAGGGCGCGGGGGGGGGGGGGGAGGGCGCTGCTGTCCCTCCGTCTCTCACGAGCGCACGAGCATACGGTGCGTTGCGTTTTCAACCGTCGGCCTACCGCCTCTTCCTTCACACAGAGGGTAAAGGAAGTAGTGCACTGATTGGTTACGTACACACGAGCAGGAAGTGAACGAAACGCGAGAAGGAGGAAGCGCCCTGGCCTGACCAGACGCCGGTGCGCCCGCAGCAGCAGCAGCGGCGAGGCCTCGGTCACGCTCTCCCCCTCCGCCTCTCCCCCCTCTCGCCAACGTGAGCGACCAGGAAGTGCTCGCGCACCGTTAAGCATGCAGTAGCCGCGGCGACCTTCAAAAAGCTGCAGCGATGGAGAGGGCGCCTAACGACGATGAGAGCGACCGCTGAGCCAGAAGGTGCTTTCTTTCTCTTCTCACGGGCACATCACCATTGTTTCCAAGCCTGAACGGCATTTGGGCGAGAGCCTGGTGTGCGCTCTACCAGGACGGAGGGCTTTAGACCCCCCCCCCCCCCCCCCGGGCCGTCTGTGGCGCATGCGCAAACGCAGAGTAGGCAAGCTGCATGGAGTGGACCCGCGAAGGAAATTACACTAGAAAGCACTGCAGCATTACGTCACGAAGCCGGCGTTGCTATACACCTTTTCACAGGAAGAAAAAAAACACCGCCATGATGGGCTGTGCGCGGGAGTACAAAGGCTAAGGGCGCAGCGTTGTCAGTGCATTTTCGAGGGGACGCGCCAATTTGCACAGCCCAAGGAGGGCTATGGCGGCGCCCAGGGAGGCGTTTATGAAAAGGTGAATAGGCGAGCGCAACTCTACGTGGAGAATTCCTTTAGCATAGTCTTTTCTTTTTCTTTTTTTCTTTTGTCAGTATCGGTCCAGCAGCACGCTGACTTTCAGGAGGACCTCATCTCCGATTAGCGGTTGCCGCAGTTGCGTAAGCACACTAGAGGGACCTCTGGACTATATAGTGTCTACAGGAAGCGCTCTACCACGGGAAGTGGCAACGCATGTTCCGCCAATCAACCCGCTCCTGTGCTTTCTGCAGCAACGTTATACGCGTGTACGACGTATACAACGTGCAAAATCGAAACCTTACGAGAGGAGGGAGAGGGAGTGACGGCGCTTTCGAAACACCTTCCCCCAAACCCTAAATAGCTACGCCCATCACGAGAATAGAGCATGTTACAAAAACAGTGGCAATCACGACTGCACGGAAGACGACATGTACGATCGAATGAAAAAGGCGGAAATGGTCCTTCAAACACTTGCCGCGCGAAGCCGTGATCAGGGATGTTGTTTTGAGCGCAGCACGATCTACACTTTGATGCTACACTTTGATCCGATGCCACAGACCCATAACACTGTCCAATCCTCAGCCTGACGAACTTCTGCGTCATACAACAGTCGACGTATAGCAACCTTCATATACTGATCACTGCGTTGCGTGTCTCTACTACGGCAACGGAAAACAAAAAAAAATAAACAAACTTGTTTTCACATAGATTGCGTACACACACGTCCCACACTCGCACGACTGGGCAGTCAAATCAACCGCGAACACCGTGCTAGTAATACATCATACACTACAGCTACTACGCACTATACCGTGCTGCTTCCTCCGTGGGACACGCCCCTTATCACGCGATCGCGGCTGGAGGAAATCAAAGCTGTAATCACGCGATAACAACATTTCGACGCGCGATTTCACCACGAGCACTCTAACTATCAGTCATGTACTCTAACCCTCAAGACATCGATTTTTTTTTTTTTTGCGAAATGCAGTCCAAAAATGTTTTTTTTTCATTGCTGAAAGCAATTCTTCAGCCTACTTCATTTAAGAAAAATTCTTAAAATTTCTCCGTTAGCGTTAAGTGTTGAAAACATCCAGAAATGTGTACTTTTTTTTCCCACAGCTGAAATCGATTCTTCAGCCTACTTTATTTATGAAAAATTAACAACTTTTTCTCCGTTAACGTTAAGTGTCGAAAACATTTTTTGCTGTTCCATACGCGCAGTTTATTCGCGTGGGATGCGCAAGCGAAAGCTGCCACGTCGCTTTTTAAAGGTAAACAAAACGGAGACATCAAAGCACGAAAAGAAAAGAAAAAATCGCGCATTCCCGAAGTGCGACAGCATATGCCAAGCACGAGAAATGATCGAGAAAAGCGAGCGCTTTAAACATACACAGGCAATGCCGTACATGTACGGCTAAAAAAAACCATTTGGTCCATGTTAGGTGATGCCGTACTTGTTACAGCGAAATCCCTCAAAGCGCTCTTTAAATGAATATACCTAGTACGGATAATTGGGCTAGTTGGTATTTGTTCATCTTTTAACTGAATCATCTTTTAACTGGCATTTTTTTTAACTGTTCATCTTTTAACTGGCACGCACTCAGACAAGGACAGTAGAACAGAAAATCGCTCTTGGTCTGTCCGATTTCCTATTCCAGTGTCCTTGTCTGAGTGCGCACCTTTATTCATTCAAAAGAATACACCTTTTGGTATAGTCACTAGGAACATTTACACAGAACACTGACTAATTACCTACAATAATAATGGTTGATCTTTAACGTCCCAAAACCACGATATGGTTATGAGGGACGCCGTATAATGGAGGGCTCCGGAAATTTCGACCTCCTGGGGTTCTTTAACGTACACCTAAACCTAAGTATATACACGGTTCTCAACCATTTTCGTCAAAATCGAAAGGGCGGCCCATACCACAACTACTACAATGCACTTGAAAAGAGTACAATCAACGTTTCATGTACCTCCATTTGCTTCATTATCTGCTTACTTTCGTTAAGGTTGGGTGAAGCGAAGCATGCGAGCCTTCCAAAATTCTCTTCCTTCACTCAAGTGCTCTTTAAGTGGCTCGAGGCGAGTTTCGTCCTCAATCAATAAAATTTCAATAAAATCTTCATTTCATCTCAATAAAAAAATTTAAAAAAAGAAGAAAGGCTACAGCTTCGAAGCACTCTATGGGCTGAAACTAAGTTCTTTAAGCGAACCATCAAGTTAAATACAGGGGTGACACCGTGTTTTGTAAGCCGCTTTCTTTCCTTTTTTTTTTTTTTCAATGCCGTTATACCAAAAACGGAGCTCCATTAGTGCACACCTGCATTCTAAGGAACTGCCTCCGTTCGGTTTTCACACACAGGAAGTGGGGCGGAATGGACGAAACCCTATTTAAAACCTGCAGATTGGCAGCCTGGCCTGGCCCACCGGGGTGGACGCGGTAAAGCACCGGTATTCCCGACGACGATCGCGACTATGGTGCATTGTTGAAGACTGTTGCACCACGCGCATAAGGCACAATGGTGCACGTAAACGCATCCCCCCCACACACGCAAGAACATTTGGCATGAGCGAAAAAACGCGCGAAAAGAAAGTGCAGCTAAAGCGACTCCACCTTGAAGTGCGGCAGCTTGGGCTAGTTGGTATGGCATGACGATAGTTATAGCGCGAGAACAAAACGACGACACAGAGACATTCGTGTCCTTCTTGTCCCTGAGTCGTCGTTTTGTTCTCGCGCTATAACTATCGTCCACCTTGAAACTTCCGTGACAATGCCCGTGACGTCATAGATATTCGACGGCGTCTACTAGGTCATACGAAGTTCCTAATCGGTAACGATGATGCACATTGTCCGTCTAACGGGGTCACAAACTTAAAATACCAGGTTTCAAGAAATTTCGATGAGCTAATGGCGCCGAAGTACGAAAACATACGTACGAAATCCGTGACGTCACGCACAGAGATTCAGGCGCGAAAATTTAATTCCAAGCTTTTACCTATGGATCATTTTTCCTGTTAAAGATCTGTGACAGCGGAGTTAACGTTCCTAACTTTTTAGCAGTAAGATTCAGCCGTATCATGAAGCGATGCATTGTTTCCACTTATAGTGTCCTTTAAATTAACTGAAGGTGCAAAAATACTAGAAAATGCGTAGATACGTTATTCGAAAGACATAGTGTTTCTTACGCTGCGCTGAAAATGCGACACTAGCGACACTACGCGCGAAAAAGCCCTCTGCCGACGTCACGGTGCTGCCACCTGGCAGTGGCCCTGGATTCTGCACAAGCTCCGGCAGAATACAATCGTCATTTGACAACACTGTGTAGCAGAGTAGGCAAATAAGCGGCCGCGTATCTGCATGCTTACTTAGCATTGCCTTCAAGATAGGAGGCCCCTCTCCACTGGGTTTGCATTGCCTCCGCGGTCGGCCCACGTTTGACCGAGCTGCGATGTCATGCGATAACGTCACGTGACGTCAGTCGCACTTTCTGACTATTTGTGCCATCGTGATGACGTCTTGTGGTGACGTCACCATACATGACTTTACTGCAACACTCGTCGTCCCCAACGCCAACGGACAATTTTGGTCTTTGACCACGAATCTTATAGGGCTTTTGCCATGGTAGTCGTAGGGCGTTCACGTCCAAAATCCGCGATATGATTGTGCGAGACGCCGTAGCGGAGGGCTCAAAAAAATTCAGGCAATCTGGTGTCCTTCGAAATGGTTGACGCTTGGTCAAGTTGGTGGGGATTCATTTCAAAATGTTAACAGCGCATAGAACGATTGAAAAAGGACGAGAGACAAAGGGCGCTGTTGTTATTCAACCTGAAACAAAACTGCTAGTCGGTCTAGTAGAGAAAGAGAGATAGAGAGAGAGGGAGGTTGAGGAAAGAAAAATACGCAACTTCTGCGGCCCTAACTGGGTGCACGGCCCAACGAGTTCATCTTTTAACCGCTTTGCGCGAGACAAGAACGAAGAAAAGTGACACTAAAGGACAAGCGCGATCTATAAAAGGTGCGCTTTAACGAGCACCTAAATGGAAGTACGCCAATCTCAAGCGTTATCGCCTTCATCGAAAATGCGGCCACGACTCTTCGATCCCGCCACCTGTGGGTCAGCAGTCGAGCGCCATGACCGCTAGACCAACCATCGTAGCGGCTTTTGTTTCACCACTTGACGACGGGAGCGCCACGCGACTCTCCCTCTGGTTAGTTAGTACGTGGCCTCCGAGATGGCGGGCGCGCGGCGTGTTTCTCTACGCCGCGCGCCCGCAATCTCGGAGGCCATGGTTAGTGCATAGCATACTCGGCGACGCCGGGAACGCAGACGCATGGATGGATGGATGGATGGATGAAAAAACTTTACTTCGTCAGAAAGCAACTGAGGATGATTCCGTGTTAGATGGCCATCAAAAGGTTGGCGGCGACCTGTGTGGTCCACTCCATGACCTTTAACTGGACGACTGGGTCTGAGCTGGTCAACACGGCCTCCCAGACGCTTACAATTGTCGCGTGATTTGTGGCATGCGTATACGTGCGAAGGCGTGACCTATATAATCAACAACGCCACGAAAGCGGGTGACCATAGCAGACCACCAGGAAGGAAACTTGAAATGGCGACGCGCGAAAAAGAATGCAAGGTTGCTGTTTCCTTTGGTGATCTTTTCTTTCTTCATTCAAAACAAACAAGCAATGGACCACGGCACCTGCGAAGATGTCATGGAGGAAAGAAAAAAAAAGTGATGATGTTGGAAGCACAATAGAAATAATCTTTGTTTTCCTCTCATTTTTTTTTCCTTCGCGTCAAAATGCGAAGGCGAGTTACGTTTCGAGGAAACGTCCTTGAGGCGGTATGTGGTGCAGACGACAAGTAGTAGCAGACGACGCCGGCCGCGGGACGGTTCATATACACAGAGAGACGCCTACGTGTGCTATACCATTCAGCCAGGCGCGTGCGCAGTCAAGAAATAAAAGTGTTTGCGCATGCTCACGCGCAACTGCAGAGAAGCCTATCCCACACGAGGAAGACAAAGAGATTAAAGTTGTGATGACGCAGGGACGGGGAATATGGTACGAGGGCGCACAAAAAGGGGGTTCTGATTTTTTTTAGGCGCGAAACTCCTTACAGCGGCACCCGTTCATCCCTCGTAGTCGTAGTAGTAGTGTGTAACCAGTCTTACATTTTGACCTCCAAGGTGGTGCCGGTGGGAGATTTCTTCTGTGCGTTGTTCAACAATAAAAAAATTCGCAGCGTGCGCGTTAACTAACAGCCGAATTTTCCTGTCTCTCATTCCCCCTTAGCAGCCGTTGGCATGTACATTGAGCACTATCTGACAAGAAAGGGTTGCTACGTTATACTCGCTGGGCGTAACCTGCTTGGTTTTAGAAAGGTTTAGCGAGCGTTGGGCCGCAGTGCCACGAATACAGTGAATTAGTATATACCATGAACTCGAAATGGTTGAAGGTGGGAAGCCGAACCGCAAGCCGTAAGAAAGTGTGCGTGTGCCTCCTCTCGTTCAGTCCTTGGAATGTCCGCTGGATGGCGGTGCTTCTATATGAGGAATATACGATGAAAAGATGCGAGATGGCGGTACTCGGAGTGTTGAATAGGTGGACGAACGGACACACAGACAGATGCATGGACGGACGCACGGATGGCTGCCCAGACGGATGGACGAATGGACGGACGCAGAAGCGGATGCATGGACGAACGCAGGGACGGACGCACAGATGAACGTGCGGACGCACGAACAGACGCACGCACGGGCGGCCAGACAGACGCACGCATGGACGGACGGAAGCAAGAACGAATGGACGGACGGATGCTTCGCCCCACTCTCCATCGTTCACTCCGTGGATATGTTTTTTTTTCTTCTTCCAGACGCATGCCAGCTGAGTGCATAGCTATGAAATGATCGAAGGTGTCAACGTTATCCCGACGTTGTCCTGTGCAGACTTTACTCTTTTTTTTTCAGTCACAGCTTGTTACGAATTAAATTTATGCGGCAGCGTAGTTGTACGCTGCCGCCGCTGCACAGCGATAGGACAAGGATGCAGCTCTCGAATGTGCGCCAATTACAATGCGTGTTTGAAGCGCAGATGATTTTATACTCGAAAGTTTTTATGTGCCCGTTCTACAATAATTGATGCTCTTTCCATCATGGGCAATTGTCGGTGATCATATCCGATTCCCGGCAGGTGAGAAGAGAACAGGAGGTGGTAGCATTGCTTACTGAGAAAGAAAGAAAGAAAGAAAGAAAGAAAGAAAGAAAGAAAGAAAGAAAGAAAGAAAGAAAGAAAGAAAGAAAGAAAGAGAACGCAGGCGCGAATTGTGACTCACCCCCGTTTTCCCAACAGGGCAAGGGTTCCTAAATTATTACGTTCCCAACATGTCTATAGTGTATACTGCTCGACTGAAACTAATATTTTGAGTAAACCAAGACTTCCAAATTTTGACCACACCTACATATTTATTTTTGCGTGCGCAACGCGCGAGTGCATACACTTCACAATGAATAACACAACACGAACAACACCGAGGAACGATGCATGGAGGCCACTGCTGTTCAGCTATATGCCTTTGACGATCGGCTTTGTCTGGTCCAACGTGTATACAGAGATGAGGGCAAAGGCCCACGGATGCCCTATAGAAAAGGGCGCGACCATTTTTGCAATGCTCCGCGTAATGTGCAAATAAAGTTTCTCTCTCTCTCTCTCTCTCTTTTGTTCTCACTTCACAGTTATTCCGGCTTCGTTCATCGGTCATAACACTCGCCCCACTCTGCCAGACACCGCGGTGTGCAATGTCTTAGCGCTCGTGGCCGCTGATCCGAATGTCGATGGTTTGACCCCGCACCCTCGACGGAGGAGAAACGCGCTACATGCAGAGTACAGTGTGCCACGTCGGTTGACTCTGTAAAGAATCCCGGGCGGTCGAAATTATCCGCAGCCATTTCACAGCCAAGTATCTCGCAGCCTGCAGTCGCGTTGGTATATACGTTAAACACGACAAAACAACCGCTCCGCTCCATCATCGGGAGAACACGTATACCGAACAGATAGATATACCGGTCTGCAACGGGACAGGCGATATTGCCTCGCGCGCGTATACCCCTTTACTTTTTCACGGCGAAAACCTTAGCTTCGAAAATTGAGATCATCGGCACCCAGAGGCGTCAGGGACGAGTTGTCGAAAAAAAAAAAAAGGTCCCCCCGTGAAGACGTCACGGTTACTTCCAATAGTGGAAGCTATATATATATAGGGCTATAGTCGGTACGTAGAAAAGAAGAAAAAAAGGCAATCGAGGACCCGTCACATCTGCCTCGACTAGTGATACATCGATCAGGCTTGTATTTATCTTCCTGTTTGCTTTTTTTAGTCATCCTTGTTTTGACACACACATATTGACACTCTGCGAAATAAAGTTAGTTGCAAGTCAGTGCCGTCTGTCCTTTCGTCCTACGTTCGCGAGTTGAAATAACGCTGAAGTAACAGTACGGTACCTCACAGATAGGAATTTTTGTGACGTCATCATGACGCAACGTCGTAACACAACAACCGAGGTGGCGTAGCTTGAGTCAAAGGTGGTGCGATCACGGAGGCAATTCTAAACCAGGTGAGGAGTCTTCTAATCTCGGAGGAGGCTGCGCTAAATCCCCCTCAGGAGCAGAAAGGTTTCCAAGGGTGGCGGGGCGGGATCAATACTTGGACTCAGAAGAAGAAAAAATATCACACCATCTTCCACTAAAGAGAACCATGATGTAGATGCGAAGCAGCGGGCACTGACGCTTACGCTGGCGGCGGTGTTAGTGGTGGTTAGAAGAGGAAGAAAAGGCACCTAATTTCTGTCAGCCATAAGGCGACACGGCGCAGTGCCTTATATACGGCGTTGACACTGCAGCGCCCCTCCGCGGCGTTGCGGAGGAAAACTGGGGAGGCGCAAAGCACGCAGTGATGGATCGGCGTTTCCTGCCGGAGCATGCCAATCGCTGCTAATGGGCACTGAGACAGAGAAGACGCAGATTGGACATAGAGACCCCCCACAGCCCGCTTTTAATTAACGCGCCGGCTGCGAATTTTTTATTGTTCGACAACGAACAGGAGAAATCTCCCACCGGCACTACATCGAGCAACTGCCCATTGTTAGGAATTTTGCTCTGTCGCGATGGTAGCGGTGGCGAAGAGCGGCGGGCCGTCCAGCGGACTTCGATGAAGCCTTAGCCCGAAGGTGAAACAGGGAGGCAATCCGTTTGGAAAACAGCAACAAAAGTAGCGTTTACTATCGCAGGTTGTCGTTTTACAGAGCCAGCCAGCACGACAACGTCGGCTGGGGCAAAATCTCCTAACATGGGGCCGGCTCGGCCTTAAATAGCGTCTTTGGTCCATTCTCTTAGACCAGTTCTCGGGCTCGGAGGGGGGAGACGTAGCCGTACCCGGAACGGCAAAGTGGTCCGGCCGAGGGAAACGACGTTATCCCCGGACTGCACGGTTCTTCTGCACGGAAGGCGGCGCTGGGAGGGGGGGGAGACAGTTCGTCGAAACAGGGCTCGATCCTGCGAGACGCGCTCCCGAACGAGGAACATGTCTGTGGCACAACAGCACCCCCGCCGCCAGACAATGCATCCGGAGTTTTGAGCCGTCAGCGCGGCTCGGAAGGAGGGATGCTGGTTGACCATCGGTAGCCGTTCCGCTCTCTCCGCCCGTTGAGACTTCCAAAGGCCTGCAGATGTTCACTGGAACGACGGAGTCGAACACAAAGGCGAACCACTCCGGCCAAAGCAAGCACCCTCCAAATGCTGATCAAGTCGCCAGACCAGCAGACACCAAATGTTTCCTCGAGATTACGCTGGGCTAACAAATAGCATCACGAGCAACGAATCTCGGGAGGAATACACAATGCGGACACTCCTTTACAGTGCATGACACTGCTAAACCAATCAGAATTTTTGTTTTCGTGAGCGATTCTCGATTGTGACCCTGGGCAGATTCTGGACGATCGAAGCTTCTGAGGATTGCTCAATTTAGCACCGAAACTACAATTTAAAACACCAAGAACTCCCGAATCACGCACATTTGCGTCGCCTGCAAGCATAAGATTGTCAAACTTGACAAAGTTCGTCCTCCTCAAGCTCTCACAATAAAGTTGTGTTCTCTCTCCTCAAGCTCTCACTTCAATGCGCGCAGCCAATGATCATCAAAACAAGAGATAACACGCTCGATAAGGTAAGAAAGTAACACTAAATTTTAAACTTGCGCGCGTTACACAAAACAAAGTGAAAATTAACCTACACTGACACGCTTACCAACACGTAATGCCAAATAAAGAAGGTATTTTAAACAGGGCTTTTACTCAGCCTTCTCTGTTAAAATAGAACACGTCAACTGTTACCTTTCGAAATATTATGAAAACAAAATTAATCGAACAAACATATTAATGTGAGCTTCTTCGATGACAAGGCAAGTAAAACTTACAAAAATTTAGAACCCTTCCTTGCTCATCGGCAGAAGACAAAACTAGAAAAAGTTATTCTCAAAATTAAATACAAAAAATACACTCTTCGTATTAGCGAGGCCGCACTCTCTCAAGCGAACTCTGGGGAGTCGCGCATTCCACAGCTTCTGAGGGTTGCGGTCTGGACAAAAGGACGACGAATCACCCGGTTCGCCGAACTCAGTAGCAGCGACTTTTGACCCGCAGCCGCTGAACTCGAAGAAAGGGGCATCTGCACTGCATCGTTTACGCCGCCCGTTCGACCAGTGACCCTTTCGCCACGGTGGGGAACTATAGCCTTTGTTACTGCTCAGGCGTACGCGATGCTTCTCCACGTGATTGCCTCTACGCGGTAGCAAAAAAGATGAGACCAGGCGATGATCTCGGCGTCCGAATTTCACTGAAACTCGGTTTTTCTTGATGGACTTCCCGCCTGATCTCAATCTCGGTGATGGTCTGAGATTCAAACATTTCCCACAGAGCGTTTTCGCGATCCTACGCCTACTACTAAACCCGGCGCCTCGAATGAAAACGTCACAGCATTTAACGGCGGCTTTAGCGTGCTTGGCGTGAGTCGTCTTTACCGCGCTATGCTTATGCCGGCGCCTCTTTCTGTCGGAACTTCTCCCAATACTGGCAGTCTCGGCACACTTACCCACAAGTGTGCTGCCTTCTTTGTGTGGAGTTGAAGCTCCCGATTTGTTAGCTAGCGTTCCCTCGGGCCCGTTGCTAGCTGTCCCTGGCTGTGACAGAACGGGAGTCCCGATGACTTTGCAGCCAACAAGCGCACTTACAGAGCCTTCGATCGGTGGGTGTCTATCGCTGTCGTCGATAGCTCTTGTTTTCTGGCCCTCGAAGTCGGCCTCATGCTCTCTTTCACGAGCTTCATTCTGTAGCGCTTTATGTCGCTCATCCTGCTCAAGCTCTTGTCGGCAGGCGTCAACCTCTAGCGCCCTGCGACGCGACTCGTTGTCAAGCTCCTTTGTACGCGACTCATCTCGATCATTTGCGCTGCGAAGCGGCTCCGTCTCTAGCGCTTCGCGATGCGCCTCGGCGTCCTTAGCCGTGCGATGGGCCTCGGCCCCAAACTTCTTGCGATGCACCTCGGCGTCTGGCTCTATTCGACGCACTTCGGCGTCTCGCTCTCTCTGGCACACTTCTGCGGCTTGTGCTTCGCGACGGGCCTCAGCTTCCATCGCTTTTCGGCATGCCTTATCTTTTAAGCGCTTCTCGACGCGCTTCTACTGCTAGCGCTCTTCGTGGCGCTTCAACCTTGTCTTCATCGCTCCGACTTTCCTCGTCAGCATGAATTGAAAGAAAAAATATCTTATCAAGGCATATCTAACATAACTGAAGTCTCTTGCTTCCTCGAAGGGTAAGCAATTCAAAACATGCGCTATCTTGCGTGGCAACAGCGTGGCGAGCTTCTCCACCCAAAGGTCGCGGCTAACACCAACATCACAGCAGACAACTTCAAAATCCTCAAGAAAATGCGCGATGTTCTCGCCTGTCTGAAAGTTGTGGAGCTGGTGTTTCGCTCGCTCCCACTTAAGGGCTTGAATTTTAAGATCAAGCTCTCTCATTTTGAGAGCATACTCTGTCCTTTTTCTGCTCTCCTCGGCCTTCCGCTTTTGCTCACAAATGAGCTCCCAAAACTCGTCAGCCTCATCGGCCGTCACATTCTCTGCCCACATCACCTCGAGAATCGCTTCCTTTGTTTTAGCGGACCCGGCGGAAATCCCCATGGCTCCACAAATTTCGAGGAGGTCCTCCACAAGGTATTGCTCCATCGCGATCTCGTTCCTCGTGATGCTCGACTACTGATATTCACCGTACTCTAAAACTAATCTCGCGGTTTAAAGTAGGTGAATATAAATTTTAACCAACAAAACAAATCAAAACAAAACACTCTCCTAACATCTGCCTGTGCTAGAGAGGTCTGGCGAAGTGAACAGTAAACGTTGGGCACTCACCCAACCAAAGTAGCCGACGATGGTCCAACTCGTGGCTGCCGTCGAACTGTGTCAGGCCTTAAGGGATCCGGTCCAACTTGCCAATGTTGAGATCCGGGGTTGCTTGTCCCAGCTTGCCGAACGATGAGAACGGGGTAGCGTATCGCAGCGTAGCCAAACGCTATCACGGCGGTCGTCCTCGTGCTCGGAGATCCGATCCAACTTATCAGCCGTTGAGATCGGGGTAGCGGGTCCCAGAGCAGCAAAACGTTGAGGACAGGGGTCTGATCCGGCGTGCCAAACGTAGGATATCGCATCCCGAAGCTGCCAACCACTGTTAGGAATTTTGCTCTGTCGCGATGGTAGCGGTGGCGAAGAGCGGCGGGCCGTCCAGCGGACTTCGATGAAGCCTTAGCCCGAAGGTGAAACAGGGAGGCAATCCGTTTGGAAAACAGCAACAAAAGTAGCGTTTACTATCGCAGGTTGTCGTTTTACAGAGCCAGCCAGCACGACAACGTCGGCTGGGGCAAAATCTCCTAACATGGGGCCGGCTCGGCCTTAAATAGCGTCTTTGGTCCATTCTCTTAGACCAGTTCTCGGGCTCGGAGGGGGGAGACGTAGCCGTACCCGGAACGGCAAAGTGGTCCGGCCGAGGAAACGACGTTATCCCCGGACTGCACGGTTCTTCTGCACGGAAGGCGGCGCTGGGAGGGGGGGGAGACAGTTCGTCGAAACAGGGCTCGATCCTGCGAGACGCGCTCCCGAACGAGGAACATGTCTGTGGCACAACACCATACGACTTAGAAGTGTGGCAGCTTGGGCTAGTTGGTATGACATGACGATAGCTATAGCGCGAAAACAGAAAGTCTACCTTGTTTCTTTGTCGTCGTTCTGTTATCGCACTATAACTATCGTCATGCCCATACAAGTCGCTAATTGCTGCCTCGCTTGAATCCGTGAGTATACAATGTACCACGTGCATTGCTTGTATATTTTAAGTATCAATTTTCTAGGCACAAGGCGGCCCAATAAAGAGTTCCGTCCCCCACCGATGTGCGTGACTGACGCCTTTTTTTTTTACCGTCACTATACCACGTGACATGTATCATTGGGTGATGGATGATAAATGAGCTGTGCGCCGTGGTCACTCGAGATTGTTGGGTTGCCCACCGCGATCACCATAGTTTCGCGGCCGAAACAATTTGAGGCAATCAAGGGCCTTGAGGTAATCAGGGAAGGCGCTTGCAGCCTTCCGCGTCAACAAGGGCGCACAATGAGGGGAATTAAGCTCTCTAATAAGAAGCAGCGGACGCGTATAATCACACACTCGCTGTCTTCCTTCCAGGTGTACGTGCTCGTATTTACATAGGCTGAGGTAAATGCACATATCAATATGCCGAATCATCTGAAGCACGAAATATTGAACGAATTGCTCGGCCGCAGACCCGAAGGTCGGGGGATCGAATCCCGGCCGCACTTCGACGAAGGCGAAATGATAGGGCGCCTTCAATTTAGGCACACGTTTAAAGAACCCCAAGCGGTCGAAATTCGCGAAGTCCTCCCCCCCAAGTCGTCCCTAATGATCGTTATCGTAGTTTTGGGACGTTAAACCTCAAAGGTTAATTGTCGTGCCGACACTCACTCTTCAATTGAAGCCCGTGGACAGCTTCGTGATTGAAGTGTGGCAGATTGGGCTAGTTGGTATGACACGACGATATAGTTATAGCGCGAGAACAGAATCACGACAAAGAGACAAGAAGGACACGAGCGCTAACTTTCCAACTGAGTTTATTGGGGAAGAGCGCGAAAATATATAGAGGAAACAGTAAACCACGTGACAAAAAAACTATGTGGCACAAAGCGCAATACATGAGTAAGGGGGATAAAAAGCACAGAAAAAGGCAAAGAAAAGCCTATAAGGAAACGAAACGGTTTTTTTTAAGTCTCCTTCTTGTCTCTTTGTCGTCGTTCTGTTTCTCGCGCTATAACTTTCGTCATCGAGTTCCATCTCTCTCCGTAAAGAACCATTCGTCTAGAGTTCCATTCCGTCTATATCGCAGTTTCATATGACAGGTTCTCAAATCCCAGTTTAACCCGGCCCAAAATATCGGCGAATTCGTTCTCAAGTTTTTTCACTTCAATACGGGCGTCTCCGAACACGTGCAGCGAGGAAAGATCACAGGGATCACACCGAGGCCGAACGAATAAAATCTGCAGCGACAAAAAAAAAAAAAAAAGCAGCTCGTGGATAACGAGTGTCGGGTGCCGCCCATGTATAAACCCCTTTTAACCTAGCCCCGCCCATATAGCCGACGCAGTTTAATACGGAGGAAAAAAAGAAGAAAGAAACTGGACGAATGGAAGAAGGGCACACGCGAATGGTGATTTATTAAAGCGACCAGCTGAGCTGGCCGGGGCTGGACCTGCCCGACAGGTAGAGACCGACGGCTATATACGTGTACGGGTGAGACAGGTATAGCATCCATTGTTCAACACGTAGCCTTATTTCTATGTATCGATCCAAACAGCCCGGCTCTATTGCTCGCCGTCCAGGGTCGCTCGAGTCTGGGAAGGAAAAAAAAGAAAAGCCCTCCGCTGGACAGTTTGTGCGTGTGTGTCGGTCTGTCTCTAAGCTTAAGTGTGCGAGCCTTTCCGTGTCTGATGTGCGTGTCAGCGTCATCTGTGTGTATGTGTGTACGCAGATTGTGTCTTGTTAAGTTTGGCCTCACACACCCAACTAACCTGGCGCCTCCCATTTGATTTCATTTGCGATGGACCCGCTGGTCCCTTTACTTTCGTCCGGCAGTTCAGACGCATACAAATGAACTTTGACGCCGACGCAAAATTCTTAGTTCTGCTTGCTGCGCTAATAGGCTTCGAACTTTTCTCAACACGCGTAGAGCTGCTTGTCTCACTCGCGGCTTTGCGACGTCTCCTTCGTCTGCGCCGCTTTTTGCGGCTCGTTGCCAAGCCTTCCGATTTCATCGCAAGCTCGTCAACCGAGAGCGTCAAGCTGGCCGCCGATCTAGAGTGTGAAATAGGTGATTTTTTCGAAAATCATTTAGACGGCGCGGGTTGGACAGCAGATGAATACTGTGTGACAGAAACGTTTTGTTCCCAATCGGGAGTTTATTTCCAGGGTCGGGCAGGAGGAGAACGGGAAGGGAGGGGTGGTGCCAAGTACGATTTAAGTATACGTTCGCACTTGTGCTTGTATGAGTTCGTGAGTGTGTATACATACATGATTTAAAATTTTAGGGGGTGTTTCAACAACGCACATAATCATTTTCATGAGGTGACCACGCCAGATTTTCCCAATTTCATGACCTCATCATGACGTATACCACGAGATATCGTCGATTGGTCAAGGGTGGGCTAATCACGGGCGGGGGGGGGGGGGGCAATTTCAAAACCACGTCAGGTGACGACAGCATTAAGAAGAGAGGACACAGTAGTCAATGCAATCGATTGAGAAGAATTGTAAACAACACGGATTCCACCTTCGAGTCGTGTCAAGCCCAAACCACATGTACGCGCTACAGCGCGTTCCGTCTAGACTCGGCGCCGCGCCTTCTTTCGATGTCGGGAGAGGGCGCCGCTGGCGTCGAGTCTACGTGCGCGGTGCAGCCTGTAAGCGCGCGGCTTTATGACGCGGCGCTGCGTCTTAGTCACGTGGCTACGCGAAGCCGCGCGCCCTCTCTCCTCATAAGGGGAACGTACGTGCGGTCAGGCCTTTTGGCGAATACAGAAAATAAAAAGCCATGCGTTTTTTTTTAACGATAGTCTTTCTTGGGGACCTTCGACGCAAAATGTTTCGGATCATCGCCGCAACCCTAGTCGAGCGTCTCGTCACAAACATAGCCGAAGTATTACACCGTTCTTTGCCCGTACAGACCAATATAAATATTCATTTTTTCCCAGAACTGTTTCCGATTGGAATGTTTTGCCAGAGTGTTCACCCTTGCTGTCATCCAATGTATAATGATTGTATACTTACCTGTTGATTATGTACCCTCACATTCATGTGTCGATCTTGCATCCGTACGCATGTCTTCTGGATGTGTACATCCCTCTCCTGCTTGGACCTCTCAAGGTTCGCAGTATTGTACAAATAAAATAAATAAATAAAATGTCTGTCTGTCTGTCTGTCTGTCCGTCTGTCTGTCCGTCTGTCTGTCTGTCTGTCTGTCTGTCTGTCTGTCTGTCTGTCTGTCTGTCTGTCTGTCTGTCTGTCTGTACGTTTCACCGTTTGTACGCCGTAACGATACTTCAAAACAACACCAAACAATACCCCAAACGGCCAACCCCATCCGCAGCGGCCACCAATATTAGTCAAGGTTCAGCGTTCATACTTGTGCGATTGTCAATTCGCAATTATTTCGCATATGTGAGGCACGATAACAACACGTCAATGTTCTGTATGTGTGTCTACAGGCATACATAAAGGCATATATAAGTAATTTTAAGGACCGTAGCCTTCAACACGCTGCGCTGCGCTGACAATGCAACGCTTGCACGAAAAGGCAAGTGTTTCCAACGCTTTGCTAAGACGACACGATGGCGGCACCTACCCGTCGCCTTTGCGTTCTATACATCTCATTGCCTCCGAGACGGGCGCGCACGCCGCGCGCTTCGTTTTCCGAGATAACTGCCAGATAGCGCTCATGTCTCACTTGTGACGTGGCTTGGTGCGCTCGGTCGCCTCCGCTGCACGCTTCGGGGCACTCCAGAATAGCATTCACCAATTTTCTTGCGCAGAACATGAAATAAACGTTTTGTTCACTCTCTCCAGACGCAAGACTATTGTCTTTGGACGACATTTGCAGGGTAACATGGAGGTACGCGGCCATTTTTTTTTTTCACCTCTTCACTAAAATCGCCCCGCCGCAGTGGTCTAGTGGCTAAGGTACTCGGCTGCTGACCCGCAGGTCGCGCGATCGAATCCCGGCTGCAGCGGCTGCATTTCCGATGGAGGCGGAAATGTCGTAGGCCCGTGTGCTCAGATTTGGGTGCACGTTAAAAAACCCCAGGTGGTCGAAATTTCCGAAGCCCTCCACTACGGCGTCTATAATAATCGTATAGTGGGTTTGGGACGTTAAACCACACAAATAAATGAATCAAATTCACTACAATCGACTAGCTCAGCTTATTAATAATTCGGGCACAAGACATTTCAACGGTCGCGGCCGAACAATACCAAACTGCCGACGACGTCCAAAAAGGAATACTCTTTTGCAGACTATAGTTGGTTCATACTTGAAAAATTGAATTGCTGCACAAACTGCGCTCTTTCCTGTCTCCCTTGTTTTTCCTTCAAGTTTGTGCAGCAATTCAATTTTCCAAAAAGGATGCCGACGACGTCGCCGACGCGTCATCAAGGGGCTATACAATTATAAAGGGCGCATTCGGGATTCGACAGCAGATAGATATGCGGGGTTTAACCTCTCAAAACCACGCTATGATTATGTGAGACGCCGTAGTGGAGGGCTCCGGAAATTTCGACCACATGGGGTTCTTTAACGTGCGCCCAAATCTGAGCACACGGGCCTACAACGTTTCTGCCTCCAACGGAAATGAAGCCGCCGCAGCCGGGATTCGAACCCGCGACCTGCGGGTCAGCAGCCGAGTACCTTAGCCACTAGACCACCGCGGCGGGGCGGGGGATTCGACAGCATGGAGCTGGCGTCGCCCCATCGAGCGCGCACCTGTCCGAGGACACAGCGCACAGATCTTGCGGAGGACAACACGTCAATCACGTGAACTCGATTCGGTCGCGGTATAATGAAAAAAGATTTAGTGCCGCGCACTGCGAGCCAGCCGTCGTAAACGGGACGAAAGACATTTTAGTGTATACGTCTATGGGCTGCACTGCGCGGGGTCAATGACGGCGCAGCAGCTCGCGCCCGATCATCGCCGCAAACTGGGCTCGTCGTGGAAAATGGCGCCGAAACATTTGGGTTACACGACAGCGACTGTACGATAAGAGCAGTTGCAGACGCTCGAGGTATTTTCCTTTATTCTTTTTTTTTTATCCTGTAGGGCCAAGTCTAACGTAATTTCTTCACATGATATGCATACTCCGTTTCATAAACTCCATTTCAGACCTGTTCAGTAGATGCATTGGCTCCCAAGAATAGATCGACTTTTTTTTTTTTTCTGGAGAATGTGACATATTTCTTCATAAAGGCTGAGTAATCAAGAAAAATCACCGAGTCCCTTGCGCATTCAGTCGAGACGACTGTAAGGCGAAAGCAATCTTGGTTGTTCTTCGCAGTCAATGTGCTTATCCTGCACCGCCACCATATACGACTGCAGTGACTCCGAGATCGGAGGCACCTCACGTGGTTTGGCATTGCCTCCGTGCTCGCAACACCTTTTGGCCGATCTACGATGGCATGCGATGACGTCACCACGTAACGTCTCGTTAACGTCGACGTCACAAGTTCTTGCGCTCTGTGACGTCTTCATGGCGTCATCAGGTGATGACGATTTCCGGCATCCCTCACGCCGCACGTATGAGGATGGTGATCGGCTTTCGCAAGCATTCGCACCTTAGATTCACGAAACGTGGTCTATACACTATGTACCATGTTTGGTCTATACTTGCCCTGTCTGCCCACGTTTGGGTCTATGCCATGGCCTATACTTGTCCCCCGCATTTCCAAGCTTCACCAGTGCTCTCCTCCTCCTCCTCCAGCCGCGATGCAGTACTGGTTCAAACCCTTCCCCCAACATAAAATCTTACCGACGACCATGGCCTACACGAAACGCGCGGGGTTGCACACCGTCCTATGCAAAATGCATTGATCCCTCGTTTTCACGTCGTTTCGGCACGCCGACAGAACGGCCCCGAAGGTCGATGACGACCACAAACGCAACAACGAGAAGAAAGAACAAAAAGATGTTACGGTTCACCGCGCTCTGCATCGATGCCACTATATACAACGCGGTTTCATTGTGTCCATCCCTCCTCTCACACGCGGCGTAATGTCAAGGTCAGGGCGGAACGAGCGCGCGACCTCACAGGTGTTCTGTGACGGGGCGAGGCGGGAAGGCGGCGACTAACTGCACATCGCGGAAGCAGCCCCAATCATCTCCTCCCAAACGGCGCGCTGGTAGCTATTTATTTGGTCGCGCGGGGGGGGGGGGGCCGTCTGCTGTCTCGCTTCGGCCGTCTGCTGTCTCGCTTCAGGGCGGAGCCTATCCGGCTCCGCCCTGACTTGTATCCGACTATTGGATACAAGTCTTGTATACGGACTTGTACACGTCTTGAATACAGACTTGTATACGACTGAAGTTGTATCCGACTATCGTCTAACTACCTCTTAACAAGCGAGAAGAAACAACGAGGACTCCCTGGGCACCGCCATAATCCGTCTTGAGCTGCAGTTAAAATGCGTGATCCATCGAAAATGGCCCGCCGATGCTGCGGCGTCGGCTTTTCTTCACCTGTGCTACAGTCCCGAGAGGAGGAGGTCCTCCTCCCCCGCTGAAAAGGATGGTGATCGCCACAGGCGTGCGCACGAGCGAAGCAGAAGGGGGGGGGGGGGGGGGCGCTCTCATAGTGACCTAAGAGCGGAGTGGCGACGATAGTTATAGCGCGAGATCAGAACGACGACAACGAGACAAGAAGGACACGAAGGACCCGAGCGCTCGTCTCCCTCGTGTCCTTCTTGTCTCTTTGTCGCCGTTCTGTTCTCGCGCTATGACTATCGTCATGTCATACAAACTAGCCCAAGCTGCCACACTTCGGAGGGGCGAAGCCAGCCCCATACGTTGACATAATATGGAGGGGATGGGGGAGCGAGGTCAGCCTCATACTTTTGCTTAACGGGGAGGCGGGCGCTGGTACGAACCTTCGCTCCCCCCCCCCCCCCCCCAATAGATCTCAAGCAGCCGTGGTAGTGGCGACAACTACGGACAGAGCGGCGGGACGGCCGTGTAGAGTGTCACCATGCACGCAGAAAGCGGACCCACAGACTTGCAACGACGACGTGCTCGGCCTCCTCGTCAGCAAGCAACCCAACCCGGCCCGTGTTTAGCCCAGTCTGCATCGTTTTCTCCTCCTCCTCCTCGGAAAGACGCTCACCCCGACTCTGCAGCCAGCCGGCCGCCGCATTCGGTACAGCGTTCCGCAACAGGAGAGCACCGTACACACACCACTGCGAACTCCCCCAAGCGTGCAGAACGAGCGAATCGGCACGAAACCATCGTTTTCAGGGCGGCCAAGACGCCAGGCGAGCCGAGATGTATGTACAACAGAAATATTAGCCGCGTATCTGCACGCTTCTCTGCAAATTTCGTCGAAAGATGATAGCGTTCTGCCCCGGCATTCTTTCGTGCATATAGCGTCGCATTTTCAGCGCAGCCTACAGAAACAAACTGGTCTTTAAAATTACGTATCTACGTATTTTTGTAGTAAAGGAATACACTATCTGATACTTAGGATGTTGCGCCTCGGATATGCGTAAATATTTGCTTTATGCCTCACCCCCGTATTCTAGAACGTCCCTTCACTCAACACTTCACCTTCACTTGAGAAAGCCGATGGGAGCGCCATCTGTAGGTGCGACAAATCACTGCATATCAGCGATAATCTGCTGCGATTCTTGAGTAGCGCAGCCTCAATTCTCAGCCGAGCAGCGGCGCTGTGCTCAACTCTGTCATGTGAAGGATGAAAGTCGAGGCGTTTGTGAATACGGAAGTGAGATGCGACCGACTCCACCGCGCCTTCCAGGCATGTAACTGAGGCGCGTAAAATAATACTACGTCACAATAGAAATAAAGGGCAAAATATAAACGCAAAAACGCGGAGAAACAAGGAAGGCCGCTCAGCTACGCTCAATCTTCATGCTTGGAACCACAGGTGTGAAGTCGCTTTTTTCTTCTTTTTTTTTTCTTTGCCTCTCCCCCCCGAGTGCGACAAGTGCATGCAAGTTCCTTTCCCGCTCATACTGCTCGCCATTCCGTCACACCACGCAAGAGCAGTCATATATATATATATATATATATATGATATATATATATATATATATATATATATATATATATATATATATATATATATATATATATATAGGCGGATGCGGCATAAGCAGCCGACACGCCCGCTTCCGCCCAAAGGCTAAAAATAGGGCGAACGTATACGAGGAACAGCCGATGTTACATAAGGGAGCTTTAGAATACCGTTTGCGGGCGTAGCGGGCGCCATATGAGTTTTGGAATAGCGTTTGCCCTGCTTTTTGCAAACCGCAAGGCACGATCGCAGCGACACCGTATAGCCTCGAAACCAGCGCTTGCGGGGCCACATGCGGGCCGCGATTGCCGCACGCAATTTCGGGATTTTCTGCGTGCGGTCCGCGACCGGCGACTCGCGTTACGACGCATGCGCAGTGGCGGCGACCGCACCGCAAGCCGGGCTCGCGGTGCGCTATCCTGAAACTCCCTATAGGCACGAAAACACACAGGCAAAGAGTTCAAAAAAAAAAACAAAGACCGGATATTATTATTTTTATTTAACATACCATTTCGCTATACGCAAAAACAAGAAAACATATCGGCTAACAACCCAAGATGGCGGCACCCCGGTCTTAGTAGCATGAAAGTTACAGAACCGAAACACGAGCCTGTTACAGAGGGCTAGAAAATGCAACTTAAGTTTAATGACAATCTGCTCATTAGCCTCGTTGAAATAAATACTGCTTCATTTATTGCGACCCTCAAACGGTTGCGGGAAGTCGTTAGAGCAAAATACGCCTATTGTTCACTTTGCAAGAATGTCTTCCTCTTCTTTCGAGTTCCCAAAACAGCAGCACTAGCCCCTAGCACAACCTAGCACGCCCGTTTTCTTAAGTAAACATGGCGTCCGTGGTGACGTCAGTGGGTCAGGGTGCGAGCTGCAAACGCGCCGTGTTCCAAGGAAAAGTGTGCTCGTAATATCATCATCATCATCATCAGCCTGACCAAGTCCACTGCAGGACAAAGGCCTCTCCCATGTTCCGCCAGTTAACCCGGTCCTGTGCTTGCTGCTGCCAATTTATACCCGCAAACTTCTTAATCTCGTCTGCCCACCTAACCTTCTGTCTCCCCCCAACCCGCTTCCCTTCTCTGGGAATCCAGTTAGTTACCCTTAACGACCAGCGGTTATCCCGTCTACGCGCTACATGCCCGGCCCATGTCCATTTCCTCTTCTTTATTTCAACTATGATATCCTTAACCCCCGTTTGTTCCCTAATCCACTCTGCTCTCTTCTTGTCTATTAAGGTTACACCTACCATTTTTCTTTCCATTGCTCGCTGCGTCGATAATATGACGCTAAAATTCACGCGCAACAATTGAGATCTCTCTCCCATTTACATTTTTCGTGCACACATGTTTTTTTTTTTTTTTTCTAAACGAGTTCTAACGATGCGAGCGAGCGAGCGAAACAAAGATTAGCCACAAGCTGCCGCACTGTATACTTCGCAGGTTCCGTCACTGCCAGTGAGTGGCATGTTATATCACCGCCCAATTTTTCTTTTACCAAATTTGCATTAGAATTACTGCTGATAACGTCCCCCATACTTTCCCTGGCCTCACTGTCTGTCTGTTATCATTAAAATATAGAGAGGGATTTCTCACCCACACGTGTAAAGTGTAAAGAACAAAAGCTGATAAATACTTTCACGCAAGTTGACTGTTGATGCGCATATCACGCCGAATAGTCAACGTTCTTTTTTTTTCGGGGGGGTTCAGTAGTTATCCGAAACCCCCCACCCACCCCTTCCTGGTTTGCCCCTTTCACCTCCGTCAAATTACGACAGCCGCGGCCGGGATCGCACCCGCGACCTTTGGCACTGCATTATTCGAAATTAAAGGCGCAAAAAAACACCACGGACGAAAAGATTAGACAGACAGACAGACAGACAGACAGACAGACAGACAGACAGACAGACAGACAGACAGACAGACAGACAGACAGACAGACAGACAGACAGACAGACAGACAGACAGACAGACAGACAGACAGACAGACAGACAGACAGACAGACAGACAGACAGACAGACAGACAGACAGACAGACAGACAGACAGACAGACAGACAGACAGATAGATAGATAGATAGATAGATAGATAGATAGATAGATAGATAGATAGATAGATAGATAGATAGATAGATAGATAGATAGATAGATAGATAGATAGATAGATAGATAGATAGATAGATAGATAGATAGATAGATAGATAGATAGATAGATAGATAGATAGATAGATAGATAGATAGATAGATAGATAGATAGATAGATAGATAGATAGATAGATAGATAGATAGATAGATAGATAGATAGATAGATAGACAGACAGACAGACAGACAGACAGACAGACAGACAGACAGACAGACAGACAGATAGATAGATAGATAGATAGATAGATAGATAGATAGATAGATAGATAGATAGATAGATAGATAGATAGATAGATAGATAGATAGATAGATAGATAGATAGATAAACGCACACACACACACGCCGTCATTTTTGCGTTTTATATTTCGCGTATGGTTGAGTTACAAAACCATACACGAAAGTGAGACTGCAAGCTTCGCGACAACGAATCGACCAGCAATGGCGGGGGAAACCGATTGCTACCCATAGAGTTTCCCACAGTACTTACTAGAGGGAACTCTGGCACTAGTGTCTATGGGAGCTGCAACGCACGGCGCTTCAACGAGCATGGGAATGATGGGTAGTACACACATTTGTCTAATCTTCGTACTTCTGTCCCGCCTTTGGCTGCGTGTGTGTTCGTGTGGCTTGGAGCTGTTTTCTCACAAAACAAAAATCAGCAAATGTTCAGCGATTGCGCTTCACCACCCTATTTTTTAATTACCTTTCCAAATTGGGTCAGGACGTTCAAAAGGGTTGAATCTTTCTTTCAAAACAAAACCGAAACACAGCAATAAACGAAGCCACAAGTACGATTCGCCGTCCGCAAGTACGAAGACTAGGCAAATGTGTGTACTACCCACCATTCCCATGGTCGCTGAACGATCGCAGCGCCAGAGTGCCCTCTAGTTAATTTTGAGAAACTCTGTGTTGCTACCTGCCGGGAACGTCCGAGAAAATCGTTACGAAACAAACCGACTCGGCAAATTACAGGAGGGCGTTTTGTCTCGTGCGGGACATCACATCCGACGCGCTTTCGTTCGTTACGCAAGTTGCATCACTGCGTTTTGACTCGTAACGTTTTCCTGTCCTTGCGAAGCAACTGTTGCCCAGTCATAGACGCGCTATTGCGAAGAAGGAAGGACAAGATACGTCAGAGACGTCAAACCCCCCCCCCCCCCCCGTAATAAAAAAAAAAGAGTGAAGGGAGCAGTGGGGCAATCGAGATGACAGAAATAGAGGGAAAAGTCATACAGGCACAATGTATATGTTGTAACCAATGTGAAGCGTATAGCTCTTTCTCGTGAAGCAGTTGAGCTAAGAAAGCAATACTCGCATCATTAGACCATGGGCGTCAGCAGAAATGGCCTCCGCTGCCCTCCCCCGCACGTCACAGCAACGCTCCCACCATAGAGTTTCTTAATATACACTAGAGGGAACTCTGGCGCTAGTGTCTATGAGAGCTGCAACACACGGCACTTCAGCGAGCATGGGAATGATGGGTAGTACACACATTTGTCTAATTTTCGTACTTCTGGCCTGCTTCTGGCTCCGTGTGTGTTCGTGTGGCTTGGAGCTGTTTTTTTTTTTTTTTCACGAAAACATAAATTAGCAAATGTTCACCGTTTGCGCTTCACAACCTTATTCTTTTAGGCTTATGATTTCGAATCAAGTCACTAAGTTCAAAAGGGTTCGTTCTTTCTTTCAAAATAAAACCGTAACCAGCAATCAACGAAGCCGCAAGTACGATTCGCGCCCGCAAGTACGAAGACTAGGCAAATGTGTGTACTACCCGTCATTCCCATGGTCGCTGAATGATCGCAGCGCCAGAGTGCCCTCTAGTTAATTTTGGGAAACTGTATGGCTCCCACCTCCCTCCGGACGCGATGCAACACAGCTTTGCCACCCCCCCCCCCCTCGTCCCCCCTAAAACTAAATTCCACCGAAGACCATGTTGTCACCCAAGTGATGTAATATAAAAAAAGAAGAGAAACAATGCGGCGGACTTGGCTATATATTAAATTATCTGCTGAATAGATTGCACTCGTAAGCAGTAGGCCTCGATGGGCAGCTTTCTTTGAATGCTCGTGAAAAATAGAAGCGAAAGACAGAATAGCGAAGGGACGCCGGAGTAGTAGTAGTAGTAGTAGTAGTAGTAGTAGTAGTAGTAGTAGTAGTAGTAGTAGTAGTAGTAGTAGTAGTAGTAGTAGTAGTAGTAGTAGTAGTAGTAGTGATGGTGGTGGTGCACAGTTATTTATTGAAGAAAAGAGGCCCAAGGGTGAGGGGGGGGGGCTGACTGTACAGGGGAATAGAATGGGTAAAATAAATGACACTAGTAATTAACCAATAAAGCTTTGCAACCAACCAACCAATAGTAATTAACGCAATGACAAAAGCCACAGACAGCCGGACGTTATCATGTTGCCAGGGGAACAAACTTCCAAAACGCGACACGAAAGCCATTGTCTGGCAAAAAAAGGCCGATAATATTCATCGCGGATGTACCGATAACAGGTGCTCGACATGACCCATACCTCTTTTCCCTCGTCTTGTTTTTATCTTTGAAAACAAGATTACCTGTATCGGTTTAAGTACGGGACTCACCTAACAGCGGAACGCAGGTGATCAGAGAGGTCACAGCATGAGTGCAACTAGCTTAACGCTTAAATAATAATAATAATAATAATAATAATAATAATAATAATAATAATAATAATAATAATAATAATAATAATAATAATAATAATTTGTTGTTTAACATCCCAAACCAACTATATGATTGCAAGAGACGCCGTAGTGTAGGGCTCCTGAAATTTCGACCGCCTGGGGTTCTTTGGCATGCACCTAAATCTGAGCACACTAGCCTCAAGTATTTAACTTAACCCTTTGACGATATCGCGAGTTCGCATGACATTTCATCAATGCAGCGGTCCGTTCAACCTCTCGCACCAGTATAGCTGGAGAAAAGGAGTTTTTGAAAAAATATTCCCACGGTGCATGTCACATATTGTGTAGGACTTCATTCATACAGAGTAGAACCTATAGGTTATGATATCCACTATCGGGCTTTGCATTAAAAAACAAACAAAAAATCGCCAGGCCTGTGCCAAACATGCGGCACAGTCACAGCGAATGCTGGAAGCAGTCTTTTCGTGAGCTTATTGTAATAGATACTTTGGGGCAACTATGTAAGAGGTACCCACTACGCCACAAATCATAATATTTTTTGCGAAGTGTGACAGTATCCACTGCGGCATTATTCGTCATTCTTCGGAGAAACAAGGTACCATGCAGATCTTAAGAAGTTAATTGCATTTTGTTGATACCCGCTACGTATACATTTTCAAGAAATCGTGTGCACTTTGATGACGAAGAGAGGTACCCGAAATGTATACATCTCCAAGGAATGTGCACTTTGTTAACGAAGCGAGGCACCCGCTACGTATACATCTTCAAGAAATTGTGTCCACTTTGATGACGAAGAGAGGTACCCGAAATGTATACATCTCCAAGGAATGTGCACTTTGTTAACGAAGCGAGGCACCCGCTACGTATACATCTTCAAGAAATCGTGTCCACTTTGATGACGAAGAGAGGTACCCGAAATGTATACATCTCCAAGGAATGTGCACTTTGTTAACGAAGCGAGGCACCCGGTACGTATACATCTTCAAGAAATTGTGCGCACTTTGATGACGAAGAGAGGTACCCGCTACGTAGTGTACATCTTCAAGAAATTATGTGCGCTTTAATTTGTTGACGGCTGCGGCTGGTGACGGTGAATAATTATTATAGCTGAGCCCGTTGTAACCGGTTGAAATGCATTCAACGGCCCACTCGCTTCGCAATTCGCACTGAGTGACGCCATCCACGGTTGCTATTGCAATGATTTGCCACCACGCTCTAATACACATGTTGCCCGACATGATACGATCGTGTGCTGCGCACGCCTTTTTGTTGCGGAGTTTGCAGCACCGCCATGACTTTGTGTCACGCAGAGTGCTGGGGTCGAATCGAATCACATGCGACCTTGGCGATATATATATATATATATATATATATAATATATATATATATATATATATATATATATATATATATATATATATATATATATATATATATATATATATATATTCTAACTTCGCGCGATAGCGGTGACGGACACCGGCCGCGGCAGCGGACAACTATACGGCACCAAAATCGGCTGCTGCTGTTGGTATAGAAGGTAGCATGTGGTAATGCATCGATCTTGACGTGGTGCCGCATAAAGTACTGGCTATATATGGCCAGAAAACGAGACCTTTTTAGAGTTCAGTTTCCTGGCTATGTATCGCACTTTAAGCGGGACACGTCTCAGAGTGGCACGAAGTATAATGCACCCAGCCCCGGAGGCGTTTCTTCACCCTCGCAAGCGTATTACAGTGATCAGGTGATCTGCATGCAGTTGTTTACAGGTTTGCTAATACTTACCTGTGTGCCGCTACACTTCATGTCTACCTTCTGTGATCCTCGCTGTCGGTTACATCGTGTTACACGAGGTTAAAAAATGTATACTTGAATATTACTTTCATCTTTCAGCCCCGCCGCGGTGGTCTAGTATCCAAGGTACTCGGCTGCAGACCCGCAGGTCGCGCGATCGAATTCCGGCTGCGGCGGCTGCGTTTCCGATGGAGGCGGAAATGTTGTGGGCCCTGTTACGTTTGGCCCGGCAATTCGTCTGGGAAGACGCCGCGGTGCGTAAGCCGGTCTACTGGGGAGGCTCTCAGCCCCTTCGGCGCCCAGTGTGGCAGACGCTGTCGAAGATTTCGGCAATTACCCAGACCATACGGCAAGCAAAGGCGAGTTCCTGACTTTCAAATGCGGACCCTTTTGTCGTACCTTCGAGCAGCAGCGGTGCTTGATGACCTCGGCGACTCATCTGGCGACGGGGAAGCTGATGTGACCGGCGCCAGAGCTGACGGGGGAGCGGCGCTCTTCTAATCCTCAATCAAGTAGCCGACCGGCCGGCTGCCTATATATGCTCGTCAGGCATTGTCCCTGCTAGCCGGAGGATGAGACGCCGTGTCGCCACGACGCCGTAAACCGTTCGAGTGGGGACAACAAACACAGCATCTTCCTTGGAAGAGACCGTGGCGGCCGTCGCAAATTGCCTCACTAATTGAGCAAACAAATCAGCGGACCCTTTGATGTATGCTGTCAGGAGCTTGGGACCTCTCGACTATAGCGGCACACACACGACGAGGAAGAGCACCACTGGCGCCACCTTGCAGTGCAGTGTTCACGGCTCATTATTGGCATGACGATATTTATAGCGCGAGAACAAAACGACGACACAGAGACAAGAAGGACACGAAAGACACGAGCGCTAATTACCAACTAGCCCAAGGTGCCACACTTCTAAGTTACATTTCAATATTGGACGTTCACGTGGACCGTGCATGCTCGTCCCCCTCACCTGCTGTGTGTGTGTGATTGGTGTTCCACTCGAAGAGGAGGAGCCGGACAGGGCTTAAAACGACGCCGCAGAGTGCTGGACGTCGCTGTGAACCGTGTAACGGTTCGACCACCACGCTCGTGGTTTGTGAAACCACTAACCCTTCTTGGCTGTAAATACGTGTAAATAATGCCATAAATTTGTTTGTTTTTCGTATCCTCCTCTGAGCCACGAATTTTCTCAGGTAAAACTGACGAAGATGTGGACGCTTGGCTAAAACACTTCGAGAGAGTGAGCCGCTACTACGAATGGGGCGCACCGGCGAAGCTCGTGAACGTAGTATTCTTCCTTGCCGGGACAGCCTGCTTTGGTTTGAGAACCATGAACATGTCCTCCCCACTTGGGATATATTTGTTAAGGAACTGAAGGCCTGCTTTGGGGACACGAGTTCCATGAAAAAGAAAGCTGAGCAAACGCTGTCACGTAGGGCTCAGTTGCCCGGCGAGACGTGCACAACCTACATTGAAGCAGTGTTGAAGCTTTGCGGAATTGTCAACGCAAATATGTCTGACGAAGACAAAGTCGGTCATTTGTTGAAAGGCATCGCCGAGGACGTGTAACATTTTTTGATAACAAAAGAAAACTTGAACACTCCTTCGATTTTCAGGCAGCAGTGTCGCGCATTCGAGGCGTTGAAGACCCGAAGAATTTTACCCAAGTTCGGGCGCTTGGACAATGTTCCCACTGTCGCAAGTATGGACGTCGCCACCTGCGAAGACATTTCCTACCTCGTACGTCGGGTAGTTCGAGAAGAGCTCGTACGACTTCAAGCAGGTGACGTTCACCACCAATGCTCGTTCGCCACGTGCCCCGAACCACCTTCCTACTGGATGCGAGAGCGTCACGTCGAAAACCGACCACGCACAGAAACTGCAGATTTTACCCCGCGGCTTCCGTTTTCCCCGACGGGTCGTGGCCACCACCGGATGTCATCATCTCGACGTGCCGCTGCGGACCCCCGACCGTCGTCAACCAGGCCTCTACCAGAAGATTACTATGCTTCATCACAAAATGTTCCGTCGGAGCACGACCCGTCTCCGCGTACTTCTGCCACCTCTGCTCCGGCTAACGTAAGTCGACAAGTTCCCGTTTGCTACACATGTGGTCTCCCAGGGCATATTTCGCGCTTCTGCCCCAGACGGCCGCCTGCACCGCCACGTTTTTCGACGTATCCGGCTCGTATGTACGAAACGCCTGTGCCGCCGCGTTTTTCGACGCACCCGCCTCGTATGCACGAAACCTGGACCTCTCACTCGGCCGACCACCGTCCCCGACAGCAATGGCCTAACGAATTTCGCAGCGAGTCCCCTGCCTCCGAGAGAAGCCTGACGCCGCCTCCGACACGGTCCCGCCGGTCGCCGTCTCCGCGTCGTCGGTCACCTTCCCCTCATCAGCTGGGAAACTAACTGGTGCGACCGATGGAGGTGCGGTCGCGGGACGGTCAGTTTCGCCATTCCTCCTTCTGCTGTGATGTTGATGAACAAAGTGCGTGTGTGTATAGATGGTGTAGATACTCTTGCTCTTGTAGACACTGGTGCTGCTGTTTCGGTTATGAGCCTTCGTTTCAAACATCGTTTCTTGGGTCACAAAGTATTGTTCGCGTGAATCGTAAAGAAACTTTTCGTGGAGTTGGAGGCGAAACGTTATGCCCTGTTGGTATTTGTTCAGTTGTACTCACGATTGGTGGACAAAATTTCCGAGTTGAATTCACCGTACTGGCTCGCGCAACTCATGACATCATTTTAGGGATAGACCTCCTTCATGAATGCGGCGCTACGCTTGACTGTGGAAACTGGAGAGATTCTTCTACAAAGTACGTTGCCCGCTGCAATAGTGGACGATTTTCCGACTCTGCCCATCGATGCTCTTTCGTTGTCTGAAGATGTGACGATCCCTGGTCGGACAGCAGTGTTTGTACCCGTATGCTCTTCTCATGTCCGCTCAGGACCCTGCACTGGACTTGTGGAGCCTGATCATGCAAACGCCATTAAGAAGAATGTGCTGGTCCCACGGTCTGTCCTTACAGCCATCGACGGACATGCTTGCTTGTGGGCACTCAACGCAGCCTCAGAGCCTGTTGTTCTACCAGCCGGATTCAAACTGGGTACGTTCGAGGAGCAGGCCACAATTGACGTGAGAATGGTCTCAAAGTCTCCAGCTATCAGTCAGACTGCGCCCAACTACTCAGCCGAGATTAAACGTATGATCAACAAGTCGTTGCCTTCTTCCGAGCTGAATGTCCTTGAGGAGGTACTTACACGCTACGCGGAAGTCTTTGATTTCGCTCAAAACAAGCGTTGTTCCATGTTGCCCGAATCCCGTATGCACCACCGCATCAACACGGGAGATGCTACACCGATACGCCAGAAACCCTATCGCGTATCCCCGTCAGAGAGGCAAGTGATCGCCGATCAGGTCAACGACATGCTGCAGAAAGGCGTTATTCAAAAGTCAAGCAGTCCCTGGGCAGCTCCTGTTATATTGGTAAAAAAGAAAGACAACTCTTGGCGATTCTGTGTAGACTACCGCCGTCTCAACGCCGTCACAAAGAAAGACGTGTATCCGCTACCACGCATCGACGATGCTGTTGATTGTCTGCACTCGGCCGCCTACTTTTCGTCTGTCGACCTAAGGTCTGGATACTGGCAAATACCAATGCATCCGTCTGACAAAGAGAAGACTGCTTTTGTCACGCCTGATGGATTATTTGAATTCAACGTTATGCCGTTTGGCTTATGCAATGCCCCAGCTACCTTCGAGCGATTCATGGACTCCATCCTTCGCGGTCTCAAATGGGAGATATGTATGTGTTATCTCGATGATGTAATTATTTTTGGCAAGACATTCCACGAACACAACCATCGGCTTAGCGTTGTTCTAGACTGCGTCAAACAAGCTGGTCTCGTTTTAAACGCAAAGAAGTGTCATTTTGGTGAGCGTCAAGCCCTTGTGCTTGGATATCTAGTTGACAAGGACGGTATACGACCAGACCCGCACAAAATCAGTGCTGTCCGAGACTTCAAGCAACCGAGGTCTTTGAAGGATCTCCGTAGTTTCGTGGGCCTGTGTTCTTATTTTCGTCGGTTTATCAAAGACTTCGCCCAGCTTGCTCATCCCCTGACAGAGTTGCTCCGCAAAAACACTCCATTTCGATGGACCATTGAATGTGAGGCTGCTTTCGAGCAGCTGAAGTATTTGCTTACTTCCGGGCCCCTCTTGCGCCATTTCGACCCGGAGGCACTCACGGAACTGCATACAGATGCTAGTGGTATCGGAGTTGGTGCCGTGCTAGTTCAATATCACGATAGCCGGCAGCACGTCGTGGCGTATGCAAGTCGTACTTTGACTAAGGCGGAGAGGAATTATACGGTCACCGAACTGGAATGTCTTGCAGTTGTTTTCGCCGTCCAAAAGTTCAGACCTTATTTGTACGGCCGGCAGTTCAAGATCGTCACAGATCATCATTCGCTTTGTTGGCTTGTCGGACTACGTGACCCAGCTGGTCGGTTGGCTCGCTGGGCCTTACGGCTTCAAGAATATAATTATTCTGTGACCTACAAGAGCGGTCGATGTCACGCAGATGCCGACTGCTTATCTCGTCTTCCATCTCCAACTGTGGATGCTGATGATGATGATTTTGACAACTACCTGGCCGCAATCTCATCCAACTTCCCAAATTTGGATGTCTTTCGTCACGAACAACAGCGTGACCCTTCGCTGAAACCAATGATTGATGTGGCTCGTAGCTCTAAACGCGCCACGCCATTCGTGATTCATGACGCCCTACTATATCGCAAGAATTACTCCAGCCATGGTTCCACACTACTATTCGTCGTGCCAGAATGCCTGCGTCTTGCGGTATTCCAAGCCATGCACGATGACATCACGTCTGGGCACCTTGGATTTGCCCGAACGCTTCACCGTATCCGACAACGTTTTTACTGGCCTCGACTCTGGAAGACCACCAAGCACTACGTCGCAAGTTGTGATGTCTGCCAACGCCACAAACAACCTACCACACCATCGGCCGGCCCACTGCAGCCGGTTAAGCCACCGACATCACCATTCGAAAAAGTCGGCATAGATTTACTGGGCCCTTTCCCCCAGTCTACCACCGGCCGCCGCTGGATTATTGTGTGCGTAGATTACCTGACGCGGTATACTGAAACGATGGCGGTTGCTTCAGCCACATCATCTGATGTGTCATGGTTTCTTCTACACTCGATCATACTTCGTCACGGGGCCCCTCGTGTGATCGCAGCCGACAGTTTACCGCTGACGTTGTCGAAGAGTTGCTACGGCTTTGTGGGTGTCAGTATCGCCATTCCACGCCATACCACCCTCAGACCAACGGCCTCACTGAGCGCACCAATCGTACCATCATCAACATGCTTTCAATGTACGTCGCAGCGGATCACAAGAACTGGGATGCCGTATTACCTTTTGTTCTTTTGTTACATACGCCTTTAATACCGCGAAACACGAAGTCACAGATTATACGCCTTTCTTTCTTCTCTATGCTCGTCATCCGCAAAGTTTCCTTGACACCATACTTCCATTTTCGACGAACGAAAACGCCAGTGTCGCGCAGACTGTGTCGCGCCGAAGAAGCTCGTCGACTTGCTCGGCTCCGAACTCTTTCCGCCCACGCTCGCGCGAAAGACCGTTACGACGCAAAACACCCGCCCGTGACTTTCGCTACAGGTGATTTGGTCTGGCTGTGGACGCCTGTTCGAAAAAAGGGACTTTGCCAGAAGTTTCTTTCTAAGTACTCAGGACCGTTTGCCATTACTCAGTGCTTAAGTGACATCACTTACGCTGTCGCGAGAGTGACAGCTCAAAATCGGCGTTCGCGCAAGACGCAAATTGTGCACATTGCCCGATTGAAGCCCTACAACAACCGATCGCTTCTACTCGCTCGGTGAGCTTCGTCTGGCCCGGAGGGAAATGTAACGCGGACTGAAAGAGCGAGGAAGAAGAGGAGATTGGACGCGCTTGAGCGATGGTGATTCGGCAGTGATGGTAGAGCGCTGACATTTTTCATTGTAAATAAACCCATCACATCCGTAACAATATATATATATATATATATATATATATATATATATATATATATATATATATATATATATATATATATATATATATATATATATATATAGTTATAAACTTCGAGAATAGTGCAGTATAGGAAACAAAACAATAAAATATTTATTTAATCCTAACAATTTCGGCTGGTGGACCAGCCTTCTTCGGAGGATCCTCCGAAGAAGGCTGGTCCACCAGCCGAAACTGTTAGGATTAAATAATATTTTATTGTTTTGTTTCCTATACTGCACTATTCTCGAAGTTTATAACTTTTATTACGGTAGCCGGAAGAAACTCTGATCATCTATTTCATCTATTTCATCTATATATATATATATATATATATATATATATATATATATATATATATATATATATATATATATATAATAAGGGAAAGAAGTGTATACCTAAGGGCTCGTTTTTCCGTGTTTTAACACAATATTAATGAGATCTAACAGACAGTAATGCAAAGGAATGTACAGGGGAAGTTATTAGAACCAATGGAATGTAAATATAAGAAGAAAGAAAAGTGGATGAAAAAATAACCAGCCGTGAGCGCATATATATATATATATATATATATATATATATATATATATATATATATATATATATATATATATTGTGAGACGACGTCAGGTACGAAGGAGCGACCGTTTTATTGTCAACCCAGACGCGCGAGCCAGCAACCGAACAAGCAGCGAGCCGCTCCGATGATGATGATCACGGTGCTTTGTATGCGCAGGTGAAAGTGAAAATGATAAGCAACACAATCAGCGCTCACACTATTTCCCCCCTACACGAAAGCGGTCTGCAAGACGTTCATTTAGTAAGTGTATGAGCGCTGGATATAAGGTTTCAGGCGAGACACATGGACGATCTCGGTCCCGCGACGACGGCGATCAGAAGCCGAAGTAACCGGCGCGACGCGATAATTTACGGCCGATGTTCGTTCAAGCACGGTGTAAGGACCCAGGTATCTGTGAATGAATTTTTCACAGAGGCCGGGTGTGCGAACAGGTGTCCAGAGGAGCACTTCGTCGCCTGGGTAGAATGACACAACTCGACGTGTCGCATCACAACGAACTTTTCGCTGGGCCTGAATGGTAGAGGTGTTGGCGCGGGCGATTGTGCGGCAGTGGTTGACACGGGCAGCGAATTCTTCCGGAAGGGACGCAGATGGGACAGAAGGCGTGGACAAAAAGCTGGTGTCTAGAACAAAAGATGGTGCACGGCCATACACAAGAAAAAACGGGCTGTAACTTGTAGTGCGTTGTATGGCAGTGTTATAGGCAAACGTGACGAAAGGTAGTATTGTGTCCCAGTTCTTGTGATCGGGTTGGACATACATAGAGATCATGTCTGACAAGGTTCTATGAAAACGCTCAGTAAGACCATTGGTTTGCGGATGATATGCCGAGGTGGTCTTATGGATTGTGTCAGAGGCCTGTAAAACTTCAGCGAGCACACGAGAAAGAAATGTCTTGCCACGGTCACTCAGGAGAACACGAGGGGCGCCGTGGCGCAGGATAATGGCACGCAGAACAAAGTCGGCTACTTCGCTGGCAGCTCCAGTAGGAAGAGCTGCCGTCTCAGCGTAGCGAGTAAGATGGTCTACGGCAGTAACAATCCAGCGGTGACCGGCGGCGGTAAGCGGAAGGGGTCCGTATAAGTCTATGCCGACGAACTCGAAGGGAGCGGATGGGCACGGGAGAGGCTGTAGAGGGCCGGCGGGAAGAGATGTCGAACGTTTTCGGTGCTGACATGATGAACAGGAAGTGACGTACCTGGAAACACTAGTGGAGAGGCCAGGCCAGAAGCAGCGAGTCTTAATGCGATCGTAGGTTTTATGAAAACCCAAGTGGCCAGCCGTCGGGTCGTCATGAAAGGCTTCTAAGACTTGGAGTCGAAGTGAGCGAGGTATGACCGGGACCCATCGGCTACCGAGAGGATGGTAAGTTTGTCGAAGTAGCGTTCCGTCATGAAGTTTGAAACGCGTGAGTTGTCGTCGCAAGCGGCTGTTGGGAGCACGAGATGAGCCGGTGAGCCGATCGATGATTGTACGGCAGTATGTGTCTGCACGTTGGAGCGAGGTGAGGTCTGCGGATTGAAGGAAGTCATCCGGTGCAGTGGGCTCGATGGGACTAAGACTGGTCATCTGCGTGGTCTCTTGGCTGGGAGGTGCTGCGCAGCAGGTAGATGCGTCATGATTTTGCAACAGCGGACAGCGTGACAAAGCGTCGGCATCTTGGTGTTTGCGGCCCGACCGGTATGTGACACTGTAGTCATACTCCTGCAGTCGGAGCACCCAACGACCGAGGCGTCCTGACAAGTTTTTTAATGATGACAACCAACAGAGCGCATGATGATCCGTGACGATCGTGAAGCGGCGGCCATACAAATAGGGGCGAAATTTTTGCACGGACCATACGATAGCGAGACATTCCTGTTCAGTGATGCTGTAATTGCGTTCCGCTGGGGAGAGAGTACGGCTCGCGTAAGCCACGACTTGCTCTTGTGAAGCCTGGTCACGCTGCAGCAGAACAGCGCCGATTCCGTGCCCACTTGCGTCAGTGTGTAATATAGTAGGGGCTGTGGGATCAAAATGGCGAAGAACTGGCCCTGACGTGAGGCATCGCTTCAGGGTCTGGAAAGCAGCTTCACAGTCATCTGTCCAAAGAAATGATGCACTTGTGGTCAGGAGTTTGTGAAGAGGAGCCGCGATAGTGGCAAAATCACGGACAAAACGGCGGAAGTAAGAGGCTAAGCCGAGGAAGCTGCGAAGGTCTTTGAGCGTGGTGGGCTTAGGAAAGTGCAGCACAGCGGCCACTTTGTCGGGATCAGGTTCGATGCCAAGCTTGCTGACAACGTGGCCTAACACTTTGATGCTGCGGCTCGCAAACCGACACTTCTTGGTATTTAGCTGGAGACCGGCTTTGGCTAGACATGTGAGCACCTCGTCTAGACGTTCTAGGTGTTGCGAGAAGCTGGATGAAAAGATGACGATGTCATCCAGGTAACAAAGACAGGTCTTCCATTTTAGGCCACGCAGCACCGTATCGATCATCCGCTCAAATGTGGCTGGGGCATTGCAGAGCCCAAAAGGCATCACATTGAATTCGAAGAGACCATCAGGAGTAGCAAACGCTGTCTTCTCTTTATCAGACTCATGCATCGGGATCTGCCAATACCCAGATCGTAGGTCGAGACTTGAGAAATATTCTGCACCCTGTAAGGTGTCAAGTGCATCGTCAATTCGAGGCATAGGATATACATCCTTGCGCGTAATTTTGTTTAGTGCCCTGTAATCAACGCAAAATCGCACTGATCCGTCCCTTTTCTTAACTAGGACAACAGGAGAAGACCAAGGGCTTGTGGAAGGTCTGATAACGTTGCGTGCGAGCATGTCATTGACTTGTTCCTCGATGACCTTGCGTTCTGAAGACGACACGCGGTAAGGGCGACGGCGGATAATACGAGAACCGTCTGTGGCGATGTGATGAGAGGTCACCGTAGTTTGACCTAAGCCATCCGAACAAACGTCAAAACAAGTCTTGTGTTTTGTTAAAAGGGCCATTAAGTCATTAGTTTGCGTTGGAGTGAGATATGGACTCAAAGTGGCTTTAAGCGCATTAGATGAGCCTCCTGGTGGCGTACACTTAGCGACTGACGGCGGAGACGATACAGTGACGACACATACCGGTGCTATGTCGATAAGGCTGGCAACAGTGGACCCCTCTGGCAGTAGTTGTGGCTCTGTTGTCGTGTTGTAGGCGGTGAGACTGGCATGACCACGCGAAAACCGCACTAGACAACATGCGATGGCGATTCCTCGGAAAATGCAGCGCTGATCGGGGACAACCACTGCGTCACCGTCAATGGTATCGCTGGATCTAATGGTGAGGATACGTTCTTGGGCCGGGGGCAGTACAAAGTCTGCAGCTGCAACAAGGTGAGGCGACGAAAAAATCGTAAGCACTAGAATTTTCAGTGTCCGTAATGCGAATAACGGGCGGACCACACGAAATGACAGCGGAAGCGGCTGACAGGAAGTCCCAGCCCAATATAATCGGATGAGCACATGAAGAAAGCACAGCCAATTGTATATGGTGACGAATTCCGTCGATCAGAACACGAACAGTGCATTGTCCAATAGGGTGAATTCTATTTTCATTAGCACCACATAACACCGGACCAACATATGGAGTTTGCACTTTTCGTAGACGATGACATAGTTCGCGATCAATGACCGAAATGGCTGCTCCAGTGTCCACGAGTGCGTCAACCGAAATGCCTTCTACACAAACAGTTAGTAAATTTGCAGGGCGCGCAGGAGGAATTGGGACAATTCGACGACAGGCAGTTTCTCCTCCAAAAACTGCAGCTGCTAGTTTTCCGAGTGGCTGTCGAGGGGCATCAGGGCAGAACGTAAAGGCGAAGTAGTACGGCGGAAGGGCGATGGTGAACGACGGCGGGGTGAGCGGGAAGAACGAGGTTCACCGTGGGACAAAGGAGGCGAAGGCGAACGTCGTGACGAGGGAATGTAGGTTCCTGGAACGTAGGGGTCAGACCGCGCAGCCCGGTCACTCTCGTACGAAGAATAACCTCGTCGTTCATCTTGCTGGCGCCGACGGCAAAAGCGGGAGATATGTCCTCTTATGCCACAGTAGTAACAGACGGGGCGCGCAGGGCGCCAGGCAGGGAAGTGTGGTTGTGGTGGTGCCTTGGCTGCCATCGCAGCCAAATGGTCGTATACGACGTCCGTAGTTACAGGTGGAGTAGGTGGAGGAGGCCGTGACACGACTTCGGCATACGTAGGCACATGTAAGGGCACAGGCGGCGGGGCACGTGCGACGCTCGTCATCGACGCCAATTCGTCCTTTATAATTTCCCGCAGGTTAGGAGGGGGTGAGCGGGCAGGTGAAGTCGGTGCGCTGGCAGGAACAAGGCTGTGAAGTTCCTCTCTCACTATGGTGCGAATTAGAGCTCGCAGCTCATGCTCGCCAGTAAGGCGAGTGTCATAGGAGGCGTGTGGAAGGCGCATTGAGTAAAGTGCGTCCAGGCGCTGGCAGGTGGTAATAATGTCCTGAACTGTTGTCGGGCTCTGCATGACAAGAGCATTAAAGGCGACGGAGTTGATGCCTTTCATTACTTGCCGAATACGATCGGCCTCCGGCATGTCCTTTTGGGCGCGGCGGCAGAGGGCCAGAACGTCTTCAATGTACGATGTGTACGATTCGTCAGGCCCCTGGATGCGGGTAGCGAGCTTCTGTTTAGCTACCTCAGAGCGTCCTGTAGAAGTGCCGAATATTTGACGCAGCTGCACCGTGAATGCTGACCAATCAGGAAAGTCGCGTTCGTGGGTATGATACCACGTCTTAGCAACCTCCTTCAGATAAAAGGGTACATAGCGCAGCTTATGTGCCTCATCCCAGTAATTGCAAGCACTGGTACGGTCGTAACTGTCCAGCCATTCTTCTACGTCCTCACCGCGAAGGCCAGAAAACACTGGAGGGTCTCGTTGCGAGGTACTCACGGTGTGGTGAGGCCAGCAGGCTGAGCGGGTGGTGCGAAGAAGGCGGTAGGGGGTGGGTCGTTTTGCGCCATCACTGTTGGCAAGCACAGCCGTCGACCTGATCGGAGCTCCAGGGGTGACCGGTAGTGCACGAGGACTTGGGAATCACAGCACGCTCCACCACTTGTGAGACGACGTCAGGTACGAAGGAGCGACCGTTTTATTGTCAACCCAGACGCGCGAGCCAGCAACCGAACAAGCAGCGAGCCGCTCCGATGATGATGATCACGGTGCTTTGTATGCGCAGGTGAAAGTGAAAATGATAAGCAACACAATCAGCGCTCACAATATATATATATAGCCGCGGCGGCGCACAACTACGGCACCAAAATCGTTGGCTGCTGTGATCTAACAACAGCTTTCGCTGTAATAGAAGGTATAGCATGTGGTAATGCATCGATCTCAATATGGTGCCGCATGAAGTGCTGGCTATATATAGCCAGGAAACTAGACCCTTCTTTTTTTTTAGTTCAGTTTCCTGGCTATATATAGCACTTTACGCGCGACAGGTCTCAGAGTGGCATGAAGTATAATGCGCCCAACCCCGGAAGCATTTCTTCGCTGTCGCGAGCGTATTATAGTAATCAAGTGCTTTGTATGCGGTTGTTTACAGGTTTGCCGATAGTTGAAGCAGCACGGATTATCATACTGAAGTATATAGACGGTATACGCCCAGCAACGAAGTGAACATCGCATGCGTGGAGCCGTTGGATGCTCGCTGTGCGCCTTATCGCGAGGTCACAGCGGATATGATACGGCGCCAGGGGGGAAAAACAGTCGCGTAGATAAGATATGCAACCAGCAGCCGCCAAGGAGCGGTGCGTAGTACCCTATATGGGAGCTACAGCGGGGCTCTGAAAAAAAAAAAAAAAAGCTTTTCGGTTATAGCATGAAAAAGGCGTTTCATCAAAATTTGTACCGTCCAAAAAACGGGGGTACCCTTAAGCTTCACATTTCAAGAGTTCAACGCGATAGACATATCCTGTCCAGCGAGTACTCGAAGCACTTGGTGCACGAAATCTTGATGCACCCAGTACGTGGTCTCAATGGAATAGGCGCAGTAGCAAGTGTGCCATTTGTATAGGGTGTTAGCGGCTTTAAAGCCATGCGGTCATTGTGATAATCGCACGTTCTGACGCCCGGTGGCAATGTACACACGCTTGCATCACGCATTATTACTGCAACATTTCACGTTGCATTGCGAAGCATGTAGCCCCGCCACGGTGGTCTAGTGGCTAAGGTACTCGGCTGCTGACCCGCAGGTCGCGGGATCAAATCCCGGCTGTGGCGGCTGCATTTCCGATGGAGGCGGAAATGTTGTAGGCCCGTGTGCTCAGATTTGGGTGCACGTTAAAGAACCCCAGGTGGTCTAAATTTCCGGAGCCCTCCACTACGGCGTCTCTCATAATCATATCGTGGTTTTGGGACGTTAAACCCCACAAATCAATCAATCAATTGCGAAGCATGTATACTCAGGAGACGCGTTGTGTTTCTAAAGCACGAAAGTTACTACTTTCACCGCATTTCCAAGCAAGGGGAAAGTTATTTTCCCGACATTCCCAAGCAGAGGCGAGGCTGTGACACCCGCTTGCCACGCAAACGACCCCGGGTTCGATCTCCCACTCCAATCCGGAATTTTTTTCTTATTATTATTCTCGATCTTTCGGTCACGCACAAGAAGGCGACGTTTAGCTCACAACCAATGACGGCGGCGACACGGGAAGTTCTGCGAAACAAAGAATGTCCGCGTATACGTGTGTTCAGGACCTTTTCCCCCCTTCCACGGTTTCCGCAGTTTCCCGCCACGAAATTTTGCCACCCTCCTCCCATTGGTCCCAACCGAAGATCCATCATTGTTTCCCCCCGAGCTGTCCCCCGAGATGCCTCAGCCGCGCTTGCACTTTCCGCTAGGCGGCGTTACACACACACACACACACAAACAGTTGTTAAAAGTTTGAAGAAACGGAGGGCGGCCTGTCTAAGATATAACCAGCACTGGAAGCGTACAGAACCTTCGAAAGTAGTAGATTGACAAAATATATCGTTATTAACACTCTTCCGTTTTACTACTTCTGTCAAAGGCTTCAGCTTACAGTCCGACGCAATGGGGCTGCAATGTTTTGACCGATGTGCCCTAGTCCAATGTTCTGAGCGAATGTTTCAACGGAGTATACGACCCGTCGGTCAAAACAGGAGTGACCTTCCGAGTCGAAGTAAAGCCGTAAACTCTGTTGCTCCCTGTCGCTCCGCAGTCACCAACTCGGCCCCAAGAAGGGTCCGAGTTATTTATTATTTATTTTATTTACATTTCGCCTACATCGCCGTAAGGCATTACGTAGGGGAGGTACACGTAATAACTTGACAACATAGCTTTCAATCCAAATAATAGATAGAACAAATACAACAGCAGTCAAGATATTTTAAGAGAAGAAAAAAAAATACACTCGAATATTGGTGAGCGAAAACAACGTCACAGTCATGCATTTGTGAACACCCACACGCTTCGAGACAACAAACCATTCTTAGTGGCAGTGGAGTTGCACCCGAAAGGTCGGAGATTTCTCATTTCAAAAGTAAAAAACAAGTTCTCACTTTTACTTAACACAGCGTGGTCGGTGGCCATCTTCCCATGTAACTTGCTTCCCACCCAACCAGAACAAGAGTTCTTTAAAGCCCCGTCCATTCATCCAGCCATCTGGCACGGCGAATAAAAAAAAAACGCTCCATTTTCAACGCGCGCGTAAGCGCAGCCGCTGATAAATCGAAGCGGGGCGCGCACTGCAGCCCCAAGGGTGGTCGTATAGGTGCACGTGATCATACAACCACTACTGGCGGCGGCCCGGGCGACCCAGAAACACCGTGACGCCCGCCACGCATAGAGTGCCCCCCCTCCTCACCTCTCGGAGGTCACCCGTTTCTCCATTGACGCTAGAGGCGTTGTTGCGCGATGCAATCTTCACAACACCCCGTCGTCTTCGAGAAAAAGAGAACGATCACGCCACAAATCCAGACCGATTTCCACCGTTAAGATGATGATGATGATGATGATGATGATGATGATGACCATATGCGTGCGCAGGGTGCAGCTACGTGCTGTGGCTTACGTGGTTGAGCGTCCGCTTCCAGTGAGGGAAAGTACACCGGGTTCGATTATTCCCAAAGCCGAACGCGAAACCGCCGCCAGATGGCGAGTCAGACCAGTTGGGGGACTTCGATTCGTTCACGTTCATTTTTACTTTTTTTTGTTTTGTTCCTTTTGTTCAGCGAAAAATCACAGCATGTGCACGGAGTCAATGGTGATGAGTGAGGCGAAGCGCTTTTGAAGGGTTATATTTACAAATACTGTATATATTTATGCAAGAAATTCTACAATTCGTAAGTGGTAGGTAGCTATGCGTCGCTTCCGTTACCCCCTTCATTATAACGGCTTTATTTATGGTCGGTAACGTGGTGGATCGGTGATGGGGCATAGTGGGATGTTTGTAAGAGCGAAGTAGTGGGCAGTTTGCAAAGGTGGAACTATAGGCGGTCACGTACGTCCGTACGTACGTCCGTACGTCCGTACATACATACATACATACATACATACATACATACATACATACACACACATACATACACATACATACACATACACACACATACATACATACATACATACATACATACATACATACATACATACATACATACATACATACATACATACAAGCATACATGTTTTGAGCTTTGTGACCCGATTTAAATGGTAAACCTAAAAGCGATAAGGTGAAGCACAACCACCGAACATTTGCCGATTTTTGTTTCGCGAGAAAACAGTTCCAAGCCACACGAACACACACAAGGAGCCAGAGCAGGCCAGAAGTATAAGATTAGACAAATACGTGCCCTATACCCATCATTCCCATGCTCGGTGAAGTGCCGTGCGTTGTAGCTCCCGTAGACACTAGCGCCGAAGTTCCCTCTAGTGTACATTAGGAAACTCCATGGGTAGTATAGTCAACCATCCGCCGCTACCGTGGGAGGCAGCAAACTGCTGCCGCCGGGAACCTATAGCGGTGAAATAGGTACTACGGAGCTTTAGAATAACGTTTGCAGGGGCTGCGGGCGCCATATGAGATTTAGAATAGGGTTTGCTCTTCCTAGGGAAAATTCTAGAACTTTCGCCCCGACCGCAAACCCAAATGCACGCAAGCTACTCACAGCACCTTGCGGGCCCCGCGGGCCTCTATCGCCGCACGCTATTTCGGATTTTCTGCGTGCGGGCCGCGAACGCGGACGGCGACTACAGCGTTACGACGCGTGCGCAGTGGCAGCGACCACACCGCAAGGGCTTGCGGGACGCAAGTTTGCGGGACGGTGGATCCTCAACAAACGCGTATTTCGGCTTTTATCAGTGCTTATAATGCTTGTAATCAAGCTGGTGACTGCGTAGGTCGGAATGCCAAGTGACAGTATACGGAACGTTTATTTCGAAATTACGTTCCCTGGCGATGCGGGAATTCAGCTTCATCGGACATTTCGCGTCTTTATCGGAGAACCGCTCTTCCGGTCTCGCGCTCGGCAAAACGAAAGCACTTTCGTGGTCGCTTACGAGAGGCGCCCATGTATACCCTGCGGAAAATCGGAGGCACGGGGCCTCCAGACATAAAGGTACACGGTTTATCTTTTATTGTTTTCTTTTTTTGCTGAAATCAGAAATAAACGAGGAAGTTGCTCTCTGTCTTTCCTTGCATTGTAATGTCAAGACAGACTCCGAATATTTATTTGTGTATTGTGTTACACGGCTTGTGCGGTATGTCGCCGAGTTCCTCGTTCGTTCCCTTCCTTGGAGGTGGTTATGGCAACGGTGGTGGTGCTCCATACTTTTTTTTTCTCTCTTTTCTTCTTCAAAATTACCATGCAAAGTTGTTTTATTCATTTTTTTAAAAATTCGGTAGCCTGCAACACTTCGGTGCAGCAGGCAGGGTATTTACCGGTGTTTTATTATCTTAGAATTAAATTTTGCCCACACAAACCTTCCTGTCCCGTCTTTCCTTCCAACTGCCCCAGCACCCTTTTGTCTGTTTGTTTTGTTTTTTGGGTAGATTCCGACGGAGGACAAGCTTCGCCATGATGGGATGCATAAGCGAAAATGATGCGAAGGACGCGCTTCTCACAAGGCCCAGCCTATACGCAAAGGCGGGGGGTCGGCAGGTCTTAGAATGCGACGTCAGAGTTAAGCGGCCGCCACGATAGTTAAAAAAAGAAAGGGAAAAAAAAGGAGCATTTGTACAGCCTCCACAAAATGTCCCCGTGGCGCAGTGGATAGCGTGCCCGGCTGCTGCTGTCGCGGACCGAGAGGTTATGGGCTCGACTCCCGGGTGACGCAAACGTGTTTTTTTTCTTCGTGATCTGCATTTTTTTCTTTGCGTTTGCACTTTTACGACGTCATTTCCGTGACGGAAGACGTCATTTCCGTGACGGAAATTCGTCACTGAAGTTTTCGTGGACCCCAACGTAAAACACGAAAGTGTTTTACGTTGGGCTCCACCAAAACTGCAGTCACGATACTTCAGTGACTTCACTGGTATCTGGATAACTCTGAACTTTAATTAGTGTATCATGATACAATTCTGAGTCAGGGGGGGGGGTGCTATGTTTTCCTACTTTTCTGAGTATGTGGGGCTGGCGCTGGGGCTCAGAACTTCTATCAGAGCATCTGGAGCATACTCAGCGAGTGATTGGAGCAAGCGGAAGGTCCCGTCGCCCGAAAAATAGTTTTTTTTCGCATATCACGCTACGCTATCGAAAATATTGAAGAAAAAAAAGTGATATAAATGTGGTCGAGTGTCATTTAGTGCTCTGTACGATATGGGATACAGAGCACAAAATGACCCTCGAACAACATTTTGCCTGCCCGACGCCCACTACAAGACAAGAAGTATCCCCCTCTCCCCTTGCCCTCCCCCCCCCCGAAAAATATTTCTGCCGACGCCTCTGCCAGAAGAGTTAAGAAACGTAATGAAAACCCGTCTATGCGTACGTTGCAATGTGGGACGCTCTCGTGACACAGCCATCAAGCTTTCCGAGAAGGGACCGTCAAGACGTCACTAAGACATATCAAAGTGCAAGCCCCACTTTCCTCCTACACCGCACACAGAGAGCGATGTGGATAAGAAATGACTAACGCTGTTTGATCTCTTCAAGGAAGAACAAACCGAGCCGTATACCCGGGCTTCTTCTTTTATCTTAATCTTTTTGCTTTTCCTTTATTCGAGTGACACGTGACACAGAGTCAGCTTCGCGACGGCATCAGCTGCAGCCTCAGCGTTTGCGAAGAGCAAACACTTCAGTCAACGTCCCCGGCCGGCCGGATGCAAGCGAACGGCCAAGGGCACACACCGCCCTAGAGACAGCGAACGAAATAAAGATAGAATAATGAAAGCAATAAAATCGCCCGCCGCGCCGCTACCGCCAGACAGGAGCAACAGCGACGCGCAACGGTTTAAAGCCAATCGTGCTTGGAGAGAAGCGATTCCCGATTTCGTATGCCGTAGGCGCAGGCGCCTGCGGGGGCCATGGAATCTTGCCAAAAGAGTCTATACAGGCGGCGCGTCGAAGGAGTGGAGGGCGGTGCCGGTACAAAGAGAAGGGGTGAAAGGAGGAGGAGGGAACGTGATTATGTTACGAGTTGGGAAAGGGTGTGATTATATAGAGAGATAAGACGATCGACTGAAACAGGAAGTACGATGAGCGGGACGTTGCACCCGTTGACCTGCGTGCGCGATGAGGAAAAAAAAAAAAAACCGCTACACGTCGTCCTGCAGTTGTGGTGTTATCGCACGGTCGAGACGGCGCATGCGCACTCATCACTTTAACGGTCACGTGACGCGCCATGGTAGCACTGCACTGCGCATTACCGTGAAGACAAAGACATCCGGGGTTTTATGGGCCCAAAACCACGATACTATTATAAGGGTCACCATGGTGGAGGGCTTCGGTAATTATCATCTGTTCGTGTTCTTTCAGGGGTACAATAAAGTGTATATATATATATATATATATATATATATATATATATATATATATATATATATATATATCACATCGTACGCGTTATTCGAAGGTCGTAGGTTCGATTCCTCCTCACAGCTGGTTATTTTTTCATCCACTTTTCTTTCTTCTTATTTACATTCCATTGGTTCTTCACATATACCAAATTCAGTGTTACGGGACGTGGATGGATTACGAAGGTATGTGACTGGTGCAAACATGATAATCACAATATGCATGTCATGTAAAAACATGACTTTTCTCTTATTTCATTGAACGACGGTCTCGTATTGGCAGACTTGGTGTGTTTAGGTTGTATAAGAGGGACAATTAATCAGCTGCCCGCTCATAATAAGTTCACGTGCTACGTGACGCCAAACATGCGCATAAGAGTGTTTTCACACTCGTCGTTTGGCTTATAGATGGCGCTGACTGTCACTCCTACTTCTAAATTCACATGTAAAAAAACCCAAAAAAAGTGGATGGAGGGAAGGCCGCTGTGGTAGCTCAGTGATTAGAGCATCGAACGCGTTATTCGAAGGTTGTAGGTTCGATTCCTGCTCACAGCTGGTTATTTTTTCATCCACTTTTCTTTCTTCTTATTTACATTCCATTGGTTCTAATAACTTCCCCTGTACATTCCTTGGCATTACAGTCTGTTAGATCTCATTATATATATATATATATATATATATATGATGATGATGATGAGACGGTTATTTATCTAGAGCACGTCAGCGTGTTTCATTGCGTTGCCTCGCTGTGCCCGAGCTACAAGAGCTTCCTCGCCCCCATAACCAGGCCAAGGCATGCGTGTCTCCGTATGTAAACAAATCCGGCTGTTGCATTTTTTTATATCCACCCCTAGAGAGGTCTTTTCTTCCTTGTCCGCGCGTCTCGTGTAAGTGGTGCACCCTCTGCTAAGATCGCGTCCATTCTGCATCATTCTTTCCTGAATCCTCGCGAACGAATTCGAGCCACACTTATCGCCGACGCTTTTAGTCCCGGAGTCTGAAACACGCGACCCACGGATTCGCGCCATGAATCAAATGCTTGCGACTTTGCCAAATTATATACTCTCGTTATTTGCTCACGTACTGCGATTAATGACGGCTAAGCTACGAAAAGACGCTGGTCTTAAAGAGACACTAAAGAGAAACGGTGACTTGGTCAAGGAGGTTTTCAAAAAAAAATTGCTGTAGTTGAAGCTCCTGCAACGCTTGGCCAGCAAGAGTGAAGCCAGCTTTTGCCCTACAAAGTTCTCATGCTATTTTCTGGTTGTGCCCACTGAGACATCAAGTGGCTTTGATCTGTTAGTCTGAATGCAACGGTAACTATAAATTAAAAGATAGTTGTTTCCGATAAAATATCCCGTAGAGACGATCATCGGTGACATTACTTCCAATAAAATTTGCCTTGAATCCGAGGCTTACGAAGGAAAACTAGTAACACAAGGACGCACTCTGCGCACTATGTGACCCGAACAGGTTGCCACGTTGAACTCGTTGGGCGTGCGAGGAAAACGCTCCTTCTCAATCGCCGAATGCAAACATCATGCCCCTAGTAAGATGGCTGCCGCAGCCGCCACCTTACGGTGGGTACGGCTTCACTACAATGCAACATTTCCACTGCAGAATTTTTTTAAAACCTCCTTTGATTTCGTCTATATTGATTAATTGCACTTTAAAACTATAATGTCATAAGTTTAACTATCATAACTTCGCCATTGGCGGAGAACATCAAGGTTGAAGTTTCGTATTTAAATTTCCCGCCTAAATTTAGGCGCGTGACGAGCACGACTTCAGTCAGTCAATCAAGATCTTTATTAAAAGGTCGCGAGGAGTTTAAGCCACCGGATGAAAGACTTCAAAATGTAGTTTTAGTTTTCTCGAGACATTGGCTAGACGAAATTTTCTGAAATTTCGTATGCCAGGTCTAGTGCATCCACAGATGGCGATGTACTTCATTTTCCATCGTTTAGAAGCTGCATAGGACCCAGTAAACACCGGTAAACACCTTGAAAATTTATGACGTGACGGTTTTCGGTGCGGGAATTTCAAAGTGGCGTCTCCACCCGCATTTTCTTATCGCGCGTTTTCTCGCATACGAAGCGCCGTCTTGCGGCAGGAGTGGCGTTTTCGGGATTACGACATCGTGCTACGTTACCCTCACCAGCCGCTGAACGTACAAAGGACGAGCGCATTATTTTCTCCTGGGGTTCTTCCGGCGCACTTTGTGACACGGGAACGGAGATTTCCGTGACTTCTATGCAGTATACTCTCGATCAGTCCATATTCGCAAAATATCAGATGCGAATTGGCTCCTTTGAAAGAACGCATTTACCGTGTCTCATATACATCGACCATTTCTGAAAGGCCGATTCGGCATCAATCAGGACTCGAGAAACGTTTATCGATAGTGATACTCAGAATCAGTGGCATCTGGATGACGCGATTCTGGGGTATAGCGATTCCACAGTTCTGTTCTGAAAATTTGATGACGCCCTAGGTGACTCGCGAAAAAAAAAAAATGGTTGAAGGGACCCCTCGAGCTCAAGGACTACAAAGCGTTATCTTTCGCCTTCACTACCCTTTGCACAAGTGATATCCCATCCTCATCACTTGTTAAAGCAGATGGATGCACAATCAAGCACAAAGCGTTGAGCATATCAGGATTTCGCGCTTGTCGGCCGGCTTCGCGCTCTTATCTCCGCTTGCCCAGTCGGAAACACAAGATGGAAGTTAATTCAGCTGGTCACGCACTATCGTCACGCGAGATAAAGAAGAGCCGACGGACGGCTGCATGGCAAAGCAGTGCAAGAGACGATAGCGTTGGACGACATTTTCTTCAACCCCACTGAGCACATCCACGGTCGCTTCTTCGTTTTAGACGGGTTTAATTTTTAGTTAAGTTTTAGGAAACTGCTCGCCTCAAGTTGTTCCTCGACGATCGGCAGCAAAGAGAGTTTTGCTTTAATCATTCAATGTACGAGCGAGTTGAATTATACTCAATACTCGGCGACTAACCTGCGTCAAACCTGTCACGTACGGTCTATACTCGAAGTGCGTAGACTACAACGGCAACGTTTGATGCCGCATTACGGCCGATTAGGAATCGACTCGACCCGTACTTCTTTTCGGGCACGTTTGATGGTGCAGCGATCGCTCACCCAAATCAGCGTCGGCAGCGTCCGACGCCAGTTATTGCACCGCTGCCTGTAAATGGCGCATTCCCCACCTGCAAGGAGCTTGCTTTACAGTGAAGCACGAGAAAAATCCGTGCGATAGTATCTTTGCGTCATGCTAGCTGCGTGCAATACACCGAACATTGACAGTATTTTAACGCTTGCGCTTTGACACTTTAGTTTCCACCCTGTTTGGGTGTGGCCTGCGTTAATTGATGGATGTCGTTTTGGCCGGCGTGCAGTTGGTTAGCGTAGACTTGTCTCCAATCTATCACTCTCGGTTCCTATCGGACCCGATGTCTTGTGGTTCTTTCGAGTAATCTGGAGAAGTCTGGCTAACCACGGTCGAGGAAGCCGATTTCAATCGCAAAATCGGTATTGCCGTACCAATTTTAAATTTCAGTAATTGCTCGCGACTTGCTGTCGATAATACCGCTGTCGCACGATCCGCTTTGCACGGGGATCGAATTTCTCGGCCGCGATTTGCCCCACACGTTCGATGTCTCGCAAGAATAAGCCAATCGCGACAAGGCTCGATCGTGATTAAAACCATCCTTTGCGACACGCGCAGATAACCACTTCACATTCGCGATTCCATCGTGGTATGACGATTATAGCGCGAGAACAAAACGACGACGCAGAAGGACACGAAAGACACGTCTCTGAGTCGTCGTTTTGTTCTCGCGCTACAACTATCGTCGTGTCCTTCTCGTCTCTGTGTCGTCGTTTTGTTCTCGCGCTATAACCTCCTTGTCTCTGTGTCGTCGCCGTTTTGTTCTCGCGCTATAACCTTCTTGTCTCTGTGTCGTCGTCGTTTTGTTCTCGCGCTATAACTATCGTCATGCCATACCAACTAGCCCAAGCTGCCACACTTCCATCGTGGTGACGTACCGCAATCTACCCACACGTCAACCCCCGCTGACGAACAAAACAAGACTCCCATACCTTGTGACCGCCGTAGAAGGCGATTTCCTCGGCGTTCGCGATGAGCCTGGAGTGCACGAATCGCAGGTATCCCTTGCGACGTGCCTCCTCGGCGACCATCTTGCCGAAGCGAGGCGTCATCTTCCTCAGGATGAGGGCCGTCACGCCCACGGCACAGAAGGCGACGGCGGGCGCCGGCACACCGTACGCTCCCATCTCGTGCGCCATGCGAAACAGCGTGAACGTGATGACGACCACGTCCAGCAGGGGTTTGGTGATGTGCGAGTACAGGTGGGCCACGGACTGACTGAACGTGGTGATGTCCTCGGTGAGGCAGTGGTCGGCGTTCTCGAGTCGGCCGTCCAGGTTGCTCACCCGGTAGTAGGTCTGGTTCTTGAAGTACAGTCCGTACGCGTGGCGCACCAGCCTCGTGCGGAAGGCGAGCGCCAGCTGACTCTCGAGGAATCGGATCAGGCTGTTGACGAAAGTCGCGGGAATCGCGACCAGCAGCCACTTGGAGAGCTGCAGCGCGAAGCGGGTCATGTCCTTGCGCACGATGAACTTGACCACCTGACCCTCGAGTCGAGCCACGTAAATGGAGAGGAAGGTGCGCGAGACGAGCGAAAGCGTGTGAAGCAGGAGAAGCGCGCCTTCGATGGTTCGCACTCCCGGGATCATGATGCGGATGAGCTTGAACAGCTGCAGGAGGAACGTCTTGTTGAAGGCCGGGAACGCGCGCAGGGCTGCCAGCGTACTCGCCGCGACCCTGACGTTGTCCGGTTTGACAGCACCGGCCGCTGGCGTCACGGCGGCCAGCGCGAGGTCCGTCACGCTGTCCAGACCCACGACTTCGAGTCGGGCAGTCGTCTTCTCCGGGCTCGTCGTGGAGATGCGGTCCTGGGCGGCCCGTGCTTTCTTCTTGAGCGACTCGGCGACGTTCGAGAGGAGCGGGTAGCCGACGCGAATGACGTACGCGGCGAAGATGCCCGCCGCGATGCCCCTAGTGATGCGCTCCCGAGGCACGCCATGGGACTCGGAGAACTTCTCGATCAGTTTCGACAGGGTGTTGGTCATAGCTGCGCGGTTGGTCGTTCGCAGCGCGGCCAGGCGCTAGCCACTCGCCGCTACTGCTTTCGGGAGGTGTTGCACGCGGCCACGGCGAATTCACGAAGGACGACGCGCCGTCGCGCTCTCTCTGAAAGCGGAGACAGCGGCGGGAAACGCCATTTCCTCGAAGTCGTCGTCCTGCGAATCACTCCGGGTCAGGCTGTCCCCTCTTGTGCCGCCGCTCCGCAGTAACGCGGCCGCGGCTCCCCTTCCTTTCACGGTCACAAACACACACACGCACACGTATACAGCGCACACGGAGAGCACACGACGGCAACGGCGCACCGACTGGAATGCGGAGCAATAGAGGAACCGACGCGATAGATCCCTCACCTAACCAACCCGACAACTTTGCAGGAGCGCCGCTTCACTCACCGACTGCAACGCCCAGCCAGGCCCTGCGCAGCCGCTTGTAAACAATCTTCCTTCGAGATAGAAAATAGTCCTAAATAACTTCACAAAAATGAAGAACAAGTAATTTATTTCCTTGTAGTAAATGCCCCAAACAACTTAACTTTATGGTGTCAATCAAGAAAGGTAATTATATTAGTAAAGTTTAAACTTGCACGTGAAAATAAACATTACCACTGTTCTCACTCTGTGTCAAGGCGTGCAAGAGTGCGTCACTCGATGGCGGCGCTTTCGCGCGTAGCAGACGACGCATGTTTTCGCAATGAATTGGACCGGTGGAGCGAGAACAAGGGTGCAGAGAAAGCTAAAGCAGAAGGCACAACAGGTCAGAGAAGCGTTAACGTTACGCTAAAGACGTTTCCGGCACTGTACACGTTACGTGAGCCGCAGAACTTGTCATGCAGGAGTTCTTTCGGAAGCAGCGCTTGCAGAACACGCTGGAGGCGCGCAACAACCCGCCGTGGCCTGATGCTAGGAGGAGCAAGGACCTCCAACGCATGGACATGTATTCCAGGCTGCTAGCGCCAACGTCGTCTGGTCAGTCGTTGAATGTTCACGATGGCCTTGGTTCATTTTACGGTCTTCGTTCATTCGTCTGTTCGATTGAAGAGATAAATGTTCTCTCGCGTGGCACATTTATACCCGCAGCGCTGAACAAGGAAGCTTCTAACCTGACACGCTCGGAGTATTTGCAAGACGGGTACGTTGTTTTCATAAACAATAAGATCTCCACGGCCTCTTTTCAATTAAAATAGAACAAAAGATAGTTATGGGAACACTATAATGGCATCTTTCATACACTTCAAATATTGCCCCTTTATATTCCTTGATTTTCTTGACATACCGGTAACACACAATTAGCGCCCCATGCGACGTTTTGCAGCCGTTCGGAGATGCATGATTTCAATTGTAATATTGCAATGTTCACTTTTTTCTCGGCTAATTTACCACATGAAGTTGTAAACTAGCTGATTAATAAATGGCGATGTAGATGGCTGAATTCTTAAGCTGCTATGTTATATTTATTCTGATCAATCTGAAAATTTCTCATTAACTGTACATTTCACACCTGACTAGTTATCATAACTGGCTAATTTCAGTTTCAGTTTTATTGAGCATTTTCTTCACAGAGTTGAATTTCCTGTAGTGGGTTTGAACCATTCACAGAGCTAACCGACAAAATCTTTTTTTTTATTATTACAATGGGGCAGGAATAGTGAGGACCCCTGCCCAACCATGGAAGAGGTCAATCAAGAACAAAGGAGCCAAGGCAGTTACTATGAGTATAAAATCTTCTTTCCTGTTCAACATAAACAATGTTACGCCAGTTTAATTCCCGGGTGAAAATGAGTAGCTAAAAAATTTAACTGGAATCAAATGGCGTCATCTGGAGTCAACTGTTTCCAGCTGGAAATGAACTAAACCCAGTTGCAGGTCAACTGGTCCTAGCAATGGAAGCAGTTGGTTCCAGTTACAAGGCAACCGGGAACCAAATGGTACCATGAACAATAGTACTGGAAGTAACTGGACCCACTTGAGATCTAACTGGAACTTAAGCCAGTTGCATGACTAATAAATACACAATGCTCAGTAACAGGAGATGATGGTTTGCTTGTCTGGTCTTTTCAGTCCAGAATGGCTTGAAGTGAGCTGTGAAGAGAGGCGAACCCCCATAACAATCCCACAGTACACCAGTGATAACGACGGCCTCATACCCGGCATCGACTATCCAGAAGAGAACCCTCCAGAGACACCGCTACTATTTCGGCCCAACCACGCAAATGTACTGCGGTATGGACGATTTTTGCAGTGTTGTCACGAGATATGTTATGTGCCAGTGCGAAAGCCACACAGAGGACAAAATTCTAACCCATGCAAAATTTCAGGTCACCCTCATGATTTTAATCACCCTGAAAATGTATAGCTGTATTGTCATATGAAAGAATGAACCATTGAATTAGCATTATAATTGAGAGAAAGAGCCATAAAAGAAGTAGCTGGGTTTGGTTAAAAATTTTCAACATCAAATTTTGCATGCAATTTTAATACGTGCAAAATTTCTGTTCACCCAGGCCCTTTACATCTTCAGAAACTTTCATAGCTGTATTGTGAAAGACGGAATGATTTTAAACTGTAATTAGAAAAAAATAAACACGAAGGAAGTTGTTGGGTTTCCTTAAAATTTTTATCCTAAAGTGTTACATGTAGTTTTAATTCAAGCGAAATTTCATCTTACCCTGTCCACTTCAATCACCCAAAAATGTTCATACCTGTATTGTAATATGAAAGATTGAATAATTTAATTAGTATTATTAGTAAGCATAATAAAGAATCACAAAGCAAATCCTTGGGTAAAGTTTAAAATTTTACTCTGGCATTTTACATGCCAAACCACAATAAGTTTACTAGGCATGCTATAGTGGGAGGCATCGGACTATATTCGAGCACCCGGGATTCCTTGATTTGAGCCTAAATCTGAAGTAAATCAGTTTTTTTTTTTTTTTTGCGCATTGCCTCCATCAAAATGCAGCCACTGCAGCGTGGAACCGGACCCACACACTCGTACACAACAGCATGGCAGAACAGCAGTTAAACCAACACAGCATGAAGTAGTTGGGGGCAATGCGATCATACGGAAGCACAAAAGCTAGGCATACCTCGGAATCATCTCACACACAAAAGACAAGCAAAGAGTGCAGGGGCTGGGACAAATGCTTTTGTCTAACGCACTGCCTACAGAAATTTCGCTATGAGTATGATCCAAATCACTACATTTTTAGTCCTACTGTAATGACTCTATATGTATGCAACCAGGTAGCATATCTCTCTACAGTTGACATTTTAGTTTGTGAAGTTCACAGCACACGATTCCTTGACGTCCCTTATGTGCATTCTGGATGCTGCTTGTGGATGTGGGTGGAATTTTCTGAAGCATACACGAGGCATTCTTTAGAATAATGCTTCCATTCACTATCTGTCCAACCTTAGCCTATTGTTTCATTTCAGTAATGACCAGCCCGCCACCTTAGATCCCATGTTTACTTCGCCAGAGAATGCCGAGCCCAACGAAGAGCCGATGCCCATTTTTCCAGTAGACGTAAGTGATACACTGCGTATGCTATGTGGTGCCCTCCTTGATATTGCCATCTTGATACCAACAAGGGCAAAAGCGTTTTGCCATTCAGAAATGCACACCGAGTCGTTTGGAAATACGCAGCTTTGTAAATGATGAAAACATCTTCTTTGTGAGCAACCGCTGTGCGATTTGCATTCTTCTGGTCACTTTTAGGCACAGAGCAGGTGAGGATAAAGAACACTGTAGACAGCATACTGCATATGTATGGAACACTGTGCAAGTATGTGTGATCACCTGGCTCAAACTAAACCTTTTATCCAGACTTCTATTTTTCTTTGGAAATCATCGGGCAATTTTTCTCTTCACGAAGGATGGAAATTGTGCAACGCTGAATCAAGACATCAAAACGAACGCTGCGTGTTCACAATATACGTGCCACAGTTCGCACGTCCTCTCATGTACACAGGCAATGCACAATATGTGCCAACCTGGATCCGTACGATTGATATCTCTACACTTATACAGCGCACTGTCTGTAGGTACCGTGCGCCATTTGAAATTACCATGAAAACATTATGGCCTGCCCAGATTGCAAGCATTCATTTCTTTTTTCAGAGATTCAAAACTAGCAATGCTCTACATTGACCATTTATCTCACATATCAAGCAGGAGCACAGCTAGAAATTATTTTACTTGATGCTTTCATCCATACATACACCTATTGTTTTGTCGTGCATGCTGCCTTTCATATCTGGGCACTGAAAGCGTAGGGAGGCCTTCGTCAAATTAGTTGAATCTGCTTTTTAGCTTATTAAAGCTGAAGAATGTGTCTCCAGATAAGCAATAGACAAGAAGTCTACTGCAATGGCATCCGATTTCAACACATCGCATTTGCCTCCAGGAGCCCAAGACACCATCAGGTGAGGTGGGCGCTTGAAGCCGCAGCCGCAAGCCCAGCGATCATGGAGCTTACGGAGCAGCGACATTGCCTCATGTTCTTCGCTGACACCAGCCACTACTGTATCGTACAGAGGTATGCAAAAGCTGTAACTGCAATTTACAACCCACGGGAAAATGTCAACACATTCCACGGCCTTTGCTTTGTCTCGCACAGAAAATTTGCCACGTCTCTATGACATCTGTAGCCAATTTCTGTATCATAAACTTGTATTAAGGCGAGGCAAGACTTTGAATGCGAGTTTCGAAATTTGGCGAAACAGAAGTGGTAAGAAACAGCTATGGCTGCAAACTTAACAAGGTATTTTAAATATGAATGCCGGTTGCACTGAAGGCTCGAAATTAATGTTTAAATTGTATGCAGTGTTTATTATTTTATTTTTTCTACATGTGAACTTCTTGTTAACAGCTACGATTCCCAGAGCATTGGAATTTTTTGCAAAGGTAGGCAACATTCATTCCCAGAATTGTAACTAAAATTATGACTGTATAACAAAAAGTAAGTTTATTACCTTTTTTTTATGTTTGTCTATATATAACAATTGCCACTGGTGAATGGCTTTATTAGCACTGAAAAATTAAAAATGTGCATATGCCAGTGGTTATAGTTTCAGTTATGTAAATTCTAATAATTAACAAGTGCCAGATGTGCAGTATAATCACACACCAACCACTCTAGTTCTGTAGATCACTATTTAGAAGGTTCACCTTTCAGTGCTCGATAACATTATCCACTTCACTTCAATTGTATCGCCTCATCAAAAACTTGCTCAGCTTCTTTGAGGCACTTAACCTAATTCATACACAATTTACTTTAATTCACACAAGGGATTACATAACAGAGAACATTTACCCACAATATGTTCTGAATTTATCACTTTCAAAATAGAGTAATTTTCATGCATGTAATAAACCAGTTCCAATCCTGAGGCTATGTGAGTCAATACCACATAAGTGTTTCATGCAAACCTCATCATTTTAAAATTATTACATTCAAAGCCAAGAACAACTAAACTTTCCTGAAAAATACAAACCAATTGCTGATTATGCAGTATGTCAACTGCTTTCTTAATAATTCAAAGCCTCCGTTCAGCAGAAATACTGCAGACAGACTTTCTTTGCTCAAACATGACACCAAACATCTGTGCCGTTAACAAGGAAAAAAGTTGAAATTTATAAAATATATGTACATAATGACACCTTAAATTTCATTTATTATTAAATCTTTGGTCCACAAGTTGATGCCTGTGCCATGTGGGAAGGTCTCTAGATCAGCCTGACTACATCCACTGTAGGACAAAGGCCTCTCCCATGTTCCGCCAGTCAACTCGGTCCTGTGCTTGCTGCTGCCACTTTATACCCGCAAACTTTATAATCTCATCTGCCCACCTAACTTTCTGCGTCCCCCTAACTAGTTTGCCTTCTCTGGGAATCCAGTCAGTTACCCTTAATGACCCGCTGTCTTTGCACTACATGCCCGGCCTATGCCCATTTCTTCTTGATTTCAACTATGATATCCTTAACCCCGATTTGCTTCCCGATCGGCTCGGCTCTCTTGTCTCCTAATGTTACACCTATCATTTTCCTTTCCAGTCGCTCACTGTGTCGCGAAGACGACATACTCTATATAATCAACGGGTCTGAAAGATAGAGCTATCAAAGGCAACACAGGACTACAGTTCTCGTTTGCAATGTCCTGTTAGCCAGGTAACTGGATTACAACAAAAAGTTGCACCTACGTACGGTATCAGTATGAGGTTCATAATCCAGCTGCAAGTTCCAAGCACTGTTCAATAAAATTGTAACACACTGCTAGCATGCATATGCAGAAGCACGTCTACAGTATCATAAGCTGTCTCTTGAGTTGCCAGTAACAACACTCCCCTGTATCCTTCACAGATTCACCAAGTGATAGCCGTTTATCAGCGATGGTACAAAACTACCTTGACGATGCGGCAGCCAACAAGCGAGAGCCAGTCAGCCTGCGACTTACCCCTGCACGAGGCCGCGGCACGGTACGGCTCGGCCGTCAGCTGAGGTCCGGCATTCAAGACACACCACCCAACCGTGCTTCACCGCTTAGCATCCACAGGTTTATCGATGAGACACCAGCAAACAGAAGAACCAGTATCCTCCAGCACAACAGGCCCCAACAAGAAGAAAGAACACCTCTACAAGCATTACAGCAGACCAGAAGAGTGGCGAGCTCCTCAAACAGTGCATCATCATGTCTGGCAGTCAACCAGGGTGCAACGGTCAAGAGGCGAGAAACTGTCGACCTCCAGCGATCAGATGTACGGGATGCTGAGAGTTTGCAGTCCAGCCATCAAGCAGCTACGAACGTTCCCAGCAGTGACATACAGCGGGTCCTCAATGTCGTGCCGCAACTTCCCACAAGGCGTAGCAAAACACGAGAGGGAACAGAAAATGGGGCTGAACTCGACAACGTCCCTATCACAGCCTTCACAGCTGCCAAAGGGATGTCCAAGCAACCCCCAAAAACGAAACTACACCGATTGAAATTACAGATACCCCCGACTCGGCGAAAAACAAAAGGAACACACGCAAGTACACCACACTGCCGATCGAGGATTAGGAACTCCAATGTCTAGTCTTCATCACAGAGAACCAATCTCTGCAGTCTACACACCAGCCACCAAACCAGAAGGAACAACCACTACATCCACTAAAGTCGCATCGACTCCCCACCAACAGCCAAATGTGCGAGAGGAAGGCCAGAGTCGAGCTATTTTTATGACAACAGAATCCATGACAGCATTCAAGAGGTAAGGCTCCTTTGTCTACTATCTTTGCTTTGGCAAAGGCCTGTTAACTAAACATAAGATTTCTGGGCTAGTTATTTCATTGCTATCTAATCATGTAATGTGTTCATTGCTCAGTAATTTTGTTGGTGTTTCTGTATATTCATGGTGTCAGTATAAATGTGTGGCTCTCAGAAATCGAATTCCGTTGATAGAGCATGTCCTGTAATCTTTCACATCCTCTCTAAAGCTATAGCATCTAGTTAACAGCCCATGAACATGTGACAGTTGTACTTTGCATTTCAGACGACAAGAAAGTCTACAGAGAGGACAGTGATGCATCCAAGTAAGTATGGTATCTTATCTCAACCAGAAAATTGCTTGTCGTAATGCAAGTCTTGCTGCCCAGTCATATCTCCTTCTGTCCTAGTGACCAGTTTACTGAACATACCAAAAAAGGCGGTGCAGAAAGTTTCGGCTCCGATCCACGATCGGAGCCGCAACCATTTTGTGTGGCTTCTATAAAAGAGGGGAGAATTGTAAATTTGAACGTTTTTCCTCCTTCAGCCCCACTTTCTGATGGTGGCACCTTAGAATATAGACTGTCATCCACAAGGAAAAGTGTACAAAATTATTTTAGGAGCTTTTTTCGTGCAATTCATATAATTTAAATTGTGTCCTCTTGAAACAATGATGAAAAAAAGTAGCTTTTGTAACCAGTAGTTTGCTTGCAATGCGAGAATGTTTTCATGTCTGGTACATTGGACGCCAGGTAGTAATTGGATCGCACTGTGCCAAACATGCAAGAAAAAAAAGGAAACTGGGAGTGAGTGTCAGACGACAAACTCGAAGCCCAGCTCTCAAAAGTGATAGGAGTATCTTGGAAATTCTACTAAGAGCATGGAGCGCAAGGAGGAAGCTGTGTTAGAGGAAGTTGGCTTGTGGACGCTCAGCGTGCTCCCACCTAGGTTTTTTTTACCTTCATGACGTTATGTAATACTGTTAACAATGAGAATTTTTTTTCTTTTTCTCGGATCAAGACAAATAGTTCTTTATTTTATAAGATGAATGACCTTCCTACAGTACCAAAAGCAACACTTTTTCAAAAAAGAGCAGAATGTGCATACCTATAAGTGCAACAAAGGAATTCTAGAGTCCAGTATACTGAACATAATTTGAGCATGAACACAATTGTACTTAAGAGTCTGGAAGTTTTTTTGCAAGCTTTTCAAAAGCGTCTTAGCTAGAAATGAACACTAAGAAATTTTGTACTGCCCCATGAAAAATTCGGGACGAAAAGGGACATTGGTTCGGTTGCTGTGGCATTCTGTATGCTAATAATTTTTGGGGTTTCAAGTCCTAAAACCCCTGTTTGATTATGAGGAATGTCACAGTAAAGGGCTCCAGAAATTTTAAACCTCAGGTGTTCTTTAACCTGTCTCTCAGTCTAAGTACAGAGGCCTCTTGCATTTCACATACATTGAAATGCAGCTTGAAATGCAGCTTGAAATGCAGACTTTGTGCCGTGTCCTTTGAGCCAGCAGGGCACCCTGTATTCCGCATGCTTGCGCCCCACCCAAATTCAACAGCATAATTATGAATCTTGGTACTTTCACGGCATAGGTATGACGGAAGTGCGAGACATGGACGGCTTCTACAAGAGCGCCTGGGTCCTCCAGCTCCAGCACGCTCACCACCAGCTGTACATGGAGGAAATCAAGGCCCAGGTACTGTACAAGCCACCCGATCGTTTCTCAATCATGTCCGCTTTCGAAGATGCTGACGACCACTTCGCCGGACACAAGTCCCGAAGATCATCATTGCGGTACAAAACTCTCGACGACGAACTCAAGGTCCTTTCGACAGAAAACTCGCCCATTAGTCAAAGTGCGATGAAAGACGCTAAGACGGTTCGTAATGCACAGCGACAACTAAGTGACAAGCATGACCAAGACACCATTTGTTTTGAAAAAACCAGCGATAGGAAAATACCTTTAGTGGAAACAGGAGGACATGCACTCTCAAGCTCGGGCATACACCGGTGCGACATTGTACCTGAACATTCTGAACATTCCACTTCGGGTGCGGAGACGATGCCCGATACCAGGCCATGTTCACCGAAGGAAACTGACAAGCCGCAACTCGCACGACAAGTTTGCAGTCAAGAATCAGACATGCAAAGCAACTCCAGCTTTCAAGCCTCAAAAAGCGCAAGTCAAAAAGGAGTTGTAGTCAAAAAGGAAGAGGGTACCATGACCAGCCCTAACCCTTACCACACGACCCCTAGTGATGCGCAACAGACACACTCTACAGACTTGACAACAGAAGACTCGACATGCACACCACGTATGCATCGCTGCAGCTGCAGTGTTCCCAAGACCGACAAAACTTGTCAGATTCAACCGGAGGTCACCGACGCGGCCACTTGGTACGACGAAAAGATCGTGCCGGATCAGTTACAAGCTGGCGACCATGCATCTGTACACATAACGGCCGACGACGAGCAATTATGAAGGTGGTCCGGTACACATAAGCGAGAAGCGGCTAGCCGCACATGTATATATTGTACAGCTCCATTTTGATAAGCGCCAACAGTCTGCATTAGTCCTTAATACCACAAACAAGTCTGTTCTGGTTTTTAAGCAGAAGCAAAAGTTACAGTAATGCTTTTTCTCCAGAAAATCTAGCTTACGACTGCTAGGCTTTGTTCACATGGCTGGCACAGATACTGCAGTCATGATACAGCATTTTTTTTTCACTGCTTTTGCTTTCAAATGGACACTGGCAACGTAAGGACTGCTGCCTAGTGCCCTTGGCAACACGTTATAAAAAACCATTGAGAGACCACTGCCTCGCCAGAAACGCAAGTACTGCGATAAATTTGACATGTTTGTGAATCGAGCCTCAGTCCTACAGAAACTTACTCTAATACTATCGCATCAAGCTCTCAAACCATAATGTAGTTAGGTCTGAACGTGGCAATGCATCTTATGTGTTAATTTTTTTCGCTGAAGTATGAAAGACGTCTTCATGAAAGAAGTCGGTCGTGCCACATCGCACCTCTTCAAAAAAAATGACAGCAAGACCAGAGACGCACGTTTGCGAAGTGCTTTTAATGCCACGCAACGTACAGGTATACACAAGAAAGAGTGTACAAAGCTGTCCGTGAACCGACAAGACAAAAACAAGTGCACGGGAAACTATTGCTGCCGCATTGAACAATGCATCCGGTAGTCGGGATTGTGCCTACGGAGGAGACGTGGCTGCCACGGGCGACGCCTTTTTTTTTTTTTTTTTTTCCGAAAGCGGCTTTACTATTTCGGTTTGCTGTAATAAACCGTTTGCCTTCAGCTTCTTCGAGCCTTTGTTCGCTAACGTGTTTGTGCAGTGTTGACACAAACAGCAGAACTAGCGTGCCTTCCAATAGCCCAACAAACACTGCAGCAATACGTACTGCCACCAATGTGATAAGTTTGACTGGTTAGGTGTTGGTAAGGGCTATAACCATTTCAAATGCACTGCACTAATATGGGAGGTTAGCAGAATGAAGGAGAGATGGATGTGCAATATAGTAAAAAGATTCTATAACAGTTTAACGGTGAAAGATTTTATAACGGTTTCGACCAAACCAGCAATGTGTCCGATTTGGAGGTGTGCGAGGAAAAGGACATAAATGGAGAATCATAAAAAGATACGCCTTGTGGCTATAATAATCCTCTTCAAATTCCTTACATTTGGCAAATCTGCATTTCAATTCATTGGCTTTTCTTTACCTCTAACACCTTTTCAAGCATTCTTGCACACATTTTTCTGATGTTTCAGGACTAGATTACCACTCCTCCAACTGTTGCATCGTGCCCTTCATCAACATTCCTTCATTCCACCAACGTTCGTTGTTCAGTGCTTCATTAACCAAAAAGGACGACAAATGTTTGGTGCACATTGTCTTCGACATGAGCGTCACACCACTTTGATTTTCGTGCACGCAACAACCCCTGCACAAAACATGTAGGTGCAAAATTGCCTGCCAGTATTCTCGTTTTCTTCTTTTTCTTTCACACACATTGACCGCCTCAGTAATGCACGGTCACCACCTTCAACACTACGCGTAACACCCTGAATTGCGTTGCGGAAGTGGGAAAGCCGTACAAATGCGAGCCTTCGAAACAACGGGCAAATAGACTCTGCAATCACATCACAACAAGACCTCTAGACAACGTTATTATTGTTATACAAAGTGCTATAGATTCTCACTGCTGGTGCAATTGTGTATTAGTACTATGAAGGGGCAACAGTACATCACTTTCAACAACACCACCGTGGGGGCGGAAAGTATCTAAGAGTACTGTATAGCTTAGAGTGCAGTCGTAATAAGAAAACATCAGAAAAAAAAAAAAAGAAATGACTGCTATCCTAAACGATACACACTACTTTCTTATGCTGAAAAACATTAAACATTCTTTGTCGAAAATGCTGAAAGCACCAGAAAACTGCCCAATAAAGGGTAACGCGCTCCTTCAACCTGCGAGCGTCTAAACCAGAGACGCACTCAGGTCCGTAGCTTCGAGCGAACAGCTTGGTCGTGTCAGCACACCCATAATGAATACACCGCGATGGCTGAATGTTGATGAAGTCCGAGCCTCCCTCCGAAGACGAGAAAAAAAAAATGCGGTAGTCGGTGTTGCAAACGACACGACGGCGCCAACTTCGACGCGATTCTTGCGAGACGACAAACAAAAAGGTAAGATAAAGTAGACGGCCGTACTTTGGGCACTTTTCTTTTGGTGAGAGCACTCATTTCAAACTTTGATACAAAATATGCAACTAACGTGGTTCAATTCTCTTCCGCTTTAACTGAAAGCCACTCTAGTCCCATGGTCCTACACAAATCTTATCAAAAGACATGTCTCGGCGAATCTCTCGCTATGCTCGGTCCAAGTGGTGAACTCTCACCTCGTCGACATGGAATGACGGCAAAAAGGCGGGGCCAATGTTAGCCCGATATTGGCCCTTCGCCAGTACACGTTGCTCAATGTGGGCCAATATCAGCCGAACCTTTTTTTATCCATTGTCAAGGTTGTGGAGGCCTTGGCAAGCAGCTTAATTAACCGAGCATTGAGAGAGCCCGATAACGAAATTGAGTCTCGTTCAGAGTGACGGCTGTGAGACAACTCGCCCAGAGCTGCACAGGGGGCAAACCCTTATCTATTAAACTAGTGCTCTAAAAATAAATTACAAACGACGTTGGTGCTTCCTTGTAGTCTTTGGACAAGCAAGTGCAAAGTAATGCTGGGAGAATCGCACTAACATGGCAAGCCACATCAATGCAACGTTGAAACTTGGCAGCCATGTCAGCATTGACCGTGCTATCACACGGTTCGCCAGGGTCATCTCGACAAACAGGATTAAGAAAGCGATTAAGACAGTGATAGGTGTTGGGAAGTGTGATCTGTCTTGCGTGTCTGTAACTGCATACTTTGTAAATATAGTGCATATCTGCTTGTTGTTTTTCTTACTTTACAGTGCGACTGCAAGTAAGGGCAACAAAGGAAAAACTATTTCAAAAGAGTAGCCTGCTTGGAAAAGTTGGGAAGGATGAGGAAGTGGGGGTTTATAAACCATCCGGTTAAAGCTGCCACAGACAAGTGGTTAGTGTTATTGCTGCTGGTAGGTATAGCTCGTAATGGGGATGTGCTTTCGATGGTCATAAAAAACACCATGCTAGAAATCTCTACAAAATCAATAGAAATCGAACACCACCGCAACTACGCCACGGCTAAGTGTCCAGGTGTCACAGAAAGAGCACCTCACTATTTACAACTTCAGAGAGAACTCTGAAGCACGCATGAAATAAAAACATCAGATATTACACAGGCCAACATACTGTGCGAGAAACAAAACACGAAATACAAAAGACAAATGAAACGATATAAAACCTTGGACCGCTTCAATATATATCACAAATGTAAAAGTTAAACGAAAAGGCTCTGGAATGCACAAAATAACTTGTCAGTAATTCAGAAAAACATAGCAAAAGAATCAATACTGATGTCATGAAGTTGGCTATTAAAGCAGCCTATTAAAAAGCTTTGAAAAGCGCTCGCTACTTTGTCGCCCCTAACATGTTCCACAAAGTGCACGCCTTACTTGCCATTAAGCAAGACAAGTTGCATGCAACGTGCACTTCACTCGTCATGCTTTCATATTTTAAAGGTGCACGACCGATTTCACCTTGGGAAAGACTGGTTGCCTTCGACGAATTGCCAGCATGGACAGCTGAACTTCGAGTGCCTTGTAACAGACAAGCAGGTTAGCCCACCCCCGAGGTCACACACCAGGAACTCGCATCTTCAGTGGTACGATGCCTTCAGCCTAGGCGACAGTTCTCAATACATTTTTGTTATGAACACTCGATTCCCATTGATGTGCCCGTTATCAAGATGCGAGAAATACAAGATGTAAGAGAAACATCCGGGCATAGGAGTACCTACAATGTCGCTAGCACGGAGGTTGTTAGTGGGCTACGAAACTCTCTCTATATGTTTGCTCGACAGATAAGTGCCTGCATGATGATTGCTGCATGAGAACGAAAGTAATACCAATGCGGCTGTATGCCCCTGTTGACATGAACGTGACAACACCCATGCTCATGTTCGTGGCAAACGCAAGATGAATCTAACTTTAGCACAAGGTCACGAATGTGTGAGTAAGAATACTCCAAGACACATCGTCAACCAAGACTGCCAGCATGTCGCAGTACTGAGGTTGCCGAGCTGAGCAACCTCAATACTGCCCTAGGATTGCTGCAACAGTAAATCGTTCACTGCTTGAAATTTGCAAACCTCCTTTAACATGAAAAGGTGCGCAAGAATTGAAGAGATATTTGCTCAAAGCTCTGACACTCCAACAAACTTTCGCGAAGTCCAACAAACCTGCACCGATTATGAAGTACACATTCCTTAGGCGGAGCTGCTATCAAGTTAGTAAATACTTGAAAACTAGTGAAATGCGGCAGCCCCATATGAAAGCAAGGCGCATAGCTTATCTATGATGATGATCACGCTCGCGTCAACATGGGCACACAGCACGCAGACTGGCGCTATCAAGTGTTATGCTCATCATAACACAGCGTCTATGGTCAACATGTATCTTAGTGCAAACAGGTTGCATGCAATCTGCGCGAAACATTATCTACTACCACAGCATCTGTCAACCCTGACTTCCCGTCTGATGTACAGTGACCGCGATGATAGCTAGGAACAAGAGGGGAATATCCAGCTAGGATAAGGAGGCGACAGTTCATAGCTGAACACGAACCTAGGCTGAAAGGCGGTTTTACTGTAGAATAATAGGCGTTTGGGCGAGCTGTTACTGAACATCATCTTTCCCACCTTGTAACTTCGTCATCAGTGCAGCCCCTTCAAGATGCTCGGCTTTACTACGCGTCTCGGCACATCCGTGCAGTTATTTGCAGTACAAATATTCCGTAGTCTCCACTTTCCCTACAAGCTCAAGGACGATAAAATCTCGAGCGTGCAATATAACAGCACAGTTGGTTTCATCGCTGGTTTTTTGCCACTATTCTTGGGGGTCTACGCAATGGCACTTTTGGGAAGGCTGATTTCGTTATGTATGTCATGAGTGATAGGGCGAGGACAGTGAGGAATGCAAGCAGCACTCGATTTAGTGAAAAGTTTCGACTATGCCTTGCGATCACTTCGGTAAAAGCTAACGCTAATGGCAGCAATCATGGAGCATGTTATTTTCGAAATCTGAGACCATCTTATAATCTGGTTTCGACATTCAAATGTGCTCACCTTTCTACGAATGCAACCTCGCCCACAAATGATAAGCGGTCACGGACAACGAAAGAAAGTGACCAGGTTTTTGTTCTCGCTAACTTTGCTTGGTACGTGCATCGAGCCGACTTATGCATAATGAAATAAAAGTCTGATTCGCTGCTAGTCTCAGCGACTCTCGGCGTGACTAGTGTCGGCTTGGCCTTAGCCAGCATTCCAACAAGTGACAAAAGAAGATAACAATGAAACATCTGATCAGCGAAATTTCTGCATGCTTCGAAAACATGCTTCAAAAACATGAAGTCACCGATCCTCGACAACAAGCTGTAAGCTCAACGAGAAACATGGAGCTTGTTATTATTATCCGCACAAACGTGTGCAAACTCTGGGCTTTTGTGCGCGTACCGAGATTTCTCATAAAACTGGCACATATACCTTTCGAGTCATAATATATCTAACAATCTGACATTTGTATAAGACTGACTTGTATCACAAAAGAACCTTGTTCTGGAAACTGTTTGCAATCTGACGTTTCGGACACAAACCATTAAAGTGAGTCTTTAAGAAGCACACGCCATAAAACAAGACCGTAGCAGTGAAATAATCTGGACAGTGTCGTCAGAGTGAAGGCCCACTGAACAAGCTGCACTGCATACTGCTAGTTCACATCCAAAAAATGAAAACCAACTAGCAAGAGAAGTTTTCGGTAACTGCGGCTCACAATCATCAATGTTTAAACGAACCCACGAGTCTTATGATAAGCCCCTAAAAGCACACATGTGCTTATCTACACTACATACACAATCACTCTGGGCTGCAAAAATAATATTGACTGAACTGGAATGACGCACTCAGGTAGGCAATAAATGAAGGAGTCTGTTAACTCGTTATCATATGAAGCAAGTTGGAGTGTTGCTTAATGCACCACAATCTGTGAAACGCGTTACAATCGGGGTAGCTAAAATTATTGCAATACACATAAAGGCATAAACATTCTAACATGGCAACGAACTTATTGCCATGTTTCTCAGATGAGAAGCGAGAGAGCGCGATGCACTGATAGCAATCGTGTGTTGATCGCATAACGTTTCGGTAACATGAAGCCCTGCATGACAAATTCTGCCTCTAAAGCAACAACCGCATCATAACTCAATATCTCAAAACGCCCAATTTTTCGAACACCTCACACAGGTAAAAAATCTTTTGCATGTTCATGGCACCCCTGACGGGGTATCCGGCGTAAGTTTAGAATCTTTGTTCGTGAAAAGCACAGCAATCATGGCTGTTGATCACTGCAAAAGGCATCAAACTCACAGGAGCGCAATCCGTAAGGACAATTTGTAGACAATGCTGGAGCGTTGCAATTTCAGGCTGCTATTACAGACATATCTTGGTTGTGCATTCAAACGCAAGGCATTGCGATTAATTCAAAAGCATTGCAGTGCATGAAGAGTGGTAATGTATTGCAAAACTAACCGTGCTAAACAGTGATGCCATTTCGATCAACAGCCTGCAACAGCAGCGCTCACGGACCCAATCACTACAAATTGTCTAGAACACACACCCTGATCATCAGTGACTAGTATCACACTTGTAGTCTGCCGTACACACCTTCGCGTGGAACAAAAAAGAAATGTCTGTGCCTGGATAACAACTACACGTAAACAAGGTTCTCGGCAGACAGCATAAGACTACTGGCTTCCTGCCAGCAAAAAGCCAGTTTCGACATGGGCCGGTTTCAGAGAAACTGCAAAACCTAACAAGACTATACAAACGACAGCCCAAAAGTGGGCCGAAAGCTTCAAATAGTAAACAAAAATGGTCGAGCAAACTGGTTCTCCATCTTCCAGGCGTGCAGAGCACGTGTAAGAAAGATAGTGATTGAAAATGTTAACTTCAACAATATTTTCACTCGGGCATCAACTAGACCCCACACAATGACCGAGATTTCGGTATCCTCAACCACCGTTTGAATGAACAAAGGAAATGTCAGGCCAGTGCCCTGTGGAACAAATGTTACAAAAAAAACCAATGCCTTCATTCATATCCTTGATATTCATTTAGAATCCATCAGAGAATTTGAACACTAGTTTGTTCTGCTATCAGTTACGGAGCACGGTACAAAGCATGAATGCACTCCCCTGCAAGGGCAGTCCGAACAAAACATTTAGGGCACATGTTCAGCCGATGAGTCATTTTCTGGCCATCAGGCCTTGTGCGATGGCTACAGTTTTCAAGATGCTGTCACGTGAAAGATGCTCTGAGAAATTAAATATGGAGATTTGTGTGATAAATCGTACCACAGGACAATGACCCAAGTTCCCAAGGAAGCAACAGCTAGCCTATGGACTGGCGTGTCCTCCTAGAACTACATTGCACAATAGACAGCATGATTGTTCGCGCAGCAGTTAATACCCTTGAGAACAACTCTGTGTAAGAAAACTTGCAAGTTGTTTTCCGGTTCGAGTTCTTGATACAGTGGCTTCCACGGTCAGGTCCCGACACGCTGATAAAAATGTCCTGCAAACATATGCGCCCACCGGGGTCTGAGGCATGCCAGCCCATGGGCTAGCAAGCTCTGTAATTGAATGTGTGGTCTATACTCAACAGCATGACTGACCACGAACTTCTAGCCTGCCAACTAGACAGTCTATAGACTACAATCCACAGACCATAGCCTGAACATTGTGGTCTACAGAATATGGTGGGGATAGTGGTCTACAGTGTACAGATACTGCACTACACTCAGCACACTATGATCTACAGATCACAGCCAGTCTGAGATAAACCATTGTCGGTAGACAGAGGCGTGCAGACTTTAACTGGCACACTTGACTCTGGTCAGTGTGGTACATGGCTCACACCAGCATCTAGAAGCTACGTACCACATTCCACTCACCACGGTCTATAGATCACAGTTTTCTATGCACACCTGGTCTGCTGACCACAGTTCAAGGCTATGGCCTGCGGACCGTGACCTCTAGACAATAGGCCACAACTTATGGTTTACAAACCATGGTCTACAAACTAGTCTTCGAGCACGGTATGCAAGGCAAACCTACAACCTGTCGACATTGCGCTGCAGTCTGTAGACTATGGTATGTTGACCCCACATGTCGAACATACGGGATCATCTTACGCAAATGACAATGGCACCAAAGCGCAGCCTAGCTACACTCCAGTAGCAGCAACACTTAGCAGTTGGTGCAAGTCTTCTAGCGGTCTTCCTCTCCGGAGTCTCCGTCATCTGTGGTGTAAGCCTGGTTGATGCCACGAATGTGCACATACTGCACGGTCTTCTTGTTGTCACGCGTTGTCGAGTCGCTCCACCAGGGGTGTGCAAAGAGGTCGCTGACTTCTTCCAAGGACTTGCCCTTCGTCTCCGGCAGAAAGAGGAAGAAGAAGAACCAGCCGAGCAGCGAGAGCCCGGCATACAGCCAGAAAGTGCCTGATGATGAAAGAAATAAATGAAAGAAAGGACAAATTTAGAGCCCCTGCACCACTGCAGTGGTGGAAGCCAGCAAAGCTGGCACTGTGGTGTATATTATCATTACTGACTATACCGAGTCAATGAAGAGACGGACACTCAAGCACCTTGGCATTTCTTTTGCGCTTGACCAATATTATTTCAGGAGGTGAGCAGGTAACCATAAGTCTTCCTTCCGGAACCAATGTTTGCGGCGAACAATTGCTATAAATCTTCAGAGTCTTAAGGTGGAATTCAATGCCTTTAGAAATAAAGACTACGCACAACTTTATGCAAGCTCGTTAACATTTTTTTCTTGTCTTTTGAATAGTAACATCTTTTTCTTTGTAGACAAACTTCTACGTCATTAAAACTTGCATATGCATAGAGCCTATCATTCCATGACTGATTATGTGTATGGCTAACCTTTACATACTTGTTAGATTTGAACAGCTCCTAGCCACATTTTTGCTTTTGCACATATTCCTTGTTACTAAGAGTACTTAATGCACTAGGCGACGAAAAGTACTTGTGTTTCTAATGAAAACGAGCTAGCACAATAGTGATTCAGAGGTGAATGAATTGCATGCTGCAGTCATGTAGACGAAGTCGAAGTTTTCCGAGGGGGGGGGGGGATTGTAAATTGTAGTGGACTTGACTTGGAGCTAAACGCTCAGCAACTTAAAAGGCCACTCACTAGGCCCCATACCAATTTTAGTTAGACAGTGGAAGTTGTTGGGTGTCCGATGAGGAACGTTTTGCCACAAAAATTTCTTAAACCGGTTCATTATTAGCGGAGAAAACAGGTTTTTTTGAAGCGGCGTGAAACAAGGGTGAGAAGAGGCGAGCTCGAAACCCTTGCCACTCCTCCGCATAGCCTTTGCAAGCCAAATCTCTTCCCCACCCTCTCCGGCATCCGACCAAGAGGTGACGTAAGCATGGCGTGCCCGAACAAGCCCAGCCCTCGTGCACGCGAGCAACGTTGCTTTGTTGAACAGCGTTATTTTGTGGTCTTCTGCCTGTTTCTGCGGGATTGTTTGGAAACGCTGGCTTAGACGCGGTAGAGTAGATGAGCACAATGAGTGCGCGAACGCGTAGGAGCGTTCCATGGCGGTCATCTGCTCAATGTGCTGACCGCGGGGACCCGAACGCATGCGAAACGCTGGCACATTAGCCCCGCATCTCGTAGCATTTCACGGGAAAAAATGTAAGATAAATGCGCGCAATTTTTTATTGTGTCTCATTATTTATTTCAAGTTTTATTCATCTCTTAAAGCAACAAATGCATAAACTACGCATGTTGTGTTAAATAACTTTTGCCATGTCACGTGGTATACTATCGACAACGTCAGAGCAGAGTCGTCTACGTAGAGGACCAACGTCACTGCATTGCCGTGTACGTAGGGCCATTCCTATGCCCACGTCATGCCCTCATTCTCTAGGTGTGTGCCGGCAGAGGGGAGAGGGAGCAGCTTTCATCTTGAAATTTGACCGATTTTCGTGGTGCGTAGCGTAGTAAATTTTGGCAGACGTGATCATGAACGCCTCGTCTACGCATTGCGCTTGTCAGCTAAATACTGTCAAACCTGGTGAGTGGCCCTTTAAAAGAGAGGAATGTTAGAACATGGCATCACATGCCATTCTTCGTGTTAGGATGCATGCAAGCCGTGCATGAATGATATCTGTTTGCCACTATTTATCGGAACGCACCGCTATTTAACAGAATGCGCAACGAAAATTTTGTTCTGCAGCTGAGCGTCCGGCTCTAAGTCCCGTCTATTACATAACCGAATCTAGCGTAGTTGAAGCCAATTCATTCAAACTTGCATTTCTCTAGTTCACCAGTGAAGCTGGTCATTGTGGTAACGTGTCACCAACCATATTTTGTGATCGCTTCAGTCAGGGTGAGGAATGTCATGGAGACCAGGAGGTTGCAGCCCCAATTGACCGAAGTAGCCAGCGAGAAACAGCTTGACCGTGCCCACAGCGGGTATATCTCCGAGTTGATGGTCCAGGGCATGGCTCCCAGGCCTGCAGGGAGCACACGTGGGATAAGTAAGGAGCAAGTTCGAGTACAGCCAAGTTCATTGCCCAACAAACATTAATATCTAATTCACCTGTTCAGTTTCCTACAACGTTCACTAGAGAGAACTGTGGTGCAGTGATGATTCGGCCACCATGAGAATGATGAACAGTACATAAATTTGCCCAGTCTTCGTGCTTGCGACATAGCACACACTCGTGGCTTTGTCTATTTTAGTGTTCTGGCTTTTGCTCCGGGTAAAAGAATGGCTCTTTTTGAATCTCGTGAGTCAATCTGAAATAATCAGCCTAAAAGTCTTTGTCTAGCGACAAAGCGACTGCATGCCACGTTGAACCACAAGAGTGACAAGGCTGAAGAATTTGGCAAATCCATGCACTGCCCGTAATTTCAATGCTTGCTAATGCGCAATTCGTTTGCAGCTCCCATACACACTAGCGCCAGATTTCCCTCTAGTATACTCCTAAGAAGCTATGTTCAAGGGTACAGCAAAGCAAAGTGGTAAACCAGTTTAGATATAAATTATCCCTTGCGAACTGTACTGGCGTTAATATCATATGCCAATGCGTAAATTCCACACATCGGCAGCCGACCCCCCAGGGCAAGCTTGTGAACAGCGACCACTATGGGCACCAATGGAAGCGGCTGGAAGTACTGCACGTCGACACCCGAAAATGCAACACCAAGCATGCTTCACGCCAATTTTCTATAATTTTAGACTAGTATATTTACTTTCCGAAAGCTTGAATAGTTTGAATGATTCCGGTCATAATCAAATAGCAAACGCTATTAGAAAAATATTCGAAAGTGCTAATATTCTTAAACCCCTACTTATATGTCTACTCTAACAAATACGATCATTACCTTAACCTATTTCATCCCTATAATATGCATTAGGAATTCCAGACGACCCACACTGGTGCTGAATAAGGTGGTCTGGAAAACAGCAGGGAGTGGTGCTCGTGCCGTTAGTAGTCCCCGTTTCACTTTCACATATTACAGAGTAATTTTTTTTGTGATATATGAGAATCTTTCTATGTCTATGCTAAGGCGCAGGATCATTCAGAAAATAGAACAAAAGTATCCGACTGTGCCTGAGTGAGATGGAACCTTCGTGTTGCTTTATGGGACGCCGTTCTTTTTTAGGCTTTTAAGTTTTTGCATTCCTGCCGCATTGGCCAAATGTTGTTTCTTTTATCCTGAAATGGTTTCTTCTCTGCCATTCTCCTCCACTCCCCCCCCCCATACTCCACCCCCTTTTCGATCCAGAATTTCAGTCATCCTGAGGGCAGGTTCATGAAGGTGCGCCCGGTGCAGAACATGTGGTTTTATGATGCTTCGTTACGTCCATAAATTTGCCGCACATGAGCGCAGGATTTCACGATGATGCATTGCTGTGAGGCAACTGTTTTGAGGTCCTGACGCCTATGTGTTTCCTTTCTCAGTTATCACGAAGATGATACCCTACACTGGTCTTGTAATAAGCATTAACTTTTTTACGATAAACTGCAGCTGGCAATTACCGCCAGTCCCACATCACTGTGTTGTCCCCATTCCTTTCGTGCTACTTTTTTTTTTTCTTCATAGACAATACCAACTCAACCAACGTAATATTTTAGGCTCAAATAATTTCATAGCCCATAAGCAGGCTTGTGCGAATAGCGAAATTTAGATTTGAGGCGAATGATGATCTAGGTCGAATAAGTTCGATTGGAATTCAAATAGCATATTACATATTATGTAGAAAAATGGGCATATTTTTCATGACCTAACTAACGTGCACATTGTTTCTTAAAAGTTAAAACAAGGCCTCATTTTTTTTTGGCTCAAAAGAAGTGGAAACAACTTTGAATAGTAGCAGGATTTGAGTTTTGATAGAAATCAAGTGAGAACCTGTAAAGTATGTTACATATTAAAATTTACTATACCTAAAGCATACAGGTTTATATACCAAGCCTTAAAAAAAAGGAAGAATCGATGTGACAGTAATACGTTCATTTAACCTTAAAGTAACACTTTGCAAAAGTGCAAATTTCCCAGAGGTGTTTTCACGGCCTAGCATACTACCACTGCAGTGAAACCACTCCTACAAGAGGTTACACACAAGTTCATTTCGGATACTTCGAAATTCGTAATAATTTACATTCGAACTGAAGCGAATTTGAATACTAGGTATTCGTTCAAATATTCGCACAAGCTTGCTCATAGCTGGTTCGCAGTAAAATAACAGCACTGGCCCCACACTATCAACGGCCCGGCTTCACGCTGGTTACCGGGAGCGAAGAAGAACAGGTAGAGAACCAGGCCCAAAATGGTCATCCAGGAATAGCGGCTCGGGCACCAGTTGTAGGCCCACACAAAGGGCGTTGCCGTCGGCTGCTGGCAGCTCCCGACCAGCGAGACGTCCAGGCTGTTGGGGTTCGCCGGGAGGCAAGTGGAGTTGTCGGTCGGAGCGCCCGGAATGTAACAGTAACCGCAGGCCGAGGCTCCCGTACAGGACGCGCAGGTGCTGAGCAGGAACGAACGAAACACAATGTCAGCCAATAATGTTGCACTTTCAGACGTGTCATATGCGACGCCCATAGCACATGCATATCGTTGTACGGTTGCTGCTGCAACTGCGCTTCTGCAAGTAAGCCAGTAGAGATAAAGCAAAAGCTCGTTTTGCTACGCTAAATAAAACAGAGGACAACTGGTGTACATAATGATTTACTGTTTCTAAGAGCTGTAGCAACGTCATTAATGAATTAGTGTCGGTAAAGTTTGCAACTGTCAGTGACCATTGCGGTATTTGTAATCATATGTTGTGTGCATGCATGCATGACTGAGGGACAAAATCATGCTCTGTCCCAAGACAACTAAAAGCCCCTTGCCAATCTTTATGCGCTTCTCCACGAGACACTCCCGTACTGCGGCAAAAATGAAGCATTCAACGTGCGATCCGAAAAAAATTTCAAAACTGCTGTGCCGAGTTGATTATTTTCTATTCACAGTGACCCTAGTGCTGATATATGGCTGCACTCATATATTCAAAGGGAGTGCTACAAATTCAGGACTCTCCCGGCCAAAATGAGAAAGCTGGCTGGTACGTATTACCTCCTTTTAGCCAACCTTTTAACACATGCACGGAAAGTGTTTTCACCGAAACGTGACCCAGGCAAAGCAAATCCCACGCAATAAATCTGCAGTCTCGAGCAGATCAACACGTTGATCTGCGAGAAACTGTGCGATTTAACAAGAATGCGCCGGTCACCTGAAATTGCCACAAATGCCAGACGATGGGACTATGCTGGGTCCCACAGAGGGAGACTCCATGTCGGCGAGCTGAAAGCCCCCAGCAAGCACCGACAGACTTGCAATCACACCTGCGAAGTGAAAGAAGGAAGGAAAAAAGATAGCTAATCTGAAATGTGGTCACACGGCCAAAAAAAAACATTTTAACCAAGCTCACCGTACTTCTCTGCTGTATTACAAAATACAAAATAAATAACAGCACAGCTTATTCTGTTCCAGTGCTCTAAATACAAGAGTACATAACTGACATAATGTAGCACTGACGCATATTCACACACTAATAGTTCTCTTCAGTATTGTGTCTAACAAAGAAAATGAATGTGGGTCCCTGCCCACGACAAGTCATCTTTTCATCCACTTTTCTTTCTTCACATTTACATTACAATTACTTCTAATAATATCCCCTATACTTTCCTCCGCATGATTGTCTGTTGGATCTCACTAATATTGTGTCTAACAAAGAAAACAAGCCCTTCTTCACTTAGTACTGAGTGTTAGCTGTGATTTCTAATTTGAAATGTGCGTAGACTGTCACACTAGGAGTGCAACAGCCGAAATAGAATTTGGAGCAACTTTCGGAGCACTAAAATACAAATTTGGAGCAGGTTATGGGGAGCGACACATTCAGTTTTTATCACGAAAGACCGAATTCGGAGCTGTATGAAAAAGAAGGCTTACATTTAGAAAAAAATATGTACAACCATTCGACATCCCCCAAATCGTGCTGAGTAAGTATGACCGCTGCTGTTTCAATAAAAGTAGTATTTTGAACCCCCCCATTCAGCAAACATGTCAGTCTAATTAGCATTTACCACACCTCTCAAATCCTGAGGATTCTGAGGACCCAGATGTGGACCTTCCAAGCTGGAGGCCTTGAGACTCAGGAGATATGCAAAATTGAACAGTAGGGGCCACAAAAAAAAAAGAAAAAAAGGAAAACTGCCACAGTTTTGTTCAAGTTTTCAAAGGAGCAGAAATGTCATACATTGCTGCAAATCACTTCCAGTAACACATTTTAGATGTCAGCGATCATACCAGTGCCGATAATTATGCGGCAAATACACGCATCGGTAACTGCACAAACTGTGCACAGGAAAAGTCACAGGACTAGCGCTAACAGCTCCTTCCACATTTTGTTGCAGCAAAGGCAGCTTAAGTGGCGTTCTGCACGGGTTAGAACAAGACCACGACATTTTCGAACCGCTGCATGCCCCCGCTCCCCTTTTCCCTATGGGCTTATGTTTAAGTATAATTTCTCGGCTTGCTTGCAAGACGCATTTGACAAGATAATGTAACAGCACACAGCCGTCGGCCGGGTGGCGGCACTGGATATCTATCGTGGTGGTCAACAACAGTGATCGCAGCACGTCTATGTTTGTTTGCACGTAGTGGAAGAAGCATGCGCTACCAACTGCAGTTTATTACATGCCGTAGCTCCATTTACTGACTAGGAAATTCATACTTCTTGCGAAGGGTTGGTGGCTATAGCAACACATTTTTGTCTTGAAGTTGTGTCGTCCGGCTGATAGATCCACTGTGATCAGCGGCCCTATGAGCATGCTGCGTTGTTACTTCATCTGGCTGATCTTATCTCGCGAGTGTCCTGACCTAATGAGCACGCCTGGATTCCTGAACTGATTGATGACGCAAACTACAGAGGGCCTACGTTGCCTCCATTTCTGGCTGAAATCAGCACAACTGAGAAAATTTTGAGGCTGATCCGGCATCTTGGCACGGCGCGGCACGATTTCAGCAAATTTCATGGTTTTGGTGCTCGGCACAAGAATTAGGAATGGTATTGAATTGGCGCAATTTGGCACAGCTGTTGCACCCCACACGCAGTGGTTCATAGCTGAGAAAAGCAGATGGCATCGAATTTCATGGGCGCATGTGAGCATGTAGCTATAAGCAAAACATGGTCAAACGGTATGTGGCGCAAGCGTCAGTTTAAGCCAGCCAAGGCCATGCAGAGCAACATTTGAGTCAACCATGCTGACAGCTGTACTATAAGCACTAGAAAAGATACAGCAAAAGTTCGGCTTCTTCTTCGAAGACACATCGTACGTCCTTTGCCGTGGGTATCAATCAGCTCAGCGGCAATCCTGCCGGGCCTTTTACCTGCAAGGCTGAGCAGGGTGAGGAGACGACGGCCAATCCTCTCGACGAGCGCCATACCAATGAAGGAGCAGGCAAAGTTGACAAAGGACGTTGCCGCAGCCAGCCAGATCGCCTTGGACGCGTCGTGCACTCCCGACATTTGTATGATTGTAGCGCCATAATACCTGCCAAACAAAAAAGGGGCTTCTTGGTGGCCTGCTGACGTGCAAAAAAGCCGCGCATTGATATTTCAAGAAAGTGGCGCATCGGTGCGCAGTTGAATGTTTTAAAGCAAAACCTGTTATGAGATCAAAACAAAAGCACCGTAGTTGTCGGCCCCCAGTGCCCGTGACAGATATCGCAAGAAAAAAAAAAGAAATAAGACGAGAAATCCTTGGTGGAACGGGGTTCGAACACTTTAGTACTCTACCACTGAGCCAAGCCAAAGCCAACACTCAGAGCTCCTGTGCATCAAAACCCTACACAAGCGTTATGCCAGGAAGGGACCACGTTAGACACACAATATGGCGTGGTAAAAGAGTAAAATAACAACCAGTTGTCAGAGATTGCAAATCGTGTAGTCAGGCATCACACAATATGAATCGCATTATGAGTGGGTCGTTGAATGCTTCCAACCCATTACAAAGAGCTCAGCCATAATTCTTCGTAGTCATCAGCCACCTAATCAATTAATGGCATTGTGGGTACCTTGCAGGCGCACTTAATATTAGTGCAGGCATTAATATTATTATTGCAGGCATACATATTAGTAGCCCCAAGAGAGTTCGCAACGGGGTCTAGAGATACGCTCTTCCAGCTTTCACTGCGACTGTGCTGCACTTTCAGTGCAGGCCAAGCATTATTTTATTTATTTTTTTCAATGACATGCTCAGAATCTCCCAAGCACTCTGTTGCGGTACATAAATGATCCTAAGAACACCCCCGCAGGCCGCAAGATCGAATCCCGGCCACAGTGGCCACGCTTTAAGTGTTGGCAAGAAATGCCCGAGGCCCGTGTTCTTAGATGTAAGTGCACATTTTAAAGAGCCCCAGGTAATCGAAATTTCCAAAGCACTTCACAACGGCACCTCTCATTATCATATGTGGTTCTGGCACATTAGTCCCCAACAACTAACCCAAGAACACGGGCCACATTTGACATGCAGCTGAGGCTCATTAAAGAAAATGAAAACACATCTAGAAAGACCAAAGGAAAGAAAAAAGAATTGTAGGCAACCCCGATACTTGACTTAGGTGTCTGGTAGCAGCACTTGCACCTCAGCATTCGTGCGTCGTGACGTATTTCGTGGGTTAAGCGTGCATTTCATCGCACCACCGGAGTGGATCTCGGAGGCCACACAGTAAAAAGGGCGTGTTTGATACCTGCTCCACCATGTGCCACAATGGTCCCTGCCGCTCACTAGAAAACCATCTTCTCTTTTGACAAACTCGGTTGATTAATTTCTTTTAATTATCCTTACACCTGATTGGCACTAATCCTAAGTACAACTAACTATGCTTCATTATCATATGCGTACAATATAACTTTTAACTTGAACCAGAGCCATCAATCCTGTACCAGTTTCATTTCCTTAAAAGACTTCCTTTGAACATTGATAAGAGAACCAGAAGTGCTTGGAAGAGAAACAAGAAAGGCCCTTGTCGCTCTACCACCACAAGAAAAAAACTGAGGTGTTATTACACAGACTTAGAACGTGCTAACGACCATTAAGCGAACGGCGAGGCAGTTGTGAAGAAGAGGTAGTGCCACCTACATGACAGTATTAATGCCTGCAATCTGCTGAAACATCATCAGAGCACATCCCACGATGAGCGCCAGGCGCAGCGGGCCGTCTCGCAACACTTGAATCAGCACGAACCCAGCTGCGCAAGAGGCCAAGGCAATGTGGTGTCACTGCTAGTAAGGCATTGTGATTGACCGATTAATTGATTGGTTGATTGAGCAAAGGTCACACAGTTTAGCTCACAACAGCTGCACAACAGAACAAGGCAATGCAATGTCACTCCTAACAAGGCATGATTGACTGGATGATTATGATTGATTGAATGATTGATCGAGCAGAGGTTAACACAGTGGCTCTGTACCCTGACACACAATTCTCGTTTTCAATCTGCTAAAATAAGTACTGCTTTGCCAATGTTTACGGTCACGTAGTTATCCAACTGTGAAATGGTTGGATAACTGTGACATGTGCTATGCGGAAAACAACGTAAAAAAGCTTTCTCCGTAAAATATTACCAAGTCTACTTGAAGATTTGAACTGCTGTTTTACTGGACCAAACCTGAAAAACCGAACAGAAAACTGCCACACCTTTCGCAATAATTCAAGGAAACGGTGCTACTGCCCTTAGAAATACACTCAAACCTTGCCATAACACAGACATAAAGAATTACCGATTACAAAAAAAAAATTAAATGAAGAACGGTTTACCTCAAGTACAGAGGTATGAATACAGTATAAGCTTATAATAAATTCTTGGATATAACTATAAACTATTTTCACATCAGCTGAAACTTCATTACAATGAGGTTTAAGTGTACAGTCAATATCTACATCTGCAGTTTTGCATACCATAAATGAGCTCCTACAATAGAAGGAGCAACCTTTATGATGTGTTTTTACACTTAAAAGTTTAAAAGCCCACACCTACAGTGCACGAGTCGCCTTCAATGCTCAAAGGTGGCGAGACTGCACTGTATAGTCAAACACTATAGGACTGATTGCTGGGCCAGCTGGTGACAATACTTGAACATATTTTAACTTAGCGCATGGCTACACAGACAAAAAAGAAGGGAGAAACCGCAGCGCTGACTCACAACTTAATTTTTTATTAGAAAAACATGAACGGAAAAGGAATGCTTCAACCTTCCCCCGCATGTGACCACACTAAGGCAAGAAAAAAGTAGATCAGCTGACATTTTGAACAATGAAAAACCCTTGACACATCCCAAGTGTACTCTCCAACAGCATAAAAGTTAAGATATCGTGCTAAGAACCTAACCCCGCTATCATGTAGGGCTATAGGAGGCACCCCAATGCATTGTCCCCCCTTTTTTTTTATAACATATGCTTCAATTATTTTTCATGTGGTTTGACCTCTGTGTGTCAATAGAACTTTTGCTTCATGAAAGATACATAGGCCAAACAAGTAGATGCATTAAAATTAGATTGTTGGAACACAGATGTTCTTTGCAAGATAATGTATTATACTCCCATGTGTCTCAACATGTTACGCGGTGCCATTGCACACCCATCTTTCATGAAGCAAACCTTCTATCGACACACAAAGATAACAGACACACAGAAAAAATAATTGAAGCATATAATGTATAAAAAAAAAGGGCTGAACAATGCAAGCATGCCTTCTATAGCCCTACCAGATAGCGAGGTTAGGTTCTTAGATAGCACGATATCTCAACTTTTTTGCTGTTGGAGAGAACCCGTGGGATGTAGCAAGCTTTCTTTTATTGTTCAAAACGTCAGCTGATCTGCTTTTTCTTGCCCTAGTGTAGTCACATGGGTGTGAAGGTTGAAACGTTTCTTTTCCGTTCATGTTTTTTTTTTTTCCAATAAAAATTCCGTTGCGGGTCAGCGCTGCGGTTTGTGCCTTCTTCTCTTCCGCCCGCGTAGCCGTGCGCCGTGTTAAAATATGTTCAAGTACATACTCACACACGCCTGGACACGGAAGATAAAGCGGATCGCTGAATAAGAAAGGCTCACAGTGTTCTTCGTCTTGATCGTTGTCGATGCAGGTGGCCTTGAGGGCTTCGAACTCGGGCTCAATGTTGGCATCGGGACCGCGAAAGCGTCGCAGCACTTCGATGGCTTCCTGATAAGCGCCCTTACTAGCAAGCCAACGGGGGGTCTCGGGCATGCCCAGGAAACCCAGTAACTGGATCAGTGAGGGCACGCCCGCCAGGGCCAGCATGTAGCTGCGGGCGGTGCACAGGGAGAGAAGAGGGCGTTACGATCACCACAGTTGGTAAAAAGGAAACTACAACGGAACTTTCTGATGAGAAAACACTCAAGGGACCCAGGAAACGCTCCTCCTGTAACCAAGGTTTCTTGCAACCAAAAATGGTTAAATCACCAAGCCTGACTATGTCACCTTCGGCCGCTGTGTCCATATATGCGAACGCAACTTGTCTTGGCCAGGTTTTTTTTTTTTTTTTCAACTAGTGGACGTATATTTTACGTAGCACGAATTGAGGCTCCAGCAAAGTCAGTTTACCTTGAATTAACCTCTGTATTGCATATGGCTACAGCCGATCAATTTGGTGAAGGCACTATGCTGTTCGGCAGGTTATTCAGCGTGCCATATTTGAAAACGAATGTGAGAAGTGTTATTTTCCTTTTCTTGAAATCAATGTAACTGAAAACGAATTGCACATGCACTTTGAGCGTGAGATCTTTTTCTTGAAAATTGGCAGATGACTCAGTGAAGAATAATTAATTATATAATTACATATTGTTACGGATGTGATGGGTTTATTTACAATGAAAAATGTCAGCGCTCTGCCGTCACTGCCGAATCACCATCGCTCGAGCGCGCCCGATCTCTTCTTCTTCCTCGCTCTTTCAGTCCGCGTTACATTTCCCTCCGGGCCAGACGAAGCTCACCGAGCGAGTAGAAGCGATCGGTTGTTGTAGGGCTTCAATCGGGCAATGTGCACAATTTGCGTCTTGCGCGAACGCCGGTTCTGAGCTGTCACTCTCGCGACAGCGTAAGTGATGTCACTTAAGCACTGAGTAATGACAAACGGTCCTGAGTACTTAGAAAGAAACTTCTGGCAAAGTCCCTTTTTTCGAACAGGCGTCCACAGCCAGACCAAATCACCTGTAGCGAAAGTCACGGGCGGGTGTTTTGCGTCGTAACGGTCTTTCGCGCGAGCGTGGGCGGAAAGAGTTCGGAGCCGAGCAACTCGACGAGCTTCTTTGGCGCGACACAAAGTCTGCGCGACACTGGCGTTTTCGTTCGTCGAAAATGGAAGTATGGTGTCAAAGAAACTTTAGCGGATGACGAGCACAGAGAAGAAAGAAAGGCGTATAACCTGTGACTTCGTGTTTCGCGGTATTAAAGGCGTATGTAACAAAAGGTAATACGGCATCCCAGTTCTTGTGATCCGCTGCGACATACATTGAAAGCATGTTGATGATGGTACGATTGGTGCGCTCAGTGAGGCCGTTGGTCTGAGGGTGGTATGGCGTGGAATGGCGATACTGACACCCACAAAGCCGTAGCAACTCTTCGACAACGTCAGCGGTAAACTGACGGCCGCGATCACTTACCACCACACGAGGGGCCCCGTGACGAAGTATGATCGAGTGTAGAAGAAACCATGACACATCAGATGATGTGGCTGAAGCAACCGCCATCGTTTCAGTATACCGCGTCAGGTAATCTACGCACACAATAATCCAGCGGCGGCCGGTGGTAGACTTGGGGAAAGGGCCCAGTAAATCTATGCCGACTTTTTCGAATGGTGATGTCGGTGGCTTAACCGGCTGCAGTGGGCCGGCCGATGGTGTGGTAGGTTGTTTGTGGCGTTGGCAGACATCACAACTTGCGACGTAGTGCTTGGTGGTCTTCCAGAGTCGAGGCCAGTAAAAACGTTGTCGGATACTCACCGTATACTCACAGCGCTCGGGCAAATCCAAGGTGCCCAGACGTGATGTCATCGTGCATGGCTTGGAATACCGCAAGACGCAGGCATTCTGGCACGACGAGTAGTAGTGTGGAACCATGGCTGGAGTAATTCTTGCGATATAGTAGGGCGTCATGAATCACGAATGGCGTGGCGCGTTTAGAGCTACGAGCCACATCAATCATTGGTTTCAGCGAAGGGTCACGCTGTTGTTCGTGACGAAAGACATCCAAATTTGGGAAGTTGGATGAGATTGCGGCCAGGTAGTTGTCAAAATCATCATCATCAGCATCCACAGTTGGAGATGGAAGACGAGATAAGCAGTCGGCATCTGCGTGACATCGACCGCTCTTGTAGGTCACAGAATAATTATATTCTTGAAGCCGTAAGGCCCAGCAAGCCAACCGACCAGCTGGGTCACGTAATCCGACAAGCCAACAAAGCGAATGATGATCTGTGACGATCTTGAACTGCCGGCCGTACAAATAAGGTCTGAACTTTTGGACGGCGAAAACAACTGCATGACATTCCAGTTCGGTGACCGTATAATTCCTCTCCGCCTTAGTCACAACGCTAAGCCGATGGTTGTGTTCGTGGAATGTCTTGCCAAAAATAATTACATCATCGAGATAACACATACATATCTCCCATTTGAGACCGCGAAGGATGGAGTCCATGAATCGCTCGAAGGTAGCTGGGGCATTGCATAAGCCAAGCGGCATAACGTTGAATTCAAATAATCCATCAGGCGTGACAAAAGCAGTCTTCTCTTTGTCAGACGGATGCATTGGTATTTGCCAGTATCCAGACCTTAGGTCGACAGACGAAAAGTAGGCAGCCGAGTGCAGACAATCAACAGCATCGTCGATGCGTGGTAGCGGATACACGTCTTTCTTTGTGACGGCGTTGAGACGGCGGTAGTCTACACAGAATCGTCAAGAGTTGTCTTTCTTTTTTACCAATATAACATGAGCTGCCCAGGGACTGCTTGACTTTTGAATAACGCCTTTCTGCAGCATGTCGTTGACCTGATCAGCGATCACTTGCCTCTCTGACGGGGATACGCGATAGGGTTTCTGGCGTATCGGTGTAGCATCTCCCGTGTTGATGCGGTGGTGCATACGGGATTCGGGTAACATGGAACAACGCTTGTTTTGAGCGAAATCAAAGACTCCCGCGTAGCGTGTAAGTACCTCCTCAAGGACACTCTGCTCGGAAGAAGGCAACGACTTGTTGATCATACGTTTAATCTCGGCTGAGTAGTTGGGCGCAGTCTGACTGATAGCTGGAGACTCTGAGACCATTCTCACGTCAATTGTGGCCTGCTCCTCGAACGTACCCAGTTTGAATCCGGCTGGTAGAACAACAGGCTCTGAGGCTGCGTTGAGTGCCCACAAGCAAGCATGTTCGTCGATGGCTGTAAGGACAGACCGTGGGGCCAGCACATTCTTCTTAATGGCGTTTGCATGATCAGGCTCCACAAGTCCAGTGCAGGGTCCTGAGCGGACATGAGAAGAGCATACGGGTACAAACACTGCTGTCCGACCAGGGATCGTCACATCTTCAGACAACGAAAGAGCATCGATGGGCAGAGTCGGAAAATCGTCAACTATTGCAGCGGGCAACGTACTTTGTAGAATAATCTCTCCAGTTCCACAGTCAAGCGTAGCGCCGCATTCATGAAGGAGGTCTATCCCTAAAATGATGTCATGAGTTGCGCGAGCCAGTACGGTGAATTCAACTCGGAAATTTTGTCCACCAATCGTGAGTACAACTGAACAAATACCAACAGGGCATAACGTTTCGCCTCCAACTCCACGAAAAGTTTCTTTACGATTCCACGCAAACATAACTTTGTGACCCAAGAAACGATGTTTGAAACGAAGGCTCATAACCGAAACAGCAGCACCAGTGTCTACAAGAGCAAGAGTGTCTACACCGTCTATACACACACGCACTTTGTTCATCAACATCAGAGCAGAAGGAGGAATTGGCGAAACTGACCGTCCCGCGACCGCACCTCCATTGGTCGCACCAGTTAGTTTCCCAGCTGATGCGGGGAAGGTGACCGACGACGCGGAGACGGCGACCGGCGGGACCGTGTCGGAGGCGGCGTCAGGCTTCTCTCGGAGGCAGGGGACTCGCTGCGAAATTCGTTAGGCCATTGCTGTCGGGGACGGTGGTCGGCCGAGTGAGAGGTCCAGGTTTCGTGCATACGAGGCGGGTGCGTCGAAAAAAGTGGCGGCACAGGCGTTTCGTACATACGAGCCGGATACGTCGAAAAACGTGGCGGTGCAGGCGGCCGTCTGGGACAGAAGCGCGAAATATGCCCTGGGAGACCACATGTGTAGCAAACGGGGACTTGTCGACTTACGTTAGCCGGAGCAGAGGTGGCAGAAGTACGCGGAGACGGGTCGTGCTCCGCAGGAACATTTTGTGATGAAGCATAGTAATCTTCTGGTTGACGACGGTCGGGGGTCCGCAGCAGCACGTCGAGATGATGACATCCGGTGGTGGCCACGACCCGTCGGGGAAAACGGAAGCCGCGGGGTAAAATCTGCAGTTTCTGTGCGTGGTCGGTTTTCGACGTGACGCTCTCGCATCCAGTAGGAAGGTGGTTCGGGGCACGCAGCGAACGAGCATTGGTGGTGAACGTCACCTGCTTGAAGTCGTACGAGCTCTTCTCGAACTACCCGACGTACGAGGTAGGAAATGTCTTCGCAGGTGGCGACGTCCATACTTGCGACAGTGGGAACATTGTCCAAGCGCCCGAACTTGGGTAAAATTCTTCGGGTCTTCAACGCCTCGAATGCGCGACACTGCTGCCTGAAAATCGAAGGGGTGTTCAAGTTTTGTTTTGTTATCAAAAAATTGTACACGTCCTCGGCGATGCCTTTCAACAAATGACCAACTTTGTCTTCGTCAGACATATTTGCGTTGACAATTCCGCAAAGCTTCAACACTTCTTCAATGTAGGTTGTGCACGTCTCGCCGGTCAACTGAGCCCTACGTGACAGCGTTTGCTCAGCTTTCTTTTTCATGGAACTCGTGTCCCCAAAGCAGGCCTTCAGTTCCTTAACAAATATATCCCAAGTGGGGAGGACATGTTCATGGTTCTCAAACCAAAGCAAGGCTGTCCCGGCAAGGAAGAATACTACGTTCACGAGCTTCGCCGGTGCGCCCCATTCGTAGTAGCGGCTCACTCTCTCGAAGTGTTTTAGCCAAGCGTCCACGTCTTCGTCAGTTTTACCTGAGAAAATTCGTGGCTCAGGTGCCCAGTAGTCTGGTTGTCGAGGTCGACGGCCACCTTGTGCCGTGTCGGTGGCACTGGTGGATGCAGCAGCGTAGGACGTCGATGGGATTGCTGTGTCGTCGTTCATGCTGATGTTGTCCGGAGGTAGGCCAGCTAAGCGTCTGCTTCTTCGAAGAACTTCTGCTGCGGGGTCCAGGATGGCAAGTTACCCAGCACCGCTCCACCAAAGCTGTTACGGATGTGATGGGTTTATTTACAATGAAAAATGTCAGCGCTCTACCGTCACTGCCGAATCACCATCGCTCGAGCGCGCCCGATCTCTTCTTCTTCCTCGCTCTTTCAGTCCGCGTTACAATATTAATTGTATTTATTTACTGAAACTGCCATGAAAACAATGTATTACTTCCATTTCTTTGTCGGAGTGCAATATCAAACACCTTTGAATTACGTGGAGCGATTCTGACACATTTGCACAGAAAATCCAACACAATTCCCACCTGAAGGGGATGTCACTTTACTACATACATCAGCCTCAAAATGCATTTAGACACGTCTACAGGCAATTGCTCAAGATGGCCTAAAAAGGTCGTTCATAGTCGCATGTTTTTTTTAATAACTGCAGGTTGTATAGTCTTTCTTCTAAACTTCTGGAACAAAAGCACTTTTCATCCAAAGTGACCAATACCATGGACATTGTGACAGAAATCCAACTAGACGGTTCTCTGTCTCAGTCGGTGTGGGAGCATGCCAATGAAAATAAAAACATAATTGCAAAAAGTTTGTAATTTGTAGTTAAAACTATGCAAAGAATGACATCTGTTGTGGAATGCACAGAATTGAGCCAAGGAAACGGCAATAGAAGTGCATACCTGCTGGTACAACATTGGCCGCGTTGCATGAGCGTGCCTGGACAGTAAGTCTTCAAAATGGTGAATAATTTGCTCAATAGAACCAAAAATGCTGCCCAGAGGAACAGAGTGTCTGTTGTAACCATGTATCTTGTATGCAATGCTGTTTACATGAACATAGAAAGACCAAACAAAATATTTTCAAATGTCTTTTGTGACGAATTGTCTCTAGTAACGAGATTTTACTGTACCTCTTAATGCATAAGCATTACACCGATAGCCTCCTCTTGCACAAGTAATGATCTAGACTTTAACAATGTGTCAGGCCAACACAACTTTATTCCAAGGCCTTCTATAATCTATTGCAAAAAACAGAAGGTGGTAATATACCAATCTGTCTGTATTCAGTAATTAATCATAGTTAGAGCATAATCAACAAATATTTCTTCTTCGGTCTGTCATGTTGCATTTCTGCATAAGAATAACCAGATCTCCAACTCAAATTACAAGTATCATTTGCCATCGGTTATACCCATTCCCAGCAAACAAAAATCATTGTTCTGGAGTGGCTCACAGAATGTGACACATCAAACAACTCATCGAACATCATAGAGGCTTCAACAAAGTGATACTCTGCAGCATGCCCTACACAAGGAGGTTAAATGAACACTAACAGTCCACTATGGAAGTGTCTACAAATGTGCACACCATGTTGCAAGTAAGCTTACTTGTTTATTTAAGCATTACAGCGGTGGGTGGGTACTATTAACAAAAATGCAATAAATATACAACAAATTATATGATTAGTGTTTGAAAAATTGGTCCCGTGTCTGCATGCTTCACTGCAAATTATGTCCAAAGATGGTAATTTGATTGATTTATTTGTGGGCTTTAACGTCCCAAAACCACCATATGATTATGAGAGACGCCGTAGTGGAAGGCTCCGGCAATTTCGACCACCTGGGGTTCTTTAATGTGCACCCAAATCTGAGCATACAAGCCTACAGCATATTCACCTCCATCGAAAATACAGCCGCCGCTGCAGCATCGTTTTGATCTCACGACTCGCGGGTCAGCAGCCAAGTACCTTAGCCACTATACCACCGGGGTGGGGCGACGTTTAAAGACGATAGTCTTCTCTCTGGAAGCACTGTGTGAGATTTAGATGCCATCTGGCAGTGATGTAGAGAAACAAAAGTTCTTTATAATGCAGATGAACAGGTAGGTGGCAGCACCGAGCAAAGCGTAGGAAACACCCGCTTTTTCGTTCATAGCGTTGCATTGTCAGGGCAGCGTACTAAACCCTGCGGTCTTTAGAATTGCGTATCAATTCATTTTCTAACTAAAGACACGCAGTACTCAACACCCGAGCATCGATGTTACGTCCAAGTATGCCCGATATTTACTTTTGGAATGACAATGTTCACTAGTATGAACGCAGTCAGGGGATCAAGATTAGTGATTGTTCAACAAGGAGCTCAACTTTCTCCCAAGTGGCTGAATTGATTGACAGACAGACAGGCAAAAATTACTGTATTAAAGTATCCAAGGAAAGACCATTGTCTTTCAAATAATCACTTGTTAGAGTCTCAAGATATCATCGGTTAACGCAGCCATAAAAGATTATGCATCCTCAATGCAGGTGATGGAGGAGGGAAGGTGGTTTTACTTTGCACTGGCACAAAGGAGTCTCACATAACAGGACGGATGACGCACCTTTATTGCTGATCTGTACAAGTAAAGCTCCTATGAACACTTGTTGGTATGACTTCATGACTGTTCGTCGTTATGCAAGTTCTTGGCAGCACAAACAGTCGTGAAGATGGTGTACAATTGTACACGTCGCCACTGAAAGGGTTAGCCTACAATGATTAATAAAAGGAAGCCATATTTAACACTTTAACATTAAATGGCTAGCCCACTGGAAAACCTGTCTGTCCATCATAGAAAACCCCTCACAATGTGGGCTCATCCCAAAGATGGCGCAGCTTGGAACTAACACAGATTTGGCATTTCAGTAGAAGCATGCAGAGATATGCCTGCAAGATCCACAAAATTATTGTCAAGTAGCATTGTACAATCAAATACTCAATAGCCAGTTTAACAATGATCGAAGGATAGGTTCAGCACATACTGCAACTTATGTTGTGGCGAAGCCTGTATGCAGATAACGTCCGCATAATGTAGCACCAGTAAACTCCCAGGAAACAAAAATCTCTTAAGCAGAGCCGCTGTTTGAATGGGACAACTACTTTCATTATGACTGGTTTTGTACTTGAATTCTGCCCCGCTGTTCCTCTCCCAGTGAATTGAAATACTGTTAAATGAAACACATTTGTCTAGTCCCTGCAGGTTACATTTATCAAGAGTATGCTGTACAACGAACAACAGTGCAAGTCTCACCGCCAGCCATTTTCAGTGTCGCTGCTGAACAGGCCATCGACAATGCTGGCAACAAACTGCCCTCCCGTGATGAAAACCTGGTTGATCGTGACCAGGAATCCTCGAAGCTCAGCCGGCGACACCTCGGCTATGTAGACTGGCACGGTCATGGACGCCAGGCCTGCGGAACAACCATGCATGCCGGTTAGTGGGAATACAAAACCAAAGGCCAAGTATGGATTAATTGTCCAACTCAAATGGGCCCTGCAACACGTGACTTTTAGAGCATGGTCAGGAAACGCTGCCGATGGACAATCGAAGTTTAATGGGAGTCAGACGTCTTAACGCAGCATGCAGCAGAATTTACAATCCAGTTGTATGTTTTTTCCTTCTTCACTGTTCCATCTTTTCTTCATGCTCAAACCGAGCTGCGCTACAGCTACATGTTACTGCACCAACTAGCCCCATCTGCAGTACTTATTCCAGAAGTTAAGAAGAAATCGCCCACTCTTTTCTTGAAGAACGATGCCATAATACAAAATGACAGTGACCTGGAAACACGAAACCCATGACCATTGGCTAATCTGAACATTGTGGCTTGCACAGTTACTGCGGCCGTCATCTCAAGCCACGACATGGCGGCTTCGAACTCTACAGTGCTAGAATTATATGCAGTATACTAGCGCGCTCACCTTCACACTGAAACTTAAGTGCATGTTTGAAGGAAAAAAAAAGGATGTTCACGGTCATGAGGCATGCTGACGAAATGAAGTAGCTTCATGCGCTCGCTGGTACGAATGGACAAAGAAAGCACATAAAGGATGTGACAAAACCCCATAACTTTGCACTTATTCGACAAATTCCAAGAATTTCTCACAGTCGTCGATTCAGGAGGCAATTTAGTCATTTGATGAAGTCCTTCAATGATTACCAAGTGTTGCAGGGCCCCTTTTAAAGGAAAAATAAAGGGCCAAAATAACGATGATTACAGACAACCGTTGTGCTGATATAAGCAGTTTAAGCTATTTTGAATAACGAAAAGATGAGTTAGTTAGGGCTCATAGTAAATTATATGGGGCAATGCCACAACGAATACAAGGACAGGAAAAGGTGGGACATGTACTTAGCTTCTATTAGCGCGGCACATATGAAAAGGAAAGAGGAAAGAATACAGAGACGTCAAGACAGGTAGGCGCTAAACTTCCAACTGTTTATTTCATGCACTTGACACCCATCTTATACATGCGTAGAAACACGACTCATCTTGCACGTGGTGACATCCCAAGAAACGTCATTTCCTTATCTGTCAAAGCAATCGAAGGTGAACTCACACACAAGTTCCCCATTTTTTCTATTGCCTCGGCTTCTTTGATCTCACGTGTCAGCTGATTGCGAGACCGGCTGATAACGGTGCAGCTATACAGATCAGGGGAGCACCCACACTCCTTGCAGTGCGCCGCCAAGAACCCTCCCGCTGAAAGTTTATTTCTCGCGTTGTAAGCATGTTCACGCAGTCTATCATTAAGACACCGCTTAGTCTGTCCTATGTAATATCTTCCACACGATAACAAGAACACGTACACAACGCAACACACACAATCTACATATCTAACCTGATGTTTCTTATCACATACTAAGCGAATAGAACTAATTGGGCAGGTCAACTTGCAAAGCTCCCCTAGTTTTTTGGGGGCTGAAAACACCACACGTACGTGAGCCCGCTGGGCTACCTTCTTCAAGTTATGAGAGACAGTATGCATATATGGGATTACGCCTATTCTGCTACCCGAACACTCCAACACTTGTTGCCTATCTTTCTGTGAAGCTTTGAGGATACGCTCAGCTACAGAGACCTGCAGCAGAACAGGGTACCCTGCTTCGGTGAGACGCTTACTCTGAGTCATGAAACTGTGTGCCATTTTGTGATGACACGATTTTGCTAGGGCGTTTTTAAAACACAAGTTTGCGATTCCTCTCTTTATAAGCTTAGAGTGCGCCGAGACAAAAGAAAGCAGAGGCTTATTTGCCCGTGGCTCATACGACCAGCAAGTGTGATTTCCTAGAAAAAACAACCGGATATCCAAAAACCGCAGAGAGGCACCTTGGGGGAGCTCGCAAGTAATTTCAAGGGGTGCGAGACATTCCTTAATCGCTGGTAATACTTCTTCAACCTTCGCTTCAGTATTACCAGCGATTAAGGAATGTCTCGCACCCCTTGAAATTACTTGCGAGCTCCCCCAAGGTGCCTCTCTGCGGTTTTTGGATATCCGGTTGTTTTTTCTAGGAAATCACACTTGCTGGTCGTATGAGCCACGGGCAAATAAGCCTCTGCTTTCTTTTGTCTCGGCGCACTCTAAGCTTATAAAGAGAGGAATCGCAAACTTGTGTTTTAAAAACGCCCTAGCAAAATCGTGTCATCACAAAATGGCACACAGTTTCATGACTCAGAGTAAGCGTCTCACCGAAGCAGGGTACCCTGTTCTGCTGCAGGTCTCTGTAGCTGAGCGTATCCTCAAAGCTTCACAGAAAGATAGGCAACAAGTGTTGGAGTGTTCGGGTAGCAGAATAGGCGTAATCCCATATATGCATACTGTCTCTCATAACTTGAAGAAGGTAGCCCAGCGGGCTCACGTACGTGTGGTGTTTTCAGCCCCCAAAAAACTAGGGGAGCTTTGCAAGTTGACCTGCCCAATTAGTTCTATTCGCTTAGTATGTGATAAGAAACATCAGGTTAGATATGTAGATTGTGTGTGTTGCGTTGTGTACGTGTTCTTGTTATCGTGTGGAAGATATTACATAGGACAGACTAAGCGGTGTCTTAATGATAGACTGCGTGAACATGCTTACAACGCGAGAAATAAACTTTCAGCGGGAGGGTTCTTGGCGGCGCACTGCAAGGAGTGTGGGTGCTCCCCTGATCTGTATAGCTGCACCGTTATCAGCCGGTCTCGCAATCAGCTGACACGTGAGATCAAAGAAGCCGAGGCAATAGAAAAAATGGGGAACTTGTGTGTGAGTTCACCTTCGATTGCTTTGACAGATAAGGAAATGACGTTTCTTGGGATGTCACCACGTGCAAGATGAGTCGTGTTTCTACGCATGTATAAGATGGGTGTCAAGTGCATGAAATAAACAGTTGGAAGTTTAGCGCCTACCTGTCTTGACGTCTCTGTATTCTTTCCTCTTTCCTTTTCATATGTGCCGCGCTAATAGAAGCTAAGTTCATGGATAACCAACTCGCCCGAGCCACAACACTTGTGGGACATGTGCTGTCTGTATTGCACTGCATTACATGCGCTGCATTGCGACGCAGCACATGTCCTGTCTTTTCTCGTCCTTGTATTCATTCTAGCACTGCCCCATATGATTCATTAAGCTAAGTTTTTGCAGCTTGATCAGTAGTTAAAAAGCCTGCTACTTACAAGGAGCAGCACAGCTGATGACCAAAGCAAATAGCAAAAAGTACAATGTTGCAACATTATGCTCTAAGATGACCACATTTCTGTTGCCACACTCTGACAAAGCATACATTTCTTGCAAAACTAAGTAGAAACGTGATCAAACAAGAGCTCCTATTGTAAATTCTTGGCAAGCTTCAAGGCTTTCCGAAAATTCTATCCAGTTTTAAATGCCAAGTACTCGAACCTCATTATAACAAACTTGCATCTTATATGAATATAAGTTCGTTATATCCAAAAATTCGTTATAAAAGTTTATTCTTAACACTAAATATATTGCAAAACTATCTTTCATTTACTTCGTTACAACTGATATTTCATTATATCTGGATTCATTATATCGAGGTTAGAGTGTATTTTCATTTAAAGCTATCAAACTAAGCCAAGAAACTGTATTAAGCAGTGCAGCAAACAAATATTCTTGAATTTTGCCATCCCAAGGTACAAGGAACAAGCCTGGGGTTTAAACCCATGACTTTCCACTCAACAGAAAAATGCCACGGCCGTTCGAATAACTAGCTTCAATGAGGAAAGTTGAAACTAAGACTACCAACGCTCGTGAAGAAAAAAATATAGTCTGCTTAGAATAAGAAACATTTCAGCCTGTTCTTCTATAAATAGAAAATGTCATCAATACAACGAAATACATTGATACAGTGGACGAGCAGGTGCATTAACAAGTTTTATTTTTTGCACTTTATCTCGGCAAGTACAGTTATGCCACAGCACCTGCACAACATGAAAACACTTCGGCGACTTTGAATGTATGCAGAGAGTTGCTGCATTTAGCAAACAATCCCTTCACTTGGTGAGTCAGTCTAGAAAATCTGAGATTTCATTTACTTGATTCCATCGGTACAGCAAAATTACCAAGTCACTTGCCACAATTTAAAGGAGTACTATGCAAATTTTACATACTCCTGGTTGTGACTCCAAATAACATCACAGGCATCAAAAACCCTAAAAAGAGTGTTGCGACGCTTTGGAACGCACTGAATGTGTTTATAGTACCACTACCTTAAAACTACGATTTCGGCTTCGGTATCGAGAGGATCGCTATGCAGAGACGTGTCAACAGAAATCTGATGTCACAGGCAAGACTGCAACTCGTGACATACTAGCAACAGCTGTTTGCTGTCAGTCGCATGTGTTCCACAAAAACAAGTGGATTGTCGTCCGGGCACTCGCAGTGATTTCTGTGATTTAGGCTGCATACAGGGCACAAGGGCTCGCAAACCCAGTCGACTGTCCTCGACTCTTTGGGACAATGTCTGTCGTGGTGGGATCAGCTTCCAGATGCTGGGTGACGGAAACTCTAAAACATCAAAGTAAAGTATTTTGCATGTGTTGTCTGGCTCCAGTATGTGGAGAGCGATGACAGCACACTCCATGGAAACGAAAAATGTCCCTTATGGAGTGCCTCGAAATCGTGTCAGTACTCCTTCAATCCCTTCATTCATCCTGTGTCTTTTTTTTTTTTTCTGCATGCTATGTGGGAATTTTGTGCTAGCAATGTAGTAGGTTGCTCTGCCACCCATTTCATTTTTATTGAGCATTATCTCAAATAAAAAAGGTCCCACTAATTACATGTGAGTTCCCAATTACAAGCAATTAGCCACTAATTCACAGTGAAGAGTTACATCGTTCAATTTTGTTGGTGTTTAAATTAATCGAAAGCTCCTGAAATTTTTTCGTTCCTGAACCGTGCATACGCGACACGCTGACTTGCCATGACTGTGCTGCAGAGACGCTGGTAAAGAGACGTGAACCAACACCGTTGTAGAAACCTGCACTCTATCTGATGCAGAAAACTTTACTACAAGCCATATCTGGTTACATGTCCTCCCCACAGATCACGGCACACACCTACATTATTTTCTTTAGCAAGAATGGTCTCATGAGTGTTGGGGAATGATCTAGAAAGGCTAAGCAAGTATACTGGCGATTGGTAGGGCTCTCAAAGAAAACATTAAAAAAAAAAAAACTATTTGCAGAGAGCATGAAAAGTACTTCTCAAACAGCCAACGGAAACAGCTGTGCAGCTTTGATTTCGATTGCAACAAGAGAAAAGCTGCCTAACGAACGATAAGAATCTTTGTTGCAGATGTGTGACAATGACGGAGAAGTGTGACCATGGAGGGCAACATGTCTTCCTTACTCGACTGCACGCTGTCGCACAAATCATAAGAAATAAATGAAACTGTCCTTCGTGCTTGGCCACCATTTATTCACAATGCCTCTTTCTATGCTATTCTTTTTGCACTCTTGTCAGCGGTAGGATCTTCGTTCCACCCACATTTTCATGGTGTCAGCTGGGTGTGAAAGGAGACTGATAAAGAGTACCAGAAAGTGGAGCAGAAGGTATCTGTTACGAAATCGCAGTGACCCCTTATCTCTGACATTGGAAAGTTCTCAAGAGTCGCCTTGCAGAACTCCAGTGAATATTCAAACATTACCTACGTGTAAATTGAATATGGGTGGTTTGGATCGGTAAAAATCAAATGAAGCATAATTTACAGTAACCTGTCACGTTAAGGTTGCAACTGTCAATAACAGCAAACAGATCAGGAGATCTTGTCTTCTTTTGATGGAAAAAATGGGAGCGTTGGGGCACACTTCCGTATTTCGTCGGGCGTACTGTCTTTTAAGCCGGTTGATCTTAGAACAAGGTTTTCAGATTTTACAGCTGCATGGTCACCACCATTCCCAGCCTATTTGACGTCCACAGCAGCGCAAGGGCCTCTCCCGATCAACCTAAGTTTACCCTATCACGCACAAGCAGATACCGTTTCACACCTGCAAACTTTTTAATTTTGTCAGAACATCCAATAAGCCGCCATCCTCATCGTCATTTCCCATTTCTCAGTGTCCATTTCATCGAAATAAGGTGACCAACGGGTGTCTGCCCTACACAATTGGTGGCCAGACCAGATTTTTTTTTTCTTGCTTGATGTTGACCACAATAATGGCAGCACCTCTTGGTTCCCTGACCCATTCCGCCATTCTCCGATATCTTTAGGTTACATTTTCCATTCCATTGCCCACCACATGGTCCACGTTTCCTCTGGCATCATCTTCATAGTCTCGGCCCCATATTTTAGTACTCACAAAACAACGACTCCACACTTTTCGCTTTACAAACAGCAGCAGACCTGCCTGTGATGATTTGGGAATGCCAGCCAAATGCGCTCTAGCCCATTTGTGCACCGTTGAATGTTCGTTTCATGTGTAAGGCTTCCCTGTGTCTAATTGACCTCGACATACATATACTGTTTCGTAGATTTTAAGAGGCCTGCCGCAAATCGTGAACTTTTCTTTAGTCAGAAAATTGAGCATATCTGTTTTCAGCAGATCCATAATTTGGCCTAGTTTAACACTTTATCGATGAGAGTCTTCAATGGCATTTTGCAAATAGTCGTCATCCATTGTGAATCAGCAATGTGTCCTCTGCAAACTGTAGGTTGTCGTTTATATTCTGTTGATTGTTATTTCTATTTCTTACCAACCCCGTTGTTAGAATGCTGATATGAAAACTGATGGAATTTTGCCTGCCAAGACCACAATATAATTATGAGGCATATCGTGGTCAGAGGCTCTGGAAAATTAGAACTACCTGGCGTTCTTCAATGTCATTTTAAGAACAGTGCAGTGAACAGAAACATGTAGTGACCAAGATATCTCAATTTTCCTTTTCTCAGGTGCAAATAAAAAAACTGTGATCCAGAAAAATATGCAGCATGTATGTTAAGAACTGTAAAGTGTGTTTTGCAGACGGATAATGCCGATCAATGTGTTATCTTGCAAATATCAAGTTTGCTAAGTGTATGGGTCCTAGACTTTTAGATGTAGCAAAGTGAGGAAGTGGCGCATGCCAATATATAATAATCATACATAGTGTTCTGCTCCTGTTATAATACAAACTGTTCCTCATACCTGTTTATACACATTATTTCGCTGAGCGACTGGTACCTGTTTATACAATTTATGCGCATAAACTATGAGGGTTTCTTTCATGGCTCACAAATGTGATATTTTTTTTATTGCTGCAAATGATATCATGTTAACCTGGGCAGGCGCTCGTGTTATAATTTCTCATACAGACACACGCGCGCACGCATATATATATATATATATATATATATATATATATATATATATATATATATATATATATATATATATATATATATATATATAATATATATATATATATATATATATATATATATATATATATATGTGGAGTGTAAAGACGGTGTGGTCTTGTTGGGGCATTGGAAGATTTTGGCCATGGCCAATGCGTCTAAAAGCATGTGATCCACTCGCTGAATAAATTTGATGCTTTTGAAGTAACACATCGATAGCCATAATTAATGGCCAGGACAAATTTTTTAATGAAATGTTTGCAATAAAGGTTACGAAGAACAAATTCAGAAAAACTTCAGCCGCAAGAAGTGTTGCGCCTGTCAACTCACTTCAATCGCGAAGCGATATGCGCCACCTACTCTTGATAACTCGAAAGTCCGCGAACTGAAACGTGAGACCTATTGTAAAGACAAAAGGCGTTATCGGCAAATAAATCGTGGCGGATAAAGCAACTACCGCGCGCGTAATCAACGCACGCGACCGGAAATCGGGCGATAAGGGAAGCCGCGATAACGAAACGGCGTTGTCGGCATATCATTTCACACCACCGTCCAACGTCGTACCCTACTTCAGGCACCCAGGCGCGGAAAACGGCAGGCATGCGAGCATGTTAGCTACATCGAACAGCTGGCTGCTCGCAAAAGCAACAGCGAGGTTGTTCTGAAAGGAAAAAACTTCCGCCACATGCGCTTGCAAAGCACTGTATCACTTAATTAAAGTTGCAAGACAGAGTTGGCACGCAGTGAGCGTACTGTCCCGAAACCAAAGTGAAACGAGTAAAAAACGGGTAAACAGCCGACTTTCAATCGACGCACTCGTGAGCGGCTGCGTTATTTAATTATAGAAAAGAATAAACACACCCGTGCGTTGGCTTGACAAATGGCGAGCGCTATAGGCACGTGCGTCAGCGAAACGGCCTGCAAAACAACACGCTACTCGCGAAGCACCTAATCATGAGTCACAGCCACCTTATACACGAGAATGCGCCGCGCCGCGTCTCGCGGCGGGGTTTCGCGCGGACACAGCTGTCGGCACGCGACAAAAAAAGGAACCTTCCCGCGCGTGATACAACGAACTGACACTCACCGATGCCCGCGCCGACGATGAGGCGTCCTCCGAGGAGCATTCCCTTGTTGAAGGCTAGCCCCATGAGCAAGGCGCCGACCGTAAACACGAAGCTGGCCACGAGTATGACGGGTTTGCGTCCGAACGAGTCCGTCGCCATGCCAGCGACGATCGCGAACGCCCATGCCCCCGCGATGGTGACCGAAACCACGAGCTCCTGCCACAGGTAGTTGAGCTGGAAGTGGCTCCTCAGCTGAATCATGGCACCGGACACGACGCCCGTGTCGTAGCCGAAGAGGAAACCCCCGACTGCCGAGAGAATGGTGGTGCATATCAGCAGCCGCGTGACGGGAGCCCTGGGTTTGGACGCGGGTCCGTCGACTACGATACTTCGACGCTCTTCCTCGCCTTCGTTTTGGAAGCCATTCATGTCGTACTTGGTCTCGCGCGCCAGCTTCCACGGTGCGGGCTACGATCGCTCGTAGCGGCCAGGTTAAGTACGTGTCGTGTCGGTTTAATTGGTTACGTTAACTAGAGCGGGGAACGCGAAAACTGCACCGCCCCGCACCACCTCCTGACAGCCGCACTTCACGCTCGCTTTCAGCCGCCTCGTAAGGAAATCAACTGCTCCTCGCTCTCGCCTGGCGAGAGAGTGGAATTAGTTGCATGGAACGACCGCAAGAGAGCGAAGTTGTTTTTTTTCCCCGGAAGTTCAGCTGACGAGCGTTCCGCGGCGCTACAATCGGCGTCGTTTCTGGTTCTTTCACGCCGGTGTATTGTATCACAAAATGATCAACACTACTATAAAGGATTTTTTAACCATTACCAGGATAAAACCCAGACTGTACGAACGTCCAAATAGGAATCGAAGTTTCTTCAGAAAGCAGCGTTTCCTTTGTCAAACGCCAACGCGACGCGAAGTGTGGCATTCCCGCAACACGTGTATTGTTGCGGAGAAGCCCACACTACAATCCTTATCATATTTTTTGGGCGTTCGCACTTTCTATAGCTTTTTTAAACAGATAATTATTGTGATTTCTATCAGGTAAACAACTCATGTACATCTTTCATTCTCTAACCCAAGCGTTTGCATACTGAGCAGGCAGAATACGAAGCGCAGACACTTGCAGATGCTAAATGCATGCTGCAAACATGATACTGCCATGTCGGAGGTCGACACAACTCGCTTTACATGGGGTATAGGATTACACTCACATCATTTGTTACAAAAAATGCCATTCGTTTCCAGCATCCCAAACGAATGTAACGATTTCTAAAACGTCGAGATTCTTACAGGCACTTACTGCATCCTCTGGATACTTATCTGGAGAGGCTTAGCATTGCATCCGGGATCTGGTGCAACCCACACCACGCATTCTTGGAAGCCATTCAAGTACGCACCTTTTCCTCTGATCTATGTACGTAAGTCTAAAATGTGTGGCTCTATAATATGAGAATGTGGTGATTAATCATGTATCTCTACTTTAACGCGTGCAGTCTTGTATGGCTTCGGACCCTTCGGTGCGCTAAACTTATCGAAAAGAAAAAAACACCAGCTATTCATTTCCAGTGCTCACAAACGAGTCCGGAAATGTTGACCAAAAATTTTACCGCCAAGGTTTTAAGCCAAATTAAAAGGCCGAGTGTGAAAATCGATAGACACGACCTTCCTTTGAGGCACAAACTGGAGAAAATTATTGAATTTAATGCGGCCACACCGTCAACTAGAGGTCATGATTATGTTACATTTTGCAAGAGAGACTAAAGAGAAAAGCAGGATGGTTGACGCTTGCCGGGGTTAAGTACACTGGAAACGAGCATATCAACAATGCCAACCGGCGTCTCTCAATCCACTCAGATCTACTATGATTCCAAGAACCACTACGAACAGCAACTACAGCGAACATCGGCTGGGGTAAGGCATCAACGTTTTCGTGGAAGAGCGGAGTGCAATAAAACGAGAGGTGAATAACGAGTGGAGGAGGACAGGAACCACCCTGCTTTGTGGTGTACACGTATCCCGAAGGAGTACGGCCACCAGCGTGGGTCCGGTCTTAGCGAGCCGCAGGGCACGCGTTAACCGTCGCCGTGGCGGGAAACACGATACTGCTCAAGTCGCAACACTTTATTGTGGCAACACCAAACGCAGTACAGCCCGTTGCAAATAGGCGCGGCGGGAAAGCAAGTAGGCTTATCCACGCCACGGGCACAAAGTACTACACAGGGGTGCCACGAGCACGTCTCCGCGGTAAAGCCGATCCACGGAGACACCGGAGCAAAGGCCCGGTTGCTCGAGCGAGGGCAAAGGCGCTCGCGTTGGCTTCGAAGGGAGACGGGTCGGCGTAGCGAGGCCACGCACTAGGACACCGTACCGCCCTTCGGCCGTGCGTACGCAGCGGGGCAACAGCGGGTGAGCGTTCGCCTTGGGCGCGAGGCGCCGTCAGCGAAGTCCGACGAGCCCCGACTGACGGGAGTCGACGGACGAAAAGATAGCGTGGCTCACCGTTTGCTGTCCCGGAGAGTATCTGACCGCTCCCGACGCAGCGCGCGAAAACCTCCCAGGGGTCCCCGCGTGCGGCGCCACAGTCAACATCCGCTACCGGGTGAGGGAGTTATACGTCACTCCGCCCTTCCCAGCGCGGCAGACAGCAAGGAGGGCAGACATGTCGGGACATGAGAACGGCAGAAAAGGCGGGAAAGCCCGCTTAAAGGCAGCGGGCCAGCCTCAATTCCCACATCCCCCTCTCCTAAATTTGCCCTTTACCGGTCTGCAAAAGGCAGCCGGGCGTCACCCATGCAGTTAAAATGACACTGCTATGAGCGACAGCTAACCTCAGTCCAGCCCTGCTACTGCTGCTAAAAAAATGATTACAAGGAGAAACAAAACATAAATAACAAAATAAACACATGACACTATACAAATAACTGCGGAAGGGAGCACAGCAACGTGGCACTAGTGTTCGTGGTGCTGAAGGGGGATAGCGTCCAGTGCGCGGAGGGGCGGTAAAGGCGTGACAGTGTCCGCTGGGTGCGATGCCCGAGTGCGAGGTCAGAGGTACGGGAGGGGGCTCACTGATGGCTCGTTGCTGGTCTTGATAAGCAGCGAGTCCGACGAACGCTGCCTCGGCTGTGCTTCGGAGGCCCCCGCATTTCTGGCTCGATGATGAAGCTGGAACGTTGCGCGAAGCCGGGCCTCTCCAGTGCTCAGGGAGGCCGACCCAAATTGGCTGCGAATGGCGTTGGCCGCCAGCATATAGCTGCTTTCAGCTGGCCTCGCGCAGGAGCCATGGTGGTAAAGGCAGCGGGGCTTCTTCGACGACGGCCGAGAGCAGAGCACAGCCAGATGGTCTGACGTCAGTGGGTCAATGACCCCCCAGCACCTCCAGCGTCCGCATCGATGGGGGGAAGCCATGACGCACTCTTCGCGGGCTCGCACTGAAGCGTCACGCACTTACACACGCACACACACCGCCGACGGCTGCGCGAGCGTAGGCGCAAAGCGTCCTTCGTCTCTCTCCCCCGGCAAGCACCGACACTCAAGGTCACACACAGCTCCCTTCGCGGTAGACGAAACGAATACGGAAAAAAAAAGTAAAAACAGAGCAAAACGACACTCAACATCTGGCGAAAAAACATAAAACACAAATAACACTTAATATTAGACAAAAGAAACATAAAATACACATGAACACTTCAAAAAAAAAAAAAGCACTGGCAGCAGACAGGGCGGGGTCAACTTCTTTACGAGAAAAGGCCGTAAAGAAGCTAACCTATACTGAGGCTAGACAGTAAACTGAGGGCCTTCGGTTGCGGAGAAGTCCGCCGTCCGGCGCGAAATCACAAAGGTGACCGCTTCCTCAGATTATACCGGCGCGGGGTCCGAATGCGGTCCGTCGCTCCGGGTGTGCCCGTTGCTTGCGCGAAGTGCCGCAGGGCACTGGCGCGAGCTCGTCAGACCGTGACAAAGGGCTTCAGGTCTGCGATGTGGGCACGGCTGAGTTTTCCCAAAGGGGATCTTTCAGCTAGTACGCGCCACGGACGCTCACTGACAATCGGTTCATAAGACCGGGCGGCTTTCCAACCCTTGGCTCAACCGTTTGTCAGACGTGGCAGGCACGGAATAGCGATAAAAGCCACGCTTCGTGCCGGGCCAGGTCACAACATTGCTCAGTTTGCAAAAACTTTCGAGCCACTCAGGTGACCGGCCATGGATTCGTCGTGAGAGGATCGCAACAGTGCGGCTCTCAGACTTTTGGGCATAACCACCTTAAACGGGTCGCTGGACTCGTCGTCAGTGGCTATATAGTTCAGCAGGAGCCCGTCATGGTCCAGCAAAATGAATCCGCCGGGGACTCAGCGACACACGCTGGTTCGAGCCCCCTATTCGCGCCCGCTGCAGGGCAAGCAGCGTCACGGCGCTCCGTCTCGTCGAGACAGTCGTTATCGACGCCCGCTGCAGGACAAGCAGCGTCACGGCGCTCCATCTCTCTGAGACCGTCGCATATTTCGCGACAAAACGGGTCACTTTGCTGGGCCTTCAGAAGCTCTTCTCTGCTGAAAGCGATGCCCATTCTCCCAAAATAGGGGAGTCTGGTATCGCGCCCACTCAGGACCGCAGCAACAACCGCTTGAGTCGGCGTTACGGGTTCGCTCTCGGCCTCGTGGCCTTCGGAAAGCTCCCCCGCTCGGCCGCTTCGCGGTGCGCCGCTTACCTGGTTAGCAGCCAAGGTTTGTCCGCATGGGGACTCACCCTTCACGCCGAACGGCGGCGAAGCTGCTGTTTCGCCCCCGACGCTTGCAAGTGCTAAGGCACCGCTAGCGGCGGTCGCACCGGGATCAAGGTCCTCGGCCGACAGTGGGGCACGAGATAGCGCGTCAGCTACCACGTTGGTGCTCCCCTTTCGATACTGCACCGAAAAGTCATAGTGCTGTATCAGGAGAGCCCAGCGCGCCAGCCTGCCGGCAGGCTCACGGAGCCGCATCAGCCAGCTGAGCGCACTGTGATCCGTTTGCACTACGAATTTCGTCCCATCAAGATAGACGTCAAACTTCCGCAGTGCAAACACGATGGCGAGGCACTCCTTTTCGGTCACGGAATAATTTTTCTCCGCAGAGACCAAGGAGCGGCTGGCAAAGGCCAACGGCTGCAACACGCCATCGTATTCCTGTAGGAGAACAGCTCCTAAACCCAGATCGCTCGCATCAGTCTGTACAACGAACGGTCTGGTCAGGTCGGGGAGCTTGAGCTGCGCTGTCTCCGCTATGGCGTTAGACAGTCGGCAAAACGCCTCCTGCTGCTCAAGTCCCCATTGCCACTCGGCAGACCTACCCAAGAGTTTGCTCAAGGGCGCCTGCAGTCGGGCACAGGACGGAATGAAGGAACGGTAAAAGTTGACCATTCCTAGAAAGCGGCGAAGGCCACGTACGTCCTTGGGCACGGGAAATTCGAGAATAGCTCGAAGTTTCTCCCGATCCGGCTCTATGGAGCCTTCGCCCAGCGTAAACCCGAGCAAATGAACACGGGTCTGCGCTAATTGGACCTTAGCGGGGTTAAGTGTCATCCCGGCGGTCCGCACCCTCTCGAGCACATCGGCAACATGGGCCAAGTGCTCTTCGAAGGTTCGTGAATAAATCACGATGTCGTCGAGGTAGCACATGCAGTATGACCACTTTGCTTCCCCGAGGACGCGGTCCATGAGTCTTTGAAACGTCGCAGGAGCATTGCAAAGACCAAAGGGCATACGAGTAAACTCGAACAACCCTCTGTGGGACGTGAACGCAGTTTTACACTGGTCACGGGTACCCATCCGGACCTGTAGGTAACCTTTAGAGGCGTCAAGCGTGGTAAAGTACCGTGCATCACCCAGGTTACCTACGATGGAGTTTATCGTGGGGAGCGGATAGGCATCCTTACGAGTCACTCCATTCAGACGGCGATAGTCTACGCACAGGCGATGACTGCCATCTTTCTTAGGCACCAGCACAATTGGAGACGCCCAGGAGCTAGACGAGCGGCGAATAATGCCAGCCGCAAGCATATCATCTAGCAACCCATCAATAATCTGCCTTTTGGCGAGACTGACGGGCCTGGGGTTACACTTCAAAGGAAGCGCGTCACCAGTTTCGATCACGTGGCTCACAAAATCGGTGCAGCCAGGTTGATCGGTGAAGAGCTCGTCGTACTGACGTAACAGTGTCGACAGACGAGCCTTCTGTGCTTCATCCAACTGAGTCGCGCAGGCGACCAAAGGACGTAGTGCCTCTTCGTGTCGTGCCGGTCGATCCAAGCAGGGGTTTCGAGCCGACGAGCGCGGAACGCCAGGGTACGACCCCGGAGTTGGCGCACGACACGGTTCGTGCCGCGCCTCTCGTTCCCGAAGGGGACTGTGAGAGGGCAAATGCGGTGAGCGGGGGCTTGGCCCCGAACTCTGCGCAAGGCACGTTTCCGACGCTTCTGCCGCAAAGGCGACGGTAAGCGCCGGCGGGCTGATGAACGGCTTGAGTTGGCAAAATGGGCCATCACGATAGCCGCCATTCGCAATGTCCACAACGATACCGGTTTTAAGGAGAAAGTCCCGACCGAGAATCACTGGAACATTGAGCCCTGGAAGATGAATAAGACGGCAGCGTCTCATTCGATCTCCCCATCGGACAGTCAACCTTGCAGCGCCTGCCGAATGGGCCACGCCTTTCGCAAGGGTGAATGTCGTTCGGCTGTCCCGCAAGCGCACCGAGTGCTTCCGCAAGTGGGACAACACTTGTTCGCCAAACAACGAGGCGCTAGCGCCCGTGTCCAGCAAAGCCGAAAATTCACGGCCGGCAATGGTGACCGGAATGAACGGCGCGTGCGTATCAGCAAGAAAAGTGCTTGCCCTGCACGCAGAGGGAAGAAGCAAAGGTTGGGTCGGTCGTGCATTCACGAACGACCCGGAAGCCCGTTTCCCTGCCTCGCAGGAGGCCTGGATCCGGTGCATTCCCTTGCTATGTGCCCTCTTTCACGGCAGCGGTAACAGCGCACTCCATCACGGTCTGTATTCCCAGACGGAGCAGCTTCGAGCTGTCGTGATCGGCTCGCTACGTCATCGTAGGATACGTTTCTGCGAGCCGCACCTCCAACATTACGTTGGGTCGAAAAGCGTCCCTGTATGGAGGTTTCAGGCGGAGCAGCGCAGGCTGCCCGCCTTTCATGCGTAAAGGGGTCAGGAGCGCGATCGCTCAACTCCCACGCACAGCCGGTTGCAGCCGCAAAGGCGGCGCGGAGAGGCTGTTGCCGTTGGGGAAGGGTCATGGCCCCTCTCCAAGCGCAGCGCGGCTCAAGGGCGTCGCTGGCTGGCGGCGGCGGGCGATAGGCACGCGCGGCGAGAATGTCGCCTTGGATGCGCTTCGCCTCGGCGGCCAACGCTTCCAAATCACTGAAGCGGCCGCCGCGCAGGTAAGCCGAAAAAGTCGGATGTGCCTGCCGTATCACCCGTTCGACGCGTTCCTCGTTCGAGGCTCGGGGCTCAGCGATAGAAATAAGTTCATCCATCGCCCGTACATACTCCTGTAAAGACTCGTCAGGAGCTTGTGTACGGAGCTCGAGCTCTCGCCGCATCCTACTTTCGTAGTCAGCGGGTAGGAATTCGCGCAAAAAGACCGCACGAAATTCCTCGAGGTTTGCTGCACGGTAACCGGAAAGCCGATACCATCTCGCCGCCGTGTCAGTCAGTGCAGCTGGAACAACACGTTCGAGCACCACCTTATCATCCAAACCCATCGCTCTCTGATAACGTGACAGAGAGTCGAGGTAATCTCGGGCGGTGAGCTGATCACCGTATCCGCTGTAGGTTGGCACAGGCAACATAACAGCGGGGTGACCGCTTTTCGGAACAGCCGAAAGCGTTTGCACAGCTCCCGAGAGTGCTTGGATCATCTGCACGGCGTTTTGCAGCAAAGTCTGCGTCGTCGCACCGGCTTCGTAGGAAACCGTTGGTGCGTTAGCGGCGCGGTCGAGCGAAGGCGAGCAGTCGCCCAGCTCGATCAGTGGGGCGGTTTCAAACAGACCACCGCCCGGCGCGCCATTCCCAGAGCAAAATAGGCTCCTTGTGGGATATGCCTGTTGTCGAACCAAAGGCGCACTTGGTGCGGCTACCATCGACAATTCAGGCGCCTGCGCAGCGTGCGGTCGAAGTGTCGGTTGCACGGCTGATAGCGGGCAAAAGTCGGCGAGGGCCCCGTCAATTCCGCAGGGAACCGACTGCGAGCGCTGTGCCGACGAACTGCCATGCATGCCAAAGGGCGCATTAGCAGTCGGAGGCGCTTGTGCGTAACGTTCGGGTAGGGCAAGAGGCCCATTCCGAAGCGACGCGCCATCTCCAAAGGGAGCGGCTATAGGCGCCTCGTGTCGTCACCGCAATAGGGGGTGCCGACACGGACGGGTGCAGAAGGGTTCCCGTTCATAGAGGCAATGGCCTCCGTGTGCAACGCGGCATCCGCTAAAAGGGACAGCGGACAAAAGTCCCGCGAAGCAGCCATGTTGCGACGAGCCCGAATCGCGCAGGCGAACTGACTCGCTAAGAGCAATCAAAAGCTAGAGCTTTTGATACCGCGTTGGGCGCCAGTGTGGTGTACACGTATCCCGAAGGAGTACGGCCACCAGCGTGGGTCCGGTCTTAGCGAGCCGCAGGGCACGCGTTAACCGTCGCCGTGGCGGGAAACACGATACTGCTCAAGTCGCAACACTTTATTGTGGCAACACCAAACGCAGTACAGCCCGTTGCAAATAGGCGCGGCGGGAAAGCAAGTAGGCTTATCCACGCCACGGGCACAAAGTACTACACAGGGGTGCCACGAGCACGTCTCCGCGGTAAAGCCGATCCACGGAGACACCGGAGCAAAGGCCCGGTTGCTCGAGCGAGGGCAAAGGCGCTCGCGTTGGCTTCGAAGGGAGACGGGTCGGCGTAGCGAGGCCACGCACTAGGACACCGTACCGCCCTTCGGCCGTGCGTACGCAGCGGGGCAACAGCGGGTGAGCGTTCGCCTTGGGCGCGAGGCGCCGTCAGCGAAGTCCGACGAGCCCCGACTGACGGGAGTCGACGGACGAAAAGATAGCGTGGCTCACCGTTTGCTGTCCCGGAGAGTATCTGACCGCTCCCGACGCAGCGCGCGAAAACCTCCCAGGGGTCCCCGCGTGCGGCGCCACAGTCAACATCCGCTACCGGGTGAGGGAGTTATACGTCACTCCGCCCTTCCCAGCGCGGCAGACAGCAAGGAGGGCAGACATGTCGGGACATGAGAACGGCAGAAAAGGCGGGAAAGCCCGCTTAAAGGCAGCGGGCCAGCCTCAATTCCCACAGCTTGCATGCCTGCATGGGTGGCCAGGCGCCATCAGCTAGTCATTGAGCACCTGTTGTGTGTATTGCAAGCGCTTCAAGCCCAACGAGCCGCCTTGCTCGCCACACTCCGTCGCCAGGGTGCACCCGTAGATACACAGAGAGGGAATTCTATGATACAGAGGGACCATGGGCGTAGTCATAGAGGGGGGGGGGGGGGGGGGGGGGTCTGACATTTCCCTCGAATTTTTTTTCAATTTTGCTTGCGCATACATACCCCCCCCCCCCCCCCCCCCAATTTTTGACTGCGCCCCTGAGAGGGTCCTCGTGTTTCCTGCGCGGCACCACACCAAGCCCGTAGCCGCGATTTTTTTTTTCGGGGGGAGGGGGCATACTTTGAAGGCTCAAGTTGAATTTGAATAACAACACCCTTCTTTTTTATTGTTTATTCTCCGTAAAACACGCCCCAGGGGGGGGGGGGGGGGCTACTGCACCCCACTCCCGCAAACCCCACTCAGGTCTTCAAGGTGGTTATTCGCTTTATGAGGGACACTGGACTGGACAACCACGTCCTGAGTCATGGACGCCATTGCTTTTCTTCGCTCTTCCCCACATTTTTAATGCCCTCTCCCCATTCCCTTTACAGGCGCTGAGCCGTGCTCCCATCTAGGGTTGCAGAAGTTGCGTTTTAAATGCGGAGCATTTCTTACTCGCACCATAGGGAAATAAAAAAAAACGTTTTTTGCTTTCTTCTGTTAATATAGTCGCACGATGCCGCGCTTCAACGGCGGTGCCATCCACGCCGCCACTGCGCATTCTCGCGTCTCGTACCGGCCCAGGAAGACACCCGCAAAACTGTCGCTCACCTCCCCCTCTCTCGCTTCACACACTGCCGACGCAGGCAACGTCTGCTAGTTAAAAAAAAAAAACCGAGTGCCCGCGCTGCACAACCGATCACTGACCACCGTCTGTGTATTCACTTTTTCATAAACGCCTCCCTGGGCGCCACCATAGCCCTCCTTGGGCTGTGCAAATTGGCGCGTCCCCTCGAAAATGCACTGACAACGCTGCGCCCTTAGCATTTGTACTCCCGCGCACAACCCATCATGGCGCTGTTTTTTTCCTTCCTGTGAAAAGGTGTGTATAGGCACTGGATCGCGCGTTCGGAATTCAGTCAAGGGAGTCTTTACTTGGCTTTCGCAACACTTCTTCATCCAATTAATAATAAAGACGAAATAACAAGCATTACATTTACGCGGTGACCCCCACCACTATGCGACGCATTTACTCGAGTTCGACCCAGGGTAGATGCCGGTGGCATTTTTTTTCCCTTTATTCAACCTCTCCTCCTGCTCGGCGAATGTGACGTCATGGCTCGAGTGCAGCAGACGCCGAGCGCTGACAATCCAACTGAAATGCAGCTAACTGTTCAAAAATACGATAAACAAGGTCTGCTCACCAGTACAGCTAGTTAAGCATTTCAAGAACTTCTATGTTTGAATGAATTTTTAATGAATTCACTGGATTTAAGAGCTCGTTAAAAGCTACCGACAACGTGTGGTAGATTTTTTATTAAAGTCATCGAGAGTTTATTTCTTGAAAATTGAGACAATTTAACAAAAAAAACTGGAAGAAATGGTTTCTCTTTAAAATTCGGGAAAATATGAGCACACTTTGTATAAAAAATACACGCATGTATATTTGTTTATTAAACCATATCGTCTCGCTAGATTTAGCTGGTCCGACGTTTTTTTTTTTTTTGAGAGTATGCGCAAATCTTGCGAAACTTGCAAATCTTGCAAATCTTGAGTATGCGAAACGTGCCGCTTGGCACGTTTCGGAATCAAGATTTGCGCATTCTCTTTACTTAGCAGCGATGTAAAAACAAACCTCGGTAACTTTCGTGGACTACTATATCAAGCGTCTGTGTCGTTTTGCTATGGCCGCTCTGGGTTGTCCACCTAATACCTGGCTCCCTATATTCGACCTCTTCCCCAAGAAATGTCTCATCAGAAGAGTCGACCTCTGGAATCATCGAATGTCGATCACTCTCGGCGGATTCCGAAACGTCATCAGTTCGCTCGCCGTGACGTAATCCTCGGAGCATACAGTTCGCCAGCTACGCATCAGCTGCGTCACGAGTTTGTGTGCTCGAAGCCGCTTCTGATTCACCGCTTTCCGATGATGCACTAAACAAGCCAATGACGTCATCTTCGCTATTCATGTTGTCCATCTTGCCGTGACAGAACCCACGTGCTTCGACCAATTTATCGCCTGCAGGTGCGCTCGGGTTCAGGTTTTTTTCGGACGCGAGTTCATCGCAGCTCGCTGGCTTTCGACCGCGTTTCGTTTTGTGATGTCCGGAAACTAAGTTCCAAGTCGGAGCTATGCTAATGACGTGACGATCCGACGAAGAGTGTGCGCTGGCTAGCGTTGTTCCGGAACTTTGCGGTTGATACTTTAGAGGTCCTCTATAGAACCGCGCGTCTTGGGACCCTCTGTTACAGCTGCCACTGCTACGCGTGGAGCTTCCGCAAGCGTTTGTGTCCATTGGGTAATTTCGAGAGCAATCCGACATGAACGATACTTCACTGGTGTCGTCCGCCGTCGCGCGACTCGACCAACGCTCAAGGAACAGGTCGTACGTCGCTCGCTGTTCCGGCAACGAAGTCGCACCACCGCTTAGTTCGGAACATCGACCATCGGAGAGCGCGGTGGTCGTTAGGAAACGTCGTTCCTCGCACTTGGACGCCCGCGCCACGGTGACGTCATAACGACCGATCCAGCGTCGTCTGCCGGACGAGAGCCAGTCTTCCTCGGGACTTCCAACGAGCGCGACGTCAGACTCCGAAGACGCCTTTTCCGGCGAAGTACCGTATCGTTCGCGAAGGGGTTGCTTGTCAAGGTCGACGTAATCGTCATCACCAGAAGCCAGCGCTCCCAGTGTTATGATGCTCGGGCGTTTCGGACGTCGAGCAGGAAGTACAGGCACGATCTGTGGAATATTGTCCGTGTCATCCACGGATGTGTCCTCGTCGAAGACGGTGCTCTGGTCACCATCGTCGACTTCATTCGAGCCCTCTGACGTGGGCTGCGGGGCATCGTCCGTTGCATCCACGGAGGTCTCCTCGTCGAAACAGGCGGTGCTCTGGTCGTCGTCTTCGTTCGAGCCACGTGACGTGTTCTGCGGAGCATCGTCCGTTGCATCCACGGAGGTATCCTCGTCGAAGCGGACGGCACTCAAGTCACCGTCTTCGTTCGAGCTCTCCGATACGAGAGCCAGGGACGACTTCGAAGTTGGCAGAAGTGGGATGCCTTCTTCGCCCGAGGCCTCCGGCAACTTGCGTCTCTTGAGGCGAGCCACTAGCTTCGAGATGCCGTCGAACACGTCGTCTGGCATGCCGTCGTCCGTGTCATCGTCGCGGGCGTCGGCGCCCGGTCCCGACTTGGAGGCGCTGGCTTCTTTCGATACGTACTCGCACAGGTTGTCGAGGACGATTGGTCCGGAAAACTTGACGAGTGCGTACCTGAAACAGTAAAGCATGCGGGGTTACGGACAAGCACACTGCAGGTGATTTTTTTGTGCTTATCACAGCAATAAATAAATAAATTAATTAATAAAAATAAATAAATGGCGCTAAATATGGAGAAATTGCAGACAACTGCACCAAAATACTACAGCTTCTTTTTTCGGACATGAATGTCTTTTTCTCTGTGCTTTGTCTGTATATAGTGCGATTCCTTTTCAGAGATAACCCAGCTATAGCCTAAGATTTCGTGCTGTTTCAACTTGAACCATAGGTAATGTGTTCGCCCCAGTGAAGCGTTCCCAAAGAACCAACAATTAATACTTCAAGGACAGTACGATCGGCTTTGGCATGGCGCGCCTGCTTCAGACGACACCATCGGCGGCCGCTTCTGAAAGAATGACGTCATGCTTGATGTAGCCCACGACGAAGACCAATCGGGAAGCGCCCACCCTCCTCTCTTGCCATGCCACATCTCCTCCACCGTCACATGCAAAACACGTGTCAATTTGCCCTCCCCCTTGCACCAACGGGTGGCAAAGACGAACGCTTTATAAAGTAAAAGGTAATTACAGATTTAAGGACAGACAAGCCAGGACTGCCAAGCCGATTAGGAAGTCGTGGACAACTCCTGGAATAAACGTATTCGATTAAAAAGACGTTGAAATAAGCTTATTTGAACAGTGGCACACGTGAAGACATTCAAGAGCGCTTTGTGGTCAATGAAATTGCGAAGCGGCGTTCAACGTACTTGAAGACGCTACTAACACAGCGAGCGCCAGGCACGAGACTAAGATAACAATTGCTACTTATCATGCTTCTTGGTAGGAGACATCCAGCTAACCTATGTGCAACAAAATTTATGGGCATATATCAGACTGTGGGTGTCTATTTCATTCAGTGCGACAATGACGTCAATGGAATTGGGAGTAATCACCACCACAGGACGCTCCATTTTACATCGATTCGTTCCACGCTTGAAGGGCCCCAAACCACCCAGAGTTCAAAATTCAGTTGTGGTGGTGAACTTGTGCGTGGGTGTGCAACGAACACCGAGGCCATGAGAAATTTTTTTGAAACGGTGCTGTTATAGCGGAGTTAGACGCGTTTGATTATCAAAACGCGGCGCTATCGCTGTCTTCGCTCTCTCCTCTGCTACCCTCCGCTGGTATCCTCTCTCAAAGCCACTTGGTCTTCTCGCCGAGTTTCTTTTGTGTGTGTGCATGTGTGTTTTCCCTCAATTGACTAGCCCCTGCCCCCTTCCCACAATGTCATCCACCAACAGCGCACACAATGCGATCAGCCTTCGAAACTGTCACCAGCGGCCCCGCCATCGATGGCTAAACTGAGAAGCGAGGGAAAATCACATTTCAGCCACCGCAGCATCCCCATCTACGACGCACTTACCTAGCCCTGCCGCAACGACGCACGCACCTTACCGCTCTTGTACATCATGCAGAACATCACGATGACCTGGAATTTATGTTTGAACAAACCCCGCAATTGCCATCGCAATGGGATACTGCAAATGCATGCAGAGTTACCCCCGTATTCACAAACGCTCCTTGACTTCACTTTCACCCTTCACTTGACAGAGTCGAGCACTGCGCCACCACTCGGCTGAAAATGGCACTGCGCTACTCAGGAATCGCAGCAGCTTATCGCTAATATGCAGTGACCTGTCGTGACTAGAGACAGCGCTCCCATCGGATTTCTCAAGTGAAGGTGGAGCGTTGAGTGAAGGGAAGTTCTTGAATACGGGGGGTTAGGCGCACGAACCTTGTCGCACTATTTCTTTACGCGGAACATCAGGCCGACGGCGAATTTTCGCTTTGACAATCCTTACAACCGCCATCGCAATAGTAAGCTGGCAATGCCCGCAGAGTCGCCGTTGGACGTATACCAGAGCACTCTTTCCTCGACGTGGCACCACGGCCCCATGTGACGTAGAGGAAGGGACAGCGCTGGCAACAGAGAGCGCCGTGGCGATCGTTGAAGCTGCCCACGGAGCAGACGTGGCAGGCGCCGTCTTTTCCATACTGACCCGGACCGCAAGCAACTGCGGTCAGACAGTGACACCATCAGGATTCACAAGCTCGAAGGTCAGCAGAAGGGTGCTCCCGAACAAGAAAAAAAAAAACGGCCTAGTAGCTGTAAGGGAAGGTATGTGCCGGTGTTAAAACCCATGATGTAGTTATAGGACGCTCATCTTAGAAACAGTACAGCAACCGTGATAGGGACAAGAGAAGAAGCAAAGGGACGGTGCTTATCTCGTCACGTTTCCATTCTTCCTAACGGGAAACATTGTGCATCATTATGAGGCACACCGTAGCCGAGGCCTCTGGAAAATTTGACCAACTGATGTCCTTATCATGTGAAAAACGGAGCCGTCAAGGACGGAATCGAACCCGCGACCTTCGGGTAGGCAGCCGATCGGGCACCGTATCCACTGTACCACCACAGTATGTATGTATGTATGTATGTATGTATGTATGTATGTATGTATGTATGTATGTATGTATGTATGTATGTATGTATGTATGTATGTATGTATGTATGTATGTATGTATGTATGTATGTATGTATGCACGTATGTATGCACGTATGTATGCACGTATGTATGCACGTATGTATGTACGTATGTATGTACGTATGTATGCACGTATGTATGCACGTATGTATGTATGTATGTATGTAAGCTTTGATAGCAATTAAGCTTAAGCTTGCACACGCCTCGAAATTAAAACAACTCACGGCACACGTTAGCAATCAGCTCGCATCCACATTCGCAGACTCCCGCCACAGATGTTTCGTACACTGCGAAAAACAATCCCGGAAGCAGATATTATTAATCATTATTCAAAAGAAATAACAAACCAGGTACTACATCGATGACATAGAACAGCGCGCGCACTTTTACTGCACCCAGTTTTGAATGTATTATATCAAATTTTTTATTGCTACTCTACATATCTTCACGTGCGTGTCTTCTAACAGGAAAGAAAGAAAAAAAAAGAAAGAAAGAAAGAAAGAAAGAAAGAAAGAAAGAAAGAAAATTAATGCATATTCAAGCTGCTTAACTTACCTATGGAAGGCACTCTTAGATTTTGAAATAAATGTATTGTCATATGCCGCAACTCGAACTGTGTAAAATTTGCTGCGCACCAGTCCGAGCGAGGCATATCTAATGACGTAGTCGGAGTGAATCTGTCATTGTTCATAATACGTCGTTTTGACGACCAACAGCAGCTCGTCATTTTCTGTTTCGCCAGTGGTATATTTCTGTTCGCATGCAGAACAAGAAGCTCTTGGGGCTCTCTGCAAACACCGAGATTGCCTTATCTAATAACTGAACCAAGGTGAATTTCCGTGCGCGTGGCATTTGCATCATGGCGTGTTCTGGACACTTGTATATGCTCTTATCCGTGGACACGGTGCGCGATGTCTCCAAGAGATACAATAAACACGATTACCAGGGAAGCACGCTGGTAAGTTACACGTCTATATCAGTAGTACGCATAAAACGGGTGCCAGGTAAGCCAGCCAAAGATGAAAATGCGAGAAAGGCGTGCGCAACTGCCACTTTAAAATTCCCGCCAAAACACAGAATTTTGAAAACACTTTCTGACAAATATATTGCACTTTTCTCCAATAAAAAATTTAGTCAGTAATAATTTGTGACTATCAAAACATTTTTGGGGGTTTTATTGCGTTTATTGAAAAATATCTGCGTGAAGGGAGAATAAACGGAAAATTCAAAACTAAAGTCTAGCCATAAAACATTGATCCACCGCAATATATTCAGTAGTTACCCAGCTAGTTGATTTATGTATTTTTTGGAACCAATAAAAACTGATTAATAAACCAGAGAAAATTATTAACGTAGCAGCCAGGTTTTTGTCTTGACTCGGCATGAAAAAAGAAAAAAAACATTGCATCGCATGTGTGGTTGCTGGCCAATGTTAGTTCAGACACCCCATCAGAACAATGGGCGCGAAACAACCCGAGCAGTAATCGAAACTTTTTACATCGACAGAAGGAACGACACAAGCTAAATTCGATGCGTGGTTAACATACCTGATTGACACGTGTGCTGATAAAAGGAGTGTGAGGCATCTACATAATTTTTCTCTTCCCTCTAAGAAAAAAAAAAAACAATCGAGTACTTGAGTATTTCTGCCACACAACAGCAATGCGAGGTTTTGTTGATGTTGCTGTTGTTTTACCGGCGTGGCACTCCCAACAAATAGGTTCTTGTAAAGGGAGAGGGAGTGAGCACGAAGAAGGCGAGTAACTCATGCGTTGTTCTTGGGGGGGGGGGGGGGGGGGGGCATATGGGGCAGGTGAAAATGGGGGGGGGGGAAGGGGGGCTCCACTCCAGCACCCCAAACTAACACCGCGCCTGCTGCCACACAACAATAATCATCTGGCTCGCTCACGTTTTTTTTTTTTTTCTTGAAAATTCAGCTCTCCCCGCTTCCCTATCAAGAAGGCCACGTCAAGCCGACAGATCGCGCGCCGCTCGTAGTCGGTGATAACGCAAGATAAGTGTGCACGCGCAGTAGATTACAGTTACAGTTGTGTCGCAGAAACCATCGGCGTAGCCAGCCCTCCCGCTCCCCCGAAATTTTTTTTTTTCCAATTTTGCTTTAGTATACGTACGCACACATACAAGTGCCCGCACGAACATACATCTTTCAGTTTCAGTTTAGCTAGCCATCTTTTTCAACATTCGTGTTAAAGGGCAATGTTAGAGTTACAGTGATTCAATGTTTTCATACAATGGCAGTGGTGAACACAAACCATAATGCAAATCAGATTAAAAAGTGAAAAAAAAATGCAATGACGGGAATTAAAAGCTGCTAACAAAAAAAAACAGCTTGAGATTTCTAATCCTGAACAGTTTGGCTGCAGACTAGTGATCATGTAAAAACATTCTGGCTACGCCCCTGATCAAGGGTTACCATCAGGGAGATGGGGTGAAAGTCGCAACGGCCTCCCTCCCGAGTTCACCCTAGTTTAACCCAAAACACACATACTTCGCGTTGGGTGAAAAAAAAAGATGAAAAGGAAGAGGCAGCATGCTTCACACAATGGCCCGCTTTTAGTCCCTGGCTTTCCGGGAGTAAACCATTCTTGCAAAAGCAATATCCAGGGCTTTCGGCCGCCATCACCGTCAGAAACCCGCACGGCCATAACCTTTCTTTTTGAACAGTGATGTGACAGGTGGAAGTATGGTGCTGAATTCGCGTACGCGTCTCTTTAGGTGATTAAGGAGTCAGCACGCCTATGGCAGAAATACTCCCTATTACTCGTTTTTTTTTTTTAGGGTGCGGTTCTGCATCTTCCAATATTTCTTTCCTATTGTAATGATGAATGTAGTGGGTCATGCACATCAGGTAGAGTCCGGCTTCGCAACTCCAGGATTGCAAGGAGACCCCGCAAACTCCACCAATTATAATAAAGAACCGAGACAGTCAAAAACTGTTATTCGAGACCAGGTATAGGAGCGTAGGCCTAGCTAGCGAAATCGGCGACAGTCCGGGCCGAGCGTCTCGTGCTTAGCACTGACAACGTGTTTTCCGAGATGTGCATGCCCCACTACATTCATCATTACATATTTCTTCATTATACTATCGAATATGACGTCAGTGTATTCTGTTCATCTGTGACGTGACGTTCATGTGACTGTGACGTTCATCTGTGACGTATGCGCACCTTGCAAGACGTGCTTGGACACCCGCGGCTCCGTGAGCGCCTCGCCGTCGGCGTAGCGCGCGCTGCAAGAGTACTCGCCGGCGTCTGCGAAGTCCACCGCGGCCAGCGACAGGTCGCCGCTGAAGGCGTCCACCCACGGTTCCCCGCGCAGCTCGGCGCCACTCTGGTCACCGTCGTCTGCTAGCGTGACGCCCCGGGGATCCGTCCAGACGGCGTCGAACGTCGAGAGACCACTCAACTCGTCAGTTGTCTCGACGCTATAGGTCGAAAACGGAGATCAAAGGTCAGCTTATGGGATCACAGCGCATTCAAGAGCTGGGAGTATACGCGAACTCTCAAAGCAGACACCCTAACTGTTTCGTGCATGTGCAGTAGGTGACACATATAAGCCGAGTTTAACGCCAGAAAGAACCCCCAAGTTTACTCAACGCTGCCTTTTATGTATTCCAAACAGGAAAGAAGGTCCCGCGATAACGCTGTGTCACAGTGGATGTGCAGTGACGTCAGAGCACGGCACTTGTACGCTCAAAGCTCGTGTTTTATCACACTTGCATGTAAACACGATTACACTGTGCGGCACGAACATACACGATACAATAACGTGCTATTGTATTATTCTACATCCGGCAGCTTGCACCGAAACTAACAATGCTCATCGCCACTGTCATAAAAGAGCCATCGATGGCAGAAAGGAAAGGGGCGGGGAAGGAGGGTTATCCTACGTACAGTACTTTGCCTGGTTCTTGCCCTGTGACCAAAGACGTGCGCAAGGTTCCCCCTCAATGTGGGGGTGGGGGTGGGCTTCATCACAGCAATCCCCCCTTATTCGTAACTCAATGTATATAGGGTAGATCTAAAGCCTCTTCTTAGGTTACTAGAAGGGGGGTGGGGCGAAGAAAAACCCGACTTGTATTCGTATACTCACTTTTCGTCACATGGCAACCTGACTTGCGTGCCGTACTCAGCCGCGAACAGGCGAGCAGTGTTAGTAATGCCGCTCACGCTGAGGATAATGAACACCAACGATGCGGGTCCCGGTAGTTCCATGCGACGGGGCTGCGACTCTAGTTGGGACCCTAGACCACTTGTTAGAGGTTGGCCATGATGATCTTCGCGTGGTCGTTCACTTCCACGAACAGCAGCAGCTGCGTGTGATAGCAGAAAACTTAATACGAGATGACCTACCGATTTATCACCGCCTCTTTAGCTGGGTTGGCATGCGGTAAGTGTCCAATAAGTGGACTGCTCATTTTAGCACGCTTACAGAATACCAGGGGCGTAGCCAGAATTTTTTTAGCGGGGATGGGTGTGGGGGGGGGGGATAAAATCTCTCCCCTCCTAATCTTTATGTTCGTGCGTGCGTTTGTATGAAGCAAAATTGAAAATTTTGGAGGGAGGTTTGAACCCCTTCCCATGACTCTGCAGAATACCCGAACCAAGATAAAAAAAATAGTCCAAAACAAACGGCACTCCATGGACATAGGAGCTCGCAGTAAACATTCAGCATCGGTTGCTGCTACACATACAGTTTCGGATCACGATCTCAAGGTCAGGGTCGACCAGACCAGTAGGAAACGGACAGTGACTACAAATGAACTCTTGACCCTCTTGTTACGATGTATGTAACTGTAGCTTTCTTGCACTTTTTCTTCTCGCGTGAATTGAAATATTCAACATTCCTTCAAGTTTGTGCGGCATAAGGAAGATGCCCGCTAAAACTTGGCAAAGCGAGACTACAGTCACGTTTCTCCTTTAGAACAGCGCGCAGCAGGAATTGGTGCAACGTGTCGTTGTATATTTCAGGCTTAAGCCCAGGGATGTTGCAGAATTTTTTTTTTCGTGGGGGTCACCTTTTTGAAATGAAAACTTTCACTCTGCATGCCATGGCCGGCCAAAACATTTCGGGAGGGGAGGGGGGCGTTCCCGGTGTCTTACCTCTTGGCTACGCCACCGATTCAGCTCATTTATTTTTCCCGCTTCTTTTCTTACTCCTGGCAGCAAAGAAGCCACATCCTTCTTACTTCTGCTTATATAAATAACCTTTGTCGTTAGCCTAGTTCGGTCAAACGGCCTAGGATATCAAGATGGCGAACCAAATCACTAGCGCTTACCATGCAAACGCCCAACGCGATGTAGTTGAACGCTTCCGTAAGCCCGGATATGTGGTGCCACAGAGGCCAATCTCCAACTTCTGCAGGCACAGATTAGAGGAAAAATAAGTATTCTCACGCCTGGTTGAGAGGCAGGCCCAACGAATGAAGCACGCAGCTCACCGTCGAATCCAGTGATGGACACGGCGAGCCTGTAAAGATTCATCACGATCACGGTGACTCCCATGATGCTGGTAAGAACCTCGACGGTCGGCATGTGGTCACTGGGAAAAAACGCCGCCATGAATGAGTTTTCGGACTTCGCGAGATTAAAATACCGAATCAACGTTGAATACCGATCGACCGTTTACGCGGAATTTCGATGTCACGTAGCGCTACGACAAATGTTTTACAAAACATTCTTGCGAGGCCAGTGGAGGCCTGACCTGCACATTTGCGCAGGCGCGCGCGCAGTCTTCTTCGGCACTGTTCTCAAAAAAGCGACAACGGTGTGATCGCTGCAAGAATACATTGTTGTTCGACGTCAGAAGTAAGATTCGTAGGAAGCAAACAAGAAAAGACTTTGCATCACGAAAATGTCAAGCTACGTCGATTTCTTTTTAAACATCTCATTGTGCTAGTTTCGGTTTCGTTATCTGCTGAGACACCACAGGGGTGCTTCGTTCGTCTTTATGTCTCAGTATTTCAAAAATATGAAGTTACGGACATAAATGCACGTTTGTGACGTTTAATATAGTGGGAAATTTTTCAATTTGTTGTTGAAACATGGTAGTGCACATTCAGTGCGAATATTCCGTGGTTTCTCTGAGTCGCTCGTCGAAAGCGTTTTCGAAAGTGGCGCGCTTTCCGCCTCACGCAAGCATGCAAACAAGAAACGACAAAATAGGCGAGCGACGGCTGGCTGGCGCTTGCCTTGTTTTCGTTTGCGCTGCCACGGAGATTACGCTCCGCTCTTTGCGATCGCGGGCGAAAAAACACAGTACTCCAGGATAGCACAGCAAGCAGCCATGGCTAGCGGTGACCACACATGACGGAAAACCGAAGCGGTCGACCGTACGACGGAAAGCACGTTGGTACAAGCGCCGCTGCAGCTGCTGAAGTCTCATCAGCTGGGATCCTCGTTCCTTTCTGAACCGCTACGGTGTTCCCTTCGTGCAGTACAGGTACGGAGATCGTCAGCGCGTTCGCCCCTCTTTCGGGCGTCATCTGATCTTTGCCGTCCGTGCGACTCGATCCGTACGCGACATGCGATGCCATCGAAGTGTACCAGTAGTCGCAGCACTTCCTGCGATGAAGCAGTCGCTTTATTGTGCATTGATGTCGGATTGTGTCGTTGCAGGCGTCAGTCTTTCGTTGAAGCCACCGAGTGATGGATGTTTGGCCCCAGAACTTGGCTGCAGTAGGACGCAGAAACGCTTGGCTCGGTAAGTGCAATGCATGACCCGGTTTATATTCATCTTAGCCTGATCACGTTCTTTTTTTTTCATTTCCTCCAGGTTTTGTGTGTGTATGAACTGTCAAACCAGCTGCATGCTTGCATATGTTATTTGATGAAATGGCCGATTGATTAAGCGTGACTAGTTTCGTTACCAGTGTGTTATTGAATTCATTGTAGAAGAATATAGCTGTACGTTTTCGTGGCTTACGATTTATTGTCAACTCGGAGCTGCAACTTTTTACTCCGCTTGAACAGAGGCGATGCTGGAGTACGTGTTTAAGAGGCCCGTGTCATCAGATGCACAAGACAAGTAAGTATTATGCTACTCTATAATAGAACGCTGGTACACTGTATCTTATGGGCTTGTGCTACACACAAGGAAATTATTCCTTGTGTGTAGCAATGTCAAGCAACATCTTCGAAGATCGTCTAGCCTGCAAGAAATTGAGCGCAAATAGACCAGAACACTAACTTTTGCATGTGAACGAAACTGCAGCTGACATATTTTTCAATCTTTTATTATTGCTAAAGTGAGCGATGTAATCTAGCACTTGAGATTGACATACATGCATCCTCAAAAGCTTCTTAATATTTTTCTTGAATAAATGATTCCTCCCAATGTATTTCTTATGACAAATAGCTTGAGAACTGTTGCTGATTTAGATGCCTTCCTGGACCACCCAGGTATTTTATTTTTTAAACAGGTGATATACTCTGTTTTTAGAAGTGTGTGTGTGTGTGTGTGTGTGTGTGTGGTGTGTGTGTATATATATATATATATATATATATATATATATATATATATATATATATATATATATATATATATATATATATATATATATATATATATATATATATATATATATATATATATATATATATATATATATATATATATATATAATTTTAGCATCCATAATTCTCCAGTTTATGTACTCATCACGTGTTATTGGGCATAAAACGATAACTTAAGATGGGTAGAAACAGCAGAATAAGAATTTCATTTATTCTTCATATTTCTTGTGGGAGACCCTCTGCATGCAAACGGCCATTGGTACTCTTTATGAGCAGACCTACTTTCTGCGGAATTAAATGTGCCGAAAGCAAGATTTCATTCTGCAACTATGGCTTGTTTCAACTAAAATTGAATTTCCACTTTCATCACTGAATGCTTGTGACGATCACTGTTCCTTTTTTTCATTGTACTCATTACAGAGCCACACTTAAACTAGAGGATCTGGACGACTTCATTGACTTTGAACTTGAGAATCTGTCTAAGGCACAAATCGTTGAGAGTGAGTATCTCATTCCACTATACAAACATTGGTGCTTAGCATCGGTCTGTCTTGTTGCTGTGTCGTTTATCTCGACTGGTACTGGCCTTTTCAGGTGACTATGGCAGACTCGGCCCCGACCACGTCACGTTTGACATCTGCTCCAACGTTGGGACGTTCATTGTCAACCAAGACAGACTAGGGGTGAGGCTTAGCATGAATTTATTTTAGGATTAATAAGCTTGTTAGGTGATGAATAGCATTAAGCAAAATGCCATTCGACTTATGAATGCCAGTTGATTTGGCATCATGGAAATTGAATCAAGTCATGGGGTATTGGGAAATTAATGCCATTTTCAGTGCCCCTGTGGTAGGGGTGTTTGGCACTATTCTCGCGAAAGCAAACAGACGCCACTGTGATTAGTAGCTAGGGCGTCACTGTGACAAGTTTAAGTGTGGGTTTTCAATTTATAACTCCAGAGACTCCATATCAGTAGGAGCAATACGAAAACCCACCTCTGTATTTAAATTTGGTGTACAATAAAGAAGTACAGCTGGTCAAAATGATCTGGAGTCTACTAGCGCAACCTTCATAATCATATTTAGGTTCTGGGTCATAAAACATAAAAATTAAATTGATAAGAAGCACATAACATGAATCTCATGTAACATAATTAATTAGGGACCTCAATTCCAAGTCGTTAAAAAGTTTCAACATACCCAGAATATTGTTAGTGCCATACCTGTAACAAATAAAAATTTGGAATGATTTCTACCTAAATAGCATCCCAACTATAATGCCTTTTTTCTTAGTTGTGTGTTTGGTAACTGACGAAATTAAATGAGACAGTTCACCTATAGTTTTTCTTGCTTCTACAAGAGTTAATGCATTAGTTGGCAACATAATATAGAAATGATTACTTATCTCGTGTAGGTGTCGAGTCAAGGTAACTTCAATACGATACGGGCCTCTTGCTGTGTTTTCAAAGGTGAGCCCTTGGATTGTTTGCCAGCACCTTGGTGGGTAATTGTTCTCAATATTATGTTACAACCTAAGAAGTATCGGTTCCGCCCTCTGAAAGGCAGCGCACTTGCCGTTCACCTGGGAAAGACAGTTGTTCTAGCTTGTTTCCACTCTTACCGCTCATACTTTTTTGTCGGCTAATGTGAACACCGTGCATATGAAGAGTCAAAGGTTCATCAGTGCACAAAGCATTCCGTTTTGCTAAGCAGAAGTGTCAGAATCTGATTAAATTTACCATGATGTCGAAGTCTCCGACCAGCAACGTGAATGTGTGTCTCTATGGGAAAGTCAACCATCTGAAGCACTCGAGATGTACTTGATGTCGAAAAAATGGGTAAGAGCTATTGGGTGGGGCATTTATGCAAATTTTCTGTGGGAGGGACTGGGGTGGATGTGGGTACAGATGACATTTCTTCTTAGGTTGTGACCGAGCCTAGACGGGGCCACATAGCATGTGATCTTTCTTACAAGCTTGCAGCTAACCTATAAGCATTTGAATACTGCTTACTTGTTGTTCATCGTCGTGCCAAGTTTTCTTTATACTTTCCAGGGAAGTGGCAGTATGAGCTCATGCTTGGCTCCAAGGGGGTCATGCAGGTCGGCTGGGTCACTAACAGCTGCAAGTTTTCACGAGAGGTAATGTGGACAGGACTACCTGTGATTCTGTTCCTGATTGTAGACACTGCCTTGCTTCTGATTCACGCTTGTCTTGTGTCTTTCGGCAGAAAGGAGTCGGCGACACTGCGGACTCCTACGCTTTCGACGGGAACAGGGTGCGCAAATGGAACGTGGCCACGTACAAGTATGGCGAGGTATGCGAGCTGCTTTCGCTGATGTAAGCGTTCGTGTCACAGTTTTGAGTCCTGGTTTATTATAGCGTAAATACAGTCTTGGTCAAAATTTTCCGACCCACATATGACATAATAGGATGTTCGTAGACCTTTCACTGAGAAAATGAAACATTGCAGGCAAGTATGAGAGGTGTGTGGCCTGCTCCCAGACATAGCTCAACATTACCACTGTTGAAAGCTCTGGCTCTTAACACGTACAGTCTTCAGCAAAAATTTATGGACCATGTAAGGCATTCTCCTACAGGGCCAGAGACTAACAGTCCACACTTTGCTTACCGTTGTACCTTTAGTATTTTGGGAGTCTAGTAACAAGAACCCTGTATATCTGGTCAATGACAGTAGAGCCATAACAGTTCTGATAAAGACTGCTCTCTATCAAAGCTGTGGTTGACGTGAAAACTAATGTACTGGTGGGGGGGGGGGCACTTTCTTGCTTTTCGTTTCTCCAGGCCTGGGTGGCTGGGGATGTCATTGGTTGCTGCATCGATCTAGACAATGGCACAGTTAACTTTTACAGGTAGGTAAATTGACATACACCGCTCTTACTCTGAAAAGTACCCAGGAGTGGTGCATTATTGTCACTTTTAAGAGTGTGTGAAACTAGTGGAGCCATCCCAGACTGGGTTAGGCAAACACAACCAATTGAAAAAAAGAAAAATCTCATGCTAAAGTTTGTTATACTATCAGTAATGCAGCCAGTAGAAGGATAACACCAGAGTTAATTATCTGCCCAGTTGAAAACAATTCCATTTCTAGTGGGATTATTGAACGGAGAGTTATTCCAGCTGGAAAAACTTTCATTTTGACAATTCAGCTCAAAGTGGATAAATACCCAGCTGGCTCATTCCCAGATGGAATTCGGCTGTATTTCAGTTAGATATTCATTCATTTGGAGCTGAACTGCAGTACTATAGCTGAAATCATTCCAGCTTGAAAGATTTTGGTTGAATAATGCGACTGGTGATTGAACGTCTTTCACCTGGGTAAGCACGCCTCCAGAGTGACAGTTGCGATAACTATTTGAATACGGCCAGAACATTACGCTATTTAATCATGAAAATACTGTTTTGGTTGCTGCTATTCATACTTCAATAAACATGCTCATGTAACATACTAACCACAACACATTAGCCTCGCTGTTTGATTTTTTGCAATAACTAGGTTTAACATGCTGTATCAAAAAAAACATTTCGCTTATGTATAGCAGTTCACTCAGTATGGCATGGATAACTGCAACCTAAATTCCACACCCTATTTCTCGACTCATCTAAATAAAAAAATATTTGTGTAGGAACAAAATGCCAAAGTTGGGAACTTGAATCTCTATAATCTCGAATTCACCACTCTGGCAACAGGTTGCCACAACCAGCGTTTAAAGCTCATGCATGCCTTAATCTCCACCTGTTGTACTCGCTTAAATATATACTTTAAGCTTGTTCAACCTCCCTGTCACTGCAGCTCGCACAATCTTAATCTTTTGCACAATTTTGTTCTTTTTTCACCTAATTCTTGAACTGATTTGAACCAAGATAGAGGTGTCCGTTACAACTTAATATTGTAATGTGTTGCCTGGAACTGCTAGATCTTTGCAAATGACTCATTTTCTGTCTACAGTCAACATGTGATGTTGTTACCATTCCTGCCGCAGCCCATGATTGGCGACAATAGGTAGAAATAAAGTAAGATTCTAGAAGATGTGTACTGTGGTGTTACTCTCTTTGTTACCTCTCTTCCCGTTCAGAAATGGTCGGTCCATGGGTGAAGCATTTGACAACGTTCGATTGGGGCCCGGCCTGGCATACTTCCCTGCTGTCAGCCTCGCCTTTGGCGAGAATCTAGTGGCCAACTTCGGCGCCACGCCTTTGCGCCATCCAGTCGAGGGCTATCGGCCCCTTGAGAAGACGTCGCTTTGCGACGCCGCACGTGCCCGCCTCTTGCTGCTATGGACGAAGCGGCTACTGCCCGTGTATGAAGAAGTGCACAAGGTTCGTTTACTTCTGTTGGGCTTTGGTAGCGTAACCTTGTAGTCGGCATGGCAACCGCAGACTACGTATACTGCAAGGGTTGAACGTTGTGTTCGTTAGTCTATGGCTCCAGAAAGTAACAGTGCTACCTGACGAGACAGCTGACCGATGTATCTGTGTACTCTTTCTTGGTGTGTCTTGTTCAATATTGCTGTTTCTTTTGTTTGTTTGTTTTGTTTTTTTTTTGTAACCGGAGCACTGTGCACGTGAAATAATCTGTGCATCTGTCCTCTCGCAAGCATTCCTGTGTGCAGTTGGTTCATGCCATATTTTGATAGAATGTGGTGCGAAATTAAACATGGACACCAGAAAAATTATGGAAGCAACAGGCTCTGTCTGAATGCCATATTCTGTCAAAAATGAACAAGTACGAACTAGTCCATTTATCTGTGCTAGTTCTGCTGACTTACTTGCCTGACTTGTGCTTTACCACAGAATACTCTGTTACCCTGTTGTATACCCTGTTAAACACATTTTCCTGTTCTGCTTCGTTGCAGCAACAGCTTACGAGTCGCCTCAGGCTGTTGCACTTTGAAGATTGACAGACTTACCGTAACTTTCTGGGAAAGTGCCCCCTCCCCCCTCGGCAACTCAAAACTAGTGGCGAAGTGGAGGGGGGCGCTTTCCCTCAACAGCACCCAAATTCAACGTGGTGACGACAAACTATAACAAAAACATTTCACAGAAGCCATGGCTTTGTTCGTAGCATAACACATTACAACGAGAAAGGCAATGTGATCAGACCGCGAGCACATACCAATACGTCGCTCAGCAACAACGCTCAGCAACAAACACAGATCTGAAAGGTTTTACTTTTGTTAATTAGTGCGCCACAAACACCGTCATCATTGCAAACACAGATCTCAAAGTCCATGCTTTTGCTCACATAAACTGTGCACTGAATCGTAACGAGTTTAGCATGCCCAGTTCTGGATGCAATCGTTATGGAGTTTAACAAACTTTAGACACAGGTGCCTCGAGATCAGCCCATGTGCTTCGACGAATTTCAGGCATAAGTTCTTCTAAAGAGTCTGGGGGGAGGGGGGGGTGCATGTTTTAGGAACAGCGCAGTAATTAGAAATGAGCTGTGGACTCAGTGGGGGCACTTGTTCGGCTGGTGGCTCTTGCTGGGGGATTTATGGTGTCGTTTATGCAAAAGTCAGTCACTCAACAGCAGGTGCTCCTGATTTTCTGTGGACCTCCTATGTCCCATCGAATTGCACTTGCCACAAGTTTCATAGTAGTAGCAACCAGCATTGGCCTGTCCAACTGTATTAGCTACGCACCTAAGATGATTGTATGAATGAATGGATGAATAACTATGACTGTATCTTGGGACAATCGTTCTCAGGGCAGACCCCAGTCGGCATACCTCACCGATGGCCTGGACGTTTTTCGGCAAGGTACGAAAACGCAGGCTCTTCTCATCGCTGCACCCGTGCTCCGTCGCCTTGGCCCTCTGCTGGTAAGGCTGTTGTCGGCAACTGTTGATGGGCTTGGCAGCCTTCGGAGTCCTTTTTTCTCACGCAGGAATCTAGTCACGTGACAGAAGTCTCGTTCCTCCCATTCCTGTTCCAAGTGTTTGAGGAGAGCCCTGACGGGAGACGGATCTCAACGCTACTCGAGCTGTTCTGGGCCCTGCTGGAAGTGAGTGCGGATGCAGTTTGTTTAAATGACGATAGTATACTTGAATGCAAAAATTTTGGTCTGTCTGTCTGTTACAAGATTAAGGCAGCTGGCCAAAGCGCTTGCTAAACACCCAGCCACCTTGAACTGGTGGCTGCGTTCATACTTGTGAACATTATCATTCAAATAGCAAACATTACGCATGCCTGAGATGCAACATCAATATGTAAGTATTTAGAAAATGCACAGATACATTATCATAAAGACCTTAGTCGCAATCCGCCTGCGAAAAATTCGAAATAGCGTGCGGCTTGCTGAAGCCACAACGTTCCTTTGCGGGAAGCGAGCGTGCTGCGAATGTGTGTTAGTGTTTGTGCCATTCAAAAACTCGTATGGTGCCTATATGCAAATGCTTTGCCCGGAACACCCACTAACTTTGTGATACACTATTCGAAAACTTCCTATAAAAGGCTGTTATGGCTAATGAAATTATGTAAGCTGCATTATGATGGAAATTGCTGAGGCTATGCAACAGTAACAGCACGATTCAAAACCAATGTTTTTCGAAAAAAAAAAATTTTTTTGGACAATGTTTTGTCCCTAAAAACAGTTTCCCTGCTCACGTGCTTACAGCTCCACACAAACTATGATCGAGCACTATTACCTCGGAGTGCATTCACTGAATCTGCAAACTGACAGCTTGCAGGCTGCTCACTTGAGTGTTGTGCACGTACCAAGGGGCATGCGCTCATGAGCAAAGCTCTACGCGCTCTTGAGGAAAACTTTCATAAAAGGCCGTGGCTGTACAGGAAGGATGGAAAGAAATGCAGCTAGCATGGTGAGCTGTCTCGACGATATGCCCTCGGTCGCCATAAATGATGCTAGATTGGTTTTGATTGCATCGTGGGCGACTACAGTGGTTTTTTATCACCATCTAGGATACAACCACTCGAAAAAAAAGGACATCAGCAGAAAATGTAGATGCTGCATGTCCGCTTTTCTTTCCGTCACCACTGTACATGCTGCAGATATCTGTTTTACATACACAAAAGGTAAAGCACGCTGTCATATTTTGTGCAGGGCCTGAATTACATGCCGTGTCTAAATTCAGGGCCAGTTTGGAATCGGACTGTTCATGTGTGATTGGTTGCGTGGTTTGGTTTCTTTCAACGCAGCCTCAAGAGATCAAGAAATGCCTGGAAAATGTGGCCGTTGCATTGCTGACCGGATTTCGTTTCTCTCCGTGCACTCCCGACTTCCTGCACCAGAAGCGCCACCTGTGCCTCATGCTTAGCGTCTTGCAGCACGACTCGTCGCGCCGCTATCTTCTCGAGAGTATTTTATATCCTTTATGGCTTTGTGTCACCTCGTTCGACTTTTTTTTTCAATGCTTGAATTTAAGGATGAGATGAAATGACTTCGATCAGACCTATGCCTTGACTGTGCGCAGAGAAACACTTCTCAGTAGTTTCTATAGAGATGCTTTGTTACATACGAGGTCACTTGACTGGAAAAATTGTGCTTCATAATGCATCGTAATGCTCGATACATTGTCGGTATATAAGGAATCTTTTTTTGCGTGGGGCTTTTTGCTGAAAGACATTCAACTGTATATAGCTTGTAATAAATTTTTGGGGCAAATATTGCTTGTGTTAGTGGGGCTCCTGAAATGCCTCAGTTAGACATCAGCAACAAACGAATGGAAATAAACTTTATTAAGAGGCCCTCGAGGCTTTAAAGACCGTGGGAATTGAGTCTAGCCCGCGGGCTTTGTCGCCTATTTCTGCCAATCTCATGTCCCGACATGACTCCCTTCTTCCACTGTGTGCCGCGCTGGGGGGAGTGAGGAGTGATGTTTAACCCCGCTCACCTAGTAGAGGATGTCGACTGTGGCATCGTGCGCAAAGTTTCTTTGAACGATTCGCGTGCACGCGTCGGGAATGAGTCATATCTTTCCGTGACAGCTAAGGATGAGCACGCATTTCTTTTCCGTTCGTCGACTCTTATTGTTTGGGGCTCGTCGGACTTCGCCAACGGTGCCTCACGCCCACGGCGAATGCTCACCTTTTGTTGCCCCTTTGCGAACGCTAGGCCGAAGAGCGGTGCGGTGTCCTAGTGCGTGGCCAGGCTATGCCGACCTGTATCTCTCCGAAGCCAACGTGAGCGTCGTTGCTCTCGCTCGAGGAACTGGCACCTTTGTCCCGGTGTCACCGTGAATAGCTTTTGCCCATGGAGACGTGCTCGCGGCACCTTTGTGCAGTACTTCTTGTCCGTGGCATGAATAAGCCCAATTGCTTTCCCGCCGTGCCTTTGCAACGTTCTCTGTACTGCATTTGGTGTTGCCGCAGACAATAAAGTGTTGTGACCTTGAGCAGTACTGTGTTCTCACCACGGTGAGGGTCAACGCGTGCCCTATGGCTTGCTAAGACCGGAGCCACACTAGTAACCGTACTCTTTCGGGATACGTGTACACTACAAGAACCAATCTTAGGTATCCCATGACAGTACACGAAGGTGTTTTCTTGATTCACTTGCTTCAGCTACAAATCTAACAGAAAACTTGCCAGTGAGAAATGTCTCTAGCTAAGAGTATCTGCTCGACTAGTGTCCTCTCAATAACTGGGGATATAGAACTTGCTATGTCCAGACTGAAGGGCTAACAGGTAGAATGGGGCCAGCACAAAGTGGTCTGAACCAGGCTGGACTGGTTATGAGCCAGATTGAGAAACCTGTACTGTAACCTCGGTGCCATAAAACGTGGGCTGTGTGCTTCGGCAGGATTTTGTCATGGGGTGATACAAAGCTGTGTAGCATTGCAATGAGGTGGGGGAAGGGGGGGGGCAGTGCTGGTCTAAATTGTGTAGGGGGCAATCATCGGTGTGGCTTTGGGGTGGGGGGGTGAAGCAGATATCCATTTTGCCTCCCTGCCGAGGCTTGTAGAGTGAGTTCATGCAGGCCAACGTTCGGCGCTTTCCAAGAGCAGAAAATACTTCGCGAGTTGCTGTATTATAGAGGTTTGTGACCAATTCGCAGCCGCATTGCATGCACAAGTGTCGACCTCTGTTCCTTGGCCTGCAATCGCCGCATCCTTGACAGCAGGCTTGCACATTCAACAAGATCAAGTTTGCCATGTTCATGGAGGTCAAACCTCCAGACAATGAGACCCTGGCCACGCTTGTACCTGATGTCTGGTTTGAGCTCATGGAGGAGGTGAGGTCACAACTCTGCGTCTTTTCGAAGAAGTCTAACCAGTGCAGAGCCTTGTTTATGCCGTCCGTGTCAATGTGTTAGTGCCTTTCCTGCGTGCCTGCGTGTTGTCTTTCTTAGTGGTGAAATGTGATGTAGTCATGGAACTCTAAATAGATTTTCTGAAGTTCAATCAGTGGTGTTTCTTATGAGATGCTTGTGTAAGGCTCGTTTTCATGGCACGTGGGTGTGGGTCAAGAGAACAACTTCGTGTGCCAGCTTGCCTTGGTGCCCTTGATTTTGATGGTCTTCAATTAAATTGGGCTAATCACAATCAACACGAGAAAGACTACATTGTGTTGTTTATGTAACCAAGAGCTTGACCTAAAGTGTTTTGGTGTTTAGCAAGGAAAAATTTACCAGTATGATTCATACAGTTGTGTTGGCACTTATTTCTGTCTTGCAGGGCTGCCCTTGCTGTAAACACATTGAACTTGCCATGTTTATGCTCGCGACTCGTCTTACAGGCACATCCTACCGAGGAAACTTACAGAAAGAATTTGTACACAGCTGCCAAGCAGAGGCTGAAGGTTATGACCACAGGTGGGATCGTTTTGCCCGTTTCTGCTGTAATTGAAGTCTACGAAAGCAATTTTCTTAAAGAACCACTCATGAAGGCAGACCCATATCCATGGATTGTTGTCTTAATTTTCATTAAACTATTAGGTTGTATTTTAGAATCATTAATAACGTCTTCCTTAACTTACAATGATTAGCCATTCCTAGAAGCTCTAGTTTTCTATATTTTCTTATCAGTATATAAAAGAAAGACAAGTCAGTTGGTAGACAAAACCTAGTTTATTTCTTCTTGAGTGCATACTGCTCTGGACTCGTTTCACTTGTAATTCTAATGCATTATAATTAACCTTGTAGTTGTACTTTCATATGAATACCTGTATCATACACAGTGCAGCAAAGTGTTTGCAGGCTTGACTTTTTTGTTTGTTTGTTCAGACATTGAGAACATCCAGCTGAGAATACTGGAGCAACTGACTGTGGAAAATGACGCACCACCGGTATGACATCATTTAGTGTATCACGCTCACGTCAGCTACTACATGCCATATACTTATATTCATTTGTGAAGTCATGTTGTGTATTGTGTTGTTGTACTAGCGTTTATGATGCCCAGTGCAGCATTTCGAGACCTACATTAGTATTAAATTGAAATCTGTAATTTTTTTCAGTCTTTGTATTGTTTAAAATGCCATTGTTTTGCATAGGGGAAACACATATTGCAATTCCCACAAATGTAAAAAAAACGCCATGGTTGACCATGTTTAAAGCAGGCTCGTTGAGCGGTAGTAGCAACTGCCACAAAAAGCATGCTCCATTGGTGTCTTCCTGCACTGCTTGCTGCACGAGTCTTATCTGAGCCATATTTCCTAAATAGTTATTTCCTGCCAGCTGTTCATAGTGCAGTTTACAGGCATGGAAATCGCCTTTCGAATTAGGACGACTAAAAAAATGCAAGCTGTTCTTTTAAACATGTTAGATGTGTTTAAAAGATTATGATTGGGTTTCACATGTCGGTGTATTACCCGTCTTCCCCTAATTCTTTTTCTTCTTTAGGGTCAGACCAGCCGTGACCTGTTTCTCGCGAAATTGGAAGCCTTCGTAAAGGAAAATAGTCCGGGAAGCAGGGTACGTTTCTTCGCTTCCCAATGTTGTTTTGTTGCTTGTGAAACATTGCATTGCCAGCTCTGTTTCCTTGTTTTTTGTCGTGGACATTATTATAAAGAAATGAAGAAAGACGTATCAAGGCAAGGTTAATGCGCTTATGACCACCTTTGATAAATGAAGTCTTATTTGCTTTAGTTAAATGATTCCACAGCTAAATTATTTAAAGTGGAACTTTAATGCATACATTTATGTATGTCACGAAGCAATGTTGTGGGCTCATCCTACCATCATATATGAAGTTTACGTTCACGGCCAGGAGATCAACAATGGCAACCTGCCAAGCTTATGTAAGCTCGTGGGATAAAGTTATCAAAGCTTTCAAGTGTACGGACCAGGTAGCTAACACACCATCTCTAGCAAACTCAGTAATGACAACGCTTTTCCCGATGGGAAATTCTTAAGCGCAGTTGACAAGAAAGGGATCGCACGTATTGAGCCACACGCAGCTGACAGCAAGCGGCGCTAGTGCAAAGGCTTCCTGGGCAACCGCCCTCCTCTAAGCGCCTCCTCTCGGCGTGTGTGCGCTTTATACCGCGATGTTTTTCAAAGACGATAGTCTTTCTTGAGGGCCTTCCGCGCAAAAATTTTGGTCTGTCTGTACATTTGTCTGTTTGTCTACTCTTAACGGCATTGGGTACTTGAAACGATCGATCCCATCCGCAGCACCCACCAATGTTGCTCAAGATTTAGCGTTCATACTTGTGCAATTTTCCATTAAAAAGCAATTATTGAGCATGTCTGGGGCACCATAACAACACATAATATTCTGCATATGCATCTTTTACTAGAAAATAGCATACACAAGTAATTTTAAGGACCGTAGCGCTTATCCCGCTGCGCTGACCATGCAGCGCTTGCACGAAAAGGCGAGTGTTTCCAACACTGTGCTAAGAAGAGACGGTGGTGGCACCTACCCGTCACCTTGCGTTCTACACCTTATCACCTCTTGAGACGGGACACGCACACCCGTCTCGGAGCCATGCGCTTCGTTTTACAAGAAAAATACCAGATGGCGCTAATGTCTCACGTGTGACGTGACTTGATGCACTCGTTCGCCTCCTGCTGCACGCTCGAGGCACTCTAACGCAGCGCCTCCAGAATACTATTCACCGATTTTCTTGCGCAGAACATCAAAGCAAATGTTTAGTTCACTCTCTCCACACGCAAGACTATCGTCTTTTCGACGGCATTTGCAGATTAACATGCAGATACGAGGCCAATTTTTTTCTTTTCTTTTGCCTCCCTCTGCCCTTTCTCAGTTAATTAGTCCCTCTATTCATTTTGCCTCCCTCCACGTCCCCTCTTCCTCAGTAACGACCTCGTTCCTCGCTCCCCAAAGGCGCACCCAGTGCGCCTCCTTTCAGACGCTCATTCGCTACTTCGTTTGTCACGTTTTTCTGGCAACCGCATTATAACCAGTCTTTCATCTTGGGGGACTGCACAATAAGTGGTATGCTTATACAGCCGGACCCCTTTATAAGAGACATTGATGTAAGAGACAAATGGGTATAAAAGACACCAGCCTGCCTACAGTAAAATACGGGTTGATAGGAAAATGCATATGTGGTACCCTGCTTATAGGAGACATCTCATATAAAAGGCGAGAATTGCTGCCTGGTGCATGCCTCTTACAAAGGGGTTCAACTGTACATGGGACTCTGTGGGAGAATAAGCGGAAGTCGACAAAGATTGCATTGTAACCGGTTCTGCATTGCAAGTGCCGGTTACGTTATAGGTGGTCTGCACTGTATGTGATTGTTTGCCTGCCTTCTGTTCATTCCGTCTCGATTACACGGCAACTCTTTGCAGACCTTGACCCTCGACCTGTGTCCGAATGCGGTTGCCTTGGCGTTTTTCCACCGGCTCCTCGCCTTGGTTCGTCGGTGCCTCCCCGTATTTCACACCAGCACCGGTCAGCTGCTTCAAGAACATAGTAGGCTACCTCGTGTCTTCTGCAGTTCTTCCTTGAGTCTTTTGCCATTTGTTCAGTGTGGTAACGAACATTTCGTTTTACGAATGTTAAGTCAAATGATCTGGCTTTTTCAGCGCACACGAATCTTGTGAAACACCTTGCGTCATTCACATATAGGCACTTCATTTTTTCTCTTCTACATAGTAAATTCAGGTTTCTTTATTAAGGTCATTGTTACCAATGTAGTGGGGAATTCGCAAGGCAACGACTAGTGGGACCATCGCTGAGTGCGAAGCGCGAGCGGGAGCACACGCTGTAGACGCTGGACTGCCCGAGCATTTGTTTCCGTACCGGCTGTCTGCCTATTACCTGGCGTCGCTATTAAACCCCCTTACACCAAGTCTTTTGCTCATTATAATATTGCTTCACATCAAACCAAAATGCACTTTACCTCAATGAACTTTGCTGTCATTTTCTTTCAGTTTCATTTCATTAGTGCTAGAGTCTACTTTGTATCATGAATGTTATTCAATGCAATTACATGCAGGCCTTGGTTTCACTGTAATTGTGTGACACAGCATGTTGGGGTCTTGATATAGCCACTCTCAGAACAAATGGACGCAAGGGTAGTGAGAACTTGTACATTTCTTTAAAGCTCTTTACGTAACGGTGAACTCACCAGCTGAATCTCGTGAATAACTAGTAATCTGCCAAATAGAATGATAATCTAGTGCACCAACAACATGGCCTATACAATGAAGCAGGGATGCGGCATTGACCGCGTTCAGTTTTTCGATGGAGTCCTTGGGAACGTGCCGCAGTACTTCACCCACAAACCTCCCCAAAGGCAGTTCATTGCCATCCAAGCCAAATTGAAACAGAGAAAAAGTGCTCTTCCTCCTGTGCCCATGTAGCCTCGCTCCCGCCAGGCAGCGCACCTGGTGCCGCTGTGTGAACACAGCGCCATCTCTCGCTTGGCTACGCTTAAGCTGACTACGACTAATCCGCTAGGCATGCTAGACGCGCTATGAGCTGAAAAACATTTTACAGGGGGCAATAACGCCCCCAAAAAAATGCCGATGTAAACATTTTAAACAGGCTTTGTTGACGAGTCATTGCGACTCTGTTTAAAAACTTTGGTCCATGGAATACTGCTTAGAAAAAATTCCACCAATAATCAAGTTTCTCAATCGTGATGTAATTGTTGTGATAACAACTGAGCTTGCAGTCGTGTCGTTGTCACATTGTTGGTCAACTATAACGCAGCGTTGACAGCTAGTGCAGACTGCTCACTAGCAATTGAATAGGGTTGCGTTGTTCGATCTAATCTTCATTAACACAAACGGCTGTCCTCCTTCAGACTTGTACATTCCGCCATCCTTGTTTCTGACCACTATCGGAACGGGCCCCGAGGTGACCCACGTCGGCGACACACCGGACCAGAGGATCGTGGCAGTCAGAAATACCGACCTCGACGTCCAATCGGATGGCGAGGACAGCGCAGCAGAGTCCTGGTAGGCATCCTTGGCTCTGTTTTTTTTGTGTTCATTAGTTTAACGTTTTCACAAAGAGCTTCATTTATTTTTCGATGAGAACTTATAAGGTACATCTTACAGGTGTTTCTTTTGTGTAAGTACAAGAAGTGCATGGTAGTTTTTACACTAGTTGATTAATATGTTTCAGAGTTCCTTTCACATGCACGCCCCTACACAGATAACATGCACTTTTATATCCTACTGTCAACTGGAGAACCATGGCTGTTAAGCCAAAGATAATGTAGCTGAGGAAAGTGAATTGGCATTACTTGGTCTTACTAATGGTATTATAAGATAAAAGGGAAAAATAATGTAAAAAAAAAACTGCTTGCAGCTGGTGTGGTTAAAAGTGTATTGAGTAGATGGATTAACAATAGAAAGGTGATGTCATCGCTTGCCTACAGACACATGCTGCCAACTTGGTGAGCATTTCTTGTTGAGCTTTGCACGAGTGTATGCACAGCACTGCAGTTGCACTGCAGCTGCACTGCAGTTGCACTTTAGTCCCACTGTAGTCGCACCTGCCTGCTCGAAACTTGCATTTTTCAGCTGGCAGCCCGGCTCGCACGGGGACTGAGACTTCCAGCGACGGCCCAGGAAGCCAAGGAGGAAGACAAGAGCGTCAAGATTCTGCAACTTCTCGATGGAATCGTGCAATTGTACTCCCTGTGCGGTCACGCTCAGTTCGTCAAGGCAAGTGCTGTTGAAAGAATAGATTCTGAGACGATTTGCGTATAAAGTTGTTATGGCTCATTCGTCACTTTCATGTAAGTCTTAGATGTGCATGAAAATGAGTATCCCAGGCATTAATTGCAGGATTAACTGAACAATAATTGTACTGTTAAGTGAACTCGTAAGTTTGTTTGTATTGTCAGTGAGCAGACGATATGTTGCCGATCAGGGAGGGGAATACAGGATCAGGTAAACTGGCACCCATCAGATATGTTTCAGGCCTTTGGTTGCTCTTAACGAAAGGTATAAACTGTGCGAACTAATGACCATGTAAACCAGGGACAATGACAAGCACGGCTTTGCAACTTGTGTTGCAAGTCTGCGCTTCTCCTTGTGTCTCATCTATGTGACCGTTATATTGTGCAGTTTGTACCGTTTGTGAAGATGCACCAACTTGCCTAACAAGTTCTAGATAGTAACGTTAACCTGAAGTGGGTTATCCGTCATAATGATTAATTGGTTAGGTTGCTCTACTGCTGACCTGAAGGTGGCTGTATTGAGTCCCGGCCACAGTACCTGTATTTCGATGGAGGCAATATGCTAGACGTCCGTATGCTTAAAATTACGGAGAACGTTAAAGAACGCCAGGTGGTCAAAATGTCTGGAGCCATCCACTGTGGAGTCTCTCATAACCATAATGCAGTTGTGAGATATACCCACACAATTACTACCAGTATTTTTTTTAATAGGTGTGCTTTTAGCATTCTTGAGTTCTATTTACTTACAGCGAGAAGTTGCCGATTAGAGAGGAGGGCTGTGGGATTAGGCAAACAGGCACCCACTAGATGACATGTTCCAAGCCACTGGCAGTCTGCCGCGGTGATGTAGTGGTTAGTGTGTTCAACTTCTGACCTGAGGGTTGCGGGTGCGATCTCGGCCATGGCAGTCGCATTTTCATGGGAGTGAAATGGCAAAGGCCCATGTACTCTGTGATATCAGTGCACTTTAAAGAACACCGGGTTGTTGAAGTTTCCGGAGCCCTCCACTACGCGGTCACCTATAATTAGGTCAGAGTTTTAGGTTGTTGAACCTCACATATTGAAAAGCCGGCTACCATTATACCTGGTGCTCTGTGTTAGCCAGAATCTGCTGTTGTAGTGCTTCGATATCTGTGTACTTGAAGATGCCGTAGTAGTAGTTTTGGTTTGCTGTACCTCGTTGTTGTAGTATGCGATGTTTGGAAAAAAACTATCGTCACTTGAAAACCACTAAATGCAGATGCAGCTTCAAACCAAATGTGTTATCTATAAGTCTGCCATCAACTGCACGAGAATTATATCGGCATTATAGGTAGTGTTAACTCCACAGTCGTTAACCACACAACTGCTCACTGCTAAACCCTTTCAGATGCTACCTGAGAAGAACTGTTTGTCAATCTTTCAAATCGATAGAACGTTATTTCAAGGCACCTAATATGCTATTGCAACAAGAATAATGAGATAATTGTTGAATTTAGGAGTGTTATAGTGACTCATCCTAATTAATTTGTAATTAAATATCTCTTTACCCTGAAGTTTTTTCATGCTTACATTTGGCATAAACAGAATAAAATTTCAGGCTAGAAATATAGTGCAAACTCATTTTTGGTTATGTCCATTTCGATCAAAGAAAAACTGTGCTTTTCACATTGCTTGCAGGAAGCGGTACGTCGTACAAGTCGTCGAAGCCGGTAGTGCCTTCAAAAAAGTGTTTATAGCTGTCAGTACACAGCAACATGAAGTTAAATGAAAACAAATTTATTATGAAGGAGGTTCAATCTATCCAAGTACGATATATTTTGCTCTTTCTTAGCGTCTAGTCGATGCAAACAGCGAAAATGAGCGGTGTACACCATTGTGTACATGGCGTCTCCAAGGGTTATTAATGTAGCAGTAGCAATCGATGTTGTGCTGACCATTAACTGTGCCGCCATCATACCCGTCAGATGAACACCGTGAAGGACAATATGCGGGAGTACCTCAAGGCCGTGCTGGAGGTGAGGAGGAACACCGCATGGGGCGAAAAAGACGCTGTCGAGGCACTCTGCAAGGTGGAGCAAGTCTTTGGCGAAACGCTCACCGAGCAGGGTCGTCAGGTTGCCTGGCTGTCGGCTGTGGTTTTCTCCAAGGTGCGTGCTGCGTCTGCTACAACTTCTCTTTACTCTCGAGCGAAAAGTTTCATGGAAAACTGCCTGTTGGGTCGTTGTATCCGTGGTCATAGATTCATCGTGAACAAGGTTCTCGTGAGAGGGCATGAACTACGGCTTCATTGTTTGTAGGCTACTGTTTTATAGCTGCCTACCCACATTTCTATCGTAGCAGGCACTTTCATCGAATTGTCTGTTATGAAGTTGTCTCTTGGTGCCAAGCGTGCTGTATGTTATTGAATGTTATGGTCAGTTTGATTGCAGGAAATGCATATCTAGTCACGTCGCACAACGGACTTGAACGTGTACAACATTAGGTATACATGATAAGACAACAGTGGTGATATTTTTTGGAAGGCATCGTAATGGTTCTGTATTGAGTAGACTTGATGTGTGAATTTAGATGAGCATTAACAGTCAGCTGTTATCACCTCGGAGATGCTTAATTTTTTGGGCACGATATTAATCCCATAAAATGTCAGGTTCGTCGTAGATTATTTTCGGTGGTGCGTCTAGCGTTTCCGTCATCACTGCATCGGGACAGCATATGATGAGGTCTAATCACGAAAAACACAAGGCACTGAACGTCGATGTTGGTTGTTCCATTTTTTTCACTCGTTTCAGGAGAAGCAGAATGATATATACTGGCTGCTGAATGTGGTGTTGAAGACCTTGGAAGAAGCATCCTCCGCTGGCATGGAGTTTTGCTTCGTGCCAGAGTACCACGTCGAGGCGTGCATGAGGCTGTTGACGTCGCTGAGCGTCCACTTTCCGCCGACGTGCCTGCTCAGTGACATTCCTGGTAAGCAGGCTCCGTGAAGTCCCCACGATTGCTTGAATTTGTGGAAGTATGTAACTGGCTTTTTGGTGAAGTCGCTCTTTGATATAGGTTGAGTATTGTACCAAGTCATTCTGCGGGAACAAGGCGGGAGCACCGACTCTGCCACTGCGCAATGCATTCACTCGGGACAAACTGTGCAACTTAGACGTGGTAGTCTAACTCCCTCCTTTGCTATCTCTCTCTCTCCTCTTTGGGCTTTTGTTTACACTTCCTCATTCCCTTGCACTACTCACAACCTGTAGCGACATCTATTGAGGTGAATGGGAATCATTCAACAACCCGCTCTCGTGAGTGCATGCACTGACTGGCAGAGGATAGTGGCAACAGCAACAGGGCGCAGCAAGTGGGGAGCAGATGACAAAATGTGTAGGCAAGCAGTTGCAGAAACGTGATGTTAGGCGACCATGTGCCATTGCTGTAGCAACAACGAAAAGCCACAGCCTGTGGCTCTGCTCGAGGCACTCTGTCTCTCCTCCGTGGTTTTTCATCATTGGTTATGCCACCTGGCGAACATACTGTGATGCAGGAACCGGTGTTGCAGAATGTGTCCCATCCAGGCGGGTAGAGTCTGCGCTCCTGTCTTGTTTACTTTGTGCTACCATTTCAAGAACCATCTTTGTTTGGTGCAAAGAAACACAAGGACTAATGTTGGTGGCGCAATGCTGTAAAAGTCACATTGTTTTCACTCAATCTTGGTCCACTGATTGGTTGATTCCCTCAAACAGGTCATTACCATGTCCTTGTGAGGTACAGCACGTTCCTTGCCGAGCACTTTGCCGATCGCCGTGTTGTCAACCCAGGTGAGTGAAGCGATTTTCGCCAAATTGAGTTCTTTTCTTGAAGCTGAAATAAACGGGACGCAAACAGTTGAACTACTCCGTGCACACGCAGATGTGAAAGATGCCCTGTTACGAGCCTTGGCTGCACATGTCTGTCCGCCAACCACCGTCAGGGCATTGGAGTGCATGCCAACAAAGAGGTAAGCCTCACATTGTTGCTGGGAGCAGTTTGTAGGTAATGGTGTCGAAATGTGCAGGGAGGAGTAAATTTCTCGGTTCAACATGCTCGAAGGTTTGAACTACTTTTTCGAGTATTATAATTGAATGACCTCAGTATCTGAGTTTATTGCCGCAAACATTTCTTGCTTGAATTCATCGAGAATGAGCGGAGCTACGGAGTTTTGTTGCACAGCTTAAGCGCTTCCTCTCTCCTCTCATCCTGAAGAGCGCCGTGGAAGTTGCCCAAGGAAGGCTGGCACGGGGTGAAATGCTAGCAGTTTACCACATGTCACGACCTTGAGCACAAGAAGAAATGCGTTTGCTCTCCCACTGTCATTTGTGTGCACGAGCGTCGCTGGCCATGTAATGTTGGCAGACTGTGGTGCGCGGAAGTGGCACCTGGTGGTGCGCCAGTAAAGAAGTGTATCTGATCCAAATGCCACTCCAGATTTGTGTCAGCATTCTGCTGTTTGTCGTCTGGCATCAAACAGCAGGCACCCTACCCACCAAAAAGTGTGAGGACTGGCCTCTGTAAGGAGGGGGTGACCTTGAGAAAATGTTATCAAACTCTGTTTCCAAACTCCACTTGCCCTGCATGACTGCAAGATTTGGCTTAGATATTGATAATAGAGTGCATTTCGTGGGTTGAATTTTCTCACCTAGTCTGAAAAGTGGTTCATGACCCATTCAACAGCCCCAGATGTAAAAGAGGAAGTTTTGTGCCATCTTGCTAGGAAGCGCAGCCACTATTACACAGAACACACAACACAAGCTCTTAACTTCAACTAAACATTTATTGCAAACGTCAGAGTTTATAAAGGAGGTGAAAAGAGAGAAAGAATAATAAAAAATAGGCAACAAAAAGCACACGTGCCAGTCCCGTACGTTACTATCCGTTATTGTCTATCACCCCATCCAAAAACATGGTTCTTTCCGCGTGAGCGAGATAGAGGGTGCACTAACACACTCAAAATCATCGCGTGTCATTTTCGCCGCTTCTACTATCAAACGGGTTAATAAATCTTTATCCCGATATAACACGCACGTGTTATCGAAATAAGGCACACAACCGCACACCTTACAGTGGAACGCCAAGTGACCATCGGTACCCTTCTGCACTTTATTGTGGTGCTCTTTTAGCCTCTCATTAATGCATGTTTCAGTTGTTCCCACATAAACAAGACCACATGACAAGGGCACTCTGTAAACAACTGACTGTGCACACTCAACTTATTTATTGCGATGCTTAATTTGGCATCCTTTCTTTTCTTTTGAAACTGGACAAGTTTTGTGACATATTCTGGACAGTTTTTCAGGAGCAGACATGACCACTCGGACGCCCACCTTATTACCAATATTTTTAAAATTATGTGCCACGCTATGCATATAGGGGACAACAGCCGTTTTACGCTGCTGCAGGGAAGTGTTAATGCGCTGCCTATGTTGTTTCTTTAGGTCCCTATGTAGCGATTCAGCGACGCTTATAACCATTCGTTGCAGGTAACCTGCTGCCTTCAGTCGCAAAACCTGTTGCTCAAAGCTCTTCTTTACGAGGTGAAAACAAGACTTCTTTAACGAATTAAAAAGGCACATTCGTACAACAGACCTCTTCACTACTTTGGTATGGGCAGAAGAGAAAGGCAACAATAACTTTTTGCTCCTGGGCTCATAAAGCCAACAAACGTGGTCATTCTGAAATTGCAACAAAAGATCTAGGAACCTGAGCGTATCACCATACGGCACTTCATGTGTTAGTTTCAGGGGCTGACAAACTGTCTCAAGTACTCCAAGTGTCAAAACAGCAACACTTCGAAACTCTTTGGCATCACACTTAAAAAACCAAATAATCATCCACAAACCTGAAGATCTTTAAAACATTAGTTCCCGACAACCTCTCATCAATTATTCGATCTAAGTGGGTCATAAAAATATCACTAAGGACGAGTGCAATAGCCGAACCAATACAAATACCCTGTTTTAGGATATAGCTGTTCCCATTCCAATTAACGAATGTGGTTGTTAAGTACAAAGCCAGTAAATCCAGAAAACCTCTCACTGACATACCACAAGTGTTCTGAAAGGTCACTGCACCATGCTCAAGTATGCACTGTTCCACAAATTCTAGAAGCATTTCATGAGGTAAAGAATAGTACAAATCTTTCACATCTATGGACAACGCCTTAACGACAGTATTGGCATTCGATACCAAAAAATTCGCAATCTGCTCAGGATTCTTGGTGTGAAACGGGTCAATAAATTGAAGGAGAGTCAGCTTTTCCTGTAGAACAAATGCCACATTTTTTTGCCAAGAACCTTGTTCTGAAATAATTACCCGCAACGGCATTCCATCTTTGTGCGTCTTGCAACTAAAAAACATGTCTAAGCCCAGTTTATTTGTTTTTATGATCTGTTTAGCCAAATCTTGCAATAGAAGGCTGTTGCACAAGTTTTTTACAGCTGTTCGAATAGATCTGAGTGACACCTTTGGCTTAATATCAAATACCGACTCAATCGCCACTTACACTTTTTGAAAAAAAGAACCATTCGGGAAAACACAGAACCCACCTTCTTTGTCAGAAGGAATGACAAAGTCCCGATTCCTTGAGGTATGTGACCACTTTTATGAGCCCAGGAGCAAAAAGCCATTGTTGCCTTTCTCTTCTGCCCATACCAAAGTAGTGAAGAGGTCTGTTGTACGAATGTGCCTTTTCAATTCGTTGAAGAAGTCCTGTTTTCACCTCGTAAAGAAGAACATTGAGCAACAGGTTTTGCGACTGAAGGCAGCAGGTTACCTGCAACGAATGGTTATAAGCGTCGCTGAATCGGTACATAGGGAACTAAAGAAACAATATAGGCAGTGCATTAACACTTCCCTGCAGCAGCGTAAAACGGTTGTTGTCCCCTATATCCATAGTGTGGCACATAATCTTAAAAAGATAGGTGGGCGTCCGAGTGGTCATGTCTGCTTCTGAAAAACTGTCCAGAATATGTCACAAAACTTGTCCAGTTTCAAAAGAAAAGAAAGGATGCTAAATTAAGCATCACAATAAATAAGTTGAGTGTGCACAGTTGGTTGTTTACAGAGTGCCCTTGTCATGTGGTCTTGTTTATGTGGGAACAACTGAAAGATGCATTAATGAGAGGCTAAAAGAGCACCACAATAAAGTGCAGAAGGGTACCGATGGTCACTTGGCGTTCCACTGTAAGGAGTGCGGTTGTGTGCCTTATTTTGATAACACGTGCGTGTTATATCGGGATAGAGATTTATTAACCCGTTTGATAGTAGAAGCGGCGGAAATGACACGCGATGATTTTGAGTGTGTTAGTGCACCCTCTATATCGCTCACGCGGAAAGAACCATGTTTTTTGGATGGGGTGATAGACAATAACGGATAGTAATGTACGGGACTGGCACGGGTACTTTTTGTTGGCTACCTTTTATTATTCTTTTTCTCTTTTCACCCCCTCTATAAACTCTGACATTTGCAATAAACGTTTAGTTGAAGTTAAGCGCTTGTGTTGTGTGTTCTGTGTAATAGTGGCTGCGCTTCCTAGCAAGATGGATTCTTACCAACTGGCCCGATACAATTGTTTATTGAGTTTTGTGCCAGCTGCGTTTGGAGGCCTGTAGCACACTGCTGCAGTGAACCACAGATAACTTTTTTTTTCACCGTAACTGTGACAAATATATTTTTCAGGCCTCTCTTGATGCATACCTAGTTTAGTTTGGCTTCCTGTAATTTCCTCCCGCCTTCCAGCAATAGCTCCTCAAAATCGGGCGCTGAATTGCATGCTTTCGCCCCCTCTTTGCAGCTTTTTTTTTGCTTATCCAAGCCTCTCTGCAGCCTTAGAAGAACCGCTCACAGGAGCACTTTTGAATACAACAGTGACAAATATATTTTTCATGCCTCTCTTGATGCATACTAGTTAGTTCAGCTTCCAGTATTTACCTCCAGAGTAGTGGCGTTAGCTCCCAGTAAGTGGCCGCTGATCTGCATGCTTATACCTCATTTGTTGCAGCTCTCTGGCGCTTATCCAAGCCTTGCTACAGCCTTACAAGAACCGGCCGTGGGCCCAGACGAACTGGATACTCATGAGGCTGTGGAAGGTGAGACCTTTAATTTTTTTTTTCTCACGTGAAATACCATGCAGGAGTCTAAAAACAGTGGCAGAAGTAGACGCTGGCGGCTCCATGTTTTTTCCAAGCTTACATGATCGTTGCATACATTCATAAGTGTGTGCAGAGTTCTCTAGTAGGGGGGGGGGGAAGTTTCACGGCAGCTGACCCCTTCCCTCGTATTGGTCAAGTACTACGAAGAAAACATACTTTGCAATGAGTGGAGAAAAGAAAATGAGGAGATGACGTCCTTTTCACAGTGGCCAGGCCTTTGGTACCCGGCTTTCTTAGGGTGAAGGTGTGAAGTAAAACAGTTGTTAGAATACGCCATTAGTGTTCTCTGGCCGCCATTGCCGACAAAAACGTTCGAAGCCTTAATCCTGCACCCTAAGATGTGACGAGACAGTACCGGTTGAAGAGTAAAAGTGTGGTGTATACTTGACACCCCCTCCCCCTATTCGATGCTTTGAAAGCGGAAGGGGGGCTGCATCCCCTTCTTTCTGCGTATGCGCACACACCTATGCCTACATATACTGCTTCTACTCACAGAATCGTGCAGATCCGATCTGTTGATTTGTTTTTGATTCATAAACTCAATAGAAAGGGCAAGTATGTGTGAACTTTTTCTCTTGTTTGTCTCCCTTGCTGCTTAGGGCTGCGGATATGCCTTTCGTTACACCCTCTCGCCGCACCGAGCCGAGAGAATGGCTTCCAGGCCCGTGGAATCGACGGTACCCAGTCACCCCGGTGAGATGCTGATCGGCATGTTCAGTGATGATGGTAAACTGAAATGCAGAAATTTAGGGCTAAGGTAGTGCGTATGCTTGTGTTTCCAGAATCTGCAGTTTGTGTCATGGCTACGTAGTTTTCACATTGGAGATATACATCAGAGCCAACGTTTTTACCTTCTGTGGCCAGATTTTTCAGAGACATGGCAAGGCTGCCGAGAGTGTTTGCTTATAGTAGCAGTTGGTATGCTAAAGAAAGTTATGTAGTGTTTCAGTCAATGAGCTCTGTACGTGTGTGCTGTTGTCATGATTACTGTATGCACTTTTAACGGCTGCACTTTTTTTCGCCATCTTGATAACATGCGGCTCTTGCACAGTGGGCAGCCATTTCAGTCTTATTACCAAGCTGTGTGCAATACTTGTGATTACTTTGTCATGATTGCTGCATGCCAAAAGGGCCTTCTCCTCTCTTCTTAAACCTAGTCCTATTCCGTCAGGCTACAATGTACGAAAAAGTGAAAACTGCTGCTTTGTGATATGTTTACTATAATATACTTATGTTAAATATTGCACATAAGGGTAGTGCAGTTCTCCATGATATCCATGGCGTTGGGAGTGTCTGTGACATTAAAAAAGCTTTTCACTAGGCTTGTGTGAATAGTGAACTTTAGGATCAAATTTAATAGCAACTTGGTTCGAATAATTTCAAATTGAATTTGAATAGTATATTTATCACATATTATAAAGAACAATGAGCATATTTGTCATGAGCTAATTAACCTGCACAATATTTTTTTCATTGAGACAAGGCATGAACATAAGTCATTTTCATTGGTTCAAAGAAAGTATAAGCAACATTGAATAGTGACAGGGTTTGGCTTTTATAGTAGAATGCTAGTGATAACCTGTGAAAAAATGCTGCATTCTAAAGTTTATGATACCTGGAGCATATAAGTCAGTATAACCAGCATTTAAACTTAAAGAAGAAAAAGGTAGAATAAAGAAGAATGGATGCGAAGGTAATATGCTCGTCAACTTTGAAGTGGTACTTCTTCGCGACAGCGCCGATTTTTTTTTTTGTGTGTGTGTGTGTGTGAAGGTGTAAACGCAGTGTAGCATCTCACCACTGCAGTGAAACCACCTTTACAGTGGAGGGGCTACATGTGGACTAATGTACCCTTATTCGTTCACTTCGAATACGTTGTCATTCGTTTGAATATTTGAAGTGTTTTAATATTTGCACGAGCCTACTTTTCATCCTATTGTACAAAAACACCACCACATACATGCTTTGAGCCACATCCTCATACTGATCATTGACCTATTCTTCTGTAAGGTAGGGGTTGGCAAGTCACGGCAGTATCCTGAGAAATAGTTAGGCATGTCAACAAATAACAGGGCGAAAAAATGTACTCTTTCGTTATGTCATATTTTTCCCACATTCTGGCTCTGACAAAGTTGTGCTATGACCCTGCATTGTATTTGAGTGTGGCGATGTCGTATTCAAATCGGGAAGATGGGATTATCACGTTTTGTTCCTGACTGCAGCGCCCTGCCCAAGCGTGTTCTTCCAGAACCAGATTGGACGCTGGCTGGAGGACCACCCAGAGCCAGCCTCGGCTTTCCTGGGGAGCGTCCTGACGCAGCTCAACTGGTCCTTTTCCCAGTTTATTAGCATGCTTCAGGAGGTGAGCACACTGACCCGAGCACTGTAGTTGCGCTGGCTTGAGGAGTGTATTGCCACTGTTGTCACACGAGTACTTTTGATTGTGGTCAGGGCCGATTCGTGTCGGATTTTTCTATCGCAATCAACGCTGCTACGCGGTCAAAACAAATTGACTGCTGATGTACGGTCAGAACAGCATGAACAAAGGCACGCCGTCTTGTTCTCTCTCCCTCTCCCAGATCCAAAATGCTCAGAGCCGACCCGAGCGGGTGTTCATCAACTCTCAGCAGCTGAAGATCTGCGCCACCTGCTTTGACCTGTCGCTAGGCCTGCTCCGCGTCCTCGAGATGGTTGTGAACGTTGCACCGAGCCTCGTCACCAACCCTACGAGGCCCCACTCGGAGCTGTTGCTGGCCCGCACTTTTCAGGTGACTTGCCTGTGGTCAGGTAATCGGTGTAATCAGCTTTGTGACTGATCGGGCTCAGCTTACTTTCATGAACACATGGCTTGAGTAGAAGTTAAAATTCGTGGAGTATTGGCAGTGGGTTTAAGGAGAGGCCCCTGAACCCTCCTGGCAACTGTTGACGGTGAATGCACAAGCTCTTGCTGAAATTTTTTTTCTGTGTAACAATGAGTTTTTTACACCTGGTGTCACTGCAAATGTATGAACTTCAGTGAAATCTATTCAATCCGAGTTCTTTAAGCTCGTCGAAACATTTTCCTGTGGCCTGAAGTACACCGTTTAACCAACTCCTGCAAGGGCGGCCATGTTTTTTTTTGTTATATTTTAATTAGTAATAGTTTGTGGTCCATTGAACCAGCAGCTTACATTAGAGTGTTTGGTTTCAGCGCCTTTACTTTGAAAGTAAATTCAGGCTGAATCTCTCTCATTAATTGTGCCATCCTTGAAACTCTACGTCAGCATCGTCGCTTGAGCGAACCTTGCTTTTTACTGGAGTTGTCAAGTTATTCGTGAACAGATTCAGCATGCTGCTCCAAGGCGCTGACTGTGACCTTGTAAAAAACATTAGTGACGTGAAAAATGAGCGTGAAATTAATGTCAAAAAGGATGAAGGAGACCGCAGGACAGGTTTTGCTCCACATTAATTTTGTGTAGATTTTTTTTTGCCACATATTATCAACTTGTCCAACAGTGAGTCCTCCTTAGTGACACCGGTTCCATGACAGTGTGTCAGTGACTAACCATCATCGTCCATCACGTACCACACCACGTCCGTCATGTGTTGCCACATTTTGCATAGGTGCTGAGCCACATCCTGAACCGGGTGACGTCCCGGTGCGGCTGCTTTGACCTCGTGGTCGGCATGGACATGGCGGGTCTGGAGGGCATTGACCACTTTCCCATAGTCGCTGCCGTGACTGGAATCCTGGTCGCGCTTTTGCTCAAGGGATCCGTGGAGAGGCAGGCGCATATTTACTTTGACACTTGTGCAGTTTGTGCAACTTTATGCAATTTATGCTAATTGATGGCTGTTCAAAATCTGCAGTGTTCAGTGTTGTACAGTTTGTGCAGACACTGTAATAGTGAAAGTAAATTTCAAATCTGATTAAAACTATCCTTTGAAAGTGCATAAAGAAACCTGGTTTCAGGTAGTATGAATATAGAGGGGCCTTCATGCAAAACCAAGGCATTTGAAAGATTAGTGTCAGTGTTGAGAACAATCTGCTAAAATAAGCCATTTGTTTTTATACTTAAACTGAAAATCAAGCCACCTAGTACTGCTTGCTGAAAAGTGATGCATAGCAAGAGCATGCATCAAGTTTATTCGCTTAGGTGCTTTAACTAATGTGTTTTACCTGCAGTACCTACTTTTGACACAAAGGTGCAGATCAATGAGTTAGACTGTTCAGTTTGGTTTCAACTGAGTGATTCTTGGCATCTTTTGTTGATGGAAATGGAAAATAACCTTCCATTTGGCATTACAAATACACTCTTGTACCAAATTTCTGCATATTATTGAAAAGGTATCTTCAGGTCAGTAGTGACTTGTCACCCCAATTTATGAGCCTACACATGTATAGGCGTGTGTAATCTAATTCACCATCTACGTGTGCATTATTTTTGTTCTCTCTTTTTTCGTTTGTACGACTTTAATTGCATCTCGACTGTGTTTATTCTTATCCTTGTCTGGCCCAAGTCGGGTCTTAGTGGTGCTTGACATGAAGTTTTCAATTGAGTCGCTAAATGATGCTACGGATTAAAAATGGGTGACCTAGCTGGAATACTGCAATGGCATCACTGGTCACGCTGTTTTCTCGCCTTTTGCCTCGTACTTATTCGCATCTGGCCTTCCCAGCCGTGAAACGGCTCTGTCGGGCCTGCTAGCCGAACCGTGCTTCCAGCTGTCGTCCCTCGAGTTCCTGCTGGGTGGTGGACCAACATCGCTGGTGATGCAAGAGGGGCCGTCGGAAGAAGCTGACACTGCCGGCGATGCACCTGTTTTCTCGCTTGCAAACTGTAAGTAACAGTTCGGAAACCCGGCCATGTGCTCTGACGTTTGCAGCGTGAAAGTTGTTATATCTCGCTCCTGTGTTAGGTTCCATGTTTATAACCAGCGAAGTACATTGCCTAGTATCTTTCAGGGATGTGTTCATATGCAGTGTTTGTGAGCGGTAGTACTGTTTGTAGGCAGAAATTTTGTACAAGCACAGCTCAATGTGGTGCACGTGCTGTGACCGTACGTGGGCTGCTGCATAGAGACATCCCCGTGCCATTTTGCGTGACAGTGCTAGTATTGGTACGTTAGTACCGTACATACACGATTGTAAGTCAACATGAATGTAGGTAAACCTCCCAGAAATTGTACATTAAAAAATATCAGGAACATTTGAACACACTCCGTATTGCTAATTTATTTAATTAATTATCAAAAGTTCCAATTTATACGCACGGCTCTTATGATACTCTTGATCGTTGATGAAAGAGCCACACTTCTTGCCAACAGTGGCACTTTTGAAGCCAAGCAACAGCTTGGTAAAAATTGAAGGACAACAACAAAAAAACTTTTCTTTTTTTCAAACAAGGTTATGCATAACTATATGCTACATAGTAGGTTTGTGCGAATATTCAAGCACTTTGAATATTTTAATAAATATTAAGTTATTCGAATTCACTTCGATTTGAATTTAAATCATTATACATTTCAAAGTATTTGAAATGAACGAATAGGTATAAATGAGTCCGCATGTAACATCAAGGACAACTGACTGGATTTCAAAAGAGGGTAACGCATGAGAGGGAGAGAGAAATTTAGGCGGGCAATAGAAGTTTGTTGATATAACTTGACAGCAGAAAGCACAGGACCAATTGATTAGCAAAACGAGGGAGAGGCCTTTGCCCTGCAGTGGGTGTAGTCAAAATAACAATGATGATGAACTTTTTGTAAAGGTGGTTTCACTGCAGTGTATAAGTGCTACACAGTGAAAACACTAGTGTAGGAAACATTCACATTGCCACAATGTTCCGCTTCAAAGTTGAATGAACGTATTACACTCCATTTATTTATTTTTTTTTAGTTTAAAAGCTTGTTATACTGGCTTATATGATCTAGGTATAATAAACTTTAAACGTAACATATTTTACAGGTTGTCAGTTGCATCCTACCAAAAGTCAAATCCTGTTACTATTCAAAGTTGCTTCCACTTACTTTGATCCAAAAGGAATGACATTTGCATGTGCGTTGTTCCAATTACAATAAGTATTGTGCAGATTTGTGCAGTCATGACGGATATGCTCATACTTCCTTATAATACATAATATATACTATTCAAATGCAATTCGACATTATTCTAACCAAATCACTATTTGGTTCAAATTGGCTTTCATCCTGGAATTCACTATTCACACAAGCCTACTAAATGTAACCACACCATAGCATATCTTAATTTTTCATTTTTTCCCACAGTTATTGGTGGCACTAGGTACATTTTAGGTTGTGACTTGTAAGTTGACCCTTCCAACATTGGATTTCAGATTTCAGTAAAAAACGTTGACCTACAATTGTGTAAATATCGTGGTGGTAGTAGTAGTTGTGAGGGTAGAAATACACGTCGCTATAGTAGTTGTTGCTGTAGAATATAACAAAATATCGGTTATAACGAAGTAAATGAAGAATAGTTTTGCAATAGATATGGTGTTAGGAATATACCTTTATGACGAATTTTTTCGATGTAACGAACTTATTTTTATGTAATATGCAACCTTGTTACAAGTTTGAGTGTAGTAGTAGTAGTAGTAGTAGCAGCAGCAGCAGCAGCTGTGTACTGTCTTCAAGTGTTATTGCACTGAACTAAACCGCCCCGTATCTTACCAAGACTCTGAGGTGAAGGAGGAAGAGGTGGAGCAAGCGCGACAGCTGGTGCAGCTAGTGCAGAGTCGGCAGCCGCCTCCAGTCACCTTCGACGAGGACCACATATGCACCATCTGCTACGCGCAAGGAAACTCTGTGCGCTTCGTGCCCTGTGGCCACCAGTCCTGCCAGTGAGTAGCAGTCTTAGGTCGGCAAAAGAAAGTCGAACTCGCTCAGACTCATTCAAGAAATATATATATATTGTGCTTTGGACTCACTCAGACTCGGACTCACCAAAATATTACTCACCCAGACTCGCGGCTCGATCCAAGTTCGAGTGAGCCAACTCACGAGTGAGTTTGCCGACCTATGCCAGTAGCATTGTCATCTCATTTCTTTTAATGGCACGCATGAAAAAGGGACAGAAGCAAAATGCGTCTTGAAGTAGGTGCTCTGGTGAATGACAAAGCTGTACGTAGCATGACAGATGTGATTAAGTGTACCTATTTTCTAATCAAGCATGCTTGTTTGTAGCTAAGTACACCTATTTGAAAACTTTTGCTTTGGGGAATACAATTTTCAAGTGGTACATTTTTCTTTATTGCTCTTGCAAAAATTGTATTTTACAAGATTGCCTGTATTACACGGTGGGCAGTGCTAGCTAACGTTGGCCTTGATTGATATGTGGGGTTTAACGTCCCAAAACCACCATATGATTATGAGAGATGCCGTAGTGGAGGGCTCCAGGAAATTTTGATTACCTGGGGTTCTTTAACGTGCGCCCAAATCAACATCGGCCTTTGCTGGCATATGCGTGTACAGGGTTTGCCATCAGAGAGGATCCAAGTAGCCCAACAGGCATTGTCTGTGTTGTCTGTTTCACCGATCCCATTAGTCTGTTTTTTCCTTCTGTTTTGCCAAACAATGTGTCCCTGCGTCTCTCTTTCACATTGTGTGAGATTTGCTATGTCAATATCGACATTGGCAGCCCAACTCATGTGTAATATAGTTATATAATTGATGGAGTTTATGCCCAAAAACCACGATACGATCATAGGAGATTGTCGTAGTGAAGCGCTCAGGAAATTTTGACCACCTGGGGTTCTTTAACGTACACCTAAATCCTAAATACACTGGCCTCAAGCACTTTCGCCTCTATCAAAAACGCTGGCAGGGATTTTGATCTCGTGACCCTCCGAGCTGTAGCGTTGTTTCGCTTTTAGACCCTTCCCTCACCGTGTTAAGCGCTGTTTCTTTCATCGCAGTGTGTGCATCCTGACTCACCTCGCCAACAGCAAGGAGTGTTTCTTCTGCAAAGCCATCGTGGAGAAGCTCGACCCTTGCAGGACGCTACCTCCGCAGTGAAGCTGGCAGCCCCTCGGCTGACAGGTCACAGTCGTGGCTAGAGTTTGATGTGATGATAAAATGTACATGGGTATCTGTGAGATTTGCTCTTTGGGGAGGGGGAGTGCTGGTGTGGCTTGAGGGGAGGCTAGTGCCCATTTTGCACCCCCCTGTCAACGCCCACTGACATGTCGTGTTGTTTGCAACGTGGGCTGTACAGTAGGAAGAATACATTTATTGTGACGACTGTTGCATAATTTGAGACATGGAAGTGGATCGGTGTTCTAGTATGCTTACACAAGGCCATGTGTCATCCTTGCTTTGTACGCTGTCTCGTCGCAGCTGACGGGGTGTGAGAAATCTGTAGTGCAACAGATTTGTGGTGAAGCTCTGTGCGCTCCACTGTTAGTTGTTGTACGTAGTTAGTCGTGGATAGTTATTGTACAGTCTGCTAGTTCCTTGACTGCAACAGCGCAGGGCACATTCAAGTTCGAAGCCAGCTTCTGGACCGGTGACAAAGCCCGTTGTTTAGCCACTTTATAAAACAAAACAAGTCATTGCTGCATAGAACAAAAACGGAACGTGTGGTACCCACAAGGCATGCGCATGCCTCAAATAAACGTCACATTATTAACACTTTAATGACACGAGTGTCCCCAGGAAGGTTTCATACGTCATTTTGTAGCATTACATTCACAGGCATCGTTTGTCCCGAGATCAAAAATTAACTCACTAATGACAGTCTTAGATGAGTTCAGAGGTTGCACCACTGCAAGGGAGCTAATGAAAGCATGGCGGACATCTCGTATGACATTTCATACGTGGCATGTGGCCGAAGCAGAAGGCATGGACTGTTGACGATATCTGGCCATGCTTATCGGATATCATCAACATGATGCTCAACTAGCCAAAGAGATAAGTAATGGACGATGACTTCCGCTCAGAAATGTGATGCAAGAGCACACTATCTGGTGCCCTGTTGCGACCAGTGAAACTGTTCTATTCAGTCAGCCGAACTCTCATCGGGTTGTTTCGAAACTTTCCGTCTGCCAAGTTGTGATGAAACGAAATATCGATATTCCTTTCGCAACGCCACCATCGAAATCATATGTGCTGTTCAGCGCCTCTCGAGCTTGGCGGCTGTTTGCCACCCAGGGACGTCAACATGTAGGGTATGCTGCTGTGTGTTGGTTATGCGAAACAATGTGACAGGCGACATTATAGACATGGCGATTGCAGAGGCAAATGATGTTGAGGGCTCAAGTGGACAGGCAGCAGCATTCAAAGTTACTTTGCCCCTTTGATACAGCGTGTTAACAATTAACTAGTGGATGCAGAGCACTGTTTGGGCATTTTGTACGTTAGTGTGATGGCAGTAAAGAGATGTGTTTTAACGAATCCTTCCTTCATTGGAGTTTTGAGCCGCAGCGGGCTAAAGCACTGTGTTTGCATTCGTGAAGTCTCGAGTGGAAATCCCTTATATTTTTGAATGTCTCTGTCTTTAGAAATTACGCTACATTATGAAACATTTCCTTTTTTGTTTATAAAGCCCTAGTGCTGGCAGCAGCGGTGCTAGCATAAGCGGCTGATGTAAGCTAATTATAGATTAGTAAAATCTACTAGTTCGTCCTATTAACTCGGATTTTTTTTTCTTTGATTTCCTTGGCACACATGTCGCTATTCTGCTTCAATGAGTAAATGTAAATACCTTACTGGGCAATGTCAAACTATAGTGCATTTCTTTAGAGTGCACAAGATTAAGACGTGTTATGTTGAAAATACTCAGTGTTCCTCACTGTTTTAAGTTCGTATATTATATTTATGGTGCAATAATGCTAGTATATTTCACGATTTCGTGGTATTTTCCTGGTTACATTGTCACCAAAGCACAGTCTTCGTGATGATAACAGATATTTGTGCAATTTGTTTGACGTTTCATTGCTTTGATGCTCCGCAAAATGCAAAGACTTTGTCTGTTACGACTACAGTTTAAATAAAAAATAGGTGTTTAGACTAGTCAATTTTCATTTAGCTTAAATTCATAGCAGTGGTAGAGATACGCCATAGCACACTTATAAGGATGTTTGTCATATTTAGTGGACAAATTTTTGCTAATGTGTGAATACTTGAAATTGCTAATACAAATGGGATTATCACAGGCATTCAATTTCTCTTCAACCTTAGTAGCGAGTGATTTGCAATTACACAGTAATTATTTCTTATAGACTAATTGAAGTGATTCCACCGCAGCATAACTTCCAGTGATTCACAAAGCACACTTTACCTTTATGCAGCCTATGAGTATCTTATCTAGATTTATGCAAAGAAATTTATTAGTTAGCTTGGTTCACCACATTTTTATTACTTGAAGACAACATGTGGTGCCAATGCATTTCTGAATACGTTTAATGCATCGTATGTCTAACAAATGGGTTAGTTTTGTATTCTAAGTAACTTTCCTTTATCTGCCCAGATATGTCCTATGTTACAAAATGTTGCAGCTGGATGGATGTCTCCCAGGTTGGTTTCAAGTTAATTAGAGAAGGACAATTGATTATTTAATGGGTGATTAGCAGATCATAGCATCTGCAAATGCAAGTGATTGGTTGTGAAGACGTTGCTTGCTCACTGTTCTGTGCTTGAAGACTACTTTGTTGAAATACTTGGTGTGTCCACTCGTTTCATCGAAATGTGTATCTGTGTGCCAGTGCCTCCGCATTCTCCACGATTACTTGAATGAAGAATGTTCTTGAGATGGCTACTACATAACCCGTAAAGGGTTGTACGGTACGGTGCATAGTCAAAGGGAATGCACGAGTGCACAACGTGTGTAAATATATTTGCTTCTGGATCACGTGCAGTTGTTCGGCGTTCTAGCGCACCAGTCAAGGTTAGCGGCGCACGTGCCCTTTTCCGTGCAATGAAATAACTTTCAGCCTTTGCTCTCTGCACAGAACAACAGCTAATTGTGGTATAAATATTGCAGTGATTTCCTAAAAGGGCGCTAGATAGAGAGAACAATTTATCTTATATTAGTTGATTACCTTCCCACAAAACGAAGTACGCTCTTGCAATGAGAAGACGCTTTTAATTTAAGTCAAAAGAATTTACCCGGTGGAACTTATGTGCGTGGCCCCTTGATAGTGTCAGATTGTTACTCAATCTTTATCTATTGACTTTAAGCACCAAGCCGTTAAGTTCGAGTCCTGGCATTTCGAAGAGACCGAAATGCAAAAATGCTCATGTACTGTAGTACTCGTGGTTCACAATGAAACAATCTAGGACTAAGAAATGCACGCTCTTTCATTTCCGCCATCTTCAATTCCTGTTATATCAGTTCAGTTTTGACTGACTTACATCAGAGCCAATGTTGCCTTTTGTGGCCGGATTGGCAGAGTGACTACTCATGCCAGCCATACGATATCGCATTTCGGCCGTAAGCACTGTGTTTCTACTGCTAAAAATGTCAAAGTGGACCAACAAAGTCACCCTTGCTGCAGTGAGAAACTAAATAAGTCACAAAAAGCACAGAATGTCTACAAACCAGCCCGCCACATCCAGTAGACTCTCATTAAACAGAACCTGAAGGGACCAGGAAAATAGGCTCCGTTTAACAGGAGCGCCGTTTACCGAGAGACGAACTGGGTGCACATAAGTTAAGCACGAAACCAAGCTCGCCAGAAGAACTTGCTCCATTTAAGCAGCAGTTCCGTTTAAACAGATTTCGTTTACCGAGAGTCTACTGTAGTTGTGTAGAATGACTACGTTTAGTCAGGCCTCATTTGTTGGCCACGGTAAACTACATAGGTGTTCCAGAAGCATTCATTGAATGCCTGGGCTGATTTACTCTGTTTATTTGTAGTGTTCTTTTGAACTCGATGCAACCGAACAATACTGCAGGACAGATCGCAGCTGAAGTATTTTCTTCGCGTGTCCCTGTAAACACGAGCATCGTATGCAAAGTCACTCGGCAATTTTTTTTTCTACTGGCGCATGCTAATTACTTCTGTGGGAGTTGTGTACACTTGGCAGGAATCACTGCCCTTGTGCATCGTTTTGCGTTGATATTTGTTGTTGATTTCAGATATTTGTATGAAACTGCAATAAAAGTGTTCCAGATTAATCTTTTTGTATTTGGCTTTCTTTTTTGTGCACCTTAACCTTAATTTCAACTTTGATATCCGAATGCGCAACTTGACATAGCAGTTGCACGATTAGAATTCTTCACTCGCATCCATGCATTCGCTCTTAATAAACGTATAGTGTAAGAAAGGTAAGTTTATGTTAAAACATTCATTGTAGTCTTTCCTGCATTCTATTGAGATCTCAAGCAGACTCTGGATTAGTATTGCAAATTTTGAATGAGTTTGTTGCTGCTATGGAATGATAGTTAAAATGTTCAGCTGCTGGGTACTCGTCACAGGTTTGACTCCTGGTTGTCACTGCTCGGAGAGCAGGAGAGATTATTCCGCATTCCAGAGGTAATCACATTCTCACGCCCAACCAGAAATCATCTCACAGCCGTGAGTCAGTTTTTTCCACAATGCCGCTTCTGTAGAGAACCCGGGTTTGTCTTGCATACACCCCAAACCTCATAACAGTTTCATCTTACATGAACATAAGTATGTTATATCTGAAAATTAGTAATAAAGGTTTATTCGCAACAATATATCTATAGCAAGGCTATTTTTCATTTAGTTCGTTATATAAAGGTTCGAGTGTATAGCTGCAAAAAATTGACACTAAGACCTCTCCTTCAACTCTTGCCACAGTGATGAGCTTTACGAACAAGCCTTGGTGAGCATCAACTTCAACGATCTGCAATTGCCATTGTACGATTCATCATTGAATAAAAAAACCTTTCCCACATTTAATAGTGGGATCATTTCCAGAGGATGTTTGGTGCCAGGACTCCAACATATCGATACCAATTTTCGGTATGACTAAAATCTGGATGCAGATTCCGAATTATAGTTTTTGTTACACAGTTATGTTTCAATGCACAGTGACCACTTGGAGTGCCTCATGAAACAATGCTTTAGACCAGTCACGCCTTTGTAGCTCGTGAACAAATACTGAGAAAATAGAAAAAATGTAGTGTGAAGACAGCAATGCATGGGTCGTGTGTTTGAGACCTCAGCCATACAAGGCAATCTCCAAGTTTTCGAGCTATGTTGCCATAAACAAAGATGTTTATGCTCTCCCCGTCGATGAAATCTCTGGCTACATGGAAACGCACGAAACCAAGCGAGGAGTAAAGAGAAAACAAGGAGGCTACTTTTTATTCACACGTTAAGTTGACAATTTCTAGGCAAAATGGTCGATGCCTTAGAGTATGACTTCGAAGTCTTCGAGCTCCTCTTCCGGTGGCAGAACGATCCGGCTGGGATCAATCAAGTTCGGGTCGACTAGTGGCAGCCCCAGCTTCTCGCGTCTTTCCAACTCCAGGAGGGCTTCTCTCGCGACCCAGTCTACGTCCCTAGAACGTGTTGCAGGAAAATGAGTGAATCGAAAGGCCCGTGAACCGCTCCGAATCAAAAGCCGAGAAAGTGGTTTACTTTGCGCCCTTGCTACCCTTCCAATGAACACTATCTCCTTCTTGCCACTTATTTGTTCATAGAACACACGAACAATATCAGCACTGAGCCTATCACGATGCGGCACTTTTTGGTTACACACTGTTATGTCAGTTAGTCAAAAATACACAAAACGATGCAAAATCGGTTGATTGCGCACGATATTCGCTCGAGTAAAGGCAGAATGGGTGTGCAACTGCATGGTAAGGCAGAGCAGGAGTCTATCCACAACTGATATCTCCAATCTATAGACCAACCGAGTGCTTATTTTCTCACAATGTCATGTCATCCCAATGGCATCGCGAAATGTGCTGAAAAGACGGGAAATGCCAGCATACAATGATGTGCTTGTTCTTTGAATTTCCAAATGTTGTTTAGGGGCCCTCTAAAGACCACTTAGCAAAAGAATAAAAAATTTTGAAAGTTTTTGCTCTGTCGGGAAAATGGGGGCAAGCATGACATTTCAATTCATCGCATTGTGCAATGCTCCCTGCTGTTACCTTCCCCCATGCACACAATTGGCAATTATCAGCATGACACCTCAGTTGCTACAGGCAACTACGACTACCATGCACTCCGAGCCAAGCAACAATGAAAAGTGGCAACGGGAATTGACAAGTGACCTCGATAAGAAGATCAGATTGCCGTATCAGAAACTGCTAATTGTCGTCAAGCCGAGTATCGAGAAAGCAATTATTTAAGAACAGCGCATAGAAATAAGCATCCGACCAGCACACCTAGGGACCCACACTGATTTTCTTTTATGTCATAATTGCTACAATTATGACACACCTTCCTAGCTTCAGTGTCAGTTCCATTACGGTGTGCCTAACAAAGGGAACAAGCCTTTGATGCATTCCCCGTTCAAGGTTGATACAAACATCGTTTCACAGTTTGTTGAGAAATAACTGCAGTTTGCTGCATTTTTAAACACAAATGACCACCTCTTGATGGCGTGTAAATGCTACCTTAGACAGGTGCGAATCATTAAGGTAGTGGCAAACACGCAGGCTCTCTCGGTATTGGGTGAAAGTTGTGTGTTTTTGCGTGCTCCAACGAAACCTTTTTTGGATGCCCTTTGTCACTTACTTGAAGTCGGGTGTGTACATGAAGAGAACGATGCAGACACACGTGACCAGCGAGATGCCCGTGAACATGAGCGTATGGTGGGCATCGGAGTCTTCGTAGTAGTTCTCATCACTGTAGCCGAAGCTCATCCAGTACTGGAAAAAAGTGACAAGTGGATGCGCACTGAAAGCATTAGCCACATATCTTCGTGCTTCGGCAAAAGACAATAGTCTTTTGTTGGCCTTGTTTCATGTGAAATAGCGTTGCATTTTCAACGCAGCCTGATAATTCTAAAGACACTAGGGTCTTTAGAATTACATATATATGTATTTCCTAGTGAAGGAACACACCGCCTAATACTTACGTATTGATGTTGCGCCTCAGATATGTGTAACATTTGCTTTTCGATCGGCAATGTTTACCGCAGCCACCACTTCAAGATGGCTGGGCGTTGAGCAAGTGATTAAGCATTGGCCGAATGACTGAATCGTGTGACAGGCAGAAAGACAAACGAAAATTTCTGCGTTCAAGTATCCCACGAAAGCTTGTCTTTAAAAAAAGGCGGGGGGGGGGGGGGGGGAATGATAAACAAGGATTGCGAGTGGGATGTGACAAGCAGCAACATGCACATTTGATTCCCACACCCGCACGAAACTTGGGAAGACGTTAAACGTTCGAATTACAGCGCGAAGTGGTGTTCTAATGCCGCAACGGGTGGGGGCTCGCTTTCTTTGTTAGACGCATTATTAACAAGAATTAATGCACAATGATATTAGTTCTCATTAATATTGTGTTCAGATAAAGCAAACCCTTAAGTTTACCCTCGACCAAATGAATGCCACCTAGATTGGTCACAATTCGACGGGAAGGTATGCAAAGAAAACATATCTGCACGCAGGCACAAGTTTGAACACGACTACATGACGTTAGATGCTACAGTATGCTCCACCGGTTTAACCAGCGCTTATAAAGAACGTTAGAACATCATAGTGTGTAATAACCGTGTCTCGATCTCATGTTCTCAGAGTTTGGCACAGACCTGCGACGTGCAGTTGGATATACCACTATGGATATACCCATTTGCGAGATCCGCCACGATTAGCGTGAATGTGAAGTTGTACGAATCAGGACCCCACGAGCTAATGAACTGTCGTCGGCAGGCACAGTTTGCATAACGGGTCAAGCCGTAACACCACCTTCGATACTTTGAACCAAATTGCAAGTGGTAAGTTTCGGGGTTCCGAAAGGAACACTCGCACGTTTCGGCACAGGTTCAAGTATAGAGATGTCGGGCTCACGGCGAAACGTAACACAGCCGGTCGCGAAAAGCTTGCGACATGGTCGTAAATAACGGCGAATTTAGGAGCACGAGCGCGCGAGCACAGACCGGGCAGGCGACACGGATGACCTTACGTACCCGTGGTTTGGTGTCCGCAAAGTCGGCCGCTGTCACAGGCGGTCTGCCGACCGTGTCCGGCACTGTGGCCGCGGTGGTGGGGACTTCCTTGTTTTTCGGTGTAGTCGATATGAAAGCGCCCGCGGGCCGCGTCGCCTTGTAAAAATTCGCCAGCCGGGGCAGCAGGTTTCGCCTCAGCAAGAGCGCCATGTTTGTCGTGTTTAGAACCGCACTTGACTGCCAGATCACAAATTTCTTCTTATAAAACAATTTGCTTGCTGAAAAAAACTTTTAATGTTTAATTTACAAATTTTATGTTAACTTTAGTTTTAATATTGTTAAAAACATTCTAAGTTTGAGCAAGTGCGGATCTGCGTTGTTTTGTTTTTTGTGCAAAATGGCGGCGGCCTGCAGTGATCGTCTGCTATATTACTTTTAGTCTCCTGTCAAGACTTCGTTTCGGCGGAAATTGGCCGCCACTGGTCACAAATTCGGCCCGGTAAGAGCGCTTCGAGAGTCCCGGCTACTATCACGCAACTGTGTGTCGCTTCGTCTTTCTCCCTCGACTCTCCATCCTTTCCGACGCTCGTGACAGTTGCGCCTCTCGCAGAGAAAGCTGAGCGAGCATGAGTCATTCCTGTCATACCACTTTCGCCCGAAGTAGAAAAGCGCGCTCCCGCTAAAGGGTTTGTTCCAGAGACGCGCTGCGCCGACCGATTATTATGCAATTGCTTTTTTCTCGCACCTTGCTGGCGTAAGAAATCACTTCCGTTTGCGGTATACTACGACCAGTCGTGCGCGCGCTGTGCATACTGCGTCACGTCGCGAAACCACCGCTGTGACGACGATGTATAACGTTTTCCTTCCCTCGAAGAACTGCGTTTGCCCGCGTCTGCGTGACCCGAACGCATTATTCGCAATGTGGGGGCACGAACTTGCGATGAATGCCGCGAACGTTACGACAGCGTGGCGTGTGCACGGAAAATCCGGGCGCACGCGCGAAACCGTCGGACGTAGTGACCGCCGCTTGCATCGCGACGTTTGCCGTCGTACGCCGTTTCTGCATAACCGTGCTTAGAGGTGTTTTGTAAGCCACAAAAAAAAAACAATTTTCTGAGCGTTATCAAGGCTGTGTGCGGGCCAGGGGATCGAGTCGGATGGTTCTGTCTGTCGCGTACACTTGTTGCTCATGGGTGTTTGTTTATTATATCTCTCCATAGACTAGAACATGAAAACCTCTCGTAGTTCATATCTGTGTGTTTGTGTGTATTTTTATGTGTGTAGCGTGCTTCAGTCACGTATTACTCGTGCTTCATTACCTCCACTGTGACAACTTGGGATAAATCAGGAGTGTGGCAGCTTGGGCTAGTTGGTATGGCATGACGATAGTTATAGCGCGTTATAGTTATAGTGTCCTTCTTGTCTCTGTGTCGTCGTTTTGTTCTCGCGCTATAACTATCGTCATGCTAAATCAGGAGTTCGCCGAAAGCGCATTTTAGTAAAATCGTAGTCGTCCTTCATAAAAGCGCCGTTATTTTTTTCACGTGTATTGCGTGAGACGCGATATTCGTCTCTGACTTCAAGTTTTCAATTCTGTGCGCAATCTATTGGCCATGAAATGAATGAGTCGTATTTGATATGTAGTTGTGTTACACTTATTCAAAAGCTGTGCTGTGCACATCAGGGCACGTAGAATTGCTCGTGGTCAATACGGAAGTTTTCATTTGTTTAGTATTTACTACAACAGAAGACCTCAGAGGCCCAGGAAGGCACTGCGTAAGGCAGTGTGTACGAAAAGATTGCTACAGAAAGAACCTACGAATTACTCAGCACTCAAAACTGTGAATAGGTGGAAAAAAGGCGAGAGTGCTGACAAGCAAAATACATATAATAAACCAGTTTAACTCAGTTACAGGGAAGGCAATTGCAAGTAGTATTAGCAATCACATAATTGCGGTGACCAAGCTCTGCATTTGTGGGTGGGGGGGGGGGGGGGGGGAATGAGACATATCTGGTTTCTAGGCTAGTTAATGCTATATATATCCCACTAAGAAGGACACGTAGCACTATCAGAGACAATAAATATGAATTGGCAAATGTCACATTGCAAAACTGAATCCAGTGTTTAGAAATAACAATAATGAGCAATACATGACAGCTAGATGCAGCATTACACAGTGCCATTTGGAAAAAAATGCGCATCTCAGAAACATGAAACATTTTAATGTCTGGGCTACCAGCAAACACTGAATGTTAAAGAAGAGGTCATGTTGTGAGAAGTGGTCGCAATGTTACATAGTACGAGGGCATCGAAGAACCCTAATTATACATACTGGACGAAATCTACAGTGTATCCACAGCCACCCTAGTTCTCCGTAAAGGAAGCGACAGAATCCCCATAAAGAAGGGTGTAAGGCAGGGAGACACGATCTGTCCAATGCTATGCACCGCGTGTTTACACGAGGTTTTCAGCACCCTAGATTGGAAAGAGTTAGGGTTAGGAGTTAATGGAGAGTATCTTAGTAGCCTGCACTTCGCTGACGACATTGCCTTGATGAGTAACTCAGGGGACGAATTACAGCTTGCGATTACTGAACTGGACACGGAAAGCAGAAGAGTAGGTCTGAAAGTTAATATGCACAAAACTAAAGTAATGTGCAACAATCTCGGCAGAAAACAGCACTTTTTGATACGTGGAGAGGCGCTGAAAGTTGTGAAGGATTATGTCTACTTAGGATACGTGGTAACCGCGAAGCCGAACCATGAGAGTGAATTAACTAGAAGAATAAGGATGGGGTGGATCACTTTCGGCAGGCATTCTCAAATCATGAATGGTAATCTGTCACTAACCCTCAATAGGAAGACCTATAACAGCTGCATCTTGCCAGTACTTACCTACGGAGCAGAAACCTTGAGGCTTACAAAGAGGGTTCAGCTTAAACTGGGATGACGCAGCGAGCAATGGAAAGGAATATGATAGGTGTAACCTTAAGAGGTAAGAAGAGAGCTGAGTGGGTCAGGGAACAAACTAGGGTTAAGGATATCATAGTTTAAATCAAGAAGAAATAGACATGGGTAGGGCAACTGACTGGATTTTCAGAGAAGGCAAACGCACTAAGGGGAGACAGAAAGTTAGGTGGGGTTATGAGATTAAAACGTTCACAGGTATAACACGGCAACGGGAAGCACAAGACCAGGTTGATTGGCAGTGGTCGTTGTCAGGCTGATGATGTATATGAACTTCATTTGGCAGTGTACCGATGCATATGATCACTTTTCTTGAGGCACTATCACGTTTGACAAGTCGTGCGGCGGGCCGCTTCCTGCAAGCAGTGTGAAAAGCAGAATTTTTCTTTGCTCAAGATTGACATAACTAAAAATGAATTTGCACTATATTCCTAGCATGAGATATGCTTCTGTTTGTGCCAAGAGAAATCAATGAATTCAGGATAAAGAGATATTTAATTGCAACTTAATTAGAGCAAGTTACTGCAATGCACATCAATTCAACAATTATCTGATTATTCTTGTTGCAATAGAATATTGAGTGCCTTGAAGTAACGTTGTAATGATTTGACACATTTACAGACAGTTCATAGGTGGCATCTGAAAGGAACATACTGTGAGGAACATACTGTGAGCATAATAAACTTCAACTCTGATAGCACTGAAACATGTATCAAATGATTTGTGACATTTTCATCTTGTTGAAGTTTGACAGCATTCAAATCAGGAGAAGTGTGCCGGCTAACGTAATCTCCACCGATCCCCGTCTTGGCTTTGGTGCTGCACTACTGATCGCATGGTTAGGGGTTTGATTCCCTGCCCCTGTGGCCATGCTTCAGCGGGTTCCAGATGCGAAAATGCTTTCGTGCTTAGATAAAGGTGCATGCGTAGAAACCACATGCTTCCCAATCGTACCTCTGTTTTGGTGCACTAACCAGTATATGTAAATGTCTGATGATACTAGTGTGTGTGCTAGTGTTATCTGGGGATCCACAAAGCCAAAAGCTTGTTGATGAGCTAGAGCAGACCCAGTGAATGACAGCCACGTTTATTTGTCCATGCTACCAGAGGATGCAAATATTGACCTTGTTACTTCACAGTTAACAGGAATTTTGAAAACAAAAAAAAAGTAATAAAAAATGTGCATTCACAAGACGAGAGAATAGGGTGGGTGCTATTGCCCTTTTCATCCTCTTTGTCTTGTGAATGTTTGTTTTTGCTCTCAAAATTTTTACGAACTATGCACCATCTTGCCGAATTTCAAATTTTGTTAAACATGTTACTTCACAGTGCTAACCCTCAGAAATTGTCTATGTGCGCAATAATGGCATGCTTGAAGTTTCTATACCAACTGTATAATAAAAAATTCCCCCACCTCCACAAAAGAAGCGTGAGGAAATCGGAATGCATTGCCTAGCGTTCATAATGGCGTTTCGCACGCGAGAACCCAGCATTAGAAGGATAATGTTTCTTTTTCTTACGTCAATAGCGCCGCACGTGGCATTTTTATGTCGTGAGAAACGCGCCGTGCGTTTCCAGCTCTAGTAGGTAGTGTGCACGGTTCAAAAAAAATACTATGAAGTGAACAAAACAAACAGCGTTTCCGGCTCGGCATTGGCGTCTTGAGCACACATTTCCAGGTGTTCTTGAGAGGTGCCCAGCCAGCGAACGGTCGAGAGTGAGGTGTGAATGGATAGGAAAGGGGGCACAGGGAGGAGAGAGAGAGTGAACGGCGAGAGAAAGAGCGGCAAAGCACTGCACCTACCCCCTCCTATACTCGCACCACATGCTCCGGTTGCTAGGGGCGAGGATAAGCACACGAGCCGCAGCTGTTGCTGTGGAAGAGGGAGTGAGAGCGAGGAGACAAGACCTACCAACATGCAGACAACGCCGGATGCCTGACATAGGCCGACTAAGAAATGGATTCGCATTTAAAAGTAAATAAATACCCAACATTGTAAGTAAACATAGATCAAACATTGTATCCTCCAGCCCGAGTGTCACCACATATAAACCATCCACACTCTATTATTTTCTATGCCACACGAATCGATGTATTCAAGTTTTATTTTTTGCCTTGTACAATCTCGATTTGGAACAAGCTCACTTGCAGTGAATTTGCTAACTGCGAGTCGGCTGTCATTTGGAATTGATTTATACAGCTGTGACCACGTCTGTAGGGCATGCGAGCAGGCAGTTCTTGCTCTGCGGACGACACCTTGAGACAGTTTTGTGCTCTGATGTGGTGTATCAGGAGCATTCCCGGCCTAGCAGTCAGTCATGCTAATCACGTCTAAGCCTGAAACTGCCTTGAGGTGTTGCCCAGCAGAGCGAAAACGGGCTATTGCCACGCTCTATACAAATGTGGCCCCGGCTGTATATAGGGTTGTGTACTGTGCTTTCCCACGTCCGTAACTGCCAGCGAGTGCTTGCAGTATTGTAAATAAAATGAAAATAAGCTAACTTTTTCTTTTTTATTTTTTCAAAATTTAACTGCATTTCAGATGGAACAAACGGGAGGTCAGCATCCCTAGGAAGGTGACAAGCGAGCATAGCCATGCTGCTCTTAGCGAGCACAGCTGGCAATGGCACGGAGCCGCCGTTTGCCGGAGTGCCCTCAAACATCACCGGCGAAGAGGCGCCCGTGCTCGAAGCATCGGCGGGCTGGGACTCGACAAGCCTTGCCTACGTGTTTGTTCCACTTAGCCTCGTCATCTGCTTAGGCCTCGCCACAGCTCTGGTAAGATTATTAAAAATCAGTCAATTTTAACACTCCTCATAAACGTCATTCCTTGTACTGGAGCACTTATTCGGGCCATTTCGTACATGTCTGAGGAAGGGATAGGCAGAACAGCACTCAGTTTACAAAAAATGGACAATTATAAAGTGTGTATTGGGGCCAGTGTATACAGCCTTTGCATTGGTCAACTTTGCTCAACGTGTTTGTGAACTGTCATCATTGAATGCAACTCATCAATTTAGAGCTGAGTAATGTTCTAGTTTCATATCAGCTGGCTTCAATTTATGTCACACTGGCATAATATTGGTGAAAATTACATCAGTCGACAGCGCATTTAGTGGCTGGATTCATACTGACGCACGGCGTGGTTCTCTTGTAAATTTACCTTTTTCATGACGTAATGGCGCATGCGCCACTCCCCCTGTCAAAAAGCTAAGAAAAGCCTCTTGATTTTCGAGGATTTTGTTCTGCCAATGCCGGCTATCCCGACCCCTACCAAAATGGCAGAAAACAGCACAGCAAGTTGAAGAGGCGGGAAGGGTAGTGCGTACCAGTCGTCGCACACAAAGTTTTGATGCTGTTTTCTTTAATGAGCTGTGTACACTGAATGATTATGGCAAGTCAATTTTACGGCGACTCGCCAAGCAAAGTAAGGTTTGTGGAAAGAAAAAAAGTTATAAACTACTCATACGTAGTGAGAGGCTTATATTTCTGGTATTTGATGTCCAGGCAAATGATTAACGCTTTCAGCCCTGGATTTTTTTATTTTGGTCGGATACACTTTTTGTGCGCGTTTTTCTCGTAGTTAAGACCTCAGAAGACCACAAACAAAAAATTGAGCCACTGGTACAAGCATTTTGGGTGATTGGAAAATGAAAAAAATGGCTTCTTTTTTCCTGCCAATCGATGGTGTGCACAAAATGAAAACGAATGTCTTACTTTTTAGCTTAATGCTCACTGAAACAGCTTCGGTACGTCGTCCTGAAAATGGCGCTTACCCACCTCAACTTACGCGCCTCGGCTTCTCAGAAGACCTCGGTCGCGGTTCTTCTTTTTTGTGGCTGCTACCTCCACAAACGTGCCGCAATATTGGTGTCAATTGCAGCGGGGATCATTGAAGAACTATGCCCCCAAGAATGAGTAGTATTGGTTACGTTTCCAAGATACTAGGGTAAATGTTGTGCGGTGGTGTCAATTGACTCGGCCAAGGCCGAAAAGGTTACGATTGTAAATTAATTGACCCTTGTGCACCTACATGCTAGTTGCCCAGTTGACTGAGATCATAAAGCAACTGCCTTAGAAAGGCATTGATTGGTCCCAGGTACAAATTTTGAGCCAGAAAGAATTTTTATTAAGTAGGAAGCTTTCATTCTGAAAAAAACTGAATGTATTTTTTGGGTGGGCTTAGTGCTATGAAAATGTGGGTGACAATGTCTCCCATTCATACAATGGTTATGTTCCGATATTTTTTACTTATTGTCGCGTGGTTGTGACTACGAAGCACCAAGAATAGTTGCCCCTGCACGTAATGCAGTCTTGTGTTTCATTGCTTTAGGATAAGTTGCCACCCTTTAAAATGACGCTTTTTTTTTTTTAAGTTGTGAATTTTCATTTTTCATATTTTGAGAATCTACAGGCATTGAGGGTGGTGGTGCAGGAAAATTTGTGTCTCCGTCAGATTTTGTCCCAAATTTCTGGTCTTTTTCCTTACTACCCTCAAGCTGAAATAAAGTGTTTGTGAAACCTAATTCATTTTTTCAAAAACGAATTTTCCGGTGTTCTTTATTGTGAAAAAACTTGTAACTTTCGAATGAAATAATATTTCTAATGAAATTTTTTGCGCTCCTATCTGTCACACTAGCTGTGCAATAATCTGGCATACTAGAAAAGCTTAAGTAAGCCTAAATGTTTTGGCTGTATTCAAGTAAGACTTAATATGGCTGTATTTAAATACGGCCATATGAGAAGACACAACTTTTTCTAGTCTTTGGGGCTGTTAGATGCTTAATATTGATGATACCACAGAGATGTTTTTTCATTGAACAGTTTTTATATGCCTCTGCTGGTTTTGCTGTAATTTGTTAAAGTAACATGAACCAAACCAAACAGCTCATATCAACTCTTCGGCCCCTTCAGTTGCTACTGAGCTATTTTTATTTCTTGCGCTGGAATTAATTTCTATGGCTGGTGATGAGGTTGGCATGTTTTGGGGCAAAATTGACAGTTAAATCTTAATTAGGTTCAATTTGTCTATTACATGACCCATTTGAAGGGCGTTTTTTAAAAACCCTTCCGAGAGCAGACTAGAAACAGTCTACGTACGACTAAAATATAAAAATATATTTAGAAAGATAGTAGCATGCCTTACAGTTGGGAGAAATGAAAGTGGCAAAAGTGTTGTGCACAGCTGTTAAAAATATTTTAATGTTACGTCCCTCCATCCTCCTTTCTTTTTTACAGGTGGTGTTTCTCGTTAGAAAAAGCAGGTACGTTGGACATCCTCATTTCCTGCACAGCTTTAACGCTATATCTGCAGCATGTGGCTGTCACACGCATCACACAGCTTGCAGCACTGCTGTGCAGAATTGTTATATATATATATACGTAGTGTAATTTGCAATTTGTAGTTGGCCTATGCAACTCGGACTGTTTAAAGAGCAAAACTTATGCTATTTCGAGTCCACACACATGAAGCTTAGCTATGCCTCAGGCATAATAAGGAGAAATTATAAGACAGTTCTACATTGGAATATTATTCTTGCCAAATATTCCTGTTAACCCTCCAAAATATTGCAAAATTTTTACGAATTTGCAATCACTTTATGATTTTGTATACATTGCAATGTCTTTTACAAAAATGAAGTTTTACTCACAAAATTACGTTTGATGTTCTGAATGTTCTTTTGTGACTCCTGCGATGATGAACGGAAGGGAGATGCTTACTTTGAACAAACTTATGCGACGGCAGCAAGGTCACTGACAAAATAATTGCGATATACGACAGCACCAAGGTCACTAAAAAAATCACTGCGATATAAAAACGGGTTGTTGCTTTTAAGCCTGAACGGTGCAAGGTTTGTGCACTGCACCCACCGCCTGATTCACACAGCCTTCAAATGCACTGTGACGAGGCATTTGATGGCTATGTGAATTTGATGACCGTTTACAGCGTTGACATTCATCACGCAACACCATGTTCCTGTTAGTGTTAGCGGATGCCGATCCTGTTGCCGGCACCTCATTTCCAAGTAGGAAATGGCTGTGAAATGCTTCATCATCACAGACAGTGATGCCGTGACGTGACAGAGTGCTCGACTGCTTTGAGAATGCGACCCCCCTGTCTCTGAATTCATCATGTGTCAGCATTTCCTGTCCAGTTTCTTCTAAACGGTGTCAACCGGCAACCTTCAATCGTGAGCATCCCTCTTTGAAGATGAAAGCAGCGATCAAACACTACGTTGTGACAAATGCCGTGACGACACGTGACAGAGCGTTTGACGACCGTGCGAGCCCAGCGTAGAGGCGAATCACTTGCTTCTCACGCAGGCTGGACAGATTGCGGCACCACCTGATGCCCTTTTACAGCTTCGACCCTCAAGACGAGGGCGAGGACTGGGAGGCCGAGCTTCTGGAGGAGGGCCTCACGCACAGGCCCAACCCTGCCAACAAGGTGCGTGTCAGGAGCATTGAATGCTGGGCACGTTGGTAATCTGCATTGAAATTCACTGCCCGAAAGTGCTTGATGAAAGAAAGATGCACAGGGGGCAAGCTGTGAGCCTACAATATAATTTTCGTTTGAAGGGGTACAGGCACGGAAATTTCCCACTGCTGTTTTCTTGCATCGAATGAATGAGAAAAAGCCCTTATGAGCCCAGAAAAATGTACTGGCATGGGTGTGCACAGAGTTAGTACTCTTCAGGGGGCTGAGGGTTCCTTGCAGTGCCCCTTTCCTATTAATGTCGATGTATAAGGCTGACTTTGTGCAGACACACACACCCCCACACTATTTGGGGACTCGAGGAGTACTTGTATTCGTTGTTGTGCTTGCATTCTTCTCCCTGTTCATCTCTCTGTGATGGAACGCCTGTTAAACGGAACATGTCTTTAATGAGAGTCTACTGGGTCTTCTCAGCCTTTCCTGAGCGTCACACGAGCTCCAAGCCGTCCTCATATAGGGGGGACTTGTATGGCTACGTAAAGCCAGCTTAGAAAATTGGTGTCAGCACCCCTTCGAACGACGGTTCGATCGTTTGCTCGATTTGAAACTTCTTTCTCGCTCGTGCGTAATGGATGGAGTGATTCATTTATGTAATTCCCCCACTCTCTTTTCTTTTTGCCCCTACAGAACCCGGAGTTCCACGAGCCACCAAAGCTGGCATTCCGGTCGGTCCTGTAAAAAAATTTTTGCTCTTTCGTTTCTTTTTTTGTCCGAAGGTCCCAAACAAAACAGTCCTGTAGGAACCTGGGGAAGGAGGAGGAAAACCAGCAAAGCTTGTACATTAACGCCCTGTCGTCCGTGTGTGCCTGTCGCCAATGTTGTCGTGCATTCATGATCCATTCCCACTACTATTTATTAATAGTCAAGATGTTACTGAGCTCTCGTTGTAAGCTTAGCTTTGCAATCTAGTCTCTCTTGTTTGTTGATGCTGTAGATCTCAACAACTCCATTTTTTATTGTTGCTCGTTTTTCCGCCATCGAGTGATAGTAGTGCAGTCACACCGCCACAGTAACAATCAGCGATTGCATAATGAATTACCAGGTATAGCAAACCAGATCTGGTATTTGCTCGCAACAAACGTGTACTTATAACAAATGCCATTGCTACGATTTTTGTATCGGGCAACGCATACTACGTTTAGGTGTGTAGCCAACACTCTTTGTGAATGAAAGATCTGATCGAAGCTCCAAATACTCATGTGTAGTTTGCCGAATAGCATTGTGAACTCTTCTCATTTAATGTAGCGCATAGAAGGTTGTGAACAAAAGATTTACGAGTATGGTGCTTGTGTCACAGCGAGGGAGGGGAGAGCGATCACTTCTTAACCCGGTCAAAGTCGTTGTGAATAAAAGCAGATTATGAACAAGACTAGTGTTGGTTTGATATTGTGCTTGCACAAAAGTGGTGCGTACTGTAAAAGCACTGGCACATATTTTTGTATTTAACGTGTACATGGTATACAGTCATACCTCAATAAAACTAAGCAGCATATTACATGAAATTAGGTTTCTTATATAAAAAAATAATGACTTTGTAATGACTGCACACCCAGGAATCGTGCAGGATGTGGAAGTGGTTGGCAAGGTACGATGCAGTGACCATAGAATGGTACGGTCTCGAATTCGCCTAGACTTGAAGAAGAAACGACAGAAACTGATACGCAAGAAGCCAATCAATGAGCTAGCACTGAGAGGGAAAGTACAGGAATTCAGAGTGTCGCTGTAGAACAGGTACTTGGCTCTTAGTGAGGAAACCAACCTTAGCGTAGATACAATGAATGATAATCTGACGAGTATCATTACGAAGTGTGCAGTGGAAGTTGGAGGCAGGGTAGTTAGACAGGACACTGGCAAGCTTTCCTAGGAAACGAAGAACCTAATTAAGAAGCGTCAAATGATGAAAGTGTCAAGTACAACAGACAAAATAGAACCGGCAGAGCTTTCGAAGTTAATTAATAGACGTAAAGTATGCGATGTAAGAAGGTATAACATGGAGAGAATTGAACACCCTCTGAAAAACGGAGGAAGCGTCAAAGCAGTGAAGAGGAAACTTGGGATAGGCAAAAGTCAGATGTATGCACTAAGGGACAAAGAAGGCAAAATAACTACCAATATGGATAGGATAGTTAAAATAGCGGAGGAGTTTTACAGAGATATGTACAGTAGCCAAGACAACCACGACCTTAATACTACAGGAACTAGCAGTAACCCAGATGACACCCCACCAGTAATGATAGAAGAAGTCAGAAAAGCTTTGCAGAGCATGCAAAGAGGCAAAGCTGCTGGTGAGGATCAGGTAACATCACATCTGCTGAAAGATGGAGGACAGATTGTGTTAGAAAAAAAATTGCCCGCAGCTTCCCTCGGGGGAACACTGAGGAGGATGCGGAGCATATAATTGGTTACCGGGGTGTTAAAGTGCGACTTACTTGGGTCGATGGCTAAATTGGTTAACGTGGTTGTGAAATGGGGTGTTAAATTGCGACTTACTTGGGTCGATGGCTAAATTGGTTAACGTGGTTGTAGGAGGGGGTGTTAAATGAGTGAACACGTACACACGTATGCGAAAGGGCGGCGCTGGTCGAAGGGACGTCGATCATTGTGTTTGTGGATTCGTTGGAATTCATTTCACCGCGACCTTGGACGTCGACGCGCCATACAAACCAACCGACGAGCGGCAACTGAGCGAGCGAGCGCCGACCTTGAGTATATATACAGCGCGACGGCGCATGCACTGTCAGCTGTCGAATGTTCGAGAAGGGGGAGAAGCGCAACGGCGCATGCGTGCGCGTCAGCTGCCGATGTTCTCGAAGTGTGACGGCGCATGCGCGCTACATTATACAGCTAGCGAATGTTCGTGAAGAGGAGAAGCGCACGCGGTGTGTAGAGGAGGAAGGGTGCACAGATGATGGAGGAGTGAAGCACGCGCGGTGTGTAGAGGAGGAAGGGATGCACAGATGGTGGAAGAAGGAGGAGGAAGCTTGGGGACGGCGCCGCACTACAAGCCTCGAGTATTAGATGCTCCGCATCTAAAAACTAGCCTCCCTGTTTACGAGGTGTCTCCTGACGGGAAGGGTACCAGAATCTTGGAAGAACGCTAACATCATCTTAATACATAAGAAAGGAGATGACAAGGACTTGAAGAATTACAGGCCGATCAGCTTGCTCTCTGTAGTATACAAGCTATTTACAAAGGTAATTGCTAACAGAGTAAAGAAAACATTAGAATTCAATCAACCAAAGGAACAAGCAGGATTTCAAACAGGCTACTCAACAATTGACCACATTCATACTATCAATCAGGTAATAGAGAAATGCTCAGAGTGTAACCAACCACTATACATAGCCTTCATAGATTACGAGAAGGCGTTTGATTCAGTAGAAATATCAGCCGTCATGCAGACACTGCGGAATCAGGGCGTAGATGAAGTATATATAAACATTCTGGAAGAAATCTACAGGGGATCAACTGCTACCATTGTGCTTCATAAAGAAAGCAACAGAATACCAATCAAGAAGGGTGTAAGGCAGGGGGACACAATCTCCCCAATGCTATTTACCGCGTGCTTACAGGAGGTTTTCAGAAGCCTAGAATGGGAACAGTTAGGGATAAGAGTTAATGGAGAGTACCTTAGTAACTTGCGCTTCGCCGATGACATTGCATTGCTGAGTAACTCAGGGGACGAATTGCAACTCATGATTACGGAGTTAGACAAGGAGAGCAGAAAGGTTGGTCTTGAAATTAATCTGCAGAAAACGAAAGTAATGTACGACAGCCTCGGAAAGGAGCAGCGCTTCGAGATAGGTAATAGTGCACTTGAAGTTGTAAAAGACTATGTCTACTTAGGACAGGTAATAACCGCAGAGCCTAACCACGAGATTGAAATAACTAGAAGAATAAGAATGGGGTGGAGCACATTCGGCAAGCACTCTCAAATTATGACAGGTAGACTGCCACTATCCCTCAAGAAGAAGGTATATAACAGCTGTATCTTGCCGGTACTTAGCCACGGAGCAGAAACCTGGAGACTTACAAAGAGGGTTCAGCTTAAATTGAGGACGACGCAGCGAGCAATGGAAAGAAAAATGGTAGGTGTAACCTTAAGAGACAAGAAGAGAGCAGAGTTGATTAGGGGACAAACGGGGGTTAAGGATATCATAGTTGAAATAAAGAAGAGGAAATGGACATGGGCCGGGCATGTAGCGCGTAGACAGGATAACCGCTGGTCATTAAAGGTAACTAACTGGATTTCCAGAGAAGGGAAGCGGGTTAGGGGGAGACAGAAGGTTAGGTGGGCAGATGAGATTAAGAAGTTTGCGGGTATAAATTGGCAGCAGCAAGCACAGGACCGGGTTTACTGGCGGAACATGGGAGAGGCCTTTGTCCTGCAGTGGATGTAATCAGGCTGATGATGATGATGATATTAAAAAATCTGTATAACAATATATTGTGGGCATTTAGTACATACCCATCTTCTTCATCTGTACGTTATCATCACCACGTGTTGTTCACGCATCCTCATCGTTGTCGCGTATGAGCGTCATCATTATTGGTTCATCGTAGCTGTCTGGTGCTAAGTCCCCGGGTCTAATAAAGGTCATCCAAACCAAGGCCTCATATGTGGTGGAGGTCGGTCTTTAATTCCCCTGTCTTCATCTCGACCACTGTACCTCCCGGAGCTTCGTTTAGGTCAACACTGGGGCCAGCTGTCCAAAAATATGTCGCAGCAGGATCAGGTCGGCGCTGCAGTCGTTCCCTCCTCTGCCACCGCATACCACGCTTTTTCATGTCCTAAGCAGCCACCAGCGTGAGCCTCATCCCTTCACTGGTGTGCGTGGAGATGTGAAGGACTGGCTGGGCGATTTCGAATGTGTCGGCTCTGCTAATTGGTGGGACGACACCTACAAGCTAACTCGCGTTTCTTTCTACCTTACGGCTGTCTCGAAGACGCGGTTCTTTAACCACCTGATTGACATCCCCGACTGGGAAGCCTTCAAAGACCAGCTTCGTCAAGTGTTTCGCACACTGGCTGTTCGTTTGGCTCTCGCGAAGAAAGCTCTTGCAGCTCGGAAACAGCATATCGACGAGTCAAATACATCCTACATCGAGGATGTTCTTGCACTTTGCAGCAGGGACAATACATCAATGCCATAGTCGGACAGGGTACGCTACCATCGATTGCACCTGTCACATTCAATGCTCTTGCCATCAAAAATCCGGCTACCGTTGCTGACGTTGTCACAACCTGTCAGCGCCTTGACGAACTCGAGTCTATTTGCCTACAAGCGGACAGTGACGCAGCACATCTTACAGTGGACCCAAACCTACGAGACATGAGGAGGGTGATCATTCACAAAGAACTGCAATCTGTGGGATTCTCGCTACCTCCGGTGTCTCTACCATATTTGTTGCAAGACTATTCTTAACATACTTCGTTGTGATCAATATTGCTTTATATCGAGGCTTTAGCGTACTGGACATTTGAACCCTAACTCATAATTTCAACATGCCAGGTGGCTTTATGGCAGTTTTTTACAGCCGTGCGAAATAGGTCGGTTCACGACAGTAGGCGGGAATTATTCTAGGAAGACGTTCTGCAGTTCTTTGCAGAGGGTGTGGGTTATACACAAGAATATACACTGTATAAGCTGTGTGTCAGGACGTCCCTGTAACTTCACAGCCGCTCTGCATGGGTCTGCAGAATAAGCTGACACAGCCTAGTACTCATTTTCTCGTTGACACTTGTGTTATTCGTTCTCATTCGTACTCGCGAACGCTCATTCGCATGTCCCGAACACGAATGCCACGAACACGACTATTTGCCATTCTTAGACAAAGGGTGCCAGCTTGACGTCTCCAAATACTGGCCCACACTCGTAATAACCAGCTATACGGAACGGCACCGACACATTAGTCACACTTTCACAACGGAAGGTAGAACTTCTGAACATATTACGCCACTGTAGTGGCTGTGTTGCTGCATGCTAGCTCTCCTGTTTGGATTTGCCTGCTCTTCTTTCCTATCCCCTGGCCAAGTACCACGAGCCTGACTGCACTGCCAATTGTGTGTCTGGCAAACTAAATTGTCGAGCGTCTCATGGTTTTCCGACAACCACCATCGTTGCAGTTGTGACACGAAGTAGACAGTCAGCTGTCTCAAATTGTACTACAATCGCTTGATTTAGTCACCACGAGTCATGAGGATGGTTTTTTAAGGGCCAACTCCGGCGATTTTTTGAGGTCAATGGATTGAAAAGAAATTCGCTGGCTACTTTCCTTCCTTTGCTCGTTTCCATAATTTGTTTCCAATTGCGGGCCGGAGATGTACACATATTCTTTACAAATGAATCTTATAGATTGCCCCGACTCTCCCAACTGGCTGCCTGCAACCATTATTATTATTATTTAACAATACTGCCGACCTCACAAGGAGATCATTGCAGGGAGGGCATACATATGATACAGAAAAGAAACACGAAGCAATCATTTCTAGCATGCAAAACAATAAGCAATCGATACATGAGAAGCAGTAGTAGCAATGAGCAAGGTGAGGGTACAAATCTCTGCAAAACTACCAATTACAACAACTCTAAAGACAATGTACAATGATGCAATCACGTTATCAATATACAGAGCCTGCATACGAAATACAAGAGGACAAAAGAAAAGAAAAAGAACAACAATTTTCAGAGAAACTCCTCAGCGTGTACCTTTGCTTCTACCATATCTAAGAATACATTCAAAGATGAAGTGTTCGTAACAGAAGGGCTAAGTTGGTTCCAATTTCTTATGGCTTGCGGGAAAATGAATATTTAAAGCAGTTTGAATGAAAAGTGTATTCATTAAGTGCTTGAGAGTGCCGGTAACGTGTTAATCTAGATCGACTGAAAGAGATTAGTTTTGACGCGTCAATGTTTGTGTCTCCATGAATTAACTGAAACAAAAACTTTAGTCTTGCTATTTTCGCCTGACTATGTAGTGTTGACAGACCAGCTTTGTGTAATAATTCTGTAGGAGAATCCATTTGCCTATATTTATTATAAAGGAACCTTACTGTCTTCCTCTGCACCCCTTCGATTCTTGCAATTAGTTCCTTTGTGTACGGAAACCAAACAATATTGGCGTATTCTAACATTGGTCTGACAAGCATCTTGTATGCCAGCAGCTTTGTATTTGGGGGTGCCAGATGAAGGCGTCTTCTCAAAAAGAAAAGCCGCTTTAGTGCACTTGAAGTTATATTGTTGACATGGGTTTCCTATCAAAGATCGTGCGTTAAAGTGACGCCTAAATATTTATGTTCAAATACGCGAGTAAGAGGTGTGTCATTAATAGTGTACGTGACATCAGATATTGCTTTCTTTCTTGCTACAGTAAGCGTAACGGATTTCTTAGCATTGAGAGTCATTTGCCACTCCTCACACCAACAAAAGACAGACTCGAGTGCATTATTCAGTACATGGCGATCATCAACGGAATTTCACGGTACAAGATACAATCATCAGCGAATAGCCGAATGTTAACATTCAATCTGGAAGGCAAATCATTACTATACAGCAGAAATAAGACAGGACCCAATACACTGCCCTGGGGCACTCCCGACGTAACAAAGCGACATTGTGTGTGCCAACATTTTTGTCAATGCGACGGAAGTCACGGAACCGAGGTGCGACTAAATCGCCTGCTGTTCATAAGGCCACAATCGCGTGTGTTGCTTCATTGGTTCGACGTGTGGATTTCAGTTTGTAGTGGGCCTGTGTGTGATGGGTGGTAAACGGCATTCCGTTTTGGTTGCCTGAACCTGAATTACCTGAGCCCTCACGAAACACTCCGAGGTAACGATTACCCTTTATCTCGATATATTTTTTAGCTGCCAGTGTCGGCTCACTTCACGTAAACTGTGTTAGTACCATACCGGTCGAGGAGTGCCCATGCATGAGCATTACGGTAGTGTACTAAGCGAGCACATTACCGTGTGGAAACAGTTCTTCAGTGAAAAGTGGCAGATACTTGGTTTAAATTCCTTCAGCCCTGCCGGCGCAATTTTAAACTCTGCTATTGCCAAACATAGGCACTCGTCCTACAGCAATATTAAGAAGCATCAGTTAGTCTGCAAACTTTTCAGTGACAGCAGTTTATTTCAGTGGTAGCAGTCAGAAGGTGCTACTCGTCATCTGACTGGAATGCACAACCATTAATCACCATTCCTCTTTGGCGATTTTTCTTGGCCTCCATATGCGTCCGAACCTCAGCTATCGTTTTACGGCAGCTTTGAGGAGCTTGTCCACATAGCACGGTCACTAACAGACGTGGTGCGGCTGTAGCGATAGGGTCGCCTTCTCCCCGAGTGAAGGCGCCACATTCCAAAAGACAACATCCAATCATGACCAAACTGCACCCAATCACACTTATGCAGGTCTACTTCCTTTCAACAGAACTTGCATAGACACTTTATGTGCGAACATACTTGTCTGTGGTCATTTGGACACTTGCTTCCGCTCGAAACCATGGTTACCGACTCTCACACATGCTCATCTCAACTAGCACTTGAGGCACTTTTACAACGATTCATAATGGGCACAGTGGCTGAGCGGGCACATGGATGCAGCCAAGGGACAGTGGTGACCTTTCCAGCAAACGAAGAAATCGGAAAAACCACACAGCCCGGCCGGTGGTGCCTGAACCGCTCTGATTTTTCCTCACAGCCAACCAGATCATAAGGAGATGCATTGAACTGAAAAATGTTTTTCGGAAAAAGGTGGGGGTTAAGTGGAGCCCCTAGTTCAGGGCACCGCTGGCCTCAGCAGCCCGCCAGGCGTGGTCAAGGAACATCACTTGAGCCTCCTTTTTGTCACTGGCGAGCAGGGCTGTTCGTCTCGAATTTTCTGGCAAGTCGAGCCGGCTGAAAATAATGCCCGGGTATCGGCAACACTCCAAATTTCTGCGGCACTTTTAACCAACACTGCAATTTACAGGCTCGACTAGCAGAAAACAAGGCATTCCTGTGCGACGAGTCCCGCAGTAGGATGCCGGCTAGTCTCTCGTGGTTCTTTTAAGCTGACCGTATGCACAAGCAGCTATAAGGTATGAGCAGGCAAAAGGTATAAAAGGTGCTGTGCTGGTTTAATTATTTTTCCAGTCTCAGCCATGTACAAACCAGCTCAGTTGGGTGCAGCAACTTAGTGGGGCAGCACATCAGAATGAAAAAGCCAATTGATATGCCCTACCGACAACTCCTGCGCATGAGAACTGAATATCGCAGCTGCGTTTTACGCTTTCACAACAGCCATTTCGCAATTGGCCATGCGATGCTATCCAACCCAACTTTTCCTAAAGGACACCTTGCTGGTCTACCTGGTCGGGACAAAAAAGTGCAACATGTAAGGCACTGCATTCACGTCTTCTCTCTTGGTACCCGTGCCGTTCCATGTAACACCAGAGTTCGGACAAAGCCTCGTCACAGGCTGCAAAGGAGCTTTGGATTTCTGGCCATCGGTTTTCGCATCCAAAAAATTGCAAAGATCCGAATTTCTGGCACACACTAACACATTTCTGAGGAATGTATAAGAATCCCATACGTGGTGTACCATGTGAAAAATTAACGGTTTTAGAAATAGCCCGTTTCCAGCACCCGAGGAAGTGCGAGCAGACATCACTTGTACAATTAACTGGCCAGTCGCTCAGGACATCCACGCCTTACCATCCACTATGAATTCTTGTAAAGCAGGGGCATGAAAATGGAAAATTGGGTACATTTAGTTCTTTAGGGTAGCATTGTCATAGATAGTCCTTAATAACTGCCAATAATGTAATGGCACATGCAATTGAGGACCAAAATTTAGCATGTCCCATGACATCTAGTAGTTGTTAATAGGCATGTGCAAATTATAATTTTCAGTTTCAATGCATATGATTTGGTCAGACAATTTCTTGACAAAGAGTAGATAACCAAAAATAAAACATTTGACATGAACAAATTAACCAGCATTTTGTTAAATTGCCACAAATTTAGTTGTTCCAATGGGAAGCAACTCCATTCGGAACAGAGGCAGGAATCTACTCACTAGAAGGAATAAGCTGCAAGAAAGTATTTGAAGTCATAAAACTTGCATGGCATTACAGTACAGCATATAAACCAGCATGAGCTTTTTAACTTAAGCAACGAATCGATACACAGCCACCTTGCCTAGCTGGGGCTTTACAGCTATGCAGACTTCCCCTGTATAGGTGCATGTACGGTATAGCACAGCTCCACTGCAGAGAAACTGCTTTTACAGGGGGGGGGGGGGGGGGCTTTACTAGCAAGTTGTGCACTTATTTAGCGTCAAAGCAAGCTCAGATACTGTCAAATGCTCAAGTATTTGCACATGCCTACTTAGGATTGGCTCATACTCACCATTTCACACGCTAGTGGAGAGCACCAGGAAACTGCCAATGTTTTTGAAAAGGTATGGCCACAGTAAAAATTCTGAGGTCTCCAGGCAAAGCAGGAGAGCTTGTCACAATGTTAATCGGGCTTCGTGGTCAGCTGTACAGCGCACAATACTGCCAAGGACGGAAGAGACTGGACACAACCACAACGTACATGAAAAGACTTGGTGCTTTTTATTTCAACTGAAATTTAATGACAAATAAAAACGATGGGAATATGCAGCGATAAAGGGTGGGTGGGCAGCACATGCCTTTCTCTCGGACATGAATGGGTAAGCATGTCTGCAGCACATGGTTCACAAAATGGCGGGGGAGACAAATCTACACAATGTTAAAAAAATGGGTTAACGGGGGGAAAAACCCATTAAAAAAAATGAGATGAGTCCTTGTACGATGCGACTTGCTCGTCAAAGTACCCCCCCCCCCCCCGCTGCCCTCAATGAGTGACCTGCAATTAAAAAAAAAAATGTTTTGTCAGGCATACTTGCATGCAGCGTAGGCAACAGGTGTAGATGTCACTAGTGCATGTGCAGAATTGTAGTCAAATTCATTAATTAAAACAGGAGAAATTTGAATTGACCACCCGTACAATAGTTTTCACATCAGACATTTAACAAATTCTACCATTTGGATTAAATGCTAACATATTCCAGTGCTAATATTTCTGAACATTTCATTATGAAATACAAATTAACAACACCTCTTCTTTCAAGCCTTGCCAGAGTCAAATGCAACTCTTATTTTCCAAACGTTCATGTAAATTTTCACACTTGGCTCTCAGAAACAAGGTATTCCAAATCAGCAGTTGCACATATGCCAAAACCTAACTAACCTTTGTTTTTTGTTTTCACACTTTTATGGAAACTATGTGAAGCACACAGATTTACTCGGGATTTGTTAAGGTACACAGGCTACAACTTGTGATACTCCAATTTTTTTTTTTGCCACCCGTGACCATAGTTGGTACTACTCTAGGCAGACATGGACCCTGAAAATAAACATTTGGATCTAGCTAACCACATAAAAATTTCAGGGAAATGAAACTTGCACTGGTTCCTACAAGTTGTCAGATAACATGCAGCAACAATGGCTAGTCATCAGCGCAGTGTTGACAGTAAATAAACCTAGCAGGAACCTTTAGCATAGAACATTTTGCAGTGCACTTTTGATGAGCACAAAGGGTAATTTTCAACAGGTCACACACCAATGTCAAGAAAACAAATTGATGTTTTGTTAACAAGTCAAAAATGTTTTGTTAACATAGGTTAGTGACTTGCTTTTTGCAACAATGCCTTTTACCAGACCGAACAGTGTTCAGTCAATCTTAATCCTACGCGAGCAGTACTTCATATATACGAGTCTCAGTGTGCACCGGACTGACAAATGTGCAGTTAGAGAAACGCCAATGAATGCAGACTAGGGTAACAGCCCAGACAAGGTATACTGCTAGGAACTTGCATGTGCTCAAACCAAGAGAGTAAAAATAGCTTGAAGGAGGGCATGACAGGCTGCTTTTTACAAGTTCAATGCCAACTTGAGATCCAGTGAGCGGTGCAATGGACACTATGCAACTCACCTACGAAATAATGACAGATGAATGCAGCAACAGCAGCAGTCCTTTAGTCGGATCCCTCCCCAGCATCGTCACTTCCGGTGTCCTTGTCGGCTTCGGCTGCGGCCGACTTCCGAGGCCGTCCGCGTCCGGCGCCCTTCTTGGCGCCTGCAGCCGCCTTGGTGGCAGTCTGCAACCACACACAACGAAGCATCAAGACAGCAGCACTTGATAATCAAGCACACCCGACAACTCGTACCGCTGTCAAGCGCCCACCTTTCGATCGCGATCAACAATCCGGCGGGTGCATTTTAACGAAAACGTCAACGAAAATCGCGGTTAAGTCACTCGTGTAGCAGCACTTGAGCTTGTTTCAGCGATAATCTGAAACGCGCCCCCCCTCACGACGATCAAAAGTGACCGTGTGGGACCTGAATCGCTGTCCACTCATCGCGATCGGCACCGCAATCGACTGCTTATCGGGCAGATTTCGCCGGGCCGCTGACAACCGAGTTCAAAAATTTCGAGTCCCACCTGAACTAGATCGCGATTTAACGTTAGAACACAAGTGCCGCACGACGATTTCTGGGATAGCGCCCAACCAAATTATTCCGGCGATTTCGTAGTGTTCAAAATTTTTTAACGCTAGCAGCGCAATCACAATAAACAACAAAAAAACATGCGCGTGACACATGCAAAATCGTGCAGCCAAATTCAAACAGTTGTCACTAGATTGAGTGTCAAGGGCGCCGCCATTGAGGGGAAAAAAATTGCAAGCAAAGCAAAAAAATAAAAGTGGACGTACCTTCTTTCCCTTTTTGCTGCTACCCTTAGGGCGGCCACGGCCTCGCTTAGCCTTCGGTGCATCGGCAGACGCATCCTGCACACACAAAAGAAACAAAAAAACACAGCGGGTTAAACGCTGCAAGGTAGCGGTCATAGCGTTACGCATCCGAATAACAAGGTGGCGAGCGCGCCGTTAGGCCTACCTCAATTGATCTTCGCGCCAAGAAAAACGGCGCCATGTTTGACACGCCACCTAGCACGACACCACCGGAGAACTGTGCGCCTAGCACCGAGGTTAGGCCATAACATCGTTACGGTTCAAGTCGCGTTGTACAGGGGTAACATACAAAAATGCGCAAATGCTCTCCGATAGCGCAACTACGCCGCTAAACCGCGGTCGATGAATTTAATCAATCCCGCCGAACACGGGGTCCTACACACAAAACAAACAATTCCGTTAACTGTGGCAACGGCTGAATTTATTGCGTTCAACGGGCGAAGGTTTGCCTAGCTACTACAGAGGTTCGATTAACGAGATTTGAGTTTGCGGCTAATTAGCTACACCAAGGAAAAAAAAAAAAAGCGGCGGGCGCTTACGGCGCCAAAAACGTCACAAAAACGGCAAGAAGTTTGGTCAGCCAATCAGCGCCGCGCGTATCGATTTCATTTTTTGCCGCCAAAGTGGAAATATTATGGCGAGCGCGAGGCAATAAAAACGGGCGCAGTACTAACAAGACCCCGCTTTGACAGCTCAAGTCACCGCGCCCTCGACCAAACTACAGGTACGGCTATCGCGCTACGCGGAGCGTCGAAAAAAAAAAAAAGTCGTGCCTCCTTCGGTCTTTTTTCACCAGTCTCGGCCTTCTTGGGGCGTCCGCGCTTCTTCTCAACGGCGGTGTCGTTGTCAGCCATCGTGTGTGTGAACTTCGTTCTGGAAACAAAGAAAAGAACCATAAAAATTGACTCAACACAGTCGACACGAGCGGCAAACAATCCTCGACGCGTACAAAATCCAACGAGTTCGGTACAAAATACAGAGAACACGAAAACCGCGACGAAATACTTCGAACCATTGGGATCCATCGCGGCCTCCCCGCGCGAAGTCGGCAGGGCCCCCCCACAGCTTGGACCATTTTTGGCAAATCGCACAATTTTTTCCCACAAACGGCCGCCGGCACTAAATTAGTTCAGGGCCCGGACAAATTTTTCGACCCGAAAAACGCGGCCAAACTCGAATCGCAAACCGGAGAAATAAATTTTCCCTCCGAGGCGGTTCCATGGCGGCTACCGGCCTCTATTTACGCCGCAGCAGTATTAGGCCTAGGGAGGGAAAAGCCGGCCGGCCGGCTCTGCAAACTCCAAAGTGGCCGCGCGCCGTACAAATAACATATCCCAGCGGCAGCGCAGCGCAAGAAATTAAGCCTAGCAAATGCTCGTAGCTGGCAAAGGCGAGTCCGAAAACTATCTCTACATGCGCGAGGGAGACGCCGAAGTCGTTGATAAAGAAGACGGCTACTAGCGAGCAGACCAGCGCAACACGGGAGTGCGTACTCACAGCTCCGAAGGACAGGATGAACTGGGATGTGTGCCTGTGCGGTGTGCGCGGGTCGGGCACTGAAAGGAGGGGGAGGGGGGGGGGGGGGGTCGAGCCGATTTTGATGCGTCGCTCGCTCTGAAGAGGGCGACCGACGTGTTTTCAACGGTCGTGCGAGCTCTTTGCCAACCTGTAGTGGGTGGCCGCTATTTTTAAAATTTTTTCCGGTGCAAATTATGTGCGGGAAAAATTTTTCCCGCCACCGTCGACCGGCGCGAAAAATGCGCTATCGTTAAAACAGCGCGCCAAAAAAATCGCTTGTTGACGAGAGTAGCGCGCCTTTTCGCCCCTCCTTTAGTCTTTTCTTTCTTTTATTGCCCTTCGGAGTGCTTGCGTAGGGAGAGAAGGGCGCTGCACCCTCCTCTATTGATGTACTTTTTTTTTCCTTGCTTTACGCTGTTTGCTATTTACAAGCAACGGCCTCGCCGGTTAGGTTTAAATTTGAAACACCGAGGGCTGTTCAACGTGGTGCTGCAAAATGGGTGGTTATCAGACCGAATTCGCAGTCTCGATGGCCCTTTATTACGTAGAGGCGTGGTGTCAGTTCTTTCTGTAGCGACCAGTGCGTGCCTGCACGCGCGCGCGCATTCCGGTTAAAGTGACACGTTCGCTTAATGCCGAGGGAGCGGGTGAACGAACCGTCCGAGTGTTAAGTGGTGTACGTGATAAGAATGTCGATAATCGCGGCGATCGCTGTCACCTCGCAATCGGACAGCGAGAAGAAATGTAATCACAAGCTCGTATCGTAGCAGTGTTTTGGCGTCGTGGCGCGCTCTTGGTGGAGCAGCTTCATTAGCGCTGCCTGCGTCGAATAAAGAAAAGAAAGAAAAAGAGAACACGCGATAATAAAGATGGCGGGAAATCAGTGCCGCGTCGATTTTCCGAACGGTGCAATGTGTTTACAGCAGCTATCTTACGTCAGACAGGTTAGCTTGAAAGGTTTGCTGTACGCCGCTGAAATGTGTCGCGACAATCGATTTACGAAAGATAGTACGGATAGCAGAAGCGACTCAGCAGTTCGCCTAATGGAACACTTCCGAGCCGTGCTACTGCCACACGGCCTTCCTGATTCAATTGAGTCAACGCGTGGCGAATAACAAGCTCGTGTTTTCATTTTCTCGGGGCAGTTCAGTTTTGGAAAAATTGACGAATAGAACACAGCGTTCAGGAAAACGCGTTGCCCAAAAACCCTTCGATCTTGCAAGGCATTCCGATTCGCGAAGTGTGACGTGTTGCGTTTCCCGCGTTTACCACCGCTATCGCGACTTGGGAAGTCGTCCGCTATTTGCTGCAATGCTTTTTTTAATTGCTGTCTTGCCCGTTTGTGCCAACATAAGTTTACCTGTTCATTAAATTCTTTGCCCTCGTCATGAGCGTGGATGATGTTTTCATTCATTGTTGTGATTTAACGTCCCCAAACCATGATGCTATTATGAAGGAAGCCGATATGCTGGGCTCCGTAAATTTCGACCACGAAGGGTTCATTCACCTAAACATGTGCCTCAATCATTTCCGCCCTCATCGTAACTGCGGCAGGGATTCGATCCCGCGACCTTCGACAAAGCATTCGAGCACCATGGACCCCCGTGGCGGGTATGCAATATGAGTAAACTCATGCGAAACCTGAAACTGCCTTATCACTTCACATTGAAGCAGGTTTTACAGAGACTGACATGTACATGCCATTATGGTGCTTACTTGTATATATTGACACAGCAACATGAGAAAACAAGGCTTTATTCCATTCTTTATTACACATAGAATAACTAAAGGCTGTGGATCACAGACTCTGCATACTTCCTGAGCATGCAAATCACGATTACCAACATGCATTTGTACAATTTCGGAGAATGACTGGTAACGGGATGCTGTGGTGGCAGACTGTCACTGCTGCTGCAGTGGTTTCGGCAGCGCAAGTTCGGCGATCTTCTTGTAAAATCCGTCTTTCTCGCAGTTGTGCGGGTCGACCACAGTGATGCTGGGGATGTGAACACGTCCAAAGCTGAAGTCGCGGTTGCGCTGCACAATCACAGAGGGAGGAAGCAATACGTTAAACGCATAGTGGCAGCACGTTCAAATACCGCTTTCCTTGTCGAGAACAGAGACAAAATGCCCGGCCTGCATGGAACATGAAACACGGGCAGAGCAAAAGCTAGAGTAACCCCTCTTGATCCCGTTGAAAAGTTTCTTGGCGCCAACCAGCACAAGTAAGATTTCAAGGTACCCATTACAACGTAATCACAATACCTCAACGGTTGTGGGAAAGTACCCACTATGCCATTATTCATAATTTCTTGTAGAAGCGAGGTACCCGATACACATGTGTAAGGCATTACGTGCACTCTTCATGCTATGGCTGATGACTAGTTATGGCGGGCCTTTCGTAATAGGGGCAAAGCGTTATAACCCACTCAAAAAAAAAAACAATAGGAGGGAGAAGATGGAAGCTTGCAACGAAAAATCTGCAAACAGGGGTTGCGTCGCTTCAGAACAACCACTCGTTGCACAACTAGCATTGTGTGACGCCTGGTGCTTATTTGGCTTCTCTACCGTGTTACGCTGCACCTACCAATGCGATTCCTTGCCCCGACATGATGCCTGTATAGGGTCTTTTCGAGAAGGAGTTCCAAGATAGGCGTGGCTCTCTGGTAGAATATTCGGCCACCACATAGGACCCATGCAAAAGGCCTGGGTTCATATCATGCTCGGCTGTGAATTGTTTTTTTTTTTTCTCACTTCCCAACAGCCGTTATGGACATCAGCGGTGGGCAACTGCACGACCTAAACCTGCCGTTATTGTCATCTCGTAACAGCTTTCACAGCAAAATGTCACATAAAAAAACCCTGAAAAGGCTGAGCACAAGTAATACCACTAGTCTGCTCTGAAAGCCTATATGAAGAAGCATTGCTTGATTTTTCATGAAACACTAGTGGGCGCCATAGTAATTTTTTTTTTAGATAGGAGCTTGCAAGTGTTACAATATAGATCGATGGCCGTGATGTGAATCATCCCTCTATACATCAGATGTTCAATGAATTTCGCTATTTCATTTAGCGTCACCTCTTTCCATAAGCCACCTCACTTCGCATAGGTCGGCGTTTCAATATATGCAACAAACCACATTTCTCTGCATATTTGCACATCCTATTAGGTATAAGAATTAGCAATATCGCACGCAGTTCTAAAACGCTTCGCGCTGCTCCGTAGTCATGATCGAGATGTGCTCCGGCGGCCTTCTTTCGTGAGGAGAAGCTCTGCAGCAGGCGCCAGCATACCGCGCCTCAGCGATGTGTGGATTTCGCCCGTAACCAGAGTAGCTATAAGATTGTGCACAAAGGTCAGCAGCGATGCACTAGCGGCAGAGAAAACAACTTGAGGCCGTAGACAACAAAACAAACGCATGAATGGCTGCACATATCTCAGGCTGACGCAAGACATCGTCGCCATAAAACTTGAAGTTGAGGAGCCGTCATCCTTAGACTCTATAGGCTCGTCCTCACTCAATATAGGTGTGGTTGCAAGACATTTTCGAGCTGCGCGTGTTTTTGGCAGTGCAGGTGCGCACCCATGCGCACGTGACGACGATGCCACAGTACCGACTAGTGACACTAGATGCGGCCCAGTGTCTTATTTAGCGATGCGAGCGAAACCAAATCTGCTGGAAACTGGTTGAGAAGGCCACCTCCATACAGGTGCGGCGGACCATCGGAAATATTTTTTGTAGAAGTTTTCCTCGACTCCAGCAGCAGTTCTCTATTGAATGGCTGACATAAAACGCTGGCAATTATTACTTACTGCTCAACACCGTCAGATTGCTAAGCTTACATCTTAATTTGATATTTGACTTGCAAATGTTTTGAATACAGAACTTTGATGGCACTGTAGCATAAGCTCGAGGGGCACGCACTTCTGTAAAGTTTGCCTACCAAGTGTAATTTCCCAAAAACACATGCAAAATGGCTCACAATAGAGTCTGTCAAAAATCACTATGTTGCCAGAAATGGCAAATTCAAACTGATTCTGAAAGTTGAGTGGCTGGGCTCAACTGGGTGCACTGAAAGTACTGGGTGCACGACAAACATATTTAACATGCCAAAATCAACAATCTAAAGCGTCGACCGATCACCACTTATTGATTTTAATAGGCATGGTAACGAAAAAGTTGTGGGGAAGGTAAACACACCAATTATGAGAGCCGTTATTACGTGGACAAAGGTGACCATCCCAAATTGCACAATTTCTTCGCAGGGACATGTGAATTTAAAGGGCTGCCTAACCACTCAGAACAGAGGTCTAAATTCAGTTGTGGTGTTGCAGTTGAGCGCAAGTATTCAGCAAACACGTAGCAGGAAGAATTTTACGAAACAGTCCCGTAATAGCAGAATTACACACATTTGATGACAGAGGAAAGGCGTTCACTCGTTTCACTCCTTCTTTTGCTATGCTCTGTTCTTTGGCTCGTATCTCTTCCTCGCCGAGTGTTCCTCCTCAAGAAAGAGTGGCGAGTCTGTATGCCTGAGAGCACACAAGCAGGCTCTTTTTGTGCATGGCATGACCAGAGGCACATGTTGACGTCACGGCCCGCAAGTGGCCTGGAGAGGAGAAGGGATTGTTTCTCGGTGGCCAAGCCGCAGCTTGCAGTGCCACTGCATTTGGCGTTGTTTGATTATCATGGCATCCTGAACTCATCATAATGTTTTAAAAAATGCTTAAATTTTTGCAGGTGGTTTAGGGTTCCTACATTTACGTAGCTCACTGCAGTTGCATACATTTTAACTGTCAGTTGGTGGGCATATCAACCACGTTGCATAGATGGATGGATTGATACTATGAGCGTCCCATTTATGATGTGGTGGTGGCCTGATAAATATTACAGTGCCTTCTAAATTCAGAACAAACAAGTTCACTTACTAACATCCACGGTTGAATCCGGTTGGGGGATCATGATTTTGGTGTTGGTATCGCGTTCCATTTGAATCCTGAAGGCATGCTTCCTTCCACAGAGCCGCCTTCAAGAAAGACGAAAAGAGCGAGAAATGGTGAGTAATGCAAGAGCACATCAAGGAAGTGCAGCGCTTGAAAGCCACAAGGCGTTTTACGGTCAAGGCACGGTCGAAATCTGGATCGACTGTCTGGCCGCTAGAGCAAATAAGTGCCTGAGCTGCACATTAATATCATGACCAAGTTCTAAGAGATTTAGTTGACATATCAGAACCTGTATGGCTTCCTTGTCCAAGATGCAACAAACATAGCGAAATTCACTTAATCACAAAAAGTGCAACGCAGTGCTCACGCATTTCATCACACATTTCTGGGGGCATCCTTCTCTATGTCCTGGTGTCAACTGCCAGTAAGGGTTCGAGCAACAGCTAGTCTTGTCACTTTTTTTTTTTTTTAGCTGCGGTTCCACCGTCATCCCAACTGACAAAGTGACGACTCTTGTGTGCATGCGTCACAAGTGCATTGGGCGAGCAACGACGGTATAAAACATAGTGTTCACACTCTGTCAATCACCGAGTGAGGCTTCCCGCTCCACCAGAATGTGCAGTACTTGCATGGTATCTTACAGATAATGCCCACAAAACTTTTCTACTCGGCAGTCCTTCACATTGAAAATTCTCTGACGAAGCTTATTCGACAGCATATACACAGTGCTTACGGGGCATACTAAGATTGTTCAGAAGAGATAACCGATTCACAGCTAGACACCACAAATTTTGAAATAAGCTGCATTAAGAAAACCTAGAACAGCCCAATTCCTTTTATTTCCAATTACTCAGAGTACATTTACACAAAAAACAGTTATTTGCAAAAATTAATTATTACAAAAACACACACAATACTAATGAGCAGGTTTTGCAGACATCATCAAGACCAGCATCACAGAGGACCAGTGCATAAGAAAGCGGTTTAACACTCGTGTTACATGTTCACTTTGACGACAATCGGGCCTGATCTCGATAAAATTTCATGATAGGTTAAGCTTTTTTATGCAAGCTGCAGAAGGGGGCCAATCACTGTTGAGAAGTGTTAGACTATCGGGCTCGGTCGCGATTGGAACTGTACTGTGCGACACCAGCATGAGTTTTGAGTGCGACATCTCTAGAAGCCCACCAATAGGCAAATGAATAAGAGTAAAAGTGAAGTGACAAACTACGACCATCATCACAAACATGCATGATGACATCGCGTAGTGCCATCACCATGGCAGGTTTGGGCATTTGCATAGTGATCAACTACTTCCAACGATGTAATGTGCACTATATACATATATACATGCACACACGTTTACAGTACGTTCGCTGCACATTCCACTCAAGTTTAATGAGTGAAAGACATAACGAGTGAACCTTGCCAACTTACGGAAGAAATCGATGCGGCACGTAGTGTGTTCGTCGGAAGTATCCTTTCGGCCCTCCATCCGAGCTGTCGTCATTTGACAGAGAAAGAGTTTTCGTCTTGGACACCAAGCAAGTGGGCTCGTCATCGTAGGAAGTTACTGCGAGGATGAGAAAACGGGGCCATCAGGGCTACGTAGTAAAATATATGCGCAATAACTAAATGACCAGCACTAGCTGTAACGCCAAATTCGACCAGGTGCAACTATGTAGGAAACTGCTTAAACGCAATTAGCTTTGAGATGTGCCTTCCTTCCAAGTTCCCCATGGCTAAGCTCTTGAAATTAAGCTGCTATATAACGTTTCTCGGTAGTTTGAATTCAGTCTGATAGCAGCTGTACGTACATGTTTGAACAGTTTAAGCAGCAAGCAAGGCCAGATACCATTAAAAACAGCTAGGACAGCAAGCAGAAATGTTTGCAAAAGAGAACATTGTGAAAGCCCAATACTCTGCCACAAATGATAGAGCCCCGTGGTCACCTTAATTTTAACGTATTTCTTAATAGAGATCAACAGTAGTCACTGCTGGACGGATGAGGCTAATCTGAATCGCGTTCGGCGTAAATCGCGATTTCCTCGATCACCTCGGTCGGACCTGATCGTGATTAATGTGCCCATTAGGCCCCGGTGTTTGACAGTTCTCTGGCCTCGCGCTCAAAATGACCCTGATAATGACCGCGAGACAGCATGAAATGACCGCGAGACAGCATTCACATCAGTAACACAGCTTAGCGATGCCAAAGTAAAACATGCTTTTGTCAGTAGGGCCGAGATTTCCAGGTTTCATCATGCGCGTTTGCATCAAGCATTTTTATAAGGCCTATTCCGCAATCCGGTTCAACTGAGATTACGTGCATACGCTAAGCTTACGACCGTATCCGCCGGAACGTAAGTAGGAGACATGTATAGTGTCGATTTGCAACAACTTACGTGGACAGCTCGATCAAGAAACGGCTTCAATGCACTAAACTAACCGGCGCGTTCGGTTCGACTGCCCAGCGGCCGCAGAACTCACTCACCACCGTCGGCACCGACATCGTTGACAGCTTCGTGGCGTCTGTCCGCAGTCTCGACACTTTTGCGACGGCGAAAACCGACTGATCGGCGTCAGTTTGCGGTAGCAAGACCCGTCGATCCAAATTAGCTCGCAGTTCAGAACATCTACGTTCATGATGGGGAAAACTACGCGCAGTTTTCCACGGGCCAGCTACGGTGTTGTAATATAAAGTCAGTCGCGAATTCACACGAAACGTAGCGCGTGTGTAAAGTCAAACGTTAACGAGATAAATAACGAAGCTTGGATAAAGAGAAAGCAAGACTGTGAAGCGTAGAACGCGGCGTTGAGGGTTGAGTCCTTCCTCCGTGGTTGAGCCGGTCCACAGAACACCAGCTGTTGTGAACAACGAGCCTGATGACGTCACCGTGGGCAAAAAAAAAAAACGCAGTTTTCAATGACGAATTAGAAAAAGCGGGAAATTTGGTTTCTTTAACGTTGCGGGACCAAAGACTAAAAAGAACTCCAACGGTTAATCTTGCGCTACATCCGCAATTATCCGGCTGTAATTGTGCCTTTAATGTAGCGCTGATGCAGTTCTCGCGCAGGTTTTGCATATCCCGCGCTAAACCATGCGCTAGTAGTGCCGTGTTGTTCGAAATCCGCACCGGCGCTAATGTTGTTCATGTATATGTGTTGCCGTAGTCCTAAATCCTGCGCTTCACAGAGCTCCACTGCCGTCACACCCGAGGAAGTGCGTTGCGTGGGTGACCAAGAGGTTCCCTGGGCAATTTGATTAATTATGAACAAAGTGTAACAATGTGTCCTCTATACATTTCTGTACGTTCTATCAAGCATTTACGTCACCTTAAATCCCAATGAAATCTCTCATGTATTTTTGTTCATCTTCTTGAAAAGAAAAATGTTTTTTTGATGTTTTGATTTTTTATGCAAATTGTATTCTGCTTGTATAGTATTTCCCGTTAGACCCCCTACTAGCATATGGCTATGGGTCTAATCAGTGTTGTGCATCTCATGGAATGTAATCAAAACAACCTCAATAAAAAAAATCGCAAGCTTGCCGATGTGATGGTGCACTCTTTTGCGAGGCTCGGATATCATCCATATGTTTGTGTTTATCGCGATCTAAGATACTACGGCGATTAATTTTTGGTTATTTTTGTAGTTAATACTCAGACCTTAATTTTTCTCTGCGATGGGTACCTGAAGATGGCGGCTGCCATTTTTTTTTTTTATAGCATTTGAGAGTGCCAGGGTGCAAAGGGCGACAGAGCAACACCGACACCTAGAGGGTATCTTTCACCCCTCGCGTTATTTTGTGATCTACACGATAGCTTCTGTTCGGCATACGCGCTAAGGGGGGACAAAGACAATTGGAAGCGGTATCCGCATCGGTCCGATGTCACCGTTTCTTTCACCGCGCGCGGTTGGGGAAGAGTTAGCGCAGCATCTCAAGTAGCTGATACCTTAAGGTGGCGATCACAGTGACGTTGCAAGCTAATTATTTGACCATGCCGCATGAGCCAGCTGATGGAGGAACAATTAAGCCGGTCCCCTAAGTTGTTTGGCACTTGAAAAGGCTCGCGTCAACACAATTAAGTGAAATGTGTCGCCTTCACACAATTTTTAAAGCGCATCTTGACTTCTCTTGGGTTAATGAGACACAAGGCTCGAGGTGAGGCGACCAGGGCAGACAGTGCTTCACGGAGTTGCCCTATCGTATCTGCTGCATGCCACCGTGCTAGCTCACGGAATTATTTCAAGTATGGTTCGGAACTGTAGGGTGTGGGCAATTAGTATAAATTGCATCTCGAATCGAATATAGTGCCAAATAGACGGCCAAAATTATCGAATCGACATGGGCGTGCACTGGGGCAGCGGTCGCCCTCTTTGCCACTTATATAAGAGCCAGGGAGGTGCGAAATCCGAATTCATACATTGAACTACAATTTGGAGTGGGGGTCACGAGGGGGTGCCCCCCCCCCCCGTACTACTGATGAGGAATCGTGCACGCGCCTACGCGAATTTAATAACAGATATTTCATCGAATGTTGAAGAAAGAAAACGAAGAAACTCATGAAATCTTCTCACATCATCGAGCATATTGCGGTAATTATAAGTGCACTGCAACCAAAACGCTACAAATTGGGATGCAGCAGCGCAAGTTGTCCACATGACCTGGCCTCTCGGCGTGACGTTTCGGTACGTGTTTCCTACAGGCAAAACATATATGGGCTCAACGTTTACTTCAGCAGGCATGAGAAGATATCGCAAAGCAATTTTGGTGATAATTGCATGAACAAGGTCCAGTTCCGTGCTCTCTTGTATGTCAAAGATCATCATACTTTCTTGGTATATCAGGGACTCGTTGAAGACAGACAGGCAAAGAACTTTACTCAGGTCCTGAGAAACTAACCGCGGGATAACCCGCTGGGACTCTCGGCCCGCCGCTGGCTGCTGCCATGTCGGAATCGGGAGGCTATGACTCTCCCCTCTTTCACAAGCCCTCTCAACAGGCGTTAAGAGGGCCCGTTATTCGGGCATGATCATTGAAGTGTGTGTTTTTTTAATTATCTGACTATACGGTTCAGTGTCCTGGTTATTTTTTCACTCGGGCAGTTCGACGGCCTCACTGACCGTGACCGATTATTATTAATTTGCTGGAGTTACGACTTGTGGAAATGGCATAGTCTTATTTAAAATAAATACGGGCTCGCTTTTAAACCAGCTGAAATAATATCTGTGAAAAAATAATGAAAGGTCGACTCTAACGTCATTAGTTTTAGCCACCTTGGCCTGTATCAATAGGAATAAGCTTTGCCGCGTTTTAGATATTCGTCCTGTGGAATCGTTCGAAACTAAGAATATTAGCTTAGCTATCCGAAAATCGAATCAATCGATTCGAATTAGAAACTCGAATACTAAGTAGTAATACCTGGGGTTTTAAGTCCCAGAGCCACGCTATGATTATGAGAGACGCCGTTATGGAGGGCTCCGGAAATTTCGACCATCATCGCTGTAACAATGTTGGCTCAAATGCAGCGTCCCCACGCGGCGCTGATAGAGCTGTGCGAGCCTGGCACAGCGGGGGGGGGGGGGGGGGGGGGTTAGAAACAATAAACAACAGTTCGTTCTGGGCTACGCGCTCAACATGTTCTGATGTTCTTCGCGGGCCTGATGGCCTACTGTTTACGGTATCACTACCGCCTGGCCATCCGTTAATCTACACATGTAACAACTGATCCCATTCTCGTCGCCAGTTGTTACATCCGTCTGCTGTGCGATTGTAACAATGCTGGCTCAAATGCAGCGCTCCCTCGCGGCGCAGATAGTTGTGTTTAGCTGTGCAAGCCAGGCACAGCGGGGGAGTGGCTGTTTAGAAACAAAAACAACAGTTCGTTCTGGGCGTAGGTGTTCTGTGGCTACGGGCTCAACATGTTCTGATGTTCTTCGCGGGCCTGATGGCCTACTGTTTACAATATCACTACCGCCTGGCCATCCGTTAATCTACTCATGTAACAACTGGCGACGAGAATGGGATCAGTTGTTACATGTGTAGATTAACGGATGGCCAGGCGGTAGTGATACCGTAAACAGTAGGCCATCAGGCCCGCGAAGAACATCGGAACATGTTGAGCCCGTAGCCCAGAGCGAACTGTTGTTTATTGTTTCCAAAACGGCCACCACCCCTGCAAGGCTGCACCCACGGAGGAAGGCTGCACCGCAAGGCTGCACCGCACTGTGCCAGGCTTGCACAGCACAACACAACTATTAGTGCCGCGTGGGGGCGCTGCATTTGAGCCAACATTGTTACAATCGCACAGCAGACGGGCTTCAACCATATGTCGCCTCCATCAATATATGCGACCGCTGTGGCCGGCATCGAACCCGCGACCCCCGGGTCAACAGCAGAGCTCCGTATCCTCGGCGGCGGACAGACTCGAATATTCGCACAGCGGCGCCATGTTCTTTCTTGATTTGAGTATTTTAAGCACTAAGTACATTTCTCGTGCCATGGCACTTCGGCACATGGCGGGAAAGTTGGCATGTGCATCAGACGCTTTTCGATGGCATGAAAGATATATTTACACAGAATCAGGCTTTTAAATCAGGTCTACGAATTACTATGTCTTTGTTTCAGCTGTAAACGTTTTTATTGAACCATGCATGTATATTGTTAGTATTTTTCCATTTCGTTATAGTGAGGATTTATATCTCACATTCGGCAGCTTTTTCATAAAACAGCCCGGCAATATAGTATACGTGCAGCCCCACTTCCAAATACGTCAATTTATATACATGTCAAAGCCGCACCATTACGGACGTTCGAATGTTGGTAAGCAAAGCTCTGCAATTCCTTGTTCCGGCCGTACTTGCTTGAGGGCTGAAATCTTGGTGTCGTCTGATCGCATGCTGAGAACTGCTGACGTATATCGTCATCACACCTCAGACGTTCAAGTTGCTCAAAGAAGAAAATCGGCTTGGTAGCGGAATGCACAATGTTTTTTTTTTTTTTGTTTTTTTAGCGCATAGCATACCGTAGAATTCCGAGTGCGCGCCCGGCCCGGCCCCTTCCCCTAGATTTTGGGGAGATGTGAAATAGGTGCGAATAACGAAGCTACCCCTTACCCCCACTTCCCCCTCTCTCATTTCTTGTCAACCTGTTCTCTGATACAAAATCTGCAACACATGTTTACACGAACCCAAGTTAATCCTGAGGGTCTCTTTAGATGTGTGCACTATTCAGTGTGGCGCGAAGCTGTATAACGAGTTGTCACACGTTGTTGGAATACTTAAAGAACTTCTTTCGCCCGTCACCGCGTGAAATCTCACACGGGGATTTCCGCCGGCTCAGTAGAAAGAGCACATGCATGTGTAATCAATACCTTATTTAATTAGACGGGTGTGCATCTTTAGATTGTTCCGCCGCCATAATGAGTTGGGTGACCGAGCAAGGGTCAGCTCCCTCCCAAGTCCAAATTTTGTCCGAGCGCGCTTGCTAGGAATATTACGGCGTAGTTACATTCTATAAAAATTATCGTACGAGACATCCATGACACTAGTTTTCAAGGTGCGAAATGCCTGTCTTAGCACACCCCGCATGGCTTGCCTAAACTCAACCCGATCGAAGATCGCATTTCGTCGCTGGCATCGTCCCATGTGTGATACGTGGCACGACGTCATTTCGTGGATGGTTTAGTTATCTAACACGCATGTACTGGACACACGGCCAGACAGAACTCGAAGGCAATAAACTTAACAATTAATGCGTACGAATCGCAGAACCAGCAGGTGACCCGCAATTAAAATTTAAAATTAGCGCTTCAATGCTGTGTACATCATTCATTGACGCTAGGGGGCAATAATGTCAAAATATGACGTCACGTTTTTGTTTTTTTGTTTTTTGCAATCATTGCAAAAAGTACGAGTGAACGTAATACATGCCTAAAATTAGTAAAATTAGCTTGATAAACAAAATAACAAACGTTCAAGCTTAACACACGAAGTTCTTGGTTTTATATTTCACAGGTTCCGCTTCCTTTATCCATCGCGTATGCTTTTGTTTTAATATTGATTTTCTTGCTTTTGCGCATTGTCAAGAGTTTCGCTGGCCTTCCACGTGGGCCAGCCGGACGCGTTGTCATATGTTGAATGAAAGTAAGTGACTAGCGTTCCGTAAACGTCACTGAAGTTAATCTCTGAAGTTAATCCTTAATTCATCCTGTGCGCGGTCGCGGGTACTAACCGCGTGCGAACTTTCGGAACCAGTTGCGACAAACGCGTCAGTATGGCCTCATCCAGCGAGAGAAAAGGAACTTTCAAAGTCCGAGCTCTTCAAGAGATCGAAGCCAGCGTACAGGCGAAATGGGAGGCCGAGAAAGTGTTCGAGGTAGACGCGGGCTGGTGATCAAGGCGACGGCAAGTTCTTCGTCACGTTTCCCTACCCGTACGTGAACGGGCGGCTACACCTGGGTCACTCGTTCTCGCTGTCAAAGTGCGAGTTCGCCGTCGGCTACCAGCGTCTGCTGGGCAAGAAATGCCTCTTTCCGTTCGGTTTTCACGCCACCGGAATGCCGATCAAGGCATGCGCCGACAAACTGGCGCGCGAGATGGAGGAGTACGGCTGCCCGCCCGTCTTTCCGGAGGACGACGCCGGCGACGAGGTCTCCAAGATGCCGCCGGCGACGCGGCATGAGGCCTTGCTCAAGAGCAAAGCCAAAGGAAAGAAGAGCAAGGCGGCCGCCAAGACCGTAGCGGCGAAGTACCAGTGGCAGATCATGCAGTCGCTGGGACTTTCGGACGCCGAAATCGCCAAGTTCGCCTGACGCCGGATACTGGCTTCACTACTTCCCGCCCATAATCCGCGAAGACCTGAAAAGGATGGGCCTCAAGGCGGACTGGAGGCGTTCTTTCGTCACGACGGACGTGAACCCGTACTACGATTCGTTCGTCCGTTGGCAGTTCCTCCGGCTGAAGGAGAGGCAGCGCATCAAGTTCGGCAAGCGCTACACCATCTTCTCGCCCAAGGTCAACCAGCCCTGCATGGACCACGACCGAGCGCGGGGGAAGGTGTTGGACCGCAGGAGTACCTTCTAGTTAAAATGAAGGCTGTCGAACCTCTACCGCAAGCCCTGAAGACGTTGCAGGGCCGCAATGTGTTCCTGGTCGCAGCCACTCTACGGCCGGAGACGATGTACGGGCAGACCAACTGCTGGGTTCGACCAGATATGGATTACGTGGCGTTCGAGCTCAAGAACGGCGACGTTTTCGTTTGCACGTACCGGGCCGCTCTCAACATGAGCTACCAGGGCTTCACGGCCGACAACGGCAAAATCAAAGTCCTCATCAACCTCAAGGGCCAGGATCTAATTGGTCTTGGGTTGTCTTCAGCCGCTGACCTGCCACAAAATAATTTACACACTTCCCATGCTCAACATCAAGGAAGACAAGGGAACGGGGGTGGTGACGTCGGTGCCTTCGGATTCTCCGGACGATTACGCCACCTTGCGTGACTTGAAGAACAAGGAACTCCTGCGGCAGAAGTATGGCGTTGCTGACAACATGGTACTGCCGTTTGATCCAGTTCCCATTGTAGAGGTGCCTGGCTATGGCTCGCTCTCGGCCGTTGCGGTCTGCGACGAATTAAAAATCCAAAGCCAGAACGATCGCGACAAGCTTCAGGAAGCAAAGGAGAAGATCTACCTCAAGGGCTTCTACGAAGGTGTGCTCCTGGTGGGACCGTATAAAGGAAAAAAGATTCAAGATGTCAAGAAGGACATCCAAAAAGGTATGGTCGACGAGGGCAAAGCGGTCGTGTACATGGAGCCTGAGAAAAAGGTGATTGCGCGCTCAGGTGACGAGTGCGTCGTGGCACTGTGTGACCAGTGGTACCTCGACTATGGCGACCCCAAGTGGAAGGACATGGCGAAAACTTCCCTGTCCAAGATGGAGACATACTCTGAGGAAGTTCGCAAGAACTTTCTGGCCACCCTAGACTGGCTCTGCGAGCATGCATGTTCGAGAACTTATGGTCTCGGTACCAAGCTGCCATGGGACGAATCGTGGCTGATAGAGTCACTGTCTGACTCCACAATCTACATGGCTTACTACACAGTCGCTCACTACCTCCAGTGTGGCGACCTCATGGGTGGATCGGGTTGTCCTCCATATTTCATCAGGCCCGAAGATATGACGCCAGAAGCCTGGGACTACTTGTTTCTCAACGTTGCCAGTAAGACCAAGCTTCAGAAGAAAGATGCCCTCGATGCCATGAAGAAGGAGTTTGAATTCTGGTATCCCATGGACCTGCGCTGCTCTGGCAAAGACTTGATACCAAACCACTTGTCTTACTGCATATTTAACCATTGTGCCATGTGGCCCGAAAACCCTGAGAAGTGGGTTCTCGGCATGCGTGCCAATGGACACCTGTTGCTAAATTCTGAGAAGATGTCTAAATCTACAGGGAACTTCCTCACCCTTGCAGATGCGTTGGACAAGTTTTCGGCTGATGGAATGAGGCTGGCTCTAGCGGACGCTGGGGACGGCATTGAAGATGCAAATTTCGTTGAGACCATGGCAGATGCTGGAATCTTACGTCTGTACACGTTCCTTGAGTGGGTGAAAGAGATGCTTGCCTCACTGTCTTCACTGCGCACAGGCCCAACAGACAGCTATGTAGACCGAGCTTTCGAAGCCGACATGAGCCATGGTGTCTTGACAACCAAGGAACACTACGACCAAATGATGTTTAAGGAAGCTTTAAGGACAGGCTTTTTTGAATTCCAGGCTGCCAGAGACAAGTATCGTGAGCTGTGTGTGTTGAGAGGAATGCACAGAGACCTTATCTTGAAGTTCATCGAAATGCAGGCTGTCATCCTGAGCCCTATATGTCCACACATCTGCGAGCATGTGTGGTCTATGCTCGGAAAAAAGAAGAGCATTATGCACACCAGATGGCCCGTCGTCACTGCGCCCGACGAAACTCTCTTGAAGTCATCGCAGTACCTAATGGACTCCGTGCATGATTTCAGGCTGCGACTAAAGGCATTTCGCACTGCTGGAAGCAAGTGTAGCAAGAAGAAAGACCTCTCGATGCACCCTCCGGGACCCCAGATGGTTCGGGCAACAATATGGGTAGCCAAGACTTTCCCTCCGTGGCAGCTGACAATTCTAACCACACTCAAGCAACTCTTCCAGAAGCACAATGGTCTTCCAGACAACAAGGTCGTCTCGGCGCAGCTCAAGGACAAGCCCGAGCTAAAGAAGCACATGAAAAAGGTGATGCCATTCGCGCAGGCAGTGCGGGAGAAGGTTGAGAAGCTCGGTATCGGCGCTCTCAATGTGAGTCTCGACTTCGACGAGCGGGAGGTGCTCTTGGAGAACTCGAGGTACATTCTCAACACGCTAGAAGTAGACGACATTGAAGTCAAGTTCAGTGACGACCCGACGGCCGAGGAGGTCATCCGGGAAGAGTGCTGTCCCGGTCAGCCGCGCGCGGTGTTTTGCAGTGACACCTTCGTCAACGTCTGCTGCATCAACCAGCAGCAGTCGTCCGGCTGCTTCGAGGTGCAGGTTCCTGTGCTTGACGGAGACAGCGCATCCAAGGTGTTGGCGCGGTTGGGTAGAATGAGCGGTCATGTTAGTTTCGACGGCCTTCCTGTAAAGCTCCTCAGGTACGAAGATCCGACGATGGGCCCACGGAAGATTCCAACTCTCGATTGTGAGGAAACTGGCAAGGTTGTCGTTCCCAACGAGGCTATCTTTCGCATCAAGGCCGACAAGAGTGGCGTAGAGGTTGAACTGGACGGTACTAGAGTGGATGTGGGAAGCCAAATGTCGTATATTATTGTGCCTCAAGTTTGATGCAGCTGCTGTGATGTGTTACCTCCAGAACCATTTAATAAAATGGTTTCTGTGCACATTTATGAGTGTTTATGCTGTAGAAGGACGTACATCGTTGTGTAGCTTAAATGGCTCCGTTATGTACCGTTCAGTAACGGCACTATGTAAGGCTGCTGTACAATTAACAGGCAGGTCTATTGTTAATTGTGGTACTGGTAAATAAATAAAATGAAGGATCAGATTTATTCATTCAGTGCTTTTGACACAATGTTAATGGGCCAAAGAATTATGTGGTATCACGATAGCAATTAGGAGACTCCAGACATACTTATGCCTTTGCCTTTAGCGTGAGGTTCTCTATAATGACCAAATTGATAACATCACCCTGCACGATATGTTTGATGTATGAAGGCAGCTGACGAATGCAGCTCAAGCAGAAAAAATGTGCTGGCTTTCTCATCGTCATGTGAAAGGCAGCATGGGTGGTTGTGGGAGTAAGGGGGTCCTGGATGTGGGAGAGATACACCACTCCAGCAGTAACATAGCACTTTATTAGCTCGGTGCAATTGCACGTTCCCTCATCTTAAGAGGGATCAGCAAACAGCTTATACCTTCGTGCACGCTCTGTAGTTGGTGTTCGAAGGAAAAGGTAGCACGAAGGTCACTTTGCTTCTTGTAGCATCTGCGTTCCTTTTAGCATGTGTTTTGGTGAGAGAAGACAAATTGGATTCTAAAGAGCTGGCTACTAGCATCACTTCATATAACACTGTATTTTGTTGCTCCTGCATTTGTTGCTTTGCCCTTGCAGTGAAAGTGACTTTTTCGATAAGCAGCAGTGTATTCCTTTACCTTTGCATAGGAAATGTATAATCCTTTGCGACATAGTGTGTACATTTGTAAATGCGGCTTACTTCTGCTATTTCTGTGCATTAGTGGCACTAAAGAGGCAACAAGTGCCAAGTTATTGGTAAATTATACATTTTTGTTGCCGAATGTTGTGATATATTCTGGGTGAAATAATTTGCGACACTAGGGACGCACTGTCTTAATGAACGAGACACTTGATGTGGGACGTTTCGGCATAAATACATATTTATGTAAGGCAAGAAACAGCGCGAACTACAGGATGAAACAGAGGCAGATAAAGCAGACTCTTAATATTTTTTGGGAATGCTTGGCATCAGCAGATAATTAGTGGATGTCATTCTTGTAGGCAATCAAATTTCTCTCACAAATAAATGTAGAATAATTAACTGTACAATGATAAGATAATTATGTTGAAATGGCAGTCATTTGCTACGAAGTCAGTATAGGTTAGTGAAACGAAAGTTGAAGTATTTAAAGTCTCCATAATCTTTGTATTGAATTGAAGAAATTTCACGCATTTAGTACGGTCGATCATAATACAGTGTTGCAAAGGGATAAATATTTGTAGAGAAGATGTAGCGCTACTAGAACTGGTGCACCTAGGATCAGAATGCATAAAAATATAAAATGGAAACGACATGACACATTTGTTTCAACCGCATAGCTTTTATTTGAAATTAGCCCTTCCAGGTATGACTAGTACAGAGACGTCCACCGCTGGCCGATGGAAGGTGGAGCCTTGAACGTATAGCCAATGTTCTGTTACGAGATATACTGTATCGTACCAAGTGCACACAACTGAATGTAAGCAAGGGTTTTGATCACGCATTGCACGTATGAGACGAGCTCTTTTCTCTATCAAAAGAACATTATGAAACAAAAACAAATACTAAAAGCCACACACATACTACTACTCGTCATACCTAAAAACAAAACTGAAGGACTGCACCTTTCGTTGGACAACCTAGAAACTACTTTGTACAAGTATAGCATCACAGAAGAACCAATCGCGCAACGGGCTAAACTTCTTTCTCTTCCGAAACAACTGTACAAAATACCCCACCGACGCTTGAGTCTTGAAACAGCAAAATCAGCAAAGGTTCTCTGCTCACATTTGGGAACCTAGAATACTTAAAACTCGCAGTAAACAAAAAAAAAAAGAACAACAAATGGCAAAGGGGGGTTGCCAAGAGAGCATTGTAGTTAGGATCATAACTGCTTACTTTGTGTCGCATGGTCTCTAAGAAGTTGCAAGAATCACTTTCTCTTAGTACCCCATAAATTCTACAGCAGCTTCCTTTTGAATGCTCTTTTTTTTTTTATGGCACTGATGACAACAGTGTTGCGAGAACTTTCTAGTTTCTTTTCGTGTAGAATAAAAGCCTTGCTGCCGCGAAAGATACGCCAAGCCGAGGGTGGTTTAAATGTAGAATGCTTAAATGCTACCGTTACTTCAGTCGAGTTGCGTGTGCCCACGACGTTTCCGGAGGCACTCGCGACGTGAGGAGATTTTGATCGCAGTAACTACGGAGCGGCTGCATTAAGAGCTTTGGTCATCACCGCGGCCGGCACAAATGCGAACGGATCCGGCCAATAGTAACAAGGCAACAACTGGCAACAGTCCGTTAACGGAGAGGACGTGGCTCGCTTGTCTTGGAATGCTGTCGTCTCTATGTAAGGAGCGCAGTGACACTCGGACACATCGGTTTGCAGCCACGGTCTCGAAGCCACTGCACTTTTCTTTTTTTATTCCCCTCTCACAATCCATAGAAGTCCATCAGCAGGTAAACGACGAAGATCACTCCGACAAGAACAATGAGCAGGCGTGCAACTTCCATAGTGGCTGTGGAGGGAAAAAAAAAAGAAGAGAAATGAGTACGAGATGTTACTGTAGTTGTGACACCAGCAGAATACCACAAAGTAGCACCTGCCTCGTAAACACAACATTGCTTTGAAACGCTACGATGCCATCGTCAAATCGCCAAACTTTGTCACCCAATTCGAAACTCTGCAGCAACTTAGTAATGTGTAGTCTAACATTAACACGCCAGAATCAACCTGTGTTTTTAGGGACAGAAGAAGCATAAACAAGAACGATGAAATGCAACACATCTTACAAATGACAACATGCATGTATCATGTATCACCAACTCGGCCAATTAATCATATTTAAAACATGCGAGTATAATTTTGCACTGTTGCTGATGATAGTACACCAGACTTGCGATGATTCAAACTCTGCTAATTCATACTTTTGGTTAATCCAAACAAAATTCAATTTTTTGCTTGGCTCTCTATTCTCTGTGCGTATTTAAAAGCCTTAGCAACCTTAATTAAAACTTCATCATTTGGTCAATTCATACTTTTTGACCTTCCGAACCAGAAAATATCTGCTGCTTTCCCACTACTATTTAAAAACTTGCGTGTTTGTATTCTTAACAGTCTAAAAATGAAAACCACCTCAGGCTTTCAGGAAGAAAGGTTTTGCTAGTAAACAAATGGTTGAAACAAAGCATGCGCAGGGTAAACTCTGATGCTTCTCAAACGATATAGTAGAGAGCTTTGCACTGAAGGCACATATAGCAAGGAAGCAGTTTGCAATTCACGATTTCTTTAAAAGGTCTGATCAGAAGTAAATGGCCAATAAACTTGTAGACCTTACACCTTTGCATTTTGTTCATTGTGTGCAGTTAAGAGCTTAAAAACGTTAAAACAATTTTAAATGTGATAAAATAAATGCCTAATCATAATGTGTGGTGTCGCCTCACCCAGAGTCGTATATCTGAGAACTTCTGATAATTAAAACTTCTTAATAATTCAAACAAAATTCTGAGCTTCCATTGATTTTAAATTAATGAGAGTCGACTGTATAAGCTTCAATCATCTTGGGTATGAAAGGTACAGTAACGAATTTTAGTCAGTCGTAATCTGTCTGATTTGCCTAACGTACGATGTAGCATAGCAACACAGTGTGCCCAATGCTTTCTGTAAGAGAAGGGAGTAAAATGTCACAAGAGGGAACCGCGTGGCATCAGCTGAGGCTTGTTTGACAATCAAATGTGGGAATAGCAACCAGAAACGGCAGTTCTGTCAATTGTCTTGGTCAAGATCGGGCACAGAACGGACGGAGGCACCGTTTTGTCTGACAACAGATGTGTAATGGTCTCTGGACAACTTGAGTTGGATCAAAACATACACTTTACGGTTGGAATAACGAATCGGCTTGCTTTGTGTCTGGCTCACCCCAATCTCGCACTGATAGTTTGCAAAAATTGCAACCCGTCTTTCACCACCGAACGTCTAGTGGAGTTACGACATCACCTAGTGCCCAATCAAGGCTTCAACACGATAAATTATTCAAATCATTGCACTCTTCAATTTAAAGCTTTGAAAAACAATGCCTGCCAATTATAATAACTCACTATTTCTAGATGCATTGAAAACACTTCTGAATTCTCCTGGCTACCTCTGGTCCTCCCGTGATGTTTCATTCCATTCTGTCACAGAATGCATTCAAAATAGCCCGGCAGAATAGCACACTTTCGGAATGTAAATTCGGTGCACAGCAGCATTTCTGCTGAAAGCATGGGACAAGTGTCTTCAAAGAGCAAATGATCTACATAGCAATGTGTTTGTAAACCGAATACATAGGGTAATGCACACAAAAAGAGTCAATGACCAAAAGGAGGGCCCCCTACTGACGTCAAGTGTGCTTTGCGAGTGTGATGCTGCAAGATACTCCGAGGGAACTAATGGTGACCCTGTTCGCCGAAAATGATAACTAACCGAGTTAACAAGGTTGACTGTAAAATCCAGAGCAAGTGCCTAGCCTAAGATAAATAATCTAATATTCATCTTTGCTTAATCGTAAAGTGAAATATAAATTAAGGTGCACGTTGCGGAAGCCCAGGCGATCGTAATTCTCGGAGCCCTCCACTACAGCATGTCTTACAATCATATCGTGATATGGAGCATGAAACTCAAACAATTATTATATGGAGCAAAGTTCAATATGACGGCGGGACATTGGTGACCAAATTATAACCGGCACAGCCCTTTTATTACATGAAGGTTTTGTTTAGCATGCACTTGCAGTATTACCTTGATGACTTGGAAAATTGTAGGATGGGGACTCATTCTAATGTTCCAGCAAATGCACGCGTTGTCAATCAGTGCAAAACCCCGTTACATCCGTCGTTCATCGCCGCACCCCTCTTGAATCGCTGCGCGCTCTGCAAATACGCAAGGGAAACGCCCAACGGTTCGTCACAACGCAACTCACTTGGGTACGGTATGTGATGCGCAACGATGTGATTGTCCACCGATATGCTGATGAGGGATGCATCGTAGTTGCCTGCGAGGCGGCGTGTCTCGTCGCACGACTTGAGGAACTCCAGTCCGGTGACAAATATGTTGTGAGCGTGCTCGGCCCGGTACAGTCTCTGTTTTTGAAGAAAGAACAAAAACGAGATGGGGCCTTAAAGCGAGTATGCCAACCTGTGACATTCACGGGAAAGTTTACCAACCACTGCCACAGAGATTTGTTGTTCAAGGTACAAGTAAGGTAGAATCTTGTTGAACACGTTCTCAAGGTACTGCAAAAATGTGTTCCAATGAATAGCAGTTCTGTTTATAGAGGGACACCGGAGCAGTTGCAGTACCATCTTCTGGGGGGGAGGGGACAAAAAAAGCTCTTACGGCTTAACTGGATGGTTGTATATTAATGCGCAGTTGTGCATGAAGAGTTTGGTCACACTTTATTAAACATGGCTTTTAATATACACTCAAACCTCGATCTAGTGAATTCAGATATAATGAATTACTGGTTATAACAAAGTAAGTGACCAATAGCTTTGCCATAGATGCAGTGGTAAAGATAATTGTTTATAAAGAATTTTCAGATATAACGGAGTAATTTCGTGGCAAATGTGACTTCGTTATAGTTGGGTTTGAGTGTGGCAGACAAATGCTAGAAGAATAAATTTCAGATTGTTCCGCTTGGTCTCTGAAGTTCCATTTACAGATAGTTGTGAAAACATTTGGTTGAGATTAGCGAAAGCTATTTTCGCATTACCCCAGTATAAAACCAACCAATTTGAGACTGTTGTTCTGAGATTTCCATCATCAATTGAGATTGTACCGTGTGACATAAATACAGTTATGTAGGATAAGCGAATAGGGCCCCTGTCCTGTGAAGCTCCAACCGTGAAAAGCATTCCACTCACCTGAAGACTGAAGGCAATGTATACTTCAACCGCACCAGACAGGTGGCCGACGCCCAGGAAGCGGCCATCCTCGCTGCAAGAAAACTCTCAAAATCAGCATTGCCAACATGCACAGTGTATGAGCTAAATGGGTAGCCGTGCAGCACTTCACATATTGTAACCGTGAGAGACACTGTGATTCAAAGGGACCGACAACCAATTTTTAAGTGCCTATTTCCTTAGCACAATGGAAAGCTTACCGGTGCGTGAGTTTAATCACAGATTAGTAAAGTGGAAAACGGTGCAAAACATTTGCAATAAGAATTTTTCTGACCGCAGTGAATATGAAGTCGTATACTCACACGCTGCAAACAGTGAACACGAGAGCAGTTCCTGTTCGAGCGCTGTGGCTTATTGTGCACGCGTGCACTTCGCGTGCATGTGCCGCGGCTCGACTTGGTCCACTGGCGGCTGCGATGGCAATGCCGCTTGTCACCGTGCAACTCCTTTTACCTTATAAGCAGTGCAAAATTGAGCGGGGCCAAACCGTAATAGTATACATATTCTAATTTGGAGGACTGGAGCACATGACAGCCTCAGGCTAAGAAAGGGAAAGACAGGAAAGCATCAGGCTACGTGACAACATACAGCAAAATGATGGACTCCATATTCCATTATCCATCTTTTGGTTGAAGGTTAAAAACCTGGAGGCACTGCGACCAGACGGGCTTCCGTCAAACTTTAATCCACCTTTTGAAGATATTCTGCTAGGCTGCGCGGCATAATAGTTTTTGTAATTTTTAAGTATGACTTAAAAATATAAGTCCCAGCCACAACCCGAAAAAAATTCTGGAATCTGTCAGTATATTGCATAGTCTTTTCATTTCTACTAGCATCTAACCACACATTTACATAACCGATCCCTTTACTTCTTTATGGTCAGAAACTTTCATACACACTATCTGGTTATGTATTCTGGTCAGAAAACATTACACCAGTTTTCAGCACCATTAAAGAAATGCAAGCGTGAAAGTACACAGATGTTTCTTTTTGCAGTTAATTTTGGGCCTAGGTCCCTCAGCGACACTGGGGCAGTGTGTGGTGCCTGACAGCAGGCCACTTCAGCCATATTGGGTTGTTGGAAGGGGCCCAACAATTGGACTTAAAGGGTTAGAACATAAAATTCCTGATCAATATTGGTGAAATTTACACCCTACATGTGTACTACTGTACTGATATCAAAGACGCACTTATTGTTTTTAGTACAGCTTGTAGTTCCTAGAATATCAAACACTTCATGTGCTCTGTTAGGAGCAAGATATCTTTCCAAACCGAGTTGAACAAATCTGAAATAAAAACTGTGTGCAATAAAACAAGAATGGATGCTCTAAACCCACTTGAACAAAAAGTTACAGCACATTAAACATTTGATCCTTGTGCAGTCACAAACAAGTTGGCAAAGTTTAGCACGTTTGGTCGAACACTTATTTTATAATCGAATATTTTTAAGAACATGCAAGCAACCTGAGAGTCGGGCAATACTGGTGTACTTGCAAGCTGTGACGTAGCAACCTGCTTGTTGTGTGAGCGTCTGCGTTTCGGTGAATGAGTTTGTTCCATGCTCAGATGTGTATTCAATCTGTGTATTTGAGATTTGTTCAGCGTGGAATTGAAATTGACCGATTTGTAATGGCTGAAGCTTTCGTAGAAAACATGGAGGAAGGAAACAACTGAGAAGAGGTCATGAAGTCATTCGTTCTGAAGCCGTGGTCAAGCCAGAAGTTGGCCATATTGACTAGGCAAATTCTCCTCTCTTGTTAGCAATCGAACGTGAAGCAGAAGGTGCGAATTTCTCTCTGGCTCGAAAAGCAGGTGGGCTGCACGGCACGCCTGCTTGTGGCGATCTGAAACCAACGGAATGGGGCTCGACACGTTGGGCCAGGGCGATACCGTTGGTGAAATTATTTCGTCCGAGTTTTGAACGGCGAGTAACAGCTCGCCGATAAGGAAGCAAGCGCAAGAGAACACGTGCTCGGCACACTGACTACAGCAAGTGCGGTGCCAATGTTTTCACGACATTTATATTCACGCAATGTACAGACAACACGATCGGCCGTGCGCCGCCCTTCTACGGTTGCGTTCCGTCTCTCACGCGGCCGACGCAGCGCCCGGTCACTGTGCCCGTGTAAAAACTCACCTGCGTCAGCATCGGGCAACCGCGCTGACCTTGTGCGTGGTGCTAGGGGCACTCGAACATGACTGTTCTAATGCCGAAAAGGCAAGCATAGCATGTAAAACAGAAAAGGTGTTTCAATACGCACATGCAAGTTGTTACTGAACACATATCGAACACAAAACTACATATGTGCACCTGACGTCCTCAGCACAAATGTTTCGTTTGTTGTCACAAGCAGGAACACTGCACAACTATCACTGACCTGCAAGGCGCTCGGCACAGTTCCGTGTTGTCATGGTGACCGAGCGCAATTTCGCTGGGCACTTCAACTACTTCATCCGCACATGGATATACGCGCTCATTCTACGCACTGTTGAGGCCTCGTGGCCACGCTTGTGGCTGACAACAGGTTTTGTAAATGTTGCAAAGAGTACAATAACCGCCGGGAGAACACTGCGTAGCTAACAACGCGGCAAAAAGCACGGATGTTCTCTGCTACGGGTCTGTACGAGACCTATAGAGGCCCACCTGTCACCACCGAGCTGCCACCGCTCAGTGCTGGACCTGCTACACTGCGCAACACATAACCAAAGCAACGCCGCCATTGTGCCTAGTAGAAATGGCCGCCAAGACGTCATTTTCTCCAGACTTTTCCCGTAGTGCGCCGACTGGGCATGCCCTATCCTCTCGTTCCTTCATCTGTGGGTTGAAAACAAGACATCTACTTTACGCAGCACATGATGTCACACTGCCATGGAAAAATGGCAGTCACCAAGGGTGGGAGGCATTTAGAGCTCGTAAGTTCCAAAACTTATTCTGGCCTGAAATACTCATTTAGATTTCATTTCTCACATACGCATAAGCACAAAAGACCCTTAACTTCTATTCTTAGCTGAAAAACGCAAATTCTTGGGTGATCATGTGATGGCCCCTTTCAAGTGACGCCAAAGAGACTCCCACGTCTGGCAGTCATGTCGATCGCCAGTCTCACCTGACAGCTAACGATGACAGGACGTCTGTGCCCATGGGCTGGGTTTTCTCAGGAGCCTGTCTCCGCAAATCCCACTTTGTCAGGTAGCAACGCGAGGCAGGCTTCTTCCGCACCAGAGGGTTCGATATCGTGAACAGGCGGTAATTGCTCTTGTCTCCCTCGACGATGCCGAACCTGGGCACGTCACAACACATGAGATACGCGCATTAGCGCTCGGCCGTGTCCTTCAGTTATGCAAGTGCAAACAGAAGTTAGATGAAAATCAATCAATCAATCAATGTTCACAGAGGTGATACCATGTTTACTCGAGAGACTTGCACATAAATGACAAAAGAGGCTTCACACGTTACAACTCTAACGGTAGCAAACCACACGACTACTACTAGAACCATGCATGTAGATTTACAAGGTACATAATGGTACATACTAAATCCAGGATAATCATAAGCTGTAGTTCCATGTTCTGCTTGCTATAGTCAGTAAAACTGAACTCTTCATTTATCAATTCAAACAGTTAAATTCCTATTTGACAAAGCATTCATTGACAGTATCTCTGCATTTCAAAGGAGCCTAAATATCCCCCTCAGCAGCGGTGTGTGCAACTGTAAAGATAAACTACGGAGGCGCATCACACATTGAATGTTTGTTCAAATGGCTTGAAACACATTGTGCACACTTGTAAATGCCTCTCGAGTGCACAAATAGCGACCATTTAACTTCATTCTGCTGTGTATTGCTGCAGAAGATCACTTTGCTAGCCAAACTACCATGCTCGATATGTTCGACATGCCCCGCTCCTAGACGAAAAAATACAACAGAAACTGGGCATGCATTATGAGCGTAATACTTCATTCTTTTTATGCAAGAGCTGAAGCTGACTGGTTGCAGAATAATTATATGTTTAATTACATGCTAATAAATACTAATTCGTGAAAGTTGGGCAGAACAGTGCATTGCCTCCTTTTTTTTTTGGGAAAGGGGGGGTTGTAGTACTGTGTGTCTTGGATTAATGCTATATGAATATGATGGAATTTCGTACACCCCATCATAATACGGGCCTGAAGTGGTTATGAAAGTTGGCGTCTGTCTCCGAAGACAGCCCGATTTCAAATCATTTCTACGTCTGAAGATAAAAGAGGCATAGTTTTCATAATACGTACACATAAAAATTAAGAATCGCACAGTGACTGAGTTTGTGGTTATTTGTTTGGAAGAAATTCAGTTGAAACTTGGAACAGTAAAAGCTTGTTAATTCGCACTTCACAGGACAGGAAAAAAAGTTCGAATTAAATGAACTCCGAATTAACAAGAATATTAGGCCACTATGATTAAATAAATGTATATTATTTACTAATAATAAATGTCTATTATTACATTAAGACACTAACTTTTTCAGTGAATACTAAAATCCAGAACTTATATTGCATGAAAAAAGCATAAAAGCCGCAGTTTTCCGCATCCGATGGTTTCTTTCACAATGCGACTGCGGGGCAAGGCCCTCATGTTTTAATTAGCCCGAAACGTGCTTTGCAGATCTGCCTTATTACGTACTGCCACCGCCACCATGCGCACGCGATGATACATTTTTTTCGACAGCAAACTGAAAAAGTGGGCCGCAGCTGCTGAAACCTTGGTCGCCAAGAACAAGATTGTGGATGGTGAGCATGCCTTTTGAACACCCACGATTAACGAGGTGTCATACACGTTAGAAAATGAAAATAGGCATGAAGTGGTCTGGCTTTTCTGTCGTTACAGTATCACACTCTAGATAGTTTCCGTGCGGTTTGCAGTGTTGACGATGGCAATATGGACTGCGCCGCTTCCTTTCGGTAGGCTACGAACGTCATTTTCACTCTTTTGTGCTGTGCATTTGCGGCACTTAGCACTCAGTGCTCTCGCAGAATAGTCCGAATTAATCAAAGAGCGACCAAATATGTCCGAATTAATGAGCTTGATACCATTAAACAATGCATACACTAGCTGTGACCAGAGAATATGGCTGCATTATTCGATTTGTCAAATTGATGAGGGTCAAATTAATGTAGTTTTATACCATAACAAACAGAGATACAATATATTCCAAATATAATAAAGCGCGAATCTGAAATGCTTTGACTGCATGCATGATACGAATTTATACAGTGAAGACACAGCATACCTGCACGCTCTGAAGATGTACCTCTCAGAGCTGTTGCCAGGTGGGACAAAGGTCAGCTCGCACACCTGCTTGCCATTCAGGGCGTCCCAGACGTAGCCGTGGCCGTCACGAGACACTGTTACCACCTAGTGGGGAAAAAAATAAAATCGTTATGCCCAGCATCTACTCTAGTTCTACCGTCTGCAGGAATCGAGAGCACCCTCCCCTATGGCATTTGTTTCCACAGCTACTCACTGTGGTGACGTCACCACAGAACTCACTGTGGTGACGTCATCGTCACCACAGTGAGTTCTGGGGCAGAGAGAGCACAATGCACCCATTTGTGACAATCGTCGAATTGACAATATGTGGCAATCTGCCGACAGGCGCTTACAAGTCTGACAGAGAAGCTTAATATTTATTACTAGAGCACTAATCTAACCTTATTTTCATCTGGTGAGATGCACAGGTCGTCGAGCTCGTCGTCGTGGGCTTGGATCTTGTATATCAACTTGTACTGGGGATACTGAAACGAGAGAAAGGGAGATTGAAGTAAAAGTGACTATCACCAGTTTCCGAATATTCGGAGAGAATTAAAAGAGATCGAATCCACGACAAGTAATTTTCTGTTGAAAGGTCAGCATAGGTGAAATGAGCAAAGGATTCAACTATGTATGATGCCTTCAAAGTAAACATGATTGTGATCACCTTGCACAAACTGTTACATGTTTCATGACGAAATAGTACAGTTGTGTTGAGCATTGCTCTTCTAAATGTCACTAAAATGTTTGCTTTTTTTTCCAAAGAGCACTGTATCTGATTGCAAATGGTAGAGGAAGCAGCCAATTGGCTATGCCAAGAGAGGTTGTGGCACGTAAAGACATGTATTGTACTCAGAATCTTCTAAATAATAAGTAGGCTAGTTAGTTTGTCCAATTTTGAAGATTCTTTTTTTTAAAGCAGGCAGTTACAGTGGTAAAATCCACACTTCAGCAACTTCTGCTGGTGACGCTATGGGTTGATAAAACTTGAAACCACTACAGTAGAATCCAGATATTGTATTTCCTTACAAAGCAAAACGCTGAAAATCTGGCAATCAGACTTACTACATTCACTCAACTATCACCAGCAAGACATTTAATGCCATTAAAGGTGTACTGACATGAAAAACTTTCCACAGCCGTTTTTCTACACCGAATGAAAGGCTAAATCACCAGAAAATCAGAGAATGTGCTGGTGCGAGAGTGAGCCCTGAAAAGTTAATTACACCACGTTTTTAAAAGCTACGTATTACGGATGTTACTGTACCCCGACTTCGTAACACTGGATGAGCTTGCACAAGGATATCATGCTGTTTCCATGGCTGCAGTGCCCTGTGGCCGAGTTGGTGGCGCACAACAGCCATTTTGCATTTTTCGGAACCTGATGTCGGCACAACCAATGATACCGGTGCATGTAGTCACCAAAATCAGTACTTTAGCCTGATGACACACTAGTGCCAACACCATTAGGTTTCTTATGTGATGACTGGCTTCAAGATAAAAATAAAATGTCTTTTAAGCATTTACTGAGCTTCACACTAGCTCAGAGCCGCCTCTGCACACAGACGACTGTATGGCACAGTAGGCTCAGCTTCGAGAAATTGGTATCACTAGACTCACTACCTTACCCCTTCAACACTTTGTGGTTTTTTGATGGGTTCCACCCAACAATGCAACACCGTGCCAGACATTCGTGGTAGGGCACTGCTGGATAAATTCTTTCGTGGTTAATTTACGTGCGTGTTTTTTCACTCATAATGGACCATTTGTAAACCACTATGTAAAATTGCACATGAATTTTGAGCCTCTTAGTTTTGGACTGGAATGAACGGAAGCTGGAAAAATCTGCCAAGGGTTAAAAAGATATGCCTAAAGCGGCAGTTCTTCACTTAATGGCTAGTAAAGTGCATCCTCAAACATTGTCAACAACCTTGCCTGTGAGGCACTGGGTCCTTACGTAGCTCCTCTACTGTGAAACTACGTCCCACTGACCTTCCAGGCTCGAAGGAAGCCGTCCGCACCACCTGTGAACAGAACCTCTGTTTCCGGCGCGAATCGCACCACTTTCTGGAACGGCTCCTGCTTCGTGGAGAAGTCCGTCCGGAAGCTGGTGTCCGGGCGAATGGAGAAGCCAATCCGGACGCTGTTGGCATTCGTGTCCGGCTTTGCCTTGGCTGAGTCACCGATTTCGTGCGCCACGCCATTGGCAGTGCCATTCTCCACTTTGCCATCCGGTCCTGTCGCCCTCGCCGTGGTCCTTGGAGGCCGACTCCGACCGTCGCCGCCGCCGCAGAGCTGATGACGAGCCTCTTCGGTCTGCTGCCAATATGTCGTAAGTGGGAGCGTGCAAAAGCCATTTTTGAGATGTAGTTCATTATGTAGCAAGTTTACCAGCATCTGCTGTGAGGCTAGTTGGTACATAGCTGAAGTTGAACTTGACTGGCGCAATTACTCAGACAAGGGCGAAGAACACGGGATGGGGACAAATGCACACTCACAACTAAATTTCATTCTTCCGACAGCTCAGCTTCGCAACCCTCAAGCATGTGTATGAGACCAAAGAAAATAATGACATTGTTCGTAAAAACAACAATGAGCACACAACTCGTATTATGCATGAAATTACGCTCAGCTGCGACAAGGCTAACAATAATAATATCTGGTGTTTTACATCCCAAAAATAACATGTCATTGTGAGAGCATTGGCAAGCTCCGGCAATTTCGACAGTCTGGTGTTCTTTAATTCTTTCATGCGGAGAACTCCACTTGGGGAAACAGAGTTCTACTGAAAAAAATGGCATCTTTAGTTCAAAAATAAGAGGTGGCCACCTGAGGTGACCACCTGAGGTGACCACCAGGCTGTAAGGGTCTACTGGTCCCTTTCGGCGAAAGTACAGCTCTCATTTTTATAGTCTACTTAGCGTCAACTATTCACAAAACATGTTTTACTGCACTATGAACATAGTAGGAACAGCACATACTTATATCTATATATATTTTTATATCTATAAAGATATCTCAGGTCCATTGTCCAGTGTGCCTTGACGATGACAACAGCCAAAAAGAAAGCAAAACATAACATGTCACATCAAAGCCGGAAGGAAGTAGCATCACGCCTGTCAGACTGCCAAATGCTTCAAAGTATGTGCCATTTAATATCTGACGCACGCATGTTTCAAGAGGAACAAGTGAAGAATGATCACCGTGCTCGTAAGAGTTAACGTGCACTGACGTCGCACACTACACGGGCCTCCACCGTTTCGTCTCCATCGAAATGCGACCACCACAGCCAGGATCGAACCTGCGACATTCGGGTCAGCTGCCCATCACCGTAGCCACTGTTCCACCGAGACGAACAGCGGCGAGGCTTACGTTGGCCAAACTGACCAGTGTACTAATGACCATTTAGCAAGGCGTGCCTTTTTTATCGAAAAGGGGACAGGGTCTTATTCGCCGTGTCACTGCAAGGAATGAACATGTGAACCACTGCAGAACACATGCGTTTCGTGGACAAGTAAAGACAACGTGTCTCTAGAACTAAATGCTGCTGTGCACAAACACAAATACAGTGGTCAAAGTATCAAGGTTCTTCCATGATTACTTATCAGGATGAGTGTAGCTTTCTGGTCAATAGGATTCAATTAGAAGACGTTCTAACTAAATCCTGTCATTTCATGTTCCTTGGCCTAGCACGCATGCTCGAAGCATAGCTCTTGGAAGAATGAACTTTAGCTGCAAGTTTGTGCTGGTACACTTCCAGTATTCTTCATCTCCTGTCCAAGTATTCGTGCCCGTTAATTCAAGTCTGAATGTGTAGGAAGCATAGGCGTGTGCATAGATGGAGAAACGAAAGTGAAAGTGATGACAATCTCCACACTACGGCTGGCCTTCAGCCCTAAACTTTCCAGGGGCAGAGGTGAAAAATAGACCGTTCTTGGAATGCAGCATCACGAGTTCTCAAACGGCACTGTCTTCAAAAATTCATATGGCCACAACGCCGCAATTCCAATAGCAAATGGACAGATACGACGCAATAGGAGTATGTAGAAGACCAGGCACCTCCTCTGAAAAAGGGGGTGTCAAGGGCAGCTGCCACACCTCTACTCACTCTTTGCACGCCTAGGGTAAGAAGGTATAATTGCTGAAATAGTTGTTTCTGCATACTGCAACAGTCAGAATGGTTTAAATGATTTAAATTGAAACAAAAAAAAAGACCGATGCCTTTCTCTTAAGAGAAGCTTGTTCAAATCTCAGATTTCGGTGTCGTACTTGAAAGACTCGGCACGCTTGTTTGCGCGAAGAAATACGGCCCCTCAAAGGTCTGCCAGTCATGTGCGCATTCGAGTGCTCCCTTTTACATGTAACTGATGCTTTCCAAATCATGTGCCTCTTGGTGTCCACCCAGTTTCTGCTGTGGCAATCTCATCATATACTCATATGACTTGTCCTTTCATTTTGACACCATTGCTGCCTGGATATTAATGCATAAACGAATATGTTCGATAGAAAAGGCACTCATCTTTTGCCACAATAATACATTGGCTAAACTTCTAAGCCAAAAAAAAGCGGCACACAATCTAAGGCACACATTCTGAAGAAATCATACCTTTATTCTTTACTTTGCTTATATGCTTATACTTGGTTAAAGGGGTACTGACACCAATTTTCAAAAGTGAGCTTAATGCATATGAACCTCTTGAACACATGGATGGCTCTGAAAAAGCGTAACCTCGGCAAATGCTGATGAAATACTTTAATTTGACATTAAAGTTGATTTTATCATGGCACACTTGCCGTCATCACCAGTATTGTGGCATCAGTATACAGTATCAATTCTAGTAATTTCGTGCACCAGTATAACAAGTAGTGACACCAGGTATCAAAGCATTCAAAATTGCCGCTTGCACGTCACTAACAAAGCCAAGGAGTGAACCGGGCGGGTAAACACCATGATATCTTATGCAAACATGTGACGAGGTTTTAACCGAAACAAGCTTTAAAACAGAACATACTCTAGTTTCTTTTTAAGGGTGCATTTACACTTGCCAGTAAGTTTTCTAAGCTCCTAAGGCCTTGGCCTTTGATTGATTGATTTGTGGGGTTTAACGTCCCAAAACCACCATATGATTATGAGAGACGCCGTAGTGGAGGGCTCCGGAAATTTTGACCACCTGGGGTGGCCTTGGCCTTTCATTTGAGGCAAAAAAGCAACCGAATAATTTCGTGTCAGTACCCCATTGAAGTGTGTTGCTGCAGAAAGGTGTCCCCTTGCCTAGATTTGTCAGAATTGTAAATGCACGAGCTAACAAATCCGCAATTTGCTTTTATAAATTTGCGAGCCACTTACCGCGCTCAGACCTGGTGTCGCCGTCTTCCTCCCGGCAGTCCTCGAGGAGGCAGTAGCGCATGGTGTACATCTGGCAGTGTTCGTCGGCTCCTGCGGCCAACGCGAAGCTCTTGCGCCCCTTGTGAAAGAAGACGGTCGAGTTCATGATGGCACAGTCGCCCGTCGGATAGCGTGTCACTGGTTCTGCCTTGCATGTTGTCTTCGTCGGGACCAGCTCGTATATCTCCTGGCAAGACCAAAGCCATGTCAGACACACAGCACTCTTCCTGTGTCTCTCATTATATGTAAACGTCTATTCTTATTTTTGCTTCAGTGTTCCTAAAAGCTATGCACAATCTCGATGAATATCAAGTTTCATCAAAATCAACAGCTGAGTAGAATAGCAATTCGGGTGAGCTGGTCTACATCTGTCTCGTAAATACAGCACAAGCAAGCAAGTACACAGTAAGCACATAGGTGTTGTAATACATTGTGCATTTGTTCTCCACTGTGTCCTCATGTGTTTATGCCAGTTTCACTAATTATTGAGGTTTAAGTTCCAAAACTATGATTCGATGATGACTGATGTCGTAGTGGAGGGTTCTGGAAATTTCAACCACCTGATATTCTTAAGTGTGCACTCAAGCCTAAGTACACGGAGACCTAGAGTTGTGCCTCCACAGAAATTCCGCCATTGTGGCTGGTGTTTGATTTCGTGACCTTTGAGTCAGCAGTCGTGCACCATAGCCATTTGATGCTATATTACAACATTAACAAAATTGAAACCTGCAATAACAAGCTCTCATCCAATAGTAGCAGCTTTTGCACATGAACCAACCTGAACCCATTGCACATGAACCAAGCTGGTAATACATCGATTGCTTGTGGAAAATGAGATATTCACTGAGCAGGTATACAGAGCTCCCTTACAACCAGAGACATAGCATATAAACCAGATTCAGAAGCATAGAAGTAATTTATCTGTCCTACTCCAGCAATTGCACAAGGACTACATGGAACAAAATTTTACGAATCAGGGAAACTGCTAGAAATGTTTCCACTGAGAACGATAGAAAGCATTGCAGAGTGCAGGTGTACACTGTAATGTAGGCTAGTAAAGAACAGTACGAGCATTACTGGAATAACAAAACAAACTTTAGAAATTGAATAATAAAATATTTATTTCATCTTGAACTACGATGTCTGATGCACCTTGTTACCTTAAAGCATCTAATGATGTATAGCGACATAAAAATCTCACTGGAGAATGCTCGTCCCACGGGTTTCTTCGCTAAATCCTCTACATCCTTCTTCATGCTATTTATACATCACTATGCTATCCTACAAAGTCTAATAAACATGTCAACCACTGTTAATGCATGTTCCACCACATGTTTCATAGCAATTACTCGACTCACAAGTTGATTCGAGATCACACAGCGCTACTAGTGCTGATGTGTGATCTGGTTATGCACGTCTTATTGTTACAGGGTTGGTGGCAATGTTAACGAAGTTTTGATTACAATGAGCATGTCTTACCCAGGAGTGATAAGATAATGGCTTCAACAAAGTGAAGGGGGTCACTTACAAAAAGAATATGAATTGTATTCAGGCGTACGTCCGCAAAAAAAATACAGTGTGCACGCACATACAGTGTGTACAACTATTTTGATCTTGGGACTCACTTACCAAGCTTTTTCTTCGTGCTGAATTTCGCCAAAAGATTACACACTTGGACTGATTCACGCTCAGACTCATGGCTAAATCTGAGTGAGTTGGCTCAAGTGTGAACTCGCCAACCTATGCACAGGTGCTCCGTAAGTAAAAATGAGCACGCAATGCAAGCTGTGGCTAAGCTACACAAGGGCGAATGCCAGTGCGCTCCATCGAGAGAATCGGTTCTCTAATCTTATTCAAAAATGTGCCAGAAGATAGTGCCATGATTCCCATATAAAGATAAAGAAGCACTTCTCTGATGCAGCGCTCTGGCATTTACTTTTGCATAGCTTGGCCACAGCTCGCATTTCACTTTGTACTCAAGTCATATAAACTCTGATTAATGGGAATGTTTGATCTTCATTAAGGTTGATCAAATCTTTATGTAAATATTCAATCAGAATCGGAATGAGAATCAAACAAACCAGAATGAGAAGTAACACAATCCTATGATGCATTCGACTACGTATTGACCATGCAGCAGATCTCTCATTCACCAGAAGGCAATGAATGCATCCTAACATAACTGGGAAGCAATAATCTAACAATGAAAGAACAACCGTATTTTAAGTTTTTTTTTTTTTTGAAAGAGGTGGGAATGTTTCATCTACACTAAGGTTGATCAAATCTTGATGTAAATGTTCAATCAGAATCAGAATGAGAATCAAACAAATCAGAATGAGGCATACATAGGAGAAGTAAGGCAATCCTATGATGCATTTGACTATGTATTGACCATGCAGCAGATGCACCAGAAGGCAATGAATGCATCATAACATAACTGGGAAGCATTAAAGAACCCCAGGTGGTCAAAATTTCCGGAGCCCTCCACTACGGCGTCTTTCATAATCATACGGTGGTTTTAAGATGTTAAACCCTGCATATCAATCAATCAATAACTGGGAAGCATTCATCTTATGAAGAAAGAAATAACAACAGTATTTTAAGTTTTTTTTTTCTGAGAGAAGTGATTGAAAACGAATGAAAATGAAATAAAAATATATTGATGTGAACCGCTGGTGTTTTTACACCTGATGGTTAATTTCACGACCTTACAGCCTTCTATCACGCTCGGAGATTCCGATCGCAATCAACGACGAAGCGCGATCGAGTCGAGCAGGGTGGAAGTGGAAGCGCATGATCAGCATAGGGCCTCGAATGCATACTCGAGGCCAAATTCTGCCATCGCATAAACTATGCAGTCAGGACTCGCATAATTTACATAACCTCACCTGGCGTAACAGACGAATGACCAATCAACGCACACAGCGTCTCCGATGCCCTGCTCTAGCTGATAACGCGGACCGGATTTCAAGTTGACGACCTCGGAGGAGCGCCATTCAAAGCGCGCCGCTTTGTTATAAACCATTAGCGGCAGGAAAAACAAATTAACTTCCGCCTCCATCGAGTGCAGCAGGTTGTTGCGTGACGTCGTCCTGACAAGCTGACGTTTGACAGCGTCGACGTCACAGATTATCACCCGAGAATTATCACCCGAGACCAGCAGGTGACGTGTACGGACGACAGTCGCAGCGATCAACATCTAATCTAACTGCCCGTTCGGCGATTGAGAGTAACGCACCGGGAAATAAAACGACAGCCCCGTTTACTAGGAAGGCGTTCTTCTTTAGCTCCCTTGGCGTGAAGGAAAAGTTTATCGTTGGTAAGTCGCTTCGAAGCGCTCACACTCTTAGAACGAAGGACGTGGCCTTGTCCAAGGCGTCTCGGGCAATCGCACCGTCAAGGAAGCTGGATTTCGAAGCCAAAGTTACCAGCTCATCAATGGGCGAAGCAAAACAAACAGACATCGAGAATAGCTTTGAATGAATCGGTGTTCACCAGCTGAATCGACATGGACCTACAATGTACCGAACGAAGCATACCCAGCTAGCACAGCTGATATACGATTTCAATTAATATTATTTCGCGACCGCGTCGGTTTTCACCGAGAGAAACAGCGAAAAACACTTCTGCGGATGGCCAAAAAAAAAAAAAAAAAGTACGCTCGCAAGTAGAGTCGACAAGGGCGCCGCATTTTACCACAGCCGAATCCGAGAAAATACGGCAAACTTCTTTGACAAACGAAACCAGTACTCGCGATGTGGTTCGATGAAATCGGGTTACTTTTCGTGAATAAATAGTCCAGCCGCTTTCCCGAAGTCGCGACATTACGATCAAGACGAGCATCCCATGCGATCAGCTGCGGGTTCTTTTGACACGTATGTAATAGAAACAGGCTCATCCGAGCCTAAACCAGAGCGGGTCTAAAGTGATGGCGCAGAGACGCGGGGTACTCACAATTTTGTTTGGTATGCCAGTCCTCGACTTCCCGCCGCCTCCCGCGACCAGTATGTGCCTTTCGGTAAGTACATTTATCGAATACAGGGGAAAATTGACCCGCGCCAGTAACTCGCCCGACTTGGGCGGCGCCATCTTGGTGAGTTTGTGTCAAATCCTGCGTCGTGGAGCTGCGATCATTCCTCCAGCAGTCGTGCTAACATGAACAACTTTATTGCGTTTAGAAGCTTTTTTGGCTCTATTAAAGCACTATATTATTAACACAATTAAAAATATATGACTGCGATTTTGTATTATAGGCGATGAAATAAACTTGAATGCTTTGTCAAAACAATAAACTTACTTCACTTGTTGTCACTAGATGGCAGCACAAATTATAAAAACTCAAGGCGTTGTTTTGGGTATTTGTCTAGCAGAATTTGCCGCAATGCCCGTTGGGATTGACGTGCGGCGGTGGACATCTTTGAGAAGCCGCACGGATTGGGTGGCTTTTCGCACAGATACGTGTTGTGGAGGTTGGTGGCAAAAAAAAGCATCCCAAATGCTCTGAATGCACTCGCGCGGACACAGCATCTCCAGCTCCGACTCGGGGAGCCGCTTTTCGACGCTCGAGAAGAAGAAGACCGTCTGTCCCAGGTGAGAACGGGCGATCGCATCACGCGACTTGTTGTCGGAAACCTTCGACACTGTTAAACCGGACCATCTTTAGACGAGTGACAGAAGGCGCGCGTGTGATTCTGCTATTGTGTGTTTGGGCGTAGCGTTCGTGACCGCTTTGAAGCGTTCGACGTTCCGCGTTCGAGCTGTGGGCGCCGTGAGCGCGCAGATCATCGGTGGTGCGATGTTGTGAATGCGGCGCCAGCCGAGCCCCCCCAACTTCGGGGAGGAGAGGACCCCTGCACAGAAATGTGACTGGGGGGGCGGTGTACTGCGATGAAATCCAAGCCGTGCCTTCGACGAGATGCCAGACCTCGGCTGGTTGGGAAGCGAAAGAGAGCTTACGCTTGGCTCCTCCTAGACGCGACTTGATGAGGGAGCAGCGTTTGTTAGAGCCCCGGCCGGGTTCAATGTCTACTCCGTTTCTTGCCCTTTTTTTTTTTTTTTTGATAACGCCTTGTTTATACGTGGGAAAAGCGTGTCCCCAACCCCGTCACTTCTTGCAGTAAAGCTGGGCGAGGCCCCTCTTTGCTTATTTTTTAGGTTTCGGAAGTTCCACACTAACGCGAGCATCGCGAAGTACGTACACACTGTTGCATCTGTTTCGTGCTGTTTCGACTTGGTGACAGGGCTTAATTCGGTGAGCCGATGGAGCCGTCAACGCCGAATAACTCGATCGCGGCCTTCCCCCCTGTCATGGCATGCACGAGCGCACGAGGTAATAATAACAAGGCTTCCTCATTATTGATATTTGCCCCGCGCGCAGTTTACATACTTATCGCGAAGCGTCATCCCACGTTGTACACACCGTTCTGCCCTCTTTTGTCAACTCGTTGCGAAAGCCCGAAGCGCCGATATAGACCTGTCATCCGTGCCGCTTCGTTTCGTCTTCGTTTTGAAAGGGAAATTTGTTTACACGCCCGCAGGAGTTGCTTCGTTATGTAGCCGGTCGCTCTTCGGAGGCGTTAGACTTTGTATCGTTGTTATAAACAGTTCAGTATACGGAACACCTGGAGGGAAGTAATAATAACAGTTCGGGTTTGACGGGCCAACACCGAGATACGATTATGGGAGACGCCGTAGTGGAAGGCTCCGGAAATTTCGACCACCTGGGGATTCATTAACGTGCTCCTAAATAAAGTTCCACGGACCGTTTTTGAGCATCTTCCGCCTCCATCGAGACGCGAGTGGTGTTCGATCCCGCGGCCTAGCTGTGAAGCAGACTTGCGGGGCAGTCCCAACCTCACGCACTTTCAATTAACGTCACGGTGGTTACGTTGTTCAGATTAAATAGTCCCAGGGGTTCGTCAAAATTATTCCCAATTCCCCCGACTACGGCGTGCCTCTTTGACCGTGTCGTCGTTTCGTCACGTAAGACCTCAGAAATGAATTAACTGCGGGAACAGCTTGTTTGTAAGGGAACCCGAAGGGTCCAAAGGGGAATTCTCTTATCTTAATACTTAGAAGAAGGACGTGTTTCTTAAATACAGTGATAATAAAGGAGAATTTTTATCGCTAAGATAACGCAAACCGCGCGTTGCCGCACCGTGACCTCTTTTAGTGGCTTGTGTCTTCGCGGCATTCTCTCAGCGGCAGGTGCAGCGTATTCTGGGATATGTGGGGCGCCCGGTAGTTTCTTTGTCGCCGTTCTTTTTTTTTTTATTATTATTATTATTGCCGGCAGTCCTGCCGCCCGCTGCGCTTGTGATGGTTCCGTTGCGATCTTGTCTGCCGCCGCACTGGAGTTGTCGCGGCTGTCGTGCACTCCACTGCACGCCTTGCGACGACCCAAACGAAAAAGCTAGCGCCGGCGTTCCGCCGTGGGTCGTCTTGCGCGAGTCGTCTACAAGACGTCCGTGGGCCGACCCGCGCAAGACGCGCCAGTAGATTGCGACAACCGGTCTTTTGCGTGCTTCATTCAAGCCCACTTCTCCACTCACGTAACCAGGTTGTAGCTACGACAGAAAGTAATTTTTTTTTTAGCACGAAAGTGTTTTATGCCGGGGTCCACTACGGCTCCGCTGACGTACTTCCGTCACGGAAGTGACGTTACAAACGTATACTAAAAAATTTCAAAGAAGAAACCAGGAGGTGAGCATCTGTCGTGCGGAAGCGAACCAGCAACCTCTCGATTCCCAGCGCGCGTCGCTAACCACAACGCGCACATTGTCTGGAATGCTAACGGCAAGCCCTTTATGTACACCCTATACCGATCGGCAGTCCTCAAAGCTTCGAAACTTCAGCTCGTTTTTGTTATTAGTGGCAAGATGGAGCGACGGGCTCGCGTTCGATTAGCTTTGGGCGCGCTCTAAAAGTCGTCGCCTCCGCGAACCGCCGCCCCCACAGAGCGTGGTCACCCCCGCGCGCGCTTATCAGAATCGTAATTTGGATCGGACGAAGGTCGCTTCGCACGCTGCCACGGCAGCGTTTACGAAAGGAGCGCGCTGCTGACAAACGACGCGGGAAGAATTATCACATTTGTTCGCGCTTGTCCTGTGTATACTTGCGCGCTCGTTTCGTGCGTCTTTCTTTCTGTTTGAACAGCGCGCCGTAAGTGTCGAGGTGTGACAGTTGCTATTCCGCGCTCCTCCTGGGTGTGCTAATTTCATGCATGCTTTTTGCGGGAGGTGTGCGCTGCAAGTTTCGAGCCGTTTGCCGTTCCTAACGTCACTTTGCAATTTGTTGCTGTTGCTAAAAACAATACACAATGAACGCTCAACTACATCTGTAAAGACCGTGTTATACCGATACCTATATGTGGGGCGGGGGTCAGCCAGGTTTTGTTTTTTTCGAGGAACGACTTATAGGCACAATTCCAAGTGAATCCAACATTCATTTAGGTCGGAGTGTTAATGAGAACTGGCAGACAGTGATTTCGAGGAAAGTGTAGGGGATGTTGTTAGTAGTAATTATTATATGAATGTGAACAAAGAAAAATGGACGAAAAGATAACTTGCCGCAGGCGGGGATCGAACCTGTGACCTTCGAATAACGCGTCCGACACTCGACCATTGGTTCGGGAGAACCAACGTATTGTGTCTAAGAAGGAATAAAATGTTTGTTTCTCTCTCTGTACAATGAGTTTGAGGGAGCAAAATGATACGGGATTGGGGACCAAGTGCTCGTTTGTCCTGGTCTTTTTTTCTTTGTTTTTGTGTCCGCTATTTATAATTGCAATGTGAGAAATCTGTGAGAAATCTTGCTTTCTGTGAGAAATCTTGCAGTTCTATTGACTCGCATTGCCGTTTAATAGAAACGGGGGGGGGGGGGGGGGATCCTACTATGTTCCTTGCATTGTTTTCTAATTCGCTGGCGCGCATTTTTCACCCATTCACGTAAGCCGTGACGTCAGCACGAAAAAAAGGAGGGGGGGGGTGTTGCCTTTATATTAGCTGCCGTAAAAAAAAAAAGTCGAGATGGTGAATAATGATTGAAAAAAAAAAGTAATTCACTAATGAAACATGCTTGCTTCGGTTATTCCTCCTTTTATAGCGAGGCTTTTATTTTGCATATTTTATGCGCGCTCGCCCGTTCATTTACTTTGACCTGTGCTATAGCGCTTTGCAACGCAGACAATTAAATGACTTTCCTTTGAACGTATGTCACGAAGTATTCGGAAAATATATTGACACGCATGATATTCTTTCTCACTGTGTACATTTATTTTAGTGAAACGATTACAAGTTCAAATGTCATTTCGTTAAAACGAGCTCTACGTTTGGCTTAGTTTTTCGCAGGCCAGTAGCCAAGAAAGTTGAAGTGGGGGAGGGGTAGCCGCGAATTTTAGATAGATGTGTGTTTTACCGAGGACAATACTAAGAAGAAATGGTGTTTTTCAAGGCCTTCTACAGGTGCTCCCCTCCCGAGATAGATTCCTTGCTACGTGCCTGGGTCATAACTTCTATAGGTTCGGCTTTGTCAGCGTGCATCGGAGAATAGAAGGCAGTTCGTTACATCGAACGCTTGCCCCGCCGCCGTAGTTTAGTGGCTAAGGTGCTCGGCTGCTGACCCTTAGTTCGCGACATCGAATTCCGGAAGTGGCGGCTGCATTTTCAATTGAGGCACAAATGCTGTAGGCCCGTCTGCTCAAATTTGGGTGCACGTTAATAAAAAAAAAACCCAGGTGGTCAAAATTTCCGGAGCCCTCCACTACGGCGTCTCTCATAATCATATGGTGGTTTTGGGACGATAAAGCCCACATATCAATCAAATCAACTAGTTGGTGCGCACCCAGTATCTAAAAAAAGGCTGAGTGTGCGCGCCAGCACGCACACGCACACACAAGCATGGACAAGAAAGAGAAAGAGATAGGGGAGGTCGAGGAAAGAAAATACGCAACTTCTGCAGCCCTAGTAGGGAGCACGACTCAGCGAAGAAAGACACACACTGCTGTGTACCTCTGTCTCTCTCTCTTTTATAGGTTCCTTTGTGAAAATGAATATCAGGATTCACTCACTCACTGAAATAAAAAAAAAAGCGTATTATCGAGGAAGAAAATTAAGGACAGAAGAAAAACCCAACCAGGCGCTGACTTACTCACTCACTCACTTGCCCTTCACTTTCATTTGTTCGTTCGTTGATTCCTTCCAGCAATTTATTCCTTGATTGATTCATTCGTCCGTTTGTTCATTTCGTCGTTCATTCATTTATTTTTACTGCGTGCTTCCTCGTGCATTCGCTTGTAGATTCCAGACCGGCGTTGGGCAGTCGCTCGCCATGTTGTCGTCCTCACGTGTGCCGTAGTTCATTGTTCGACTGCGAACGCTTTTTTCGGCGATCGTCGTCGGCGGGGTCGTCGCGCCGCTGCCCAGTGGCCGTCCGGCCTGGCCTGGCCTTGGCCACCACGCATGCTGTGGTCATTTGCGCAGGCGGCCAAGTGCGGCCACTGGCCCTGTCTATTACTGTCGTTCTATCCGCTCTTCTTTCTTTCTTTCTTTCTTTCTTTCTTTCTTTCTTTCTTTCTTTCTTTCTTTCTTTCTTTCTTTCTTTCTTTCTTTCTTTCTTTCTTTCTTTCTTTCTTTTGTTTTCGCGTAGACGACGCTGCGTCCATTGTCTCGTACGAGGAGCAGCGTCGGCACAAGTCGTCCAATGCCTGCCTGCCTGCCTCGCTCAGTTCCGTCGTCGATAATGCGAGTTCGTTTCTGGAAAGGAGGCAGGGTCGACGTCGTCTTGCCCGGAGCTCCCGACCTTTCGACGGGCCGCGCGAGGCGACCTCGCGACTATATATATGTATACACCGCTAGACCCCGCCGAAGTAACCACATCGTGCTCTGCAGTAGTGCTTGACGCCGGTGCTTTCGCCGTGACTCGTACACGTGCCGTATCGGCTTTCCCGCAGAAATTACCGCGCGGTGCTGTGCCAAACGTGGCAATGAAGGCTGCAGGTATACTTATGGGTCTAATCTAAGAAACGGGGCTTCGGACGTTTCGCGAAACGAGCAGGTGGGCTTTCTCCGCCATCTGGCGATGGGGTGAGTGCACTAGAATATTAGCCGATAATACCCGTGCCACACGGGCATAGAAAATGACATTTGGTGGCGAAGGCCTTCAGTTCCCGAATGACATTCGTTTCGCCGGCGCTGCTACACGTCCAAAGCGAATGACATTTGACTTGATGATGTCGATCACAGCACCTTCCAAGTGAGCATTGAGTGAATAGCAATAAAAAAATTAAGAAGCACTTACAAGCTTCAAACACATCAGATAATCATAAAATGTAGAAATAAGCGTATTACGCTGTCCTAAGTTTTAGTTTCTTGCTTTGTTTTACAACGTTGCAGCCGACCGTAGCAACGTAAGCCAACACTAGTCAGATCCACAGCGTAAATAGACACTAAAATTGACAAGCGTTTCATTATCAATACTTTATTTTCTTCGTATAACGTTCAATGCATCTTTTTAAGACTATAGTGCAAATAAAAGACGGCAAATTTCATTTTTAGCTCAATATGATTTGTTTGATATACTTTCAGGTAAATCGCACTTGGCGAGCTGTGTCGTCGAGAGTAGGCATTTCTCAGTCAACTGAGTTCTGGCGAAGGCAGTTGGTGGCGAATGGCATTCGAATGAATGCCATTTTGTTCGCCCGTGTGGCACCGCGCGAATGGCAATAAATCTGAAGGCATTCGGGGGTAAATGCCATTTTTTTCTGCCCGTGTGGCACGGGTATTAGTGTTCTTTCTTAAAAGGCCTCATTAAACGCGAAAGTTGACCGCCAGTGGCGTCGACGTCGACAAGTGTGATGCGGAAATGGCATAACGCGATGACGTCACAGCGCCAGAATTTGTTGATTTATTTATTTATTTGTGGGGTTTAACGTCTCAAAACCACCATATGAGAGACGTGTAGTGGAGGGCTCCGGAAATTTCCACCACCCGGGGTTCTTTAACGTGCGTCCAAATCTGAGCACACAGGCCTACGACATGACGTCGACACGTGTGATGCGGAAATAGGCATAACGTGATGACGTCACAGCGCCAGAATTTGCGACGTCACGTAACGTGCCGTAACGTGATGGCGTCTTCGCGGGACGTCGCCGCTTGGCAGAATGTTCGGCCGATTGCAGTGACAGTGCATAACTATAGGCGACGTCCATAAACTTTTGTGAAGCCTCCGGTACTGGAGCCGGGTGGAAAATCACCCTAGATGAGTGATTGCGCGAGTGAAACAACTTTATTGGGTCCACGATAGGCGCGAGTTAGCTCGACGTCACCTGGCTATAGGCCCACTCAGACGTGGTCGGGTTAAACCTGACTGCCCCTCGCGTGGACCCTCTGAGCGGCCAGGAATTGAGAGGTCAGTTCCTGAGTCTTGATGAGCCTGTTCAGTTCCTCTTGGTGGAGTGAAAAAAAAAGGCCAACAAAGGCACAGCCCCGGAGGACACGCTCGAAGTCCGCATAACCGCCACACATGGCTTGATTGATTGATATGATTGATATGTGGGGTTTAACGTCCCAAAACCACCATATGATTATGAGAGACGCCGTAGTGGAGGGCTCCGGAAATTTCGACCACCTGGGGTTCTTTAACGTGCACCCAATCTGAGCAAACGGGCCCATAACATTTCCGCCTCCACCGGAAATTCAGCCGCCGCAGCCGGGATTCGATCCCGCGACCTGCGGGTCAGCAGCCGAGTACCTTGACCACTAGACCACCGCGGCGGGGCCACACTTGGCTTGGGAACCGTTCGGGATATATTATGCGAAGGGATCGGGTAAGTTCTTGTTTGGGGCACTTTGAGAGTGACAGCTCGGGTCCTGCCGAGCGAGAGTGCAGAAGCGTTTCGGAAGGTTGTTGATGTTGTTAGTACGCCGCATTCAGTTTCTTTCGTAATATTCTTGCCCGCAGGCAAAAAAAAAAGGAAACTTCCAGTGGCATCCTTGTCACATTAAAGCAGGTTAATCGTGAAGTGATGATGCTGCCTTATAACATCATCCCAGCAGCCATGCTGGAGTACCAGCACGTTAACATTTTGCGTCCGTGAGGACTCGTGCAAGCTAATGCATTTTTTTCCTTTTTGTTTCGTTTGCTGTTGCGTTTTATTTCTTACCTTTTCTATTTATTTCCCTTCATCTTCTTTAGTGTTAGCACCATGTAAAACGTCGTCTCGGTGACTGGAACGTACTCCCAAATTTCCGACTGGCTTTTGATCGTTGATTGTCTTGGCTTGAAAGGTTGGAACACTTTCAGCGACTGCAAGACATCGTGAAAATAAAACAACAACAAAAAAAAAACCGAAGAGACAGGAAGAACATGCTGACAGCATCAGGCGCTGACTGCCCAGCAGTGTTACCGTTGGTAGTCAGTGCCGCTGGTTCTGGCTTTTCGCGCGGTTTGCACTCACGAAACAGTACACACCAGGCAGGCTCAGGCCCTTGTAGAGTTTATTGCGCACTTTGTGCGTACCCGGCGATTTTTGGGGCGTATAGTATTTAGCTGGGGCACTTTCTTGCGGAAACGACCTATAGAGTCGCGGCTAAATTAGCGTCCGGCGCGCGCTGAATGTGCGGCGGAAATTCGAACCCGAAAAGTGGAGAGTGTGCTGGCGCTCGCTATACGCTGCATTGTGCGAGCTGCAGCCTGCCTGGCTCGACCTCGACTTTATTGACGTCTCTAAAGCTCGAAACTATGAAGCAGTGGCGTGATGGGATCATTGAAACAGAAACATTAGAGAGACCTCGTTGATAAAATAATAATAAACAAAGTTGTCAATTTAACCTTAGTGCGAACTTGCGGCGAGCTTTCCTTGTAGAAGAACCTGTTGTACAGCGTTCGAAGCGCACATTATCAAGTGAGAGAGATGAATAGTAATAACGACTACTGTAATATATTATTAATAATATATTGCAATAATACACAATAATACAACAAAATATTACAACAACAACAACAACAACAATAATAATAATAATAATAATAATAATAATAATAATAATAATAAATTTCTGGCGTGTTACGCGCCAAATCCACGATATTATATGAAGCACGTCTAAAACGGGGGACTGGGGAATTATTTCGACCACCCGGGGTTCTTGAAGGTGCGCGAAATCCAAGTACAGGAGGGTGTTCTTTGCATTTTGTCCTTAGTGAGATGCGCTCGCTATGGCTAAACATTCGCACTGACGGAAGTGCTGCTCCAATCGCTCCAAAAGATGAAGGCTGCTCCATGCTGCTCCAAAGTGCAATGTTTGCTAGTAACTGCTCCAAACTTGCTCCGAAATGGTGTTGGCAAACTAAAAAAAAGAATGAGGTCGAACGATTCAGTAGGTGCAATTCATTGCACCATCTCGTGAGCATAAGCGAAACCGAAAGCAAGCTGTATACGCTGTCATCCTATAGTATGCTACTCAGTGGCGTAAATCCAGAAAGAATCTCAAGGGTAACTAATATCTGGCCTTGGTGTCCAATTCGAATGTTCAATGTGGGTTGTATTTTTATTTTATTTATATAGGAATTAAATCATGCTTTCAAATAAAATTAAAAAAAACGAGCATGGGGTTCGAGCTCGAGCAATTGAATTGTTCTATGTTCTATCCAGGTCTTTTCTTTTTTCACATTTTTTCCGATTTCCATAGTTCACGCTGCTGAGGGGCGTTTGACACAGGTATGCAGTAAAAGATAAAAAGTCTTCGAAAAAGTTACTTGACCTGTTAACTCAATTAGATCACGTGCAACCCCGCCCATGATTTACGTCATAACCATAACCCTCATAACCATGTCGCGGTTTTGGGACGTATATTACTATTATTAACTTTCGAAGGTTGATCGATTTGTGGGGTGTAACGTCCCAAAACCACCATATGATTATGAGAGACGCTGTAGTGGAGGGCACCGGAAATTTTGACCCCCTGTGGTTCTTTAACGTGCACCCAAAATCTGAGTACACGGGCCTACAACATTTCCGCCTCCATCGGAGCCGCCACAGCCGGGATTTGATCCCCGCGACCTGCGGGTCAGCAGCCGAGTACCTTAGCCACTAGACAACCGTGGTGGGGCAAAAAAAAAAAAAAAACTTCGAAGGTTGTGTGTTTAGATACCACCTACGGAAAAAAAAGGGTGTTTTCTCGTCCACCTCGATTCAGCCTTACGTACTGCGACTTAATTACTGCCCCACAGCTGGAGACAATTACCATAACGTCGTGAAAGCCTTCCTGTGCGCCTTGAATGTAAACATTCGACAGAAGTCCGTCTGGTTGGGTATGAAACTAGGAGATGATTTAGACTCCAACCAACACTTTTGAAGAAACTTGGTTCTGCTACGTAGTCTCCGCAGTCACCCCTGAGGAAGGAACCAGGTCGGTTTCGAAACATCGGGTTTCTTCAAAAGTGTTGGTTGGAGTCTAAATCATCTCCTACCTCCTGTGCCTTCTTGTCTGTTCGATTCGTATGGCCAATACCTTGTGTAATTTCTAAGCCTTTCGTGACGGTGAAGTCGGCGGAGTAACCCCGCTTAAGAATCCGTGTCGCTTTACGATGACGTTTCCAGCCTTCCGCGAACACTCCGGGAAAAGAAACCGGCTTATTTAATTAAAAAAAAAAAAGAGCACCGTGCGCGTCCTCGTCGATGGGCGCTTTCTCGCGCCGGGGTGCGTAGAGTACACGTGGTAATAAACCTGTTTCTCTTTGTGCCTCGTCGTCAGGCATGAGTGGTTGCAATTCATCGGGGGGGGGGGGGTTCCCTCTTCCCCTCCGGCTTGTCTTGGCTCGTTACGTGGCTGCGCCGGGAATGTCGTTTACGGGACGCGTCCTAACCTGCTTTTTAGGACGCCCCCCGAAGCGCGCGTCTCTCCTTCGCGGGACGTGATTGATCTATTGATTGGTGTTTCTCTTTGCGTACTAATCGTATTTCACGCAAACTAAAACGCAGCTTGTGTCGGACCCCATAGTCGTAACGGCACGCCCGGGCTGGTATCGGGCCCAGTGTATCTTCCTGAAAGAAGGAACAACTCCTTTTTTTGGACTCGACCTAAGGAACTTGACCATGAATTATACCAGTGAAGTTGCAGGGTCGGTGGGCCGCTGCCCTGTGCAACCCCAGCCTTGGCGACCAACTCTGGGCCGTCCAGCAGGCCCGCAAGACGGCGGTCGGCCAAGGTCTTAACGTCCCCACACGGGAGACCCAAGGCCCGGTCGGTCGCGAAAGCTCTGCCGGACTTCTAATAAAGTTGTTACCAACCAACCAACCAAGTATAGGGTACATTAATTATTGTATTTAACCGCACTGTAGGTAGTTATGATCTAAGCTTAGATGAATTGAAGTGAAGAAAAATTACCCCTTCTGTCGTTGGGATCCAAACCCGCAACCTTAATTGAAACAACGACCGAAGGCGCTTCCCGGTACGCGCTTGTTGTTAGTTATTTCTACACCTGTAAATTGAGGACGACGCAGCGAGCAATGGAAAGAAAAATGGTAGGTGTAACCTTAAGAGACAAGAAGAGAGCAGAGTGGATTAGGGGACAAACGGGGGTTAAGGATATCATAGTTGAAATCAAGAAGAGAAAATGGACATGGGCCGGGCATGTAGCGTGTAGACAGGATAACCGCTGGTCGTTAAGGGTAACTAACTGGATTCCCAGAGAAGGCAAGCGGGTTAGGGGGAGACAGAAGGTTAGGTGGGCAGATGAGATTAAGAAGTTTGCGGGTATGAATTGGCAGCAACAAGCACAGGACCGAGTTGACTGGCGGGACATGGGAGATGCCTTTGTCCTGCAGTGGACGTAGTCAGGATGATGATGATGATGATGATTAATCCGTGGGAGTAGGGTGCATCGAGGCACTCTACGTGGGAGTGTCAGCTAGCGCCGCTCGTGGCCTAAGCGGCGAACGTGGAACACCCCCCCCCCCCCCCCCCCGCCCCCCATAGGTTATGGTTTCGGATCCCACCGACCGAAAGGGTGATTTTTGGTCCACTTTTAATTCATTTAAATTTACGTCGCCAGTACTACATTACAGTTCGTAATTGTTGGGAGTTTCAGGTCTCAAAACCAAGCTATTATTACGAGGGACTCTTTAGTGGAGGGCTCCGGGACATTTCGACAACTCGATGGAGGGCGGGGGGGCTACTGTTCTGACTCCGTGTAAATGCAGCCTCCGCGGCGAGCATTCGATCCCGCGACCTTCGTGTCAGCAGTCGATCACGATAACTAGAAGACCACCGTGGCGGGGGTCATTGTGTGTGTGTGTGTGTGTGTGTGTGTGTGTGTGTGTGTGTGTGCGTGTGTGTGTTCGTTCTTGCTTTTTGCAGCGTAGAAACTGCGTCAAAGTTTCGCTGCTCGTTGCGTCCTTCGCATTCGATATAACGAATGTCGTCGTACATCGAATTGAGCGTGACGTAGCGGCTGCAGGCGCACTGTCTTTTAAGTGACGTTGCGCCGTCTATGCAAGGTTGGCTTCCCTCGGAAAGCATTGTTCTTTTGTTTTTTCTTTCCTTCGCTGTTCACCTTCTCTGCCGTTCATTGCGACGCTTTCACCCCATCCGCTAGGGTCGTTTCTTTCTTTCTTTCTTTCTTTCTTTCTTTCTTTCTTTCTTTCTTTCTTTCTTTCTTTCTTTCTTTCTTTCTTTCTTTCTTTCTTTCCTTCTTTCTTTCTATCTTTCTTTCTTTCTTTCTCGTAACGCTACACAGAACTTGTCGGCCGGGCCAGATCCCATCTCAGCTGGGGGTCACTAGCACCATGCGGCTACGGCTACGTTTTCTTTCGCGACTCTGGCTTCCCGCTGCGTCGTTACTCGGAAGTGTTACAGCGTGGAGGAAACGGGGGAGCGTCGTCCTTTGTGCCGCATTCTCCACCGCTGCTGAAGGATTCCACGCCTACTTCGGAGCGATGACTCCGACGCGCCGCGTATACTTTTTTATTTCGCATGTCTCGTCCTGTACGTCGTGGAAAAAAAGACGTAAAAAGAGATTCCTTTCGAAAGTTTATGTGCAGAAACGGCAATATGAGGCGCGTCGGGTAGTGGATGAGGGGCAGGGGGGGGGGGGGGGGCTAAAGGGAAGGCTTCCGAAGTACCGATTACCTTTGATCCACCACCTGGGTTTCTCTTAGCGCACCCGTGTTGAAGGGGTACTGACGCGAACATATTAATTTGCCGTTTTCTCGCGTCAAATGAAAAAGATCGAAATTCCCGTAGCGCTCCACTACGGCGTCTCATAATCATGTCGTTGTTCTGGGACGTTAAACCCCACATATCAATCAATCAATTGCGTCAAATGAAAGCGCGCAAAAGCCTATAAATGTTACTGCTAACCGTGGTGCATACGCTGAGAAAATAACTATACAGTATGCTTTCGAAATTTAGTTTCGGTTCATACTGTACTCTGACGTCACAACGTGGTATGAGCTTCTTTCACGTGCTCGCGTAACGTGCGAGAAGAAAAAGAAAGCAGGGAGCATGACGTCACGCCGGCAGCCTTTTTAAGCCAATTCGTTTTCAAAGCCAGCAGTTGCGGCCCAACACGTGACCTTTCGTATCAAAATCACGCAAGCAACGAGACTCGCCGAGACTTCAGAGTGCGGCGCCCGGTAGCTTTTATGCGAAACGCGCTTGTCCGGCACTGACTGACCGGCTCTCGCAGGCGGTTCAAAAAACGGAACACCGTCGAAAGTTTCAAAACCTACCGCCGCACGCTCTGACGTTTTGGTCACGTGTTGGGCCGACACGGTGGGCTTCACCGTGCTTCACTCGTGTCGCGTAATGCTGCCTGCTTTCCTTTTCATTCCTCCACGTCGCGCAAGGTATCCTGACATTTGCACGACCGTTTCGCACCGTAAGCGGCCATTTTGGAAGTTTTGGTACCTGACGTCATGACAGCCAGCCATATTGCTGCTTGAAGTCACCAGGATTAGGAGCGCCCGTGGTTGATTTCTCCCCCCCCCCCTTTTTTTTTGCTCTTACGTCCGTGATCTGGACGCTGTTCTTTAGCGATGACTACTTACGAAATAGCTGTGCTGTTTTGTCGTTCTAAGGCGCGTTGTATCATCCTTTATTTATTTATTTATTTATTAGAATACCCTCAGGGCCCGTAGGGCATTACAGAGGGGGTGGGTACAACATATATAACACACAAGAAAAAAGACAAAATAAAGAAACAAGTATCAGATGCGCAAATCAGGAAGGCAACATAAGTCAACTAAAAATGTATAAGAATTCAAGCACATACAAGACAAAGATAGATAATGGAAACTGCGTATAGTTACAAGCATTGCTGAGAAATTGCAGTCTTGAATAACAAAGGGTCTGTTATTGATACAACGGAAGAGGGAAGGTGGTTCCAATCGGCGGCTGTTTTCGGTAAGAAGGCTGCTGAAAAGAATTTGGTGCGGCAAAACGGAATGGCAACCTTATGCTGCCTTATCCTTCGCGTCATATATCCACGTAAATCGCTCGACGGCCCGTGAATCTTCTCACAGCGTTCACGGTATACCTACGGGCTCCTGCAATTCGTACGTAAAAGAACGGCACCAATTTAATCGTAACGCCGTCTGTATAATATGAGCGGAAAACAGCAGGAACGGAAGTGACAGGACGGTCGCCGAACGTCATTTCCTCTCGTGCTGTTTCCCGCCTATGTTTCGTTTACAGTGTGTTGCACCGACCGGCCTAGCGCTCTATACCTTCTTGAATCTCGTGCTATAGATGCCGTTTTGTTAGGGATGTGTCGCGTACCCAAACGTGATGGAGACTTCTCGGTTGCGTTGCTAACGACGGAATTAACGTTATCGACATCTCGCTACTCAAATTTAAAGCAAGTTTAGCGGCCGGACTTGACATTCCCGGGATTATGGCATACTCTGTTCCAATTTGCTGTGGTTCGTTGTAAAGAAGAAAAAGAAAATTTGCCTCCAAGTTAAATCTGTCCGGTTCACACTTGATTGAGGTTATTTTGGAATACGCCAGTACTACGCAAAAACTTCGCTTTCTTTCTTTCTTTCTTTCTTTCTTTCTTTCTTTCTTTCTTTCTTTCTTTCTTTCTTTCTTTCTTTCTTTCTTTCTTTCTTTCTTTCTTTCTTTCTTTCTTTCTTTCTTTCTTCTCTGTTGCTTTGAAATGGCGATTACTGGACAAGAGCCACCGTTCAGCTTGTGTCAAGGCTAATAATTGTCGGCAAAGTCCGCTCTTCGCGGTTCCGCGAAAAGACCCCATTACATTCGACGCCATGGTCGCCTCGGTAGAGTACGGCAGACAGAAGAGTAAAAAAAAAGTGAGCCGTGACGCGAAAGCGGGAAGCGATGGCTGCTCATCTCCAATCTCCGCTCGTCAAAGGCAGCCCCGAGGCTACCACGACGGCGGGGACGCCGCTGTCAAAAGCCCCTGCGATGCGCTGCCGACGCCGTCGCTCGCCTTCGTTGATGTTGACAACTGCGTGCACGATGCTGTGGAGAGAGATTCTCACATGGTAAATTACATCGAAGGTAACAGCGCTGTTTAAGCACCAACGAGAAAGGAAGCCGGCATGTACGAGCGCTGGTTGTTGATATGATTAGAGTTACTCTATAGGCATGGTATGTTAAACGCCATTGAAATTTTGAATATCAATTCTCAGGTTGACGCAGGCTGCTCCCACGTTGGGACACATATGTGGGTGCATGGGGGAGAAAGGCGTTGCCCCCCTCTCCGCCCCTAGTCACCTAACCGGGGTACGGGGCGCAGTCAGCCGCATAAATTGACGTATAGGGGGACGCTGTGACTTGGGGGGGGGGAGATACATAGACATAATGGGGAGAGAGACTCTGCAACGGTGCGGTCGCTGCCACTGCGCATGCGTCGTAACGCGAGTCGGCGTTCGCGTTCGCGGACCGCACGCAAAAAATCCGAAATTGCGTGCGGTAATGGCGGCCCGCATGTGACACGCAAGCGCTGGTTTCGAGCCTACGGTGCCGCTGCGATCGTGCGTTGCGGATCGCAGCAGGGCAAACGCTATTCTAAATCTCATATTGCGCCCGCTACGCCCGCAGCGCTTGCAAACGGTATTCTAAAACTCCCTAATAATCGTCATTCATGTTGCGTTGCTTTTCTTGCGTTATCGCCGCACTTCCGGTACTGTCGGGTCACGAACGACATGTGCGTTATCAGCGTCGCGTAGCATTCTTGATGGGGAAGTGGTCAGAGCCGAGTTTTGAAGAAAGGAAGCGCAGGCAAGCCCACGGTGCAAGAATACTTTAGGCGAGTGAACACCGGGACAATCCACTACCCGATAATGTTCTGCTTCGCTAGGAGCCTGGGAGATGGCGCTAGAAACTTTGCCGCGGTAAAGCCCCTTGATCCCAAGATCAAGGGGCTTTATCTCAAGATCAAGGGGCTTTATCTCAAGATCAAGGGGCTTTATCCCAAGATCAAGGGGATTTATCCCAAGATCAAGGGGCTTTATGGCCCGGCTTCTCCCCCCGTCTCGGTGTAGGAAAGCCCCGTGATGTAAGAAGGTGGCGGTGCTTATCTATCGTCGCCACAACACCCTCGCTGCATCGTCAAGCTCCTCCCTTATCACCCTATCTTTCGTGGCGCCGCTCTATGCGTGTCGCGTGGTTGATATCGCACGTTTACTCGGTTTTCTCAGATTTGGAAACCGTCGCTCGTGTGCTTTGAAGAATTTGCCAGCAGCCCGCCACGGTCCGGCGAGCCATCTATGGGCACGCCGCAAACAAGAACATATATCGGTCCCTCTCCCGCCAAGCGCTCGCTCCACGGCGTTCGCTCACCTGAAGTATTCTTGCACCGTGGGCAAGCCGAAGGACGATTATTGTTGTGGGACAAAAAGACACACCCTTTTTACTCGACCATTTTTTAGAGTGCTATTTATTATTTGTGTCTCTCAGTAAATTCACCCCCCCCTTTTTTGGGGGGGGGGGGGGAGTGAGGGAGAGGATTGCCGGGCGCTCTTCCCTCGCACTTGTTTGTTGTTCATGGCGTCCGGGTACATCTCAAGAGAAAATAAAAATTGAAACAGAATTGATATCGATAAAACGTAATTTCCATGAGAATAACCTTTGTAAAATGGAGGCGGAAATGTTGTAGGCCCGTGTGCTCAGATTTGGGTGCCCGTTAAAGAACCCCAGGTGTTCGAAATTCTCGGATCCCTCCACTACGGCGTCTCTCATAATCATATGGTGGTTTTGGGACGTTAAACCCCACATGTCATTAACCTTTGTAACGGTAGCAGCTCCCTAGGGAACGCAGCTTCTGTCGGATTGACACGCCGGGCAAATCAGTGACGTAGCTTTTGTCGGATTCACATGCCGGGCAAATCATTGACGTAGCTTTTGTCTGATTCACACGCCGGGCAAATTAGTGACGTAGCTTTTGTCGGATTCACATGCCGGGCAAATCATTGACGTAGCTTTTGTCTGATTCACACGCCGGGCAAATTAGTGACGTAGCTTTTGTCGGATTCACACGCCGGGCAAATAATTGACGTAGCTTTTGTCAGATTCACACGCCGGGCAAATTAGTGACGTAGCTTTTGTCGGATTCACATGCCGGGCAAATCATTGACGTAGCTTTTGTCTGATTCACACGCCGGGCAAATTAGTGACGTAGCTTTTGTCGGATTCACACGCCGGGCAAATAATTGACGTAGCTTTTGTCGGATTCACACGCCGGGCAAATCATTGACGTAGCTTTTGTCTGATTCACACGCCGGGCAAATTAGTGACGTAGCTTTTGTCGGATTCACACGCCGGGCAAATAATTGACGTAGCTTTTGTCAGATTCACACGCCGGGCAAATAATTGACGTAGCTTTTGTCGGATTGACACGCCGGGCAAATCAGTGACGTAGCTTTTGTCGGATTCACATGCCGGGCAAATCAGTGACGTAGCTTTTGTCGGATTCACACGCCGGGCAAATCAGTGACGTAGCTTTTGTCGGATTGACACGCCGGGCAAATCAGTGACGTAGCTTTTGTCGGATTCACACGCCGGGCAAATAATTGACGTAGCTTTTGTCAGATTCACACGCCGGGCAAATTAGTGACGTAGCTTTTGTCGGATTCACATGCCGGGCAAATCATTGACGTAGCTTTTGTCTGATTCACACGCCGGGCAAATTAGTGACGTAGCTTTTGTCGGATTCACACGCCGGGCAAATAATTGACGTAGCTTTTGTCTGATTCACACGCCGGGCAAATTAGTGACGTAGCTTTTGTCGGATTCACACGCCGGGCAAATAATTGACGTAGCTTTTGTCAGATTCACACGCCGGGCAAATTAGTGACGTAGCTTTTGTCGGATTCACATGCCGGGCAAATCATTGACGTAGCTTTTGTCTGATTCACACGCCGGGCAAATTAGTGACGTAGCTTTTGTCGGATTCACACGCCGGGCAAATCAGTGACGTAGCTTTTGTCGGATTGACACGCCGGGCAAATCAGTGACGTAGCTTTTGTCGGATTCACACGCCGGGCAAATCAGTGACGTAGCTTTTGTCGGATTCACACGCCGGGCAAATCAGTGACGTAGCTTTTGTCGGATTCACACGCCGGGCAAATCAGTGACGTAGCTTTTGTCGGATTCACACGCCGGGCAAATCAGTGACGTAGCTTTTGTCGGATTCACACGCCGGCAAATCATTGACGTAGCTTTTGTCGGATTCACACGCCGGGCAAATCAGTGACGTAGCTTTTGTCAGATTCACACGCCGGGCAAATCAGTGACGTAGCTTTTGTCAGATTCACACGCCGGGCAAATTAGTGACGTAGCTTTTGTCGGATTCACACGCCGGGCAAATCAGTGACGTAGCTTTTGTCGGATTCACACGCCGTGCAAACAGTGACGTAGCTTTTGTTGGATTCACATGCCGGGCAAATCATTGACGCAGCTTTTGTCAGATTCACACGCCGGCAAATCATTGACGTAGCTTTTGTCAGATCACACGCCGGGCAATCAGTGACGTAGCTTTTGTCGATTCACACGCCGGGCAAATCAGTGACGTAGCTTTTGTCGGATTCACACGCCGGCAAATCATTGACGCAGTTTTTGTCGGACTTGAACGAAACCCGCCGCGGTCGTCTAGTGGCTAAGGTACTCGGCTGCTGACCCGCAGGTCGCGGGTTCGAATCCCGGCTGCGGCGGCTGCCTTTCCGATGAAGGCGGAAATGTTGTAGGCCCGTGTGCTCAGATTTGGGTGCACGTTAAAGACCCCAGGTGGTCGAAATTTCCGGAGCCCTCCACTACGGCGTCTCTCATAATCATATGGTGATTTGGGACTTAAACACCACATATCAATCATCACTTGAACGAACGCCGGTTTCAACGAATATCTCGGAATAACGAACTCTTTTGAATATCCCCGCCGGTTTTTTTAAATATGAATTTATGCAGAATATTTCACTTAAAGGAACTTCTGAGTAGTGAACGTTCTAAGACGAACGAACTTGATCTACGGATCCGGGCTCTCGTTTTAAGATCGAGTCATGAAGTTCGCGCTCTTCGGCACTGGCGAAGCCGATGCCCGCCGTTCGCAAGGTCGCCCCCCACGGTGGTGGTGAAACATCGCTTGCGCGTGCAGCGCGGCTGAGGCAAGCGGCGTGCGGGAGGCGAAAACCGAGTCACGTGCTCTTCAGTGTATATACACGATTTTCTTTTCGTCTCGTGCGCGCCGCCATCTTGGACTGATAAGCGTCTGTTTTGTAGATTTTCAACGTCACAACACGAAATGATCGTGGACATGAAACGTTGAATGTGCCGCCGTCAAAGCGATTTGGTGCGTGTGAGTTCGCCGTAGCACTGTTTGTTTATTTGATACGAATACTAAACTGCAACGTTATCAGTCCAAGATGGTGGCACTTGAGTGCGTTTGAAAAAGGGTGTGTAGCTACACGCGTATGAAACTCTATGCTACGCAAAGTTGTCAGATTTGGAAATTGTTTCCGGCGTTCGTGCGAAAGCCAAAGAAGAAGCGTGCGATGAAGACGTAATGGCTAAGGCTGGTTCAAATTATATATCTCTAGACAAGGCTGTGGGATATACTGAAAAGGTGACAGTCTTCGCGCCACAGCAACAACCTGTGGCCGAGGCAGTGCATGTAAACGTATACGTTGTCAGATTCACACGCCGGGCAAATTAGTGACGTAGCTTTTGTCGGATTCACACGACGGGCAAATCAGTGACGTAGCTTTTGTCGGATTCACACGCCGTGCAAACAGTGACGTAGCTTTTGTTGGATTCACATGCCGGGCAAATTAGTGACGTAGCTTTTGTCAGATTCACACGCCGGGCAAATCAGTGACGTAGCTTTTGTCGGATTCACACGCCGGGCAAATAATTGACGTAGCTTTTGTCAGATTCACACGCCGGGCAAATCAGTGACGTAGCTTTTGTCGGATTCACACGCCGGGCAAATCAGTGACGTAGCTTTTGTCGGATTCACACGCCGGGCAAATCAGTGACGTAGCTTTTGTCGGATTCACACGCCGGGCAAATCAGTGACGTAGCTTTTGTCGGATTCACACGCCGGGCAAATCAGTGACGTAGCTGTTGTCAGATTCACACGCCGGGCAAATCAGTGACGTAGCTGTTGTCAGATTCACACGCCGGGCAAATCATTGACGTAGCTGTTGTCAGATTCACACGCCGGGCAAATTAGTGACGTAGCTTTTGTCGGATTCACACGACGGGCAAATCAGTGACGTAGCTTTTGTCGGATTCACACGCCGTGCAAACAGTGACGTAGCTTTTGTTGGATTCACATGCCGGGCAAATCATTGACGCAGCTTTTGTCAGATTCACACGCGGGCAAATCATTGACGTAGCTTTTGTCGGATTCACACGCCGGGCAAATCAGTGACGTAGCTTTTGTCGGATTCACACGCCGGGCAAATCAGTGACGTAGCTTTTGTCGGATTCACACGCCGGGCAAATCATTGACGCAGTTTTTGTCGGACTTGAACGAAACCCCGCCGCGGTCGTCTAGTGGCTAAGGTACTCGGCTGCTGACCCGCAGGTCGCGGGTTCGAATCCCGGCTGCGGCGGCTGCCTTTCCGATGAAGGCGGAAATGTTGTAGGCCCGTGTGCTCAGATTTGGGTGCACGTTAAAGAACCCAGGTGGTCGAAATTTCCGGAGCCCTCCACTACGGCGTCTCTCATAATCATATGGTGATTTGGGACGTTAAACACCACATATCAATCAATCACTTGAACGAACGCCGGTTTCAACGAATATCTCGGAATAACGAACTCTTTTGAATATCCCCGCCGGTTTTTTTAAATATGAATTTATGCAGAATATTTCACTTAAAGGAACTTCTGAGTAGTGAACGTTCTAAGACGAACGAACTTGATCTACGGATCCGGGCTCTCGTTTTAAGATCGAGTCATGAAGTTTCGCGCTCTTCGGCACTGGCGAAGCCGATGCCCGCCGTTCGCATGTCGCCCACACATCGGTGGTGGTGAAACGTCGCTTGCGCGTGCAGCGCTGCCGAGGCAAAGCGGCCGTGCGGGAGGCGAAAACCGAGTCACGTGCTCTTCAGTGTATATACACGATTTTCTTTTCGTCTCGTGCGCGCCGCCATCTTGGACTGATATAAGCGTCTCTTTTGTAGATTTTCAACGTCACAACACGAAATGATCGTGGACATGAAACGTTGAATGCGCCGCCGTCAAAGCGATTTGGTGCGTGTGAGTTCGCCGTAGCACTGTTTTTTTTTATTTGTTACGAATACTAAACTGCAACGTTATCAGTCCAAGATGGTGGCACTTGAGTGCGTTTGAAAAAGGGTGTGTAGCTACACGCGTAGGAAACTCTATGGCTACGCAAAGTTGTCAGATTTGGAAATTGTTTCCGGCGTTCGTGCGAAAGCCAAAGAAGAAGCGTGCGATGAAGACGTAATGGCTAAGGCTGGTTCAAATTATATATCTCTAGACAAGGCTGTGGGATATACTGAAAAGGTGACAGTCTTCGCGCCACAGCAACAACCTGTGGCCGAGGCAGTGCATGTAAACGTATACGTTCTCTTCACAGCTTTGCCTCTCCTGCAGCGCTTACAAGAGGTGATGCCATCGAATTTCGAGGCCATAACAAGCCTCTTCTGGGTTTCCCTCTGTATGCAAGCACATTCTACGTGAGCGGTTGGACACAGCGTGCTTTTATAATATATTTTAAGCTTTTGTCAGATTCACACGCCGGGCAAATCAGTGACGTAGCTGTTGTCAGATTCACACGCCGGGCAAATCAGTGACGTAGCTGTTGTCAGATTCACACGCCGGGCAAATCATTGACGTAGCTGTTGTCAGATTCACACGCCGGGCAAATTAGTGACGTAGCTTTTGTCGGATTCACACGACGGGCAAATCAGTGACGTAGCTTTTGTCGGATTCACACGCCGTGCAAACAGTGACGTAGCTTTTGTTGGATTCACATGCCGGGCAAATCATTGACGCAGCTTTTGTCAGATTCACACGCCGGGCAAATCATTGACGTAGCTTTTGTCTGATTCACACGCCGGGCAAATCAGTGACGTAGCTTTTGTCAGATTCACACGCCGGGCAAATCAGTGACGTAGCTTTTGTCGGATTCACACGCCGGGCAAATCATTGACGCAGTTTTTGTCGGACTTGAACGAAACCCCGCCGCGGTCGTCTAGTGGCTAAGGTACTCGGCTGCTGACCCGCAGGTCGCGGGTTCGAATCCCGGCTGCGGCGGCTGCCTTTCCGATGAAGGCGGAAATGTTGTAGGCCCGTGTGCTCAGATTTGGGTGCACGTTAAAGAACCCCAGGTGGTCGAAATTTCCGGAGCCCTCCACTACGGCGTCTCTCATAATCATATGGTGATTTTGGGACGTTAAACACCACATATCAATCAATCACTTGAACGAACGCCGGTTTCAACGAATATCTCGGAATAACGAACTCTTTTGAATATCCCCGCCGGTTTTTTTTAAATATGAATTTATGCAGAAATATTTCACTTAAAGGAACTTCTGAGTAGTGAACGTTCTAAGACGAACGAACTTGATCTACGGATCCGGGCTCTCGTTTTTAAGATCGAGTCAATGAAGTTTCGCGCTCTTCGGCACTGGCGAAGCCGATGCCCGCCGTTCGCAGGTCGCCCCCCACATAGGTGGTGGTGAAACATCGCTTGCGCGTGCAGCGCGGCTGAGGCAAAGCGGCCGTGCGGGAGGCGAAAACCGAGTCACGTGCTCTTCAGTGTATATACACGATTTTCTTTTCGTCTCGTGCGCGCCGCCATCTTGGACTGATAAGCGTCTGTTTTGTAGATTTTCAACGTCACAACACGAAATGATCGTGGACATGAAACGTTGAATGTGCCGCCGTCAAAGCGATTTGGTGCGTGTGAGTTCGCCGTAGCACTGTTTGTTTATTTGATACGAATACTAAACTGCAACGTTATCAGTCCAAGATGGTGGCACTTGAGTGCGTTTGAAAAAGGGTGTGTAGCTACACGCGTAGGAAACTCTATGGCTACGCAAAGTTGTCAGATTTGGAAATTGTTTCCGGCGTTCGTGCGAAAGCCAAAGAAGAAGCGTGCGATGAAGACGTAATGGCTAAGGCTGGTTCAAATTATATATCTCTAGACAAGGCTGTGGGATATACTGAAAAGGTGACAGTCTTCGCGCCACAGCAACAACCTGTGGCCGAGGCAGTGCATGTAAACGTATACGTTCTCTTCACAGCTTTGCCTCTCCTGCAGCGCTTACAAGAGGTGATGCCATCGAATTTCGAGGCCATAACAAGCCTCTTCTGGGTTTCCCTCTGTATGCAAGCACATTCTACGTGAGCGGTTGGACACAGCGTGCTTTTATAATATATTTTAATTTTATCTCGAACGCATAGCGGGTTCGAAGCGGACGGCGTCTGCCTTTCGATGAACGAATGTAGGCCGTGTGCCAATTGGGGCACGTGGTTTTTCGATCCACTCGGCGTCTCATATCATTTGATGGACGAAACCAATATCAACAATACTGAACGAGCCGGTTCACGATATCTCGGAATAACGAACTCTTGTATCCCGCGGTTTTTTAAATATGAATTAGCAGAAATATTCACTAAAGGAACTTCTGAGTAGTGAACGTTCTAAGACGACGAACTTGATCTACGGATCCGGGGCTCTCGTTTTAGATCGAGTCAATGAAGTTTCGGCGCTCTTCGGCACTGGCGAAGCCGATGCCCGCCGTTCGCAGGTCGCCCCCCACATAGGTGGTGGTGAAACATCGCTTGCGCGTGCAGCGCGGCTGAGGCAAAGCGGCCGTGCGGGAGGCGAAAACCGAGTCACGTGCTCTTCAGTGTATATACACGATTTTCTTTTCGTCTCGTGCGCGCCGCCATCTTGGACTGATAAGCGTCTGTTTTGTAGATTTTCAACGTCACAACACGAAATGATCGTGGACATGAAACGTTGAATGTGCCGCCGTCAAAGCGATTTGGTGCGTGTGAGTTCGCCGTAGCACTGTTTGTTTATTTGATACGAATACTAAACTGCAACGTTATCAGTCCAAGATGGTGGCACTTGAGTGCGTTTGAAAAAAGGGTGTGTAGCTACACGCGTAGGAAACTCTATGGCTACGCAAAGTTGTCAGATTTGGAAATTGTTTCCGGCGTTCGTGCGAAAGCCAAAGAAGAAGCGTGCGATGAAGACGTAATGGCTAAGGCTGGTTCAAATTATATATCTCTAGACAAGGCTGTGGGATATACTGAAAAGGTGACAGTCTTCGCGCCACAGCAACAACCTGTGGCCGAGGCAGTGCATGTAAACGTATACGTTCTCTTCACAGCTTTGCCTCTCCTGCAGCGCTTACAAGAGGTGATGCCATCGAATTTCGAGGCCATAACAAGCCTCTTCTGGGTTTCCCTCTGTATGCAAGCACATTCTACGTGAGCGGTTGGACACAGCGTGCTTTTATAATATATTTTAATTCTCTTGCATAGTGTACCTGAAGTCCGCCTCGGTGGAACGGTGCACGGCTACGGTGTTCGGCCCAAAGGTCGTGGGTTCGATACCAACCGTGGCGGCGGTAGCATTTTGATGGAGGCGAAGTGGTAGAAATCTGTGTATACTGTGTGATCTCAGGGCACGCCAAAAAACACTGTATACAGTCGAAATTCCAGGATCCCTCCGCTACGGCGTCTCTCACAATCATATCGCGGTTTTTTTCGGGACGTAGAACCCCATTAGAAAAAAAAAAGAAAACTGTACCTTTTTTTGTTTATTTGCGACAAAGACTTGTCTTTAAGGCAGGATATTTTTTTGCAAGTATGTTTGTCAAATTTGCGCCGATAGCCCGGTGTTCTGTATGAAGTGAAGTAGTGTCTTGCGGAATGTGTTGTCATGTGTCCCTTAGCACATCAGTGTACTAACCCCCCGTATTCACAAACGCTCCTCGACTCGACTTCCGCCCTTCGCTTGACAGAGTTGAGCGCTGCGCGCCACCGCTCGGCTGAAAATGACGCTGCGCTACCCAAGAATCGCAGCAGATTATCGCTGATATGCAGTGACTTGCCGTGCCTAGAGACGGCGCTCCCATCGGCTTTCTGAAGTGAAGGTGAAGTGTTGAGTGAAGGGACGTTCTAGAATACGGGGGTAAGCGCTCGCCCTCCCTATCGAGGCCCGTCGCAAGCGAGTCCAGCGCTGAAGTGGTTCTTGAGAGAAAGGAAGAGAAAAGTGAGCCCCGTTATTGTCTGCTTCAGTGAGCGACACCGCCACAGAGCTCACAAAGGGATGGGGGTAAGGAGGGATAAAAGGGTAGAAGTAAAGGTATAGGAAAGAGGAAGAAGAAGCAACAACAAACTGAGGGGATAGGAGAGACAGGAAAGATGGAAGAACGGTCACTGGAGTCCGAGGACGGGGTACACTTGCGAGAGATGGTGTCGGCGTCTGTAGATGGCGTAGAGCAGGACCAGTAAATCAGAGCTGCGCTGTCGTCGAAGGTCGTCGGCGACAGGAGATGACGTAGGACGAGCCCAGTCGGCCAGCGCTACGATGACGCCGAAGGTCGGGAGCGCGCGGAGCGCGCGGGCGCACAACCGGTCAGCACGAAATCCAGGGAGCGTCTCAGTCCAGCGCTGACCTTATAGCTCCATATGAAGCACGCTGTGTTGGGCCAGTTTGCGCTTCGTTACTTGCTAGACGTGGTGGCGCAAGTTTTAAGAACTACATAGGAAGGGCAACGAAAGTTGTAGTGAGGTCACACCAGATCTGTGGCGAGCGTAGGCGTGCGCAGGTTCTCCCCTTCAGTTGGGGACGAAGGTTAATCGCTCTGCTCCCCTCCGTTTCACTTGATTTTCGCTGGGCTCAAGTTTCAAGTTGTTCATTGTTCCGGTGAATGTTCAGTTTAGTGAAATTTTATTTCATTTAGTTTGACCCATTTGCTGAAGTTCCTTCAATTTCACTCAAGTGGGAGTTCACTGTTTACTACAGGGCACTACTAGCACGACCGTTCGTGTCATTTAATCTACAAAACTGTAATCTGTTACAATGCTACCAGGAGGTTGTAAAAAAAAAAAAAGGCTGGCCTTGCTAGGTTATTACCTGAGAGGGTCAGAAATAAATAAACTCGCTTAGGGAGCAAGTCGCGGAGGCCATGACACGAAAACAGACGCTAATCGGTCCAAAACAACCCGCCGTTATAATAATACCGGGGTTTGTTTGCTTCTAGAACAGAAAGCGTATATGTTTATTACTAAGCCTAAGAACAAAAAATGAAAAAAAAATCATTGAGCCATGCCCCTATCAATATGGCGGCTGCAGCCGCCGCTTCTTTATACGGGCATGATGAGATAACTGTCGGCGTTTTCCCAGGCACGCCGGCCAGTTTATTGTGGCAACTTTTTTCGGGTTATATACTACTCCAAGTGTAGCTTTGTGTAATAGGCTTTCCTTCGTAAGCTTCTAATTCTTGGCAAATTTTATTTCAGATCACCAATAATCATCTTGATGTGTTGCTTTTGTTGGAGTAACTGTCACATATTTGATCATTAACGTACAGCATTTAAAACTAACCGACCAAAGCCTCTTGTTCGCTAAGTTGGGAGACAAGCGTGTTCCCGAGAGCATTGTGGTTGCAAAAGCTCGCTTTAATTTTGCTTGCAATTCGTTGCGGCATCTACCACTACAGAAACTTTTTTTTTTGAACATCCTTGATTACACCTGATGCATTAAACGAAGTACACACAAATCAGTGTGCTCATTTCCTGCCCTAGATGCACGATCGCAGTGCAAGAGGTCTTTTTTTTTTTGTACAGGAAGCATTGCGGTGATTTCGCGTCTCTTGAACGCCCGACGCTGTTTCTTCAGTCTCCGCATGCTATATAGCGCGTCGTCGTCTTCAGCGAGAACGGGTTTGGCCGGTGGCAAATCTCGGTCGTGTATGCGCGTAAGTACGTGCTCCAACAGGGACAGATAACGCGAGTGGTTCTCCGGGAGAGGGTCCCTTCTTATCAGGGCCGGAAGACATCATCGGCGTTGTTGTGTGTCGCGGGCTATCTCGACGCATTGTCGCCTTTAAATCTGCGGCCTGCAGCTTCGTTTACCTGCCGTTTCGGGAGCCAATGCCCCCTTCCAGCTCGCTCGTTCGAGTTTATCTAATTTATTGACGTGTGCGCTATCGGGAATCGCTGATTCGAGTAATACATGTTGTGCCTCGTGGTGCGCGGGTCACGTTGTTTATTGGTCGTTCAGTGCGACCTCGCGCGACTTCTGATTGGTTGGTTCGTCGGTGGTCCTGGCGCAGCTCAGCCCATTTGGGGTGTTTTGGGTCATGAATCGTTATAGATATCTTACTGATGAGTTGCATCCCGGTATATTTCTTCCTTTCTGATATTTTTTTTTGGGGGTCTTACTTAGACGGAAATATCTTCATGTTCTTCTTCTTTATTGACTTTTTGGACAGCCGGTTGTGGGCGCGTGCAATGCGCAGAGTGGTGTGCGTATGGCACTGTAGCGGCTGGCAGTTTATGTGGCGCTATGCAACGAAGGTGTTGCATTGCTAGAATTGCGGATCTCCAAAACTTAAAACACACACACACACACACACACACACACACACACACACACACACACACACACACACACACACACACACACACACACACACACACACACACACACACACACACACACACACACACACACACACACACACACACACACACACACACACACACACACACACACACACACACACACACACACACACACACACACACACACACACACACACACACACACACACACACACACACACACACACACACACACACACACACACTTTGCCGTTGTCCGACACGAAGTTGCGTCCAAATTCGCATAAGGGCAGTATTGTTATCGTCGGCGAATTTTTTCTTCTTTTATTTTTTTAAGTTATTCACCGACCATTAGCGTCTCTCGTGTCCGTCACGTGGATCGCACGGCAGTTCCTCGCCCTTCGTGATGAGCATGATCATTGATTGATCGATATGTAGGGTTTAACGTCCCACAATCACCATATATTTATGAGAGACGCCGTAGTGGAGGGCTCCGGAAATTTCGACCACCTGGGGTTTTTTTTAACGTGCACCCAAATCTGAGCACACGGGCCTACAGCAAGAGTGTCCCGTGAGAAAATATAGCCTTTCACTTGTGATTTTCTTAGCGTTAGCTAAAGAGAATGCCTAACCCTTTTTTAGGGGCGAAGCTCCTTATAGCGGCACCCGTTCGTCCCTCGTAGCCGTTGTAGTGTGTAACAAGTATAACATGTTGACCTCCAAGGTGGTGCCGGTGAGAGATTTCTTCTGTGCGTTGTTAAACAATAAAAGATAGTTCTCAATGTACATGGTAATGGCTACTAAGGGGGAATGAGAGACAGGAGAATTCGGCTTTTAGTTAACGCACACGCTGCGAATTTTTTTATCGTTCAACAACGCACAGAAGAAAAGAAATGGTTGCTACGTTATACTCGCTGGGCGTAACCTTTTAGGTTTTAGAAAGGTTTAGCGAGCGTTGGGCCGCAGTGCCATGAATACAGTGAACTAGTATATACCATGAACTCGAGGTGGTTAAAGGTGGGAAGTAGACACGAAGCGCAAGCCGTAAGAAAGTGTGCGTGTGCCTGCTCTCGTTCAGTCCTTGGAATGTCCGCTGGATGGCGGTGCTTCTATATGAAGAATATATGATGAAAGGTGCGACATGGTGGTATTTGGAGTGTTGAATAGGTGGACGAACGGACACACAGACAGATGCATGGGCTGACGCACGGATAACTGCACGGACGGATGGACGCATGGACGGACGCACGAACAGACGCACGCATGGACGGATGGAAGCAAGAACGAGTGGACGGACGGATGCTTCGCCCCACTATCCATCATTCACTCCGTGGATATGCTGCCATTTTTTTAATCACACAAGTATAGTGTCGCGTAGACCAGCACTTATCCATTTATTGTCTCACTAACGAGGCACTAAACAAGTGCAAGAAACGTGATTATGCGATACAGCGCGTGATGTGGCGACCGCGCACACTCTCCAGGGTCGTGTAAACCATAGAGTTTCTCACAATACTTACTAGAGGGAACTTTGGCGCTAGTGTCTATGGGAGCTGCAACACACAGCGCTTCAGCGAGCATGGGAATGATGGGTAGTACACACATTTGTCTAAACTTCGTACTTCTGGCCTGCTTTTGACTCCGTGTGTGTTCGTGTAGCTTAAAGCTGTTTTCTCATGAAACAAAAATCGGCAAATTTTCAGCGATTGCGCTTCAGCACCCTATTTTTTATAATTACCTTTTCAAATCGAGTCACAAAGTTCAAAAGGGTTCGTTCTTTTCTTCAAAACAAAACCGAAACACAGCAATCAACGAAGCCGCAAGTACGATTCGCCGCCCGCAAGTACGAAGAGTAGGCAAATGTGTGTACTACCCATCATTCCCATGGTCGCTGAACGATCGCAGCGCCAGAGTGCCCTCTAGTTAATTTTGAGAAACTCTATGGTGTAAACGGCCGAAACGTGGCGGCGTTCCCGCGGTGATGACGAAACTGTCGGCGCATGCCATGCCCTGGGACGGCGTCGCCTCGCGTCTCGCCTCGGCTTCTCGTTTCGACAGAGCGTCGCCCACACGACACCTGTACGCGACGCTGCCGCCAAACGGTTGCGCGAGGATACCGAGGCCGGTGAAAATGTAAGCCCCCTGCCCTCCCCCCACCTCTCCTTCTCTTCTCGGTGTTGTCACTGCGGCGCGGAAGCGGTGGATTAAAAAAACTCCCAAGCATTTCCCCGAGGGTGAACATGGTTAAGTGCGCATACACGGGGTGATGCTATGAGGGGTATTTGTTAATTCGCACTGTTATATTTATTAATCACACTATGGTGCCTTTGTCGTGTAATGGTTCCTGGGAATCGCAATTTGATCACACGGGGGAGTTTACGTTAACTCACTGGCGAATGCCCACGGATTTTAACTTTACTCCCCCTCACGACCCGCTCTCGACGGGAGACTGAGAGAGAAGGCGGGCGCGCGAGAGAGAGGGGTGCGCGCGCAGCTGCAGCGAGCGAGGAGAGCCGAGGAGCGACACCGATATCAGCGTCGCGTCCGTGGCCTATTCGGTAGAGCGTCGCGCTGCGGCCCGCCAAGTCCTCTTTCTTTTAAAGATAGAGAGAAGACTGCGGACGCCGCCGACGGCGGTGGATGGTTTGGGGTCGCTTATAAAGTGTATTCACACTTAAAAAAAGAGTGCTGCTGCTCGGTAAATTAAAGGGGGTCGTGAAACGGTCGCTTTACGACGACAATGCGACACCATCGGCAGCCACATGCACTAAATATATCATCAGCTCGAGTGGACCTGCATAGACGCTTTGCCTATCGAGGAACGCAGAACTATATATGGCGTATCGAGCACGCGGAAGAGGCGCTCATCGGCGTCTGCCATACGCGATCCGCGTCCCATATAAGGACGCTGCTTAATATGACGTCAGAGTTCAAGGTAGTGCCCATTGCGTATGGCAAAGACGCTGATGGGTGTCCCGGTTTCACGCACTCGCAAGTACCGAAGAGTTCCGCGTTCCTCGATAGGCAAAGAATTACTTATGATGACGTCACCTAGTTAGTGCGTGTGGACGCCGGTGGCTTCGCATTGTCGCTTTAGAGCGAGCGTTTCTAAGTGCTCCGTGGCGCCGTCGGAGGCATTTTTTTCTCAGCCACGGCGGCGCGCGACTCGACGAAAGAATTTTTGTTTATAATTTTTCCTCTTTCCAATTTTCGATTTTATATTTCCCAATTTTACCTTGACTAAAACGCGTCAGATATGTTCACCCGTTACAAAAAAGGTCAACGCCACATGTTATCATCATCAAAATCGTCATCATCATCACCACTACCATCACGATCATCACTCTCGGTCAAGTAACATGAATCGCTGTAAAAATCAAAATAAAAAAAACAATATTTTTTTCTTAGCAAAACGTTCCGTCACTTCTTGAAGAATGAGGGAAAAAAGAAAAGAACAGCGCGTAATGACACAGTCAGACAGGTGCGCGAGACTGGCACTATATTTTAACGCCAGCACATTACTTCTCATCGTGTCGTTTCGCGCAACGATTTTTTTTTCAGTAATTTTTTTTTTGTCGGTGCTGGTTTTCAAAATCAGTTCCGTCACAGGGGCGTAACCAGAGGGCGGCACACCGGTCTCGTCGTCCCCCCACCCGGGAAATTTTTTCGCCATGGCATAAAGAGCGAAACGTCATCATTTCTAGTCAAGAGGGCGCACCCCACACGAAAAAAAAAAAAGTCTCGCTACGCCCCCAATAAAGTTGTTTCACTCACTAAAAAAACAATAAAGTTGATTCACTCACTCGCTACGCCCCTGCTGTGGCCTGCAGGTGGCTGCGATGCTCGACCGACAACACGAAGTCGCCGTATCGAGTCGCGGACGAGGCGACTGCTTTTTCACAAAGGCGAAATGCTATAGAGGCCCGTGCAACTATAGATTTTGGCCCCGCCGCGGTGGTCTAGTGGCTAATGTATACTCGGCTGCTGACCCGCAGGTCGCGGGATCGAATCCCGGCCTCGACGGCTGCATTTCCGATGGAGGTGTAAATGTTGTAAGCCGTGTGTGCTCAGATTTGGGTGCACGTTAAAGAACACCAGCTGGTCGAAATTTCCGGAGCTCCCCACTACGGCGTCTCTCATGATCATGTGGTGGTTTTGGGACGTTAAACCCCACAAATCGATCAAATCAAATCAACTATAGATTTAGCTATAGGGGCACGTTTAACGGAGACCAGATGCTCGAAATTTCCGGAGCCCTCCACTACGCGGCGCCTCTCATAACGGTATCGTGGTTTCGGGGACGTTAAAGCAACAAGCATCATTTTGAAAGCACGCTCCAACATTCCAAGCCCCCTCAACCACGCCGAGTTCAAAGGCGATGCATTAGTTTCCTTGCTGCCTTCACTACTCTTCCTATAGGAGCACAATCTCGTCCGTGCCACTTAATCCTTCATAAATCAAGCGGGATATCTGCACTATCGGCGTGCAGCCTATCAGGATTGCGCGATTGTCGGCTTCACGCTTTCATCTCCGCTTGCGCAGTCGGTTAACGCAGAAAACGGAGAGGAATCGGTTTATCGCGCGCAACAGTCACGCGAGACGAAGAGGACCGGGCGTGCGACCGCGTGGCAAAGCGAGGTGTGGGCGACGAATTCGCAACGGATATCTCTCTGATATCGACCAAATCGATAACTCATTTGATCCTGAGGTCACGCGAACATGTATCAGCTGTCGTCGCGAATTCGCGCCTCACTTGAGGGATTCTAACTGGATTCCCAGAGAAGGGAAGAGGGTTAGGGGGGAGACAGAAGGTTAGGTGGGCCGATGAGATTAAGAAGTTTGCGGGTATAAATTGGCCGCAGCAAGCGCAGGACCGGGTTAAACTGGCGGAACATGGGAGAGGCCTTTGTCCTGCAGTGGACGTAGTCAGGATGATGATGACGATGATGATGAGGGTGGGAAACGCCGCGGTAGAAAACATAACGTGCTCCTTCGTATTTCCAGAGGTTGCTCAGGGGGGGGACCTTTAGACGCATCCCTGAAGTAGTGTTTATACCAGAGAGAGAGAGAGAGAGAGCACTTATACTGTAAAGTCAGTAACCGCGCACTTGCCGTCGACCCATGTCAAGTGCGTTCGCCGGCGCTGATAGTGCGTGCGACTGCGGGATGGCGCCTCCGTCTTCCTCGAACGTACGTGTAGTTTGTTGCGATCATTCGTTGCCTTCCTCCCTCTGCTCTCATCTTCCTGGGCGGGTCGCGCTTAAATTTAGACGGCGGTGCCGCTTGTCGCGCCGGAAGGACGCGTACGGCACCGTCGGTGCGTTGAAAAAAGCGTCCCCCCCCCTTTTTTTTTTTCTTTAATGCCACCTTTACCTTTCTACTGGCGAAGATTAACTTCATGCCTTTATGGAAGAGACAAATAGCGAATCATCGCCGAGAACTCTTCTCCAGTGCGTCCCGTAATGGCCCGAACGCGAAAAAAAAAAAAAAAAAAAGACGACGTGTCCGCCTCGGCGGGTCATGTCATGTCTACAGTGCTCGGCCGTTGACCAGGAGGTCGCGGGTTCGATTCAGGCGATGCCGGCGGTCGCATTTTCGGTGGAGAGCGAAATGGTAGAGAGGCCCGTATGCCGTGCGATCACCACCAGGTGGTCGAAATTTTCGGAGCCTTCCATCCCTTGTGATCGTGTCGTGGTGTTAGAACGTAAAGCCCGCGTTATTATTAGTACCAAAGGGAAGTGGAAGTGAATGAAGTCTCACCGGTGTGGTATCGACGAAAAAAAAAAAAGAAAACTATTTCGCCCCCTACTTCATCCACTTTAACACGTGGTTCACTTTTGAATCACATTTTTTTTTAATTCACGTACCTTATATACATGTACGGTTCGATATCGTTTACAATTACTTGGCGACTCCTGAATTTCAATTCGACTCTTGTTCGACGTACGTCGCCTTATGTGTGTGTGTGGGGGGGGGGGGGGTAAGTATATTTGTTATAGAACTTACGGCTATCGCTCGATTGCCGAGCCGAAGAAAAGTCGCGGGATCGAATCCCAGCTGCGGTGGCCGCATTTCGATGGAGACCGTGGTTTCCGTATTGTGGTTTCGGGATGTAACACCCCTGCAGTGATTAAATGATATGTCTTCCTGGGCCTGCATTATTCTTCAAGAGCAGCAGCGTAACGGGAATATGATGGCAACAATATGATGAGTAGGAGCAATCATAAGGCGTGTGAAGGGTTCCCCTTCATGAGGGGGAGGGCAAAAATTCGTGTGCCACCCCCCTCCCATTTTAAAGGCGTCGTCACACGGTCACCCTACTTTTCGTGGTTTTCAGCGAAAACTAGAAGTAAAGGGTATATCATGCCTATATAAATACGAAAAGTGTGCCTTAAAAGAATATTTCAGTTGCGAAACAAGTCATTGAAGCGGCCGGTCGTAAACTCCGCCCTCCGCCAGCGACTGTCATTTTGCCATGACGCGCGTGACGTCATGAGCCGGAAGGAACGGAGTCTTTCTAATGAAATTCAGCTGCTGCAAATCGTTTAGTTTCGATTCCAAGCTGGAGAAATTCCAAGTTATCTCGGTTTCACGCTCGGCTGACCACGGACCGATATCGTTCGCTGGAATGCCGACGCTCGAACGGCAATAATCGCTTGTTACGTCACTGCTCGCGAGTGTACCATGAAGCCAGGCTATCAGGCAATCCGTGTGTTTATAGAAATGTTGAGCTGTAAACTGGGCGCTCGACCGAACGCGCTGAAATCCCGCCAGCTTGTTTGTGAACGCGCAAGGATAGCAAACCGGGCATGGGCCTGGTTAACCTCCCTGCCTTCTCTCTTGTTGTTCATCCCCCCCCCCCCCGCAAGGATTAACCCATTAGCCCAGGAGGTCGTAGCAGCTCACTTGGCCAATTAGCTTCGATCATTGGCGAAATCTAACAACATGGCGGATTTCGCCAATGTCCAGAATAGCACCCCAGATTGAGGTGGGAAATTTGTTGTCATGGCTCCTCGAAGTCATTGCATGCGGCAGACTGCGCCACCTTCTCCGGTGACTAAGAATGTCTCCCCCTTTCGCCCCCCCCCCCCCCCCCCTGTAAGCACGCCTATGAGAGTAATAGGAGTACGGCAGAAATTGTATAGTAATGAATGTTGACGGTAACATCCAAAACTTGTTTCGAGCAGCGGCGTTCCCTAGCCCGCTGCCATGTCTACTCGCGTACAGACGGCACTCGTTAATAGACAGTTATAGTATACCAGGTACCGGGCGTACCGTGATACCGGAATCGAAGTGCGCATGCGCAGATACGTACGGTACCCGTACCGCTTACCGTACGCGCGGTATTTTTCAGATTTAAAGTCACCGGGGTAGCGTAAGCGTACGTAGTGTACGTAAACATGGTGGCGCTCTCGGACGCCCGCTTCGAAGTAATTGTGGCGTAGTTGTTGAGAGAGTCACCTTGTTCGCAGCAAACGGCTGTTTTAAAGTGGCTTCGCTTGCCTACAGCTAGCTTCGGTGACCGAGTATCACGAGTAAGTTGGCTTTATTTTTTAGATAGCTTCCCATTTCGAACGCTTCTAGGCCTAACCATCAGATCGATGTAAACAAATCGGCAACATAATTTGTTTTTCGTGTTTGATGCGTGGTTGGTATTTATTTGCTTTCATTATTAGTAAAATAAACTAGTAAAAATGCTTCGCGTGATGGCATAGGCAAACATTCTCGTTTTCTTTTTTCTTTTCACTGTCTTTAACTTATTAACCATTCGATAGGTGGCGCCACCGTCCCCGTTGGGGCACGTAAACCAGGTAAATGCTGTCCCGCTAAACTATAAGACGCGCTGTCCACAACGAACGTTTGCTGCGCGGTAACGTCGTTCCCTTAACCTCCGCTATCACGTTAACCGTAAACTATAACTGTCTAATGTTTGCTGAGAATGACTAAACGTTGGACGAACGTAGCAGGCCAGCAATAGAGAGTTTTTGTACTGCGTACGCTGCGTACGTGGCGGCGTTGCGTACGTAAGGACGCCACGTTCTGCGTAGTGCGCATGCGCAGACCGCAACGCGCACGTATCGCGTTACGTACGCAGCCGCTACGTACGCACGCATGAGATGCGTGCGTGCGTACGTATGAGCTGATCGCGCCGCTCTCGAACAAGTTCGCGACAGCGCGAGACTTCGTTTTGCAAAATGGCGGCATCGAAGGCAAGAGCTCTGTGGCTTAGAATATGTCCCTAATCTGGCTATAACACTTGGATTGGCTCACATTGGCTGTCAACAACACGTGCTTCTATTTTGATCTACCAGATGACGCTACACGCTTCACGCTCATTACGTACGCGGGTACTCCGGCGTACTAAAAGCCGATTAGTGGCAAACGACGCCACGTAACGCAAGGCGCTTGCGTGATGCGTACGTAGGACCATTCTGCAGTACTAAAACTCTATTATCTCCGTGGTGTGTAACAACACGAATCAGTTGCCACGTGTGCCCGGTGTGTGCCGCCGCGCTTTCGGTTTTCTACACGCGTGCGTCATCGCGCCTGCTGAGTCACGCGCAGGCGACCACGCTCACCACCAACACCGCGGCGTGTCATGACCGTATAGTGTTTTGCGGGAACGAGGCTTCACGTTGCCGTGCGGGGTCGTTTTGCGGCGAAGGGACATCGCGATGGAAAGACGTTGCGCATAGGGCGGCGATGTGTGAGCCTTCTCTCGCGATGGCGGGTCTGCGTGCGCTGTCGGGAGTGTGGCAGCTTGGGCTAGTTTGGTATGGCATGACGATAGTCATAGCGCGAGAACAAAACGACGACACAGAGACAAGAAGTACACGAAAGACACGAGCGCTAACTTCCAACTGAGTTTATTGCGCAGAGCGCGAAAATATATAGAGGAGACAGTAACCATGTCACAAAAGCCATATGGCACAAAGAGCAGAACATGAGTAAGAGAAAAACAAAAACAACAGTTATCTTTAGTTTTCTGTTTCGTTTTCTTATAGATTTTTCTTTGCCGTTTTTCTGTGCTTTTGTTTTTCTCTTACTCATGTTCTGCTCTTTGTGCCATATGGCTTTTGTCGCATGGTTACTGTCTCCTCTATATAATTTCGTGCTGTGTGCAATAAACTCAGTTGGAAGTTAGCGCTCGTGTGTTTCCTGTACTTCTTGTCTCTGTGTCGTCGTTTTGTTCTCGCGCTATAACTATCGTCAGGCTGTCGGGAGGTGTCTGTTGAAAACACTTCCCCCCCCCCCCCCCCCCTCCTTCCCGGGGGTGTTGTCAGAAAGCGCGTATAGCAATTACTTGGCATTTTTTTATTTAAGGAACACACGATAATAGTAGACAGCATTAATCTACCCTAGTAGACCCGATCAATTGCTTAGCCGAAACTATCGCCGACGTTGTCTATCGCTATCCTCAGAGGTATGGTTGGGCGAGGCCCCGAAAAGGTATTTTTCGGGCGGGGGTCGCTTGTTGGAGACCGTGACTATGTTAGAAAAACACATATTTTAATTATTTATTTTCAGTTAAACACCATCTCCACTACATTTTACGCAGTTGCGGAGCCAGGTAGGGGAAAGGGCTTGCCCCCCCCCCCCCCTCCTCCTGGCACGGCGCCCGAGTGTGGTTATGACTTATAACACTGTGGATGTTCACAAAATGTTTGTTTGCAGTTTTCCGATAGTGCTGTTGCCGTGACCACACAGTGTCGCCACAGATTTTTGTTGTCTTTCGATTCCGAAAGGCGTCCGCCTCCGGTGGAACTGTCGTAGGGGTCCTCGGCTGCTGACCCTATAAATGGTCGCGGGTTCGATACCGGCCGCGGCGGTGGTCGTATTTCGACAGAGGCGAAATGATAGAGACCTGTGTACTGTGTGATGTCAGGGCACGTTAAAGAACACGAGATGGTCGAAATTTTCGGAGCCCCCCCCACTATGGCGTCTCTCATAATCATATCTTGGGTTTTGGACATTGAACTCCAGATATTATTATTATTATTATATCTAAAATGAAGTGAAAAGAAAGAAACACACGTAGCTGTCTCTCATGTAAAGGGCAGCTTAACAGATCTATGCATACAGAGTGGCGGAATCGAGCAGAGGAATGAAATAGTAGACTGGAGGGGGGACCTGCAGGACGGTGTTTTACAGTAGTCCTCCGCTATAAGGACTGTCCGTTTAAGCGCACACTGATGGGATAGGGCTCGCGACAGCAGTGGTGGTCCGCCATCAATCGAACGCTATCCATTCAGCGCTGGCTGAAACCTACGGTGAGCGCTTAGTGGACTCTTGCCGAATTCGACCATTGGGCGTTTGTCTTGCGGTGTCCTGTTATAGAAGGTAGCTGGACAAGCGGGACACAGTCAATGCGTCGTCGTTTCTGTTCCCGTGCTACGTCCGTGCCGAGCCTCAGGCTAGGATCAACAACCGTAGCGAACGATTCGGCGCTTTCAAATGTGTCTCACGTGGTTGCACCGTGGACGTAGTGACCAGTGGCAGCGCGCCCCCTCGAAGACGTCGAAAATTACCGGTGGCCGTCAGAGTCCCTGTCAAAGGCGCGGTGCGCCTCTTGTGTTGCGTGCGTCCTTTCTTCGTGAAACGGCAACAAGAGGCATGACGATAGTTATAGCGCGAGAACAAAACGACGACACAGAGACAAGAAGGACACTGTGTCGTCGTTTTGTTCTCGCGCTATAACTATCGTCATGCCATACCAACTAGCCCAAGCTGCCACACTTCTAGGCAACAAGAGCCGGGGAAAAGAACTAAACAAGCGTAGGCTCGCAATAGTAACCCGTTGTGTTTTACGTGCCAAGACCGCCAAATGATTGTGAGGCATGCGGAAATGTCGACCAACCTGGGGTTCCTGAACGTGTATCTAAATTTGAGCACATGGGCTTCTAGCACTTCGCCGCCATGGCAGAGCGTCCGCTGCGGACTGGGTACCATGCCGTGACCCTCGGGTCAGCACTCCAGCGCCATAAATAGACCACCGCGAACGGTTCAGCGGGACTGAAACAGCGGCCAGCGAACGTGACAAGTGTGCGAGGTTAATTGGCGTGACAATTGGAGCGATGACGTGCTGTTGATGACGATGGCAGGTCCAACCTTGTTCTATAAACATTGGGCAGGTCAGCGTGAGAAGGTGGTCATCGCTTCAGCTATCGGCCTAAGCAGTTCTTTCTTGTAACGAGTCGTCCAAAAATGACCCATCACAGCTCGCGCGTACACGCACGACTAGGAAAACGCATGCACGCGCCGCTCCGTGAACGCACCTTGCCTTTATGAATGGGCGCGGGCCAAAAGGGGGGTTTCGCTTTCGTGCGTTACGTCCGACCGCGTTTGATGCAGATTTTTCCCTTTTTCGCTCCGCTGCGTCGCCGCCTCTTCATGAAAGACCGACCGACCGTCGACCCACGCCACCACCGCCAACGCTCTTGCTTTCCGTCCGGCCAGCCTTGCCGGCCTTCCCGGCAACCGGTCCTGCCCTCAAACACCGCCGTCGCCGCCGGTGCACCGTGCATACCAGGCGTACGGCAAATCGGCTCTTTTTTATATTTTTTATTATTCGCGGGATTCATTGGGGCGCGCGCTCGCGGCGAAATAAGCTCTCACTTGACGCTTCGTCGGCACCTGCGTTCGGGACGACGTTGTTTCTTTTTCGTCGCTTTCGACGTCGCATCGACATCGACACCGCTGTAACGGAAACGCGGTTCGTTCTTGCTTCGGTACTTCGGTTTTGTTTCTTTCTTTCCTTTATTTTTTTTCCAATTGCGTGTACTCGTGATCGGAGGATCCATCTCGTTCGGCTCCCGAGAATCGCGTGGGGGGCAGTCCACCGTCCTTTCTTTCCTCGGGTCGTTTTTTTCTTCGAAGTAAGTGGTGGTGCGCGCGCTCTCGACTGAGCCGCCGCGCTTGCTTGCGCGCGCGCCTCGATCGTCTCACTCACTCGCGAAGTCGCCGCCTGAATGGACGGATTACACGACGGCGCACTGGTTTTGCTCGCTCGGTGCGCCGATGCCCCGATTCTTTTACCCGTTTGTCCGTGTAGCTTGTACGCGCGTGAAAGGAATAAGCAGCATCGCCCCGCGAATGTCATCACCGGCAACTTTTTACTGCTCTTCGAGATTTCTCGCGTCTAAGCTGCGCCGAGAGAGTCCAGCTGAGTGAGGTGTCAGCCGAGTGAGGTGAGGTGTCCACGTGCGAGTGAGTTTCTACGAAGTGAGTGGTCATCGTCATCTTCCGTGAAACAAGTGGCTGGCATTGTGCTGCCGGTGCGCGCGCTCCCGAGCGCGTCTTCTTTCGTTTGTGTGATTCGCTGGTGCGAGTGAGTTTTGGATGGCCAAGAAGTGGGGGTGCGTGTGGGTGCGCGGCGCTCAAGGATAACTTCGCCGCAGTTGCGCCGAAGTCGGCGCGTATTTCGTGTCCTCTCTCGGGTTTTGTTTTTTCTGGAACTGTCTGGACTTCTATGGCGGGTCGGTTCCCGATGTTCTCTGCGGGTGAGTGATGTTGAACCGTTTGCACCTGGAATGTGCGAAGATAGCTGAGAGTCTTACGTGAACGAAGAATATTTGCGTTCCTCGTTGTGCAGCGTCCGTTTACTCGGCAGTAGGATCGGCGATGCTTCGATGAATCCGATGTAAACTCCGTGCAGTGATCGCTGGTGACAAGGTTCATACGGGACATTGAACTACAAGGTTCATACGTGACATTGAACTACAAAGTTCATACGTGACATTGAACTACAAGGTTCATACGTGACATTGAACTACAAGGTTCATACGGGAAATCGAACTGTTGAAACGCCGACGTCACCCTCTGCAGACGCCCATCCGTCCATCAGGGAACGCTGACTGATGTCTCTTGTTCGGAATTTTGTTGAACTGGAAAGTGCACCAGTATGTTTGACTGGACTTGCTGGAGCATTATGAAAGTGTACAAGACAACGTTTTGAACACGTCCGCTAGAAGACTAAGCTCGACGCCTTCGCGATGCATACGAGGGGAGCCGTTTAAGAAAACCACAAGGGACGAAGGTAACTTGCTCTTAAAAAAGTACTGCACCGAATAAAACGCACGTCTTGAGGACTTCTCGAAGGGGCCGTACGTCTTGTCTCAAGTTCAAGACGTAAACGGTCGCCGTTTCTGTATCTTCCTAAGACGGCCACTTGAGGACTCGAGTGTTCGTATACGATATACTGAAAGGACGCTGCTCGCTTCTTTTGGGTCACCGAAAAAAGAAAAAGAAAGAGACAGCGTTTTAACTTTCGCTACGGCCACGGCGCTGTTTGGATTGAGAACCGTTACGCTTGAAGTGAGCGTGAGATAAGCTATTATATACCGCCTGCCATGTTTGCTCAGTAGTCCTCGCAGAACTGCGGCCACTGGCGACGTGACTGTGTGTGTGTGTGTGTACCGGCGCTGTAAAGGTTTTTCACTGCTGCCGTGTGGGCCAGGTATGGCCAGCGGTTCTCTCAAGACGACGTCTCGGAGCGCACGACTTCAAAAGAGCGGCGAATAACCGTGGCGCACAGGACTCCGCTCGTGCTCGAAAAGAAGTCGCTGTTTCCCGTCGACTGTGTGAAATCGCTGTGTCGAGACTCGGAGACCTCGAGGCTGGAAGGCGACACGCAGCGTCATCGGCACGTCCCACGAAGCGACTTGTCTTCTGGGTGTCGTGGAGGTCTTCAAGCGAAGTGCGGCAACGTCGCCGATGTTGTAAGCTGGACGTTCCGTAAACCAGTCGCGAGCCCATTGAAGTGGGACGTTATTTTGTACGGAAAGACCACCCCTTGCATGGTGTCGCAGTGTCAAGGCTTGGAGACTTCGACGCGACATGACTGGTGCTACAACATCATCGCTACGTCCCACCACGCGACGTCTGTTGTCTGCGTCGTGACGGTCTTCAAGCTATAGGAGCGGCAACGTGAGTGGTGGTGTATAAGCTAGACGTTTCTGTAAAACGAGGAAGCCTATATTGTAAGTGACACGTTCTCTTCACGGAAGGACGCCGGTGGGATTGTAGTCGACGTTCCAGGATTTCCGCGCGGGATCGCCAGGTGTGGTTCATTGTTGGTACACATCGCTTCCGGGATATGTGCCGTTGAAACGCCTGTGTCTTGCGACACCCTTTTAAAGGCAGCGCAGGTTTGCCAGGTGCCGGTGGGTCACTATGCGTGATACATCGCTCGTGGTGTGTGCTCTTGAAAGATTGCCATCTTGTCACGACGTGACGACGTGGCGTTGGACGTTGGTTGGACTCGACGCGTGAAAGACGTCACGACAGCATGGTATGGGTGGTGATGACGCTGGGATGATTGGCACCTACCCACTCAAAGGGACCGACCAATAGTCGGGCGGATCATATAGTCTTCCGGGAAATCGAATGTCTACGAAAAAGGGAGCGTGCTTCTTCGTCTTCTGTAGCGAATGCGCTCGTCTTAATCTCGATTTCGGTGGACTACTCGACGCCGGACTGCACTGAACGTGGTTTCCATGGTAACCCCGCATGCGTGTATACGCACGGTGAGGGTAGCGCACGTTAGTTGCCATACGTGGCCGTGGAACCGCGGGCCTTCCCGTTTTAGCGAAATCCTCGGAAGAACCGAAGAGATCGTGACTACTGGAACACATGTTGTAGGCACGTTTGTGGCAGGACTGGCTTCGTGCCTGTGGTATACGAAATACGCAGTGTCACGCGTATACAGAACTTTGACCTGTGTGTCGTAAAACATGGACGTGTCATAGTCCCTTTTAATAACCAGACGGAGCTGATAAAGGGATTGCGGTGTCCAGATACCAGTCTCTATATATGGAGTGCGGCTTGATGACGGCTTCGTGATACCGAATTCTCTCTATGGCTTCCGCATCATCTGACGCGTGGTGTGATATTGAACCCGATTCAACGGCATCCGTATTTCACGAATCAACTGCAGACCCCACGCAACCGTTTGACACAGAACTGTTCGCGCGAGTCTTCTTGAAATGAAGACGTGCCCTTCAAACGCCGAGGCTGTGCTAAAAGGTATGCTGTGCGATTCCTCGCTACTCGTCGGCACGTGAGACACGCGTGAGTTTGGACTGCTTTAGAAGGATGCCCCCTGTATTGTTGGATGCCGTGCGTGAAACTGACCTGATCAGTGTAACGGCGTGGTTCGCGTTGTGCGTGGCTTTTTTACTCTTCTTCGGCATGCCATGACATGCTCGGCTGGTGCCGGCTGGCCTGTTGTTGCTGCTGGAGTAACGACTCTGCTAACTGCTTCATGGGGGCCCGTCAGCGCGGATTGGCCCGGCGCAGCGACGAGAAGACCGACTCGCTCCTCTACTGGCGTCCGCCGTCGTGTTTTGTCAGGTACTATATACTGAGTCGTATTAATTCTACAGGATAACCGCTGGTCATTAAGGGTAACTAACTGGATTCCCAGAGAAGGGAAGCGGGTTAGGGGGAGACAGAAGGTTAGGTGGGCAGATGAGATTAAGAAGTTTGCGGGTATAAATTGGCAGCAGCAAGCACAGGACCGGGTTAACTGGCGGAACATGGGAGAGGCCTTTGTCCTGCAGTGGACGTAGTCAGGCTGATAATGATGATGATGATTAATTCTACACCGTACCGGATGAAACCGCTTTACTTAGAGCGGGGTCTCGAACGCGCTATATATCTGCTGACCGTCCGCCGGTGGCCCCGACCGCACACGACTGTATTATCTCCTAAAGCATAGCCGTATACAGTAAAAACTATTACTCCCGTATCAGCTTCCAGATGTCAATCATTATGCGGGTCGGTATCGATGTGCTTCTCAAGTCCCGAACGTCAAATCCCCTTCAGAAATGACCAATATATAAGGTGTAGTAAAGACAATTTGTGCAAGCGTTATATATGACATTCAAGCAAGCTGCTGAACTAAAATTATCCCTACGAATGTATTTCCATGGCCGCTTGATGAAAAACGCACTACCGTGTGTTTTTCATGGAATGGTCGTGGTATTGCATTGTCCACTTGATGTATTTTTAAGGGCTTCGGCTGGTCTTTATTGTTAGTTTTTAAAAAAATCTCCCCTTTACAGTGTTAGTCTTGAGGGTATGGATAATAATAATAATAATAATAATAATAATAATAATAATAATAATAATAATAATAATAATAATAATAATAAGCCCCGCCGCGGTGGTCTAGTGGCCAAGGTACCCGGCTGCTGACCCGCAGGTCGCGGGATCGAATCCCGGCTGCGGCAGCTGCATTTCCGATGGAGGCGTAAATGTTGTAAGCCCTTGTGCCCCGATTTGGGTGCACGTTAAAGAACCCCAGGTGGTCGAAATTTCTGGAGCCCTCCACTACAGCCTCTCTCATAATCATATGGTGGTTTTGGGACGTTAAACCCCACAGATCAATAATAATAATAATAATAATAATAATAATAATAATAATAATAATAAACCACGAAATGGGGTTCATTGCCCTTTCGCTGAGCCCCACTGATTGGCTGCAGGCCCACGCTCGTCGATGCACAAAGGCACCGTGCCGGACGCCCACGTGACTGGAACGCGTCCCGATGATTGGTCATTCGGTTCAAGACCTGCTGTAGCCCGTACATGCACCGCGCTTATGCGGGTCTCATGTCCCCGCAATACTTAATCATATAGTCCGACTATGTCATTTCCTAGAACGCGCGTGCCACGGCGCAAGCCGTAATGACGTCCCCATTCCGCCGTGCGCCTGGGATATACACCTACGCCCGTCATTAAAAAGCTGGTCTGGTATGCCTATATTAATGAACTATGCTCTCTCTATATATGCGCGCCTTTTAAAGACGCACGCAGACATACGCTATTTGCGTGGATTCCGATCTCGCTGATTACTGGGCGTTCCCCTTGGCCCGTGGCCGATTCTCGCGTTTATAAGGGCTTATTAGTGACTCTTTGTCGCCTGCTATATCGCCGATAGAGATAACACGTTCATCGTGCGCGCGCGTTTTTGTCCGAAACGAAACGTGGTGCGGGCGTATACTTTCATTATAGAGCGCAAATATTACCCCTGCTTATCTCCATGCGCCTTGATCCTTTCACATCCTTCTTTTTTTTGTTTTTTGTACTATTGTCCGTACCGATTCATCGTACTGTTTTTTAGGGTGTGGCGATGATCGGAACAGAAAGATATAAAAACTCTCCTTTAGTCCTTGCAATCGCAGGATGGAACGCGTTACCTGCTCACATCGCAGAACTGTCCGATTCATCATCTTTTCAACATGCACTCAAAACCTTTCTTGAAGTTCTTTGATGACGCATAAATCTTTATTTTGTTTTTCTTCTTCTTCTATGTTTCTCTCTGTATTTTTTTCTTTTTCTTTTTTTTTGCACACTGTTGTTGAGTGTACTGATCGCGCTTTTTTGTTCTTGTTTACTGTTTTAAAGTGCATTTCGCGTGAACCCCTTTTTTCATTCAATGTAATCTATTGTTGTTTGGCGTTGTTTCTGGATTGCACTTTCAGTTTCTCGATGCAGTAGACATGTATACCATCTCTGCCTTCATTTATGTTCTGTACTGTACTTGTGATCATAACCCCACTCTATCCCCCCCCCCCCTATGTAATGCCCATTCGAGCCTTTAGGGTACTTAAATAAATAAATAAATAAATAAATAAATAAATAAATAAATAAATAAATAAATAAATAAATAACACGAGTCAGTATTGAATCCGAAATTTAAACCAATTTAAAAACAGAGTATACGATGTTTCGATCGGGAACCTGTATTTTCCAATTTTTCGAGTGGGCAGTTGGCAGTTACAGTCGCCGAATTTATGCACGTTCAGCCCGCGACGTGTGTATCGGAGAGGGGGGGGGGGAGGGCGAGCGAGGAAATATTACGGTTACAATACCAACAAAACTTGTTAGAGTATACTCTTTCCCCACCCACATCTCAGAGCGGACGTGACTACTCTCTCGAAAAATAGTGGTCCACGGTCGAAGCGTCGAATAAATGTTTTTTTTTGTGTTTGTGTGTTTTAGCACGTGCACGTGTTCATCCCGTCGACATTTTGTTCTAAATAGCGATGATGTTGTAGTGAGCCGTGGACAGATTTATCTTACGTGAACCTCGCCCGTCAGGTGGCGGAGAGTGGGAGAAGTGATTCTTAAATGAGTGAAAAGAAGATAAAAGTGAGCCCCGTAACTGTCTCTCAAGGGGGAGGACACCTCAACAGTATAGCTCACGAGGGGTGGGGGTAAAGGTGGGATTAAAAGGATAGGGAGGAATTAAAGGTGTAGAGATAGGGAGATGCGCAGGGACAGAGAGACCACATACGGAAGTGAGGAGAAGACAGGAAAGATGGACACGGTCGCGGGAGTCGTCCGAGGACGGGGCACCACTCGGCGAGAGCTCTTGTCGGCGTCGGGAGATGGCGTATAGGGGCGAGCCGGTCGGCCAGAGCTGCGCTGTCGTCGGAGATCGCGAGGGCGCAACCGGTCGGCACGGAATCCAGCGAGCGAGTACACGCTACACGAGCTGTTCACGACACGCTCTGTGTCGGTCTCGCGCTATCTGCGCATTATACACTCCCGCACATCGCGGCGATCGCGGCATACAACCGTTGAGCGCCCTGAGATACTTACTACGCTGCTCTCTTCGGGTCCTTTGGACACTTCTAGCCGAGGAACGCGTCCGCGCTTGACCAGCCAGTCGCGTCTCTCCCGCAACGCTTTGGGGTACTAGTCACTTCCTGCGGGGACTGCGTGGCTGCGCGTTTGCGACGTGCGCGCGGCTGGTTGAAACGTTCCACCACGGATAAGCCGAACGCGAGCGCGCGTGCCCCACGTTTGCTGCTGTTGGCAAGGCCGCTGTTGTCAGTAGTTTGCTATCGCGACCGTCCATCGCCGGAAGTCGTATATATATATATATATATATATCTGTGAACACCGTTCGGGGAAGGCGCTCTCCTATTTTAGCTTCGTTTCTCCATTCACTGCAGCAGTGCGACTTCCTGCATGCTGTAAGCATCAGGTCACTGGTGCAATTCCCGAAAAAAAAAAAAAGAGAGAGAGAGACTGAAAGAGAAGGCTCTCGCCGCGTGTGACACTATAGAAACTCAACATTTAAATAAAGGAGGGGGGGGGGGTTGAATTCTTCCCGCCCCGAAAATGTTGCAATTTTTCTCCTTTATGCATGTTTCTTTTTTTTTTTTCAATGACAATACGGAGTCTTCGTGAAAATGCCTACGACAATAAGGTTCCTGCCGTTCTCGCGCGCGTAACTCCACGTCGAGGCGGAAATACATGGCCGCAGTTAAAATGACACAGTTGAGACCTATTAACGAAAATTTGTTAAGTAGTTTTTAATGATTGACTTGAAGGTATGCGTCTATATTATGTGAAGTTGTAATGCGAGCCAATTTATTGTGTACAAATATATATATATATATATATATATATATATATATATATATATATATATATATATATATATATATATATATATATATATATTGAAATCATCATCAGCAACAGAAGCCTGACTACGCCTTCTGCAGGACAAAACCTTCTCCCTTGTACCGCCAGTCAACTCGGTCCTGTGCTTGCTGCTGCACTTTATACGCGCAAACTTCCTAATCTCATCTGCCCACCTAACTTTCTGTCTTCCCCCACCTGCTTGCCTCCTTTGGCAATCCAGTCAGTTAGCCTTAATGACCAATGGTGATTCTTTCGTTATTCTATAATTATTATAATCGTCATGAATACGGGACTTTGTAAAAAATGGGCGTACGTGAAGATCGAGAACGAGGGCTGATCCATGATACTGAATAAGTCCGAAGAAGTTTTAAAAAAATTCACAGCATATCTACGGAGTGAATGATCATGAGTGGGCAAACTGTCTGTCTGTCTGTCTGTCTGTCTGTCTGTCTGTCTGTCTGTCTGTCTGTCTGTCTGTCTGTCTGTCTGTCTGTCTGTCTGTCTGTCTGTGCACTCCTGTCACACTAGAACACGCATCGGACGGATGGATGCTTCACCCCACTCATCATCATTCACTCCAAAATATGATGTCTTTTTTTATTGTAACAGCGCCATCTATCCTCTTTAATCGTCAACTATACGAAAAGCACTAACGCCATCTAATGATATTATTTTCAAGGACCTATGCACACAATGCAATCTAGTGAGCAAATCATGAACTAGACGTGGCTACATACATGCTACATACAAACGGAGGAGGGAACGACCCATTCTCTGAGGAGTTTCGCCCCCTAAAAGAATTGCTGGAGTCAGAGCCGGGAAATTTTTTGGGTCGAGGGTGGGTGGGGTGGAACTTGATGAAGACATTGAGAAACAGTATTTTTAATTTTTTTGTCCTCGGTAGAACACCCCCCTTTGTCCAAATTATAAATGGGAGGAGAGGGTGCTAGGGCAGCTCTTTGGCAGCGGGCCTGGCGGGATAGCAAATTAGGGCCCTAGAATGAACCTATCCTAAGATGGCAGTCGTGGTCGCCATCTTAGTAAAGGTAGAATAAAACGTTAGGACAGTGGTTCTCAGCCATGCATGTTTCGCAGACCTCTTGCTGATTAGTGGAAAAACGTTCACTAGTGGCACTGATGAGGGACCCCTTGCAGTCACGGAACAAAAAAAAAGGGGGGGGGGGGGGTATTCATAGATTGATACAATGTGCAACCATAAAACGGGTGACTTTTATGTCTACCTGGCAAAGAATGGTGCCATGCCAATTCGATCTTGGCAGCGCTTTGTAGCTACATTGAACCTGTTTCTACCTACGTTTGTTCTTCAAATATGCAAACCTTGAAAATCATTCGCGTGTACACATGTCATAGAAAACTGCAAAGAAAACCATCTCATGGAGAAAGGGAACCATAAGTCTCCTTCGCTGCAATGAAAAGGTGATGTGCGGTGAAGCCAAAAAATTTTTTGAAGGGAGCTGGGGTTTTAGAATGTAGCGTGCCTGCAAAGAAAGCATTTTTTTCCTTTTTCGTTGTCGTCGATAACGGGTTTCGCGTGCTACCGGAGGTCAGATGCCGTCCATTCGAGAACCACTGTGTTCAGTGGGGGAAAAAAAAAGAGGGTTTCCTCCCACATACAAGTTTAGTATGACAATTTTTTCGGACAGGTACTGCTCATTGTGAGCCTTTGTGTTACTGGCTTGTTCGAGAAATCCCAGTCTTGGCAAATTTTAGTGGAGGTCAACTCATCAATACTAATTTCGATACGTTAGCTTCATTGTCGTAGGCGGGGCAGAGGGCAGGGGTGTCATCTTTGTCGAGAACTTTATTTCTCTATGCACTCTCTTCTTTTGGAATTGATGAACCATTTACATCAACAGAGTTACGGTTCTTTTTAGACAATCATGGCTATCAAGTACCCTTCATGTTGCATTCAAAGGACTGTTTACCACTTACCTTTATCCTTGGAAAGCGGGGATCAGTGTCAGGTTGTTGGTTGGACTCAAGAGGAGTGGCTTAACCACCATGGGGGAATCGGCCATGAATTGCCTTTGTGAAATGCACATCAACACTTTATTCTCATCTTCGCAAAGATTGCGGAGCCAGTTATTTATTGCCTACTCGACCAATGGGGCGAGGGGGGAGATGGGCTCTGCAGTGAAGCTCCCCCCTCACAACGAAGAACCCTGTGTCCGCCTATGTCACTCTTTGTAGTCTGATTCAGTCTAACATCACTCTAGCGTTAACAGTGTTAATAAACAAACACTCCAACAAAGTCACTGCTGTCACAAATTTGGCTTCCTTATGTTGGCAGTTAGTTACAACCAATTATTGGTTGCATGTATTGAGGTTTCACTGAATTGTAGTGGATGATCTTGTAAAACTACTGAACAGCTGCAGACACTTCAATGGATTTATTGACCAATCAATCAATTTATCTATCTATCAACCAACAAAATTGATTGATTGATGAAATTTTTCGCTAGTTTCCTTTGTTCTTGTTACTGACTTGCAGTGTTATTTGACATCAGTCAATAAGATTGATAAACTTGATGGATGGATTAATTGATTCATTTATTGCATTCTCTGGTGCTGTCTTTTGTTCTTCTCCGCATTGTTATAGATCGGCACAATTCAGTGACATCAACCTATCAATGACTGAAATTGATTTATTTATTGAATTGTCCGTTTTAGTGATTCATCAGTCGGCCTTATAATGAATGAATGAATCAACCAATCAATAAAACTTATTAATTGATTGATTGAATTGTCAGCTGTGGTCTCTTGTTCTTTATGGTGACTGACTTGTGCCAATCATTGGCAGTAGTAGCGTTGCATGCTTACGTGAGCCGATGTGCAACTTCTTGCTTCTGCAGACTGCAGGATGATACGACGAACGAGTTACCCGGGCTCCGCGACGGTGTCGCTGCGTCGCCATGCCCTCCGCGCAAGCCTGTGCTCTCTCCAACAAGGACGGGCGGCGGGAGTCGCCCAACGTCGCCGCTCGTCGCACGAGCCGCTTCCGATACGCCCATGTCCCCTTTGAAGGTTCACCTGTCCAATGACACGTTCAAGGGAGTTAAGTGTGGCGATGCGACCGATGTCAAGGTGCGTGATAGATGCCCTCTCGCTTTTCAGCTTACTGAGAAATCTGTATTAGTGTGACTTTCTTGTATTGGACTTATGGTGGTGGTGATGGTGATGATAATAATGAAAAATAATTACAGTAATACTCCATCTTGGATTTATATCCTTCCTCTAATGCTCTATTCCTGATACTTTCAGAGAGATAAAAAAATTTTTGAACACGGGAATTTACCGGGGTGAATGTTTCGACTAGCGGTATGGTCCCTTTTTAAGACTGTGGCCGCAAGGTTGCAATTTGGCTGAAAAAAAAAAACAAGGTTGCTTGCTGAAACAAGTGGCTCCAGTGACACCCCATGTTCAAGAACTTTTTTTTTTATCTTCAAGCTTCCATCTTCCCCTGAACTTCTGCCTTTTCTATATTGGTTTATCGTCCCAAAACCACCATATGATTATGAGAGACGCCGTAGTGGAGGGCTCCGGAAATTTTGACCACCTGGGGTTCTTTAATGTGCTCCCAAATCTGAGCACATGGCCTACAACATTTCCGCCTCCATCGGAAATGCACCCGCCGCAGCTGAGATTTGAACCCACAACCTGCGGGTCAGCAGCCGAGTACCTTAGCCACTAGACCACCGCGGCGGGGCGAATATTGTGTCAAGGATTTGTTGTGAGCTATAATTGAACTGTTGTAATCACAAAATGAAAGTAATTGAAATTGTATGAACCAGCAAACAGGCACCAGTGGGATATAGCCTATGCAATGCCGAGGCTGTGGGTTCTGATTTCACTGGCAGCAAGTTCATCTTTCATTTTCCTTTAATCCATATTTGCCTGCTTCATTTTGATTGAAAACTAAAATGATGCGCCCACCCTCGTGCTTTCTTTGGCTTCATGTGGTAATCTAATAACAGTTACTTTATTCTTTGTCACGAAGATGAGGACGGCTGGGAGAAAAAGTTAAGGGGCTTGACTAGCTCCGCATCTCCTCCCCCTTTCCCAATGTATTTTTTGGGGAGTGTACAGCAAACTCTGGCATTCACAGCGAAAATTCAGGGAGGAGATTGTGCAGTTATGAGACAGTCTAATTAACAGAACAAGTAACATGATAAATATGGTGGTGTGACATATTTTCTTGTGACTGTTGTAGCCTTGCTGCCCGTAATCTAAATACTGTGTGCACCCGGTTGTCACAGGGCATCCTGCGGCTGCTGTCGTCACAGCTGTCGGAGCGGCCGCTTCCACTGGAGTGTCCTGTTGGCATTACGCCTGTACCACCCAGCGTCCGGGGAAGTCCGGTGGCTCCACCAGGACACCACCATGTTCCAGGTGGTCGAGAAGTACCTCCCGCAGCACAACACCAGCGACTGGAGGTAGGGAAGTCTACGCGCGTGAAGTTTAACGTTATTGAAGGGCAGATCTGGTGCAATCGTCGTGTCGGCGTGCAGATGTGTGCTGGAAGTTTGCACGCTTACTCGAAAAGAGGGGGCTTCAATTTGCACCTTGTCGCTCCACCACCTAGGCTGTAATCTTATGAGGAAGTCTGGAAGTGCAGATTTGAAGCAATGAAATGTCGTCTCTATCTTTTGCAGGTTCGAGCTAAGGGTACGCTACCTGCTCAGTAACTTGCAAGAATTCCATGATAAGGACCCCATACTCTTCACATACTTCTATAGACAGGTGAGTCGGCTGGTGTATTTACCGTAAGAAAACATTGCACGCTCATTGCCTCTTTATAACAAAGTGGCACTTGAGGAGATTATGGCTTCGTCATACTATGTGATACTATCAATTTAAGGGGGCAGACTGGTCTTAGACATTTTTTTCATTTCTTCAGTGATCTTAATCGAACTGCACAGAATTATGCAGTTTTATTCTGTTGATTTCAAATATTTAATTAGTTTTCCTGTTACTCATCTTGGTTCCTGAGATAACTTAAGTTCACCCCCTGTTGTATAGGGCCATCATAGAAAAAGAGTGCTTAATTAAAAGTGATATTTAAGATATGCCAACATGGACTAATGACTATAGATTGAAAGTAGGCAAGAGTTTTTTGTTTTTAGGCCTTTCATAGTTACTTTACAGCAAAGTGAACTATCCATTTTGAAAAGCAGTCGGAATTGTATTACAATAATTGATGAGTAAAAAATTAAAAAGGCTTGTGCTCTAAACTTTGCTCCCATACTTGCATTCTGCACACATACAGGTTTCCATTGCAAAAATAATTGTTGTTGTACCAGGCCTAGCTGCAGAGACATTGAAGCCTCAAAACCGAACAGTCGTAAATTTACATTTTTGAGAAAAATGGAAAAAACTGAAAACACACAGCTTTTTCAAAAAGCAGCTAATCACCGTGCGCATGTCGTGCAATCCTCTTAAAGGTGCTCATAAATTCATAGCAGAGCTTCTAACACAGGTACCGGCATATTATAAAAGAGGCCTCAAAGTCGGTTTCCCCATTTTTTTTTTCCAGGTTCTGCATGTTAACAGCACCAAGAATCTGGACAGTTAGAATGACATTACAAAAAAATTACCACTTCCTGGTGTGTAAAAATTTTCAGAGAGATAGAAAAATACTTGTAGAAACCAAATATGTCAATTTTAAAAAATGAATTTTTTTTCTTCACTTTTTGGTCCCTAAGACCAGTCTGCTCCCTTGAGCATGCATTCACAATGCTGAACACATACATGTGCTCATGAATGCATAGCACGCAGAAACACAGATGGTGGAACGTGTACGCACGTGCAATGACTAAGCCCTCACTACACTGTGGTCACATCTCGCGATATAATACGCCTTCGCTACAGCTAATTTTCCATGCTAGTATACGTTTGTTCTTTGCCAATATTGCCAAGAAACAGTCCACATTCGTAGTATATCTAGTGATTGCTTTTATCTGTAACGTCTTGTGTATGAGAAGCGCTAATAGAGATTTAAAAAGCTGCTTGTTGTGTTCATATTCAGCCAAACGACAATAAAGCTAAGGAAAGCACAGGGAATGTCATCACAGGTTTGGAATTGAAGTGTGCATAATAATTGTTCGATAAAAAAGGGAAAAAGCGAGATAAAGAGAAAAAGTATGAGACAATCAAAGTGGACAAAAAGCTATAATTGTTACGATCAGTGCCTACATTTTTTTACTTCATTTTTTTATGATTTCTACATTTCAATAAAAAACTACGAGTGTCATTCCCTTTGTTGCTTAATTATCTGTGTCTGGCGAAAACAGGCCTCTTTGATCAAATCCTTTACTTTGGGCCATGCTCACATTTTTTCTTACTTTCTAAGCTGAATGGGGCATTCAGCTCTGTAGTCATTAGCAATAAGCCTAATTCTGAACGTGTGCTGTCATGCATCCAGGTCAAGAACGACTATCTACGAAAGTGCACGAATGTGGATCAGGACCTGGCGATTTATCTAGGTTGCTTAGAAATTAGGCAAGTATATATCATTCTGTACCTGTGTCCTCAAGAATTTCCTTTGCAAAAATTACCTGTCACTTAATCACTTTTGGTTGCCCATTGGCATGCTGGTTGTTAGCTTACTTCCACAGCAGGACATGCATTTTAGTCATCTGCAACAGGTTAGCTGGGTGATCGTTGTAATCATGCAATATGAAATGTATCCCAGATTTCTCACGACCAGGCAGGACCAGCAACTATTTTTTCATGATGTTTTCTTTGTATTTATGATGATGAATTCAACGTCACATTCAAGTCGTCAACTTTACAATGCTCGTTTACAACCTAAGAAAAAAGAAAAGTCAGCTCTGCCTACAGCCTTCACTGTCTTTCTCCCAGGGAATTAGCAAAAAAGCTCTATCACCTGCTTTAATTCATGATGTCAAGCACTTCTAAGGTGTTTTAGATAGTTGATTTTCTCATACAAGCACATGTCCGTGTTGCTGGTGCTAGATCAGAAACTTGGAACGTCTTGGCACATTTTGTCAGAGATTCTGATTTTGCTGTCCAGCCAAACGTAATGTCTTAAGATGTAACGACAAGCTGTTATCTCTTAATATGCACTGTTTTTGTATTAGCTGAGAAGTACTTACAGTTCAAGTGTAAGCCTGCCAGCACGGGTGCCTTCCACAGCCAAAGGGCAGGTGCCCTCCAATGCTGCAGCCAAAGCTTACACTTTTTCTTAGTCTGCAGCTGGTATAGTACTAGCAGTACTAGCTTCGGTGGAGAAGCTCTGTAAATGTTTCAAAGAATGGCGTACTTACTGCGCAATTCTCTTGGAATTTTGTCCTCCACGCCTGATGCCCAATAATTTGCTACGCCTGTGGTAAACCTTTCGAAGTCTCAGGTTCAGGCATCACCTGATCGCAGACAAACGGCTTGATCTTGCAGGAGGTTTTGCTAAGGACATGACCCACGGAGCACTCGACAAGAAGTCCAACTACGAGCTGATCGAGAAGGAGATTGGGCTACACAAGTTCTTTCCGGCCCACGTCATTTCGTCGAACAAGGTGTCGTCTCTTTTGTAAGTCGTGCTCGGAGTACCATGTCTGCACGCGCAGTGCTTGTTGACTGAAATGTAATATTGCTCGCTACAGCGTGCACAGACTGCCACTAGCTGCTGTGTTAGCCTGCCTTGATGACGGACCCTTCTCAGAACAGCCTGTACTTGAATGCCGACACGAAGTGTCTTCACACAGAAAAACAGTGAAGGCCTTATTGCACTTTTTGCGTGGTAGTGGCCATAACATCTTGTTCATTTTTAACATTTTTTTGCTCGTTTACTTTATTTTTCGCTTTGCTTCCCATCTTTCTTGCCCCCTTCCCTTAAAGAAGGGTATCAAACCATATTCTATCAAACCATATTCTATAATTCTGATCGGCCTTTCTGCTTTTCTCTCATTTTATTCTCTCTCTCTCTTTCCGCTCGAGATAACTGTGTCTTGCTGTTAGTTAGACAGGCAGAGGTTTCTCCATTAAGAGGTAAGGCTTGGTACGCTGCAGCACTTCCCTCCCTCCTTCTTCAACCTCACTGCTGGCATAGTGTTCTCTGAGTATTACCCCTGTAAAATGTTAAACACATTGTGCTGTGTGCCTCCCGTGTTTTTAATTGTGTGACCTGACCTAGGTGTTGTCGTTGGGTCATTTGCCGTAACCGCTGCCTTCTGTTCTGCAGCCGAAGAACCTGCGCAAACTCATCCAGGCCCAGTTCAAGAAGTGCTCACAGCTCAGTGAGACCCAGTGCATGTTGCGATTCTTGGAGTTGGTGCGTCAGGTGCTGGCCTATGACCGGGAGAGCTTCTCTTGTGCCCTGGGGGTAAGCTTCCTCATAATCCCTAAGAAATCAATTGATAGGTTTATTCCTTAAAGTATAATCAGGCTAAATCCAGCGAAAAAATTTATTCATTCAGTCAGTACGTGTTATGACAGTTCTTCAAAATGGAATTTCTTGGATATTGATACACCGGTTCCCAAGAGATTCTTATGCTGCAAAGGCTACCTGAAAGTGAGCTGTTGTGACCTCTTTAAAGGGCCAATCAACAGGCTCCTACTTTTTTACACCCCCTAAAGAAGCTCGGCAATTTGTAGGGTATACAGCGATCATCACGTTTTTCGAATATTACAGCATGGCGTGCCTGCGCAGAGCCTTCATTTCTAAAAACGATTCCTCCACTCCTTTCCTACGCCTGGACCAATCCTCCTTTCGTGCGCAGTAACTAAAAGTGTCCGATCAGCGACTTGACGTAGCACGCAGCTCGTCGATTGGTCTAAGCCAGTCAGGACGACGGGCTGTCCCTTCCCCTTCCTGTAAGGAAGAAGGGTGGTGAGGTCGCTCGAAAATTTGAAACCAGCTGAAATCGATGTTTTAACCCCTGTAAGTTTCTTAATATAGCACATACTGGCGAAATTCTCGCAGCAGCATGTTCACTAAAGCAAAAGTGCTCATATTTCTCTTTATAACAATCTTTGAACTCTTGGGGTTGTTTACTGGCCCTTTAAGTGACTCTGTAACAGCCAGTTGGATGACGAGGACACCGTCAAAATGGCGACATTGAAGGCTTCTCTTCAGCTTCAGGAAGAGGAAGAAGTCTGCTAGGCTCATATTTGGGAATATTCCGCCCTGATACAGCCTTCATGCAGGCAAATTTCTAGAATTGCGTAGAGACAGCTCCTAAAATAATTTTTGTATACTTTGACTACACTGTGCATGCGCGTTTCCTCTTGGATGATGCCATTACTTAAGTCATACTGGAGTAACCTTAATGGTAGTTTTAGGTCTTCTTTTGAATGGCTCAGAATTTACCTTACTACATGTGGTGGTGCGCATGTTTGTGACAGCGCTTACTGTGTTCCTTTCAACCCCCTGCAGACCGGTTGGAGCGTACCCGTGGAGTTGGTTGTGAACCAGGAACTCGGCATTGGCTACCTCACAGATCGAAATGGACAGGTTTGTGTTTTCTACAGAAGCACTTTCCTGTACTTCGACTTGCATTCTTAGGGCACAAATCTTAGTTGTCCTTAGTTACACATATTTAGGTAATATGTGTAATTTTTCTCGGGGCTTGTTGTTGGGCTACTTGACTTATCCGTAGTGGCCAAATAAACCTGTAAAAAAAAGAAAAGAAGAGGACGAGAAGAAGATGCACTCTTCGTGCACTGTTGTTCATTAATTTTTTTTTCATGAGTGGGAAATTCTTGCTTGTGTTTTAACAACGGCATATCCGTGAAGTGAATGATGATGAGCGGGCAAAGCAATGAGATCGTTCGGCGTTACCTTAAGTCACCTATTACAATGAACACTCATGCATGTAAATAAGTGACAAAGTGGTGTACACTTACATACGTTTATTGGTCATAAATGGTATGTTGTGTCCAATAGTGAATTTCATTTTCCCTTCACTGTTACTGCTTTGTGGTGTAGGATGTATTTTGAAGAGTGCTAAAATGAGGTCGTGCACGTTTCCCTGGTGGTTGTTGGTTGTTTCCAGTCGTACGAAATGCATCGTAGAGCATATCGAGACGTCATAAGCTCCACAAGCCTGTCATTCGAGATCGTCACCATCATCAGCGTCATCGTCATCGTCTTGGCGTATAGTGGTCACCTTCCATGTGCTGTGCTGTGACGGCAGACTGAGAATGTGTGGTCTGAAAACGCACTTGTTCTTCATCGTCATCAGCATCATTGTCGTCCTCCTGACGTATAGTGGGTACCCTCGGTGTGCTGTGTTGTGATGAAAGAAAGATAATGTGCAGTCTGGAACGCCCTTGTTCTTCATCGTCATCAACATTATCGTCATCGTCAGCAGCGGCTACGGCGCGACAGAGGACAGGCCTTGTTCATAAGCTGCGTCGCATCTAAAGCTTTTGTTTGTTAGTTTTTTTGCCATGAATTGCTATTTTGCACCTTGTGTTTGCTTTTTTTGTGTGAGTGCGTGAATGTGCAAGTGTGTGTTGTGTTTGTGAATGTGTTGTTTATTTAGTTGTTACAGCAGGCCCAAGTTGAACGCCTAGTGAAGAAATAGGTCACAGTAAGAAAAAAAAAGAAAGACAAGTACATGTATAATGAGAAGGCAACACATCCGAAACAAAGCTCATTTGAAGATCTAGTTCAGGCTAAACACAGTGTCCTAGTTACAATGGACAGCGAAGACAGAGTACACGAGCGGGCCTTTGTGCGTGTTATGTGTATGTGTTGAACTTACGGCCGTACACATCTGGATTTAATAACATGCCTTGTTTGCTTCAGAGGCAATATTGATGAGAACTCATACGAGATATGTTATAGAGTTGCATGTGTGTTCGGGCCCCATTCTTGCATGCTTGTATGTTCTGTAAGTAGTCATGTAAGATGGGCTACTATTCTTCAAGATTTTCTAGATCACATTTTAAAAATGTCCTTGTTGCTTGTCTTTTTTCTTATTTTTTTGCAGCTGAATCACATAGCTAACTTCCAGCAGGTCCAGAGCATTCAAACCATAGTCAGCGACGTTAACCCAAAGCCAGTGCTTCAGCTGAAGATTGCAGGTACCTCAGAGGTGAGTGCTTGGAATTGATTGCACGACAACTCCTTTTAAATGACAATTGACTATGTGTTAATCATATTTGCTTACACGCTGCATAAACACTCATAATTTTCTTCTTTTAATCCGAATGTATTGCCATCGGTTTGCCTGCCTGTTTTAAATGTGTTTCATGGATTTATCAGTTTGTGAGAGTGAGCTCATTCATGTGGTGGGTGTTATTTAGTAAATCAATCAATCAAGATCCAATCAATCACAATGTAAACCAACCAGCCAATCAGTGATTCAAAGAATATTTTCATAGGCAAAATAGTATGCATAAACGTCTTGACTAATGAGTGCGTATGCTTACTTGCCAGTTCAGCACCGAATACAGTGAAAAGTACGAACGTCATCTGCCAAGAATGACATAAGCTGTGCATATAGCTCTGGTACCTGAATCATTTAAGAGCAGAAAAACATCTTCTGTTGATCAAAGTGCATCAATTTTCATTTCAGGTGCTAAGCATCTCTTGTCCCTCACTGGCTGTAGCGGAGAGCATTGCCGACTTGGTGGATGGCTACTGCCGGCTAATGCAAGGAACACAGGCGTCCTTCTGGAGCCGTAAAGGTACGTTTTTTTGCGAGAAAAATGTCAGTCACTGTGGACACTTGAGAGCATAGTAGCATGGCAGATTTCAGTCGATTGAAATCGGCCACACGACTCTCTGGAGCGTATGGCCAGTAATGAATCGTAACAGATTCTGTTCACTGCCAGAAAATATATGGTTTTCATTAATATTTTTATACTTACAGGAATAGCTTGTCATTATCCTAGCATCACCTAGAGGGGTGGACATGAAAATTACAATCCTAGAATACTGCCTAAAACCATGCCTTCAATGTCACCACGACTCTGTGGTACACTCAAACCTTGATATAACTAACCCGGATATAACAAAGAGTTGGTTATAACGATGTAAATGAAGGATAGTTTTGCAATAGTATAGTGTTAGGCATATACCATTGTAAAAAAATTTCGAATTTAACAAACTGAGGTTTGAGTATGTGTGCATTTTAGACATTCCTTGATCATGATCAGTTTGCGACTTCGGATGATTGTTGGAGTACATTAGCTTAGATTGTGGAATTACGGTGTGGCCACGTGACAACACGTTTGGTGGCAACCAAATTTAGTTATCTTTGGCATGACGAACTGAATGCACGTCATGTCACCTTTATCATTCCATTTATGCTTAACGAGTGATAAACCTGACTTTGTGGTAAGGCTATGAATGATTATCGACATTTGTCATGCATTCTTGACAGCCTTGCTGACTGTCCGTATACTTCTACTGTGTTGGCACGGAACTCAACTTGCATCCGCCTTAACTAATTATGTTGATTGTTCAATGTTAAGGTATTTGTTTTCTGTGTGTCTGTCTCTGTGGTGTACTGCATAATGTTCATGTGATCACCGGGCCCACTTTGCTAACCTGATGCATGCTTCAATGCTTTGTGCGCTCTGTGCTGCTTTGATGTGTCATGCAACTTTGTAACCTTGACGCAGTTCATAAGCTTTGTTGCTTGGTGGTGGCATAAAGTTTCAAAAGAGTTATAAAAGTGTAAAGTTATGTTCTGAAGCTTGCAAAGTGTAAATACGTTGCAGAGTGTCAAGTGTAAAGATGAGCATAAAGACCATGGTGGGAAGAAAAATGCTTGGGGCTGTACGGGATACTCTCGTTTTAGGTTAGGTTTGCATTAAGTCAGGCCTAGTCAGAGAACTTTATTTCCTGATTATGTACAGGTAATCTTGTTTTGAAAGGGGTATAAATTATACGACTGTGAGTAAAGACCCTCTGAAATTTTAAAATGGAGGGCTCTTTGTCGTTACAGTTCTAAACAAAAGGTATTTAAGCGTATAATGTAACTAAATGTTAGATATTTCTTATTGCGACAGTGAATTTTTGTTTTGCTGGCTGTACTTCAACTTGCAATTTTATTAGCTCAACAAACACATAAGTGAGACTTGCCTACCATAGCATCATTCACTGAGCTGTTGGTTGTTGCCTCGCACAAAAGTTAGTCGAGTTGTTGGTGTGCGCTACCGTTCTTACATAATCTCGACCATGCAAGCAGAGATTCACCACGATCCCTCTCACTTAACGAGCCCGAAAAACCTACGTGATCGAGGAGTGTTGACTGTTGTGTCGTTTGCTAGCCGTGTTTGTTTGTCCGCCTGTGTGATGTGCCTCTTTAACGCTTGCCGCCTCACGTTGCTTTCTTCTCGGCTGCTTGTCTCTGTCCTCGTAGAAGCCACTGCGGAAACTGACGAAGGTAGGCTTATTTATATATCTTTTTATCTTTTTCTATCGGCCGCGAGTAGCTTGCAAGTTATGTAGCGTTGAGTTGGTAGTAAGAGGCTTGCTGGTAGTGCTGACTTTTATTGATCGAGTGACGCTAGAAGTAAGTGAAATTATATACTGAACACATTAATAAGAATCAGCTGTTTGTCTTCCATTGATTTGTTGCTCTTCAGGCCCTTAGAGATGAATGAATGAATTGCAATGAAGGTGTTAATGCTAGTTACATAAAAGACAATATTCCGGTGTATTTGCAATGTTAGCAACTCTTTGTTATTATTACATTGCACATTACGATGTTTATTCAAAGTAAAATGGAGCTTTAAGAATAAATATGCAAGTTATCTACAAACTTAGGACGGATTAGCTAGTTCTAACAATAGCGTTTTAGTCAGAAATGTCGGGTTCATCCCAAGTGGTGTAGCTTATTCCACTATGCAACTTCCTGTGTGTCCGCTGAGACCTTGACGGTGAGATTTATTGCACTTTTGCTCCAATTTGACGTTCTTGTAGGCCTTAGTTGGCAGTTGGAGACATTCTAGAATATCAGGAAAACATTTGCGCTTACAGGTAGGGACTATATTTGATGCAAAGACCATACCAAATGAGAAAGCATTCCATTTGTCATTGGACACTTTTAAGTATTGGTAGACCCTATTTGGTGGCTCAACTTAGCTACTTTACATGCAACGATCAGATCTTTTGTGTGCATTTTGAGTACCACCTATTGCCGTGCATATAATCGAACCTATCTTTACTTTAACAATTTTGTAGTATTCTGTTGATACGCAGAATACATGCATGCGATTCTGCGTGAGATTGGTACTTGGGTGCCCTTTCCTAATACTTATACTTAATGCGAAAACAGACTACATTGTGGTTTTAATACTCAAAACCATGGTACAAGGTCTATCCTCGTCCAAATTTTAGCCCTAAATCTATTATCTGGTTGTTCTATGTCAGGAGCACGAAAATAATTTTACTTTGTTTGTGCACATTGCAGAAATTCTTCACAGATTTACAAGCCAGAACTGTTTGTCAGCAAGGTCATTTTCTTCAGGGTAGTTTAATGTTTTTTGCATATTTTCTCTGACTGCAATGTTCATTTAAAATAGGTAATTCAAATATGGTGCACTAAATTTACTAGCAATGTTCATTATTAAGTTGATACTTATACATTCTTATCACCCGATACGTCAGCTAAAATTTCAATCCGGAAAGCATTCAACTTCTGGTACCACTTCCATACATGCATCTCATAGCAATCATTCAAAACTTTTCAAGTTATAGCGATGAGAACGAAAAATTTTTGCCTGATTGCCCTCCAAATTAGTGTTTATTTAATTGAAGTAACTCGGGTGTGCTGGCATTAGCGACGCTTGACACTGTGTCGTATTCTTGTTTTCAGATGCCCATCCTCCTAAGTACAGGTACGAACATTTTTTTTCCACATGTAACTGTAGCTGCCTAGCAAAGAAAAGAGTCTAATGTTGTCGTTGCTTCTCTCTCACGAAGGGCGGGCGTCAAGCACAAGAATCATTCCAACCCCTCTGGCCCCAAGAAGCAGGGTGCCTCAGGTAACAATATTTCTAGACTCTGTGGCCTTGTTCTGGTCTTGCGATAACTGACGCTGTCTTGTTCTCCGGGATCATGTGACCCGCTGAAATGCTTACGCTTAAAAAATCTCACCTGCTCCGCAGAGGACTATGCCGAGATCGTGGATGAAGAAGGAGACTATTCAACGCCTGCGAGTAAGCATCCACTTTTTCTCATATTTGTAGTACATCTACCAGACTGCAATTTTAAAAGTGAAACCATTGCTTTTATGACCACTTTCTTTTCACTCATAACTATCAAAGCCTTGGTCTGTACTATTCGTTTCATAGCTGTAATGAATATGTATTGTTATGTGGTCTTTTAGAAAATGATTTGATAGTACAAGGTATAGATCAAATGTGCACATAGGCACTGATTGTCATTACAATTGGCGTTTGACAATATATTTTACGCTTTATAGTGTGCATATTCGGGCCTGTTTTTACCTTGTTTTAAGGCTTGTACGAGTTGTGAATTTTTAGATTTAAAGTGAATTCGAAGTGAATAGTGATTTTGGTTGAATAATTTCAAATCGAATTTGAATCGTATATATATTGCATATTATAAAGAAAAAGAGGCATATATGTCCTGACCAAACTAATCTGCAGAATATTTCTTTAAAAATTGAAACACTGGCTGTGCAAATGCCTTTTTTTTTTTTTTGCATCAAAGGAAGTGGCAACAACATTGAATAGCAGCAGGATTTGACTTTTGGTACAGTGCTAGTGATAGCCCGTAAAATATGTTAGGTTTTAACATTTGCTTTATTTCGAGTATATATGCCGGTGTAACGAGCTTTTAAACTGAAAAAAAAAAAAAAATCCAAGCGACTAATATTTTCATTTAACATTGAAGTGGGGCTTCACTGCAGTGCAGATTTTTTTTTAGGGGTTAGGTGCTTTTACAGTTTAGCACCACTTCACTGCAGTGAATTCACTTTTACGTGTGAATTAAAATACATTTAAATAGGTGCTTTCACGGCTTAGAACTCTTCTGCTGCAGTGAAACCACTTTTAGAGGGTGTGACTTAAGGACTAACATGCTTCCATTTGTTCGTTTCGAATAATTCGAAATTTTCAATAATTTAAATTCGATTCGAAGCAAATTCCAATACTGCATTATTTGTTTGAACATTCGGAGCATTTGAATATTCACATAAGCCTACTTGTTTTTACATCATTCTTGCCATTTAGAGCGAATTTTCTTCGATCTACTGTGTCAAGCGAAGCACAACTTGACGATATTGCGGCAAGGTAGTATACTCTAAACGTTTGTCTCATATGAGAAGTGGGTGCCCCGCCGTGGTGGTCTAGTGGCTAAGGTACTCGGCTGCTAACCCGCAGGTTGCGAGATCAAATCCCGGCTGCGGCGGCTGCATCTCCGATGGAGGCGGAAATGTTGTAGGCCCGTGTGCTCAGATTTTGGGTGCACGTTAAAGAACCCCAGGTGGTCGAAATTGCCCGAGCCCTCCACTACGGCGTCTCTTATAATCATATTGTGGTTTTGGAACGTTAAACCCCACATATCAATAAATCAATTATGAGAAGTGGGTGTTGTTTTAGTGGCAGTTCATTGTGTGACGAAAGTGTCTTCACTTCTTTTTGTTCGGCAGCCAAAGACTACGAACTTTGTCGTTCTCACATCACGCTTGGTGACATCATCGGGGAAGGCCAGTTTGGAGATGTTCACAAGGGGACGTACACTTCACAGGTGTGTTTTTACAAACTGCGACAGCTGATAGATGGCCGCAAATGGATTTGCTTGAAAAATTCTGTTGAGTGCTTGTTTCTTTCACATTTTTTAAATTTCATTTTCTTGTTTTTTTCTTGGGGAACAGTTGCAGCCAAAATGATAACTCGCCAGTGTGTTTGATGATAACAGTACAAGTTATCACTTGTTCACTTTGTCTGACTTCTTGCTATGATGAAAGCTGTTGCCCCTTTGTTGTGAGGAACGAATTAAATTTGTATTGTCAGAGGGGTAAAATGATATGCGTTTGGTTGGTTTGGTTTATGATTAAGGGTAAAAAAAACAGTGCTGGAAGGTGGGACGAAAGAAAAAACAGGGACCAATGTGTTTATTACTGGCCAAGTGTTTTAAGAGTTTCATCTTTCAGGAAGCATATATACTCATAAGACAATACAGCTTATGTTGCCTTCCTATTCAGATTGTTTTATCCTCTGTTTGGAATAGTTTCCCAAGCTTACACTTAATCAGGGGGGTGAAGGGTGGTTCTGTTATGGCTGCAAGATTCTAGCACTTACACACACAGTTGGACAGTTTAAAAGCTTGTGCGTGGCAGCTGTCATGTTGTGATCCCCCGAGTTTTGACATGCAGGCTGACAACCAGGTGATCCCAGTGGCCATCAAGACCTGCAAGGTGGAGACGGAGGATTCCATGGGCGAAAAGTTTCTCGAAGAAGCCTGTGAGTTTTGGCTCTGCTGCCCTGCATTTCGGTCAACATGTAGCATGGACGCGCATGTTGAAGAAGTTACTTCATTTTAGAATTAAGCTTTAATTGAGGACAGCCCTCGTGATGATTCAGCTCAGACTTCTGTGAGGGGCACAGTGTAAGATACCTACTCTTTAGCTGAGTGCGCTTTTCAGCTTGCTTGCTTGCTTGCTAAGCACGTTCGTCTTGATAAAGTAATGACAGCACACATCCGTTGGTTCGGTGATGGCAGTGGATATCTATTGGCGAGAGGAGGCGATTTCAACACAGTAGTTTTATGTACGGTTGCTATGGCGATCGATGTGGTCGACAGCAACACCGGCATTAGCTGCGCGTCGCATTTCCCACTTGTGAAAAACGTGGCAAGTGTCTCCAGCCTATTTGCTAGTGTGTCATAGCCACATTCGTGGACCAGGAAATCCAGGTTTTCTGCGAAGCCCCAGTCACTTGACGGGCACATGGTGATGTTACTTTATCTGCTTGATTGCGTCTCGCATGTGCCCTCACTAAAAAAAGTATACGTCTTACGCTGCAATGTAGGGACATAACTATAGTACAACATCAAGACCGTAGTCGCTTTAGTGATGAAATTACATGCCATCAGAAGAAAGCGCACAACTCGGGCAGCTTTCCTTCGTTGTCTTCATGTGAGGTGTTACTGATACCATCAGTCACGCATTTTTTTTTTAAGCACGGAGCATCGTTTGTCATCTTGGCACGTGCTGAACAAACATAATTGTCTTGCAGATATCATGCAGCAGTTTGATCACCCCCACATCATCAGGCTCATCGGCATATGCTCAGGCTCACCCATCTGGATCGTCATGGAGCTGGCGAAACATGGAGAGGTAGGGGGCAGGCATTGAATTTTTGTTTTAGCAAGTCGCCCTACGACAAAAGGAAAACCACCAATCTTTTGCCGCAAGAAGGCTCTCCCTGTAGGCTATAAAAACGGCAAAGAGAAAATCCAGGTGGTGACGTCCTTGAACTTACCCCACCATCTTGCCATGACGTCATGCGATTTGCCATACATTATTCCTTATTGGTAAAAATAAATTGTGTTGTATTACAATAGAGCCAGAGACTCAGCTGGTGCAATTTTCAAAAATTTTATTGATCCAATGTGGGCAAAATGTGAAAACCATATCTGGGACGTGACGCTCGCATTCACGTGGGGAGGCTTATTCGCAATCTTTGAAGGGATGCTAAAAAAAAGATAGCGAAATGCTGCAGGGGTTTTAGATATCATCATTATCATAAAGTATTTAAAAAGCCTCTGCCTGTATTAATATGTAAGAAGGGAAAGGAAGAGAACACACAAAAATTGGTTGTATTATGCGAAAAACGAAGCACCAGGGTAACCAGATCTAATTCAAACACTGAGACTTCAAGCTGATATTCTTTGTGGGCATTGCAGATGCGGGCCTACCTACAGAACAACAAACACCGGTTAGACTTGGCCACTCTGATTCAGTATGCCTACCAGCTCAGCACAGCGCTATCTTATCTTGAAAGCAAGAAATATGTCCACAGGTGAGTTGATGGCCTCTTCGTGCTTTGTTCCATTTGAGCAGACTTTATTGTAATTGTGATCTCGAAAGAAATGATGTACTATGAAAGCTGCATGTTAGTAGAGGTCTATTCTCTCAAGCAGTGCTGCTTTTAAGGTTTAGTTTATGCAAGTTAAAAGAAAATCTTTCCCGAAATTTTGGGGCCTAGGCGGATAGTAGAAGTTAAATTCACGACATGAAACATTGCGATATCTGCTAGTTCTCCAGAATTTTCTGTAAAGTTTAAAAACTCGAGCTTGTAATATCACTTTACAATTATTTTGCCCACAAAAGAAATTTCAATCGTAAAGGGACCCTGGGACAGTAAAAGTTTTGTAGCATTTAGGCTAGAGCATAATCAAATCATTTGCCCCACAAATTGAGCAACACACCGTGTACAAAGGCTGCTAGGGACATTCATATCTATACCCTCTTTTTCACCCTTGCCTTGTTTCCTCAACTCATGAGACATGCTGGCATCCCTCGCGTTCGGGGCACTCTCATGAGGACACTTCACAGTTTTCACTTTGTCCAGTCACCGCCTCAGAGATTGCACACCGACAAATTGCACCCAATGCCGGAGACCCTAGCCCAGTGCGCCCGGCAGCACGCACACCCTCTGGTAACAGAGACAAAAATCGCGGAGTGATTGATATCTGCTCCGACAGGTGCCACCACGCTGCCAGCCGATCTTCTGTGCATTTCACAGCCAATCAGATCAGGAGCCTGGGTGACGTTGTGCTATCAGAGGATGTCGTACTATGAATAAGCGGTTGAAAAAGCATTTGAGCCACAGTGATCAGCAGTGATTCTCAGTTTTAAAGCATTGTAATAAGTTACACAGTTTATGCAGAGAGCTTAAATTGGTCTGTAAATGACACTTAGGACTTGGTGTATTGGCTCAATGTGTTCGTTCGAAATCATCAAAATCGTTTCAGGGTCTCCTTAAAAATGGTTCCACTCGTCAGACTCCAAAGTCTTTGTTGGAAGAGATGCTAGAATGGTACCTGCTTTGAGAAAGTTTACATGCAGAAGTTCTATGAAAGAGGCTGAATTGGCAATACCAGGATAGCTGAAAAGGCTACTTCTTTGCAAAAAGAAGTTTGCTGGTTAATATTTGCATGTCATCGTGGTGCAGGGACATAGCAGCGCGCAACGTGCTGGTGTCGTCGCATGACTGCGTCAAGCTGGGTGACTTTGGCCTGTCTCGCTGGGTGGAGGATCATTCCTACTACAAGGCTTCTCGCGGGAAGCTGCCGATTAAATGGATGGCACCGGAGTCTATCAACTTCAGACGCTTCACGGCCGCCAGCGATGTCTGGATGTTTGGTGAGGAGAGCCACACCCTCTTGTAACTTGACCGAAAAGCTGCTTCAAAACGCCGCGCTCGTGTGTGCGCATTTCAGTAGGCATTGTCACCAGAATCTGACGATGATGTGCGCTCTTGAGCTGGTGAATGCTGCTAGGCCACCAGGAAGCCTGAAGAGCTTTTATTCAGTTCGATAGACAAGCGGATAAGTCTTTTTTGTATCAACAATTGACCAGTCTACTGTTTCGAAATATTTCCGCAGGACAGGTCATATTTTGAAGTACAGAACAGGCAAAGGAAGCGAAGTTCAGTCATGGATCTGGGGCCTTCGCTCATTTGTGAACATAAAAATAGGCTGAGTATCGTGAATGAAAGCAATTTCTTGGCTAACCACAAGGATATTGAGTATCAGGGTGCCCTCCCATATTACATATCGTTTAATTTTAAGTGACCTTGATGGAAAGGGTAGCTGCTTAGGGTCTTTGGTAGCCACCCTCGGGACAAACTTGGCCTGGTACTCCTTGCAGGGGTTTGCATGTGGGAGATCCTCATGCTGGGCGTCAAGCCCTTCCAGGGAGTCAAGAACAACGACGTGATCGGCCGCATCGAGGACGGCGAGCGGCTGCCGCTCCCTCCCGACTGCCCTCCGCGCCTGTACAGCCTCATGTCCCAGTGCTGGTCGTACGAGCCCTCCAAGCGGCCTTGCTTCAGAGATGTCAAGCAGGTGCTCAGGTAAGGGAACAATACATCACCTCGTAGGTCAAAAACCATTGCGGTCTGTGAGCGTGACCTCGGAGTGAATAGTTTGGCGTATTATGTACACTCAAACGTCATTATACCAGTCACATCTCTTACAAAAATAACTTCGTTATATCAAAAAATTTGTTACAGACATTTATCAATAACACTGCATCTATGACAAGCCTATTCTTCATCTACTTAGTTATAGCCCATAATTCGTTACGTCTGTGTTTGTTATGTTGAGCTTTGAGTATAGGCAAACATGCAGATAGCTGCCCATCATGGAGGAAAGAAACAAGCTAGCAGGCATTATGGGTTTACTACTACAGAAAGACTAGGACATTAAAAGAAACATGAACAGTGTCATGGAGGTATGTCGAGATAGGAGGTCGTTATGTACAGCTTAGAACGTCACCCTCTGAAGCCATATTTGGAGGCTTCGCCGCTTCTGACAAAATGTCCTCTCCCCGTTCTCTCTCAACACTTTTGGTCACGCCTTCTCTGGAGGGTCTGCGGGTTCACTACATTTTTGTGCCATGCCATGCCAAGATTGCTGGTCACAGCCTCGAAACAAATGCTCTGCAAAAATGCACTGCTGGCTGCCAGAAATGAACATGCCAGCTTCTTGCGTGGTTAAAGCGCTGAGATGCCTACAACTGTGCAGCGGTCGGAAACATGGGCTCAAACAGTGATGCTTGAGTCTTGGCTCTCTTTACAAAAAAGAGGCATGACTTTGTCTTTTGAAGGAAGGAAACCGTAGAGAAGGGAGAGCACAAGGAAGGCTGTCTCTCTCTCCTTATGTAAAGCAGCTCAAACAAGTGGTGTGGCTTGTCTGATGGTGCCTTAAAAGAAAGGAGGTATAAAACATATTGTGACGTTGAAGTGCACCTGCGTAAGCTGTCGAACACTGGCACAATGAAATGACCCGTATGGTAAAGGATTCTTTACATCATTCACAACAGATTGAGCTGTATAACAAAGTATCTTGAAGGTCCCATGCACTTCTCTTATAAAGGTGTCAGTCCGTGTGCGTCGTTTCGGTGACAAGGAACATTGCTGTTCATGTGCTGCAGCATTAGTAACATTAGCAGCATTAGGGCGTCGTGGTTTGGTGGATTTGAAGTGAGCAGGCGTGCGGTTACCTATATATTTCGTGTGTTTCTTTAATAAAAATTTGGTTAGGAGTTAGCGCTTGTGTGTCGCATTCTATTGTCCCTCGTCCCTGATGCTTGCACTATATAGCAGTATCTTTCCAAGAGATTGTCTAGGGTCTTCATTGTTGGAAGTTGTAAATCTGCAATGAGCTGCAAAACAAAGATGTGCACGATCTTTGGTCTGCTTGCAGTGAAATTCTGGCCGAGGAACGGCACCAGCTGGAAGACACCATGCGGAGGGAGAATCGTCGTGTTCAGGCCATGTCTTGGGGTAAGTTGTGCCCCCTCTAGGCTTCTAAAGTGCGTGATGGTTTCGTTAAAGGGACTTGCAGCTGGCCAGAATGTGTGATTAGGTCCTAGTGATTATGATGAGACCGTGAATTGGAGTGACAGATTCAGGTGTCCTTGTCGCAACGCGAGTAAAATTCACATATTTAAATTGTGTTTAAGTGGAAAACAAAAACACTATGTGGCGAAGCCTTTGGGAAGAGCCTTGAAGCTGCATCATAGAGTCATTGGCTTCTTTTTACACAGTCTGATGCTTACATGCGTACCACAATTAGCATTCCAAATTAGAGTGTGCATATTTTTATCCATCCCCGCTTCATTATATGTGCTGTGAATGAAGTAAGAAGAATTTCTTAATAAGAAGCGGCGCTGCCTTTTGGGCAGCTAGTGGAACGTGTCGAGCTGCAATGCATGCGCGCAGGGTGCACACATGGGCAGCAAACCGCACTGCACAAACACAAACTGCTGTCGCAGCTGCCTTCCGCTGTTTTCAGCATGTGTTGTGCGTATACGTCTTCATAACTGCCACAGATTTAAGAAATTTCAGTCACAAATGTTTCATGGTATCTTTCGTGTTACCATTCCATAATTAGACATTCTCACCGGTAAGCTACCTGTTGTATTACATAATAAAGCAAATGTGTGTCATGAAAACTAGTTGTCAGTCCCTTTAAAGATTTGAGTTATTTTAGCAGTTCTGATGTATATACAGCTTCTGCAGCCATGATTACACAGAATATATATATAACCTCAAGAAGTGTGGTCAAGGAAAGCAGATGTGAGCTATGAAACATTTCTACTTCTTTTTTTTTTTTTTCACTTTTAACGTTAGTATTCTTGCTTCCAATATGCAAGCTTTCCATGTGTTAATGTGGTAAAAGTAAACTTCAGTCTTAGACAATAACCACAACACTATTGTCAGTTATGTACCTGCTATTCATATTCCGTTTGCTCAACTTCTTTTTTTTTTCCTGTCTCTGTTGTGTGATCACTGAACTCCTAACAGTTAGTGACACATATATGCCTTGTCCCCTTTGTTCAAGCATTTTATCTGTGGTGTCCATTCTTGTTTAACTTCTAAATATTGGCTTTGTTTCATTTCTTTTTATCTGTGTCATGAAGACTGACGCGAAATTCAAATACACCACCCTTGGACTGACTGCTAATAAATAATTGATAAAGGTGTGTGAATATATTAAAGTTCAAATATTTTTGAGTAGGTGTTTGCTATTCGATTCGCACTAGAATTTTTTACTGTTCGAACATGCCAAAGACAAATGCAGTTAACGTCCGATTGAAAGTGGCCCCTCCAGATTTTTTAATATGCTCTGCCTTATTACACTTTTATATACTGGCAAAGCTGCCTTTCGGGCTTTGCTACAGTCGAAAATGTATTGACTCAAGAAAGTGCTGGTTCCAATGTAGAGATCACGGAGGTGGCATAGGTGGGGGCTCAGATAATGCTGTTTCCGACAGGAAGTCCAAAAAATCAGATGCCTAAGATTTTTAGCATCCAAAATTTTATGTGTCCTTGTGTGTTGACGTCTACGAGGCGGATGTGGAACTCCTAATAGCTCGAAGAAAACGTTATCTCATCCTCCATATCAGTTGAGCTTTCACAGAAGTTGAAAATGGAGAAGAGGCTGATGAAATAACATCTTTGCCTTTGACGAGTAAAGTGTTGGCGGCAACGCTTATGTTACATGAAATCGTTGCACTACAGCCTCTGCATTGCCTCATTCTTGATAAGAGAACTATGAAGTGCCATCCTGCCAGCGCATCATCAACCTAGCGAAATTAAACAATTCCATGTTGCTATATCTCAATAAGAATATTCTTAGGAATCCTCTCGAACTTTCTTTTTTTTCTGCAATTTTTCGCTTCAAACTATTCGAAAAATATTCTTGAAATATTCTATTCAACATTTCAATATTTGAATTCGCTTTGCACTCAAAGTGTTGATATTCGTGCAGCTCTAATAATTTATAATAAAAAAAATTCTCGGCAATATTTTTGTTCTTGTTCTTGAAGGAGATGTTTGTTACTGTCTAATTTTGAACATAAGTGCGAAATAAGGTGTCATGAATTAGAATCTAGCCGAAACATGCACACTAACGAGTAGCACTTTTTTTGCTTGGCCTGCTGGGTTCATGCAGTGAAGTGTCCAGATGCTTCTTCCTGTCCCGTCATTTCTGATGACATTATTCCGTGCGTCTCACACGATAAGGAAACCGCAAAAAATAGTTTTGTATGTAGATCAATCTTTCCAGCTTCCGTTTTACTATTATTATAACGATATATTATTTTGCTCATTTTCTAGGTTCTTCTGGATCTGATGAGCCACCACCCAAGGTGAGCTGCAGTATTGCCAATGCCTACTAAGCTGTTTTTACAGAAGATAATCAGTAACAGGCCACATAAAAAGGAGGGCAGAACGAAGTCGCAGTTATCTTATTTCAATTTCACCGAGTGTGCTGGCTCCTTCTCATCGCAGGCACAGTTTAACAGTTTTCATCACCTGTGCTAAAAGTTAGCAGTGCTTTATTGGGGAGGTAACTTGTAAAGCTTAGGCATGAAGCTGAATTTTGATTGTGCACCATTTGTAAGGTTACTTAAAGAGCCCCTAAACCACCCAGAGGTCGAAATTCAGTTGTGGTGGGGGAATCGTGTGCGCGCGTGTGCGACGAACACGGAGCCAGGAGAATTTTTTTAAACGGTGCCGTTAATGTGGAGTTGGATGCATTCGTTTACCGACACCGCCACAACCACTCCTTTCACTTTTTCCTGCGCTACCCTCCATGGATCTGCGGTGTAATACCTGGGTTACAAACCTCTTGTTTCGGGTCGTCTACAAACCTATCTTGTTTTGTGTTTCAGCTTTTGATTATTTTAATAATTTTTTTAAATTGCCTGGTGGTCCAGTGGTTATTGTTATCAACTGCTTACCTGCAGTACATCTGCATTTTAAATAGAAGTGAAAATGCTAGAGGCTCATGGACTTCGATCTAGGTGCACATCAAAGAACCCAGATGGTCAAAATTGCCAGAGCCCTCCACTATGGCACCCCTCTTAATCATGGAAGGGGGGGGGGAAGGACATTAAACTCTAACAGTTATTATTATTGGTTATATATATTTTTGGAAGCGGTTGCAAACCACAACGCATTCAGCGCGTATGAACGTGCAGAAAAAGATGGAAAAACAAAAACGACGCTTGTTGTGTTGCCTTGAGACTTCTCTCTGGAAATAAATGGCAGTCATCCAGACTCACCTGTTCTTCAACCTTCTGGTCAACTTCTTCCTTGTAAAAATGTTTTCACTGTTGGAGGTTAGGGAGCGCCATTATGGTTGGGCGATCCGCTCGTGCTTGTCGTTTGCTTATGGCATAGAATTTTTTTCGCTCACGTTCTTGCACACCTGTGCCAGGCTTGCGATTGTGCCAGGAATCCCTCTATGAATCGTGTCGCAGCCTTCCCGGCACCCCGTGGACCGAGGTAGCCGCGCGCAGACGCCGACCCCGACCGTGGGCACCTACATCGTGGCCCAGACGCCCGAGGTGCTGGCCCAGCTGCTGCAGGAGAACGACGGGAGCTTACCCCCGGCATGGGCCTACGTGGCGCCGGCCTCGCCGACCAACACATTCACGGTACAGGACCTAGCCGGCGGTGCTTCTGCAAGCGCCCCGGGCAGCGCACTGGGGAGCGGCGGCAGCAATGCCGACTGCAGCAGCACGACGGGGGGTAGCATGGCGGGAAGCACGACGTCGTCATCGGCGTCCCCCCGGGGGGGCGCTGCCGCGTCGGCTGTGGGAGCAGCAGGTCAAAGGTCAAGCCTCGCCTCACAGGTCAATGGCCTCATCTATGCAGATGAGGGAGAACTCTTGTCTCTCTTGTTTGTGTGTGATGTTTTTCCAAGCTCCCCTCGACCGAATCTTTCTAATAAGGCTGCAACGGTGGCTTGTCGGTGCAACTTTATCTTGTACTGTGCAGCCAAAAATGACAAGGACCGAAGAAATTGAAAGACAAGCCAGGGTTATGCGTATTACACTTACATGCTTAAAAAAGCAAGGAGGAAGAGGAGAAAGGAATAGGAGAAAGCAAGCTATCAAAAAGTAGTGAATTATAGCCAAAGAAGGCATATCAGCCTCCAGATAAACAAACACCACCAATGGATGTCATGTGTTATGCATGCGGTAACATGGATGCGTTTACCTGGCTAACACGGTACTGCGCGGATCATACAGAGAGGAAAAACAGCAAAGTGAGGGCTCATCAGCGCACCTTCAATTGCACTTTCTCAAAAAGAACCTTCTGAAGCACATATGTAACCGTGCGCATAACACATGACACATGTTGGTGGTGCTTTTTGACTCTGAGGCTGATATGCTTTCTCTGACTACTATCTACCATCTATGATGGCTGGCTTTCACCTCGTTTTTTCTTGTGTTTCTTTTTGGAGCTTAGGAAGTCTTTTCATGCTCCAAATAAAGTAAGTTGTTAGATTGTGCATCACCCTGCATTGTCTTTGATTTTCTTCAGTCCTTGTCATGCCCGGCAGCACAGCAGAAGATGGAGATCAGATCTTCCTCTAGGAATTCAAACATTATGAACTTTTAGCTTTCTCGTCAGTACGAAGCTTGTTGTGGTGTGTAGTTTTCCAATAGTGCGACCACGTAACTTAATCAGTTTGTAGCTTGCTTGTTTGATTAGGGTATATTCTGGCATTATGTATCCAGCTCTCTACCAAACAAGCTTACACACGTCGACTTCTTGTAACCTGTCAGTGATTTACACTTTAGGACAACCAGGCAAACAATGATGTGATGCATTTTTTAATCTCTAGGGACCAAGAAGTGTGACTTTGGCCTTGAATTTCTGTAGAAACACCGCATTCATAAGTGCTAAATCTCGTTTTTAAATTATTTGAATTAAACATCATGGGTCACTGTTTACCTTAAACTTCAGTGGAAATAATACAGAATGTGTGTCTATTATACATGTTTAACACACTGGGAAACACAAATATAACAGAATAAGTAAAAACATTATACTTTGATAACTATAAACTGTATCAAAATGAAGTTCGTACAGTAACGCTAAAAAAACCAAAAACAAAAAAACCTGAGAACCTTAATATAAATTTTTGTAATCGGAACAGTTCAATTTCTAAACAGCAGAGAGCAATTAGGTTGGACCTAAAAGGTGCCACTTATTAGTCATAGGTTTAACTACAAATATGAACTTGCTGACATACCCAGTAAGTTCAATCATTAGAAACTAGCAGTTATAAGATGAAATGTTGCCAATTGGCTGATAGGACTGCCACCAACCGTGCTTGTCTTTTTAATTCTTCAAGAAGTGTGAACGCTATGTAGAGTGGTATAATGCGACGTCTCCGTCCATTACATAAACTCTTTCCTGTATCATCCGCTGATGCCGTTCACTGCCCATTTCAGGACCTCGTCCTAGAGCAAGAGAGTTACGACAACCTCGTGGTATGTCACAAATTGGTTTTCACCAGCTTGCTCGGCTGTGCTCTACCAATACTTAGCGCTTGCGTTTGCCGTGTGTGCTGTGGTAGCCCCCATGACCTTCGCATGCTCCTGTTGCGTTTGCAACCTGGCGAACCTCTCCGTGATGATTTGACGTCCTCTTTCTTTTTGCGTTTGTGGCTGCATGGGATTGAGCCGGCTTGTGAGGCGAGTGTTTGCATTGCCCGCTGTGTAGCAGTTATATAGTTTGTTTCTTGCCCATTGTCGGTGTTGTGTTCTTTTGGAGTGTGTCAGTTTTTTCATTTCGTTTTTGCGTGTGTTGAATTTTCTGTTTCTTATGTTTTGTGTTGCCACCTGGCCTATGAGGCTGCTGCCTACGAGATGATTCCTTATTATTTGGCTGGTGTTAGGAAGTACCTCCTGACACCAAAGTACCTTTGTTCTGTCCTGAATTTTTTTAGAGCCTACATGCTTACATTGGTGTAGAAAAATTGTGATCATGTCCATGTAAAAAATAAATGAGAACATGATGCCTCTAAATGGGCCAGCCTAAAGTTTCACATCGATTATTATGGCTCATAGTAGCTGGCATATAAAGGATGCTTAGTATAATACAATTCACTTTATCATCTGTGTGTATTCTTGCAGTGTGATATAACGTGCATCACTGAAGTTGTATGATGTAGGACGTGATCACTGTGTGATGTACTGTGCGATCACTATAGTTCCATAACACTATGCTGGCACAATGGGTTGTGAGGTTTAAGCCAGCAAAGCCATGCAACTGGCCAAAATAGTGGGTCCAGTAGGTCTTGCCCACTGTTGGACATTATTGCTATCAGTAGTTGAATGTGTGACGCTGCACGCTGCTAACGATGTCTCTTGATTATTTGCTAAACAACAATATGCATTGTGGTAGATTTACTTCACGTGGTAAAACACACAGAAATAGTTTTACGTCACATGGCTGTTCATGTTAAGTGGATGATAACAGAAAAGTGCAAGCTGACAATCGCATCACTGCAGGTGTTCTACTCCACCAGCAAAATAAAGCACACTAGTTTGCTTTCCGTAATATTCTCTTGGTGCCCTTCCTCGTTAACTCTGTACCAGAGGTAACATCACTGTAATCTTGCTGCTGCCATTAACGTTAACAGAATACTCTGTTAAAAGTGATATACTTATGAACCGTGTTATCTGTAATTGTGTTGAAGGCTGTACCTCAAATGTCGCCGTGATTGCGTCATCTGCAACTCCGTAATTGTGTCATCGGTAATTTTGTTGCAAGCGGCGATGCAGATGTGTTCGTAATTCCGTTGCCTGTTACTGTGACCCGATCGTAATCGTATTGCAAGCTTAATGCAAATGTGAGTTCATCCATCAATGTTGTTCTCGTTCGCGCCGAGCCTGCGGTGCTCGCATTGAAACCCAGCCAGTGCAAGACATTACGGTGCTAGTGTGTGTCGCTGGTAATCCTCGCAGGACAATGACACTCTCGAGCAGAGGCTGCTGGAGATGAAGCTGCAGATGCAGCAGCGTGAGACTGAGGAAGACTCGAGGTGGCTGAGCCAAGAGGCGACCCACTTTGACCCGCTCCCGGTGAGGGCTGCAACTGGTGCACTGCTTCTTACGATGTTTAAAGAGTGAGCTCTTGCAAGAAAGTCCTTCTTTGGGAGTTCTTTAACCAGCTCAGTTTGGGAAACCCTGATGCCTAGGCTTGTTCGAATATTCAACCACTTCGAGTGTTCCAATGAGTATTATTTATTTATTAATTTATTAAAAATATACCTGCAGTGCCCGAGGGCATTATTGCAGGGGGAAAATACACAACGTAAAATACGCTTGCACAAAAAGAACAATTCAAAAACAAGATGTTCACAAAAACAGATAATAAAAAATGCAACTATGACAGTAGCAATATGTCCCTGAAAGATGTTTGAGTGCATTCAATTTGCATTGACTTGAATTAAATGTTATTAGAAATTTCGAATGTTATAAAAGGGTTCGATTACAATAGCTTATGATGGCTTATATGCAAGACACTTACTATTTACACTATTTAAAACTGCTTTGGAGAGCCGTGCATCTATGTTTGTTTATTTGTCAAAGGTCTCTTGTCACTGCCTCTTCAGCCAGTGAGTCAACCCACACTGACCACTCTCCCTCTCTCTCTCATTGGCTGCGCGCCGCGCCGTCTGTTCCTGCAAGTGGCAGTCTTTGTGCAGCAAGGGGCAGTCATTCCGTTCCCCGAACATATATGCAAGAGTCCCAGTCCCCCAAACCTTTTTCGGGGGAATCGGTTAGTGTCAGCCAGAGACTAAGCAACAGTTCGGGAGAGGGGAAGATCTTTAACATCAAAGTACTCGAAATGAACGAATATGTGTATATTGGTCTACATATAACTCTTCCCCCGCTCGCCCTCGTAAAGGCGGTTTCACTGCAGTGGAGGGTTGCTTTGCCAAGTATTGCTTGTTCTCATTCTTCCGACAAAGGAAAGGCTCCCAGTTACTATTTTCTTCCTTTTTTTCTGAAAGTTTGCCTAATACTGTTGACTAATAAATACTAAATGTTATAGTCTATGGCTACTATTTCTAGAACATTGTCAATAATCTGACATTTCATGTCCACAACAGGACTCTTTCGTCACTGGTCATACAATCAACCATGTTAGAGCACTGCATTATAGATATCCCCTTGAGAATTGTGATGGTGCATCTCGGTGTTTTGCATTGCTCCATCTATAATTTTTGGATATACGCATGGCAGATATGCAGCTCCTTTGTAAAGCCAGGACCGGGGCAAGAGATTCGCTGTGCTGGATGGAGATTTGAAAATATGCATCTTACAACTCGTCGATGGTATTTCCTTTGTGATGCCTATTAAATGGCTTAATTTTTTTTCTGTGCATGACGCTTAACGCAAAAGTTGTTTTGTATCATTCCTGGAGAAAGGTTTCGATGACTGTGTTGTTTCGTTACAGACGACACCCAATCGCCCCCGAGCGTCGTGCAGTGATGCTTCAGATGCAGGGAGCGTAGGCGTTGCAAATGGCACCGGCCCGTCTTCTCCAGGTGATTGCTTGGACATTTTCTCAAAGTGTCGACTCTGTGACAGCATGCGAGTTGATGCTTGTTTGTGCAAGTTTCTTGTCATACATTTCATAGAAATGTGTCTGCAAGTTCATTGTCATACATTTCGTCGAAAGGTTAGCTGTTGAGTATGGATCTGAGTCTAGTTAACCTTAAAGGACACTAAACTGAAAGATTAGACCACTTTAGACTGATGAATTATTTTTTAGAACTCCGTTGTCTTCAATTTTGTCATCATAGCTTATTACTAAAGGACAAAATAGAGGTCAAGGTTTCACATTTGAACTTCACACCTCAACTTCAGCGTGCGAACGTCAGTGCAATCTCGCGAACTGCGAAGTCTTTTTGCACATGGGTCACACTGGTTCAGTGAAATTTTTCGAAACTTGCTGTGTTGAGACTTCGCAATTTTTGGAACACAGTGAATGTTTTTAAGCAACAAACGATTATGTAGGCCCCATATGTAGGCCCCAGTACTCCTAGTCAAAATCTGGCGTCACAACAAGCTAGTGCATTGTTGCTTTTTTGGGGGGGGGGGGGGGGGCATTTTTTCACTTACCAAGCATCTTCTTGTGGTAAAAGTGGCGTTTTCGGTATCGTCAACTCGAATTTGCTTATACAAGATTCTGTTTCTTTCAAGGCTTAACTGCGAAGCGACATTTGACCCAGTAAGAAAAGCATAGTCCCAGACTGTGTATACGCAGAGCAGCCTTCTTGCAATGCTTTGCATTCGAAATGCAAGTATTTGTTATGAGAAACTTGCGAAGGCAGTAATTTTTGTTTTATCGAAGCTAAAAGGGCCATCATTATTGCTTAGGGATAATGATACAGCACTCTGATAGCCTTGAAAACCAGCATGGCACCTACACATTACCTCCGAGATCAGTTGGTGCTCGCAGTGCACTGTAATCTCTGAGGCTACCTGCTGGGATTGCATCATGTTGAGCAGCTATCAGGTCGTTCAGTGCTACTTAAAGGCCGTCAGTTGGAAAATAACTAAGACCAGTTTTGCATCTCCGAGAAAATTACTTAGGCAGTGTGTATCTCATAACTCGATATGATCAACCCCAATATAACGAAATGTTGGTTTTGGTAAAGCAATTGAAGAATACTCTTGCAATAGATACAGGGCTTGGAATATACTTTTATAACGCAGTTTTGGATATAACAAACCTATTTTCGTGTAATATGCAACTTTGTGCTAATAAAGTCTGAGTGTATTACTCATAAGCGACAAATATTTTAGCCAAGGTTTTATTGTAGGTAGCCTCTAACTTTTTATAAATAGTGAGGTCAGTAACATATGACAGTGCTCACGGCAAAACAGCATTTTTACTTGTGATTCTCTTTCCCACAGTTGTAACAAGTCCAGGACCATTCAACCAAGATGAAGTTTCTATGGGATCTCTAGAATACTCCATGGTAGATAAGAAACATGTAGGTGTTTTGTTTGGTCTCTGCTTGTACCGGCGTCGCATGGTGCACTGCCTTGTCGCGATTGGGCTCAATTGCGATCAAACTTCTCAACAATGATTGACTTCCATATACAGCTTGCCCAAAGGACACATTCGTGATTAAGAACTACAATCCGGATTTCGCCCAATCACGGTCAAAAGTGGCCAAATGACACCGCTATCATATTGAACTTACAAGTTCTTGAAGGGCGTGTGTAGTCTTAGTCACAACGTGTTTTCATGTCTTAATACATTGTATCGGTCTGTGTTATTGTTTTGTAATCACAGTGCTGTTGCTAATTAAGATACATATGCCTGTTGTAGCAGTTTAATTAATTTCTTTTTTTGTTTTGTAATTGCATACTGTTTTGTACGAACCTTCCGTGCAGTAATCGTCTTTTGGTTTGTGCCTACTGCTGATATTTACGGATGGTTAGGAACATCAAACAGCGTTAGATTTGTTGGTTTTTTCTTGCCATCACCTGTTCCTGCATACAAGCGAAAATAAAGACTTGATTAATTAATTAATTAATTGTCATTCTGTCACGAAAAGCATTTTTATCGCTGTCGCAATAAGATCGCGGTCTTCAGCGTCAAGTAGTACTGTAAGCTGTCAGTTTAACGAAGAAGGTTCATTCACATTCCCATTACAATGGGGAGACCACAGTGCACTTAATGGCAAATGGCAAGCCACTTAATCGCCCGATTGCCAAATGCTGTCTTGAATCTCTCGAAATGTTACCGCCACAGCAGAGCCGTCTTTTTGTGACCACGTGCGTACATCAGCCTTTTCTGCTGCGACAGTTGCGGTGCTGTGGAAGAGCACTGACCACTACACTTCTAGTTTATTGTAGCCATACAGCCCTACCGTAGAGTACCGCTAAATATATTTTAGGAACTGTAGAATACCGCGCATCTCGGCGAAAGCCGGCAGCTGCGAGACCCGGTCACCACCGTACCGAAAGTAGGCAACTGCAACTTTTGCATCTTTCTGCCTCGTGAAGTACAGCTAGGCCTACACCTCTTCCCTAGGCGTATGTTGTGTTTCTTACGGGATTTCAGGGAGTTGAGTGTTTCCCCCAGTTCAGTTGGAAGGTCAATGGCGTTTTCAAAAATAAAGAAGTAGTATACTCTCAAGTGTTTCGTGACTCTCACACACCTGAGATCCCGTGCTTCGCGACTTTAACGGAAAGGTGACAAGTATTGATTCTGTATACCACAAGCGCCTGTGATGTAAACGTTTCGCACGGTGTCAAGGCCTACATATAGGCGAGACAACATCAGAAGTTTCTTTCAAAAGAGCCGTGAAGACAGTGCGATGAGAGCAGAACGTCTACACACAGGATTTCTTGAGGAACACAACGTGCCGCTGAGTGTAAGCAATCACGCAGGTCAATTGTTTGGGAAATGCCCCCAATGTGCGAGGGTGCAAAGCGGTACGGGTGCGGATGCAGGAGAATCATTGTCGCTGTTGGGAAATGGCTGCAGATGCCAGAAACAATGCGTGGTGGCCCTGAACCACCGTGCTTTCATAGTCACAGTGTACGAAAGCAACGACAGCATGTCACAAATGTCTCAGTCTCAATTTTGTTGCATACTATACGCAAAAAAGAAAATCACTCGCCCCACCCACTCCTGCTGGGGTCTCCAGAATTTTCATTCTGCCAGGTTGGCAGGTACGGTGTTCTGTTCAGAAGATACAGCAGAGTGGATACTTGATAGAAGTACTTACCGTAATTACTCGAATTTAATGCGCACCTTTTTTCCGGTTAAGCGAGTTCATAAATCGCATGCGCGTTAGAATCGAGTACGAAAAAAAATGAATACGGTCATTCTATTGCCATCGGCATTCCAAAATGGCCGCCCCCTACGTGCAACGGCATGGCGCGTCGGCCATTTCTGCCTATGTGTTTCCCATGTGCGGCACTTCGTACGTGTGCTGAGGAGTTCGTCATCTTGTAGTGCATCAGCATCGACGGCATGGAAGGGCCGACTCCAAAAACTCGACGAGCGCACCACGATGCCGCTTTTAAAAGAAAAGTCATCACGTGTGCCGAAACGGATGTAAACCAGGCTGAATCGCGATCGTTCTGCATGCGGGACTGGCAGAAACAAAAGCAGAATATTGTCGACAGCAAAGATTCATGCCAAGGCATCAGTGGACCATAGCAGGTTCGGTTTCCGCAAATTGAAGAGCTGCTCGGGGAGTATGTGATTGAGCAGTGAGCGGCACAGCGGCCCGTGACGACAGAACTGCTCCAAGTGCAGGCTATGTAGATAGCCTAAGAAAAAGGGCTAATGCGGAGCCAGTTTGAAGCGAGCAGGTGCTGGTTAACTAACTTTATGAAGAGGAAAGGCTTTTCCCTCTGAAGGCGAACGGGCATATGCCAAAAGTTGCCGGAGGAGTACGAAGAAAAGCTTCAGTTTTCAGAGGTTTGTCCTAAACTTGCGGCACAACAACGGCGCCCTGCTTGGGCAAATCGGGAATGCCGATCAGACGCCTTTTTACCTCGACATGCCTGGCACCACAACCGTTGACAAGAAGGGGGCAAAGCAAGTTCGCGTGCTGACATCGGGCCACAGTAAAACTAGAGTGACGGCAATGCTCCGTTGCACGCCAGATAGGCACAAGCTTCCCCCGTACCTCAGATTTAAATGGAAGACGCTCCCGAAAAAAGTATTTTTCACGAGTGGTGTGATCGTGTGGGCCAACGAGAAAAATGGGTGCGCGTTGCAATCGATGTCTTATTTTTTTTTTTCGTCGTGGAAACCGGGTGTGCGTTACAATCGAGGGCGCGGTAGAATCGAGTAAATACGGTACATATATGTACATACGAAACTCCTATTTTATTATACCCAGCACAGTTATACCATATTTATTGTTGTAAGCCCCACACTTGAATGGTGTTGATACACAATAACACATCTGCTAGTGGCTGATGATAGATGTACACATTATATTTCAGCTGTCCTTGCTGATCAGTGGGCTTCTATGCTCCAAGATTGAAGGGCCAGCCTAGATGATACTGCAGTCAGCACGGTAGCACTTGCTGATAATTAGTAATTTCACCATTGCAAGGCTTCCAACTTCGCAGAGTTGACACACTTAAATGAAATTGGAGCATATCTTAAATGCACATTGAAATTCATGTGGTAGTAACATTGCTATTAATGTTGGTATTCATTTGGTATTCATTAACATTCGTATTAATTTGGTGGTAACATTGGCAACATGGTGCTATTGGCATAGTGTTAATGTAAGCTGCTTTTGTGTTCTAAGACCCTAATACAGTGTATTCTTATTGAACGGAAATCTCTTAAATCGAATTGCTGCTTAAAACGGACCTGCCGCCCACTAATATGATTGGTTTTGTACTTGAATTCTGCATCCCTATTCATCTCTCAGTAAGTTGAACATTCGTTAAACAGAATTTTTCTGATCCCTTCAGGTTTCGTTCAACAAGAGTCTACGGTACACGTATGTGTATTTGGGGTCTGACATTTGCGTAATTTTAGAATGCTCTCCTTAGCTGTGCTTTAGAGCCGAATGTGCTGTGGAGAAGAGTGGTCAAGACATTGAAAAACATCTTGTCGCGTAGTCAGGAAATCCACCCAATCAATTTTTTTCTTTGAAACTGTCGGCATTTAGATTGCGAGCAATTTAACTTCATGTGGTCTTGCTGAATGTGGTTTGAAGGAGACCCGCAACGCCTTTCCAGCGTGGTCAGAAAACGCTGCCGATTGGCTGTTGAGGCTCCTGAGAACACATGAGCCAAACGTTATTGCTCAGCTTACAGCCTGAAATGAATTCTCGAAGTCAGCTAGAAATTGTTCTCTCTTCTTTCTACGAGTGATGTCGTACACTCAAACTCATGGCTATTGGTCGATTTGAGCTCTGTGAGGTGTGTAACTGCCGTGGCCACTGCGAGAGGTTGCCATGTGGCTGTGTGTGCATCTGTGATCGTTTTGAAAGTATGCAGTTGGTTCAAGAAAACAAAAAAAAAGTGCTCAAGGTCATGACGCACTTATGAAACTTTTTTTTCGTGCTATCCCTCCCTGATTAGCTTTCAGTGTGCTCGTCAGAACGTGCAAAATAGAGAAAGCAATTGCGGCACGCTAACAAGCGTTGTAACTCGGCTTGTGCTTGATAGTTCTAAAAATTTTTGCCGTGGTTGATTTTATTAAGCAATAAATTCCTTCAGTGAAGCCGTTTGATGGTTATTTGGAACAGTGTTGTTGGGCCCAGTTCAAGGAAAAATGTATTGTAGCTTTTGATGAGTTAACAGCCATCGAATGACGTATTGCCAATGGTGTAGCTAATATGTAGCTCGATCGGCATGGCTTACAAAATGCAGAAGAGCCCCATTGTCCAGCAGTCGCAGCCGTATCCGCCTCCCAAGCCGGAGGTGATGCCGGCCGCTCAGCCTCCTACGCTGGAGACCGACCGGACGAACGACCACGTGTACGAGTGCACGACCCGCGTAGTCCGTTCGGTCATGCAACTCTCCCAAGGAGTCACTGAGGCCAGGGCGGAAGAGTACCTAGAACTGGTCAAGGTGAGCTGAAAAACCGAGAGGTTGAGGTGGTGTGTGTGAGTGTGGCTGCAAAATTATCAGCCGTTTCGATGGGACGATAAGGATTTTCCTACATCTGTCGCAGAAAGAAATTGTCCAGTATGTGTGCGCTGTTTGTGTATACGGTATTCATATTTACATTGTACATGACAGCCATCCTGCTTGAACCAACTTATTGGCTCGGAATATCTCAAATAAAATAAATAACAACATGGCATCACTTTGCCATGCTAAGGACATGCCACTTCGATCAGATATATGCACTTCTGATGCCTTTTTCCTTTCTGCCTTAATAAATTTGTTTACTGTGGCGACATTGAGTAATTTTTATTTTAGGGAGTGCTGACACAAAATGGTAAAGACAAGATATCTTTTGAAACAGATTTGAAGGAACAGATTCAATTTCTAAAGGACATACAGAAAAAAACAAAAATCTACAGGCCATTCAGCCTGACACGGCCTTGCTACGCGAAACATACAAACCTGCACTAAAAGTGCTACACGATGTGACAAAAATGTCATAATGTGTGGGTACACACAGACACATTCCGTAATATCCCAAGCAAGCAACCCCCCCCGCCACGGCGAAGGATAAACTAGACAAGATTTGGAGGGGGTTGTTTGCCCGGTTATGGTCGAAATAAAACATGACGACATAAGAGACATTGAGAATGATTGAACTTGACTTGATGCTCTCTGAAATTGAAACTACGACTGGGTGCTATAGACACATCTCTAAATACTTAACCATCGTACTTTGTCCAAGCAAATCAGGTTTCCAGTCGTGATATGTGGGTGATTAGGTGTTATAATTGAAAAAAAAAAAAAGGGATGAAACATGTTTGTGTTGGTACTCCTTTGAGGGGTGGCAGTAGGGTTTTCGTTTTTTTTTTCTTTGGGGGGGGCGAGGTCACATGTGGCAAGTGAGTTTCATTCATGGGAGGAGGGGGGGGGGGCAGTGGAGTGTTTGGCCAACCATACAGGGGCAAAAGGGGGGGAAATTTTTTGGGAGGTGGGGAGGGTTGCCACATCGTATGCCCCCTCTGACACTCCCCCCTCCCCTGACTCCTTTAAAGCAGGAAGTTGACATTATTGTGGTTAAATGTGTGTGCATATTTTCACTTAATGACCTACCCAGCATCATATTAGATAGTGATGACAGTGGTGGCTCTTTTTCTCACAGAATGTAGGCTTGGAGTTGCGAAGCCTCTTGGCCAGCGTCGATGATCTCATGACTTTCTTTCCCCTGTGGTCCAAGAAGGAGGTGAGCGTATCTTCAGTCTCGCTGTGCACGATTTCCGTGTTGTCGTTGTGGAGTGGTATTTCTGACAGCATTGCCAAATACCAAAATGTAGATGCACGCTGGACCTCTCGTCTGTTGAAATGCTTTAGTTTGAAGTTGAAGTTCGAGTGTGCTCAAACTTTTAACTTCGATGCTATAAAGCTGAGAAAGCTGAAAACTTGCGACATAACATCAAGAGTCTCTTATTGGTGGAGTAGCTTTGTATGTCCAAGCGTAATGCTGAACTTTGACAGCGGGTCATGAGCCCACATTTCAGTCATCTCATGGAGCATTATGCACATCATTGCAACACATAATGATCTCGTCGTACGCATCGAGCCACACTAGTGCTGCCGTTCTTCTCAATGTCCTCTACCTACTAATCTTTGAGCCTTTGAGTGCGTGAGTAGGCATGGCCCCCTCCGGTAACCTAAGAGGGAGGGCGTAATGTCAGCTGCATACATTGACATATTACATTGACCTAATACATTGACATAATAGGGAAAGGGGGTGCTGTGACATGGGGTGGGGGGCACTAGGTCAGCCCTGTACATTAGCATAATAGGGAAAGGGGGCCCGATATTGCTGACGAACAATGCATGCATTCTTTTTCTGTGCTTCTCTCTTTTAGGGAAGGTTCTAGCTCAAAGGTAAAAAAAAATGTCCTCCAGAACAAGCACAGAACAAAACCACTTTTCTGCCTTCATCGCTGCTCTTGCTGACACTGACTTCAGAAGTGCCACTCAGGATGCCCTATTTTGTTAACCTGTATTTTCGAAAACTGTATTATTGCTCACTTGTATACAGCGTTCCAGCTAACTTGTGCCAAGTATGGTTTTCAATGTTGTGCACTGTAAAGAAAAGCTGGAAATAAATTAAACAGTGTAGCTCTCATAACATAGATGAGGTTATCTCATATTACATACCGTATAAACGCGTGTAAGGGCCGCACTTTTTTTTCAAGAAGTGAGGGCTAATTTTCAGGTTGCGGCCCATACACGGAACTTTTTTTGTGGTGAACTAAAAACAACGTACCAGTTAGTGAACGAAGAGCGTTTATTGCAGTATGCCGCGTGTGCGCTTAATCGTCGTCACTCGACGAGTCCTCTAACTCGGAGTCGGAGATAGTGTGTTGCGGAGCACCATCATTCCACAAACAGTCATCTTCAGTGCCATCCAGGCTGTTGGATATCCCAGTGACCTTAAAACTTCGGGACACAATGTCCGTCGACACCGAGCTCCACGCCGACAATATCCAACCGAGAACAGTAGCAAGCGGTGCCCTCTTCAGCCGTCCGGTCGGCATGTGCTCATGGTTGCCGGTTGCCATCCATTCCGTGTGGAGTCTTCGGAATTCAACTTTGAATGGTCGATTCACGCTCACATCCAATGGTTGCAACATTCCTGTGAGGCCGCCTGGAATCACGGCCATGTCTGCGCCGACACGGCGCAGCTGCTCCTTCACCTTATCGGTAAGGTGGCCGCGGAAACTATCCAATACTAAAAGTGAATGTTTGGCCAACAAAGCTCCCGGTCTGTTCTGCCAAACACTTTTCACCCAGTCTAGCACCAAATCATCGTTCATCCATCCCTTCTCTTGGGCTCTAACTATAATGCCCTTGGGGAAAACTTCGTTGGGAATTCTTTTCCTTTTCAAAACAACGTACGGGGGTAGCTTCCGCCCGTCCGCGGTCACACAAAGCATCACGGTGCAGCGTTGGCGCTCAGCGCCGGTGGTTCGCACGGCGACACTCTTCTTGCCTTTTACTTCGACTGTGTAGTTCTCGGGAGAGTCAAACCACACAGGAGTTTGATCAGCGTTCGCTATTTGCGACAACAAATAACTGTGCTGATGGCGCAAGCCGATGACATGCTTGTGAAAACTAAGCACCTTGTCGGTATAGTCTTCTGGCAGCCGCTGGCACAGCATGGTCCTTCGTCGAAAAGAGAGTCCCTTTCTTTTCATAAACCTTCGCACCCAGCCAGCACTAGCCTTGAAATCCCCGGCCGGTATATTTTTCGCATGTGCCAAGGCTAGTGCCTTCATGCGCAGCATTGAACAGCCAGGCACCAGTTGAGGACGAGGAGGAGACGTCTGCAAGCTGTGTACAACAAGAAGTAGTTCAGCAGGACTGCGAACCAAGCTATGACGTTGCTTAACTATAGTTTTCTGCCGGCCTCCTTTCGTGCATAGCGTCGCATTCTTAGCGCAGCCTAAGAAACTCTAGGGTCTTTAGAATTACGTATTTATGTATTTTCCAGTAAAAGAACACACCACTGAAACTTGCGTGTTGAGGTTGTGCCTCAGATATGCGTAATATTTCGCTTTTTGATTGACAATGTTCACAAGTATGAATGCTGCCACCAGTTCAAGATAGCTGGGCGTTCAGCAAGTGCTTAAACTTTGGCCGGGCGGCTGAATCGTGTGACAGACAGACCAAAATTTCTGTGTTCAAGTATCCCTAGAAAGACTTTAGTCTTTAATAATTACTCGCGCTTTCTTCCCCAGGTGGAGATGGCTCACCGTGTCCTCAGCAAGGACATGGCGAACCTGGTTCAAGCAATGAAATTGGCCATCAAATACTCAAAGACGACGCTCGACGCCGAGTACCGCCGCGGCATGCTCAGCTCCGCGCATGCGCTCGCCATTGACGCCAAGAACCTGCTGGACGTCGTCGACTCGGTCCGAGTCCGCATCCAGATGTCGCCGCCGGCGACGCCTACAGCGCCCCCTACGTTATCTTCGCCTGTCACGGCATCGAACGGCCAGGCAGCAGTTGAGGACGAGGAGGCGACATCTGCGGGCTGTGTACAACGAGAAGTAGTTGAGCAGGACTGCGAACCAAGCTATGACGTTGCTTAACGAATTGTATCTTATATTGCGTGTGCAGCTATTGCATGTTTCAGTGAGAAAGGAAAAGGAAACTCGGGTACCACGAACCCCTCGCGAGAGGCGTACAAATTTTAAAGGGCACCCTGCCAGGTTTCGTGGCGCATGTCGCTTGAGGTCGTCTTCAACCGTACTGCTGCGAATAGGTGCGTAGCTGCACTCGTTGATGCTTGTCAAATACCGTAGAAAGCGCCTGCTATTGTAACGCATCGTGAGCACATGTAGCAGTCGGAATCGGCGATCCATTTTGGAGTGCGGAGTTGTTTTGTGCAGCTGAAGAGAGCGGTGTTTTCGAAAAGTTTTTCCCTGCATAAAACGCAAGCTGCATGCTTGTTTGGTAGGCACATGGCTCATTGCTTCAAGGATGAGAACGCATTATCTCCAACTGCAGTTCTGTCACGTGCAGTGCTCTGGGTAAACAGATCAGGGGACACATCCGGCATATGTAAGGTTTGAGTGAACTGCCTCGGGTTGTGCTGTTTTTTGTGGGGACCATGTCAAGCTTGTTGATGGGAAGGGAAACTTTAACTTCTAGTGTTTGCATACCAGCGGCAGCTTTACTTTTACTTATGCTCTGCGGAATTCCTCTAACCAGTAAAGATAAACCAGCAAACTAGGTTACATTGGTTTGTTTTTAGATAGTAGAAACCAGTCTTTAACCATAAGAGAATGATATGTCGTTTTTATTGAAGATCACATTACATTGTTGCATCACTGTCACTTGGCCATTCGCTTAGCTGTCAGGCTCTTCGAAACTTATCGTCGGTCTGCCTTTGAAAGAAAGAAATCTCTGGCTTAGTGTTTGACACTCACTGATCTACTTGCTAAGAGCTTGCTGCTGAGCTGTTGCCTCATGCAAGTGCACGTGTCACCTCGAAAGTTTCAGTGCCTGATTAGGAAGTCTTAAGGCTTGGTAAGAAAATAGCTTCTAGTTCGTTAGGAGGTGGGGGCTGTAAAAGTAGCCTTAGCAAACCTTAAAAAGACCAAAAACGGGAGTGAATCCTAGGCAGCCTAGGCGCAGGGAACTGTTCGCATCTATAGCAAAGGACCCATCTTGCATAGTGCATTCAAATTTCTCAGTCTAATCTGAGTTCGGTATTAGTGTGCGTACAACTGCAGCTACGTGCTTGTTCTCAAGCTTTTTCATTCTATGCAGCTTAGTGTGCGCTCTTGCTGTGCGGTGATTTTTTACATAGTCGTCTCTCATTTACTTTGGTCATCACTCATTTCTCATGCAGAAGCAGCTACTGCAAAAGAAAGAGAGAAAATGGTCTCTTTTCTTCTCAATTTCTGGCGGGTGTCCTAAATGCTTTGCATTTACAGGGCTTTTTTTTTTAATCCTTTTGTCACTTGTAAGCAGCATAGCAGATGGGAGTGTGCCACGAAAGTCTCTTATGTTCTGAATTTGTAGTTGCTTTTTCTCAATGGAATACCAATGTTCTGACTGTGGTCTCAGTGTATAAAGAACCCTCAGATAGAAGTGTACTGTTCCCTCTCAGTTCAAATTAGGTGTAGAGAAGAAATTAGAATAATTCATCTTTATTTTTGCCAGTAGAAAATTCACATTTTGATTGGCTGGAAACGCTGCGACTGAGTGAGCGATAAGACAAACTCTGTAACAAGAGCATAAAGGTAGAATGACAAATATTTAACTCAGGCCGGGAACAATCCTAACGTCTGTCTGAATGCACGCGAACGAATTTACTACCTATTATTATTTTAATTGCCGTAGCATTTCGGTTTCCTCTGATGCAACTAGTCTTGCAAACATCAGCTCTTGCAAAGTGCTCACATGCCACATTTAGCAGTCATTGGTATTACTACGTAGCCTACATTTCTTTCACTGTTGTGAGTGTTGAAGAACTTATTGCACAGCATCTACATTAATTCAGGAACACTATCTGCTGTTGTATTTCTCAATGTGTGTGTTGTGCGTTTTTTTAACTAGAAACACTTGGCTTTTCACTTTTAGCAAGAACAGTAGGCCTGTATTCAGGAAATTGGCAAAGTACTGAAGTTTGAACTCATATTTTGGTGAAGAACTAAAAAATCAAAGGGTCAGCTTGTGACACCAAAAGTGGTTCCAAAGACGTCAAATATGGCTTCAAAGGTGGCACTGTGACAGTGGCTCACTATATGACAGACATAATGAAACCATTCTTTGCCCTGTAAATGCAAAAGTATTTAAACGAGTCCGCATATTTGGAATTGTTGATAGCAGCCTGTGCATCATCCAGCTATCTTTCCGTTTGGGAGGCGCACCACTTTACATGTATACTTAGCGCTTGAATCCGAAGTGCGGCTTGGGTGTGAACGCGAGAACGCTTGTCAGGAACGGACACATCATGAGGGTGAGTGGCTGTGTGCGACAGTGACCGTATGCTTTTTCAAGTGCAGCTACTTACTTGAAATGTGCAGAATTTTTTTTTTTTCGTATTTTGAGAGCCATTTCATTGCTCTTCGGCAGCGGCAGCACACGTAACCGCGTTTCCAGCATGTCACCATATTCACCAGCCTTCCCACTTTAACAAAACGGGTTGCACCTTTCTGTTCATCTTCCTTTGAGGCGATGCATAGTTTACAATGCTACAAGCCTTTGTGTGAGAGAGAAGTCGTTCGAAAATGGCTAGTTTTTCCATTATGTGTAACTGGCATAATAAAATGAGATGCGCTCGAGGGACTTATTTATCATAGCTATATGCAATTTTTTTATAAATCTTTTCGTAAGAAAAGTTTGGACACTTTATTCACCTTGTCACAAGACAGTGACCCTATATACATATGTATCTTCGGTAGCTATTTATCCCCTGAGCAACGCGCTGTCTCGCATTGTAGCAGGAAGAAAGAACCCCCTGGTGATAAGGTGTCTTAACATGGGAAAACATTTAACATGTGCAGCGTACACGTCTAACTCTGGCTTGCGAAAAAATGGCAGCAAACTAGTCACTGTGCGAACTTGCCGCATTGTAAATTCAAAACTCCCGACATTTTCGTTCTTCGACAGCGAAATATTGCTGTTTTTTTATAGCCCTGTGCTGTATACACGATAACAAATGGACATCTTCATGGCCTTTCTCACAACACCTTTTTTTTTTCCCAGATGTATCGGTATGTGTGTGTGTGTGTGTGCGTGTGTATGTTATGTTCACATGTTAATAGAACTTATTAAATTCAATTCGAAGTGACGGTGTGGTTTGGTTTCATTTGCCGAGCAGCAGAGCCAGTGTTCGGGAAACTTGCGCATGGACAGCTGCAGTGTTGTGACTCTGCAGGGAAATGCAGCTTGCTGCAAAAGTAACATAGGTACTTAGATTCGTAATCAGTGTATTGCAGGAAAGAAAGCTGGCACGTCTTTCAACGGCCACATTGTCAACATGATCATCACCATGCTCGAGATAAAGAGCTCCTGCTCTAGGTTTGCGATTCTCCCAGCTCCTGACAAAAAAAAAAAAAAATGCTCGCGCACTTGTCTGTGGGCTTGTGCGACGTCTTGTTTAACTAACTACAAGCCTGGAACATCACTCTCTTTAGCATAAGAAGCATCCTACTGTATCTACCTGCCATGAAGGTGATGTAGTTACGGTGCTCAGCTGCTGGCTCGAAGGCCGTCGGTTCGGTCCCGGTTGGGTGGTTGCATTTCAATTGGGGTGAAAAGTTGGAGGCCCATGTACTGTGTGATGTCGGCTCATGTCAAGGAACCAGGTGGTCGAAATTTCTGGAGTTCTCCACTATGGCGTGCCTCATATTAAATAAGTATTGCGGTTTTTGCATGTATACAACCCTATATATTATTACTAATCCTGCCACAGCTTATCACAGAGACTATGCCTCCTGTCACATATTGAAAAATTGGCCTGTTCATCTAGTTGAATCCAGTTCGAGATAGAAAAAGAGCAAAGGAAAGGCAGGAAAATGCGGTACATGGTTTATTGCTAGCATGGCATGGCGCATCGTACGGATATTGCAAGGCAAAGCAGTGGAAATAAAAGAAAAGTTTTTTATTTGTCCACATTGTCCTGTTCTGTGCATTGCTTCACATGAACTTCATGATGATCAACTCACCCAATTTGTGACCTTGCTCAACTTGCCCCCCTACATTGGAAAATAGATTCCTTTTTCATCCGGACGGAAGACATGGCCCTTAGTGTCGGAACAGGGCAATGACTCTGACATGACAGCGAAGACTGTTTGCACAGAACAGGACCGGCTCACTAGATACGACGACTGAGGATGTGTAAACACAAAAAGAACACACACTCTGCCGAGTCCTAATTGAACTCGAGACAGGCTGTCACGTGAAAACAGCTCCAGATGAACACACTTCCCAACTCATTCAATCCGAAACGCATCTTGCCAGACAAGCATCAGAACAACACGTGCAAATTGTGCCAGGAAGGGCTAGCATGCGACTCAAACATGTTGTTGGAATACACTGTCATAATCAGAGAGATGGCAGTTACTCCGGAGATTCTGTCGTCTAGCTGGGCCACTCTAGCTTTGCGCAGCATGCCTTTGCATCTAAAAGTGGAACCTGCGAAACAGAATTGAGGCAAGGCCTTGACGTTCCTGCTTGGGAGACCTAAGCCCAGGTTGCGTTAAAGGGCCCCTAAATTACCCAGAGGTTTAGTTTAGCTGTTGTTTGCACAACAAACGTGCAGCCGCGAGAATTTTTCAAAACGGTGCTGTAGTAGTGGAGGTACACACATGTGATGATCCAGAAGCTGTTCCCGCTCGTTTCTCTATTTCCTTCGCGTAGCCACGTCCATCGGCTCGTCTCTCTTTCCTGGCCGAGCGCTCCTCCTCACTGTGCGACGAAGATGAACAGCGAGTGCGTGTACGTGCGAGCAGACTATATATATATATATATATATATATATATATATATATATATATATATATATATATATATATATATATATATAATCTTCTTGTGCCTATATCTTGTGCAAATGTTGCCGTCGCGACCAATGCTGGGCATCACATATGGCATCACCTAAATGCTCGGAAAGGGGCAGGTATTGCTTCTTCGAATTAGTGCCGCGCCCACGGCTTGTAGCGCTGCCGCGTTTGGCAAATTGTTCAACGTGACGGCATACTGAACTCGATTCATTCGTAAAATAAAAAAAAAATAATCGGAGGCGGTTCGGGGCCCTTTAAATTTTATTTATTTTTATTTAGAAATACAGCAGGTTTGGCCCAAGCAGGAGGGGCATTACAACAAGGAAGAAAAGAAAATATATAGATACAAAACAGCGAATTTTAAGGGAAGTTAAAAAAATTTGTATTCATACATCTATCCGTACGCAGTCGCCGCTGCCTGTCAATAATGCTGCGTCATCACGGAGGAGGGAAAGGTGTGCGTCATAGATCATGGCGCCCACGCCATTCATCCCACACGTTTCCTTCATCCGTGCGTGACCTGAACTATACTGGGCGCGCAGCAAAACAGCATGTCTACGGAGTGAATGATGATCAGTGGGGCGAAGCGTCCGTTGGTCTGTCTATCCGTCCGTCCGCTCCTATCACACGCATCGTGGATACGCTTTAGAATTTCTTTATAGTTACTATATAATGCCACGTTCCTTTCCTCGAGTTTTGTTACCACCCTGTTAGACTACGTTCAGCGCAGACCACGCCTACGATGTTCGAAAAACTTCGAGGCTGTAGTAGATCGTTTTGTTGATATTACGCCCACTTCGTGAACATTACCGATTATTCTGGAACCTGCGGCGCCGCTAGCGATGACGCTAGAACATTCCATGGCAAGTGTATAAATGCCGACGCGCCTCGCCGCTTGTCAGTTGATCGACGGCCGACGCTCTGCTTGTCGCTATCAGTGCCAGTTTCTTGCTCTAGTCTGACTTTCCTTTCACGTGGCCACAGGTTAGGCCCGAATAAGCAGTGTATTATCCGACCATCCAGTCTCCTGCCTTCAGCCACGTCACGACCCCGTGACAATGTGCTACCTAGAGGTTGCATATAGAGTAACTCTTTTGACAGCGCCATCTATTCTATTTAATCGTCAACTATACGAAAACCCACTAACACGATCTAGTGATATTTATAAAAGGACCTATACGCACATCGCCATCTAGTGAGCAATTCATAAACTAGATGTGGCTACATACATACTACATACAAACGGATGAGGGAGGCGATGTGGTAGACTCCGGTCCCGTGTAAAGCACGATGACGAACACCAGATGGTCAAAATTTCCGGAGCCCTTAATCGCATCGTGGCTGTGGGATGGTAAACGCCTGCTATTATTATTGGCGTTGTTTCGATCTTAGATCGTTGTACAAGAAGACTCCCAAACGTTGCGACTGTTTTTTAAACATAAATATACATATTTATTACAGTGAGGTTGCCTTAGTATATCTACACTGTACTTACTGCGGGTCTCTGTGTCCAGTAAGAGTTGTCAGTTTCTCATTGCCAATCAGCAGCGATTGGCATGTTTCAGTAGGAAACACGGGTACATGTGTGCTTTGCTCAAACGCCGCAATGAGCGCCAGCGTCAGCGCCGCAGTGTAGGCGTCAGTGCCCACTGCTTCGTATCTACACTGGGTTCCCACTAAAGGGAACCCAATGTCGATACGAAGCAGTATATACGACGTACGTACGTCCGTACGAACGCGCCGCAACGCGTTCCTCTCGCCACAGGTGTTGGAGCGGTGCCAAGTAGGTCAAGTTGCAGCTGCGCGTTGACTTCACGCTTCCCTTCTCAGGTGCGTGAAGATGTCACTCTTTCTCTCACCCGAAGCACGCTTGCCGCAGCGTCCGCAGCTGCCGGCTCGAGCTCCGCCCGCTCGCAAAACACTTCTCTCTCGCTTCACCCTTCCACCTCCCGCAACGCTCGAGCGCACGTCGAGTGGGAACACTCTTTCGGCTCGTTTATCTGTTATGAAACTTACACGAAACCCAACCCGCCTCTCGTGTCTTCCAATAAAGTTCTTTGTCTGTCTGTCTGTCTGTCTGTCTGTCTGTCTGTCTGTCTCGTGTCTTCGTGTTTCAAACTCTACGGCGAGTTTCACTTGAAACCGTTCTTCCAGCATCCGCGTCCACGGCCGTTTCAACCGGGTCAACTCCGTGCGCACCGCTGCTGCTTTGCATCCCGTCAGGGTTCCCTTCGGCGAGACGGTCCGTAATTTTTTCTTGAGCTTTTCGTTGCTCCCGGTAGTGAGAACAGGAATTATCATCATCATGAACCGGCACGCGCTCGCTTCGTGCTCTTAGAGTTTTCGCTCCTACAAAACGGGCGCCGATTTGTCCAGTGTCCAGGACTACAATAACTATGATGGGCGAGTCTGTTACGTGACTGCGAGTTACACCACCCAACATTTAGTCACGTGACTGAATTCACGTACCTTACTCACGTGACCAAAAATCACGCGGCATTAATTCTAGTCACGTGACTAAAAATCACGAAACATCTAGTGACGTGACCGAAACCACGTAACAGCTAGTCAGCGACCAAGAATAACGCATCAGCTAGTCACGTGACTAAAAATCACGTAACATCTAGTCATGTGACCAAAAATAGCGTAACATCTAGTCAGTGACTAAAATCACGTGACAGCTAGTCACGTGACCAAAATCACGTGAAATCACGTGACGAAATATCAGGTAATATCTAGTCATGTCACCTAAAATGCCGTATCATCTAGTCACGCGACGAAAAATCATCTAGCATCTGTGGTCACGTGACCGAAATCGGGATACACCTAGTTACGTGACAGCCAGTCACGTGATCTAAAATGGCGTAACATCTAGTCACGTCACTGGAATCACGTTACACCCAGTGACGTTACTAAAATTCCACCATTCCACCATTTTAGTGTGGAACATCCAATCACGTGACTTATATTGACGTCACATCTAGTCACATGACTAAAATCCCGTAATAGCTAGCGACTTTACTAAAATCCCGTAAGATTTAGTCCCGCGACAAACGTCAAGCAACATTGCGCAGTAACTATAGTCGAGTGATATGTTCGCGCCAAAAACCACGAAACATACGTGCGCAGTCTATACGTCGAGTGCTGCTAGGAAAATTGATGAGATCTAGCACAGAATCATGCCAAGGGAAACATAGGGGATGTTATCAAAAGCAATTGTAATGTAAATGTCATGCAACAGCTAGTCACGCGACGAAAATTACGTAACAGTTAGTCGCGTGACTAAAAAGCTCAGCATTATTGCAGCGAAAGTCGAACACAAATAGTTCCTGCCCTGGGACAGAAATTCAAGCTGCGCACTCCTGGCGGGTCCATTCGATTTTTTTACGGCTTGACCAGCGTCGTGAAAAGAACCCAATCTTTCTAACGCGATAGCGTTAGAGAGCTCGCGTCGCAGAAAACCCGCCGCCGACGTCGGCCCCGTTGGTTGTGAACGAAAAATCGTCTGTGCGTCTGCGACCAAAAAAATTAAGTTACCGAAATAGCCGCGGGAGGCCGCTACTTGTCCACGCGTGCGCGCGCGATCACACTGAAAAAGCCTCGCGTTCGAAGAAAGAAAAAGTGCTCAAGGTCATGAGGCGCGGTAGTTTCTTTGCCCTGCCACCCCTCTCTGCTTACCTTCCAACGCTTTTGTCGGGACGAGAGATGATGTAATGAAATTTCAGCATGCGACAAACCTTTAACTCCACTCGCACTGCAGGGACAGATTATTAAAATTTTTGCGGCGTTGAATCCGCGAGGCAATAAGCTCTTCTAGTGAATTCATTTTGTGGTTACTTGAAAAAGTGTTTCAGGGCCCTTTTAACGCATTTTGTTCGACAAGTGTCGCGACGAAAACGAGCCCGTTAGGCGGTAATAGCGCTCGCTGGTCCAATCTACTGTGTGCGTGTTTGTGTGCGTTCGTGTGTATGTAGCAAAACATAATAATAAGTATGCACTTAGTGGTTGAAGGGTGCACTAGGGGCCGAATTTCGCTATCAGGCTCAACTCTTGAAGGCAAAGCTTAAGAGTCCCCCAATTTTTCGGCGAGGAGTCCAAACACTCACATATAATATACGCAGAAGCATAGCTTTCGGGTGGAGGGGGGGGGGCACCCCTTTAAGATGGTCAATTTTCACACTGAATGTCATGCCGAAAAATATTCGGAGGTGGGAGAGGCACGGTATCGGTGTGCCACCCCCTGGCCACGTCACTGCACATGCATGCTGAAATTGAGTGGGCTAATTACTTTACAGTTTTTATTGATAATAAGTACAGGCCGTCTAAAGACGCAACATGATTGAGGTCTTTAGGTAACGAGCCCCGCCACGGTGGTCTAGTGGCTAAGGTACTCGGCTGCTGACCTGCAGGTCGCGGGATCAAATCCCGGCTGTGGCGGCTGCATTTCCGATGGAGGCGGAAATGTTGTAGGCCCGTGTACTCAGATTTGGGTGCACGTTAAAGAACCCCTGGTGGTCAAAATTTCCGGAGCCCTCCACTACGGCGTCTCTCATAATCAAATAGTGGTTTTGGGACGTTAGACCCCACAAATCAATCAATCAATCAATCAATCAATCAGTATTTAAGTAGCGATGCTAAAATATTACAATACGCTTTAAAACAACGCGCGATCGAGATGACGAACTCGTCCCGTGAATCACAGAAGTGTGGCAGCTTGGGCTAGTTCGTATGGCATGACGATAGTTATAGCGCGAGAACAAAACGACGCACAGAGACAAGTGTCTTTCGTGTCCTTCTTGTCTCTGTGTCGTCGTTTTGCTCTCGCGCTATAACTATCGCCATGAATCACGTTGAACACGGTAATCGCAAAGTCGTCAACCCACTGTCACTGTAACGGGTGTTGCTTCTGTCAGATGTGACCTTAAGTATATGTCTGATATGAGCAATCGCCAAAAAGGAAGATACGCACTCTGTTATAATATGTCTTCTATGGTTCGGGGCAGTGACGTATGGTCTTTCTATTACACACAAATTATCAGTTCACTAAGTGGGAATGAGGTTAGTTTGTTACAACCTGCTTGATTACTCCTTCTCTAAATGACTGTCAGTGCTGCCTTTAATATGAGGAAATCAGGCAGTCGATGTTGTGTTGATTATAACTCCCTGTGTGCGCTTCTCTCCTTTTTTTGTTTCTTCTTTGTTATATCTTTTTTTTCTTCGGTGAAATTTATCTACTGATTTTGATGGCGAATGCCGAAACAGCAACTCTCATTCATCCAAGGTCTCCCCTCGCCCTTTTTTTCAGCATCATAATCGAAGTTTAATCTCAACGCCGCACGTGTTTCGTACTCGCGACTAAACTGGTGTTCCATCTCCTGATACCGTAAATGGCAAAGAAGTGGTAAAGAAAGGGCAAGATGAAAGATGGGGGAAAGGGTTAGCATGCCTACTTAAAGCAGCGCTGGATCAGCGACCTTGCAGTCTCGCTACGATCGACCGTCAAGCGACAACCGGACCAGACGCCATGGATATGCGTGCGATCGTTGTCCTGTTCCTTTTCTGCTGCATTTCTGGCCTATATGGTAAGCTCCTTTGTCAATGCTTCGAGTTGAAGTTGTTTGCAAGTTAGCCGCTGTGCTTTCAGCAGCACTAACTTTAGGCGTGTTTGCAGGAATTCGTTTTCTGCTGGTAGCGCACAAGCCAAGGGCACGCGAAGGAACGTGAAGACCAGACGAGCGCTGGATGGGAACCAAGTGTCCTACCGGGCTTCTTCGGAGGCAGGTCGGAGCGCATACGTGCTACCACACTCCGGTGGTACACTTGGTTCGCATCCAGCGCTCGTCTGGTCTTGCTGTTACTACTTCTGCCGCTGCCTCCTGGCCTGCATACTTGCTGTATACGTTTTCTTTTTTTTTAATGCACGTCGAATTTTCGATCCTTCGAAAGCTATTCTACTTGATTTGCCCATTTCGTCTTTTGTGTCACGGTCTTTAGCGCTGCTTCAATAGTCATCACTTGGTAGCTTGGGCTGGTTCATGCATGTTTGGAAATATTCAATTCCCCAAAGATGCGCCGTACTGGCACAGACGGACATAGACAGCGCTTCGTCTGCCTGTTGGTCCCTTGCTTCTTGATGTTAACTCTTTCGGGGCGATGCTGACTTGTTGTTCTACAGTTTGTTCTTCTTGGCCACGCTCTTATCCTTTGCTCGGCGAAGAGCGCACGCTTGCACTGATGCGTCTCGACTCGGTTGCTATACGAGCACTTATCTGGGCCCCTGCGGGAATTGCTTGGAAGGCAGTGGCGTAGCCGGGTGGTGGCAACCTCTCGGACAAAAAAAAAAAAAAAAAAAAAAAACTGCCTATGCTTTTGTTACATATTTCGTTTCTGTAGCGCCCGCTGCTTCTGTTTTACAATACATAGCGGCCACTTTAATCAACGTAGGTACAGTTCGCTCTATTTCGCTTACGGTTCACGTTCCACTCATTCGCTTTAATCACTTTCGTTCCTTCGTTGCCCTGTCGCACTTTCAAGTAGCATCTATAGCGCATCGCTTTACTGAACCATTTTTCGTATAGCAGGCGTCATATATTCCCTTGCGATGACCAACGCGTTCTCGCTTTGCAGGGCAATTCTCTACGTGCTTTGTTCACCGCCATCCTTCTTTATATTACGACACCCACAGAACAGCGGCATATTCCCGCTGCTACAGCTGTTCACCTGCGTTTCTGGGACAAGACCATAAAACAATAGCTCAATTTCGGCTGACTACGCTCTTACCTCTGTTGTTATTGTAACACCATGGCCTTCTTAATCACCTTCACTCGGCTCCTCCTGCCACTTGATGTGTTCTTCGGAATGCGACGAGTTTCATTTTCAGCCTATAGCCATTGTGTTGTTGCTCGTTCTTCAGTTTCGCACCTGTCCCGCCACCTCATTCTTTTAATTTCGACCGTAGTCTCGCATTACTGCAACAATTGTTTCCCCCGCGGGAGTGGTGCCTAAAGTTTCAACGCCCGTCGTACGCCACAGTCCCTTCTGCTTAGCCCGTCGGATGACGACCGTAGCCTCTTTTCCAGGAGCCTCGTTCCCGTTCAAGCCTTACTGCTTGGCCTGTGTGCCTAGCAATTGCGGCAGGCCCCGCGACCCCTGGGACCTGCTGCCCGGACGCACATATGGCGGCTCGAACTCCACCAGGGGGCGTTACCCGTGGCACGTGAGTACGCCCGTACACGCTGACGCGAAACACTGAGGGCCTGTATGCTGACGTTCATGTAGTCGTATTTATTTATTCACAATACCGCAAAGGCTCCTTATCGGAGCAGTGTGTATGGGGGGCGATATATGATAAAATATGACGTGATAAACATGGCAAAAGATGAAATCAATACGATGCAATCTGGAAAATGCACTGTGATGTAAACGACTGCCAGAAAAGCAAGAGCAACACCCCAGTAGAAAAGCGTGGAAGAGCGTGCACGAAACACGAACTTAATTAACATGAACAGTCAGTGGTTGACAAATGAAGAAAATTTTGGCAGCGTTTACAATACTACAATGTCGCATAATACAACGTTAAACAATTCAAAACGTGAGAAAATCCATCGGAAATAACTACGTAAGCATGACATGTTCGAGTAGGCGGTAGTGAAAGGCATTGTGATCGAACTGATATCGCCAGGGAAATCGTTCCAAAGCTGGATGGCGTGTGGCAGCGCATAATTAAGCGCATTTGTTTTGCCGAAGATGCGCACGAAGCTGCCCCAATTATGGAGCCGCCTACACATGCGCAGTGGGGTTTTCAAAGGGAGGGAATGAGGCCTGGTGTTTTTAAACATATTCATGAAGCAGGCATACAAGCGAAACACACCGGCGAACCTGAAGAGGGTGCAGCGAAAGTTAGTTTTATTTGAGTACTACTGTATTTTCGTTTGTAACTTCCGGTAAAAAAAACGAGCGCCACGGTTTCGAACAAGCTCAAAGGTAGTCGTGATAAGGGGCCCAAATGGATAACGCGAATTCTAACTGCCGCCGAATGCACGCTAGGTATACGATAACTTGCGACTGTTAGACGGCGATTTACGAAGGTTACTAGTGCATCGAAGCGTTTGTGATTCAGCACAGAGAGCCGTAATCTGGGGGCGCGATGAAAGATAGTGAATGAAGTTTATCCCTCGATACTTGAATGACTGAACACGGGATATGACAGTTGTTAATGACGTAGGAAAAATCGGAGTGCGATTGTTTGCGGGTGAAAGAAATGGGTTTACCTTTTCTAGAGTTCACTACCATGAGCCGTTTTTGACACCACATATTTATAAGGTTCATGCACGCTTTGCAGGATGTGATCATAGGGCGGTATCATTTTTCTGTGATAGTCATCGGCGAATAATCCAACACTTAAGGAAATATTATTGGGCAGGTCATCGATTTGGTCATGGCCAGCGTTCGCACTACGGGCTCATGTTCATGACTTCACATTTCTGATTTTCAGGTGTTTGTACCAGCTGAACAAAGGGCTGTATAGATCGGTACCTGTCTTTGAGGGTTGCTAGAGGGGGGGGGGGGGGGGGGGGTGTTCTGCCACTCTCCTTCTTTCTCTAACTGTTAAAATTTTCCCAGGCCACCAAGGGAGCAGTACCTCTAGCACATTCATCTAATCGTGTGTTCAAAGGTATCTTATGGGATCCAGGTTTTTACTTCCGCAATCACGGCCCCCATTCGCAGGAGAGCGAAAGGAATGTCCGGCTTCTTTTTCGCCGTTCATGGTTGGCAATCACTGCAAAAAACGGCCAGCTTGCGCATTGTCTCGTTCATTATTACTTATTTCTCGCTCTTTGATCAACTTCTGCACCTCCCCCCCTCCTTTTTTTCGCCGCAGGCCATAGTATATGCTGATGGTCAACCCATTGGTGGTGGAGCCCTGGTGTCCTGCAACTTCGTCCTCACCACGGCCTACCTCGTTCAAGAGTGAGCACGCCATAGCATTGCATTTCGAAAGTACTCGATTTCTGAGGCACTACAGACCCAGTGTGATTTCACTCGTTTAAAAAAAAAGCACTCGCTCCGAGCATGGATCTTAGTCCATAAGCTTTCAAGTGACCAGTTTTGTTGTGCACTGTGGCATAGGGGGTGGGGGCAGGAAGGGCGTTCGCCCCCCCTCCCCAGGCTTCCACTCCCTCCAATGCCTACCGTCCGTCACCCATTAGGACAAATTACCAGTATTTATGCTCTGAAGAGGCTTCTATAATGGCAAAAACGAGCTGGAAACCCACCAGCGCGGTTTAACTTCAAGAAACCTCCCCACCCTGGAATGAGTGGTCGAAATTTCCGGAGCCCTCCACTACGGCGTCTCTCATAATCATATAGTGGTTTTGAGTCGTTAAACCCCACAAATCAATCGCCCTGGAATGACTGTCTCTGCCCGCTCTTGCACTACACATTCGCTTGATCAGCTTTCCAGATGTCACATCTTTTTAAGACTCAAATGCAGGGACTGTACCTTACTCTTAGCCCACCTTGGACTAAATTTTCAGTGTCGCTAGTTCAGTTTGACCGATGCTCTTTGCCTGACCCATTGCTGTACCTGTACGTTCTACCCTATTCACAGCTATCGCCCAACTCGGCTTCAGGTTAAGCTCGGCAAGACTGACCTGGACAAGGAATCTCCCACGGAAAGCACTTACGCCGTATGTATGCACAGACCTTGCTATATACGTTCGTTTGATTCAAATACCCGCCCAATGGGCTTCATGGCCAGCTTTACTTTCCTCTGCCCAGCTGTATACTTGCATCTTCTAAACGCTCTCGCGCGACCACGTTTCACAATGTCACCTACGCACTCTCCTAATTATAACCCTGTAGGGTTGTACCGTACTCGAGATCAATATTCACTGCTACATTAAATGTTTAACAACGCGCGCTTCTCTTTCCCTATAAACGTCTCTTCCAGCGACCACAACTGTTCTAGAATTCCAATTCTCTCTTCACCTTCAGTCTTCCCTTGCTTTGTTTTGAACCCCATGTCGCGCATGCCCTCTCTAGCACTCATTTCACCGTGTGCAACATTCGTTCCCACCTACTGTTTTGCGTGCGCGGATAGCTGCTTCTGCCCGTGGAGGACTTCTTTCGGGAACAAGGTACACCATGTTCTGGATTGTTTTTTTTGTCTTATGTGCCCATCTCCCTCCTTAACGCAGAGGATGGCAATGTAAAGATTGTGGTTCCTTGTTGTGGCGTTGGCAGACACTTTAAAGCCACAAGCTGTAACTAAAGCTATAGCTACTAACGTCATGCAGTCACGCTGAATGCTTTCATGTGCACTTCCCGGTAGCCCATCTCTGCCGTCGTTGCTAATTTTTGTCTGTGCGCGCATCGGTTACAGGTGTACCAGCGTGTGCTGCATCCCCGCTGGGACCCTGAGCGTGACCTGTACAGCTATGACCTGGCCCTCCTCCAACTCGAGCGTGTGGTGGACTTTCCTTCAGCCAACGGCTACATCAACACCATCTGTCTGCCTGAGCCCCGCGTCGACGCCCAGGGCTGGCTTACGCTCACCAGCTTCGGATACGACCAGCAAGGCGAGTGCACGTGCCGGGAACCTTGCACATGGCGTCAGGAACTGGTGTTATTAACGTACTATAGCTGGCACTACAACGTGGTAACATCAATTCCGTTTAGGCAGTATATAATCGCGTCATCGGTGGGAAAGTTCACGGCAATGCGACGAGCAAGCTGCGCGTCTGGCGTTTTTCACGCAGCAAGACCACGAAGTCGGACTTTGTGTCCCACTATTTAGCTCCTCGAACATGCTGCTCTGAGCGGCATGTTACAACAAATTGGTACTTTGCTGTTGATACTGCTCAAATTACGAATATACGAGTAAGACAACGTGAGCACACCTGCGTTCGTGGTGTTTTTTTTGTGTACTAGTCTTTACGCTCGGTTTAGGACCGTTACACATTCCTACATAGCTGCTGCACTCGCAAAGGCGTGTTCGGGTACTGGACCGAAAACTCTTCCACGATAGTAGTGCTTCACGCAACTTCGTCTGTGAAGAACGCTGGTCGCCACTAAATTACCGCGCTTATGTTGTACTGTAGCTTCTGACCGAACGACCCCACAACACTTCCTATTTCTCTGCGCAGGCCGCCGCAACCGCCTGATGCAAGAGGTCAACATCCTGAAGCTCCGCGGTGACCAGTGTCCGCTGTTCAGGAACAAGCCGTACGCCTTTTGTGGAGTGGGCCAGAAATCCGGCATCTGCACGGTGAGTAGGCCCTGCCATGTTGGAACATACAGCAACTCTGGTCTCTGTCTCGGTTTACACAGCGTACTCCAGTTCTACCGCTACCTTCACGCAACCTAGGACAACCACTGGGCAGTGCTATCCTTTCATCTTTTCCGCCTTTCGTACTTTGCGCTGCTCTTTACATCCTCGAATCCGCCAACACGGTAATTTATTGCGTTTCTCACATCGTCTCTTCGAGCTTGTGTCCTGCAAGTCAATTCTGCGCAGGTAGAGCAAGGGTTATGAAACCAATAAGCGACAATCGTGGCAATGTCGCACAGACTTCCTTGCGGATTTCTCGAAAAGTGCACCTAGTTAATAGATGCCTACCACCACCACCACCATCATCGACGAAAAGTGGGCCGATTCCGGGGTGGTCCTTTATTCCCTCCCGCCTCGCCCGAAGGAAATTGTCGGGGCCCCCTGGTTCCTGAATGGAACTCAACCATTCCAGGGTTGGACAATATTGCTCTCAACTAAGATATAATAGCAATGCTAGCATGAACTTTTTGTCTTGCCTGGGTTTCAGATCATGGTCATGCTATCGCACGGAATCTTTCATTCACCCGACATTATGCTCACGCATTTTTTTTTTCAGGGCGATCGCGGCTCCCCCGTGGTACAGATGGCCCCGACTGGAGAATTCACCCTGGTGGGAGTCGCTAACGACTACCAGTGCCAACCGGGAGGCACCGACGTCTACACGCAGATTTCCTACTTCCTCAATTTCGTCTGCAACATCCCCGTCGAGGTTTAGGACGAGCTCACGGCCCGCAGCGGCTGAACCCAGCATCTTCATTTCTGCACCGTCACTTCGCTTGTACATAGCTCATCCGGCGCATCACGCGCTGTCATATCTTTCTCATTGCAAGCCATTGTAGACGACACAAGGGTTCACAGATCGCTGTAACTTCCAGTGATGGGTCAATAAAACATCTCTGCTGTGTATATTTGAGTGTTCGCTTTCTCATCGCAACCTGCAGCGATGACGTCACCATGTAGCCAGTCTGGGCATTCTCCGCACACAGAAAACTACTCGCGCTTTGTAAAAAAAAAATCTATACGCGAACTTCAATAACTATACACATCCGGAACACCTCCTGCATGCCGATGCACGCACGGAGCGTTCTACTAGGCCTACAAAATGGCGTGGCGATGGTCTGTGCTGCAGCACACATCACACTGGCGTCGGCACGCGTTTCCCCAGGATGCATCGTTCCTGTGACGTCCTGGATAGCAAGCCTCATTTAGTACCAGAACATACGCTCCAAATGTTCGCTACTCGGCCCATGACTCACTCGAAAGACCAGGGTGGCTTAAATTTGGTTCGAGCAGCAATATATAACACCCAAGGGTTCTTAATCTTTCTAGAAAGTCTACGATCGCTTTTTTCCAGTATCCAACTTGTCCAGACACCTTTGTTTTTTTTTTTACTGTAACTTTCACATCCATGTAACAAAAACTTCGCAAACACTTGTTTAATCCCACAGCCTAACTGGCTACTAGAGGGACCAATTGTGACATACCTACATATTTGCGCAAGCGGTTACACAGCGACAAAGGACATTGTCACAAACGACTCCAATTTTCGGAGCATCCGCGGGCCCCATCTTCCAAGGAAGGGCGTTTTTGTGATGGGAGACGACATCCGGCGACTATAACGACCCAGCGTGGCGCCGGCTCGTCTTCCCTGCCCCTGACCGGAAGGGGAACCGGCGGTCTCAACAAGGAGAATTACTCCCAGATTAGACGGGAACACGTGTACGCCCCTGAAGAGGTTTGAACTGCATCGGAAGAGCAGTTGACGTATAGACAGCAACAAGTGCGGTCGTCGGTGTCGCGAGTCTCGCGTAGGCGGCGAGCACGGAGTGACCCGCGCAACGTATTGAGACGGCTGCAATTCCGGGCACCCTCGTCGTCTACCAAGCCGGCGAGACCTTCAGCGGCACCCGTCAACTCCCCTACGTGCACCAAGGGCTGGTTTGGTCCGTATGGAACTTTTTATTGTGACTTTTTTGTTAAACCGTAAACTTGTTTTAACCAGCCTTTTTTTTAAATATTTGTAGTGTGCGCTGCGTCGCACTTAGAAACTCAAAAGCGCTACCATGATCATTCTGTAATTAATTTCTAGTGTCTCTCTCCTTTGATTTCCATCTTGTTGTTATTTTATTAATGTTCCGCATATTTGTCTTTAGTCTGTATCTTTTGTAGTGTTTTTAGCACATTTTGTTATATCGCTGTTCTTTCCATCGCGCATCAGTGTTATTCCTCTCTGTTATTTTTGTAATCTCCTGCCTTTTCCCCTGTTTTAATTAAATGCTTGTTTATGTGTAATCAAACTCCGTGTCTGCTCTATGAGTGCGTCGGTCAGGCCCACACATCACCACACGTGCAACCCCACACGGGTCGACCAACCCGCAAATAAATTTGAAATGTGCCACTTCGAGGCCTTTCAGGCGTCGCAGGCCGAAGCGTAAAGTGGAAGCCTGCGAGTCTGCCGCACGTCGATGTTGTATAGATAATGTCACACACTTCGGGTGAGGCCCCGCCGATCCAACATCGACGTGCGGCAGACTCGCAGGCTTCCACTTTACGCTTCGGCCTGCGACGCCTAAAAGGCCTCGAAGTGGCGCATTTCGAATTTATTTGCGGGTTGGTCGACCCGTGCGGGGTTGCACGTGTGGTGATGTGTGGGCCTGACCGACGCACTCATAGAGCAGACACGGAGTTTGATTACACATAAACAAGCATTTAATTAAAACAGGGGAAAAGGCAGGAGATTACAAAAATAACAAAGGAGGAAAACTGATACGCGCGATAGAAACAACAGCTAGGTACATAACAAAATGGGCTAAAAACACTACAAAAGATACAGGCTAAAGACAAATATGCGGAACATTAAGAGAATAACAACAAGATGGAAATCAAAGGAGAGGGATACAAGAAATTAATTACAGAATGATCATGGTAGCGCTTTTGAGTTTCTAAGTGCGACGCAGCGCACACAACTACACAGTTAAAAAAAAAGGGCTGGTTAAAACAATTTAACAGTTAAAAAAAAAAAGTCACAATAAAAAGTTCCATACGGACCAGGCCAGCTTTTGGTGCACGTAGGGGAGTTGACGGGTGCCGCTGAAGGTCTCGCCGGCTTGGTAGACGACGAGGGTGCCCGGAATTGCAGCCGTCTCAATACGTTGCGCGGGTCACTCCGTGCTCGCCGCCTACGCGAGACTCGCGACACCGACGACCGCACTTGTTGCTGTCTATACGTCAACTGCTCTTCCGATGCAGTTCAAACCTCTTCAGGGGCGTACACGTGTTCCCGTCTAATCTGGGAGTAATTCTCCTTGTTGAGACCGCCGGTTCCCCTTCCGGTCAGGGGCAGGGAAGACGAGCCGGCGCCACGCTGGGTCGTTATAGTCGCCGGATGTCGTCTCCCAACACAAAAACGCCCTTCCTTGGAAGATGGGGCCCGCGGATGCTCCGAAAATTGGAGTCGTTTGTGACATAGCCCCCTTCTTAAGAATATTACTTCGTAATGTTCAAGAAAATCACAAACGCTCAATGTTCGAGAGCCTGCCGTGTTCCGGTTGTCCACCAATGCGTTTTCTTTTTCGCGCGCACCATTTCGCTGACGTGGACGACACCGCAGAGAGCACCCGACACACCACACTTTCACGGTCACTATACGATGAAAGTCAGAACTCGCGCACAACGTCATGGCCACACACATGAAAAGACAATGACAAAAATACTGCACACTTCAGGAGTAAGACAGGTAAGCATTCCTTGATGCCACATATAAAAAAAAATACACGCTTTAAGCGGTATTGAAAAATCACTTACTTACACGCAGCTTCCGACAAGGATGAATGAAAAACTATTCGGCATGATCGCCTGCGCGCAGTTCCTGAACTTACTGTCCACTAAAGCGCTCTATTTTAAAATGATAATAAAAAGTAAAACTTTCAAGAACAAAGCGTAATGTTTATTACACAAGCTTACCTCGTTATACTTCGTGTATATGGCCAACCAGTCTTAAAAAGAACTCAAGTTATCAAAATAACAATATCCCTAAAACAAAGCTTTCTAACTGATCGGGTAATAAGTTGAAACAACAGATCATCGTTTAGAAACACACAGACGACACAAGAAAATCAATAAAAAAAAACTAAGCGATTGCTCCGAACGTTTATCAAATGTTTCAAAATCGAATGACTGACGTGAACATTGTTTCAAAAAGTACCCCATTAGCCCTGAAGGTTAGGTTTACGTTTCGATGTACATACACATAAGTTTTATCCGCGCCCGAGGTGGCCGCGCTCTTGGGGGAGCCGTTCGAAGCAAACGGGGCAGACAAAAGCGTGTACGGCCGCTACACGGACGCCTGTTTCCCGTTAGTCTACACCTCGGAGGCATGCCTTTATCGACACTGCGTTCTACGGAAACGGGTCTCCGAACCATGTCGTGTCGCTCGGCCGAAAGGCGCTGCCTCACAAGGCGCCCTGCGTTTCGAGCAGGACAATGGAGCGAAGGGGGTTGGCTCTTCCGAGCTCCACGAACAAATGCCTGCCTCCCCCCTCTACCTGTCGGGCGGTTTGGGGCATGACTACCTCCTCTACTGGCGAATGCCACAAAACGCAATCGAAGCTTTCGTTGCGTTGATTGACGTTTGGAAATTCTAGATTTCATGGGTGAATTTACACCCTTCACTTCTCTCTTGTTCTTGCTTTTGCGGCGTCTTTTTCCTTTTGCACGTTGCTCAGTGCTCACTTTCGAAAAGTCCGCTTGCAACGTTTGCAGAGCAGAACTTGTCTCGCTTGTCTCTTCGGCCATAATGCCTATACAGTCGGGAATTTCCATTAACTTGCGGACACCCTGACTTGCGGGAAGCTTGACTGACGGCTGAGCAATGCAAGCGTCTTCCTCGGGGCTGCGCCGCTCGCACCTGGAAGAACTACTTGCCCCAACATTGCCCAGCTCGCAGTGTGCGTCAGCACCCGACTGTGCCCCGCTCTCTGTACAGGGGTCCTCACCTACCGGGCCGGAGGTATTGCGAACTTCACATTTAGCTGCTATGGCGACGCACAAACAGGGCGGCTGTGCCAAGTCCATTACAGATGGCATTTCTGCATTAACAAGACTCTCCAGGCACAGCGCCTCGTCGCCATCACTGAGGCCTTCAGTGGCCTTTGTGGCCACAACGGGACTTTCAGCAGCTAACTCCTTAGATTCACTCGTGAACCCGATGTTCGCCTCATCAGTACTGCTATTTTGGCCGGCTCTCAGCGGTTTGGCACCTACGGGCTCTTTGCCCTTTTCGTGCCTTGCATCCCAGGTCTCAAACATGCGCCGTCTACTTTCCATTTTCTGGCGCAGTAGCTGAACATGATCCTGGTAAGACTGCTTGTTCGGGACACGGTCGGTCACGCTACTGGGCGTTCTAGCGGCTAAGCTGAGACCCGACTGCGTGGCACACAGTCCCAAGCGCTCTTTTTCCTTCTGAACTCTAAGCCTTGAATTTTCTCGCTCCTGTTCCATCAAATATTCCAGATGTTGCCTGTACCTAATGCGTTCGGCATCGCGCTCCTCTTTAAGTCTATTTCGTTCTTTTTCGACGAAATTATATAACTCCTTGCCTACAAAGCCAAAGGCTTTGCCCTGTTCAATAAGCTTATCAAACTCCGTGCCGTCCATTGTTAAAACAGTTGTCCACCAACAAAACAATAAAAGGACGTCTACATATCACGCTCAGAGCTACGTCAGTCTCTCAGACACCACCACGTGGTCGGCCAGTCCTGTCGCGGACGCCAGATAATGTCACACACTTCGGGTGAGGCCCCGCCGATCCAACATCGACGTGCGGCAGACTCGCAGGCTTCCACTTTACGCTTCGGCCTGCGACGCCTGAAAGGCCTCGAAGTGGCACATTTCAAATTTATTTGCGGGTTGGTCGACCCGTGCGGGGTTGCACGTGTGGTGATGTGTGGGCCTGACCGACGCACTCATAGAGCAGACACGGAGTTTGATTACACATAAACAAGCATTTAATTAAAACAGGGGAAAAGGCAGGAGATTACAAAAATAACAAAGGAGGAAAACTGATACGCGCGATAGAAACAACAGCTACATAACAAAATGGGCTAAAAACACTACAAAAGATACAGGCTAAAGACAAATATGCGGAACATTAAGAGAATAACAACAAGATGGAAATCAAAGGAGAGGGATACAAGAAATTAATTACAGAATGATCATGGTAGCGCTTTTGAGTTTCTAAGTGCGACGCAGCGCACACAACTACACAGTTAAAAAAAAAGGGCTGGTTAAAACAATTTAACAGTTAAAAAAAAAAAGTCACAATAAAAAGTTCCATACGGACCAGGCCAGCTTTTGGTGCACGTAGGGGAGTTGACGGGTGCCGCTGAAGGTCTCGCCGGCTTGGTAGACGACGAGGGTGCCCGGAATTGCAGCCGTCTCAATACGTTGCGCGGGTCACTCCGTGCTCGCCGCCTACGCGAGACTCGCGACACCGACGACCGCACTTGTTGCTGGCTGTACGTCAACTGCCTATTCCGATGCAGTCCAAACCTCTTCAGGGGCGTACACGTGTTCCCGTCTCATCTGGGAGTAATTCTCCCTGTTGAGACAGCCGGTTCCCCTTCCGGTCAGGGGCAGGGAAGACGAGCCGGCGCCACGCTGGGCCGTTATAGTCGCCGGATGTCGTCTCCCAACACAAAAACGCCCTTCCTTGGAAGATGGGGCCCGCGGATGCTCCGAAAATTGGAGTCGTTTGTGACAGACATCACACTGGATACAATGTTTAAAATAGAAAGAAAAGCAAAAAACACATGATTGAACTATACAAAGAAACATAGAGCAGAACATAGCTACTTATAGCACAGAATAATATTAGCACTAGAATAATACTAATAATACTAAATGACTATGCAGACGTATTAGAAAGTCGCATGAAGTGCATGCTTCATGGCCAACGGAAAATTTCTAGCCTCTTTCACATCAGTCCGTATGACATTCCACATGAGAGCGCCGTGAAATTCTATGAGCCTTCGACCGTAGGCATTTCTGGCTACCGGTAAATTAAAACAGTGATTCGCTGCAGCTCTTGTACAGCGCGCGGGTAACGTAAAGGTGCTTAATGGGAATGGGTCATCACGTTTTATTATTGCATGCACTATATCAGCAACACTAGACACGTGAACAGAGTCCAGTGGAAGTACACGCATCATTTGAACCAATGGTTTTGCAGTATCCGTCCTGTTTGAGTGTGTAATAATCCGGACTGCCCTCTTTTGCAGGCGGCTAATACATTTCAAATGAGTTTTATATTTACTGCCCCACGATGCTATACAGTGCCCGTGTGCTCAGATTTGGGTGCACATTAAAGAACCCCAGGTGATCGAAATTTCCGGAGCCCTCCACTGCGGCGTCTCTCATAATCATATGGTGGTTTTGGGACGTTAAACCCCACATATCATCACGATGCTATACAGTAGCTCAAGTGACTGTGCACGAATGCAAAATATAGGAAAATATCATGTTTTATATACGTACACATGCAAAATTCAGAAATTTTAGGTGTGGTTCACCTTTCCCCATTTAATTGTGGCTATGGCAGTGCAGTTTCGCTGCAGCATCGGCCGCTGAACACAAACTTCGCAATGAACGTGAGTTAAAAAAAAAATGTCCCCTGGTATTGAGCGGTATGGGGCACAAGCATGCCAGCCTTGGTGACGGCCTCAAATCCTAGGGCACGAGTGGTTTTCTGGGCATGCCCGGACGGCCCCCAGTTGATCGGCGAGGTCGTGGCAGAGCAGAGACTCCTCTCATATCGTCTCGCAGTTTGAGACAGCCATGTCTACCCGACTCATTCAGGATTGATGGGTGTGAACGGCGCTTCCAAGTATCACAATGGATCATTATAAACTCGCCAAACTTGATTTATTTACATTCCAATCAGACGAAAAGGTCATCTGCGCAAAAGGTGAAGTCGCACGAAACATGTTAACGCTAGGCAGTTTCCTTTAGAAGGCGACGTTTTATGACTCGCTGTAAAAGGGCTATCTCGCTGCTCAAGCCAGACACTCTGGTATCAGCGGAAAGGCGAATAGCATCTGCACTCTATCTTTACATCGCGACCGGCTGCAGCGTGTGTTTGCTGCAGGACGTACTCGCAGCCACTTTCTGGCGTAGTACATCCCGTCGAACAAACGTACGTGTGCGTTGACCTTCACGCTCTGCATTCAAGTGAGAAATGGGCAAAATTACAAAAGAAGTGGTCACTAGCCCACATGTCAAGAAGTCCGCAAGTCCATTCAGGTATGGCAATCAATATGATTATCCAGTGGAACCTCGCGATGTGGCTGACTTACATGAGCACAGTTGTAATGCACGGTCGACCCAAGCTTGCCCCATGCAACCGCGCAGCGTCTTTGATCAACTGACGTGCTGAAACACGAGACGTAATCGGACGTCACGATGACCTAACAAATTTTGAGACTTATGACGTCATGATAAAGTGGTGACTTGATAAAGTGGTTTTGTGTGACGTTATCGCTGGCCCCGAAAACGTGATACCTTAACTTTTTTTTCTCAGTTCGCGGACGAATATTAACTCTACGGTGGATGGATGCCATGAAATTAAGGTGTCCAGTTTACAGCAAAACTATGACAATGTTTTTCATAGCACGAATATAGGGACCTTCCGGATGTGCACACAGAGTCATGGTCGGAAATTATCTGAACCGGTTGTCGAGTATTATCATTATTATTATTTTATGAGAGGGTGGAGGACATTACCTCACGCAGCCACAAGTGAGGTGTTTTCTTCTTTATTGTGGAATACATAATTACAAGAGAAAGAATAGCTTGCGAAATGCTACTGACCCTAAATATTTCATTAGTTCGTTAGAATAATACTATAGAAATAAGGGGGAAATTCACCTGCATCCTTTGGTATGTGCGATGCTCAACGACTGCTGCAGTTCTTACCGGGCTTGTTCATGCAATAGAAAAAGAAAACAAGACAGCTTTTTGCTTTCATATCTTGAAGCAGTGGTTGTCGTGTTATTTACAAAAAACAACGATTTTGCTAAAATGTGCATCTGACACGTTGTTCAGGTAGAGAGGCTTCGTTACCAAACCGGAACTGCAGCACACACAGCATTCTGGCCACTGTTTGCCATTTTTATGGAGGAAAAAGTGACCATTTTCAAAGTCGATTGCCCACCGCATCGCGCCGATTGTTGACCCTCGACACGTAAGAACCTTGATACAGCTATGGGCAAGGTTCTGTTTGGCGTTCTGACACATTGTTCATGTTTCGTTACCAAACCGAAACTGCAGCACAGTATTCTGGCATTGTTCATCATTCGCAAAGTTGATCATCCACCACACCGTTACAGTGTACTAGAAGATGTGCCAATAACTGGAGCGTTATTATGCCTCATGTTACCTCTATGTATCCACTCCTGCATGGGCCCGATTAGGACCTGCAGTATGTACAAATAAATAAATAAATAAAAAATAATAAATAAATTAAATAAATAAATAAATAAATAAATAAATGACTGGCTCTCACCACGGAAGAATTTTAATCTAGCTATGTGAATCTGGCACTTTGTTCAGGCTTCGTAACAAAACCGAAACTGCAGCACACGCAGTATTCTGGCAACATTGTTTGTTTACCATTTGAAATGCCGACCGTCCACTGCGCCCTGCCGATAACCGACTCTCGTCACTGAAGAACCTTGATCCAGCTGTTATCTGCTTACTGAAGAAGTGTTCGCGCCACAAAGTCTCGTAGCGGCAATCCGCCAAGAGCCATTTACAACGTCCTTGCCTGACGAGGAAGGACACGCCGTGAGAGAGACATAACCGGTTGCGCGGTGCATGTTTACCACGTTTCTGACGCGGCATTTCCGTCCGACTACTGTTTTGGTCAGAAGTATGTCGAAGGCAACGCGAGAAGTTATCACGTCGGAGCATGCTCCCAAAGCATTTGGACCGTATAGGTGAGTTTGTTTGAACGCCCAAATCCTTGTCGCCCGTGCAAGTCGCTTGTGGAGCCGTCTCGCACTAGAAAGGGTGCTTCGAAAGCGTTTATGTCGAATCGAGTCGCTGGAGTGGGCGTTGGTAGTTGAAGCGCCTTACGCAAAATATTTGGGTAGTACTGAGGGGTAATTCTAGACGCCTAAAGCACCACAGGAAGAAATAATCACAGAGAAAGAGCGTCTCTGCTCTTTTGGGTAGGTCTGTGCTTGTCGAGGTCTCGATGCCACGTTCAAGAGGTGAAACTGTTGCATTCCTGATATATTACAGAAATATCACTTGTTTGCAGCTATTTAGCGCCGTGCTAGGTCGTCAGTTATATCCTTTTATGCGCAGTTATAAGATTGTAGTAAACGGTAAAGAACTTGCCGCTTCTGTGAGTGGCTTGTCGTTCACGCATTAACCTTCTCCGAGTCTTAGCATTTACGACGTGGGACCGAGGTTGTTTGAGACGCTCAAATGCCACTTATAAACACGCCATTCATCGACATACTTTGAGCAGCACTCGCAGTTGCAGCTAGAGTGGGTTTATTTACAGATAATATTACATGTCAACCATGTCGCAAAGAAGGAGCTGTTGTCAGTGAACGCAACTACCATTTACTGAAGCTTAGGCAGTGACCTTACATTCTCTGAAAACGTTTCGTCATTTACCATTTACTGCCCATATTCGGAAGGTGCAACTTACAGTTGCGGTGATTGTGGCTATCGCTTCAGTTAAGGCTGTGTGAAAACAGTCGAGTAGCTGTCAACGAATGTTACCACCGTGGGCTAAAGCCTGGGTTACTACATCAATTTCTTCGAAAACTCTTTGTAATTTGTTAATTTCCTCCAAAACTCCGAAGGATCAACTCACAGTTTGCAGCTATAGTGGCTCTAGGCACAGCCAAGATTACATGCTAACAGCCTCGCACCATTGACACATCGAGGAAAGGGCTCTTGTCAGTGAACAAAAACTACCATTTGTTAAAGCCCGAGTTCTCCAAAGACTTTGTAATTCGTGAATTTTGCATGCAGAGGGTGTTTTTGGGGTGCTGTTGGAGTTATCTAAACCTGCATGTTATTTGCAGCCAAGCCATTCGTGTTGGGGATACCATGTATGTGTCTGGCCAGATCGGTGCGGACCCAAACACTAGCAAGCTGGTTCCGGGTGGAATTGCAGCCGAAACGAGGCAGGTGAGTCATGCTCTCATTTTTTTTTTTACCATTGAAAGGCTCCCCTTTTTCACGATACATGCAGCAAGTGTAATGGCTTCCTTGGGCGATTGCCAATACAGAACAACGTAACCACAAACGTAACCCAACCACCATAATTCGTGCAAAATTATTCAGAATGAAAGGAGAAAACACGAGGAAGCACGCGTTCAGAGGACCATGATTCTCTCCGCAAATCCCATTGAGCTTGCAAAACATGTCTTCTACACTTGTAGAAATTGTACAGTTAAGGCCAATAAGACTTCTTGAATTGACCTATGAGCAGTGTTGCCAGACGTTACCTGCTAACAAGTGAATGATCATCACACAACAAGCCCCTCCACCCCCCTCAATAAAGCAGTGTGACTTTCGCAAATCCGCAAAAAATCTAAAATGTAATAAATTTTCTTATTCTTTAAAATACTTGTTATTATTACACAAAATGCCACGTAAATAAAAAGAGTTGAACAAAATCACTTTAGTTATTTTGTACAGTACAATTACGCATAGCTTTAAACAAACACATATTTACTTTTTAATATTGTTGGCAGCGTAATCTACATTCAATTGTATGCACATTTGTTAGTTCATGACTAACATTACTGGTCGATTCTGCCAACATATGTTTGACCTCAACATTCAACTGCTCAATGTCATCGGCATACACGCTATTAGTGAACTCCAAAAATGGTAGTGCTGAACCGGATGATGGCTCAATTAACCTTACTTGCTGGGAAAGTGCTAATAAGCTCCAAAAAAATGCGACAGGCGACTGGAAAATTTCACAAGTGACTCGACCAAATAATAGAAGGCCAAATCTGCTTATTATAAGCAGAAATGACCACTCTGTTTATGTGGTAGTGCAAGTGAAATGATCAGATTCTGAAATAATCATGCTGGATCATCGGAGGTCACTGTCTAAAATTTCGGTCGTGTTAACCTGTCGCGATGCGTGCACTGTTTGCAGACTAGTTGTGTACAGACCATCAAAAAGAAATTAAGCTATAGCTATTTTCACATCTTTGCCATGACTGCTTTTACTGTGTATACTGTGCTTGTAACTAATATTGTCAGTGCAAAAGTTTCAGTTTCTCTTGAAACTCCACACCAAATTGTTGCATGTGGCAGAACATTATTTCATAGTTATTCTACAGTTTAATGTGTCTCAAGTTTACTTTTGCCTAGCAATTCTGTGCCTTTGCTGGAAACAGATTATGTGCTTGCAAGCAGTTGTCTGTAAACATCTTGTCACACGTTTTCAGGCCCTGACAAACTTGACCAAAGTGCTGGAGGCTGGCCGTATGTCTCTGAAGTGTGGTAAGCTGAGGCGGGAGTTCATTGTTGACAGGACCGCCTGAATAACGTATCTTGTCTCTTCCAGTTGCAAAGTGCACGGTGTACCTTGGGGACATGAATGACTTCCCGGAAATGAACAAGGTCTACTCTGAATGTTAGTACGCGTTTGCCCTGTTGTCGTTACACGTAGGCGTAAAATGAACATTGGTGTTCCCGCAGCACTTGCACAGTGGAGCCGCAACAGCAGCAAAATGTCTCACAAACACAGCGCTATCCATATCTTGGATATTTACCGTTAGAAGTGTTCTGTTTATTTTCATCATGTTCTTTTCTGATGCCTTTCAGCAGAATTTGAAGGACACAAAACACACAAGCCAGTGTTCTCTGTGGATAGCTTCATTGAAGTAAGAGCCACAAAGCAAAGCACTGTGAAACGCAACTGTAAGGAAGTTAGTTGTTGAGGAAAGCTCGTCCGGTCTCGTAACATGTCGCACTTAGCGCAAATTAGTCACTGACCAACCCAGAAAGAACAATTTCGATATTTCGTTACCCGTTCAGGTTCCTTGTTCATAATGATGTGCTTGTAGTGCTGTTGTCCAGTTATGTACAGAGTATATATATGACTTCATGATCATCCATAAAAGTGAAGTAGGCGTCTGTCTCTCCTGTTAGTAGTATCTGGTATTCTTGGTGTCAGTAGACATTCGAGTAACAATTTCGTCGGCTTCTTTAATTGCGATTTTAACATACTTTCAAGCCGTGCTGTTGGCATCTACACCACTGCAATCTTTGTAGCCTTCTCTTTGGCAACTTTTTTAAAAATTCGTTGTACAATATAAAAATTTTTGTTGTGACAGAACCTCCTTAACCTTTTGTTAAAGCTATTTTATTGTTGACATTCCAGTTAAACATCAGCACTGTGTATAAGGGATATAATCTTGCACCTTTTTTATTCCCCAGTTTTCACAGAAAAACAGCCAGCACGTGCTGCATTTCAAGTGGCCAAGCTTCCTCTGGTAAGGCTACTTTCCTCATACCAGTATTCATGCATACGTAGTGCAAAATCATGTACAGTATAAATTTTTATGAAAGGGAACGTGTGAGCGCGGGGCCTGCACTCTACTGTGGCTGCCTACAGCACCATCAGCCGACAGATAAAAAAGCGCATCTGCTTTTGGCGGCATAGCCCGTTGCGAGACCAGAACGGGAGCACAATGTAGCAGTGCTTCTCCTACGGTCATGACTTGTTGCTTCATTTGCTAACAGACTACGTGAAAAAGCGGATCTGTCGCTTGGTGGAGCTGTAGGCAGCCGCGATAGAGGGCAGGCGCGTGTTCCCTTTGATAAAAATTTACACTGTACAGTTATGTATGAAGCAGTCAAAGCGCCGACTGTACAAGTTGCTTGCGACAAAGACAGAATACACTTCAGTCATTCAGATAACCAACCTCTAATTATGTCGTGGCCGTCAACACAATGTGATGTTGACATCTAGGGGAGGTTGACGTCAAATATTTTAGCTACATTTGTTATCGCTCATTTTTGGAATTCTCGAGAATCATGTTATACTATTCCCTCTGCACTCGCATAGAAAATCGAAAGAAAAGGAGCATATGCTTTTTTCTCTGTTTGGATACCTGGTGAGAAAGAGCTGACAACAACTTTACTGATACAGGGCACACATAGAGCAGCTGCAATCTGATTTATTATGTTTTTGCTTCATAGTATTGCAGTGTTTATTGAAAGGTCCCATTCTATTAACTTTCATTTCTGTCTGAGTTTGTGCAGTCTCTGTTTTGCTTTGGTGCTTTGTTTGCCTCTCTGTGTGTTTCCTTTTTCTATATTTTAGTAAATGTCTCCTCCCTCTCTTTCTTTCTTTCTTTACCCTTTCTGCAGAATGCTGCTGTGGAGATCGAAGCTATTGCCGTGGACTGCCAATAAGGACATCTTCAAATACTGTACTTTCAAATGTGCCCAAAGTTGTCAACTGACACTGCCGTTCTTACAGACATATACGATTCTATTTTTTGAAGACGGAACTTTTTTGGGGGAGTCTAGTACAAAAAATGTGCTTTACAGAGCCGTACACACACTTTCGTTCATTGCAAAGTTTGGGAACAGCAACAATGTTGACACACATATGCTTTCGTTGCTGATGTTGTCTTTGCTGCCAAAGTGCAATAAATGTTGTATGTGTAATGTAGCTTCCCGTTGTAGTTTTATATACCCACAAACCTCATTATAACAGTCTTACGTGAAAATTTGTTATATCTGAAAATTGGCTATTAAGGTATATACCGTATTTACTCGCATAATAGGCGCACTTTTTTTTCAGAAAATCCGGCTCGAAGTTAGGGGTGCGCCAATTACACGGGGTAAAATTTTCGAAAATTTTTTCAACTCGGTTCTCGCGCTTTAAATCTGCACACTTGTCAAGTAAAAGGCGACTTTATCGTTTACCTATTAATTCAGCATAAAACAAACATACCTACGTACCTTTTAATGAACAAGCGAGAGCCGTCAACTGCACACACACACGTAAAATTTATTTACACAAAAGTCTTAGCTGTTCCTCCTTTTCCCTATTCATAGTCCGAGTCGGAGATCACACATTCATCCTCGCCGAGCGGAGATTCGTTTTCGGTGTCCGAATCATCCGCACCCCACAACATGTCATCCTCACTCGCATCCAGTGCGTTCGAGATACCCGTCTTCTTGAAGCTTTTCCTGACGACTTCGTCGGAGATCGCCTGCCACGCTTCCACGATCCAAGCGCACAGCATTTCCACAGGCGGCCTCTTAATCTTACCACCTGTAGTCAGCTGATGTTGTCCTCCAGCCATCCAGGTGGTGTACAGCCTTCGAACATTGTCCTTGAAAGGTTTATTCAAGGACACGTCCAAAGGCTGCAGTATTGATGTGAGGCCGCCCGGAATCACTGCCAGATCTGTGCGCAGCTCCTTTAGCTCATCTCGTACGCGGTCTACTAGGTGCCCACAAAAACTGTCCAGGACAAGCATGGACGGCAACAACAGACCACCCGGCCGCCGACCCCAGACTGTTTTCACCCAATCCACCATGAGTTCCGCGCTCATCCAGCCTTTTTCCTGGACTCTGACGTAGATGCCTTGAGGGAATTTTGCCTTTGGGAGCGTCTTACGTTTAAAAATAACGTAAGGCGGTAGCTTACGCCCATCCGCTGTCACCGCCAGCATTACAGTGCATCGTTGTTTATCAGCGCCAGACGTTCTGACGATGACGCTCCGTGCACCTTTCTCCTCCACTGTCGTGTTCCACGGCATATCAAAGCAAAGGGGGGTCTGATCAGCGTTGCCGATCTGGGACAAAATGAAGTCTTTCTGCTGTCGGAACTTTATAACAAAACTGTGGAAGTCCACCACTTTGTCCTCATATGCTGCGGGCAAGCGCTGGCACAAGGTGGTCCGCCTTCGCAGTGCGAGGCCGTGGCGCCGCATGAAACGAGTTGTCCATCCGGAGCTGGCTTTGAACTCTTTTGCTTCGATGCCCTGCGCTCGGGCTATTCTGCGCGCCTCAGTCTGCACAATATCCAACGACACAGCACAGCCGTCTTGTCGTAGCTCCCGTATATGCCGGACCATTTGCTCTTCGACGTTCGAATACCTGCCGGTCTTGGCACCACGGAAAGCCCGTCATGTTTTCTTCGTCGCCTTAAGTTTTTCTTCTTGGTCTCTCCAGTACCGAATACTGGTTTCTCCAACGCCGAAATGCCTGCTTGCAGCTTGGTTGCCGTGCTCCAGCGCGTACTGCACTGCCTTCAGTTTAAACCCAGCCGTGTAGCTCGCGTACTTCCCCATGGTGGAACCAAAGTTCAATACACGACCACAACATACGCACACCGCTTGCAAAATGGCGTTTCTTTCTTTTTCTCTGATGGTGGTGATGGCGATCGAGCCCCCGGCGTTGTACACGTGACCTCCAAAAAGCGCGGCGATTTGGGGGGTATCAGTAATTGATGGAACAGCCGTTTTTTTTTTCGCTCATGGACGCTTTTTTTTTTTTCAAGTTTTATTTCGACAAACACGTTGGTTAGGTCGTTGCACTTCGAATTTTTTTTATTTGCTCGTCGATTTGCCTTCTTTTTTTCTTCAAGGTACGGGGACCGCGTTCCAACTGTACTGCTGGGGGGTAGAATCGTTTCTGATCACGGCCAAGTTCGGGGTGCGCCTATTATGCGCGGAATTAAAAAAATCGAATTTTCCGCGACCAAACTAGGGGTGCGCCTATTATGCGAGTGCGCCGATTATGCGAGTAAATACGGTACTTAATGCTGTATCTACTGCAAGAACATTCTTCATTTATTTTGTTATATATAACCGATATTTCGTTACATCCGGGTTTGTTATATTGAGGTTTGAGCATACTTGGTACAAGTACGGCTCCTGGTGCCAATATTCTATACCACGCTTCTTTTATGTTTGTGTGTGAGTGTTTGGTAGGAGCCGTTATTATATTTACGACAAGAAAGGTGCATCACGGTAATTGCACTGCAAGTGTACATAGGAAGAAAAATGGGTTTAGCGATTCGCGCAAAGTGCCAAAATGTATCTTCTGCAAGTGTGACCAAGTTGCAATGCACTTGCCATAACGTGACTAATGGCTCGTCAGTGCCCAGCTATGGTTGCTTTGATAAATCAGATATTTGACTTTGCTTCTTTATTTCGAAGGTTATTTAGAATCTTTGTATTGAACAAAAAAGGTGTAGTACGACGTGGTGGAAGCTAGATTTTAATTTTTGTGACTACTCACTATTTTGAAGACGTACCTTTCTATGGAGGAAGAGGAAAGAACTTTATTCTACCTTTCTATGAGCACTTTTTATTGTATGTTACAGTGTAGTCCACACCGAATTCATGTTAATTTTAGTAAAAGTTGATCACATCAATATTTCTAAACTGCCTGCATTTAGCTCTTCATGTATCCAACTTTATATCTAGTCGAGTAAGGTTACTTAATCTCTTCTGAGATCATATACAGATAGACCAAGGAGGAGGGATACCTACATACATACAAAGTGCACACACACAGAGATGTCTATGACCTTTCTGTGCTTAAAGTCCTCATATTTTTCCTTACACAGGAAGCCTGCGTTGAGATAGAGGCCATTGCAGTTGACGCAGAGCCGTCGATACCTGGAAGATCTGTTGCCAAACTGTAGGCACTAAAGACTGTTTATCAATTCTTAAAGGAAAGGTAAAAGAAAAGAACAAACTCTTTTAGCATGTGGTTGTTGATTCAACCTGTCTGACACTGTAACACAAAAAAACTAGATGCTCTGGCTGACTAACCCTCTGGTGGTCTTCTGAAAGTCTTCCTGTGTGTATTAGAAGAAAAAAATAAGTTGCTTGCAATTTAACTTGAATAGCCCTTAGCCATCTTACTTCAAAAGGAAAGCAATGCCACCTTCGAACTCGTAATTGCTGCATTCATTATTTTTTGAAGCAGCACCAGACAGAGGGATGCAAAACAAGGAGTCCACAGGTCGGCGAACTCTCTCACGAGTCGACTCACTCAAGACTCGGACCGAGCTGTGGGTCTGAGTCGGGTGAATAACATTTTCGTGAGCCCGAGTGAGTCTAGTTGAAGAAAATTTTCGCGAGTGGGAGTTCGAGTGAGTTTGGCTCGGAAAACTTTTGGCGAGTCCAAAGTGCAACGTGTATTTTTTGAGCGAGTTTTTTTTTTTTTTTGGTGACCTAAGGTCATATGTAGGCATAACGATTGGCCTTACCTGGATTCGAGTCTATTCACAGGTATTCCAAAGCAGAGCCGCTCATACACCATTTCAATATTTATTATTAATGATTCGAGGTGTGAATTACGTTGGAAGTTGCCTTGACCCCCCCACCCATAAACTCTTCCAGGGAAGTTATTGATAGTTATTATATGCTCTCAACTCTTCCAAGAAAAACTGACCTTACTGATTTGCCAGCACACAGAACTCATTTTCCGAAGATACCATGTCGAACAGCGCCAAGAGGAGCATCGATTACGTGTGACATTGGTGTTAAAGAGCATTGACACCATCGTCGAATAAGCTACTTCTAGGCTAAAGGGCTTATGAGCTTACTCAGTTGGACTCACTCAAACTCGGATCAATCCGTGAGTCTGAGTCCGGGTGAGTAATGTTTTGGTGGGTACGAGTCAGAGCGAGTCCGGTTGAGGGAAATTTTCGGGAGCGCGAGTACGGCTCGGGGAAGTTTTCACGAGTCTGTGTCCGAGCGAGTCCAAAGCTCGAAATATATTTCACAAGTGAGTCCGAGTGAACTCCACAAGTTTTGTCTGCCCACGAAATGCAGACGCAAAGGATGCAAACAAGTGCTGTACTGCAACTGACGTACACGTGCGCTGACGGCAGTGACAACGATGAAGACTACAAAAACAAAAAATAAAATAAACAATGGCTCGCCAACTTGTTCATCAGTATGCATTCGTTACTTCATGAAAGCCAAAGCTTCAAAACTGTGTGCTATAAGCTCGGAAATCGGAATGGGCGAGACCAAAGCAAACCTCGTCATTCTTTTCGCAAGTTTAACAACTCAGAAGCGCGAGCTTAAGTCGGGATATCCCGGTGAAAACAGGCGTGTACACGTCGCCAGAAAGATCCAGTCTCCTTTTATGAAGGGTGACCAGTGGACGGTTGTGCAGCGCCAGCAGTCGCTTTCAGGGGCGAAGCTCTTCTTGGTCTAACCTTGTCCTGCATCAGGCGTAACCGGCAGTATCGAACAGACAGACGAATGCGTGAATGGAAGAACGGACGGAAGCACGGACGGATGAACGAAAAGATTGATGCACAGACAGACGGATGCTTCGCCCCACTCATCATTTCCTCTGAGGATGTGCTGCAATTTTTTTCCTAATAAAAATGTCGCCCGCAGACGCTGCATGCGTGGGCGTTAGGAGGAGAGAGAGGGGGGAGCGAGTGCAAGCAAGTGGTAGGAGAGAAGTGGCGAGAGTAACGCGCAGCTGTTGGACAAGGGAAAGGAGGAGAGTTACGCATGCGCAATGTCAGCGTGGACGCCGACGACAACGCGGGAAATGCCGCCGCCATCACCTAAAAGAACAGAAATGTGCCCCGGCAAGTCCGATTTCGCTGCGTCTACTCGCTAGGCTCTGCGTTTCTGGCGGCGCTACACCGTTGGTCAGATCCCGTTAATCGTATTGCCGGGTGCCTATGCTAATACATGCTTTTCTCCACGGGAAACGGGAAAAAAAAAAGTACAAGGCCTCGTGCATCCAGCAGCTCTCTTTTATTGACTCACAGGGGCGGCATGTCTCCTTCCTCGGGAATGACCTCCAGCTTCTTCGCCAGCTCGGCGGCAATCCCAGGCCCGGCGTGAAGGGTGGCGTGCACGAAGACGACGGCCGTGGTGGCTTCGAGGGACCACGTGACCGCGGTCCACATGTCCGCGTAGTAGAAGAGTGGCAGCGCGACCGCCGCAGCCACCACCAGCCTTTGGGTCTTGCCGCCGAACATGGCGGTTTCTGTGCCCCAGAAGGTCGCGTTGTCCCCTTCCTCGTGCAGTTTGAGAGCGGCGCAGACCAGGGCCACTGCAGCGACGGCCAGCACCGTCATCCACTCGTCGGTGACCGTGAACGCCAGGATGATGAGCAGCACGACAATGTAATTGCCGCGAAACGCGTCCAAGTTCGACGGCAGACGGCTGGCAAACTCCCCGAACGACCTCGGAAACGACACTTTCCAGGGGTTCAGGAAGACCTCCCAAGGCTGGGCGCGCTCGATCTGCTCCCAGCACCAGGAGGTCGTGGAGCGGACCAGGTCCGACTCTTCCCGAGCGGCGGCCGGGAAGAAGCGCCTCCGTTGAGGCATTGGCGTGGGAAATCGAGGGGCGACGGCTGTGGCATCGTCCGAAGGTGTTGGTTCCGGTAGCTTCGGCTCCGGAAGCTTCGGGGTGGCGCTGTCGAAGGAATCTCCGACGTCGCCTTGCTCGCGGTCCATGGCTTCACACTCGGGTGTTGATCGCGACGCCCTGCTGCAGCGGGTGGAGGCCGGATGGAAAATGCTGACGTGGGCCTAGTGGTGGGTGGCAAGGCGCCGGTCTCGTGAAGCCTAAGACCAACGAACGCGCTCTGAATGCGCGCGCTTAAGTTCACTTCGTTTCCCTCGTCGTCGGTGACGGGTGTTCATAATGAAGATACATCTTTTAAAAAATAGCGCCAAGGAGGTCTTCGACCAAAAAAACAGGCAGATGCTTCAAATGGAAGCTCTCGCATAGCCTTACCAGATAAAATACGGTGCACTAGAATACTGCTAGTACACTATGCACTAAAGTAAACGCAGCGCCTGCCGGCCATTCGCTTCGGAAACAGGCTTTCTTTGGGCGATGCCAGCTCAAATCTAACGTTGCTCCACTCTGTTAATGTAGAGTCTTGGCTTATTATAAAATTAGAGATTACTGTTCCCGATGAAGGTAACGCACCGAGTTGAGTATTGACGACTTAATCTCCAATGACATTTTGCAATATCGTGAGGTTTCTCGAGTCAAGAAGTGGTTCGCATCCCGGCTGCGGCGGCTGCATTTCCGATGGAGGCGGAAATGTTGTAGGCCCGTGTGCTCAGATTTGGGTGCACGTTAAAGAACCCCAGGTGGTCGAAATTTCCGGAGCCCTCCACTACGGCGTCTCTCATAATCATATAGTGGTTTTGGGACGTTAAACCCTACATATCAATCAATCAATCGAGTCAAGAAGTGACACGAAGACACATATTGAACTGTGTATACGTAAAGAAAAAAGCCATATTCAAGTTTTAGGGCGTGTTATATCCTTGTACGTTTTTATACTGCCCCTGCTAAGATGGTGTCCGTGGTCGCCTTTTGAGGGTTGGTGTGCCATGGAGCCACTATTTACCCCAGAAGCTCATTTTAATGCTACTTGAACGGCATGAATCCTGTGAAGAGACATGCCACTAAAGGGGGGGGGGGCATTACAGAGAGAGAGAGAGAGAGAGAAGAGGAAAGCCAGGAGGTTAACCAGATATTGACATCCGGTTTTCTACCCAGCACTGGGAGTGTGGAAACAGGGGCAAGAAAGAGGGTGTAGAGAGAGAGAGAAAAAAGAAGAGAATAAAAAGAAACGCACCTGCACTTAGGAGAGAGCCTAAGAAGTCATTATGATATTACTTAATACACGAGGAAATCGCAAATACGTAAACGAAGAATGGTCATCGTCATAAGCCTATTTTGTGTCCATCGTTGGACGAAGACCTTAGCCCTGCAGTGGACATAAAACATTTACCCTGTCTTTTGCAAGCTAATTCCGTTTCATGGCAGCTAAGTTCTTTGTTTTGTCACGCCAGCTAAGCTGCTCTCGTCGTGAGCTGAATTTCTCGTCCCTTATAGTACTGTTTCATTTCTCCGGCTCTACGTGGCCGCTGGTTGTCCGTCCAAGGCAATACGTGGTACATATAGTCACTTCAATCGTTGGACACGTGAGTTACACGTCATGCAAACCGTTCGATCATTGGACGTATGAAATAAAACGCCACGCTACACGAAAGTGCACTACTCAAAAAAAAAGGGCATGTTTGGCTCTTTTCGGGAAGTCCTGTCTTGGTACGTACATGACCCCCTTTAAAAAGACACGAATGCTCTCTTTTGGGCCCATGGAGTCTTCCACGTGAGTACAATGATCTGTAAAGGGAGTCCACGCGTCTCTTTCAAGAAAGCATGACGTGTGCGTCGCGGCTAGAACTCGCAAAATCTATCTATATCTATCTATCTATCTATCTATCTATCTATCTATCTATCTATCTATCTATCTATCTATCTATCTATCTATCTATCTATCTATCTATCTATCTATCTATCTATCTATCTATCTATCTATCTATCTATCTATCTATCTATCTATCTATCTATCTATCTATCTATCTATCTATCTATCTATCTATCTATCTATCTATCTATCTATCTATCTATCTATCTATCTATCTATCTATCTATTATCTATCTACTATCTATCTATCTATCTATCTATCTATCTATCTATCTATCTATCTATCTATCTATCCGCCTACGTCTGGTTGCTCTCATGATCACCCCCTTAACTTGGGGTACACCAAAATTAGTACATACCCGGGGGCACACACGACGCGGTAGCCATGCTATGAATAATGTCACGATCTCGTCGCGTACATCGTCAAGCAGCCCCGCCACGGTGGTCTAGTGGCTAAGGTACTCGGCTGCTGACCCGCACGTCGCGGGTTCAAATCCCGGCTGCGGCGGCTGCATTTCCGATGGAGGCGGAAATGTTGTAGGCCCGTGTGCTCAGATTTGGGTGCACGTTAAAGAACCCCAGGTGGTCGAAATTTCCGGAGCCCTCCACTACGGCGTCTCTTATAATCATATGGTGGTTTTGGGACGTTAAACCCCACGTATCAATCATATCAATCAATACATCGTCAAGCACTTTTCATAAAACAGTGGGGGGGGGGGGGGTATGTGCTACTGTTTTATTAACATTGCTTGACGATGACGACGAGATTGTGACATTATTCATATCATGGTCAGCGTGTCGTGTTCTTCAAACCATCTACCGTGGCACATACCCCGGGTGGTGTGAACACTCATGCGTAATTTTAACACCTGAGCGTTAAGAAAAATCTGACTTAAGCAGCGGTCACCGGACGAACGCAAAGAATAGATGTGAGTATCCTTGCAGGAATCGAAACCCCATAGCATTTCAAGTGGCAATCAAGTATTCTACCACAGAACCATGCATGCCAGGTCTCGGAAATACTTGGCAAACAGACCCCCGATGTTCGTGAAGTGTCAATTCTGGTTACAGTACTAACTGTCAAATTTTATAAACATTGCATATACATTCCCATGATACAGACGTCACTTCGGGTTACCGTCAGTTGTAGTTAGGTGCCATCCGCTGAGGTTGATTTGCGTAGCAGTGTTGAGGGCTGCCACCCTCGCGAGCCCCAGTGCAAACACCGGCGCTTCATATCGGCTTACCGCTTCTGGTGTTGCTAACATTCATGTTGCTGTTGGCATCGTTTCGCAAATGCAAACAACTGGTACCATAGAACGTATGTGGCGGTCTAACGTATGTGTGTGCACGGACTTGTACATATATTTAGCGCCCACTTCGTAACGTCTTGCTCGATAAAAAATTAAAACATATTCACCTTGCATCCGCATGCTTTGCATAACATCGATTCCCAAGGCACGTGGCATCTACCGATTTTTTTGTTTGTTACAGTACGATCGTTCCGGAATGCGGCTGTGTGTTGTCGTCAGCGCCCTCTCAGTATCTTTATGCAACCGTCTTCGGCATAGCGTACAGATAGTGTTATATATACCGGTCAAAGTGCGAAACGCTTTATACAGCGTGCATGCGCCTATAGGACTTACACAAACGCTTATACCTTAAAACCAGCTCACCCATCTATCGACAACTTTAATTAACTTGCTCTTTCCTTCTTTGCTTTTTACGTCGTTAAATGCCATTTCACGAGTCCCATCAAAAGTCAAACGGTGATGGATGGGGGGGGGGGGGGGGGCTCCTGTTTTTTTCGAGCAGAGCTTGGTCACGATTCGTTTAGCGCGCCACCGTATAACTGCGCTAAATCAGCGAATTAAAGGCTGCTCACGTTTCGCCTACAGCAGCGGGTAAAACAAATCGTCGATTACTTAGACGTAACGTCAATTCAAACGATAACAATTATTCCCACTCCCATCATTCGGGTCGTACCACGCAAGTGCTTCATTATAGGAGCCCAAGAGAAGTGACCGAAATTGGAGTGTTCTTTTTTGAGACTCCGAAACAGGTGACCGGTCTTGTGGTTCACCCTTTAACCATACAGTTATAATCTTTCGTGTCAGTCACTCGAGGGTGGGGGTCTATTTCGATGGGAAAAAATAATATTTTACTAATGAGCTGTTTATTTTTTTTGTTTCATATCACACTGCTAATTTCACCCATAAGTATGCCAGGCTGTGGGCTGTGAGCTGTCATTAAATCATCTCTTCCTTACATTCATCAGCCGTTTATGTATACACCGATACGAACATATCCTGCCTGGGTGGTCTCGCTAGTTTAAAGGCAGCAGTTCGTTAGACGTGTAACTGCACGGTTTGAGAGGAATTTATACCCTTGTCACGGCAGCGCATATGTTAGACTACGCGAAACTCGATGTAGCATAAATTTTCGAGGCTTATCTCTACTGGCCATGTGCCCGAGGGTTTCTCTCCCGCAATTTAATCTCGGTGCTATAACATTATGTAGCCGCAGTGTTACAATGTAGGCTTAATTACATTTAACTCATTCAAGAAGGCATTCTTGTACACGAGGCTATAGATGCCTGGAATGGTTTGCGTACGAGCTGAACGAAAGAAGCGGAATGGTTGAGGGGCTCGTTTTAACAACGTCCGGGATCAGTGGTAACGCTAGTGGGAATTAAAGACAGGTATGCTTTACAGACACACCTTGGCTAAATAACACCACTCACCGCTAGACCACTTAAAATTTTGCGCCCAGTCGTCTAGCCCAGCACTGCAATTAGTTATCAGCCAATTTTTCAACAGTGTAAAGTTTGGGAAAAATATAAAGATCAAAGAGCACGAAAGCTTAGCCTATCACGTCATACACAAACACACGGAAACACCTCGATACCTTGGTGCCTTCGTTTTCGTGCCTTCTTACTTGAGGTCGTTGCGGCGCATTTGCAGTTGTTAGTCGGCGTCCGTGGTGCCTTGATTTTTTTTCTTGCGTTTGTGTTGTACGCCCTGTTTTTTATAACACGCCAGTGTGCCTTTTGTTTCCGTGCACAGCTGTACGATCGCATGTTCGTTGAAAACGTGATAGCCATGCGTTGCTAACGCTTGTATACCGTGACGGCTTCCTTTCTATCTCTGCGCAGATACTGCGCTGATCGGGATACTGCACTGAACTTTTTGTGCGTAATTCACCTCTCCGCAACAGACACTGATTGTTATTACGGTGCCGCGTCAGTCGTTTTCATTTTTTAAAGGCATTCCGTCTCAATCACTGTTTGCTTACCTCATAATTGTGGTGCTATTTGCGTCCCGCCGCGGTGGCCCAGTGGCTAAGGTACTCGGCTGCTGACCCGCAGGTCGCGGGTTCGAATCACGGCTGCGGCGGCTGCATTTACGATGGAGGCGGAAATGTTGTAGGCCCGTGTGCTCAGACTTGGGTGCATGCACGCAGTAAAGAACCCCAGGTGGTCGAAATCTCCGGAGCCCTCCACTACGGCGTCTCTCATAATCATGTGGCGGTTTTGGGACGTTCAACCCCACATATCTATCAATCATGGTGCTATTTGCGACACAACAATACACCAGATCACGCGAGGAACGTGCGTATTTAGAAAGTTCCCGCGCTTCGGAGACCATTAACTTTTACAAGGTGTGTGCGCTGAAATCTTCGAGGGGTTGCAGGAAGTCCCGAACGCCCCGTGTGGGCGCTGCTCTCACCGTCGTATCAGCAGGTAAAAAAAAAAAAATCTCGTCATTCTCAGCAATGCGTTTTTACGATGCGCTAATCTTAAAACACTCCCCGGTGTGGTGGCTCGAAACTGTTATCGTCTTCCTCTCGCACTTCCAAGATTAGTTTCCTCGGAAGACGTGACTTCTGCACGGATCACTTCTTGGACTGCCCGTTGGCCCTCGAAGCACGGAGACTCGCGGCCATGCCCGAAGCGAAAACGGTCATCAACACACCTACCGCCCCGGCGGCCATAGGCCCGTACAGGTAAAGGACGATATAAAGGCAGTGCTAATTAATTAGTCACTTCTGGGGTATTGCGTCCCGAAGTAACGCCATGATTTAGACATGTCGTGCCCGAGGGCTCCGAAAAGCTTCGATCCTCAGGTGTTGTTCTTTGAACGTGCACTAACGTCGTACAGTGTACATGGACCTGTAGCGTTTCGCCTCCCCCTAAATGTAACCGTATACGCCGGAATCGAAACCACGACGTTCGTATAAGAGGGCGAACACCGTAAGTAGAACATTGGACCTATAACCGCTGAATCACTCTGGCGAACTCGGGGGCAGCGCGGCATCTGCCGACAGAGCCGGCTTTCCAGAGCATTTTCTTGGTTCGGTTGTTTTGTGTGGCGTGTAGAATAAATGAAGCGAAAGTTCCTTTTTTTTTTTTGAAAAGATGGGTGGTTTGGTGGGGGTATAGATTATTTTGCGGATCGGTTTCGGTGCCGGCATATTGGATATGTTGCCGCGGAGGGCGTAGACATATACCTACGCGAAGACGGTCGGGGTGGGGCATTCGATGTTTGCTAACCTTCATCAATTTACGTTACGATATAAGAAATAGAAAATATTAAAAAAAACCGCTGAAGAGCGGATGTTATAATAGAGAATATGATATAGAAAAGTTTGCATATTTGCCATCTGGTGCACAAATTATGACCCAAAATAGGGGAGTCGTAGGAGTCTTACGTATAGAGTGTTTAGAACCGACTAAGCTCGGAAGCAAAGAGTTCAGCTTTCCGATGAGGCAATGCAAAGGACATCCGTTTGCTCAAATTTAGAAGAACTCCAGATGGCAGATATCGGTCCGGAGTTGCTCCCCGATACGAGTTCTATAGGCGTGATCGTTTCGTGGTCTTGGCAAGTAAAACTACAGGAATTATCATTGTTAGCCTTTGGAACACCACGAGAACTATGGAAAGTCTATATGGTAGAAACGTGAAGTAATTTGACCGTGTATTTTCGACGGCTATAATAATACTTGGAGTTTAACGTGTACAAACGATGCATGCCATAGCGGAGGGCTAGTGGCGTGACCAGGGGGTGGCGCACCGACCGCCCCCCTTCCCCTTATTTATTTTATTATTTTTCGTGCCGTTGAATACAGGGCACTAAATGACACTCGATCACATTCTGCTTGTCCGGCCCCAGTTCAGATCAAGCAGGTGCCCCCCCCCCCCCACCTTCAACCCTCCCCCACCCAGCGCTCTTTACTGTCCATTTTGTCTCTTCGTACCGTTGTCGCGCTGTTACTATTATACAACCACGATGAACCGACTCGCCCAAATTAAACTCCTGTACCCCCCAACCTCTTCTGCATTTTTTTTTTTTTGCCTACGCCTCTACGAAGGGCTCCGTAAGTTTTGACCATCCGGTATTCTTAAGTGAGGCTTACAGCACACAGTACATGGCCCTCTAGTATTTCATTCATTTCCATCTAAATGTGAGCGCCGTGGCGGGGATCGAATCCACGACCTTTGGAACAGCAGCGGGACACCATGGCCACTTCGCCACCGAGGCGGGCTTTCGTGACTAAGGCTGCAGCAACTCTGGAGAAGTAATATTTTTGTTTTCGTTTCTTTTTTTTTCTTTCAGCCATGCTGTTCGTGTGGGCAACACCGTGTACGTGTCCGGTCAGGTGGGCTCGCACCCAGGGACCAATAAGTTCGAGTCCGGCGTCGCCGCACAGACGAGACAGGTATACCGGCATTCGTGAATGCATCTCGAAGTGACTATCATGGCGCTAACTGGTGCTTCTAATCTCTGTTTATTCGACAAACAGACCCTGATCAACATCGGAAACATACTCAAGGCAAGCGGGATGAGCCTCGATAACGGTAATCGTCATTTTACGCTCATTCGCGGAACGCGTTGTAAGCGCGATCTTCGCCAAGGGAGTCGCTTCTGCTTTAAAAGCCGCCGCTGAAAATACAAAATGCACGCGCGTAAACGCACCTTCGCCAAGGGACGCAGTACACTGTCGTTCTTTATGAAAGGGAACACGCGAACGCGTGGCCGGCACTCTGCGGCGGCTGCCTACGGCACCATCAACCGACAAGCGAAGAAAGCACGTTCGCTTTTCGCGTCATCTATGGCCAAGCAAGATAACTAGTTACGGCCGGTAGACAAGCGGTGCTAGATTACGTTCCCTGATCGATAGCGTGGCGAGCGATATCGGGTGATTACTGCAGCTTGCGCCGTGGTCGCGAACAACGTTTGATATGCTGGCAGTGGACTACGCACTGTAGGCGTGAGCAGAGAGAGAGAGAGAGAGAGAGCAATTTATAGCAGTGCTTGTCAACCCGCCATAACTCGTTATTTTTTTTGCAACAGATGGCGCTGAAAGCAAACGTATTTCCTTTTGCTGTGAGTTAGTGGTGGTGTAGGCAGCCGCCGCAAAGCACAGGCCACGCGTTCGCCTGTTCCCTTTCATAAAGGATGACAGTGTACCGGTGCTTTATGAAGAAATGAAAGGTGGGGGGAGGTATGTGTGGGAAGGATAGTGCAGGGGAGAAATGAACCATGTTCTTGTCTCATAACTAGAAGAGGTTTTGGGGTACTTTAAAATTGATACTAACATATGCAATTGTAAGTTAGTTTAGAGTCGTAAATTGTGCCCAGAAAACAACTGTCGTAAATAGTTTATCAAGAGGTTTATTAGTACCATAAGAGTGGTATATGTTTATTAATAGATTAGTAAATCAATCTTGAACGTCTCGTTTACATTTCCTGTTGAAGCCTCCGATGTGAATATCGCGGCTTCCAAAGTGCTTTTCGTATTTTTTGCCCATTGGCTAAAAAAGAACAAAAAACATAAACTTGGTGTGGTATGTATTTAGCCCCAGCAGAAGAGAAGGTGATTACTTGCCGAATTGGGGGTTCTAGTCGATACCGTGAAAATCTGATGTCATGGTGACTGGCACGGGAACTTGCAGGTGGCGCCGCCCAGGGTTTCGTAACCACCAGAAAATTTTTGATGATATGTGGGGTTTAACGTCCCAAAACCACTATATGATTATGAGAGACGCCGTAGTGGAGGGCTCCGGAAATTTAGACCACCTGGGGTTCTTTAACGTGTGCCCAAATCTGAGCACACGGGCCTACAACATTTCCGCCTCCATCGGAAATGCAGCCGCCGCAGCCAGGAGAAATTTTTTTTTTTATCTGGGGGTGTTTAAATGTATAGCGGCTAATTTTGACAAGTGGTAGTCGACGTCAAGGTGTGTAAAGACTTTGGCATCGCTCGAAAACTTAGAGTATGAAAAACAAATTTGGAAGAAATCTGAGCACACGGGCCTACAGCATTTTCGCCTTCATCGAAATTGCAGTCGCCGCAGCCGGGATTCGAATCCCGCGACCTGTCACTCGTAAAAGTCAAATCTCATATGTTGAACTGCAATATCTGGAAGCAAACTGCAGTGCCCCACCCTGTTTCCGACGTCTCTCTTATCAGCGCCATGATGGTCTGACAAGCGCGCTACATTGTAAAGCAGATAAGGAGTAGGAGAGAAAACTATGTTTTTTTTTTCTAGATATGAAGGTTATACACGGAGAGACTGGGATTATAAGCTTGAGCTCTGTAACAACGTGCTTGAAGACATGCTCTTAAAACATTTTTTCATTCTTAAACGTTGCTTTCGACTGAATGGAGTTGCTTGTGTTGATGTTGTTCCTAAATAAACAATGTGTCGTGTTGTCCCGCGCAATATAATCACGTGATAACGCCCCCCCCCCCCTTTTTTTTAATGTTCTCAATGCAGTCGTGAAGTGTACGGTCTACTTGGCGTCTATGGACGATTTCAAGGACATGAACAAAGTGTACGCTGAATGTAAGTAACAGAAGAAACGTGTAGTACTGTAGAACTGTGCCATGTGACTATTTTTTCTTTTTTTAACGATGCACTTTGTGAAGTGCTTCTATTTGAGAGCAGTAGCCGTAGGGAAAAAAAATCTTTTTACCCATGTGGTTTCTTTTCTGGGCTACAGCAAAATGAACATCTGCTAATCCGTACGTGAATTTCTTGGCCACAGAATTAAATAATTCAGTGCTAATTAATTTTCAATCTAAATTTTGCACTTCAGCCTTTCTTTGACTAGCCGAATGCATGCCACTGTAATGGTCTGTAATTATTATATTGGTACATAAAATAGTCATCTCATAATATTTGATATCCCCAGTGAATCGATTATTTTTTCTTTTAAATGTCTTTTGTCTCTAGTTTAATCTTTATCCTTATATTAACCACCGGCTTAATGGCCAACCCACCTAAGTGGGCCAGAGCCATATCACAAGGATCAAGCAAATAGGCAAGCGCAACAGAGTGCTCATCTAAGAGAAGGAGAACAACAACAAGTTTGTGCTGCTTAGATCTCAGGCAGTAAGGAACGCCACGTGCTTTATTGAAGCGAAGCAGTACATGTAAAATGTCCAGGTTTTAGAGGATCGCGTACGCGGACAGGACGCGCATAGAACAGCGATTTTCGGTGCACATGTACCTCGCCAGCATCGTTCAGAAGTGTTGCGATACTCGGCGGGGGCACATCCGACCAACCGTCGTGCCCCTCTGTTCTCGTGACGTATAAGATCGCGCTAGCGTTTTTATCAGCAGCCCGGCCCTTTGAACTCGCTATGGGACGGACCCGAGTCGTTCGCTCGGAGGAACAAGAACAAAGTGAAAAGGAGTCTTTTTTTTTTTTTTTTTCGCGATGCCACGGTGCGTGGGCTCTTCCCCTAGCGGAAAAGTCTCGAAACGTCTCTTCATCTTGGAGGCTTTGCATCTGACAATACCGCTTGTCCCGGCTCCTGCGAAACTCCTTCCACATTACTCGCGAACACGCGTAAGTGTTTGTCAATATGGTTGATTGGGCGAGTTGGTGATACATTTCAAACGCGCAAGGACACCACAGAAAGAGACGGAGCAAATGCTAGACCACCGTCTCGGTGGTATCCTTGTTCGTGTTTGCTAGTAGTATGGGCGCATTCAGCCAATATACCAACTAGGCCAGTTAGCCGGACTCAGCTGGGCCGTGTACCTATATCATAGAGAGAGAGAGATAAATAGAGAGGAAAGGCAGGGAGGTTATATCATAGAGTTTCTTAACATACACTAGAGGGAACTCTGGCGCTAGTGTTTATGGGAGCTGCAACACACGGCGCTTCTGAGCGAGCATGGGAATGATGGGTAGTACACACATTTGTCTAATTTTCGTACTTCTGGCCTGCTTCTGGCTCCGTGTGTGTTCGTGTGGCTTGGGGCTGTTTTTTTTTTTCACGAAAACATAAATTAGCAAATGCTCAACGTTTGCACTTCACAACCTTATTCTTTTAGGCTTACCATTTCTAATCAAGTCACTAAGTTCAAAAGGGTTCGTTCTTTCTTTCAAAAAAAACCGTAACCAGCAATAAACGAAGGCGCAAGTACGATTCGCCGCCCGCAAGTACGAACACTAGGAAAATGTGTGTACTACCCATCATTCCCATGGTCACTGAACGATCGCAGCGCCAGAGTGCCCTCTAGTTAATTTTGGGAAACTCTATGACCTATAGGAGGCGGTTGGCAGACGCAAACTTCAAGGAGCCCAGACGCAAATTTTAAAGGCGAAGTGATGAGTGAGGTGGATTTTTGTCGAGACGTACACATGTGCGAGATATCAAGGGCTAATAGAGCTTAGAAAATATTTCGTGTAGTTGACTTCACAGTTTTGCATGGTCAAGTGGCCAGCTGTGTTTACCTTGCCCCCGTAACTGCTCCTGCCTAGCTCGGTGCTCTTTGGAACTGAAACCGAGGCGGGTGCCCTGAAATCCTCTCTAAACAAATAACCGTTACGCGTTCGCGCAAACGAGGTTTCCGTCCCTGATAAGCGGATCAAAATGTAGTAGTACAAAAATACTAATAAAAAATACTAATAATAATAATAAAAGGTGCACAATTTCTGTGTCAGTGCGCCTTTAAATTGCAGGGGCTATACCTCCTCTGTGTCCCCTATACTGTCGCCGTCCCTAACTGTATGTTTTTGCCTGTTAGTTCAGTCACTTGTTTTTGCAGAAAACAGATATATAAGCCTGCAGTACGCTTTAAAGGGACTTCAAAGTCAAATAGCGCTTTATGTCAGAGTGAAAGCTTGGTATGATAACGTCTAAAACGACGATATTATATCAACAGCAGTGCCATACTTAGTGAGAAATTAATATAAATACACGAGAACAGATGCGCCACGAGTAGGACATTCGCAAAATGATCCCGATGGCGTCAGACTTAGCACCTATAATTATTCACTAGTAATCGAACTAGCTGTACTAAATAAAGAACCATCCGTGCATCAAGAAACGTAATAAAATGCTGCTTGTTCGTTTCTGTTTGATTCATAAAAAAAGAAGAACCGCTGGACGTTACTGCGGGGAATGGCACGAATGGTTCAAAAGTTCAATTTTCGCCTGGTTAACTGGACAGGTCGTGCCATCTAGCGGGTCCCAGTTGAACTAAGTCCGTCTGCCATCTCGGAGGCCATGGCGAAAAATTGCTCAATGACCGTTGTTGCTGCTGTGCTGCTACCTTCGTTCTGCTGCGCACTATAGTGTCGGCGGCCGCACTGTGAAGCCGGGCAACGTTGTGTACGGCAACAGTGACGTGATATGTTATAATTGAGGCGGGTAATTCGAAGTGTGCTATTGTGATGTGTACCACTCAAACGTGATTTTATTTGAAAATAAGCACTTACAAGGGTCCAAAGTAGCACTGCGAGGTTTCTGGTCTGCTATTTGAGCAATCTACATAAACTCGATATTTGGCTTTAGTGCCCGTTTAATTAAGACGAGCCTATGCATACGCGTCGTCATGCTGGTAAATGCGGAATTTTTTCGCGGCTCTCCCGACAATTCCTTCCCCTCTTAATCTTGCTGAAAGCCGGTTTCTCCCGTTAAATGTAAACTTAATTCATTATGATTTCTTCTTGTATGATCGCAAAAAAAAAAAGAGACTAATACGAGTTCGACTCAATTTCATTCTAGCTATGTTACTGCGCGAAAGGTCATTCGGCTGTGTTTTCAATGCTGTTGCAGTTTTCCAGAAGGACTACCCGGCAAGAGCTGCTTTCCAGGTGGCAAAATTACCAGAGGTAAGTCCCTAAAAATCAGAAAACCCCTCAGTACTTCCCATGAGGTTCGAGTTTTATCACTTCGTTTTCGCGGTGATGAAGAAATACACATAGGCATGCCCAGGATCCCACATCAGGGGGGAGGGGGAGGTTAATCGCAGCGCCCCCAGCTCCCTAATAAGTCAATGTAGGAGAGAGACATTGTGCCCCCCCCCCCCCCCCGGCCTTTTAAGTTAACGTGTGGGGCAGATTTTGTGCCTACTTTACATGATTATAAAGGACGGCCACCCCCTCGTGCTCACGCCTACGGAAATACGCTTACGTTAGGCGATTTGCATATTCCGTAAGTGACACCTACAGTCGTCGCTTGAGCAGGTGTTTTCCAGTGAAGCTGTTTCAAAACCGTTCAGTGAACACGGCGTTGTTACTGTAGTGCGAGCGTTTTCCGCGGTATGGCGCTACTGTCTGATCCTCTGTGCGCGCAGTTCATCACCGAGTTTGGTGCGTTTCCGCACTCCAAAGGACACACAAAGCAAAATAGTTTTCTATATATACACTAGAGAGAACTCTTGCGTTAGTGTCTATGAGACGCCACCTTGGGATTCCCGCACCAAACACCATGACGTCACAGATTTCGAAGAAGTCTGGTGGGCTTTACGTACTTTCTAATCCGTAAAAACGTCGTATAATGCCATCTGTGGGGGCATTAGACGTAGCATACGAATTCGCAGAAAATTTAATCGAGCCAAGATTGCAAAAATACAAAAAGAAAACATTGAAATTCGGCACGAAGTCTCAAACTCAAACTTCAAGCTGTTGCTCTTTGGCGATCACATGGCCCTTGCGCCAGCCCCGCCGCGGTGGTCTAGTGGCTAAGGTACTCGGCTACTGACCCGCAGGTCGCGGGTTCGTATCCCGTATGCGGCGGCTGCATTTCCGATGGAGGCGGAAACGTTGTAGGCCCGTGTGCTCAGATTTGGGTGCACGTTAAAGAACCCCAGGTGGTCGAAATTTCCGGAGCCCTCCACTACGGCGTCTCTCATAATCATATGGTGGTTTTGGGACGTTAAACCCCTCATATCAATCAAATAAATTGGCCCTTGCGCCAATAAACACCACATATCATCATCATAAAACTTCAAGCTTCATTTTCTCTGCTAATAATTAACATATGATAGGGAAACATGGCATTAGAGTTCTCAGAATGTAGTTTTCCAGTGTAAACCAAGTCATTGTTTCAATTTATCGTCCCTTTAATATGGACGGGTGGTACTGATGTCCCTTAAGGGAACACTTTGGGCAAATAACAATTTATGTCATATAGTGAAATATGAACGTATTACATCGTCTAAAACGGCAATATTGCCAAAGCAGTGCCACACTTGCCGATAAATTAAGCTGAATGCATCGCGCAACGTGCACCACAAGTTAGGAATGAACGGGAAGCCACTCATGTCTCACTTGTGGTGCTCTTGACGCTTGTGTGTTTGCCTGACTTCTGATGAAGTATGTTCTGTGTACTTACTGGTGATAATCCCATTCATTAAAGAAAAAAAAACCACAAGTGAGACATTTCAGAAAAAGATCCCGATGACGTAAGAGCGTCCGATGACAAGTTATCACTAGCAATCGACCAAACTATCAGCAATAAAAAACCTTCCATGCATCAAGAGACGAAGTATAATGCTGCTCGTCCGTTTCTTTCTTATTTATAGAAAAAAAAAACAGCCTTGCGTTACTACGGGGGCTGACGCGAGTTGTTCAAAAGTTCTATTCACGTCAGGTTGGATGGACGAATGGATTGATGTGGCTGCACCCTTTAAATCGGGCAACGGCTAACGCCACCTAGCCGTAATACGTAGTGACCTAACAAGTAGATTTATCTTTTTTTCCCTTTAAATAGTGAAGTTGAGGACTGGTACTTTGCAATGGAAGGTTTAATTTTCACTCGTATTTTGACTTTAGCCACCAATCAGATAACCTCCTTCTAGTTAACTCTACCCGCTTAAAGTCTATTTTGCCCTCCCTGTCCCTAAACACCAGTGCTTTGAAAAACTCTGCGCCATCATCCTGAACTATAGGGTGAAGCCCTTTACAGAACATTATCAAGTGTTCGGCTGTTTACTCCTCCTCTCCACACGCACTGCATACCGTGTCTACCCCTTCGTATTTGGCCCGATATGTCTTGGTTCGCAATACTCCCGACCTGGCCTCAAACATTAGAGAACTACCCCGAGTATTATCATAGATCCTTTCCTTGGCAATTTTCTGCTTAAACGTTCGATAGATCTCTAGTGCGGACTTCTTAATCATGCCAATTCTCCACATGTCAGTCTTCGTTTCCTTCACTTTCTTCTTAACCGATAGTTCTTTTTGGTTTGGCCACCTGCTGTTTTCTAAGTATTTACCAGTCAAATTCCTGGTTCGCTTCCTCCATTTTGTATCGACATTCTTCATGTACAAGTAGCCGAAAACCTTCCTAGCCCAACGCTCCTCCCCCATTTCTCTCAATCGCTTTTCAAATTTTATCTTGCTGCTAGCTTTCCTGCCCTCAAATGATGTCCATCCCATATTACCTTGTGTTCCCTGATTTGGTGTATTCCCATGAGCTCCTAAAGCAAGCCTACCTATTCCACGTTGCTTAATTTCTAATCTTGCTTGAACTTCCGATCCCATGCACAAGACCACATTACCGAACGTCAGACCAGGAAGCTAAAGCTCCTAAAGCATTTCCGAATGTCAGACCAGGAACCATGGCCCCATTACATATCCTCTCACAACATCATACCTATTGTAAATCCACAGTGCCCTGTTTCTCATATCACCTTGTACTCCCTGATTCGGTGTATTCCCGTGAGCTCCTAAAGCAAGCCTACATATTTCACGTTGCTTAATTTCTAATCTTGCTTGAACTTCTGATCTCGTGCACAAGACCGCATTGCCGACCGTCAGACCAGGAACCATGACCCCTTTCCATATTTCTCTCACAACATCATACCTATTGTAATTCCACCGTGCCCTATTTGTCATCACTGCTACATTCCTGTTACCTTTAGCCGTTACGTATATTTCGTGTTCCCTTAGGTACGCGGTCCCATTGCTTATCCATACGCCCAGATATTTGTATTTATCTGTTATCTCTAGCGTGACCTCCTGTATTCTAAGCTCCCTACATTTATTATCATTAAAAATTAGGACGTAATTCCACAGTGCCCTATTTTTCATCACTGCTGCATTCCTGTTACCTTTAGTCGTTACGTATATTTCGTGTTCCCTTAGGTACTCGGTCCCATTGCTTATTCATACGCCCAGATAATTGTATTTATCTGTTATCTCTACCATGACCTCCTGTATCCTAAGCTCACTATATTTATTATCATTAAAAATTATGACTGCTGATTTTTCCTTACTGAATCTGAAATCTAACCTATCTCCCTCATTGCCGCAGATGTCCACCAATTTCTGCAAATCTTCTTCGTTGTCGGCCATTAGCACTATATCATCTGCGTACATCAATGCTGGTAGTGCCTGTTCAATGAGTTTTCCTTGTTTGACGAAAAAGGTTGAATCGAAGTCCACGTCCCTCTAATTTGGCCTCTAATCCTTGTAGGTACATCATGAATAACAAGGGTGACAGAGGACACCCCTGCCTAAGCCCCCATCTTAGCTCTGTGGGCTTGGATACCTGTTTTTACCACATTATAACGGCCTTGTTACCATTATAGATATCCTTTAAAAGATTAGTGACTCCATCTACCACATCTAGTGTGTCCAGTATTCCCCACAAGTCCTCTTGAACCACGCTATCGTACGCTCCCTTGGTATCCAAAAAATGCTAGCCACAGGGGCCTGTGTTCCTTTTTTGCTATTTCGATGCACTGTGTCAGTGAAAACAGATTTCCAACCTCCTGTGTTTCCAAAACCCATTATGCAGTTTCCTTAGCACCCTCTCATCCTCTATCCATGCCTGCAGTCTTTCCTTTCTAATCTGCATAGCCAGCCTGTAGACCAGTGATGTCACTGTTATCGGACGGTAGTTGTTTGTCAGCTTTGTCCCCCTTTCCTTTAGAGAACATGCTCATCCTGCTAAGTTTCCATCCATCGGGGACATCACCATCGATTATTGTTTTACTCACTGCTTCTCTCAATGTCTGCTTAGAATTCGGACCCAATGTCTTCATCAGCATAATTAAAATGCCATCTGGGCCTGTTGATGTACTGCTAGGAGCCCTCTTCTCAGCACTTTCCCACTTTCGTTGTGAAAATGGAGCCATTGCACCACTTGATTCGTCCTTGTCTATTGTGGTGCATAAAGTACTTCTTTGTTGAAATCTTTCTGTCACCCTTGTTCTTATATATTCAATAGCTTCGTCCCCTTCTAGCCTAGCACCTTGAACTGTAGTTATAAACCTCTGCTCAAGGCTTGTCTCGTTTGTTAGCGAGTTTAGATGGTTCCAAAATTTCGCAGCTGCCTTTCTATCCTTTTTATGTACTTATGCCAGCCACTGAGCCCCCTTTCTTCTAATCTTTTCATTGATCAGAAGGGATGCTTCCCTTCTACAGCTTAGAAAGATGTCCCATTTTCTTGCTGAATCTGAAATCTAACCTATCTCCCTCATTGCCGCAGATATCCATCAATCTCTGCAAATCTTCTTTGTTGTCGGTTATTAACACTATATCATCTGCGTACATCAATGCTGGTAGTGCCTGTTCAATGAATTTTCCTTGTTTGATGAAAAAGGGGTTGAATCCAAGTCCACATCCCTCTAACTTGGCCTCTAATCCTTGATTGATTGATTTGTGGGGTTTAACGTCCCAAAACCACGATATGATTATGAGAGACGCCGTAGTGGAGGGCTCCGGAAATTTTGACCACCTGGGGTTCTTTAACGTACACCCAAATCTGAGCACACGGGCCTACAACATTTCCGCCTCCATCGGAAATGCAGCCGCCGCAGCCGGGATTCGAACCCGCGCCCTGCGGGCCAGCAGCCGAGTACCTTAGCCACTAGACCACCGCGGCGGGGCCCTCCAACTTGGCCTCTAATCCTTGTAGGTACATTATGAATAACAAGAGTGACAGAGGACACAACTGCCTAAGCTCTCGTCTTTGCTCTGTGGGCTTGGATACCTGTTTTTCCCACTTTATAACTACCTTGTTACCTTTATAGACACCCTTTAAAAGATTAGTGACTACATGTTCCACGCCTAGTGTGTCCAGTATTCCCCACAATTCCTCTTGAACCACGCTAATGCACGCTTCCTTGATATCCGAAAATGCTAGCCACAGGGGCCTGTGTTCCTTTTCTGCTATTTCGATGCACTGCGTCAGTGAGAACAGATTGTCTTCCAACCTCCTGTGTTTCCGAAACCCATTCTGCAGTTCCCCCCGCACCCCCTCATCCTCTATCCACGACTGCAGTCTTTCCTTTATAATATGCATAGCGAGCCTGTAGACCACTGATGTCACTGTTATAGGACGGTAGTTGTTTATGTCAGCTTTGTCCCCCTTTCCTTTACAGAACATGCTCATCCTGCTAAGTTTCCATCCATCTGGGACTTCACCATCGGTTATTGTTTTGTTCACTGCCTCTCTCAATGTCTGCTTAGACTTCGGACCCAATGTCATCAGCATAATTGGAATGCCGTCTGGGCCTGTTGATGTACTGCTAGGAGCCTTCTTCTCAGCACTTTCCCACTTTAGTTGTGGAAATGGAGCCACTGCGCCACTTGATCCATCCTTGTCTATTAAGGTGCATAGGGCACTTCTTTGTTGAAATTTTTCTGTCACCCTTATTCTTATACATTCAATAGCTTCGTCTTCTCTTATCCTAGCACCTTGAACTGTAGTTATAAACCTCTGCTCTAGGCTTGTCTCATTTCTTAGCGAGTTTAGATGGTTCCAAAATTTCGCACCCTCCTTTCTATACTTTTTATGCACTTCTGCCAGCCATTGAGCCCTCTTTCTTCTAATCTTTTCATTGATCAGAAGGGATGCTTCCCTTCTACAGCTTAGAAAGATTTTCCATTTTCTTTCAGCATCTTATTCGATTCGTCCCGCTGCTTAGCATGTCTGCGTTTCCTAAAGGCTTCCTGACGTTTTGCTATGGCTCTCTTAACTACCTCATTCCACCAACTCTTGGGTTTGTGTCCCCTTTTCCGGGGTGACTTGTCACGTACCTTAGCAAGCTCTAGTTCAGTCTAATTAGATTCGTGTAATGCCCATATCGTTTCATTATCCTCAGCGATTACTTTCTCAATTTGTTTAGTAGCTATTTCTATTTGCCTTTCTGAATAAAAATTTTCCTGTAGTTGCTCATCTTGTCTCCTTCCCACTTTCACTGCTCTTCCAAAACTTAGCTTGATACGTTTGTGATCACTACCCAGACTTCTGGAGCCACATTCATCTATGTGCATTCCCCGGAGCCTATCATACATTTTATGTGACATCAGTGCATGATCTATCGTCGACTGCAGCCTTCCTACCTCCCATGTTATTTGCCCTTCACACTTCTCAGTAGTGTTGCAAATGATCAAATCATGCCTTTCACACGTATTCAAGATCATTTCGCTTGTTGGGTCAGTATACCAATCTATATATTCTATGTGCGCATTCATATCTCCTAGTATACTTATCTCGCACTCTCCTGCTAGTTCCTCAATGTCCTTTGATATAAACTCCACCATTGCCTGGTTTTCCTCTCTGGCCTTTGCTCCAGTCCACAAGTACACCAAACCAAGGAGTGTCATCCTTCCAGCTACTATCCCTCCTTACCATAAATGTTCCATGCATCCCTGCTTGACTCTTTGCCAACCCATACTTTTATGTATGAATGCACCAATTCCACCCCCTTTTTGCTGCCTTCTGTTCTATTGCAATATTCCCATACGTAGTCCGGATTTCAAGGTGGTTGCTCTATGTCCATAAGATGTGTCTCCACAACCCCATATATCATCAGCTCCTCATGCCTCAACTGCTCTTCTATCTCTTCCTACTTTAATCTATTCCTGCCACCCTGCATGTTAATATATCCTATGTCTGACTTAGCTCGACCCTTGTGCTTACGTCGATTTCTTCTCCCACGGACTCCGTGTGGCTTGAATATTTGTGCCCCTTTATAACCGTCTTCGGATACACTGTTGGCCTCAGGGATCTGGGTCCGCCTAAAAAACTTGCGGCTTGACGACCCATCCTATTACCAACCATCCTGCCCGTTGCACCACTGTAGTGAATGTCATCCTGTGCAAAGGGGCAAGCGCCGGGCTCGTACACGTCTTGGTTCACCTCCATGACGCTGTATACAAGTTGCTGGCTCATACCCTTGATCACACAGTTGGCCTCCACTACCATCCTTTCAATCCCACGAGACTGTCCCCAGACCTCTGGGACTGTGCATATGGTCATATGCAGACTGCCAGAGGAGTCTCAGAACTTACGCATCCCATCCTTTGTCTCTGAAGGTTTCGATCCTTGCCCTTCAACACATCATTGAGCCCACCATGAATATTGACGAGATTTTCGCCCTCCTTGCTGTCCTCTACAACCTCCTGAGCTTTGGCCAGTGCATCCACCGTGCTCTTCCCTGAGTGGACTTCCACCCTCACTCTCCCATCTTCCTTCACTGTCGTGGTGACGCCATCCCTAACCCTGGCCACGTTAGAGTCCCCCACCACTAGGAACCTTCTACGCTCCAATCGCTGGCTTCCTGTTTGTGATGGTGCCCCTGTTTACTTCACCTGTTGCTCTCTCTGCTGTCTGTCCTGTGTTTCTGCCCTATACTTGAAGTCTGCCGCGCCTCCGAGCTGTATGTTCTCGGAGCCTCCGTGTTGTGGCCAGACACTGCGGCCCCTTGACCTCCCTTCTCGCCTGTTTCTTCCCACCTGTCGCCTTCTCCGCTACCCACGCCTTCTGTCTCGCACCGCTCGGAGCCGTGGCAAAGCGCCATTAGCTGCTTTACCCGCTGCTCGAGCTCGGTCCGCCCTTTCCGTTTTTTTCGAAGGTCGCCCTTCATTTGCTCTAATAGGCTGGTGGTAGCCTCCTCCTGCTCACGCGACGCTCCAAGCTGTTTTTGGAGTTCTATCATCTGCTCCCTTTCCGCCCTAAATTCCCCGTAAGCCCCTCGATGCTAGCCTCCATGTGCTGCACGGCCCCCTTCAGTGCCTCGCACAGCCTCCACACGAAGCTTGCCTTCTGCGCGTCGGCCAAACTCGTGAATTTTGTCTCGTCCAAGTGCCACAAGCGCTTGCATTCGTCGCACTGCACCAGCTGACTCTCGCCCTTGGTTTTCCTAGCCTCCTTAGCCATCGCCCGCCCGACCATCGGACCGAGCACCCGACAGCCCCAAGTTCAACCTTAATCCCGCTATCAAGCCGCCATCACTAACTCTCCTACCTCAACAACTGTTTGAAACTGCCGCCTACACCACACGCACACGTATTCAATTTCGCTAGTAGCCTGTCACTTAGTCCGCTTCGAGTTCGGCTCTAGCTGCTTAACAACTAATCGGGCGCACCAAACTTCTTCAAAACAGCCGCCAACCCCGTTCACGTGGTCAACGTCACTGCAACGCTGCCCGTGTCTCACACCTACAGTACTCACAACGCAAGGTATTGATTAGGAAAGAAAAACCAATAATGGTGTTCACTAACACAAACAAATAAAGAAAAACTTATCTCTCGTTGTGCGCTGCTTGTGCCTTATAGGTGGTGGTTAGGCCGTATAGGTGGTGCCGTTTAGCGGGGACCAGTTGAAAAAAAGCAAGCAGAAAATTGTTCAGTGGCCGTTGTGCTGCCTGCAGCTCCCGCTAATTTTCGCTTCACTGACTACTAGAGTGGACAGCTGCCAACAGCGCAGTAAAGGCGGGCAACGTTGGGCATGCTCACAGTGACGTCAGATAGACCTCTTTCAGGCGGGTGATTTGAAGTGCGCTAACGCGATGCGAACCACTTAGGCGAGTCATAAGCACTTCCTTGGCACAAAAGCAGCACTACGCAGGTTTCTGAACTAGCTATTTCAACCATCAATGTCGAATTATATTTGCTTTTAGTGCCGCTGAAAAGCGCCATGCAGTTTTCCGCTGTGATAGCACTCGTGGTTTTTGACGTCGCGTTAATGTTATCTTTTGCATCAGTTCTATGTTCTTTTGTTATTGACGCATAGAGGTCAATAACAGCGTGGCCGCATTGTTATCATAATGACGCAAGTTAGTCGCAATGGGATTATGCTTCCCTAACCTTCTCTTGCCAAGCCCTCATGTTAGGAAACCAGTACGTTATGAAGCTGCGTCGATGACTTCACATGCATAATGTGCATTGTTCTTTCATTTTTTCTTACTTTTTTTTCGCCACAGAATTCCCTGGTTGAAATCGACGCCATCGCGGTAGACTTCGCCGCCTGAAAGGAAACCGATGCTACATAGCTTCACAAGTCTCGGAGCTCTACCTTCCCTAATAAAGGGTCCGAAAAATGTCTTCATCTTTTTTGTGGGATGACGAATGGAATGGAAAAAAAATAAACGCTTATTTTCGAAGTGGTATACCTGGGTCAGACCCGGTTGTACTCTCGGTGGAGGATTTCTTAATTTTAGAAGTCATCTGGCCTTCGACGCCTCTTTGGACATTGCGACAATGTATGTTGTTGCTCAGGTACTCGGATTAACAAGGTAAGAACATAATTCTAATTAAAACTCGTTGTTGGGCTGGTTGGCAACTCTTCATATTGTAATTCAGTGCAACTTAGGAGTAGCACGAGGAGAAAAACGAAAGGACGGAGACGTTTGACGGTTTTCAAGCCGGCTGGCTACCCTGCACCGTAATTTAAGAAATTAAGAACACTCGCGTATTCGCGCTCGCCTCCACTCAAGTGCTGTGTGTGATGTGCGTATTCGAGTGTGAATGCGTGAGTATTTGTAGGCGTTTCTAAGCAGCGCTAAATTACTTGCAATGTGGTGGTGGTAGTGGTTAGAAGATGAGAAAAGGCACCTAATTTCTGCAACCCGGTCGGGAGCACGGCGCAGTGCCTGTACTTGCAATGTAAGGAAATATGGGACCGCAAACACTGTAGGCGGTGCTCCTCCTTTCCAGTGACAGTGTGCCCCCTCCCTTCTCCGAACTATCAGTCCCTCGTTGACAATGCATATATGCTGACAGGCCGCAACGAGGCGTGACAACCGCACAGTAATTTTTGAAAGAGCTTCTGTGTATTCTGTGTGATTTCACTGGTAAAAGGTCGACGACCAGAAAAGGAGGAGTGGCGCCGTAATACCGTACCGCATTTGCATACGCGTAGTGTTAGGTAGAGTAAATTCATGTACTAAGGCGAAAGCATTGGTTGCCTAATCGAACACGGTATGTCGCCGCGTCGTTGGCGGGAACACGAGTGGTGAAAAAAAAAGTTCATGACGCCAAACGTCACCAAAACGTATTTACGTCGCGAATTTTAGGACACGATGACACCACAGGTCACCAAAAGAGACGTGATGCTCATGATGTCACATGAGCACTTCTTCACGAATACCAGATGCATTGCCAGAAATAAGTTGGGTGCAGACAGCTTTCGGGGCTGCTTGGATCAGTGCTTGGATCAGTGCAAGACCCGTCGCATCTAGATAAAAGCGATTGTGGGATCGCTTCCGACAAAAAATGATACTGGTACGCGAATGGTAGTGACATGCACTGCTGGCATTTATCAGATTTGCACTGTTCCGTCGCATTTTGATAAAACTGTGGCGATATCCAGAGCATTTCAGAGCACGGTGTGTCCCGCGTGCAGCTATGAAAAATGCGGCAGGTCCCACGTTCGATTCTCAAGGCCGGCCGGCCGGAAAAAAAGCCTCGGTTGGTTTTCAAAGGGGCACACGTCCGTAAGGGTGCGCGGTTCTCTTGGTGTGTGATTTAGAAAGGTTGCCCGAGCTCATCTCCGGGTCAACTCCCTGGTCTTTTTTCCCTCTGTTTATTTTTATGTATTACCTTTTTTCTCTCACACTGTCTGTTTCAAACTCTTTCCTCCTTCCCATTTCTTCTCTTTCTCTATTGGTCACCTGCTTCCTTCCTTTCTACTTTTCCCCGGTCTCTCTACTTCTTTATCTATCTTTCTTTTATTTCTCTATGTCATTCACTTTCTGCATTTCTTTATATTTCGCTCTTTCTTACTCTGTTCATGCTATTTTCTCTATCCCGCTCCACCTCCCCAACCACAATTATCTGTCACAGCCTTTGCTGCACTATAGTACGCAAGTGAATGCCGTGAAGTGGAAGCGTACTTTCATTGTCGAGTGGATAAAACGCTTGCCTACGGATCATCAGTACCCTGGTTCGAATCCCGCACCACAGAATTCTTTTTTTAGCAAGAATTTGTACTTTTCTCTTTCTCTGTACCCGTTCTCTCACTGCCGGAAAAATCGGCTTACGTGTTCTGGTAGCGAAGCAGAAGAGGACGAAGAAGAGCAGATCGCTTGCTGGTTCACGATGGTTATTATTTCTGTTCACAAATCACGCTCCAACGTTCCGCTTAATTAGCTACGCTGTTAAAGTTGAAGCCCTTATCCTCAATCATAAAGTTAAATTTTCTTTTGACATCACACCTTGCAACGATGAACGTAGCTAAAAGTTTTCCAAGCTAAAGTTCCTCCTAAAACGTCGGCTTCACCACAGTAGATGGCCAGAAACTGGCAAAAAAGTTGAGGCCCTTATCAGCCATGATAAGGTCCAAATTTTGTCTGACGTCACACCTTACAACGATGAACGTAGCTAAGTGTCTTCCAAGCTAAAGTTTCTCCTTAAACGTCGGCTTCACAGCAGTAGATGGCCAGAAACTGTCAAAAAAGTTGAGGCCCTTATCAGCCATGATAAGGTCCAACTTTTGTCTGACGTCACACCTTACAACGATGAGCGTAGCCAAGTGTCTTCCTAGCTAACGTTTCTCATAAAACGTTTGCTTCACCGCAGTATATAGCCAAAAGCAGTCGAAAAAGTTGAGGCTCTTATCACCCACGATAAGGCCCAACTTTTGTTTGACGTCACACCTTGCAACGATGAACGTAGCTTAACGTTTTTCAAGCTACTGTTTCTTTGAATTGCCGGCTTCACCGCAGTATATGGCCAGAAACTGTCAAAAAAGTTGAGGCCCTTATCAGCCATGATAAGTTCTAACTTTTGTGTGACGTCACACATTGGCACGAAGAACGTAGCTAACAAAAGTGCAGTGAAGCAGACGTTTCAGGAGGAACTTAAGCTTGCAAGACGTTTAGCTACGTTCATCGTTGCAGGTGTGACGTCAGAGAAAAGTTGGAACTTATCGAGACTGATAAGGGCCTCAACTTTTTTGACAGTTTCTGGCCATCTACTGCGGTGAAGCCGGCGTTTCAGAGAAACAGTAGCTTGGAAGACGTTAAGCTACGTTCATCGTTGCAAGGTGTGACGTCAGACAAAAGTTGGGCCTTATCGGTGGTGATAAGAGCCTCAACTTTTTCGACTGTTTTTGGCCATCTACTGCGGTGAAGCCGACGTTTCAGTAGAAAGTTTAGCTTGGAAGAAACAAAGCTACGTTCATCGTTGCAAGGTGTGACGTCAGATGAAAATTTGACTTTATGATTGATGATAGATAAGGGCTTCAACTTTAACAGCGCAGCTAATTAAGCAGAACGTTGGTCCGTGATTTGTGAACAGAAATAATATCCATCGTTAAGCAGCAAACGATCTCCTCTTCTTCGTCCTCTTCTGCTTCGCTACCAGAACACGTAAGCCGATTTTTCCGGTAGTGAGAGAACGGGTACAGAGAAAGAGAAAAGTACAAATTCTTGCTAAAAAAAGAATTCTGTGGTGCGGGATTCGAACCAGGGCACTGTTGATCAGTAGGCAAGCGTTTTATCCACTCGACTATGACAGTACGCTTGCACTGCTCGGCATTCACTTGCGTACTATAGCGCAGCAAAGATGCGACAGAGAATTGAGGTTGGGGAGGAGAGGAGGAGCGGGAAAGAGGAAATAGCATGAAGAAAATGAGAAAGAGCGAAATATAAAGAAATGCAGAAAGTGATTGACAGAGAGAAATAAAAGAAAGATAGATAACGGAATAGAGAGATCGGAAAAAAGTAGAAAGGAAGGAAGCAGGTGACGAATAGAGAAAGAGAAAAAACGGGAAGAAGGATAGAAAGAGTTTGAAACAGACAGCGTGAGAAAAAATAGGTAATACATAAAAATAAACAGAAGGAAAAAATACCAGTAATTTAACACGGAGATGAGCTCGGGCAACCTTTCTAAATCACACACCAAGAGAACCGCGCGCCCGAACGGACGTGTGCCCCTTTGAAAACCAACGGAGGTCTTTTTTCCGGCCGGCCTTGAGAATCGAACGCGGGACCTCCCGCATTTTCTATAGCTGCACGCAGGACACACCGTGCTCTGAAATGCTCTAGATATCGCCACACGTTTTATCAAAATGCGACGGAACAGTGCAAATCTGATAAATGCCAGCTGTGCATGTCACTACCGTTCGCGTATACCTGTATCGTTTTTGTCGGAAGCGATCCCAGAATCGCTTTTATCTAGATGCGACGGGTCTTCGAAAAACCGAAAAATTCTAAGTTGCCAAAGGCCCATCGTTGGGGTCCTGAGATAATCGTCCTCTGTTCGCTCTGTTCTAGTCTCTTCTATCCCCTCCTGTCGCTTGCGCTGTTAAGCACTTTCTTCGTCCAAGCGAAATGCGACGCAGTCATCATATTGGATGAGTGACGTTTTGCCAGGGGGCTGGTGCTTTACTCGTGTGAGCTCGCTCACTAGTCCATCCGTCCGTCCGTCCGTCTGTCTGTCCACCCGTCCGTAGCTCCCGATACGTATATCCAGGCATAGCCGAGCTAAGCCCTTGTGAAATCTTCTCCTGCGTTAATTGCCCTGATCCAACCAGCCCCAAAAGCTGTCTGCACCCAACTTATTTTTAGCAATGCCTCTGGTATTCGTGATGAAGTGCTCATGTGACTTCACGAGCATCAAGTCTCTTTTGGTGACCCGTGGTGTCATCGTGTCCTAAAATTGGCGACGTAAATAAATTTTGGTGACCTTTGGCGTCATGATCGTTTTTTCCATCACTCCTGTTCCCGTCAATGACACGGCGACATCCCACGTTCGATTAGGCAACCAGTGCTTTCGCCTTAGTACATGAATTTACTCTACCTAACACTACGCGTATGCAAACACAGTACGGTATTACGGCGCCACTCCTCCTTTTCTGGTCGTCGACCTTTTATTAGTGAAAGCACACAGAATACACATAAGCTCTTTCAAAAATTACTGTGCAGTTTTTACGCCTCGTTGTGGCCTGTCTTTGTTAAGGAGAGACCGATAATAGTTCGGGGGACACACTGTCACTGGAAAGAAGGAGCACCACTGTACTGCCTTATTGTATTTCCGCACCGCTTTTTGTATATTGCTAGCGATTTATCGTAAGTTGTGAATCCCTGGAAACAAACGAAGAAACAAACTTCAACAACGGTGGTCCTATATTTTCAACAAATATAGGACTACCGACTCGCCAACTACTCTAACGCTGGCGAATAGCATTTCAACCCTGCAAGATAGACGAAAAATCGATAGGCTGAAACTGCCGTTTACTCTTTACACTGGTTCCACAAAGGTAAATGCATCGGTATACATTCAGCCATTTCAATCGCGCCCCACGAGACATCGGCGCACGCACAATTTGCTTCCGTATCGAGCCCACACAAACATGTTCGAGAATTCGTTTTTCCCACGTACAGTATCGAAATGAAATTCACTGCCTGAAGTGGTTTTAACATCTCAGTTTATTTGCCATTTTGAGCGCGCCATATTGTCTGTGCTGTAGTCTGTACTCGACTCTCTTTACTGTTTATCGCAATTGTGAATGTATAATAGGGAGATAGACCCATCTCCGTTGTTCTGAAGGTCGTATTAACCTGCGTTTAAGCTCATCTATATATCTCTGTATAATGTGCTTATATTCTGTATTTTGTGCACATCATTCGTCTATCACGCTTACGTGTGTTTTCCACTTAATTTTTGTGCCTCTCCTGCTTGGTCTTTTCAAGACCGCAGTATGTTGTAAATAAAATAAAAAAATGAAAAAACACGCACACATACACACGCACACAGCGCTAGTATATTCGGTGGAAGCGAATAGTTATGGTTCAGGGTTTCTTGGAATTACTATGTCGAACTAAATTACTTGCAATATGACGATTTACCAACTAGCCCAACAAGTTTAAACTAACAGTATCTCCTTACCTCGTTCAAAGACCTTAATGCTCATATTCGGGTACCTTCATCCACATCGTCGCATGGGCGAAAGAGGCATCGAAGGCCAGATGATTTCTGAAGTACAGAAACCTACCGTCGAGTGTATAACCGGGGCTGGCCCAGGTATACCGTTTTGAAAATAAATTTTTATTCATCATCGCACAAAATAGATGAAGACACCTTTAGTATGATTTATTATGGCAGCTAAAGCTCCGATACTTGCGAGGCACGTCGATGATGTATACCATCGTCGACGCATTTTCAGGCGGCGAAGTCTACCACAAACGGCGTCCATTTCGACCAGTGCAGAAACCTGAGGCAGAAAAGCAGAAAGCAACAAACAACGATAGGACAAACAATAGCTTGCAGGCGAGGTCATGGACGTCTCAAACCTCGCGGGACGTCTGAAACCCTTGCATCCTACCATGCAGTACACCAACATATCACGTCAAGTCGCACGAGTGCAATCAATCTATATTTCAAGGGACACTAAATAGAAACAATGGCTTCGTTTAGATCAACAAACTCCACTCTTACAACTATATTGGCACATGTTTCATATCATACGTTCAATATTAGCGGAGAAAATCAAGGCTGAAGTTTATTTTTTTTTTAATTTCGCGCCAAAATGTGTGCATGTGACGTCAAAAATTTCAACATTTATTTTTTTTTTGTATTTTGCGGCATTGGCTAGACGAAACTTTGTAGAACTTCGTATGCTAGGTCCATGGTACCATCAGATGGCAATGTACTTCATTTTCGAGGATCAGAAATTTCTTAGAACCCACTAGCCGCTTTCATATTCTATGACGTCACGATGTTCGGGGGGAATCTAATGATCGGCGTCTCCGCCCACATTTGCTTCGCTTACCAAGCGTCGTGTTGCAGTAGGAGTGGTTTTTTTGGGATTGCGAAGTCGTACCTTACTAATACACGATGAGTGATCGACATGTGGGGTTTAACCGTCCCAAAACCACCATTTAATTACGAGAGCCGTGGCAGTGGAGGTATCCGGAAATTTCGACCTCCTGGGCTTCTTTAACGTGCTCCCAAATACTGAGTACACGGGCCTACAACATTTTTGCCTCCATCGAAAATTCTACTCACGCACGGAAAATCGTTTTGGTCTTGATACAGTGTCCTTGAAAAAGAAGCCGGCAGCTTCGTCGAACTATGCATGCAAATTTCTAATAGTGCAGATAATAATTTGCGTTAACAATCCCGCGAAAATGTATGAAGAACTTCAGCTTGTTTCCGTACCCTTGAGGTGACCAGAGAGTCACGTGATCTCGGCAGAAAAACAAATCGTAAACAGTGGTTCTTCGCTCGAGCGAACGTCCGCTTATTCTGTAAATACAATTCTTTAAATAAAAAAAGGACGCCCACTATAATATTAGGCTTATATGGCCAACCGTTAATGTTGTTCCTCGCATTACTGCATTTAAGTTTGACAAATTATCCGACAGCACGCATACGTTTGAGTTTTGGCAGTATCTAGATGACGTCCTGGTGTTCCAGCAATTCCAGCTCTGTCGTTCGAACCATCGACCATTTCGTTATGACCTTAACACTATGTTCACTCAGCTTTTTTTTTAATTGCCCGGCTTAGACGATGTACAGCGCAATCATTTCACACTCACACTACAAATACAATCGCGAAAACAAAACAAACAATGCCATCAGTCCCATTTGCATTGGTGTTGTCCACTTAAAAATACCTAAGGGCTGTCGGTGATTCAAACCTTGACAACCTTTCTGGCGCGATATGCTGTGTTTTGCTACACTCAATAAACGCAGAAATGCTTTGCCTGAAATAAATTACTGCTGGCTTCGCATCCTGGTCGAAGTGGTATCCGGCCATTCGCGCACGCCATATACAGTGGAGTCCGGTCAACATGACTACATCAAATGGGACCCTCCTCATCATTCGTTACTGGGACGTACCTTATTTCCGTGTGGATCCAAAGGAAAATCTGTCTTTGTTGTCCTCTGCAAAATGTCCCGAAAATGTACTTATTCCTAACAGAGCAAACAAAAAAAAAAACATGGTCTATTGTTCCTAGCTTCTTACATATTAAGCAGTGTGAACGCCATGGTGTAAAAAAGCCCCGTTCCTCTGTGAAATGTTTGCTGATAGCGTTCCTGTGTGTAACTTAAAGAAAATTGTTTTCACCCCTGTAGGTACCTGCATCTTTTTCACCCGCTTTAGCTCATTTTGTTCCGGTGTTCCACTGTATATGGCCCTGTACCAAGGTACTGGCAAAACCATATCACATACATCTTTGTACAAGTATTTTCTTCTAACACTTGCTAGATAATCCAAATAAAAACGAACCGATAGAAGCGTGCACTGTCAGATAGCCACGGGCCGGCTATCAACGTCACGCGCCTGCTATCAGAAGGGACAACAAGTTCTGTTAAGGCACTGCATAACCTGAGATAGGCATAGCATACGCAAAAACGATCACTGAGGTCACGGAAAAAACAACATCTATTTACTAGTTGTCTTACAAAACGGTGCACCAAAGCAAGACCCCCGTCCTTCACACGTCTGAACAGATTGGTCCGGCTGCACGGCCATATCCATTCCGAGCCCCATACAAAAACTGCGAACACTCTGTGCAGCCCTTGGACGTTGATCCTTGGACAATGCAACACCTGCATCATATACTGGAGCTTAGTGATATAAAAACATGTTCTACGGCGTCAATTATTAAAATTTTAGGGTAGTAGGCCGGCATTCGCTATGCTATTTTTCGTCAATCTTTTAAGAAGCGTGGTATGCGCTAAACTATTGCGACGAATCTTGTGCCGATTGTTCGTGCAGTGGCTGATGACGATGAGGAACTATGCATGAAGTGGGTATGCGCCACAGTGAATACCCGAGCAAAAAATCAAGTTTTCAATGATTTGGAGCACTGGACGACCCACTCGTTATGCTATTCGCACTCTGTGACGACTGCTTGTTCTTTCGCCGTTTTAAAACGCTTCATAGATTGTTAAATTAACGAGATTGCTTTCCCGACATCAAGCCTGCCTAATGCAAGTTTGCCAACAAATCCAAAGCACCAGCGTGGCCCAGTTATTTTTTTTTGGTGTTGCAAGTCGCGAAACATCACCGAGGCGTGTCCGTTGCTACGGCCAAGAACTTCAGGAAGCTGGCGCCCGGAAGGGCTCAGTGGTGGAATACTGGGCTGGCGCCCAGTGGACCCGGGTTCGAGCCCCACTGTTTTATTGATACTATAATATTTTTTCTAATTTCGCGCGATGTGATTACGGACACCGGCGGCGGTAGCGGTGGTGAACAACTACGGCGCTGCGCGAGACCAGAGTTGGGATGTCATAACAGCTTTCGCGGTGAAACAGACGGGTTCGTGCTTTTCCGACTGTCTGCTCTTTTGTCTTTTTGTTTGACGCAACCAATAGTCTTCGCTGCCTTCATAATATTCAAGAGAATCAGCGAGGTACCTTGTCGGCGTTTTCCATTCAGTGTACAAATTCGCAATATGCTCCGGTTTTGAAGCTCACCTTTCGTGCGAAAGCCCAAGTGATTTGCCTTAGTTTACGTGGCCCTCCCTGTGACGTTACAACAATGTTTCACAACACTTAACATTTCTGATACACTTTCTTTGTTCGTGCAACAAAATGTAATATCATCTGCGCACGCGAGCATCTTCAGCTGCCACCAAGCTGAAGCCGTGTATTTAATCGCTTTCGTTTATCGCTTAGCACATCACTTCGATGTAAATACACAAAAAAGTGTACTGAGGGGGCAGCTTTAGCGCACAGACCGCAATACGTGAATGGGTGCCCCCGAAGACTTACGAACAATTAAACGTGTCGTGCCGTTCTGGTACGCCAAGGTCACTCCCTTTCCCGGTGATGGAACCGACATTAATATGATTCAAGATGACAAAGTAAGTATTACGCGCAACACGATCAAAAGCTTTCTCCAGGTCTATACCTCGTGCACAGCAACGTCAAGTAACTCCTCGTCACAACCTTCTATAGCTAGCACGCACTGCATCTTGTAAGTGTTTGAGCTAATACAGTTCTGCCTTTGACTCCACAAGTTTGTGTGTTTAGAAAAAAATATTCAACGATTTTGAGTACTTGGTACTCAACTATGGGAGAGCAATAAGCCGTCCCCTGCTGACACTCTAGCGTGCAGTGTCAGATTGCTTGGTGCTCTCCAACGACACCTTGAAGTTGTGCTGACAAAACATTCAGTGATATAGGCGTGTACGATGTCACCAGTTTAAGTTTCTCACTTCTTCCGTTTTAGGAATAAATATCGTATGCGCTTTGCTAAAGGAAGGCCGCAGAATTTTTCATTCGTACGCCTAATTGAACAGCTCAGCTAACAACGGAGACAGTTCTGTTCTAAACGTCTTATACCACGCTGCGGGTAGGCCATCGGGTACCGGTGACATTGCGGGGTTCAAATTACCAATCGCGCGTTCCACTTCGCCTACCGTTATTTTCCGTTCTAAAAGCTTTGAAATGGTATCGTCACTAAGCCGCGGCATGCGCTCAAGAAACTCTTCTTTAGAACATTCGCTTTTCGACATGCAAAAAAGTGACTGACAATAAGCAAAAAAAAAAAAAGCCCTTCCGTTGGCTTTATTGTCGCTCGTGAGAGTCCCGTTGCAGTATACTACATATCAATATGGTGTTGGCATCCTTGCGCTTTTAGGGGCGAAGCTCCTTAGGGCGTGGGCTGTGCGTCCCCTGTATGTAGCCACCTCTAGTTTAGTTCTTGCAGTGTTCACTAGATGGCGGTACCGTCCCCTGTATGTAGCCACCTCTAGTTTAGTTCTTGCAGTGTTCACTAGATGGCGGTACCGTCCCCTGTATGTAGCCACCTCTAGTTTAGTTCTTGTAGTGTTTACTAGATGGCGGGACTTGTAGCTGATGATGAAAAGATGCAAGATGTTATAAACTAGAAAGCGGTACTTGTAGTTGATGAAAGACGCGAGATCTTATAAATAGGAATGATGTCACATATGGCGCGTGTCATTGGTTGAAGGCAATCGTTCGATTTAGTGCGGCGACGTACGCTAGGGGGAGCGATGTAATAAAATCGAGTGGGCAAAATGTACAGAGGATTCATGGTTTACCAGGTTTACCTCCGGAGCTTCGCCCACTCATCATCATTCACTTCGTGGAGATGGCGGCACTTTTTCGAGACCAAGCGCCCTTTTAGTGGGCGTATCTCCCACGACAAGATTGTATGCTAAAGCGCGAACCTAGGCGCCTTGATAATGCTCTTTTTCATACTGTTCTAATTTTTTTAGACGCTGCGCACCTCGTCTTTACAAGTCCCAGGCTCCCGACTTTCGAGGGCTATCAGCTGCTGCAGTGTTTTCTTCAAACTTCGTTCTTTCATTTGCGCTTCGAATTTAAGCGAGCTCGACCTGCCCAGCGCTTTCATGTTCACCTTCTCATTTAAACACTCCCATTTCTCTGCATCAGTTTCCGTTTTCTCAATAAACACTTCATTATTGGTCTCGTGCACTGCCTCTATGGTTCGTCTTTTAATAACAACGCGTTCACTTTCCATAAATCCCAGTTAAGAGCCTTGCGCTGTTTGTTCGTGCCTATGCGACACACAATGTCCTTTTTTCAGTCATCTGAAAAAAAGACACTGGCTCAGCCGAGAAATCGTGAAACATAGGCAAAATATCTAGAGATAGGCATATGCGGTCTAAAAGCGCATGGTTATTGCCTTGAAATGACAAGTACATGAACTCGCGATTTGCTGCGACACATTCATACACATCATCCAAGTCACTTTCGTTCACCTAGCACGTCATTGCTTTTATCACGAATGTCAGTGCTTGCCAGTTGTTGACCTCCATCGGAAGCACTTAGAACACAGTTGAAATCCCCTAACAAAACAGACCTTTTATCACAATTTGTTTACTGAAACAGGTTAGAAAGAACAACTGGGCATGCTCTTCTACACCATTCGGTGCGTGTATGCATATTACCCTGACAGTGGCACAATAAACAAAGTCAAAATAAACGATTCTGCCTGACTGGCATGGAAATACAGTGTGAACAAAAATACTTTGTAGCTTTTTGTTTTTGTTTTTTTTACAAAAAGAACACCTGGCCGACGTTTGTATGGCATGGCTTACGAACGCGCAATGTCGGTCACTGAAACGACGCACAATGCTCCCGACCTCCTCCTCCTCTCCGTCTACCTTAGTTTCCTGGACGACTAGAACGTCTATATTTTGGCCTGTGAGCAACCGCAAGAGCTGACTTTCTTACGCCTAGCCAACGACCTTCTGACGTTAAGCTAGTTATACTGAATGACGGAGTAATTGCCATTGTGACTTTTAAAGGAGTAGGTCCGGAACATTGATTAGCGGATCATGGGAGATGTATTTGCCCTGCAGTGGGCGTAGTAATGATGTTGCTTCTGCTGATGATGGTGCTTACCTTTCACGACCAGCCCTCAGCTAGTCACACCCAGGACCATCCTGCTTGCCGGCGTTCTTTTGTTTTATCGTGTCCGCTGGTCTTCTGTCACTTAGACCCTTGGGCTTGGGTCTGGGGGTCGGCTGCCTCCCTTGTGGTGCCTCTGCAGGCGGTTCTTCGCTGCAGGTGGTTCCCGTTGTCAGGTTCCTCGGTCGTGTCGCGCGAACGCTTATGTGGCCATGGCGACACGTCTCGCCCCGAGGCTCTGCTGCATCGTCTGACTCCTCGGTTGCCACTGCCTCCTCAATCCTGACAAGTTCAGCTGCTGGCGGCTCGATGACAGGAACGGTACACGTTCTGGAGTGTGCCCCGACAACTTGTGCGTGCCTGCCAACGACGCCCCTCCAGTTGCTGCGAAGTCCTTTGGGCTGCCAGCTCCTTCAGTGGCGTCTTGCACCTCCGCCGCAGCCATGACATGTTCGCGAACCACCTCACCCTTCGCTGGTCCTGTTGCAGATGCACAGGTCCTCACACAGTCTGCTTAAATGTGTCCGTAGCGTCTACATGGGGTGAAACGTCGCACTTTTCGTCAGCGGACGTGACCCGTGGCTTGGCAACGCAAGCACTGCATCGGCCGACCAGGCGCCACCACGAAGGCAAGCTTCCCGTCCACGCGGATCTGGTGTGGGATGTCTTTGACCTTCAATACCACGTTTCAACTTTAGCTGGACTGTTCTGGTGGTCGAGCACTTCTCTGCCATGCCTGGAACGCGCCAGCGCTCGCGGCTGACTTCCACCAGTTGCCAGGTGCTGCCAGCGAAGCCCGCACATCCTGGTCTCTCACTCCGTGCAGCAGCTATAGTGCAGCCCGAGCTTCACCTCCTGGTCAACGACGACGCATCGCAGCCCCTTCACCTGGAGCTACTTCAAGGCGAGTAGGCGTTTCTGGGGTGCCACTTCATTGAAGGGTCACCGTGAACAAGTGGTTTATCTGATATGCGCTGAGGCACATCAGGCAGCAAGCCCGTATAGGCGTCAACAGGTCCCTGAAATCTTCTGCCTTGTAAGGCCTGGCTCTGACATCCGCCATGTAAAAACACGGTGTCATTAACAAGTTTTCTTTTTGGCAGCTGAGGCAAAATAAACCGATAGTCCTTATCGTCCGTGTTCTTATTTCCGCGGCCCATACTGAACGTTATCGCCGCTCCTTGGGAGCACATGCATGATCCTATATACGATCCGCACAGCTTGGGTGCTGCAAGCAGAATGCCATGCGCACTCGGCTACTGCACAGGATGCGATGTTTAGAACTTGGTCTGCTTGCTAGTGCAGGTCATAATTGAATATAAAGAACGCACTTCGGCGTTTGAGTTTCGGTGTACTCACCCCCCCCCCCTTGTGGCTTTCTCTTCTTCTGACACCATATACGGACACCGTGATTTGAACCAGTGCCCTTTAGGTTTACAGCTAGACACCTTACCAACTCGGCTGTGATGGACTCTATAAGATATGGTTTGAAAGTTAGTCTGTATATGATACCAGTTATTCTTCAATTTTAAATGATGTATTCGTGAGCCCAGCCTCGGCGCGCACAAAGTTTTTTGGCCTTATTGACTGAATAGGTAAATCTGTAGTGGTCAGAAACCTTAGTTTTGTGATTATTTTCAGTTTCCAGAGTTAGTTTCTAACATAATTGGCTAATTTGAAATTTGACGTGGAAATAGTAAGGTTTTTGCAAGACTTAAATCTTTCGATTTCTTGAAATTTGCTTGCCGGCTGACAAGATTCACCGAACACCATACAATAAAAACTATCCACTAAGTGGTTCGAATACGCACGAGGCACAGGATATCACTAACGTGTTCCACGTTTAAAGGCGAAGCTTAAGGTTCCCTTTTTTTTTTATTTCGCTGTGGTGCTACATACAGCATGAGCAAATAGCCTACCGTCAAGCTATAGACTTGATGCGGCTATCTCTTGAGAGAAATGCTGCGAAGCTGTCGTTGGGGCCCGTATAACGTCAGTGAAAACTGACGTGATCGACGGAGGAGGGGAGAAGGGACTGGAGGAAGGAGGGAGTCAGTGAAGAAATAAATAAAAAGGAAATAACTTTCCACGCCTAGTCGGGGTTCGAACATGTGTCCTCACGGTGCGGAGGCAAGTGCCAAAGACTGGGCCACACAACCACGTTTTGTATGATCTTAATTTTATGGAAAGCGTATGAATGCTTGAGCAATAGAGTGGTGCCGTGGGCCACTCGCCCCTCCTCTTCCTTCTCTAACGACGACGACGACGACGACGACGACGACTACGAAGAAGAAGAAGAAGAAGAAGAAGAAGAAGAAGAAGATCAGAATGATTATGCTGATTAGGATGATGATGATGATGATGCTGATTAGGATGATGATGATGATGATGATGATGCAAGTTATCTCGCCATTTAATCACGCACATTCACGATCTCTCAAAGCTTCGCAAGACGCCGGTTTTCGTGGCCTGGATCTGGGAGATTTTCATGTTCTTTCTTTTTCTTTCAAGGAGACACGTACAAGAAGCGAGCTGTCATCCGAATGGGTTTAGCTTATGAATCCAGGCACCAGTGTCCCACTCTTTCTTCTCTTGAGTCACTATATGACCAGCAACGCGAGGCAAGCTGGGCGGCGACTCTTCGGGCGCACCCACACGTCGGCTTGTTATACAGTAGCGACGTCAGTTGGTTGTTAATCTGCTCGTTAATCGAGATGGCCCATCTATAGGGGAGCCGTTCTCGGTAATGCGCGTGCACGTATACACGCAGTTGCATTTCTGGGCTCTGCGCCTGTGCGACCATGCGTGTGTGTCTGTTTGTGTTAGTGTGTGTGTGTGTGTGTAAGCACAAGTGCGGATGTGAAATGGCTATCAGAGTGGTCGTGTACCGCTTACGCGGCTCCTGACCCAATCACGGAAACGGCCCATTCTGTCTTTTCAGGACGGGAAACAACAACAACAAAAAAAGATAATGGCAAGGAGGTATAACGACGGTACAAGTATACCGGCGGTACAGGTATACCGCACAGACCCGTATAGTAGCCACACCCACCGAATTTGCACCTCGGCATTTCACAGCGAAAGCTGTTGTGAGATCACGACAAGCGTCCATTCTGGCGCCGCATAGTTATCTGCCACTGCTGCCGATGTCTGTAACCAATATCGCAACAAAAAAATCTAGAAAAAAAGGTAAGTAAATAAATAAATAACAACAAACGTCCGGTACACTATACCACAGAGCTATATGCCGGTGCTTGATCCTCCTTTGCAAACTGACCCTGTCTAGGCTCGATAAAGGAATAGCGTTTACGTGTGTAATGAAGCGTTTTAGAACAGTAATATAATAACCAGGCGTCGCTCGATGAAAACTGTGTGAATAACGGGTCGTTGAGTGGTACTACCTGTTACAAAAGCCTAATGCATAATTCTTCATCGTCGTCAGCCAGATATGCTGTTGCATAACAAAATCTCATTCCATGCCCGTGGCAATATTTATCTACCCCGTCTAAAAAAAAAAAAAACGTTCTATTCGCGCTAACGCAACTGAAGAAGGGCTGACTGCGCAGTTAATTTCAGCTCACTTCCTTTATGGTTCTTTTTTGTTTCATCTGATAAAACTTTCAGTTGCGAGTAAGCACTCGCTGTGTCTCCTGCTTTGTCCGTGGTGTTTGCAATGCTTTAACCATAGTAGAGAGTTTTCGTATATCTGAAGACGCTTACGTTAGCGTTAGCGCGCGTCTCAGCACTAACGCTAAAACAAAACGTGCTGTCCGCCAAGTGGTGGTCTTTGTGTATAGAAGAAGGCATTTCCGCTAACGCAAACACAATGAAACGCAAGCATCTATGGCGCCGTCTAGTTATAGAAACACTACATATGCACTGATAGAAACCTCCGGTGCGTCACTAAATCGAGTTGAGACGAAGTCACCATTGCTGCGTCTCTGTGCCGCGTTTGTTTCAGTGTTGTGTCTGACGGCCCGAAACACATACGTCAATACAGTTTTCTTTCGTCATATACCGTAATCGAGTCCCCTATTACCTGGCTCAGCATTACTTGGGGCCGCATTTGCCTTATCTTGGAAACAAGGTTTAATGTAGGGTGCCTCTATGCGGACATCGAGGCACTCTAAGGTAATGTGTACAGCTTGGCCATCTATCGGACAAACCTGACGAAATGACCTGGTCACTGCAGTGGCGTAACCAAAGGGTAGCAAACCTTGCCCTCTCTCATTTCTCATTTTGTTTTCGCCATGGCATACAGAGCTAAAAACGACAATTCGAAAGTAATGCTTCCCCAATCAAAAATCAAAAAGGTGTTCCCCCCTCCCCGCCCCGAAAAAAAAATTTCGCCTACGCCCCTAGGTTCCTGTGTAAGAACAGTTCCTTGGTGCAAATTCACAAAAATCAAGAAAAGTGCTCCTCTTTAGCACGCGTCTATACGATATTGCACATACCTGGACTTGCCGGAGGTGATGTAGTGTCTTGCGGGTAAGCAACCATCCGTGGGTCACCTAGAGAAATCGATCGCGCGATTTAGAAAGACGATACAGAGCATCGGAGGAAGAAAAACCGCGCCCAGTTTCACCCGTTTCACAGAACGGGCTACTTGCAAGCCGCGCCACGGTGGGGTGGGCGTGTTCGTATAATCGTGCAGTGCGACGCTCCTCGTCTCCGAAGCTTGCGCGTAACCGTCTTCGAAACGCGACGCCAATTAATTGAGTGCAGTAGAGACCAGGAAGCTGTTGAGCGTGAATACCTGATGTTATGCTCTGCCACTGCCGGTTTAAAGGGAAACTAAAGTGAAACAATATAGGCTTGTATCGATGAATTGTGTGCTGACAACTCTAACGTCACTAATTTCGATATCGTAGTTTTTTTTAACAGAGGAGAAAATCAGGGTCAAAGTATTATTATTTCTTAAATTTTCGCGCTGCATACTCCTCGCGTGACGACACGGAGTTCAAAGCGTACTTCACGCATTTTGACGACATCGGCTCAACTAAATTTTCAGGAACTTGGTATGCTAAGTAAGTCTATCGTTATACGTTAAGTCTATGTTATGTATTCAGGGGACAATGTACTTTATTTCTAATGATTATAACTGCAGAGGACGTAACGGACGACACCAAAACATTTGACGTAAGAGTGTTTGGTGCGGCAATTGGGAATTCCGAAGACTTGGTTCGTTGGTGACCAGGGCTTCTAAGGACAAATACGGCTTGAGAGATCAAGCAGTGCGTTTCGACGCCTCCGTTTATTTCAGCGAAAAAAAAAAGAACGAGATCCTCGTGCCACGTGCAATTCCTCGTCCTCGTGACGGAAACGTCCGTCCGTGTATCCGTGCCTCTGTCGGTTCGTCCGCTTCGCCCCACTCGTCATCATTCACCTGGTTGATATACTGTGATTTTTTTTTAGGGGCGAAGCTCCTTAGGGCGTGGGCTGTGCGTCCCCTGTAGCCTGTATGTAGCCACCTCTAGTTTAGTTCTTGCAGTGTTCACTAGATTGCGGTACCGTCCCCTGTATGTAGCCACCTCTAGTTTAGTTCTTACAGTGTTCACTAGATGGCGGTACCGTCTCCTGTATGTAGCCACCTCTCGTTTAGTTCTTGTAGTGTTTACTAGATGGTGGTACTTGTAGCTGATGATGAAAAGATGCAAGATGTTATAAACTAGAAAGCGGTACTTGTAGTTGATGAAAGACGCGAGATCTTATAAAATAGGAATGATGTCACATATGGCGCGTGTCATTGGTTGAAGGCAATCGTTCGATTTAGTGCGGCGACGTACGCTAGGGGGAGCGATGTAATAAAATCGAGTGGGCAAAATGTACAGAGGATTCATGGTTTACCAGGGTTACCTCCGGAGCTTCGCCCACTCATCATCATTCACTTCGTGGATATGGCGGAATTTTTTGCTCATCTTGTCGCTTATCGCGCCTCTCCTCGTGGCAAGTGGGGTTATTTTGGAATTGTCAAAGAGTAATTTACTAATATGAGGAAGATTATTGTTCTCTCTAGAATGACTAAGAAAAACCATGGGCAACGCCTAGCCATGACGAAGACTGTTTCTCCGCGGTCCTAAGCCGTTTATGCTGTTGAAATCTATTGGACAGACGCTTCAACTATTCATCGTGGAATAATTTTAGAGCGCTACGGGTTAGATACGGACAGAGAAGGGACACAGCGCTGAACTCTCAACTGAAATTTATTTGGAAAAGAAAAGGACATATACAGGAGACGATGAGTCATCAAAACTGTGTGCATGCGTTGCAGCACAACGCGGCGCTGTAAAATTATTCCACGATGAACATCCACCAGCTCACCCAACTTGTGATTCTGCTTCAACTATAGTGAACTGCCCTGGAAACGGAAAAGAAGCAAAGAAAAAAAAAGAGAGAGAAAGGTATACAGCTGAATAATTGAATCGAAATTCAATTACGACAATGTTGCCTTTGCACCTGCGGGAAAGCAGCGTTATCAGTTATGTAGCCAACACTTAGCCACGCATTAGCCAGTGCTACGCATTGTTACCCAGTCAGTTTCGGTAGTTTGTGACTTCTGTGATGGGAAGCGTGTGCTAATGAACGCTCATGTACCGCGGTGTCTAAGAGCGTGTTCACTAAGCTGATGGTGAACAAGGTAATCCAGAACGTCGAGGCTTGCCTCGACACAATCGTACCACCACGTTTGTCGTGAGAACCACTGATATTGGGAATGGCTGAATTTTAGGGCGTATATGACTTCGTGCTTCTGCAGCGCAGCTCACGCTGGGTAACGCTAAAGCAGTAAAAGATTATGATGCCCGAAGTTGTGCAGTGTAAATACTTTAGATTTATATGACTTTTGGTGAACTGCAGTTTCGCCTAAAGTGATCCGACCAAGATCTGAGCAGATAATTCCCGCTAACAACATGCTACACAGGTGGCACGTAATCATGTCAGTTCTTGCTTTAAACATCTCACTCCTTTCATCGTGCTGTTGAAAAGCAGTGAATTTGTAGAGCAAACTCTGCCACATGGATATCATACTGTTCTTCGTTCATCTAGCTATGTTGAAGATGAAGGCTTGTGGTTAAACAGCAAAACCTCCCTCATGTTCTTTTTTTTTTCTTTTGACTACGTGACAATTAGCAATGGGCGAACAAATAACATTTCAGCCTTAACGTTTCAATAGAGGGTACAAATAAAAAAAAGACAGCGCTTGTGATATAAAGCTATGATCTGATATATGAAATGATGTATTAGTTTGCATATATTGTGGGATATAGAAAGAGAAATGTGTGCGTGTGAATGTTTCATTGCATTGTGAATTTGCTGCGAGCAAGCTGCACACTGCCATGTTACTTCAACCTGTCTCAGCGTGCTATAATGTTTCTTTTTTCGCTCAATGTTCATTTTGATTGACCTCTGTTATTTATTTTCGCTGCAGAACTTATAGATATGGAGTATCCGATGCAATATGAATGTCAAATTCCCACAGCAAGACCCTTACAGCAGAATGAAACAGAACAGGAACCTGCAGGCGGATCTTGCAATCTGGGCTGTGGTTCAAAGGTTGCCTCCACCAAGGAGATCTGCAAGTCTCGATAAACGCTTTGCATTTAATAAAGTTGTTTCCTCGAGTCTTATCTGTAGGTATCAAGCTCTGGCTTGTCTTGTTGGACCGCTACACGTACATGAGCAAGGAATCCAATTACATGACAGGCTTTTTACATACTTGTTTCGGAAGGTGGCTTACCAAAGGCATTCTCGAGCACGCACAACTCAGAGAGCAGAGTGTCGACGTAATCACAGTTATTAATTTTCCAAGAACTGAGGCCTCTCTCGGGGTGCTGATTGAGCCGTCAAGCAACGGAGATAACAGGACTTGCTAAAGGGTTCTCAATTTGTTGGAACGACGCCGAAAAAAAAAAACGGCACACCCACAAATTGCGTGGAAAAAGGTTCAGCGCGAAGCTGTTATAGTCCAGTGTGTTACAGAGTGATTTTGATGTCACGGTCAAGCCCGCGTATTTGAATTACCATCCAAGCACTCGCCGAGGTATGCGGTGTATTGCGCGAGTGGGTGCAATAATGGGTTATTGAACGGGATGTCCACCTACGTTTAACCCTTTCTTCCGCCTCGGACAGTGTAATTTCGGAAAGCTAATTAACTACGAGACAAGCCTCATTTTTCAAATGATGAAATGCTTCTTGTGCAAGTAGTGCATGGTGCAGGAATGTCAACTCTGCCCCCCCCCCCCCTCCCCTCGTCCTGCCGTCTTCTCCTAAAATTTCTCGCGAGATAGTCGCCAAAACAAGCCGTTCTAAGCTGTCATCTGTCTTTGATATCAGGTAAGCCTATTTTCAAGTTGTCGTCTGCTACTGACGTCTAGTTCGCTTTTTATCTTGCAAAGAGTCCCGATGAGCGAACGGTTAATACAGGTGGCGCCAGTAGCCGTACCTACGTGCACGAGGAAGGCAAGTGGCACCGCTCCGGTGGCGACTATATACTCCGTCGGCGTGACACCGTACGCGATCCTCTTCGCGTCCACTGCACCTAAATTAGCGGGGCACTGTCCAAACGACGCCTGGTATGAACGTCGCCGCCCTCTCTCTGGAGATCAGTCGAAAGGTCAGGCACTCGGACGCGCGGTGCGGCGGAGTCGCCAAAGCACGAAACGCGCAGCTACAGACTGGAGAAGAAAAAAAAAAAGGACACGCCCTGGTCTTGATAAGTAATCATTTTAATGACCCTCCGACGCTCGATTACCGGAGGCCTTGTAATCAAAGAAGGGAGCCCCTTCTTCCAGCAGCAGCTCGGTCCTTGCGGAGTGGCTTGGCTTGGCTTGCAGAAAGGCGCGCACACATATGGCAGCGACCGTTGGCAGCGACGTTGCCGCAAGGGGGAACCTGTTTCCTTCTGACGTCGTCATTAATGGAGAACGATGAGGCCTTTCGGGAAGGAGGGAAAATATCGGCTTCGTTCGACTATCTCGTATATGTTATGCGGGGTCCCATATGAGGCGCACCCGTGTATCGTCGCCGCATGGTCTCCGGCGTACCTATACATGTAATGCCGGTGATTTCGCGCTTTCCGCAAACCCGAGACCTCCTCGATTTGACCCCCGCTCTCCTCCTCTCCTACTCTGTCCCATCGTCACCACGCCTCGATCGGCCCCAGTTTTTACCTCAGACTTCACCGCCGCACCAGTTCAAGTTTTCCACGCTCGCCCTTCTGGCTGAGAACCGAAAGAAACACCAGGAGGAGTTGCTTTCGCTGAACGTGCTCGTAGTTATGGTAGTTACGACGTTTTAGTACTGAGGTTTCAGCCCGGAATGATGATAAAGGGAAAACTAAACAAGCTTGCATGTGTAGGTGGGCGTGGCCAGAGGGGTGTTATAGGTGTGTGTATGTCTGGTGTGACTGGCATCAAAATATAATAATGATGCATGCATACGGATGACGAAAGACGTTTTGATCGTCGTGCAAGTGTGTATGGAATAGCAATGAAGCGATAAAAGAGGCTTGCACAAGACACCTTATGCTATGCGTGCGTCGTACACATATGCTACGAATAGGGACTGGACCAGAATACAGAAATAGAATACAGAAATAGAGTTTTGTTGTTGTGAACTGTTCCGATTCAGGAGCAGCGGGTATTTCACCACGTAGCCCGCTTGGACACCTAGCTCCTTGGAGAAGTCGAAACAAGGAGGGTGAATAAGCTGTAGGGACTTACCAGGCTATTGCATGTTTTAGTTCTAACCCAACCACTGACAATGGAAGACCCATCTAAGGAGTCAAGACCACGACGAAGAGATTATACTGGCAAGCATGGACAGGACCAGTGAGTGAGGATGCGATGCGAACGGCGTCCAATCTCGTTATCACGTCATAGCTTAAGCGTCCTGCAAGGTTTTTTTTTGTTTTGTTCTTGTGGGCCACTTGTACACAGCCATAGTTACTATGGCATCGCGGCATGCCATAGTCACTATGCCATAGTACTATAGTTACTACGGCTTACCTCTTTCCCAGCTCAGGCTATCCATCTGGAGACGTTCCTTGCCTAGAATCACTGCCTTTCCTTCATCTTTCTCTCGCTTTCTCTCGTTTTCTTCAGTCATTGGTAACGTCTACGTGATGACGTTCATGGTAAGATTGTAATTAGAGTCGCTATGTTACACTAATCACAGAGGTATTGCCCCGTGTGCACTCTATACAATGAAGGTTGGTATTGGCTGCATCAGCAGCAAACACGCATAGGAAAGAACGACGCTAAGACCATTAATGAGACATCACAAAACAGACCATGGGCATCCAACAGCGTAGTAAAACAATACTGAATACTATAATTAGGCAGTGAAAATCACCGCGTGCCGACCTATTATAACACTTTCTGGGATCTGGTCGTGCACATTTGAGCATTGTCCTTGGCAGGCGAAGCAGCAAGTAGCCGTTTCACGTCGGCGTACTCGGGGGATCATTAGGGTGTCCACATAAATCTTCGTCCGTGAGAGAAATAAGTAGGCGAAGGTTGGAATATTGGTAGCAAAAAACTAGATAATAGAGTAAAAAACAACAACTTGAGGAAGTACAAGAATAAAGACTGGAAAAAATAAGTAGTTTCTGCCGTAAGGGGCAGAGAAGTGCTGATTATTTATTTGTTTATATATTAGGATAGATTTTAGAAAATGAGACGAGGCACTAGGCAAACCTAAACAGAAAGAAATTATTTTTCTGTTTGTCGAGCTATAGATGCGACGCATGTCACCGCCCTGTTTTAAAATAGACGCTCATCTCATTTATCCATCAATTCGTCCATTTTTCCATATATTTCACACCTTTTTTACGATGGTTATTGCGTATAAAATATATTTGTTTTTGTAACATTACAGAATTGCAGACTGGTACAGTGTAATACCCCATAAAGGCGGAGGGGTTCTTTCAATCAATGAATCAATCAATCTACCTAATCTATCTATCTATCTATCTATCTATCTATCTATCTATCTATCTATCTATCTATCTATCTATCTATCTATCTATCTATCTATCTATCTATCTATCTATCTATCTATCTATCTATCTATCTATCTATCTATCTATCTATCTATCTATCTATCTATCTATCTATCTATCTATCTATCTATCTATCTATCTATCTATCTATCTATCTATCTATCTATCTATCTATCTATCTATCTATCTATCTATCTATGCTTCTTTCTTTCGGCCTAGGCTAGATCCGTGAGAAGTCAAGACAGGCATGATGGCATTGTTGGTTTCACTACATAAATTAATAACACACGTCTCGTATCAGGAACGCACTGACGCGGATGAGCAATGGGAAGCTGATCATTAGCGAACGAAGCGAGTTAAATCCTTAGTGAGGTGGCGTACCTTTCGTATCCCGTTTTCGAGGACGCCTCGCTATTCCAGCAGTATGCTTATAGAGCATGTAAAGAAGAGCATGGAGGAAGAACGTGACACGCACAGGCGCTAACTTCACTCGGAACAATTTTTATTACGGGCCAGGAACATTAATATGTAGACAACATTTTCCGATAGATAGTCGTGCGTTCGGGACCTCCCGGCGTTACAAAACAGCGGCTGCGACCACGAGCCCGATCACGAAGAAAGATAGATTTTCTTCGATTATTCGACTGCACTTGGTGTGGCTCGTGACTCTGTCATTCGGTCTACACCACCATGCACGTATGGCGGCGAGCGTTTTGCCAATACGAAATGCTAGATGGACCATTTATACTCGTCGCGTCACGACAGATGCCCAACTCTGGAGTGATCCCACACTGGCGGACCATAAATCAAGGCATCCATGTGGCCATCGCTCAAAATGAACGTCCTCTTGCAAGACCATGCATGAGAAATTACGCTGAGCGTTGCACGAGGACTCCACAATCAAGTCGACGCCGTGGCGCAATTAAAACGTGAAACCCGGACACGAAGTGTTGAGAAGGATAAGGAGGAGAAATGTGATGACGTCACGGCGACTCGGCCGCGGATGCGAAGGAATTCGACTGCGACCGAAGCGCAGGCGAGCATCCATGTCGATTCGGACCAGGAAAGTGTGCGGTGTGCACAGGGCGAGTTCTTCTCGAAGAGTGAACGAAGAGAATTAGCGTGGCCGAGCGCGTTCGTTTTTAATGGAACTGGCCACTTTCCCACAGCCGATGCGACGGCGAAACTCGATGATAGCGGATCACGCGATTCGACCATCGCGTAGAGGCATGTGTAAGTGCACCGACACGCCGGCAGACCAAGCATGGGCCGCGGTCTTGCACTTAGCACATGCGTTCGAAGGCCGTGGAAGGAACGGCCGTTTGGCACGTCAGTTGTAAATGTACGCAGACCGCCGAGCGAGGACCTGTAGCTGCGCAGAAGGTGGATCTGCGGCGGCGGGGTCTTTCTATGTGCCGATAAGAAAGACCTCTGTTGGTAGGAAGATGGACCCTTCATGTTCCTTTGACCGTGCCGACGTCGCTCCTTCACGGACGCTTGCAGCAAGGTCGCGTGTGAAGTCGTGAGACCATCGTTGCAACACTTGTACACGTTGTTTGTTTGTTTGTTTCGTTGTTGTTGACGTGCAGCGCACGTGACGACTCGATGCACGCATGCGTGAGCCGATTGTCATGTACCACCGCTGTGCGGACGAACGTAGTTTCCTACTGATGACACAATACCACAATGTAGTATTGCTGTCCTCGGGAGAGTGTGCGATTTCTTCACTATTGCCAACAAAGCAGTATGTCCCAAAACGGTTGGGCCAACATGCGAAGCTCGTATCAGGAGGGAGGACTATGATCACGTGCAGGTGCAGCCACTGTATATATACATGCACCTCACATGACGATAGTTATAGCGCGAGAACAGAGTGACGACAAAGAGACAAGAAGGACACGAAGGACACGAGCGCTTCTTGTCTCTTTGTCGCCGTTCAGTTCTCGCGCTTTAACTATCGTCATGTTATACCAACTAGGCTAGGCTGCCACCCTTCTAAATGCACCTGTCGTCACGATCGCAGCTCCATAACGTATACTGGTTCACCAACAAGGCTGCCTTGATAACTATAGGCAGCATAATCACGTCGCGCTTGACCTGCTTCAATGTGATAACGAAGTGGCTTGAATTTTATTGGCCTCTATCCATCAATAACGAGAGACCTTGCAAGTTATATAGTGATAACATTAACACCTGGTGTCATAAGCCTTGAAAGGGCCACGGTTCACCAACATGGCGGTTTCAATGACGTCAGTACAAGCCGTCTATTCAGGAGATACAGAGAAAAAAAGAAGGTGGCAGGGCATTCACGCCTCAGGAAATAGTTCCTTTGCGTGCGTCTATGAACACGCGCATACAAACACACAAATGCACACAATACATGCATACAAACACGCGCATGCACCTACACTACAGAGGGATCCAGAAAGTGAACGTTCTATAAAATTGGTTGTGTCCCATAAACACGATGACCGCGACTCGTTTGCGCAGACGACGACAGACTTCACTTTAGGGAATAGGCACGGAAGTCATTGTGGCCGCCATTTTGTTTTGAAAAAAAAAAAAGGGGCAGAGGAAAACGCACTTTTTTAGCTTGATCTGCTTATTTCCAGAACAGCGAGGCTGCGAATCGCGCAACAAGATGGTGCATGGTGACGTCTCGTGAATGCCCCTTATAATGGTGAAATATTCTGTACTATACGAGTCAGGACCCATATATATAGTCAATCCTATAATCGAGCGTGCCATGCTGTCTGAACGATCAGTATTATCTATTTCCCACTGATATAGTCCTAAACACCTCGGAAGTCCCCGATCATGTTTAAAATACTCTACTGCACTCAAATGCGCGTCACCGCAAGAGGCATTTTTCTTTTTCTTTTTTTCCTCACGCGCCCTTCACCCGCACATTTGCTATAGAACGGATCGCAATGCACACATTGTCTACGTTTGTCATCCTTCCCTTGACTGTATAACTGTAATATTATAGGCACTACAACGTGACTATACTCGTCGCTTATATCATCACTCTAAGACTATCACCCAGCGTGTAATAAACGGTGTTCGTGAATTAACTATAGGGGGAACACCAGTTCCCGTTGAGCGTGCACCTTCTGGTTAAGTTGGTCCGGCAAAGTGTGGAATTCTCGGTCGTATCGAACCTGCTGCGCATTGTTCATTGGCAGCAATGCGGAATCGCCGCTGCTCTATATAAGCTCAACTCCTTAAAGGGCGCATAAAGCATACCGTCGAGTTCAAAGACTGGAGAGTGCTTTCATTCTCGCCATAAACACCCTTCCCATAGGCGCTGTTTCCTCCTCATGAACCATTTCTTCATAAAGCAAGTGTACAGTCTAAATTTTATGAAAGGGAACACGGGAGTGCGTGGCCTCCGCGCTCCGGCAGCTGCTGGCAGCGCGTTCAAGCGGGTGCGATAGCAACCACACTCTGTTGTCGCGTCATCTCGCGGTGAGCAAAACAACCGTTCGTTGCTGATCTGCAACCAGCGGCAAGATTGCAAACCCTCCCCTTTCAAGGCGATAACGCGAGAGCCGGTAATTGCCTTGAAGGGGGAGGGGTTTGCAAGCTTGCCGTTCTATATCAGCAATGAATGGTTGTTTTGCTCGCCGTGAGATGGCGCGCAAACAGACAATAGTTGCTATGGCTCCCGCTTGGACGCGCTGCCAGCAGCCGCTGTAGCGCGCAGGCCATGCGTCGCCATGATCCCTTTCATAAAAATTGACACTGCACACTCAGCACCAAGCGGCAAGCCTATCATAATTTTGCGCTTTTCGACTATATACGCACTCTTATATTCGTTTGCGCACAACACATGGTGTTTCGTACGTCTATGATGCATGGCAGACATGCCAGCCAATGCACAACGGGTTTGCAACTGCATGGTAAAGCGTGGTAGGAGGCAGTTCACAACTGATAGCGCTCGTGTACGGACAAATCAAGAGCTCGCGCCATGATGACGTCACGTGAACACGCTGCTGACCTCACAAATTGTGCCACAAAGACAGGAAACGCCGGAAGAGAATAACGCGCTCGTTCTATCATATATGTTGTTTGGAGTCAATTTAAAAGGCAGCCAAACAATCTTTAAAAATACAAAGAACGAGCTTCTTGTGGTATGCTGATGTTTCCCGCCATTTCGCTACAACGTATGCCAGCAGTGTGTTCACGTGAGGCCACGATGAAGTGAGCTCTTGATTGGTCTGTAACACTATAGGGATACCAGTTGTGAACTGCCTCCTACCATGTTTTACTATGCAATCGCGCCCCCTGTCTGCATTGTCTCGGATGTACACTATGCGCAATCAACCAATTGAACTCTTTCATCTACTTCCGACTGCGCAAATGGTGATAACAGCGCGTAGCTGAAAAGCACGATATCGGAACCGAATGAATGCTTAGTGCTGTCATTGTCCACGTGTTTTATGAAGAAATAAGTGGCGAGGGTGACATAGCGCCTGTAGGACGATTAGTGAAGCCCAGAAAGAAAACCATCCTGTCGTAAGTTGGATTCTGTGTTTAGGAGGCCTTTGAATCTTGCAAAAGCGAGAGTTGAGGTGGCGCTTGGAACCGTACAGCGGCGGCGTGGACAATCGTGTGGCGTCGCAATCGGATGACGCTGCTAATTTGCCGACGCCAGTTCTGTAGAGCTTCTTCTTCTTCCTGCCTTAACGCTATGGACGTTGCAAACGAATTTGTTCCAGAACTATACAATGCACGTTTACAGCAGGAACATATGATCGCAACCCCAAATCGCCAGCTTTCATGAGGCATGCGCGACAACTGCAAAAACGACCCTTCAAGACTTGTCTATAGGAGTTTGAACTTGAAACGTGGCAAACCCGAGATTATAAGCGAATTACACATGTCGATTTTGCAGAATTTCTAGTAAATGGGACTACATGTTTATCCTCAGGTCCCTGAGCCATTCGTAGTAACCCAAGACTACAGAAAAGAAGGGGGGGGGGGGCGAGTTAACGTAAGAAGGGATGAATGGGGCCTGTACCCATACCCTCTAGAAAAAGAGAAATTGGCACGTCCCGATTCCCCACGCATATGACTTCCTTTAAAGAGACACCTTAGCTCTTTGTGTCCAACGACTGCCAAAACAGAGTGTAATACTCTCCAAAGAGAGTTCGTGTGCCTCTTTAAAGAGAGTCATATGTGTGGCAATTCAGGACTCACAAAAACGAGTCAAAGGACTTTCTTAGAGCGTATAACGCAAGTACGATTTTGAATTAGAGCTAATACTTATGTGTTTTTAACTCGCTTGCGCTTTCTACAGCCCTTTCATAAAGAAAGTGGCAGAGGAAGTAACGCATAAAGCGATCGAACGCGTGTTAGACAAAGTGGTTACTGTACCCTTACAAAGTATCGCTTTCTAACGTTCCTGTGCACTACCAAACGTGTCTCTTTATTCAGGAATGGCCCAGACTACGCTAAAGAGCCGCTTGTTCCCTGTATATCATGGCACCCAAGAAGTCTTGCCGGAGGCGTCTACGGCAGGTCGGTATAGAAGACACCCTGCCACGACGACGCCGGAAACACGCGAAAGGAGTCTTCTCCGCGCTAAGATGTGCGCACACACATCTTCGTAGGTGGCAGCCAACAAATTGTGCACCGCGTCTGCGCGGTCAGCCTAACATGGGTCACCCGCAGTGCCCGTGCAGGGCATCACCATCGCCAATGCATTGCATGCGGTAGCTCATTGCGCTCGCATTTGCTCGGTGCGCTGGGGTACCCAAAGTTGCTCGCCATTCATCAAGTAATTGGGGCTGTCCAATCGTACTGCAGAGCGAAAAAAAAAGGTACCACTATAGCTATGCGTGTGTACATGTGTGCGCGAGAAATCAGGCCTGTTGCATTCCGCACCACAGTCCAGTGCTAACCTGCAATTACGTCTCGCCGATTCCGAGGAGAGCCGAGAATATATATCGAGCAAGCGCCACGCGCGCCACCTAGCCGAGGGTCAGCACAGTATTCGCCCCGCGTAGCTTTTGCGATAACGCTAGGCCACCACGCAGCCAGCTAGTCGATGTTTTATGTTCTTGTCCTTTTCGCGGAAACGGGCAACGGGCCGAACTGCAATCGTTGCTAAGGGGTGCTTGTTTAGGACAACGTTTGACTCGAAGGGAGGGGTTGCCAAGGGACGGGCCTGTGTTCGCACGAGACTCGGCCAGTAGCAGTTGGCGGCGAAATTATCGAATCGCGGCTTCTTTGCTTGCTCGCTACTCAGATGTGCTAGTATAGCCAGGCGTTAAGCAAATCTAAGGCGCCCCACCCTGGTTTGGAGTTGTGTGTCGCTGTGTGGCGCGTGCGTCGGTTGGTGGGTGGGCGCACCGCTATCTCTTCCTGGGGCCGCGAGGTCGCAGACTGTCGCTGCCGCATTGCTGAAACGTTCACACATTAGCGTGAGATGATTATACCGCGAGGATTTGGACTACAGTGACCGAGGGACGCCTCCCTTTGCGCAGACGATGATCATCATGTTGTTACTTCAAATAGACATACAAAAGAATTCTAAAATATCTATAGATGGACGATGGTCGCCTGATTGCCGCTTCCAGCTTAAAGCTCGGACAACCCTTTAGCAATACTCGAAGGCAAATGACAGTGGCGTATCCACCGCCTGGCTACGCCACTGCATGCAGCGCTGCTATTGGTCGGCTCACTTTGGTTGCACCTGGTGCGGGAGCAGTTGGGGCCTACCGCTACCCATGATGAAACGGGCATTTGTCGGTATGGGCGTGCCAGAGGATCGACGCTGGCTTGTCGAGACTAGCAGAATCACGTGACGCTCTATCATAGTGCTTATCTCTGTCCTCCTCCTACATGCTCGTAGGAGCCCTTGCGAGAAGGTCACGCAAACAACCATGCTATCGTTGTCAGTGTACTGCCGTGAAAACTGTCAAGTAGCCGTTGTTCTCGTCGCGATGATCGTTATTGCATTTGCTGGTGTTATTGTTACCGTGGAATCAGTCTTTGTTAATGTGGTTGTTAATTGTCGTTAAAGTTGTTTCTGTCGTTAACGCGGTCATCGTAGACTGTTGTAGCTTGGACGTAATCGCCGGTAGCTGTCGTTGTTGTCGTCCGTATACGTGGCTGTTGTCGTTGTAATTACTGTCATTGTTGATTTCTGCCGATCTTTATCGTTTTTTCCTCAGTGGTCATTGGAATCTTAGCAAGCTTTCGCTTGTCGTCATTGGCGCGGACGTAATCTTGACTTGCTACCGCTGTCACGGACATAATACTTCGTTTCTGTCACCTTATTGTTGTAATACAAGTATGCGTGCATGGTTGGATGCAATACTTTATCGAAAATCCTGAGCAACTCTACTCAACGCGCAGCGACCGAGCTCGACCACCGCACCCTGTTTCCTTTTGGTGGCCATATCTTTTGTTAATGCGTTTGGTATTCATGTATAGTCATAAGTAATATCCTATTATATTTACGTAATCTATGTTCTAGCTATACCGCTTTCCCCGTTGTTAGTGTCCCCGTCATTGTTGATTTTCACTGTAGTTGTACAGTCATTGAGACTTTGGTGGTGCAGGAAGGAGCCGGTGATTATCATTCATGCCCCACTCACTTTCTGTCATTGTTTCTGTAGACAGCGTAGGCTCTTGTCGTCGCTGTTGTCGTAGCCATTGTCAACGGTTGCTTCCGTTGTCACCACATCACGGTCATCGAGATCACGCTGCTACCACGAGAACGCCCGCAAGACGCAGCTTAGCGTTCACGCAAAGCGGTCGACAATGAGATCGTGACGTCTCAAAACAGGACCGACGGAAGCGGCGTACAGCGCGAATAACGTGTCTATATTTTTCCTAATAGCGGCCGACGGCCCGTTTAATTAATGAGTGCGGCGTCCCCTAATGTCACGTTATTGGGTCACATCTTGCGGTGGGTCGCGAGGGGTGTCATTAAAGTTCGTTGCTTGTGCGGCTTGTTGCATCCGCGAATAGTGGCATGATTAAGAAAATCAGGGGGGAGAGGGAGTGAAAGGGGGGAAAGGTTTGGTTTCCGCCAGCACAGAAAGGTCATCGATCTCAGGCTTACACGCGCTTGTCCTTTCAAAAGGGGCTCGCGGATATAATAGGGACTAATTGCAAGAAGAAAAAAAACCCACTCGCACCTAAGTTCCGAGTGGTCGCGCTATTAATGCCCGCGCAAACTGTTCGTGCCATTGCCTGCCTGCCTGCCTCGTCAAGTGTGCTCGGGAGTATTATCCCGAGCGAGAAAAGACGCTATAAATCATAGCGTGGAAAGAGACTACGGTAGCTCATGCGAGTGGTGTCTTCGGGCGACAGGAGCGGAAGGAATGGACGAACGAACAAATAAAGGATAACAAGAGAAAACGAAAACTCGCAAAGAAAGGAAAGAAGGTAAAGAAAACCCGAGACGAACGTGATTAACCGACTCGGACCGAGGCACTTCATTCGGTTTCTTCCTCTCTCTCGAACTCGTACTCAGCCTCGTCCTTCCTGGGTGTTCTCGTGGTCACCTCGCGGTTACTCAACGCGCGTTAATTCGACACTTGACCGGCACGCCGGACTTCGAGTTTGACGAAGGCGTGAGGCGCCAATTCGGGGAACGAGAAGGGAGAATAGGAGAGGAGGGTACCACCATTGCCGCCGCCATGCGTCGGCTTGCCCTTATACACGGAGGACGGGGTCACGCGGCGCTGTGTTCATGTAGCTGCGCGTAATGTTTCTGGGGTGTACATGCGTAACACGAAAAGTCATCATCTATATACACGAGCAGTTATAGCGCATTCCAGAGCGAGCAGTTCCTCATGACGTATTGCGCTCGATACGAAATAAGGCTTCGTTAGAGAGCTTAACGATGGGAACGGGCGTACATTGACTGTGGTCGCCGTGTTTTTCAGCGGGTGTGGAAGGTTGGGAGGGGATGTCTTTCTTTCTTTCTTTCTTTCTTTCTTTCTTTCTTTCTTTCTTTCTTTCTTTCTTTCTTTCTTTCTTTCTTTCTTTCTTTCTTTCTTTCTTTCCCTCCTTATTTTTCTTCTTTCTTCTTCTTTCTCTCTTTCTTTCTTCTTCTTTCTTTCTTCCTTTCTTTCTTTCTTTCTTTCTTTCTTTCTTCCTTCCTTTCTTTCTTTCTTTCTTTTTTTGAGCCACGAAATATGAGGCTTCTTCTGCAAGCAAGGTGATACGTCATGGCCTGTCAAAGATGGAGTTCAATTTTTATGCTAATTATATTAGCCTCAGACCTCGAATAATTGTCAGGAAACGTATTCGCATTTCAATCAAGTTTTCATTAACGATCACTCAGCCAGCAAAAAGAAAAAAAAATGAAAAAGAAAGTGTACATAACCCTTCAAGTGCCGCCAATGTCTGTGGAGGCGGGTTCAGAAAAATAGCGCCTTTTAGAATTAAGCATCTGAAAACAAAATTATTGTAAGAATAATATCGGGCGCTACGTCCCAAAGCCACCATATGATTATGAGAGACGCCGTAGCGGAGGGCTCCGGTAATTTCGACCACTTGGTGTTCTTTAACAAGAGCCTAAATCTAGACACACGGGCCTTATTTTTTGTGCTCGCCTGCATACCTGAAAGTCATGGCTTCTATGCCGGCCACGTGGCTCGCATTTTGATAAAGGTGAAGTGCTCGATGTCCATATAGCCAAACATTTCATTTTTCAAAAGGTGGTGGGTGTTAAATCACACTTTATGTATGTTCGTGCATGCGTTTCTAGGTGTACCTGCACGTATACACATGCCAAATTAAAAAAAAAAAAAACATTTTGGGGGCGTTTGAATCTCCCACTTCACCCCCTAGTTACGTGTCGTCAAAACTCCCGAAGTTTTCCACAATATACGGCGTGCCTCGTACATACATAATCATATCGTGGTTTTGGCGAGTAAAAGGCGAAAGATTGATGCGACCAGCTGAGGAAGGACCTGAGCGATTACAAATTGACAAAATCTTATTCCTTTGTCATACGAATAGCCGACAACGCTCTCTGCGATGCCTGTCGTTGCGAAGAGACGCTACGCCACATCCCGTGCGACTGTCCGTTGTATGACATCCAGAGACAGTCACTGGCGTCCGTTCTTGCGCGCATCGACAACAGCCAAATGTCTGTGGGCACTATTCCGTGAAGTGCCCGAGACAAGACATTGCAACCGAAGGCGACGAAAGCTCTGGTGAAATTCCGACGCGACACGGACTTGAACAAGCGGCTGTAACAGCAATGTTACACACCGCGAAAGACAAGACTGGGCAATGACTGAGTGCATGTGCACGCATGTGCTGCCGAATGTGCAATGTTTATCTCTCTTCCCTCTCCGCTATCTTTCATCTTCCATTCCCCTCCTTTGCGCAGGGTAGCAAACCGGCTGCCTATAGGCTGGTTAACCTCCCTGTCATTCTTTTCCTCCTATTTGCTTCCTTCCTTGGCAAGTAAAACCAGAGTAATGATTATCGTTATTATTGCAATAAATAATTTCACGCTTGAGGACACCATCCTTGAAGCTTGATGAGTCAGTGAGTGAAATCGTGCCTTCTCGATTTGTAGAAACCAATCTGATTGGTCTGCCACTGGGGAGTGGCCAGAAATCGCCAAAAGGGCGGTACTTCTATTTATCGCTAGGATCCAGATAGCTTCCACTTGATCCCGACCTTGAAGTGAATTGGGACTATCGTGAATTGCCTTTGACGGACGACACAGAACTAAAGGTGCGTGCAAGGCGAACGCCTTGTGGGAGTTGGCACCATGCAGGCGTTGAGTGCATCCCGGATCGACCTTCCCGCAGCCAGCGAACGAGAAGAATGGGACAACATCGCATAAGGGACGTGAATCTGAACTACCGCCCAGCCAGTGCAGTGGATCGGCAGTGTTGTGTTACATTGTGTCATCCCATTCTTTTCGCCTGTGCATCATACTATCCTGCTCGCTTCGTTGTCCCGGGTGGAAAGATGTTCAATATGGAAGAAGAAGAAGATGGCCTGACACCACGTGCCCATACTGTCATTGTTGGGATGGAATGGAGAATTAAACGTAGAGGGAGAAGGCAGGCATGCCGTCCGTCTCTGTATTTTACAATAATAATAATATATGGGGTTTAACTTCCCAAGATCACGATATGATTATGAGAAACGACGTATGTGGAGGACTCCGGAAATTTTGACAATCTGGTGTTCTTTGACGTGCACTGGGATGACACTGTACACAAGCCTGTAGCACTTCGCCTCCATCAAAGCGTGCCTGCCGTGGTCGGGGTGGAACCCCACCTTTGGGACGACAGCCGAACATCGTAGCCAGTGCACCACCATGGCGAAAAGTGTGTCCACAATCACTCTTTACGTACAGTCTAACACAAAAGTTTACGGACCACGTGAGCAAAAAGCCCCTTCGCGACACCTCCGCAACGTCAGCAGCGGTCGACAGCGATGCAGGGCCCGAGGAGCATTACTCCCTTGTCTCTTTTCAGACCAGGTGCAAATAATTTTCACCTTTCGTTTTTTTTTTTTAACGTGACACACCTTTTGAAATCTGAGTCTACAAGCTTCTGCATCGAGAGCAGTCTATGAGCATGGTTGTCATCAGTCGCAATCTTTATCACGAAGTGATACCCAGCCAACGAAACGCTGTTAGAGCGACGCCGTGATGTCTTTGATTATGTTATGAAAATGACAGTGATGCTGACGAATGAATGTGATGATCGGTGATGCTGCACATAACTGCTTCATGCGAAAAGTGCGAACTATCAATGTGCTACGTGGCAGTAAAAAAAAAATTTAAAGGCCAGTGAATAATGAGAAGACCCGTTTGCGGCCTATAGCCCCGTGGTCGACGGTCTATAGATGGCGCACCACTAGGTGGAGCGCGGACAGGCAGTTTGGTATGTTCTCGCGTGGTCCGCTAACTTTTGCACTTGACTATACGTTCGTGCATGCGTTTGTAGGCGCACGATTCATTTCGTGCGTTTGTGGGTGTATTTGCGCACTTCTAGAAGGTAGAAATTTTTTAGGCAGAGTTTGACCCCGTCCCCCCCTCCCCCCCTCCCCCCCTTAGTTTCTTCTGATTACACCACTTGTTCGAGTTTATTGCGTTCCTGTGAACACTGATCGGTCATACGCGAAAACAGGCCCTGAAAAGTACGCAGAACACCGCAAAAGAAAATAATGGTGTGGAAAGCACAGCGTACAGCTACTGTTAACGATGGTCAACCGCCGCATCTGAGTGCGACCTTACGAACCACAGAGCTCGTTTATCATACAGCGCCACTTTAGGGCAAAAGGAAAATGGTGGTGACCAAAGGGGGGCTGATAGTATACAAGTGAAAATTTATTTTGATTTTCGTTATTATTGGTCACTAGTTGGCCAATCACGAGACAATTCAGGGTGATTTAATGCGGAAGTATCACATTCTCGAGGCTAATGTAGAGACAAGAATCCCTAACCACCCACATTAACGTGCCATGCAACTTACCACACACCGCTCGAGGCGTGCAGCGAGAGCGCAATAAAATTATGCGCGCAGGGGACTTTAAACACACTTTATTGGCCGCAGAAATGATTACCGCTGACAGAACGTTCATTAGTGGTCAAAAATCACGAAGAATGATGGGAAACCACGCAATTTTCGCTTAACTCTGAACCCGCACGCCTTCAGGAAGGAGGCACTGCGTGTGTGTCCATACCACGCCACTGGAATTCACCGTATACCTTGTGTTGCTTGGTGTCTAACCAGGTATAACCATGATGACCGTCACGCGCGCGCCATCTGGGGGACGATTGTCAACCCAAATTGCGGTGTTTAACGTCTACTTAAGGCTGTACGAAGTGGTGATTATGACAGACGTCAGCAGAAGGTGTAGAGTGGTTCCGAATTATTTTGGACTAGCCAGGTCAGTTATAGCGCGCACCAGGAACGTGGGTACTCGATAACTCTTGCGTTGAACAGTCGTTGCGTAATGAGGTGGCAGTAAGGTAGCTTGGAATCAAACACCTGACTTCCAGGTGGAGGGTAGAACGTTGTATATATAGGGAGAGTAATTCTTTGGGCAAGTTTTCATGATCATGGCGCAGAAAAGAACACGAACAAAGGTATACGATATTATAAAACATGGACAAAGGTTAAACATAGTCGTTGCCCACTTGTCACTCCTTCCCTAACCCTCTATTTTTTGTTTAAAGTGGTGTTATGAAAGATGTGAAGTGTCACCCCTTCGCAAACCCTCTATTTTCAGTGGTGCTATGTGCAGTTGTATATAGGTATTGATTTTTTTTGCTTCATGCATGCGTGTATTCGATACGAAGTAAAATGAAGAAAGAGAGATTCGCATATTCTTGGACGATGAGGTCATATGACCGCGAACACGAATCCTCATTTTTTTTTATTCAGTGCTTCATGATTTGAAAATAGGACAGTTGATAAGTTCAATCATGAAAGTGTATACGTGGCAGACAGTGTTTTAGCGCGAGGTAAGGGTCCAGCCAGCGACAGCTTGCTTCGATTGATTATGTGCTTGACACATAAATATATATATATATATATATATATATATATATATATATATATATATATATATATATATATATATATATATATATATATATATATATATATATATATATATATATATATATATATATATAGAGCTATGGGATATGGCACAACGGGAGCGTTGTCAACAAGGATATATATATATATATATGACAGAAAAATGACGTTTTGCTTTGCTTGAAATTATATATAGAGGCACACTGTTAAGAAAAATTTACCCGTCTAGATTCATTAAGGCGAGCCCAAATCTAAGCATACGGGTGGGTCTGTATAAACTTCTCCCAATGTTACTATTGCGTGCAGCGACTCAAAACGCACAGGGTTCGGGCTAGTTTGGTACATGAATGATATGTGGGCTTTAACATCGCAAAACCACCGTATGATTATGGAAGACGCCGTAGTGGAGTGCTCCGGAAATTTCGACCACCTGGATGGGGTTCTTTGACGTGCATTCAAATCTGAGCACACGGGCCTACGGGCTAGTTGGTACTTATTCCTGAGCGGAAATGGTTGCCCCTATATATTCGGTGTTCCCTTCTATTAACATTTCAGTTTAGTCCTGTGTCCTTCGCTCGTCTTTCGTACGTGCCTTTCGCGCTTACAAAAGTACAGCGACTCATGGTTAATCACCCCTATGTAATTCCGTTTTCTGTTCTTTGTAAGGGACGATTTAAGTACCGAAGTGTCAGAAGTTACTTGACAAGTATTTTGCTCCAGTGGGGCGGCCAGACCCGTACAATAGAATGATATCTCAAGCACAATTAACGCTCGTTGCATAACTGATAAGAAACAGCGCCGCAGTTAGACGCCTAAATACAATGTAAATTTATCGCTGCGTCGCTAAAACGCCTCATTCCCAGGATACCTAGTACATACTTCTTACGTTTGGGACAACACCAAACGCACTTTACGATGTGCTTCAATTACAAAGTGGCACCTACAGCGAATTGATCCGAGCGAGCGGAGTGTATGACGGCCGTACACAGAGCTCTCGGCAAGAGCACGAACTGATCTTATCGCAGCGCATATACAGCCGAGCATGTCCAGACGCTTCTGTGGATCTTGCCATAGGCAAACGTATACAAGCAGTTAAGCTTGCGCTAACCGAGCGAGACAAACCACCCTTCAAGAATGAGCATGACGTACGCGCACATGCTATAGCCTTATGTGGCTATAGCAGACGACACAAGCAAGGAGCAATCCACACTATAGGCGCGCTTCAGCCAGTGAGACGGCGACACCACTCGATCGCGTGGTGAATACTGTCACGTTCTCACGATCACAACGTCTCACGATCCACCCGATACCCAGCACCTCCACCAGTCTTGTCACGTTTCTTAAGACAAACTTGGTTTATTGGGTTCGTTGAGTCGACTAGCCAAGCAGCAGCTGAGACAGATCGTCTTTGTCTTCTTCCACTCCTGGATCTCACCCAAGCATATCAGGTGGCATTACGATACAACACATGGCTATGCTACACTTCGCCCATTCCCGTACTCCTCTCCCCCACTTCATTTTCCCACATGTTTGCTGTACTTATTATGCGTGGCTATGGTATGATTTATCTCTCTCTTTTTCATTGTATCTCGAGCCATCTTTCTGTCTTGCTCTGTTTTTCTAACATATGCATTCTCGTGTGCTTCTTTCTGCCTCTTTTTCTCTGCGTGTGACTCTTTCTCTGTTTTTCTAAACGCTCATGTGTTTCTTCTGTTTCTTTCCCTTCATTTATCTTTCTTTCTCTCTCTCTTTGTGTACGCGTTCTCTGGCGCATAAGAGTTATAACATACCACGCCAGACGAATCGGCGAACGTGTTCTAGGAGCGAAGCAGGTGATTAAGTGGAGGACAAAGTGAGCTCTTGCGTGTTTGCGGTAACGGTGAAGATAATAATTTCAGTTCGCACTACCCGGCGCAACGAAAAGCTTACACAACCGTGCTGATGAAATAAGCAGGCGCGTAGTATTATACTGTACTACATGCCAAGAGAAAACGAACATCGCTTGCATAGTTCATTGTATACTCGTTGAAGCCGATGAATTCACCACTTTCGTACACGGTCAGAGCGTTCTCAAACGACCACCCGAATGTGCCACCAGCTGTTTATTTGGCCGTCTACCGTGAGCATCAAAACCCACTCACTCGTTACAGTGAGGGAGCCAGTCACTCAAACATCTGCAAAAAAATAGTAGATATGGAAAAGGCCGGGGCAGGCTTTAGACCAGGTAAGCATAATCCGTATCCTGCAACGGGAAAAGGAATGGAGAGTCGGAAGCGACAGACAGACAGACAGACAGACAGACAGACAGACAGACAGACAGACAGACAGACAGACAGACAGACAGACAGACAGACAGACAGACAGACAGACAGACAGATAGATAGATAGATAGATAGATAGATAGATAGATAGATAGATAGATAGATAGATAGATAGATAGATAGATAGATAGATAGATAGATAGATAGATAGATAGATAGATAGACAGACAGACAGAAGACAGACAGACAGACAGACAGACAGACAGACAGACAGACAGACAGACGACAGATAGATAGATTAGATAGATAGATAGATAGATAGATAGATAGATAGATAGATAGATAGATAGATAGATAGATAGATAGATAGATAGATAGATAGATAGATAGATAGATAGATAGATAGATAGATAGATAGATAGAGCACCCACTACGTTACAGCAAGTCAGTTAGTCATGTGTGTGGTGTACATTATCAACTTTTTATGAAAGGGAACGCGCGAGCATGTAGCCTGTGATTTGCTGCGGCTGCGTATATACAGCCCCATCAGCCGACGGATAAAACCAGTGCATCCGCTTTTGGCGGCATCGCCCGTTGCGATACCAAAGCTGGAGCACAATTTAGCAGTGCCTGTCCAACGGTCGTGACTTGTTTCGTTCACCAACAGATGACGCGAGAAGCGGACGCACTTTCTTTATCGGTCGGTTGATGGTGCTGTAAGCACAGAGCGCGGGCCACGCGTTTCCGTGGCCTGCGCCCATCAGCATAGTCTACTGCCTCTCCTGCAAGCCTACACACCTGCAATACACGTACGGCGACTTAATCGTATGGCGACGCAATAGAGTTTTCGCAATTTATGCAAATTCCCAAGTACGGCAAGGCAGTATACGGTATAGCTTTCTTTACATTCGCGCTCATTGTGCTTTTGCCGCTCCCCGATCCAGTGACAGGACGTCCCGACGAAAGACAGGTTCTTCGAACAATAAGTAGGCTAACAGGCAACAATGAGGCGTGACAAGCCCACAGTGTTTTTAAGAGAGATTTTGTGTTGGTGATGTGCCTTCACTGGGACACGCACAACCACCGGGAAAGGGGGAACGCGGTACCGTATTTGTGTATACAGTTTCCGTACTTTGCTGACCTTGAGCAGTTTGCCCGCGTCGGTTCGGTGCGCATAACAAGCAGTCGTCGCACGCATGAACTGTTGTCCCATCAGTACAGCAGAATTATCAGTGCAGTGACGGGGCTGTCACCGTAGCCAACTCCAATCTTGGTTGCTTCGACGTTCTTTTTTTATTGCGACAAAGATTTGCCATAATATTTTTGATAAATGTGTGCTACTAGGCCGGTGTTGTGTATGAAGTGAAGCAGTGTCTCGTGGAGTCTGTTTTCGTGTATCCAGCGGTTGTAACTGCCTGTTCCGCTGTAGCGAAGGCCGGCTTGAGTGAGGTGACGGGAGCGTTCTGGCTGCAACCCTTTTACATGTCCATAAAAGGTGGTATGTATCTTCTTGCATCACAGGAGTGGGACAATACGGACACGTACCACCAACTCGTAACGTTCCATGGTTTCATTTGTTTCTGTATAGTAAAAACCACTATGTAACCGTCGGGAGATTCAAAAGGGTCGTCAATCGTACGCCACGTGGCGGCGTTCGCGCGGACGAAGCTTTGACGTGTGGAAATGGTGGATGCGGGATTCAAAGAAATACGACATTCAAGATTAACCTGACAGCGCCGACATCGCATATGCCCTCGTATGCAAACGAAACGGGCCACTGGATTTCGGGATTCGCGTACTACACGAAAGTGCGTCTAACTATTATATGCGATGCCGTCGTGAACCCCAGGACTTCGCCCTACCTTCGTTTCTTTCATTCTAGTTCGCGTGGCTTAACGTGAAATGGTTAATACCTTGTAAGCCAAGAAAAATGCGCGTGTGGGCATGGTTCTAGCTCCCGTGTGCACACGTTAACCGTTTCACGTTAAACCTTCAGGGTTTTTTTCCCCATTCGTTATCTGCAATCACCTGCCGAAGCAACGAATATTACAATTTCGGAATTCCCATTACGCGGCCAAACTAATCGCAACGCGTTGCCCGGCTGCGTTTGTCCTTCCAAACGACTATCGCTTTTCTCCGCAATCGACTAGTCCGATCTCGTTGTTTGCAGAAAGGTTGTGGCATGCATAGTTAGCACTACAACAATTAAGATTCGAAGAACGCAGAGCCTTCTTACCTTTCGCACGGTCGCAAGCCCTCGTTCCGTAAAGCTCCTTGCAATGTGAGGGCCGTTTCCTCAATTGCTGTCGCTTATCATTTTTTATCGGCAAAATGATTTCTGTACCATTGTTACACGGTCATGCAAAAGCAGCTGGGCGCCATCGATTATTCCTTCGGCGTGTAAAGCCATTTGCTTTTGCGGTCGCCAGTCATTGTTGCTGCTGATTGTGATAACGCAGCCGACACAAGCTTTACACCTTTAACTCTTGTCAGTATCTGATCAGCACCGATCGACTCAGACGCTTGAAGGCAAGTCGTGTTCTGTGCGTTTTTTTTTTGTTGTTCAGTCACGTGATTCGCCAGGTACGCGCAGAATGCGAAGTGATTTTAACACAAGAAAATTGTAAAGAGGCATACAACTTTGCGTATAAAGTGAGAGTGTGGGTTTGAGCGCTTATTTTTTGACATCTCTATGATAATGCAAACACAAACTTTAGACAAAAAAGAAAACAAAACAGTAAAAGCTAACAGTCTTAAAATGTATAAACCCCACAGGGTCCTTTGTGCATTCACTTCAGACGACTTGAAGGCGAAAGCGGTCTTCTTTTTCTTTTCACTCGATGCAGTTGAAGCCCCTAAAGAAACTAAAGTAGCCCCAACCACGCTCCTTCGCCTCTGCCTCCTCTCATCAGCTGCAGCAGCGCCCCTAGAGCGTCCAGCAGGGAACTATAGACACCGACCACGGTCTGACTATGGACACAAATACACCCTTTGCCGGCGCACAAGGGAGGGTAAGAGGGTGTCGTCGTGGAAGCAAAATAAAGAGAAAAAAAAAACACGTGACCAAGGAAAGAACAGACGGCGCACTACCAAGGCTACCAAGCACGGGGGAGAAGAGGAGCCTGCACACTGACACAAATGGCGCTACCTTACTTATATTTAGGGACTTAGGATGTACTTAGAATCACTGTATATGCTCCCTACGGAATACGGGAGCATATACTGTGACCCTAAGTACATCCCAAGTACATAAACTGTATAGGCTCCCCACGGGAGCCTATACAGTTAGGGACCATAAACAGTTACTCTAGATGTATTTAGAGTAAGACTCTAGATGTATTGAACCTGCCACGCCACCTTCCAGAAGATTTGTGCAACTAGCATGCCTCCAGGATTGTGCACGTAGCATACCTCCAGCATTGCACTGCCTGAAATCTATTTTATTGCCTTTTCTTGCATTAAACGAAGAATGTGAACTGTTTGTGTGTTCCTATAGCGAATAATTATCGGTTTCAAAAAAGTCTAAACAAAAACGCTTCGTACAGTGCAAATTCAATGACTCGTTTTCTTCGTTAGACACAATACTATTGAGAACTAAGAAACAACGAGTTATCCTTTCATACACTTTTCTTTCTTGATTATAACTAATTATATATCGTGTACTTTACTTGGCGTGATCGTCTTCTCTGATTAATACTCCCTCCTACAGTAATTGGAAGAAGCGTTGGTATGCGTCTCCGTTTTAGCAACGATGAAGTTTGTAAACAAATGGAAATGTTTCTTCCCACGATAAACAGATAGAGTACCACACCATATTCGCACAGAACACTTTATTTCCACTAATTTGGTATCAGGTCATCTTACAAGCGTTGTGCGAAGAAAAAAAAAAAAAGGCCCAGCGCCAGACCTTTGATTACGGGCCATCTATAGACATATGAATGCATGTTCACGATGGACTTAGTTCATTGGTACAAGCTATTATCTCTTCCCTCGCAATCGAGGCCCAATGCATGTGAGGCGAGAAGCGAAGTTAACGCTGTATACGTCCCTGTTTTGAAAAGTCCACAACAAAAAACTCGTAAAACTGTTTTTTTTTTTGATACAGTGAGCGCATGAACTGAAATGAGGGCGAAACAGTACAAAAAAAAATACTGTAAAAAAAAGGGGGGGGGGTAATGCTGCACTCACACAACACGCACTGGCTGACACCAGTTGAATGATAGAAAGCCCAACTGCACCTTGACAGCTAGGGGTCACGTGAACCAAGCCGAAACGTCATGCGTGACGTCATACGACCGCCGTACAAGTTGAATGGAAGGAGTGGTAACCATTCCGCGTACCACTCGGGTACCACTCGTTTGCCGATGCCAATGGGTACCACTCGTTTGCCAATGTCAGCGTTTCACCCCTGTCACTAGTAGCACCAAACTAGTGATGCGGGCACTGCAGAGCGAGCATCGCTATTGCGAGAATCGGGGTCGACAGTATGGTGTACTGTCGTGTAGCGCAGTATAGCAGTAGTACGGTGCAACTAGTGCAGCACAATATTGCGTACCATGTACTATAGTGTACTTTACATTCTTGAACATCACTATAAGAACGTACTATACAGTATCTAGTACACTATACTGTTCCGTATTATGTACAGGATACAATAATAGACACTAGCTCTATTATACTTCAGCTATACTGAACTGAATGACAGTACACTATAATGTTGAGTATAGCGACGACAGTACAGTCTTCTGAATGTACTACACACTGCCAGGGGTACTCAAGCGCGTTGCTCCCAGGGAACACAGCTAAGCTGCACATGAAAACCACGCTGCAGGGTCGACAGAAGAGTACTGGAAATGTACAGAACGCAATACTGTACTCACAGTGTACCAAGCACTAGAGTTGACAGAGCGGTCAAGTTTCTGCCCAGGTCACGTAACACCGATCTGTTAAGGTGCAAATAGACCCTCCCGAATCATTACGCCACTACAGCTCTGGAATGTGACAGTTTAGCAGTGATGTCATGTAAAATATCCTACAGCATTTCTAGCGAATACATAAGCTGATCGACGTTTTCCTTTAATGTGTTTTTTTTAAAAAAAGCCACCAATTACCGACACTTATAGGCGGCGACTGAGGTAGTATGCAGTTTTCTAAAAGAAGAAGCCAACATAAAACGGAATTGGGTCCCCATAAAACAAAGCTGTGCCGCCTTGTGCGAAATGGTAAAGTCAAAATGAAACGTTTGAAAGGTTGCCAGCAACAGTTGTATGAACAAGTGAGAATAAAGATTTAAAAAAATATAAAAGTAAAGCATCGCACACAATACGGCTTCGTCGACTGCACAGCCATTCACTCAGTGAGCATGTATTGCACCTTGGGTAATCGTAGAGCACTAAAAAATAATTTCTGAGAAGACAGCGTCGCCTTCAAAAATCCAGCCAGCACGTCTCGACGGATATTGAGACACGCCACAGAACAAAGAATGCAACAGCTGCACCATTAAAGGAAGAAAAAAAAACAAATGAACACAGTATTTTACCAATAAATATAAAAACCTTTTTGCGCGCCTCTCCTCCATACTTGTGGCGCGACCTGACGGCAAAAATGAATTCATTATATTATGAGCAATCGGCCGCACCGCTGACATTGGTGACGACATGAATACTGTGACGTAAGCAACAACAACAAAAAAATACACACCCGCGTCCACTTTTTCATTTTTTTTTAAACTATCACTCGCCTTTCGTGTATGGTACAGCACAGTGAGATAGAGAGAAAAAAAATGTTTGACACGTCCACTATAGATACAACATGAAGTGCATTGCTTGATGATTATTGCCTTGAGTTGCCGTAGGGCGACGGAAGTGACAGATCCTTCAGCCAGAGACGGTTGCACTGCTTTCGAAAGGAGCTGGGAGATGTTGGTTCGAGACCTCGCCTAATAAGGGTCCCACTATAGGGGACCCGGTAGAGTGATCAGACTCGCGCGTCGGGAAGTTAAATGCACGGCCGCATAACATGAAATGCGCTTGTACCGAAACGACGGTGAGTATGGATACATAAAGCGTGCCTGTAAAAGCTTACGGAATGCTCCTGGTTTCCGACACGTGTATCAAGTCTGTAGAACAGTTTTGCGAAATACCGCACACTATGATGACCAATGGCAAACTCGTAGAACCGTTTACATTTTCCGTACCGTGGATACTTCCCAGATGCCCGTAAAACAGTTTACGAAATTCACAACGTATGTGACAAGTACGTTGCGTATGTAGAACGGTTTACGGAATACAGCTGACTATTATGACAAATAGCGTGCCCGTAAAACTGTCAGCATTCCCCGTGCGTCGCATACGTATTAGGATGTCTGTAAACCAGTTTACGGAATACCACGGCAGTGGAAATTCACAACAGCGCTGGTGGAGCCATGCTGTGAAAGTGGAACGCCTAGAGTTCACTGAACGTGGTCTCCGATATTGGATAGCACGCACGCAGGCTAACGCGAATAGTTCTCAAGGTATTGCAGAGAGCTTGAATTACTGTAACAATGTTCTGCTTGTCTGCCGCTGCGAAGACACTGTTGACAAGCGTCAGCGAATTTCATTTTGAGTTTTCTGAGAGTACAATGGTGCGGCATGAAAAACGGTTTCTCAGCATTTTGGTCAGGGAAAGCCTCGCAGGGTGGCCACACCAGTGTGGCGCCACCACTGTTGCCACTGGAATCATTCGTGGCGTAGCATGCCTTCCGTAGACTGCAGCATGTCTATGGACGGGCCTATACCTTTGTAAAGTCGGCACTACCACATTGTTCGCCCTCCGTTCCGTGACGGAAGTCATGTGATACTGTCACTTTCACGTTTCCGGCGAGTTTTGTCGGTAAACTTTGGCAATATCGACAGAGTTTTGTAGTCCAGTGTTACACTCAAATACTTGACTGTGACAGATTTAATACTAGATTCACTCTCGCAGACCACGCGAGTATGACGACAAACTCTTTTAAAGAAAACGTGATCAGAAACTATTGTAATCGTAGCTTCCGCGCACGACCTAACCGGTTGCTTCCGATTGGCCTAACCGATCTGCAGCGCCTGGCAGGTTGGCGAACCAGCATTTAACGGCCCCGAGTCCGATTACATTGTCCACGCTGTAAGGTAGGAAACATACTGCAAGTCGCTTTCTCCTGCAATTTTTTCACGCAAGTGCAGCCGTACGTTAAATGGTAGCCGTTCACGAAGAACGATTTCCTCCCACCGATATGCACAAACCGGACACAGGATGCGTCCGGCCATGCTCCTAATACATGCATCAACACTTTTTTTTTTTTGACTGCCGTACGGACATAACTGTTCATTCTCGATGGGCAAATTGGAAGAGAAAATCAACCCGTTAAGTTGTTCCTTACGCAACACGCAACAGCGAAAGCAGTCAAGCACCGATTCTGGCATCAGGATGGCACATGAATAGACACATATCGATAAGAGAGACACCTGTGAGCAGAGAGTTCAAGTGACAAGAACACACCTAAGAAGGAGAAGTTGCGAAGAAGAAAGATCCAGGCGAATACAGATGAGTCACACACACGACCGAGCATCGCGGTCAAGCACACCAGGAGTCTACACAGGGTTTCAAAAAAAAAAATAAGAAAAACAAAGCTTCACGAAGAAAGAAAATGCAGGTTGAGTGTCTGTGAGTCGAAAATGGGGAGGGGGCGAGCGCATTCTCGCTTTGGCAACAATTTGAGCTTTCGATGACAACGCCATTCCACCGCGCTTGACGGAGGAGACTTGTGTCTCGACGTCGTCATCGGGGCGTGAAGACGAAGAAGATGCGGAGGTCGCACCGTCAGCACGACGACGCTGTTGTGTGGCACATTCGACGACACGTTCACATTATGGCACCCAGGGGTTTAATAATAATAGCGAGACAAGACGAACGACGACACCACGACGCTATTCCAGCCCTCGTGGGTGGGCGTGCAGCTGCGGAAAAAAGACCTCTCCTCCGTGCTGGCAGTACAGTCGGATGACGCTTGGTCCCGCAGCTGCGACTCCTAGACTGCAGTTCTCTTATGGCCGCGCTCGTCGGAGTATCTTGTCTCTATTACGTTCGACGTTCTTCTCGGACAGGGGAGGACGCGAAGAGAGAAGACGGAAGAAGAGGTCGCGCGGTTTTCTTCGACAATGTTTATATTTTTTTTTAAACCGCAGCACGATTTTGCCAGAGTGGCCGCGAAGCACTGTTCAACACAACACGACACGCACGCACGCAGACACAAGGGAGCCGCGAGTCGGTGATTTGACCACTACCGCCGCTCCGACGCCGTCCTCCTCGTTGATATCACAGCACAGAAGCGACACGGTGCGGCCATGTTGTAGTACAAACTCCTCCCCTAAACCGTGTACAGCCTTTTCGCACGCACTGCCTGGTACTACTACACTTCCGTCGGCATACTGGTGGCCCCTGTTGTTGCTGCCACGCTCCTTTCCGAATCCTGCGGCTCCCAGAACATTGCTCGAATCCGAGCTAGTTGGTAAACCAATAGTCATTGCCCATGTGCTTTTGTGCCTTCGTTGGTGGGCTAGTTCGTGCATATGTTCTGGCAAAGCGGTGCACCAAAAAAACAAGGACAAGAGACAAGCCAGCAAGGCGTACTCGTGGTCTAGTTCGTGTCCTGGTTTTTCGGTGGACCCCTTTGGTAGTAATTGACATTAGTCATTGAGCGTTTGATAGAGCAATGGACAGGGCAGGGAAGGTATGTCCTGTTTTGAGCAAGCTCATAGGCGTTTCAAAGCGTGTTCGCTATTGACCAAATGCCCCTGACATTTTACACCGAGAGATAGCACGGCAGGCAATACGTGTACAACGAGGACAGGAGCCACGTACCAACTAGACTGGGAGCGAGTTTTTGGTCAATTACATTGATTCTATAGTCGGCACTGCTACTGCTTTGCATGTCCATGCAATCACTGCCATGCCACCCTTAACCACGAGCTATGCACTAACTAGCCCGTCAATGTTTCAGCCTGGGCACATAGTGCTTGTCTGAAGAATCGCCAAATTTTGGAACTGGAGAGGGAGCACCGCAATGAGACACGATCGTCGTTTTCTTTCCCAAGACGATTTTGTTCTTGCTCGTGAAATGACCGTAATACTGGAACCCGTGTCACATGACCGGAGTCGTACTGCATCGAATTTCTGTCGCGTTCATGGACGACCGGTGCTTGTTCGCGTTCCATCGCATATTACCGGTGGCAATCTTTACACTTCTCGCGTTGTCGCGTAACAAACGAGTATTGCTTGGTAGCGGCGGCGAATCGTCACAGGCCACGCAGGTAACACATTGACCAGCACAACCGGAGACAGCAAGCAAGCAGACGGACGCGTAGGCAGGTTGGCACGGCGCGTTTGATCAAGCACACGGCGCTTGGGGTCACCACAAGGCCACCACGCTCTCTACACGGCATGTAAGAGCTGGAGTGGTTTCTAGGGGTTACAACACCGCCTTTCGGTTTTGAAGATTACGCGAAACGGACGACAAGAATGGCACGGTCTCAAATTCCGAGAGGAAAAAAAAATCGGCAGCTTGTCCCCCCCGGCGAAGTCCATCTCCAGCTTCCTATAGCTTCGCGAGTGCGGAGGCTATACGGCTACGGCCTACTTCTTAGCGTCTTCTTTCTTGGGGTCTACGGAGGCCAGGTGGGGCGGCGCGCCGCCGGGGTAGGTGTTGATCTGCTTCTCGAGGTACTTGACCGACTCGTTCAAGAAGTTCTGCACGGCCGTCAGGGCGGCCACAATCGCGGGACTGCCGAAGCCGTGCGTGATGAGCGAGAAGTGCGTCAGGTGGCGCTGGATGCTGGGATCGAGGATGCTCTGGGGCCGCGTGTTGCACAGCTGGAGACCGGTCCTGGTTCAGCAAGTCCACGAATTCCTTCACCATTCCCCTACGAAGGCAAGCAAATCATGTTAAGGGAGTAACGACGCACGAAACATTGCAAAAAGGTCATTTTTTTTTCTCGTTTCCCTTGGAATGCACTGTTCCCGCTCTTCCCTCACGGGAGTCATAACACGTATGAAATATCTCACGTCGGTTGTTAAGTGTTTTGTCGCTGAGCATTCGCCAGTCAGCTCCATCGCAATGGACAATATCCCGACGAGGTAACACAGTCCAATGAGTTTGCGAAATCAGCGTCCTGTACGCGGCATGAATCGCCGAGACCATTGCCGGTGGAGACAATTCGGTCATCGTTGTGTACGTTCACCACGAGCGTACGGCAGGTGTGCCGCTAGTACGTCACAAATTCCTGTCTCCGAGGGACATCCCACTGCGATTACGACGTCCGAGAAGCCGCACCTTGGCATCGAAACCAAAATCGTTTTATTGAAGAAGCGCTATTAAAAAATACACACGACAGAATCACATGCACCAGGAAATTGTTTTTAGAGGTTTCGACACCAGTGCCCTTGCGAACAATGTGGAAAATATTAAGAATCTGGGTCAATACTTCTTTAAGACAAAATCTTTGTATGCCGCATCAAACGCGAAAATCGACCATCGGCGGCGTCGGCGTAATCACAAGTGATATGCTAGAAATCAACATCACGTGATGAAGTCACCATACGACATCGCAATGACGTCACAAAGCGACAAAATTCGTTTCGTCATCAGCACGCCACCACGACATCTAATAACGCGACGCAGTGAAAAATCCCTAGACCTCAGAGTGTCGCTGAAGCGGACGTGTCGACAAGTGGACTTTTCCTTCCGATGCTGTAACTATTGCAGCTTGGCGAAACTGTTGAACATTGCAGCTGCAGCCCCGAAGAAGTCCGCTTGTCCAAAACGCCGGCTTTCCGATTACTTCAAGATTCCAGCTTCCCCTGAACTTCTACGTTACTTCAAATAACGTGACGTCACATTATGAAGTCATCACGTGACATTGTTTTTCAGCCTTGAGTGGATCGATCACGAAGTCAGGACGAAACCAGGTGAGGTGCAGCAAAGAGTTTCTCAAAATTAACTAGAGGGCACTCTGGCGCTGCGATCGTTCGGCGACCATGGTAATGATGGGTAGTACACACATTTGCCTAGTCTTCGTACTTGCGGGCGGCAAATCGTACTTGCGGCTTCGTTTATTGCTGTGTTTCGGTTTTGTTTTGAAAGAAAGATTGAACCCTTTTGAACTTTGTGAGCCGACTTGGAAAGCAAGTCTAAAAAATAAAATGGGGAAGCGCAACCGCTGAACATTTTCTAATACTTGTTTCGTAAGAAAACAGCTTTAAGCCACACGAACACACACGGAGCCAAAAGCAAACCAGAAGTACGAATATTAGACAAATGTGTGTACGCCCCATCATTCCCATGCTGGCTGAAGCGCCGTGCGTTGCAGCTCCCATAGACTCTTGCGCCAGAGTTCCCTCTAGTAAGTATTGTAGGAAACTCTATGAGGTGTAGAACTTGCAATGTCCCCAATCTTGGAGTCAGTGCAAAATCACGGTAGGTTCGAAAACCGCCAGGTCTGCGCGGAACGCGCCGCACAGTCACAGCGAATGCTAGAACAGTTGCACTTCTAGAGCCTTTTTAAGATACTCTTTAGGCAACTACAATACAAGCACACTTGCAAGGGCACCCACTACGCCATGAATAACTTTTGCACAATAAGCCGGTATTCACTGTGCTATCCCTCGTCATTCTTAGAAAAAGCATGCATAGTATCCACTACACACTTTTAAGGAATCTTGTGCAATTTTTTAAGCAGTGGCTGATGCGATGATGAAGAATTATGCCTTAACGGGGTTTGCGCCGCAGTTAAATGGAGACCAAGAACAAGCTTTTGTAATGAGTCGGAGCATTGGACGACCAACTCGTTTCGCAATTCGCATAGTGTGTCGCCTGGTTGTTCCTTTGCGGTTGTAAAACGCTTGATTACTCATACTAACGCGACTCTTTTCCCGACATCAAGCCCGCATGCCTAGAAGGCAAGTTTGCAGTAAAATTCTGGGTTGGCACGCAGGGGACCCGGATTCGAATCCCGTTGTGTGCTTAATTTTCTTAAAGTTTCTTTTTCTTATTTCGTGCGATATATAGTGGTTACGGACACCAGCGGTGGTGGACAACTTAAAACAGCTCTCGCTGCAAAAGAAAAACAAAAAAACTAGCCAGGGGTGGATGACTACATCGACAGCGAAGACAAAGAACAAGACGGCTTTCGCCTGCTAGTCATCTTAGGCGAGTGCACGGGAACCCGTGAGTATCTTGAACGTGGATCCACTGGTACAACTGCTGTTCATTTAGAAACCTGTTGGGCTAGTTGCAACGGTCGTGCATTATATCAAAGTCAAGATATCGCTATTCAAGAATCGCGTAAGAAGACGACGAATATAAATACAGGTGCCTGTGTCCTCGCTTGTCTCGTCTCTTCGTGTCTATGCTCGTTTGTGCCGATATTACTGTCGCATTATTTGCTTTTGCTTGCCGATCGTGGCTTCAAAGCCCAAGAAGCCAAAGCTGCTTCAGAAAGGCGGTGGTTCTTCGCACATTCTTGGAACCTGTGTGCGCGTGCGCGTATATTGCACCGTCGTATTGCGGTTTTATATGTGGCGTGTACCTCGCAAATAATGCACATATAGCGTCGATGACATCTGTGCCCACTTTTTTTTTTCGGCATTGTTTGGTTTTGCTGCTTTTTTCCGCGATTATACGTATGACGCACTTAAAACATCAGGCAAGGTTACATAAAGCAATATAAGTTACTAACTGCAATCTGGAAGTAATTACAGACCTAAGAGATGTGCACTTAGTTTTAATCGAACCTGCATGCGATACAAAAGTCATGCGCATTCACAGCGGCAAGTGGACGCTCGTGTCGGGGACAAACTATAACTTGTCAACTTAAGTACAGCGTACATTTGCGATAATCTCCGCGTTTCAATTAACCACAATTCGATTGATCACTGGTCAGTGATGCAAGCCACTACCTTTTCGCAGTATTGAGGCGGCTAGCAAGCCAAGCCGGGAACATATTACACTGGCCTGGCAAAGTTTTTTGGAATCTCCAACTTATGGTTCCTTTTCACGAGTCAACTATATTGACTGTGCATGTACACCACTCAGCAGTAATGCCACTGTAGTGTTGCAGGAACTATGTAAATATGTAAATAAATATATCTCAGCAGGTTGTCCGATTCCATTAGCAACTTCTCTCAACTTACATCTGAGTAAAATTACACAAATGTATGATTGCGTTTTTTTTTCCCTGCCCGAATATACTACTTAGGCTGTTATTGAACTTGTAGCTGTAGTTCATTTTTAGGCACTATTTTTTTTTGTGATTCTCAAGTCAGTTTTTTTCCCTTTCACATTTGGTAGTATACGTGTGCCTATGGTCACAACTTGTAAAAAATTTCTCACATTGTTGTATAGACCCTAAAGGCCTTGTTTCGTATGAGTAAGAGTTCTTAAGATCACGTTTCTCTCTGTTTGAACTTTCTTTTTTTTTCCTTTTGCCAATATTATGCTTTATTATATCTGTGCTAACCAATGCGTGGTTCCGTTGGCGACGAACGAGCGGTTATTTTGTATGTTTTGATACCTGAACTCATCGCAACCAATGCGCTGAGTCGCCAGAATGGATACGATACCGCAGCCTGTCGTCACGCTAGTGTGGACGTCAGTATGTGCCCCGTACAAAAAAAAAAGACCTTTACGTCAAATTAAAACATCTTATCAATACCTTCCGAGCTTCACACTTTCCCAGAGCCGTCTCTTTGCACAGAAGACTTGCACAAAGGAGTAACACTTAGCTTCGAAAATTGGTGTCGGTACCCTTTCGAGACGCTCGAATGGGCCTCTCCAGAGTGCATCGTTGTCGACAGGAGTGGGGAAAACGGCGGGGACGCGATACCTGGCCAATACGAGGCGCATAACAGTAAGACACGCGAACGAGGCATTAAGCACACGCGTAGGCACATGCGTATGCGGAGAAATTTGAAGTCTCACCCGTTTGTTTTCCCCGAGCTTGAGGTGGGCGGGGGGGACCAATAATCGACGCGAGCCGCAGCTTCAATAATGCCGAAACAACAATATCGCAGCAGGGAAGCGCACCAGCGCCGTTCGTAGAAAACCAGACGCACCGGAGCCAGAAAAAGAAAAAAACCAGTTCCGCCACTGAAGAATCCACCAAGACCTGTGGCGATATGTACCGCGCAAAGGCAACAATTTCGGTTAACAACGTCCCAGGTTTCGATTACGACTGCCTCAACCCAGGGCACAACAAGAAGAGAATGTACGGTGACAACTACAGCGAGCGTGGGGGGGTGGAGTTGGGGGGTTCGTAAGAGCATAAGGGTACACAGAATCGTAAGATAACAAAAAAACTCGCGACACGCGAAAGCAAAATAAAAGAAACTAATCCAAAAAATTTTTTGCCCCCTACGCGACGTAATCACCTCCACCAATGAGGAAAGAGGAAAGAAGAATCGCTAAGCGGAGCTAATGACAGGGTTGTGCGCCGCGCCCGCCGTTATTATTCACATCCATCAGTTTCCTTTGCTTGTCCGTTCATTTTCGGCACCAACTCGGAGGAGGCGCGCCGCCAATGTTTTCGCGATCGGCTACTAGGTGGCGGTAGTCTCCGACCCCCGCACGCTCCGTACCTTTCCCCTCGCGCGTTGCTGTCGATGCCGGCGTCGGCTTTCCAGATGAGAGGAGAGGTATGTGAGCGGAGAGACAGCCATTTGAAAACCGAACGCTGCGATTGGTTGGCAGCGCGACGCTGCTCCGGCTGCGTTAAAATGGCCATGCCAAAGCCAAGCCGAAGTCTAGCCGCCTAAATGTCGCGCGCAGTCTCTCCTCGGGGGACCAGTAATTGCAATAAATACCACGAGCGCCTCTTGAATTACAATCAGGGGCAAGTTATTACGGGTGCCGAAACGTTGGTTTGGCCGCATTTCTGGCCGGCTGCGACTTGACTATCCAGCGGCAGCCGAGGTAGAGAGGGAAGCGCGCGCGTGTGTGTATATATAAGATATATGCTAGACGTCGCAAGGGCTCGCGCGTGATGTTTGAAAGAAGCCGAGCCAAGCCACGATGGCAGCAATTAGTGGGCTTCCGAAAGGTCACCGCTCTAAAGGGGGACGTCGTGTTACGCCATTAGTTCGAGAGAGGGAGAAGGGAACGATGAACGCGTGCAACGTTAAAAACGAGTTGAGGAAGGTCGACGCATGAATATTTCTGCGATATGCCTAAGTGCAAGCTTCGGAGTTTCAGCCTAAACACGGCGTGTAGGGGCACGCGGCCTTATACGGAGAGAATCGCAATCTTTTGTCGACCACCGTATAATTTGGAAGCTACAACGCGGTAGTGCTCATCACCGAAGTGACATGTAATGAGAGGACCGATAAGGCAACGCCCTTGTGGAAGTGCCCCTGCGAAGCAGCTTGTCGCCTAATATACTCGTTAGGGGACGCTCAGACAGACGAAGGAAGAAAAAAATAAGAGTCAAGTTTGTTGACCTGCCCCATATAGGTGTGCTGGGGAATGAAGCAGTGCTTCAGTACCGGTGCTCTGTGTTCTGCCTTTTTTTTCCCCCCATTACCAGAAGTCTTGTGTCATTGACTTACGGCCCTGTTTCAGCTACCAGACGGACCACTCAACCGAACTTGTAAGGCTGTCGAAAAACTCGAGCGCGTAAATCTAAAATGATATATCGAGAAATTTCCAGCACCGTTGTGTTGCCCATAATTGTGGTTTGCGATGGCACAAAAAAAAAGGGGGGGGGGGGGGGGAGTGTGGCGTCAACGTACGCATATCGCATGTTCTGTTACAATTTGTGCCTGTCGTAAACAGCTTTTTTAAATTTCTTTTCTGTTTTATTTGTTTCCCTTATTTACGTTGTATGAGAGAGTAATAATAAATTTTTACACTTGCCTACCGTAGACGAAGATGTACGCACCAGATGTCACAATAATGAGATGCTATGTCACTTAAACGGCCTCATCGCAAGCAAAACATATAACGTGGACAGGGTATACATCGGAAGAACTTTCCGAAGTGAAAAGAGACACACGATCCACTTTTTACGAGAGAGAACGGAAAGCGTTTGATTGGCTGGCAAAGAAGCGATATCGACGAATGTAAGCTGACAAGGGTAAGTGAAGCAGAGATGACAGTAGTGGCATTTGCACACTTAAGAGGCTTCGTCACGAGCACCTGTACGTTGTCAGTTGGCTTTTGTTCAATTTGGCATTGCCCGATGGAAGCGTCACAGTATAAGATGTTTGGCAAATAAAAACGAAGAAAAGAAATGGAATGGGTAGACAGCTTTATTAGTGAAGTTAGCTTGAATGAAGGCAGCGGTGCTCCTATAACCACGGATAGGCTAAATAAGGTGGTGCAGCTAGCACGCGAGCAAATCCGGTAATTTGAAAAGAGCGAGCGGTCAGGCTTGTTGCACTGGTTTGACATACTTCAAGCAACATCGAAAAAAAAAACGAAAAGTTCGCAGTGCGTCCCCTTTTGTCGTACTGACTTTTGTGGTTTTCCTTAATAAGTACGGTATTCGAGTTAAGTCGAAAACGGGCCATACCCAGCCAGCTACACACTATCTGAGCGCAGGAGAATTCCTCGGAGAAATTGATCGTTTTAAAAAAATCAGAAGCGGGAAGTATACTCACTTGGTGGCAAGCAGCACTTCTTTTCTGCGGTAGAGGTCGGTTGGTTCGGCGTGATTTCTACAGAGGTACTCCGCCACCTGTCTGGAAGGGAACTCGGTCTCGCACACGTAACCGAAATCCCTGGCTAAGTGGATGGCTTCGCCTGGAAAGCAACACAGAGAACAACCACGATTGTTGATTCCGAAACTATAAGCACGACTGTGCTCGAATGCATTGATTGAGTGAGAGAGTATAGGCCTAAATGGAAGCTTGACTGCAAGAAAAAAAAAAAAAACGAGGCAATAGACGCAAAGCGTCCATAAATCGAGGACGCAAGAGGGAAATCAGCAAAACAGAACACATCGCCGACTATAGAACAACTCTGTCGTCCTGATTTCTCTCTCGTGTGCGTATTTGCTTGCACGCCTACAACTTTTATGAAGAATTCCCACTAAAAAGCTCGGCTTGCTGGAATTCCGAGGAACAAACTAGTTTTATATTTCAAAGCAGATCGTTAACATTCATAGTTGAGCCAGTGTCAAGTTGCTGTTACGGACAATTTTTTAATGAATAGTAAAACATGGCATAAAGATGTTTTGATTTTTCAGTGTAAGGTACTAAGAGTCAATAAGCACTGAATAATGTTATCAGGCTCCTCATATTACTCCTACCTATGTATAATGTACACCGACTTGAATTCTGCTTCTGTGTGAGCAGATAAAACGATTCCGCCTAAAGTGATCAGCTGTGGATGCTCGACGTTGGTTAGTATAGCTGTTCTTATCGACATCGTAAAATTCTGTAAGAAGGCGACATTCTGAGTCAATCAGAAACGCTGTTGTAACAGCCTTTCGAGCAAGGTACCGCTGAATCTGACTATATACTGCCTAGCATAGCAGTCGTGTACGATGCGAAAAATAAGATGGCCCCGACGACGTTATTCAATTCGCATCAGATGAACAGAAACAACGACAGAGAGTCGCACAGTATTTCGTGCGTACACCTAAGACCCGCTAGAAGTGCGAAAACCACCTTTCAGGATGTCCGTACGGCTTTAATCCACCCGAACGCCGTGTACATTCGATGCGCAGGTGAAAAACATCTGTACAGAAAACCTGTCTACAGAGCGTACATAGCAAGCATATGGTTGAAAAAACTAAAGGCCACGACACCGTCAAAGCACTGACACTGAACCACCCGTCACTTAAGGCATATGACACAGCAAAAAGCTTAACTAGAACAAAATAAAGACTCTTAACTAGAGCGAAATGAAAGACCACAATTCACGATTCAACGCACCCGGCTAAGTCACTGCGTGCGTTTGCCTAAAAATGTGAGTTTTCCCATAGGTAATAATTCTCATTGCTAGAGCCATGGTTACTTGGGGACGGCTTTAAGCTCTCCCATAGTGGAGCATCAAGTGCTCTAAATCGTTACCCACTTTTTTCCGACCCCCCCCCCCCCCCCCCAGTCGGGACGGCTCAGTGCTCTCCCATAGTTGAGTACGAAGTACTCAACATCGTTAAACATTTTTCAAAACACAGCACAATGATGATCGAGCTGGGACGCCGTTGTGTTCTCCCATAATAGAGTATATCGTACTCAAATCGTAGAAAACGGTTGTTCTAAACAACGAAGTACTCGAAATCGTTAGACATTTTTTTTTTCTAAACACACACTACCATCTAGGTGTTACCAGGGACGGCTTCGTGTACTCTAAATTGTTTAACACTTATTCTAAACACTTAATTTCTGCATCGAAACTGGGGCAGTTTGTTGCTCACCCATAGTATAGTACATTATAGGCTAAATCGTTGAACATTTGTTTTAAACATTTTCCTAGCAGACTGTATTGATCCCCCCCAAAAGCTTTGGAGCCACTGGAATCGACCCGCCTTCGAGAGCAAGCGATGATGTCATGTGATATGACGTCAGCTTGTGGTCACTGTGGCGTCACGAATTTGGCTGTATGAGACATAATGATTACGTCACCTTACCTGCTGCATCAGGCCATTAAAGAAAGCTGCCTTAAGAAAAGGGAGGAAAAAAAACAAGAAAGAAAGGGACCAGAGGTTGCAGAAGAGTCGGTATACATGCAGCCGACAGAGCAGACCGTGAATTCCTCTCCGCCACAAACTATCAGAAACTGTATTTAAAAAAAAAAAAAGCTAATTCTCGCATCCGGAGGCATCCGTTCGGAATCAGGGCGAACAAAGGAGAAAACAAAGTTTCGATTCGTTGTCTGAACGAGAAAATATTCGATGTCGAGTAAAAGAAAAAATCTCAGCACATCCACGGACTGAATGATGATGAGTGGGGCGAAGCGTCCGTCCGTGCGTCTGTCCGTCTGTCTGTATGTTGATCCGTCTAGTGAACCGTCTAGTGAACACTCCAAGTACCACCATCTCGCATCGTTTCATCATATATTGATTACATACAAGAATCGCCATCTAGCGGACATTTTAGAACTAAACGATTTAGCGCACATTCCAAGAGCTCAACGAGAGGTGGCTACCTAATACATACACCGAGGACGCATGACCCACGGCTTAAGGAGCTTCGCCCCTAAAAGTCTATCTCTTGTGGCACATACCCGCTCTCTCGGGTATGTGCCACCGGTGGTTACAAAAGATAACGGGAGACGAACGAACCTTTTGATGTCTTCGTTGGAAAGATCCCTCAATAGTGTGGAACGATTTTGCATTCCTCTGCGTATATGTATTCGTTCCATAGTGCAAGGAGCGCCATCTATGGCCCGATTGGAGAATCAGCGAGCGGTGGTTACTGCGATAACGGGACGAACGGGTGACGCCATAAGGAGCTGCGCCCCGAAAAAAAAAAAGAAAAATGAAGCAAAATGATTCCCGAAAAGGTGGCGCTGGCGCATGCATCCGTGCGAAGGCAACGCATCCAGCCAGCCACATGGGAGACGCCTGTGCCGCTGCTGCATACATTGAGCGACAGCGTCCCCGTTTGAGCAGGCGTACACAAAAAAAAAAAAAACGGAGGGGGGGGGGGGGGGGGTCTCGGACATAAGCTTTTCCCAAGGCCGCCGACAACAACGGCGGGAAGAAGAAAAAGTAAACGAATAAGCAAAACGCTGGCGAGACAACGAGTCAGCCGATCGGCCACAGCACGCGCGAAGACCATCTTTTAACATTCCTCGCATCACCGGCAGAGTGACGTTCGCCTCGTGGTGAGATCGTACTTCGCCTGTTTCGAGACGTGTTTCGAGGTTCACCCCCACAATACAACGCTACTGTTTGTTTTTGTTTTTGTACGGCGCAGTCAGTTTTTCGCTGTGCCCGCGAGATTACAAGGTCGAGCTTGGACGCCGCGGCCTTGCATGGGTGCGAGCCCGGAACTTCGCTTATTACGACGCGAACCTTGGAGGCTGCGTTGAGAAGAAGCCTCCTGGTGCCTCGGTGAGGAATAGACAGGCGTGGGAGAGAGTGTGACGAAACGTAAGGTCTGCGTAGACAAACAGGTAGACAAACAGCAGAGCGGGCATGCGTGTTAACGGTTTTGACGGCGCATATCTTCATTGCCTACAGGCCATTTTCCGCGTGGAGTTTCTGACAATACTTACTAGAGGGAAGTTTCGCACTGCGATTTTCGCTGGTAAGGACGGGAGGACGCGAGTATTGCGAATCAAGACATATGGGGCCGAATACGAAGGGGTAGACACGGTGTGCAGTGCGTGTGGAGAGGAGGAGGAAACTGCCGAACACTTGATGATGTTCTGTGAAGGGCTTCACCCTATAGCTAACGTGCCGCTGTCTGTCTCCTTCTTTCTCTTGTGCCTCGTTATTCTCGCTGTTTTTTTAAGTGAATCACCCTATAGTCCAGAATGATGGCACAGAGTTTTTCAATGCACTGGGGTTTAAGGGACAGGGAGGGCAAAATAGACTCTAAGCGGGTAGAATTAACTAGAAGGAGGTTATCTGATTGGTGGCTAAAGTCAAGGCACGAGTGAAAATTAAACCCTTCACTGCAAAGTACCAGTCCTCAACCTCCCTAATTAAAGGAAAAAAATAAATCTAGTGTTTGGTTCCCTAAGTATTACGGCTTGGTGGCATTAGCCACCGCCCCATCTTTTAAAGGGTACAGCCATACTAATCCATCCATCCATCCATTTTGCGGAATTTCGGGTAGTACACGGCTTGAATGGGTAGTGTCGGTGCTTGTGGCTCCAAACTCACTTGTGGCTGTGTTTATTGTTCTGTTTCGACGTTTGTTTCGAATAAAAGAACGAATCGTTAACTTCGCGAGACGATTTGAATTGCTAGACCCAAAACGCGCTCGAGGTGGTGAATCGGAACTGCTGAATATTCACTAAACATCTTCTTGCGACAAAGCGACTCCAAGCTGCATGGATCCAAACAGATGCCGAAATCCTGAGTATCGCATGTTCCAGAACTATAGCGGCTTGGTTGTCGAATAAGCCTTGGTTAGTGACTAAAGTGATTATTGACTAATACGTGACGTGACGTCAGCGGCCAACCATTTTAAAATGACCACACCAACAATGACAAACCGCCATTGGCAAATACACCTATCGAAACGTCGGCTAACCTGTCTGAGGCACTTTAGTTATGTTCATAATTACACTTTTACAAACAAATAAAAAAAACGAGTAAGTTAGGTTTACCAAAACGCGTTGTTTCGTTCTTGGTTCCGCTGATGCAATGTTATTTTCTTTGTACCCTTAAAGTGGTTTGACGCAACCAAAACGCCCGTTTGCCTTACCGGAATTCGCAAAAATGGGGGTGCAAGGCTGCTCTGCTTACTCAAATCACCTTTTCATTTACGTAAGCGTTAACGTTTCGCACAGAACAGCCTTCAGGAACTGGTGGTGTTAAGAGTTATCAAAAGACCTGTGACGCATACGACAGAAGTGTCAGCTAATAATTGGAACACGCTAACTAAAATAAAAGAAGCCTGAATTTTATGCAGGTTTTTATTAACAGACCTTTTTTTCTTATCGGCAAGGCTAGCGCAAATCTACGCATGCTCTGCGAATGTTCATTGTTCAATTATGCAGAACGCTCCTACCAACACTGCCCAGCGGTTTGAAATATACTATGACTATAGACGATGATTGACAGTGTATGTCTATGCAGGACAAGCGATCAGTCCCCTTAGTGTGTTACTATACGCTATAAGTGTGTGTCTGCTATTGTGTGGTAACTGTTTACCAATACTCATGAAATTTGATTTTTTGATGACTAGTACCCTTTTTTTTTGAGCACTAATTAAAGGTACTTACATGACTGGCACCCCCCCCCCCCCCCACACACACCCCATCTTGGTTCGTGGAAAATGACTGTTAGCCTAGAGTGTCAGAGTATTAAGTCATATGCACTGTAAAACACACCCAAGGACATCATACGGTTTTCTGTGTACTCGCGATTTCAGCCCGATTTTGTTTGGCGTGCAGGCTTATCTTCAGACATAAAGCATTTCTGGCGATCCACCACGTAATTAGCGGTTCGAAATAGGACTCCCCAGTAAGCACTCGCGAAACCAGTTGGAGATTTCTATTGTTCTCGGTTCATCTGTCGATGACTCAGCACCTAGGATATCCATTTCTGGCAAGTACTAATTGCAGTTCTTGTTGTTCTTGTGACTAGTCGCGATAATATCGGTACTCCCCGTATGTGCTCGAGCTACACGCCAACGATGACGGGCGAAATGAGTGAGAAAAATATGAGACGGGTCGCTTCGAATGCGAGGACACAGTGGCTCGTTTCCAAACAGTCTTGGCAGCGGTAAGAACCACAGCTACATTAGCCAACCGTTGCCAGGTTTCCGCGAAAGCGATGAGATACCATGCCACGATTTTTCAGTGTGGCAGAGATGCGTCAGAGAAAAGATCTGTCAGTTTTTTTAAATTTTTTTTTATTACAACCAATGTTGGCTCCGAATCATTGCCTGTTTCGGCTGCTGTTAAAACGCATTATAATGTGAAACGGTGAGATAAGACTAAAAAAAACTATGGTTTAATAACTTTGTTGCCATTTTCTGTATAATTCCGTTCGCATAACTTGTTTTTTTTTTCAAATAAGGTTGTAGATCACGATGATTGAATTGAGCCTTTAACTACGCTGTTCCATTTTTTTTTTGTATTTCCACTCACACCCGAGATATCCCAGCAACTGGACTGCAGTATGTAAAAATAAATAAATAAATAGCACTATTTCTGCCGGAGGGGGAGGTCAAGAACCCCTCCCGAAATTTTTCATTTTACTTGAGCATATATACACGCCCACAAGCGCACGCACGAACTATATAAAGTATGAAAGTATTGTTGAACCTCCTCTATCTCCCTCCAAAAGAAAAATTTGGCCACGCCCCTGATAGAGCTACCGTGCGCAGGACACACTCATTAGGACGTATGGCTATATAGGTTAATGCTACGAGCGTCCCCCTCTAATTCGGGCGAACGTTCTGGAAGCACAATGCTACACTTGAATTGAGCCTAATGTATTAGCTATCTATCTGAATGCAACATCTAGGAGGAAAAGGAAGAAATGTAGTTTGATAAAACTTTTCGTTGGGCTAGTTGGTACATGAATATTGAAATACAAAAAAAAGCATACTATCGACGAAGAAAATTAAAGAGGGTACAAAAAAAAGGAGTACTTTATGTTGTCCATCCGTCCATCCGTGCGTCCGTCTGTCCATCCATCCGTACATCCGCCCATCCATCGCCTCTTCTATTTTATCAATGCCAGCCAGATGTAGTCGATTCATTATGTAGGAGGCGCTGTCCGAGGCAAGGTAATATATAAAAGTCTGCTTGGCAGGCAGAATACTATCGTCTTTCGACGACATTTGCAGCAAAGCAAGAAGATTAGCGGCCTTTTTTTTCTTTTCTTTTTAATCTTCTGCCCCCCCCCCCCTCCTCTCTCACTCTGATCTTTATAATCACGCTCTATTCCCATTTTCTTATTCATTTTCTGTTCCGATGTAACTAATACACTGACGTAGGACAGTTAACTGGGCCCTTTCTGGTTGCCCTCCCTGCATTCTGTACTTCCTTCCCACAGCACGAGCTGTCAATTATTATTTTACTGCATCTCGCTTAAGAACTACGCCTTTTAAGGCAACTTGGCTCCGAACCAAACAGTAAAGCGCTTCTCCTCGCATTATCGTAGAATGCCTCCTTCCTTATCTTGTATCTACCTCTCGGTGGTTACTCATGGCTGGCTTTGCAATGAATTACAACTCGTGCCACGCCACCTACGTCAAAAAAAGCGCGAAAGGGTAACTACATTACTGCGCACTCTAGGGGAAAGTCATTGCATTACAATGCACTGTATAACAACGGCTCGCTGCTAAACTGTACGACGCCGCGATTACCGCAATCTTCAAGATTACCGCACGCCACGTATACAAGCGTGACGTACGAGGTCCCGGCCATATCCGGTAAGGCCTCGGACCTCTCCCGCCAGGATGCAACTTTACTCTGCCGCCTGTGGTTAGGAGTAGCTTTTACAAAGGCGTACTCCTTTCGCATAGGAATGGCGGATAGCTCCCGATATGAATCGTGCGACAATGACGAGACAATAGAACATCTACTGTGTTCATGTGAACGTTCTGCGAGCGAACGCAACTTGCTACGCGAAACATTAGAGACACTAGACAGTAGACCTTTTTCCGAAGAGAAGATACTTGGCTCATGGCTCTACGCGTCGCTGGCCAGCAAAGAGACGCGGGCGTTGCTAAGTTTTCTGAAGACGACCGGACTACGCGACCGCTTATAAGCGTGCAATGGACAAGGTCACATCTACACACACGTTGCCCTTCACTTCTCTCTCTCTTCTCCTTTAATCCCCTCACCCCTTCCCCCAGTGCAGGGTAGCAAACCGGACGTGCGTCTGGTTGACCTCCCTGCCTTTCATTTCTTCCCTTCCTCCTCCTCCTCCTCCTCGCTGAAAGGATCTGGTGTCGTCGCTTCCATTTATATCGTTAGACATGCTCGAAAAGATATGACGTCTCTTGGCATCCATCTTGTGCACGCAAGCCACATGTCCCTGCCAGACGCTGTGCAGTGCAGTGAGAAATGCTGCAGTGCCGAGTGAACGTATACGCATAGGCGTATGCATTGGGAGCATTTTCAACCATCATGCCAGTCTAAATATGAACGAATTCAGCCACCGTGCGCAGGAATCGAACCCGTACATTCGACCATGGCAGCGCGAGTATCTGCGCCATCTCCTTTCTGAGCAATTGAAACGCTGCTAAAGGAATACACACGCGCATCTACCATGTTAGCGCCAATGGCAGGTATATTACCTTCATGTAGTGTACGAGGCATTACTGGTCAGCTCCCGGCTCGTAAAAAGAAAGATTCCTCACAATGCGAGGCCAGCAGGCAGAAAAAAAAAAAAGAGTATATATCCACACTCGCCGTCATGGCTCTTGGTGGCGCTAACACTCACAGTTTAAATGCACATATGTACTCCGTAAAGTGGCAGAGTGGCTAAGGGAAACAAACTGGGGCTTAACGACATCGTAGTTGAAATCAAGAAGAAATGGACACGGGCCGGGCACGTATACCGCGTAGGCAGAATAACCGCTGGTCGTTAAGGGTAACTGACTGGATTCCCCGAGAAGGCAAACGCACGAAGGGAAGACAAAGTTAGGTGGGCCGATGAGATTAAAAAGTTTGCAGGTATAACGTTGCAGCAGAAAGTATAAGATTGGGTTGATTGAAAGGTTACGGGAAAGGCCTTTAAACGGCAGTGGGCGTAGTCAGGATGACGATGATGATGATAATGACGATGATGATATACCTGTATAGTAGAGGGGAGAGGGGATGGCAGCTGGTGTAACTCAGTTGGCAGAGCATGAAACACGTAATTCTAAGGTTGCAGGTTCACCTGTCCCTGGCAGTGGCAACCTATCTTTTCATCCAATTTACTTTATACACGTTTACATCACAGATACCACAAAAAACACTACCTATATTTCCCTTGGCTTTCCTGCCTTTAGTTGTACACGTGGGATGATGCGCTTCACCCTGCTTGTGTGTTTTTGTGGCGTGATTACGTCAGTTCTAGGTATATCGTGACCAGGCATGAAGACATACCGCTTGCCCCCCTACTGAGCTACTTTACTCGACAATACACGTGCCACCCCCCTCCCCTTCTCCCCATAAAGCTCGATGTTTTATTACATCAGCCTTCGCTGCACAAAACTTGCGTTTCATCCTAATCAGCCAATTCTAAGAAAAAAAGTACTTCACACTAGTGTCAGTGAAGCAAGTAGATGCGAGGGTAGGTTACGCCTTGAACGACAGATGCAGGAAAATTCACTTCGATCAACCCATAATCGATGCTGAGGAACCAGTGAAACTCTGCAAACCACCCTGCAGCGTATGTTCTGTCTTAACTTAGTTTTTTTTTTTTCATTTCTTCCCTGGTGGGGATTACCGTTAGGCAAACTGCCCTAAATGCTCGATATTCGCCGAAAAATAAAGCGTTATACGCGTTCAGAATACAGTGACGAGAAAGAGAGAGACCAGAACGACGTACGACGCAAGTCAACTTATACAGACAAGCACTTTCTTTTGTGAATCACAAACATGCAAGCGTGCTGTCACCACAAGGGAGGACTGTCCTCAAATGCAATTATACGCACAGCCATTGCCACTGCTACCGCATACGCCCGAAACGACCGACGTGAGCAGAAAAAAGCGTAGTGCGTGCGCGTGTGTGCGTGGGTATAGTATGTCTCGCACGAGCCGCTTTTTCAAGACACCCTGGAACGAACAAAGCAATCAAGCAAGAACAAAGCCCGAACAAAGCCCGAACAAAGCAAGAACAAAACAAGAACAAAACAAGAACAAAGCAAGAACAAAGCAAGAACAAAGCAAGAACAAAGCAAGAACAAAGCAAGAACAAAGCAAGAACGAAGCAAGAACGAAGCCCACCAGCTGCAACTGTTGCTGCTACCTTCTCCCGACTGAGAGAGGATTAAACGAATGTCGGCACACCCTTCTGGCCCTTCTTGCCTTCGTTCTTTCTGTCTTTTTTCACCGTTTAATTGAGCACCCTCTTTTAATCGGGCAATCTACTCGCCAAGGGGCGAAATATAACAGGCTGCACAGGCCAGACGCGGCCAGGCGATCGGGTCTCCGGTTCTTTCTGCTTTTCAATCCTCGGGCCACTTTCTTTTCTATCCAACCAGTAACTATCGTTCATCGCTAACTGGACGAAATCTGTTGTTAGTGCGTGCGCCTGAGTAGGGAACGACCGCTGCCTCCCTTCCCAAGTATAATAGAGAACATCACGCGGAGAGCTCCGTTTTAACCTCTTAATTGAACAGGTATAGGCACGTTGAAAGAAAAGGCAACGCCCCCCGTTGTGATGATTCAGTGACAATAGTGATGGCGGGGGCAGCTTCCGAAACGTCTGTATGGCTATATCTCGCACTTCAATCGCAAATACACTGATGCGCGAGCGATGTCGACAGACACAGTCATACATATATGAAGACAGTGTCCCCAACCAATTCTGGAAATGCAAAACTACGTAATGCAAAACTACGTTAATGCATCCCAACATATCTTGGTTTGGTTTCATTGGCTGTTTCATCTTGACATCCTCTGACCGATTCTCTCATTCTCTGGCGAAAAGAGGACCCCCTCCCTGTAACTGTTAGGAAATAAATATAAGTATATCATTGTTGACAACGCTTATGTTGTGTTATAGCCCATACCTTCAGGATAAATTGGCCCATTGAAATATTGCTCTCAATATATATATATATATATATATATATATATATATATATATATATATAAGGGTGTCCCACATAACTTGAGCCACGAATTTGAAAATGAAAGGCACTTAGGAGGCGAAACGAACCAAACGCATACTACTCGCACTAGCCTGTAAGTTCTCAGGCTATTTTTTAATTCTCCCCATACTAATTACTTAATATTTCTTAGTTACCTATTTTTTTTAAATTATGTGCTGGAAACCCAAAATGTAAGCACTGAGATGTAGAACTCTTTCAGAATCCACAGACTAAATTGTTTCCAGCTAGATCCGCCAGCTACCTACAACATCCTTAACCTTAACCTTAAATTGTTTCCTGTACGATACGTCTCGCACTGTTATTTTTTCCACGTCGCAAAGAAAGCCCGCGAAATGTGTAAGGAAGCCGTGTGACGGACCGCGAGCGCACTGCTATTGTACTGCTATAGATTTTCTTTACAACGCGGAAAAAATAACAGCGCGAGACACATCGTGCAGAAGACAATGTAGTCGGTGGTTTCCGAAAGTGCTCTACATCTCAGTGCTCTTATTTTGAGTTTCCAGCCCATAAATAGATAAATAAGAATTATTTTTACTTAGTATGGGGAGAAATGAAAAATAGCCTGAGTATACCTACGGTCTAGTGCGATCAGTACGAGTTTGGTTGGATTCTCCACTGAAGTGTCTCATTTTCAAATTCTTGGCTCAAGTTATGTGGGACACCCTGCATATATAGTTATTCGAAAATACAATTCTGCAAAAAGAGGTAGGATTACTTGCTTCTTATAGATTAACCTCTCCGCATTTAAGACAGAAAGAGACTAAACCATAGTCATAGTATATTTCAAACCGCTGGGCAGTGTTGGTAGGAGCGTTCTGCATAATTAAACAATTAACATTCGCAGAGCATGCGTAGATTTGTGTTAGCCTTGCCGATAAGGAAAAAAAAAGGTCTGTTAATAAAAAACCTGCATAAAATTCAGGCTTCCCTTTGAACAATGTCTGCAACTTCATTAAATACATAAAACAATGTTCTCTCGAAAGCAAGACGGGGCTTTTATTTATTTCTTTTTCTCTAAATCTTAGTATACTCATAACGAGGTATAGGCATAACATTTATTCAAATTCCAGCCTCCGCGTTGGTGGTCCTGTCCGCAGTGCGCACTCAGAATTGTCAGCGGGCCACGCCTTGTTTAATTTCTGATCGAACCGCTTTAGACGGCGAAGCGAAGCATGCGTTGCAATGCAGCGCGTCGTGACTAGCGTATAGATGGCGCAATCGAGAAGCGAAAACGAAGAAAAAACAGGTAGTACCACGCGTTTACCACGAGTATACTTCACGGCGGAAGGAGCGTGGTTGTCGAGTTTTTTACGAACGTGTGCACGTGTGCGTGAAAGCGCGCGCGTTTCGATCAACTTCCTCCCGCAAGAACCGTGCAGCGCAGGAGGAATAAATTAGCTACGGTGGAGAGTGCTAAGCCGGTGCGGGGCGTTGTGCGTAACGATACATTGCCGAGTTGTTTCCTCGTAAAGAAGAACAAGTTAGGTGCAATTGACTCCGCTTGATGACTGTTCACACGCGAGGTAGGAATTAACGACAATAATTAGTAGACAATGGACAATAGAATTAACGACAACGCTAATTATTTACAATATCTCAAATTTATACGAGTGAAGATGTACTACGCGTTACAACGAGAGTGGGATTAACGACCATACGTGCCACTGTTGGAATATCTGCCAGATGTTGGGTGCATGAACAAAAAGCCCGAAAAAGTCTTGACATGGGGTCCGTTCTTCGTGTTCTTCGCATTCTCAGCAAGATGGCTAAATCTCTAGCGTACTTTGGCCCGCGTAGAGGCGGTGAGTGGACGATCTCTAGCGCCACCCTTATATCCCGGAGGGAAGGATCATACGTCTTGGCTGGCGTTAGGCTTGGAACGATTCTGTTGCAGTTAAGGGGCGCACAAAGGTCACTGCAATCGTTGCACAGCCTCCGTTTGCGAAAAGGACGCGCTTTTCAGACACAGCGAAGTAACAACTGAGACGCTTATTCGCGTTCATCTGTATACCTGTGAGTATGTTTCGTGCGTCATCTGTGCGTGAGAAACGCGGGGCACGTTTAGATCTGCTTGCCATTCTGCGCGTGACCTTCCAATTCGTTGCTATCGCGTTCATTGCTTCGCCTTTGCGGCAAAGCTGCGACTTTTTTTTCTCATATACATGCAATAATCTAAACTTAATTTTAAATATTTACGCGTCGAAAGGGCCACGAGGCGCACAGCGGGTGGCTCCGAAATAATTCCGACCCCCTGGCGCTATTTAAACTTTAAAGTCCGCCTAACCGTAAGTATAAATGGGCATTCATTTTGCCCACAGTAAAGTGTAGTCGCAGTAACTGGGCGTGCAACCAGTATTCTCGCACTGGTTTTGATTGTGGCCAGCTCTAACAGTCCACAGTTTCATTAAAACTGTTATCATCGAAATGAGCTTGTCCGGGTCGTACTGGCGAGCTAGTTAATCGTACAGCGATTTCAGGACAACGCCTAAATGTTTTTAAAAAATCCAGACAGATGATGCTATACACAATCTTTTTAAACCTGTCCAGTAGCCGACATGCTCTTGTGCGATCAGGCGACTCAAGGCTGCTTTCCCCACAGTGCACGTTTTTATTAGCGAGGCAAACGGCTGCATGTCGGCGTTCGACTAGAACTCGACTAAGTTGCCGTAATGAAGAAAAATACAAATAATAGGGCGCACCCGGCACGCAGGCGAGCTGCGTAGCGATGTGGTTGCGGAATGGGGCGTTGCGGTATAGAGCCTCTCTGTACGACGCTCAATTCGTTAAAAAGATCTCTCCACCCCCCCTCAACTTTTTATTCATTCTATACAGGTTCCCCTTTAGCTTCACTCTAGAGCAGCCCCCTCCCCCTCCCTTTTCTTCGTTCTAGAGTTAAGAGAAAAGTGCGATTTCGGCCGTAGATGATCGATGACCGGTCGGTGTCGCGCGCTAGCTAACTCGTGCGGCTGCCATTGTGTTGCCAACCGTTAATTCCGAACGCGCGCACAACGCCGCGCTGTGGCAATCGACAAAAACAACGACGGCGAGGAAAGCGCAAAACAAACGCTCGGGCTCCGCATGCATATAGTATAATATACGTGCACGCCTTCCCGAAAGAGCCGAAACGGAAGCCATATAACGGTTACGGAGATATGGCGGGCGATAACCGAGCCGCGCCGAATTGAACTCCAATTTAGTAAGTCCATTAGGGACCCGGACGTTTGTCCCCGATGCGCTCTCTGGTCAACGCGTGCAATAGCGGCTGCGTTCCGATTCCGGACAGCATCGCAGACAGTCTATAGGCTGACCGCTTGTATAAAGCATCGAGCCACGTATACTCCTGGATGACAACTGCGTCGCATGACGCCACCTCGCGTAGACAAGAGAAAGCTAAGAAAAACGAACATAAGTGTTATTTATTTGCCTTATTTGAGTCCAGATCTCTGGAGAATTGAACGTATTGCTTACAATGAGCGCGTGCGAAACCACGTCTTTTGAGTGCCGGCGACCATACATCAACAAGACCTCAGCATTTTGCTCAGCCGCCGTCTTGTTTGGACGGCAATATAGCTTGCATCGTATTCGTCTCCAACGCGGTCATCTCGAAGCTTCTATTTTGCCGGTTATGGGAGCATTGGAATGAAACCTTAGATAGCTACTGTCCGTCTGGCTGTATATTTAGCCATCTGCGGTGAATATATATACCGGGTGTCGAGAATCGGGCCCGAAATTCTAAAAAAAATCAAGGAAATGAGATATTTGTCCGACGCCTTAACAACTACTTTTTCTACAAGCTGCGGGAAGATGCGAGAAGGCAACGCGTGAGGCAGTAATTAAGAAAAATATTATATTATTAGTCTCTTTAATTAGTGTAGTTAAGCGGGTATGGCAAACGGGAGAATTGTAGTCCTTCATGCGGAGAACTTATCGCAGCTTTTTAGACATAGAAAAAGCCGCCTCGGGTAATTACTGTGCCGCAATGAAATTCAGTCAAATTCGATGGTGAAACATAAACACCGATCGGCGCAGCAAGCAGACGATCTGAACACCGTCACTGCTCAAGACAACAACAGCACAAGTGTAGTTCCTCCACGTTCATAAAGGCGGAACCTCTGAGCTGGTACTATGTCATGAATAGGTCACAGAGTATGGAGTAAGAGGGAGGGGGGGGGGGCAGAGGGGCTCGGTCTTTCTTCGGGCTGACTAATGAAAGGAAAATGGTAGGTGTAACCTTAATAGATATGAAGAGAGCAGAATGGGTCAGGGAACTAACTGGAGTTAAGGATATCATAGTTGAAAGCAAGAAGAAATGGACATGGGCCGGACATGTAGCGCGCAGGCAGGATAACCGTCGGTCATTAAGAGTAACTGACTGAATTTTCAGAGAAGGCAAGCGGGTTAGGGGAAGTTATGTGATCAGATAAGATTAAGAAGTTTGCGGGTATGAAGTGGCAGCAGCAAGTACAGGACCGAGTTGACTGGCGGAACATGGGGGAGGCCTTTGTCCTGCACTGGACGTAGTATGTATGTATGTATGTATGTATGTATGTATGTATGTATGTATGTATGTATGTATGTATGTATGTATGTATGTATGTATGTATGTATGTATGTATGTATGTATGTATGTATGTATGTATGTATGTATGTATGTATGTATGTATGTATGTATGTATGCATGCATGTATGCATGCATGCATGCATGCATGCATGCATGTATGTATGTATGTATGTATGTATGTATGTATGTATGTATGTATGTATGTATGTATGTATGTATGTATGTATGTATGTATGTATGTGCGCGCTAAAGTTCTCGAAAGAGTCGGAAACTGCGGCGGGTACAAAGATGGCGGCGATAATCGTGCCGCGTCGAATCAGGCTCCAGTTTATTGAGTCTACCCGGATATTGTCACCAAAGCACAGGACCACAGACATACTCCGCTATGGATGATATTGGAAGTAACACAACTGCAGCAAGTGGGATGTCTATTAAAGATAACGGCGCAGTCCACTAGAGATTGCGATCTCGGGGGGCGAGCATAGCGGAACAGTCGCTGGCGTTAGCCAGTTTGTATGTATCGATATGCATGCATGCATTCTCGTACACTCTCGTTCTCACGCGATTTCGAGCAGATCCTCTTCGATATGTGCGCGAGCGAAATGGGAGATCCGGTCGGCCGAACTCAACTTCCCGAATGGTACGACCCGGCCACAAGCCGAGACGGAGCCATTCGCAGCCGGTTTTCGGCGGTACAGCCCGGAAGTGTTATACTACTAAGCGGCTGGCTTTTAAAAGACACTAAAGATAGAAGCGACTTTTTTTCGTATGAGTAAATCACTCTTACGCAATACCGAAAGCACCACGTTTACCGCAAGGAGACGCTTCATAAGCGAGAAGACGCGCCAGAAGAAAGTTCGCCACACTGAAATATCCGCGTGCATCACGACTTCACCGTGACGTCACAGATTTCGATGGCGTGTGTTGTAGTGCCTGCGTGGTTCCTGATCGATCAACTATAAGGTACATTGTTACTCTGTGAGGACCAGAGGCTTGGCATACCGAGTTTAAGAAAATTTGCTTGAGTCGGCATGGTTGAAATACAAATAAAACACATCCAGATCTGTGACGTCACGTGCGGAGATATTTGGCGAGAGATTGACAATGACAGCGAAATTTTAACCTTTGGTTTCTTTTCTGCTAATGAGCCTACGATAACCAAATTGACGACGATATGGTTTTCAGAGTATAATGGATCGGTCTAAACTGTAACATTGTTTCCCTTTCCGGCGAAAGCTTTAGACAGACATCTAGAGAGACATCAAAGGCGAAAAAACCGCACAGCTGCAATGGCGTGGGACATGAAGGCACGTGTTACTTGCCAGACTTCTACGTTGCGCAAGTATGTCGTGAACTATTCGGAAAACGCAAGAATCAGCCAGCGTAGTTCGAAGACAGCTTGTGTCAATACACACACACACACACACACACACACACACACACACACACACACACACACACACACACACACACACACACACACACACACACACACACACACACACACACACACACACACACACACACACACACACACACACACACACACACACACACACACACACACACACACACAAAAGTAATGGAAGTGGAAGTTCAAGCACTACCTTGTCTTCGCTTTGTTTGTGTGCGTTCATTACAGTTTATACATGTATGTGTCGTGCTGATTCGCGCCGCAATTAAACCGGACACACATGAACGCGAAGTTAGACGAAGTGAATCATCCCTGAATGCGTGATTCGAGAATCAACAGCTTGCGGCACAGCACACCCAGGTCGCAAGGAGAAGGACGTGCCCGACAAAACTCGCCCTGCGAGTCTTGCCGTCAAAGCGGATCTTCTCAACAAAAAGTGGCGTGGCAGTCGTGGTGGTGGCACGTCCGGTGTTGCAACTCCGTCTCTCTCTCTCTCTCTCTCTCTCTCTCTCTCTCTCTCTCTCGAGTGTTTATCTGTCCCGAAGACGACGACGCAGCTATCCACATAATCCGGAAGCAGTCTACGTATAAGTCGGAAGCCATCCACATAAACCGGAAATTGTCCGCATAATCCGGAAGGCGAGCTTACCGCGCCCGTCGTTTATGTTGTGCCGACGAAGCGGACGCTTCGCAAAACACTTAAGAAAACAAAAAGTTGCGGAACATATTCTTTCCGCATTTGACGTAGCCACGGTCGTTTCTCGTGGAGTTGAATGCTATTACGTATCGGACGCAGATACTCTCTTATCGGACGGATGCTCCTGGTGGCGGATGCAACTTTCTGCCTAATGAGTTATTTTATTTGTTTTTTTCTGATGCGATGCACTATAGCGGAAGCGTGCGGAGAATGAATATGACGGTGGTGTTTACCGAGATGCTATGCTAACTTTTTTTTTCTTTTTTAGGGGGCGAAGACCTTCTCAGGTTTTGGGTCGTTCCCTCTTCCGTTTGTATGTAGTATGTATAACCACCTCTAGTTTATCAATTGCTCACTAGATGACGTTGTGTGTATACGTCCCTGGAAATGAAATCACCGGATGGCGTTAGTGGTTTTCGTATAGCTGACGATTAAAGAGGGTAGATGGCGCTGTTAAAAGAAATTCCACTAGTCACTGTGTATGCTACCTTTAGGGGTAGCATTTACAGTTACTCTAAAATTCACAGCATATCCACGGAGTAAATTATGAGTGGGGCGAAGCGTCCATCCCTCCGTTCGATGCGTGCTCTAGTGTGATAGGAGTGGACAGACAGACAGACAGACAGACAGACAGACAGACAGACAGACAGACAGACAGACAGACAGACAGACAGACAGACAGACAGACAGACAGACAGACAGACAGACAGACAGACAGACAGACAGATAGATAGATAGATAGATAGATAGATAGATAGATAGATAGATAGATAGATAGATAGATAGATAGACAGATAGACAGATAGACAGATAGATAGATAGACAGATAGATAGATAGATAGATAGATAGATAGATAGATAGATAGATAGATAGATAGATAGATAGATAGATAGACAGATAGATAGATAGATAGATAGATAGATAGATAGATAGATAGATATATAGATAGACAGACAGACAGACAGACAGATAGATAGATAGATAGATAGATAGATAGATAGATAGATAGATAGATAGATAGATAGATAGATAGATAGATAAATAGATAGATAGATAGATAGATAGATAGATAGATAGATAGATAGATAAATAGATAGATAGATAGATAGATAGATAGATGCTTCGCCCCACTGATCAAGGGCGTAGCCAGTAGGTGGCACACCAGGTCGATAACCAAATTTCAAAAAAAAATGCAGTGACGTGATTCCCGCCCGATTCATTGTCTGTTATAGTGAAAGCACTTCCGCCTTCAAAAGTTGTCCTAATATGATTGATTGATTTGTGGGATTTAACGTCCCAAAACCACCATATGATTATGAGAGACACCGTAGTGGAGGGCTCCGGAAATTTTGACCACCTGGGAAGTTGCCTTAATATGTCAGACCTGCGTTCCCAATTCCAACTCACAAAATTATCGCGAAGTTTCACTTAACAAATATACCACGAAGAAAATCGCACGAAACGGGACAGTATCAATGAGGTACTGCTGCAGCTTCACATACAGCACTACCTGATATCCTGGTACATATTCAATGCCATTCGTGATTTATCGCGCGTACTCGGCCTGCCAGCTCACTTTCCAACTGCGACAGCTCTTGCTCAAGAACGTACCGACTGAGATTCCGGCGTTCCGAACCTATCTTTACTTGTCAATCTAATTTTTGCATCGCGACATTTACACATGCCGGACAAATACCGACGAGCGGCCGTCTCTACGCGTGCAGAGAGCTTCAGCAAGCCGTGTGCACAACTCGGTGTGTATACATCAGGTCGCATCTCACGACTTCATCGGCAACTCGGGTCACGACGGTAGTGAGGAATGCCGTCACAACGCGGCGCTAAAATCGCCGCCAGATGTCGCAACGTTCGGCGGCGTACGAGAGAAAGCTGTTGGGGCTGGTGAGGTCTGCAATCGTAGTGGTGCGAATGCGGGGAAACAAATGCACGGGGGTCCACGGACCCAGTCGTCTAAAGGGACGGAAGAATTGTTACGAAAGTGAATCAAGGTTAGCATACGGGAGATATTCGAAGCCACGAGAGAAAGGGAGAGTTTCCGAGAGATGCGGACCAGGCGTTGCAAGGGACAGGCGGAGCGTTCCGAAACTGACTGCGAAGACGAGTCAAGAGATATGCGATGAGAAGAGAAAAAAAGAGGGAAGGAAAGCCGTGCTTTTCCGAGAGATGGGGCGCCTTGCTAGGAGACGAAGGCTTCGTAGAGGGACGGCCCGCTGTGTTTTATACGGTGAGATGATGCCATACATGCCCCTCCAGTCCGGGTGATGGGGGGCGAACTCTGAACAGTTGTCGGAAGTCCAAGGATTCTCGCGAAGTCCGAGTACGGGAGAACTTCGAGAAGCGTTCTCCTTTCGATTGTGACTTCTTCCACGCTTAACTCCAGTTGAGAGACTCGGACGGACGGATGCATCGGGCCAAGAGGAGAGCACGGCCATATGCCAGTGAGTTATCTTTTACGAGCGCGGTCTCCGCCCTGTATGCAGCCGTGGTAGATAGTGTACGGCCACTCCGGCTCGGAACTAACGATCGATCCTTCGATCTCTATTTGCGCAACTCGCGAGCGATTGGGCGCGAGCGTGTCCCCCTACCAACTCTGAAACGTCGCTGGGTGGCCGCGGTCGATTTTCAAAGTCGTAAATCGTCCATCTCCTTTTTTTTTCTTGGGGGGGGAAGGGGGGGTGAGGTATACTTAAAGCGGAGAATATGTGACAATACAGCTGGCACCTTGTTTGTGGTCCTGTTTCACTTATGTCTCGATTTTCCCTCTGGAACAAGCCCCTGGGGACGGTTTACCGCGTGCATTGCTCCAATCATGCACCCATGTACTATATTTGTCTTCGTTTGCACATGTTAAGCGAACAATACCGACTAAAGTGTCTGATCAAAATCTATAAGAGGTGACATGCTATATTACAAGGAACGATAAACACCTCCATGCATGCTCAATGCGGTCAGGCTATGCGGTCATTATGTGTTAAACCATAACAGTACATCAAAACCTCAATATTGCAGAATCGGCGTTCAGATTTCAGTCATTCTGGAAATCAGTATCGATGTGTTTATCGAAACCTGACGTCAAATCCCATTCAGAAACGTCAAATATATGAAATGTGGGAATTGTCCGAAATGGCGTGATCAGCTTATATTTTTCCAACAGTCCCCCCCCCCCCCTCTTCCCTGCTCTAACACTTATGTCACATTCGGCTTGGTGGCCCCACGCCTTGAATCATGGCAACAATGACTCTGACTCATTGCAACAATGCGATTGCAACAACGCATAGCCCGCTGTTGTTGCAATCCAGAGGCCGCGCGTACAGTCCGAAAGTACAGCCGCTTGCCACAGCAATCAGAGGACGGAAGAGGAAACACGTCACCGCATCTTGTGCTGTAATCAGACGAGTGTTGCAATCAGAGCACTCAAAGTTGGAGCGTGGTGCTGCAAAACGAAAACCAGCCGAACGCATTCAAAGCGCACAATTTCGTCCAGCCGGAAGTGACGCGCGTCGCTAGAGCGCTAAGGAGCTCTCGAGTGCGAACAGTCGAATGTACCGCCAATCCAGTGACTGCGGCCTGCCTGCCTGCTGCGGTTAGTTTGAGAACGCTGTTCTACAGGTGCAATGGTCGAAACTTCCACTACACTGTTCTTGGGCCACCGTTGGTCATAGGGTAAACCTGATAGGTTACACCTACAGTGTCACACCTACAATGTTACAAAATTGCAACTACAGGTTTACCATAGCAATGTTGCGCCTAGAAAAATACACCTACAAAGGGTTACGCCCATGCTGGTTTCAACACTTTGGCGGAATGTGCACTGACCTTCTACCAGAGAGGTGAGCAGAGTAACATTGGCCGCCTTGCGCCGACCGGCAGGTAGGTTGAGTCCTATCTTCTCCAACTTCTCCCGCAGCGAGCGGCCGCCATTCTTGGACTTCGCGCGCCGAAGGACGCCGCCGAGCAGCGACGCGTTGAGGCACTCGGGCGGCGACAGGCGGCGCTGCACTTCGCCCACGGTCACCTTGTACTTGGACGTGGAACTGAGCAGCGACAGGCGGCCGGGCACCGAGCAGAACACGTCTGTCGGGGACGTCACGCCGCCCCCGCTGAGCACCATGTCCTTGTGGTTCTCCGAAGAGTTGCGAACCTTCATACCTGCAACAAGCAAGGAGGACAACCTTTGAAACAACCTTCTTGTAGACACTAAACTGTATGTAGGACTTTATACTGTGAGCGAGGCCTAAGCCAGGAAGCAATTCTTAAGGCCGTATTCACAAACGCTCCTGGACTCGAAAGCTGGCCTCAAGAAATCTTGAAGACCTTTCGCGCTGCAGAAATCGCAAGGCAAGACAGTCCTCAAGGATCACTTGAGGTCGAGTTTCGAGTCGAGAAGCGTTTGTAAATACGGACTTCATCCTCGTCATCAAACAAACTTCTTCGCGGCAATCGTCGCAAGCATTAAACTGCACGTAGTGCCTTATACTGGGCACCTTTATTGATACCTCATCATCATGACCAGCCTTGGCTACAACACCCACTGCAGGGCAAATGTGGCATCCCCCGTGTTTCGGCAGTCAACCCTGTCCTGTGCTTGATGCAGCCAAGCTTCTCATCTCATGTGCCCATCTATAACCTTCTGCATTTCTTTCACACGCTTACCGTCTCTTGGAATACAGTGTTTTACCCCTGTCACACGTAGAACCTTAGGTGCACTTTGAGCGAGTACACTTAGCCGCGAGTGTCATTTGGGCGCTGTCAAACGTGTAAGTTTAATGTCACTCGCTGAAAATTACACTTGCCAGCAAGTGCGTTTCCCAATCTCACTTCACTGCGACAGCTGTGATGAAGTGTGTAGCCTCGGTACCAGTGGCTTGTACAGAAAGACGCTGTTGCCTAAAGCGGCACTCATACTATATTTAAAACATTGATTTTGCTGGGATGTATAAAAAAAGTGATAAATACAACAATATCCTCGCTACTTTCACCGTCGGGATGTTTGCGGCCACGTCCGCTAGGGGGATGCGGCAGCACATGCACAGCAATGGCTGCGTCCGTCGCGTTGTTTACTTCCAGGTGCACTTGCACATGTGTAGGCGAGTTGTTCTCTGGTCATTTAGGATGACATGTGCCACAGGTGCCAATTCCACGATGACATCGTGATCCGACGATGAGGCACAGGTGCAAAAGTAAAAAAAATATATTTACGTTGTACAACAAATCCATCAATCACCACTGCCATCATTTGCAAAGTACACTTCACTTTCTCATGTAGCAGCGAACCGCCAAAACGACACTTCGTGAGCGTAAGTATACACTCGCTCGAAGTTCACTTAAGTTGCCACGTGTGACAGGGGTATTAGTCTTAATGAGCGGCGTTTATCTTGTCTTCTCACTACGTGACCTGCCCATTTCTTCGGATTGAATAGGATGTGCTTTTCAAAACTCATTCGTTACTTTTTGTGCACTATTGGTTTTGAGTTGTACTAAATATGTGTTTTCAGAGCAACACAAAGCTCGGATCGGGCTGAAGGAAATTTTGTTCACCACTGACATTGCTCTTGTTTGTTGTTCAATGTTTACTGACCCGCAACACAGTAGTGCATGAGTCTTACAAGAAGAGCGAATGTCAGGGAAGTACTCGCTAATTAACCGCTTAACGTTTGTTCGGAGGCCTGGTGCAGAAGTATGTTCCCCTGCCCTACACGGTATCAATGAACAGAGAACACCCGTTTCGACCTTACTTCGATTCGCTTAATTAACGCACGTTCATCAGCCCTAATCGAGGTGCATTAGACTGTCGAGTTCACAAAGGAAGACCTCCTGCGATGGTGCGGCCGGGTCAGATAAAAGACACCGAAGCCATCGCCCGCGCGCAGAGAACGCGGACAGAACGGTGTTACTACGCGGATGTTACGGCCGCCCATCGAGAGGTGTGAACGTGCTTGCGTTTTTTTTTTTTTTTTTTGAGCTAGCTATACATGAACGAAGTGCGAGCTATCGGATCGCAAAACGAGCTTTTGAAAACAGGCGGGCTCTAAGAAGAGCGATATACGCTGCTGCGGCTTCGAAATGCGCGGCAAAGCTGGAGAGGTTTAACGCACGAGTTGGCACAGAAAACAAGCGTGCATTTGTATGTGCGTTTGTTTTGCGTCTTCGCACGCGTCTTATCTACAAGTATACCTCGAGAGGCTTTTCGGCAAGGTGAGACTTTGTTTCCAAGTCGCTGCCGCTATAGCTTAAGGCAATCCGACGCGTGCGTATATACACGCAGAAGTCGCAGGGTACTTGTGCCGGACGAAAGTTAGCCGATCGAAGCTCTTTTTTTGCGCATGCGCTTTGTTTTTCTTTCTTTCTCCTTCTGGAGCCGATAATCGGAGCAGACGGCGTGCCTTCTGCATTTCTTCTGTTACTTTTTTTTATCGTCTGCTACGCGCTTCTTTCCTCAGTCTGCCCTCTTTCCTTGGTTTTTTCCCTACCAAGTTGCAGCAGACGACGCGGCATTTTTTTTCTTCTAATTTTTTCCTACCCGCATCACCTGTACGCGAGGTGCTCGTGCATTTGAGCACGTCTGCTCAAAATCACCGCCACCGTGGTGGTCGCCATTTGCTTCTCTCTCTCTCTCTTTCGATTCATGGAGGCTGTCGTGCTGCGAATATACGGCTCATAATCACGCTTCCTACCCGAAAAACGACGGTTTGCTACGCGTCGGAGGCCCCCAGATATGGGTGTGGCCCATGTCGCTAAAGTCGATGCAGGTTCCCTCTACGAAGCGTACGTACATACACGATGTAACACCCCCCCCCCCCCTCTCCTTTCATCCAAACGGGTCGCAAACGAAAACAAAATAAACACGCCGGGCGAGCGCACGCCGAACTGGTCATTAATCCGGTCGGTCGCAGCGTCATCGACACGTTTATTAACCCTACCGCCATTAGCGGGCCCCGAAACCAAACGACGCGCCTTATAGACACCGGGCGAAGGTAAGAGGCGGTGCATGCGCTGCAAAAGGCTGCAGCTTTGGGGAGGACGCGTTTCCTCGGTCAGTAATTAACCAAATGAACAGCGCATGCACGCACCCTGCATGCCCATGCGAGGTTTCTCCATATTAGACCTAGCTATATCGCTGGGCACGGCTCGAAGAGAGAAGCGATTGGCCCGCATGTATGGATAGGGTAGACATTCTATACCCGTGTAACCGAGTGCCGATGCAGTAGCCTTAAAGACAAATAGCGTGAAAAAGTAATACCAGCACGGCCCAAATAATAAAAAAAGAACGAATATTTATAAGAGTGAGCATGCGGCTGAGCACGGCCGTGGGCATGGATATACGCAACTACGGCGATGTAATTGTAGAGCTAGACAGGGAATCCTGCGCGTACAGGAAAAGATAGAATAGTTCGATCGATCTAATATATCCAGGCTCAATTATAAGTTGGCGACGAGAGGGCATTGCCGTGCCTCGACTTTTTTCGTTGTTGTTGATGACTTTTCGTTTTACTGTTTTCGAAGAAGCCCGAGACACGTTTTGCATGTATATCGGTTCTTCGCATATGTGAAACGTTCTTTAGTTCGAGATCACGGGTTCGACACCCTATTTCCGCATTACGATGGGAGCGGAATTTTGGACAAAGTGAACGGCCTTATCAAGTTTAAAGCAAACAATTATGTTGGTCGAAGAAGATCCGAAGCATTCCGTTGCCACGTCCGTATAGCGTAGTTGGTGGTACACTTTCAATTTCATACGTTTGACTCGATAAGTGTCAGTAAATGGTTATGTCACAAAAAATGTCAACGTCACATAAATGGTCATGATGTAGTCATAACCACTCACACATGACCATTGGACAAGTGAGCTTTTTCAATATCCAGAAAAGAACGTAGCCTGTTTGCTGCTCTCCTTAAAGCTAGACTACTGTGTCTTCTATGTGATGACGTCATACTTGGCTCCCAAGTAACGCAAGAAGAAACGAAACAAAATGAAACGACATTAGAGACAGTCAAGTAATCAGTGCCGAGTTCGGGTTATACACGGAAGGTCCACCTCTCAACGCGACTTATGATACGGCAGCACTGTGCTTTAACGAAGGCTCATTTGCGCACTCGACCTCGGCACCGTCGACACGTGACCACGTGATAACTCAGGGGTTCGCCGACGAACATGAGCGCCCTCTATGTAAACGCCGACATGACAGTACGTTTGTACACGTCGCGTCGTCTCCTCCATTGTTTGGTTCCCGAAATAAAAGAAAGGCAGCACAACCTAACTTACAGAATGTCGCTAGAGAATTGCGCTCGGTATACAAAAGCTCACCGCGTTTAGTTTCGAAAGCGCGTCGGCGGCTAGGCCTAATTCAGCTGAGACGCGCTAAATAGCACGGCAGGCTCGCGGTGTTGTCTGCTCGCCGGACCAGCGCGAGAGCAGACGACACGAGGTGGCCACAAAAGCGTAGTGGGGAGAGGGGGGGGGGGGTAGGTAGCCACATTTTGGGGTCGTGGCAATGACCAGGGAAGTGCGGCAGCAGCGCCCGCTGGGCACGAAGTCATCGCGCTTAGCAGCAGAGACCGATGACAATTATCATAAATTACCGGCGCCACGCATTAATCTAGTCGTTTGGCCGCAGCAGCAGTCGTGCCAGGTAGCTATAGAAAGATGTCTCCGGAGTAGGCCCGATACTCGGGTTAGCTAGTTTCTGTTCTTCTGGTCTGCTGCCCAACCCTCAAAGCTCGGCGTATCGCCTATAGTATACGCAACACCTTTACGTACGCAAAGTGCATTTGCGTCCAGTGGCGTAACTAGGGGGGGGCAAGGGGGTACAAGTGCCCCGGGCGCCACTAGGGAGGGGGCGCCAAGCCGAGTCCTCGGGTTGGCGCCCCCTGGAAAGGTTGTCAATGTTTTTTTCCGTAAAACCGCCTGGAAGGGGGGAGGGGCGAGGTTGTAATGTACGACTGGAAGTGGGGATGGTGGTGAAGGAAAGGGTTGCCGCAATGGCTTTTGCATCGGGAAAAGGATCCTCTATTTTCATTTTGCTGCGCTACCTCCGTGCCTTCCCATGACCCTCGGCTAAGCTTTGTTTTGTGCTCCGCAGCACTGGGTTAGATGAGTTTCAGCGAACCCCACCAGCCTCCCAAACCACTTACTGAAAGCTTCCCTGAAACCAACCACGTACGTAAACAAAATAAAATAAAAAAGTTCGAATGCACCTTTTTTGAGTAAGAACAGAAAACTCCAACGAAATAGCCGATCGTCCAACGACTAATCGTCCACGCAGCGGCGGAAGGAAGGGCGAATATAATCCGTGACCTCGGCACCAAAGGCTAAACAAAGGCGTTTATTCGCAGAGTTCTCTGGAGGAAAGACGGAGAAAGCGTGACACGACGGCGACGTTTGTTGATTCCCTGCATCGCGGGCGCCAGCAAAGCAATAGAAGGGCGGGGGTCAACGTTTCCCACATGCCATCCACCGCCATGGGCAGGTTCATCCTTTGGCCCAAAGAACACGCACCTGCGAAAAAAGCGCAGAGCGTAGTGTACCCGACAGCATGTGCCGACTGCCCCGCTTCGTACGTTGGAGAAACCAAGAACTTCCCTGAAAGAATGCGGCCGCACAAGGATGACCTCCATCAATGGAACAGCGAACGGAGCGAAACGGCAGAACACTCCGACCAGTTTAACCCCCATACCAGACCCGAGGGCGCGGTGTCTAGCTGGTTGCTTTGTTTTGTACTCACCCTGCATTCCTTGGGATGCACAAATAGCGCGAAAGCTTAGGTACGAGAAACTTGGGCCTGGGAAGCGCCCGTGCCGTCAAGATTTTTGCAGTGTGGACTGGAAGAGAACAATGACGGGTAAGGGACTTCCGGAAGTTTGAATAAAAAAAGAAAAATACTATACAAAAACGCGGGCGTAGCTCATCGAAATCAGAACTGGTGGCCCTTGGCCTCCGAAATGGCCCGCCGCGCGCCAGTAGGCAATCGCGGAAGCCTACATTAGCGCTTTTAATGGGGGGGGGGGCTGTAGTAATAATTATTATTAATAATAATATTATTATTATTAATATAATATTATTATTAATAGGAGCTGTAGTAATAATTATTATTAATAATAATATTATTATTATAATAATAATAATAATATTACTATTATTATTATTAATAATAATAATAATAATAACAAACATTATCACGGGCATAATGAGGGGCGCGGAAATATATTTGCCCTGGGCGCCGTCCTATCTAGTTACGCCACTGTTTGCGTCGTCGCCTTGGTCGTCTGCGGAGTTGCCTCTGGTCTAGCCATAAACCATCCTCCGCAGAATGTTTATGCGCACTGGTGTGCCTAAGTGACCATTGCTATTCGGTTCCTGAGAAGTGTTTTTTTCTTCTCGTGATTGCTTTCTTCGTGACTGTTATTGTGTTTCTATATCTCTCCCAGTTTGCTGTAATATTGGTTCGTCTTGTATTACCTTGTACAAACATGCAATAACGCCTGGGAAAGTATAGTGGTTGTTAATAAAAGTAATTATAACGTAAATTTGAAGAAATAAAAGTGAATGAAGAGATAACTTGCCACCGGCCGGTGGCAAGTTATCTACATGCAACCAAAGCGGTCTAGCCCGCCTTGGCGCCTCGGTGCAGCGAGCGTCACATTACCGACTCACCACCGCTACGACGGCGTGGTGGGCCGGGAAAAAAAGAAAAAAAAAATAAGAAGAAAAGAACACCGAAAAACAAACAAATTAGATACCGCACGCGCGCGCACTCACTCACGGCCCATTTAACAATAGACCACTCCTCGCTGTTCCATTCTATACCCCCCCCCCCCCACGCACACTCTCGTGAACACGCCTCCACCCATATACACATCACGTCTTTTGTTGCGGTGGCCTGCGCTCCGCCCAACACAATGGCTTTTAGTCGCACCTCAGTGACCAGCGCGAACGTGAGAGAGGAACTTCCCCCACTGCTCGATTTTTTCGTCGTCTCTGAGTGGTGCACACCGGCTACGGAGATGCAAAAGAGACAGCGTTTAGTGCTGAAATATTGTGTCTATTCTTCGGAAATGGCTACATGTATGTAATGTTCGAACAGTGAATAAGTAGTAAAGGGACGGTAAACATACACATACATGACGTCTATTCTGCAGAAATGGATAGCTATATTCATAAAACAGTGAAGCCCTTCAGGAGGGCACCCGCGCAAGTGAACTATATCGGGCGTTAGATAACACCTGCGCACATGTGCAAATAGCCATTTCATCCATCCATGCAGCACAAGCGTGAAATGTCCCTTCCCCTTCCTCTATCCTTCCCCATTCTCTCCCTAAGTCTTACTACGCCGTCATACTCTGATGCCCTCTGTTGAGATACATAAGTTGCTCGAGCTGGAGAGTTACAGCGACCATCAGTACCCCCTTCCGTCCTTCCCTTCGCCTACTTTCTATTCCCTCCAATAAACAACCAATAATAAGTCGGTGAGGTCTATACTACTCCTATCCTCCGTTCCATCATCCTTTCACCTCTTGCAGTGCAAGTAGTGAAATAAAACTAAAAGAAAAGGGAATGTGGGCGAGTAATGGTTAATGGTAGGTTAATGGTATTCCATCACCGAAACGTGTGGATGGCGCTAAGGAGGTAAAAGTGTACACTTGAACAACAAAAGGTGCTTTTTGACTCCGTTTTCCGTTGTACATGTAATACTCGCTTGTACAGCACTCCCTATAGAAAGGTCCGTTGACTTTCTATGGGAGAGCCGTGCGGCTCACGACTCTTCTAAAAAGAGTAAAGGTGACTCTCTAAAAGGAGTGTTATACAAGTATAACTGACACCTATAAAAGGAAATTGAAAGTCATTAATATTATAGTGTACAAACTCCGGACAAAGTGCTCCCCCCTCCTGTTAGCATTCAGACAGTCGTATACAGGAGCATACGTAATTACAAAATGCATTGGGCAATTCGTATCAAAGTAATGCAACACGTGCACCATAGAAGTGAGTGTATCGTCAGTCGTGATGAACAGAGGTATCAGAAAATAGGCGTAGAAGAAAAAAACCGATACAAGCACTCTTGTACGGCCCTGTGTTAGGCTAGCACTGGAGGTGGCCTATATTGACACGGAATAAACTATACAATTAATACGTTGATGAAATGAAGTGACAATGAAAGAAGAAAGGCAATGTGCAACACAGGTGTACGCACTTTGCACGCTCAAGCTTCAGTGCTATCGTGCATTCATTGCCACGTAATCAAAATCGAGAAAAAAATGCCCATCACCGCAAAGTTCGAGAGAGCTTTCGCTAAGCGCTGTGGGAACACTCACCTTTCCGTATGACACTATTGTGGTCGCTCCCAAAAAGACTGGTGTCGTCGACGCTTCCTGCCTGCGAGAGAGGGAGGAAGGAAAGGTTATCGGTGTAAAGATGAGCGATGATATTACGCGTGCGACAAGCTTCAATCACTAAGCTCGCGCGCTGGTGAAACAGCCGTTGCGGAATACTTTGTTCACTTCAAGCTAAAAGTGATTAAAATCGCGACCTACAGGCCACAGCGACACGCACAGGGATCGGCCCGGTCTGCATTACGCTTGCTCTTATATATAACCATTGGTCAGCCAAAAAAAAAAAGGAAAAAAATTGGAGCTCAGACTCCTCGAAAGTCAGACTCCTGCTGAGCTATACTCACTCAGAGTCAGCCTCCCTAATAAACACCTCCCGACGAGACCATAAGAACTAGCAGTAACCCAGATTACACACCACCAGTAATGATAGAAGAAGTCAGAAAAGCTTTGGAGAGCATGCAAAAGGGCAAAGCTGCTGGTGAGGATCAGGTAACATCAGATCTGCTGAAAGATGGAGGACAGATTGTGTTAGAAAAACTAGCCACCCTGTTTACGAGGTGTCTCCTGACGGGAAGAGTACCAGAGTCTTGGAAGAACGCTAACATCATCTTAATACATAAGAAAGGAGATGACAAGGACTTGAAGAATTACAGGCCGATCAGCTTGCTCTCTGTAGTATACAAGCTATTTACAAAGGTAATTGCTAACAGAGTAAAGAGAATATTAGAATGCAATCAACCAAAGGAACAAGCAGGATTTCGAACAGGCTACTCAACAATTGACCACATTCATACTATCAATCAGGTAATAGAGAAATGCTCAGAGTATAACCAACCACTATACATAGCCTTCATAGATTACGAGAAGGCGTTTGATTCAGTAGAAATATCAGCCGTCATGCAAACACTGCGGAATCAGGGCGTAGATGAAGTATACATAAATATTCTGGAAGAAATCTACAGGGGATCAACTGCTACCATAGTGCTTCATAAAGAAAGCAACAAAATACCAATCAAGAAGGGTGTAAGGCAGGGGGACACAATTTCCCCAATGCTATTTACCGCCTGCTTACATGAGGTTTTCAGAAGCCTAGAATGGGAACAGTTAGGGATAAGAGTCAATGGAGAATACCTTAGTAACCTGCGCTTCGCCGATGACATTGCATTGCTGAGTAACTCGGGGGACGAATTGCAACTCATGATTACGGAGTTAGACAAGGAGAGCAGAAAGGTGGGTCTTAAAATTAATCTGCAGAAAACGAAAGTAATGTACAACAACCTCGGCAAAGAGCAGCGCTTCGAAATAGGTAATAGTGCACTTGAAGTTGTAAAAGACTATATCTACTTAGGGCAGGTAATAACCGCAGAGCCGAACCACGAGATTGAAGTAACTAGAAGAATAAGAATGGGGTGGAACACATTTGGCAAGCACTCTCAAATTATGACAGGTAGATTGCCACTATCCCTCAAGAGGAAGGTATATAACAGCTGTATCTTGCCGGTACTTAGCTACGGAGCAGAAACCTGGAGACTTACAAAGAGGGTTCAGCTTAAATTGAGGACGACGCAGCGAGCAATGGAAAGAAAAATGGTAGGTGTAACCTTAAGAGACAAGAAGAGAGCAGAGTGGATTAGGGAACAAACGGGGGTTAAGGATATCATAGCTGAAATCAAGAAGAAGAAATGGACATGGGCAGGGCATGTAGCGCGTAGACAGGATAACCGCTGGTCATTAAGGGTAACTGACTGGATTCCCAGAGAAGGGAAGCGGGTTAGGGGGAGACAGAAGGTTAGGTGGGCAGATGAGATTAAGAAGTTTGCGGGTATAAATTGGCAGCAGCAAGCACAGGACCGGGTTAACTGGCGAAACATGGGAGAGGCCTTTGTCCTGCAGTGGACGAAGTCAGGCTGATGATGATGATGATGACGAGACTCACTCGAACTGAATCTTAACTATTACACACTCGGACTCCCCCGGGGCCCGACTCGCGTCTCGATCCGAGTCAAAATGAGTGAGTTTGCCGACCTATGCTGTTAGCGCAAACGTATAGAATCTCTATCTCTATTTTAATATCTTGTCAGGCGAGGATGTATTTTGCACTTCGCATCCATAGAAATCTTCCCCCCGTGGCCGTCCGTTGAATAGGCGTCTTCACGCTTATAGTCTCGCAAACCACAGCCCTCTAAGCAATTGCCCCAAGTGTCTATATTGATGGCCCCCAAGTTATGCCACGGGCACAGTATCTCAACGTGCTGGTATACTCCAGCATGGTGTCTTTGATGACGTCAAGGCAGCGTAGTCACGTGGCGATTAAACCAACCCAATGTGGCAAAGACACAGCCAGACTTTTCGTGTCCTCTGTAGACGACTGAAAGAAGAACCTACATGCTACGGTAAGGACATTACCGTGACATCGTTATTAACGCCACCAGAGTCCTGGTGGCGTTAAAAGGGACTGTGACGCCACGAACCATCAGGTTGGTACTTCGAAACGGTGTATTCGGTGTCGTCACTTCAAACCATCAGAAGATTGGACGGAGTGCGTACCGTACTTACTCGAAGTCGAGAGCCCTCTCTTTATCCAAGAAATAACAATGTTAATATTTTCGAAATTCTACGCCCGGAAACCACAACACGGTCATGAGACACTGCAATGTAAGGCCTCCGAAAAATCACGATCACACGTGCTTCTCTATGGTTCACGAAATTCTGAGCATGCGGTCTTCTAGTTTTTCGCCTCCATGTAAAAGCAGCTGAGATACAGCCGAGTCGTACACACCGGAAACGACGACAAGTGTAATGTCTTTTCTCTAAGAAAACTAAGGTCCCCGAAGCAAGTGGATCAACAAACTAGTTTGAAGAACAGGGGAGGAGGTCGGAAGGTTGGGGGAGGGGGTCGTAATTATTCCCATTGTTAGTATGCGGAGCTGCGCACTCATTGCCACGTGCGGGACGACAAGCAGACCTGAAAAAATATCCAGCGGTGGTGGTTTGCACGCGCGTAATTAGATAAGCATCTAGACGACGTGACGCCATGCACCCCGCTTGGCTACCGCTTTTTGTATAATGCAGCCGGACAGCTGGAGTGGAGCTTTTAAAAGCCGGCAGCATTAGAGGCCGTGTTGCATGCACTGAGCACGCGATATACAACGGGCTGGACTGCAGCAGCTTGGAATGTCCGTGAACAACGTGACCACGACTCGGTGACCGGTGAAGTTGTGTACACCATTTTACGGTTGGGTCCGAGTGCCACCATGCATGTTGGTTGGTTAATCATTGTGTTTTGTATCTTCAAAAACTAAATGAACAGAGTTACAGTAGACGCATACGCATAAAAACGCTCGGGTTAGTGCATACAACGTTTCATGGCCTTACTAATCAATGTTGCCATACACAAAAACAAGAAGACACCGACTTAACAGCCCAAAATGGCAACGCCCAGGTGTCTTACGGAAACAGTATTCCGTAAAACATGTGGGAGCCACGCCCCAGATCTCCTAGGCCCGGAGGCCGGGCCAAACCACGCCTCTGACGTTGTTCGGCCCGGCCTCTGTGATCGGCTCGCCTTTGACCAATCGAGGATGCTGTGCGATGACATCATCATGCAGTCATAATAACGTCCCAAATTCGGTGTTCTGGGACGTCCTGACGACGTGATAGGGTGGCGTGTTATTGATGGCGATATGGTAAACTAATGCCATATACGACTTTTGGCATGTCGACTACACACACTCACTCAATTCAGTGTCACGCGACGTTTGACCAACGTAGCTTTTTTCTTTCTTTTTTTTTTTCTCGCCCGATTCGCGTAAACATCGGTCTCGCGCTGTAACGTCGGGTCTCGCCAGATCTCGAAAACTTCTCGGACTAATGACATACGATGTTCTAGCCTTGAAGCACGACACTTATGCGCGCGCATATGCGGTACGCGCACTAAACGGTCATTTCGGTCTCCTGAAAAAAAAAAAAAAAAAAAAAAAGCGCGGCATCGTGAGATTCGCGTGACCCGCGACTGGCGGCGACGTGGAGACAAATCGACGAGAAAAGCTATGTGTGCCATGCACGCGGAAATCTGGAAGCCCTCTGCGCATGCGCTTTCGAGGGAACAGCGCGTATACCTTCCACAATGCAAAAATACTCTCGCAATCGCTTAGTGCTTTTTCCGATCGCCTAATTTCCTCCTTATTATCCCAGTGGCGATGGAAACCGCTGGGCCCCCACTCTGTACGGTGACACAAATTTGCGAAGCCAGAGACCTTGCCGAAATCGCGTTCGCACTGGAAATCGCGCCGGCGAAAGTTGAGGGGAAAAAAAAAGAGGCGCGCGGCAACGAGCCTGCCGTTTAATGCGCCGTCACAATGCGCATGCTCTGGAAGAGGGAGCTACATTGGACGAGAACAATCTTTGTAATCGCGGACGCGTCTGTCTTATCTAGTTTGCAATAGAAATTTACTGCGACGCGAAAAATAAATTGCGTTTATTCCATTCGCGCGCTTTCGATTGTGACATGCTTGTTTTTTTTTTTTCACGTCCACCTTGATAACTATGTAGGCAAAATATGCAAAGAAAATATAGAAAAATTTTATTTCGTTTCGACTTCCTCATTCGTTCTGCGTCTGCGCCATCATTTGTATGAATTTAAATAGTCATGGAACTCCAAAATCAAGATGGGAACCGACAGATAGAAACACGTAGTGGGATAATCAGGGTGAACTGTGGAAGTGCCTCACGAGGCACTTCTACTGAAGGCCAGCCTGTTCGAAGAACTTCCGTTGTTCACCCTGATTAGTCCACTAAATAATCATGTAAGAGATACAAGTTCGTTCGATGAGCTTGGTTTGTTGCGTTCGTGTATACAAAGTGTTGATCTCTTAAGGCTGTTTGAACTATAATTTACGGTGCGTACTACAAAGTTTTATTCGCCTGCTGTGAAACCACCCAGTGTAATTAAAATGGCCAGTTTCCCCTGAAGCTCCAAACTACAGCTTCTATTGCTTAGTCACCCTGTAAATTCAATTTCGCAATCATTTCAAGCCGACACAAATTTGTGGTAAAAGCAAATATTATTCTCACTCTCCAGAAGAAATATTTCTTGCTGAAAACATTTTTTTTTGCCATAAGAAAGGGCGTGTGCAGTAGTTCGAACACCTAGTTTGCGCTGCACTGCACAAGCAGAACAACAACAACAAAAAGGAAAATTGTGGTTGCATTTCGATTGAGGCGAAACGCCAAATACCGTGCATAATGTGCGACGTCAGTGCACGTTAAAAAACGACAGATCGTTAAAACTTTCGGAGCCTTCCAATACTGATCCCCTCATAATCGTATCGCGATTCCGGGACGTCACAACCCGCGGATGTTATTATTTTAAAGAAAAAGTCATACTGGTTTTTTTCACTTCAAGGAAGCTGTCAGAAAACACAAACTATAGAGCTTTCAAAGTAACTTGGGCTGATGGGGACGGCTTAATGGGTTCAGAAAATGAAAAGTATAACGGGACGGTTTTTCAGACCCTTCTAAATTGTTTGCAAGAAAACTCTGTACACGCCCGCATTCCTGCATGTATTTCGTTGCGATACAGAGTAGCTTATTTATCCATCATTGGCATTTACGGCAAGCAGCGTATCAAAACTGCTTTGCGTAACGCTCGTGACTGGATCAACGCTCGGCGATGGAGAGCTTTGCTCCAGATTGCCCGGTTTCGCAGCGATGTACGGGCCCGCCATCTAGCGCACACGAAAGAAAAACCTGTAATCAGGAGAGAGCCATGGACCGGGCTGTCGCCGCGGCGATGGAGACCGATCACCAGCCGAAGCTGTGGAAAACGGAAGAAGGGGGGGAAGGGGGGGGGGGTTGGCACGGTCGATCCGCCGAAACTGAAGTGGAAAATGACGAGCCTCTGCACGCATGCGACGAAAAACAACCATTGTTCTTCGAATTATCGCGCGCTTGCGAAAAAGGGCCGGCCCTGATGGCTGGATTTGTGCTTTGACTCGTCTCCGCGCGGTTTTCATCCGTCCACCTATACTGTAATCCCGAAAAGCCGTCATTTTAGGGTAAAAGCAGCACGAAAAGGTGGATGCATTGGGCATTGACTTGTTTTCGACACCACGTGGTTTTTGATCCGTCCCGAACAGCTTTAATCCCGAAAAGCTGTCAGTGCAGAATAAAAACAGCGTCAAAAAAAATCGCAGCATATCCACGGAATGAATGATGATGAGTGGGGCGAAGCGTCCATCAATCCGTCTATGCTTTCGTCCATGCGTCCGTCCGTGCATCCGTTCGTGCATCAACCCATCCACGGAGTTTCCTAATACACACTAGAGGGAACTCTGGCGCTGGTGTCTATGGGAGCTGCAACGCACGGCGCTTCAGCGAGCATGGCAATGATGGGTAGTACACACATTTGTCTAATATTCGTACTTCTGGCCTGCTTTAGGCTCCCTCCGAGTGTTTTCTTGCGGCTTGGAGCTGTTTTCTGACAAAACAAAAATCAGCAAATGTTCAGCGGTTTCGGTTTACCACCTTATTCTTTCAGACTTAACTTTCGAAATCGGGTCACGAAGTTCAAAAGGGTTCGTTCTTTTCTTCAAAACAAACGATTCGCCGCCCGCAAGTACGAAGACTAGGCAAATGTGTGTACTACCCATCATTCCCATCGTCGCTGGACGATTGCAGTGACAGAGTCCCCTCTAGTTAATTTTGGGAAACTCTATGCATCCGTCCACCCAGTAAACACTAAGTACCGCATCTCGCTTCTTTTTTATCATATATTCATCATATACAAGTGCCGCCATATTCAGCAGACAATCCAAGGACTAACCGAGGGTATGTACCACATTTCTGCTGTCAACGCTTTGTTAACACCGAGAGCGTGATAATGCAGCCGTGCTACGTGTTTCGTAACATGTGGACACGCGGATATGTTCCCGAAGACGGGTATGTGCCACTGGTATGCGGGTGTGTGCCACAGGTTACGAACTAAGACAACGGGGGACGCACAGGTCATGTCATAAAGAGCTTCGCGCCTAAAGAAAAAAAATGGCGGCATATCCACGGAGTGAACGATGGGGAGTGGGGCGAAGCATTCGTCCGTCCATTCGTTCTTGCTTCCGTCCGTTCCTGCGCACGTCTGTGTAACCGTCCATGCGTCCATCCACCCGTCCGCGCGTGCGTCTGTTCGTGCATCCGTCCCTGCGTTCGTCCATGCATCCATCCATGCATCTGTCTGTGTGTCAGTTCGTCCATTTATTCAGCACTCGAAGTACCACCATCTCGCATCTTTTCATCATATATTCTCCATATAGAAGCACCGCCATCCAGCGGACATTTCAAGGACTAAGCGGGAGGTGGCACATGCACACTTTCTTACGGCTTGCGCTTCGGGTTTATTTCCCACCTTTAACCACCTCGAGTTCATGGTATATACTAGTTCACTGTATTCATGGCACTGCGGCTCAACGCTCGCTAAACCTTTCTAAAGCTAAGGAGGTTACACCCAGCGAGTATAACGTAGCAACCCTTTCTTGTCAGATCGTGCCCAATGTACATGCCAATGGCTGCTAATGAGGATCACAGCATGCGCGTTACCTAGAGGCCGAATGCTCCTGTCTCTCATTCCCCCTTAGCAGCCATTAACATGTGCATTGAGCACTATCTTTTATTGTTCAACAACGCACAGAAGAAATCTCTCACCTGAACCACCTTGGAGGTCAAAATCGTAAGGACCGCTATTTCGGGTATGTGCCACTGGTTGTTACGTACTACGAGGGACGCACAAGCCATAAGGAGCTTCGCCCCTAAAACAAAGAAAAACTGCCACATGGGACAAACAACGTTACACGAACGGCTGTGCCTGTCCCGTGTCATCCTTTGCCTGGTGTTGCAGCTTTCTCGCACCGCTTATACCATAAATACCAACTGTATACCAGCTTTGCACAATATTTCAGCCTTACATACATACACCTTCATACAAACAGTACTTATACTTGATACTCTTGTTGGTGTAGATAATAATTAGGCCACGTTCCTCTACGATTTCCCGTATACAAGAATCCACATATATGTCAGTAACTGGTGCGGTATATGCATTGTCCACACCGTGTGGGGTAATACCCAGCTACATTTGCATCTACTTCATGTCGTAAATGATGAGGGGCCATGGCATACATGGTTGTACTTGGCTTCGTATATGGACAACCCACACCATATGAGACCATGTTTACATTCATTCATACATGGTAAATGGTAGCTTCATGCGCAGACATACTCCTGTGTGACCGCATATGATTTAAATCAGTGCCATATGTGGCATTTGCATAAGCGCAAGTTGAAGGCGTGACCCTCACCCGAGGACACTGTGTTTACAGAAGATCTTTGAACAGATAAAATTTACTGCGAACATACAAAGGTTCCTTTGGCAAGAGCTCGGTGAGAGTTTGGTTATTACTCGCCTTATTCCGTGTTCTATAGGCACGGCACTGCTCAAAGATTAAAGGATGTAACCAGTGCTATAGGGTGGGTCAGTTGCACACCTATGAGTTACTATTTCCCCGCACGTAATCAGTACAGTTTCAGTGCACCTGACAAGAAGTGTTACATTCATTTTATTAGGAAGCTTGATTGCTATAAAACACCCAGCAATCGCATTATATATATTTTTAAATCTTGAAGCAGAGGGGCAGCAAGTCTGAGCACCAAAAAGTCCCGAACAGTGGCTGCGCATTACTGCACACAGCACAGCACGCCACAACGGCTATAGACTTGGCTTTGGACTGTCTCATCTCCGCATGGCTCTAGTCTCCTCGTTCCCGAGACTTTCGACATCCCTCTTTCTATTCTCCCAGGGTTCTCGATCGAGAATTCTCCTCTTATCGAACGATCCTTGATAAACCACGATAACTCCTCGCACACTGTCGTTGCATGCAATCGGTAACTTCTCTTCGTCGTTGCTTTATCGGTGCCCGGTAAAGCCGCTCTTCTACGTAATCGATTCCAGTCGGGAACCACCCTCGCCGCCTTTCCCACCTCATTAGGGGACAGCACTTCGTCGCGGCCCAACCCGTTACACAAGCTCTGAAACTCTCGTGGGATCCCGGAGCTAAACTGATACGCAGGCGTTTTGTCTAGTCGCCGAGTATCTATACAGTCGGCCTCGTGTGCGTACCCATGCAAGAAAGACACTTTCGGGTGCCTATTTGCGGATGTGAATGCGACCGACAATGGCATACTTAATTCAAGAAAAAAAAACGCATAGTATGGGCAAATAACTAGAAAGAAAAAATACAGTAACACAGGAAAGTGCATGTCCCTCTTCGTTCCTACTGAGTCCCTGTCTGTCTTTTTATTTATTTTTTGCACGAACCAGTTTTATCTTGACGTATGAATAAACTCGACCAGCTTCAAGCTTTACTGAACGTACGTAGACCACCTCCCCCTACCCCCCTCCAATCCTCTCGTTGATATCGACCAGTATGGTACGATAAACTTTACTCGGGTCCTGAAGATAGACGCTGATGTTGTGCGTATCACTTTATATTCAAAGCAATCAAAATGGTACGACGGAATACCATCTGGTCACGTAAAATCGTTGGTAATAACGAAGCAGGTCATTGATCAAGGCGCGGCTGCTTGGAATGGATGACGTCATGGCCACATGGAGCCTAAAATTCGCGACGTCGTCCTTTACCTGTCCTTCACTCTCCACACAGCCAGCGTTTGTGAATGCGGAGCGTACCACTTGTAGATGGAAACCACGGTGTAAGAATAAGTTATGGAAACTTAGGTTCAAGAAATAGTTATCCGATCAGCCTCGAAAAAGTTCTTTTCCACGCTAGAACTGCAGGAGAAAACCAACACTAGGCTACTGATATTAGGTAGGTAATGCAGAGTGTCTTAAGAAAGTAGTCAAGAACATCACTTTAAATCGAAAAAGAGTACAGCTTGCATGAAGCCCACCACAGTCGTTTAATCTCAGACCTGTGTAATGTTGACAGTTGCTGTAAGCGTTGGCAATCCGTCGTCACTAACAATCGGGCAATAAGCGTTTGCTAATTGCCTCTGCCTCACTCCATCACACGCTACGAAGACCCGTACTCTTAGAAAACTTCGCCGGTGATTACAGTTTTTTTTAATAGCTCGCACGGATAATTTCTTAATACGGCTCAAATAACCTTTTTCTAAGTGCCCCCTAATGGCGCAAAGCTGTATCTAGTTGAGACCGAGATAAATGAGACATTTGCAGCACTTTAGAGCTGAAATAAGACAGAAAAAAGAAAAAAAGAAATGAAAGACAATAGAAGCAGGAAGCATGGCATTCGCGAAGCTATATATATATATATATATATATATATATATATATATATATATATATATATATATATATATATATATATATATATATATATAGAATGCTGGTGGGACTACATGCCGCATGTACTTGAAAGAGTCAGAGGACAACACGTCCGGAATAAAAGAATAATATAAGAAAATAATCTAAAAGTAAAAAGAAACCAAGAGACAGTGTTCTCGCTGTCTTTGTCTAGTCTTACTACGGTGCCCATTATATACGCAGCAGCAAATTTGCGCCCTAGGAGCACTGCTGTGCGGGACATTTCGTTTATTTTTAAAAGGGACAATAATTCTCGCGCAAAACAGCGCAGTCACTAAGACAGCAGCGGTCGCGGGTCTTTCTTTCTCTTTCTTTCTTTTCCGTTTCCTTTCTTTTTCTTTCTTTCTTTCTCTATTCCTTTCTTCTCATTTCTTTCTTCCTATCTGTTTCTTTTTCCTTTTCTTCTTTTCTTTCTCTTTTTCATCCCTTCTTTCTTTCTCTTTCTTTTCCTTTCTTTTTTTCTTCCTTTCTTTCTACAGCGTTACGCAGGCACGAACGTAAAAAAAAAAAAAAAACACGGAACGCGCTTCAATTTTCGCGGGGCGACTCACTTCGAGGGAGCCGTGGTATAATCATGCAATGCCACCCTACCTCCTCACCCATCACAAGCTGCCCCCCACCCCACCCCCTCACGATCACCACGCCTCTTGCGTAGTCGTTTGTTGACGTTCCACTTACCCTCCCCCACTCTCTCTTCGACGTCCGTCTCTTTCGTACACCCCCCTCACCTCTCTCAATCCGTGGAGCGGTCAGCGCGTTCAACGCGCCGTGCAATGCAAGGAATGCCGTTCAATTTGCCATCGCTACACGGCGGAGCCGTCCGTAGCCGCTGCCCGCTATCCCCACTGATTTTCCATGCACCTTGCATGCAGTTATGACTACACGCTGCGCGCAATATATGTACACCTATGGCTCTATCGCGAAACGCGTTGTGTCTGGCAAGATCGAGCTGTCCTCCGCCGTCTGTATACCAGCTGCTCCTGTGATACCTCGCGAAGGAAGAGGGAATGGCGGGGGAGGTCGGGGCGGGGCTGCGTCTCGGACCAGTTGCCGTGGAGATGTGTAATCGAGCCTGAGATCGGTGTGTGCATCGGTCGCCGAAGTTTCGCACTATATAATAATCGCCACCGCGTTTGTCGTTTATATAAATTGGGTATTGAAACGCGCGGCTGCCCACTCACGAAGAAAAACTTGCGCGCTTGAGAGTGGTTAAACTCGAAATCTAGAGCGCAAATAAACGACGCTCCGTGGACGAAGAAGGCCGAACAGATCACAACAAGCGCTCACACACACACACATACACCACAACGAGCGCTTGTTGTGGCGCGCTTTTCAAAACTAGCACACCTAGCTATCCGGTTAAACTAGGTTTGTGGAGCGATAATTTGGTTTAGCTTGCGTTGGAAAACAGTGAGTTCATAGGCGTATGTATATGTAAGCTTACGCCTTATGCACATGTGCCTTGGTTTAGGCATGGGCGACGATAAGTCTACACGCGTAGACTACGCTCCGCGAGAACCGTTCAATACTTCATTGATTGATTGATTGATTGATTGATTGATTGATTGATATGTGTGGTTTAACGTCCCGACATTGCCATATAGTTATGAGAGACGCCGTAGTGGAGGGCTCCGGAACTTTCGACCACCTGGGGTTCTTTAACCTGCACCCAAATCTGAGTACACGGGCCTACAACATTTACGCCTCCATCGGAAATGCAGCCGCCACAGTCGGGATTCGATCCCGCGACCTGCGGGTCAGCAGCCGAATCGTTCAACACTTGCAAGCGGTGTGCGAGTCTCATCGGATAGCGAGGAAACGACCCGCAGTTATCAACGAAATAGTAGGAGTTGCATCTTATCCCTGTTTTGTTCGCCACAAGCGTCATTCACTGCGCTAAACCACATTTGTTTTGTTGCTATTTGGCTCTAGATGCTCAAAGCTACCATGGGTTATACAGCTACAGGTTAATTTCAGATAATGCTAACATAAAGTGCCGTCCGACAGCGCATTTCACGTCGCGCTGTGTACCTGTATGAGAAGCTATCTTTGAGACACGAAGCGAATGATTACGCCTTACAGCCTGCGCAGCAGGCTGTAAGGCGTGGATAAGCTATTCCGGATGTGAGCGAGGTTGGTATGGCACAACGCATAACACAACAGCTATACTATACATACTATTATGTTAACCACGCGGAACACTGACCGTAACTAACGCTTCTGTTAAAACAAAAAAAAAGAAAAGTAACCAAGCACTGGCCAATTGATACAAAGGCATTAATGAGTATTGGGAAGGAGACGGGGCGGGGCACGAGTTTCCGGTATACAACGCGGTTACAGGTTACACCTCAAAGAGTACGTGTGTCATTGCACGCGAGCAAGCGAGTCGGTTCCGCCGCGTGTAATTTCGCGACGTGGTGTAGTCTATAGACCAAATGCGCACGGCTACAGTAGTATGCTGCACCGTTCGCGAGACGGTATGTACTACACAGCTTGCGCAACATACAATCACGTCACTATACAGCGCCGTCATAAGTCACCATTAGCGCGTAAGCTCCGCCAACTACGTTAACCCGATGCACGGAAGCGAGCGTCCGTATAGTAAACGGAAACAAGCCGTGTTTACGGCAGACGCATCGCCGCAACCGGTTCGAGACCTCGAGAACGATTTCAAGCCAGCCAGCGAGCCAGGACGGGGACGACAGAGGAAGGGTGCACATTCATTGATCTCTTTCTCCCACAGCACGTTCGCGGAATAGATCTCGATCGCAGTCGATGCATGCAAGTTCGGCTCGGCGGGACGCCTTCGAGAAATGCGGCGGATCGAGGGAATCCCCAAGTTGCGTGCAGCATTACGGAAGCCGTGGTTGCAGTCGTGACAGGGCGGTGCTTGCAGTTCGCCGCCACCCAGAGCTCCGTGTCGTTTGCTACCGAGGAAGGGGTTTTATTATTTTAGCGAACACAACACCGGACGATGGATGCCCACAGCGCGTCGCAAAACAGCTCGATCGATAACACTTAAGCGATGCACGTAACGTATTCGGTGTATACGGTGTCACCAGCCCCGGTATCGCTTTAGTTCGAGTTGCATAGGCGAAACGGAAGGCTCCTTCCTTGGCAAATCACGAAAAATGTGGTATCGATGATACGGACCGGAGACTGACTCAGCTATAGGAATCGAACTAGCACCCGGCGAGAAGTCTAACCCCCGACCTCGCGCTGAACACGACGTATAGAAGCGCTTCTAGAACTCTGCACTGTTCTGAAGAACCAATACACATACGGAATACGTGCGGACAAGGGAAAAAAAAAACTACAAGTAATGCAGTAGAAGACAGAATTTCGGGGAATGAGCGCAAAAAGAGAAATCCGTAAAAGAGAAGAGAGAGGATGGAGAAGAAGGCCCTTAATCGCGCGCTGCCAGAAGTGCTAGTGTGTGTGGAAAGAGTGCGCTACTTACACACACTCTCTCTCACATCTCTCTAGCACTGCGCTTTCCCTTACCGCGCGTCACTTGTGCCGCAAGGGCCGCTGCCGCTTCTACTGCAGGAATCGGGCATACACGCAGTGTACGCTAACTGAATGCCAATAGTTCGCCTCGCAGAGGCGATATCATCAGACGCGCTCCTCTCCGGCGATGCACTCCCAGCAAGGAGACGCGAGTTGAACGACTTCGCCTCCACTCGCTCGCTGCTCGACGGCAGAAGAGATGCGGCGAGGTGGAGATATTTAAAACGAAAGCCCGGGAACGGTTGACATCTCTCCGATTCGGACATGGTCGGAAAGGTAAGGTAGAGGGGCGGGGTGGGGGGTGCTAGAGGGGGGAATGTCGCCAGGGCCCCCCCTTTCCCCTCCCATATACGCCTGTTGCGACAGAAACGAACACCGACCACCATAGAAGAGAGCATAAGAAAGAGAAGAGAAAAACAAAGAGAGAAAGACGGGGAAGGGGGCAAGCATTGCAAGAAAAAAAAAAGTGCACGCAAGTCGAAGAAGCACATAGTTTACAGAGAGGCAAGGAGTACACGCACTGGATGGGCAGAGAAGAGCTGGAGAGATCACAAGAGGGGGGGGGGGGGAGGGGCATTAAAAATAGAATCAGATCAGCATGACTAACCTTCCTGCGAGGGCTCTGCTGCCATCAGGTCGCGTTTATTTGTTTATGTTATCCAGTGAATTATGCCTCGCCAGACGCGATGCTTACGTGCATCCAAATCGAGAAGCTAGATCACCAAAGCAAATCCCGGATACAATTAGATAAAATAAAGTTTCGCGGCGATGAGATGATACAAAGGTCTACATCTTTGCCATCGGTGCGAACGGATGAACACTATATGTCGAAGAGAGAGGGCGCGCGAACCCGTACACTAGAGAAGTCGAGGCACCAAACGACTCTTTTCTCGCGTCCGTGTTTACATGCCCTGTATAACATGAACCCCTGCCAACCCGCTCAGGTCCCCGTCATTGGAAGAACGCCGGATCTAGAGGTGTCTACGCTAGTCACCTTCCAACACCATTACAACGCAAGATTTGGCCATGCCAAGTGAAAAGCAATAATAAGAGATTCTAAACGACAATTCAGTATGGTGTAGGGTGAATTAGGCATGAACGTTTTAATCAGAAAGACTGATGTGCTTGACGTCAACATTTATGCAGAGGTCAAGCAGCGCAGTAGAAATTTAGAGTGATGGACTCCATTTAGACCAGGACCCTGTAGCAAGCGACCCAGCTCGCACATCTTCGCCCCACATGGACATGCGCATATAGATTCTCTTGATAAGTACGTACAGTATGGTCCACTGTTAAAGGGAACACTCGAACTCACACCGTCGATATTTTCTGGCCCTCTAAGAGCAAGTGGATTAAGAAACAATCTTCATGCAAGTCAATAGCTGGTCAGAAGGAAACGGAACTTCTAACCAAAAGTAGTTTTATGCATATCTAAGACGCTATGATTCCGTAAGATAGCGAAATCTAAACATGCTGCTCACGCAGGTGTTCCCTTTAACAGTGGACCCGACTGTACAAGCTACACAGATGTAGTTGGCCTCAAACATTTTTTTAGTTCGTGAGGCGCCCCCCGTGGTAACCTTGTGTTGAATCTGGACACCGGTATTGAAATGTAACTTTCTCAAGTCGTGAGGCCCGATGCCCTGTCAGAAATAAGCCTTATATGAAATATAGAGAAGGCCTTTTTTTTTTTTTTCGAATGTCGACATTGGCTAACATTGTGTTCAACACCACCCACACTACCACTCCTCCAACCATATTCACAATCCCTGTCCTTGCGGCACTAAAGTTCGCGAGTGCAACCGCATGCTAAGGATCAGATTACGGTGACTGTGCTGAGCCTTCCGCACAGGCCTGGCGCTTTTTTCTTTTTTCTCCCATTTCTCGTAGAGCCCGTAAAGCAGGGAGTCACGGCAAGTTGGGAAACAAAAAAAAGAAAAAAAAAAACAAACTTTGAAACAAGGGCGTGCGATGAAAGACGGCCAGCATTTATTCGAAGTCGGGAAAGAAGGCAAGTGCACCAAAACGCTGGCGTGAACCCGACAGAACGTGGCTACGAGCGAAAGAATGATAAAGGAAGTCGTATCAACGGCAGCTTTTTTTTTTTTTTTCTGTAATGTTCGTATACTGCGAAAAAAAGTACGAGGATACAAGAAACATACAGAATACCACGAGCACAGAGTTAAGGAACCGTCCGCGCATGCATTGCATTGCATACACAGAAGCCACCGGGAGCACGAAAGGTTAAGGAGCGGATCAACCCCTAGGGAGGTTTAGGGGAGGGGAGGTGGCGGCTCCTTGAACGAGATGTGCGTAGCAAGATATGGTAGGGGGATGTGGTCAGGAATTGATATTCCGGGAATGTACCGGAAGGGGTGAAGGAAAGATAAGTCGTTCTAATGCAGGACGGCGAAGGAGAAGCGCAATGCGGCAAAACTGTGCAGCGATACTGGAGAGCTATTGCTACCGAGCCGTCACCAGCTATACCGGCCGGGTCGTTCGTCAGGTGACGGGACAAACGAATGCTTGGCGAGCGGTACTGCGCCTGACACTTGCACGACGTGATGCTATAGGTCGTCACCTGGGCCTATCTATATATTACCGTATCGAAAATATACCGGAATTCGGAGCATTCTCGGGTCATCCTATCTGCAAATGGAAGGTGTAAGCTGAAGCACCCGAATGTGTACGGTTATTCTCCGAGTTCGTTGTTTCTAATTAAAATACGCATAATTGCTTTTGGCTGAGTGTTGGGGTAATTGATCTAAATGTGAGGTTTAACGTGCGAAAACCACCACATGATTATGAGAGACGCCGTAGTGGAGGGCTCCGGAAATTTCGACCACCTGGGGTTCTTTAACGTGCACGCAAATCTGAGCACACGGGCCTACAACATTTCTGCCTCCATCGGAAATGCAGCCGCCGCAGCCGGGATTCGAACCCGTGACCTGCGGGTCAGCAGCCAAGTGCGAGTGTTGGGGTAAGTATTAGCGGTAAAGTTTATCGAGGTGCTCAGTCTTTCTATTTGGACGCAATGACTCGGAAGTGTGTAGATCTATCTGTACGGCAGAATACGAGTGTTTCAAGCTTGCAGCAGAGTTTGAACATGAGCAGATGCACGGACATCTATTCAGATTGGGAAGGGAGTTTTCAGTGGTCGGAGGTAATTCCAGATTGTAACGACTGTAGAGTAATGTATCATCTTACTCTACCTGTAGAATAGTGTAGTTAGTCGAGAATCCGACGGAATCCCGTCTGGTCGGGGACAAACAGTAGTGCAAAGCAACAAAAACGCCGACCAAGGTGAAATACACAAAAATTATAAAGACGTTTCGGCTCCCCACACGGGAGCCTTGTTCACAGTCAACAAGGCTGTTACTTTGCAATACTGCAGATAATACGCGAAGCGTGAAAGACGGCATGTCTCTCTGCACATACCGAGAAATGAAAGTTGCCGTGACGAGAAATCATGCGTTACTTTTTCACGTAGTGTTCCACACAAAACCTGCCCGCATTCAGTTCTGATAACCTGCAAGGCGAAACTGTGAGATGAGAGGCCGACGAAGAGCTTACATATACGAGGGTGAGACAAAGAAGGAGACACAGAGAGAGAGTTCTGTGACCACGCCTGAACTCGACATAGAGGGCCTCTTGAGCGGGCGCGCGCAAAGCCACTCGCGGGAACGTATACCAGAGGTCGCGCATGTCGTCAGGTCAACTGCCCTGTACGCAAAGAAAGGAGACGCGGCTCCCCGAAAGCCTCCGCGCAAAGCGTTCTCGAAACAACGTCACTGCTTATAGAGACGCTTCGAAGCAGCTTAAACGCAGAGGGTGATGCGAGAGAAACGAAGACCACCCGAATTTCCTATGAACGAAAGAAGGGAGTATTAAGGGCTCGTTTCTTTGTGTGATACAGCCTTAATGAAAACCAACAGATAATGGATATAAGAAAGACTGACTTCAATCGTACTGACTTTACCGTATTAAGGCGAAATGCCTTCGATGCCATGATCAAACGGGAAATTTGACCATCTCGCGGCGTGAGGGACGAGTGATGCGAAAAAAAAAATCATCATCACGTGATGCCGTCACCATATGACGTCATAGATCGCAAGAATGAAACGTCTTTCTAACGTCACAAATTCTGGCGTGACATCATGTGGCGTAACGCCCCACGATGTTGTTGTGCCGTGGTTGCGCCCTCCATTGAGGAGCGAAACATACCGGAGAGCCACTCCGCTTTGCTTTCGGACTGCGGCGACACGCAACGGATACTTTATGTGATTGGCAGTAACCTTTCATCACGTGGATGTGATGACATCGACTAGTCGTTTTGATTGGCTCAACACGACACGTTGCGTGCAATATTCATATGGTAAATGCTAGATTGCACTACGGCGTCCTAAAAATGATAAAAAATAGTTCTTATATTTATTCATTTATTTACAACATACTGCGGTCTTGAAAAGACCAAGCAGGAGAGGCACAAAAATTAAGTGGAAAACATACGTAAGCGTGATAGATGAATGATGTGCACAAAGTACAAGTACATTATACAGAGATATATATAGATGAGCTTAAACACAGGTTAATACGACCTTCAGAACAAAATAGTTCCTCAGATACAAAATAATTTCCGTTTTTAAATGGAAACGTTGAAAGCAATCAACGACGTTGGGTGCGCTGTGCAATAGCCATTGTGCGGCCAGACTTCCGGTATTTCTTCAAAAGAGGAACGCGGTGATTGGAACAAGCCAGCGACGTCAGTGGCAGAGTGAAATGCAAAAGGGAATTTTTTTTTCGTCCTTCGTCTGCGAGGTTTACGAAGTTTGAAGCCTATTAACTTTCGCTTCAGGGCTCCAACAATAATAATTATTGTTGCGTTCATCTCAGTATTCAACAGTACACGCAGTCCAGCGCTAGCAGAATGCGAACGAAAAAAATAGGTTTGCTGGGCTCCTCTAACAGTCCAACACGGAAGAGCTTGTGAGACTTTTGTAAAATCGTTTAAAATATTCCTGAATTTACTGCTGCTGAGCCATCACGAAAGAAGAGCGTGAAAACGAGTGACGATTAAACGATTTTGCAGCAAAGGTTCTGGCGATCTAGCCATAATTCCGAGAGAAATACTTCAAGCCCGATTACCTTCGTAGTGAAATTAGCCAAATGGTGGTTTTTCATCCGAAGGGTAAAAATGTAAGGTGTGTGTGTGTGTGTGTGTGTGTGTGTGTGTGTGTGTGTGTGTGTGTGTGTGTGTGTGTGCGTGTGCGTGTGCGCGTGTGCGCGTGTGCGCGCGTGTGTGTGTGCGTGCGCGTGTGCGCGTGTGTGTGCGTGCGCGCGTGCGTGCGTGCGTGCGTGTGTGTGTGTGTGTGTGCGCGCGCGCGTGTGAGTGTGTGTGTGTGTGTGTGTGCGCGCGCGAGTGTGTGTGTGGTGTGTGTGTGAGTGTGAGTGTGAGTGTGTGTGTGTGTGTGTGTGTGTGTGTGTGAGTGTGAGTGTGTGAGTGTGAGTGTGTGTGTGTGTGTGTGTGCGTGCGCCGTGTTCAAGCGTCCTTCCAGAAGTGTCCACGATTAAAACACTCAACAAGCGAAACGTGGCGATGCAAATACTGCGTGCTAGGACGACCAAACTTTTTCGCTTGCCACCGCATCGAAGTGATTCACTGCAGTTTAATTCTGAACGGCAGAAGCGATCGCGTATACGCATCTTCTCGCATCGAATGTGGTTGTTGTGCAGCGTTCGCCGGAACCCATGGTAGGAAACAAGGTCTACGGTGGGACGTGTCACGGCTTGCGTTCGTCGAAAAAAAAGATACATAAAAAAAAGACTGAGTGAATCTATATTATCCTTCGCCCTATCTTTTCCTCCCCCCCCCTTTTTTTTCTTTTCCTTATTCACGCGCAGCTCGCAGCGTAAGCGTTAAAGTCACATGCGTCAGAGAGGTCACACCGTGAATTTACGGCTGCACAGAAAGAACGAGAACCTCTCGCGTTCATCGTATAGCGACCGGTGCGCGTTTCAATAAATCTGCGAAGCCCGCGGGTCGCCAAGCAGCGGGGTTCTCGGAGGCCACGCAGTCGCTATGATCGTCTTCGCAGATGAATTCTATTTCCTGATATGTTTGATATAGCCTTCATAGACAGAGTGGAGGTGTTTGGCTCGGTCGAGAGATCAGCAGTAATGCAGGCACTATACGCAATCCGGGCATCGAAGAACTCTACATAAACACAGTGGAAGACATCTACAGTGTATCCGCAGCCACCCTAGTTCTCCACAGAGGAGACGACAGAATCCCAATGAAAAAGGCTGTAAAGGAGGGAGACACGATCTCTTCCATGCTATTCACCGCGTGTTTACAGGTGTTTTTCCGGACCCTATATTGGGAAGCGTTAGGGATAAGAGTTAATGGAGAGTATGTAAGTAACCTGCGATTCGCTGATGACATTGCCTTGATGAGTAACTCGGGAAACAAATTACAGCTCGTGAATACTGAAGTGGACACGGAAAGTAGAAGAGTAGGTCTGAATATATATGCACAAAACTAAAGGAACGTGCAACAGTCTCGGCAGAAAACAGCGCGTTGCAATATGTGGAGAGACGCTGGAAGTTGTTAAGGAAGTTAAGGAATATGTCTACTTATGACAGGTACTAAATGCGGAGCTGAACCATGAGAGTGAAGTAACTAGGAGAACAAGAATGGAGTGGATCACATTAAGCAAGCATTCTCAAATCATAAAATGATAATCTGCCGCTAACCCTCAAGAGGAAAGTATACGACAGCTGCATCTTGCCGATATATACTTACCTACGGGACGGAAACTTCGATGCTTACAAAGAGGGTTCACCTTAAATTAAGGACGACGCAGCGAGCGATAGAAATGAAAATGATAGGTTAAGAATATCACAGTTGAAACCAAGAAGAAGAACTCGACACGGGCCGGGCACGCAGCACGTAGGCAGGATAACCGCTGGTCATTAAGGGTGACTGACCGGATTCCCAGAGAAGGCAAACACACGAAGAGGAGACAGAAAGTTAGGGGGGGGGGGGGGGGGGTTGATGAGGTTGAAAAGTTCGCAGATATAACGTGGCAACGGAAAGCACAAGACCGGGTTGATTGACGGATCATGGGAGAAACCTTTGCCCTGTAGAAGGCGCAGTCAGGCTGAAGAAGAAGAAGAAGTAGAAGAAGAAGAAGAAGAAGAAGAAGAAGTAGAAAAAGAAGAAGAAGAAGAAGTAGAAGTAGTAGAAGAAAAAGTAGAAGTAGAAGTAGTAGAAGAAAAAGTAGAAGTAGAAGTAGTAGAAGAAAAAGTAGAAGTAGAAGAAGAAGAAAAAGTAGTAGTAGAAGTAGTAGAAGAAGTAGTAGTAGAAGTAGTAGAAGAAGTAGTAGAAGAAGTAGTAGTAGAAGAAGTAGTAGAAGTAGTAGAAGAAGTAGTAGAAGTAGTAGTAGAAGTAGTAGAAGTAGTAGTAGTAGTAGTAGTAGTAGTAGTAGTAGTAGTAGTAGTAGTAGTAGTAGAAGAAGAAGAAATCCGGGGTCGAACCCGCGACCTTCATGTCCGTAGTCGAGCACCGTAAAAATACATTCGTGGGTAACTCTGGACGTAGCCATCTTGTGTACGTCGACAAAAGCGCCCCACTAAGTGTTTTCAGGAGCTTCGAAGCCCACTCTATATGCATGCTCTTGAATCGTTTAGAATAATTTTCTATAACACATGTAACATACGCCTGTCGTCTTCGAACTGCACAACAACGCTATGAAAGGCAAGCAGTCACGTCACGGGACAGCCATGCAGTTCGGAGATGACGTCAGGCGTTTCAGCGCTTGCTTCTTCGTTCCTTTAGTTTCACCGAGTTCCTGCTTTATCAAGCCTCATCTATCGCATGCAAACCGTTGCGGTTGCGCTATCTCGGTACTTGATGCAGCCTAACATGAACCTTCGTGTCCCTTCGAATGGGCGACTGTTAATCATTTCAGGGAGCCTATACGGTACGCCAGTAAATTGTACGCCTTCGGAGCAACGATTTACTGGACACGTAACCTCGTGTACTCAAGACATATTCGAGACGCGGGGGACCGATTTATCGGCTGAGCTACCGATGTTAAGGTCGTAAAATCAATTGAGCTGGCCACCTCACTGCCGTTAAAATAAAAAGACAAAAAAGTCACACGGTATATAGAATGCATTCTGCCTAAGACGACTCGAAGCATAGGGTTTCTTATAAGTACACCAGAGGGAACTCTAGCGCTAGTGTCTACGGGAGCTGCAACGCACGGCGCTTCAGCGAGCATGGGAATGATGGGTAGTACATGGCATCGCCTAGTTTTCAGATATTACGTTACGTTGGACTTCGCGTGGCTTGGAGCCGCATTATCGCGGACAACAATCGGCAAATGTTGGGCAGTTACGCTTGACCGCCTTTACATTTTATATAGGCTCACCGATTCAAATCGGGTCAAAGTTCAAAACGGCTCTTTCATTCGAAACAAAACCAAAACACAGCAATAAACGAAGCAACAAGTGCGTTCGCCTCGCGCAAACGCGAATACTAGGCAAATCCATGTACTACCCATCATTCCCACGATCGCTGAACGATTGCAGCGCCACAGTTCCGGGACTCTAGTTGAACTATGGGCAGGTGGGATTAGGAAGTGTGCTATAGTATAAAGTGGCGGCAGCAAGCACAGGACCGAGTTTCCTGATGGAACATGGGAGAGGCCTTTTTCCTGCTGTGGACGTAGTCAGGATGATGATGATGATGATGATGATGATGATGATGATGATGATGATGATGATGATGATGATGATGATAATGAAAGAACCCCAGGCGGTCGAAATCTCCGGAGCCCTTCATTACGGCGTCCCTCATAATCACGACGCAGTTTTGGGACGCAAAGCACTTACAATCTGAACGTCACGTGACCTTGCACGGCCTCCGGGGATCAGCCCTCTTTCAACCAAGCAACGACGTTATATGACCACGTCATCATACGTCTTCACGTTAGGTGACGTATTGAGATGTCGTGATGACGTAACTCATTCTGACAAATGATGTCATCCCGGCGTCGTCAGACCGTCATCAGATTTCCTCGTACCACTCGCGTTGACAGCTCGGACGGTCACCTTCAGCGTTTCGCGATGCATCTGAGGCTTCCGCCTCGATAGTAATAAGCAATCAAATTTTTGCAGCGTCTCGAAAACCGCCGTGAAACGACACATCCGGGGTTGAAAAGCGTTGTTCTTGCCCGAAGAAGAAAATTAAGGGGGGGATCGAGTCACGTGTGCAACCACCTCTCTTCCTCCTCTCGGCTCATCTGCTCATCAATATTTTTAGTTTTTTTTCTTTTTAACGTTCACTCGACAACCAACAACCGATTACGCACTTCAAATCGACCGTCCTGCGGGAAAAAAGAACACCCGTCTCGATCGTGTGAATGGCTCACCCATTCTTTAGTTCTCTACGCCTCTCGAGATTATTATACAGATGCGAGGGAAGGCACACAGATACGAGTCTGTAGCGTGTGTGAAAGCAGAATGTAGGAAGAAAAAAAGAGGAAATAAAAAGAAAGAAATATGGCGCGTCGTTGAGACAGCGTGTACGGCCACTTGCCGGCCGTCTCTGCTACGCTTTGGCGCGAAAGGGATACCCTTGGCACGGCGCCAGTGGGCACGTTCGCCAGCCACCGCTTGCGTTTTAATCCGCCGGTGGCCGCCGAAGAAAGTGTTTGGCGGGGTTTCCTCGGCGCTGGATCGAGCGATCAAGATGACCACTTCCTCCTATACACGGTCAAGCGTCTCTTCGACTACATTCCGCGCGTCCAGCAGTTCTTTCTTCTCCCCCCCCCCCTTTTTTTTATGTTAGTTGCGTTCAGCACCCACGCAAGTCGCTCGGAAAGAGGTGACCCCTCCTAAAGTTTGTGGCCCACCAACGTTTGGTCATGGGAAGTCGCAAGCTTGAACAATTAGGTGAGCAGCCGTGGCATTCAAATATTTGTTTTCGATGCAGTGCAGCCTGTGACCGAGTTAACTTGGGACGTTAAACCCCACATATCAATTAAAATGGGAAACAGGTCTTCCGTCATGCCCGAGGGACGGCAACATGGGGGCTACGGGGAGGAGGGCAGAGCAAACAGTCAAAACAGTTTAGCAGTGTGGTTTTCAGGGCCAGCTGCCACATGACACAGTGACGGGTTCCATGTATTGTACGAGCTAAGGCCCGGTTAAAAAGCAAATTATAAGAAAGTAGGTTGGAGCGGATCAGCTTTGTATGTTTGCACAATTATTGGTAACTGCTTTACGGATGCGTAGCATAGTGTTCTAGTCAGTACATTTTTTTTTTCGTATGATTCGCTCTTAAAGACAGCATTTTCCCCATGCTTCTTATGTGCTGGGACCCTTTAATTAGTCATTATCAAAACACAACGTACAAGTTCCCACCTGCCTCTCAGTTCCCACCTGCCGCAGCTTTGTCAAGTGTAAGTCCACAGATATATTTTGTTCACAGATCTAAACGCGCTTGAGTCACAATGTCGCGTTGTCGAGCGTTAAAGCGATATGTCTAACAATGCATGCTAAAATAGGGCACACAGAAGTCACGGACACAGAGAAAAACAAGCAAGTCTAGTCGGTGTCGATGTTACTGTGTGTGTGTATTACTGTAACGGCGCTACCACATCTGTTTTACATGCGTGTGCTTTACTGCAAATGCCTTGCCATGTCTGTTTTACTGTCTTTTGCGGCTGTGTCCGTGCTACTCCTCTGCCCTACTGTTCTGTTCTACAATGTCCTACTCTGTATGTGCTGCTTTACTGTGTATGCGAGACTGCACGCTTGTATTTCAACACGATCAGTCAGCAACTCGCTCGACTTCCAGTTTTCCCCGCTTAACAAATGATCTACTTCTCTTTCGCACAATTTTTTTTTTTTTTGCGTTCTAAAGCCATTTTGAACGTCCAGTACGATCCCCGCGGGGCAAACATGGACGCATCGCCTATACACGGCTTTCAGCGCGCTGCACCTAATAAGAAAGATCTGGACTCACGACACCCCCCCCCCCCCCCCGTATTCCTCAATTCTCGTGATCGCACGTAGCGCCGCGAAGAAGCGGGAAGACGTGATAAAAATTGTTTCGAGTGAAATGGTGAGAAGGCGGGGGAGGGGAGGGATTTAGAGGCTGTCTTCAAAGGAAACGGGCTGCAATCAGCAAGCAAGCACGCGCGTATAGTGTAAGCGTGTGTAGGGGGGGATCGGCGTACAAATTAACGCTCTCCCAATCGACACAAAATCGAAGGAGTCACGCGAGGTTGAGGGGGCGAGTGGAATGCCAGGCATCGCTAATGAGATTGAACGACGTCGATACGGTACGTGCGGCCGAGCGCGCCAGAAAAAAAAAAAAAAAAACGAATCCCCGCGCGGCCGACTCTGCATCGCAATCTGTGTCGACCCGTGATATGCGTAAGGTGGACAGGACCAGAGAAGGCGGGTGAGTGTGTGATCGCAGACGCCCGCGTCCGCACATTAATGTGCGTGCGCGGAAACTTTAAATACTATACCCTTCTACGCTTCGTTACTTTTCCCTGCTCATTTCTGGTTCCTCTTTCCGACCCTTTTTCCCCACCCCTGTACAGGGTAGCAAACCAGTTCTAGGTTAACCTCCTTGTCTCTTCCTTTGATTTATTCCTCTGTCTCTCTCTCTGGTTCTCGCGAAGTTTATTTTTTGTTTATAGTGTTTTGTGAAACAAAGAAACGATTTCCAGAAGTGTGCGCACGCGCGCTGGTTTGCATGCTTGAACGACCACGGCGCGCGAGGGCGGCAAAAAAAAAAAAAAAAACGTGGCATTCGCGACTGCGTGGAAAACGTACGCAGTCCGCCGCATCGAAAGTTTGAGGGCCACGAGACAAGAAAACAAAAAATCAAGAGTTCTTGCGCTATCGGGAAAATCGGGCAGGCGAAGAAGCTTTGCGTATGTGTACCTACACGTGCTACATCTTTCCTTCTTTCTTTTTTCGTAGCATTGCACACTGCCCCCCTATAATAACTGTTTCTTTCCTCCATGCCGCGAATGGCACATCCATTCACGGGCTTAGCGGGGCAACACTTCATTTGATAGAGACAGACGCGATGGCGAATTTGCGAAATATGGCGAGTCACCTCAATAAAAAAAAATGACATTGCCATATCAGAAAGGGCTGATCACCGACAAGCCTACGGAGACGGCACAAATTACTGGAAAAGAGACTCCCTTCGAAGGCCGCTTTTTTTTTTAGGGGCGAAGCTCCTTAGGGCGTGGGCTGTGCGTCCCCTGTAGCCTGTATGTAGCCACCTCTAGTTTAGTTCTTGCAGTGTTCACTAGATGGCGGTACCGTCCCCTGTATGTAGCCACCTCTAGTTTAGTTCTTGCAGTGTTCACTAGATGGCGGTACCGTCTCCTGTATGTAGCCACCTCTCGTTTAGTTCTTGTAGTGTTTACTAGATGGTGGTACTTGTAGCTGATAATGAAAAGATGCAAGATGTTATAAACTAGAAAGCGGTACTTCTAGTTGATGAAAGACGTGAGATCTTATAAAATAGGAATGATGTCACATATGGCGCGTGTCATTGGTTGAAGGCAATCGTTCGATTTAGTGCGGCGACGTACGCTAGGGGGAGCGATGTAATAAAATCGAGTGGGCAAAATGTACAGAGGATACATGGTTTACCAGGTTTACCTCCGGAGCTTCGCCCACTCATCATCGTTCACTTCGTGGATATGGCGGATTTTTTTTTTTACTCTCGCCGGTTGGCGTACGGAACCGCTGAAAACCTGAACACGCTTCGCGTAAAGAACTGAGTATTCTCACTGCTTCAGCAGGCAGCCATAAAGTTAGATTTCGGGCCTGTCCAAAAACACTCCACAAAGATGTATTGTGAAGCGCAAGCGGATGCAGTCACGAACTGACACGAAATACAGTTTCCTGCCCGAGCGACACAGCACCCCCCCCCCCCCCCCACCGGCGCCCCTTCACGCTCCTCAGCCCGACGTAGCCGGCCGGCTTCACCTATGCTAAAGGGGGACTTGCAACAATTTTCCCGCTAACCATCGAATAACTTCATTGAAAGAGTTTATTGTTTCATGAATCAATTGCCCCAATTTTTTTTTCAGTATTCGTCAAATACAAGCGCAGTTAAAAGGATTGTCGCACGCTTCGAGCGCTTTATCGCTCCTCTTATACTACAGAGAGTGCGCTCAAAGCTGTGGAGGGAGGGGAATACAGGGGGTAAGAAGCCAGGTCCGACCGTAAGGGCGCGTCATAGCCCTGAGAACTTTTTTTCTTTCGTAAGCGTGCCTTACTTTCCACGTGATCTCAAAGCGCTAGCGCGTACACGTGCAGGCATATCCCACGGCGGCCGCAGTGACTATGCAAATCAAGAGGCTCAAACCAGCCAATGAGCACGTGCTTTGGATTTACGGCGTGGTTTTATTCGGGTTGATGGAATTGTATGGCGAGTAAAGAGCACGCGATTTTCTAGCTTTGATTGATTTGTGCGGTTTAACGTCCCAAAACCACTATTTGATTATGAGAGACGCCGTAGTGGAGGGCTCCGGAAATTTTGACCACCTGGGGTTCTTTAACGTGCACCCAAATCTGAGCACACGGGCCTACAGCATTTCCGCCTCCATCGGAAATGCAGCCGCCGCAGCCGGGATTCGATCCCGCAACCTGTGGGTCAGCAGCCGAGTACCTTAGCAACTAGACCACCGCGGCGGGGCGCGATTTTCTAGCTGGCTGAGAATTAGTTGTAATTCAGGCCGCAAGCTGCGCTATAACGTTTGACTCCTGTGTTCTCAGGATTGAAAGCTTCCGCTCGCGAATAGAAAATACTACACGCCAGGCAATGCTATCGCTTTGGACCTTATATGGAACATGACGGCGACACCGACGCCAAAACGACGGTCACAGCGAAAGCTTGAAGAGCGGCGGCCTTTCAGGGCCCTTTTTTCTAACACTATTTTGGTAGCAGCTGTCAAGCACAATTGCAGGGTACCCACTACGTCATAAATCATTGTGTAGTAGGCAGGCGTCCATTGTGCCATCCTTCGTCATTCTCTGGAGATGCGTGGTACCCGCTGCACGCTTGCAAGGAGTTGAGTGCAATTTGTTTTTTTTCTGCTGTTGCTGACGATGATTAAGAATTATGCCAGAAGCTTTTGTAATCCCCACAATACCCCACAGTGGGTATGCGCCGCTGTTAATTAGTGAACAAGATCTAGCTTTTTCTAAAGGGTTGAAGCATTGGACGACCCACTCGTTGCGCAATTCCTCAACCGACACTCCTCATCCTTCATGATCTCAAGGATCGCTTGCTTTCGTTTCGCACGGCCCAAAGTAATGCCGAGTTCCTCACAAATTTCGATGAGTTCCTTCACTTTAAGGTTCTCCATCGTTCACACTAGCCTCTTGCTGTTTGCCCCTGTTAACAATTTACTTGCCGTACCCACTATAAGTCAACTAGCAAGACGCGCAAGCAATTTTTCACTCTCCCGTGTTTACCCCCTCCGCATTAACTTTGGTTTCAAAGCACTTCGACTTTGCTTGAAACGATCAAAGCTCACTCTAATGCTTCACACAGCCCTTCTCTAAACTACTACAACCTGAGCTAGAGTAGTCTGGTGAACTGAGGGGAAAACATCAGGCACTCACCGCATCGATGTCGCTGACGCCGGCCGATCCCGCAGCTGCCAACCACTGTTGAGAAACGACGGACCGATCCCGCCGAAGCCACCACTGTTGCGAAAGACGGCGACGCCAACACGGCCCCGGAGGCGCCACTGCTTTCAACTCCGCCGGGAAGGTCACCAGCCGTTTGGTAGCGTATGTTTATCAGCTCGCGACTGCTTCTGCGCAGAGCTGATAAGACGAGCGGACGAGACGACGGTGAGTTAAACAAGGTTTATGTACAGCATATATACAGAGGCGTTACAATTTCGGCACTGGGGCCGACAGAGACTCGAAGAGCCGAGCTCTTCTCTCTAACACATAGTTCAGCCTTTCGCCTAAGACCGCTGACTCACACACATGTCGGCACTCCGACACGGGGACGCCTCTCACATAGGACCGCCGATCGCGACGCGCCGCAGGGCTTCTTTATTTACACCGGGTCCACCCAAAATGTCCAATCAGAAACGCCGCCGGTCGTCCGGGCAGATTCCGCCAATGGGGGTCGCCGCGCCATGCGTCAGACCACCAGGCACGAGAACGCCGGCTCGCTGTCACGTGCGCCGATGACTCAATGCACGTGGGCGAGAGAGGCGCCGCGCGTGTTCACGCCGTTGAGATGTTCGCGTCGGGCAGACGGCGGGCTGGCCTTGACCCAGATTGCCTTTTTCAGAGGCACGGTCGTTTGACGAGGACTCGCTGGCATAACAGTACCCACTACGTCATAAATAATTGTGTAGTAGGCAGGCGTCCATTGTGCCATCCTTCGTCATTCTTTGGAGATGCGTGGTACCCGCTTCACGCTTGCAAGGAATTGAGTGCAATTTGTTTTTTCGGCTGTGGCTGACGATGATGAAGAAGTATGCCAGAAGATTTTGTAATCCCCACAATACCCCACAGTGGGTTATGCGCCGCTGTTAATTGGTGAACAAGATCTAGCTTTTTCTAAAGGGTTGAAGCATTGGACGACCCACTCGTTGCGCAATTCGAAATATGAGACGCGTGGCTGTTCCTTCGCTGTTCCGAAAAGCTCTATTACAAATATTAACGCAATCCTCTTCCCGACATCAAGCCTGCCTAAGGCCCCTTTGTAATGGAGTTCCAAGTTCCGGCGTAGCTCAGTGGTAGAATACTGGGCTGGCGCGCAGGGAACCCGGGCTTGAATAGCATTGTGTCCTTAATGAGCTTTATTTACTAAGCTTTTTCTTTTCTTGCGATAGTGGTTACGGACACCTGTGATCGCGTTGTGATCTCGCAACAGTTTTCAATGTAAGAAGGTGTCTCGGGTGTCCCATGCAGGGCACGAGACAGCCCCCGGAGTTCTTACGAGGAGCCACGCGCGCGACAGAGTCCTCAATTCACACTAATCGTGCGCGAAGAACTTGTAAACGCAGCCATTTTTCAGCCCATATGTGTGCCCCGAGTATAGGGCGTATCGCAAATATTGGGGGTATACAAGAAGCGTACCTCGAGGAAATCGTTGCCGTCGTCCGATGAGCAGGGGCTGGTCTGTCCGTCGTCCACGATGCCCGGCGGTAGACCAGCGGCGGCCCCGTGCAGTCCCAGCAAGTCCTGCTCGGTCAGGTGGTGGTGCGGGTGGTGCACCAGCACGTCGGGCCGCCGGGGGTACGCTGTCGGTTCGGTTCTACGCCCTTCGCCGTACGCCGGAAGGTGCATGTTCGCCTGCGCGGTACACGGCAGGTGTCGTGACGCCGTATCGACGGTCGAGAAGTATAAGGGCAAATAGTTATGCTAGTTGAAACACTCTACTGGGGCTAAGTCCAGCAAAAGGAAATACCCAAGGTACTATCGGCATCACTTTGGAATCGCGGTACTAACGAGTCACTTTGGAATCGCCTTCCCGACACCATTGTTGCCACACCTGACCGCACATCATTCCGCGCAAAATTGGAATCCCACTTTGATTCCACCCATTAACCCGTGGCTGTAAATATATTCTACCAACGTACTGTATGTATAATTTGCTTGTGCCTATAGTTGTTTGTACTCTAATTCCCAGCCAAAGTGTTTCTTTTGTGTGTTATTTGATTCGTTTTTGTTGTCATTTTTGACCAAACTACCATATTAGAACTGTACTGTTTATAATAATTTCTTCAACTTGAATTATACACACTCACAGCGTATTTTTTGCCCCCCCCCCTTATGTAATGCCCTCGGGCCTTTAAGGATGCAATAAATGAAATGAAATCAAATGAAATCAAATGAAACGCGAACAGCGGAACGCGTGGCACAAGTCTTATCAATGGCTTAGTGCGCGCCTTCCACCAGTCATTGACACAGACAGGCCCGCACATCCAGTGTGGCAGCACTGCACGATCCCTCTATAGTGCAATATTTCTGCTTGTGTTCCAGGTATGGTATTTGAAAAGAACAAAATAAAAAATAACACAGAGGTTAAACTACTGCAGCCGAAGGCGAGAATTGTAGCACGGTTTGTCATCACGGAGTTCATATTCACGGAATGCTTGGCAAATTCTATTTATAGTAGACAAAACTTGGTTCACAATGCTGGCGATTTCACGCCGTTTCACTTCGTGCCGGTGAAGCGAAACAATTTGCGCTCTCTCTTCCGAAGAAACGCTCGGCATTTCCAGTTAAGAAGCCTTTTCGAGTCGGTCCCCGAAAGAAGGGTGCAGGTGAAGCAGCGCTGGCGAACGAGATACGACGATCGTTTGGAAATCAATCGCAAACCGATTATATTTCTCTTTTTTGTTTTATCGCGCCAAGTCACCGATCGCACTGCGACGCTGAAGTAAAAGCAAGGAATCGCGAGTGATACGATCAAAAGCGCTCGGCCCGACCACGATGGCCACCATTACCACCACACGAAAACAGAGCAGAAACGGAGATAACGCACTGTAAGGGGATCGCGCAGTGTTGCCAAACCGGATGTGCACGCATGTCAATGGTGATGACTGGATGGCCAACACTAATGCTTGAAACACGCGCTCCGCTGTTCGGGTTTCATTTGACGCCGATAGTACAAGCAGCACGCACTGAACAGTGATAACGGGATGTGCTGACAATAGTCTGACTATCGGTGAAATGCGTCGTTTTTTTTTTTATATGCTTCGGTGATCTATCCTTGTGGCGTTAGTACTGTTGCTCGCGTATACGCTCCCAAATAAGCTCGAATATACTTACGTCCTGCGCGTGATCTTAACTGAACAATCCGAAACAACCACGACGATTCCAAAACATTGCTTAGAAAGTTTGTGGGTGAAGCAACATGTGGGGGTGCTGACACCCCCCCCCCCCTGTAAAGTTGTCTGCGCCGCGTGGCGCACGTGTCTCGCCCCAGGGCGTTATTTCGGTGGTGACCACCACCGGGCGATAGATGGCGTTGTGTTCGCTTTGAGTACCACTGTTGGTAGAGTGGTAGCGCCGGTGGTGGCCCCTGGCGGAAGGCGGGCCTTGGTGGTGGGCGAGCGTTGAGCGAGCCGAGCCTCTTCTGCGCGTGGCGGCTGCCGCGAACGGTTGTCTGTTGCGCGGGTCCCCGGTGCTCGGCACCGCGGGCTTCGCGCCGGGGTCCCGCGTGTAAGGTCAGGCGTTGGCGACGCCGCCTTGGGTATGTGCTAGTGTGTTGGGTGTGTTAGTGTGGGTTTATCATGTTATTGTGTGTTTAGTGTGTCCCTGCGTTATGTTGTTTGTATGGTAGCGTGTTAGTTAAAATTGATGTAACATTCGGCGGACGATATCGTCGTCTAAATTAGTTAATAAATGTATGTATGTTGTGTGCTTTGTTCCGACCGTGTTTACTGTGTCCGTCACTCCAAGAGCGTGGCGTGGCGATGCGCTCGTTCGCCTCGCCGAGACCCCACATTGGCTGCCCAACGTGGAGCTCTTGGAGTATCGGACGACAGTTTTTGCGGTTCGGTACAGGGATTTTGTTAGAGCCGGAGTAGAGTAGGCCTAAGGGGGACTTCTTTGCTAGCGTCGGTGGTGTGCTTTGTTGAGAAGCGAGGAGATTGGTTTTGTAACGTGTTTCAATTTGTCGGCAAGTTGACTTTCTATTTATTTTTTTTGCTCGCAAGTGTTGTTATTTTTTGTTGTTAGTTTTCAAAAACGTTGTTGAATTAGGACGAGAGCCATGCGGTCCGCATCCTGGGGTGAGCAAGGCCTAGAGCACGTGGTTTGTAGGCCAGGCCCGAAGCGAGTGAGTACGGAAGCCTCGTGGGTGGTCCGATTTTCTGTGAATAGCTTCTTCTATCTCTTTGGGCTCAGGGAGCCGGGCGTCGTTGCTGACTTGTATTGCGGCTCGACGCCGGGGCGTCGTGACACCGCCCGGGGCGGTGGACGCCGATCGCTCGGTAAGCTGCTGTGTGCGGCGAGCGATAGGGCCACCTTACAGAGTGGACGTCTCCTCGCGGCTGCCTCTTCTGCGCCTAGGCTGGGTGCTGGGTGGATGCCAGTTGTTGCCGTGCGACTCATTAGGCCTAAGGCTCTACGCAGCCGCCTGTCGCACGTGGCACAACTAGGTGGATCGTGGCGTTGAGGTGTCGCACTCCGCTTCCCTCACTTTTTTTTCTTGTGAGCACGAGTTAGGAAAAGTGATTTTTGTTTTATTTTGATGGGCGTCTCGGCTGCCACCGATGTATTAGCTAGCAGTACTGACCAACGTACCACGTGGACGAAAAGCTCGAAGCTCCCTTCCCGAGGACCTGCTCAATTGTTTTCTTTCCATTTTTTTGTTGTTGTTATTGGTGTATTCAGCGGGAGGGATGTCATTCACGGCCCGCTGTCCTGCACGTCGTCAGCTTCGCTGGCCAGGAATGCGGTCGTGAGGTCGGGCGATGGAGATGCCTGGGACCTGCGCAACTGCCTGCAGTCCGGCGCCCTCGCGAGTGCTGGTCGCAACTGGAAGACGTGTCGGCGCTAGCGACGGATCGTCGCGCCGACGGCAACGTTGCTGTTGCGGGGCCGGTACTGAGGGGAAGTCTAGCCGGACAGTGCAGCAGTGTCGACCAGCGGCGGTGTCGTGGTGCAAGGACATTATGGTCGTGCGATATCATTTTTTTTTGTTAAAGCTTGTGTAGCTAATTTTCGATTTTGGGATATGGTTTGATTTAAGGTTGGGGAATGTGGGGGTGCTGACACCCCCCCCCCCCTGTAAAGTTGTCTGCGCCGCGTGGCGCACGTGTCTCGCCCCAGGGCGTTATTTCGGTGGTGACCACCACCGGGCGATAGATGGCGTTGTGTTCGCTTTGAGTACCACTGTTGGTAGAGTGGTAGCGCCGGTGGTGGCCCCTGGCGGAAGGCGGGCCTTGGTGGTGGGCGAGCGTTGAGCGAGCCTCTTCTGCGCGTGGCGGCTGCCGCGAACGGTTGTCTGTTGCGCGGGTCCCCGGTGCTCGGCACCGCGGGCTTCGCGCCGGGGTCCCGCGTGTAAGGTCAGGCGTTGGGGACGCCGCCTTGGGTATGTGCTAGTGTGTTGGGTGTGTTAGTGTGGGTTTATCATGTTATTGTGTGTTTAGTGTGTCCCTGCGTTATGTTGTTTGTATGGTAGCGTGTTAGTTAAAATTGATGTAACATTCGGCGGACGATATCGTCGTCTAAATTAGTTAATAAATGTATGTATGTTGCGTACTTTGTACCGACCGTGTCTGCTGTGTCCGTTCATTCCAAGAGCGTGGCGTGGCGATGCGCGCGTTCGCTTCGCCGAGACCCCACAAACATCACATGAAATAGATAAGCACACATTACACTATGCGTCACTTGGTCAGGCTTACATAATGTACCACTAGGCATCACCCAGAACTTTATCAGTATGATATCGTGGTCGACAGCGTTTGTGAGGCGATTATGCATTGTAGTGCGTCACGTACGACACGATGGCACGGGACGTGACACACGTGACGTGTCTTCTGTTATCAGCCACGCTGACGCCACCGAAAGCACGTTGCCACGAATCCCTTGTATGTGCATCACCGGGAAACGTTTGTTTACAGGACGTCCCATGCGACGTGCATCATCACGTGTGACACGTGTGTCTCTTCTTATATGATTAACCAACGATGACGTCAGCCTGGGCACCAAGCAACGATGACGTCACCAAGCAACTGCAGCGCTTACAGCACGTCACATGTGACGTGTGTCACCACGTGTCACATACGCGGCATCTTACATTGTAAGACGGCATCACCGTAGTTGCAACAACCTGCAAGCATATGTTCTCATAACATCACGTGATTGCGCATCGCTATAGGCAACAGGGCATCACGTGCAATTTGTCACCACGTGTCACAACATGTGGCGCGCCTCATAATGTCAACCAATGATGTCGTCACCGTGAATGCTGCAAGCGCCGTTCTAATGACATGCTGTGTCTGCGCATTGCCGGGAAATATAGATAGCGTCACATATCGTCACATGATACATGTGTCGCCACATGTGCCTTGTCACGTGTCACAATGTGCGGAACATGTGACGCGTCTCACGTGATTACTCAACAGTGTCATCCCCTTTTGAACGTCACGATTGCCACGACAACACTTGTCGGCGCATCGCCTGGCAACGTGTTAGCTCTCGTGACACGAAACGTCAACCACCGTTACCGTCAGTCTGCATACGCTATAGGGAGTGATAATCGTAACAGGTCACAGTCTTCGCATCGCTGAGTTTGCCCGACAACAGGTTCTCAAGCAGAATCGCGAGTTGATGGATGTTCATCGTGGACTATTTTACAGCGCAACGCGTTAGACAGAAAAGGGACACTCAGCGCTGTGTCCCTTCTCCGTCCGTGTCTAACCCGTTGCGCTGTAAAATATTCCACGATCAACAGATTCTCGCGGCACCAGCCAAAACGTAACAACGAGCGTGTTTTGGAAGCACGTGTTTGAGCCACCGCCGGTCGATTCTTACTTGTACCTCGTCTAGGCCCGTAGTCAGGAACATTTATCAAGTGCGTGTGTCTGCGGCAACTTCGACTTTTTTTTTTTTAGAAAAATGAAACACTTTCTTTTAGTAGTTGTATCCTGAAAAACACCCCTCATCAGAATTTCGAGAGAGAGGGGGCAGCGCACCATCTCTCCCTCGCCTTGGTTAGAAGCCTGACACCGTCCCTTGCAACGCGTGTCGCAAGTGTCACCTCCTTCTCATTCGACGCGTCTTACGTTATCGTTCGACAGCTTTGGAATGACGTACGTAGAGTAACCCCCGTATTCTAAAACGCCCCCTTCACTCAACGCTCCTTCACTTGAGAAAGCTGATGGGAGCGCCATCTCTAGGCAGGGCAAGTCACTGCATATCAGTGATGATTTGCTGGTATACTCTTGAGTAGCGCAGCGTCATTTTCAGCCGAGCAGCGGCGCAGTGCTCAACTCTGTCAAGTGAAGGGTGAAAGTCTGAGTCGAGGAGCGTTTGTGAATACGTGGGTAAGTGTCGCTTGGGTATACGAAACGCTATTTTCGTAACTCAACATGGGCAGCTACGAGGTTATAACGAACGACGCATGCATGAGTAGCGGCGATTAACAATTGCGTAAAGCGTCGCGATCACTATTCTAAAGCTGCCTAACGGGAACAGCCTGTGAGTTAGGACGAGGAATTTCCCTGGCCTCCCTGCATTGCTGAGGCGTGCCAGAATACGTCACGTGTGACCATCGCATCCCAATGTTACTGCGACTACTAACGGTGTGAATGCCGTTGATCTGATGAAAAAATGGTCGAGGGATGCGATTTAAATTTTTCATGAAGCCCTCACGAAGATACGTAGAGCCCCGATATTGGTATGTGAATAATACACGGCTTCTATTATCGACCGGTTTTTACGTGAAATGCTATCACGCTTTAAAAAAATTCGAGGTTTTAGTTGTTCTGAAGAATAACAAACTCTCTTTTCATCCAGGACCGTATCTACGCCCGTTATCAACTAGACTAACCCGACGTCATCATCCCCAATCTTTAACTCCATATCATACAAGAACTAACACCTTCAAATTTTCTTTTTTTCCTCGCACTATTAACGAATGGAACTCACTGCCATTATCATTGATTGATTCTGTTGAGTCAATTGACCTGATCGATTTCTCATAACCTAACATTGAAATTGAAATGTAAGCGTTTATTTTGTTTGTTTTTCGCCTTTTGAAATGCTGTGTTTTGTTTTGCAATTTACCCCTCTTGCCTGGGCCCATGTGGGCCTGCAGTATGTTGTAAATAAATAAAATAAATAAATAAAATATAGAAACGCTGTTCAAATAATTTGATCGTTCTTCGCTAAGCACTCGTTGCTATCGGCACATCACAGTTTCTTGCTGCTCCGCCTAAGTTACACGACGTTTTAAACCCGCGAATGCAAAGCCAGCACACTTTGGCCAGACCTTGAGGAGTTCGCGGTCGTTAAACCCATCCCGTTGCGCTACAAGGATGATACTACAGGATGATACTACAAGGATGATACTACAAAGAAACAAACAGAGACGGAATCGACAGAAGGAGGGGCCGCTGCGCAGACGATATTTACGGCTTTCTAAAACGCAAGGACGCCGTCTGCCCCAAAAAGAAAAATTGCAGACGACACAGCGGAAGATAGAAAAAAAGTTCAACCGTATAAAAACATTGCCTGGACCTTTCCGAGGTATAAACCTCGCGTTTTCTTCGTTTTGTGACGCGTACATGCGGGTGGCACATTAAGGATTCAGGGCCGCTTTTCTGACTGCATACGTGCCACGTTTCGGGAAGCGTCTCTACTCTACGGGGCGAAGTCGAATGTATTCAAGACGACGAGCGCACATGCAGCCAGTTTCTCGAGTGTTTGTTTCAGTTAGCCAAACACGGCACGCGTGCGAGATGGACCGCGCCAGCACAAACCACCGGGACATGCGGCTATAGCCTAACACAGCAGCAGTATAGACAAGCAGTAGCGCGGAACTTGTTGGACTAGTGGATGCTTCCTGTATAATGGCGTGACTAAACGGGTAGAGAAAATACAGAACCAACAAACGACCGACTGTTTCTCAATGCACGTGGGTAACCAACACCGCCTAAAGCAACATCACTTGTGTCTGTGTGCGTGGCAGGGGGGGTTCCAGCGTGTGTTGTCTTCATACGTGAGTGGAATGGTGGTGACGACGGTGGTCTGGCATTCAAGGAACAGGGAGGTCATTCTCTTACAGGCACACGGCGTCAGTCGCATTAGAGCGTTCCGATTGGCATAGGCATTGGCGTCACGTGACGGGTGTGCCATGCGTGTTGTGGCTGCGGTCGTTATCTAAACGGCAGTGTACCCATAGCTATTCTGCACGCCACTGAAATGTCGAGATGTAGGGATAACGTTCCAGGTCATCCTTCTCAACTTAGAACTGTAGGTTCAATAAGAAAATGCAAGTCGGGGCGTAAGAGGTACTGTAGCGCAAGGGCACAGTCAGGGAAGACAAATTACGTACACGAAGCCGGCGCTGTGTGTCGGGCTGTAGCTGTCTGTCTTGTGCGTGGTTGTATGCCTTTGAGCTACAATATGTGGAAGCAAAGGTCAACCATACGTGCATCGCTGTTCTGGTATACAGTGATACCTCAAGATCCCTCTGTTGATTCGACTTGTCTTAGAACTACGTACATAGATAAGAGAAATGTGGTCACTGTTTACAGTGCAGTGCAAGGGCACAAACAGAGAAGACAAGACCGGAGATGCTTCTGGCACAGCCTGCAGTTTCCAATGCTAAGGTTGTTTGTCTTCTCAGTCGGTACGCCCTGTTGGGACACCACTTGTGCGAACGCTGTAGCAACTCGAAGAGGAAAGGGATCGACAGGTTAATTTGCGATGCTGCTATGCATAGAGGCCGCCTATCCTCCTCACACATCGTTTCCTTAGACAATTTTAAAAGTTGTTTAAAGCCGACAACACTCTATGCCACGGAAGTGACGGGACCAGACTTCCTTCCATGCAACGATAATGAAATTGTGCGACTTATGAAACCACCTGCAGAAGTTGAAAGAACGACAAACCCAGCATCAAAGGACGTGCACATCAAGGTTGGGTTCTTCGTTCTTTGAAGCCACGCACCAACTTGGCCCGAGTACACAAGACTGCCCCTCACAGGAGATTATCGTGAGGTGTACTGGTTATAACCTGGGCTTACGGAACGCACTGCACATAACTGCACGGTATACAGGAACTGAAATGAATTGGCACTGACAGCTCACCGAAGCGGGGGCAATCGCTGCGGCCCACGCTGTAGGCGTGCATACTAATCACCTGAACAGGATCGTCCGACGGTATCGCGTGCCCAAATTTCGCGCTCCCGCGCTCCTCCATACCTCGCAACACAGTGTGGGAATTCAAAACGAGCGGAATCGGAGTAGAACTGACAGCCTCCGACAGTGCTTAGCTGTCGTGCTTCGTACCGCAATACCTGAACTGATCACTCGTACAGGGTATCATTCGAAGGTGTCTCAAGTTCTATGCTCGCGCACTCTACAGCACATCGTGTGACGAAATGCGAATGGAATTGACAGTTTCTGCACACTACGTATAATCGCTGTGCCTCGTGTGCCATCCGCCTGTAGGACCCCATGCTCGGATGTCCACAAATGTTACATCTCGTGCTCTCTGAGTGCATCGCTAATCACCAGTGCACGGAATAGGAATGGAAATGAATTAGAATTGACAGAGCCCCCGAAGTGGGAGTAAGGGCCGTTCCACGCGCTTCTGGCCTTTACACGCTCCACCCGCACAGCCGCAACGCACGTGCCGGGACCCCTACCGCACGCAATCGGGGGACAAATAAGCCTATTGTCGACGCTGAGGAGGGTGAAAGAGCGTCGGCAATGGGCTTCGCCCGCTTGCGTGCAGTTGGGGTCCCAGCACGTACGTTGCGGCTGCGCGGGAAGTGCGTGGAACGGCCCTTCCCGCACAGCCGCAACGCACATGCCGAGACCCCTGCCGCACGCAATCGGGGGATAAATAAGCCGATTGGCGACGCTGAGGAGGGTGAAAGAGCGTCGGCAATGGGCTTCGCCCGCTTGCGTGCAGTTGGGGTCCCAGCACGTACGTTGCGGCTGCGCGGGAAGTGCGTGGAACGGCCCTTCCCGCACAGCCGCAACGCACGTGCCAGGACCCCTACCGCACGCAATCGGGAGACAAATAAGCCTATTGTCGACGCTGAGGAGGGTGAAAGAGCGTCGGCAATGGGCTTCGCCCGCTTGCGTGCAGTTGGGGTCCCAGCACGTACATTGCGGCTGCGCGGGAAGTGCGTGGAACGGCCCTTCCCGCACAGCCGCAACGCACGTGCCGAGACCCCTACCGCACGCAATCGGGAGATAAATAAGCCAATTGGCGACGCTCTCTCGCCCTCCGCTGTGGTCCACGTGTGCACTGACCGCCTGTAGGAGATCGTCCTCGGGTCTCCTGGACAAGCCCCTCTGGTGTCCCGCGGCTGGGTGCAGCTGGTGGTACTGCTGCGGTCCGGCGAGACTGTTGAGGTGGTGCGACGCGTACGGGTCGTGGAAGTCGATCTGCTGCTGCGTCGGCGTCGGCAGGTTGTACGGGGGCGGGAAGTAGGGCGGCTGGAAGTCAGCCGACGAGGGCGTCAGCCGCGGCGGCGGAGGGGGTCCGCCGGCGAACGAGCCGGCGGCACCGGAGCCCAGGGCTCCCGGCGTGCTCGGGTTCGGCGAGCTGAGGCTCGTGATGGGGCCCAGGGCGGCCGCGGCGGCCGCTGCGGCGGCAGCGTGGCCGCTCACCAGGTCGCGCCGGTCCTGCAACAACGCACACAGAGAGCGACGTGAGACGAATGTGAACATTGTATTTCACTACGACACGGAATGAATGATCTGCCTATTTACATGTTTTATTACAAAGCGCTGCAAAAAACTAATGTCATTCCTTAGGAACAGTGCTGGTTCTGGGCGTGTGCTAACTAAATACAAAAGTTTAAACTAGTGTTGTGCGAATAGTGAAATGTATAAGCGAATCGAATACGAATCTTGTAGCGTTCACACCAAATTGAACACTAATCGAACACCTTTCGAATAGCAAGGCAACCAACCATATTCAAGACAGGCTTAAAACAGTAAAACTTTTTTTTTTCGAACAAATATTATCAATCCTTAACTAAGCGTTACCGCACAATATTTCCGGGAAATATACCACAATTGCGTAAATTAAGGTAATCTGTGCAGCCTAGTTATTCCAGATAGTCAAATATTGACAAGCAACCTAGTGTCAACGCAGCTCTGGTTAGCAGGCTAATAATAATTGTTGCGGTATGACGTCGCAAAACAACCACACGATTACGAGAGACGCCATACTGGAGGGCTCCGCGAATTTCGACTACGTGGGGGTTCTTTAACGTGCACCTTAATCTAAGCATACGGGCCACAAGCATTTTCGTCTGCACAGAAAATGCGGCCACCACGGCCGGTATATGATCCCACGACCTCCAGGTCAGCAGTCGAATGCCTTAACCACTGCTAGACCACCACGGCAGGGTCAGGTTAGTAGGATAACCACATGTTGCGGTTGCATTGCTATTGTCGCAATACTAATGAACTAAAAGTGAATACGTCAGAGGTAATAACCAGGCCACGAAGGATCCACCACAATAAAGAAAATGCCCAGATACAGCACTCTATGGTGGATCCTTTGGTGCACTCTTGGTGGATTCTATACAGCCTTCTTGGTAGATCCTATGGTGCATCCTGGTGGATCCTTCATGCATTCTTTCATCATATTTAGTTATGTACCAACTCGTCTAAGGATTCGTTCGAGCGGCATGTGCTTGGTGTCACTCGTATGGGGCATGTAACCACGTCGTTGAAATTCGGTGCGAGGTATTTTACACACCACTGGAGCTGTACACCTTGATTGATTTGTGAGGTTTAACGTCCCAAACCCACCATATGATTATGGGAGACGCCGTATAGTGGACGGCTCAGGAAATTTCGACCACCTGGGGTTCTTTAACGTGCGCTCAAATCTGAGCACACGGGCCTACAACATTTCCGCCTCCATCGGAAATGCAGCCGCCGCAGCCGGGAATCGAGCCCGCGACCTGCGGGTCAGCAGCCGAGTACCTTAGCCACTAGACAACCGCGGCGGGGCGAGCTGTACACCTTCGTACGTCCACATGCATAGGCACTATTTCCAGTGAAGTGTGCAGAAAACACCCTTACAGAAGGGGTTTTCCGGCAGGGCGCTATAGTTCGTTCCCGTGGACACAATCAGGCACTGCGCCGTGCTCCCGACCGGGTTGCAGAAATTAGGTGCCTTTTCTCATCTTCTAACCACTACCACCACCACCACACAATGGTCGTAGACGGGGAACCAAAGCACTGCCCGTGTACTGCACATTGTCGGCGCACCTTAAAGAACACCAGGTGGTCTCAATTTCCGGAGCCCTCCGGTAATTTAGGGAGACCGTATGTATAGACGGCTTCCCTTATAATCTTATCGTGATTTTGGGGCTAAACCCCGAATACTATTATTATTATCAAAGTTTAGTATTCCGGGCGATCTATTCTAACATCTCTTCTCCGCAAAGTCCTCATAATCCGCTGTTATATACTTATATTTGCATCAGTAACGACTACCGTTCTCTCACTATAGAGATATTCGCTCGGGACTTCCTTGAAACGATTTTTTTACAGATAAGCGTGACGGGAACAGCCATGCATCAGCCTCTCTTCGCACGTCCAGTATAGAAGCAAGCAAGGGTCATCCTGCGCCGAGTGACCGCTCTTTTTAGATTGGCGGCGCGAACGAGATGGGGTCGATATACCCGGTGAGAAGGGAGGCGGCAACCGTTCTCGCGGTCGCTGCACCACGCCCTGAACACCGCCACGCAAGGCGCGATCCGTCTCTTTCCATTGCGATGCCGCCACAGAAGCCACAGGAGAAGAACACAGCGGTCTCCGGCGGTGGACAGCTCTTCCGGGCCGCGAGGATCGAGTGATGCCCTGAACGAGCTTCCGTTCTCGGCTGCACAGAACCGCGCCCGTTCGTATAGTCGGTGGGAACGCGGCGCCACCAGGCGGTGTCACAACCTGTTACGCAGACCTGACGCCTAACCTAACAACGTTGTGATGACCAAACAAGTTTCGGTTTTGAAGCTCTATTCGTAGAAAGAACTCGCGGAGCTCATTATTTCATAAAATCTATCACCACAATCCTTTCCTTCGCTCGCTTTGGATTCAGCCGGCATCGTACCATTCTGCTCGCCACGATCACGTGTACAAGGTCAGCGTACCTCGTCACAAAACCTTAGCGTGTTCGCGATCATTCCTCCCTAAAACGTCAATAGACTGGAAATAACCTACCTGCATCATTAGTGAGCATCACCGACCCCACTCGATTTAGGAATGCACTAATAAACTCAGAATCGTGAACTGTACTAATCGCGTAAGTGTTATTGACTGTTTGGTGTATTCTTTGTGGTTCTGGTTCAGTTGTTTTTTTTTAAATAAAACTCCTTGCATGCATAGCATCGTCATTATACTTATCTTCATGTTAAATGTATTTACATAATCCTGTAGTTATTTTGTTGTTCATCTGTATTTCCGCCCCTCCCCTCTATAATGTAGAAATGTACCCTGAGGGTTTTACAAATAAATAAATAAATAAATAAATAAATAAATAAATAAATAAATAAATAAACAAATAAATAAATAAATAAGGAGGGCTACTTTCAGTTCCGGCCGTTGAGGGTTAGTTCGTAGGGAAGAAAATTGTACAATTTAAGCAATTACACAACGAAGACACTATCACTGTCCCGACATCAGCCAAAGGCACTGGAGAGAAGAACTGCAAAAGGGTCGTTGGTGGGCAAGGCGGTAATTCACATCCATTCAACGAACTGGGAGCACGGGAAGTGAGACGACGGACGAAGAACGACACAATGTGAGCGCTCGTGTTGTGTCGCTCTTCCTTCGGCAGTCGTTTGATCTCCACTCTCGCTTAGTCGAACGAATAAGAGAGACAACTATTTCTTTCGAAGCAAATTAATTGAAAGTACACAATTTTCTTATTCAGGGAAAAGCCTTATACGCCTCGTAATGGCAAATAATACATGCCTTGATTGAAGAAAAAAAAAACAGAATCGGGGAGAAGAAGCAAAAAAAAAAAAAAGACACGTGACACCGGAGCGACTGCATCGAGATGCGACCGCCGCGGCTGGAATCGAACCGGTGACCTTCGGGCGAGCAGCCCGGAACAGTTAGTTACCACTGTACCATCGATTTCTCAATGTTACCTCTTGCTAGTAAACCATACGTGAATCGTCGACATCATCACACTTTGTGAAACACACAGTCGCATCCACTCACAGAAAGACCATGGATCGAATAGGCACAAGTGCATTGTTCGTACAAAGGCTGCAGGCCCTTAAAAAAAGTAGTCCTTACAAACGAGAACCATCATGAACTCGGCGCACGCTCTTGCAAAACAAACAAACGAACAAAAAAAAAAAGCCGCCACGGCGATTCCCATAAAGCAAGTCAAGACATTGCTAGTATATCTCGCATTGTTTCGTGGTTTGCGACCTTCGCGTTAAAAACAAAAACGAGAAGTCAGAAATGACATTTTAGTGCTCCTTTGAGAGCGATTAATAGTTTACGGGTCCAAAAAGAATGCGGCGATTGTTAAGCGCGCGCGTTATCTCATAAACCCGCTGAAAGACGCGAAAAAAAAAAGAAAAGCACACAGGCGGGACGTCCCGTTTAAGAACGCACATACGAGACCCAGAAAGTGCCACATCCCACGATCTCTTCACCCGACATCCCGTCCACAATAGGAGCAGAGTCGTGCAAAAGCATTTAGTGGGAAAAGTAGAAAAATGTAAACACACACATACACTCTCTCTCTCTCGGGTGATGGGAAGAAAACACGAGGAGGAAAGACAATGGACCAGCCATTCTCCGCGTGATACTAACGGACCGCGATTGAACGAAATGAGCGTTTTTTGCCCCGCACCACGAGGAACAACAACAACAAAAATAATATGCCCTAGAATGACGGGATGACAGCCGCAAGTCTTCTGTACGCTTACGCCATCTCACGTTCCAAACTTCACTTTGCTTACGGTGTGCACGCGAGACATAATAATAAAATGTCTACCACTTGCCGTCGTGTGTGTAGGCCCCACCTGACCCAGTCACGCCTTCGTCAACCTCCTCCCCCTTTTCCACTCTCCCCAACAAACCCTCTTCTACGTAACCATGTTTAAGGGGAAGTCCGAAACGTTTCCTCTCTCTCAGTTATTTTTTTTTTTCTGATGCTGTTAAAAATGTGATGTGTTCGTCCCAGTTGGTGAGCGATTCAGTGCCCTCTTTCTCTCTTACGCCAATATTTGCCAAAACGAAAGCTCACATGAACAGTTTACGATAACAGAACGGAACTCTCTACCTGTTTACGTCATACAATCAAAGAACTTTAAAAAAAGAATTTGAAAACCGTTTATCTTAAAATTGAGTATAGATACGAGCACTGTTTAAACTTTTCTCGCAATCATGTCGTGAATAACAGGTGCCTGTAGTGTCCTGCTATTGTCTCAAAATGTTTTTTTTTTGTAGTTTTATCACCTGTGTAAATTGTTTTGCGAAGCAAGCGTCTTGCACTGTTCATTTTTCTTCTTTCACTGTTAGTATTTGGTGAATTCTTTGTAATCGTATTATTGTATTTGCCCCTCCTGCATGGGCCAGCGTATTGGCAGTATGGATAATAATAATAATAATAATAATAATAATAATAATAATAATAATAATAATAATAATAATAATAATAATAATAATAATAATAATAATAATAATAATAATAATAATAATACCTTTATTTTCGCCCGTTTATTCTTTTATGCCGAGCGCAGGGTAGCAAATCGTACGTGCGCATGGTTAACCTCCACGCGTTTGCCACGCTTCTCTCACTCTGTTGTCTTTTTCTTTTCGTTTTTTTTCCAGATTTCGTCATGCAAACATTGCTCGTTGATCACAGGTAATCACCAGACAAAAGAAAAAGAAAAAAAGAGAGAATAGAGAAAGAACAATACAAATGCCACTGTAGTTCATGGTTATCTTTTTTTTTCCTTTCTTTTGTCAGTACTATGTGAAATGCTCGGGCAAGAAAGGCACGCGCGAACACGCACAACGAGTCTAGAGTTTAAAAGAGCTAGCGAACAAAGAACGCTTATAAATATGGCGCGGAAGTTAGGAACGAAGGAGTCTCACGAAAGGTGGTTGTACAGTCTGAAAACAATAGATATAAGGTTCGAAACACACACACACACACACACACACACACACGCACAGTTGAACAACTAATTAACAAAGGAGCAATAAGTACCTAGGAAATTACACAAAAGGCGGTCGGGTCCAGGGAGGCCTGGAACGTCGTTTAACAAAGCGCCAACTTCTCCCCACATTCTGTGCATATAAGCCACGCTTGATTGAAAGCAGGCCGATCGCAACGCAGAGCACAGCATAACCTGGAATTCAACCTGCGTTACGGCACGCTAGAAAGCCCGCCCTAGAGTAGAGTCATGATTTACATATTTCAGAGAAATTACTAGTCCGACCACTGACCGAGATCAGGTAGACAAATAGTATGTCCTTCGGGAGGAAAGCAGAACGTTATAATAGTTAAGCCTAGTGAGCGGTAGTTTTGTATAATTTGCGTGTTTTCCTCATGCGTTAACAAGAGGAGGGAAAAAAGAGAAAATAAAGCAGATATAGCTTACGCATTAGTAACGTTGAGTCAGAACTAAATCAACCACACCGTGTCAGCCTTATCTTATAGTGGTTGGAAAGCTCCGGTTAAACTAGTACGGCAGCGTTAGTTTAGGTCTCTGTATACTATATAACTGAGGCGATCCGTATCTTTCGAATGGCAGACAGTGCGGTGGTCTTCAGTAGCTATGTAGAAATGCGGGTTGAACGAACATCGCTTGATCAAACTCCTCTAAATGAATCAACTTAAGAAGTAAGTACGGCTATCTTGCAATGCCGCGCGCCAGAGTGAGCATCAATCTGCAACGGCCAGCCCAACGAACCATTTACATGAAATTACTCCACATTGATCTGTTCAGCTTAAGGGCAGCACCGAGATTGTTTGCGCGAACAATTACTTTTTTGTTATTACAGATAATGATTTTAACCTTGGGGTGTGGCGTAGCTTACGATTCGTGACAATAGTTTGCGAGGAAAAAATCAGAAGCGTTGAAAGTTTTGCGAAGCCCCAACATGGTGTTTTTTTTTCTGTTTTTATCAGACTAAGTCACGATTACGTGTCACGGATTCAAAACAATAATGCTTGTCTTAAGCGGAACAAACCTCTTTCGCGCGAAACAAACATACAAACATAACAGTGGCAAACAACCAGTAAAGTAGCCAGGGTCTGGTAGCTCGGAAGGATTGATCGTCGTTTAATAAAAAAGCAAGAATAAAAAGAAGGAACCACTACCAATAACCTCCTAGCACCAATAGTTTCATCGAATAAAAAAATAAAAGAATACAAGAGGACGCAAAAAATTGAAGTATATATATTCGCATACTGAATTAGTATCTCTGTGCTGCTGAAGTTATTAAAAGGCAAACAATTATGTCCAGCCTAAATGTAGTTTCAGTTCTAGGTACTTTAGTCGAGGGTACGTCCGTTTAACTTTTCTTGCACAGACAGCGAAACCCTGGCAAATCGCTTAAAATAGAAAAAAAAGAAAGAAAGAGAAAGAGAGAATAAACAAATAAATAAATAAACAATTAAAGAAATAAATATGCACAGCGCACACGGTGGGAGGCACAGTACAGACTGCATGGTTTTCCTACGAACGCCTTTCTTTTCTTCTATTTTTTTTTCGTGCCACCGCACGCCTTGTTGAATTTGTGTGGAAGACAGAACACGTCGGGCACGTGACACTGACGTCGCTAGGAGGGTGAGGAGGATAGCACGTACCTCAGTAAACGCCAGAGAAGGAGGAGGAGGGGGATTGGCCAACGCTGTAGATATTGGTCTGCCCGGGCCACCTCTAGCAGCTGTTGCCCCCCCCCCCCCCTTTTCAGGACAGATAATCTACCATCTATTAAAGGGCCCCTCAACACCCTCAACAGCCTCTCAATAACAATAAAAATAAGGCGAGCACATCAATCTCTCCTGGCGTGTCTCGACTTTCTGGAACACTTCGTGATGCTAGAACAGCGATTCCCGTGATGGCTTATAAAGTACATACTCTCGATTGGTCCATTTGCGTTAAACATCGGATGCGAATTGTCTCCTGGAGTGCTTTGGCACGTGGCCGCTTAGCAGTTCTTCCAGGTCTCGCATGACTAACGTGTGCCATGAACTGATTTCACTTTACTTCGCGAGTCTCCGCCTGAGCAAGAACATGCGTAGAGCACAGGCGCGAAATCTCTACGGGTGTACTCGAAACCCACCACCTAATTCCCTAAACATTAATAGTAAGAAGCAGTGGGATGCTGCTATGTGCGGCTCGGCGCCCGAGCTCCAGGACCAGATCTTGGATCGGGCCAAGAGGGTAGCGGAGACCTACGCTGGGTAGGCTCTCTGACACTCCACCACCGCAAGCTTTCCCTGTTGGGTTAAATAAAGTTTTTCTCCTCCTCCTCTACCAGCTCAACGATCGGTGCTGACATTGTGGCACGTGCTTGTATGAAATAAGTCGCGAGAAGGAAATATCGCCAGTATGAAGAGTAGCGAAGGCGAGGGAAAAACCGTTCTCTCGTCTTTGCACGGTTGTGAGGGACTCTATTATAAGGCCAAAGCCTCAGATACCCTTCGAAAGCGAGAATAAACGATCGGCGTATCTCGGAGTCAACACGACTGATGCGAAATACCGCCACGCGATGATGTCACACAGCGCCATAACGCGTGTTATCATGGTGAAATTAATCTGACGGCTCATGACGTGATCGTCACATCAGATCGCCAATTGGTCAAAGGTGGGCCGATCACGGAGGCAATGTAAAGCCAGGTGAGGTGCAGAAAGCATAAACTTTCCTAAAATTAACTAGAGGGGCCTCTAGCGCTGCGATCGTCGAGTGCACCATGGGAATGATGAGTAGAACACGGATTTGCCTAGTCTTCGTACCTGCGAATCGCACTTGCGGCTTCATTTAATGCTGTGTTTCGGTTTCGTTAGCAGGGAAAAACGAACCCTTTCGAACTTTGTGACCCGATTTGAAATAATAAGCCTAAAAGAATAGGGCGGTGAAGCGTACCGCTTAAAATTCGGTGATTTTTGTTTTTGTAGGAAAACAACTTCAAGCAACACGAGCACACGCGGAGCCAGAAGTACGAAGGTTAGACAAATCCGTGTACTACCATAAGTGGCTAGAAGGGGGCCACCATAACTACCAATCACTAGCCACTAACTACCAATAATTCCCATGCTCGCTGAAGTACCATGTGTTGCAGCTCCTACAAACACTAGCGCCAGAGTTCCCTCTGGTGTATATTTAGGAAACTCTGGGGGCAGAAAGCTTACAATGCCTCCGATCTTTGAGGCAGCGAAAAACCACGTTATAGGCACAGAAAGCTTTCGTGGTGGGGTGGGACGGGGGGGGGGGGAAGGAACATTAAAATGACTGAAAAAAGAAATAAGAAGACGGCTTTCCACTTCGTGTCGTTTAGGGCGAACGCAGGAAGGGCTCGCGAACTTTACTCTCTCTCTCTCTCTCGCTCTTTGACGGGAAATACAGAAATCCTCCCCTGCCGCGCGAACGCTATCTTCAGAGCGATCCGAATCACGTCACACGTCACGTGACCGATTCGTCCGCGAATCGCGCCTCATGAATACGTTCGAACACGCACACCGTTCCGAATGTGAATAATATCGCGACGACATCGCCGCTTCGTAGATCTCTCGTTCCCGCCCCCCTTTCCACCTTCTCGAGAGCACGGCGTGAGCTGGCGCAGGAAAGCGAGAACACTGGCCTCAGCGAGCAAGCAAGCAAGCAAGCAAAAAAACATAATAAGCAGAAGTAGATAAAGAAGCGGGTTTTCTCGACGCGCGGGCAGCAGGAGGAAGCGAAGCGCGCGCACAGCAGGTTAAAAATCGGCGCGCAGGAATAAACGGCCACGGCGCTCCGAGAAAAACACTTGGGGCGACGCCCTAGGGAAGGGCAGAGCACGGCGGCGATGCACCCCGCATGCCGATCGCCATCGACATCGCTCAACTCGCCTCCTTCTCCTCGTCCGCGCTCTTCCTCCGCTGGTCGTCGCCGATAATGCCCTTCGCCACCAGAAACAGTGCAGCGCCATTGAAAGCCCCCCCGTTCGAGCTTCCTAGAAAAATAGAGGCAGCTCAAGACCGTGCCCATAAGAAAGCTGCGAGCATGGCGGCTCAGCCATCGTTGTCAGTATCTAGTAACGTTGGTTGTTACTTTTTTTTTATTTACTTATTTTAGCAGACTGCCGCCTCCATGGGCTATCACAGAATCGCCGGTAGCATATACAAAAGAAAAACTACAAAGCAGCGTAATTAGGATGCACGTTACACGAGAATCAGTGGTTGATAACGTACGGAACGAATTCTGCAAGTATATATAGAGATCTAACATGAACTGGTAGAACATTCGATAGTTCGAAAATGTGGTGAAGAAAAATTTATGCGCAACTGGTGATTTTTTTTTCATGGAAGAAAAAAAAGGTAGTGAATGATCGAGTGACTTGTTAAGATTCGGTTAAAAACAATGCTGCCAAAGAGCAAACTGACACCAACCCGCTTGCAGCACAGGGCTACATGCAAATCCGTCTATTTCTCAGAGTAAAGCTTCCTGGTTGACGCTATATTTGTCCTGATCAATGTTCTCAATCCGGAACTAATAACGCTTATTCCGCGCAGACGTTTCACAAATCGAGCTAACCATGCTCGTGGCGCAATCATTCGAACGGGCTGTCAGTCGTCCACAGAAGTGATGGGCGACATTGGCTCACGTACACAAGGTACCAGTAGCCAGTTTTATTGATCGAACAGTTCGCGACATTTTCCAGTGCCAGTAGTGCGCGGGTTAATACGGTAGCCAGCCGTAAGTACTCATGGTAGAAGGCCTGCGCTTGGCACCGTGAAGTCCATCAATTTGAACGATGCGCTTATTGAGGCAATGGCACACATTGCGATTGCCATGCGTTCAAGCTGAACATCTTTGACAGAGTTGCACGTACGCCAGCGGGAGGACACAGTCAGCGTTAACCAGCGCTGACAGTGTCCACATTAGCCGGTGATTGTATTCGAGAAAATACGTGCATTCCTGAAAAGAGTGAGATAAACTCACACGCTTTAATCTTCTACCGTATGTTTCGCTTTGATTAAGGTACTGAATAATTGCGTCCTATCTTTCTCACTATCTCCCTCTCGCACGCACATACGTATAGTTTGAAGCAATCAGCTCATAAATATATATAATGCACGCGTCACATTCCCGTATTCCAACTTTATTTTTTCTTTCATGTCGAGAACGTGACGTCATAGACGGCAAAGGCAACCAGAAAAGGCAGCACGCTATTCTTCCGCAATCGCGCACGTATGTCATGCTGATAAACAACAGTACACGAGAATTCGGAGTCTTGAGCCATCGCAGTGGTCAGACAGTCAATCTTACTTATGACATGACGATAGTCATAGCGCGAGAACAAAACGACGACACGGATACAAGAAGGACACGAAAGACACGAGCGCTCGTGTCTTTCATGTCATTCTTGTCTCTGTGTCGTCGTTTCGTTCTCGCGCTAGTAACTATCGTCATGCCATACCAACTAGCCCAAGCTGCCACACTTACTTATGAGTTAAGATGCATAACAAACTTCAACCTGTATAGGAGCGGGGAGCGCAGTGGTTGCGACGCTCCTGTTCACAATGCATGCACCTAATTACAACCACTGCAATCGTTTCAACTGATCCTCACGACACGGCGCAGGGCAGTATTGACGGCATATACGCACACACTTGCACCTGGCGAAGGAAATATGAAACGCGATCTGGATGCGAGAGAAGATCGCCCGCGTAGCTTCCCCAACACTGCACGTTTTTAGCAGGTGGGAGAGTGCAACGGCATGCGCGCGCAGCGGGGGAGCCGCCGAGAAACGCGCCCTACGCGGCGCTGCGGGCGGAGATGGTCTGCACCCGAAGGGCCAGCTGTGCAGTGGCGCTCGCAGTGCATCTCTTCCTGTTTCTTATCCGCAGTGCTTGGAACACGGCGCAACATCTCGACGAAACAACGCGCTGGTCGAGGCGTAGGCAGGACACGGAGGAGCGCCGCCGCTACTTCACCCACCGCACGTCCATGTCTCTCCTATTGTTAGATGCAGCCGCAGAGATATCCCATGCATATATAACCGGTGGAGTTCGCCCAAACGTGGGCACTCTACTGGCCAAGGTGTAGAGTTTCTCGTATACCGAGCGGCCCCCACCGTTGGATGTTTCGTCGCACCGTGACTAAGATGAGTTGACGATGCACGTACACTAGGAGATGTATAGTTATGTGATTCGCCAGGGTTTAAGAGGAGAACTTTAGAACTCGCCGTTTACTAACTCTTACCAAGCTTGCCTCACCCTGTAAAACAATAGTGTCACCACTTTTAGTAGCTGACGTTACATCAAGATGAAATGAATGTTAGGGCAGTCCAGAGGCCCAGGACATCACTGGGTATACCTGACTTCCAGCGACATCCCGGGCAGATCTCGCCGGTTTAGCGATCTCCTTACGACATCTCTCGTTAGCCTCCTCCGAATAGGAGAAATAAAATCCATTCTTTCTTTTACTGCGTCGTACAAACATCCTGTACACAGAGACGGCTGCGAGCAAGTGCGAAGCTCGGTAAACAGTGGCATTTTATTTTGACAATAAAGTCAATTTTCGCGTGGTGCGCATATTAGCACCGACACTACCAGGAGGTCACGCCAAAGTGTCACTTTTTGTGAGCCCACGCACCAGAATGGGCAGTTGCGATGACGTCAGGTACCGAAACATGCCACGTGGTCGCTTGTGCGTGACGAACGATCACGAAGTGGAGTGGTCGTAGGACCGTCATGGTATCTTATGTGAACACGTTATGACGAAGTTAATACAGTATCTTGACGTCAGGACACAGTAGAAATAGAAACCAGCCTTCGAAAACATGATGTATCTAATTTTATTGCATTCAATCACGCTTAGCAACCAATTATCTTGGCCTTTCACTTGACCCAGGAAAACGCAGATAACGCAGATAAACACGGATGTTCGAGGCAGCCCCCCTGCCTAAAGGACTGTTGGACACCCATTTAGGCAGGGGGCTGCCTTGAACAACAACAACAAAAAACAATAAACAAGCGTGTAAGCGAAAGTGCAAACGAACAAATATTGGGTAAGCAAGCACGCAAGCAACCATCCAAATAAACAAGCAAAGAAATAAACAAAAATTCACGTAATGCCCAGAGCACGAGCGTGTTAACATTTCTCCCTATTCAGCTAAACACTCACTGGATGGCTGCAAATTTGAGTCCCGTTGAGCCGTCTGGCATTCGAACATGTTTGTAGCAACCTCTTCCTTCTCCCGTGCGTACTCTTGTACGCATGCGTGCCGAAGTGAAAGCAAGCACTCCATCCTTTTTCTCAGCAACCAGTGTATCTCTTCTCACGCACAGGGTGATGCGCCTGCAGCCGGCGGCTTGCGCCTTCAGCGGTGAGGCCCCGAACCGGAACCCCAGAGCCGAAAGATCACCCCCGCCTGCCTAATCAGCTCACGAACAAGTCGTCCATCAGCCGTGGCAGTCTTTCGCTAAACTCGGAATGCGCAACAAGTGTGAGGCTGAGACCTTAAGGAACAGGGACCATATTAAAGAAAGCGAACTATGCACACGGATTGCCCAAGCGTAAGATGAAACGTCGACCAATCGTGTTGCTTGGAAACTTTAGGGGAGGAGGCACTGACGAATGAAATAAGTGCCACGTTGCATTCACCTTAGGGAAGACTCGACTCAAGGAGAAGCCATCTTGCGTTTTTTTTTTTTTTTTTTTTTTTTTTGAGAAACCGAACGTCAGTGTGTCGTACATGGACGGTGTCGTGGTCGTGACTTTCCAGTGCCACCGCAGGCTCTTTCGCTCATCTATTTTACAGTATTTTTTCTTCCCAAGTACACGTGTTTAGAAAAAAATGTTAACGATTTCGAGTACTTAGTACTACGGCGGCAAACCAACGACTTCCTGTACATATTTAACGTTTGGGGTGCAAGACTACACAAAACAAACGGATACACTGAAAACATGCCACGCTTCTCCCGGTGCGCGCTGACAAGCGCTATATCGAAGCAACTATCCCATGAGCACATTTTCCTCCGGTTAACCTTCCCGTCTTTCCTTTATCTGTCTATCTCAGATCTACAAGTATAAGCGTACGAATATTACAAACGAATGCCCGCTGTCATCGGTGTGCACGGTCACTGCGGCGGTGTGAAGTATCTATCTGGTTTTCCCGCCCCGTTCGAGAGAACAATACGGAAGAGAGAAAGGGAAAAGGGAATCGCGACGTACGTAGAGAGAGAAAGAGGGCACACGGCTTGCAGGAAGAGTAATTGGCCGGGTTCGTGGCGGGCACTCAGCCTGGCGGTAGGCACCCCCCGGTGGCGGCGACCTTTGTGCCAGGTATATATATATAAAGGGGGAGGGGGCATTCGGGGGAGGGCTGGTTTGTATAGCGCCCAGAGAGAGTCGATGGCTGGCTCGTCCGCAGCGTGACCTTACCGTTGGGCGTGTACGAACAGCGCTGGTGGCGGCGCGTGCTAGCCTTTGTCTCGTCGCTGCACGTGCATGCACGTGCAACGCTGCTAAAGGAGGAGCGTGCCGAACCGTCGCTTCAAAACGGTGCATCGTGCGGTATACTACCCTGAAAAACACACCGACCGGCCTGGTACGGCGGCCGTTGACTCGACGACAAGTTGGGCACGTACATTTTAACACGCGTGGCTGTACTTACGCATGACCAACTGTTTGTGATGACTTTTCCAAGCGCAGTTGCAAGGCAAGGGTTCACGTAGACAAAGGGGAGAGAGATAACGAGGAGGCGACTAAACGTTGTTGAGTGTCACGTGTTCTCGAGCAATTGTAAGCTCTCCTGTTGTGACGCAGTGTTTCGGGTTATGCGAATTCAAAGTTTGGAGACGCGAACAGTGCCCCGCCGCGGTGGTCTAGTGGCTAAGGTACTCGGCTGCTGACCCGCAGGTCGCGGGTTCAAATCCCGGCTGCGGCGGCTGCATTTTCGATGGAGGCGGAAATGTCGCAGGCCCGTGTACTCAGATTTGGGTGCACGTTAAAGAACCCCAGGTGGTCAAAATTTCCGGAGCCCTCCACTACGGCGTCTCTCATAATCAAATGGTGGTTTTGGGACGTTAAACCCCACAAATCAATCAATCAGGGGGGTAGGCAAAACGGTTCGCTTGCTGCCTGTGGTGGTTGGGATTGATCGCAAAAGATCGAAAGCCATATCGGCAGATGTTCGCGAAACGATCTTCGAAGATGTTTGGCTATCTTCGCTAATGATATGCCTTGCACTGTGAGTGGCTGCGGGTTTGTTCATGGGAACAATATCATATACCGTCATAGCATGCCGAGAAGAACGTGTAGCCGGGTAGGTTGTTCTTTGATAACTGACATATTGTAGCGCTAGAGTTCATTGACCTACACAAGACGAAACACCGTCAAGACAAGCCAGGCGCTAACTGATAGCTGTACTCCGAGACTGCGAGTGCGTGGCAGTCTCAGCGTGAAATTGCGCGCGTGCGTGCATGTGGATATGTGGACGGCAATCTGTTATCGGTATAGATGACAATCTGTTATCGATATGCATCTCATTGCGAGAAGTGCGTTTATCGTACAGTCACCTTTAATTCTTACCTATAGCACAGATTCTCAACGTGCGTATAGTAATCGAAGACGACTACTCAAGATGACGTCATTGCAAGAGAATTCCTTGTACAAATGTCACGTTACGCACAAGCATACTACAGTTTACACTTCCGGCGCACATCGATGGCAGCGAAACGCAAACACTCATGTGCGCATATTGAGGTGCAAGTTAAGGTAGAATGAGTGGTCGATTTTCATCCGCAACCCCAGAGGACGGCGCGCTTCGTAACCACATCGTGGCTCTGAGACGCAAGAGTTCAGCATTTATGATCGTAATTTCAGAATCTTTCATGTTCAGAGAACCTTCGCAATCAAATAATGACAGTCCATCTTTCATACGGGCAATCTTGCGGCCTTTCAGTTATTTCAATAATAATAACTGTTTGGGTCTTACGTCCCAAAACGTTTAAAGTTCGATACTCCGGAACTTTAAACCATCTGGCGTTGTTCAAGGTATACACCTATGTTCAAGGGCTTCTAGAGTTTCTAAATCGTTGAAGCGTAGCCCGGATTCGAACCTGCAACCTTCGGTGACGACAGCAGTCAATCGCCATAACCCATAGACCACCGTGACGTGTTTTTTGGTAATAGGGCCTATACCGCAAAACTGCGACATGTCCAGCCAGGCTTGAGTTATATATTGTCACACGTTTGCGTATGCGTGCCATCTCTACATTTCTCGTACAAACTTGTAATTCATTATGACATCTGTGGTTTGACATTTCAAAACCACGATATGACTATGAGAGACTCCGTGGTGGAGGGCCCCGGAAATTTCGACCACCTGGTGTTCTTTAACGTGTACTGATATCACACGGTGTACAGGCTTCTAAAATTTCGCTTCCATAGAAATGCGATTACCACAGCCGGAATCGAACCCACGACCTTTCGAATCGACGTACTCGTAATTAAGCAAGGCCAGGAAGATTTAGTTTCACCCACACTTTCTCGCAAATTATGAACTATTTTAACAATGCAACCTATATCGTTCGTACAGCGCCGCCGCGGTGGTCTGTGGTGGCTAAGGTACTCGGCTGCTGACCCACAGGTCCCGGGATCGAACACCGGCAGCGGAGGCTGCATTTTCGATGCAGGCGGAAATGTTGTAGGCCCGTGTGCTCAGATTTGGGCGCACGTTAAAGAAGTCCAGGTGTTGAAATTTCCGGAACCCTCCACTGCGGCGTCTCTCATAATCAAATGGTGGTTTTGGGACGTTAAACCCCACATACCTATCAATTATATCGTTCGCATATAATATGCGAGTCTCGGTTCAGCTCCTTGATGAAGCTGTTACCATTTAACGTGAAAGCTACTTTTTTTTTTCGTCTTGAAGAGGACTATAGCAGCGTTGTAATTATAATTCCCGCGAACAAATGGATGCACGATTTCGCTGTCAGAAGTACGAAGTTTTTTTCTGAACGTGATACGCTCGAAATGCCCACCACCCTGTGTGTGCCACTCACAGCTAAGTTGAGAGCATGTAAACTGTTATGTACTGTGTTTTCAAACCCGCATACCGAGACACGATCCGCAGACTAATGGCTTTTAATAACGTCTGGACCTGACTAATTACCGAGATCATTTGCACACACGCGCGCCATCATGCGGCGTGAAATCATCTCACAAAACAACAGCAGTCGAGCGTATATACACCGCCGAAGTTGCGCACGCAACGAAGCGCGTCGCACATAATGCACGAGAAGCAGGTAACGCACAGCCGGTGTCGCTCCACAATTATGCCGTAGTTTCGGCAGTTCCGTGCAGTACAGTCTAAGCACTATCAGCAGCTAGGCGAAGTGTCCTGCTGTACAGGGCAACGAATTTAGTGCGAAACAAAAAGGGGCCAGACTTCTAGGTAACATTGTTTTTCTGCAGTGCATGGAAATAGATGGCTTGCGCTAACGTTATTCCATGCCAAATAAAAGAAAGCAAAAGTTTTGCCTGTGCTCTTAAAAAATACTTTCTGCAGAAAAATGAACAGGTACACTAACAAAAACTTCGTTGTAATCTCCTCTTCGTTATATATAGATTATATGTCTAACAAAATCATACTTGACATGGTATACGTACTTTTATGTATTTGATGTATTGTATACATACAATCCGTTGTTTGCATGGAACAATGCTGCAAGATACTGCAAATGACTTATCACAATCATGTTTCCTTTTTATCTTTTGTTTTGATTTTTTTTCCTTTTTTCTTGTATGATTGAAGTGTACTTATAAAATATCTGCTTTGTTAACACAATCTGTTCCTTTAAATGCATATTTATTTAGACCCCCTACTAGCCAGTGGCTATGGGTCTAACCAGTGTTGTGTATTTTCATGTAATAAGAAAACTTGAAATGAAATAAAACGAAAAAAAAAACGTCACTGAAACCACCATGCCGATGTGCTTGGGCGCGATGCTTCTAATGTAATGGCAATTTTATAAGCACATCGCGTGCTGTTGTTTCTTCACTTCTTTACTCTGGTACAACGGAAGCGTAACAAAATGATAAGGCGGCGTCGTTATTATGATAACGATACAGAGCACGTTATTCGCCACGTGATAACGCAGTCTTCCTGTCATCAAAGTCGCCATGTCTGAGCACCAGTACACTGACAGCCAGAACCCCCAACGTCATGAGCGCGCTATCAATACACACCGCGCGTAAACGCATGGCGTGTATGTTGACGCGCGGTTTGGTTAAGGCGAGCGAGTACTGTATTTAACCAAAATTTAAGATTAACGACAGCGACAAAGCAGGAACCATACTGGCGGACATCAATACCGGATGGAACTTATCAAGGGGCATCCTTGCGCTTGTACAGGCAAATCTATTCACTCCCTCGAGTTTTGCTATCAGGACTGTCTGGTACTCGATTGATATGTGGGGTTTAACGTCCCAAAACCACCGCACGATTATGAGAGACGTCGTAGTGGAGGGCTCCGGAAATTTCGACCACCTGGGCTTCTTTAACGTGCATGCCCAAATATGAGCACACGGGCCTACAACATTTCCGCCTCCATCGGAAATGTAGCCGCCGCAGCCGGGATTCGATCCCGCGACCTGCCGGTCAGCAGCCGAGTATCTTAGCCACCACAGACCACCGTAGCGGGGCCATGGCGTGTATGTTGACGCGCGGTTTGGTTAAGGCGAGCGTGTACTGCATTTAACCGCAATGTAAGATTGGTACGACAGCGACAAAGCAGGAACCATACTGGCGGTCATCAATACTGAATGGAACTTATCAAGGGGCATCCTTGCGCTTGTACAGGCAAATCTATTCACTCCCTCCAGCCTTGCTATCACGATTGTCTGGTAATTGATTGATATGTGGGGTTTAACGTCCCAAAACCACCACACGATTATGAGAGACGTCGTAGTGGAGGGCTCCGGAAATTTCGACCAGCTGGGGTTCTTTAACGTGCACCTAAATCTGAGTACACAGGCCTACAACATTTCCGCCTCCATCGGAAATGTAGCCGCCGCATCCGGGATTCGATCCCGCGACCTGCGGGATCAGCAGCCGAGTACCTTAGCCACTAGATCACCGTGGCGGGGCGACTGTCTGGTACTTGTCCCTGGGAACCAGATATATAGTATAAGACCTGCCTTGTAAATGCAGTTTCATGTTAAAATGTTTTCAGAAGTGCGGTCTTTGACAAACAATACTTCGTAAAAGACGGCATCACCTTCCCAAGATGCGCGGCCTCCCCCCAAAAAAGCTGCTAAATAATAAAGATATGTGGGGTGTTACATCTCAAAACCACGATGTGATTATGAGGGCCGCGGTTGTGGAGGACTCCGCGGAATGATCGATTCTGGCTGCGGCGGATCGCCTTTCGATGGTGGGCGAAATGGCCCGCGAACAGTGCGATCTCAGTGCGCGTTAATGAACACCAGGTGGTCCGAATTTCCGGAGCCCTCCACTATACGGTGTCACTCATAATCACATCAGGTGACAATATCTTGGTTTCAAGACCTAAGACCCCAGATGTTATTATTGAACAGTATACGGGGCCTCTGCCGTTTATCTTCCACAGAAATGCGACCGGAATCACACCCGCGACCTCCTGGTCAGCAGCTGAGTGCCGTCACCACTGATCCAAATGTGGCGGACAACAAGCTGCAAAATTTATTGCTTCAAAGCTCTCTTCACAGCGAATGTTCCCGCTATTACTGAAGCAGTAACTTCTCGTACCATGTAGTGTACAATTTACAATAGCGACGTTCCAAAGGGGCGATAGTAGGGCATCGTATACACTTGCTCCACCAGTGGCCCCACCACGGCGGTCTAGTGGCTAAGGTACTCGGCTGCTGACCCGCAGGTCGCGGGATCGAATCCCGGCTGCAGCAGCTGCATTGCCGATGGACGCGGAAATGTTGTAGGCCCGTGTGCTCAGATTTGGGTGCACGTTAAAGAACCCCAGGTGGCTCGAAATCTCCGGAGCCCTCCACTACGGCGTCTCCCATAATCATATGGTGGTTTTGGGACGCTAAACTACACCAGTGCCCAGTCGGGGCTCATCTGAACGCCAGCGGCGAACGAGTGTGAACGGGGTGCTTCCAGATGCGGCGTTTTTTTTTATTTTTTTGAATATGCAGGCATTCTCATAGAAAAACGATACAAAGTTCCAAAGGCGAAGTACTCGGTTCCGCGCGAGGCGTTTTTGTTTACAGCGCGATGAAGAATGCACCCGGGAGCACACTCGGCGAGCATATATAAGCAACGGCAGCTGAGCGAGTGACGTTTCGCACATTAGCGGAAGGTGGCGTGCGGCGCGCGCGCTCAAAAAGCGTGACCGGCGCATTCGCAACAGCGTCGAAGCGCGTCTGACTTACCGTTTCCTTCACGCCTCGATTTCGAGAGAGCTCAGCGCCGTGCTGCGGTCGACGGCGCGTCGTGCCCATCGCGCCCGGAGCACTTTTTCGACGATTTGTTCATTTACACATTTCGGCGATGGCGGATGTTTACTTGGCGCCATGTCGTTCAGCGGAACGACACGGAATGGTTGCCCGTTCTCTGCGCAGTGCAGAGCAGATAGCTGACCGGGTATATATGGGACTGCGTCAAGCGCGCGTGCTAGACGCGTGTTCACTTCCGTGACCACTATACGGTAGCGCATTGAGGAAAGTGTAGACCGCCCGCTCCTACTACTGTTTGTGTTGATTGTTGGTTGGGGGGCAAAGCCCCTTATTCTAAAGAAATTTCAAGCACGCATACACGCACGCACACACAAAGCAGACGCGAAAGAAAAAAAAAACAATAGGTACCTTATCCGCCTAGAGGGCACTAGCTACGACGTTCTCATTTATCACGCCAGCGCCACCTACAACGGTCGCTAAGGATGCGAAGCAAATGGGGAGACATTAAACAGGCAAGCTTCCACGCTTACATCGTTCGTTCGAATGGTGCAAGCTTCACCTACAACTAAAGTCCGGTAACGTTTGCGAACGCCTGAAACAGTTTCTGCCCCTGCATGCATGAGTGTGCTAAGAACAGTGGGAACTCGCAATCTGTTAGACATAAATGTCAACATTTCGATTGATCGATTTCATTTGATTTGTGGGGTTTTACGTCCCAAAACAACCATACGATTATGAGAGACGCCGTACTGGAGGGCTCCGGAAATTTCGACCACTTGGGGTTTCTGTAACGCGCACCGAAATCAGAGCTCACGGGTTTTACAACATTTCCGCATCCATCGGAAATGCAGCCGCCGCAGCCGGGATTTGAACCCGCAACCTGTGGGTCAGCAGCCGAGTACCTTAGCCACTACAGACCACCGTGGCGGGGCATGTAAACATTTCGATAGAAATCTGCTTGAATGGGTGAAGATTTTTGGAGGATGAAACCACTCCAGCCTGGTTCCTGGACAGCCGAACGTTTTCAGACCAATTTCTGTTCTACAAATAGAAAGAAATCCGGGAAGGAGGCTCTTGCTCGAGCCCTGGCACATTCAAAACACACCTGCAATCGTGAACTGGTCGCTGGGAGCAATGGCTTCGTCGGTATATGTTCGCGGCCTCCGAAACGTGAGAGAAATGGGAAAGCCAGAGCCGTGGTGGAACAAGACGCGGAGATGTTTTCATGACCACTACAGTGCGCACCCTGAGGCAGGTACCGAATCATCCCGAAACTTCGGGCTCTCTACTAGTCTCTACGAACTCGGCTGGTGCCATGGCAACCTCCTAAATCTCGTGGGCGCACTGTTGGAGACTTGCGTAGCACGTCTTCGTGGCTTTTGCACGTCAGTGCGTTCCGCATTTCATACGGTGAAGCAAAGGGAAGGAAAGAAGAACGAAACATGCGCGCGCAGCTTATATGCACGTGACAAAAGACTACGTCGCGTGTGTTAGTGCACCGTCAATTGCATTACTGGATTTCGAGCTGACGTATATGAAAAAAAAAAAAAACTTGAAGACGATACATATGTATAGTCTTTTGTCACGCGCATATAGGCTGCGCGCCAATGTTCCCGTTCTTTTTCTGTGCTTTTCCGTTTCGCTTGAATATTTATTATTTATTTGATTTGCATACACAGATACACAAGGACAGAGAGTAAAGAGGGAGAGAGCAAGCTGGCAACTGTCTCCTGGAGGGGCACAACGCCTGATAAATCTTTCGGGTGGGGGGGGGGAGGGAGGGAAGAAACAGAGAAAACAAAGATTAGATGGGAGAAAGGGGAAAGATGAGGAAGAGAGAAAAAAGAATGACGTAGACTTCGACAAGTATGGGTAAAAAATAAAAATAAATAAAAAAGAAGAAAAATAACGAAGAAAGAAGAAAAGAATAATAAAAAAAGACCGTCTATAAACGGGTGGCCAGGTCCGTTTGGTTCACAAATGTAAGGAGAGCTCGGTGGGCCTGGCCGCGTCGGGAAGCACTACCACTCGGAAAGAGGTAGTCGTCTAGGGTCACGCACCCGACCGTGTCCTAGGAATTTATATTCCTTAATCAGCAAAGAGCGCTGCGTAGAAAATGTGGCACAGTGCCCTACGAGATGCTAAAGTGTTTCGCAGGAGCTTGAGGCTCCTGCGAAACACTTCAGCATCTCGTAGGGCTTGAATAAAGTAATCAGTTTTCAGCCACCGCTCGTGTTGTTCAGATGTTTTTTGTGATTCGTATCTGCGCTGTTCCACTGTGAACAGAGGTTCCCGTGTGGTAACCGAAACGTGGTGGTTTCTTTATTTGTAGTCGGCGTTCAGCTTGACAGCGTCGTGATATGTTGCTCCCGAAACGACAATGCCGAACCACCGGCAGCCACACGTAATCAGGTAACGTCATGCCTAAGCCGGTCAGACCTGCATGAACGCTTATCGACTCGATAAGCTTATCGAGCATGGTCGCTTTGCCGCGATAATCGTCCATACCGGTCTATACTCTTCTTAGGCTGGCGTCACCTTACACGCCACCTAGTTAGTGCGTGTGGCTCCCGACGGTGTCGCATTGTCCTGCTCGGAGCAACCTTTTCACGACCCCTTTACACTTGGTACAACGCACCCTCCAGAGCAGGCAAGATTCGGTCGAACTCTCGACTTCAGGTTCAAATTGTAAAGTGTGTGTCATGACTTGGCTACTGGCGAGAACGTGTTTTGCTTGCTGTGTTTGTTTGTTTGTTTGTTTGTCTGTGTGATTGTAAGTTTGACACTCGCGGAATCGATTGATTGATATGTGGGGTTTAGCGTCCCAAAACCACCATATGATTATGAGAGACGTCGTAGTGGAAGGCTCCGGAAATTTCGACCACCTGGGGTTCTTTTACGTGCACCCAAATCTGTGCACACGGGCCTACAACATTTCCGCCTCCATCGGAAATGCAGCCGCAGCAGCCGGGATTTGAACCCGCGACCTGCGGGTCAGCAGCCGAGTGTTTAGCCACTAGACCACCACGGCGGGGCGGCACTCTCGGCATGTTTCTCGGATTGTGTTGCTCATCGAAGTAGGTGAGTAGCCGCTGTCTCTACGAGGTGCCAGCATCTTCCCGTGTGTATTTAATCGACAGCAAGCAAGTAGGCAAGCAAAAGCAAGCAAAGAAGCAAACAAGAAAGAAAGATAGAAAGAAAGAAGCTTGCTGAGAAAGTGCACTTCGGCTGGTGGCAGAAGAGAAGGGAGCAGGCATCCCTTTCCATACGAAAACACACAAGGGCGCTACCGGTCACGCGAGTTCCCTTCAAGCGTGGCGCCGGCAAATCATCTTACTCGAAATAAATATACAAAAAAAACGCCGTGGTATATCTTATTTCCTTCTTCTCCAAACGATACTGTCGCTGTCGTCCACACTCTTCCGTATATATCCGTTCTCTTGGCGTACGCCGAATGACTAACTCAAACGCAAGAAATAGGACAGATAAAATCAGGATTAGAGTACGCTCAGATATGGGAGATCCCCAGGTGGTCAAAATTTCCAGATCCCTCCACCACGGCGTCTCTCAAAATCGTATGGTGGTTTTGGGACGTTAAACTTGCCATATCATCATCATTACATACATCATAAATTAGAACTATCAAACGGGAAAGCCGAGGAAACCATGGGGAATGTTCTTGGCAGTAATAATTTGCAGCAGTAATGTGAAGAAAGTAAAACGTTGGACGAGAACTTTACTCGCCGCTGGCAGAGACCGAACCAGCGACCTCTGATGCTCTGCCATCTGGGCTTCAGCTGCTCGTATAGCTTCGTTCAAGGCTAACTATATTGCGCAAATCCTGTGTCCAATTGTTGCTCTCAGACGGTGAATTCACAAATCAAAAGCTTCACTCTTAAGTCGACCCCATACGGGAGAACGACAGCTATAAACATATCTGGTATTGCACATAGGTGTCAGTTACGGACGAAAAGGTGGGATGAAGCGTAAATGCAATGCCCCCCCCCCCCCCTACTACGGATGGTGCATTCCTTGGCAACGCTAATTAGCGGATTGATTTCGTTCTACACATGCGTCATACGTTTCTCTGCCGAGCTGTTTGAAATTTAAAAAAATTTGTGATGTGTTTAGCGTCCTCCGTCCTCCCATCGGACCTCCGAACTTTGGATCGGGGAGATGAACCTACAGGAGAAAGTTGCCGATTGTACACCCATAGCCACCGAAAAGCGGCAATTTAGAACAGGCAGCGCTCAACCGTGCGAACGTGGCAGCGGGAGCACCGACGACTGTGTACGGTCGACATCATCAGAGCAGATCGGCTGAGTGAAAGCGATCGATGTTCAGATGTGTCAGAGACACACGCTTCCTCGGGGAGATGAAGAGGTGGCCACAATTCAGCCCCGTGTATTAGGTATTCACTGGAGCGCAGCACCTCCTGCTGTTTGCATGCTTGTATGCCGATATTTGTTGGTGCCCGATAAAGAGTGGGATACCACTTCGGTCCGAGCCAGCAGGGTGTGCGCATCGGCATATGCACCTCCGTGCCCCTCCAGTACCGACCATGACCACTACTGGACATGACCTATGTGAACCAACTTTGAAATGTTGATCACAACAGTCGAAGGTTCATATGGTGCATTGCCTCACTCCCTGAACTGTTAAGCATAACACTGATTGATTGATTTGTAGGTGGGATTTAACGTCCCCAAACCGCCATACGATCATGAGAGACGCCGTAGTGGAGGGCTCCGGCAATTTCGACCACCCGGAGTTATTAAACGTGAGCACACGGGCTTACAGCATTTTCGCCTGAATTGAAAATGCGGCCGCTGCAGCCGGGATTGGATCCCGCGACCTGCTGGTTAGTAGCCATGTACCCTAGCCATTATAGACCACCGGGGCGGTGTGATAACTATAACGGGAATTAACAGACAAGGAAAGGGAGGTGGGTGACCACCCAGTAGCTCAGTTGGTATAGAGCATCAGATGCGTTATTCTAAAGCCCCAGGTTCCGTGCCTACCAGTGGCAGGTTTATTTATTGATTAACATACATACCTGCAACGCCGTGTTCGTATTTACGCAGGGGAGTATGAATTAAATACAAACAAAAAGAAAAATTCAAGAAAAAAAAGTGCCGCCATATTCACGAAGTGAATGATCATGAGTGGGCGAAGCTCCGGAGGTAAACCTGGTAAACCATGATCCTCCGTACATTTTGCCCACTCGATTTTATTACATCGCTTCCCCTAGCGTACGTCGCCGCACTAAATCGAACGATTGCCTTCAACCAATGACACGCGCCATATGTGACATCATTCCTATTTTATAAGATCTCGCGTCTTTCATCAACTACAAGTACCGCTTTCTAGTTTATAACATCTTGCATCTTTTCATCATCAGCTACAAGTACCACCATCTAGTAAACACTACAAGAATTAAACGAGAGGTGGCTACATACAGGAGACGGTACCGCCATCTAGTGAACACTGCAAGAACTAAACTAGAGGTGGCTACATACAGGGGACGGTACCGCCATCTAGTGAACACTGCAAGAACTAAACTAGAGGTGGCTACATACAGGGGACGCACAGCCCACGCCCTAAGGAGCTTCGCCCCTAAAATACACCGTTTCCCGCTAAAGAGAACCATGTGCGATGCGAAGCAGCAGGCGCTAACACTTACACTGGCGGCGTCGTTGACCCTGGTGCTCATCGCAGCGCGGCGCGGGAAAGAAACCTGGGGAGGCGGCGCAAAGCATGCACGCGGTGATGGATAGGTGTTTCCTACTGGAACATGCCAACCGCTGCAAATTGGTAACAGAGGCCTGCACTCCCCTTTAACTTAATGCGTGCGCTGGGAATTTTTATTGTTGAACAACGCCCAGTAGAAATCTCCTACCGGCACTACCTTGGAAGTCGAGATCCAGTGCATATATATATATATATATATATATATATATATATATATATATATATATATATATATATATATATATATATATATATATACGGGTGGCCAGTGAACGATTGTGCAGCGCGGACAGTCGTTTTTTTTTTTTCAATCAAGAAAATCTAGCAGAGGATGACTGCGTCGGCGTTGCGAGGGGAGAGAGGGAAGAGCGTAGGAGAGGGGCAGGAGACACGCATGCGCAGTAGGGGCGTAAACACCGTGAGAAGGATTGCCTAGATGAGAGAGAGGGAGAGAGAGCGTAGGTTGGCAGATGCTCCCTCGGCGTTGCGAGGCAAGAGACGAGGGAGCATAGGAGAGAGAGAGAGAGAGAGAGAGAAGCGCATGCGCAGCAAGGATGGTCACGCCGCACACCGGATCGAGCTCGACCCAAAGCTGCTTCGCATCTAAACAATGTTGAATGGAATAATATACAAGTGACATATCGATGAAGAGTGTTCGTAAACATGTCGTATCTTTCATCCAGTTCTCTTTCTTCACATTTACGTTGCATTTACTACAATTGACCTCCCCTATGCTTTGCTTGGCATCACTGCCTGTTGGTTCTCAATAATGTTGTGCATAAAGAAAAAAAAAACAAGCCATTAAATTGTCCCTCTTTGGTTCGTTCACAGAACAGTTGGTGCGGCTCGACTCGCATCCAAGCTTTCATCATGATTAAATGTTCCCTCAAAAACCCCTTTGAATATTCCGGGATGGGGGCAATGTCCAAAAAGGTATAGTCCTCAACGAAACAACAACAGATATAGGAAACATTTCATTTACCATCGATTCGAGCGGCATCTTACAACGTCAATAATCAGTCCTCCGGTCGATCATGGCTGTCGAGTTTCAGTTGAAGAGCCCCTGCCAATCACAGTTGATTTAGAATCTCTCGTTATGGTATGCGTCACAATTATATTGTGGTTCTCGCATGGAAAACATACAAACATAATTGTTTTGTTTTTATTCTCTCGGTTGTTTACTGTACAAAGCGAAACTTGCTAGCACAGCCACGGTCTTTCGGTGGGCGTACTGTCCCGTTACCGTATGCTATAGCAAGTACAGCCTCCGCATCTATTTGGAAAGTGCCTTCCTGAAAACGCTGAAGCTAAAGATACCGGTTTCGAGGCAAAAAAAAAAAAAAAGAAGGGTAAAAACAAACACGTGCATTGACGAGGGGCGTGCGATTGCGAGCGAGATACGAACACATGCACGGACAGTCGCGTTCTGAACAACGCCCTCCCACCACCCCTACCCCATCTCTTCCATCTATCTATGGCTTCTACATACGGGCAACTGTGTTTCTTTTCGCAGGGATGCCGAACCAGTTCGAGCCCAAATCGCTCGGTCACGGAACGCAAAACGGGCCGAAGGAGCTCCGTTCGGAGCAGCGGCCGAAAAAGAAGCGCGCATTGTCGCAGGCGCACCGCCGTGTGCGCTGAAGAAGATTCTGAAGAAGCGCAGGGAGAAGATTCTGCGAGGGAGAAGTTCCACAAGCTGTGTGACGGGCGATACCCGTGTAAGAAACGGTACGTTGATGAGAGCGGCAAGGCGACGAAATGTCAACGGGAAACAAAAACATTAATAACAAATGTTTTTTCTGTAATAGGCTTTTTTAAAACAGCATCCACATTTGATTTGATTGATATGGGGGGGGGGGGGTTAACGTCCCAAAACCCTCATATGATTATGAGAGACGCCGTATACTGGAGGGCTCCGGAAATTTTGACCACCTAGGGTGGTGGTCACCCACCCACCACCCCAGGCGGTTAAATTTTCTTTAACGTTCCTAAGGGTTTTTTTTTTTTTAACGCGCACACAAATCTGAGCACACGGGCCTACAACATTTTCGCCTCCATCTAAAATGCGGCCGCCGCAGCCGGGATTTGACCCCGCAACCTGCGGGTCAGCAGCCGAGTACCTTAGACACTGGACCACCACGGCGGGGCCAGCAGCATCAACTTTTACAATAAAATGAAGTTGGATACGTATCCACCTTCCACGCACTGAAAAAGACCTTGACTGCCTCGTGGATCTAAATATTTGGCGTCAATTGTCCTTCGTTCGGTCTGATCAGCGTAGACGAGATCGACCACAAGAAGACCAATATCGTAACGCCAGACGGTGTATACCAATTTAAAGCAATGATTTTCGGACATATAAACGTGCTTGTAGAGAAAGGGACAAGCCACCAACCCCATGTAGGAGACCCCCCTCCCCCATACCCCTCATTTGTTCAAGCACACTGAGCTTCTTCGAATTACACATACCAGAGTTCGCCCCGCCGCGGTGGTCTAGTGGCTAAGGTACTCGGCTGCTGACCCGCAGGTCGCGGGTTCGAATCCCGGCTGCGGCGGCTGCATTTCCGATGGAGGCGGAAATGTTGTAGGCCCGTGTGCTCAGATTTGGGTGCACGTTAAAGAACCCCAGGTGGTCAAAATTTCCGGAGCCCTCCACTACGGCGTCTCTCATAATCATATGGTGGTTTTGGGACGTTAAACCCCACAAATCAATCAATCAATCACATACCAGAGCTCAAAAGAAAGAGAGAGCATTCAGACGTTTCTTTATCCATTTACAGGGCAGATTGAAGGCAAAGCCAGGTTTGTTGTTTTGTTCTTTTTTTTTTCCTCGGCATATTGTATTGATCCCCGTTCACCTAACACCGAAAGCTTATTTCACATGACGTAAACTTTGCGCTGCCTCCGAGATCGGAGGCACTGAAAGATTGCCGCGTCCCACGAAGTCTTGCAAGGCCTCCGGGATCGGAACTGCTTCGACCGAGCAACGTTGTCACGTGACGTCACGTTATGGGACATCGTAGTGACGCTATAAGGTGAAGTTACACTTCGGCCACCTGTGAAGTCATCACGAAATCATAGGTTGAGACCATCGCGGTGATGATTTATTTCATCGCGTTATATATAACAATCTCGCCTTTAGGGAAAAAAGTTTGCTGTGTAGTTTTCATGTAACAAGACGGTGTTTGTAGGATAATACGAGGGTAATACAGAAAAGTGTTCGCAAAATTAGGCGATGGTTAACTTTTTTTCGTAGATTGCGAACTGCCTAATGATTTGTTTCGAAACATGCAATAATCTATCTATCTATCTATCTATCTATCTATCTATCTATCTATCTATCTATCTATCTATCTATCTATCTATCTATCTATCTATCTATCTATCTATCTATCTATCTATCTATCTATCTATCTATCTATGCGTTACTTCGATCCACCAGAATGACGCAGCGGAAAGCAGTCCAACGGCAACCACGAAACAAAAAAAAAGAAGAAAAGTAACTTAACGCCTAATGAATGCAACCGCAAATGACGCGGGATTACACGGCTGACGTTTCCGTCCCCGATCGCCGGGGCAAGCGCGCGACACTCCTTAATGCGTCAGTGTCACGCAACAACGTATCGACGACGACGCTGCCGCCTTAATTGGAGTGATTAGTTCACGGACGTCAAAGCGTGCCGCACGTGCCATTTTGCGCGACGCCGCCGACAGGTGTACGCAGCGACGTACGGCTAGACGGCGCTACGCACCCCCCCGCCCTCCCATCTACCTCTCAAGGGTGCGCGCGGTTCAATTTTCCTGCTCAATCAACGGCCGCTCCAGCGTCGAGGGCGTAGAAGGAATGTCTTGTCTCTAACCACACTGCATATGCGTGCCCCGGAGACGCGAAAGAATGCTAAACGGGCATTCCGAGAGGGTCGTTCTGATTACCTCGCGAGTACCAGGTAATAATCAAACGGGCAGCACGTTTTTCAGTACATCCGCGCAGTTAACACTGAAGCGATTACATCGAATAACTGTTGTTGCAGATGCTTAACGCCGCTGAGTCACTATACCGTGGTTGCACTAGAACTTATCATGGAACGGAATGTCCTTCGGAACCTGAATTGAGGACTGGAATGAATGCTATAGGCAGGCCTTCCGAAAGGGCTGCTACGTTTAGCTCATCAGTACCACGGCGAAAAAAAAAAAAAAAAAACATGTGCTCTTTGGTTTCAGTCATTTGCGATGTAACTGTTGTAATTTAGTATGATCAAGGCACGACTTTTTGTACACCATGAACCTGTAATATAGAGATGAAAAGCAATGCTAAGCAGGCATTCTCAAAAGTGTCATTGCGATATTCTCCTCAGTACAACGGTAACCAAGTGGTTACTTTTCCTCTAGTCCTTTGGCGAAGTAACTGTTGTTGTAGTTTAATACCATCGCGTCACGACTCCTTGTTCCGCAACGAACTAATGCTTGAAACAGGAAAGAATGCAGGTTTTCGAAGGGGTAGTTCTGATACCTCCCAAGTAACATGTTAGGCTAAAAAAAAAAAAAGACAAAGACTTTCATCTCTTCATTAAACTTTCTCTCTCTCTCTCTCTCTCTCTCTCTCTCTCCCAAGTACCAGGGTAACCAAATGCTTTTAGTCCTCTTTCGACGTTAACTCTGAAGTGGTTACACAGACTAACTGTGTTAGTAGTTTAATATCATAGAATACCGACCCCTGGTTACACCACAAACTTCTACTGGAGAAAGGAAAAATTCCAGGCATGCACACACACACAAAAAGGTAGTTCTGATTACCTCGTGAGTACCACGGTAACTAAAGGAATACCTTACTTTCAGCCACTCTGCAAAGTTGACACTGCAGTAATTAACTACATTTACTAACAATTGTTCGTGCACTTAAACAGCGTAGTATCTGCTCACGTTTCCCGGTTACTCCACGAGCTCGTATCAAGGAAAGTTACTTTGCCAAGTGGCCAGATTTCGTCGACGCCGTCTAGCCATCTCTTTCGCTCCGTCATGCAACTATCATCAAATGGTAATGTCATGACACGACATCATTGCTTTCCTGCATAGCTCCCGAGTCCAACCTGAGGACCAAAAGCCACAAGCTTAACCACGTATAATGCTTCCGCAGTCTATAAACAGTAATGAAAGTGCCAATGACCAGCCACGCGCTCGTCGTTCTGGCACACCACACATGGTCGCCAACTCCAAAAGAGCTTGGTCACCGCGAACGGTTTACGTCACATGCAACACGCTGCACACCGTAATCTGGCCACCATGCCGCGCCAGGAGGCGATCGCTCACGGCGTCATCGATCAAACAAGAGACCAGCACGGCGAAATCGACTTTTGCATGCTGGCTGCAGCCCCGAGGAATTAACATCAAGGATTAGCCTCATCGCTCAGTTTACGGGCAGCGATATCGCATGCAGGTCAACATATCCGTGCATAGGCGACTTTGCCTTCTGCCACATTAGGGGGCTCTTGGAAAACGGGCGACACACAGTGGAGAACACGCACAAGCGTTTATTGGATGCACGTTTCGTCGTTAAACCAGCTTTTAAAAAACAGGAGTGGCGCAAGCTCGCGTTTCGTGTTGACCACCCGCCGTTAGGTTGTTTTGGAAAACAGGTGACAGCGCCAGGGTTGGAGCTGTGTAGATTTGAAAGGGAGGCGAAACTCAAGCTATAGAAGTAGCCAGGCTACTTAACCTAAGCGCAATTAGTGTGAGCGCAGTCACCGACTCTTCTTTATCAGTTGGACGTGTCATCATCATTTGTATCATTTCCTCATATGTAGATATCATCATCATCACTGTGTGCCAGCTCGAGCTCGCCTCGAATAAAGCTCTTCCTCATAAGTGGTGGAAGTGCTGGGTGGTGGAAGCGTCCCATTTGTCAGCAAGTAGCCAAAATAAAGGGGTGTTATACATATATACACATTGTCGTCAATGTTCAACAGTAGCTACGATTTTGAATAAGCAAAAACGGACTGAACCAAACACAATATTTTCCCCTCTCGCTTGGTCTCCAAGGCGGAGTAAAACTGCAAATAGAACAATAACTCATTACGCCCTCAGTGCACCTTGGTACAGCTTTTACAGATTTATTTCAACAGTAATTTTGGGCCAACTAAGGAAGAACATCAAACGTTAAAGCCGTCTTTTTTTCTCGAAGCTTGGACGGACGTTTACACAAGGTTACAATGTTAAGAGAGTCCCGCTTCAAGTGGGTTATCTGATCGAAGATTAGCAGTCCGGCATTATTTTTGTTGCGGATATCTCTTTCCCGAGCTGCGTTTAATTATAATCTTGCATCAGCATTGTCCTTAGAGCCGCTGGTTTCCTTACATGCGAGTTGCTACGTATCAGACGGAGGGATTCTCATTGGGGACTATTCGATGCACACTATAGCACGCTGGCGGTGCAAGCAGACGCGCGCAGATAAACCAACAGGACAGAAAAGCGTGCAAACAAAGGTCATTCTTTTGACCTGCTTGCTATTTCATCTTCGAATGATACGGAGAAATGGCTAGTTAATGCGCTAGTATTGAGGTTAAAAGTAGCCAGAAAGTAGTCGTGGCACCAACCTGAAATTTTTTCAGTCAGAGAGGGTCGGAAAGTATAGCAAGCTTGGCGCAAGGAATCCACCAACGGCAATCCTGGTTACAGTTAGTTTATAAAAGGCTTCGCTTCGTTCTGTCCGTACTAGTATAGCGGGACAGCCACAAAGATAGAGAGATAGAGAGAAAGAACGACATTTAACGCTATTACGTTTAGTTATGTGGGTAGCCACAGCGCAAAGTGACCACTTGTGCAGTTAGCAAACTTGAGTTGAACCTGAAGGACAAATCATTATCGACCCGACACTTCCCGTCGTTATACTTATAGAAACTTACCACATATAGCAGACAAAAAAAAGTATCGTGGCTACAAGCCGGGCAATCGGTACACTATGCTTTCCTCAGGGGGCCGGTAGCAGTTCTTCGCACATACATTAGAATCTGCGCCTTGCTTCCTACCGGCCTGCAGAAATCAGGAGCCTTCTTCAAAGCACAACCACCACATACACTGGAAAAGTCGCGTCCCATGCAGTAGACCACGCGCAATCAATTCGCAGTTTCGCAGCGAAATGAGGAATATCAAAAAGCTTCTTAACGTCGTTGTAACCGCGATCACGTCCACGCGTACTCGCGGAAGGTATAACCCGCTTCCCAGAAGTCTCCCCTCGCAGTACTCACGGTGGCGACAGAAACTATATTCTCTTCGATGGCGTGATATCATCACGCAACAAAGTCGCCGATGGGAAAGAGCGAGAGATGATGATCGAAGTGGAAAGTAACAGACGAGCTGCGTTGCATCACCGTGGCAGGAGCAGCGATATGATTGCAAGGTATTCGTGCATACAGAGGGGGGTATCACCGTCAAGATATAATAATTGGTTTAGCGTTCCAGAACAACGATATGTTTGCGAGGGGCGCCGTGTTGAAGGGCTTCGGAAATTTCGTCCACCAAAGGCTCCTTGACTGACGCCCTAATGTAAGTACACGCGCCTCTGGCATTTTCGCATCCATCGAAAGTGTGAACGGGATTCAAACCCACGACCTTCGCCAACGCGGTCGAGCACCATATCCACTAGACCATCGTGGCGAGCGATGAGCGAAAGATGATCGAAATGGAAAGTCACTGACGAGCTGCGTTGCATCACCGCGGCAGTAGCAGCGATATGATCGGCCTTCATGCATTTTAGTGGCGGGCATCCGTGCCAAGAGAAAGCGCGGGAGATCCATCGAACACCCGTAGAAAAGAGGATGAGGAGGAAGAGAAGGTGTAAGAAAAGATGAATACCTTCCGGGGCTGCACCATACGCGGCCAGGATGGCGAGAGAGTGAACGTACCTCGGTGACGTCAATGAGTTCGAAGGAAGATGCGACGTCCGTCGAGGGCGTCGTGGCCGGCGAAGACGTCCCGGCGGCCGCGGCATCTGACATGAACCTCTTGGCGAGCGACGTCGGGCTCAGGTCGTCCTCGCCGCTCGAGTCCGGGTCGTGCATCTGGCGACGCTTCTTGCGGGACGGCACCGGCGACACGGAGCCTCGGTCGCGGGAAGACACCGCGGCACCGTTACTACCCGCACGGGACGACGGTGGCGGACTGTCCGTGTTGGTCAACGGGCTCAGCTGAGCCATCGTGGTACTACTACGGCCGTCAGCTTACGCTTGGTGACCCGCCTTGCCGGACGCGACCGCAAGATCGTCCGATCAGTCCTGTTGAAACCCACTGCGCGTCGGCCAAGACTTCGTCTCATCGAGAAGTTGCGAACCTGATGGCACCGTCCTTCGTCGAAAGTGCGCTGTCTCAAAACGGTGCCTGCTGCTTCCAGGTCACTTTCCGTGGCCTTTCCTAGGAGTAATATCGGTCAGAAGTCCTTCACGCACAGGAAATAGCACGCGCGTGTTTGATCGCGTGTCCGCGGCGTTCATGTCATCACTGCGGTCGGGGAGTTTGACCCTATCCCGCTGTCGCACGTGGTCTACTCAGACGAGCGCTGCCATGCGCGAAGGTCCCAGTAAACGGTCAGTCCGGCTTGTCCGCTCGAATCCAGCGCATGATCGGAGTCGTCACAGTCGCCACGGTTCAACCTTGCGTCCGCGCAGCACCACCACTAGGAACAGCACACTGAACACCACTCGCCACTGTTCCCGAAGGAACGGCACCGTAGGAGCGTATCGTCGCCAGGTACTACGGGCAAAGGAGAAAGCGCGCACACACGGCAGTGTCGGTCAGGTTTCGATGCAGTACTCGCCCCCGCACGTGAACTCACCCCGGTAGTGAAGACAAGCACAACAGTTGGCCGCTAGCTCAGCGAAGAACCACAGCACGACGGGGTCAGGACGACAGTTCAACCGGTCCGCACCACGAGGAACAGGCGGCCACTCTTTCTTGGTCAACGGAACAGTGCCGGACACAGTGTCGCGATGCAAGAAACAAAAAGCACTTTCACGTATGCAGGGAAAAGCCTTGCACGCGGTTTGTTGTCTGGCGCGCGCCAACAGGTGGGCGGAGGGGGGCGAAAGGGGGGGGGAGCAACGGTAGTCGGGAAGGAAGAAAATGTAGAGGTGGAATAGTGGTCGGGCGATGAAGGAAAGAGAAAGAAGCGCCCAAAAGTGCCGGCGGCGCGAAGATGATGCCCGCTCGGGACAAGACCGTCTCGGAGTGTTGCCGCGAGCGAGGCACGAGCTACTTTGGCGACGGCTAGCGCCACCGGCGATTTCACCGCCTAAGGCAGAGGGGGAATCGGTTATCTCTCCAGGCTAAGAGAGGAGGGTGTAGCTGGCCCCGTACCACATGTGGTGGCGAGGAGGTGGGGCGAACGAGAACATTTACGCGACGAGCAAAAAGGGGAAAGGGTACGGAGGCAAGTCGCGGAATCAACGCGGCGGCGCAGGTTGCTTAGCTGGCCGCCGCTCGTGGCAGTGGCCAGTTCGACGCAACAACGCGCAGGGGGTGCGCAGCAGAAACGAGAAGGCTCTGCCGAAAAGAAAATATGTCCATAATATCGTCCTCTTCAAAGGAGTGGCAAATCTATCCCTCCTCTGCTTCCACCGAACCTCACCACCCCTCCGCCCCTCCTAACAAGCAAGCAAAGCGGCGCGCACTGGGAAGGCCGTTTCAAAGCAGGAAGCTACAAGTTCGTCCAGAAAGATTCCTCGTCTTGTGCCACCCCTCGCCCTCAACAACACACGCCTTCCTCGCGCTTTGCTTTTGCGCCTCTTTGTCTCAGGCGAGACGAGTGGAAAAGGAGGAAAGAGGTCTATGGCGTGGTCTCTCCCCCTTCTAATCTCTGTTACGAAGTGGGGGAGGGTAGATGCTTGGGCTAAGGTATAAGCGCGGGGACTTCTGATGCCGTAGCAGCCGCCGCCGCCAAAGCGAGGCAGGTATCCCGACCTTCAAACTGGAATGGGCGGTTTTGGACGCGCCTGAACGTATGTCCTCCCTCTCTCAACCTTCTTGCTGGCTTCTTACGGGACGGCCTGCTGGAAAAACTGCGGGCACCTCTCCACCACGTTGCCCACTTTCGCGAGCTTTAGAGAAACGTTCCGAACGAAACATTAAAAGAAAAAAACGAGGTTTCGACACCCCCCTCTCTCCGTCTTTCGCTCTCTCCTCCGATGGCCGGACAGGTACGAGACTATCCCCGCCGCTTGCTCTCGTAAAATAAGAGGGGTGGAGGGAGCGGGGGGGTGAGACACAAGTTTCGTCAGGAATCTCGTGATGAGGAACGCCGCTTGCCCCACCGTCGGAGCACGCGGGTCGCCTATTAGCACGTTTGCTTTAGCAAAAGCAGGAACAAACGGAAAGCCAACAACCTGTGGCTGTTTTCTCTTCTCCGATCCCCCTCGGGTTACACAAGCTCCTCAGCCGCTGGGCAGGATTTCCCATTTTGACGACTGTAAAGCACCCCTCTCCACTTAAGCAGTGTTTCAACGGCTGATACAGAGAAGTGAGGTGGGGTGCTGCCTTCCCTCCTTTTCCGGCTCCTCAGCCCTTACAAACCAACAGAAATGACACCACTTGTGTCGCTGCTCTAGAAAGAGGAGAACGTTGTAGTTGCTCTGGCAACAGAAGAACCAGGAAGGGCCACAAAGCATTCCAGTGCAGGTGCGGTACTGTTGTTAGCCTGGAGCCATGACCAACAGAAACGACACCACCTGTCGGTGCACTAGAAAGAGGAGAACGTTGTAGTCGCTATGGCAACAGAAGAACCAGGAAGGGCCACAAAGCATTCCAGTGCAGGTGCGGTACTGTTAGCCTGGAGCCATGACCATCAGAAACGACACCACCTGTCAGTGCACTAGAAAGAGGAGAACGTTGAAGTTGCTGTGGCAACAGAAGAACCAGGAAGGGCCACAAAGCATTCCAGTGCAGGTGCGGTATTTTCGTTAGCCAGGAGCCAACTTTTTGGCTCTCCTCCTGACTTCGTCACCACTCGTCCGTTGCTTTTTTCCTCTCGCTCCGGTGCTTGACGAAAGCAGTTTGTGCATAGCGCGCGACTAGAAGAAACGGTAGCAGCGTTGTCGCCGAGTTATGCTTCATTCTTTAGCCCCATTATTACGTTTGTAAAGGATTGACCCCACGTACCCACTGCAGCGTGTCATCGCGTGGCCTTTCGACGTGGCGTCACGCCCTCTCTCTCTAGAGAGATGTGGCGTGGATGGATGGATGGATGGATGGATGGATGGATGGATGGATGGATGGATGGATGGATGGATGGATATGGCTGTACCCTTTAGATCGGGCGGTGGCTAATGCCACCAAGCCGTAATACTTAGGGAACCAAACACTAGATTTATTTTTTTCCTTTAATTAGGGAGTTTGAGGACTGTTAATTTGCAGTGAAGGGTTTAATTTTCACTCGTGCCTTGACTTTAGCCACCAATCAGATAACCTCCTTCTAGTTAAGTCTACCCGCTTAAAGTCTATTTTGCCCTCCCGGTCCCTAAACCCCAGTGCTTTGAAAAACTGCGCCATCATCCTGAACTATAGGGTGAAGCCCTTTACAGAACATAATCAAGTGTTCGGCAGTTTCTTCCTACTCTCCACACGCACTGCATACTGTGTCTACCCCTTCGTATTTTGCCCGATATGTCTTGGTTTGCAATACTCCCGTCCTGGCCTCAAACAGTAGAGAACTACCCCGAGTATTATCATAGATCCTTTCCTTGGCAATTTCCAGCTTAAAAGTTCGATAGATCTCTAGTGCGGACTTCTTAATCATGCCCATTCTCCACATGTCAGTCTCCGTTTCCTTCACTTTTTTCTTAACCGATAGTTCTTTTTGGTTTGGCCACCTGCTGTTTTCCAAGTATTTACCAGTCAACTTCCTGGTTCGCTTCCTCCATTTTGTATCGACATTCTTCATGTACAAGTAGCTGAAAACCTTCCTAGCCCAACGCTCTTCCCCCATTTCTCTCAATCGCTTCTCAAATTTTATCTTGCCGCTAGCTTCCCTGCCCTCAAATGAGGTCCATCCCATATCACCTTGTACTCCCTGATTTGGTGTATTCCCGTGAGCTCCTAAAGTAAGCCTACCTAGTCCACGCTGCTTAATTTCTTCGTGTAGCCAGCGCCTTCTCTCTCCGCAGGAAGAGGGAGCGACGCCGCGTCAAAAAGCCACGCGCCGCAACGCTTACATGTGGTCAGGCCTTAAGCATCAGTTACAGTGCATTGGTTACGACGCTCCGCTGGTGACTCGATGGTCGCGGGTTGAATCGCGGCCATGTCGGCCACATTTCGATCAAGGCGTAATGTTTGTTTGTTTGTTTTACTCGCATCTTGCACAACGTACATGACGCTGGAAGCGAGCAGCAAGAGCTGTCAGAAATTGACAGCTTGACAGAGCTGCAAGCCCCGAGCTGCATGCTAAATGCATGCTAAATGTGCATGTCGAAGAACCGTGACACGTTCGAAACTTCTAGATCACGCTAATACGGCGGGCCACATAATCACGTCGTTTTCGCGTGTGGAACCGCAGATATACATTCTTACTTTTGCGTTTTGACCCGTGTTACGTTGTCACGACGTGAAGCATGTGTACAAAAAAAGAAAGAAAAAAAAATACGAACAATGCGCGTCGTTTGTGGATGGGAATCGACCTCGTTGTTACGAACATTGTGAAGGGGCGTCACCCGTTACATAGAACCCCTTTTTTTAAAACAAGTGTTTATGCTGTTTCGATAACTCGGATTCCCGTAGAATAGCGGCCCACACACAGAGCATGAACCTTATTCTCATTTAATAATAATAATAATAATAATAATAATAATAATAATAATAATAATAATAATAATAATAATAATAATAATAATAATAATAATAATAATAATAATAATAATAATAATAATAATAATAATTATTATTATATAATTGGTCATGTAGTCATGCATGTCCAGAGTATGCAGTGTCGCAAAGATGATCTAAGATATTCAAATCCCTCGAAAAACGGCGCGATAAATTTACGTTTTATCTTCAAGCAAGCATATAGCCGCCGAGAAGCACCAACCAATTTCATTTTTTTTTCACTGTGTTGTGATTCCGAAGAAAACAAAAGAACTTTTTTTTCACGGCCACAATGATGGTACCTTTTTGAACACTTGTTAGTAATTTCATTTCGAAGGTAATACATATTTCACGTGGTATCTGCCCTGGCAGAACGACCACGCACTCGATTAATTTCTCGGTTTTCGAATTCAAACATCACCATACAATAGTTGATAGACTGATATGGGGGGTTTAACTTCCCAAAATTACCATATATATGATTATGATAGACGCCGTAGTGGAGGGCTCCGGAAATTTCGACCACCTGGAGGTTCTTTAACGTGCACTCAAATCTGAGCACACGGGCCTACAACGTTTCCGCATCCATCAAAAAACCATACAATAAGTTGAAGCCCACCATTGGAATTCTCCAACGCCGCGTTTGAGGACACATAATTCACTATGAACCACCTTTCTTTTGGCGTTTCGCCCCTACGATTATGCGGCGTCTGTGGTTGGGGGATCGAATCCATGCCCTCGAACATTACAATCACGTGTAGGGTTTGGATACTCGATACAAGCACAACACGTACGGAGCTCGAAAACCTCCGAAGATCGGGAATCAGGGCGATCTACATTGAAACACCGATTCACACGTATATCAAGCGTCGCGATTCCCTTTCTCTCTCGTATTATGTGCAAGTCTGATAAAAGAAGATAAGTACAATACGAAAAGTGTGAAGCCCGGGAGCATACATTACCAAAATGACAATATCACGCACTGAAGAGCACTTTCTATGAACGAAACGCGCGATGGAACTGAAAACGGTATCCTTCACAAGGCGGGGGCGTGGCTGAGCCTTCCACGAACTCCGCGATGAAGTGCGTCATCGTTTATGGAAGTTTGTCCGACATTCTTTGCTGCCGCTCCGGCGAGACTCAGCCGTTTTCACGTTCTGTATCTCGTTTATTCTTTCGTTGATGTTGTTGCATTCCCTTTCTTTGTTTGTTTCTTTCTTTCTTACTATCTTTATTTCTTTCTTTTCTTCCCGGTAGAGGCCCTGGTACGGTAAGTGGCATCGTGAACACGCAATGAGAACCTGTCGATGTGCGGTGGAGGAAGCGCGGGACGGTGGCCGGCCGTAATTTCGCGGAGGGGGCGGCCATTTTTTTTTTTCTCTTCTCTTTTCTCGGAAGCCGCTTCATGCGTCGGTCAGCATCGGCACGCCGTATAGCGGTGAGTACCAGGCGAAAACAATAAAACAAAGAGCACGTTGGCAGGCAGCGTTATTCACACGATGGGAACGCTTGTTACCTCGGCGATGTATACGCTTGTCTGCCTGTACAGATAGAATCTATCTATCTATCTATCTATCTATCTATCTATCTATCTATCTATCTATCTATCTATCTATCTATCTATCTATCTATCTATCTATCTATCTATCTATCTATCTATCTATCTATTCAAAATATACAGTATCAGCACCCAGAGGTATTACTAAAAAAGTGACAGAAGTAGTTGTAGAAAATTTGCGATAGTATTATTATTATTATTATTATTATTATTATTATTATTATTGTTATTATTATTATTATTATTATTATTATTATTCACAGGGCCACTTATGCCTTCGCGATTCGAAGACGAAAGTTATTAGGTGTTGCTACATTATTGTTACCAGCATCATAGCTTCAGAGGTCACGTGAGCTGTCATACACTTTGCCGATACCCCCATCACCTCCCGAAATGTTTGGAATTTTGGAAACTCTACGTGAACATATACACACACAAAACAATCCTCCCCCACCTAACAAAAAAACTCTGGCCACCACTGGCGCAGCCAGTTGGTGGAGGATTGGGGTGAAGGGTTCAACTATCAACGCATACAGACGTACGCACGAACATACATATAGGGCGAAGGTTGACAACACCCCCTCTCCTTCTTTCCCAGAGAAGGCAGACTATACCCTTGAAGCTCGAAAGCTGTGTGCAGAAAAACGGTGCGAATAGAGAGCAACAGGAGAAAATCTGCCGAAGAAGAGACGCAGATTAGCGGAAGAGGGGATTAAGGGCTGCGGGTCAGTAGGGGATAATCTCTTTTCTGGTAGCGAAGGTAATACAAATAGAAAAAAAGACGGAAATATAGAAAACGAGATTTCGTTCAGTAGATTCGCATGCATGCGTATCTAGGGAAGTAAGCGGTGCGCAGCATTGTAAAACCGTGTTCTCTCTTTGCACGCACGACTGCGGCCTAGAGTGATAGCGACCGTGACATCTTTCGCGGTAAACTTCGACCTCCCCCTTCCCCATAGACTCCGATGTTGACGCGCCTTCCTGCTTCGATCTGAAGAAATCGTTTCCCTTGTTTTGCATCTATTTACAGCGTGCATATACACTTCGCCTCGAGGAGTTGCAAGAGGACGCCGGCAGGATAGGGAATGGCATAGCCTTCGAACGCGACAAGGAACACCCGCAGTTCGATTTTGAGTATCTCGTAGTCACATCATATGCTGACACGTGGTCATATAGCGTTGACGAAAGCAGCAGTCGGCTTGTCGAAGATTAAACTGTTTATTTGGCCGAACTTGCAGCCGGGAAACTGAAAGTGAAATTACAGCTTGGAATGCACGCTGCACACTGATGTGGACAAACGGAGGGTCCGCCGTCGAAAAACTGGTCTGTAGCAAGGCGCGTCGGCATTTATACAGGTGGCAGTGAACATACGAGCATTATCGCTGGTGGCGTCGGCATTTATACATGTGGCAGTGAACATTCGAGCGTTATCGCTGGTGGCGTCGGCATTTATACACGTGGCATTCGTTCGAGAATGAACTCCGCTGCTCGCGTTTGCGTGCTGAAGCCTAAAGCCTGTTTCACATGCCACAATTTCAGCGGGAAAAAAATGGTTCCGTTCCCTCTATTCGCCCTGTTCGCAACCACTGGTAACGGCGGTTTCATTTCACGTCGACTGCAAATGCTCCGTGATTTTTCCAATGCCACTGGAGCGGCGGGTTCTTACCACCGTTCTTTGTGGCCGACACGAATGTAATGTAATGATCTGTGCGTTATGATATTATGAAGTTTCCATGAACGGTAAGGAAGGGTCCACGTATTTAGTCATTCAAGATCACTTTCCAATCTAAATTCATTTTTAAAATGCACAGCATCGGCCATTACCAAAACAAACACGTCGACTCTATTTCGACGGCTTGACAGGCCCGGCCATAGTTCGATGGGTCCCGACCAAAAATCGCTCCCACCGCTGTGATCAGAGCGAAAATTTCCAACACATTGGAAGCTCGCCACGGACCACTGCTGCGGGAGTGAATTGCCCCTTTTTTTGCTGCGAACGACATCGCAGCCTGAAAATCGCTACTTTTTGTGTCATGTGAAACGGTCCTAACAGATGATCCTAAAATAATCTTGAATGCTCTTAGATATTTTGGCGTGGTATGCGCAAAGTACATGTGTAATAGGCTAGAAGTGTAAAACATAGAGAAAAAGGGGCGTTTATGGCAATACATACGCAGGGAGACATTTCTTAGACGTGCCGTTACATGTGTTTTGCATGCAGCGGAGTTGCCGCTGGCGTGTCTTTCTCCCTGCGTCGTCTCATGCAGGACTTCAAAGGGTGGTTTGTTCTGTTACACTAGCACAAGTTTACCTGCTTGTACGTATGCTTAACGTGATGTACAGAACAACTTGGCCATACTTTGCTGTATATGCGTTATAATAAGATTATAGTGAATGCATCTGTCCAGAGTACTGTGTATTGGCAGTCGTACTTTCTCTTCACCGATATCAATTCAGCGTCGATGCCGATTTCTGGTTCGAGCACATCGTGAAGTGACCTTGTCATCACCCTATCATGAGGAGTAATGAATAGTGCGTAAATAGAGCGTTTTCGGAACTCAGTTATAAACAAAACAAGATTCCCTGCACTTTCGTCGTGTTGGTCGGTATATAACTGTGGGACTGTAGCTTATCTGTTACGCGATGAGCTTTAGTTGTTCTAAGGATGTTTATTTTTTAACGTACGGTTCTCGTTCCATCTATAACGATGTATTTCTATAAGGTAAAGTTTACCAATTACTATGGTACTTAACCAGCCTCTCCCCCCTCCCTAAAAAAATCAAAAGATGGAATGTCACGAAGAAAGTCATAAAACATAGTTGTCGTGCGCAATTCAAAATTAGGGGAAGATTTATGCAGAAACAGTCCAAAGCTTACATTTAGCTTCGCTTGAAAGAACCCAGATGTTCCGAATGAGTTTGCAGACGGCGTGCCTTACATTTAAGTCGCATAGTTTAGCGCAATACATCTTTCTTTACATTATCTAGAGCATTTGTGTCACGTCACGTCACGTCACGTCCGTCCGTCCGTCCGTCCGTCCATCCATCCATCCATCCATCCATCCATCCATCCATCCATCCATCCATCCATCCATCCATCCGTCCGTCCGTCCGTCCATCTGTCCTTCCATCCATTCCATTCCATTCCATCCATCCATCCATCCATCCATCCATCCGTCCATCCGTCCGTCCGTCCGTCCATCCATCCATCCATCCATCCATCCATCCATCCATCCATCCATCCATCCATCCATCCATGCATCCATCCATCCGTCCGTCCGTCCATCCGTCCATCCATCCATCCATCCATTCCATTCCATCCATCCATCCCACCATTAAAACACTAAAATGCCGGCGAATATACACATAACAGACGTTTGTATAACGCCTCGATCCTCTGTGCATCAGTCGCTTTTACCGCATTAGGTGGCGAAGCCATTACTTGCATTTCCCAACGCTAGTGCAGAAGTAAATATAGGCTGTACAAGGCATATATATGATATAAATAAAGCACTCTTTATTTACCTTTTTTAATTGCGCTGCTAACACCGGCCATTCAGTGGCCTGACAGAAGCACGTCAGGCGTCTAAATAAACAAGTACATAAAGAAATGAATACCAAGCACACAGCAGAATGATGGCTTGCTGCTTAATTAATGCAAATGTTAATAAAATTTATATATTGATCAACCGCGCACAATGTAGTCTCTCCGATATGAGCGGAAGAACTTGCAAGCTGCGTGCATACATCAGCGACGTAATGCACTGGATTATCTGGGTGAGGATGGACGCATATATGCATGACGGATGAATGTTTATTTGCCTTGAGATGAATGTTTGCCTCAAATACCCAGCACACAGCAGAATGATACGCTAGCTGTTAAATAAATGCAACGGTTAATTAAAAAAATATATTGATCAACCACGCACAGTGTCGTCTCTCCGAATTGAGCACAAGAACTTGCAAGCTGCGTGCATACATAAGGGACGTATTGTCATGGATCATCCGGGCGAAGACGGACGCATATATGCGTGACGGATGAATATTTGCCTCGACTGATTGCAGTCTATAGGCGACGTCTTGTCGCCCAGCCGTTGCAAGCTCGTTCTGTTCTCTCCTAATTGCTTTAAGCAAAATTTAGAAATGGGTTGTGCAAGTTTTCGAGCCGGCTATCAATCCTCCCGGGTCGTTACTCAACATCGGGTCATTTCGATGAAATCGCGGCTTGGGGCGACTCGGGGCCACATACCCGAGCGACGACCTAGCTTATGTCGACGCGTGACACGGCAACGTATTTTCTTTTCTTGAACGTACAATTTTAATGCTATCATCGTACGAGACTTTGACAGAATCGGTTAGAAAATGGGGGTGGGCACTCTTAGAAAACGGAACAGGACGAAACCGGTATGCCAAATTACTGGCTGGACTGATCATGGGAACCAGGAAGACAGGAAAAAAAAAAAAAAAGTAAGCACTAGACGTATTCAAGCGGGATGTCCAGGGGCACCGCGATAGAAACCCGGTGCGACACCCCTTATGTAGGTGGCGCTAGCTGTCGGACTTGATAAATTAAGAAATAGAGCGATGATCAGCAGGTTCGGTGGTGGTGATTTCAGCGACAGCGCTACCCGAAAGCTAAGAAAAGAAGTCATCGCAGTGACCCTACGAGTCACGACGCAGAGTCAATGACAGAGCGGCCTCTATGAAGAAAGAAAGAAAGAAAAGAAAGAAAGAAAGAAAGAAACGTGGTGATGAAACGGTGAAGACCCCTGCGTGTACACAGACGCAAAGAAGAGGAACCTTTCAAGATGGCGCTGTTGGCTGAAGCTGATCGAAGATCATCTAATAATTGGGTTGGCCCTGACTGGGCGGGACGTTGAGAACTTTTAAGTAAACGAAGACAGCGAATTGGAACGAACGGGCACGCAAACGTGGAGAGGTGATTTTTTTTTTTTCCCACTCGTGTTCTGTAAAATACGGACGCCGATCGAAAGATGGAAAGGGGGCGAGGGGGTGTTGTCGTCGTTGCGCGCACGGAATGCGTGGACGGACAGGGAGCGAGGCCAATTACTACGCCGCGACACGGCGACAACATCGATCACTGAAACGAATGGCCGGCCTAAGTTTCAATGACCTACTGCTACTTCTCCGAGCCGCAGCGGGCACACACGGGAGGGCGTGCGCTTCCGTGTGCGTCGCCACGTTCGTCGCCCGAGGGACGTGTTTGGGTTGCGTCGGGACCCAGCAGAGGTCGCTCGAGTGGCGCGTTCAAAGCAATTCGAAAGTATAGCCCCGTTCGAATTGCAGTCGGGGACGCGTCGAAGGTATGGTAAATATCTAAATTCGTCCGCTGTGTGTATAGTAGTAGTAGTGGTAGTAGTAGTAGTAGTAGTAGTAGTAGTAGTAGTAGTAGTAGTAGTAGTAGTAGTAGTAGTAGTAGTAGTAGTAGTAGTAGTAGTAGTAGTAGTAGTCGTAGATGTAGTAGTAGTAGTAGTAGTGTAAAACTTCATTATGTACGTTAATCCAGACAGGCTAGAACTCCAGTGCCCAGAGGAATATACAGGGTGAGGAGCCAAGTCTGTCCGGCAGGGCGGTGTCCCTATTCCAGGGCCCCACTGGCGCGAGCCATACGTTCAGCTCTGTGAATCAGTCGCAGCTGATCCACCAGGGCTGGGCTTAGACAGCAGCGCCTTCCCATACCTCCCATGTGCCATTGGAGTCGTGTTCTTCGTCGTGCACACTTCCGCGTGAGGTGAAAGAGTGTAAAGCATCTAATAGAATTGACGTGTGCATGCAGATGGGGGTGGGGAGGAGGGGGTCACGCACATTTCTGTATTCTTGCAAGTGGAGCGCCACACACTGCCACATAACGCTTCTCGCTCAGACCTGTCCCGTGGTTGCTTAATGTGCTTGGTAATGACCACGTGGGCTTTTGACGATAATGGCAGCCCGGGACCACCGATGTCATATTCTAATATCTGTTTATTTCTCACTTTTGCACTCGAGAGAGAGAGAGAGAGAGAGAGAGAGAGAAGGAATGTAGGAAAGGTAGGGAGGTTAACTAGACTATGCGTCCAGTTTGCTACCCTACACATGGGGAGGGGGAGAGGGGAGTAAAAGAGAGAGAGAAGGATATACACATGTCACATCACACACACACTCGAAAAACCGGAAACCAAAGGCAGGTCGTTGTGAAAAGCCAATTAACACTTCATTTTCATTATTGCATCAAACTCATGAAGCTTCTTTTTTTTTTTCGAGGAGGGGGGGGGGAGGCCCGACAGTGAAACTTGTACCCCCCCTCTCTCTCCCTCGCCACCCTGTCGAATAACACTGGACACGCTTATGCTAGCTGATACGGTGTTTGTGGCAACCGGGAGACAAAAGCGCATAATCCGAGACTCCGCATTATCCGGGGCAACCTAAAATGAGTAAGCAAACAGCTGTACGACTCTGTGAAAAATTAAATGTCAGACATTCGAGTGGCTTGTCGAGTCCGTGGTAGTGGCAGCCGACTTCTCCACGTTAATAATAATAATAATAATGATAATAATAATAATAATAATAATAATAATAATAATAATAATAATAATAATAATAATAATAATAATAATAATAATAATGAACTTCTGACTGATAGAGATTTTAATACGCTGATGCTGCATAATGTGCATGGTAGCTGGTGCGTCAGACGCGTTTCGGTGTTTTTTGTGAATTGAACGTAAAGCTATCAGATAAAAAAAAAAATTCTACTTCTGCGGTCGTGTAATCCAATTCCATTGAATAATGCGTTCAAATTAACCATCCGGGAACAGCCTGTTGCTACTAGGCATCGGTTGCCAGAGGCAAAAGATACGTACAAGGGGACAAAAGAAAAAACAAAAGAAACGTAAGACAAAAGCGCACGCGATTCACTAACTCGGCTACAATTTAGCCGCGCGACAGGCCGTGCCATCTATCGCCAGATTTTCGAAGCGTGTTTCCGCGCCGCGTTCAACGAGGGCGGCGGAAATCGCTTCTCGGAGGTTGTTGCCAGACGGACGAGACTGCACCGTGCCTCAGTAGTTCCGTGCAGCAGAGTCGTGCCTCGGCGTCAATTGAAACGCAGATTCTTGAGAAACCGATATGCATGGAGTAGTTCCGGTCAAGTGAGAGGGGAGTGGGGGCGAAGATTCGTCGTAGTGTTTCCCTCCTTATTATGCTAATGTATAGAATTGACTTTACAGCCCCCTTCGTAGGATCAATGTGTAGGGTTAATATTGCCCCCCCCCCCCCTCCACTCCTTCAATTGCGCGTGCCAACGGTTCCAGTGAACGGAATCTGTTGCTTATCTTAGCCTTAGGAAATGGCGTCGTTAAAACAAGCGCTCTCGACTGAAGTCAGGGTGCGTGCAAAGTGGCTTTCTCCTTCGAATTGTCTTGGACAAGTGCACGACTTTGACTGCGTGACTTTTGTTCTACTCGCTGGCAAAATGGGCAGGTCGAGCATTTTGGTTGAAATGATGTCATTTCGGGTAAGGACACCCATCCTGGGTCCGCCATGGTGAATCGGTGGATAGGGAGCTCGGATGCTCAACCGAAGTTCGCAGTTTCGATTCCGGGAGGATACGAATACTAAACTAATCTGACCTGATTAAGCGTGGCACTAAGCTACTAAGTGCTGCCACAAAGAGCAAACAAGAAAATACCGTATGCGACTTGTTAAGCTACGATTCTGATTCTGTTATTGAACGATCGAGCGATAGCTGCACCGAAATTCTAATAATTGTGAGAAGAGGGGGGGGGGGGGCGGGATGCTAGCATCCCTTGTAAAGGTTTTGCCTCATGGCACCCGGGCATCGTAGTTAGTGCAGTCATCACCGAGTTAAAGTGTTGGCGCTTTGGCTCCCGCGGTGGCGCCAATGAAACCACCATAGGCGAGGCGACGTGGGGTGATGAGATCGGAACTGTCCCTCTTTGGTGTCCGCTAGTGGTGGACGGTAATCTCTCCGAGGGAGGTTCGTGGGAGGGAATCCGCGGTTCATCGCCGCTGACCTCCGTGCTGAGTTGAACTTCCCGACACCGCATTGGCGATAGATTGTGATTTTTATGTCGTTTTTCGTGTATTTCATATCGACCTTCTAGTGTGTTACCTGACAAGTTAGGGCACGTATTCGCTAGAGCCGGCCAGTGGCCTCGCCATTGTGTAAAAGCTGCTTATATATGTTCATGCATTTGTTGCACTGATGCCTGTCCTGCAGTCCGTTAGTTCCGTGAGAAGCTCTCTTGAGAACCGACATGTTTCAGCAGAAACCCTCGTACTGAGCTGTCACCATTTGAACGCGTTGCCCCGCCACGGTGGTCTAGTGGCTAAGGTATTCGGCTGCTGACCCGCAGGTCGCGGGATCAAATCGCGGCTGTGGCGGCTGCATTTCCGATGGAGGCGGAAATGTTGTAGGCCCGTGTGCTCAGATTTGGGTGCACGTTAAAGAACCCCAGGTGGTCGAAATTTCCGGAGCCCTCCATTACGGCGTCTCTCATAATCATATGGTGGTTTTGGGACGTTAAACCCCACAAATCAAATCAACCATTTGAACGCGTTGCTGGGCGGGGCGTATCGGTGACGTCACGTTTGCCTCCGTGTGTATGGGGTTCGAAGATGACGGTGCAAATCAGGAGCCATCCCACAATGAAAAAAAAAAAAAAAAAACATCTGCGGCCGCGATTTTCTCTCGTCGCTGCCGCTTCTCTTTTCTGGTCGTTTCATTTTCCGCGTGGTTGGATCCCAATCACGGAGGGGCTTTTCGTTTCGGGACCGCGACGACGACGTTTGGGCCGCTTCGCGTTTGCTCTTCCTAAACGATGGAAGAAGCCAGGACCGCCGGGCGCCTTCGCGGCGTCGGCGAATCGGAGAGGTGGATTATTAATGATGCACCGGTGGGGAATCAGGAAATGCCGGCCGGCCAGTCGTGCTGGCTGACGGCAGCGTTTCTTTTTTTTTACCCTCTCCCTCTCACTTAAACATGCACGCGCGCGTGCATGTGTGTGTGTGTGTGTGTGTGTGTGTGTGTGTGTGTGTGTGTGTGTGTGTGTGTGTGTGTGTGTGTGTGTGCGCTCCCGTGATGTTTGGTAACTCTCATCGATTCATCACGATTATCAGCGCCACTTCAGTGCTGCCAGAGCAGCGGCTGAAGCGCCGCTGCAATTATCGTCTCCCGTGATTTCAGCGGCACGGGCTTGCGTAATACAACAGCAACAGCGAAAATAGGCATTGCGAGAGTGGAGGGAAAGAGAGGCGCCTACAAAGATGAAAAAAATAAATAAATTAGCTATCCAGGGGAGGGTTCGAGAGATGGATAGAACACCGGAGCGAATTCGCCAGCGAATCGCGAAGCAAATATTTTACCTTCGCGCGGCGATGTGTGTGTTCACATACGGTCGGCACCAAATTTGTGGGGCGATGCTTTGTGGTGCGGCGCGAACTCGCTCCCCAATGCGTAACTTCACAGCGTGCATGCGTGTCTAGACGAAGTGTATATATGGTACACACGTAAGAGCACATGCGCATCGCCTGCCAAGGCGAGATCTCGAGATAGCGTCATTGTTGGAGCACGCCTCCGCTGATAACTTCATCCAGAAGTTTTTTTTCTTTCTCTCATGTCGTTAGGACGGCACAACAATCCATTCATGCCTATAGGGCTATCTCCGCCACATTGAATCTGCTGAACGAAATTACGGTGGCTAAAATTCTAGCCACTGTAACGAAATGTGCGTGACGGGTAGTTAAAGGCCTGACCACACACCCACCCGTTTCAGCGCGTCAGCGAGTGACTTCTCTGACGCGGCGCCACACCCTCTCCTCAAGAAGAGAGAGGGCGCACAGCATCGTGTAGATACGTGCCCTCTCCGAGAGGACGTAGTGCCCTCTCCCCAAGGAGAGAGAGAGAGAGAGAGCGCACAACATCGTGTAGCTACGCTGCCCTCTCCGAGAGCGCGAGGCGCCGCGTCAAATTAGCCACGCGCTGCAACGGGTGCGAGTGGTCAGGCCTTTGACGACGTGTTTCGCAGCGGCCAAACACAGAGCACGTGTGGAATGCCTGACAAGGAAAGGGAGAATCATCTGTTTAGATTCAAGTGGAAAGATAATAAGATGTAGTGCACTAACCCCCGTATTCTAGAACGCCCCTTCACTCAACGCCCCAACTTCATTTAAGAGAGCCGATGGAAGCGCCATCTCTAGGCAGCAAAAGTCACTGCATATCAGTGATAATTTGCTGCTATGAGTCTTGTGTAGAGCAGCGTCATTTCCAGCTGAGCAGCGGCGCAGTGCGCAACTCTGTCAAGTGAAGGGTGAAAGTCGAGTCGAGGAGCGTTTGTGAATACGGGGGTAAGTAAGTTGCTCATAGCTTGGCACAGCCAAGGTACCTGACTCTTCGCTCGTTGTGCTGCAGCACGGGAACCACGACGCCGGCGGGGATTAGATCAAGAGTGCTCGATTGAAGAAGCGGCCCCCAAGAGACGGCGACGGGCGCATCCGAAGTACGTACAAAGGTTGCCACTCTGAATGTGTTGAAGTCGCCGTCCCTGAACCACGGTGTAAAAAACTGTGGCGGTTGCTATTGCGACGGCTCGGTGGCGGCATGCTCCGCGGAACGGTGCACGCCTCTTGGCACGAGTGGCACGCATCTGTGGCGGTTGCTATAACAACGCCGCTACAGGTTTTTTTTTTTTTGTCTGTTAACGAAATCCAATTAGTTCAAGGTACGTCGTGAAGACCATCGGACAGGAAAGCTGTGAGTGCAGTGAATGTTACTGGCCAGCAAAATCCCATGTGTCGGCATCATCATCTAGCATGATGGCCATCTTCCGTCTTCCGTTTTATTTATATTTTATCCAAGCTTCCGGTCAAGTGACCTGCGTTACGCCTACTACTACTACTACTACTACTGCTACAACAATAACAACAACAACAACAACAACAACTACTACTACTACTACTACTACTACTACTACTACTACTACTACTACTACTACTACTACTACTACTACTACTACTACTACTATTAAGGCCGCTCCGACAGCGACCACGGCACCAGGTAGACCAAAACAGCAGTGTACAATGTGATTATGCCACTGTACAATGCGATTAATGTGACAAGTGGAAAACATGCACTCCAGCCACACTTGTAAATTCAGAATTTCACGCCGGAACACTCACATAGCCACTCACATAACAATACGTTTTCTTTAGGTTTTGGGGCATTTCGACACAGAACAAGTTCTCGGATCCCGATGACTTTTGGTTTCATTAGATGTTTTATGCGTGGACTCATCTCTCCGAGACAAATGATAATCCCCTTGGTCTGCTCTCGTTGATTTCCCGGGATAGATATGCAAACTACATTTGTAAAAGGAAATGAAAAAAAAAATGATTTGATGTAATCTAGTATTTCTTTTTTTTTTACGATACAAAAGTCCAGATTTACTTCAGCATGTCGATAACGAAGCTATGCGCTTTTGCAGGCGTTTTCAAAACTTAATCGGAAACATAAAATGCGGCTTGTAGATTAGCTGATACACGGTTGACATGGCAGCTTTCATGCTGAATGTGTAATTTTTCTTCTGCAAGATTTTGCAAGACCTCGGTAGATGCTTCAGTGTCCACGAGTTCATGTAAGATGCCACGGCAACAACAATATGACGCCACCTCCATCTTATCAATTTTTTTTTTACTTTTCTAACTGGCAAAGCGTCAACAAACGCTAGTAACAGAGACCATTGATTCATTGATATGTGGGGTTTAACGTCCCGAAACCACCATATGATTATGAGAGACGCCGTAGTGGAGGGCTCCGGAAATTTTGACCACCTGGGGTTCTTTAACGTGCACCCAAATCTGAGCACACGGGCCTACAGCATTTCCGCCTCCATCGGAAATAACAGAGACCACTCCGTTATTGCGAAAGCATAATTTACTCATTTAGCTTCACCTCATACCTAGTGATTCTCTTTTAAAGGACCCCTAAACGGCCTCTGAAAATCAAAATTGAATTTGGTACATGCACAACCCCAGGTGGTCGAAATTTTCGCAGCCTTCCACTATGACCTGTTTCATAATCATATGGTGGTTTTGGGACGTTAAACCACACATATCAATATCAAAACATGAATGCAATGGAAGGAAAAAAAGTTTATTTCAGCCCTGCAGGACGCGCTTAGCGCGTAGCGGGCGTCTCCCAGGTATACCGACAGGGAGCACCTGGAGGCCGCTTCGTGGGCCTGCTGGACGGCCCATTGCTGGTCGGCGAGAAGTGAGCTCCTGAGGGACCTCTCCCACTTGCTTGAGGTAGAGTCGGGAGGAGTTGTTCTACACTCCCAGAGCATGTGTTCGAGTGTCGCTGTGTGTAGACATGATGCCCATGCATGTGTCGCTGGGGTATGCATCGGGATGATAAACGTGAAGCGTGGCAAGGTTTGGGTACGTGTGTGTCTTGTAATAGGCGTAGGGTTAATGCCTGTGGTCTGTCAAGTTCCGGATGTGGAGGCGGAAAAATGCGGCGTTCCCGGTAAAAGTGCTCTGTTATGTCATTGTACGTAATGGGTGCAATGGAGAGCTTTATTTTCTCCCGGCGTTTCCCGTTCTCGCGGGACAATTCGTGACGTCAGCAGTTACTTCACGTGATGTCAGAATGCAATAAGCTCTCCATTGCTTAATGTACACGAAAGAGATCTCCTGTGAATTGTTTCGCATTGTGCTTTACCTTGCAGTGACGTGCACGTTCTGCCTTGTATTAAAAGACTGTCATGAACGATAAACTGACTTTACTTCGTGTTCTCCGTTTGCAACTGCGCAAGGGGAGATGTCAACGTGCAGTCTGAAAGGGCCATACACTGACGGGCTCAACGCTTAGAGCTGTCATTTCACATGTTTTATGAAGAACTTATAGTGGTGAGGAGGATACAGTATTCGTAGGACGGGTAATGAAGGCGAGAGAGAAACTACTGTCTCGCTTTTGAACTAGGGTTCTTTTAGGGGCCCTTTAAGGACTTTTGAGCAGGGATTAAAAACTCACTGGTCTTCTCGTGCATTCGCTAAAGACCATTCGAACGCTAAAGGCACCCCATTTCACCAAAGGGCTATTATGGTCGATGCGTGCCGTGTGTCGTAGATAGAAAATTATCACGCTATATCACGCGTTCAACGACCGCCCAAGCGCTATAAATACAGATATTGTTCACAACAGAAGCTGCAGTGCGCGCCCCCTAGACGCCACCCGTGTGTTGTTTTTTGATGTTTAGTGGAGTAGTGTGCCGACTCTTGGGATTTGCCCAACTTATATGGCACATACACGCTGTAGGAGCTGTACTGCCGAACTGTTATGATAGAGGCCTGCTTGCAGGCATAGCAAAAAAAAAAAAAAAACATAGACCGAAAATATAGAGATAAAAATAGAGCTAGCATGGTCATGGATGATTTAGTAGACATGGGTGAGGGGGGGAATGCCTAGGAGTAGGGTAGCCCAAAATTTTTATCGAGGTTGGGGTGCGGGCAGGGGGCTAGCACGCGTTTGCATGTTCGCCCGTGCGTTTGTACCTGCTTTCATACACGCACCTGAGAAATCAAGAAATTTCGGGCGAGAAAGAGGTTTAAGCCCCTCACTCCCGCCTCTTGGCTACGCCTCTGAAACCTGGCCACTTCAGGACGACCGCTGGACAACAGATCTGCTGTGATCGAGTCGTGCACGGCTATTTTTTTTTTTTAAATTCTTCTCAGTCAATGCATTGATCCTCTCCTGCCCCCCCCCCCCCCCTCACCCACCAAAAAGCTTTCTGAACATAATGCGGTTTCGTATTGTCTCCGGCATTGGGGGCATCGCAAGCTTTGTGCACCTCGCCTGGTTTCGCATTACTTCCATGATCGACGCACCTTTGATCAAGCGACTATGTTACGTGATGACGTCATCGTGTGACGTCATATTGGCGTCACTTTTCTAGAGGAACCATGACGTCATCAAACATCATATGGCGGCACCATCTTGCGTTGATTTCTATAGCATCTCTCGCGTAGGTCAATTTTCGCTTTCGCTTTTGATGAGGCATCTAAGGTTGTTGCCTTGAAATTGGATAAGTAACGTTAATTTTCAGCGGTCACGATACAGAACAAACGCTGCTCCTCTCTCGCAAAAACGTTTACTCAGCGTGGCCGAACCACTGTGTGCACACGCTAACAGGTTTGCGAGTGGTAACGACGGGCGGAAGTGCTTCGCTAAACCCGATAATCGAGAGGATTTACGATGTACCGTACCGATACTTTTGCCGAGCGCAACGCACGTAACGCGGGCGGTTCGTTCCCTTACCCATTTCTTACGTGTGCCCGCAATCACGCGTTGCCGTCGGACGTAGCGTACACCTCCGCCAACGGTATAACAACCCATAAACCCCGCGAGGAGAAAACACGGTCGGTTAAGTTCCAACACTCGCCACGCGGGGGCACCCCAATCGCCGCCGCCCGTCACATGGCAAGCAGCCGAGCTGGAGACGTGCGTGACCACCCACGAGGAACATCATGCCTGCCAAGAATGTGCGATCTAAGATGAAAAGGTGAACGGTAGAACAATCAAGAAAACGGGGCCGAGACTAACGAAGTAAAAGAATGAATCGAAGCGCGGAGGAAACTGTGTAAATATATATATAGAGAGGAAGCACTTAGGAACCTCTTGCGCACACAACTTTTGAGGGGCGCTTCTGCAGACACATGCATACGCGCGGACTAAAATAATTCTGCCTGGAAACACATGTAATATTGTGAGGAGTAGTACGCAAGCCCGCCGCTTGGTGGAAGGGTCGTTCCGACCGCGCCGTCAGGGTCAACGAGCGCAGCCCGAACGCATCTCTCATAATTAAGCGCATCAATCTCGCCGGAGAGGCCACCATCAACGCGCTGGCTCAGACTTATACGGCGTCGTAGTCCTCGTGAGGGTGGTTTCGAGTGTTTACCGGGGGGGGGGGGGGCGCACGTGGAAGGGGGGGGCGACCATGGTGGGGGAAGAAAAGTTTCGCGAGAGGTCCAGGGGCAGCTGTAGCGTAGAAATATCGTAATCGCCCAAGCTATAAAAATTGCTTTTAACGCTCGATAAACGCGCCTCGACGGCGTCCTCGACGGCAGCACGGTGGAAAGGGCAATCGCAATCGACATCGTGGGCGCGCGTGTAGAGAAGGCCGCGCCACCCAACGGCGGCGAACGCGAATGCGAAAATTCTTGGCGCCGAGATCCGACAGATTTTTTTGGAAGGAGAATGCTTTTTGAATTTATAATAAATATTTTCAGGGGAAGCAGTGAATCATTGGAAGAAGGGCCTCGCAGATATAAACGCTGCAGCTTCGTGGTCTCTTTAAAAGCAAGACTGAAGAGGAAAATTATTTGTTCTCATATTAGCGAATTAAAAATTCACAATACTAAAAAACACCACTATTACCAGGAGAAGAAGCTTAATAAGCAAGAAAACGCTAAAAAGAAAAAGAATGCGGGCGGTGAAGTCACCTTGAAATTTCCGCACGAAAATTCGTGACAGCATAGATTTTGACGGCGTCAAGCAGGTCCTACGAAACTTATTATCCGTAAAAATGAAGCATATTGCATATAAGGGGGCAATATACATAACATACCAATCTTCAGGAAATTTCAACGAGTTGATCCCCAAAATCCAAAGTACACTTTGAAATGAAGTCTGTGACGCCACGTCCGGAGCTTTTGGCGTGACAGTGAAGTGTGAAACTTCGCTTCGGCCTCGATTTTCTCTTCCTTTCATAAACTTATGACGATGAAACTAACGACATCGAAGTTTTCAAGGCAAAATTTATCGAACTAAGGCAATCTATTGCTTAGAAAAACGAAAATGTGAATGAGTTTGTACGGATCCATGATGGTACACAGTATAGGAACGCAAAACACACAATGCACAAGAAAAAAGGGAGCGTTTGCCTTGGCCAGTTCTTCTTGATTATAAGGACTGAAAGCCGGGCCTGTCGGTGACAGTACTTAAACATGTTTTTTTTTTTAAACTCAGCACACGCCTACGCGGACACAAGAGAAGACGGGAAAGCGATGTGGTTTGTCCCTTCTTCTCTTTTGACCGCGTAGCCTTGCGCTAAGTTAAAATATGTTTAAGTCTTCTTGAGGCACTGCGCCGTGTCGCCTGTAGGCAGACAGAAATTAGGTGCCTTCTTCCTTTTCCTCACGAACCACTAACAACCACAAGTCTTCTTGAGTATGTTTAGTGCTTTGCACTCCCAAGGGATTTAATCGCTTCACTGTTTCACTTTATATAGTGTCCCTTTAAACAGTCGCCGCTATGGCGCTGCATGAGCAACGGAGTCTTGCGGTCGCGTAATACGTTCAGACCGGCGCTGCAGAGCGGGCCAAGGTCAAAAACCCACGGAGCCGAACGGCGCGCTAGTTTTGGTAAACGAGGTCGATCGAGCCGCCGCTCTTCCAGAACAATTTCGTGGAAGACAAAACCACAAAACAAGAGAGAGAAACGAGCAGATTGTGGCATTACGCAAAACGTGATGGTCGGTACGCTCTATACGAGCGATTGCACTAAAGGTGGGGCTACCGCGCGCTGCGTTAAAAACTTCACTGGAATAAGCTTTAAGAGGAGGCTGCAACGAAAGCTCGGCATTTGGTTTGGGCCAAGGTAGGCTGTTTATGAGAAATTATCGCTTGCACCGTGGTTCGCTGGTTTACGAGCAACACGAGACGTTGCTGTTCAGTACCTTAGAGCAAAGTGAAAACTGATAATCACGAACTTACTGTTTCGCGAGACTCTGGGGCACGCTTCCTTTAGATATATGAGAAGAGCATAAAGACTGAAGCAAGCTTGTCTTAAAAAAATATTGGTAAAATACTTTAAGTCGCACTCGACGTAACCTCGTAACCTATCGTTGCAATGCTCTTTTTTTCAATATGACTAGTCTGTGTATCAGGATTTAATTTTAATTGAGGACGTTATACTCCATCGGGCCTTATCACTGGTAACGCTAATCGTCCAACACTTAAAATAGTTTCACGATTGCTAAAGCGCTTTTGTGCCTAATATTGATGTTTCAAAATCTCCCAATTGACTTTTTACTGTGATATAAAATGTTATTTTTATTTGGCATTTCCTTAAAAAAAACGCCAAAGTTGAAGCACCAAGACTAAAGGCAGGCAAAGGCCAGCGACAAAAACTGAGAGCACCGGCGCTGTGAAATTAACGGTAACAAAGGTTCTCCTGCCACTGCAGTTTCTCCGCAATACAGTAAGGCTTGGCAGTAACGCTCACTTGTCACGTTGCAGGAAAAATTAGGAGCCTCTAACGCTTTTTGAACAAGATGGTGCACCTTTACAAACATCAGACGGCATTACCGTGCTATAAAAAGCAGGTGATTTCAAACCTAATTTATGATAAAACGACTATAGATTTACTTCTATTGCGCGCATGAATACATACGTAGGCGGCATAATGGCATGCATTGCTAGGTTAATGAACTCAACGTGGTATTACATATACGTGAGCGTCAAAAGAATTCGATAAATAAGCTGTTAGTCGAATCATGAAAACGGCTGTCTCCCGGAGAAAACCAAACGGCGTCGTTGCCATAGTAACCACCACTGCTGCACGCCACCTGGCTACACTTCTAGTACACTCTAACCTATAGAGTGAGCATATTATAGGTCACTCTACTCTGACCTGGCCTCGCCGCGCCTCGCTACCGTGACGTCACACCAAGCCACGCTTGCGCTGAAGTCACGCCGCCGTCAAGCCGATGGAGGCGGTGACGTCACGTCGACGTCAAAGTTGGGGTGACGTCACGCCCAGCCGCGCATGCGCCACGCAGCAGCCGTGTCGAAACCGCGCCAAACTTAAGTAGACTTGCCAAGAATGCTTAAGATTGGTGCCGCCTAGCAACCGTTTACGTAATGAAATACGTCATAGAGTTACTGCGCCTGCGCATGCTCCCGTATTCAGAATCACTACGAAAGAGCCACGCCTCACCTTGTCGAGGTGGCTCAGGCCGTGGGCCACCCGAGGCCGGTCAGCAAACCCGAAGAGGAGGCTGATTATCGCGAAGCCCAACACGTCGCCCATCCACGACGTAGCCACCACCGAGGATCGAAATGATTCAGTCTTCGCGACCAACGAAACAGCGGCGTAACGACGAAGGCGGGCAGATTCGAACCATGCTCGGCGCAAGAATGAACGGGACGAAGCAATGAAGCGAGCACCGAAGGCGCCAACGCCAGGTTTTCACATCCGCGTAAGGTGCGCGATGGACTTTTTGTTTGACGCAAATATTGAACTTCAATCAGCTCCGTGCGTCCCAACGTAAAGAGAGCCAGTGCCTGTTCTATGTTCTACGATAAACCTTCCCGGAAGAGAATGACCACGGTCAACTGAAATTGAGCAGGACTGGCCTGGACACGAGTGTGCGTGGAGCCGTTGGTCAGTTTAAGGTCACCCTTGGCTTCACGTATCCGGCCAAGCCTCAGCGTCACTACGGGGACTCAACGAGGTCGAAGAGCGATCCGGATACCACTCATGAACATTTGGCGTTTCACTCATCGTTACGGGCAGTAAGGGAAACGGGGACGACTGATCGGCGTGACGTTGCTATTACGAGCGGCGACGTGCTTATCTCTGCCGAACTTTGCGCGACTTAGTGCAAAGCTTTTTCTTGGCATAATTAGTTTGTCCACTCCCTGATTAGTCACCTATGAGTGTCATTAGAATGTTTCAGCCATGATATAGCCATTAATGCGATGAAAGTGGCTTTACAAAACGGTTGAAGATCAATGGTTAATCAAAAACGTCTACTTCTATCTTTGGCTTCAGCGACTTAAGTGGGCCCCGCCGCGGTGGTCTAGTGGCTAAGGTACTCGGCTGCTGACCCGCAGGGCGCGGGTTTGAATCCTGGCTGCGGCGGCTACATTTCCGATGGAGGCGGAAATGTTGTAGGCCCGTGTGGTCAGATTTGAGTGCACGTTAAAGAACCCCAGGTGGTCTAAATTTCCGGAGCCCTCCACTACGGCGTCTCTCATAATCATATAGTAGTTTTGGGACGTTAAGCCCCACATATCAATCAATAAATCAATCAATCAATCAGCGACTTAAGTGGCCTCGAAGTTTTGAAAACGAAATTGAATGTAATTTCGTACATGGTCTAAAACACGCTGAAGAGAAACGGCACGGTGACAACGGAATAGCATTGGCGCTGTGAGATGTTGAAGTTAAGACATAGTCATGATACAAGAGGCAGTTAATTGACATATGTTAACTGACATATTTTGCTATATACCTCTGCCTCTTGTGATTGGGGAGAGAGAGCAAAGGCAATTAAAGTGAATATGAAGGTGTATCAACAAGCCAGTTAATAATTAGCGCTCACCATCTCCATTTTTTTTTATATTCATTGGTGTTATATACTTGCGTATACATGGTATAAACTTGGCGCTGAATTGCGTCGAATAGAAGCCCCCTACAGACGTACATCACTATAGACAACCCTTACAGAGCCCGTATGATGTTATACAGTCGAAATGCGCAAAGACAGTTCTCATACGAAAAATCGAGAAAGACTGCAGGGCCTATGCTTGTAGCTTTTCTCGCGCCTCCGTCCACTTCACGCCGAAGTTGCCACCCAAAGAGTTCGTCGCACATGAATGATTCCGAGACAATGCAACGCCGGTTTCGCTGCCACGGAGCATTCTAGACAAAGGTAGCTATTGCCACGTTCTATTTCCCAAGTTTTTGTTATCGTCCCAAAACACCACACGATTCTCAGCGCAAACCGCGCCTGCTGTTTTCGAGAAGGTTCCGGACTGTAGTAGATCATTTCGATAAGATCACGCCCACTGTGCGAACGGTACAGATTGTTCTGGAACCTACGCCACCGCCAGCGATAACGCTAGAATATTCGACGGCAAGAGTATAAATGCCGATGCGCTTCGCCGCTTGTCAGTTGTTGATCGAAGGCCGACGCTCCGTTCGCCGCTATCAGTCCGAGACTGCTATCTGTGCAAGACTGCTGCTGTAATCGGACTTTCCGTTTACTGGGCACAGGTTCGCCCAAATAAACAGTTAAATCCCAACACGAAGTCTCCTGTCTTCGGCCACGTCACGACCCCGTGACACTATAGAGGGGACCCGAATGCGTAGTTTACTCTCAGTGCTGAAATGCCTGCAACACTAAGTTTAAGGGGAGGAGAATTCAACATTACGGGAGAGGTGAGTGACTGGTTTCTTTGTGGAGACAAGCAAGTGAACGACTGCACTCCACCCCCCCTCCCTCCCTGTCAATGAATAGCTTGCAAGAGATAAAGATCGAAAACAAAAAAAAAAAATGTCAGCGTGTTTCGTCGTATTCTATGCCCGCTATACCTCTGCATGGCGAAAATTAAGTTTAAGCCTTGAACGCTGCAAAGCTTTTGACAACCTAAAATTTATCGATTGTTATAAGCTATATAGAATAGTTATTTTCAGCCTTTCGCTCATCCACAAATAATACTTATGTGGCTGTTAGCAATCTGTAAACCCCACTCACCTGGAAGTAACGAAATTTGCCGTAAAAGCCAATCCTACAGCACTAAAGGAATCGCTCGAACAAAGACATCAGATTCGACCATCCTACCTCAAATAAGAAAGAAATAGGAAAATAAAAAGACAATTTGACCACTGTGGTGGTAGAGAGCGGCCCAATCATGTGCACGTGAATTCATAATCCGCTGGCAGTCAATTCGCGGCTTTCAGGCTAAATCTTAGTTGCTAATCACTGGGCCGAAGAGAAGTACGAGGATCAGCTGAAAACGGCTAAGTACTACTTGATAATGTCGGTGAATGGATTTACGCAATTTAAGATATTTGATTCGTATATGGGGTTTAACGACCCCAAACCACCCCATGATTATGAGAAACGCCGTAGTGTATGGGCTTCGGGAATTTCGACCACCTGGGGTTCTTTAACGTGCACCCAAATCTGAGCACACGGGCCTACAACATTTCCGCCTCCATCGGAAATGCAGCTGCTGCAGCCGGGATTTGATTACGCGACCTGCGGGTCAGCAGCCGAGTACCTTAGCCACTAGACCACCACGGCGGGGCAAGTTAATAGATTTTCGCGCACATATATAGGAACAAACATGCAAGACGCACTTGATCTACCCACGAAGAATTTTTTTTACGACTCACCATGGGAAGCTAGCGCAAATCCCGATCGTGGCACAAACGTCCATCTGTTGGGCACGTGCAAAACATTCCGTGAGACATTCCGGGGTTTGAGACGGAATCTACCACACAGACTCGGAGCAGTGTTGGCCGGCGAATCTCGTCAGCTTGTTCGCCGCGCAGAGTCACTCATTAAAACACCACTGGCAAGTGGCTATCCTTCCGAGCGCGCGCACTTCGACACCTATACTATAGCAAAGGGGAGCCGCGTAGCATGATTTAACAACGTTGTGCCTGGTCGCGTTGCGCTACGTTTTCCTCTTGTTTATATTACTTTTTTTTAATTTCGCGAAGCCGGTTTAGCGACGACGCTAGGCGATGCAGTCGACATGATGGATAGAGTGGACAATGGTCATCCAGCAAAAAAAAAAATGATGTCCAGAAAAACAAGTGCTTCTCTCTTCCAATGAAAGAAAAAAAAGAAGGGAGGGTCAAGTTTATCTCTTTCGGCAACTAGCATATCGATGACCTGGGAGCAGTTCGGAATTTAGCGTAATGGAATATACGTTCGATAAAGGCGATGAAACGATTAGGCGATTAGCAAGTGCCCAACGACTTGGCTTGGCTTGGCTGCAGCTCTTCGGGGATTTTTCTTTTAGGCAGGTGGGTGTGATGCGAAAAAAACCATTAAAGCGAGCACTTCTGAAGGGGCTAGCATACGCTATACAGTACAAACCCGAACCACTTTCGGATGTAGCCATATAACAGGAAAGATCAGTGCTGTGAAGCATTCTAACCTGTAAGGGAGGGGACGGGCATGCTAATGCACTTGTTGCGTGCGGTACTGCGTAACGCAGCGGTGTAAGCCGTTCGGGTATACAAAGAAGCAAAACGGAGGATGTGCACGGAAGCTTTCTTTAGAGATCGGTGGCACACCCAGTTAGTGTAGAGATCCCCCCCCCCCCCATTTCGACGTCATAAAAAGGCGTCGTGAAATTAAGACGGGTAAACTGATGGAGAACAGGTCGACCACGTGACGCGCCGGTAGCGCGCGCCGCCTGGTGTGCTCCGCGTGAACGTTGGTGCGGCGGCGCTGTGCATGCGTGCGCTTTGCTCCACGGGGGTAGATTTGCTCGTGAATGCGGAAAAGTGTAGACCTTGTCACGAAACTAAGGAGAGGGGGCATGAATACAGGAGTAGAGGACCCTCAAGGAGTCGCGTCAGTCCTCGTACCATGATCGTGGCTATAACGACGAGCGCAAGAAAAATGGGAGTGCCGATCTACAGATGACCGTATCGAGACGTTTATGGCTCGTGCAGAGTAATGTAGTATATGAGCAAATAAAAAAAAATAAGCAAGAAGTGCGCGTAGAAGGGGAAACGTGAGCATTGCGGAGAAGCCGCACCCATAGTAAAAATATGCAGCTTAATATAGTGGCTCAGGCCTCGAATGCAGGAGTTGAAACAAAGCAAAAATGAAACATGCTTTGAAGAAGAAGGGAGGGCGGGTTGGTGATGAAGAAGAATAAAAAGAAGAAGCTCTCCTTCAGTGAGGAAAGGGCTGTTGGCTGAGCGCGGCTACCGAATACGCTCGCTCCATTTTTGGCAGTCTCGGGTTAAACTCTTGCGGCGACGCTTAATCATTTGAGCAGTTAACACGGCCCTAATTTGGGCACCGCCACCAACACACGCAGGCACCGAAAGTGGCGCTACGGTTATTTTGAAGAAAAATAAAGTCATAAGCAATTGAGCAAGAGATTCGGGGGAGGGGGGACATGCAGCGTCTCTCCGAACGAACCCAACACAACTGCACGCTTCTTGTTGTTTTGTGTTAATATGATGCTGTGTTCAGGTCCTTCGACCATACGAGTGTGTGAGCAAGAGAGTGATAGAGAGAGAGAGAGAGAGAGAGAAAGGGGGGTCATCTCTCCGAATGCGGCCTACACGTACAGCTCCAAACTTTATGTTCCAGTTTTGCGTGTCGGCGATGATGTCTTGTCCCAAGCGGCTGTTCTCACTATATGGCTCGTTTTGATGCGGCCGAGATGCGATCTCCAGGCAAGAGCCATCGTCAAAGAGAGAGAGAGAGAGAGAGAGAGAGAGAGAGAACCGTTTCGTGGGTTAAGTCGCGTTTGTAATCTGCCTGCCATCAAACGGTCGCGAAGCAGCTGGTTCCAGAGGCGTCGGTGAGAGCCATCGTCGGGATTAATGTATGAACTCGGATATGCTAATGGACATCGTCGCGCCAGCGTACTGCGATCTCGCTGCGACCTCCCTCCCTCCCCCCTTCTCACCCATCGACCAAATCTTCGCGCGTATATATATATGTGTACTACACCTCCAGCTTCTGGCGAAACGGCTTTGACGCCCCGCCGGCTGCCTCTCCTGTAAACGCATAAAGAGTACACGCTTATATACGCGCGTGTGTATAGCATAGGTGTTACATTTTGGCCTCCGGCTCCAAGTAGCTACAGCCTCTGAACTACAGCGAAGAGCGTTGAGACGGCGATAGGAGGTGTTGCGAACACCTCGGGCGTTTTGAGTGACCCTGCTCACTCTATACTTGTATTTCATTTTTTTTTCTTTTTTCTAAGTCCCTTCTTTCCCGGTGTTTGCAGGATCAGCTGCCGGTGGAACACAAAAAAAAAACGCTCGACTTTAGGCACTGCACGTGGGAGATAAGTAACTTGCTGCAGAAACACCGCTGTGTGTTGTTAGAACGCCTTAGTGACGTGCCAGCATAGCCTTGAACTTGCTACTGCTGACAGTTTCCACTGTTGTTTTGAACAGAGATGGATTTGAGCCCTCCTTAAGCGGCGTCTGTGCACAGTAGCTTTTATCTTCAGTTGTCCTTCAATAAAATGATGAAGATAAACATTATTATTATTATTATTATTATTATTATTATTATTATTATTATTGTAAGAATACGCGTAGAATTCGTACCATGAGCTTGCTCATATCCACTGTCTTTCATATTTTCACGTGGTTGTGACGTCATCGAGGACAGCAGACTGTATGTCGACTGTATGAGGACAGCAGACTCTATGGACAGCAGACTATATGTCGACTACTATATGGACAGCAGACTGTATGTCGACTGTATGAGGACAGCAGACTCTATGGACAGCAGACTATATGTCGACTACTATATGGACAGCAGACTGTATGTCGACTGTATGAGGACAGCAGACTCTATGGACAGCAGACTATATGTCGACTACTATATGGACAGCATACTGTATGTCGACTGTATGAGGACAGCAGACTCTATGGACAGCAGACTATATGTCGACTACTATATGGACAGCAGACTGTATGTCGACTGTATGAGGACAGCACACTCTATGGACAGCAGACTGTAAGCTTTCACAGTCGAGACATGTGGGAAGAGACACCACAACCGTAATTAACATTACGCACGGTATCGTATTGTTCAAAAACGCGTGTATCGACTGAACGGTGCGGGAAAGCAACTGGCGAACTTGACGTAATGTTAAGCCATTATTGGCCCTTTAAATTTCAGAAACGAAGCTCCCTGCGTTTAAAGACATTGTACGCGATATGTTGCACCGCATCCTTGGAGGAATGTCTATAGAACGCATTACAATGTTAATGGGAAGACAATGAAATTCGTGTACCTTCTTTAGCAACCATTTAGAGTACGTATACACGCTTTTTATCTCACAGTCGATTTTGATCTCTGCAGTATTGCATCCGAACATGCCATTCCCTTATGTACATCACACGAAAAGATAATGAAAAGAACTGTATGTAGATAACACGAAAAGATAACGAACATTCTATCACAAGCGTGAGCAGGGTTCCTCTTCAAGGGGGAGGGGTGGGGGCGAAGCTTTGTCGCGGCGTCCCATCCCCTTCTATTATTAGGTCAATGGTATGGGGCAAACACTGCGCCTCCATCCCTCTTAGGCGACTATAGAGAGAGAGGCTGCCCCCTTCCCCCCCTCCTCTCCGTCTGCACGCCTATGCTTTTTAAAATGCATTTTGTAAGCCTCAAGAATCAAACGACGCCTGGGGCGAAGTCTTGAAAGAGTGCATATGCATCCCGACTTGATTTATTCCAGTACTGTTACATTGCGTGCCAATAGAATGCCAATTAAAAAAACAAAAGCCCAACAGAAGGACAATATGATTTCAATATAATCTGCTCGAATACCCGTGACTAATAAGCTGTTGAATTCTTCTGTGTTTTGCACAATCCTTGCAACATCCGCTGTATGCCGTATTTCGTGTCTGTTTTATTTTTCGTTTGCGAAGCGAGAAGGAATGGCCCGTACCGTCATAGATGCACCAACTACTCACCAATTCAATGTAAGTATATCTTCAGTAAGAGATGGGTATTTTATTACGTCCTTCATGGGACCCGCACTGAATTGATCTTACTTTAATTCAAGCGGGCTAAAAGAATCGCTCCGTTGAAGCGCTTTCTTACGGAACAGCAATCATTCGCATTTGCTGAAAAAAATAAATACCTAGTTCAATATAGGAAGAGGAAGAAAGTTTGAGCGGAAAGACAGGGAGGTTAGCCAGTTCTTAGACCAGCTGGCTACCCTGTGCTGGGGGAAAGGGGCAAGGGGAATGAAAGATGTTAAAAAGAAACGTTGCGAAGAAATAGAATATAGGAAAATAGAATATAGAAAAAGCGATGTGCGTTGTCTGCCTTGTACTCATAAACAAACAAAACAAGTAAGCAAACGAAAATATCAGCGGACCCTAAAGTTTCGTTTAGCCTTCAGGTGTACGCGATAGCGATATATTGTTCCTAGAGCATACTTCAAACACTTGGTGCACGAAACCTTTCCAATCTTGCTATGCATTACTACGTGGCCCGAAGGGAAATAGGCGCAGTAGAGTGTGTGCCTTTTGTAGTGTGTGACCGGCTTTAAACCACGGAACCATCATATAATCACATGTTCTGACGCCCGCTGACAATGGGTGCTCGTGTCACGTATTCTTACTGCAACATTTCATGTCGCATTGCAAAGCACGCATGTATAGAGGACGCGTGTGTGTGCTTGTAAATAACGAAAGCTATATACTTTCACTGCATTTCCAAGCAGAGGAAGTTCTCTTCAGCGTGCTCCCAAGCAGGCGCGTGGTCACTGCGCAATCGACCCGGGTTCGATCCTTACTATGAACCAGACGACCCTGGTTCTGTTCCCGCTCTAACGCGGGATTTTTTTTATCATTTTATATCCATCATTCTCTCTTTTTTTCGCTCACGCATAAGATAATGATTTTTTGCTCACTACCAACGACGCCGACGCCGACGCCGGAATTACTGCGAAACGAGCTCTTTAACGCTAACAACACACACACGAATCTCCACCTCCCCCCCCCCCCCCCCCCCCCCCCCCCGCACACACACATCTTTCAGTTACGACTGTTGGGTAGCATTCTTAATCCAACGTGGTGGTGATAATAATAATGCAGCCGATCAGAGGAGAGTTGTTCTTACAGAGAGCACGACAGTTTTTTTTTTTTTTTTTGCCTTTTTGTTTCCCGACCCTCACACCGATCACAAATCGATCTCTTCTTCTCATTACTTTTAAATCCTCGCGTCCCGCTTCGCAGTTCTAAGCGATCGAGGCAGAAAAGCAGCCCCGAACGCTTGGGAGTTCGTGAAGGCGCACCTATACAACGCAGTCTTTCCCCCTCTTTCTTCTCCTCAGACTCGGCATAATTGAGGCTGTCCTGCGCGTATGCAGTGAGCGGGACGCGGAAAGATTTATCGCGATTGGGCGAGGAGGAGAGAGAGAGGGCCATGGCGTCGGCAAACGCACCCGCGTAACGCAGGAAGCCGGGGGTACGTTCCTCATTAGGCCTAGACGACGCGCGCGCCCCTCCTCGGCGAGACCCGCGCTGCACGTTTTCCTCGAGTTGCGTGCAGCGACGAGAGCTATCAGACGGTAGGATCCCCGTTCTGTTTGGTTTTGTTCAGGGTGTCATCTTTTTGGTGTCGTTGTGGTCGTAGCGCGACAAACGTGGACAGATGACCAGGGAGGAGGGAGGAGATGAACAACAAGAGAGAAGGCAGGGAGGTTAACCAGGCACATGCCCGGTTTGCTACCCTACGCTGGGGGAATGGGAAGGGGCATAAAGAAGAGAGAGAGAGAGAGGGAAGAGAAAGAGAGAGACAGAGAAAAAAAAGAGAGGATTGTCAGTCAATCGGCTGGCGCGTATGCAGCGGTGGCACTACACAAAAGTTAAAGGTTGTCACGTAGGCCTGTAGTCCTCAAGAAGCACAAGACAGCCCTGACTGCTTTCTGAGCCAACTAAAGGCGAGGACGGTGTTCCAATAGCATCTGCATAGAGAGTGGCCGATCGTCCAATTGTCGCAATGCGTCCGAAAGCTTCTGTCCTTTAGAGGCAAATTGATGGCAATGGCTTATCAGATGGTCGATGTCTTCTTTGGTGCAGCAAACGTCGCATTCCGCATTGTTGGTCAATCCGATGAGGGTTCTATATGCTTTTGTGAAGGCAACCCCCAATGACCAGAGAACTATACGCAGGACAGGCGCTACACGTCCTGTCCTGGGCGCCCACCTGTGTGTCCTTTGTCGAGTGTATGTCCTGTGGGGTTCTCTTTTCATCTTTATACGTTTGTCGTTTTACGACCGCAATGAATCCCCACCAACTAGCCATACTTGCAGATCTGCTGAGCGTCTGTTTCGTTCTAGCTGCCTTGCTGCAAAGGTGTACAGTTTTATATCCCCCGAGCTTCTCCGTTTTTAAAGTTCTACGGGTTTACGTAAGTTCACCTACGAGTAAAAACCTCGTCAGTACGAGCTCCCACTTTGTAGGATTCATCGGGTGCCAACGTTCACGATGTCGTTAGCATGCGAAGCTGCATGGCGCTTTAATGAATTCGGATTGTACGTCTTCCAGGAATTTACGTTTAATTCACTTGCATCTTCTTTCTTTCTCTCTCTCTCTCTCTCTCTTATTATAAGAGAGATACAGACTCAGTTTTACAGCATGCACTTGCCGTTGGAGCTTCCGTGTTCGGACAACGACAATGTTGAGTTAAACAGTAAGGATTCACTTTAAATGGAGGTGATGTGTTTCTTCATTCTCAAACCAATCAAATCAGTCAATATTGCCAGTTCGATTAATAACTCAATGGAAGGCTCGAGTTTGCTTCCGTTACTGAAGCGAGGAGCAGAAGCGAAATTCTACAAAAACCAATAAAAGGGCCTTCTCTGCTGTTGGCATTCAGGAATAGCGGTAAAATGTAACATACACTGACACTCACATTCATGATACATGAGCAACAATCAATCAATCAATCAATCAATCGATCAATCAATCGATCAATCAATAAGTCAGTCAATGAGTCAATGAATGAATCGGTTTTTATAGTTTATGACACATAAAATACGAACAGCAACCCATAGTCCTTTAGAGGATTCTCCGGGAATCAATTGTACGTTAACAGAAGTGTCACAACAAAGGTCGCCTCAACCTTGTCAATGAACGCCCCGCCACGGTGGTCTAGTGGCTAAGGTACTCGGCTGCTGACCCGCAGGTCGCGGGATCAAATCCCGACTGTGGCGGCTGCATTTCCGATGGAGGCGGAAATGTTGTAGGTCCGTGTGCTCAGATTTGGGTGCACGTTAAAAAACCCCAGGTGGTCGAAATTTCCAGAGCCCTCCACTACGGCGTCTCTCATAATCATATGGTGGTTTTGGGGCGTTAAACCCCACAAATCAATCAATCAATCAACCTTGTCAATGAACGGTGTCCGGGACTTGATAGTGCCGTGCTTTTTTTACTGCGATAGCGTTGAACAGCTCGTGCGCAGAAACTTCGCTGTCTGCGTCGTTGGTTGTGAGCGAAAAAAATCCTCATTTTATGCGCGATCGAAAAATCGAGAACGATGAAAAGAAAATAAAACAAAACAAAACTGGGTAAAAGTGAGCGTCGAACCGGGTCGTTTGGGTGCGAGTGGGAGTCGAACCCGGGTCATCTGCGTGGCAAGCAGATGCTCTACCACACCGTTAGACATCTGCTTATAAGTACAGTGAAAACAACTTTTTTTTTTTGCTTGGAAATGAACCGAATGTATCGTATTTTACAAACACGCGCGTCCTGTATACATGCTTGACGATACGCCATGGAAAAATATTGCCGCAATAACGCGTGGTACAAGCGTGCATTGCAATCGGGTGTCAAAACATGAGATTATCATAATGTCGTCATGGTCTTAAGCCGGTCACCTATTACAAAAGGCCCACACGTTACTGCGCTTGTTCCCTTTGGGTCATTTAGTGGGTGCACGGCCAGTTCAAAGAGATTTAATGAAAAAAAAGAATTGGCAGATCCCACGTACAGTGTGAATGAACGATATGCGAAGCATGAATGAAGAATGTTGATATGTCACTTTAAAATCAGCACAACGCTACGATGTGGAAGTAAATGATGCCGTACATGACTTCTGCGTCATGATAATCATGTTCGGATATGTCGTTTACCTTCGTCATCTATTCACGTCACGTAACACCATGTATGGTATATGTAGAGCTATCAAAACGGCCTCGAGCGCATCGTGAAGGGCCCAAATTACTCCAATGCAGCGTTTGCGCCCACACACGCTGAGCACAGTGACGCTACGTTAGCAAAACGCGAGCACTCTATAGTGTGATGCCAGGCGCGACCAGTGTTCATCGGCGCGGCCCGACGGCAACCGGCGCGAAATGCGACATGCTACATTTCGCGCCGATGCCATGGAGTAACATTACTCTATGCCGATGCGTTACCCTCACAACACTGCGTCTCCCTCTTTTCGTGACGGAGGGACGCCGGACACGCTGAAACGCGCATGCGTCAAAGCAACACAGCGCGGCACGCGCCTGCGAGTATATGGCAGGACCGGCGCCTGGCGTGGCAACACCGGCATGACGCGACGAAATGAACGCCGGCGAGCACGCGCACCGCGTCATATCGAAGTGTATTGGTGCCTTGACTACGGCATGTAGTCATGTTCTCACAGGAGACGCATATAATGATTATTATGTTTGCGTTAGTCACATACTTTCGTCATCCATTGGCGTCACGTAATACCAAATTTGGCATATGTGAAGCTAGCGAAATGACCGCGAGCGCATCATGAGTGTGGAATGTTGCCATGTTGTTACATGACACGCATGTGGTGATTATCACGTTTCGATGTGTCATTTACCTATGTGGTCCGTTCGCGTCCCGTAATACCGAGTTTAGTACGTGTGAATCTAGTGAAACGGCCGTGAGCGCATCATGAGCGTAGAATGTAGTCATGTTGTTACATGAATAGGATCTCATGTTTATCATGTTTGCACAAGTACCATACCTTCGTCATACATTCACGTCCCGTAATGCCAAATTTGATATAAGTGAAGCTAGCGAAACGGCCGCCCGTGCATCATGAGCATGACATGTAGTCATGTTGTCACATGACGCGCATTTCATGATTATCATGTTTGCACCAGTTACATACCTGCGTCATCCATTCACGTACCGTAATAACAAATTTGGTATATGTGGCGCTAGCGAAACGGCCGCGAGCGCATCATGACCGTGGCATGTAATCATGTTGTTACATGACACGCACGTCATGATTTTCATGATAGGATTTGTCGCTTGTGTTCGCCTTGCAATCATGTCATACCATACCATTTTCGCAACATGTCATGTGAACAAAACCACCGCAAGAGCTGCAGGACTATGAAATGTAAATCATGACATTCATGACATACATATCATGATTTTCATGTTATGACTAGTGAAATATGTTCTTCATACACTCATGCTAGGCCTTACCAAGTTTTGTATGAATACCATTATCGAAACGGCCAGGAGAGCTAAAAGTCGTAGATAGATAGATAGATAGATAGATAGATAGATAGATAGATAGATAGATAGATAGATAGATAGATAGATAGATAGATAGATAGATAGATAGATAGATAGATAGATAGATAGATAGATAGATAGATACGCTTAAAGTCGCCGAAGTTCGCTAAGAAATGCTTCGCATTTAATAAGTGTTTGAAGTACATATTAGAAACAGGATACCGTTGTCGTGTTCAGCTATTAAAGACGAGCTTAAAAGTCTCCCAATTTTCGCCTGTCGGTGTGTTGCGTTTCGCTCATTTCTCTCCCCCCTCCCTCTTCTCTGGTTAACCACCCTGCCTTTCTCATATTTTCCAACTCCTCTCTCTCACTTTCTCGCTCTCTGCCCCGTAGTTCCGATCTGCGGTTCCTCGCCAGCAAAATAAGCGAAGCAGCAACGATGTCTGTGAACCGCCGCTGCACCGAACTACGGCGGCACCACTTATTGCTTCATACAAGCCGACGCCTGCGTACAAGCAAAGCGGGCAGGCCAGTCGCGGTTGAAGCCTATCAAATAAGACAAAAAAAAAACACAACAAAAAACCAAAACCTTTTTTCGCGGCGCCAAGAAAGAGCAAAGCGTGTGTGTTCAAACGGCGCCGAGTTACAAATGATCTCGAAGCTCGTGTAAAACATCCCCGCTGCTTAAATTACCACGCGGTGGCGACGCCGGCGATGCTGTGAGACGAGCGAGGCGGAAAAAGGAAAAAATTTAGTTCCTTTCATTCAAAAAGGTAGGATCGGCATCACATTCCTCGTCTTGGCGGTGCTACTCCGGAAGAAGGGACATAAATCGTGATGACTGCGGTTGTTGACTTTTCCAAGTTCACGACGAGACGTGAACCCGAGTGACGGATTAAAGTAAAAAAAGAGAGAGAGAGAAAAAGAGAACCGATACTATGGACGCGGTGGGATCACAGCCAGAGAAAGAAAAATGAGTGGCTCTGGCATAAAACGATTACAAGGGGTAAGACTTAATGAGTGAGCCCGATACGGGTATTTTCGTTTTTGTTGTTATTCGAGAAGATTCCCAAGATCTTCAACACCACTCTTACCCCTTTCGAAGAGTTTCTTCCAGAGTCAACCCCCCTTAACGCCCCCCCCCCTTTATTTTTTATACACGACCTGGACTACGTGAGTTCAAAAGAACGATGAATCAAAACCGTATTATAGCCGAAGTTGGAAAGAGCAAAACGAATAAAAAAATTACAAATTAGCTCGTGTAGCGGCGCAGCTCCATTTATAAAAGACGAGCGGAGAATTGATGATAACCCGAGCAAGAAAGGAACGGGGGCAGGCGACAGAATATTTAAGTGGTGCCGCTATTGCGCAGCGGTTAATCGGGGCGGCTCGACGTCGAATAAAAAAATTGAGCCTATGGGTTCGGAATTACGTGGACATATATAAGAGCCCGGAGGTCGCACAGCAAATGTGTGCGATGCGCCTACGTAATGATTATCGGGTCGCAAGACAAGGGGGACAGGCAGTGGTGTCCGTACATGCGTAGCGGATCTCTATAGCTTGTTGCGGCTTGTTGGAGTTACTCAAAATTTATTCCATTTTTGTTTTCAAGAAATAAGATGCGCGACCTGTGTGCATGCGCAGCACTTGAATGTGGAGTTTTTTTTTTCTTGTTATTTTAGAGAACGAACGTGCTTCCTGGAAGCAATTAAGAAAGAATAAGGGTAGTAAACGCTCGTCGAGCGGTTCGAAAAACGGGTCGATTTTAGGAATGAGATTTTAATTGCCCTTCCAGTGATCGATGGGTGATTTCGAATTGATCGATTACAGTTTGCCTTGCCACGGTGCTGATATCCAATATGGTGACTATCGGCAGCTTCCTCCCGCCACTTCTCTAAAGTTTCAGGAATGAAAAGACGAGCTGAACGTTGAATGAGCTCTCACAGCTATGACACTCGTGGGACCACTAAACGGCTATAAAACGAAACACGCCTACTTTTTTGCCTTCAGTCGATGTATTTCAGTTGAGTTTAGTAAATATGAGAGTTGCACAACATCGAGGATTCAAAATTAATATAAGTGAATGAGTTTATTCAAACAGCAGCTTACTTTCCCTAGGAGTGAGCGATAAAAGTGGTACACAACTGTCTTTAAAAGTGTATCCGAGAGAGCCAGCGGTTCACCAAACTCTTGGGGCAACGCCATGAATGAGACGACTAAAACATTACGGTCACCTTAACTGCGCTTCTTTTTGACGTTTACATTGCTGTCAATGTTCACTAATGTTATATGACTCAAGGATAAACAGTCATGAAAATAAAAAGAGAAAAGTGAACTTTTAGCTCCTGTTCTATAATTGAGGAAAAAAAAAAGTGAAATAGTTGTCACGCTTGCCTCGTGATTAAGTCAGCAAAACACGCAAAGATTGGCATTCCTCATAGGCGCGGGAGCACACAATGAAACACAGAACGTTCCGATAACATGTCATGGCGTTGAAGTTTCGAAGACCGCAAAGAACATGAGACACGTGCAAGTTGGTTTTGAAAAACAGCTTTCTTTCTTTCTTTCTTTCTTTCTTTCTTTCTTTCTTTCTTTCTTTCTTTCTTTCTTTCCTTCTTTCTTTCTTTCTTTCGTTCTTTCTTTCATTCGTTCTTTCTTTCTTCTTTCTTTCTTTCTTTCTTTCTTTCTTTCTTTCTTTCTTTCTTTCTTTCTTTCTTTCTTCCTTCCTTTCTTTCTTTCTTTCTTTCTTTCTCTCTTTCTTTCTTCCTTTCTTTCTTTCTTTTTCTCTTTCTTTCTTTCTTTCTTCCTTTCTTCCTTTCTTTCTTTCTTTCTCTCTTTCTTTCTTCCTTTCTTTCTTTCTTTTTCTCTTTCTTTCTTTTTTTCTTTCTTTCTTTTCTTTTCTTTCTTTGAAGTAAGCACTTCCAAGTCCTGCTTTAAAAATTATACGCAGATTCTGACAGCTGGGCACCTCCGTTTAATTTCCGCCCAGATTAGAAAAAAAAACTACATACATCACCGTAAACTTTCAAGCTGCGCACAACGTTTTCGCTTCGATGGTTTCTGGGAACAAAAAAAAAAAAACAAGATTTTCTGCCGATTGTCGGAAAAGATATGTAAACGTCACAACGCTCGGTGTTCAGTGCGGTAAAAAAAAAACGATGACGAATCACAATAGTGAGCTGCGGGGAAGCGTGACATTTCCGATGCGCTGGCTAAAAAAAAAAAAAAAAACGGCCGTTGTGTAGCGTTTTTTATTTAAAAAGGGAGTACACACGCTTTCCGCATCCTTGTGCGTCAGATTATTTGAGCTGTTATATTCTGTAGTTATTTATAAGGTTTTTTTTTTCTTTTTTACAGTGCAGAGAGAGAGAGACGTATACACTCAGTTAGACACACCTTATCGTTTGCGATGCCGTAACATCTTTCTGCTCTATTTGCTGTCGTAAAATGCGGAATGTCATTTGAGAGTGACTCAGAGCAACGCTGAAGCATGAAAGATAGCGAAGGAACTGGAACAACGACGAAAAATAAAGTTGAGCGCCACGCAGCGTGCACTAAAATTAAAAAAAAAAGATCGGAGTGATATAGAGAGATCGGAGTACAGCAGAATGAGTGGGGTTATAAATAGAAGTCACGGATATAATAGTTGACTTTAAGTTAAATAAGTGTATCTCCGGGCTGGCCACGTAATGCGCTGCATTGGTGTACAGTAGGAGTGACAGGACGATTAACCAGGAATGGGAAATGCAGTTGGACAAGATAGAGTGGTAAATGAAGTGATGAGATACATAAGTTCGTAAGAATAATATGGATTCAGTTCGCAGAGCAAAGGGCAAACCGAAGATCATTGGGAGAAGCCTGCGGCCTACAGTGGAGTAACACAGGCTTCGAATGATGATAACGAATAAAGGTTCAGGAAAGAAAAATGATAGAAATATGCACTATATAGCGATGAAGAAACACTGGTCAGATGGCGGCACTTTTCTTTCGAAGGGGGAGGAGGTAGGGGGAGGAGGGCTGGCTGGAAGCAAAGAAGAGATTCTCACGATCGATTAATGATGACGTGGAAAAAAAACAATAAAGAAAAACCTATAAGGTCCCTTATGGATTAGCCAAATACGACCGGGACTAATCTCCCTTTCCTTTAAGTTGATTGTACTGCCCTCCCTCCCCTGCTCCCTCCTCAAGAATCTTCTCCACCTGCCGTGGTTTAACACCACCTCCAAGATGAGAGGCATTGCAAAATCGTTCTGGTCCTCCCCTGGAATTGCATGGCCTCCGCGATGGGCACACATTTGACTGAACGACAATGTCGTACGATGACGTCATCACTCGACGTCACGTAATGTAAACGTGGTCATGACGTCACACATTTCCGTCAATCTTGCCGAAGTCATGCCGACGTAACCATGCGGTGTTTTCTGGCATCTCCCCTGTAGACGCCGATGGCTCACTTTCGCGTTTGATCGGGTGTCTAAAGCTTTCGTCTTGTTACAGCGTCGACGCGGAAAACATTTAATTGGGCTGTGATGTCTTTGGAGCGATTCACACGAAATGCAAACAGCGGTCACGAGTGCATGACATATGGCAAATCAATTATTACCTGCGTGAAGCGGTCACTCGTAAAGCGTGATGCCAGAGGCAATCGTTCGTGAAGGCAGAGATCAAAGCTTATTGGTGCGTATTGATTCTAAACGACCCAGCGTACAAACACGGACTGATGAAATTAAGTGAAAGGCACCACAGGCGCCATGGTGTCTTAATTTTTTTTCTTGTGTTTTCATCCCCAAACACAAGTCTTTGAGAAAACTCAAATGCCTCCTGGTGGAGCCTGCGAATGACGTCAAAACTCTATTTGTACCACATGTAACAAAACTAAGAAAACGGAATTTCAAAGAAAACAAGAAAAAAGACTATCCAAACTGCATCCTTTCACGCAATGCGTGCATCGGTGAAAATATATACGCGAGAACGTTCATTTCGAGGACTCGCTCGCTGGATTCCGTGCCGACCGGTTGTGCCCTCGCGATCTCCGACGAGAGTGCAGCTCTGGCCGACTGGGTTGGTCTATACACCACCTCCTGACACCGGTCCCCGACGACGACGACAGCGCAGCTCTGGCCGACTCGATTAGCCCTACGCCGTCTCCTGTTGCCGACAAGAGCTCTTCGCCAGTGGTGCCCCGTCCTCGGACTCCTGCGACCGTGTTCATCTTTCCTATCTTCTCTTTACTTCCGTCGCTCCCCGTCCCTGCGCCTCTCTCTCTCTCTCTCTCTCTCTCTCTCTCTCTCTACGTTTTAATCCTATCGTTTTAATTCCTCCTTACCCACATCCCTTGTGAGCTACTGTTGAGGTGTCGCACCAGACGCAGACAGTTACGGGGCTCACTTTTCTCTTATTTTCCATTTTATAACCACATAAGAAAGTTTGTTTCGGTCTAGTGGCTAAGGTACTCGGCTGCTGACCCGCAGGTCGCGGGTTCGATTCCCGGCTGCGGCGGCTGCATTTCCGATGGAGGCGGAAATGTTGTAGGCCCGTGTGCTCAGATTTGGGTGCACGTTAAAGAACCCCAGGTGGTCGAAATTCCCGGAGCCCTCCACTACGGCGTCTCTCATAATCAGATGGTGGTTTTGGGACGTTAAACCCCACAAATCAATCAATCAATCAATCAATCAATCAATCAATCAATCAATCAATCAAGAAAGTTCGTTTCAAAACATACGCGACGCCACGTCAGAAACGGCGAGCGCAGACTCATTCTAAAGCGAAGCATTTTGCACTTAGCAATGGCTCGACTGCACCGCTCTCCAGTTTCGCGTCGGTCGACCCCATTCAATTGTGCAGCGTTCTACCTTTCTCCCTAACGCGTCACTCCCTCAATTGTAAGGTGTGGCGAACCGTATAGCTTGCCTGCGTAACATCCCTGTCTTTCCAGTTGCCCGTCGTTCATCTCTTTAAGTTTGTCTCGTCTTATGAATCTGCACATCTTGTGGCGCCGGCCGCAAAAGTGGCCCGGCAGAGTACACACGCACACGCACCTACACTCAGATACACTATACAAAGAGAGTGAGGGAGACACGTCCTATCTCGGGAACATATCTGCCTTGCGTCCTTCCTGCTCAATTCCTTATTTCCCCAAAAAAACTCGCCACCGCTCCTCTGTATACATGCACCCGTAGGGAATAAAGCCACTGAAAAGCGACGGGACACGTAGATATACGTCACCCTTGACAACTCGACCAGGGACGCGTCACGGTCGTCTCGATTTTCTTGTTTATTTTTTTTTTTCATCTGCTGGGCTCGCAGAGAGGAAAGGGGGAGGGAGGGAGGCTACAGCCAAGCCGCTGGCGTGCTTGAGAAGGTGACGGCGAAATGACAGGCATGTACGGGACATATAAAGGGTCCTCCAGTGTGCAGTTAACAATGGCGTGTCGCATGTTACCCCTATAGTCGGCTGGCATCGTACATAAGCCCCGTAGAAACACGATCCGCGATGCCACTTTTTCTTTTTTTTTGTCAGTGCCCCCTATAGACACACTGCGGGGTTATGCCATCTATTCAATGGCGTTGGCGCGCAATTCGAAGAGCGCGATTGTTATCCGATCCGGACATCGCTCACACCTTCAGGTTTAAAGCTTTACGGAGGTGCTGCGAAGGCGTGCTTTGTTGTGCGGAGCTGGCCATTTTGAAGGTGATAATAGAGAAAGAATTATCAGAAAAGAATGCCGATAGGTTAGGTCATGTACGCGCGTTTAAGTCTTGGCTCAAGCTGTCGACAAATCCGTGTCTGTTGCCTGTCTTTGTGGCTTAGCGACAAGGGCAATCCCTTTTTTTTTTTCGTTTGCCAAGGACGATATAATTATGAGGCACGCTATCTTTACCGGAGGCGGCCTCCAGAAATTTTCACATTTTTTTTACATAGGCTCATGGGCGTCCGGACGGGGTGTGGTAGAGGATGTAAGGGGGGGGGGGGCTGCCTTCCCCCCACCATTTGGCATTTCGAATTATATTTTTCTATGCTGTAGCAATAAGCTACGCAGCTTGATTAGCACACTTTATATATCAGAGTAAAGCAGCCTTCAGGATTGCCAGGCAACGTTGCACGACACTAACGACTAATAAAACCTTGACGCCCTGGCAGAGACCTCAAGCATGTCTGCCTTTTCGAAATACGAACGACGAAGCCGGAATCGAACTAGCGACCTCCGCGAGTCAGCAGCTGAACACTGTAACCACTGTACCGCCATGAAGGAGAGCGGCAAAAGTGCTGTACCGCAGGGCGCTATAGGACAGGGATTCGAACACCGGTCACTGTTACCGTATATTATATACGAACACGAAAGGAGGGCAAAAGCACGCCTGAACTTAGGATTAGCGTATATATGTCAGTGATCCCCGAGGTCGTCAAACATAATCCACCAACCTTTCAGTCGTGTTAACTCTCACAAACAGTCTCTTTTTCTGTCAGCTATCCGCCATTGGAATATACTAGACAACAATATTGTGCGCTGTAACACTATTCAGTCATTTATGAACATAATACAGTGTGCCCATTTTGAATTATGAGTTGTTTGACATTGTATCTTCTTTCTTGTTCTTCCGGTATGTATTTTCTTTCGATGCTTAGTACGTATTTTCTTGTCTCTACTTCTGCATGGGCCGTGAAAAGCCTGCAGTATGTTAAAAAAATAGAAGGAACGTTTACTAACGAAAGTTTTACGAATTTGGGGCATCATTTGTTTCGCTGTACTAGTAAACTTTGCATACCATTATTACCATATATCTAGGTCAGATTAGCGTAATCTACCGATAGGATCACATGACCAGCCACGCAATGCGAAACGGCGCGGGCGTGTATACCCTCGAAAGACCGAGACGTTGCTGCCCTGCAGCTAACCGCCATCGTCATCAACTTGTTGTTGCCTAAGGAATAAGAAAGACTGGCCCGACCATCAACTTCTCCATCCTTCTTTTTTTTTTCATATTCCCAGCAATCGACCTCGATCAATTCAACGTTTTGTTTAGACATTTAGTCATTCCAGCCTTTTTTTTTTCCTTCTCACCACTGCCGCCATCTTGAAAGTTGACAGAGCGTGTCGTAGTTCCTACGAGCCCCGGCTATATCTGATTACCTTTATTAATTTTCTCCGCGCTCCCCGTAGACTCCACGCCGCAAAAGCGAGATTTTATATACCTGACGCGCAAAAAAAAAATCAATCATCCGACTGCGGTCAATCTTCCCACGCTGCTGTAGTCCCGCTAGCGAGATCAGCAGCTCCATATTTTATTCTGCTTTTCTCTATACGAACTCGTACAGTTTCCTCGAGTCCCCATTATAAACAGATCGACGCCCAGCTAGTGGGGCCTCCTAATTAAAGATTATACCTTTTGTCTTGGACTAAGCAGGGTTACCGCCAGACGGCGTACTAGCAGGCACGTCGTTTAAGCATTCCCCGGCTTTATCCTATAGTTCGCAGTGACGTAGATATATAGCCTGGTTCGGCCTCTTTTTCGCGAGCTTAATCGTCGCCGTTCTGCATGACATGTCGCCATCGATGTTCGACCGTGCAGTAATAAAAAAAAAAACCGCGCATCGACTCTCCTCGGGAAAGGTGTAATTGCGGTTGATCGAGAACAATCTTTTATCCGTCGAACTGGCGACCGCAAACTTAATCGTTGCCTCAACTGTCGCCGTGCACGCAACCACCTGAATTATGAACGCTCGTGTACGAACAAGCGATGCCTTCGGCATCGAAATACTGGGGCTATACTACATCGTTTGTAACCGAGAAACGATGCGTATGCAAGAGTGGGAATGAGCGTGGTCTGGGAGGCATCCTTGATGGAAGAATTGGAAGATATGTTTAGAGCATGACCTGCAGGTCACGCTCTGAATATGCTAATTATAACAGGCCATGGCCTGTTATACTTAAACACAGCAAAGTTACAGGTTCTTGCAGTTCAGAAAGTTGAACTGCAAGAGGAGGAGGAATAAATGAGGAAGGACAGGGAGGTTAGCCAGTTCTAAGACCGGCTGGCTACCCTGTGCTGGGGAAGGGGGTAAGGGGGATAAAGGATGAGAGAAAAGAGACGTTGTAAAAAAACGAGAGAGAGAGAGAGAGAGAGAGAGAGAGAGAGAGAAGGTCATCAGACGATCCACGACACTGTTTACAGTCTGTCTCTAAGACCACTTGCCCGCAGAAAGCGCAACAACGCTCTCAGTGCCTTGCGTGCAGAGGACAGTCTCGGCCAGTGTCCTAATACCCTTTCTTCCGACAATTGGCGATTGTCTATTCTATCTAAAGCTTTTTACAGTTCTTTTCTTGGCACGCTGAAGCGGGGGCATTCGCAGAGAAGATGGGAGAAAGTCTCTGCACAGCCACAGTTGTCACATGTCGGTCTTCTGGCCATTCCGATTCGAAACGAATAAGCATTCGTAAAGGCCACCCCAATCCACAGACGGCGCAAAAGTGTCTCCTCTGCTCTGGTTATTCCTGATGGAAGACGGAGCTGTAGGTGTGGGTCCAAATTATGAAGGCGGACGTTGGTGAATGTCGGTGAACTGCAAGAACCTATAATTATGCCATATATGGCAGAGTTCTAGATCTTTGCCATATACGGCGTCGTAGGGTCTAGGTTCTTCATCATAAATGGCGAAGGACCTAGAAGTTCGCCATATATGGTTACCTGGGGACCACTTGTGATTCGCTATAAGGCAGTGGGGCCTCCTTGTTTCGCAGTACTGCAACGTATATACTACGCAATGCGAGCAGCTGCGACAACGCTGGAAGGTTCGATAAGCTATGCGTAAAGCAAACGCATTTCAACACGAGGACATTAGCGGCGGCCGCCGGACCATAGCTCTTATCAGTGTACACAGTGTACAGTTTGTATTACCTGCCCTTTGTCATTTCATTTCCTGGGAACGAGTTCACCCGTTAATGAGTCTCACAGTCCGGACTGCCGCCTTCTTCGCCATCACAACCACGTGACAATATTTAGATTGATTTGATTGATTTGTGGGGTTTAACGTCCCAAAACCACCATATGATTATGAGAGACGCCGTAGTGGAGGGCTCCGGAAATTTTGACCACCTGGGGTTCTTTAACGAGCGCCCAAATCTGAGCACACGGGCCTACAACATTTCTGCCTCCATCGGAAATGCAGCCGCCGCAGCCGGGAATCGAACCCGCGACCTGCGGGTCAGCAGCCGAGTACCTTAGCCACTAGACCACCGCGGCGGGGCTGACAATATTTTGAGAATGTTCCTAATAATAAAAAAAACCTTGTCACCAGTTGTCTTTATAAAGAATTGCTTACTTTATAGTGTCCAACACAAAGTCACTCACCTTTAAAGGTTGTCTGAATAACGCGATCATAGGAGTGATAGCAAAAAGCAATGCGAATTTGGGTCGACTATGTAAACAGAAGCAGGGGACGAAGAGATTAAATAGATACAAGTACATCTCGACAAGGAGTTGAAGGGACTCGGTTGAGAGCGACCGCGCGATGGACATGATGCGGACAAGGTACGGACCACAAGGAAGATAAGATAAAGGAGTTCAGACAAAGGTGGGCAGCTGGGAAGGAAGAAAATGTGCAGAGGAGGAGAAGGGAAAGGAAACGGAAGGACGGGGATGTTAGCCCGTTCCAGGACCAGCTGGCTACGGTGATGACAAGAATGTCTACATGAACAGAGACATCGAGGAAGCAGAAGGAACAAGAAGGAGACAACATCGAACGAAGAAGAAAAAAAAAGACCACATAAGGTGCAAACGAAGTCGATCAAATGAGGACTAGTGCCGATAAGCACAAAGACGGCAACAGGGTCCGCGAAGAAGATGCAGTTGCGTAGCTGCTGGAAACGAAGCAAGATCTGACAAAGAGAGACAACGAATAAGCAGGCGAATTAAGAAGAAGCAAAAGAAGATCTAGATGACGTTGATGTAGATGAGAGGCATAATGGCAAGAAGAAGAGGACAACGCGGGGAACATGAAGTACTAGCAGGCAATTACAAACGGGAGGTCCACGACTACGGCCAGAAGTATGAAGCCAAGAGGATGTCGACGATAAACAGACCATTAAAGAAAAAAAAGGGGGGGGGGGTTACATTATAGAATAGCTGTTTCAGGTATTCTGCTCAGCCTAAATGTCAGTCTGTCCGTTACGAAGTACAATTGCCCAACTCTTGCAGCCGCTGTTTTATATGTTTAAATTTCATTTCTTTTTACCGTTAAGTAATACTCGGAATTGTTACATGCGACATTGGAGATGTAAATTTATATTTATGTGTCCACTTTTTGGCTTTAGTCTTTAGTAAAACTTGTTGTTAGGCTAGTTGGTACGTGTTACAAGAAAATTAGACGACGCAAGCCACCGGAAAAGAATTGACGCTCTTTCCTTTCGCCTATTCTTTCCCGCGGGTATACGTCGTCTACTTTTCTTGTTTTGTGCACATCCGCACATACGTCTGTGTTTGTTTGTACGTGCATATTTAAACATGCGAGTATCGAATTACGGGAAGTGGGTAGAGATGACGGCCCTCTAAGCTACGCCAGTGTCGGGGTCACTCGCTCGGTCGTGGTAAAGACGGCGGCGACATTCCCTCGTGTCTACAGTGGGAACATGGAAGAGATGAACAACCGGCGGCCGGAAACGAATCGTTTTGAGAGGATTGCGCCGCGGCTGTAATCACAACCTACGACATCATCGAGTGAGCCTGAGACTGATCAAACGAGATAGAACCAAAGAAAAAGAAAACAAGAAAATGACGATGTTGACAACGCTATATAGGAACACAAATTGAGACAGAGAAGGCATACCGCGAAGTCCGCTAAACGAGCTGGAGACATCGCTGCACTGTGCGTGTGTACTATATTAGAGCAGAGGGTAAGGGAGAAACTGAGTATAGCAGCGCTGTTAGGGAGACACAAGGTAGGTGCGTAGGAAAGAAGTAGATACATAACAGGAAGATAGAAGAGATGTACGAAGTAAAAAGCTAAGTGAGAATAGTAGAAGAAGAAGAATAAAATAAGGCGATGATATAAAAAGGAGAACCAGGACCATTAAGCGTAATTAGAACCCCCCCCCCCCCCCCCCTCTTGTACACACACGCGCGCGCACACTCTCGAAGAATAGTTCGAACTCGGCTCGGCGATTGGTTGCGAGCGTACTTAGACAAGTGGACATCGACGGAGACGACTCGAAGAACGTATTGAAATATAAGAAAGAAAGAAAAAAAAAAACCAAGAAACAAAGGAATACGTCGAGTAGGACGTCTCTGAAAGGCGTGTCTTGCGTCGCACAGTAGGAAGCAGGAGGAGGACAAACGCCGGCAGATAATTAAAGCGTAAAGCCAGCAAGACGAGCAAAAAAAAAAGGGGGGGGGGGTCCTAATTAGCGGAAACGATATAAACAAAAAAAAAGGATTCAGGAAGATAAAACGCCTACGTCGCGTCGCCGTACTTAAAGGACAGTCGATGTTAGAGTGAAAACAAAGCAAAAAAAAAAACTGAAAGTGGAGAGGGTGTAGACGTCCGGAAAACTATTATGAAGGCTTCAGCGTCGATAGAGGTATAGACGAAAGAAAAGACAATACATACAAAACAGCCAGCGACACCTATAATGAGCGTGCGAAGTTAAGATGAGTAGTGGAAGACAAGATTGGGGTAGGGGGGGGGGGTGCGGTTTTGTCCATCAACGTCCTCGTCGATGCTTGTAACGTGTAATAAAACGGGGGATGCAAGCCGAGCTTTCGTGGTTGCGGTGGGCGGGGCAACAGAAATTCTATTGTCTCTTGCGAAGAACAAGAAGAAGACAGTGTTGCGCCCATCGCCTCAGCCTTTTCTGCACACACGTTATATAGCTGGGCACTCGGCCTGAGTGTCGCGAAAGCTCCGTCCTTTTTTTTCTGTTTTGTTGTTCGGTCTTGCGCTGTCGTCAGAGTGGCTGTGGGAGGAGCCAATGGCGGCTTCTGTTTCTTGCCGAGGCCAGCTAGGCGTCCAGTGTATGTTCTCCGGTGATGACACGACGTGCCATCATGTAATGAGCCCCCTCACGGAGAGCGAATAACAGCTAATGAGGCATGCGACTAGCTCCTAACGCCTTCTTGTTTTCGCTCAATTGCGTGCCTCTTCCTGTGTGCCATGACGGTGTTGTGAGATAAACGTCTAGATGCGGCTTTCCTGTTGGCGTTTCTTGTTTCAAGCACGTGGAGCTTGCGTGTAGAACCAACGCTAACGTTTTTTGTTTGTTTTTGTTTCGTGGCCACCCTTAAGTACACGTGTTACCTGTCCTGACGCGGACAAGAGGAGCTGCGTGAATCGAGAATCGCGCGGAAAAGGGGGGCCGGTGATGTTTTATACAATATAACCAGGTCGTTACGTTTATCGGACAATGGAGCTGAAATAACGTATAATCCGGAAAAACCTAACGCAGAGTCAGTGGCTTTTTCGGTTTAGCGTATAAACACACACACACACACACACACACACACACACACACACACACACACACACACACACACACACACACACACACACACACACACACACACACACACACACACACTACGACGTTCCCTTTACTGGTAAGTGGTAAATACAATATGACTTGTATCTATCTATCTATCTATCTATCTATCTATCTATCTATCTATCTATCTATCTATCTATCTATCTATCTATCTATCTATCTATCTATCTATCTATCTATCTATCTATCTATCTATCTATATATCTGTCTGTCTGTCTGTCTGTCTGTCTGTCTGTCTGTCTTTCTCTCTGTCCATCTGTCTGTCTGTCTGTCTGTCTGTCTGTCCGTCCGTCCGTCCGTCCGTCCGTCCGTCCGTCCGTCCGTCCGTCCGTCCGTCTGTGTCTGTCTGTCTCTCTGTCTGTCTGTCTGCCCATCCGTCCGTCCGTCTTTCCGTCTTCAATAAGTTGAGTATATCTTTTATTTCTCAATGCGAGCGCCCGAATACGTAAGGCCCACAATTGAAAACCACAACTAGACGTAAACGAACCATGACACGAAGGAAGATGAAAGTAACCAACAACGCCCACAAAGACGCGTTCATTCCCGAACATTGCCAATCTGCTATGCCAACAATGCTAAGCGTACAACAGCCGCAAAGACGCAAGTGTATTGCTGCGCGCTAAAACGACGCCACGCCGTCTACGTAGTATTTTACTATCGGTCGGTGAGGCACTTGTTCACGAACTTCGTCGCGGCGACTAGCGCAACCTCACCCTTTCCAATTTCCGTCTCTCTCTCTCTTCATCGCTGACCTCAGCGGTAGCCGACGTTCGGAACGGCGTCCGCATACAACGTACGCGCGCGAGTTTTATTTTATTATTATGGCTCTCCGAACTATCGTCGCACGTACGGCCGTATGGTACGAGATGAAAACGGTCGATCTCGGCTTCTTAGCGCAAAGAATGTGCTGGTAATGCGAGTTTATCTCTCTCTCTCTCTCTGTGTGTGAGAGAGAAAAAAAAAGAGAGAGTGAGTGAGTGCACTATGCAACAGAACTTAAATACAAATCGAAGAAAAAAGAAAATAAGGTACAGGTGAATACACAAAAGAAGAAGAAAAAAGGATCATGTGTCTGTTCGGTCTGTTCTATGCAACAGAGCCGCAACGGGAATCGAAGATAGAAGAAGAAAAGAATAAGTTAGCGGCGAATAGAAAGAAAGAAGAAGACAACGAACGTGGAAGAAACCCGTTAAGAGCGGTGGAAAGGATGAGGTAGAAGAGAATCACGTAATACTTCGCTGACAAAAAAAAAATGAAGCAACGAAAAAAAAAAGGAGATACGGAGATGCTTGAACGGCGATAAAAAGAGGGGGGGGGGGGAGGCGGCCACACGGGGAGTCCACGCGTGGTGCATACCAACTGCCAACGAGGACGATCGGCCGGAGTTACGCAGATCCGCCTGGAATATGTGCAACAACGACGACGATGCACGCTCGGATTTCCGGGAAAGAATGTAGCGCGTACGCGGCGGAGTGGATGCGAAACCCAGGCGTTCACAAGGTCGCGAAGTGTTGCATGGACACACGCTCATGTACTTGAAGTGAGTGATGTAGAGTGCGTGCGACGCGACCGGCGAAACCGTTCATTGATTGATATGTGGGGTTTAACGTCCCGAAACCACCACATGATTATGAGAGACGCTGGTAGTGGTGGGGCTCCGGAAATTTCGACCACCTGGGGTTCTTTAACGTGCACCCAAATCTGAGCACACGGGGCTACGGCATTTCCGCCTACATCGGAAATGCAGCCGCCACAGCCGGGATTCGATCCCGCGACCTGTGGGTCAGCAGCCGAGTATCTTAGCCACTAGACAACCGCGGTTGAAGTGAGTGATGTCCGACGTGACCGGGCAAACAAACGGACAGTAGAAGCCAAGGGTGACATAGTGAACATTTTATCTTGTTTTCAGCGGCACGCCTAATCATAAGAGTAATAATAATATGGGCGATTTTACGTCCCAATACCGCGAGATGATTAGGTGTGACGCCGCACTGGAGGGCTCCGGGAATTCTGACCCTCTGGTGTTCTTTAATGCGCACGCACTGACATCGCACAATACGCAGGCATTCTGTAGGTAATCACGTGAACTGAAAGGAATTGAAGTGGACGAAAAGACGCTTTCTTTCGGGCGGGATATGAACCCGCAACCGTTGGATTACGTGTCCGATGTTCTAATGGTTGATTCGCATAGATACCAAACGATGTAAACGATGGTGTCGTTTCTTCGATCCGTAGAGATCATCATTTGGTATAGACTTTCGGACCCGTAGTTCCAAGGTTGTCCGTTCGAATCCCGCCGACAGAAAGGGCGCTTTTGCGTCAACTTTAGTTCCTTTCATTTCACTTAATAATCACTGCCATGTAATTAAACACGACACATTATGTCCCGCACGTTTTCTTTGGCTTTATCTGCCAGATGGTTTCATCGGTTCTATCTAGCAAGGCAACTACTTCAGGCGCAAACTAGTTCCACTCGCCAATATGTATTCAATTCGACGACTCAGAAGACCTGCAACATGCCTTGTGTGACTGCAGGCAATGCGCACCAGGAAGATATCTCCGAGGCCGGCGTGTGTACGTATATACCTTCAACGGGACTCTACACAGCCCACGTACTATCAACGCCAAATGAAACTCGAACAGCGGCAAACCATCGCGATGGTAGAGTGAACATTATCCAGTTATCACAATGTACAGGCTCGGAGATCCTGTTCAGCAGTTCTGCCACATATATGCGTGCCTGCCCATGCATGGTGATAAGTGGACGGCGCACACTATGTACACCATCTCGAAGGCTGGCCGCTGTTCGGGTTTCATTGGACACCGATAGCATAGGCACCAAGTGTGCCTTACGGGCCATGAGAGCGTTGTTCCTGTTTTGTGGACCAACAGTGTCAAGGAAACTTTGCAAACCGCGTATTAATGTTCTCTCTCTCTGTATACCCCGCCGTGGTGGTCTGGTGGCTAAGGTACTCGGCTGCTGACCCGTAGGTCGCGGGATCGAATCCCGGCTGCGGCGGTTGCATTTTCGATGCAGGCGAAAACGCTATAGCCCGTGTGCTTAGATTTGGGTGCACGTTAAAGAACTCCAGGTAGTCGAAATTTCAGGAGCCCTCCACTACGGCGTCTCCCATAATCATATGGTGACCCCAGGCCAATAGCCAAGCTAACAACTCCAGCATTTCATTAAAGCACCTCTCTCTCTCTCTCTAACAAAGAAACAAGCCCGGTGAACAATTCCTCGTTTTCCATATAATGTGTGTGAAGGAATCGCGTAGCGAGCGTGCATACGTGTGCGTAGTTTGACACAACTGTTCCAAGGTATGTCAAGGTCGGGAAGCGGGTTCGCAGATCGTCGACGAAGAGATCGATCGTATTATAGAGGAATGTTTTCGCAGAGACGAGGAAGATAACGAAGAGGGGACTGCGTTTCTTGATCGCTTAGCAAGCCGAACGCGCATTCCACGTTGTTGACGAGGACATTCGGAGAACTGACGATGACACAGAGATGAGAATTTCATCTGATTCTTCTTCACGATTCGGTTTTCTAGGTATTGTAACTCGTAACCTAGAATGTGACTTGGTAAACTTTCTGGTAGCAAGAATGTTTGCTATTCTGTCTGTGTCGGGGAAAATAATTCCGGGTGAGTCGTATTCGATTTGAAAACCTTAACGTGAAAAAAAAAAATTTTACAGGTGCCATCAAAGCAATGCATTTACGCATGGAGTTCTAATGCGTCACCTCAAACGAACGTCATGCGACTACATTTGCCCGCACTGTAAAGTGGCAGATAGCCCACCTGCAACTGCAATGCAAAGGCAGCGACACAGCCACATAAGCAGCAGCATTCATTGCAAAACCAGGCTGGGAGGCTGCGATCTCCAAGCCTGACCCGGTCGACCGGCGCCTATAGCTCGTCTTGCGGGCCCGGCAGGCGGTCCAGGCCAGAGGGTTCCTGGAATAAGGTACCCTCCCACATTTACTCATTGGCCCCCGATTAAAATTTTTTTCTCTCTCTCTCTCGGCTTTTGAGTGATATTGGATGCGAAAAATCAGTACTAATTAGATGAAAAAAGTAAGAAAATAATAGAAGATAACACTTCGTACAGGAAATAATGATCCGGATATTACTCAGAGGTACCGGATTTGAAGAGGCACTTATAATGCAACGTTCCTTTTAATGCCCCATCGTGTATACGTCCATACCGAACCATACTTAGTCTCTACCCTTTCCCTCGCTCTGCCGTATGATATTTATCTTCTTGCTCTAAGGATTCATAACGAGCTACAGTCAGTGTTCTCCAAGGCACGCTGCTCCGGAAGTTAGAATGTGTTATGCCAGTGTCACATGGGTAACACCGGTCACGATAGCGGTTAAGCCGTACTCTTGCTCGGTCCGGACGAGGCCCTGCTGCACGATCAACTTTAATCGCTATCGATCAGGTTACATTGGGTTCAGGATGACTACGACCTGCGCATCACGTTCGGTCTCCTAAATCGCGATTTGACAGACGTGTGCGCCAACCTAAATCCGAATTATAGGTAGGACCGCGTAGCACCGACAATCGCTGATCGCGATCTGGTAATTCGATCCGAATCGGCTATGATTGCTGCCAAGTGTCCGCGTGACAGTGTTAGAAAAGATGTGCTACATTACGGAGGCGTAGCCACGATGTGGCCTGGTAGCCATTGCTTTACATTTTGTTCGGGTATATACCTACACGCACACATAAACTACGCAATCGGGCAAGCACTGGAGGGTGGGGGTGGGGTTAAGTATTTCTGGCTAACAATAGCGTCCACCGCGCTGCCGCAGCCATAGGTAGGAAATTGCCTTCCAACAGCCAAATTTATTCGTTCAACAACCCCTCTCCTAAATATAACGTATAGCGTTCTGGAGGATTGTTCCGAAGATTGTCGTCTAATGTATTGTGTTAGACACAATATAAATGACATCTAATAGAACAATAATGCCAAGGGAAGGATGGAAAATGTTTTTAGAACTAATTGTAATGTAAACGTGAAGATATAAAAGTATACGCGAAAAGATAACATGTCGTGTGTAGTATATGTGTACTTTTTTTCTTTTTTTTTTGCGAAAGGCAGGAACCTGTCTAAAGGTTACTTGCGTGAGATTCAACGTGATTACAAGGAGAACACACACACACACACACACACACACACACACACACACACACACACACACACACACACACACACACACACACACGCACACACACACACACACACACACACACACACACACACACACACACACACACACACACACACGACTTTTACATACGCTTGCTCTACATTACCATGAAAGGAACGCGTGACAACGTGCGTTTAACCTGCCTGAAGTGAAACACACTCTTAGAAAAAAGGCAGAGCTACTTACTAACCTTGAGGTAGTAAATTGTCACAACATTCACTACCTGCAGTTAATAATTAGGTAGTAAATGTTGTGACAACAATTTACTACCTTAAAGCTATAGTAAGTAGCACTGCCCTTTCTTTTTTTTAAGTGCAGGACGGAGCAGTGCGCAGCCGGTTAACTGTTATCCACCGTTCCGTAGAGAGAGAGAGAGAGAGAGAGAGAGAGAGATAAAGATGCAAGGAAAGGCAGGGAGGTTAACCAGACGCACATCCGGTTTGCTACCCTGCACTAGGGAAGCGATGAAGGGGACAAAAGAGGTTGCGTAAACCCATTATCATCTTGGGAGCCAGTGCTTTACAATGTGCATATGAATACTTTATTGTTTTTTCCTATTTTATCACGAGACTAGACGTATGGTGGTGGTGCAAGGCCGAACATTTGTACAGCCATGCACGATCCGCTCCATTTAAGCCGTGGTCAATACGTAGCGCGAAGACCGGCTTTTGCAAACGACCTGTTCTCTGGCCCAAATTAATGTGCTTTTTGCTGTTGACGTTATTTAGACGGACGCATATGCACTGCGAGAATAGTGCTCGTGTAGAATTTGCGTGGGTGCGGCTCGCGAGCAGAGGCTTCAGAATACTGGCTTTACAGAGCTATATTTTTTTTCGCTCGCGCAAGAGGTCTTACGCTACATGAGCTTCTTCCGGACTATGGTGTTCCTTTGCTGTTTGAATTAGAATGACGATTCCGCTTAGAAAAATTTATAGTTTTTACTTTTGTTTTAGAGGCAGCCATTACTAAGCAGTTTCGAAGTTTTTTACATCTCTTCCATCTATTCACCCTTCCCACTCATATTCACCCTTCCCACTTGCTTTTGACTATTTCCTTGTTATTTTTCAATAGTGAGTATTACCATTATGTTGTGTATTGATCGTATTTTTATTGTTAATCAAGAGTATTCATTATTACTCACAAATCCGTATACTATTGCTGTATTTTTTGTAATTACGCCATCCATGTAGCCATATGAGGTCCCCCTGTCAGTTTCTCTGAAACTTTGGGACCTCCTGCTGTAATAACGCTAACCATTTAACTCAACTGAACTATTTAATAAACTTGACTTGACTTGACTATAACAATAGGGGTTTTAAAGTGTCGATCGGTGGCAGATGAAACAGGTTGAAGCCAGAAACGTTTTTTTTTTCGGGGGAAGGGGGGGGGGGAGGCAACGGGCAGGATGGATGCATGGACGAATAATTTTGTTATAGTCCTTCGGTTCGTGCTATTAGCGCCCGTTCAGCCAATATTTATGTATGTTCGTGAATGTTGTTGTATCCGCGCGTGTATATGGCACATGGATGAGCAAAAAATCTTTGGGGGTGGCATGTAGCCGCCTCCCCCCTTTCGCCTCTCTTTTACGCCAATGGCGTGTTCGACATTCTCATTTTCTTAGTAAAGCATCGTAAAGTCTCTGTCCCGACACGTTGTAAGATCGAGCTCATGTAAATCACTGCTCAATTTTAAGATCTATCTATCTATCTATCTATCTATCTATCTATCTATCTATCTATCTATCTATCTATCTATCTATCTATCTATCTATCTATCTATCTATCTATCTATCTATCTATCTATCTATCTATCTATCTATCTATCTATCTATCTATCTATCTGTCTGTCTATCTGTCTGTCTGTCTGTCTGTCTGTCTGTCTGTCTGTCTGTCTGTCTGTCTGTCTGTCTGTCTGTCTGTCTGTCTGTCTGTCTGTCTGTCTGTCTGTCTGTCTGTCTGTCTGTCTGTCTGTCTGTCTGTCTGTCTATCTATCTATCTATCTATCTATCTATCTATCTATCTATCTATCTATCTATCTATCTATCTATCTATCTATCTATCTATCTATCTATCTATCTATCTATCTATCTATCTATCTATCTATATAAATGTAAACTTTCACCGCAGCAGTAGTCTTATTAGAGGATCTGCATGCCTGTTCTGTTGTTGTTGCTTTTCGAGTTTGGTAGCGCATATATGGGACCACCTCCTTATAAAAACGACGCTCATACATAGCATCCATCCATATACGCTCATTTACGCTACCAGGATTTGTTTTCCCTACCAGACGTAGATCTTCTACAGAAGATGGACTACCGTTTGCTAAACTGCCTAATGAAAATCTTGGAGCAATGAGCCTCTTGCAGCACTCTTGGAGCTACAAGCAGCGGGCGCCGCCATTGAACTCTGTACAACACAGAAGCGATACCACGTTCGACGGAGGCCTCTCAATGCGAACATTTGTTATCATGGCAACGGAAGATATCACGAGTGTGTAACACACACGTTTGCCTGAACAACCGACTTCACAGCCATCACAATCGCACAGACACGGACAGCAACCGAGGTGGTCACAATCTGCAGCTATTCTCTGCCTTCGCGTCAACGTCGCTGAATGCCGACGACCGTCTCTCGCCCTGACAGTTACACGTCGACGAACACGGGTGCACACGCACAAAAGTCTCTCTCTGACACGAGCACAGACACGTGTCAACCCCCCCCCCCCCCCCGTGTGTTCACACGTGGCGCGCCGCGCCGAAAACGCGCATTTCAATCCTCGTTGCCAACAATGAACAACGACTGCTTCGAATGCGTCGTCGTAGTCGCAGAGGTCACGCCTTCTTCCAGAAAGAGCGGCTTGACGGAGCTCCCATGATCCTCTATAGGTTGAGACGAGTGCACGATTCTTGTGATTGTTTAGTTTGCACGCACAAAGAAGTGCAAAGACATAAAGGAAATAGGGAAGGGATAGGCTGAGAACTGTCACCAGTAGATATAGAGACAGAGAAAGAAAATGAGTGTTGGCAGGTTAACCAGATATCAGAATCCGGTTTGCTACCTTGCAGTGGGGAGGGGATATAGGGGTCGGAAGGAGGGCGTAAAGACATACAAAAATATAAGAAAAAAAAACGCGTGCACATTAAAGGGCACAACACCCGCGTGCTCCTTCGGAAGGAGGAAGCCGAGGAAATGGAAGTGGGAGGAAAGAGGAAAACGCAAAAAAAAAATTGAAATAAAAACTAATAACAGAGACGGGAGCACGATTCGATGACCGGCACCGGATCACGCATCTTCGAAGCATTCCTGCCAGCAGCCACCACCGCCGCCATACACATACTACAACCTCGCGGTGTCCGTGGCACTGAGGGATCAGGGACGCGACGATCGGCAGACGGCCCGAACTCGGCTGCGCCGTAGCTCGGTGATGGATGGACGAGAGAGTCCTACGCTGATGGTTTAATTCCGAAATAATACACGACCTTCCTGCACCGGTGCGCAGGAGTGGATGGCGGGAGGAAGAAGCGAGCAATGGAGGTCGTCGCTTCAGCGCTGCGTAGCGGCGGCGCGGCTCGATCCAGTCGTGACGTTGCGAACCATTGCGAAGGAAGCGCCGCGCACCGGCCGCCGCGCGGCGCTTCGTTCGCTCCAAGGGTCTGCTCGTGGCCGATCGAAGAACCGAAACGCCGGCTCTCTAGTGGAACTGCGTGTGATCGCGGCACCAAAAGTGTTCGGGGGCCGATTCCTTTCTCGAAGAGCGCATCCTCATCCATCATGTCCGTGCGGACATCGGCATTTTGGAAGCGAGCCCGGGCTTTTGTGTGTTGTACATGTGGCGGCCCGCATGCATCCATCTATGCGTGCCTATGTGCGCGTGCTAAGCCTGCCTACCCGCTTCCTTTGGCAGGACATGACAAACGCACGTCTCACCTCCGTATCTGTATGCTTGCGTGAAGACGACGGCTGTGGCATTGTGTGAGCCTACCTGTCAATGCCGTGTTTGCGGGCTCTCTTTCTCTTGTTTGTTTGTTTGGTTAGAGCAGTGTGGAAGCGAGCGCTGAGCAGTGCGATCTTCGGCTGGACGCATTTCGGCGGCCGCCTCTGTTTTGTTCAGTTCCGTTCGGCGCCAGTCTCACCTCTGTGGTGGCGTGAAAACGCGTCGCAGATTGGATTACGCGTACTTTCCTTCTGCGCGTGCGCGAACAGACCGGTTGGTTGCGTGCGCGAGGGATCGATGATCGGGTCCTGTTCACACGGCTTCCGTAAAAGACCGGTTAGAAAAATGAGCGTAAAGACGTTTGTGGAGGATTTCAACACGGCGAAGCCGCTAAATGAATACAAGCGACGATGAGGTTTTTTCTTTCTTTCTTTCTTTCTTTCTTTCTTTCTTTCTTTCTTTCTTTCTTTCTTTCTTTCTTTCTTTCTTTCTTTCTTTCTTTCTTTCTTTCTTTATTTCTTTCTTTCTTTCTTTCTTTCTTTCTTTCTTTCTTCCCGCATTCGTATATGGCCACATGGCTTTCACTTCAGACACGGTATATCGCATTCTAATATTAAGTCGAATATGCCTTATCAATCGCGAAGGACGACGGTCAACGGTATCAAGACCAACTATGGTAAATGTCACGCGACCGGAGATCAAATGGCCGATTTGCATGCACATGGGGGCGGAAGAAGAAGAGTCGAGAACGGGGTGCTTTGTCAGCCCCATACATTGACACTATAGAGGGAAAGGGGCGACATGGGGGCGCAAAGGCAGCCCACTACACTTACATGACAGATAGGGGGAGCACTGCAACGAACCCTAAAGGGGAACCCTCAACATGCTTTTGTTAAAGAGACCCTGAAGTGGTATCTTGAAGTTTTGTCAGCGCTTAGGCTGGACTCTATAGCACCATCAAACCATTCGCACCACAAATTTAGTGACACGCCATGTACCAAAGCCGTTACGGACAATTATATCATATGCCTTCCTCCTCACTTCTGCCTGGCCTCCTAAACTCATGAGGTATACTGGCATCGCTGGCATTCGCAGAGCTCTTATGAGAGCCGCTCGACCAGCCAATCTTCCACAGCCCATGACAGCCAATCAGACCAGACGCCACGGTGACGTGGATGGTGACGTGCTCTAGCCAAGAGTATGTCGCTCTGTGAATGAACGGTTGAAAACGCGTTTTGCCGAGTCGCAACGATCTGCACCGATGTACAGCGACGCACAGCTTTAACGCGCCGTAATAAATTACACAGCCTACGCAGAGAGCTCAAATCGGTCTCTAAAGAACTCTTGAGACTTACTTGGTCAACCGGCCCAATGTGTTTGTACGAAATCGCCAAAACCTTAAGGGTCCCTTAGGCCTGATGACGCCATCCGGGCGTCACTGATTGCCAAGCTTTATGATGTCATCAAGGCGCGCAAGTACAATGTCAGGCGATGACGTCATCAGACAACATCGTCGCTGGGTGTAATGTGGAACGATTTAGAGCGGTGCTGCGAAACCGGGTGATGGCTGCACAAACCTGCGATGTCTCTTATCTTGGAGGCCCTGCATAGCCACGCTAGATGCGGAAAGGTTTCGCGGGGAGAAGGAGGAACAACACAACCGACCCAGACGCAAAAGAAGAGGCAGACGGGTCTTGCCTTCAAGTTAAGTCAAGTCAAGATCCTTGACGATGTGGCCACAAGTTGTCTCAGACGAATGCATGAGGTTGCCTGCGTCTTCTTTGTTCGTCTCGTTCTCTCAAAGAGACACTAAAGAGCAAAACACTTTTTCACACATTAGCAAAGCACCGTTTAACAATACCTAAAACACCACTCCCACCGCGAGACGACGCTTCTTGTGGCGAGACGCCGCCATGGACGCCGCCTTCTGGCGAGACGCCGTCATGGTGTTTGGCGCTGGCACCTCATGGCGAGACGCCGCCATGAGGTGCCAGCGCCAAACACCATAACGTCATAAATTTTTAATGTGTACTAGTGGGTTCCACTAGTACACCTTACAGGTAGAATGCCACTATCCCTCAAGAGGAAGGTATATAACAGCTGTATCTTGCCGGTACTTAGCTACGGAGCAGAAACCTGGAGACTCACAAAGAGGGTTCAGCTTAAATTGAGGACGACGCAGCGAGCAATGGAAAGAAAAATGGTAGGTGTAACCATAAGAGACAAGAAGAGAGCAGAGTGGATTAGGGAACAAACGAGGGTTAAGGATATCATAGCTGAAATCAAGAAGAAGAAATGGACATGGGCCGGGCATGTAGCGCGTAGACAGGATAACCGCTGGTCGTTAAGGGTAACTGACTGGATTCCCAGAGAAGGCAAGCGGGTTAGGGGGAGACAGAAGGTTAGGTGGGCAGATGAGATTAAGAAGTTTACGGGTATAAATTGGCAGCTGCAGGCACAGGACCGGGTTAACTGGCGGAACATGGGAGAGGCCTTTGTCCTGCAGTGGACGTAGTCAGGCTGATGATGATGAGTGGGTTCCACGTAGTTTCCAAGTATATAAAAATGAAGTTCATTGTCAGCTGTGACAGTGAGTGGCATAGAACTAGCATACGAAGTTACAGAAAATTTCTTCGAGTCGATGTCGCGATGATACGAAAAATATGCCTTGAATTTAGTGACGTCACGCGCGGAGATTTTGGCGCGAAATTTCAAAATGAAACTTTAGCCTTGATTTTCTCCGATAATAATGAACTTATGATAGCGAATCTTTCCGCATTTGAGTTCTCAGAGTAGTTTATAAATCCAAAAAAAGCCATCGTTACTCTTTAGTGTTCCTTTCATGTAAGCTTCGCCTCGTTTTTAGGGGAGAAGCTCGTTATTGTGTGGGTCCTGTCCCTCGTAGTAGTATGTTGTAGTAGTAGCCACTCCTAGTAAATTTTAAAGATTGCTCATTAGATGGCGTTGTGTGTATATGCCCTCGGAAATACTATCAGTATACGGCGTTGGTGGTTTTTGTATAGCTGATTTCGCATAGCTGACGGACGAACAGACAGACAGACAGATGGAGTGACGAACCGGCCAACGGATGGACGGACGCTTCACCCCACTCATCATCATTCACTCCGTGGATATGCTGTCAATGTTTTTTCTTGCCTACGTAGGCCATCGCGGTGAATTTCGCGCCATCTGGTTACAAATCACCCAAGAGTTCGCACCGTAGCAACGCTTTTCTCCTTTACCGCCAACCGTAGCGATAATAAGATGCATTTCATAATAACTAGCCGTAGAGGCGTTCACCAGCGACTCTCTCGGCGTAGGACGAAAGTGGGGGGAGGGGGGGGCTACAATCGACTGAGAAGTAAAGGAAGACGGTTTTCGCTTGAAGTCCTCTTATAGAAATACACGAGGAACTGTGAGCCATTTTCCCGGATCAGTCTACTAATTATCGATTTGAGGGCAACTACTGCGCACATAACAGCGCATGCGTATGCGCACATATGCCTAAGAGATACGAACACGAACCTATACGTTCACGAGCGCGCAGCTTTCCGCGATGTCGCGCCGAGTGAACGATCACCGCGAAAAAGAAACTCGGGCGCGGAGTGGACCAACCGGGGAGGGCGCTGCGATCGCATCGCGTGACGCGACCAATTTGTATACCAATTGCGCGCTACGCTGCCGCAGCGCCAACGCCCCACATCGCACTTTTTTTTATCTGGTCTTCCTTGTGAAAGGACCCGCTATCGTTTTTTTTGTATTTTATTTATGTACACACTCGTGCCTGCATGCATACCTGCGGCGCACACGCATCGTTCGAGCAAGGTATGCACTCGGTGGGGTTGCGCAAGATCGAAACCCTCGGTGACCTGCTTCAACAAGAAACGCGAGAAGGTCCCTCCACTCTGTCATTCTGCAGATATATACGGCGCATGCGCGTGTTGTCGTCACGTTGAGAGTCGTCGGCGCATGCAGGTTGCGCATGTCCACCCATGTAGTGCATGCAGCATGGGTATACATATACAGGGTGCCCCAGCTATGCAGTGTTTAAAAATATGCTGTCACATGCTGTTACGACGTGACCAAATGCACGTTGCTGACCGTTGCTAAGAGTTAGACTATTTTTTTGTGTGTATTCTAAAACAATGTTTAATTATATCTGTTTAACTAACTAACTTTTGAAGGAACGAAGATGAATGAAACATTTCAATCACAAAGTTGTAGATCGGTTTGCAAAACGTTCGATTAGACAGTTTCGAGCTTTATATCTGTAAATGATTAGTGTTTTTCGGCTGACTACAGATGCCCGGGAAATACAAAAAAAAAATACCACGTGACAAACCCACTGGGTTCAGGTGCTCCCTAACGTTCGCCCCGCCACGGTGGTCTAGTGGTTAAGGTACTCGGCTGCTGACTCGCAGGTCGCGGGTTCGAATCCCGGCTGCGGCAGCTGCATTTCCGATGGAGGTGTAAATGTTGTAGGCCCGTGTGCTCAGATTTGGGCGCACGTTAAAGAACCCAGGAAGGTCGAAATTTCCGGAGCCCTCCACTACGACGTCTCTCATAATCATATGGTGGTTTTGGGACGTCGAACCCCACATATCAATCAAAGCTCCCTAACGTTCCGCGTAAGAACGATACGCTTCCCTCGCACCGGTTCATGACAGCGATAAGCACTGACAGCGGTTATCGCTTTTGTGGCTGATAACCAAACGTGTTCATCGCAAAGCTACCACCACCCTGTTGGGCAAATGCTATGCTCGTTCGGACACGAAACGTCAATGTGGGCAGCTGGGGTGGGTCGATATTGAAATTTGCATGTCTACAATATATACACGCAAGCATACAAAGACATCCAAGAACATGCATTAATGATGAGTAACCCTTTTTCTATGTTTAAAATTACTAAATACTACTATATAGTACACACTATTTCACGGTTCCTTTAACGCTTTTTCAACCGGTTGCCCTTTGCGAATTAGTATACTTGTTCAATCATCATTGCTACCACAGCCTCACCCATCACTAGCAGGGGCGTATATAGCCAGAATGTTTTCCGTAGGTGGGAGGGGGAGGGGAGGTCCAACCATACCTCGTGAATGTTTATTGATTGATTTGTGGGGTTTAACGTCCCAAAACCACCATTTGATTATGAGAGACGCCGTAGTGGAGGGCTCCGGAAATTTTGACCACCTGGGGTTCTTTAACGTGCACCCAAATCTGAGTACACGGGCCTACAACATTTCCGCCTCCATCGGAAATGCAGCCGCCGCAGCCGGGAATCGAACCCGCGACCTGCGGGTCAGTAGCCGAGTACCTTAGCCACTAGACCACCGCGGCGGGGCATACCTCGTGAATGTCCATGCCTATGTTTGTATGTGCGCGTGTACTATACGCTAGCAAAAAGTTTAAAAAATTGGGGGGGGGGGGGGGGTTGACTTCCAACCCCTCCCTCACTACCGCTTCTTGGCTGCGCCCCCTGATCACCATCATATGCCGACACGATCGTAGTTTTCATTAGTTTCGTGTATTAACTGAGATGCGTCTACGAATTTCGAGATGTCCCTAGTGCATGCTAGAGTCGTATTCTGAGCTGGCGACATCGCCTTTAGTGCGTACCAATTGGCTGATTGCGGAAAGGACGGGTGAAAGAGGGGGGTTAAGTGGTCGCTTCAGTCACTGGACGCGCAAGATTCTACGCCATGCAAATACACGCTGTTGCGAAGAATTATTGCCTCAGAAAACGGCATCTGTTCCTATTCCCCTTTGATTTCATTCATTAGGCCGACGGCCTTGGATGTCTGATCAAACAAGAAAATCGATCGGCTACAACAACGCGAACGGTGCTGAAATCAATTCGATCGGTGATTACGCCTTGATGACGTCACAATGTGACACCTTCGTGAGGTAAGATATGTTCGAATCGTTACGTCCTTATGAAGGCGTAAGTTGACGTCATCAGACAAAGTCATCGCATGCTGAAAGGTTGGCCAGAGATCTTCGAATGCACACGATTCCGGAAACTATGCGAAACCCCGTCAAGCGCGAAAAGCTTCAGGGGTGGGTGATGGCCTCCGATCTCGAATGCAATACAAAACCACGTTTGGTGCGAAAAGCTTCAAGAGTGAGGTAGGGCCTCCGATCTCGGAAGCAATGCAAGACCATGTTAGGTGCGAAAAGCTTCAGGGGTATAGGCAAGGGCCTCCAATCTTAGAGGCAACCACGCTAGGGGCAAGAGGCTTTAAAGGCGGGTGACGATCAATACATTTACTTAAAAGGACGGCCTGGACAAGAACCCTGGGCGATCTAGCAGGCCAAGGAAGCTGCCGGAAGACACAGCCTTTTCGTTAGCTCCTAGGTAAGAGCCCAGCCCTGCAATTTGCCGGAAATTATTAAAGTTTACCTCTCTTCGCCTTCTATTAGTCTTAGGCGAAGGCGTAAGAGACCGTGTGTGTATGTGAGTGTGTGTTGTGTGTGTGTGTGTGTATGTGTGTGTGTGTTTCTTTTTATATATAGTATAACTGTTCCAACTTACAAAAACTGAAGCATATTCATTGCTGTCTGTATGTTCTTAGGTCCTGCCGGGTCTGCCCAGGTCTCTGATTTAAGAGAGTTGATTGATGATTGATATATGGGGTTTAACGTCTCAAAGCCGCCATATGATTATGAGAGTCGCCGTTGTGTCCGGAAATTTCGACCACCTGGGGCTCTTTAAAGTGCACCCAAATCTGAGCACACGGGCCCTACAACATTTCCACCTCCACCAGAAATGCACCCGCCGCAGCCGGAATTCGATACCGCGACCTGCGGGTCAGCAGCCGAGTACCTTAGCCATGATAATAAGGGTTGCAGCGCGAGCACGAATGTGCTAGAAGAAACAGACGAAAGTCGAGGCACGGAAGGCAAAGGGGACAACACGAGCGCTGGTGTTGTCCTCTTTGCCTTCCGTGCCTCGACTTTCGTCTGTTTCTTCTAGCACATTCGTGCTCGCGCTGCAACCCTTATTATCATGAATTCAAACCAACTAGCCCAAATCGCCATTCTACCTTAGCCACTAGACCACCGTGGCGGGGCCGAGTTAGAGAGTTCGATCCCCAACTTGCTAGTCTGTGATTTCAACTCTGGTGGCGGGGTCAATTTAAACGCAATACCGCAAGAGACACTAGGAGTCTGCCTGATGGAGATTTCATGTACGCACAAATTTTCGCCGTTCGCAATCTCGTAAACAAGCGACACAAACAGACAAAAAAAAACGCAAATCGCGAAGGGTATACGTGCGACACGCGGGCAACGCAAACACTAAAAGCGAACGAAAAACTGGTCCAGCAGACTCGAACCAAATCGTCTCGGGACGAATGAACAAACGAAAGCGCGCGCGCATTAATCAGCCAGTCAAACAAAACACACTGACGCATGCAACGAGGTGGCCACCGCGCGCACGTATAGCAAGCCGCCGCACTACAGAGAGTGTGTCACCGCAATTAGACGCGCGTTTCGAGTCCCGCTGTAAGGACGCGTGACATAGAAATAAAACAATTAACGAATAGGGTCGCCGAACTAGCCAGCGCGCTCCAAGTCGACCGAGGAGTCGCTCGCGCATATAAGACGCTTCCGAAAAAAAAAAGGCAAAAAGAAACGAGGTTATGCCGTTGTACGTTCACAGAGGGCGCTGCTGCTCGTACCTGTGTGAAAGAAACGGAGACTGACATGTGGAGAATGGGCATGATTAAGAAGTCCGCACTAGAGATCTATCGAACTTTCAAGCAGGAAATTGCCAAGGAAAGGATCTATGATAATACTCGGGGTAGTTCTCTACTGTTTGAGGCCAGGACGGGAGCATTGCGAACCAAGACATATCGGGCCAAATACGAAGGGGTAAACACGGTATGCAGTGCGTGTGGAGAGGAGGAAGAAAAACTGCCGAACACTTGATAATGTTCTGTAAAGGGCTTCACCCTATAGTTCAGGATGATGGCGCAGAGTTTTTCAAAGCACTGGAGTTTAGGGACCGGGAGGGCAAAATAGACTTTAAGCGGGTAGACTTAACTCGAAGGAGGTTATCTGATTGGTGGCTGAAGTCAAGGCACGAGTGAAAATTAAACTCTTCACTGCAAAGTACGAATCCTCAAACTCACTTTTTAAGGAAAAAAAAATAAATATAGTTTTTGGTTCATTAGGTATTACGGCTTGGTGGCGCTAGCCACCGCCCGATCTAAAGGGTACAGCCATATCCATCCATCCATTCATCGTGTTGCGACCCAAAGCTGGGGATACCCTCTCCCATTTATTGATATTACTGCTCGGCGCAGAGGAGCAAAACGAAAAAGCTCAGTCGGAGTAACACAAGGCGACGCGCGAGTCGGAATACGAGCGAATGCAGTTTACGGTTACGCACTTCTCAGAGCGATTTCTTTTCCTCTTCCGCTATCGGCGTCGACGAAGACGAAAGCGAGTGTGAGAACTGGCGGCAGCTTGGCCCAGCACTGGCTGTAATCGCGTTGTTTAAGGTGAGGTGTTCGATGAAGGAAGCAGCGTAGTGTTAACACGCTTTTTTTTTCTTTTTTTTCATTGCAAGGCGCCGTACGAGCAGTCACGGCGTAGTCGAAAAGAAAAAGAAAATGTAAAATTTTGTAACAGAAACATTAAAAAAGAAGACAAACATACACCCCATAACCTAGTAACACGCCTTACTCATAATCTGATATAAAAAATAATAAAACTATGCAATCATAATAATAAAACTTTTGCCACAGCCACACCATGCAAATTTCCGGAGAGGAAATGTGTGTGTGATTGGATAAAGCGAGATCACGTGCGTAATCATCACCAATCTGCAACATCCTCATCATATCGAGCGTAATCATCAGCATTACATCAAACGTCCCTTCAGCAGGCATCATCACCATCATAAACGCTTCAATCCCCCTCCTCCCACGGTGAGGCGGAGAGCTGGTCCCCTGCGTAACACCGGACAGACATGCAGGCGGTGCCTGTTCGACTTATAATAACTAAGCCGTTAAAAAGCCGGGACTAACGTTGATGATATACCGTACAGAGAGCGAGGTAAATAGAGGCAGAGGTGTTATATAGTGGAGCAACAGTACATCATCGCATTTTATGCCCCTGCCATCTGTGCATTGTCTTTAATTAGCTAAAAAACCAACAGCTAGCACCACCCATGTTACACGTGCTGGATCTGCATATCCAGTATGAAGACACCGTTCTACTTCGGCTTTATACTGGGCACATCTATTGAAAAGAAAGAGAAATGACGGCTTCAGCCTTCGCGTCGTCCTAGGCGAAAGCGTAAGCGAGGGGGGGGGGGGGGGGGCTGTCAGTATTTTTGAAAACATTTGATGCGGACTGGCAGGCGTTTGAGTTTTGTAACAACTCCAAGGATCCTTTGAGACGGGCACTTACGATAAAGAAGGGTAGTCCGTACGCATCGCTGTGGATGTCTCTATCCTCGCACTTGCGCTGGCAGTGTGGACTGTTGGGAAACGGTTCTTTGGATTCCAGGGGCTGCGACCAAATGAGGTTGAGACTTGGGATGAGAAGAGAGACGACGACGTCTCGAAGTAACCGTTGTTTCACGCATGCATGGCCAGCCGCGCTCGTTAAACCGGAACGCATGCAGCTAGTACCATGGCCCCGACACAGCATTTTGCGTTTCACGTGTAGTAACTAGGATATGATTGTCACGCGTGGCGTAGGGGAGGGTTCCGGAAATTTCAACCACTTGAGGCTCTTTAACGATCAGCCAAGTCTAGGTTAGGTTAGTTTAGGTTAGGTTAGGTTAGGTTAAGTAAGTCTATGCACGTCTAGTATTTCTCCATCGAAAGGCGACCGCCGAGGCAGTAATCGAACCCGCGACCTTCAAGCCAACAGCTAAGCGCTGTATAGCCCGCCACGAAGATTGACAAAAATCACTGAAAATGCACTGAAATAGCAGCATTTGGAATAGAATGCACTAGATCAGATTTTTTTTTTCAAATGATGTTATTTTATTCTGTTCCAAACGATCTTATCTCGTTCTGATAGAGAGTATTTTGGTACGCGTCGATCACTTGCAAGTATCCACGCTCCTTAGAACATAAAGCTTAACAACAATAATTTCTGGAGTCTCATGCACCAAAATCAAGATACCACTTAGGCAGGCCGAAGTGGGGAAATCCGGGTCAATTACGACCCTCTGGGACTCATTGACGAACACACCTGCCCCTCAGCACGCGGGTGTCTTGTCATTACGACAACGCCTAAGACACCGCACTAAACGACACGCTTTAATGTTTGTTTTTCGCAACGGGGAGGGTCATTTTTCAGCTGCCCTTTTCGAAAATACCTGAGGCACAGGTGCCTGCGCAAGGTTTTTTTTTCAGAATTGAGGGGGGGGGGGGGGGGGGAACTGTAGGCAAAAGCTTATCGCCACCACCCCTAATTGGTCCGTGATAGGGGCTTACTTCCCCCCTTTCAGGTGACTAGGGATGGTGGCTGTCCCCCCCCCCCCCCCTTCTTCTCCCTGTGCTGCGCACTTCTATGGCGTGAGAGATACTGTTATTCTGTGATTTTCATTCGTATAAAACTGATGTTTTGTTTGCAGTGCTTATGCCTGCTCTTCCTGCACGAGGACGGTATTCTACTTAGGATATTAGTTTCAAGGCTACTACGTGACGATGATGAAGGTCGTCTGTTTAGTATTATTTATTTACTTATTAAGGACAATACTGCCAGTCTGAATGCCAGACTTTGCACCGGGGTGGGCGCTACAACGAACACACGTATCAAACGTATATCAATGAACACCCGCACAGCATCACACGTAAACGACGTACACAGTAATATAAAATCACGGAAGGCACGGGAGCAACAACCTTCCTGCTCGCGTCATCAGAATCGTGCATGCATTGAAAGTCGCCATCACCCTTCTTTAATTTAATCCGACCGAGATAACTGCAGCGAAACAAAAATAAAAGCCCCCAAAAGGCCAAATCGCGCGCTTACGCGTTGTTCCCAACCTGGTCGTTTTGCGAACTGCAACGCTCAAACTCGTGTATACCTTACGGCTTCGTCGAAAGCATTATACGTGTTTGCTACGCTATCTCATTTTTTTTTTTTTTCGCAGGCGTGTCGCGTCGTTGAAAGGACAGAAAGTCAGAGTCGCGCACGGCATATTAGGTGAAACAGAAAAAAAAAGACCCCTCTCCCGGGAACACCGCTCGTTGTACGCACACAGACGCATGCACGAGATCTGAGTGTCTGTGTGAATTTGCGTGTGCCTGCACGCGTGTAAATTGCACATGTATGCAAAGTTGTGCATGTGTGCAACAGTGAGTTTAAGCATATGCACGACTTGTGTGTGTGTGTGTGAGCGCTTGTTTAAGTTCGTGTACGTTAAGTGTGCATATATGTGTGCGTGTGTGTGCCTGCGTGCGCCTCGCTGCTGTGTGTGGGTGTGCATGTGTGCGCATGTGTGCGCGTGCGTACGATTCACTGACGTGGTTCCTCTAGGGCATGGGCGGCTCACTACTTCGACTCAAGTCTGGTCATTGTTTTTCTCTTTTTTTTTGTCGTTCCTTCATTCCATTTTGCCCAGGTGTTTTTTTTTTTTTACGCGCACGACACGCGGCGAACACCAGTCGGCGGCTTCGAAAGGGCGCCTAGACCAATCGTTACCGTCATCGACAGAAATATTTATTTATTTATTTATTTATTTATTTATTTATTTATTTATTTACGATACCTTACAAGCTCAATGAGAGCATTGAGTAAGGGGGGTACAAACTTCAAAGAGTGATGGGGCGGTCATCAATAACATGGAATACACAGAAAATAACACAACATCGTGACAAAGCGTGTCTAGTCACTGACACTCAAACAAATGTAATACGCGAATGTTTGCCGATATGCCGAAAGCTTGAATAACAAGAAATTCAAGGTACATGAACGAAACACAATAAAGAAATTCGGAAGGCGTAGGTATAGAATTCAAGTGAGCAGCAACGGCTGTGCAACTGAGCAACAAAAACTGGCAGAATAACAAGAACTGGGAGAACAATGGCAATAACAAAAAGTGCCGCCATATCCACGAAGTGAATGATGATGAGTTGGCGAAGCTCTGGAGGAAAACCTGGTAAACCATGAATCTTCCGTACATTTTGCCTACTCGATTTTATTACAATGCTCCCCCTAGCGTACGTCGCCGCACTAAATCGAACGATTGCCTTCAACCAATGACACGTGCCATATGTGACATCATTCCTATTTTATAACATCTCGCAACTTTCATCATCAACTACAAGTACCGCCGTCTAGTTTATAACATCTTGCATCTTTTCATCATCAGCTACAAGTCCCGCCATCTAGTGAGCACTGAAAGAACTAAACGAGAGGTGGCTACATGCAGGAGACGGAGCCGCCATCTAGTGAACACTGCAAGAACTAAACGAGAAGAGGCGACATACAGGAGACGGTACCGCCATCTAGTGGACACTGCAAGAACTAAACGAGAGGTGGCTACATACAGGCGACAGGGGACGCACAGCCCACGCCCTAAGGAGCTTCGCCCCTAAAAAAAAAATCAAAGAGAAATCGGAAGGCCGAGGTGTACAACATACACACGCATTTTCCAAACACACGTACGGTTGCCGTATGTGTGTGTGTGTGTGGAGAAATGAACGGTTGCCGTTCATTTCTCGAAGCCGTATAGGTATTGCCAAAGGTAAGAGCGGGAAGGGTGAAGAGATAGCGATCGCTCGTGCCTCCGCACACTCAGCACGCTAATCTGCACGTGCGACGTGAAAGAAGGAGCCGCTGGTTCTATTTTTCTGGGCCTCCATGTGTGAGTACAAGCGTGTGTGTGTGCGTAAATGTCCATGCGGTCCTTATCTGTAATCATATAGGCGGACTCTCGTCTCTAGGAATGAGGAAAACACGTTTTGAAGAAGAAAGCACTTGGTGCGGCGGTTAGTCGGAAAGTGCGTGTGTGTGGGTGTTGTGATTGAGTGAGTGAGTGATTGAGTGAGTGAATGTTGAATGTATGGAACTGCTGCTTGTGTGAGAGTGTGTTGAGTAAATGAGTGTGACATCTGTATGAAAAGTGAGTGAATGAGTGAGTGAGGTGGTATCGTGTGCGCATGAGTCAGCATTGGGTGACTCTTCGAGTGAGTGGTCATGAGTGAGTGTATATGCATGAGTGAATGCGTGCGTATGTGTATGAGTGAGTGAGTGAGTGAGTGAATGAGTGAGTGAGTGAGTGAGTGAGTGAGTGAGTGAGTGAGTGAGTGAGTGAGTGAGTCATGCGAGAATGCTCGAAATCCTGACCACTGACAAATATTTGAGAGCGGGTGACTCCCCGAGTGAGCGGGCGACGCATAAACACACAAGAGACTCACTGCACAACCGAAGCCGGAGGGCTATAGTACTACCCGCCACTGCAGCTGAAACTCTCTTTTCCAGAGAATTACACGGTGCGCGCCAAAACGGAGTTAAGTGTTATTACGCAGCATGGACGACCGGGCAGGTTGGCTGGCAGGCACGGTCGCGCAAGCAAGCCTTGCTTCCTTCTTTTCCTCGCACTTTTTTCATTCTTTTTCACTCGCTCGTGCGGACGTCGCCTGAGCGTCGTCGTTGAGCCACACCCGAATGGACAGATGAAAAGTAAAGAAGAAAGGGGGGAATTAGGGGGCCCACTTCGTTTCGTTGTGCTTCCTCGAACCTCGTCATGGAGAGACAAAGCAATAAAGTGCTGTACTCCATTGCATGCTAGACCACCGTCGCAAGACAGAAGCTGGCGGCTAAGCGGAGAAAAGGCGAAAGCAGGTAGCACTGGCACACATTACTAAACAAAAGAAAACGAAAGAAAAGGAGCCGTCACTTCGATCCAGAAGAGTTAAAGAAAGTTATAGAAATCAATATCTCTATGCTAAAGAACAAACAGAAAAGAAACGACACTGCATAGCAAAACGAGTGTGGTGCTACTAAGCCAGTCGCGTTGCTTATAGGTTACACACAGGCAGCCTTCACGGCTTACGCGCTTTCGACTTGAAGCGGGGAGGGGGGAGGGGGGCAGGTTGTTACGTAAATCAGGGACCCCCTTTCGCTTCGCGTAACGGCCATACGCGTGATCGCCCGTTTTTTTGTTTTTCTTTTTTCTTTTGCGCGAGTGTTTCTCGTTATTCGCCCGCTCTTCGACTGCGTTGCACTGGCGCGCTGTATAGCCGATCGATACGAAACGGCCGCGCTCCGAGTGTGTCGCAACCCCCTTTTAGGCCGAAATGCTCGCCGTGCGCGTGCCCTGTTGAGAGCCGGGGAAAACCAGAGCGGTGATCGCAACAAACGCACGGGGTGTATTACACTGTGCGCGTATAAAACATTTAAGTCGGTAGCGTATAGGACAAACGCGTGCCTACACACGACCGTAACATTACGGGAGCGCTAACGGGAAAATTTCGAATGCAGAAATAATAATAATAATAATAATAATAATAATAATAATAATAATAATAATAATAATAATAATAATAATAATACCTTTTACTTCTTCAAATAAAACAGTACATGTGACTAGGCCTGCCAAAGCCAATTGGTGGCTTGAGTGGCAGAGCCTGGCAGACAGCAAAAAAACCGGACGCGTTACAAGATTGTATCTTATGGCCTAAGAGGGATGATAGGACAAAAAACAACGTGCAAATAAGATGAGAAACAACAGGGCATATAAGCAATAGTTACAACCATTATACAATATTTACAGCAAATGAAAGTGAAAAGGTGTAAAGGAAGAAAGAAAGAATTAGAGCAAATGCTTCTTAAGCAAAGTAACACACTGGATAACACACTGGAGAAAGAAGAGTGAGATAAAAGACTCAGAGCAGAGATTGGAATAAGAGGGCTCGGGAGTTGCTATAGAAGCGTGTACCATATCGGGACGTTTCCTGATATGAGTGTGACGTCGGTATATAGAGAGTGGGTGTTGGCGTCAGCGACACCTCGGCGAAGCCTTGGAAGGCAGAAACCGAATATCTTGATAATTCTTCGGTGAAGTTAAAACGTGTTTGACAACTTGTTGGACTGCTTCCGCATGTGTGTGTGTGTCGGAGTGTATTTGCTGGCGAAGACTGAAATAGAGCAGGAATCGCATTTGGCACATCGTTAGCTGAGAAAAAGACAGCGCAAAAAAAGAAAAGAGACGAGGACACAGAAAAACAGTACTATCAGTGTCAAATGGCCCCGCCGCGGTGTTCTAGTGGCTAAGGTACTCGGCTGCTGACCCGCAGGTCGCGGGATCGAATCCCGGCTGCGGCGGCTGCATTTCAGATGTAAGCGGAAATATTGTAGGCCCGTGTGCTCAGATTTGGGTGCGCGTTAAAGAACCCCAGATGGTCGAAATTTCCGGACTCCCTCTACTACGGCGTCTCTCATAATCATATGGTGGTTTTGGGACGTTAAACCCCACATTTCAATAAATCATGTTTGCTTGTTAACTAGAACTGTTAAAAGATTAGTGCTGACATATTGTAACCGAAATTTGCCAATACACCAACAGATGGCTTGCTCTGTTGTCAGCGCAAAAACCACATCGGAGCACCAACATGGCGAGAAGCGAAATTAATGTTGACAGTTAGTACATCGGACCGTGGTTCTTTCGTTATTCGCAAGCAAAGACAAACAAAAAAAAGTTCTGCGGCATCGTTACCACACTGAAGCAGGTTAATAACGACGTGGTTATGTCACATTGACATCACCTAAGCCGCTATGTTGAAGCAATCCCAAAAGCATGACGTAATTACGACAGACGCCATACAGTGGAGGGCTCCAGAAATTTCGATTGATTTATCGATTGATATGTGGGGTTTAACGTCCCAAAACCACCATACGATTATGAGAGACGCCGTAGTGGAGGGCTCCGGAAATTTCGGCCACCTGGGTTTCTTTACTGCGTGCATCCAAATCTGAGTACACCGACCTACAACGTTTCCGCCTCCATCGGAAATGCAGCCGCCGCAGCCGGGATTCGATCCCGCGACCTGCGGGTCAGCAGCCGAGTACCTTAGCCACTGGACCACCGTGGCGGGGCCTCCGGAAATTTCGGCCGTCCGGTGTTCCTTAACGTGTACCAGCATCGCAGAGTACACAGGCCTGCACCGTTTCGTTTCCATGGAAACGCGACCACCACCGCCAGGTTTGAACCCACGACCTTCGGGCTAGCAGACGATCACCATAACCGCTGTTCCACCGGGGCGGACCCGCCATGTTTGGGGCGCCAGTATACGATATGTGTACATGCGTCCGGACGTTGCCTGCATGTTATAACTAGAGAGGATCACTTAAAAAGACATTTGCATTCTCAGCGTTTGTCCACTGTGTATACACTGCAGAACGAGGGACCTCCCAAACGATCTCCTATTTATCCCATCTTGCACAAACTGGTGCCAATTCATGCCCGTGAACTCGTTCATTTCGTCTACTGTCCTCTGCCTCGTTTCCCATCTCTTGATAACCGTTCCGTCGTGCTAAATGACTGTCGGTTTATCTATCTGTACTCGGCATTACGGTACCTGCTCAGGTCCGCCTTTTCTTCTTAACGTCAGCTTAAATGTCAGCTACCTCTGTTTTTTTTTCTTTAATGCACTCTGCTTTCTTGCCACCTAATAATGTTACGTCCATCACTTATTACACCTATTACACCTATTAATGTTACGTCCATCACTTCGCGTTCCATCGCAGGCCATGTGTGAGAATTTCAGTCCCCCCTTTTTTAAGGCCGGTGTAAAGGGTCGACCCGTGGAATATGTTAGGTTATGGGTTTCATGAAAAGGAAAGGTAGCGGGCACTGAACAGAACTAATACGGGAAGCAAGTATCTCTCGGCGAACACCCGTTTTAATGACGTAACCACCTGTTTGATTCGCTCTAGCACAAAGAAAACAGGAGAACAAAAAAAAAAAGCAATCATTGAAGCCACTTCCCCGTCTCTAATACCGGAGCAAAACAACGGAGGTGGCCAGCAAGCGCCACAACCTGGTGAACACAGATTGAGCAGTTTATTCATCTTTTTTTTTTCTTGGCGTTTGTTTACATCTTTTTACTTCTCTTATGTTTCTAGTTTTAATTAGTTCCATTACTGCCTTCTCTTTTCCTTTTCCCCACCCTAACGCTCACACCACTTCATTACTTCTCTTTCCTACCTATTGCTATAATATACTATACTATGCCATGCCATGCAGTGCGATGCAATGCAATGCAATGCCATACCATACTATACTTTCCTTTCCCACCTCTTGCTAGTCAAGGCTATGGCATGGTTAACGCTCTACCCTGCTCTTTTCCACCTTCCTCCCAACCCTCACCTCCTTTTCCTGCGCTCTTGTTATTACTACGCACAGCTACGCACAGCTATGCTGTGCTACAGGAACTGCTTTGCCCATACGCGCTTTCTGTAGCGCATACGCGCAGAGTTTTGTTACACGACTCCGAATCTACCTCAAGTTTAGAGAGCCGCAGTGTTAAAAAAAAGCAGACAAGAAACTTTTCTTTTTTGTTTACTTTTACTTTCAACTTGAGGCGCTAGTGTATAGTAATAGCGTAGAAATAGGTCACTGAACTCACGCAAAGAAAACTGAAACAGACCGTGCGAATTCAATGAACCGCACATCGCAGATGTCTCATTATGTTCGTAACGCTACGGGCGAAAGTAACTGCCTCCCATGCCTCCCGAGGCACGCGTCCAAGAACAACGCCGAACCACCGCACCACGATCCTTGTTAATCTTCGACAAAGCCTTAATCCCTTGACAAGCTTGTTTTTAAAGAGCTACAAACATTGCTTCCAAGCCCCCTCCGCTCGAAGAAAACGCCGACAAAGCTTAGATCAATTTGTCGGTTCGAAAGAAAAGACAACGGCGAACTGCCGGATCCGATTTCGCGACCGAGTTCCTTCGGATCGGCATCGACTTGTCCAGCAAGCAACTCTCCCGAAAGGTATCAACAAATGCGCCACGCTTCGAAACAGATGTTTGCTTTATAAACGCCGGCGCGCATGTTCGCCAACCCTTGGCTCTTCAAAACGCATTAACAAACTGAGCTTACGCGAGTTGTAGAGGACTACAAGCGACACGGCTTGGCTGCGCAATTGTTCTGCGACAAACCGTAAGAGCCGTTCCCATCTTGTCAAATTGCATTTGAATTCGGTCCCCCGCGGAAGGAATGCGTTCTCAAATATATACCACTCACTAGAGAGGCGCAACGTCTCGAAAGTGCTTGAGGAACCGGTTTCCGCCGCATAAAGTGCGTCTTGGACATCACCCTAAAAAAAGCACGACCCTATAGAGGTGACTCTTAAATAAAGCCATGGTCCCGGCGAAATAACGAAGACTGGGTTCACGACCGGTTGGCGTGGCGTTCCGTTGCACCGGGTAATAATAACGAGAACGATGATAATAATAACGGCGTTAATACGCGTAATTCCACCGCCAAGATTTAAATAAGCAATCAAGACGGCGCCCAACTGCGCCGCACCCATTCAGGAAGTGGAGTATAGAAAGGCTGGTCTTTTTTTTTTGGGGGGGGGGGGGGGCAACGCCGTCGTTGTCGTCTGCACTGGGGTGCCGGCGAAGTAGTTGACACTGCAAAATCGACGACTGATTTACGTCGGAGATAAAAGCGAGTCCCCCAACGGAGGCGACGGCCACGCTAAAATGGTCGACGCTGGCATCCCTTTGAGAAGTGGCCGCGAAACATTAACCCCCCCTGCGAAGGTCCTGTCTATGCGATAGGCTGGCTGGGTTCGTTGCGGCGGTGGATTGGTCTGCGAAGATACGCAAGAACGAGCGACGAAACAAACAAAAATACAAAGTGAGTCACGCTTACAAATGAATGAACGAGCGGCTCAGGCGTGAGCTGAGAAGAGAGAGAGATAAAGATGCAAAGAAAGGCAGGGAGGTTAACCAGACGCACATACGGTTCGCTACCCTGCACTGGGGAAGGGATGAAGGGGAGAAAAGAGGTTGCAGAGAGACGAGAAGGCACACACCGAGCTGAGAAGATGCGACAGAGAGAAAGGGGGCACTGTTAGCTGTAGTTATAAAGCAAGAGATAGAGAAAAAAAAAGAAGATTGCGATGGATGTGATGGGGGAGGGGAGCTCGATGGCGTTCGGCCATTTTGTTTCGCGCGCGCGGTCTAATTAATGAGACTGCGAACACAAAAACGGCGTTGCATCCGCAGGTCTACTTCAGAGGGCTGGCCGCTGCCACAAGTGTTGTTGAACGGAAGCGAGCCATTCGCAAAGCGAACACCTATGCAGCGCTACGACCAAAAGAAATAAAGAAGAAGAAATATAATAGTAGGTGGGTTGAAACAGTATATAAAGGAAGAAGCCATGAACGGAGGAAATGCATCGTGTATAAATGAGCCAAGAATCGGCTATCTCCCCCCCCCCCTTTCCTGCCGACCCCGTACCAAGAAGTAACAAACGCTATAAACGCCTCTGAGTCAACAGAAATGCAGGCGAACGAAGGAGGAAAGTGGAAAGGGCTAAACAGCTTGGATCGTAATTTCGAGGCTACGTGCCAAGGGGGGGAGAGGGGGGGGGCTATCGAGATCGGCCTACTGCTGCATTCTCTCACGAAATCTGCGGCCTTCCCCTTATTGTGCATGCTTCTTGCTTGCTGTTCGTTCTCGCGTAGCGTTTACCGGGGGTAGCGTTAATACACCCGCCGAACGCGAAGCTATATAGAAGCACGACGAAGCAGCTCGTGGTCGTTTGCACAGCTAAAACCGTGCAGCACTTGGGTAAGTTTGGAGATCGCGGGGTAGCCAATCACGTGAACGAATACGTGTGTACTTACATCGAACCTCTGTTTGTCGTTTCGAATGTTCTCGGGAAGAAAACTCGTCAGCGAACAGAAGCTCCGGAATTTACATACAACAAGATGTGTCCTTGTTTTTCGTCTGCTACAACGAGTTTTTGGAGCAGACGCCACAACTCGTCGCTGTATACCGCTCCAACATGTCGGGCTGGTATAACCAGAACCGAAGCTTCACAATCACTGTCTACATACAGGAGTGAAACCACAACGTACCACGTCACGTGGCTTACCCACCGCTGCACAGTTTTGTTCCTTACATGACTACACACAACCTATCGGTTTCGGTGGTCCCTTGATCTAGCCATTTTTTTTTTACCCTTCCTGGGGGCTCACTGGCTATAGTGGCGCCGAAATAATTCAGTGTAAAGACTAGGGGGCAAAGTGGGCTGGCGTTTTGCTTCCCGTGTTACGCGCTGCCTGCGGCCTCTTGGAGAGAATTCATCGCTGTGGATCCGAAGATGGACGCGCGGTGGATCCGAGGAGAAGGCAAAATGGCGTCGCGAATCAATTATTGGACTCGCTTTATTTACGGCCCTGATACGGCTGGGGGCCAATTTAATTACCGTTCGGGTCACATGTTCTTCTGCTTGGTGTGTGGGACGGCCGACGATAGAGCTGTCCAAAGATAAAGTGGGGGCGTTAGGCTTAGAGGGCAGGCAACAAAGAAGATGGCGCCACTGTCTGCGAGGGCTACTCACATGACTTCACCGTTAACATCACTGATGTTCAGAAATAGGAGTTGGGAATTGCCAGGTGCTTGTATAAGCCTAAAGTTAGCTTCAGGCTTATAGTGCTCAACCGAGGTGACACATTCATCACGTGGTAATTCCATATTTTTGATTAGGTTCCGGCGTAGACTCACATGACCCTTGAAATGAGAGTTAGCAGACGACACACGATGGGTAGTAGACAACAGACTCCCGCAGGCGTACATGAAGAGGTAATACGGTAGCGGCGTCAATGTCAATAGATGTGCCCTCTTTTCTATTAAAGGGTTGAACTCGATCGGCATTGTAATTAAGCCAACAATGTCGATTCCCTCCGGGGCAACCCTTAATTATCGACCGAGTGGTAGCACGCCACGAACCCGCCATGACGGCAGAGTAATTTCCTGCTTCATAAATTAAGAGCGTGAAGAATGGCACATGTACCCAGCGTACCGCGTGTTTCCTTTATTAGCTCCCTTAAATGCCCCAAGGTTCATTAATTTGCATCGAAATTTTAGCCAAGTGAATGTGACTTCGTGCCGTTGCCTCCTGAATGTGTGTCATCGTCGCATTAATTTCGTAAGGACACCCAGGGCATTGGCCTTGATACGTATCGTACACGTGTTCAGGTATCCCGGGATCACTGCCTGACGTAACCAAAAAGTCGAATCTCAATGTAGGAAATCATCAGTTATTACGAAGCACGTGAACAATAGTGCTGTCCGTTTATCACTTATTCAGTGTTATGGAATTACGTTTATAACTATTTCGCCTATATTACCGAGGTATTTTCGTGTCAGATAAACTTCAATACAGCGGCGTGAACCCGTGTATACGCTATTTTACGGGTGAATTTCGCAACACCTATATCGAACTGTAAACCTTGCCACTTGTGTCTTCGACCGAGTGAACACTGATGCGGTAGACACACGTGCATAAAAACGGTTGTGTTGGTGCATTTGACATTTCGTGACCTTCAAGTTGTGACATAAAATAAGAAAACAATTTTTTGACAGCCCAAGGTGGCGGCTTCCGTGTGTATCACGTAAAATGTTCTATATGTACTTTTAGAAACGGACATGGGTATGAAGTCTTGGTGAAAGAGTGGAAGGCGGCCAGGTTAAAACAACCGGGTTTAGTAGGATCATAGGTTTAAGTTGGAGAACATGTCGGCCCTTCCTATACCGGCCACTTATTCACGAAACGTCTTATTTTTAAAAACCGTCTGTGTAGGTAGGCTGCACCTACTAGAAACTAAAGATATATACAAAGACATGGCTGTGTCACAGCTGTCTTTCCAAGCGATGCTGCAGCTTAAGAACGTTTCTTAAGCAAGTTTTAGGATTCAGTCACACACGCGATGAGTTTTATTCTACTGCACTCCAAATATGTTGTGTACAGACGGAAAACGAGATCGACAAGGCTTGTAAGGTGGGCTTTTTTTTGGGTGAATTATCTCAAAAACTTTGAAGCGATGTTTATTCCGTTTTCCTACAGAGGAGGAAGCCAGGCCTAAAAGCTGACAAGGCTGGAGAGGGCCTCGTCTTTTAGATGCGAAGGAACTTATGGCCAAGTTCGTGGCTAAGGTACTCGGCTGCTGACCCGAAAATCGCGGGATCAAATCCCGGCTGTGGCGGCTGCATGTCCGATGGAGGTGGAAATGTTGTAGGCCCGTGTGCTCAGATTTGGGTGCACGTTAGAGAACCCCATGTGGTCGAAATTTTCGGAGCCCTCCACTATACGGCGTCTCTCATAATCATATGGTGGTTTCGGGACGTTCAACCCCACGTATCAATCAAATCTAATGGCCACGTTCAATACGGTGTGCGTAACCACCCATGCTGCGCATGCGCAACAGCTGGCCCAAACACTATCAGGGCGTTCTCAGCGCTAGCGCGTTGCAATCTTTGTAAGGGGCAGGTATAAGATAAGACACTGTGGCCTCTCTCCCTTACACTCTCCTATACCAATCATCCGATGGCATCGGGGACGAGATTCTGCAAACGCGCGATGAACGGACGCGTTGAATGAACGAAGAAAACATTTATTGCAACAAAAAAAAAATAGAGTTCAAGAGAAGGCTGGGCAGGTTCCTATTTCAGGACTCCGTTTGATTGCGCTGCAAGCAATTCGAGCCCGCTCCATGAGTGTCCACTGGCGACAGCCGGCCTCGAAAGAGCCCGCTCCCACCAACTCCCACGTTGACTGCGCAGTTTACGTGATGCTTCTATTAAACTGGCAGGCCCAAACCAAGTGAAACAGGTGGTAAGTGCAGCTGCCACAGAGTTTACACATTGCGCTAAGTTGCTCTGTGTCTATTTTGACCATGATTACTGGGCTGCTGTACGACACGGTTTGGAGCCTGCACAGACAGGTCCCCTCGGCTTTAGTAAGTCCTTAGGGGGATCAAGCAAAGCTTGTCTCCGAAGGTGACATAGCTGCTATGTGTGTGTGTGTATGTTGTAATTGGTATTGGTCGTTCAATGTCTGAGAGGTGGATAGACAGAGCCCGCGAAAGGAATGCTCGGGCCGAGTTGTGTACTAGCTTGTTTCCGGGTGTACCCCCTGCAGTGACCTGACATCCTGATGAGCTGCTTTTTCGTGGTTCGTGTTCGCGCCTGCCATAAGATGGCGTGAGCTGGAGGTGAAATACGTCCTCGAACGTAGATCCGGTAGGCCACCTCCGAATCTGTAAGCGGGTATTCCGCAGTGGAGTGTGTTGCTGCTATAGGGCTACTGCAGTTTCCTCTACAATGTATATGCATCATAGCACTTTAGCGATAGGCCGTCAACAATACATTGCTTTGGTGAATGACTGCCATTGAACCAACGCGTCGCATCTATGGTCAGAACGCTCTGGCACGTTCGGACCTCCGTAAGTGGTTGTATATAAAAGGCTGTCGCGTCTCCCCCTTACACTCTGTCAGCAGTCACGTGATGGCGTAAGGGAACGAGATTCTGCAGACGCGCGATGAAGCCACATGCTATAGGCGGCCCTGCATGCTCGGCTGTCAGGACCTGAAGACCCAAAAGGCCCTAGTTCAACGAACGCGGGCGGCGTTGCTTGCCAATGGAACTCCGGAATAGGGGTTCCACCTAGTGCTGTGAGGGGAGGAAGCCAATAAGGCCCCAACCCAACCGCCTCTCTGTAACCATTCGATCGTTATTGTTTCACCACCACCACCACCACCACCACGTCGCATGGTGATGAAGCTGCAGGGCGTGCTCCAACAGGAGCTCAGGACGAGTAGCAGCCACATAAAGTAGGAAATAATAGTGTGCTATCCTTGCAAGGACGCGTTGACAATGGGCAAGGTGCGCCCGCGACAAATGTAACTTTAAGCCGACCCATGCACTGCTTTGCATGCTACTCATGGTCTCTTTCAGAGCGTGAGGGTGCAGTTTTTCTACAGTTTGACGTAAAAAACACCAGAAAAAATAGTGTGATGAAACGGTGAAGGCAACCTTTTGCTAGGCCTAGAAGACACGATGAAGCGGCCACACCCAAGGCACAGAACTCAGGCAAGCCAAGTTCCCCCAGCAGATGAAGATGACGACCACTCATGATGAAGAACACGTGTACATGTGAAGAAAGTATATGTGCTTAATGAATGCCTACAATAGCAATATCACTACAAAGTCAGCTGCACTGGCTGGTACTACATTGAAGAAGACCTTAAGGTTATGGTATTGATAAAGAACTTGTACAAAACAGACTGAAATCGGTAAAAACATATTTTTTTTTCAGTTTCTTTTCGAAATAACCTCGGTATGTGGGGTTTAACATCCCAAAACCACTATATTATTGTGAGAGACGCCGTAGTGGAGGGCTCCTGAAAATTTCGACCATGCACATGGGTTCTTTAACGTGCACCCAAATCTGAACACACGGGCCTACAGCATTTCCGCCTCCGTCGAAAACGCAGCCGCCGCAGCCGCGATTCCATCCCGCGAACTGCGGTTCAGCAGCCGAGTACCTTAGCCACTAGGCCACCACCGTGGCGCCTTGAAATAACTTCAATGAAAGATCAAAATAAACGTTTGTTTAGATTTTACCAACAGCCGTAACTACTAGAACATTTGATTTCTTTTAGATAGGTATGAAAAAGAAGGTAGCTATAGTCGCAAAACAAATCAGAGAATCACAAGAAGAAGTAGAAAAGGGGATCAAGCAAAGCTTGTCTCCGAAGGTGACATAGCTGCTATGTGTGTGTGTGTATGTTGTAATTGGTATTGGTCGTTCAATGTCTGAGAGGTGGATAGACAGAGCCCGCGAAAGGAATGCTCGGGCCGAGTTGTGTACTAGCTTGTTTCCGGGTGTACCCCCTGCAGTGACCTGACATCCTGATGAGCTGCTTTTTCGTGGTTCGTGTTCGCGCCTGCCATAAGATGGCGTGAGCTGGAGGTGAAATACGTCCTCGAACGTAGATCCGGTAGGCCACCTCCGAATCTGTAAGCGGGTATTCCGCAGTGGAGTGTGTTGCTGCTATAGGGCTACTGCAGTTTCCTCTACAATGTATATGCATCATAGCACTTTAGCGATAGGCCGTCAACAATACATTGCTTTGGTGAATGACTGCCATTGAACCAACGCGTCGCATCTATGGTCAGAACGCTCTGGCACGTTCGGACCTCCGTAAGTGGTTTTATATAAGAAGCTGTCGCGTCTCCCCCTTACACTCTGTCAGCAGTCACGTGATGGCGTAAGGGAACGAGATTCTGCAGACGCGCGATGAAGCCACATGCTATAGGCGGCCCTGCATGCTCGGCTGTCAGGACCTGAAGACCCAAAAGGCCCTAGTTCAACGAATCCGGGCGGCGTTGTTTGCCAATGGAACTCCGGAATAGGTGTTCCACCTAGTGCTGTGAGGGGAGGGGGCCAATAAGGCCCCAACCCAACCGCCTCCCTGTAACCATTCGATCGTTATTAAGTGTTTCACCACCACCAGCACCACCACCGCATCGCATGGTGATGAAGCTGCAGGGCGTGCTCCAACAGGAGCTCAGGACGAGTAGCAGCAACATAAAGTAGGAAATAATAGTGTGCTACCCCTGCAAGGACGCGTTGACAATGGGCAAGGTGCGCCCGCGACAAATGTAACTTTAAGCCGACCCATGCACTGCTTTGCATGCTACTCATGGTTCCTTTTAGAGGGTGAGGGTGCAGTTTTTCTACACTTTGACGTAAAAAAACAACAGAAAAAATAGTGTGATGCAACGGTGAAGGCAACCTTTTGCTAGGCCCAGAAGACACGATGAAGCGACCACACCCAAGGCACAGAACACAGGCAAGCCAAGTTACCCCAGCAGATGATGATGACGACCACTCATGATGATGAACACGTGTGAAGAAAGTATATGTGCTTAATGAATGCCTACAATAGCAATATCACTACAAAGTCAGCTGTACTGGCTGGTACTACATTGAAGAAGACCATAAGGTTATGGTATTGATAAAGAACTTGTACAAAACATACTGAAATCGGTAAAAACATATTTTTTTTTCAGTTTCTTTTCGAAATAACTTCGACATGTGGGGTTTAACATCCCAAAACCACTATATGATTGTGAGAGATGCCGTAGTGGCGGGCTCCTGAAAATTTCGACCACGCACATGGGTTCTTTAACGTGCACCCAAATCTGAACACACGGGCCTACAGCATTTCCGCCTCCGTCGAAAATGCAGCCGCCGCAGCCGCGATTCGATCCCGCGAACTGCGGGTCAGCAGCCGAATACCTTAGCCACTAGGCCACCGCCGTGGGGCTTTGAAATAACTTCAATGAAAGATCAAAATAAACGTTTGTTTAGATTTTACCAACAGCCACAACTACTAGAACATTTGATTTCTTTTAGATAGGTATGAAAAAGAAGGTAGCTATAGTCGCAAAACAAATCAGAGAATCACAAGAAAAAGTAGAAAAGGATATCAATATCACATAATCGAACGAAAAATGACCAAAGGAGCCAATAAACACAACAAAATAACACCGTAAAACAGAACAGAGCAGATAAATAAAGGATAAAAGCCAGGGAATCACAGGTGTATCACTGCCCAGTAGTTCGCACATGTTTCTTTTCGGTGGAACCCACTATTTTATTGCCTTGTTAGCATGTAGTCTTTCATTCTTTAGGGACGGCTTGCTGCTGTCCCATCGTATGTACTCCAAATGGTTAACCACTTTTTCAGTACGCTTTTAATGTTCTTGAGTCTCGTTAGGGACAAGGGCAGCTTATGGCCATCGCAAAGTACGCTCTTAATCGTGGACTGGTTAAAATGATAGATATAGCCAGAAAACTTGACGTTTATAGATGCGAAGCAGCTCTTTTGACTCTCGTGTGTAACGCCGGAGGTGCGTCAATACGAACGCGCCGCAATGCGTCCCCTCGCCGCAGGTATTGGAGAGGTGCCAAGTTGGTCACGCCACAGCTGCGCGTGCATGTCACACTCCCCTTGCATTGCGCGCTCACATCCCTTTCTCCCTCGCCTGCCGCACGCTCGCCGCAGCGCCCGCAGCTGCCGCCTCGTACGATCGTTCGCCCGCAACACCTGCCGCCACCACCGCTCGCTCCGCTATTGCGACCGCCACTCGCGAATCTTTCGGCGCTCGCCACAGTACCCGCGTTGTTGGTGCCGTTCAACCCATGACGCAAGCCGTCCGCAACGCTGTTGCTTCGCATCCAATCAGGGTTCCCATGGGAAGATGCTCAGTTGTTTTGTTATTCCAGGCCCTATTGGCCGCGAGGGCCTCCACTAGAGAGGCCAGCGCTGCGATCGTTTTGACGTCACAGGATGCGGGCACTCGCCTTGCTGCGTAGTAGTAGTGGAATACGGCAGCTTTGTTTTCGCTAATATGTAGTCACTTTCCCTGTCTAGAGACGGCGCTCCCGTCGGCCTTTTCGAGTGAAGGTGAAGCGTTGAGTGAAGGGACGTTCCAGAATATACGGGCGTCATAGAGTGCAGAGTATTGTCGAACATCTGTTCTAGACCTATCCATTGCCTTTTATCATGTTGTCCGTTTGTGTCATCGCACAGCAGCGCGTCGTTTCGCGCTACATCAAAGCTGTTCAAACGAAAGTCGCGTACGGCTTTCGCCGGAATTTCGTTCAAAATACTGGCCCACATTTCACCTGCGGGCATGGCGGTAACTACTTCGGAAAGGAATCTCGATAGGAACTTCGATAGCAACCTCACTGAATTCCACGGGCGTTTAATAACGCGAATCGGTTATTGAAAGAAGAAGAAAAATAAACGCAATCGATCAAAGCTGCCGGAATCGTCGAACGAGAGGCAAGAAAACTGGAGCAGCGCAATCGGTATAGGTTACGAGAGCTACACTGCGCCATAAACGCCTGGTTATACGGCGCAGCGCGTTCTCGATAGCTCGGCTAACGTGGAGACTCCCGCGCCCGAGGGTTTTCCAGGTGGCTCCCTGTGTATACAGTGTATACAGTATGCGCCTACAGAAAGATAACGGGTCGCAGCCTGACAGCCTTACGCAGAGGTCAAACTGCGTGACCTTTGGAATCGGGCTCGCCTCTTACGCAGATAGCCGCGGGGTTCGAGATCTTGGACCCACGCAGCCATCAAAAAAAAAAAAAGTATTAAGCAACGAGTCATTAAGTTAAACGCTATATCGTAGCGGGCTACTCGTGCTGTAGTCGCCGAGCGGATATGCTCCTTTTCAACGAAGGTTGCCTGCGTGGCACAACGATCCCCTCTGGCACGTTTCAAATATGCGCGACCCGTCAAAAAATGCGCTGCCGAAGCAGTGGCGTGAGCCATTACACTACGGCACAACGGCCCAGAAAGAAGGTTACGGTGCAGTGGTTCCACTGCAGAAAACACCCTTTGATAAAGCGATTATGTCACGCGATGACGTCATCAAGTGATGCCGAGTCACGTGACTTCGCTATTACGTCATGGCGACGTCGTGATGGCGTCACAAATTTTTGATATGAAATACCTGCATCACTCGCGTCCACACCAACGACGCCGATAGTCAACAATCGCGTTTTATGAAGCACTCAAGGCTTCCACGTTAATAAGTGAATACAGCAATCGACTGTTTAGCCCTTCGATAGTAATGCGTTGAAAAGGTCGACGCACCTTCGACCTCCGCCGCGGTCGCAGGAGACGAGGAGAGCGTTTTCTGCCGGGTAAGTGGTGCCATGACAATTTAAAAGTGTTTTTTTTTTTCTCCATCCCTTCCCCTTCCCCTTTCTGCTCACCTCCCTTCGTGCATCGGTACACCGCATTGTAAGTCAAGCCGACAAGAGTCAAGCGCGTTAACCAAAATAAATGGATATTTCATTTGTAAGAAAGAAAAAAAGAGACAAAGAACGAAAGAAAGGAACGAAACGGGGGGAATGACAGGGCATTACGCTGCCGCAGAAACAGAGCTGCCACGCTCGCTTCCGAGCGGCGAAAACACGAAAGGAGCGCCGCCTGGCCCGTGCAATCACTCACAATACCTAAAAGCGTGCCGCTCCTCTCGGGTGCGGGGTGTTTACAAAGGCTTCCTGATGTTACTCGCCTTCATCCCGACAAACGGTTCTTTTCTTTGCGGGTGTCGCACTTTTCCTGCTTTCACCGTCTCTTTTTTTTTCTTTCTGTCAGTGCGTCAGTGTAACGCATGCTATTACAGAAGCGGTGCATGACAAACCGCTCTGCCTCCTAAGCGAAATGCTACAAGTGCCAGCTTGTTTACCTTCACACATTTTTTCCTTTTCCCTTTCTTTCTTTCTTCCTTTCTTTTTTTCTTTCTTTCTTTGATGACAAGTTTCCCGAGTGGTTTACATTTATACACATTAAGGACACGTGCGGGCAGACGCGTTGACTTAGCTTGACTCGACTAATCTCCCTTCCCGTTTTTCATAGCCACTCGCCGCTGGAGTACAGGAGCCTACCTGCAGACCTAGGCCTCCTCCACGTGACCCGAAGACATCGGGGTCGAATACCGGTCGCTATGCCAGCATTTCGAAGGCGGCGAAATGATTCGCGGGGACCTAACCTGATGCCACGTGTCGCGGCCTCAGATGGCGTACAATAAAAGTAGCTAACGTGGTCGCTTAGGCGAGTTGGTACGACATGATTCACTTAAAAAAACAGCGCCAATAACGACGGACAAGAGAAAGAAGGAGACAGACAGCGGCACTGATACAATAAAATCTTTCATGTTTGTTAAAAAACTTTTTTAACGATTAAGAGTAGTTACTACTCTATGGAAGAGCAGAAAGCCATCCCAGAAAGACAAAACAGAGAAAACGGAGAGCGTCGAAGAGTTGAGTATTAGATCGGTCCTTGTCAGAGGCAGGCGGGCAATGTTGTCTGCGAGTCTTTCGTAGTCTACAGGTTGTCATTAAGGATAATCTTTCAATGCCACGTAAGTTCCACCAACATGTAGTCAACAAAGTTCGCCACCAACCCCCCTTTTTTGTTTTTCATAAAGTTGTTATACAACAAAAACAAACCAAAGTTCTAACGATTATATGCGACTCAATTTTTGAAGGTGATTTTACTCTGTCATAGAACTCTCACGCATACAAAGGTGTTTCTGAGCAAGCGTGGAGCAGAGTGAGTGCCGATAAGATGTTTTACCTCAGCATTAAAGTCCATTTTCGCATGGCGCACGTATTGACATCGACACTAGCGTGACATCAGGTTACAGCGTCAATACTGGGGACTTCACGCACCTTTTATGGAAAGTTATGATGACGTCACGTACTGAAGCACGCAAAACGGTCACTTGCGCGTCACGAATGGTGGGGCGCCCAGGGGTGGAGTGGCACCGTGTAAACGTAACGAGATCTTGCGTAGTAACGTCATCGAGGTACGTAACAAAAGTAGGGTTGTGCCTTAAAGCGCACCCAAATATACCCAGTTGGAGGGGTGGTGCATACTTGGAAAAATCAGTGTAAGCACACTGGCCTTTAGCGTGGTGCCTGCATCAAAATGCGGCCCCAGCAGCCGGGATTCGATCCCACCACCTTCAGATCATCAGTTGGGCACCATAACCATTAGAATACCACGGCGCTTGACCACAGGTTACAGTAGGAGCCGTATGAACATGTCGTAATGAATTTTTCAGGGAGCACCGAAATTCACCACTACATGTTTTGAGTCTTGAGTCTCTTCAGGGCTTGGTCTTCCATGTGACACACACACACACGCACACACACACACACACAAACACACACACACACACACACACACACAAACACACACACAAACACACACACACTGCTATAGTTTGGTTAAAAAGTGCGTCTGCGTAACCCGTGCGGGAAAAAGCAAGGACATTTGAGCGGGAAGGTGGTGCACGGGCCGAGTGATGTACTTCCTTTTTTTCCCCCTTCGTGAAGGAACACCCAACACGACACACGTGGTGAAAAGAGGGAGGGAGAAGATAAGACAACGCAGGGTGTCAACAAACAAACAGAAAAAAAACCAGCAAAGGGAACCCGTTTTCCCACAGCCTTCAAAGAAGCGTGCCGACAAGTACACAAGCGTCCTCTACCGAACAATGACGCACACCCAGTTAAAATGCGCTTGATTAACGAGAAACACGAGTGCGTCTCGTGCCCTTGAAGAGCGTGCACGTTCACTTGGAAGAAGAGCTAGCGAAGAACGGTGACTGTGCCGAGTTGACGGCAAAGAACGACGAAGACCGTCTAAAGAACAGTATACACTGAGTGCTATTCGCAACTCAAGTGAACGTAGGAGGCGCTGCGGAGTTGCAGCATGGCGGATTCGCGGAAGTCACCGCGTACGCTGTCGCTAACACAAATATTGAGTTTTCTGCAGTTTGATTGCAGTTCGCGCTGCTTAGTAGAAGGGAAGTGGTTAGTTGACGCGGAGCATCTTATTTTAGTCGGCACCAGTGGTCCCGCAAGCGCTAGCGGCGTTCTTGAAGTGGTCGCCTTGTGTGTGCAATGCACAAGGCGCACCCCGTCTTTGCGAAAGTTGTTTACATACTTCAGGCACCGCAGCGACATCCCGTCACAGGATACAATAGTGATTTAATAGGTTAGAGTTTACAAGTCAACACTGGTGCCTCACCTGTAAAGAAGAAATCTAGAAATCTGCTTGGCCGTTCGTTTTGTCTTCACGGGCGGCACCATCCTGCCATGCTCCTACCGTATACGACTAGTGCTTAGACTGTTTAGACGTCAGTACGCAGCTTCCCTACATTGCCGCTAGGTGCCGCATGAATTGCTGGAGTCGCAAATAGGAGAGGAAAAACGTCAGGAGCTCTTCTCCTCGTGGAGTTTTCGATAGGGAACTCTGGCGCTAGTGGACATGGAAACTGCAACGCACGGCACTTCAGAGAGCATGGGAATGATGGGTAGTACGCGGATTTGTCTAATCTTCGTACTTACGGTTGCGTTCGACTAGGCGAGGATTAGAGCTGCTCTGTCACGAAACGACAATCAGGAAATGTTCGGCAATTACGCTTCACCGCTTTAACCTTTTAGGGCTCAGCAATGAAATTCGGGTCCGCTCCTTTTTTTCGAAAGAAAAAAAAAACACAGCTATAAACAGAGCCCCAAGGGCGCTCGAAACCCGAGAGCACGAAGATTACAGGCAAATCCGTGTACTACCCATCATTCCCATGGTCGCTGCTTGATCTCAGCGCCGGAGTCCTCTCTAGTTAACTTTAGGAAACTATGCTTCTCCTAGCAGACATATGGGAGCAAGACTATCGTACCTAAGACTATTATGTTTGTTTTAGTTCACTTTACCAAAGACATGCTATAGAGGAAATGGACATGGGCCGGGCATGTAGCCCTTAGACAGGATAATCACTGGTCATTAAGGGTAACCAACTGGATTCCTAGAGAAGGCAAGCTGGTTAGGGGGAGATAGAAGGTTATGTAGGCAGATGAGATTAAGAAGTTTGCGGGTATAAATTGGCAGCAGCAAGCACAGGACCAAGTTGACAAGCAAAACATGGGAGAGGCCTTTGCCCTGCAGTGGACGTTGTCAGGTGATGATGATGATGGTAATGATGATGATGAATAAAGACATATGGACGCCGCCATCTTGGGTTGTGAAGCCGATGGTTTCTTGCTTCGTATAATGCAACGTGAAAAAATAAGGCCATGAAAACATCGTATGCACCAACCCATCCATTTTCAGGCGTATACGTCTATCGTAACACTGTTCGTTGAGTTGTTAAAGATGCAAAACACAATCTTTAACAGCCCAATATATGGCAACACTGAAACCCACCCGTAAGATAGTCTATAGACGTGTGCTCATCTGAACTGGTCCAAGCTGCTACTTTTAATTCTATCGCATAGTGCAATGCTCTATCTTAAATGTTACCTCCCTCCACGCAGGACATTAGACCTTCGTCCACGTGCTTAACAACGCAACAATTACGTTGCCACCGACAACAACGACAGTCATGCGTTCATATCGAAGCAACAACGAAACGTGGTAACGCGAGAAGACGCGTGATCTCGAGATAAATATATATATATATCAGATGGCTATGATCGAGACAGAATCCGTTGTCACGAAACGGCGGCTGTAAATGCGCAAGTGCATACATCGGCGCAGCACGGAAAGCCGAATTAGTGAACGCTCGTAAGCGCATACGAGTCATCGTACGTGAAAAACGATTGATGATTGATATGTGTGAACGCTCGTAGGCGCCTCGTTTTTCGCCCACGAGTCATCATACGCGAAAAACGAGGCGCCTATACGAGTGGTGTGTCTGTTGTAGTAAAGATTAGCTGAAAAACGAGCCTCGTGCTCAGTGTGTAACGTTGCTTCTTGGAGGTACAAATGAGTCCCTGAAAGAAAAAGTATCCATAGCGCCCCAATATGTCACGATACTTGGGAGTAAATTACCAGTAATTACAAGTAATCATTCGCTGAACACGATTATGGTGTTTCGGCTCGAACTGCTAACAACTATACGTTGCTTTCCGCAGTACCAAAGAGCCCTGTCGCGGAGCTAGAGGCGAGCGGTGCAAAAAGCTTGCATTCTTGCGTGAATAGCCGTCGTCCCATTGTAAAACATGCAAAAAAAAAGAAGGGGAGGATGGAGAGAAAGTGGCATCGTTGCATTTCTCAGCAAAAGCATTTTCCAAACCGGACATATAGACGCGAGTGAATTATGGAATGAGTAACTGCCGCGCTACGCGGCTATGAATAAGTGCGCCAAGAATTCCACACTAAAGAACCTCAGAAGACCTAAGGAACGCAGTAGACACGTACACGTGTATTGCAAGACCTGAATATGCACTGTGAAACACACGCCGTGTTAGATGAACGGACTTGATACTTCCAACATGAATAAAAAAAAGCTTACTTGCAGCAAGAAGCCGGCATAAATGATTAGATTCCAGGACCTAGATTCCAAAACCACGACATCATTGCGAGGAGAGCCGTATACTGGGGGTCACTCCGGAATAACATTGAGCACCTGGGTTTTACTAGCGTGCTCTTGAAAATGCGCAAAACGAAGTCAAAGCAGTTGGTGGCGCATGATAGCCAAGCAAGACAAGGCAGAAAGGGCGTGCGACTGCATGGCACGGCAACGTGGGGAAAATTTAAAAAAAATGTCCATCGTACAGAGACGAATGGACAGATTATTTTCTTATGACGTCACATCAACAGACTGCTGACAGGTGGTGTAACAAATTATACCGAAAATATGGGAAATGCCGCGACAAAATAACGCGCTAGTTCTTCGTGTCTTCAGAGTCACAAAGGGTCCTTTTAAAACTGAGTACACGGGCGTTGTTCCATTATGTCCCGTCTAAACGAGGCCGCCAGCCATGGTTAGCAATTGAACCCACGCCCTCGAGCTTACTAGAGTAACGTAACCTTATACCTCAGTTGAAGTATTAGTGCAAACAAGAGGGAGAGACCTAGCTCGTGTCTGTGTGGGAGGCACCAACGGGTCAGACGACAGTCTTTCACGAAAACTTCCTGGGATGACGTCACGTCGACGCGGCTCAGACCAAGCTGATCATCGAAAGCATACCTTGTGCTCATTTGATGCGTGCTTAACACGACGCTGAAAGGTTCAGAGCCCTTACCGTGAAGATGGAGTCCGTGGAAGCTGTAAACACGCTTGACGAGCCTGGTATATATAGTGAGTAATCCTTAGATAGAGAATATATATACTATCATTATTGACTACAACAAGCAAACAAAAAGACATTTATCAAAGATAACGGTGCTGCGTTTGGAAAAACAGCTGTCGATTTAAAGTGTTTTGAAAAAGTGTTTAGTGATTCGGAGTACTTGGTACTCTACTATATATATATGGAAGAGCATTAAGCTGTCCCAGTTGTCGAATACCTCAAGGCAAGAATGGCACCGTCGCATAGCGAGTTATATGTCTTCTACGGTGGCAAACGAGGTCTCAGTATATGAAATTTTGTATTGTGTATAAGAGGCCGCGCTGTTTCAAAAGTACAAAGATAGTATGACGTTCGTGTCTAGTGCAACTGCATGGTGGTGTATTTGGGGAAAAAAAGTTCACACCATTCTTTTTTTTTTTTTCGGCGAAGTCATACATCTTCATACTTATTTCTGGGTATGTCCGTTTATTTTTAACGCAAGAACACTGATTTTGGTTCAGTTAATCGGTTCACCAAAATTGTTGTTCAACGCGTCTTTTCTTGCGCGGACGCGATCTTGCATAACATAGCCACACAGAGCTTAATTGGCTGTAAAAATTCTCGCGGAACGTGCTTTGGATGTTAGCGATGTGATGAAGAAGAGCGAAGTTTCATTGTAGGTGGCAGCCTTCCACAGAACGTTGTTTTCGGGCAACGTGACGTCATCAATCTCTTTTATAGCACTGGTCAGCGTCAGGAATGGCCATGGCAGGTCACGGCCGGGCCAGAGGAGCGTCGCGCGCACAGAGTGGCCTGCCTATCTTAGTTCACTATAGCCCGGTCTTAGGCAGGCGTATTCCGTGACCACCGAAACGAGCATCTCGCTGCACGAATTTTCGGAAACTTCACGTTTTACTGATCTGTGCAGTCATTGCGCTTGACACATTCACGTAGACGTGGCTGTTCTTCGACATTTCTGCTCAGAGCGTGTCCCGCTATGTATCTCTGTCATCGAGTCCACGGTAAACCAGAAACCTCTGTTCGCACAACACGGTTATAATTTCCCTTCAGGGAGCCAGCGAGATTCTACACACGACCATCTTGATCACAAAAAATTGCCAGGTTCGGCGGAATGTCCGGCGTGTCACGTTGCGTTAGCAGTGACAATTATAGTTATTTCTCGGCCTGAACAAAGAATTGACTCCAACAGATAATTGACATTGAAAGAATAATTGACTTGTGACGACTAATAAATGCCTAATGGGGTTTTATCAAGTAGAAGTGTACGGAAACCCAAATAGCGCCAAGGAATTGTATTAACCCAAGTTGACGATGGGGTCAATGACCATAAACAGATGTATTGTAAACGCGAAAACATAGCCGCCGTAAATTACGTAATATATATATATATATATATATATATATATATATATATATATATATATATATATATATATATATATATATATATATATATATATATATATATATATATATATACGAACATTAAAGTAATCGCAGTCAGTATACGCTACGACCATAAGATATATTTTACAAAAAATGTGACGTCCTTAGTTGGTACAATAACAGTAGCACGACACAAACTGCGATGCCACTGGTCTTCGATGGTATCAGCATCTCTTGGTGTACGAAACGCAGTTATCAAAGAAGCGTCGGATCGCGCCACATTGATTACACGTGTAACACAAAAGCCGAGACAGTCAACCACACGCTTTAGTTTTGCGTATGTGATTCGAAGACGACGCAGCTGCCTCGCATACCATTGGACACCATACAGAGAATGAATAAATTATCCCATCTTTCGATCTGGTACTCTATTCAATGAAGACTGAGGCCTTTCGTATTGATTTAGACAGCAATAATTCACGTACCGGTTGCGTGTTAATTAGTGACGAAAGGCCACAAGTTCACTCGCGAGAGTGAAACAAACACATTGTAAGATAAAAGACAAAAGTAGAAGCTACGAAGAGTACAGTATTAAGATACTAAATCAAAGCGTGGAAGGACTGCACAAAGAGGGTTTCGGGTAAAAAGAACCACTGGGTACTTCACCGACTGCATAAAGAGGGTTTCGGGTAAAAAGAACCACTGGGTACTTCACCGACTGCATAAAGAGGGTTTCAGGTACCACTGGGTACTTCACCGATCAGGCAAAACGAACTACGAGCCCAGACCAGATATCGATACCATTGAAAGCTATACGTACAATATAGATATGCAATGCTCACCATTTCCTCGCCGTCGATTTGTAGCACGAGCATATACTCCTTCGGGCACGGGGGTGGGCACGTCGGCGGTGTCACGTGGTCCGTGTGGTGCGAGACGAGCACTACTGCAGCCGAACGACGGACGGCACAGCGGCGTCGACGGTGGAGCTCGTATCCTCCCGAGACGTCTCGACGAAGACACTGGTGGCGACACGTCGGACGAGCTGCCCGTCGCCGAAGCGGAAGGTGTCTTCGGACGGCAAATCGTTCGCTGTCATGGCGGCGTGCACGCTAGCTCGACAGCTAGCCTTGTAGTGCGTATGTGTATTCACACCGGAACACTACACAATGGGCAGACACTCCTGAACGCCCCAGCGAAACGGTTTAGGAAAAAAAAAAAAGTGCGGCACTTTTGTTTTGTTTTTTTCAGCGGCGACTTCTAAGGTGAGGGTACAGCGTCTTCCTCCGGGCCGCCGGCAAAGTATTGCCACAAGCTGTTGCCGCCACGAATGGATTTTTTTCCCCTTCCTTTTTTTTTCACACTTCTCGGCGGCACCTCTCAACACTGAGGGTTGCGGTCTCGTTGACACTGATAATGCTTGGCGTTGACACAGGTGATCACGGAAAAGTAACGCAGCCTATGTCACTTGAGCATTTAGGCATTCGCGGCATGTTCAGAGACCGAAATGCATTTCCCGGGAAAGCTGTAAAGTGCCTCATATCTGTGTCTCACGGTCGCATTTGTCCCGTCCTGATTCGTTAGCGACCACTGCAGTATTTAGGGAGAAGATACGTGTATTTTTTTTTTACGCTGTCCTGTGCTTCGTGAATGCGTTTTCAACTCGTTAGATTTAAGAGTTATTAGTGGGGTTTCACGGCAGTTTCAGGTAAGATGACGGACGAAACCAGCTTAGAGCTCAATCAGCCTTGAATCCAGAGAGGTTATACTGTTTTATTCCTCTCAGTTAAAAAAAAATGGTTAGCTTCAGTTGCTTGAGCGTGAAGTCTGCAAAATCAGAATTCAGCGCGAGATGTGAAAAATATTCAGAACCCCTATTTAACGTCGGGAAAGTAGGGTACGCAACTATTCAACACTGGCAACAAGGTGACACAGTGTGGTTAGCTAAAGGCTGGATGTCCGTAAAGCCGAAACTATGTGAGAGGTCAGTGTGTTAAGGTTGTTGCTTTGCTCTAGTTACAAGATAACAGAAGTCATAAACACCACCACCAATGCTGGTAGTTCTTCTAACTCTGCCGCAACGTAAGATTAAAGGATGCTATGATGCGGTTCGTATGAAAACTTACCACGCAATGATTGTTAAATGTTGAATTAAACGTGGTTATTAGAAGGTGGGAAGTTGAAAATTATTGTGAGCTAGGCACTGCCTGTCCCGTTTCCTTGCCTCGTTAGATAATGACTTCCATAACCAGAGATGGAACATCAGCGTTGCGTGTCTACTGAACTTGGACGCGGTGGTCGCTGACGCAGATGAAGATTTCCCCTTGAGTCACGTTTACAAAAGACGTTCACGAATCAGTTCTACTAACCGCACGCAGTTTCTATTTTGTCAAGTCACACAATTCCTAAAATAAGGGGTGTATTCAAAGGTACGCTGCGACATCCACTCTAGCTTTCGATGAACAAAGGGGTGTTCGACGCCACTAGCGCACTAATGTGGAACCTGTTGAAGTATGCCGCAGAGCGGGGAAAATTGCGCCTGCAGCATGCGCGGTGATGTTCCGTTCACGAGCGAGTGGAAGATTCTCGAAATCCGCCGATGGCTCAGTTTTGTATCGTTTTTTTCAAGAACCATTCGAGGGCCTCGAACACGGAGACTTACTCCTTGTCATTCGTGCTGCATCGAATGGTTGTTGTTGCAATCCAGTCAGATCCGATTACGCACGAAGCTCACGGCACTATACGTTGGTGAATGCACGTTCACGGCACCAGCTGACACAAGCGCATAGGTACCTCCGGGGTGGATGGGGCCATAGGTCATGCCACGGTATTTGTTCTTACCACAAGAACCGAATGCTTAAATACAAGCAAACGAGCACAGACACACACACACAACGTTGTGCGACCACAGTATTTCGAGGCTAGGGTTTTAGGTCACGTAGAGCATAAACGGACCACCTTGAAGAAAAGCTACAGTGTGAAGACCTCCAGGACACGCAGAAGACTTGGTATAATTACTGCCTTTTCTTATATAAATTGAGAGAACTGCAACGGCGAAGAGACAGTTGCAGACTCGCTTCAAGACACTTAGACTTCACACACTCGGAATTGGTGGGTCGGAAGTTATCATGTAGATGACCTTGGCCAGACCGCAGACTTTGTCAAGCAGACCGCACTCGGTAGCAGAAGACTCTCGGATGGAGGTCAGAATGCTAGCAGACGGAAGACTGAAGACTGGCAAGCAGACGACGCTGGCAAAGTAGATGGCACGGGCAAGCAGACGTTCCTACCAGAGGCCAGTCCAGAAGCTGTCCAGGAGCCGGTACGCGCGCTTTCGTTCACACTCCGGTCTCTTCGATGTTGACGTGTCCGCGCTTGAACCACAGGGTGCGCGAGAAATCACTCAAGTTACACTTCTAGGCGTAGGTCGAGGAGGAGCCAGCTGGTCTTTCAGAACGATGCGCGCGCCCCAGCAGCAGCCGAGAGCGACGCGGAGTAGCAGGCAGTCGTCGGCTGGCGCCGCGTGCTCGCGTCTGGCTTTGTGGTGGTGGCGGTGCGGCTCTCCTCTCGGCTAGCGAGACATTCCGCCGTAAGCGGTCCAAACGGTCTGTGTAAAGGCAGCCCAGCGGCGCAAAAGGGACGCCCTCGCCAGGCCAGCGGGAACGTTCGGAGAGAGGATGGCTGGCCGTCTCGGACGACGGACCACCTTCTTCTTGCGTGTGTGTCGACGGCGGTGCCCTTCTCTTTCCCCAGATGCCGCGCGACGACCCTCTCGGCAGCTACCTCCCTCTTCACCGAGCCTCTGGCATCAAGCGACTTGTTGCTCCGTTCCTCCGCAGTTTCGCTCCTAATTCGAGCAGGCTCGGGAGCAATTTACCGGTTGCAGAAGCCGTTGCATTTTCGCGCGCGCCGATTGCATGCTGCGTGCCTCTGTCCGTGTCGACGTCTTCTTCGTTTCCCCACTACTGCGCACTTGCTGTCTACCCGTACAAACCTCTTGTCAAAAACTATTCTTTCGAAGCGTAAACCACTTGCCTGATCTTGCGCTGGTATGTGTCACACTCATTTCATGTACTCGTGCCAAGGCGACATCTTGCCTGATCTCCACGCCATCATCCGCTAAGTAAGGTCTTCTAGGATTATTACTCTACTCTGTTCAGGTGTGACTAAGCTCTCCTGGTCGTATACATGGGCCCTTGTATGTCTTTTTAGTCATTCGACTGTTCCACGCACTTGTCGTGTGGTAGGCGCACGCGAGAAAAATAAAACAAAACGCATGATAGTGTAGGAATATGTATGACTCAACGAAAATAAACGCGCCCATGTAGCTGTACTATACATTTTTGTGATGTCCCTCTACTTGCATCATCGGACTTTTCTTCCCTGAAAAATCCATGACATCTCCGTACACTCTCATGAGGCTAGCCCACCTTCCATGTATCTCATGCACCCCCTCTGAGCATTGTTTTCCACGTAAAACCTTCCGCATATCTGTGTTTTTTTTCTATTCAGTACTCCCTCCGCTATACACAGCTTACCGATCCTTACCTCGTTTTTTTTTCTTGCTATTTTATATAAAATCTAAAAAAAATCACAGCATATCCACGGAGTGAATGATGATTGGTGGGGCGCAGCGTTCGTCAGTCTCTGTCCATTCGTTCTTGCGTCCACCTATCTGTGTGATCCTTGGTGCATCCGTCCGTTTGTTCATCCGTCTGTCTGTCCGTCCATCTCTTTTTGCGGCCATCTCTCTGTCTGTCCATCCGTCCGTGTGCCCCTCTGTCTGTCCGTCCGTGCGTGTGTCAGTTCGTTCGTCCGTCCATATGTCTAGAGAAAACTCCAAGCACAGCCATCTCACATCTTTTCATCATGTATTCATCATATACAAGTGCCCCCATCCAGCAGACATTGTAAGGACCGCTATTTCGGGTATGTGCCACTGATGGTTACGTACTACGAGGGACGCACAAGCCACGCCGTAAGGAGCTTCGCCCCTAAAACTTCATCTCACATCACAAGGCGATAAGCCCAAGCAAGACGGAAGCACAAAGTAGATCAAAGTCCTTAAACAGGGGTTGTCCCTGGAACTTTTGTTTCGAGAAATGACCTTGTCTTCTTGAAGACAGCATCTACCTATTAGTCACGTGTTCGATCCCGGCAGCGACGGTCGCGTTTCGGTGGAAGGTGAATGCTTGAGGCCAGTGTATCGTGTCACGTGACTACACGTTTAGAGAACACCAGGCGATCGTCATAGGCCTGCGCTGGGCTCGCCCTCAGGGAGGTGAAGGTTGGTTGCTGGGGCCCCGTCCCATTCGCACCCCATCGCACTGCCACCGCCAAAAAGCCCACGGGCTCGTCTCGCGCCCATTCTTATCGGCTCCCCGCTTTTCCAACCCGTGTGGTTTTTTTTGGACGCTCGTAACAGGCATGGGCAATGCGCGTGTGTTCTCGTCGCCCTGCTTCCCCAGTGCGGGCTGCATATAAGGGCCCATCGGACCGACAAGGTGTCGGGTAAGTCTTCTGATGTGAATCGCTCTCACTAGAACCTTCCCACAAGGCTACTTTCAGACAGGTAATTGACTAATGACCTAACAGCGCTCTTTTGGAGGTCCGAGCACTGTGTCCAACATATTGCGCGACGTTAACAGGTGATAGCATATCATGTCCATTTGTCGTTGAAACACTTGTCTCTGTCTCTAGTCGCGGTACGCGGGTCATTCGAGCAGCGTGTGCTCCACTGTTTCTGTGCGGCTACGGTTATCACAGCAGGAATTTGCGTATACGCCATATGCGCTACAAATTACCGCTCGGGTATGCCACGTTCAGTCGAAGACGATGATATAGCGTCTCTATATAGGTGGCGAGCGAGTGAATGGGGAATGTTCACTATGAACCCGCCCCCTTTCCTTGACGTGTATGCTCTGTTAAAGCATTATAGCTGTATGCCGCTGAATCAAGTCGAGACGTTGACACATCGTTCACGGTTAGGCAAAACAGCACCGACGGTGGTTAAGAACACGTCGTCACCTCTCGTTAGCGAGCGCACTTTAAAGTCATCCCGTCGACTAATCCGCGCTACTTCTTCTGCGATACCAACCACAAGCTAACACCGGGTACCGGTTAACCGAGCCTAACCTAATCTCTAACTCTCTCTATCTATTTTAGACTAGCGTGGAGGCTGTAGGAGCCCAAAGGTATATATATATATATATATATATATATATATATATATAATATATATATATATATATATATATATATATATATATATATATATATATATATATATATATATATGCTGAAGACACGACGCTACCACCTCACATGCCTCCGAATACGCGAGTCTCTCTCTCTCCCCCCCTCCTACTTCGCTGGGTCGGTGATTAATTTGTCAATTGCGCGGGAATCCGTTGACCCAATTGCGCGGCGCGACCACTGAACTGAGAAAGGAAAGAAAAATAAAGATGCGGAGGATTTATTATGCCCGCTTCGAGAAAGAGAACACGCGGTGTATAGCGTTCTTTTTTCACCGGGTAAATAACATTTGAAGGCTGCACGCCTGTGCAAGTGGAATGGGTGGAACGCAATGGCGATAGCCAAAGGAGGAAGGACGCGGAGAATCGAATTTCTTTTCTTCTTGACTACTAGACCGTAACGTTTGGGATTTGATCTGTGGCACAAGATATTGATTATAATGAAGTACTCATACCCTGTGTGCTAAAAAAAAGAAAAGAACTCAGGTGGTCCCCTATGCCATCTTGAAGTTGAAATTGGAGTGAAGTAAACTTTATTGCCACACAGATACAAAACATGTTTAACCAGGACGGATGGTGGGATACAGGCTGCATATAAGCAGCTTGACTCGTCCCCCCTCCTCGAACAATAACAGCAGCAGCAACATTAAGAATTCTCACTTGTCGCAATAATTGCGTAGACATACAGAATGGGCATATTTGTTTTGCTTCAGAAATACAGAAACGTCTTTCTCTTGGTAGTCAATGTACTTACCCCTGTATTCAGAAACGCTCCTCGACTAGAATTCAATCCTTCACTTGACTGAGTTGAGCACTGCGCCACTGCTCGACCGAAATTGACGCTGCGCTTCTAAAGAATCACTGCAGGTTATTGACGATATGCAGTGACTTGGTCTGCCAAGAGACGGCGCTCCCATCGATTGATAGATAGATTGATATGTGGGGTTTAACGTCCCAAAACCACCATATGATTATGAGAGACGCCGTAGTGGAGGGCTCCAGAAATTTAGACCACCTGGGGTTCTTTAACGTGCACCCAAATCTGAGCACACGGGCCTACAACATTTCCGCCTCCATCGGAAATGCAGCCGCCGCAGCCGGGATTCGAACCCGCGCCCTGCGGGTCAGCAGCCGAGTACCTTAGCCACTAGACCACCGCGGCGGGGCGCGCTCCCATCGACTTTTTCAAGTCAAAGTGAAACATTGAGTGAAGGAACGTTCTAGAATACGGCGGTTAGAGTTAATGTTACTGTTGAGTAAAGTAAATTAATGCATATGGCTCATTTAGGAGCAAGAAACGGTAACTCCAGATGTATTGAACATCTCCTGTCCACTTTCGACATATTTCTGCAGCTAATGCGCTTTTCATGCCCCCTAAAAGGGACACCAAAGAGAAACAATGACTCGGTTTAGGTCGATAAACTGCACTCTGAGCACTCCAGTGCCAAAAGTTTTACTGTCGTAGGTTCATTATTAGCGGAGAAAATCAAGGTTGAAGTTTTGTTTTTGAATTTCGCACCAAAATCTCCAAGCGTGACGTAGAAAACTTTCAAAATGTATTTTTGGTATTTTTGTGGGGTTGGCTTAATGACGTATTCCGAAACACCACATTCTACATTTATGGCACCCACAGATTACGATGTGTATCATTATTATCGATTGGAAAGACCCAGCAGAAGACTTCAAAATTTCTTACGTGACGGTGTTTGGTGCATGGAATCCCAAGGTGACGTCACCACCCACATTTTCTCTTCGCACGTTTTCTCCCTCACTACAAGCGTCGTGTCATGGTGAGAGTGGCGTGTTCACAACAGTGGTACTGTACTTTACTAATTCCTCTTTCAATCCTCCTCCTCCTTACTAATACAGGAAAGATCGTTTCATTCCTCAGTGTCCCTTCAAAACAGGCACTGTTCGCTCGAATATCGAATGGTTGCAATCGCTCAGGCAGGAAACTTGGGGCGTATACCGATTACAACCACACGGGGGCCATTCAATCTACGCGCAAGAACGATGGACTGTGACGTGTTTCTCTGTCTCTCTCTCTGTATGTGTATGTGCGTGTGTATGTGTGTATCCGTGTGTGCGTGTTGCGATCGCTATCTCGTACTTTCGAGCTTTCTGGAATCTTCCAACTTCCAATCTCCTCGTCCCTTTCGACACTTTGGGGTAGCATACCGGTTATCTTAAACTGGCCAATTCTGCTGCCTTCCTCTTCCACTTTTGTCCCTCTATTTGGCGCTTTTTCTGAACCTATAAGCTGCTGGAGCATATAGGACTTATGAGCTTCTAACTTTTTACTGATAATTGGTAGATATGTGGGGTTTAACGCCCCAAAACCACCATAATATTATGAGAGACGGCGTAGAGGAGGGCTCCGGAAATATTGACCATCTGGGGTTCTTTAACGCGCACCCAAATCTGAGCACACGGGCCTACAACATTTCCGCCTCCATCGGAAATGGAGCCGCCGCAGCCGGGATTCGATCCAGCGACCTGCGGCTTCTTACTAATGTAGGTAGTAAATAGGCTGCAACAACCTTGTACTGACGTAAGTATTAAACAGGTAATAAAAGGCTAGTAACGGTTCCACAAAGTTGGCAGTCACTGAAGCTGTATACCTATTTGCTTGCAATTACTAACGTTTTACAAACATTTATAAAGAGTCTAGTTGAACCTTGATTCTCTTAATTTAAAATCGCACGTTAAGCCAACAAAAAGGTTTTCCAATTATTTTATTTAAGGTTCCGAGAATTCGCTTCAGTCTTTTCCGAAGTATAGAGGTGCCTTTAATCGCACCTAAAGCTTTCAGTTTATGGTTCCTATCACAAGTGGCATGCAAAAAAAAAAGTTATTTCCACAGACTTCTCAGTTGGGTGTGGCTTTCACCCGTTTTCTGAATGCATTCCGCACGGCGATGGCGGAAATACCGCTAGCAGCTGTAGCGACCGCTGCTGTTGACGAGGAAATCATCAATCACTACAGTCGGTCGGTGCCCGCAGTATTGTGGGCAGAAACTCCCACTCTCCGTAAACCAGTTGGACAGCCAGATTCTGTCGCAAAAGATGATTAAGGACGCAGACGTGACCCGTCGTCCGTACCAGAAGGCAGCTTGTAGAGCGTAACACCGTTTTAAACGAAATAGCCGTCTCTGGCGGGCTACTTAATCTATATAGGTGACAGACCTAATCTCCGAAGTCGGCATTCTCAGATACAGTTCAGCGGAAACACAAGCATGTCTAATTACAGTAGAGAGATGGAGAGGCCATGCTTCGCGCTCCACAGGTGTTAGGGGAGAAGCGCAAAAGGCGAGGACAGGAAAGGGACACATAGTTTATTAACAGGGTGAATCCCGAGAGGGAAATCCAAACTGATTGTAATAAGCGGAATGACCTCGTTACTCTAGAACACATTCTTTGGTAGTGCCCACGGGCTTTGAGCAGAGCTGTGACCCTGCTCGAGTCCCTGACACGATTCATTTTAGGGGGTATACTTTTTGATAGACTGGACGCCAAGCAAGGTCCTAATCTGCCCTTGACAACCGCTATCTAGTGTTCATGCCCGTGGACATGTGGGGCTCCCAACCCGTGGCCAGGAACAAGAACAGTGACCACAAATTATGTCCATTGAATTCCTGGGAACTGAAGCAATTACGTGCTCTCCGAAAGTCTCGCGATAGAAGGATCGCTGCCAGGACAAGTCCTGGTAGTGTCAACGAGAGGTGGGCAGCGTCAAGTCAGGTTTGACCTTCAGGAGTCGGGGAAGTGTTTTTTTTTTAAATATCATACCATACAGCACCACGTAGCGCAACGGGTGGTTCTATGTATGTCTCTTCTGTTCTTGTTTTTCGCACTGCTCTCGTAGTACACGTTCCGCCAACTAGGCGACAAGTTCACCTTTCTACAGGTCAACACACTCCCACATTCAACAAAAAAATATTCTCGCAAGCCCTGCTCAATTCTCTCTACAATGACGGTTCTGCGGAAAACACGTTTTTCTTTGGACTGTAGTAGGAGGCTGCACTAAATCCCCGCTGAAACCCCGTAAGGAGCGTTTCCCTGCCATATATGGCTGCATTCGGCTCCACACATTGCCAAGTGCCTCCATATATGGCCCTAATTTTATCCGCATATGGCTAACGGTAGCCGCCTATACAGACTCACTCACTCATACATGACAATAAAATTAGACGACGCAAATTACCACGAAGGATGGGCAAGAGAGGAACGTCACTCGCAACTGATTTTCTTGTTGCACAACCTCACAACAGGAAGGACGTTCTTTCGTTTCGCCTACCTTCATTGTTGGTTTCCACCGTAAAATTACGTTGTAACATGCACCAACTAGCCCCAAAACATGTTTTACTGAATCATGCAAGGACGCATAGAACTTATATAAGTGCCATATATCGTATTTTCGGAATGCTAACCTCTCCACCGAGGTTTAGGAAAGAGTGTTGGCGACCTCGAACCTCTATAATGAGCTTAGGTTGGCAACGAGGAAATCAGAACGAGGACAGATCTCGGGGCATCGCGTGGTAATTAGGTACGGCTTTCCCGAGTTTTCTTCTCTAATTACAGACCTTTATTCTCTCTATTTCCCTAAAACTTTCTGATCTCGCTACATGGCGTCATCCCTGACGCCTATGCGTAATATTGAAAAAAAAGTGTTCATGTGGCTGAATCTCAATGGCAATCATGGGCGTGCGCAGGGTTCCATATCAGGGAGGAGGGGGCAGGGGATCGTCGCAGTGCACTCACCTCCTTGTTTGGTCAATTTATGGGGCTGACTTCGCACCCCCTCCCCCTGTTGGGCGACTAGGGTGAGGCGCCCCCCCCCCTGCCCTGCCCCCCCCTCCCGTTCGCACGCCTATGGCAACAACCTGTGTTTGCCGTATCAGTTCTTGATAACGCGAAGACGCTTCTTGGTAAGCCAAAAAGACGCGGAAGACATTCTTGTTGGCCACGCCGCGTTCACGTTTCCGCACCTACTCGCTGGGAAGTCCGATTTTGACGCAGTTTAGTGGGGCGTGCATAGATTTTCATCATTGAGGGTAACCTACCGCGAAAAGATAGATGCCTTACACCTCTGTTTAAAAATTGTACAGAATACGCCATCTTTGCACGTGGGAAGAGATGCGCAAATATTTCAGATCTTGCTTTCCAGCACGTTCAAGAGATAACTTTACCGTGGATCTCCTCTAGAAGAGAAATGGAAAAACTAAGACTATAGGTATCGTACTTTACGGCTTCTCTACCAAACAAGGTGGATGTAGAAGGTACCTCCCGGACTCTATCGCCGGCGATCACACGACATCTCCCAACCTTTTTTCTTTTTTTCTTGTCTCCAGCGGTGAACCTTTTAAATTGCCGTGACTGGTCGATTCTTGTGCAAGCTGCTGGATTACATCTCCAAGGGGAAGAGTCATTCTTTCCCGGAGCTGCGAGCCCTTTTTTTTTTTGTTTAAAATTTATGTACTCTATTCGCACAACCTGCGATTGTGTGTGCTCGTTACACAAATTCCCGGCACTGCCAGATTTCTTTCTCCTTAATGTTGTTTTTCGTACTATAGCAGATTGTGTGTGTGTTCGTCTACGCACACACCACATAAAAGCCCCTCGCATACCTGTACGAGCGTGGTGAACAACCAGATCGGGCTCCGAAGGGCCACAGCATGCGTGTTCGCGAGGAGAGGCAATTTCTCTAGCTCCCCCTCCCTTCGCTCTATACCCCCCCCCTTAACTTTGAAGAAGGGTGAGAAGGCGGTACGCGGTAGCGACAGCAGACAGCAACTACAGCGGTAGCAGCTGCTGCAGAAGCCGGCATCTTACGCCGGAGATGCCGCCCAGAGATAGAGCCGAACCCGATCTCTTCACACAAGTCACCCCGGCGCGCAGATTGTATACATATATAAACGCACGTATCTCGCGCATTCTTTGAGAGCTCCATCCACCGTGGGCGTCGAAATGCCCGCCCCCCCTGCCTAACAGGAAACTTCCTGCACACACACACACACACACACACACACACACACACACACACACACACACACACACACACACACACACACACACACACACACACACACACACACACACACACACACACACACACGTGCACATACGTTCACGGTTAGCTAAGGCACACGTGGGCCTCATCTAATGGAACCGGCGCGAACAATGTAACAAGCGACGGCGGCAACCCGACAGCTCCCTCAGAAGCTCAGATACGACATGTATATTTATTGATTTATTCACACTTCGCTTTGTTCGCCTTAAGGTATTTCGTATAGAGGGAGGCAGACAGGAGCCGCAACATAACACAATTAGGAACAGATAGAACTACACACAAGATAGTTGCAACTCTGCGCGAGGAAGGGAAGTCGGAATGAAAACACCAGAAGCAAAAGGCGCTATAAGGACAAGTAATGAGAAGAAAGCCGCGGCTAGCTTCAATGATTGTTAGGGATTGAGGTCCCCAAACCACCTTATGATTATGAGAGACGCCGTAGTGGAGGGCTCCGGTAATTTAGACCACCTGGGGTTCTTAAACGGGCACCTAAATCCAAGCAGACGTGCCTCAAGCATATTCGCCTCCACCGAAAATGCGTTGGCCGCGGTCGGGATTCGACCCCGCGGCCTGTGGGTCAGCAGCCGAGTGCCTAAGCCACTAGATCACTGCGGTGGGGCCTTATTTCGATAGTCACTGAACGATTTGTTTTGCGAATGTGCAAGGTATAGTAATTGCGTTCGTATACGAACGCAACGTGTTGAAAAAACAAAGATGCATCCAGTCCACTCATTAACGGCACTGTCGATGCCTCATCACAGATGAAGGGGCTTCTAAACTCTAGCGTCGCCAATCACTGAGCGTCCTAAATCTGCTATGCGCATAATTACACTGAATCACGAACACTCAACGAACGACTCTACGAACAGTGTCACGGTAGACACATGCGCGTGAAAACAGTGTGGTTGGTGCATAAGAAGTTCGATGGCCTTATTAATTCACGTTGCATTATACAAGCACAATAAAACAACGGCTTAACATAAGCCAAAGATGGCGGCGGCGCCCGCATGCCTCAGTAGGTAAAATAGCCTATAGGTATACACAAAATCAGTACAAAGGTGAGCCTATCAGTACAAAGGTACAAAGTACAAAGGTACAAAGTACAAAGGTACAAAGGTACAAAATAGCCTATCAAGCGTATACACAAAATCAGTACAAAGGTGAGCCGCAAAGCCTGGACACGCGAGACAAATGAATAAAAAAAGATTAAAAAAAGAAGAAAGCAACTGCGAGAAGAACAATGTAGCAGGATGCGGCTTCAATGAGAAATGACTCTTTTTTTTTTTTCCAGAGCTGAGCTATCTCTGTGTGCACGTATCTGCACGTCCATCTACTTAGGCACACGGACGCGGTATGCCTCGGCGACACATTCATTGCATGCCCGACTCTCTTTGCGCCACGCAGTCTGTGTGCCGAGCGAACGTGCGCCGCATCTCGCAAGTAGAGTTGCGTGCAGTGCCGCAGAGCCCGTAACGACGGTATACGAGGAATTCAGCCTGTCACGCGTAGCATCGCAGTGTAGTAGTCAGCTCTCCGGTTTTTCGCGTATCGCTCCGTTATGTGCACAATGGGACGAGTCACAACGGAACGAGTGCTAAACGGCACGAACGCTCGCCCCCTTTATGCGTCCGTCAAAAGAAATGTAGAACACGTGGACGAGAACGACACAACGGGACGAGCGCTTGTGCCGTGGCGCTCGTCCCGTTGTGTCGTTCTCGTCCCCGTCTGCTAATGCGACGATTACTTTTGATGGACACATAAAGACGTGTTGGTATGTATTTATATGTGTGTTTCGTTCTTGCTTCTGACTCGTGGTGCTATAGGCTGCATAGTTTTTCCCAAGTGCCACACTTTTGGCTTCTAAGGCTATCGTGCTTTTTTTTTTTTTTGATCTGATAAACAAGGTATTCCATCGGAAATGCAGCGATTAGATAAGGCTGCGCATTTTCGTACAAACGTATTGACATTTGTACACTCGTAAAAATTAGGTTTCCTCAATATCAAAAAAAAAAAAGCTAACAATGCGCCGTGCAAAAACATCGCAGCACTATATACTGAAGTGACAAGCGCAAACATTTTACGTGTCACGCATTATAACTATGACTTTATTATTATGGCGATGTTGCGTCGTAGCGGCTGATGCAACATAGCGCGACTGCGCTGTTTATCCGCTAGGCTCGAGGGCGTCGGCTCGATTCCTAGCAAAGTCGTGCGCATTTCGATGAGGGGGGAGAGGGGGGGGGCGTAGAGAGAGACAGTTCAAGAAGACCCGTATACTTGTAGATTTATGGGCACGTTCGAGAACCCTAGGGGGTCTAAAATCAATCCTAAGTCCCCCCACAACTAGTAGTCTGCCCATAATCACCTTGGCTTTTGGCACGCAAGAACGCGCCCAATTTACCCACCATGTGCGACCACTGCGCCCAAATCGACATCTGCGGTGTAAACACTCCGCTTCGTCGTCTTGCCAACGGCGTCGGGGCACCTCATCACATAACTGTTGTGGTTTCACGTCCCGAAACGACGACGTCATTACGATAGACACTGTATAGGGCAGGGCTTTAGACAATCTGCCACCTGGAATGCACCCGGTATTCAGACGTGCCTCAGCCATTTCCCTCCCATCTTAACGTAACCGGCCGGGATTCGATCCCGGGACTTTCCAGTCTGCAAGCGTGCGGGGAATACTTAACTGAAACGCTCCTGATTTCCTTGCGTCGCCTCGCGCGCTGCTCTCAGTATACCATGGAGTCTCAACTCGAGATAACACACACTCGCAACTGCTACAGTTATACAGCGCACAATCTGCATAAACGTTTCCAAGCTGTACACGGGAGTTAGCTCATTCGCGGACAGCGCCGGATTCCTTCCTTCCCGACAGCTTTCGCCAACGCTGCACGGAACTAAGCGCTAAGCCCGGCGAGTCCACTCAGCCGGCGAAGCGACCCGACCGGCCGCGCGCGCTTGGTGATATATGGCCGATACGGTTCAGGAAGTTGGCTACGAGAAGACGACTCGCCACGCATCGAGCTGCGCGTTACAAAACTTGGTACACCACTCGCGCACGAATACTCCGCGAACCCTCTCCCCACACTTTACTTTTATCTCAATTTTTTTTCTCTATCCGTTTGACTACCCTTTTATCGGGACTGTCATCTCGGCACATCAATGTTTGCAGCTGCACGCTTTTTCTTTCTTTCTTTTTTTTTTTCGAATTGCGAGACATTAAATCTGGCTCCCAGCCTTGATACTTTCCGCGCCACCGGTATGGGTCTGGATCTTAAACGACTTAAACCTCTATAACGAAGCCGTATAAGCACCTGGAAGAACCTTTTTGGACTTTTCATTTCATTTTTTTATAATTTTTTCTCATTACTTCTTTATTCCGTCTTGATTTCGTCCATTTTTTCATCTCTTCTTTTCCCCTTCCGCGTTGTGTTGGGATCAGGGAGGACGGGTACATATCTCAACCGAGAGGACACTGTATCAGGTTCAAGTTCAAAGCCACAACAGTATTTTTTTTTTTGTTTTGTATACTCGGCCTCTTTCGTTTGCATTTCCAGTGTTTTTACTCGTGCATTTTTTTTTTCATGTTCTTGCTCGCGCTATACGACAAAGGGTGCGTTGCTAGAAATAAAGTTATTCAGGTCTCGCGTGCCTGCTACGATGCATATCGCGCGAATCATTTTTCAGTATAAATACGGGCCGCGAAAACGCGGGAAGTAGAAAGATAACAAGATACCACAAACTTCTTGCCTGATCCTCTTTCTAGTGTGCGCGCTTGCACGTCCTGTATTTTAGCATAAACACTCGCCACCCAGTCCGGCTTTGTTATTCTAGGCAACACCTCCTAGAAAAACTATCGCCTGGAACGTCGCTCTCTTTTTTTTTTTAATTGAGAGCCTCCTGCAAGCACGCAATTTCGGAGGCCATGCCTCATGACTTGTGTTGCTACCGGCCGCCGCGTGAGACCGCTCGCCTCCGTACCGCTCAGTCACGTGACATTAGCGTACCGCTCTATCACGTGACATCACGGCTGCTCGGAGGCAACTGTGAGAACATTGCTGTGTTCGCAGGGGGCGGCCGTCGGAGACGCTCGCCTCCGTACCGAAGGAGGAGGGTAAAATCAGAGGGTGAGGCAGCGCTGCAGGGTCTAGCCACTGTAGCAGCGCGTACGCGGTTCACGTTCCAGGCGTAATTTTTCTTTAGGAGGCGTGTTTCTAGGCTTCATTTTTCAGGCATACGTGCACAGCGGTGGCTTTAGATATATTTCGCACATCCTACGCTCTCGCCCTTTCATTTTTGCAGGGCTAGCGATTGCCCCAGGGACAGCAGTAAGGACTAGATGCAGTGTCGCAGGGTGATGGCATAATTTACATACCACAGAGCTACGCCTTACCCCCTTATTCTAGAACGCCCCTTCACTCAACGCTCCACCTTTACTTGAGAAAGCCGATGGGAGGGCCATCTCCAGGCAGGGACAGTCACTGCATATCAGTGATAATTTGCTGCAATTCTTGAGTAGAGCAGCGCCATTTTCAGCCGAGCAGCGGCGCAGTGCTCAACTCTGTCAAGTGAAGGGTGAAATTCGAGTCGAGGAACGTTTGTGAATACGGTGTTTAGTGTCGTATTGCTGACCAGCATTGCAAGACCAGTAGTGTTCTCTCCTGTGTTTTGCAATTTGTCCGTCACGGTGGTTCAGTGGCTAATGCGCTCGGCCACCAGCCCGCAGGTCGCGGGTTCGATCCCGGCCATGGCGGCGGTAGCATTTCGATGAAGGGGAAGTGGTAGAGGCCCGTCTACTGTGTGATGTCAGTGAATGTTAATGAACACCAGATGGTTGAAATTTCTGGAGCTCACCACTACGGCGTCTTTCGTAATCACATCATGGTTTTGGATCGTAAAACCCTGGATATTATTACGCGTTTTGCGAATTGACGTCTTATGCGGTGTATTGGCATTGTCAAGAGGAGCCCCCTCCCCCCGAATTGTTTTTCGCCATGACAGGGATAACTTCTTGCTTAGGGGAGCGCGGATTCGGTCAAGAAATGAACACACGACAGAAAGGACGCTCACTTGCAACTGAACTTATTCGAAAAATCTTCACGCCAGCAAAGATATGCACAGGGGCAATGGTAACAGACACTGTCACACACAAAAAACTTTCTCAATATCGCCGCAAACCCGGTAAAAATAAGATGTCTTGAAGATAGGGGAGGAGAGGGGGATAAACATGACCATTTCAAGAGAGTGCCCCCATGCACTTGCAAAAATCAAGGATATGCCCCCCACCTCCTTTCGAAAATATTTCTGCCTACGCCGCTGCTAAAGTGCCATAGAAAACCACGATCACTGAGTGCATGACAAGAGATTGATACGTGTGGGAACATTTTTGTAGCGCCCAGCAAACGTTCCGTAATAAGGTGAGGGTTTACCGAGATAACAAAATATGACGGATTCATTATCTGCTTGGCGACATTCAGCAGCCATACCACAGAAGAATCATACCAGCACACCCTTGCCACGAGGGTCCTTCTTATTGATTGCCGAACTAAATAGCGATTATATTTTTCTCTTTCCTTCTCCTAAAGCTTACGTACGACTGCATAGAAGCCAGCGCCGGCAGACTGTGTGGCTGAACAACGAACTCTATTAGCGGATATGAAACGCCTACGGCGACAGAACGATCGGCAAGCGATGCATATAGGTATGCCCGGCCAACTACAGAACGCGAAGCCGTTATCAGACAGCAGCGGAAGCTGCCGATCGACCCTCCGAATCAACCACTGCTTCACAGAGACAGAGACGAACGAATCCAGCGGAAAATGGTCAGCAATCACCCGATCGAGACGACGTCACGGTCGTTTCGTACGCATTGGCGTGAACAGCTACACAATCGACCGCACTGGATGTCTATGATCACGCACTCCGCGTACACATCACATCGTCGGCAAGGGGAGCGCGTCTTTCCTACCCACTCAATGGTGCATACGCGGTTATTTGCTCAGCGCTATCGGCGATACATACTCGCCGCAATGCGCAACGTTCGTGCGTAGTCGCAGCTGGAGGCTTCTCTCCGCTCTCTTTTCATTCGTAAAAGTGTAGGGAGGTGAAGGTTTCGAGCATGTCGGCGTGAACAGCTATACAATGGACCGCGCTAGATGCTGCAGATCGCGCAGTTGGTTTACACGTCAAATCACCCGTTAGGGGGCGCGTCATGCCTACCCCCTCAGTGATTCGTGCACTGTGGATCTTCAGCGCTACCTTTGATTCAGGCTCGATGCAGTTCGTGTACGCTTCACAAGTCATCGCTATCATGGGCCGCTCTCTCTCTCTCTCTTCTTTACAAGGTAGAAAGTTGGCACAGTCCGTGTACACGAGCATCATCCGCAAGGGGGCGCCTCATGCATACCCACTTAATGGTGTATGTATACACACGGCTTTTTTCCTTGGAGCTATCGGTGATCCCGAATCGCTGTGATGCGTAACATTCGAGGCCGTCACAACTGTAAACGTCTCTCGCTCTAGTTTACAAGGCTAAGGGCAAAGAGATGGAGGGGATGGGAAAGAGATTACAAAAGCCGCGGACCGACTCTATTGTCTCCCATGGTTCCCCGACAAGGAGCGGGGTGATCGAGTCGCAGCTCCGCATTAGCGATGCGCCGGCATGCTACCGGCCGGCACGATAATTGCGGCTACACAACCGAAGACGGAACATGCAGGAGAGGGTAGCGAGTGATTAGACGGGGACCTCTTCTTCACCGCTGGTCCGCACTGCAGTGCTACTCCGCCCTCGTCCGAGTCCCCCGAATACGTTCAAAGCCACTTCCCGTCACCCCCCCCCCCCCCCCTTCTGCACCATGACCCTCCCCTTCCTACAACACGTACTGATTTTCGAGCCCCCAGTCTAGCCATTGCCGAAGCCTCTTGTTATACCCAGTAGTGGTGCGGCCACTTTCGACGTAATAGGCGAGCCGTTTAGCCTGCCGCCGCCGCCACCGACTCGCTCACTATTACGCGCGGCTCTTACAACATCGAAAGGCTGGTATACGAGCATGCAGAGCCCGTATTAGCGGCGGAAGTGTTGTCCTCCGGTCGATCGGATTTCCACGGCCGCGGAGTGTGATTCCCTCGGGAACCAGAAGGTAGGGGAGGGTTCGAATACCCGTCGGGAATGGAAGATTCGTTTGTATTATAACTGCGCTTTGGTGCGAGGACCTTAGAAGATGTCGGCTAAGCTATTTGTGTATACCACTGCGAGGGGGTGGGGGGTCAGCAACCCTTAATGAGTTAACAAAGCTCGGTCACCAACCTTCTGATGCCGTCCGTGTCTGCCTGCAGGTTTCTCAAACCGTTGGCCGCACCATTACGAGCCGGCAGTGTGACCTCGCATGTTTTATACATTGAAGAAATGTTAGCGTCGAGATTTTTCTATACGCTATTTGTTGGTGCCTGTAATTGGTTAATATGCTTGTTTGAAGGTTTAATTCAGTACATGAGGCCTTGAACAACTTGGCCCGCAGTTTACCCCTTGGAGTGTTGATGTCCCAGTGAATCATTATCTTGTTCTTATGCATTCGATGGGTGCTATACGATTCTGAAGCCTGTCGACGGAGCTGGATCAGTGGTTATAAGGTGCTTGGCTGCTGACCCTAAGGTCACTTGTTCGATCCCCGCCCCGGCGGTCGCATCTCGATGGAAGCGAAATACTATGGGCCCGTGCATTGTACAAAGGCAGTGCCCGTTAAAGGCCAACTCCGGCCATTTTTTTGCCATGTAAAAATAATGGTGCTTTTATGTTCTTTAGACACTCTTTTCAGGCGCCTGATAACTGAAATGCTAAACAAAAAATTTTAAAATAATCTTTAATGGCAGAAAAACTGCAATACCGAAACCGAAACAAAACCAAGTGCGCTTCTACGTGTGACGTAAAGATTTGCCTGTCGCTGCCAGAACCTACCTGATTGCACATAATGCCCGCTAGATGGCACTACCTATCCACGCCGTCCACTGCGATCGGCTAAAACGCTTACACTGTTATGGTGCATATATGGCGAATTGTGCGTGGCTCACAACGCAACACCACTTGACACCCATCGCATGCCCACCAACACGGGAAAGGAAATAGCACGCTCAACCAAGGAAGCGCCTGCCAAACCCACACAATCGATGACAGACAAGCAGACGCTGCAGTGGCACATCAGTTTGTCACTTCCTCCAGGCAAAACTGAACGTCACACACACAATGTTGACATTAATTCGGCCAAGCGGGGTGAGCGTTTCGAGGCGAGCTGTAAAATTCATTTGAAAAGAGCCTGCGAAACTCGCAAGCCTGCAATTAGGGATGAATGGCGCGAACGTGCAAATGAACGTGCCCAGTGAATTTCACTGAGATTCAGTGACCTCGAAAAATCGCCGGAGCTGGCCTTTAAGGAACACCAGAGGGTCGAAAATTTTGGAGCCCTTCAATACAGCGTTTCTTATAATTCATATAGTGTTTTTCAGACGTAGAAACTCAGAAATTATTATTATCAGTTCTGAAGCCAAGTGTGGTGGTAAGCTCTTGTAAAGCAACCTAGAAAGAGACAGACAGACAGACAGACAGACAGACAGACAGACAGACAGACAGACAGACAGACAGACAGACAGACAGACAGACAGACAGACAGACAGACAGACAGATAGACAGACTAGATAGATAGATAGATAGATAGATAGATAGATAGATAGATAGATAGATAGATAGATAGATAGATAGATAGATAGATAGATAACATAAAATGCCGAGATGGGCCGAGTAATCTTCCGTGAAGTCGAATTAAAAGGCAAGCCATTAAACACAACTGGCCCAAAAGCATGCGCGTAAGAAAGAATTAAAAAAAGACTGCCTAGAGCATACGCAGAACAAACATGTTATTTTGCGATATGTGTTCCAGGATGTATTTTACTGAATGATCGATTGGATTCACAGCCCCTACGGATCAGAGTGGGCTACCACGTCTCCAAATTAATTTCGCCATATGAAGTGAAACAAGATGACGTGTCGGGATGGTTGGCTTATGTGCATAACAGAAAAGTGCCCGATAATCCCGTGTATATATTGTCACGTGGATGTGTTTTTGTATACACAAGAACAACTGCTATTCTGCTTACTTCTTCCCCTCTGCTTTACAGTGTGCGGTCGAACTACCACAATCGGTCGTGACACGTGACAACTTAAGTGCACTTTTAGAGTACTCATGCTAACGAAGTGTCATATTGGCGGTTCGCTTCTACACGAGAAAGCGAAGTGTACTTTGGAAATGATGGCAGTGGCGATTGATGGATTCGCAGCACAACGCATATTTGTTATCTCTGTGCCTGTGTCTCATCGTCGGACCACGTTGTCTTCATGGAAGTGGCACCTGTGGCACATGCCATCTTAAATGACATAGATAACAACTCACCTACACATGTGCAAGTGCACCTGGAAGTAAACAACGCCATGGGCGCAGCCATTGCTGTGCATGGGCTGCCGCATCCGCCTAGCGTAAAGCCCAAACTCCATAAGCGCGAAAATGCACGCGACAGCGACGAGCGACGCGACGTAGATCTGCGTCGCGCGATCAGTCGCTAGCGCAGGCAAACCTCATTCACGCGACGGCTTCGGCGAGCGAATTCTACTGTTGCTGGCATGAGGCCGTCTACTCGCACCAAGAAAACCGCGTAGCGAGCGGTTTCCAATTTAAAAATAAGATATATTGTTGTGTAATGGAACGGAAAGTGTTTATTATTGCCTTGCAGCATTTTTTATATGCGCATGTGTAATAAACATTGCGTTATTTCTTGTTACACATACGTGACTCGGGCAGGGTCACGTGCACCTATGTAGTCTTCGTATTTTCCGGTATTTCGCTATAGGCTGCTTGAGCCCAGCACTTCCGGGTGTTGAGCGACGGTTTCCAAATCTGGAGAACCGAGCGATCGCGCGAAAACGAGCACGCGACACGTCGCGCGAACGCCCTGCTTCGTCGCTCATAGCGTCGCTCGTCGCTGTCGCGTGCATTTTCGCGCTTATGGAGTTTGGGCTACAAGGCTGGTGCACACCGGCGACTAGCAGTGGTCGCGCGACCATTTGCGACTGGTCGCAAACAGTCGCGAACGGTCGCAAAGCGACTGCTTTGGCTAGTCGCTTCCTGACCGATTTTTCAGTCGCGCGACTGCAGTCGCAGAGCTGCCGGAACCAATCAGCGATCCTCAATTTTGGTTCTTTTGTTTTGTTTTGTTTTTCATTGCACTGGCTTCCTGCCGCCAGATACAAACGAGTGCGTTCCTCTGGGTCAGTAGCACCATGGTCACCATGGAATACTTGGCTTGGAGATGGCGGGGCCTAGCAGCTCGAGCAAAGAGTCGAATTTACGTGGCGGTATTCGCAAGAAGGTAAACACCGTCAAAGTAAAGGGAAAATAAATCGTGCACAATCTTTTCCCCGTGTTCAGAACCGTTATACTGTCCTGAACTTGATTTGTCACCGCCTTCAGTACAGCGCGTTCGGAACGCGTTTTTGCTTCATGCCTTGGCATCGAATTGAGACACCGCGTCCGAGACGCGTTTGTGCTGTATTGTAGGCTGTGGCAAGTCAATTCAAATTCAAGGACCGTTTCTGAATACGTACGACTCTCGAAAATACTCCTCGTCGTCTCAGCGCAGCTCGGGAGGCAAGCGGCTTGCATGGCCGGCCAACTCCCGCGATCGAAAGGACGGTCACACCCACTACCGGCTTTTTTTTTTTCTTTGGAGGCATCTGTGATGCCAGCGCTGACACCATGGCACAGCGCATCAGCACCATGACAATGTCTTGTTCTTCGCTTGAATCGAACTTGACGCTGTTGGGAACGCTGTGCGAGAACGGACGAAAACAATAAATGCGGCGCGCCCGGTTTGCTCTGCTTACTCAGCTGGTGGTGATCAGCTGATCGGCGCCCGTCTCTTAGAGTTCTCGCTGATAACGAGATCCGGACGTGACTCTCCGCTTTTGCGCCTTCCGGTCGCTCGCATGCAGCCCCTGCCGGTGTGAACACCAGTCGCTTTTTGGTCGCCAGTCGCAAATGGTCGCGCGACCGCTGCTAGTCGCCGGTGTGCACCAGCCTTAACAGCCCAACGATGAAAGTAGCGAGGTTATTGTTGTATTTCATGACTTGTTTTATACATAACAATATCCATCATAACGAACAAAAAAAATGGCAGCATATCCACGGAGTGAATGATGGAGAGTGGGGCGAAGCATTCGTCCGTCCATGCGTCCGTCCCTGCGTTCGTCCATGCAGCCGCCCCTGCGTCTGTTCATGCGTCCATCCATGCATCTGTCTATGTGTCCGTTTGTTCATCTATTCAACACTCCAAGTACCACCATCTCGCATCTTTTCTTCATATATTCCCCATATAGAAGCACCGCCATCCAGCGGACATTCCAAGGACTAAACGAGAGGTGGCACACGCACACTTTCTTACGGCTTGCGCTTCGGGTCTACGTCCCACCTTCAACCACCTTGAGTTCATGGTATATACTAGTTCACTGTATTCATGGCACTGCTGCCCAATGCTCGCTAAACCTTTCTAAAACCAAGGAGGATACGCCCGGCGAGTATAACGTAGCAACCTTTTCCTGTCAGATAGTGCTCAATGTACACGCCAGTGGCTGCTAATGTGAAATGAGAGACAGGAGGATTCAGCTTTTAATTTCTTACGGCTTGCGCTTCGTATCTGCTTCCCCCCTTTAACCACCTCGAATTCATTCATGGTATATATATACAAGTTCATTGTATTCATGGCACTGCGGCTCAACGCTCGCTAAACATTTCTAAAACTAAGGAGGTTACACCCAGCGAGTATAACGTAGCAACCCTTTCTTGTCCGATAGTGCTCAATGTACATGCCAATGCCTGCTAATGGGGATCGCAGCGTGCGCGTCGACCAAAAGCCGAATGCTCCTGTCTCTCATTCCTCATTAGCAGCCATTGGCATGTACATTGAGCACTATCTTTTATTGTTCAACAACGCACAGAAGAAATCTCTCACCGGAACCACCTTGGAGGTCAAATGTTAATACCTATTTCGGGTATGTGCCACTGGTGGTTACGTACTACGAGGGACGCCCAAGCCACGCCATAAGGAGCTTCGCCCCTAAAACTCCCAAGCATTTCCCCGAGGGTGAACATGGTCTTTCTGTACAAGCCACTGGTACCGAAGCTACACACTTCATCGCAGCTGTCGCAGTGATGTTTGGGGAACGCACTTGCTGGCAAGTGTACTTTGCAGCGAGTGACACTAAACTTGCTCGTGTGACAGCACGCAAATGACACTTGCGGCTAAGTTTATACTTGCTCAAAGTGCACATAAGTTGCTACGTGTGACAGGGGTACTGCACGCGCAACTATCGCTTCTTTTCGCTGGCCTTAGATGACACCGGAATACGGTCAGCGATGCTCAGGAATCGAAGCCGACACTGCTTTATAAGCTCGCCGGCCAATAAGCCAACGTACACACGCAAAACCGACCAGTAGCGGCGTAACGTGTGAGTTAGCGTCAAGGGAACGAAACCAATGAGCGAGACGCCAGCTACACCTCGCTTGCATGCTCCGTACTGAGGGCCGTCCTTGTAGCCAGTGGACACACAATGATCGCCGCTGAAAACGCGTCGACGGAAAAAAAAAGAGCTGCACGTGAAGCATCATACACACGCATGCCGAATACTGCAGGATTCGCTGCAACGGAATCGAAATGGAAGCACGTGCCAGCCGGCGCGCTCGAATTCGCTTCGGGCGCCCCGCCGGACAGGTAGTTAGAGGACGGCGCTGATAAACATTATTAATGGTTTCGCTGGCCCGCTCTATTTCGCACGGCTGTCCTGTGTGTGTGTGCGCTCCTTTCGGTGTAAGAAAACCGACCCGTCGATATACTACGTAGTGCGCGTCCAAACAGTGAAACGATGTGGGGAGGAGGATAAAACACACAAGTAAATCTGATTAGCCCCCCCCCCCCACCCCGGCCGAAAAAAAAAAGAGAAAGAGAGAGAGAGAGCAACGAGCTCGCGAAAATAGAATACATGCGAACGCTCCTCAATCTTATTGCTATAGGTCTCTTCTACGACAGAAAAAAAAAAAAAAAAACTCGATTTCCGGAGTTGGCTTGCTGCCACGGAGTGCGAAAATTGCAGTGTTGCCGGCAAATGCGTCCCGCGGATGACGTTCGTTTTCTTCCTTGTTTTTTTTTTCTCGCACAGCAAAAAAAAAAAAAAAAAAAGAGCAGCGTAAGAGGCATCCGTGGCACGCGCCCGAACGGAAGAAGGTTTGGTATCGGAAATAGGGGCTGCCGTGACGGTATACAATTGTATCGGCTTCCCCGATGCCTTTCTCTCCTTTTCTTTCTTTCTGTCTTTCTCTCTTCTTGTTTTATTTATTATTTATTTATTTCTCCGTACATCACTCAACTTTTTTATCTGCCAATTCACGCAGTGGTTGCTCCCACTCGAACGCATAGATCACGAGCTCGTGCTCGCAAACAGACGACACGGAGACAGACGACCACTACTACAGGCTACGACTTTGGCTTCGGCGTGGCTTGTTCTCGCTTTCGATCCGATGCTTTTTTTTTTTTCCCCTTCATTGAGTGAGAAAGAAGAGCGAGGTACTTGTTCTCCCGACTTTTGGCTTTGGTTTGTTTTCGTTTCCAATCCGATGCCTTTCTTTTGTCCAACGAGAGTGAAAGAGTGAGGAAGAGGCCCGATTTCCCTTCCGCTGCTCGCGGCATTGGGATCTCCGGCAGGAAGTGAGATACCGCGTTAGGCCTAATCTGTTTCGTTCGCCTGTTTCATTCCTTTAGTGTGCTTTTTCTTTTTTACATCTCGCACTTTTTAGGTGTGTCGTTGTAGTTTAGTGTGTCAGTCGTGATGTGAGGCAAACATCTTCCCCCCTCCCCCCCCTCTATTTCCTCGAACGGTGATTTGATTCGCGGAACGAGTGGCATATTCTATCTACGCGGATTCATCCATTACACGCATTCACCTCGAAATGGCGTTGTACCACATCCCGTGTAGGCGTGCGTGTGTGTACAGTTGTGGTGATGATCATGGCGCTACTCTATACGTTCTTGTCGGGCCGAAGCGTACGTAGTTGCGGTTATATGACCGACCGTTTCGGGGCGCTGAAAACTTGTGAAACAGCGCGTGTCCCGAAGGCCGTCTGCTACAGGGGCCGTCTGCTTCTCGTGAGCTAAAGAAGCCGGATCTGGCTTTTATTGTCATGATTTCTTTTTAAGCCTTCCAAAGCTTTAGTGTGTAGCCTCCTTTCTTGCCAAGTCTCCGAGGATGTATACTTTCCGTTTTTTTTTTCAGTTTTTTTTTCTTCCCTCGTAGGTCAATAAATATTGCGAAATGCGCACTAGATCTTTCGGAACCATATGTGGCAAGGATTGTGGCGCTAGGCTGTACCAGTTACTTCGCTTTTAAGTATTGTTTATTACGTCTACCATTTGTGAAACTGAGAGGTTTATCTTTCTGTTTATCCTCAGTCGCCTTATCTGCTGCCGCATTTCTTCGCTTTCTTCGTAGAACCATCCGGGTATTTAGATCCGGGAACGTTATATAGCCCACCGATGATTGCCGCCATTCGAGCCGAGGCGTTTTCTCCGCGATTCCTGGTCTGCATATCTGCTTCCTATATCGAGTCGTGTACACAGGAAAGGCTGGCTAATTTCTCGTGGTCCAGCCGTTGCCGCAGTTCATTTGCGCCGTTCTTTATTCATCTAGTAGCGCCATTTTGTGCCAGACTGATAGCCTAAAAGCCGTGTTTATCGACGTCAAAATACGCCATCTAGTCGAAAAAAATAAAACACGTCCGTCTTTCCCATTTTGTTTTTAACGTCGTCTCGCTGTCGTCCGCACACAATACGCTTGTACTTCTCCGTCGAACCTCGTTTAATAAGCAGACGCCATTATGTATTTGTTGTTGTCGTCCGCCATATAGCTGTTTCGTTGTTTTCTGCAGCCACAATATGTCCGCCCGTGTTCTTCCTTATTGGCGGCAACTTTTTTTTCCCCCTCGCTGTATGAAGCGGGTCGCCAGCGAACGAATTCACGATAACATCTTGCGCAACTTGTACGCGCTTACAGTCGAAATTATTTTTTTTTCGTATTTTCTTCCGCGCGTCTTGGGCCTTGTTACTCGCTTGTACGCACAAGTCTGTTGGCCTTTAGCTTCTTACCGATTGATGAATAGCGTGCCTTCGTAGTTGATTTTATTATTATTATTATTATTCTTTTAGCACGTATGACATAGAGAGAGCGGATTTTCATTCCCGTGTCGTTTGTTTTCTACAGGAATCATTGTTTTCTTTTCTTCATTTATTTTTCTCGCTGAAACTGTTTCGTTACGGTCCACTGGAAAGAAAATAATTACGCCAGCTCGGATCTCGCAGAAGTCAAGCTTTATAAACTTTACCCAGATACTTTCGAACTGCCACGAGAATCGAAAAGTCGGGCTGACGAAATTCGCGTTCGATCAATAAACAAACAAACACAAAATGACTCATTCTTCCGTAGCTGTTCTTTGAGACCTGTTTCTTATTAGACCACCTCTGCTATGGTGGTGTAGTTTTTGCGGCGTTTGGCTGCCTGACACGAACGGACGCGATCTGCTGTGTGGATTCGCTTACTGTGCGACATAAGTGTACATTAATAAAAAAAAATTTCCAGAGCCCTTCAGCGATGCTCGCCTCATAACCACGTCTTGGTTCCGGCACGTTTAATTCCAGATAATAGTATTATTTTTATTCCTATTCTGTCACTGGGGATGATCACTCATTCGCACAAATTTCAAAACAACATCGCAATAACTTTTTTTACGTTGAAGTGAAAGATCGATACTTGAGAACGTCTAAAACGTCAGTATTGCACTAGGCAGCGGTTCAGAAATCAAGAAATAAAGGCAAGTGTAAGACACGATTAGCTCCGCCAGTGGGAAATTCTGGACCAAAAGCACGACGACGTCTATAGTAAAGCCTCAGTGCAATTCATCGCAAGTACCCAAGCTATTTGCATGACAGAGAACATTTTAGTGGGCTACCAGGCGAAATAAAATGCATCCACAATGTGTCTCACCCCCGTATTCACAAACGCTGCTCGACTCGACTTTCACCCTTCACTTGCACTGCGGCACCGCTCGGCTGAAAATGACGCTGCGCTACTCAAGAATCGCAGCAGACTTTTGCTGATATGCAGTGACTTGCCGTGCCTATAGATGACACTCCTATCGGCTTTCTCAAGTGAAGGCGAAGCGTCGAGTGAAGGGAGTTTCTAGAATAAGGGGGTTAGTCCTATTCATGCAAAAAAAGCTATTATTGACGTCAGCTGTGACATAGATACGCTTTTGTTCTCGCCGAGCTGTGCTCGGCAGTGCCGGCTGTCGGTCTGTAAAGTGCGGGCACGGCGAATATGTCAGAAGGCCGTTCTTGGAGACAGGCAGTTTGAATTCTTCAAGCGGCATGTGGACTACAACAACGTGATTTTATTTTACACTAAAAATTTCCTTGCGACAAAACAAGTGCTGCGATTTTCCTAGAACACTGTTTCAACATTTTACATCGATTTAACCCTTGCCCTTAGAGTCCCTTTACGTTTCACCCGTTTTTTTTTTTTTTTTTTTTGCCTGTAAGCCTATAGCGACGTTGCGGAATTGGAGTTTCTGAATTCGAACCGTATATGTGATGCTGCAAATCGCGCAAGGTGTCGCCACCATTCGGTCCGATGAGTGACGAGTCGCGCGTGCGAGGCATATCATTTAATGACAAACCGGTTGACACTGATGAAAATGATGATGATCATGGGGATGACGTAATGCTCGTGGAGATGACCGCGACAACAGTAATTTTAGCATGGCCGAGCTGACGATGACGGTATCGGTATAATAATGTTGCCAACGACCGACCATAGATATTAGCGATTACTTGATTGATTCACAGACTTCCCGGTATAGGCGCACTGATTGGCTGCGTTTAACATGCAAATGGGCGCTCTAGAAACAATTATAGCTCAGTGGTCCTTTATCACACATCTAAATATCGGCAGATCAATTATGCATCCAAGTGGCTCCACGATTTTCGGAGATCGCACCCACGACCTCGTCTCCAGTAGCAGGGCGAGTGATGCAACGGCAATGTCACCGCAGGGAACGTACATCCGTGTTGATTGATGATTGCAACGACGATTATGAGTCTTCGAGGCAAACTCTCAGTATACACTCGCTATATATATGTTTTAAACCGTTCGCCATAGACATTTTCGCACGCTCTGGTTGTCTTGTGACGTCACCAACAAAATGGCGAGTGCGTGCTCCGTTTGCAGGCGTTTTTTTTTTTTTTCGTGGAAGACGAGTTGGCGAAGACGACGGACGTGGCTGCCCTGAGCAGGAAAGAGCTAGCTCATCGCCGTCGGTCATTACGGTCATTTTGCCGCTCCCGCGGTAATCGGCTCCCCACGAACCTACAAGGTGGCTCCCCGCGCTACGCGCCACGCATTCCGGGGCATGCATGATTGCAACCGGCCACACGACATGCGGGCTCTGGGAGCACGGCGAGCAGAACACACCTTTGTGCATGGTCACGTGTGTATGCATGTATGTATGTATGTATGTATGTATGTATGTAGTATGTATGTATGTATGTATGTATGTATGTATGTATGTATGTATGTATGTATGTATGTATGTATGTATGTATGTATGTATGTATGTATGTATGTATGTATGTATGCACGTATGTATGCACGTATGTATGTATGTATGTATGTATGTATGTATGTATGTATGTATGTATGTATGCACGTATGTATGCATGTATGTATGTACGTATGTATGTATGCATGTATGTATGTATGTATGTATGCATGTATGTATGTATGTATGTATGTATGTATGCATGCATGTATGTATGTATGTATGTATGTATGTATGTATGTATGTATGTATGTATGTATGTATGTATGTATGTACGTACGTACGTACGTGTGTACGTGTGTATGTATGTATGTATGTATGTATGTATGTATGTATGTATGTATGTATGTATGTATGTATGTATGTATGTTTACATGCATGTATGCATGTATGTATGCACGTATGTATGCATGTATGTATGTATGTATGTATGTATACATGTATGTATGTATGTATGCAGGCATGTATGTATGTACAGTGGCCATGGATTCAAATGCAACATCAGTAGCTTAGTATAACTACTTGTGTAACGAAGCTGACCTCTAAAGACCACGTTGGCTCTGAATTACGCGTTAGAGTCGATCTTACGCCGATATTTTAATTAACGGTAACGTACATATAGACGATCTTGGTGTGTTTAATTGCGAATGTTCCCTGGGCGCCACGGCGCAGAAAATCCAGATTTCAATCATATTTTTAGATACCAAGCAGCTTATGGTCAGGGAATGTCCCTTGTCCGTCATCGTAGCCACGCTAGTACTCTGAGCGTCCACTAGATGGCTCTGTGGTAGAGCGCTCACTCTACTCCTGCGCGTGCTCTGGTATGAACGGAGACCTCTAGCGGCGCTGCACTGCTCTGTATAATAAAAAAAAAACGCTTACTCCGCGCTCTTTCCCACACACAGTGTAGTTGTATTTTTATTTTATTTATTTATTTATTTAGAAATACTGCAGACCACCATCTGGTCTATGAAGTCAATGTAGAAAACGCAACTATTAAAGAATAGGGTGATGAATAAAAAAGAACCTCTTGACAGAACTTTCATAACCATATGGGGTTTAAGGAAGTAAAAACCCCACATATTATAAGAGACGCCGTAGTGAAGGTCTCCGGGAACTTCGACCATCTGGCCTCCTTTAAGGTGCACACGCATCGCACAATGCACGGGCGTCTACCGTTTCGCCTCCATCGAAATGCGACTGCAGCGGCGGGAATAGAACGCGTGATCTTAGCGTCAGCTGTGGAGCACAGGCGTCGCCACTGTTCGCCATGGTAGACCTACACCAACCATTCACAACCAGTCAGCCACTGGAACCACCATGGTAGACCTACACCAACCATACACAACCAGTCAGCTACTGGAACCACCATGGTAGACCTACACCAACCATTCACAACCAGTCAGAAGTAGGCCCACAATCTTCGCTTAATTACGACTCGGAATTGGACGCGAGTTTTCAATGATTTCGACAAGAAAGAAAGATGTGATCTGTGCCATGTCTCGGGCGAATTCAGAGGAAAAGAAAGTACAGAAACTTCACAAAAGTAAACAACAAGGATTTCATTGCCTACATTCACGCATTTCATTTTTTCATTCGTGCTTTTTCTTACGATTCTCTCTTCACAAAATTTGACAGATGCCATTGCGTAAACGTTCAGTTGAAATCGCACAGGTGATGCGTTGTACTGATGGAAATTTTTAGCATTTATAATGTACTCTCTTTAATGTAGGTGAGGCACATAAATGAAAGCAGAGCAGCTGATTACCATCCCCGGTGCTTTTAACACCAGCAACTTGAGTACTATCACGCATTAACACAGAAATTATAAATTTACAAATGTGACACCCACGAAAATTAATGATATAATGTGCCATTCCGTAAATTATAGCTTAGAAGGTTTAAGCCCATTCTAATTTTCATTTCGAGATAATTGCCTCCTGTAGCACTTTGAACCCTACCCTACCCCACTTCGCCGATGTCGCTTGTGCTCCTCCCCGCTTCGAGCCCCTCACAAATCTTAAAATCCTAAGGCATTAAACCCGGAAAGGTTATTTCCTTTTACTGGATAGCAGCTCTTTAAGATCGTAAGAACAACGTTACCAGATGTATTTATGTATAAGAACCCTCTGGAAGACCGTGATTCACCCCCCTCCTCCCCCCGAACCTAAAGAGAAACAAGAAAGCCATCTCGTGGGCGAATGACGCACTATTATTGCCTTCTCCTCCCATTGCGAGTCGTTCAAGGAGCCTGCAATCACGTCGGCAATAGATGGCCCCACTCTTGGCGTATTAAGTGCGTATACATACACTCACGGTGGCATCGTTCCTTTATATAAACGCGCGCACAGTTTAGCACTGCGCGGGCATGAGCTTCAAAGCCAGATTATAAGGAGGAACCTCTTTGCTTCCGCCAAACGACGAGACGCGGTAGAGTTAAAATATGCGCCCTCCCGCCTTTTTTTTTTTCCTCTCAAATCGGGGCCTCTCTTCGCCTCCCGAAATTTATTACGGCGAACGTCTCCCACGGTCGTTCGATCGATTTCAGGAGTCCCGGCGGTTATGTAAAAGCTATTAAATAAATAAATAAATAAATAAATAAATAAATAAATAAATAAATAAATAAATAAATAAATATATATATATATATATATATATATATATATATATATATATATATATATATATATATATATATATATTTATTTATTTATTTATGCACCCGAGCTCTCCATCGCTTGTGTTCACGTGGAAAGCCGCAGCAGCAGGGACAGCGAGAGGAGCGGGTAAAGAAGCCATCTTTCTAATGCAACGGTTCAAAGTTTGTCCATTGTTTGAGATTATATATATATAATGCTTCGCGAATATTGGCGCGACCGACGAGGCAAGAAATCACCTCAGCTTGGGCTTGATTCGATAATTAGTTATCTTGTCAACTGGAATTTCGGTGACTGAGCAAAACCCACACAGTCCACACATCATAAGAAAAATAGACAAATAAAGAAACAAAGTAAGGCGCATGTAGAAAGCGATGCCGTTCTAAACGAGGATGCTGTATATAGTATATAGCAGACAAGTATATCTTAGATTAATTTAGCTGGAAGATAAGGTGGAGAGGATAAAAGCGATGCGCTTCCGGATACACCATTTCCATCTATTTCATGTGGTGAAGTGTTGGGAACGATCAGAAAGAAGAGAAAAGTACTTGTAAAGACACGGTAAGATAGAACAAAATGGAAGAAATGATGGCAGACGCGAGGAGTTCCAAAATATAATGACAACAAAAAGACAGCAAAGCGGCCCTGATGAGTCTGAAAATGGCACTCGATCGCACTGATTGCAGGTAAACTCGTGGTTACCCACATCCACCCATTGAGTGTGGAGGATTTTAGGGTCCGAGCTGTCGTATGCTGCCGTATATGCTGTCCTCGTACGCGGTCATCTTATGTCGCCTCTTGGCATCACCAAGTCAAAGCCTTGTTTAGCATAGCCATGTATATATATATATATATATATATATATATATATATATATATATATATATATATATATATATATATATATATATATATATATATATAGTACAGCAGTGGGGTGCAGAAAGGAAGTGAGAGTACGGAGGAGAGAAAGGATAAAGCATGCGATAGCATAGCCTTGTATGACGTCACGCACGCGAGAACTTTATACTTGAAATACGAGAGCGTAACCATAGTAACCCCCGTATTCACAAAGGCTCCTTGACTCGACTTTCACCCTTCACTCGACAGAGTTTCGCACTGCGCCGCTGCTCGGCTGAAAATGACGCTGCGCTACTGAAGAATCGCAACAGACTTATGCTGACATGCAGTGACTTGCCGAACTTATAGATGGCAATCCTATCGGCTTTCCCGGGTGAAGGCAAAGCGTCGAGTGAAGGGAGGTTCTAGAATACGGGGGTAAAACTGGAAATTCGGAAAAGCAAGTCTTTGTCTTCCTAAGACCCGGTCGGAGTGACGCGCCCGTACTTCAACTATCATGAATCACTGATTAACCCAATCAGCAAACTTTGCAAAACCATTCACAGCAAAGCCATACGTAGTATAGAATACCTAGGGGCCGGGAGCTAGAAGTGCACATGAGTGGTAAGAGGACTGTTGTGAAGGTGAGGATGAAAACGAGGAAGGCATAAGGTAAATCGTAGTTATCGTATAGTATAGTATAACTATGCGTAGTACGTCATAGCGAGAAGGGGGTAAGGAATGTTAGGGTGAGAAGGAGATCATTGATGTGAGGAAGAGGAGGAGGGCAGATCATAGTAAAGCCACGCATAGTGCATTATAACAAGGGAGTGGGACAGGGAAGCGAGGGTGAGCAGGATAGCAAGACTTATGTGCGGAGGATGGTAAAGGATAGCATAGGCATGTATTGTTCAGCACAGCAAGGCTACAGGAAAAAGGGGGAGGGGAGGGAAGGGCAAGGCATAAGAAAGCCGCGTATAGTATAGCACAGTGGCGGAGAAAAGGGAAGTGAGGGTGAGGAGGAGTGGAGAGGGCGCCACTGCGTCACAAATAAAGATTTCCTTTCCGGCCTCAGAGGAGGAGCAGGCCGCACGTTTCGGAACGTCAGTGCGGGCTTGCCAGTTTAAAGCGAACCTATACCGCTGAAGGGCAGGCGACTCGCTGCTCCGCGCTTTTTACTGTTTCACCTTAGGCGCAACAGTGTACGTTACGTTAGTTATTCTCTTCTTCTCAGTCGACATAATGATCCTGCGGCTAGAGGTTATAGAGATCGAACGGACTGACGCGGGAATGAACGCCTCTATATCGTGTAACTGTGTGCCGCGCTTTAGTTGCTTAAGGAATAAAGCGCCGTACTCCTTTGACGTCTTACTCCATTAATTACTCCTGGAAGGGAGTAATGCGAGCATAATTGCCTCAAGAACCAAATCCTCGGAAGCTCACTATTCAGCGAATAGTTACCGCGCTTTCACAAGTGAGCGAAAAAATAAATAAAACAAAAAAAATTACATACAGAACAGAAGCATTCTAAATGGCAGGTTATGCATTACGAAAGCTCTGTTCTGGGATTTGATTGATATGTGGGGTTTAACGTCCCAAAAAACTCCATAAGATTATGAGAGACGCCGTAGTGGAGAGCTCCGGAAATTTCGACCACCTCGGTTTCTTTAACGTGCACCCAAATCTGAGCACACGGGTCTGTTCTGGGAAGCTCACAATTTAGTAGGTACCGTCCTCTCCAAACTCCTTGGACATTGGGCCACATCTTTGGGAGATATCCCCCGGCGCATCTACTAATTTGGTGATACGAGCGTCGATGTGGGCACGTATACCGCGGTCAAAAAACGCGCCGCCTATATTGTTTCGGCGTTTTACACGACAATAAAGAGAGAAACGCAAACAGCGAAAGAAAAAAGACAAAAAAAAAAAGACGCGTCAACAGCTGTATCAGCGGTTCGTGATCTGCGGGGCAACCCCGCACTTCGCGTAAGTGTGGTCCTGCGTGTGTCCGATAAAGAAGTAAGAGGCACGGTCCGGCGCGATACTAAACGGACGGGCATCTTTCGCTACGATCGACATACGTGGCCGGCTCGGATTCGAAGGTTGTGGACGAGGAAGTTCCCGTCCTTCAGTTTTCTTTTTTTTTATTTTCTTGTTCTTTGTCGCTTCAACTTTTCTTCCTCTCGTTTCAATGATTCGTTCTCGTCCCCCGCTTCCTTTTTTTTTCTCAACACGTTGCGACACACACCACACACACACTCACTCTGCGACATACTTGCGAAGTCCAATAAACGCTTTTCACCCATCTCGAGGGTTCGTGAAAGTAGACAGCGGAAGCAGAGAAAGAGATCGTCAGAGATAAGAAACTAGAAGAAAAAAGTCCTAGCGAAGAGCTTTTTGTGTATACCACGTATAAAAAAAAAGGTACGTGCACCGAAGTCAAGCGCCAGATCCAGCCGTCCAATCAGGAAACGCATCGCATCGTCTGCTCTCTGGACAGAAGCAGACAGCGTTAAAACTGAAAGAGAGCGTCTGCTTTTGGTTCGTAGACACGCTAAACCATTCGTAGCACGCGAACTGGTTAAGTACACAACTACATCAAAGTAAGGTCGGGTTTTCAGACGCTAACGATGTGCCTCGTTAAGAAGCGTATCAAGGCGAAATCCCTCAATTGCCTCATCAAACGGGAAATTTGACCGTCGGCGGAGACTGTCCTGCGACGTCAGGAATGAGTGACGGAGAGAATAATTATCACGTGACGAAATCACCATAGATGACGTCCTCGTGGCGTCACGTAAAATGTGCAACTTATAGTCATGACGAGACAACTTCTGGCATGACGTCACGTTACGAAACGCCACGTGATGCCGTTGTGGCGTCCTCTTTCGGGCGGTGAACGAAACCGGAGAGCGCGCGACCTCAAGAAAAGAAAAAACTTTGACTTCCACATTGGACTCGCCTTACGTGAAGATACAAGCCATGCTGTGAGTTCATTACGACTCTTGTGGCAGCGCGCTTCTAAAACGAAACACGACACGGACACTCAAAATTATGCAAAAGACGCAATTTGCATGTCGCGGTTGCGTATTGCGTGCGCCACCGTAAACCATCGTGACTAGCTAACTATTCCTCCAGTACGCCCTAAACAACTATATAGAGGGGCACGATTGGATGCTGTACAGTGAAATGCAAAACCAGGAATCGAAGCTGCTTCTTTGAAACATTTCTCCGCCAGGATCAGTCGTAAATCACCGACAGTTTACGACAAACCGATCACCCATGAAGCGATCTGCTTAGTGGGAATATTGTTGCCGACAACGTCGCACTTGCCATTGTTTGGGAAAGGTGATCGGCCGCGACGAAGTTGGATGAAGTGGCGAAGACGACGGCAACGATGTACCGTCGAGAATGGGGTGCGTATACAGCTCAAGATCCTTGGTTTCCTCCGTATTATATCCAACATTCTCTTAAAGAGGCCGCATGATAATAAACTTTTAATAAATCATAATCTCCGCCGTATGGATTAGTCTTTGAGCGTTCACAAACAGCCTGTCGACGAAGTTTTGTCACATTTTTTTTTTCATTTTCAAAAGTAGCATATTTTTTACTAAAAATACACGTGTAAACTTGCTTCGTGCATACAGTCAAGTTTGCAAGGGGTGGTCCAGCATTCAATTTGTAGTTGCATATATAGTTATAAACAAGCAAGCGGCATAGCTGATACAAGTGCATTTGATAGTGCACTATCAAGCCAAGCATATATATATGCTGCATTACACGTTTTAGAGGCGAAGCACTTTAGACGTATAGTCTCGGCTTGTCGGCGTGTTGTGTCGTCACGGTTAATCATAAATGGTTATGCGCCACAGAAATCGGGCAAAGAGTTTCCTAAAATCGCAGCACCATAGGGGACTCTGGCGCTGCATGCAATCGTTCAGCGAGAATGGGAACGATGGGTATAGTACACGGATAGGGTGGCAGCCACCCTATATAGCCACCCTATAACACGGATCTGCCTAATCTTCGGGCTTGCAGGCGGCAAACGCACTTGCGGCTTCGTCTATTGCTGAGTGTTGGTTTTGTTTCAAATGAAAGAACGAACCGTTTTGAGCTTCGTGACGCGATTTGAATAGGTGATTCTGTAAGGTGAAGGTGGTGAAGCCTAACTGCTGAACATTAGCCGATTGATGTTTCGTCACAAAGCAGCTCCAAGACAAGCGAATCCAAACAGAGCATAAAGGGCGAAAATTAGGCAAATCCATGTACTACCCATCATTTTCATGCTCGCTGAAGCGCCATGCGGTGCCGCTCCCATAGACACTATAGCGCCAGAGTTCCTTTTATAGTGTATTTGTACAAAACTGTATGAAATTGGGCAAGTACCACTATACTCGCCACCGGGCCATACTATTCATATTGTGAGCTAAAGATTCGTCGTTGCTGGCTGAAACGTTACGTTTTGCTTAGCAGTGGTCTCATGACCCGCATGTCTACCAAGGCGCCCAAGTTTTTCTAGAACTAGAGACGCAAACGTACAGTCGTGGCCACGTCTGTGTATAGAGCACGTGAACTGCCGGTTTTTGCTTCGCGGGGCAAAACCTCGGGGCAAAACCTCGGGGATGATCAGGCTCTGACGTGGTCAGCCTGACAACTAGGCCGTGCATGCTCCTCATACACCACTTCAAGCCCGAAACTGCCTCAAGGTTCCGGCCCGCGGAGCGAAAACCGGCTGCTCGTGCGCTCTACACAGACTTGGCCGCGGCTGTACATATCTGCGGCAAAGTAATCTACTCAAAACACGACTTTTTGAAACATATCCGTCCGAAAAGTGACGGTGCGTTAGTGGACTGTAGTGAGTGAAAATTTTGCCGAGAGAAACGCCGGCGCACGCTATACATGCATATGTGGCGACCACTGCGAACAAAACCTGCGCAGCCTCCGTCTCGTAACTGGCTAGGCCGGAGTGACACGGCCATTTGCAGCAACACGCTTCCGATAAGGGACAGCGCAATCGCAGCTTCACCGGAGGCTTACGCCACCACTGGTGGCCGTAAAGCCCAAGACGTCAAGCTCGGTTTCCGCTTTTGCTTATCTAATCGTTCCAGCGCAGCGTCGGCATGCACGACCCTGCTACCACGTGAATAAACGGTCGTTATGCTTTATGTGGGGATACTTCCTTCTATCGATAGGCATCCCACACATACTTCGTTCCCTGCCAATGTTTCGCTTTGGTGGAGTTGAGACACATTTTCTTTCTCATTGCGTATACAGTGCATTTTCCTAACTTTCTTGAGTACGCTACATTCAATGAATGAAGCCGAATGGTTTGCTCATTCGTCAGATTTCTCAGGAACAGCTTGATTCCTGCAACGAAAACATTGGGTCACCACACATCAACAGCGTTATTTGTAAGTGCGAAACGCTTTGAGTGTAACTGTTTTAAACCCCAGCTTTTGAGGGTTCGTTCTGTGCGCGGCCATGTTTAGATGGGATTTGAAGGGCGTAGGCTTCCCCTACCAGGCCGGACGTCACCCCTGAAAGAAGCAGAGTGTCGGGACGTGGTACGACGTCCGTGCCCAATTTGTGAAGCCAGTGGATATCCGGCGGCACTGAGGGTTCAAACCCACGGCCTCCCGCAGCCGAAGCGGACACTCGACCACGAAGCCACGGCTGCGGTTGAAATGCTTTTTTATACTTATTTCTACGTAACTTAATTTACAATGTCTGTAGTTATTCTGTGTAACATTTTCTTGATGATGCTATTATCGTTGTTTACACTTTTTTTGCATAACCCACCCCCTCCGACTCTTTTTTTGCGATGTGTTTATTGCCTTGAAGATAAAACAAATAAATATAATTTCTATAGACCAATACACCATTGAAAAGTGCTTCGGCTATCTCAAGTATATAAGTTAAGGCACTTAAATGATGCCGATGATCATCTGTTTGGGCATTCCCTTAAGAAACGGTGTGGCGACAATCATGCATAACGTGCTCCATCTATGAGTGTTTTTTTTTTCCTCTCTCGCTTATGCCATTTCTATTGAGCTCAGAAACAGCGTTTTACTAATCACTTCTCAGCCTTTCATTTTCATTAAAGTCTAAATATCCCGCAGTTACTGTCATGCTTGTCCGCGACTGAGGACACAGCTGTGACGCATTTACGACGACCCCCAGCTCTGTCTGACAGTTTGACAAATCGGCATGTCGACACATGATAGCCCATTTTTCCTATACGAAGAAAGAAGGCTTTTCGCTAAAATGCCGTTTAAAGCAACCTCTATATTTCCACGCGCATTCTCGCACTTTGTGACACAGCGCTTCGCTCTTTTCTTTAAGGGGGGGGGGGGGGGTAACTCTGAGAAGCAGCGTAACACAGATGATGACAGGCGACACAGACACACACCGGCTTACTCCTCTGTCGATGTCTGTCTGTGTATATACTGTGTTGTAAATAATTTGAACCTACCGCAATAATTTCACGCACTTTGAATGACTTTGGCAACGCTGATTTCTCCCTTATACATTAATGGCCGGCTTCTTGGCTTGTTCTTCTTAGTGGGTAAGAGTCAGAACAGAGGTGCAAGCAAGGAGGCAAGCAAGCAAGAACACGCTCTTTGACAAAGAAGCTTGGTTTTGGATCATGTTTCTCTGACTCTGTATCCCGTATACATACCTTTGTATCCTGTGCCTACCTTTGTACTCCACGCCTATGCGCATCCCGCACCTATCTTTGTACCCCGTGTTTACCTCTGTATGATGTGTTTATCTAAGCAGCCTGTGTCCATCTGCGAATAGTAGCTGTGCCCATCCTAGTAGCCCGCGTCCATCTGTATCCTCCGACTATCTGTGTATCCTATGGTCACCAAAGTGAGCGCTGAACCTCTACGGGCACGAAAAAACCCACCCAAGTCAATGGTACATCATTGCAGCAATTTTCCGGGAACCTGCAGATCGGCACGGAACTTCTGCGTCCCGTTCACTGAATGGGGAAGAAAGCATCGCTCAAGACGAGCCTTAAATACAGCGGGAGAGAGAAAAAAGAAAAAAAAACAGCCCTACTGAAACGTTCCGTATGCGAGTCAAATAATTCCATATATTTATATACGGAATCCATATGTTTTCCGTATATTTTCCATATATTTACTATGTATTTCCGTAAGATTGTTACGGAAACATACGGAATTATTGGACATCGAATACGGAACGTTTCAGTAGAGAGAGAGAGAGAGAGAGAGAGAGAGAGAGAGGCGAGACGATTTCAAGGCAGTATTAGCTCACACACAGCGGGTGGCTAACAAGCCGAATTCCCCGCCGTGTGTGTATGCGTGTGCGCATGCGCTGTCTCTCTAATAGCTCGAAGCACGTGAGCGTTTTTCTGGTGCGCTTGTTATAAAGGGCGCACAATCGTTCGATCCTCTCGCCGATCTGACCAGGCTCGAAATACAAAAAAAAAAATCCCCTCCTCCCTCTCTGCCTCCTCTCCATGTTTCACAATCTCGATCGCTGTGGATGATCATTTGTCTAATGTGAGCTAGCGTATCATGAGTGTGACGACTCGCCCGCTCTCATGGACGGCGCGCATTGCGACTCCGTCGTATCTGACCTCGAGGAGAACGTAGTTTTGTACGCGATTTCCCACAGTTTAGCGTCCCCTCGCGCACTTTTTTTTTATATCGAGCGTATAAGCTCACACAAGTATGGGCACACACACAAACGCACACGCACGTGCATCTGAACAACGAACGGTCCAACTGCTTCACCAGGCGCAACGTAGGGGGCGCCGCAGTCAAAAGCGATGTTTTTCATGCTCACGGAGCACGCGCGTTTCCCCTCCTTTTTCCCCTTCATCTATCTAGACGTCCGTTTCGTCGCGCGTCTGTTTCCCCCCCCCCCCCCCCTGTTATTGGCTTCTCGTGACGATGTACCCCTCGACTTGTGTATGTACATTTGTCTATACGCCGACGACGACGGACAGGAAACTGGGCGAATAAGAAGGAAAGAAACGCTCGAGATCGACGCGGCGAACGGGACGAAAATGGCGTCCGTGTCGGGCCGATTAATGCGCGCCAGGTTAACCGAGAATGCGCCCGCGTCGCGCCGTAATTGGCGAGCGGGACGAGGCACGCAAAAAAATAATACGCAAATGACAAGAGACCCCCGAAGTTGCTATACCGCTGCCGCTGCGGGGCAACGCGCTGCTTGCATGCTCGTATATTCGGCGGTTAGCGCCAGTCCTGCGATATAAATATATTTTTTCTCTCTCTCTCTCTTCTTGCTGCTTCCGTGGCTCTATCGCTTTGATTCTACCACCTCCTCTGTCTCTGTCTTTTCTTATTGCGCGATTAGATCTTTTGTATTGGCTTATAACGAATTTCGCGCTGCGGCGCGTACACCTTATAGCGTCGTCGAGGGAATCACTGACGACGCAGTTTAATTGTATCCGTGCCCGATCGCTTCCGTGTGTTAACGTCATTTCGATATATATATATATATATATATATATATATATATATATATATATATATATATATATATATATATATATATATATATATATATATATATCAGTAGATCCTCCGTGAGCGGTCACAACGTGGTTTATTTCGACGTTTCGGCCTAGAGTCTGGCCTTCATCATGATGAAGGCCAGACTCTAGGCCGAAACGTCGAAATAAACCACGTTGTGACCGCTCACGGAGGATCTACTGGACTATATGCAACGCTACGGCCACTCAACCACCATGCCTGCCCATATATATATATATATATATATATATATATATTATATATATATATATATATATATATATATATATATATATATATATATATATATATATATATTGCAGTACTGCCGGTATGATCTTCAGACCTTAGACAGGAGTGGGTATATATATACCCACTCCTGCTACATGCTTATATATATATATATATATATATATATATATATATATATATATATACGTAGACGAGTGCACACGCAGACCATGGTCCTGCGTGTACTGTATGTTCTCGCGTTTAGCTCCTGCGTGGGAAGGCTCTCATTTGAGAGACATTTATAGAAGGCTAGAAGGAACGATTGTAGCGGGGATTATTGGAAGAAAGACGAACGAAATGATGAAGGGCAAGGGTATATTAACTGGGCCAAATACTTGGTTCACTACCCTGCATGAGGTGGGGCGATTAATGCAAGAAAATCCGAAAGAAACTTGGCAGAGAGGTTAATCAGAAGAGCATTTGCATAGTTTACTACAAATACCTATATACGCTGCATGGGAGAACAGAGAATGTGCATACGACCAAAGTTGTTTTACAGGAACACATTTCTCAGGCCGGTAGAATGGTGCCGAGACGCAAGTGAGCTTGAATGAAGGCTGTTCATTGTGACTGTACTTGGCTTGTTTAGAATTTCAGCCTCCTGAGGGTTTTACGTGTGAACACACATTGCATAAACATGTATGCATCTGCATTTATTCCCATGTTACCTTTCGGCAGAATGTTTTGCCGCAGTGAAAAGGTCCCTGGTTCGACCCCTGGCTCCAAAGGTTTCTGGTTCTATCCCGGGTTTCAGCAGCTTTGTAGAATAAACCATACCAGCACTGTCATAGTGTTCATGTGGAACGCCGTCACTTATCTGAGTTTTTTTTTTTCCATCTATGCTACAGCTCACGCTCTTGCACAACAGAAGAAATCTTCAGGCTTGCAAATTTTTATATTTTACTTATTTACTGCTACAAAGCATTACTCAACTAGATATGCAATAACGTGAACTGCTTTTACGATTTAAATGCGAAGAATAAGGCGGTCGTCCGTGAAAGCTGCAACGCACATTTAACCGAGCTAATAAGCCGCAACAGCTTAAAAACGAGTGCGGCAATATGCCGAAACAATATTTCCTGGCACGCAGGCACGATCACGTTGTCAGCGCGTGCACTCACTGCACCGAAGATTAGCTTTTATCTTTCCAATAGGAAAGGCTGATGGCGTTGTCTGCAATGAATGTGGTCTCTAAGAGTCCCTTGCGAGCCCGCTGCATGCCTGCTGCGGAAAAACTCAAATTCGGCATACGACGGCAACGCGTTTATGTAGGCGTTGAAACGAAAGAAATGCATGCAAGAATTGGATCAGAATATACGTGTCTTGCATGTTGGTCAGTTCTGAAATGTTCACGATTATAACACAATTAGTTGGCAGAGGTGGCATAAGGCTCCATGATTATGAAACGGTGCAACGAAACGACAGGCGACGCTGACAATGAAGCAGACGACGAAGACGGTGAAAAAAAAATGAAGAAAACGATGAATGACCGGCACCGTCTTCGAGTCTTCTTTATCGTCAATGTTTCGTGTCATTTCGTTACGAAGTTTCATAATTCCTTATTATACAAGGTCCGCTGCTCAACCGGAGCTGCCGTATCCTAAAAGAATATCACTAAGTAGGCCGCAGACCTAGTCAAGCTGTAGGCTATTTAATTTAGGCATATGTAAGTCGAAACTTTTGGGAGAGATTGAGCATGACCTCACTGAACAAGCGAATAAGCTCTGCGGACTCACGAAAGGCGGAGGAAAAGTTAAGCAAGGCAAGGATTGTCACGTATAGCCTCTAGTATAGTACGAATCTACGAGCAAATTTGTAAGGAGCGCTCGGAAGAAAAAAGTTTTTTTATACTTTACGAAGCATTCATCCTTGCGTAAAATTATAATGTGCGACTCACGCCTTCACTGGGCGAAAACGAAGAGAACACTTTTTATGCTATAGTTGGTTGGTTACGTTCAATGAAGCCATAGCGCTTAAAACACTGAGGCCATAACGCGCATACTGTTCTGTCCTCTTCCTTGGTCCCAGCGTTTTCAGTGCTGTGTCTTCATTTCCTGGTGGGTTGCTCTACCAATACTTCAAACGTAAGTAACAAGCGCAAAAGAGAGAGAGAGAGAGAGAGAGAGAGAACGGACATGCTGGCGAGAGCTCCCCCACCCAGATAAGAAATTGACGCGCCAGCCAGTCGTTAACGCAACGCTTGCTCCAGACTAACTCGTACCCCAACCCCATGCCCCACGAAACATACCGACCCAGACTACGAAGGACATGTGTGCGGACAGTGTCGTGAACGTGTAGATTTGAACCATATGCTATGTGGTTGTGCATCCTCAAGTGACACTTACGCCGAGGAAAAAGGCACAGTGGGCCAAAGTGCTAAGAAATGCTTCACCAGACCAACTTCTGGCTGTCCAGCAGACCCGCGAGGCAGCGGATAGCGTCGGGCTCCCAGTCCTAACGTGGAAGATGCCCTCTCCACAAGGCACCTAGCCGAGCGTCCTTCAAGACCCCTTTTTGGGCAATCAAGTTCCACCAGCACCAAGTTGAAGAAAACTGACAAGACGCGGCACTGTTAGAAACGCCACATCTCTAATACCCCATACAAAGCTATCTATGCATGCGAAAATACGGCACACGAGACTGCCTTCTCCCTCACTTCTCTTTTATGTTCTATCCACCACTTGTTTTCCTTTTTTTTCTTTTTCAGCAATATTTCGATCGCGGTGCCGAAAGGAAAGGTAAAACCGGAATAACCGAAGCGTACACACAAGGAGGCTTGCAGCGAAAGAATGCCAATTAGCACGGCCGCCCGCGAATAATTATGCAAAAGACGAGGCCTCCCGCCACCACCGCCGCCGCGCGTATACGTATACACAAACACTACAAGCCGCAGCGCGCGTACGAGATCACTCAAGATCAGTTCCCATAGCACCGCCGCCGCGGCTCAATCGGGCATCATTCCAGAGACACACGAGACTCACATACGCACGTGTATGTATATACGTCGATCAAAGAACGCCGAAGAAAAAGGTGGAGATGTGGTTCGAGGAGAATAAAATGGCGCGAAATAAGACTGAATTACGCGGAAATGAGTAGTTCAATAGATGTTATATATATATATATATATATATATATATACACACACACACACACACATCGTATATATATATATATATATATATATATATATATATATATATATAGCCGCTGCTGCGTCCACTTATCGCTGTCATGAACGATCGCAAGGGAAGCATATATCGGCACGTTAGGGACATGCCATCAGGAAATATTTTAAGAATACTTCACACACTATATATTACGTTCCCCCAACATGTGTTGATATAAAGTGCCCATTGATATGTTCCTTCTTGTGGGACTGCACAGTCTGTGGAAAACGTGCATGCAAGACCGTATACAATACAGAGCCAACGACTGCTTCAAGCATGCATTTCAATCGTATGGCTCTTCATCTAAAAGACACCTATGAAGAACTTGACTTCACAACAGCCTGGCACTCCCTCTTCATGAGGTGTTCATCCTTACCAACCTTTTTGAAGGACTTTTGCTCTTTTTCCGTACTTGCTAAGTATATATGTATGTAAGCCTCTGAATGCTTGTGCAGTAGTTGTGCGATTACTGTCACGGAGTGAATGCATCTCTATAGGACAAAGCAAGTGTTACAATTTTTGAACATGCATTATAATAAATACCACGAAAGAAAAAAAAATGCACGCGGCTCACTGGGATAGAACACCCGTTTGCTACGCAAATGACCTGAGTTCGATCCCCAATTTCAGCCAGGATATTTTTATTTACTTTATTTGCATCGCTCTCCATTTTTCGGACACGCTTAAGATCATTTTTCGCTCACAAACAACGACGCCGACACCGGAGTTTGCGCGAAACGAGCTCTTTAACGCTGTCGCGTTAATATATACGAACCGACATATGTATAGCCGTACATGGACAGATAAGCAGTGGTAACCAATCAAGCATCGGAAAAAAAAAAACTACGAACGGTATTGATAGGCATGAACTCATAGGAACCATGCCGAGATACCATGCCTGTTTTTGCGTTTCCCCTCATGATTCGCTTCATTCGAAGCTCGTTATTTTATTTGCACGTCTCTCTCTCTCTCTCTTTCTTTGCCGTTCTGTGTTGTCCCCACACACGTCCCCCTCACCCCCCCTTTTTTGTTTTATTAGATTCTCAGGAACACAACTCTGTGCGCGTGACGAGGGAGGCACAGCTCGTGAGGGGGTTTCGAATGCGAGCAAAAACTGATCGTCATCGATGCGGAATCGGCATCGACATCGCACACGCGACCGCCGCGACACGTGCGAGCTCAGCGGGAAGCTAACTAGGGAAGTTATCGTCTGCTCCCGCTCCCCTACCGGCAACCGACGGCCGCTCTCTTGCTTCTTCTGTCGCCGTTAACAAGGCGCGCGTTCGATTAAGCGTACAATGTCGCCGAACGGCGCTGCGTACGTGATGGCGGTGGTGGCGCCATCTCGCGTTTGACAAACGACCGTGTCGTTTCACGAGTAAGCACGCACAAGTCCTACTCTCTCTCTCTCTCTCTCTTTTTCTCTTCGCCGTTTTTCGGTGCATTGCGAACGTGTGTGTAAGCCGATAAACGAAGCTATCGTGGCTGCGCTGTGTGCACGCTGAGAACCTCGCGGTAATGACTGTGTCAGATGTTATAGTATTTGTCAGCGAGCACGCCTGGTTACGGCGTAATCGCGAGCAAAGTGAGAAGTTATATTCCGGGTAAAGGATTCCTATAAAGCCCCCAAACTCTAAATGTAGGTACATCAATATAAAAGGCAATCAGTGACATAACATGCCTCTGGCGAGAGAAAGATTTACGAAGCCGCAAATACCTTTTTTTTTCTCAGTGCAGGGCCTCCGGGATCGGATGCATTGGAAGCTGGTTTCGTATGGCCTCCGGGTCGACCAATCTTTGACCACGTGATGTGATGACGTCATGAATTCTGGCGACATGAAACGCCATCACGTGTCGACCTTTTGCATCACCTGTGTTGCCGTCGGCCATGGCTGTTGCCTTTTCGTGTTTGATGAAGCATCTAATCCTTCGGCCTATAACGTTACCTCGTTTGGTGAGATAACAGGGAAATGATTCACCGAAGGCGGCGACAACATAACATGGGAGTGGCAAGTACACCGCTACGTATACAAACGAATATGCGAATATTAAGACGCGTGCCGTCCAATCGCATTGGTCCATTTACCTGACGTCAGGACAGCGGCAATGTTACCTGATGCCTATATAGCACTGAAAACATGGGAACCACGAAGAAGACAGGACGTGCGCACATCCTGTCATCTCCCTTGGTTCTTCTGTTTTCAGCGCTATGGCTTCAGTATACGTATACAGAGCCAAGTACAAAACGGTCGGTATATACTCTTGTAAAATTAGCTTACACGCTGTTTCTCGGGATATGTGCACTTAAGCGTGGCGACACGGAAGACAAGTGAATTGTGTGTTGGAATGTTAAACGCCAGCAATTATTTCGTGCATGCTGACATCGTGAAGCGTGTTAAGATGGGGTAGGCGGAGGGCGCTGGAAGGCGTCGCTTGAGAAGGGGAAAAAAAGGGGGGGGGGCTGGCATGGCCCCCTTTTACACTCTACTGCCGTTGAAGTTTGCTGTCTGTATGCTGACGTGTTGTCGGAAGATAAAGCCCGACCCGTGAAAAATACAGACAATACATGACCGACGATGATACCCCCCTTCCCCATGTTCATGACGTATACTATATATTGAGGTCAAGAGGAGGTCCAATACACACTATGCCACATTACCTGAACTTTATATACTACATACACTGCATTACCTGGGGCTGCATATGCTCAAGAATAGCCCTCACATCTGAAAAAGCTTGCGGCGGCTGCATTTCCGATGGAGGCGGAAATGTTGTAGGCCCGTGTGCTCAGATTTGGGTGCACGTTAAAGAACCCCAGGTGGTCTAAATTTCCGGAGCCCTCCACTACGGCGTCTCTCATAATCATATGGTGGCTTTGGGACGTTAAACCCCACAAATCAATCAATCATCTGAAAAAGAACGAGAGCCGCACATGCAGCAGCTTCTGCATTTATGAGAAGTATAACTGTCAACCTCTTATGTAGCCTTGGGACTTCCTCATCCTGATCTGGTTGGCAGGGCGGCTAATCCCACCGGAACCTTCAATACACGCGAATTAATTCCTGCCGCCGTGTGCCTCGATCATTCCATGTAATCGATATACGGCAGCAGAAAGTATATCTTCACATCATCAGAGGTTTCACTCTGGTGTGGCTCCTATGTGTACCCTGTCCATTGTACCACGGATGGGCTTGCGGGATCGTCAGCTTGAAGTCACGTGACATGCATCGAACTTCGTTCGAAATACTAGTATTTATAGTTTATCATAGGCGTAATTGTGGATATCTGGCATTGCACAATCTCCTAATCAGATGGAAAAGAAAAACTATAGTTATCCGCATGTCATGGCAAATGAAATGCAAACACATGGTGCTGGCCATGTTGTTTTGTTTCTGTTTTATTTTTTTTGTTCAGTTCTTCGGCTGAGAGTCCTGGTATCGACTCTTGAGCACAAAGGTTTACAACTACACCTATACATACACAGAGATAAAGAAACGTAATTAGACGAATCTATCATACACATATCTGTACACACATACATCTGGGCAAAGCGATGTAGTTCGACGAACAAATTTCTCATTAACGTTTGACCTCCTTCGTTTGGGTGGTGGCACTGAGCAAAAAGAAATTAAATACCCCAGCAATTAAACGTCAGGCCGTGGCGCAGAATGCTGTTTGTTTTGTACCCGAACCTTGTTTTTACTCTCTTTTTACTCCTTATGCATGCGCTTGTGCAAACGCCACCAGAGCACGCGGCGATCTCATTTACCTAGACCCTACTCGATCATTTTCGGGACTCTCGCACAGACGTCGTGAAACGGCGGAACTCGCGCGTGCCTTTGTAATTGGACGAGCTATCCATCGGTCGAGGAGGAATACATATCGAGGCCCCGAAACACCCTTAAACAAATCGCCCATACACACACCTGCATTGCTAACTCGTTTACTTAAGGTGTTTTTCTGCACATATTGTCAAGTCGCGGGACGAAATGCCGCCCGGGTTGTGAGACACCCGCTATATAGTATTGGGGGAGAGGGGCGGGAGATTACGTCAGAATGCAGATAATGCAGGAGTTGTAAAATGATTGATACGTGGGGTTTAATGTCCCAAAACCACCATATGATTTTGAGAGACGCCGTATAGTGAAGGGCTCCGGAAATATCGACCACCTGGGGTTCATTAACGTGCACACAAAAATGAGCACACGGGCCTACAACATTTCCGCCTCCATCGGAAATGTAGCCGCCGCAGCCGGGACTCGATCCCGCGACCTGCGGGCCAGCAGCCGAGTATCTTATAGCCACTTGACCCCCACGGCGGGGCAAAGTTGTAAAATAAGAGGTCCCTCGAGTGGTCACTGCGAGTCAAACCTAAATCATGTTATGCTATGTGCATACTGTGTGCTATATGTAAACTGTACCTTTTTATTTTATTTTACCACAGATATTTGAAGACTATCGGTCTTGTTTCAACGTCCATGAATTGGGTTTATTATAAAAGAAAGGAATGCAACCATGCTGCATAGGAAGGAGAGCAGAAAAACGAAAGAATCAAGTCGAGGCAGTCAGTCTGGTTTATACACATAAGAGCAGAAGGCTAATCAAATTGTACACTATATAAGCGATATCATCCGACTGTTGCTTGAACGAACTTAGCGCTATTTGTTCAGATATTCATTCATAAAGCATTCAGGATTGTACTATGCTTATGCATACGAAACTGCTGATTGCACACTGAATCGGAAATATTCCACAATGGCGAGGCGCTGAAGTTTTGTTCGTAAAAGGATAGAGTGGGACCATGCAATGATTATTATGTAGAAGGGCGAATCTAAATTACAAAGTTATGAACGATAAAGCTCGAGCCCACAAGGGATACCACAAAAGGGCAGTCTAGAAAATATAAACCTGTCTTAATGCATCTGTCTTTCAATGACGGAAATCAGTAGATAAAACGTCTCTAAATAAGAAGCTTGTGCCTATACATATCGCATTCCTGGTCTAACGATTCCTGATCTAGTCGCGACAGACTTCATCTCACTCGTGTACGGACAGACCCAAACGTTGAGCTGCGCGTGAAAGCGATCATTTATACATAGGCTCTCTCGCGCGCAACTACAAAGTGATAGGCTTATGACTGCAGCCGCCTAATTTGTATCAGCTTTACGCAACGCACTTGTCGAGGGGCGACCAAGAGGTCGGTAATTGGGAAAAATAAAAGTAGAGAGGAGTGTGCCGCTATTATTATTTATGATCAAAGCGTACGCAACCGTAAACTCAAATTGATCGCTCACCCCACACAAGGTGTACAAAACAAGACAAAAACTAAAGCGAATGATAGAGAAGAGAAGAGAAGAAAAAAAGACCCTCCCGGCAGGCGCCGATCGGGCTTGGCTTGGCTTGGCTTTGCTCTCGCGAAGACTCGACAGGGGGCAGCAGCGGCGCCGTAGCGTGCATGCGCAAAAGCGGCGCGTTATGTGGATGCATCGAAAGTGCTTCTCCGGATCATTGGCAATGCAAATAGAGCGCGGCGGGGCGGCAAGCCTTCAACGATCCGCGGGAATAAAAAAAAAAAACCGTTCTTACGGTGGCGGGCAGGCAGTCAGCGCCGCCCTAGCGGTCGGGAGGCGAATAACTGGGGCGCTAAGCGCTAATTCGATTCCCGGTCACGCAAACCGGTAACGAGATCTCGCGAGACTCCCGCGGGATCGGCGTGGGCGCCGTTTCTCTATACCGCGTATATCTGTGTACGTATTATATATACACAGATGCGATTCAGAGAGAGAGAGAGGGAAAGGCTCACCGTATATAAGAACGATCGACTCGTCGTCTCCCGTTATGTCCTCGTATTATACGGGAAGCCTTCTCGGTTTTTTTGCGATTTTTGGTGATTTAGTAGGCGCGTGGTGGCAAGCGGTAGTGGTATCTCGCGTGTGAAATGCTAGTACCGTTATACATATATAGGGGGCGCCACGGACACCTGCAGATCGCGCGCTGCGTGATTCGGAAGGGTGGGTGTATGGCGGCACCTATCGCTGCAGGAGAAAAGAAAAGCCAATTAGAACTGCGAAAAAACACCCTGCGTTATAGTGTTATACGTACCAGCGCTTTGTGTAGGCGCACCCATGAAGCCAGGGCGCGATTACGCAGTAAAAGCGCTCCCCCCTCTTGTATTCTCACGTCCTAATTAAGCCTCTGAAGGGCGTGCTAACGCGCATTTGAGGCCCGGTCGTGCATGCACGGCATGCTTTCCCTAGATAGGTTTTTTCGAAAACCCCGGCCCAGTTCGAGTGCCCGTCATAAAAGCTATAAAATCTTGCGATCGAAAGGCGCCTTTGCATATACGTGTTGACGAAACTAAGAACGCAGTGCGATTGCAGTAACACTCACTCTGTAACAATTAAGCAACGTTGTTACGATATCAATTGGGACGTGAGAGTTTTGAGCAACGCTTGCCGAGGGATTGCTCGGAGTTTCGTCAGCTGTGCGTGCACAAATGCATGTTACGTCAGGCGCTGTACAAAGTACGGAACAGTACATTCAACAGCAAGTGGTAATGAATGGCTTCTGGGGCGTGGCCAGGAATTTTTTCATGGAGAGGAAGGAAAGGGGGGGGGGGCTGACCCCGCTTCATGGGTGTTCGCGAAGATGTTTGTAGGTGATTATATATATATATATATATATATATATATATATATATATATATATATATATATTTATTTATTTATATATATATGAGATGGTTTGGAAATGAAGGTAGGGAAAAGCGAAACTCTAGAATAGAATTATAGTTCATTCGTCAGAACGCATAAGCTTGATTTGTTACAGCAATAGCTGCTTGCTACCGAACGTTTGAAAAAAAGGTATACCTGACATATATATACTCGGCAACAGCTTTTCTTGACAGCACTGTGGAATACTGAACCAAAACGCATGGCTGCCAACACGCAAAAAAAAAAGTTAGTGCTTCAGCTTACTGTTACTTTTCTGATATGCCTCGCCGAAATAAGTACTGCTTTATTTATATCGAAACTTTGACAGTTGCGGGAAGTTGTAGCTGAAATCAGTTATTATTCCCTTTGTTTGTTTGTTTGTTTGTTTGTTGCTTGTCAATTCTGGCCCATGTCCACTATGGGGCCGAGAAAGCTTGTAGTAGCCTACATGTGATAACTACACAATGATGATCAGCCTATTACTAAAATGTACGAAAAATAAATTACACATTATTTCTAGGAATGAATTAAGTAATATTAAAAATTACATCATTAAAACAAATTGAGAGCAAATACCATATCGAAAGACTGAAATTTGAGCTGACCCCCCCGCCCTTGCAAAAATGACTTCCTTTTACTTTCATTTATTAGGCAGCATCATCTTTTCATCACGCCTGTTTTCTAAAGCAAGCGTTGATTGATATGTGGGGTTTAACGTCCCAAAACCACCATATGATTATGAGAGACGCCGTAGTGGAGGACTCCGGAAATTTCGACCACCGGGGGTTCTTTGACGTGCACCCAAATCTGAGCACACGGGCCTACAACATTTCCGCCTCCATCGGAAATGCAGCCGCCGCGGCCGGGATTCGAAACCGCGACCTGCGGGTCAGCTGCCGAGTACCTTAGCCACTAGACCACCGCGGCGGGGCTAAAGTAAACATGGCGTCCACGACGTGAGTGGGTCAGTGTGCGGTCGCAGACGCGCTGTTTAGTTCTCCAGGCAAAATGGACTCGTAATGTCACACTAAAATGCACACTGAACAATTAAAAAGTCTCTCCCATTCATATTTTTCGTGTGTAAATGTTCTATAGACGCGAGAACGATGCGAGCGAGCGAAACCGAAACCCGTCGCAAGCTGCCGTACTATTGGCGGCGTGAACATACCGTGGCGACATCTGCCGGAATCCTTCTGTGACGTATAAAGCGACGTCACGTGGTACCGCCTGCGCAAAGCGTTCGACAGCTACTGTGATTCAGGCTCTTCTGTCGTGGCTGTTCTCGCGTGGCAAGCGTCGGTTTTGTTTGTATTAGCTGCGAAACAATCCAGAGTGTTTGTCAACAGAGATCTTTAGCTAGCCAACGTATACGGTCATCGCCATGCCACACACTTTGGACGAAGCCCGTGCGCATGGCGCCATGGACGTGCGAAGCGAAGAAGCTCTCTGGCAAAAAGGTGAGTCATGAAAATAATCTATAGTTATCTACTTATCGAAACATTCTCACATTGCACGAACATTTAATTTTACTGAGGCAAGCGCAACGGAGCGCAACTGTTCCTTTCTTATGCGCGAAAAGTGCCTGACCGAGAGGTATAATGTTTTGGTCAGTGTGGACTGTCGTGCAGGATTCACGACAGCAGCTCGCCTCAGTTTTAAGAATGGTATCAAGTGGCCGAAGGGGAACGATGCTTTCGCATTGATTATTAAGTTCACTTGACCTTTCTTAAGGGTATGGTATGGATAACATTATTGAAGTCCTGAGGATCAGTCCAGGACTGATTCTGGCTGCCCCCACGTGGGGACAGAGAGGGCAAGCCCCTCTGCCGCCACACGGGCCCTCTGGACAGCCCCGAGTTGGTCAGCCAGCGCGTCACTGTGCAGCATTCGCTGCCATCACTGTTCACCGTGAGAAGCCGCACCGGCCTTTGCCGGGCAGCGCCAGAGCATGTGTGCAAAATTGAGCAAGCCTCCCACACTTACTACAATAAATTGAAACCCGGCAGTCCGGGTTAATTTTATTCGTAAGGGTATCTAGACCAATTTTGCCGCAATACCATTACACTTCACAACCGTGGTTTGTGCGGCCTACTATACTTTCACCGGAATTATTACTGGACGATTATCTATAGGACATACGTTTCAACAAGTGGAACTTCACCCGTATATATTTTGTCACACGATTCCCTCGCTTTCACTATACACGTGCTTCTCTGCGCGGGTAGTATGTGATGCGTGAACGTTGCAATAATACCTGTTCGCATCGTTTGCTCGAAAATATTAATCACTATATCGGTATCTTCTTTTAAGTGGCTCTGCTCGTTTCTGATGGCGTCACCCAATTTGTATACCTGCAGCTTGGCACATCATAACATGCTAACCGAAGAAGAGACGTCCGGTAATATGGCAGAATCAGGACAAAATCATTCTCGCCGCCATTGAGCATGCTGGAAGAGGCTGCATGCAAGCCTGGTGTGAATACACGTCGCAATTTCCTGTGTGTATGCGGTTTCAGGAAAGTCCCACTTTGTACTCACCATGCAGGTATATTGACCCCAACGCATTGTACAAAATATGTTTGCCAAAGGGCTTGCCGCACACGCGATAATCAATGCCGGGTTGTTTCCACTTTCTCGGCTTTATCGAACGTGCATCCAGCTGCTTCTTGGTTTCAGCGCGTGCACGAAAACTCACACCACGGCGAGTATAGAGGCCACAGCACGCGTTTCATTAACCATATACGAGGGCCGAACAGAACGGTTGCTGCATGCGATTCCACCATGCTTCAGGAATTGTTCTTTCCAGTCTGGTGTATACAAAGAGGAACAATGAATGCATATGCCCATATATGTATGATATTTGTACTGAACGCGGAAAGCAGAATGGTATATAGGCTTGAAAATTAATATGCACAAAACTAAAGTAATGTGCAACAGTCTCGGCAGAAAACAGCACTTTGCGATAGGCGAAGAGACGCTTTAAGTTGTAAACGAACATGTCTACTTATAAACATGACAGTAATCGTGGAGCCGAACCATGAGAGTGAAATAACTTAAAGAATAAAGATGGGGTGGATCGAATCAGACAAGCATTTTCGAATCATGAATGGTAATCCGTCACTAGCCCTTCAGAGGAAGGTATATAAGAGCTGCATCTTGCCGGTATACTTATACCTATACGGAGCAGAAACCTACAAAGATGGTTTCGATTAAATTAGGGACGATGCAATGACCGATGGAAAGCAAAACGATAGGTGTAACCTTAAGAGACAAGAAGAGAGCAGAGTGGGTCAGGGAACACACTGTCGTTCAGGATATCATATATAGTTGAAATCAAGAAAAAGAAATGGACATGGGCCGGGCACATAGGGCGTAGACAGGATATTTAGGGCGTAGACAGAGAAAGTCATAGGGCGTCATAAGACATAGGGCGTAGACAGAGAAAGTCAGAAAGTTAGGTGGGCTGGTGAGATTAAAAGAAGTTCGCAGGTATAATGTGGCAGCAGAAAGCACAAGACGGTGTTGATTGGCGGATCATAGAATATAGGCTTTTGCTCTGCAGGGGGTGTAGTAAGGCTGATGATGATGAATAAAGGCACGTGCAGAAACCAAATTTCTGTCTTCGCTACATTTCTTGGCGAAGTAAATAGTTAAACTAGTCTTGTTCATACCTCGGTATCTGTAGATTGCACGACCATCAATGCGGTGCCACTTTTCAAGGGCGGGTGTTCAAAACACAGTGAAAGAGTATAGTACATATTTTAACCACTGTCCTAAAAAGGCTTGAGAAGGGTACGTGCGGGAGCATGCTAGAGGTGGTCGAGTGTCGTTTTTGGACACTGTATGGCATGACAAAAAAGAAAAAAAAAGGATGTCCCTACAAATATCAAGAAACCAAAACAATCTACATATTTCTCACACGCATGGTCACCTCAAATAAATGCTCTCACGTACTCATTTGCACAGTGATTTCCAATATTGCACTTCAAGGAATCTCGTCACCACAGGGAGTTTGAAGTGAGAATAACAGGGCAAAAATGGATGTATTGATTGGAAAAGCCGGTCGAATCTATACGCGGGCTGGGGGGTCAACCGATAAAAGAGAAAAAAAAGGAAACTAGAGAATAAAACGCAGCGTGCGATGTCAATTGTAGCGGTTGTCGACCATAAAATGTGTGATCTTCAATCGAATGAGAACTATGTCAGAAGGAGAGAGAAAGAGAGAGAGAGACGGTAGAGAAACGTGAACGAAGCCAAATGTCACCATCGCTCACGTTCGTTATTTCCGGCTGAGCCTCTCGAAACTTATATATACCGTCCCCTTATCAATGCGACACAATCTACGAGGACGTTTCGTTCGAAAGTGCCTGTCAACAAACATAATGGTGTCGCCACAACTGGACAGAGTCGATCTAAATCAAGAGGAGAAGATGAAGCAATAACAAAAGGTTAAAAAAAGCAGGCAACATTGAAAAGCAAGAGGTGAAGATCAAAGGCCAGAAAATGACGCCTTCTTACTGGTGAAAAAAAAACAAACAAATGTGAAGAAGCTGCAAGGAGGTAGAATTGAAAAGAAATGAAACGCAGTAGACTTCGGGGAAAGGGAAACGTCCGCCTACGGGGACGCCAGCAGAAACGACATACATCAGCGCTGACAAGCGAAAATATACAAGTCGTTCGCCGGAGGACCGTCGGACAAGTGACCGAAGCGACGCGACGGAGAGACGGGCGGGCGACACCAAAGACGCTAAAATAGGCGAGGGAAATATGACGACGGCGACGTGAAAGCGGTCGCTGCAGAGAAATCGCGCATCCATCCAATTGAATTCCAGAGTGAAGTCAGCGAGCAACGCGAGGACAAGTACACAAAATAAAAACGTCGAATCTCTTCCACACCGCGACAATTCTTCGGCACGGTGCATCGCGGTGGGCAATACCATTTGTTTATTTCCTTTTCTTTCGCGGACAGGCAGACGTAGTCGAGCTGAGGGAAAAGAAAATCGCATACATTTCGACGGGAGGACCGGTGCGTTGTTTTCGAAGCCGAAACTGTCCGTCCCTGCTGTTGCAATTTTCCTTCTTTATTTCTTTTTTGCTGCTGTTCGCTCTTGCTCATCGTCACGAACAAAAAAAAAAAAAAGGCGAGAAAGGAGACAAGCGCCAGAGACGATCCGGTACTAAAGGGGAGCAACAACAGCGCTAGCGCGCCACAGAAGAACCGTTACCGCTACAGCCCGCCACGCTGCTCCGCCTCCTTTCGCAATTCTCCTCTCCACATTTAAAACGGCCTTCCCGAGACCCCATTGGCCACCACTTGCCAGGCATAATAACACGCTATGACGTCACGGGCAGGGAAGCCAATCGATGAGGCGCTACTCGCCCTCGGGGCCTAGGCATTCTGTCGTTCTTGCGTTTTGTTCCGACGCTTCGCTGGAGGGAAGGCAGCCCTCGGGGCGTCGTCCATTTGTCTTTTCCTACGCTGGCTGCCTGTCGCGCCCGCTACGGTGGCGCTCAATTCGCGTCCCCCGTTGCGACACGTGTCGCCGTCTGGTGGCATTTACAGTAAGTATCGACGGCGGATTCTGGCAGGCTGGCGATTGAAGCGAGTGCATGGGAGAGGGCGGACGTTGAACCACGCTCATTTATCCAGTCTGAAAACTTAAGACGACGCTGTAACGCGAATACGTAATGTTCGCGCAACGAGGTACACTGGAAAACGTTCAATTCACAGAGGCTATAAATTTAAATGCTGGCGGAAGTTTTAACTGATCAGCGCTTGGTCCGAGACACACGCTTAGATAAATGGCAGACAGAAAATGTAGGGAATAAGTTGATGGCTCGGGAGTCGCTACTGGCTTCGATAATGGTAAAGGAACATGGGCCTGTATCTAGAAAAAAAATATATACATGGAGGTTAGATGCTGGCGTGCGATAGATGAAAGGAATAGCTGACTGTAAAACAAGCAGGTTATATATACACCGTCGTTTATGACTACAGCTAGCGAAATGAGAAGCGAATCAATCCAGTTATTCCCAGCACATAATCTTCTTCGCGCTGAATACTGCCGAGTATACACCGAATTTATACTCCGGGGCCACTAATCTGCATCCCAGCGTTGTCGTTATAGTCTACAATGCCCGTCTATATGTTCTTGATGACTTCTGTACACGTTTCCCTGTAACACGAAGAGTTCAGTGAGTTTTCACTGCCTGACATATACCGACTGGGACAATAAAACACGGAGCACGAACTTTAAAAAACTCAAGTTATTGCACATCTGCCTGCACATTAAAAGTAGTGTGCCTCGGTTTTGCGAGGTTAAAGGGGTAATTAAGTGAAACAGGGAGCTGAGCTAGAAAGAATGATGTCCCTCCGTTAATGCGTCTGCTGCTTGTTCGGCGCAAAAACGCCATGTTATTACTGGGAAAATTCGTAACCTAAGACCTATAGAAATTGACTGCCCAGGCATTCTATATATCAGTGGGCAACCCGTGAAGCTGAAACACGTGGCCTTGCGTGGTGCCTCGAAGAGCCTTCTGTTCAGCTTCAGATTTTAAATCACTCCATTTAAGAGATCCGTGCTTAGAACTTTTGCCCTTTGAGAGGTTAGCTTCAAGGACGCTAAGAACACTTACTTGGCATTATGGGTATCAATTCCAGCCGCGGAGAGTATTATCCATATTGCTATATACAAGTTGACAAAACCCGAAGTGAGACTATAGTCATATAGTGTAGAGGCCCTTTGAGGTATTGACAAAACCCGAAGAGATAGCCCTATATAGTGTAGAGGCCCTTTAGGTAGTGTGTGCTCGCACTGATTATTCGTTATGAGTTTCGCGAACTTACGGATTGACATATTTTTCCGCCTCCTAGCCAGTACAGGTTCGCTGTAACAAATAAAATTAAAATTGGAGAAGCTATAAGCTCTAGTGCACGGTGTATGGATTGAAGAAGCAGCACAGCTGGTGGCCTTTCCCTTCTCGCATCGCTCCTCGCTTCTTTACAATGTTTGGCTATGCCATGTTTTACCCTCTCTCCTTTTGGCTCCTTTCCACACCATCACATCCTTTCTCCATTTCTTCGCAATACTAAACCATGCATGGATAGAAGCTGCTTGACACATATCCGCCCATGTTTTGTGCGGACGATCAAAGTGTTTTGCAAAGCTGCGACAGCTTTGCTGTTGTACTGCCTCAATCTTAGCAAGTAACACTTATACATACATACATACATACATACATACATACATACATACATACATACATACATACATACATACATACATACATACATACATACATACATACATACATACATACATACATACATACATACATACATACATACATACATACATACATACATACATACATACATACATACATACATACATACATACATACATACATACATACATACATACATACATTGCTTGCTCAGAAGGGCTCTGCACGTTAAAGAACCCCAGGTGGTCGAAATTTCCGGAGCCCTCCACTACGGCGTCTCTCATAATCATATGGTGGTTTTGGGACGTTAAACCTCACAAATCAATCAATCAATGCTCAGAAGGGCTTCATTGCAGTTATACAAGCTGACACAAACAAACATGATTTTAAGTAATAGAGTACCGACCACCCCTCCTTCTTTCTCTCTAAGGCAAACAAAGAGAGATTCAGAGGAAAGAAAGATAAAGAAGAAAGACTCGGCATCGGGCTGAAATCGCCGACAGCTGCGTGACTTGGGTCTGACATTGCTGCTTCCAGCGAGTGGGCGCGCAGGCTGGCTGGGTTGCACGAAGAAACAGTCAACGGTCATCTGTAGCTTTAAACCGTAAGCCTGGCAGAGGTTGTTCTTGAGTGCAAAGAGCGCAGTCGAGGAGAAGAGCTTGGTCCGGATAACGAGCACCGCATATATACGTCCCGTGCCTAATTTCGTGTAACTCGATTTGGACAGGCCGAGGCAAAAGCGAACTTGCATGCATACAGCATAGGCGAGGGACCCTTTTTCTCTTCGTAACTTGAACGTTGTGCTCAAGTCCGTAGCCGAGAAATTTTTTTTCTTTTTTTTAGGGTGGGAAGTGCACTTGCTGGAGACCTTGCTTATTTTAGAAACACTATTTCATTACTTACTTTATATAAAACACCCCCTTCATGTGAATTCCTGAGAGCGTGCCCGGACCCCCAGGGCACCCTCGCCCCCCCCCCCCCCTTTTTTTTCTTTTGTACAGGGACCTGGTTGTGCTTGAACCATACACTGTAGGACAGTTCGGAAAAACATAGCTACCGTGAGTGGTTATATATTGCTTCCGTATTATTGCAGTGGGTAAAACTTAGCACAGATGATACATAGGTGGGAAAGAATGACAGATTAACGGCCTTTGAGACATCTGATTTGCTACGCTATAGGTGGGAGGGGAAGAAAATTCTTTTAAAAAAAAGAGTTAATAATACACGAACAAAGCGGTGAATACTGTGCCAAAAGTTGTGACAATTACTGAGCTGCGCTGTTTGGAACGCTGTAGTGTGCGGAAGTATGTGTGTAGGCGTGGATATGAGCGATAGCCTACATAAAGCTGATGGTATAATGCGTATGTGTAATAGATATGACGACATGCCGGCAGGAAATATATTTTACGGTTAGTCGTATCCCTCCGACTCACTCAACAAATATATTTCGCGCGTAGGTTTCTCTGGGACTTGGACTCACCAGTTTCCTCAGCCGGACTATACTTCTCGCTCCTGGACTCATGGTTTCGATAGGAGTCTCAGTGTGCCGACTCGAGAGTGAGTTTGCCGACCTATGACCAAATAGATTAACGTCATGTCGCACATCAATAAAAGTTTATCCAAAAAATAAAAGTTTATCCAAAAATAAAAGTTTATCCAATCCAATTCAATGTCGCACATCGCATGATTTTATTAATATCTCCACTCACCGAGAAGCTACGCATTGGTATTTAAGAAATGCCATACGATAGGTCAACAAACTCACCCATGAGTCTATCATCATCATCATCATCATCATCATCATCATCATCATCATCATCATCATCATCACCACCACCACCACCACCACCACCACCACCACCACCACCACCACCACCTTGACTACGTCCACTGCAGGACAATGGACTCTCCCATGTTCCGCCAGCTAACTCGGTCCTGTGCTTGCTGCTGCCAATTTATACCCGCAAACTTCTTAATCTCATCTGCCCACCTAACCTTCTGTCTCCCCCTAACCCGCTTGCCTTCTCTGGGAATCCAGTTAGTTACCCTTAATGACCAGCGGTTATCCTGTCTACGTGCTACATGCCCGGCCCATGTCAATTTCCTCTTCTTGATTTCAATTATATATGATATCCTCAACCCCCGTTTGTTCTCTAATTCACTCTGCTCGCTTCTTGTCTCTTAAGGTTACACCTACCATTTTTCTTTCCATTGCTCGCTGTGTCGTCCTCCATTTAAGCTACGTACACACTTAAATTCACCCATGAGCCCGGGTGAGCAAAATTTTGGTGAGTTTCAGTCCGAGTGACTCTGGTTGAAAAACATTTTGGCGTGCCCTAGACCGAGTGAGTCTTGATTAGGGAAAAATTTGGCGAGTCTGAGTCCGAACGATCGCCGAGCCCAAAATGTATTTCTTCAGTGAGTCTGAGTGAGTTCAAGCCTCTTTTACCGATCTGTGGTTATGCTTACTCAGCTGCAGCATTCTACAATCCATAGAGTTTCCTAAAATTAACTAGAGGGGACTCTGGCGCTGCCATCGTTCAGCGACCATGAGAATGATGGGTATACTACGCACATTTGCCTAGTCTTCGTTGCGGGCGGCGAATCGTACTTGCGGCTTCGTTTATCACTGTGTTTTGAAATAAATATTCAACCCTTTTGAACTTCGTGACCATATATCTGGAAAGGTAAGTCTAAAAGAATAAGATGGTGAAGCGCAACCGCTGAACATTTGCCGATTTTTTTTTTTTTTCGTGAGAAAACAGCGTCAAGCCACACGAACACACACGGAGCCAAGAAAAGGCCAGAAGTGCGAATATTAGACAAATGTGTGTACTACGCACCATTCCCATGCTTGCTGAGGCGTCGTGCGCTGCAGTTCCCATAGACACTAGCGCCAGAGTTCCCTCTAGTGTATATTAGGAAAATATGATACAATTAGCCTCGTGTGTACGCTCACGTTTAAACTATCTATAGGGCCGACTCACGCAAGTTTCAATGCACCAGTGCGAATATACGCCAGCTGATGATTGATTGATTTGTGGGGTTTAACGTCCCAAAACCACCATATGATTACGAGAGACGCCGTAGTGGACGGCTCCGGGAATTTTGACCACCCGGGGTTCTTTAACGTGAACCCAAATCTGAGCACACGGGCCATACGACATTTCCGCCTCCATCGGAAATGCAGCCACCGCGAATATACGCCAGCTCAATGTTTATTGATCAGAGACGTGCGTTATAGGAAAGAAGGGGGTGGGGGGTCGCCGGAACTTCCATTTCATTCCCCGAAATTCTTTGCGGGAAATTTCCGGTAACAATACTTCATTCGAGTCATCTCTTTCAGTGAAAACGTGCTTACTGGATTGCGATTACAGATATCTCATATTTGAAAGTACACGGAATCAAAAGAGCCCCGATTACGCGAAAATTGCTGTTGAAGAACATTGACACCACGTTCAAATAATCGAACTGTATATGCTGGTATATCACTTATAAGTCGGCTCACTATACCGGAGCCATGGGTACGAGTGAGGTCGGCTGGGAAAATTTTCATTGAATCTGAGTCCGAGTGAGTTCCAGGGGCAAATTATATTGCACATTCAATGAGTGACTCTGAGTGAGCTCGCAGCATGTTTTGCCGACCTATGCTAGTAACTAATAATAATGCCATCACTGAATTTTTTACGTCCCAAATATAAGAAATGACCATGAGAGACGCTGTAGTGGAGGCCTCTGGAAATTTCGACCATGTGGTGTTCACAGCGTTCACTGACACCACTAAGTACACACGGGCTTCTAATCCATTCAACCTCCGTCGAAATACGACCGCCTCAGGCGGCATCGAACCCGCGACCTACACTACCTGGGTGGAACATATGCTATAGTATGCTATAGTAACTGGTCACTGTTTACATATTGAATAAGACGGCGTTTTTTTTATTTTCATGAGTGAATTTAGTGACCGAATTATACAAGTCGACAGAGGACATCCAGCGACATTCCTTGTTAGAGAGTTGCTCATGGTCGCAATGGATAAATGGTTCCGGCGCTCATCAGTGAATATATGTAGGATATCTTGAGGGCAGTGGTACAGCCGTGGGGGTGAGGTGCTCCACCTATACGGAAGTTTTTCATTTTTCTTAGGTCTATACCTACACAAACTCATGCAAACGCACACACGACGATGCATAAGAAGTGGTCAAACCCCACCTCCTCCGGCATATATATATATATATATATATATATATATATATATATATATATATATATATATATATATATATATATATATATATATATATATATATATATCCCTATTTGAGGGGCTATATCTGATAGACGCCCCAAAGTTCCTGTGCGTCTCTCATGCAGTTTCCTGATCTGTAAATACGTATATTTAAATTGAACTAAAGCCCACTGGCTATAAAGGAAAGATAGGCTATTCATGCGAAATGATCGAGCCAGAAAGCAGCCAATAAAGTTGATTCGTATAAATTATTATGCCATCGTGGCTAAAACATCGCAGAACACGTGATCGTCCCTAATATTAGCAACGTCATCACCAGGAAGTAATTTTTACTTCCGGGACGCTCGAGGAAAGTTTGATTTGTAGAAGGTCTTTGTGTTCGAATGCGGAAAATCGCGTTTACGATTGATTATGATCGGTGCGGAGCGTGCGCGCGCACTCTGGGTGGAAATCGCAGTCCGTAATGTAAGAAGTAGCAGTGACACAACTTGCGAAACGAATGCATAAGATATCTCATCGATGACCTCGTGGACGTGCGCACATTTTCTAATTGTATTCTTGATTTGATATGTGGAGTTTACCGTCCCAAAACGACCATATGATTACGAGAGACGCCGTAGTGGGGGGCTCCGGAAATTTCGACCACTTGGGGTGCTTTAACGTGCACCCAAAACTGAGCACTTGGGCCTGCCACATTTCCGCCTCGATCGAATATATTGCTACGTGCAAGTGCATGGAGACGAAGAAGAAAAGCATATTGTCACGACGTCAAAACAGAGGTCTTGCCGTAGAGATTGAGACACCAGAAGCAGGTCGATCTTTTTAATTAGAACGCGCAAGCGAGTTATTCTTCTTCGTTCATTTCGTAGTCCTTCGTGGTACATGCACAACTGCCATCGTCTTTCTTGAGCAAGCACGTGACAATATAGACTGGTGCGAGCTAATGTGTGTGGCTGGCGCTGCTCGCTCAAAACCAGCTGAAAATACATCTGCGACTACCCCTCCGAGCTGGTCTCCTTCTCGTAACAGTATTCTTCCAAGCACCACTTATACGTTTCTATATTGCGCCTTTGTAATTGTTGTTCTCTCCATTTAAAGTGAAGCGCTGCAGTAATGATCAACGTCGTAATCATTCCCCGCTCGCATACCTCTCATATCTCGAGAAATAACATGGATCGAAGATCGGAAAGGCACAGCCAACGCAGGCGCTCGTACTGAATAAGACGCAACGTTAGGCACGGCATAAACAAGCGCGCTAACGGCATTACACGTCGGCGAGAGTGGGACGAGTTGGGGGGGAGGGCGAAGGGGTACGCGTAATAAAGTCATTCACGTGTGCCCGAAGTTTCGCGCACCGCTGAGCGCGCCAGAATTTCGTGCTTCCCCACGGTGCAGCTGGCCGTGAAAACAGTAGCGGCTTCCCGAACGGCACGGTCGGAGAAATGTATTGCGGCGAAGCATTCTCTACCTTGCCGTACGTGCGGGAAAGCCCAACCGAGGGCGCGCAAAGGAGTTATATTGGATCGCTGCTCAGCGGCGCGGACGCGATGCTTTTATGAGCCGTTCGCCGGCCTCCCACGACCAACGTTTTCGCTCCGCCGACGTGGTGGTTCGCGCTTATTAAAAAACGAGGAGAAACATTTTTGTTTCTCTCTGTCTTTGTTTCTGTAGTCGTCGCGAGACGAAAGTGCGTTCACGGCACTGCGATGTTTCAATTGCGTATAGCCGAGACGCGTTTACGTAGGGAATTTTCGAACGTTCGAACGTTGCGTGCATGTTTATCTCTTGCACATATCTCTCTTTCCTTCTTATAAACGATCTTTCCGTAAACACGACTCGTGTGTTAAGGCGTAAAGAAAAGAAAAACATGTCTCATATCAGATCCACAACAAAAGCAAAAAAAAAAAAACCACATTTGCAGGGTCCACGATCCATTCAATACAACGACTTGAAGGCGAGAGCCATATCTTTGTAGTTCTCTATCGATGTCTTGATCGAACCACCTCCCCCTCCCCTCCTCCCTCCCCACTCTCAAAAAAAAAAAAAAGCTTTCTGCACTTTAGGTGGTTATGCATTGCCTACAAGATTCAAGACGTTACAAGTTTTTGCGCCAGCGTTTCACCTAGTTTTGCATTGCTTCCGTGATCAGCCCTCCTTGGCCTAAGCCACCATGTCATGTGATGACGCTATCGTTTCACGGTAAATTGCATGACGCGAAAGAGACGTCACGAATTTTTTTGGTCTGTGACCTCGCGGAGAAACGTGACGATGAGGAGATTTTGCAATCAGTCATGTTACTGCCGCCGACATCCAATCTCCGCGTTTGAGGAGGCATGTAGAGCCCGTGTTCACAAATTAACCTTGCCCTCACCTCACGTTTTATGCATCTACATGCGTTGCCAAGGCACAAGAACAGCAAAGACTGGCATGTGAATACTGACCTGCCTTGTTCGAATGCACCAAAGGCCGATAAGAAAATGGTTAGTGAAGCGATAAGGAAAACGTGGGGTAGGGGATAAGGTTGGCTTATGAATACAGGCATAGGGTCGTCGCCTTAATAAGGCAGTCTTGAGGAACTTGTCTCGAATATAAACTTCTGGTAGCTGCCAGTGGCGTAGCCAGAGGTATATGTGTACATACGCACACATATGAAACACACACGAAGGGCTTACATATAGAAAATCTGACCCCCACCATCGCTCTCACCCACGAAAAAAAAAACGTTTCTGGCAACTCCCCTGATTCTGTTGTACTCGTTGTGAGATCACCTGCGGACCATAAGCGTGGAAGCACGGTGTACGAAGAGGCAAAGGCCGAAAGAGAGACCTTTTAGCAAAACCGACAAACATCTGTCGAACCCCGTGTGGCCACTTCGCGCCGTATAACGCAAACGTTCAAATACTATAGACGTATATGTCAAGCTGCGCGTGCTTGCACGTATAACATACATGCACACTTATTAAGAGGTGCGCTCTCTCCCGCCGCCTGGCAGATCATCAGGCATAAATCAACCACCCAAACCACGCATACATCGAACGAAACGAACACTCCGGTGTTGCACGACTGTAATGGCGTGACAAATTGCACGCACGCCCGCGACATCTGACCCATTCGAAGCGGGAGGACTGACTGCAGTCGCGCGTCACTTGCGGCGGCGGAACCATCACGCCTCAGTTTTGACGCCAGGGAAGCGTCGCTAGCGACCGCAGCGCCCCCCTCGCTTCGGCAGTTCCCGTGCGGGTAGGAGCCGACAAATTGAGCGTGACTCCCTATTTTTGGAGGCCAGTGCACTCGCTCACCCTGGGGAGACGCTCACTCAACCGCCGATATATTCGTTTGGGCCACTGTCGAGGCAAGCCCTACATATATTCATGATTACGGATTCCGACAAGGAAGTACATGTAATAACAAGTAATAAAGAAGCAATCGTGCTGCACGTGCTTCTGGAAACATTATCGACTCGAATCGGCCACTCGGGGATCCCACAAGCATATAGTGTACTGTGGACCAGGCTGGCTGGTATATGCACTATTATTGGAGGGAATCGACCAGCGCTTCATACAGGATGGTCTTAGGACGTGCGTCGTGTCTCTCGTGCTTCAAGTCCGTCCTGTCTGAATGGATGGATAGATTAAAACGTCTAAGTGATTGTCTGGTAGATTAACAGCCCGGGCTCATGGTCTCCCATGCCGGGACGTCAAACACTAAGGGAGAAGTGCGTGTGCCTTCCTTGTGTCTTCATTTCTAGTGTGCTTTTGCTGTTCTTAAACATGGAATACCAACGTGCACAGATGTCCGCCTTGGGAGTGGGGGTGGGGGAGGGACCTCAAACACTAAGTAGGGGGATGATCTGCCTGGTTATAGCCACACATGCATATCTCGACCCCCTCACAGACACAAATGCAAAAAAAAAAAAGTCATGTAGGCGGAGGTTTCACCTTAAGAAATGGCCTTAAGGGTATCCTCGCGTAGCAAACGAAGAAACCTATGAAATATTATTTTACTACGATTTACCTGACTCAAGACACAATTAACTATTCGTACTTGGAAGATTGCTCCAGTACATCAAACAGGATCCAACGGAAAGGGATGTGCAAGGCGCATAGTTAATACAAGTATACACCGTCATCGAGTACTCAGAGCTGTATATGCATGAATAGAAAGAATAAAATGTAATACATGTATACTGAATGTGTACAAAAATAGTGATGAATGCACGCACTGACACGACGTTGCCCTAAAAGCTGTACAACTTTGTAGCTTCCCTGATTAATACTTGTTAGGGATTCACGATCTCTTTAACAGATGCCAACGCGCGCTAGAAAGAAATCTTGTATGGCTTCCTTATTCTTCTGTTGCCCAAAGTTTCTATCACGTTGACTTGTTTTGCCATCTAGCCTGAGCATATATTGTAGATGATATTATCAAAACTATGGACTGGCGCCAGAGATTGTTTAATCATGGCTGGAACGGTTCCAGAGATAACGCATACAATTAAAGCCACGCCGATCTGAAAGAAGGAGTGATAAAGACGAGGCCTGTTATGAAGCTTTGCGGTATGGTGGAGAGGGAGAGGTTTAATCGTGCCTAGTTATGTTATTAAATATGTGCGTACATATGTACACGTACACATACAAACACAGGCACAGATATAGAGATCAGGTTAGAGACGGTTGTTGAACCCCCCTCCTCGCCCGTGCACCACTTCTCCCGTAAAAGAAAAGTTCTGGTGCCTGACCAAAGACGAGATGGAAACTGTGCAGGTGCAGGAGATGGCGTTAATCAAAAGCAAGCCCTTCAGGAGGTGCTGTAATAACCAGTGAGGTAATGGTGTAATGAAAGCTGGGCCGGTCCCAGAAAATGGCAAGCCTATCTCGGAAATAGTGTTGTTAAAAATGTGGGCTGATCCTCAAGATAGCCCACAGTTTTGATTACACCTCTCTCGTAGATAATGCAATCAGATCAAGGCCGACGATTCTGGAGACAGTAACAGTAAACTGGGCCGACTACCTGACTTAGTTCCTTAGTTGTCCTTGGTGGAAGGAATGAAGAAGAATAACAAGAATAGGAAGAACAAGAAAAACAAGAACAAGAAGAACAAGAACGAAAAGAACAAGAAGAACAATAACAAAAAGAACAAGAACAAGAAGAACAATAACAAGAAGAACAAGAACAAGAAGAAGAACAACAAGAACAAGAAGAAGAACAACAAGAAGAAGAAGAACAAGAAGAACAACGAGAAGAAGAAGAACAAGAACAACAAGAACAAGAAGAACAACAAGAACAAGAACAAGGAGAACAAGAACAAGAAGAACAATAACAAGAAGAACAAGAACAACAAGAAGAAGAAGAACAAAAAGAAGAAGAAGAGGAACAAGAAGAACAAGAAGAACAACAACAAGAAGAAGAACAAGAACAAGAAGAACAACAAGAACAAGAAGAACAACAAGAACAAGAACAAGGAGAACAAGAACAAGAAGAACAAGAACAAGAAGAACAAAAAGAAGAAGAAGAAGAGGAACAAGAAGAATAAGAAGAACAACAAGAAGAATAAGAAGAACAACAACAAGAAGAAGAACAAGAACAAGAAGAACAAGAAGAAAAAGAAGAAGAAGAATTGGTTGATGATGATGATTATGATGATGACGATGATTACAGCGACTGTTAAAGAGATTTTCATTTTTTCGCGCAGCGAAGTGATCAAGGCATCGAGATTTTTCTGAAGTGCATGACGTCCCGTAACTCACTCACGCCACGGATGTGGATGCGGCGGCATCGAAATGCGCCCTCTCGAAAGCGCACCCCAGCGTGCCGTGTTGAGAGGCCATAACGTAAGGATCACCCAACCGCGAAACGGAAGGAACAGACTCCGCGTTTCGACGAGACCTCTCTCCCAGCCCCGCTAAACTTTTTTTTTCAGCTTTGCAGTATGAGTTCGTCAATGAGTCATCTCATTTGAATCGTACGGCGCTCATAAGTCTTAATCAGTTAGAATGACCGAAAGATGAGTGGAAGTTGTCAAGGAGGCACCACGAAGAAAAAATGAATTTTTTTACCCGATGTGTGAGCACGCCTACGTCAAGAAGGCACGTGCCATTAAAATTACTCCCCAGTACTACGCTGCGGCGTACCCGAATCACATCTACGCGTTTAAGCACGTATACACAGCAAAATTAATAATAAAAACTCGCGGATAATGAGGTCGAAGAAGGTTTAGAGATGGTCAATCTCACAGTTTCAAGTGTATTGTGGAAAGTGCGGTACAGGTGTGAAGAAAGTAAATTGGACAAAAAGCTAACTTATCCCCGGCGGGAACCGAACCTACGACCTTCAGACAGGAAAGCAGCACAATCGCCATAATGCAGAATACGATACAATTAACGTCCTCTAAACCTTCCTTGCGGCTTGATTACTAGCTGGCTTTCATTAAGGTTGAATCAAAACAAAGAAACGAGACCTTGAGAGAGAGAGAGAGAGAGAGAGAGAGAGAGAGAGAGAGAGAGAGAGAGAGAGAGAGAGAGAGAGAGAGAGAGAGAGAGAGAGAGAGAGAGAGAGAGAGAGAGAGAGATGTAGACTTTATTACTTCCGGCAGATTGCTGGGATGGGCTCCCACCTAGGTGCCAACGGAGAGACCGTGTCTCCCGGCAGCTTCCTTGGCCTGCTGGATCGCCCAAAATTGCTTGTCCAGGCCCGAACTGAGCAGCGCAGTCCGCCAACGCGCCCGAAGGTCTTCATTGGAGGCCGCGACCCCGAAATTCCTAATGCCGGACATTTCCATAGGATACGGCCAAGAGTGGCTCTGGTGGTACAGTACTGGCATAGACTATAGAACTATAGACGTCGGGATATATGTGGTGCATGATGACAGGGTTCGTGTATGTGCGTGTTTGTAGCTGCCGCTACTGAACGGACTGGGCCCGATTTAGTCGTTGAGAATTTCCTTCCCGCATTTAGCAAAATTAGTAGATCATAATAATACGTGGGGTTTGACGTCCCCGAACCACCATATATGACTACGAGAGACGCCGTATTGGAGGGCCTCGAAAAATTTTGATTATCTGGTGTTCTTTGTTGTGCACTGACATCGCCCACCACGTGAACCTCTACCGTGTCGCCTACATTAGAGTGCGACTGCCACAACCGGTATCGAACCCGCGACCTTTTAGGTCAGTAGCCGAGCAGCGTAACCACTGTCGCACCGAGGCGGACGGCAAAATTAATGGACGTTTCAAGTATAACCAGAGTTAAAGTGACACTCCTAGCGATAAACTCACCGTTGTAGAGGGCACAAAGTAATTAATTTGCAGCCGGGGCTGATTTCGTACCGCCTGTTTTCAAAAGACGGAGAACACGTTGTCGCAAGTGATATAGAGATTGCATGGCAATAGACGAATAGCACAGAAGCAGCGGAAACATATTCTTCGAAGCACTCTTCGCTGCTGCAAGCAAGCCACGACAAGCTCTGCTCGTGTGTTCGTGCGCTAAAGACTCACGTCACCGGGTTAACAGAACACAGGCGACAAACGGGATGGTTCAACGTGGAGAACGAATAGCAAATGAAATAAAAAAAGTGGTCAGGATTGACTATACTGCAGGACTGACGTGAGGTATAGGTGAATTGGAGCGGTGGGGAAAGACGGTGGACAGGGGCTCTTTTGTGTTCGCGAGCTGGAGAGGCTGAGGGAGGGGAGGCGCAGGAGGGATTGCGGGGGGAGGGGGAGAAAGGTGGGGGGGCATTCCCTTCGGTTAACACGACTGCTTGTGCTCCGCGCCCGCGAAACAGCGGCCGCCGCGCAGGAGTAATGCACAGCGGGGTTTGGTAAAGACCGGGAATTGCCCCGGAGAGCACGGGATGCCTCTTTCCCCGGGGACAGAGGAGTCGCACCGCACTACCACCGTACGTGCTCTTTGAAACGATCTGCTGTTCGCGCTCAACTCTGGAGGGGATGGAAATAGAGAGGCCCCGCTTGAAGACGCACAACACGGTTATATATATATATATATATATATATATATATATATATATATATATATATATATATATATATATATATATATATATATATGCAGGCATGCTCGTTAAGTGGCCGTAGCACTGAAAATAGTCAAGTAGATCCTTTGTGAGCAGCCACAACGTGGTTTATTTCGACGTTTCGGCCTAGAGTGAAGTCTTCATCAGGATTATCAGGATTGAGGGTATACAAAACTGTACCCTCAATCCTGATGAAGGCCAGACTCTCAGATTCTGGGCCAAAACGTCGAAATAAACCACGTATGTACTTGACTCTCTCTCTCTCTCTCTCTCTCTCTCTCTATATATATATATATATATATATATATATATATATATATAGATGACTTGTTCGTAAGCCCTAAACCCTGACTGACGAAGAGTGGTCAGCAAAAGCATTTTCAACCAATGGCGTGGCTCTGCGGTAGAACACCTCCTTATCACGCAGAAGGCCGGCGTTCAATCCTCCCTGGAAGCGAATATTTGTATCATTTTATTTGTTTGAATCTTTCTCGATCTTTAGGTCACAACGCAGCACCAATTTTTCGCTCACACCTAACGACGCCGACACCGTCGCTGACCCCTGAATTTCCGCTCGAACGCTGTCGCGTTAAAAAGGGTGCTGTGTTTTTCCCGTAATAATAATATTTGGGGCTTAACGTACCTAAACCATGACGCCGTTGTGGAGTGCTCAGGAAACTTCGTCCAAATGGGGGTACTTTAACGTGCACATAACTTTAAGTACATGTTCCTCAAGTACTTTCACCTCCATCGAAAAATGCCACCGCCGCGACTGGAATTTGATCACGCGACCTGCGGGTCAGCACTCGAACATTACAACCACGACACCCCGAGGAAAGTGTGTTGTCTTCTCTATGTTTCCACAGCCTCCCTCTTTCATGAAGACACATCCACACCGGTTGCAAGCACACGGGTATTACGCGACGGACGTCGACACAAGGCAACAGATACCCTGGCAAATGTTTGCGAGCCACCGACTACAAACAGATCGACAGGACAGTGACGGTTGAGGCTTACGAATAGGCGACTAAACGAATGGAACTTGGGCGAAAAGTGAAGAAAAAAAAAAAGAAGCTGTCTATCAGGAGGGAACGGTGGCGGATGACATGCGGACGTCAAAAGCACATACGGTTCCGAAACGGCAGGGATTAAAAGAGGGAGATTAGGGATTAGGCGGGTGCACTACAAACGATTCGCAAAAAGGATTAAGCGGACCGGCCGTCGGTTAAGGCCCCGTTTGTGATGGAGGTCGCGACCGCAAGTCGCCACGCGCAGCCCACAGAGACCAGCAAACGTTGAACATAAATAAGAGACGCATACTGAAGACAAACCAAGCGAAAAATGTAGGAGCGACTGAAAGAAATAAGGTAAAAAAAAACGACAGAAGCAGGAAACTCTCGCTCACAGGAAACCACAGATCGACAAACGGAGATCATCCATCGGCGACAACAATCGGATGTTCAATTGAAGTCCCTCGTCTACTGGGCCCATACAAAGCAGCGTGGGATAAATAAATCGTCCCCTCGGTCTACGGATTATCCCCCTTTCGTGGTTGGCGCGCGCGTGGCCATGTATTCAGATGCCTTTCTTGCCACTCGCTAACTGCATTACGGTTGTCCTTGTACACCTTTTTTTTGTGATGCGTGCATGCAATGGTCGCTGACGTGTCAAATGAGGGAAGTAATTATTAAGTGGTATGGACGGGCTTCATCTGAATGGATGTAATTTGCTAATTGTGAGCAGTTTGTAAAATAGAAAGAAATGTGAGACACCGTGGAAAGATGATAAACTTGATTGACAGGTTAACGATTCATTCATCTATCCACAGACTTATTATTATCCTGATTATTTCATTTATATTTGACGTTCAAAGTGGAAAGTTCAGGTACAAGGCTATATAGTGATCTCCCGGTCTCGAACAATTCGCTCTAGCCAGGATACCCACAAACTTGTGGCTTGTATTCCTGCCGCTTACTTTAGCTGAAAGAAGGCGCTTTATTTAGTAGCCCAGTGTAACTTCTTATTTATTTCTTTTCATCTGTTTCAGCTTGAAAAAAAAAACTGCAACAGCATTCAACCTATTCATCATGCATGGACCATACGCATTTTGACCATGTCGGTGCGGCGTGTATACTTTCGACTTTCCTGAGGGAGAGGGGGGGGGTTGATTATTGCAGAATATGTTCTTCCTGAGCCTGTTTCACTGTTTTCTACAACGTAGATTACGTCAGATACCTTCTGACCGAATTCAACCTGTCTTTATGGTAGCAGCGCTCCATCGCTAAGCAGTTTTACATAGCCCAGAATGGTAAAGTTAGTTCATTAATTGATGATAATTTTGGCAAATGTCAGCTAATTTTCGACGCCCATGTGGTGAAGCAGCGTGAATAGTAAAATACGGCATCGGGTTCGTCCGATCTCCGTGAATCGATTGACTTGTGCGCCGCTCATTTATTAGCATAAGTATAGTTCTACAAAGCCCTGATAGGTATAGTGTTACTCCAATGATGATGGTAGTGCCAGTTGGCAAATGTCGTCTCATTTTCGACGCTCAAGTGCTAAAACAAGCGTAAATACTAAGGCGCGAAATCGCCTTCACCCAACCTGCGTCAAACTGATTGGTTTATCCGCCTCTTCACTTATTAGCTTGGCGCGACGAAGAAGTACCCTTTGACGCGTTTCGGCCGAAGCATAGAGTTGAGAGAGCAAAGATCACGTGACCACTTGGCTCCGCCTAGGGTGCCCCGATGCGCGCGCCCCCGCTCAGGGTGCTGCCACTTTTTTTTTTTTACTGTTTTCTCCGCCATTGCAGTGACTATACAGCGTCTTCGGCCAGCTGCAGGGCTCACGTGGCACTTTTTACGGCCAGATATGCCTGGATGTCGCGTTCCTGAATGCAAAAACCATCCTCGTTAAGCTATAGTAAGCCACTTCCCGTTGCCGCTAAAGCGGTACACCACGGGAGCGATAATGGCGGCCGCCGTAGCAGACGACGCAGTTGTCTTCACTCTGAGCGGAGGAGCGAGCATCGAGGCACTCTATCCCCGCCCAGTTTACGGTACCACCTCACGGTGCCGTCCTGACGTACGTAGGTCGTCGAAATCAAAGACGAAGTCAGAGAATGATATCAAACTGTCCGTCGCAATGACATCGTCATCGTCATTGCTGTCAGAGCTAGAGGGCATAAGTAAGCTAGCACATTAACATCAGTACTTATAGGCTGACGGAGGTTGATTAAGGAGAGCGAGACCGATTCGGCACTTCAAAGCACGTTCATAAACCATCTAAGACGCATTGACAGGGAGCAAGAATGCTGTTGAACTTTGTGTCTCATTTTTCGAAAAACCAAGAGAGTGTGAACAAACGGTCTGTTTGCATGAGCTCGAGTGCTTCGATAAGTTCAGAGATCAAAGAGGTTAGGAGGACCAGCATCGGTCACCTTGCCTTTGGGTCCTTTCCAGCGAAATACACGCGAAAGGTTTTGAAGAACCGTGGGACGCCGTTGACTGTTCGTACATTTGCCTGTGCGTTTTCTTCTGGAAGCAAACACGTATTTAAGCAAGTATACGTAATAGACCATGTCGCAGTTCTATATACCGCTAGTGTGTGCTGGAAGTGCCCGCGGGGCGCTGAACAGAGTGGTGCAACGTGGACGACTGCATGATCGTGTCTATAATTTTGATCAAAATAGGGTGGTGGGAGTTCTGGCGAAGTCTTGAAGAAGTACAACTTCGGAAGGGCGGCAATATTTCTAGTCAAGTAAAATGTCGTGAAGGCTGTCCAAGTACATTCAAAATACGTGGAACGAATCAGGTGTACTGTATGGTCGTCAAATGCATTTCTTATATATGATGAAACTAGAGTAGAAACTGCGTCACACTCATCCTTTGCGTGATTACGATCTTTACTATCTTAATTTCTTAGAGTATAGTCGAATCCTTTGTCAATACCGAAAATTTCATAGCATATTTAGATACACGGACGTAATCAGGAGGACGGGAAGATGACGTCTCGGTGTGAGAACACTCCCCGAAACATTTTGAGCACTGAATACAGCTCCTCATTTCGGCCTTTGTTTGCCAGTCCTATATTTACACTGCCTCGATGTTCTAAAATGTAATAACAAAAATGAGGAGCAGGTGATTTGTTCATAAAACGGTTCCTGTAAAATGACCAAGATTTGGACGCAGGCTCTCTGTTCTGTTTACTTTGTTTAACGCCGGCGTATCACCCTTCCCAAAAATAATTTCGGAATACGCCACTGTCTAGATCCCTATTCGATAACTAAGATTGCCTTCACACCAGATATAACATTATACAAATTAAAAAAAACAGAAAGCACGTACACATGAACGCAGATTCTGAAAACAGGGCGCATACTGTTTGTGCGACTAAATACAACGAAAGATTTAAGGACTTCAATAGTTTTACTTTCTAACAAAGTTGATACGAGGGTAAAGCAACTGCCCAAAGTGACACGTACAAAACATTGCCGCACCCAGTAAGCATATACTGACGACCCTACCCTCCACCAAATGAATGTTAGTCAGTGCCGACCTGTGCAAGCATGAGTGATCATGAATAAGTGCGAACGCAAGTGATTGTGAGTATTGGTGAGTGACAGGGTATGAGTGTAGGTGGGAGTGGGGACGAATGAAAGATATGAATGCCAAGTATACTGTGCTCATAAGTGCAGGTATCCGCTTGTGCAGAAGGCTTAAGCAGCGTCATTGTCAACATCATTTAACAGATAAGCAATCAAACCACTTCAGCCTTAGCCTACAGGGCGCGAAGAGGTTAACAAAATAACCATAATCTATTAGGCATTGAAGAAGCTTTTATTCTAAGAATTTTTATGAATAATCTTCTTACGTATAGCATCCTGCTAAATAAATTTGTCCATGTTACAACTTCCCCGTTTTTGTAAAGCTTCACATACGTCTATACAAGTATGTTCTATGGCGAAATGCCCAGACGACATGTTTAGCAGTAGCTCAGTGACCTGCTCAAATGATTCATATACCTGCTAATTTATGGAGACCCCTGCTGGACGCTGCTAAGCTCTCAGCTCAAGTTCATGAAAACACCTGATAAAACATGTTACCCATGCCATACGCATATAGTTTTACAAACGCCTATGCATTTATGGTATACCGGCGTGCTGTATATACAGCGCAACTTTTCTGATTAAGGCGAGTTTTTTTAGAAAATGTCGTCATCTATTGACTGAACATCCTAATTGGGTGCCCAAGTGCACATTTCACGAGATTCTTTAAGTGGTGTATAAAGAATGTGGTGTATGTACAATAAATAGAGCCAGAAATTGAAAAAAAAAAAGAAAGTGCAGAAATCCCGCAGCTCTTGTGAATTATACCTGCTGGACTTCGCGAGCCCTTCTGAATCTTCTGAATATGATAAGCGTTTTTGCGAATGCGCTGGCTCCAGCATGCCCTATCGTTGGACATCAAACAAGGGGCAAGCCACTTAACTATACTACAGGTGCTTTTTTTTCACGTTTTTTTTTGCGTACGGTTAACAGCAGCCGTACACACACAAAAAACAAGAATATTGTTTCAAATCCATCGCGCAGGTGAACATGGTGTTACAGTCAGCCTCTAAACGACAATGCAGCAGCGCAGTTTCCCGTTTTGCTGCTCCGAATAAGCTCTACAGCCACAGGTTCGTATTAAGCCACTAGAAATTATCAATCATACAGCACACAGGTCATGATTGTGTTTGCTTAACAATCAGTGTTGAGGTGCAGCGACACTCTCTCAAAAGAAGCAAGATTATTCATAGTAATAAAACCTCGCCTGCGACCTGTTTTTTTTTTATTTTCCAATTGCGTGCGTATTAAGAACTACAAACATACAGCAAACGAGTATTGACCAGGAAGACACGTTCGCAGTTTATTTAAAATGACAATGCTAAGTATAGTCAAGCTCTCGTAAAATGAGCGATATCATGCAATGTCAACGCAGCTCGTCACAAGGTGGTCTGGGAGACAAGATGGCCGTCCAACTATCCTGCGATCGCGCGTTTCTTCGACCGTCAACGAGATGGCACGGCTGTAGGCATTGTCCCGTTCGGCAGGCGACGTTGCCTGTCGTTGTACAGTATACATATATAGTGCAGAGTCATCCGCAATCGTTGATGAGGAGGAAGAGAATGTTACACGTTGAAGGTGGATCTAGCTCTGCGATGTATATATACGCAGCGGTTTGCCTCACTCGGCTGACTTCTTTAGGGATATGTTCAAAATATTTGTAAAATAAAAAAAAAGCGAAGCGTGGGCAGAGAACCAAGAAGGCACGCGCAGAGCGACTCGACAATGCGCTTGCCGGTGGCCCATGAGCTATCCCGCGTACGGTCCTGTGCCGAGACCCCATAACCACACAACACATCTCAATATGGGTGTCACTCATCACACATGCGGTGTCTGTGGCGCTTGAAAATTTCGAAAGTAGTCGCGACAACTCTGTCTTGAGTGTCCACGCGGAAACGCCTTGTATACCATTCACTGTGCCATGTGACGCTGGAGTGCTCTCGCTCTCTGGATTTCGTGCCGACTGGTTGTGCCCCCGCGACCTCCAACGACATCACAGCTGTGGCTGACTGGCTCGCCCTACGCCATCTCCTGGCGCCGACAAGAGCTCTCGCCGAGTAGTGCCCCGTCCTCGGACTCCTGCGACCGTGTCCATCTCTCCTATCTTCTCCTTACTTCTGGGTGTCACTGTCTCTGCGCCACGCTCTCTCCTTCCCCCTCTCTGTATCTATATACCTTTTAATCCTATCCTTTTATCTCTCCTTACCCCCATCCCTCGTGGGCTACTGTTGAGGTGTCGCACTATGATGCAGACAGTTACGGGGCTAACTTTTATCTTCTTTCCTCTCTTTTAAGAATCACATAAGACGCCGGAGTGCTTGACGCCAGCGGCAATCAACTCGCATCCAACGACAACAGACGTTTCGACAGTCCTTCTTGCAATGTCCGAAAGAAAGGCAAGTAAGAGCAAGATGGAAGCTCGCGATGAGAAATTTGTGAACAGGAGTATGAGTCGAAGTTTCTGCAAGAGGCCTTTTCTTTTTTGTTGCAGCCTTGATTAAGACAAGTTCACCGGTCGAAACGTCTCCTCCGGCATCCCCCCTCTGTTGACGAATTTCTAATTCTTGCAACGTGTCATTCACTATAGGTATACGACGAGGCATCGGATAACTCGCTCTATTGATATGACCGAGCGAAGCTTGCGGTTGAGTTCATGGGCGTGCTGACGTAGGAGCAGAGGGCGGGGCGTGACCACAGTTTTTTTTCCTCTAATAACACAAAGAGGAGAGGGGGCAAGCTTGACCCATACCTTTACTCAGGTGGGCATGAGTCTTCACAGATACACCGTGGAGTGCTGAGCTATATACCCATGAAGGTTGCTGATATTTAGGGAGGCTTGGTTTATTTGTTTGGTTTGTTTCTCACCTATAAAGATGAGGACGAAAGGCAGGCCATTGCGTTTCCGCTCTTGTGTTCAAAGCGAATCATGGTATCTCTCTCGCTCAACCGACCGCGCGTAGGGTCTACGTGCGGTGCAACTTGGCCCCTTCCCCCGTTTCCATCATAAAGGAGAACCCACAGCACTGGTTTTCGAGTGTTGCAACAAGGTCGTTCGGGCGATTATAGGTCCTCGTAGGACCGAGCGGAATTTCGGTTGGTCTGAATAGGCGAGAGCCTGACTAAGTACATAATTCTATAGTGAGAGCCCACAGTAGTAAGAAGCTGGGTGAGGGAGTCGGAGTGATTTACTTTGTTTTACCGACTTTCATGCATTCTGCAAAGGTCAACCCGAGGCTCCCTATTGGCAGTTCGCCCAAAGATGGGCATCATGGCACCCACCACTCATCATAATGATGAAATATGGTAATGGGTGGTGACGGCTAGATGGTGATAGGCAGATGATGGGTGGATATTGGGTAATGGTTTGATAAAGGTGGGATGTTGGACGATGAAGTGATGGGTTGATATGTGCAATGGGGAGATGATGGGCCACTGATTAGCATTTTATCGTTCGGTAGTACGTCGCTTAGGTCGTTATCACCGATATACGTATGTTACATAGCACAATGCTACGCGATATAAACGTGAATAGGAAGATTGACTTACCTGCCAAGAGCATGAATCCAGGGCAAGGAAGGACATCTCGGCAGGATATGGCCCTTCGCGGACTCGTACGGTAGCGTTTGGCCCACTGCACGGATGTTCTCTGTCACAGTACACACAACAGATGTGGTGGCAGGCTTCACAACCGAGCACGGTGTGGTGATGGTCACGAAGAACTGTCACGTCATGTTGTTCCACAGCTCAGCGCACAGTGAAAAAGTCTTCAGGAGTATATACGTGAGAACACAAGCGGCGATTGTCAAGTTCCGCAATCACAGCCTCTGATCCTAGGCCACCATAACTTTAGCAAGCCATCTATGCGCAGTTCTTGACTGCAACGCGCATGTGGAACAGCTTAACCGGTTATTACCTCGAATGTGTCACGTTACCTCTATGAAAATGCGGCTTCTTCGAATGTTCGTTACGACCCATCGCAAGACTACCGCTGGCACAGGTTTCGCTCGGAGTTGCAAATCGTTAGTGTTCTGTGTTTTTCTTTCTTTATGACTATGAATTTTGATTGGAGACTGAGCATGCGCAGTTCGTACCACGACTTATATGGCCATACCACAGTGTAGGTCACTTAAGAAGTTGCAGGACTGATCAACCTGCACCCGCTTTCGCTACGCCACCCTCCCTCAGCTGAGGTATCAGGAAGCCAGAAAATTTAGGTGGTTGTACCGGCCACATAAGACTTTCTAAAGGTCTTGAGACTTGGACGTTGCTATGCAGCCTTTGAAAAGAAGTATCATTAGAATGGAAAGCTTTCCTTCACCCTGAACCGAAGGTACACCTAAGTTGATTATGCCATAGTCTAAGAAGCATATGTAGCCTAATCATTGTCTTGCCAATCGAAGACTAAGACAGTTTATTTAGCCCTGCTTATGAGACCCGCCAGTTTTTTCTGCTCATAGTTCTACGAAACTCGGTTCCCTGATGTGCGTCGAATCCGACTGAATCTGAGTACTTCGGTACAGCTTCACTGGGACGTTATGGAGCACTTGACGTGTCAGTTGCTCGCCGGAATGGAATAAACAGTGACCTCTAACCACGCCTCCAAGGCGTTTAAAATCAAACTTTCAAACTTGGAGCCTCTGGGCACTCGTCCGGCGGAACAAATGTGCGGCACGTGGCGTAGTCGAGTCACTCCCATCGCGTCGAGCGGTGACTAAGGGCGGGCTGATGAAGTCTTCGGCTGCCTGGAACTGGGCGTCCTGCACCCACGTGACATCGTCGAAGAAGACGCAGACGGAAGCGCGAACGGAGAGCGCCGAACGGCGTTGACGAAGGAACGCGAGGAAATGCAACGACAACGTTCCGAGCGTCATCGAAACGTGGAGTAGCGAACGCAACACCGTGAGCCATGGTCGCCGTCAGGTCGGGGTCTTTTTTCCAAGCCGGGCCGGGAAAAACAGGCCCACCGCGAGATTGTCGGCGGTGCGATCGCAGTCCGGCAGCCTTTTCACTCTCACGTAAACAACCTCGCGTCAAGAACGGTGGATGACACAGCCCGACGTCAACTGCCTAGGGCGACGAGAGCGGAAAAAACAACAAAAAACACGACGACCGAAAGAACACACAAAAAGGGGGGAGCCGACGGAGAGCGCCCACGAGAGGGCCGCCGAAAGAAATGGCGGCCCCCGCAAGCCGGCGGGAGAAAACGCACTCGAGACGACGCGACGGGGAAGCCCCAGCTTCGGGGCGCAAAGACTCGGGGGCGCCGCCGGCCGGCGCCCGAAGGGAATGACGACGGTAGCGCACACACACAACACACACTCGGGGAGAAGCGCCGGCAGACGACGAAGTCCTCCAGCCTGCCGCTGCGCCGCGGGCGGAAGAAGGGATCCCTTTTTCCCCAACATGGCGCCGCCTTCGGGAATCTTTCCCCCTCTCCACGTCCCCTCATTCCCGAAAAAAGAAATACGCACGCTCCCGCAGGGGAGGGATCCGTCTTTCTTCCCCCACGGAAGCGGCAGCACGGCTTCGAAACCGTGGCTTCCCTCTTTTTCTTATCGTTCCTTCCTTCCCCTCTCCACCGCCATTGCCACCGCCCGGGGCACCATGAGGGCGGAGCCAGCGTCACCGGCGGGGGAAGAAAGGTGTTGCCTTCGGGCGACGACGCTCCACCCGCCGCCATGTTGTTGTGTGTCGGCTGGCACCCCTGGCGGCGTGCTCGCTCGACGTCTGTCTTTTCTCGCGCTTTTGAGGTGGGGGACACTGGCTCGCTTGATCGCTGCGAGTGCCTCCCTTCTCCCTCCCTATCATCCCTGTACTGTTTTTCGCTTCTTTTTCTGACCGAGACGAGGCGCTCGCTGCCTTTGTGTATGGCCAGTGCGTTGGATTCTCTCGCTGTCAAGCCGGTTGGCTTTCGACCGATCGCCACATCGCAACCTCGTGTCCGCCTTGCTTCACTTTCGTATCTTTCGCGACTTACCTATAATTATTTCCCTTTATTTCTCACTTGCCACGACCACTTTCTTTCCATGTCTCGAAAAAGATGTCAACGTCCAAGACTGCAATTCAGCTTCTTTTACCTTCGCTCCACCTTTTCAGGTGATTCGACGTCGAGCGATTGGTCGAAAAAAAAAAAAATGTCGTGAGGAAGGTTCACAGCTTGGATTTTTAACGCGCACTTTGATCTGAAGAGCGAGCACAATTCCGTGACGGCAGGTATACCGCAATATGTATTTTTTTTTTAATTTGAAAACAAGCCCTTGTTTTTCTGTGTAGAAGTGGTCCCGAAAAAATGTTACCGATACAGTATTTTGAATTATCCAATATATTCCTAGTAAAAATGTTAAGACCAAGGAAATTTCGGATAAAAAATCGCAGTGTGCTCAGAACGCCTTGATAGAGCCCAGCTTTGCCAACCAAATCAGTGCAGCTGAAGAATCATTCATGGAAGCAGGAGGTATAGACTCGTATAGCTGTTCAAGAATATGTAACCTGTCTACAATCACGTGTAAGTGACTTCAGTCATGTACGCTGCTCGTTTACTCCACCATTCTCACCTCAATTTTTGTCCCTCTCTAGCATGGGCACTCTCGAAAACATACCCGCATACATAGCTTGTTTCATATCGCCACAGAAGCTTAGTCACTCCTCTTCACAATAATCTGTTTACAATTGTGTAATAATAACTTTAATGAAAAATCTAGCCCTCCCACAGAAGTTTGCGGAATACGGGCCCCACTGTAATTGTGCACATTAGTGCATGGCGCTTCTACATAGCGGGGTAACTAAATAGGTCACAGGCACTACTTTAGGCTGGAACAATTATTTGAAGGCTACGTTCTCAGACAAAGCGGGAATACGGCTTTATGAAAAAGTTCGCATTCCGCGAACTTTTGGGGGAGGGGGTACATAGTTACATTCAAGTTGATTACCACGGCACTGGGAAAACCTATGTAATTGTGTGACCATGCAAGGTCTCGCTTGCAAGTTCTGTCAATAAAACTGAGCGGCTGCTGCCCTTAACTATGAACACTACTCTGGTACCGACACAATAGAATGAAAACGAGACATCTGCATGAAGACTTTTGGGTTAGTTAACTGTCGCTGGGACATAGTTGGCGTTTGCTGGGTGCTTGTTCGGTTTGTTGGGACATAAATCACATGTCCTCATTGTTGTGTTCGGTCCTGAACATGTTACTGTGTCTCTGTATCTTCGCACTGCGCTGTGACAATCAGGTCGCCTGTGGTACATGAATATCGGTGCCTGAAAAATGCACAGTCCTGCCATTTTGGCAAGTTCTTAGCAATGTATCATGTCCCTCCAACGTCCATAATGCAATACCCTTTTTGTATGTGGAAGGATTCGTCCTTGTACAGATCAAACCTAAGCCCACCATCGTGTCCGGCATTCCCTCGGATAATATTCCGCACAGCGATCAAACTCACAACTGATAATCGTAGGAGAGCTGTTGCCGAGGTAGGGGCATTTTTTACTAGAGATATATTAGTGCGCACATTTTTTGCGATAAGTGTGATATCGCAGAGTGAAACAAAACACAGCCCGAGTACGAACTTTGTGAACATGTTCATAGGTCGGCAAAAAAAAAGATTAGAGCTCGCTCAGACTCACGCAAGAAATACATTTTGCTTTAAGGGCTCACTCGTACTCAGACTCGCTAAACCTTCCTTAGCCGGACTCACTATTCAGCACATTGCTCAGTCGTACTCACTCAGACTGATGGTTTGGCCCGAGTGAGTCAGGTGAGTCGACTAACGTGTCCGTTATCGCAAAATTGGCTTATTCAATCACGGCGCCAATGCTCTTTGCCGCAAATAGCTCGCATAATAGGTGTTCTACAATACTTATTTTGATCTTGTACCTTCATGTACAAATTATCAGTCACTTTAATCTAACAAGAACACTTTCAATAAATACGCGACCCACGCGGGGTACCTTTATCAAGAACTTCCCGTGAAAAAGCTTTCGGGGGAGGTTATGGCAGCCACCTATCACGCCTCTGATGAATACGACCTTAAGGTGGTGCATGATGCTTAGTGCCTTGAGATTTGCGTGAATCGACTTCAGTATAAACGTAAGCCGAGATAATGCTAATAGTAATGCTCAAGGTAAGTAAACGAGACTGTAGGTCTGGGATAAAAGGTGGAGCGCACTCAGACTTACTCGAGAAATATATTTCGCGCTTGGGACTCACCTGGACTCGGACTCGCCAATATGTGGCCTCAGCCGGGACTCAGTCTGACTCAGGCTCATTCAAAATTTTCCTCAGCCGGACTCACTCGGACTCAAACTCACTAAAATATTACTCACCCAGACTCACGGCGCGACCTGAGCCTGAGTGGGTCCGATTGAGTAGACTCATCCATAAGTTTGGAGACCCATGGAAAGGACAGATGCTCCTTTACATTTGTCTCAATGATTTAGATCACCAGCTGTCCCAGCAGTCAACGCTTCTGTCATAAACGTGCCTGCCAGCCATGATAACCTCGAAATTCGGGAAAGACATGGCTGTGGCTATAGGGGCAAGGGAAAACAAGCAGAGGAAAACTGGTGCGCGTATTTGTCTGGGCCGTAGCGACGTAACCGAACGAATGATTGCCAGCAAATTTTTTAGACGTTAGCCGTGACTTAAATGCTCAGTTCAACTGCCTATCTTGTCGCGCTTCTCTGCAGGAGAACAGTGTACTGCAATGAAAGTGGCTTGAAGGTTCTGAGAATGGTCAAAACATTTTGCAACCGATGTCCTTAGTTATTATTTCCTTTTCGCCGTAACGATGGCGCTGTATTTAGAGGAGTTTACGGCCGTGTCAAAGCAATCAGCTGCCTTCCGGGCAAATTGGAAGAGTTGGCACGTGTGCGTAAAAAGTCCACGTGAAATCGTCCGAACAGCCACGGTTTCCAACTTTCACTAACGAGAACTGTGTTGAGATAGGGAAGATAATGGGAAGGACGAAGGACGGGTAGAGAGGTTGACTAGGCTTCGTATAGTCTTCTATCGTACACGTGGTGGCAGAAATAGGAGTCTAAAAGGGAAAGAGAAGGCTGAGTGTGCATGGCGCGATTAATTAGTCGGGTAAATATAATGTCACATTTTCCACTAAAAACAAAACGAGCATCACCGAATTTACGGAAAATTCCCTAGTTCCCTATCTGTCCCTAGAATCCTCAAAGTAGCATTCCACCTCGCTTCCTCTTCCCTGATTGGTCCAAAAGCATCGCCTCGGGGGCAGAGCGACGCCAAAAGACAGTCGAAAGCGCCAAGAAAATGGGCCCGTGCCGCTGTGCGCGCAAGAGTATAAAAAGGAAACACGGCGTCGGGAGAGAAAAGACACCGGTAAAAGGTATCAGCCGCTAAAGCGATAGGAAAAAAAAATGGCGGGAAAACTCGCTGGAAAGGAGGACGAAGAAACAGACGACACAGCGAAGAGAACAGAAGTGGTCTTGGGGTCCCGAATCGAACGAAACTAACGCGGCTGCTAACGGCAGCATCGGGGAAAGAAGGAAGAGGCAACGACGCTGAGCGGAATGAACGAGGCGCAGCGAGCTCTCCGGGAGAAGGTAGAACTCCGAGGGGAAAAAAGGGAAAGAAAGTGAGGAGGAGGATGGAGCAGGGAAATAATGAAGAACCGCGAGGGGCGGCGCCTCGGGGCAGAAAGTGGAAAGAAGGAAAGAAGCACGTGACGTCGAGACAGGGAAAAGAGGGAACGCGTGGGGAAAGGGAGAGGTGGAACAGTGGCTGGAGTATAGATAGATAGGAGGTAAAACACAAAATTGGGAAGAAAAACGGGAACTTGCCGAGCAGAAACAGGTCGAAGCGAAAGATTCCCGTCTAGAAACGAACGGGAAAAACTGGGATAAGGGAGACAGGGGATGGCTAGTTTTTATGTCTCGCTTCATCGGTCTGTATAGAGCGACAGCGAGACAGAAAGACGAAAGATGCGCGAAGGGCTGAGGGACGAAAAAAGAGGAAGATTCTTCGCTGTCGATCTTTAACACTCGTCCCTTTTCTGCTCCCCTCCTTTCAGTCGGTTTTGCGGCAGGGTTACGTTTTTCTTTCTTTCCCCTTGTTTTTAACCCGCGGCCATTTTCTGGACTGCTTAACATTTCGCTGAGCGTCCCCAAAAGCATCACCCCCTTTCTTCTTGTAGTTCCCCTTCGCACCCCCTTCTTTCAGTGAGCACTCGATTCCTAACGGGAGCAGTATCCCCAATTTTTCGTGTATTACACGTGTTCCCTGGAGTAAGAAAAAAAATAACGCGTGGGTAGGTAGGAAAAAAAGGGAAGCCGTCACGACACTGCAACACAAACAAGGCAGGCAGGCCGCGTGCACGCAAACACGAGGGTGATAAAAGGAAAAGATGTTTGAGACTGGTAGGGAAAAGAAGGGAAAAGCGTGCGCGAAATTCAAGCGACAAAAGCGTCGAAGGCATCTCGCGGGAGACGCTTCTTTATTTCGCTATGTAGTGGCTCGTTCTCGCTTGGCTCCGCTCGTGCCTCCCTCACTCCCGGTTGGTTTGGGGAATGTGAGCCCGCGTCCCTTATTTTTTTCGGTCGTAGCCTCGGGTGACAACGTCGCCTTGTCCATCTTAATGTCGATAACAATCGCGAGGGTAAAGGAAGGCGTGAAGAAGCAAAGGCAGAAGATAAAAATAACCACATAGTAGCAGGCTAAAAACGAGCACTTGCTGTATATGTGGCCGAGCGTCCGAAAGGAAGGACCGTATTAGCCTCGATGTACAAGAAGTAATACAGAAAACTAAGGTGCGTGAAGAGAACAAACGAGGACAACGGACTTTGGGACGATGAAGAGGCGCTGCCTCGTGGCTCACAAAGGCGAACAAGGTCTTTTCGCGAGGCTAACTTTATTTGTTTGTTTGTTCGCTCGTTAGCTTCCCTGATTGACGAGGTCTGACAATAGGGCTACCTCAAACACCCCTGTCTGCGCCTGTATGTTCGAGGACGTCACGTGCCGTGCGTGCGAGCTGCAAGGACCGTGTTGATTGCGTCGTTGTGTATCGTGAGCCAACAACCCGGCTCAAGTCTTGCCGCTGCTTGTGAGACATGGCCCGGTTTTGGTAAAAAAAAATATATTTACAAAACACCTTTAAGGGTGCTGGTTTGTCCCTTGGGCTAACGTCACAACCCTTGTTCTTTAGGTATGATGCGTTGACATCGCTGGTGCCCATCAGAGCGGGCTCGAAGTACTGTCAAAACCGGAAGTATCGAATCTGAAGGGTTCTATATATCTACGTAATTTCATATGCACAAAATCTCAATTTTCAAAATATATACGAGTTTATGTTACAGCAGTTCAATATACACAATAATTTGTTATACTGGGGTTCTATAGGGGGCGATGTGACTGTATTCACTTCAAAGCGAGAGGTCCCAGTTCACTACTGTGAATACTACCCAACGGTTTGTGCATCCCAATATCTAACGCCATTGAGGTTGATAAATATTGCTACGAGGGTTTATGAATAAGCAGTTTTCGTGAGTGCTGGAATAAAAATATCTCTGAAGAGGTTACTTTGTTTGGTTTCTACAACAATATATTCTTGGTTGGTTGGTTGCGAAACTTTATTGTTATAATTCTAAAAAAATAAGGGCACGGTATTTCTGTGTAAGTTATTATTATTATTATTATTATTATTATTATTATTATTATTATTATTATTATTATTATTATAAGATTTCATTTCTATACACACACTAGGGCAAAGAGGAAATGGAGAGGGAGCAAGCTGACAACTTCCACCGAGAGGGGCACATCGCCTGCTGAGGTTTTGGGGAAGGAGGAGCGAAAAGACAACAAAATTCGTACACTATTAAGCGAGTTATATCTATATTATATTCGCAACTATGTGTATTATCTACCTATTATTTTCCTGGGACTTTTCAGTATTGCTTTTGCCACTTAATTCTACTTGTTGCATTGCAGTGGCATGTTGTTATTTTATACTCTTTCCACAGTGATATGTCGGTTTCTTCAGTCTTCTCTTGTGCTCCGACGCTTACCATGAAACCCTTGAGGTACCTTTAAATAAATAAATAAATAAATAATAAATAAATAAATAATAAATAATAAATAAATAAATAAATAAATAAACAGGAATGTTTTAGTGGTGCGATCCGTCAGCTGTACAGGAGAATTGAGGGGGCCCGTGGGGTAAGGATGTAAGATCACTTTAACCTTCGTGACCGGTTGTGACATCAGACTTTCTTATGATTTTAGTCTTAGATTTGTCGATTTTAAGTTCACTTTCATTACCAGGGGTAATCAACTTGCCATTAAATATGTTGTTTTTTGGTGTCCCAGAAGATTGCCCCGTGGCATTGATTATTCCATATATATGACAGTTTCACGGAGTGCATACAATGAACAACATAACATTAGCTAATATTAATAATAATTGCAATTTAACGTCCCGAAACCACGTTACCATTATGCAGATAGAGACTTAGTGGAGGGCTCCTGAAATTTCAACCAGCTGGAGTTCTTTAACGTGCACCTAAACCTCATCACACGGGCCTCAAGCATTTTCACATCTATCAAATGCAACCTTCGTGGCCAGGGACTCGAACCCGCAACCTTCGGTGCAGCAGTAAGACACGATAGTGGTCCGTCTTAGCGATATTGCGACGCAAAATACGCGGAGACAAGACAGACTTCTCGCTATTACAAAGTCGCTAAGGTGAACGTTTCCCAGCTGTACTATAGGGTCGACTCGCGGCACCTATAACCGGACACTACGGTGGGTGACAACTTAACATATAGGAGAAGGTCAAGTTAGGGTACCTCTAATTTAAATGCGGACATGTATATATATAAAGGCACTGATTTGCAGAGCAATCAGATCACTTTGTACGTATATATACGAGCGTAAAGCGATCCATAAGCCCGATCTCAATCTAGTGCTTTTGGTCTCTACGGGAGAAAATGAGCACCTTTACGGCTAAGTATAGAACACGAAGTGTATCACGTTCTCATAAAAATTTCTTCCCGAATGCAAGAACCGGATACTCAGATTCACTTCTCACTCACCCCACCACCGCGCGCCGTCTCGACACGAGCATTTATCAAAGTCGTTAAACCGTTGGCAACCGCTGAAATGGCGGAAGGGTTATGTGCTACTGCTTCTGTGCCACGTGAGAGAAAGATAAGATAACGATAAGTACCGCACGCCGATTCCCCAACCGGAATTAGACACTCGGTGATTATATATACTTATATGGTGGCCTGATCGAGGAGCGCGGCTAAACGGAAACGCCCGAGCGTGCTCTCGAGGAAGTCCTTCATGCTAATGTTCTCCGCCGCGGAAGCTCACTCCCATGCATTCATTTCAATTGCGCAGCACTCTAAGCGACAAAAATGGACGATATCTGCAGTGCCGAAAAAGCAATAAAATCGGGGAGAAAGATCGCGTAGGAAAAGTTATACCATCTACTTTCTTTTGTTTGTCTGTGCGGTTCTTATACGGGAACTGGCTCATTGAAAAGCTCTCGAGGCACAAACCGAGTGCTCTGACGTCACAACTCCATTGATTATGGTGGGAGAGGCAGGGAGTGCGTGCACGATGGATCGTTAGTGTGGCGTGACGTAATTAATAACGTTTGACTCTCTCCCTCAAAGTTAGTTTGTGAATTTCAAGCGTCTCGAAACGTACTGGACGCATGATCAGGATGGTGCGTATATAAGCGCATACGTATACGTTATACGCGTTATACGTACGTATAAGCGCAGCCTGTGTGGCAAACCGCAATCGCGTGGCAAACTGAATTGAAAATACCACTGCTGTCACTTAAAGCGATAACAACATAACAAAATGCCCGCTAATGAAGGAGATCGCGATTATAATAGAAGTATAAGAACACGATATTGCAACAATAATGTACAGCGACAGTACAGTGTAGGAATGGTCAGCGCGAATCATTATATGATGTCGGGGAACCTTTGTAACATTTATGAACTTTAGCCAGAAGGGACGATAAGGTTCATGCTTTGGTAGTGTGAACACGAATAATGCCAAAAGGCTTATGACGTTATAAACATGATGCAGTGACGCTGATTTGTTATTTGCTGGCGCAGGTTACTGTAAGATCAGATTGTATTAAAACAAAAACAAATCACGTACATTAGAATGAAACAGAGTGATTTAACATGAAGTGAACCAAAAGTGAATAAAGTATGAATCAATAATTAGGCGACTTTTAGAAATCAAGAATTAAGAGAGTGACTAAAAAATTCCAATAAACATGCAATAAAGTAATTAAAGTACGGTTTGTGTTAATTAAGAGTGACTGGCAGAGTATAAGCTTTCGGCTGTATCACATCCTCAGCGTTATATAAAGCAAACTGCCGACTTTTTTTGTAAATTTTTGATTAACACGAAGCTCGGAAATCTATGAATACACTGACACATACCACGAATTAAGAATAATACTCATACTTCTCAGAAGATAGAAAAAAATGATTAATATAGTCCTTAAGATGACATACTCAACAGAAGGGACACAATCCTTATAAAAGAAAAAAAAACATAGGCAGCAAGTCTGCCACATGAAACCTCTTTTAAAGCTTCAGATTAGCCTCCCGCGCGAGTAACGCAATCGCCTCCAGGCGAGCAGATAAACTCACAATTTTGCAAAAGTTATCTTTTAATGACCTCGGTTACGACCCAATCTTTTGTCGCCAATCTGTCTGTCGGAACTTTTCGCTAACTTGTGGTCGTTATCTTTGAAGAACTTCACGCCTTCACAAACTTGAGCCCGAGCTTCTTCGCTTTCTTTAAATATTTTTTTTTGGTCTGCGTCATCTGAAACTCGCTACACGTCTGAGTTTCGAAGAGATTTAGACGTTCTCCTTTACGCTTTTTCCACAACGTCTGCGACATTGGACAAACACCGATAATCACTTGTCGACACTTCCTCTTTTTCTTTTTTTGTCATGCTGATCACGGTTCCCCAGATGTGCCATATCTCGTATAGTCCTCTACATATCCAGAGGGCGAAACCATAGACGCAGCGACGTGGAGGGTATCAAAAAGGCCAAGGCAGTTCAAAGTGCGATAAACTTTGGCTTGACAGAAAAGCCACACGACTTCATATACTTCGATGGCCATTGTGTTGAACGAGACACGCCTGGCAGTTGCTTTGTATTCCGCGAGGTACGTCGCAGTTTTTTCTCGATAACCCGCAGGCAACGGCAATCTTTTGCGACCGGAAAAACAGAAGGAAAAATTTACACCGCCTGTGCTGACGTCATACGGAGAGACCTTTAAAAGTGGAATAACTTTCGACATATGTATAGTTTTACGAAGTTCATTCTAAGCTGTGTATATGCAACAGATTAAATAAGAAGGCGTCGCGCTTTGAGGAATCTCGGAATTGTAATCAAGAAGAGAAAACATTTATTCATTCGTTCATTTATTTATTTGTATTTAACTACGACGTTTCCTTCCAGCGAGTTCAGGGTGCCGCGAAAATGGGACACCGAGGTTCGTTTCGTTACCCTGGCACTTCGTTGATACTCATGGGGTACTTTCCAAGTGGAGAGTATTTTAGGGGCTCGGGCTGTGGTATGCGGTCATCGCTTGGTATTATTCGTCGCAGAAATCAGTATTGAAATGTTTTCAAACCCGACATGGTATACCCTTGAATGAATGAAACCACGTTTATTCCACCTTGTTCCCGCCGAGGGCGCCGCGGTAGTCTCGCTTCAGATATGGCCCACATATGCAATATGGGAAAGGCGCTCTTTCAAAATGGCAACCATATAAGGCGGCATTTCATCCAAACTCTCTCCGCCTTCTGAAACCCCCTTCCGCCCCCCCCTGCTCTTATTCTATTATACACGGCCCTATAATGGTACTTGGCACGGACGGACCTTGTGGAACTGTATTTCCTGGTGATGGCTCGCTAGCTGCATGCGGTCTCGGCCTGGTCTTTGACCAGGCCGAGACCCCTGGTCAAAAACCAGGGGTCTAGGTTTAAGCTAAGGTGTGGCTTGTTGGGACTCCGGGTCTTGCCGGTCTCGTTTTCGGTAGCTGGCCCCGTCACAGGATCCATCGTCCAACAATTCAGCGAGAAGAAGCGCCCGAACGAACAACAGAGATTTATTTACATGTGGAGAAGTGGTCAACTGACCCAAAGAGAGAAGGGTGAGTGTGATACAAAACGTCTTCGGCATTTTATAGCGCCACGTTGTTGACACTGGGCGCCTTGTCCGCATCGTCAGCCAATACGGTGTCGCCGGCACCTCGGCCACGAGGGAGGGGAAAACACCTCTCACAACACAAGGAGTGGCACAACCCAACACGAGGTCCATATATGGTCCCGGCGCCCCAAAATGTTACCAAATATGGTCACGAACGCACAGCAGACCCCGTAGCTCTCCCGGCGAGGAGGAACCCGAATGGGGAGGTGGGGGTGGACGACACCATCAGGTCAAGAACCGGTTCTCCCCCAAACTCTCCCTGCTTGGCTCCCCAGGGCCGGTCGTAACAGTCTCTCGCGCGGGGGGGTGAAGATCTCGATGGGCTGAGGTTTGCAGCCACTGTCCGGAGAGATCAGCGCCGGCAGTCGGTTTGGTGACGACCGTCTTTGATGAAGTAGAGGGCAACACCTGCTTCATTGAGGGCTCAACAGACGTCACATACGCACATGAAAACACAACTACTCAGCCGGTGAGCGCCGGACAATTCCGCCAAACTCCACCAGGCAATTTTCCCCTTTAACTGATATTAAAGGAAATACACAATTTATTCAAAATGTTACTCACACTTTAAGGTGACACAAAACAACAACACTGGAAGCACACCGAACCCGAAACCCTGGATAGCCGTGTCTTCAACGTTTTCAACCAAGTACACCTAAAAGAGTAAAAAAACAATCACTAGCTCTTGTCTAGGACAGGAAAAAAAATGCCAGAGTTCTCGAGACATCCTCTCGCGTCAGGGGCATCGACTTAAGCCATCAGCGTTGCCATGGAGTACACCCTTTTTGTAGCGTATTTCAAACGTATATTGTTGCAAAACGAGGCTCCAACGCAGCAGGCGGCCGTTCTTAGAGGACATGGTCTGTAGCCAGGTGAGAGGACAGTGGTCCACTTCCACAATGAACTTGCTTCCGGCAATATAACAAGCCAGTTTCTGGACTGCCCAAACCAAGCACGCACATTCCTTTTCGCTAGCGCTGTAAACCTGCTCGCGAAGGGTGAGTTTCCGGCCAACATAGAGGACGGGATGCTCTTGATCCCCCTCATCCCTTTGACTAAGAACTGCCCCCATGCCTCTATCACTAGCGTCGCATTGGACTATGAAAGGCCTCGAGTAGTCCGGTGAACTAAGCACAGGTTGGCTCTTAACACTCGCTCCATCACGGAGTGAAGCTTTTCTATCGAGTTAGACTGCGGATGGTAGACGGAACTATGCAATAATTTCACGCCACACCGCTCTAGAAAGGTTGTCGTTAAGGCACTCGTGAAAATGGTGCCCTGGTCTGATTGTATCTCGGCAGGAAAGCCTACCCGGGCAAACACGGACAGAAGTGCGTTCACTACTTCCACGGAACTTAGCTCTTTTAGCGGGACCGCCTCTGGAAATTTAGTAGCTGGGCAGATTAAGGTCAGGATGTGACGGTAGCCTGAAGTTGTCTTGGGCAAAGGACCTACTGTGTCAATTACCAACCGACGAAAGGGCTCAGTGATTACGGGTACCAGCTTCATTGGAAATTTCGCCTTATCTCCCGGCTTACCCACTCGCTGACACACATCGCAAGATTTTACAAACCTCTCTACATCTTTAAAGCATCCAGGCCAGTAGTATTCCTGTAAAAGACGATTTTTCGTCTTCTTTACGCCTAAGTGGCCTGACCATGATTCTCCATGCACCAAACTAAGCAAATCCTGACGATACGCCTGAGGTACGACTACCTGGTCAAACTCTACTCCTCGCCTATCTAGATATTTTCGATAGAGTATGCCGCTCCTCTCTTGGAATCTCACATTTCGTTTGGCGATTCCCTGTTTCGAACTGTCCTGGAATTGCTTAAGCGTTGGGTCACCCTTTTGTTCGGTTATTAATGAAGCGGGGCTCACCTGCAGCAGCCGACTGAAATTATCCGAAGTTGGCATGACACACAACTCTTTTGTAGTTCCTAGTACCTGGAATGTGTCACCCTCTGTGCTATCCTCTGTACTACCAGGAATCGGCTTGGGAGCAATGGCATTCTCTATTTGCTATTGGTTGGTAATTGACACACTGTTCAACCTGGTTCTGATCGGTCTCGTTGAACGCATACCAGATTCCGTGCAGATATCTCTCTATGCAGATGATATTTGTGCCTGGACATCAGGTGTAACACGTCCTCAGGTACGTGCGAGACTCCAGAAAGCAGCGAATTCAATATCGGCGTACCTTAGAGAACAAGGCCTCGAGATTTCTCCTGAGAAATCGGCGCTGGTCGCGTTCACGCGGAAGGTAATGACGTCATATCCCATCGCCATCGATGGACACAGTGTCTGCTACGCCAGGACCCACAGGTTTTTGGGGGTCACGATCGATCGAAATCTCTGCTGGAGTCCCCATGTGGCCACTCTAAAGAAGCGCCTAACGGCCATCGCACAACTTTTCAAGTTCCTCGGAGGCAAAACGTGGGGCACATCAGTGCACGCGATGTTGCATTTGTACAAAACGCTGTTTCTGGGGTACCTGCGGTACAGCTTGCCGGTTCTGACGAACGCTTGCAAAAGCAGTATACGCACAATAGAAAACGCCCAGGGCCAGGCACTCAGAGTTTGTCTTGGATTACCACGCTGTACATCAACAGCGGAAACCATCGCAATCGCCAAAGATCATCCGGCCACAGTGCACATTACTTTGGAGGTGCTTAGAGCTCATATTAGACACCTTGCTCGCGCCCCTGCCCACCCCCTAGCTTCGCTTCCAGAAGATCGACCGAGTGCCTCCTTCTGTAAGAGAGTATTGACTTTCCGTGAGTGCCTTCCAACAGTCTACACGCCTCCGGAACGGATACTAACACCTCCTTGGTGCTTGGACCGACCAAAACTGCGCTTGACAGTGCCGGGGATTCGCAAGAAGGCGGAGCTCTCGGCGCCAGCTTTAAAGCAGATGATTCTACTCATGCTACACGAAGAATACAAAGATCATGTCAAACTTTACACGGATGGCTCGACAACTGTTGGAGGATCTGCAGGAGCTGTGATCTTCCCAGCAAGAGCCGAAACCATCCAGTTCAGAACGTCACACAAGACGACATCGACAGCCGTGGAGCTCGCGGCACTCCGCAGCGCACTCCGCAGGATTGACCAAGAGACACCACAAAAATGGGGCATTTTTACTGATTCGAAACCAGCTCTCCAATGTCTACACAATGCTCTACGTCGTGGACCTCAAGACCAATTGGCGCTCGAAATACGACAACTGTACCATCACCTAATAGACGAAGGACATGACATATCTTTTCAGTGGTTACCAGGCCATTGCGGCATCATCGGTAACGAGCATGCCGACAATGCAGCTAAGAATGCTCACGAAAATGGAGTGATGGAACCTATTCCACTATCAAGAAGCGACGCAGCAGCAAAGATTAATACGCTTGCGCAGGATGTCGCAAGGTCTATGCGGAATACGCCCGGTTTTCTCCACACCCGTCTTCACCGCCTGGACCCATGCCTATGACTTACTATTCCATCTGGCCTACCCCGATCCGAGACGACCCTTCTCTGCCGTATGTGGCTTGGGGTGTCTTTCACGAACGCTTTTGCCTGCCGCATCGGAATGAGAGACAGCGCTACATGCAACCATTGCGACAATGACGAAACAATTGAACATATTTATGTCAGTGCCCCCAGTACAGCTCTCAGCGACAGTCCCTCTCAGCAGTGTTTGCTCGCCTCGACGACCAGCCATTCTCTGAGCAGTCAATCTTGGAATGTCGGAAAGATCGAGCTTCACGCCAGAAAGCAACGAAGGCGCTGATGAAGTTTCTGCGAGCGACCCGCCTCGTTGAACGATTATGACACTACTGTGTGCGAGTGTGTGTGTGTGTGTTTGTGCTTCTCTTCCTCCCTTTTCCCTTACCCCTTCCCCAGTGCAGGGTAGCAAACCGGATATGTTTTCTGGTTAACCTCCCTGCCTTTCCGCATTAAATTTTCTCTCTCTCTCTCTCTCTCTCTCTCTATTTGCTCGGTCAACGAGGCGTAATTGACCCCTTCCAATTCGGGAGGAGGTTCAACGTCGCCTTTAGGAATGGTTGCCTCCGCGACTACGGCTTCTGCAGCCTGTTCTCGCACAAGTCGATTTGTTTCCGTGGTGTCCAACTCGCAACCAGGCCCGTTGTCGATTTGAGGCTTGTTTGCCTCAGTGAATGTTGCTCTCGCAGCCAGCGCACGTGCCTTTGATCTAGTCAGTGCCTGCACTATGCCTTCTCCCAACGTTAGACCTTTCTCCTTCAGCATTTGATCTGACTTATTTGAAAATAAGTAAGGATACTGAGGGGGTAGATATGGCGATACCGCGGCTTCTGTTTCCAATGTTCCAAATGCGCCTTTAAGGACAACTTTAGCTACGGGAAGGCACTGACTGTTTGCTTCTACGGCTTGTCTAATCCAGGCACAGTCTCCTGAATACTGTCCGGACTGAACAAAAGACGGATGAACTACGTCCATAGTGGCTGCGGAGTCTCTAAGAACCCGACACTGCTTGCCGTTCACGGTAAGGTCGTACATATAGGGCTCTAACAACTTCATGTTCTCGTCGGCTTCATTTATAGATAAAAAGGCCACCTTTTCTTTCGGGCAGTCTTTCGCGAAGTGCCCTGTTTCGTGGCAATTGAAACAAGCAGCCGGTTTTCTCGCCTCAAATTTCCTTTTGCTTGCCTCTGCCGACGCCCCATGGTTAGATGAATTGTTTTCCTCACCCTTTTGTGCGAGACTTGTCGGTTGTTTTCTAAACGGCGCCTTATTCGGCCGTAGGAATTTTTTCCCTTTTAGGCTCGCTGTTTGCCCCGAGGGCGCGGCGCGTAACGAATTCTTCAGCGAGCTCTGCGGCTTTTGTTACGGTGTTCACGTCTGGTCTATCCTGAACCCAGAACCTCACCTTTTCTGGTAACCTTTGATAGAATTGTTCCAGACCGATACACTCGAGCACCTTGTCATGATTCCCATACGCCTTGCCTCTTTCAGCCACTCCCCCATGTTGGCCATTAACTTGTAAGCAAACTCCGGGTATGAATCATTGCTCTCTTTTACGGCGTTGCGAAATTTTTGTCTGAAACCTTCCGCTGACAACCTGTATTTCTTGAGAAGGCTCGACTTTACCTCACTGTACTCGTCAGCCTCCTCTTTCGTGAGGCGCGCGATTACTTCTGAGGCCTCCCCCGGAAGTAGGGACAACAAGCGTTGAGGCCACGTATCCTGGCTGAAACCTTGCCTTTCACAAGTTCTCTCAAAGTTGACGAGAAACAGCCCAATGTCCTCCCCTAGCTTGTACGATCTCATTAGGTCCGTCATTTTGAACCTGACCCGCTCTGCGGTACCGGATGCCTCGCTGCCTCCTGTTCTACTAATATGGCTAATCTCTAGCTCGAGGCGCTTCATTTCAAGCTCGTGCTTTCGCATCTTATCTGCCTCAACTTCTGCCGCTTTCCTTTCGGCCTCGGCCGCGGTCGCCTTTTTTTCGGCCTCGGCCGCGGCCGCCTTTCTTTCGGCCTCTGCCGCTTGCCTCTCCTGAATCTCCTCGACACATTCTGACAGCTCGTCATCCTCCGCCCCCAATGCGAGAATCGCCTCTATCAGCTCTGGCTTTCTTTGAGAGTCCGACACCTCCAGATTCAACTCCCTTGCAAGAAGCAACAACATGGACTTTCGCAGGGATTTCAGATTCATGGCTGCCTCCAGTACCGCTGTCTCTGTTCCACAAAGATTCCTGTCCTGCAACTAATTAACCTTGACGGCAACGACAGCTCTAGATACCTGCCTTGCCTCAAGTTTTCCGTTAACTTAGTCTACAAATAAAGCTTCAAAAGCTCTTACACGGAATCCTGCCCTGTCACTGTTAACCTTGACGCCACTGACAGAAAGAGCTTAACCAAGCTATCACACAATTTCTGCCTGACGCAAGTTACCTGTTAACCCAATGACCAAGACAGCCCCTCTCTACCAGCTTTTACTTAACACATAGAGTAAATGCCTGGTAAAATTTAACAGAGAAAGCCGGCACTCACCCAGTTCGCAGTCATGTCTCCAGCGTCGTGCCTCTCAGAAGTGCCGTTCGATTCCCTCTGGAAGTCGATGAGCTCGTGTCCTCCTTCTCCTGTCGTCCCGTTGTTGAACTTCGGGCTCACATCCCGTCCAGTGGTCGCTTCGGGGTTATCGGCATCCCGCCGCTGCCATCCAGTTGTTGGGACTCCGGGTCCTGCCGGTCTCGTTCTCGGTAGCTGGCCCCGTCGCAGGATCCATCGTCCAACAATTCAGCGAGAAGAAGCGCCCGAACGAACAACAGAGATTTATTTACATGTGGAGAAGTGGTCAACTGACCCAAAGAGAGAAGAGTGAGTGTGATACAAACGTCTTCGGCATTTTATAGCGCCACGTTGTTGACACTGGGCGCCTTGTCCGCATCGTCAGCCAATACGGTGTCGCCGGCACCTCGGCCACGAGGGAGGGGAAAACACCTCTCACACACAAGGAGTGGCACAACCCAACACGAGGTCCATATATGGTCCCGGCGCCCCAAAATGTTACCAAATATGGTCACGAACGCACAGCAGACCCCGTAGCTCTCCCGGCGAGGAGGAACCCGAATGGGGAGGTGGGGTGGACGGACACCATCAGGTCAAGAACCGGTTCTCCCCCAAACTCTCCCTGCTTGGCTCCCCAGGGCCGGTCGTAACAGTCTCTCGCGCGGGGGGGTGAAGATCTCGATGGGCTGAGGTTTGCAGCCACTGTCCGGAGAGATCAGCGCCGGCAGTCGGTTTGGTGACGACCGTCTTTGATGAAGTAGAGGGCAACACTGCTTCATTGAGGGCTCAACAGACGTCACATACGCACATGAAAACACAACTACTCAGCCGGTGAGCGCCGGACAATTCCGCCAAACTCCACCAGTCAATTTTCCCCTTTAACTGATATTAAAGGAAATACACAATTATTCAAAATGTTACTCACACTTAAGGTGACACAAAACAAACAACACTGGAAGCACACCGAACCCGAAACCCTGGATAGCCGTGTCTTCAACGTTTTCAACCAAGTACACCTAAAAGAGTAAAAAAACAATCACTAGCTCTTGTCTAGGACAGGAAAAAAAATGCCAGAGTTCTCGAGACATCCTCTCGCGTCAGGGGCATCGACTTAAGCCATCAGCGTTGCCATGGAGTACACCCTTTTTGCTAGCGTATTTCAACGTATATTGTTGCAAAACGAGGCTCCAACGCAGCAGGCGGCCGTTCTTAGAGGACATGTCTGTAGCCAGGTGAGAGGACAGTGGTCCACTTCCACAATGAACTTGCTTCCGGCAATATAACAAGCAGTTTCTGGACTGCCCAAACCCAAGCACGCACATTCCTTTTCGCTAGCGCTGTAAACCTGCTCGCGAAGGGTGAGTTTCCGGCCAACATAGAGGACGGGATGCTCTTGATCCCCCTCATCCCTTTGACTAAGAACTGCCCCCATGCCTCTATCACTAGCGTCGCATTGGACTATGAAGGCCTCGAGTAGTCCGGTGAACTAAGCACAGGTTGGCTCTAACACTCGCTCCATCACGGAGTGAAGCCTTTTCTATCGAGTTAGACTGCGGATGGTAGACGGAAACTATGCAATAATTTCACGCCACACCGCTCTAGAAAGGTTGTCGTTAAGGCACTCGTGAAAATGGTGCCCTGGTCTGATTGTATCTCGGCAGGAAAGCCTACCCGGGCAAACACGGACAGAAGTGCGTTCACTACTTCCACGGAACTTAGCTCTTTTAGCGGGACCGCCTCTGGAAATTTAGTAGCTGGGCAGATTAAGGTCAGGATGTGACGGTAGCCTGAAGTTGTCTTGGGCAAAGGACCTACTGTGTCAATTACCAACCGACGAAAGGGCTCAGTGATTACGGGTACCAGCTTCATTGGAAATTTCGCCTTATCTCCCGGCTTACCCACTCGCTGACACACATCGCAAGATTTTACAAACCTCTCTACATCTTTAAAGCATCCAGGCCAGTAGTATTCCTGTAAAAGACGATTTTTCGTCTTCTTTACGCCTAAGTGGCCTGACCATGATTCTCCATGCACCAAACTAAGCAAATCCTGACGATACGCCTGAGGTACGACTACCTGGTCAAACTCTACTCCTCGCCTATCTAGATATTTTCGATAGAGTATGCCGCTCCTCTCTTGGAATCTCACATTTCGTTGGCGATTCCCTGTTTCGAACTGTCCTGGAATTGCTTAAGCGTTGGGTCACCCTTTTGTTCGGTTATTAATGAAGCGGGGCTCACCTGCAGCAGCCGACTGAAATTATCCGAAGTTGGCATGACACACAACTCTTTTGTAGTTCCTAGTACCTGGAATGTGTCACCCTCTGTGCTATCCTCTGTACTACCAGGAATCGGCCTTGGGAGCAAGGCATTCTCTATTTGCTATTGGTTGGTAATTGACACACTGTTCAACCTGGTTCTGATCGGTCTCGTTGAACGCATACCAGATTCCGTGCAGATATCTCTCTATGCAGATGATATTGTGCCTGGACATCAGGTGTAACACGTCCTCAGGTACGTGCGAGACTCCAGAAAGCAGCGAATTCAATATCGGCGTACCTTAGAGAACAAGGCCTCGAGATTTCTCCTGAGAAATCGGCGCTGGTCGCGTTCACGCGGGAAGGTAATGACGTCATATCCCATCGCCATCGATGGACACAGTGTCTGCTACGCCAGGACCCACAGGTTTTTGGGGGTCACGATCGATCGAAATCTCTGCTGGAGTCCCCATGTGGCCACTCTAAAGAAGCGCCTAACGGCCATCGCACAACTTTTCAAGTTCCTCGGAGGCAAACGTGGGGCACATCAGTGCACGCGATGTTGCATTTGTACAAAACGCTGTTTTCTGGGGTACCTGCGGTACAGCTTGCCGGTTCTGACGAACGCTTGCAAAAGCAGTATACGCACAATAGAAACGCCCAGGGCCAGGCACTCAGAGTTTGTCTTGGATTACCACGCTGTACATCAACAGCGGAAACCATCGCAATCGCCAAGATCATCCGGCCACAGTGCACATTACTTTGGAGGTGCTTAGAGCTCATATTAGACACCTTGCTCGCGCCCCTGCCCACCCCCTAGCTTCGCTTCCAGAAGATCGACCGAGTGCCTCCTTCTGTAAGAGAGTATTGACTTTCCGTGAGTGCCTTCCAACAGTCTACACGCCTCCGGAACGGATACTAACACCTCCTTGGTGCTTGGACCGACCAAAAACTGCGCTTGACAGTGCCGGGGATTCGCAAGAAGGCGGAGCTCTCGGCGCCAGCTTTAAAGCAGATGATTCTACTCATGCTACACGAAGAATACAAAGATCATGTCAAAACTTTACACGGATGGCTCGACAACTGTTGGAGGATCTGCAGGAGCTGTGATCTTCCCAGCAAGAGCCGAAACCATCCAGTTCAGAACGTCACACAAGACGACATCGACAGCCGTGGAGCTCGCGGCACTCCGCAGCGCACTCCGCAGGATTGACCAAGAGACACCACAAAAATGGGGCATTTTTACTGATTCGAAACCAGCTCTCCAATGTCCTACACAATGCTCTACGTCGTGGGACCTTCAAGACCAATTGGCGCTCGAAATACGACAACCTGTACCATCACCTAATAGACGAAGGGACACTGACATATCTTTTCAGTGGTTACCAGGCCATTGCGGCATCATCGGTAACGAGCATGCCGACCAATGCAGCTAAGAATGCTCACGAAAATGGAGTGATGGAACCTATTCCACTATCAAGAAGCGACGCAGCAGCAAAGATAATACGCTTGCGCAGGATGTCGCAAGGTCTATGCGGAATACGCCCGGTTTTCTCCACACCCGTCTTCACCGCCTGGACCCATGCCTATGACTTACTATTCCATCTGGCCTACCCCGATCCGAGACGACCCTTCTCTGCCGTATGTGGCTTGGGGTGTCTTTCACGAACGCTTTTGCCTGCCGCATCGGAATGGAGAGACAGCGCTACATGCAACCATTGCGACAATGACGAAACAATTGAACATATTTTATGTCAGTGCCCCCAGTACAGCTCTCAGCGACAGTCCCTCTCAGCAGTGTTTGCTCGCCTCGACGACCAGCCATTCTCTGAGCAGTCAATCTGGAATGTCGGAAAGATCGAGCTTCACGCCAGAAAGCAACGAAGGCGCTGATGAAGTTTCTGCGAGCGACCCGCCTCGTTGAACGATTATGACACTACTGTGTGCGAGTGTGTGTGTGTGTGTTTGTGCTTCTCTTCCTCCCTTTTCCCTTACCCCTCCCCAGTGCAGGGTAGCAAACCGGATATGTTTTCTGGTAACCTCCCTGCCTTTCCGCATTAAATTTCTCTCTCTCTCTCTCTCTCTCTCTCTATTTGCTCGGTCAACGAGGCGTAATTGACCCCTTCCAATTCGGGAGGAGGTTCAACGTCGCCTTTAGGAATGGTTGCCTCCGCGACTACGGCTTCTGCAGCCTGTTCTCGCACAAGTCGATTTGTTTCCGTGGTGTCCAACTCGCAACCAGGCCCGTTGTCGATTTGAGGCTTGTTTGCCTCAGTGAATGTTGCTCTCGCAGCCAGCGCACGTGCCTTTGATCTAGTCAGTGCCTGCACTATGCCTTCTCCCAACGTTAGACCTTTCTCCTTCAGCATTTGATCTGACTTATTTGAAAATAAGTAAGGATACTGAGGGGGTAGATATGGCGATACCGCGGCTTCTGTTTCCAATGTTCCAAATGCGCCTTAAGGACAACTTTAGCTACGGGAAGGCACTGACTGTTTGCTTCTACGGCTTGTCTAATCCAGGCACAGTCTCCTGAATACTGTCCGGACTGAACAAAAGACGGATGAACTACGTCCATAGTGGCTGCGGAGTCTCTAAGAACCCGACACTGCTTGCCGTTCACGGTAAGGTCGTACATATAGGGCTCTAACAACTTCATGTTCTCGTCGGCTTCATTTATAGATAAAAAGGCCACCTTTTCTTTCGGGCAGTCTTTCGCGAAGTGCCCTGTTTCGTGGCAATTGAAACAAGCAGCCGGTTTTCTCGCCTCAAATTTCCTTTTGCTTGCCTCTGCCGACGCCCCATGGTTAGATGAATTGTTTTCCTCACCCTTTTGTGCGAGACTTGTCGGTTGTTTTCTAAACGGCGCCTTATTCGGCCGTAGGAATTTTTCCCTTTTAGGCTCGCTGTTTGCCCCGAGGGCGCGGCGCGTAACGAATTCTTCAGCGAGCTCTGCGGCTTTTGTTACGGTGTTCACGTCTGGTCTATCCTGAACCCAGAACCTCACCTTTTCTGGTAACCTTTGATAGAATTGTTCCAGACCGATACACTCGAGCACCTTGTCATGATTCCCATACGCCTTTGCCTCTTCAGCCACTCCCCCATGTGGCCATTAACTTGTAAGCAAACTCCGGGTATGAATCATTGCTCTCTTTTACGGCGTTGCGAAATTTTTGTCTGAAACCTTCCGCTGACAACCTGTATTCTTGAGAAGGCTCGACTTTACCTCACTGTACTCGTCAGCCCTCCTCTTTCGTGAGGCGCGCGATTACTTCTGAGGCCTCCCCCGGAAGTAGGGACAACAAGCGTTGAGGCACGTATCCTGGCTGAAACCTTGCCTTTCACAAGTTCTCTCAAAGTTGACGAGAAACAGCCCAATGTCCTCCCCTAGCTTGTACGATCTCATTAGGTCCGTCATTTTGAACCTGACCCGCTCTGCGGTACCGGATGCCTCGCTGCCTCCTGTTCTACTAATATGGCTAATCTCTAGCTCGAGGCGCTTCATTTCAAGCTCGTGCTTTCGCATCTTATCTGCCTCAACTTCTGCCGCTTTCCTTTCGGCCTCGGCCGCGGTCGCCTTTTTTTTCGGCCTCGGCCGCGGCCGCCTTTCTTTCGGCCTCTGCCGCTTGCCTCTCCTGAATCTCCTCGACACATTCTGACAGCTCGTCATCCTCCGCCCCCAATGCGAGAATCGCCTCTATCAGCTCTGGCTTTCTTTGAGAGTCCGACACCTCCAGATTCAACTCCCTTGCAAGAAGCAACAACATGGACTTTCGCAGGGATTTCAGATTCATGGCTGCCTCCAGTACCGCTGTCTCTGTTCCACAAAGATTCCTGTCCTGCAACTAATTAACCTTGACGGCAACGACAGCTCTAGATACCTGCCTTGCCTCAAGTTTTCCGTTAACTTAGTCTACAAATAAAGCTTCAAAAGCTCTTACACGGAATCCTGCCCTGTCACTGTTAACCTTGACGCCACTGACAGAAAGAGCTTAACCAAGCTATCACACAATTTCTGCCTGACGCAAGTTACCTGTTAACCCAATGACCAAGACAGCCCCTCTCTACCAGCTTTTACTTAACACATAGAGTAAATGCCTGGTAAAATTTAACAGAGAAAGCCGGCACTCACCCAGTTCGCAGTCATGTCTCCAGCGTCGTGCCTCTCAGAAGTGCCGTTCGATTCCCTCTGGAAGTCGATGAGCTCGTGTCCTCCTTCTCCTGTCGTCCCGTTGTTGAACTTCGGGCTCACTCCGTCCAGTGGTCGCTTTCGGGGTTATCGGCATCCCGCCGCTGCCATCCAGTTGTTGGGACTCCGGGTCCTGCCGGTCTCGTTCTCGGTAGCTGGCCCCGTCGCAGGATCCATCGTCCAACAATTCAGCGAGAAGAAGCGCCCGAACGAACAACAGAGATTTATTTACATGTGGAGAAGTGGTCAACTGACCCAAAGAGAGAAGAGTGAGTGTGATACAAAACGTCTTCGGCATTTTATAGCGCCACGTTGTTGACACTGGGCGCCTTGTCCGCATCGTCAGCCAATACGGTGTCGCCGGCACCTCGGCCACGAGGGAGGGGAAAACACCTCTCACAACACAAGGAGTGGCACAACCCAACACGAGGTCCATATATGGTCCCGGCGCCCCAAAATGTTACCAAATATGGTCACGAACGCACAGCAGACCCCGTAGCTCTCCCGGCGAGGAGGAACCCGAATGGGGAGGTGGGGGTGGACGACACCATCAGGTCAAGAACCGGTTCTCCCCCAAACTCTCCCTGCTTGGCTCCCCAGGGCCGGTCGTAACAGGCTCAAGCTCTTTGACCCCTGGCCAAAGAGCTTGAGCCACACTTTAGCTTAAACCTTCGCTTTTGTTTGGCAGGCGTGGTATGTCACTAAAAGCTTTGTGGTGACGTTGCCGTTGAGCCTGTAAGATCACCGCTGAGAATTTCAACTTTGTGGTATTACATGAAGCGAACCTTAAACACCACGCAAAGCCGAGAATCGCGGAATCCCCTAGATGATAAAACATAAATAAATAAAAAAGACGGAACCCAGCCGTACAGGGAAATGGAGTCTGCGGTGGCAGCACCGGCGGCAGCGATAAGCTTGCCAACTTTTACGGTGCTATTACGGCGAACCTACGAGCACATCATGCTTTGTTGTCGTGTGTGTATGAAGCCAGTGGCGAGGTTTAGAGATAGTAAAATTATACGCCCCTGCGCGCCGTTGCGGAAGCGCTGGAGGAAAAGAATAAAGAAAGGAAAGTATGGCAGAATAAACGATGTTATTACCTCGACAAACAAAGAAGACGACTCTGTTCGGTGGCCTGCCCGAAAGTTGTCTGCATCAACGCGAGAGAAAAAAAAACGGAGCAGACGAATACCAAGATGAACAGAAGTAAAATAGCAGACGCTCAGTTTGAACTGAACACTACGTCGCGTATAAAACAAGGCCTAAAAAATAGGGACTTAAAAAAAAACCAAAAGAAGAAAAAATATGTGGGAAATAAAGAAAAGGCGAGGCACGCCGACATCTTTATTGTAGAGTTTCCCCAGCCATTTCCGAAAGCTACGCGGAATTCTCTCTTCCTTTGCTCCTACTAGCGAGGTGAAAAAAAAAAAAGGAAGTCTCGTTTGCAACGGGAATGCGAGTTACTACGGAGCGGGAAGCAGTGTGTATATATATACTGCTGAGAAGCAAACCTAAAAAGAGACGCCATGATAAAGAGGAAAACAGAAAACACACCGTAGAGAGGAAGATAGGATATCAAACAACGCGAGAACCTACGCAAACCACGTTGGGGTTGGCGGTTCTCTGTCCTCGTGTTTTCTTTTTTTTTTTTTTCTTTCGGGAAAGAAGTCACCTTTTCCCGCTTGGCGTTGTTTTTTTCTACGCTTGCTGCCTGGAGTTACGGACTCTAGCGTTCCATCGGCCGTCGAGCCGTTGTCGTTATGCTTATCGCGGTAAAAAAAAAAAAAACTGCGACCAGCCGTTAAATTTCGGGCGGGAAAAAAAGGAAGAAATAGGAGGAAACCATTTACGTCGCTGGGTCCTAACGACGTAAACGGGAACGCGGCGCACGCGCGTATTTGGGGAGATTGGGGGAGTGAGGGGCGCTAGTCGCGGGAGTTGGCAGGGACGGAAAGGCGAACGGTTGATTGTAGGGAATGCGGGACAGGGGCAAAATCATAAACACCGTTCCCTCTCCGAATTGACTTCGTGGACGCCACTGGACAGAGACAGAAATTTAAAAAAAATAAAAAAAGCAGACATCAATGCCGCGAACATTGTATGCGGTGTAAGGTTGACATCTTTATTTCCTCGTACACCTTTCTTTTTCTACGTTTCTTGCCCGACGCGACACCCCAGCGCGATTCAATGGCGATCAAGATTCTGATACAGCACGACTTCTCTGAAGGCGTCCGCACATACACAAATTTGTGTTTACTTGCTTTTCGTAACTTTTTTTAAAAGGGCGGGGAAAAGGAGGGGGAGGGCGTTATGGTCGTACTAACATCGCGATTAACTGATATTCTGGCGCGTAAACTGCGCGAAACCGACAGTTTTTATTTATAGAAGCTCAGCTCACGCTACAAAACTCAGACTAGGGTACATAAGTAGTGTGGGTGTTCATTCAAGCCATCTTCGTTCTTCATACATGTTTATCACCATGCGTGTTCTGCATCGCTTTTTCGTGGATGGTGTCAACTCTGCTGTACATTGATCTGTGTTTCGGGTGTGGTCGTATCACATTGGCTTCAGGACCGACCGACCGACCGACCGACCGACCGACCGACCGACCGACCGACCGACCGACCGACCGACCGACCGACCGACCGACCGACCGTCCGTCCGTCCATCCATCCATCCATCCATCCATCCATCCATCCATCCATCCATCGCAGCAGCGCACGAAACTTTTGAACTATACAGTGGGTTGTCCTCCCCAGCTCGCCTTGACTGTCACCGAGTGCCCACCAATAAATATGTGTGTGTGCGTGTGTGTGCGCGTGTGCGTGTGTGGGTGTGTGGGTGCGTGTGTGTGTGCGTGTGCGTGTGCGTGTCTGCGTGTGTGCGTGTGTGCGTGTGTGTGCGTGTGTGTGTTGCAGGAAAGGACTTAAACTTCGGGGGAGAAAAATACGAAAATACACACATCAAATGCCTGTACCACGGTTGAAAAAAAAAACTTGTTTTGAAGTCAAGGACAGCTTCTTGTAACAGGCGACCTCAGTCGTCACATTTATGAACAATCTATCTATCAGTACTGTGATATTGTAGACTAACTCGTAGATAGAGTATATATTACCCATGAGCATGGAAGTAACAAAACTGAGTTGAATAAAAGTGAGATAAAAAGCAATGCACAACAGAAATGAGCAAAAAAAAAAAAGGCCAGGCTTGCGTGGTAGGCGCAGCACAGTCACAGTGAAAGCTAGAAGAGCGGCCTTTCAGAGCATTTTTAAAACACTATTTGGGTAACTACTGCAAGCACACTTGCTTGGTACCCACTAGGGCATAATTAATAAACTTTTGGTAGTATATAGGCCGGTATTCGCTATGCTATTTTTCGCCCTTCTTCTGACAAGCGTGGTATCCGCTAAACACTTGCCAGGAATTTTGTGGCAATTGTCCATGCAGTGTCTGACGACGATGAGGAATTATCACTGAAGTGGGTATGCGCCACAGTTGATAGGGGAACAAGAACAATCTTTTGCGAGGGTTTGGGGCATTGGAAGGCCCACTAGTTACGCTATTCGCATTGTGCGACGACTGGTTGTTTTTTCGCTGTTGCGTAAAACGTTTTTTAAGTCGTATTAACACGATTGCTTTCTTGCCATCAAGCCTGCCTAAGGCAAGTTTGACAAGTCACAAGCACCGGTGTAGCTCAGTGGTAGAATACTGGGCTGGCAATCAGCGGACCCGGGCTCAAGCTCTATTGTGTCATCGGTGCAAGTTTTTTTTTTCTAATGTCGCGCGATGCAGTTACGGACACCGGCGGCGGCGGCGGACAACTACGCGTGGCCCGAAAAGTGATCTCATAACAACTTTCGCTGTAAAAAAACTCTGGTAGTCAACTTAACCTGTTCTAGCATACAGTAGAAAGAAAGAAAAATAGTGCTTACACGAATTTAAACTATGATCCCCGGAGCGTCACAGATTCCCAGCCGAGTACCTGATTCAGTGCGTGAAGGATTCACGAATGCGCGGAAAAACTCCGCAAACAGACTTTATGACCGACAAATAAAATAAAACTTGGTATCTTTGTCAACTGTCATATAGATCATAAAGGTGACTTATACGCGACATTGATGAATTTTCGAATCCCAAGAGACTTGGAACCAGCCCGCTGTGTAGCTCCACAGTGATTACGGTATTCGATTGCTGGCCCGAACGTCCATGGATCGAATCCCGGCCACGGCGGTCGCGTTTTCGATGGCGGAACGAACAATGCTTGAAGCCCGCGTGCTTATTTCAGGTGCACGATAAAGAACCCAAGAACGTGTTGTTGGGCTAGTTGGTTCATACTGAATAGATAATAAGGACGCAACTCCCATAGACAAAAAAAAAATAAAAGCGACAGGATGGCGCGTCCCTATCCTGTAGTCTTTCTTTTTGCTGTGTATGTGGGTTGCGCCCTTAATGTTTCTTCGGAAAGAACCCAAGGTAGTCCGAACTTATGCAGCCCTTCACTATGGCGTCTCTCGCAATCATATCGCTGTTTCGGGAAGTAAAACCTCAACGATCACTATACCTGGAATCACTATGCGTCACCTCTTCGGGACAGCTCGCCCGTAAACATCAGCTACATACCATTATTATTCGAAGGTAAGGAGCGTTGTCGTTCCAGATTATTGCAGCTTAACTTGACCATCGCGGTGCAAGTCGAGTACGGAAGCAACCTTTCTTTCTTTTTCGGACGCAATCGAAAGCCGCCCCTCGCCCTGCAATAGTGATCGCTCTACAATCGAGTAAATACGGTAAGCTCGGACCCGTCTCCATACATCCCGCGTGCTTTGTCCCATGCATAGCGCCCCGAAAACTTACCTCACTCGGGGCCGCCATACGGCATACGTGCAGCACGTCGGTGCCTATCAATGACATGTCATGCTCCTTTCCAAACCCACTTGCTAGGCAACAGGGTTGGCCTCCCAAGCGCAAACATCCCGGCTTCGCAAAGACCACGTGTCGGCAGACAGACCACAACACAAGTGCGGGGCTGCGGCGACGAGTTTGCGATGCTCATTGTTAAAGAACTGCGCAGGTTTTATGCATTGCTTATGATTGGCAGTGTATGCTTAGAGATTTTCGGCCTAACTAACGCCCTGTTAATAAAGGCGAGCTGTTTATGGATACGAATTCCATGCCGTTGCAAATTTACGTTCCGTAGTGAATTCTTGGGGCGGAGGTACCGAGATCGATACCCAGCACCTCCACCAATTTATAAATGTGTTTATCAGATGACACTCGGCAGTGATGTGCGATGGCGACAGTCAAGACGACACAGACAGCTACCAGAACGAGTGGTGTTCTTTCAAAAAAAAAAAAAAAACCAAAAGCTGAAAAGGACGACCCCCTGAAAGGCGCTTGAGAAGACCCATTACTGCAGAGTCCCAAGCCTTTCGCCAAGTTCACGCTCTTTTCAACAGATGGCGACACGAGTACCTCAGTTTGTGAACCTAAATAAGCGTTGCTCCATTCAAAGTGACGAACTTAGGACTTAAGAGATGCACTGTGTTCGTTTTCTTTCTCCATGTCACAAAATTAATTTCAAATTATAATTCAAGTGAACAAGTTTTACTTACGGATAGAGAGCTATCTCGAAGACAATGTTTCATGTGTATCGTATCTGTATCGAAAGACGTGTGTTCTGTATATGAATTGAAGCAGTTACAAGTTTAAAAACGATTTGAAATTTCACGCCCAGACCACTGTAGCCACGTATAGTTCAATGCATCATTCTCGTACTAATTACAGCGTGGGAAGTAGGTGTGCTACCGACTATCTGGACGTTGAGACACCAGGTTGCTTGGAACAGCATATTACCCGAGTTTAGTGACAAAATATCGGCTACCCTCGAACATACATCACCAGTCTATAAGACATCATGGCAGTTACAGCCAGCTCAGCAGTATATGACAACCTTAAAAGGGCAAGAGTGGGGGCTAGTTGGTTGAACATTGTTGAGACTCACACCGCGCTGGAATTAAACACACAAATAAAAGACACACTGAAGCACAGGTAGGACACACACGTGTGTGTCCTACCTGTGCTTCAGTGTGTCTTTTATTTGTGTGTTTAATTCCAGCGCGGTGTGAGTCTCAACAATGACAACCTTGTATGTTACAATGCATTGCAAGTGAATGCTTGACAAACAAACTGAAAAGAGATACTAATATTATCCATTCATTTTCACATGCATCCTACAGGCCGCACCTATGACATAATTACAGTTATAATCAGCCAGGTTCCATCGCCAACCTTGCACGTAACCAAGTCAGTTGCATTTGAATGCTAAAACCGAAACTGAAAAGAGATACTTTTACTAGATTGATAGATATGTGGGGTTTAACGTCCCAAAACCACCATATGATAATGAGACATAGACGCCGTAGTGGAGGGCTCCGGAAATTTCGACCACCTGGGGTTCTTTAACGTGCACCCAAATCTGAGCACACGGGCCTACAACATTTCCGCCTCCATCGGAAATGCAGCCGCCGCAGCCGGGATTCGAACCCGCGACCTGCGGGTCAGCAGCCGAGTACCTTAGCCACTAGACCACCGCGGCGGGGATACTTTTACTAGTCATATATTCATCTATCTATGCATGCCGCCTACATGCCGTATCTATACGACATCAAGGCAGTAATAACCAGCTAGGCGGCATTCGCGACCACTCCATTTCAAAGGAGATACTCGTACCGTGCATCTATCTATCCATACATCCACGCAGCCCACTGGCCGTGCAAAGAGCTTGGCACGGACCCCATGGCATGGCACCTCTCCTAGCGTTTGCCTTAAAAGCGCAAGTGGACATTCGACCGGGCTATTGCTACTACTGCACGTGCTTTAGGAGCTGGGGGCCAAGGGATCAGGATTCCACGTGCCACCACTTGACTCCTCCCGCAGGCGACGTCGCGTGCCGCGGAAAAAGCTGCCGACAGGTCCGCGCATAGGCGGCGGGCACGCAGCGCCACTTCAGCGCCACGCGGCCGGTACGAAAACTACGAACCCCCGAGCTCTCACCGTGGGAAAGGCAGGCAGTGTTGTTGTTTCGACTGGAAAGAAGAGGAAGGGTGGAGAGGTGCTCAAGGTCTCCGAGCCTTCGGCAGCCGCTGAATTCGTCACTTCGACTTCCCCTTCGTAGTCGGTTGCTCGACGGCGAAGCCCCTCATCTGCGCTTAGTGGGACTCGTCGAAACGCGGGAGATTTGGGTGGAAGCGTACTTGTCGAGGTTTTGGTGGCCGCGAATCCACGCAGATCAATCGTATATAAGGAGCGCCCTATGCTCGTATCGGTGGAAGTGATTTCATCGTTGCCGCGTATGTGTGTGTCAATGCATGGGAAAGATATTCTGTCTCCGAAAATAAACACAGTAGACGCGCAGCGGGGTCACTGACGACGTCCGTTGGCAAAACACTTCAAGAGCGGAGAGTAGGTGGCGAGTAAAAATGCGGACCCCGAGAAAAAAAAAATGAAGACAAGAAAGGGGCGAAGAGCGGAATGGAAGGAATTGGAGTGTTTCCATTTTGGGGCACCCATGACTGAAGGCCGATTGTGAGAACTCTTTGTGTGTTTGAATATTGGATCAATGAAAGTATAAGTAGCGTTTTATGATGGCGTTTTAAGCTCACTTTTTTTTCAGAATATAACGTCACGCGTGGTTCTTTTTTATGGTCGAGAGTTTCGAGAATGTACGCACACACACGACACACCCCAGGAAAGTGTGAAGAAGTATTTAAAAGAAAATCACTACTACGTTATCACTGAGTGGTGTCACTCTGGTGGTGCCTGTGTAATTTGCCCAATGTATCATATTTGATACATTCAATATAATGCCTCTGAAAAAACAATAAACCTGCCAGAGCCTCGTACTAAAGGAGTCATTGCATCTTTAACATGTTATAATACCATTACATAAAGTTACAGTCAAATAAAGTATTCGTTTAATTGAAGATAATTCAGTTATGCCTCCATTGAAACTTCACTCGCTGTTATCGTAAAAAAAAGCTCTACAAAAGCGGTGAAAGTGTTCAACGGTTTCTCATGGATGGATATGTGGGGTTTAACGTCCCAAAACCACCATGTGATTAGGAGAGACGCCGTAGTGGAGGCCTCCGCAAATTTCGACCACCTGGGGTTCTTTAACGTGCGCCCAAAACTGAGCACACGGTCCTACAACATTTTCGCCTCCATCGAAAATGCAGTTGCCGCAGCCGGGATTCGAACCCGCGACCTGCGGGTCAGCAGCCGAGTACCTTAGCCACTAGACCACCGCGGCGGGGCTTGAACGGTTTCTCACATTTTGTTTTCATGGCATTGCGAGAACTGCACGGTAAGTGCTCCTGAAGGTTACTGACGCCCAAATCACTGTCACAAAGACTGTTGATGGGTTACGTTCCAAAGTATTGAGTTTATTACAAATATACCTAGACGAAAATCTGACGCCATCATCTATGCGAATTTCTTAAAGAGCGGCGTTGGAGCGCTGGAAATGACGGTATATGTGTCTGTGAGGCTTGTGTAGGCTGCTGTTGAGCCAGGCTTTGGCTCAAAAGCGGACACAACTGCACAAATAAAGCTTACCTAAGACAAGGCTGTTATAAGCACAACTCTTTCATGCATAATATATTCTGAAATAAGGGTCCACTTACATTGACGGCAAAACCAAACGATGAGAGAAAGAAACAGACGGCATAAATTGGCAGAGGAGAACGCTCGCTTTGTCGTTTGCCTGCCAAATTTAGCGGCCAGTCTGTTACTTTTTACGCTTCGTAAAATTGTACATTGACGCAGAAGTTTCCAATGGTAAATAAAACATCTTTATCTGCAGTGACAAGAAAAAAAGCTTATGACGTGCTCTTTTAGTGAAAAATCAAGCACTTTGACGCAAGGAAGGCATTGAAGCCAGACGCGTCTGTGAGGCGTCCGGGGTTTATACGTGCACTGTACAAATCCAAGTCAAGTACGAAGCTCACATATCCCGGCATTCCCTTGCATCCAGCAGCTCACAAGCGCCGGATTTCCCTCTAGGTATGTTTGGGAGAAACTATGTTCCAAAAGCCCAATACGATTATGAGGGGTGAGGATGGCGGAAATGTCGACCACCTGGGTTACTCTAACGCCCCGCCACGGTGGTCTAGTGGCTAAGGTACTCGGTTGCTGACCCGCAGGTCGCGGGATCAAATCCCGGTCGTGGCGGCTGCATTTCCGATGGAGTCGGAAATGTTGTAGGCCCGTGTACTCAGATTTGGGTGCACGTTAAAGTACCTCAGGAGCTCAAAATTTCCGGAGCCCTCCACTACGGCGTCTATCATAATCATATGGTGGTTTTGGGACGTTAAACCCCACAAATCATCATAATCATGGATTTCTCTAACGTGCGCCTGAATCTATAGGTGCCGGAGGCACCCCGCCTCTATCGAAATGCTTTCGCCGGGACAATTCGATCACGTGACCTTCAAGACTGCAGCTGAGTACCATACCTACTACTAGACCATGGCAGAGGGTGGTATCATTGATAGTGAGAGCCGAAAAATTCGCGGAATTTTGCCTGCCTGACTAATTCGAAAGTTGCGGTTAACACCAGAACCCACTGGGAATTGAACCTTGTATGAGGACAAATCCTGCATGTTTTTTAATGTTCACAATCCCTTGACACGCTGTTTTTTTATTTATTCTTTCATTTAGGTGTAAGGAGGTGATAAAACTTCATTCGACCAAGGGATTCGGGCTCGCACGTGCAAAATTCGGTTCTGTTAAACAACCGCCGCGTGAAATGAAACAGAAAGAAAGAAAGAAAGAAAGAAAGAAAGAAAGAAAGAAAGAAAGAAGAAGAAAGAAAGAAAGAAAGAAAGAAAGAAAGAAAGAAAGAAAGAAAGAAAGAAAGGTTACGGAGCTTAAACTTTAGTTGTATGGGACACAAAGACGCGCTAAGCAAGCAGCAGCTGACAATAGAAACTCCGCGTAAGCCGATTTTCGCGCCTTTTCCACCGAGATTCGTCACGCGCTCTTGGACGGGCTTTAAAGCGCGCGAGAATATTTTAAAGTAAGTTACATTGCGCAACGGTTTGGCGGATAAGGTATTCCGTTGAGTGGAGCGCTGTGAAAAGATACTGCGCCAACACGTAGGTTTGCAAGGCCCACATGTTTTTAGTACATCTTTATTTAAATATATTCGTGCTTGACTCGCCCCCTTCTGCCTATACGCCCATGTGTACAGCTCTCGATGAAACGAAATCGCTCTAAATAACAGCATTTATAATTCACACGTATGTACTAGAGGAAACGTTGGCAGCTTCACCAATTGGCATCAGCTACTGCATGCTGTTCACGTCACAAGACAGATAGAGGCACGATTAAGATACAAAAGGGAACTGACTGTCCTGATCAGCTTACTCCTGTAAGATCCAAACTACCGTGCTCCACAAACCACGGCGTATAACGTAAAACAGTCACTGCAGCGAGCGAAGCAGTTTTCGTGTGGTGTGTCCGTCAACACATACAAAGGAAGGAGTCGTCTGCTGACCACTGAGTATCTATAGCTAGAGTGCTCGGAGATGCCCGTTTGATCGAAGTTCGCCGTTGTTACCCTAGCGATGCAGCCCCTTCTCCCGCCTCCCCTCACCGCCACCCCTTCGTGCTCCTGCGCCCGACAGGGTATGCCGGTGTGATTCATCTCTGCTTGAGCCGTGTCCGTCTGTAGTGTTCGATGGAGGCGGAAATGTTGTAGGCCCGTGTGCTCAGATTTGGGTGCACGTTAAAGAACCCCAGGTGGCCTAAATTTCCTTAGCCCTCCACTACGGCGTCTCTCATAATCATATAGTGGTTTTGGGACGTTAAACCCCACATATCAATCAATCGTCTGTAGTCTTCACGAGGTTACACTCGCGATTGGATCATATAAGGCGCATTCGGCCGATGTTATCTGTTTGGACTTTATACTGAACATAACGGTGACTTCAAAAATGCGCTTTGAGTGTTCCATAATATTTCTATCGCAATGAAGCCGAGAAGCACAGAACACTTTAAAATACGGCAACCACATCGCTAAGTCCACGCGAGCAAAGGGAGATACTGAAAAGATAGACACAAAAGAATTCAAAAAGTTGCGCAATCAAATGAAAGTTAGCAATGTAGCTCACAAAAGACGTACACAACTTACACACACATCTGTGTAACGATGTGCATCGACACGTAATCAAATCGTACTTGAACTGGGCACAAATAGAACCATTAAATAAGCGTGTTCAAACGACACGTCCGTCGTGAAAAGTAAGATAGTGACACTGATTACAGTAACGACGCCGGTTGGCATGTTTCTAATTCACGATTGTAAAACAGCATGAACGTAACAGCAAGTACGAAGAAGTCACACGTGACGGCGACATAGCGTTGTAAACCAATGAAGGGGGGGGGGGGGCAACCACGAATATGTTTATATCATCCCGACGAACATGCTTTAGCGGGGCTTGCAGACATACATGATTGATTGATATGTGGGGTTTAACGTCCCAAAACCGCCATATTACTATGAGAGACGCCGTAGTGGAGGGCTCCGGAAATTCAGACCACCTGGGGTTCTCTAACGTGCACCCAAATCTGAGCACACGAGCCTACAGCATTTTCGCCTCCATCGGAAATGCGGCCGCCGCAGCCGGGATTCGATCCCGCGACCTGTGGGTCGGTAGCCGAGTACCTTAGCCACTGGACCAACACGGGGGGGGGGGGGGGGGCTAGCACACATACCTGCTGGACTATGGGACGCGATGAAGTAAGAACAGTGTTTCCTGACCGGACTGAACAGTCGTATTCACTCAGATACTATATACCAAGGGCAAAATGTTGGCTATATCGAGGCTATAGTGGCGGCTATACCGTTCGTTCGTATTCATACTCATGTCATATTGCATTGCTCTTAAGGCAACTTCAGGTAAAACATTCTTTTGCGTAACCAGAATTTGCAAAACTAAGGAAGTATGTGCACATCTTTCCCACACAAAAAAAAAGCCTTTAACTAAATGACACGATGCACCCTAAAGGGGACATTTCTCAACGAAGTGAAAAAACAGCGCGTAACACAGGACACAGGACAGAGAAGAGACGGACGAGGCGCTGACTTACAACCAAAATTTATTTCGTACAGGGGTGTATATATAGCACACGAAACTTGAAAAAAGAGGGAGAGAAGTCGAGTGACATGAAAGAGTAATTTTTGTTATGATTGTATGCGTATAACAAATAAACTGTGATTGCGCAATCATTCGCTTGTCAAATACGCCAATTCCCTGGTGAGGAGCGTTATCGAAGGTGCACTGACACACATATCGCCTTTCTTGATTATGCAGAATGCCTCATAAATCTCACGTGTCCTTTTATCTCTGTAGCGTCGAAGTATCTTGCATTTGTCAAACAATGCACGGCATCCACAAATGGAGCTGTGCGCAGCTAAGTGGCTGCCAACAGAACCCCGCATTAGATTGCGGTGTTCCCTGAGGCGGTCATTTATACAGCGGCCAGAATGCCCGATGTAACAGCGGCCGCAAGAGAGGGGAATTTCATAAATGGCACAAAAACAACATTCAACAAACTTGATTGCGTGTTTTTTTTTCACACACGCGAGGCCCTCTGTCCTCTCTGTTCACCTGATGGCACATACTAGAGAACTTATTTCTGGCTGAAAAAACAACTCTGATTCCAGCTTTTTGTGCTACCTTTTTTAAACAATGTGACACCTTATGCAAGTAAGGAATGACTGCTGTTCTTGAAAAAGAACTTTTTTCTTGACCACTAGTCGGTTCCACTAGGCGGGGTTCCACTAGGCGGGGACCACTAGGCGGGGTTCTGTTGGCAGCCACTTAGCTGCGCACAGCTCCATTTGTGGATGCCGTGCATTGTTTGACAAATGCAAGATACTTCGACGCTACAGAGATAAAAGGACACGTGAGATTTATGAGGCATTCTGCATAATCAAGAAAGGCGATATGTGTGTCAGTGCACCTTCGATAACGCTCCTCACCAGGGAATTGGCGTATTTGACAAGCGAATGATTGCGCAATCACAGTTTATTTGTTATACGCATACAATCATAACAAAAATTACTCTTTCATGTCACTCGACTTCTCTCCCTCTTTTTTCAAGTTTCGTGTGCTATATATACACCCCTGTACGAAATAAATTTTGGTTGTAAGTCAGCGCCTCGTCCGTCTCTTCTCTGTCCTGTGTCCTGTGTTACGCGCTGTTTTTTCACTTCGTTGACCATGTACCAACCGGCCCAAATAAGCACTTTAGTACGGGACATTTCTCGTATACATGCATATGCATTATCGAAGCCCCCCCGAATACTAAAACGAGGCTGTAATACTGTTAGTTATATCATAGACACGGTAAAGCGCCTTAAGGTTGCAAAATTGCTTACCGTGTAGAGTGCTAATCAGTCTTATTTGGAACAGCATTGCCAGTGGTCGGCAGGCGCTTTCGTTCAGACGTCACAGATTCCCGTTCCTACGTTCTGATCGATATAGCGGTGTTCCTTCAGATAGATAAAGCGTACAGGTCAAATGTTTCAATGTCTACTCCACAAGACATCTACTGAACAATTATCTGTTTCTTCGCTTGAAAAAGACTGTCAAACCACGCCATCTCATTTAGAGTGTCTTCCCCCCCCCCCCCCAAAAAAAAACGCGGGTTACTCTTTTCGTGTCGACAGAAGTAAAAAAAGAAAAAGATATTAAAGGAACGGTTCATCACAAATCCCTCCGGAGGATGACAAAAAGGGGCGTTCTTTTGGCAGTCGGCAACATCTGTTTTTCGGCAGTGAAACTCCCCAGCCCTGGTTTCTATCGAAGGAAAAAAAAAAAAGGAAGCTGGGAATCGCGAGAGCGCATGTAGACGTCGGTGCTATACGTTTCAACATCAATGGTATTTCCCTTTTTAATGTGTGTCTTCACTTTTTTAAAGGTTTCAGCGGAGGGTTCCTCACACCGTCCACGCGCTTGATCCACCCGCCATAGTGGCGAACAGGGGCCACTCTAAAGCGCCAAAAACTTTTCCAGGAATCTTAAGCCGTATTAACACCCCTCGAGTCTTTGACAGGACACGCTTCAGCGGTACAAAGAAAAGACCCTCAAAACGGCCAGTGTCACAGACATGCTGTCTTCGAAACTTCGAGTGGCCGTGCTTCGTGGCACACAAAAAGGAGCATGCCTTTTCATTTTTCACTGCAAATTTTTTTTACAATGTATTAGAAAAAGAAAATGACGGTAAAAAATAGGGGTTCCAGCTCCTGGTTTTGTAACGAACGGAAGTGTTGTACTTGACTTAAGGACAAACAGAAAATTTCGACTGATCCCACGTACCTCGGCGTGCGGATGGGAGGTGACTGTGCTGCAGTTTTTTGTTGTTGTTTTGTTTTTGTTGAACGAAACGTTACCAAATGACGCTAAAGATACGTTGAACTGTTGCACGCATGCACAGACATGCGTTTAACAGTAGTATAGGTTTTACAAAACCATTTGTTTAATATATCTATGACGAGGCTATAACCGCAAACATGGGTATTAGCAACATCAAACGCGATGACACAAGGTGATGCTCAGGCTGATTACTGGTTACCATTTAATTTGCGAAGGTGTAGTTTTGGGCTAGTTTCACAATATTCGCAGTTGGTGCACCTTGTGTTACTACCTTCCTGCTTATCTGGTATGCTGTACACCGCTATAAGCTTTCTATTATTTACTCATTTGATACAATGATACAGCACTCGGCTTATAGCGTAACGTCTATACTGTCACATCCTCGGCCGCAGTTAGGGGGGGGGGGGGGGTGTAATGTAGTTTATTCACGTTCGGTGATAGAACCGAACGAAACGTCCAAGAATAGGGAGCCGCGCTTGATTCGTCAAGGCTTGTCTGACGGTGGGGCTTGAGAATAGCAACCTGAAAAGGCAGCTTTATCAGTGATTACCGCAAGGAACGAGTGGATACGGTGCCACCGTTCTGTCGGGTATAACGCGTACAAAATGGCCTCCTGCTGACTTGAGTTGTGCAGTATACACCCGCGGCAGGTCACGGGATCGAATCCCAGTGGTAGCGGCCGCATTTTCAACGGAGGCGAAAATGATTGCGACCCATGTGCTTCGATTTGATTGCGCGTTAAAGACGTACGGGTGGCCTAAATTTCCAGAGCCCTCGACTACGGCGTCTCTCGTGGTCATATGTTGGTTTTGGGGCATTAAACCCCAGCCATTATTATTGTGTCAGAACGTAGGCACTTACCAGAGTATTAAAGTAGCCTGCTTTGTGTTTGGCTTATCCCCGAGCCAGCGCTGATAGTTCGCGGCAATCGCAAGCGCAGCTTTGCACCACCGAACCTCTCGTCAGATTTTGACACCACTACCACGCACGTCATATTGCGACACCTAAAGCATCTGCTAAATACGCAGATCAGCACAAATATATCGTTAAAGTCATCATGCTCTTCAATATCAATCTTTAAAAAAAACAATGACCACCAATAATGAAGTTGACATATAATAATTTTATATTTATTAATGCGTTGATAACTTCTCCGAATTCATTCAGATCAAACGCAACCGTGATAGTCAGTGACTCTCAAACGGCAGTGAGAAACTTTGCCAACGGCCGCATCTCCCCGGAGGCACTACGTATTATCAAAGGAGGGTGTCGAACAAGCCCCAGAAATACATATATTATATGGACACCTGCTCATGCCATCGCGGGGGACAGCAACAATGGGGCTGTACATGACGCAGCTCGAGGGCTCACCGACCGAGCTGCCCTCCCAAGTGCCACCCCAACCTCCTCCGGTGATTACGGCGTGGCAGACGAGTGGGAGTGGGAAGACAGAATGACCAGATACAATGAAATTACAAAGCATTATAGATTACAGAGGGGCATATTCCCGCCACCTCACCCAAAATTAACAAAAAAAAACAGTCTGTCGAATGGCGGCAGTTACAAACTAGGACATATCCGAATCCTGCACTATCGCACATTATATATCCTGATATATACAAAACGGACAGGTGCAAGCGTTGCGACTCCAGAGCCACTCTGGAGCATATGTTATGGGAATGTAGAGGGATTAGTACTCATAACAAGTATGCGGCCTCTGCTGACAGCCTTCGCGCGCGCTGGGAGGCCGCAATGCTCAGTTCCGTCCTCGAAGACCAAATGTGGGCCGTCCAGCGGGCCGAGGAAGCCGCCAGGATTCAAGGACTCCTGGCCGTAACCTAGGCGGGGCCAATCGCCCACCCCATCTACTCGCCGGACTCTGAATAAAGTTCTTTCCTCCTCCTCCTCCATCCCATTTTGCTCCATGTCGTCGCCTCGTGGCGTTTCGTTCCGCTCTATCACAGAACGTGCGCAGATGACGCAATGCAACGCAATACAGTACTCTCGCATTGAAGCACGAAATAAAATAACTGTATAACCACGGTATACCCTAAAAGTACAAGTTAATCGTGGCATGGCGCTACGAATCCAGCTGCATATAATTTTGCTTGATGCATGAGCGAGCGCGCATAAAGGCTGCATATGGACTATTTTTTTCGAATGTGTTTGAATGCGGCTATATTGGGCTGTTAATCCTTGTGTTTTGTATGTTTAACAACTAAACGAACGGCGTTACTGTAGACGCATACGAATGAAAACTGTTGGGTTGGCGCACACGATGCTTCATGGCCTTATTAATTCACGTCGCGATATACAGAAAAAAAAACAATGGTTTAACAGCAGTATAGAGATATACAGCTACTAAGGATATAATGTTAGCTTTGATGTAAACGATCGCACCGAACCTATACGCCAGGACTCGCTACAGATGGCAAAAGCGATAATATGTGCATGACGCGGCCCTAATTTGTTCCAGTTTCGAATGGTATGCGGGGTTTAACGTCCCAAAACAATCATATAATCATGAGAGACGCCGTATAGTGGAGGGCTCCGGAACTTTCGACCATTTGGGGTTCTTTAACGTGACACCCAAATCGGAGCACTCGAGGAATTCCGAAGCAAATTCAACTAGTGGAAGAAATTAAATATGCAGTGGAGCGCCAGCCTACGACAATTTCGCCTCCATCGAAAATGCAGCCGCTGCAGGTCACGGGATTCCGCAGGTCACGGGAATCTCGCAGGTCACGGGATTCCCGCAGGTCCCGCAGGTCACGGGATTCGCTCCCGTGACCTGCGGGTCAGCAGCCGAGTTCCTCAGCCACTAGACCACCTCGGCGGGCGTTGTTGCAGTTTCAATCCGTTAGCACTACATATACGCGCACTTATGTTGAAGCTACAATATACCATTCGAACCAAGCTTCACACGGCGACCAGTAAAACACGTCGTGTGAAAAAGTCGTATTGGGACGCAAGGCGCTGTTTCACTTTTCATAATGATCGAACGCCTTTTTTTGGAAAGACAGACAAAGATGATGACAAACCTTACGTTCAACCGCGGCGAACGCTTGTAGCAATCCACGGCATGTGGTTTGCAGAAATGATGAATCCGGAGAAAGATATAATCGCACGTTAAATAGAGTGCATCCATCCCTGCAGCTTTGGCACCAGTTTTTTGGCGGGAGCCATTGAGCTACGGCCGGGAGCACTGTTAGGGTGAACACGCGGGCACACACGGACACACGGGAGCTGCTTTACGTTGTCGGTTACATCGCTTGAGCGGCGCGCCATTCCGTATAGTATAGCGAAGCGCCAGTCTCGCTTGTATACAGTGGCACGCCCGTGGGTGCGTGCACCACTTGGACTCGGGCGCGCCGGCTGCATTGGCGCTCCACCTGCAGAGTGCTGCCGCACTTAGCCGTGCTCACCTAATAATAATAATAATAATAATAATATTAATAATACGTTTATTTCATCATCATTGTGTACATGATGACAGGGGCCCGCAGTAAAAGCTGCAAAATCCGAGGAAAAAAAACAGCTTAACTGAGCTGCTGACCCCTAACTTGGCGAACAGCAAGGATTCAGGAATAAAAAAAAAAACACAACCAAATGTGCATAACCTAACAGAAAAAGAAAAATGAAAGACACAATACAAGGAAGTACACTTTTAAGGCACAGAAATCGCGAGCAAACAGATAACAGGAATTATAAAAGAAAAAATGATAACAACTCTTTATTTGTCAATGTTTCAAGGGGTGCGTTTTTAGCTGCGAAGCCATAACCTTACAGCCATAACCGCATGCACAGCAACAAAGCCGCGGCTATGGAGGAATGGCCGCGACAAACTTGTTCTGTCACGTCACAGAACGCCCCCGGAGGAAGGTCACAGAACACCTATACCAGTTTAGTCACGTCGCAACGGCTGCAACCGCATCCGACCGCATGGTTACAGCGGCTAGAATAGGGCCCCTGTATAGCATGGTGGCTACAAAGTGTCATTGTAGCTTGAATGAAAACTATCGCATAGATACCCGTAAATTGCGAATATAATAATATAATTTTAAAAGGTTGGTCGATGACAACGTGCCAACATTATTACTGACTTGTGTGACATAAGGAAGCCACAAAAGTTTTTTCGCGACCTTCTTTTTTTTGCAATATTTGGTTTGACGACGACAGGCTGTCCAGAGGCGTACGCTATACGACAGCTCCGACGCAATTCACGACGATTTCACATTGTAGCAATTAAGCGATCAAATTACCGCTTACTACAATGCGTTGAGACATCGAAACAAGCCTTAGAAAAGGAGATTTAAGTCAAAATACAGCCGCTCTCTCACTCTCCGCGTGAGATGAGAATGTAAAAAAACATGGTCGACACTTCGCATTATTTGAAGTACGCGTGGATAACAAGCACTGAAAGCTAATTGCAACCGAAGCGAGGACTATATGGGCGCAGCCGCGTTGCCAGAAGTGGCCACGCTGGCTTCCGGGTGACACGTAATCTTTGGCATAGCCTTCTATATGTTTTTTTGCCTGCCGTATGAACACGAAACGCCCGTCATCTATGGTGGTGCCACCTACGTATAGGGTTAAGAGTCTTCGTACTTGGCCTTTGAGATCAGCAACTTCGGCGTTTGCTAAGAGGTTATATGCCTTGTATTGAAGGGGTTCCCTGCTGAATGAGGGCGAAACGGCCGTCATCTACGGCGGCATCACTTACGTAGGGCTATTTATAAATAAGTCTAATATGATGTACGCTTTCTTAAAACTTTTTACGTTATTTTTGTAGGATATAAGCTCCAAAAACGTAAAAACTTATTTGAAGACACCGCTACTTGAGTGGCGCCACCACCGTAGTTCCGACGACGGCCGCTTCCCAAGTGAACGCCAATAATCCGGCAGGCAAGAAAAATCTCGGAGGCTGTGTCTTTGGGTGTGTTCCAATACTCACCGTAGACGGCGAAATAGGTAGCTAAAGGGGCGGCGGTCATCCTAAGTCCCATTCCAATTCTCACGTAGCTGGCAAAGTAGACAGCTCCGAGAAGACCGCATTGTAGAGTACGATGCCGGCTGCTTTGCTGTCTAAACAAGATGGCGAGTCAGCGAATCGCTCAGATAAACCAAGGGTGCTATTTTGGACATTGTCGGATTCTGCCATGTTGTCAGATTCCGCCATTGATGGATGCTAATTGGCCAAGTGAGCTGCTACCACCGCTCTGATTGGATTAAAATGCCGCCGTTACAAAATTTGACAATATGGCGGGATTAGACAATGTCCAGAATAGTACCCCGAATCTCGTCGGAATGGTCGTCTTCACAGAAGCAGACGCTTCTCCAGAAGCTCAACGTGAGTAACATTTAATTTTTTCACATTTTAGCTCAAACAAAGCCAGAAAACACGGCTGTTACGTTTCTTTATTTTGGCTTTTTCTTCTCATTGCGAGGTGGCGCCTCGTCGCGTATAAGCTGTCCAGACGTGTTCCATTTCTCGAACAGCATGGGCTCGGTGCTGTCTTCTAAGCAGTCTGCGGGACTGTCTACGTGCTGTCTGAGAATTTGAACACAGCCTTTTGCTAAAACCGCATGCCGTCGACGTATACACTCTTAAAAAAATGGAGTGACGTACTCTCCATTTAGGGAGGAACGGCGATGTCCCCAATGTTCGTCTTTAAATAGAGAAACGTTGCTCCCTCATACACGGAGAAACACGTTCCTCCTTATGAAAATCAACATGGCTGCCCCCCGGCGAAGCGAGTAGGCTTAGCAAATGCAACGATTCTCGACTGGTAAGGAGTACATGGCACTGAAAGTTACAAAAAACGGTCCCGCTGAGCTTGATATTGAACGAAATGATTATAAAAACAAGCAGACGAACCTGTGGCAGTGAACACATCGCGAAAGAGAACGACGGAGCAAGTACGTTTCGTTCGGTCAGCGAAGCCACGTTCACTCCGAAAGACACGGGTTCTGCAGAGCCCTCACCTGAAGAGCACATGCTAGGCTTGCTGTATTTATTTCTCGCAGATTCACATAGTGTAGCGACGTTATCTATGCGTTTACGGGTCCGCAGGTCACGAGGTGTGCCTCCAAACCGTACACTCGATCGCAGCGAAACCATTCCGAATCCGTAGTGCAGCATTGATAGATAGATGTTCAACGTTATAAAAATGACTGGAGGTGTGAGAGCGTCATAGCAATAAAGTAGGTGGTAGGTGGCGCCATCTGGAGGGACTTAACAGAACTAAAAAAAGTTAACTGCCGCGGCATACGTTGTTATTACCCACTATCACGGCTCCCTTGCGGATTGATTACGCATCAACCCATTCAGGACTACTTGACACTGAAAGCCTAATATGTGCTGATGCAATCCATACAGTTACACATGCACACAAGGTCACATGGTACACATATAGTACGCAACAAGTACACTAGCGTATACGCTAACAAGTACGCAACAAGAGCACAATCTACCATTCACACCAACGGCCCACACTTCGACGTGTTTACTCACACCCTACTATGAAAGCGCATCAGCTTATATAGCAATGAATTTTGACTGACCTGAGTGGCACAGGTTACAAGTACGTTTTCTTGCACTTTTTTTATGTTTTGTATCAATACCACAACATGCGCACACGTAAATATATTGTATCTGATGGTTAGGCAAACCTTAGTTAATTAATGATTGCACAATAATGAACGGAATAATTACTAGAGCTTATCAGGTTTTCACAAAGACAAATACCCCCAAGCCCACGGCATTTCGAACGCTGCGCCATCTGTTGACCACTGCCACAGTTACTTTTTTTTTTCTTGAAGCCTCTGAGAGTGCAAACACTTGCCGCGCGTTAGCCATTTCGGAGGTCACGTTTTTTTTTTTTCTTTTTGTTACTTGGAGAGGGCGCAGCATGCAGACCAAACTTTGTCTCCGTCGTGGTAGGTGTTCTGTGGTCACGTCGACCTCGTTCAGTTGTTTGTCTTAACGTTTGCTTATATTCTTTTTACGTGCGTACCACAAGTGTGACCGTTAGCGATGGATATAGTACACCACTAGCCCTTCAACGACAATGTTTTTGATGCGGTAACGACCATCCTAGCAGTGTATACGTACGTTACAACGCGGGTCTTGCTAGAGAAATAAGCGATGACCTCGCATCCGACGGTATTTTTTCGTGAGCTATGACAGTGGCTGTTGACGTCGCGGCAGCTCTCATACTTGAGTGGAGGAACTATCGCTGCAGTGCGCAAGTTTACTATAACTTTATAGAATGTTGTGCCTGCATACTTTTCTGCTTCAGATGCCTCTCGCGATTCGCCTCGCGTGTTAACTTACCATCATAGTGCGTGCCACAATTTTGTTGTTAGCGCTGTGGCTGTGGTGGTTATTACTCTGGATTCGGAATACTCTTTTCGCAAAGGTGAGTGAGTGTTAGTACTTACTTGCTGTGCACAGCTGCTACTAGAAGTGCATTTTGTGTTGAGTTTCTCGCGACAAAGGAGAATCATGGACGAGAAAGGCATACTGCTCGCGTGCATAATTCCTTCCTACTTCTCAGTGCTGGCATGGACAATTCAAAACCAATGCGATTGAGAATTTGGTTTAACCTACGGAAGTCATTGGTTCAATTTTCACAAAAGTTTAGTTATGATGATGTTTAAAATGTTTCTGATGGTTGTATTCTAGTCTGGCGAATAAACGCTCGGTGAAACTTCGTAGCCTGTTTCCCTTTGTGCTTTCACCTGCTGTGGTAGCATAGCCTTATTGGGTGTCGTGTGACTATGCTGGAGGACGCAGGTTCGACTTCCGGCCACGGCGGCCGTATTCGAATCGGGGTAAACTGCAAAGAACATTCATATGGCGGTAGTGGCACGTATAACTCTATCAATTGTATATGATCGTACTTTCACGCATGGACTGTAGAGTGGTATCTGGTTTCCTACAATGTTGAAAAAATAAGTGTGATGCTTTTTTACGCGCCTCGTTGAATTCATGAGTGCTGTTGGTGCCGTGCGAAACTAAAAATGCGTGGGCTTATCAAGTAGGTCGACACCGAAAAAATTCATTATTTTTTTTACACTCTAAGGTAATCAATAAAGCAAGACTGCTTGGGAAGCAGAGCTCCTTGTATTCGTGACAAATTGGTAGTATGAAACAACACGAGACACACATGGAAGTGTGCGGAGCATCGTGCGAGTGCCTGACGATAAAAAAGAGAGGCTTTTACTTTACACTAATAAAACAAAAGAAAACGTCACTCCTGCATTGCTTACAACAATTTTAGGTAAAAGCAATCGCTCGCGACTGGCCGCGGCCGGTTATAGGCTTGGCGTGCACATGCGCGCGAGCAAGGCCTCCGTGATTGAGGAGAAACTTGAACGCTGAAGGAGGAACGTTGCTCCTGTGGTCCTTGCCGCGAGAGGGCGCGACGGGTAAAGCGCCCGAAAGGGAGGAAGTCGCTGCACCGAAGGAGAAACAGAGCCCGTTTCTCCATTCTCGCTCCCTTTTTTTTTAGAGTGTATACGCGCGATAACCTTCATATCGCGCCCGATTGTACAGTACTCAATGATTGATACGGGACAATTCGGGACCAAGTACAACGGGCGTAGTTTCGTGTCGACCGTCTTCTGTTCGGGCCATATCGGCGCGATTTTGGCTGGAACTCGTAGATCAGAGCCACCATTATCTTCAGAAGACAGATGCGTGGTTATCTCGAATGATCACGCATACCAGTCCTTACACTAAAGAAATCTTGATTTCGTGTTCAAATGCATGAGTAATGTACAGTGCCGTCCACTGATAACACGGCCCAGCATGGCCTCGCTCCGCAGAGCGCCATTGCAGGCGCCGTGGTCGCGCATCGAAGCTTAGTGGCGCATGCGCACATGGACGCACCGAAGACAATACGCCATCTGGCACGTTGGTAAGAGGCGTCGATCGGTAGTAGCCACACTCTAAACAAATAAACGAGAGGTGGCTACATGCAGGAGACGGAGCCGCCATCTAGTGAACACTGCAAGAACTAAATGAGAAGAGACGACATACAGGAGACGGTACCGCCATCTAGTGGACACTGCAAGAGCTAAACGAGAGGTGGCTACATACAGGCTACAGGGGACGCACAGCCCACGCCCTAAGGAGCTTCGCCCCTAAATCGAGTAAAAAGGGTGTCTTTTTGTCCCACAACAATAATCGTCATCAAGCTTGCGTGCACTTCCTTTCTTGAAAACTTGGCGCTGGCCACTTGCCTATCGAGAATGCAATGTAACGCTGATAATGGGCATGTCGATCGTGACCGGAATGTACCGGGCGCGGGGCGATAGCGCAAGGATGGAACGCAATATAGATGAAGATTATTGTTGTGGGACAAAAAGACACCCTTTTTACTCGCTCTTTTTTTAGAGTTCGGTTTTGCTTGGCTGTTGTAGCACAGCAAAAGCGGCATGCTCGAGTGCGTCTGTACCGCTTCGATTTGATGCGCGACCACGTCGGATGCACCGGAGCTCTGCAGAGCGACGCTGAGTCCTGTTCACCCTAAAAGCGGACGCCGCCGTACATCACGACGTACTGCAAATAGGAACGCATATGTGACAAAGCAGTTAACCGTAGCAGACATATGCATGCAGGAAACGACTGTGTAGCTTGTGCTTGCACTTTGCCCTTCATTCACTTCATACTTCATTCACTTCTGTTGTAGGCCCGTGTGCTCAGATTTGGGTGCACGTTAAAGAACCCCAGGTGGTCTAAATTTCCAGACATATGCATGCAGGAAACGAAAGTGTAGCTTGTGCTTGCACTTTGCCCTTCATTCACTTCATACTTCATTCACTTCATACTTCATTCACTTCATACTTCATTCACTTCATACTTCATTCACTTCATACTTCATTCACTTCATACCACTGTTACGGGGCTCGGCTGCTGAACACGAAAGTCGTGGTTTTTGATACCGGCAGCATCGGGTCACATTTCCATCAAGGCGAAACGCTAGATGCCCATGTACTGTGCCATGTCGGCAAACGGCAAGGAACGCCAGGTGTTCGAAATTTCCCTGGCTTTTTACTAAAAGTGTGCCTCATAACCATATGTCGTTGTTTCGGCAAGCAATACCCCAGATATTAGGAGCGAAGCTCCTTAAGGCGTGGGCTGTGCGTCCCCTGTATGTAGCCACCTCTCGTTCAGTTCTAATTATTACGCTAGCCACCGCCCGATCTAAAGGGTACAGCCATATCCATCCATCCATCCGTCCGTCCGTCCATCCATCCATCCATCCATCCATCCATCCATCCATCCATCCATCCATCCATCCATCCATCCATCCATCCATCCATCCATTTATCCATCCATCCATCCATCCGTCCATCCGTCCGTCCATCCGTCCGTCTGTCCGTCCGTCCGTCCAAAAGATGCAAGATGTTATAAACTAGACGGCGGTACGTGTAGTTGATTATGAAAGATGCGAGGTGTTATAAAATAGGAATGATGCCACATATGGCGCGTGTCATCGTTCGATATAGTGCGGAGACGTACGCTAGGGGGAGCGTTGCAATAAAATCGAGTGGGCAAAATGTACGGAGGATTCATGGTTTACCAGGTTTACCTCCGGAGCTTCGCCCACTCATCATCATTCACTTCGTGGATATGGCGGCATTTTTTACTATATTTCACTTCTTTACTAAATTTCCTTACAAATAGTCCACCATTCTCTTTTTATCACCGAAGTAAGTAAGGTTAAGTAGTCATGCGTGCAAATTAAGTTAACTTACTGATAAGTTATAATGGTAAGAAATATGCCGTTAGTAAGAAGAACGTGAAAGATTCATACTTGACTGAAAATGAACGTAAACTAAGTGCATACTTCTTAGGAACTAGACCTACAAAATTGAAAGTTTTGCAATGCTCGGTCGCCGACTACTTTTTGCATAAGGCTTTTTGGCGATAGCTATTAGGCTTTGTCTTTTATTTATTGGCTGAATGCAATTGGAATTGAAATGAGTGCATGGAATTAGTAAGAGGAGAGCATTTGCGGGTCTGCAGGACAGCGGATCGGTTGCCTTTACCAGGTTAGCCTCCCAGCGTTTTCATTTAATCTATCTCTCTCTTGCGTGTCTGTAAACTTCCCCGATTCCATCTATAATTTGAAATATTAGTTCGTGTAAAAATTCACCACACGGTTTCTCGAACCTTAGCAATCATCAAAGAAACAAAAAGCAAAGCGCGTTCCAGTCACAGGGAACTTGTCGTATCGTACGTATCAAACGCGTCTTACACTTGCGTGTCAAACTTACGCATTCAACTCACGTATCTTGCAATTTCGTACCTAACTTACGTATACCTAACAATTTAACACCCATCCCTCCCGCCCAGTGACAACGTTTTGATGTTTAAATGCGTGCTGCCGACATTTACTGAACTGGCAACAAACATATGAAAATAACAGGCGAAATTCCTTTTTTGTTCTTTTATTTAATCTTGCATTCCCCGGTCAGATAAATAGAAAAAGAAATAATGGCCACCTCGTTGTGTTAACTGGATTTGAAGAACGCAGTTGTGAAGGGGGTCCTGCTATAGGGCGTCCCATTGCGAAACTCACTCCGTTTGGGTCGACCAGGTCAGTGTGGTGGAGGGGTCAAAGTGGCGGGGGTAGACCAAGGGGAGGGGGGGTGTTCCGTTTGCCGTGGGGGGGGGGGGGGCAAGGGGAGTAGGGTGGTGTTGCGAACCCCAAGTGCGCAACCAGATACGAGCCTCGACCTAACGCGTTTCCATCGGTCACGCCCGCAATATGCGAGCTGCGACCGCGAGAGGGCGCGGCACCGCAGACACGCGCCGCGCCGCTGCGCTTTTGCGCAAGACTGGTTTTCACTTCGTTGCACGGAGCTCTCGCAAAGCCTGCACGGCCTCTAAGCCCCCTCTTCGTACTCCGGCTTAAGCCAGTTAGCACCGGTGGCCGATCGCATTCTCAATTTCACGGCGCGGTTTATGAAAAGTGTCAACGCCAGGGAAACACGAGCGGGCGAAAGGGGGCGCCTGGTGGGGACTTGGCGCAATGCGGCCAAGCCGCCTGCGTCGGGCAGGGAGGTGATTCAGACGCACGATTGCGAGCGAGCTGTAAAAAGAGCACGTCGGGCCTTTTCCTCAACACGCGTGACGGCGAAACCTTTGCTTACTGTACACTCCCTTTCGTTCACTGGATTTCTCTACCTAAGGCCTTCGCTGTACCAGCTAACTCTGAGGTTAATCCCCGATCGATGCGCCCGTGGCGATTTCAACGGCAGTCCAGAAACACGGCGAATGAATTGTAGCAGGTGGATTGCTGGCACTTGCGCCTTTGCCTTGCCCCAAAAGACAGGCTGCCCGAAGAGAAAGCGCACAGGCTGGTTCACTCCGTACCACGTGCTGATAGTGACGATTCGTTTGGGTATGCGTGGAGGGAAGTAAAAACCTTTTCCGAAAGCCTGTGGCAACATAAAACAAATGTCCGCAATTTCAAATGAACAAAGAGTACACAGCGTGCTGAATGAACACCCCGTACAATCGCCCCGCCACGTTGGTCTAGTGGCTAAGGTACTCGGCTGCTGACCCGCAGGGCGCGGGTTCGAATCCCGGCTGCGGCGGCTGCATTTCCGATGGAGGCGGAAATGCTGTAGGCCCGTGTGCTCAGATTTGGGTGCACGTTAAAGAACCCCAGGTGGTGTAAGTTTCCGGAGCCTTCCACTACGGCGTCTCTCATAATCATATAGTGGTTTTGGGACGTTAAGCCCCACATATCAATCAATCAATCAATAAACCACGTCCAATCGGACAAGCTCGGTATCGAAGACGTAGGGCCCAATATATAGGCGGCTATTTGGGGGATCTTGGCCCACCCAAGAGACAGCCGGTGACGTCAACTGGTCTACAGGTGGGCTACCAATCGAGATCCTGCCTAAACGAACTTCTGTGCATCATGGAATATGGACGTGACACCATGAAAGGAAGCAAACCTTCGAAAAGAATGAGAGTGAGGTGCGAAACATCAAATTACTTCTGGTAAAGCGAAAAAAAAAAAAGCTACTGGTGCGCGGTGGGCCATATCGGAGGCCACGGATCACCAGCTTTGATTTTGTCGATCTCAATTGGAGGTGCTCCACGGATCCGGAAACTGCCAAATACTGTGAATTTCTTGAGAGTTCAGCGATGCTTTCTTTGTGGATAGCGTGGATGATTTAATCCGATATTGTGTATGATATAGCATCAAGAAAAATGGCTTCGTCATGTGGCGCAGAGTCAGAAAGCGTCAAATGTAACCCTGCAAGCAACCTTAAGTCACCATAACATTGCTGAAATCAGGTACATTAGCGCAAATCACACTCGATAAACAATCATATTGATTATTATCCTTGTTTGGGTAAGAAGATTCATGCGAAACATAACTTTGAGACGTAGAAATTGTTATTATGGGCTCTTCTAGCGAAGACACATTGATTAAAATTCATTATTTTTAGGAACGATGGACGTGACGTCCGTTACTTTTTTTCAGTAATGGTAACGGTAACGTGTTACCTTTCTTTGTAAGTAACGTAGAGCGGTAACGCGTTACATTCTAGTTAGAATAACGAGCAACGTATTTATTTAGTCTTTTTTTTTTTTTTGAGGTAAGGGATACAACACTGCCTGTACCAAACGTTGCCATACCGCAGAGAACCTGCAGCTTGTGGTCGTGAGACACGGGAGACATTCTCCATAGCAGAAGCACAGGAAAAAATTTCAATATATATTGAAATTATTGCTGTGTAGAAATAGAACCTCGCCTCAGATTATATGGTTTTCCAGTGTGCAGCCAACAGGTACTGCTGTCGAAAGGGGGGAGGGGCGCTCGCACCCTACTTCCCCCCCCCTCTCAATAGATACACCTGTCAGCACAAGAAGTTCACAGAAACCGTGTTCACTAGAAATAGTTGGTACATCGTAGGATAAACAAGTTCTTTGCTATAGCCCAAAACAGACAAATTCTAGGGGAAATCTCCTTGTCTTCCTTGCTTTTTTTCATTTTCTTTCGATTTTTTTTCGTTTCCATTATTATATTTTTGTTTCGTTTCCTTCTTTATCTTTATCTTATGTCTTATACCTGCGTCCGCTCTTGCAGCGTCTTGACTATAAAAGTCCCTGCGCCAGTCAGAACTTCGCGAAGTTTCCCCACACCACGTGACTGAATGCAGGAAGAGTTGCTCAAATGCTCATGGCAAAGAAGCGAGAGCAGTGGAATCAAGTGAGAACTGGCTCACCTTACGTAAAGAAAAAAAATGAAACAACGACAAATAAAGGAATAGGCGTGGCAGTTCTAATGAAGGTGTTAGTCTAGCTCCCACAGGAGACGGTATAAAGAGGGAGTCCTATCAGACTTGTGCGTCACGCGGAAGGAATCGCTTTCACTTTACCCCAGTCGCGTGGGACTTGGCGTCTACTTACGACTGCCTCGTGGAAGAACTGAGAAAGGGGGAAGGCCGTGAAGGAAGAAGAGAGTGAGGGACAGCCCTGCGTTCGGGCGCCGATTTGCCCGCTGGACGTCCCAGCAGGAAAGCGCGCAAATTTCCAGCAGGTTCTGGCTATAGGCCCATCCTTTTTTTGCCCGGGAAACGAGGGCCACGCCCTCAGGCCTAGCCAAAACTGAGTTCGGTGCTTTGCCCCCATAGTTAAATGCAGTGAATACAGTGCCTCCACATACAGTCCGTCAAACCATAGAATTGCCCCCATAGTTAAATGCAGTGAATACAGTGCCTCTACATACAGTTTGTCGAACCATAGAATTACAGCACCGAACTCGTAGGCACGTTCTAGGCCCGCCAGGTCCCAGTTTTATCAGCTATATAATTAAAAGTGTCCGTTAATGATTTTTTTCTCATGGACGCCACCTGTCATTTAAGTGCTCGCTCACCGGCTTCCCCACAGAGCTTATGGCTGTGGAAGCACGCCTTTCACTCTATCTTAAAATATGAATGTCGTGTGAGCGGAGTCCTCCACGTCAAAACTTGGCATCCACATTCTGCTTGCATAAAGTTTGTATAGTATTCAGTTGGGTCTCAACAAGAAACTCTGTGACATCAAACTAACGTCGACACGACGGCATAACTTCTGCACCGACATCCTCGACAGTGGTACAACAGCTGGCAAACACACGACGCTGCGTCACATGTCCCCAATTTAGGGGTTATACCGTGTCCACACTGCATTACGGTGCACGAAGTCATAGGAGGTGTTGGCTAGCTCACGTGAGCGCCCAACCGTAATCAAAGCGACAACGCATCACCCGAGAGGACAACACCCAAAGTCGCATGAAGAATTAGTCGCATCGTTAATTGTTTCGGGACGTAACATTTGAGCAGTTATGATCGCATGAAGGATTACACACAGTTAATAACGAACTTGAAAGAATCTCGAGTGGTCAGTTCCCCGTGGCTTCGCCACATGACGTAACTTTACATGTACACCTCGTCACGAAGTTCAAAGAATGTTCGACGACAACCTCTGGCGGATTAATCTGTTTGATTGTTACGTACACTGGAGAAGGTAAGGTACAGCACATGTGAATATTCTAGTGCATTATGCCATGGTTGACAGGTTTCAACTACGCATTTTCTCGCAGTTCGGTTGCGTATACGCATTCCACGCATCGTAGGTAACTTATGTTCCCGCAGCAGTGCACGCAACTACGCGGTCAACCTAGTCTCAGCAACGAGGCTCATTGGACAACCGCCGTCCTTAGCCGGCTAGCCGCGGTGGAAGGGAACGTCCCAAGGAACAACCCCCGGCGCTTCACCATCGGTAAGACACGACAGAAGGAACAGCGAAAGAGCCGCTCCTGTTCCTGACAGGAGGAGCGAATAAGTGAACAAGAGTGGAACCCTGCTAAGAAGAAGTTATAGGAACAAAGGGCTCGGTTGCAGCTTGGGGATCCTCCGGGGCTTCTTTTGTCTTCAGCGAGGCGGTCTTTTGTTTGCGCCTCATCGCCGCCGATTTCATTTCCACCTGCTCCGTAATACGAGCGCCGGCCACCAGGGAGCGCTGCGAACGATATCGGGGATGGAAAAGAAGAGTAGAGGTGCAGTCGTATTGTGGAAGGAGACTTAACAAAAGAGATGAAGAAAAGAAGGAACCGTTTATGAAAAGTATATGCATGAACGCCTGTCTCCTGTTAGGGACACGAGCTTTACTGGCCAGCGAGAGTGTATTGTGTCGTCAATAATCAACTTATTCTTGGTCATTCTAAGTGAGTATGAGCCATAATTGAGGCATCATCATCATCATCATCATTTTCGTCGTGTTCGTCATCATCATCATCCAGCCCTTTTAGACAAATTTATCGGGAACTTTTGTTGGAAATGCGGAGGAACACTATTTTTTTGTAACAAAAGCGCTTTGTCCCCTTTCTCACTAATGACCCCAGTGACTATCAATTAACAAGATGTGAGACTTGCATTTACGTCTACGTAGAGCTGTTACCACCATCCACGTACACATACACAGCGAGTGTAGTTATCTTTATAGATAAAAAAGCGCTCGGTTGTTCGTGGATAAACAAGCCATGCTGCGCTCACACCGTAAGTTGTTTCAGTCTTATCACCTAAGCTGAACTCTTTATCGTTCTTCGAAATACAGGTGAAAAATTCGTGAACACTAAGTGTCGCTGGAACCGTTCCGAAAAGCGGACTTGTATCCTTCAAGGCTGTAACTTGAAAGAAGACAACAATTTCGCTTGTCGAAACGTCCACGCCAGCGGCATCCCCTGGTCAGGAATTTTTCGTCTCTTCAAGCTAGCTTCCATCTTAGATAGCAACACTGTTGTGCGTGGTTTGCCCATAGTGTCCTCTTCCTTGTATATTACCCCCACCTTTAATTTTCGCGTTTAGTTTTCTTAAGTCAGTTGTTAAATGTGCTTTGGCTGTGCCGTCCCTGTTTTTGTTTTCGTGTTCTCAACTTCGCAGTGCTGCCTTTTCCTATAGTCATGTTCAAACTAGCCCACACATTAGTGTTTCCACCATCTTCCCTTGTACTTCGGAAGTAAAGAGTCGTCAACTGAGTTCTTTTCGTTTCCGAATACCAGTGAGACAGTCTTTGGCGCATATGACGTATAGTAGTATATAAGGTCCTTTGCGCAGCCTCCCCCCCATTGCTAGCTCACGACCCACACAGACTCCATCGCTCTCCTCTTTAGACCCACCCCTGTCGCCTTTTCGCAATGAGCTGATAATTAAATTGTCTCTCAAGGAAGCGTGAAAAGCGTTTGGCTCGGGGGCGCGAAGCAGCAAGCGAGCGTTCGAGCGGAAATATCGCGCGTGCTCAGAGCCAGTGGCGCCCTCTGCTACCGCGGCGCTGGCTCCCGCCGAGTTGTTTCCCCGCGTTATATACGCATGCCCAGCGCCGAACAGCTCCAAGCTCGCTCCGCTTCACCGAAGTACATGCGTGCAGTGCTGAGGCCGTACACATAGCGTCAACGTGCTGCAAAAGACTACACAAGTGAAGTTGGTGAGCCCGACGATATAAATGTGCCCTCCTAAGCAGACGCCAATGTTGTTGGCGTGAACGTGGAGGAACGAGAAAAAAAGGAAAAGAAAGAAGAAAGCGCAAGGAAATCCTTAGTTGCTATAGATGTGTGGCAGCTTGGGCAAGTTGGTATGACATGACGATAGTTACAGCGCGAGAACAGAACGACGACAGACATGAAGCGAGGCGAGAGTGTCCTTCGTGTCCTTCTTGTTTCTTTGTCGTCGTTCTGTTATCGCGCTACAACTATCAGCTTAGTTACCAGTCATGTCACCCATAAAGCACAGGGGAGCTGTGCACGCATAGCCATTTCTGCGTAGCCAATCGGCTCCGATGTATTTACAGGAGGCATTGGCACAGCAGAAGTGATGAACGGTTTGCCGCTAACCATATGACATGGTTATGACATATATGACATGGATATGACATTTGACATGGTTAGCGGAACATGGCAGAGGCTTTTGTCCAGCAGTGGACGTAGTCAAGCTGCTGCTGCTGCTGCTGATGACGATGATGAGGATGATGATGATGCCATACCATGAGCGTGCGCAGGGTTCCCCCTTCAAAAGGAAACGAAGTCTGTCACACCTCCCCCCCCCCCCCCTTACCCTGCCCCTGTCCACATGCGCAGGCTTCTGCGTGCCAGGCACGTCGCACAAATGGTCATTGATTCACTGGTTCATCGAATGATTGACTGACTGATTAATTAATTTATTGATTGACGTGGGCTGAAATTAGTCCATACTGTACCTCGCCTCCACGAAATGCGACCGTCCCGTCCTGTAGGGAATTGAACCCGCGACCGTGAGTTCACCAGCGGAAATTTCTAGCCACGGCACCAGTATACGCTGAATCAACCAAAACAAAATTTGGCCAACAAGAACCGATGGCAACGAGTGTTGCTTAAATGTAGCTGCCGATGGGGCACACGTGGGCGTTCATTCGGGAATGGCTCAAATTTTGTGGGACCGGTGGAGTAACTGTCGACCATATATTTAAAACCAAGATTTGTTCACGGCACAACCCCACCCTCCCTTCCCCTGCAGGCTTTGAACTACAGAACTAACTTGTACTCACGCTACAATGGTCTGCAGTGTATAGGTATTGTGGTGATCGCTCGACCCCATCATACTACATACACATTGCCTTCATAATGCGTTCACCCTCAATTTGAAAAGATTGCGCGCAAGTGCATACCAGTGCATTTGAATACAAGGCTTCTGGAATTCGCGCGTTTGCTTTGCGGCTAGGCGAGAGGGCTAGTGCATTATTTAGCGTTAAGATAGATATTAATTGACCTGCAAAACAGCCGGAACAAAAGATCGACAAACGTCAATGGTGTCAAATGGTCGCTTCTCGTAGCCTTCGTAGCAGTGCACCGATTTTGTGGCACTTCTTCGGGGGGAGCAACGGCGCCGCCAATCGTTCACCACCTATACACAGACACACACAAGGGTTATATGCTGTTTTTGCGTGCGCGGAGGCGCGGTTTTTCTTCGTTCGCACCCCGCGTTTCAGCAAGCCGCCGTACACTCCAACCCAGCCTGCTCCTGTTATTCCTCTTGCCCGAGTTCGTTTTCTTTTTCCCACATCACCGTAACAACATTTACGCACGCAGCTTCACCCCTTTTGACGCTGTCTCAGCTTTGGGTGTCGTATTTTTTTTACTCGTCGTCACTGTGTAGTTCTTCGATCTTTTTCGTGCACGTGAGTTGTCAGTATACCGAGAGAAGAGAAGGAACCAAATCGCGGAGGGTGGCTTTTTTCGTTTCTCTCTCTCTCTCACTCTACTTTTCTTTTCATCGAAAAATTAGCGCCCGCGTGATTGGTATGCGTAAGAAGCTAAAACACGATTGCCTCTCGAATCTGCCGCTCGGCTGCGTAGCGCTGCTGGCGTTAGGTGCGCGAAAAGCGTGTTACTATTCATCGCGCGTACACGTGAATTTTCTATTAGGATGGAATGATAATGCTCGTTTCAAAGAGTGAAGGAAGGGGAAAAGGTGGCTTAGTTTTCTCATATACGATGGTTTTTCTTGAAAGAACAACAATGAAAGATTAAATCATTGACGCTCCCCCCCCCCCCCCCCCCAAGTGCCACATTGCGGTCTACAGTTACCGTACATGCTTCCTTTGGATAGCAGAGCTCCGAGTCTGTTTTCCTATCTCCGTTAGCAATTATAAATTGCGAGGAGCTGATGCTCGTTGCGAATTTCCGTATTTCACGCCACCGCCGCTTCAAACAAATGGATTGACGTTATAGTCATGGCTGGGCACGTTCGTCAGCAGTCGCCGGCAGACCAGGCTTGTCAGTCGGCGACATGCTATCAGCATGTCGTCAGCGAAAGCTGAGTGCTGCTTCGCCGCATAGCTGTGGATGCTAGCCAGGAAAGACGGCGGACTTACTTGCAACTCTATACTATCGAAATGTAGCACATACAGTAACTATAATATAGTACTGTGAAGGGTGGTGCAGCCAGGAGGTGCGTGTGCCACCTATTAGTGCTGGCTGAAAAATGTCACCAAATAGAACTCTGGTGCTGTGATCGTTCAGTGATGGTGGCGATTCTATCAGTGACACTTATCAGTGACCAATACGAAAAAAAAAAAACAAGCTGCAGCGACCATAATCCCAGTTTTCAATACTTTTTTTTTCCGCCTCGATGGCGTGGAATAGTCGCCATATGTAATGCTTTGTACATTTCTAGATAGGGTACCACGCTCTTTCCGTGAGTCTTAATTAATTTATTCTCGTAACTTTAGTGTCGAAAGCTGTCAACTATGACTTATCACAAACTCGTCCAAGTTTCTCTTCTAGCTGCAGGTGCAGGTTCGAATCTGTTCCCAAACTTACAACCAGGCTAACCGTCGGTCGAAACGATGCTCACCTTCTTCGTATGATCCGAAAGAAGTGATCGTGAACATCGAGCCCCAAATACAATACTTCTCGTGACCTCCCTCTGACGTTTTTAGGCGATGTGTAAACCACAGGAGTGCTCTTTATCCTCTTTCAACGATGCCTCTGCTGTCGTTATGTGCATATAGGCCGGTCCTTTGGCTTTAACAGGTACAAAACCCAAAAAATAATCGCACCTCAGGCGTATTCGTATCCTTGTCATATCACGACTGAAGCCCAGACACCAGGAGCGCTCGGGGCGGTCTAACGATCCGGAAAACGAACACCCCTGCAGCATTCGCAGCGTCACTGCAGCAGATGCCTGGCCTTACGCTATAGCGGGTATACGCCCACTTCTTTTGCGGAAAAAACGGCGGGATCTCTGCGTGAAGTCGGGCTAGCATTCAGAGCTTAAAACGTTGTTCGAGAAGCCGCGAATGCGGCCACAGTCAACGATTGCCGTTTTGCCTTCAATGACTCCACGGTCGTTCTGGATGTTTAGAGATAGACGAGACAAAGGCCGAAGAAGGTGCCGAACTACATTGACGTAGGCTTTCATGCGAGGGAGGAGGGAGAGGGTTCCGGGACTTCATCTAATAGCATTGCTCAGTCAGGCCTTTCACGTAGTTTTTGAATGTACGGGGTTATGAGTATACGCATGTCTTTTAACGACAATGGCGACCGAGGACCCCTGTTGTTGCATTCAAAGAACTGTTTACTTCTCACCTTTACCCCGAAAAATTGTAGACCAATGATAGGCCTTTTCAAGAGGTACGTCATCATTTCATTTTCATTTTTTCTATACATTGTGGAGAAACCAGCGCGCTACAATGGACACTCATGTCTAAAATAAATAAATAAATAAATAAATAAATAAATAAATAAATAAATAAATAAATTGAAGCGTGGGCTTCAATTCGCCCTCCCCCTCCCTCCCCCCTTCCGAGAGGGGATTCACCACTGAAAGCCCAAACGTCAGACGGGACGAGCGCAAGAGACAACTCGGTTGGCGAACGACGCGCCACCTATCCGTAAAATAGCCTTCGCGCCCTCCACGTTCGCGTAGGTGCTCGACCTGTCGGTCCACAATGCTCTGAGAGCGCCAGGCGTCCGCTCTTTAGAGCACAGCGGCGCTGACACTCGTTCGCCCGGCTCGCACCAGGGGGCTGTCGAATCGGCCCGCGTTAGTGACAGCCCATCAGGCCGACATAATGGCCCGACGACGCCACGTAACCCGTATCGCGTCATCTCACTTCGGGGCACTATAAAAAACCACGCGGCCCGTCCCACCGTTCTTACACACGCGTCGCTTTATTAAACGGCTTTTATAGTAAGCATGAAAAAGACTGTTTTTCTATCTGTAAGCCTAATGTGAGGTGCGCGGCTGGGGTCCTTGTTGATACGGTTAAAGCTCTCACGCTCACCAAGGGGTCAGCGGGTATCCGACGCTTTGATGGATGCCTAGGGTAAAAGCTTGAAGTCGTTTTTTTTTTTTTTTTGCCTTTTCTGGTTCGCCACTTACGACACGCCATCGAATTTATGCATGCGGTCGGCTGAACATTTCGCCGTGTCAAGAACAGTGTCAAAGAACCTTACCATAAGACCATACCATAAGACGAAAAACTGACAGCCCCTTTAACTAACTCTAAGGAGAGTATTGGCGATAGCCTCTACCTTAAAGAGCCAGTTATTAACTCACTCTGACGTTCCCAGTCAATAGCATTATACGCAATCACGATGCTGTAGCCACATGTTTCGCGCGTATGTGTTCGATTTCCATGTATCGGAAGTTCTTTGCGCACGCGCGTGCTCGCTCACTCACTCACTCATTCTCTCACACACACGCACACACACGCACGCACACACGCGCACGCACACACACACACACGCGCGCGCGCACGCACGCACGCTCTTGTACTGGCGCACTACACGTACACACCCGTGCGCGCACACATACACACGCACGCACGCATACGTACACATGCACACACATTTATACGTGCGCAAACACACACATGCACGCGCACACACGTAGGCACACATGCACTCATACACGTAGCGCACGCACACCACATATGTGCACCCGCGCAGCGCAGATCCAGCTGGTGTCTTGTCGGAAGTTAACCGGTTTACGCGTAACGCACTGATATCCAAGCCCGCATTGAACGAGGTGTTAGGATACGCAAACCTGCACCAGCAATTCATGGTGTAATCTTTCTAAGTGCTTGGGACGCGCGTCTGTTTACTCGTCTCAAGAAGCGACGGGGCTGCATGATATACTTTAAGGACGACACACAAACGACGCGTGAAGCTGCAGGGAGGAAATTCACTTGTGCGGTACCGGAAAGGGGCCTAATAAACACTTCTCGATCGAATGAGCGTCTGGCGAGCGTGGACGATGTCCTCTGCAAACGGGGGGATGAAGCCCACTCGACCGCGCAGACCGCCCGCTGGTGCAAACAGACCGACCGCGGTCTAAAGAAAAAAAAGTAATAAAAATAGGCATACTGCCGGCAACGTGAGGTATAATATGGTAGGCGGAGATTTGGCGCGGTCCCTAACAAAGGCGCGAAAACCGCGAGACTTGTCGACAAAACAAAGTAAAAACAAAACTGCGAAAAAATTTTTGTCGTCACTCTCGAGAGGCTCAATGGTGGCGCTGTCGGCGGGTCCCCATATAATACTCGCGTGTATGCGTATACATACGATACGCCTCTTGAAGCAACACCAACCCACCTCTCCGTTCACAATACCGCGGTTAGAGGGCGTGCGGGGGCTCACACGTCATGCGCGGCAGCAAAAACCAGCGGGAGGGTCTGTCAACGCTGACATCATACCTTTTAAGAGTTCCGAACACCACACAATGGGCGAGGCCTGTCCACGATAGTGAAGCCGTAACGACGAACGGGGCGCCATCTATGAGAGGAGTGTAACGTGTTACCCACTGCCCCGTGCCTGTTATACAGTTTGTCCGTTTCAGGGCCGTGCATTTAAACTTTAGAACCAGCTACGCTTGAATATACGTTAGCAGAATTAATGACGAAAAAAAATAAAGGAGGATAACGGGTGCGAACAAGTATTTGGGCCATGATGCCAATGCCAACTTTCAGGTCGTGTCCAACACTAGCATTCTTTGGGCTGGCATTATGTACAGTGGTAACGAAGCAGCGTGGCTCCTACCGATGGGGACAAAAACAAATGGAACAATCGACACCGACTCGATGCTTTTCCGTGTCGTGTCCGTTGATTAGATCTCTGTCTGAAAACACCGTCCACTTTCTTTACTACGAAGACAGGTGACATGCTTTCTAAAAAGCTACGGGTAGCCTTTAAGGGACATGCCATTCAATTTTCAGGATAACTGCTTTCATTAAAATGGTCGATTGGGTGAGTTGGCGATTCATATATGGTTTGAAATACGAACACAATACTTAAACAGGGACAGGAAAAACACTGACAAGCGCTTACTACCAACTGCAAGTATAATCGGAAAGCTGTGAAATATATACCGACATATGAAACATTTCGTAAGCACACACGATAAGACCACAGGCGTTAAGGAATCGCTGTAATGCACAGTGGGCGTTGGTAAGGATGGGGCTGATATACATGCATATGTTTTATCGGTTTTGTTGTGTTGGTTTGCGATGTGGTCTTATCGTATGTGCTTACGAAACGTTTCATCTGTCAGTACATATTTAACAGCTTTCCAAATAAACTTTCAGTTGTTAGAGAGCGCTTGCTCGTGTCTCTCCTGTCCCTGTCTACGTGTATGAATAATGTACTGACGTCACCACGGCCGCTATTTTGTAATACAAAAAGCACAGAGAAAGGTACGCTTCCTTATCTTAATCTGCTTATCTTCAGAACGGTTGGAAGCTGAAGTTTCACAACAAAATGGCGCGTGATGACGTTACGTAAGTACCCCCTATACTGCGCTCGTATGTGAAACTACATTTACTTTTAAACACGTATCACAGGACATGTAATTGGCATATAGAAAGGAACAACGCGTGTTCACCAATTTACGACAAAATACGTCTTGTCATGTACATTGTGTTCCATACGACGCGGGGAAGCCAAATGGAGGAGGAGTTGCACAGGCAGCGCACATCACACGCAACACCTCGCTGTAGCAGTGGCAGGTCGTGCTCGAAATCGGAGCGCCAAATCTGGCTCGTTGAACGATCCGTCGAGGCACATTAAGTCGCGTTAGTCCTGGACTAAGAAGCCATCACCCACAGGGGCTCTGCAAAAGCGCATCTCTGAAGCAAATGAAGCCTGTTCGCGTGACAGCCTTATAAAACGCTATAATTGGCGGTCGGCCAGGTCAGCACATTAAGTGATGCAAAGTATCATCACCGCATGAACGCGTCGTCATAGCCATCACACACACACCAAGAACTCGTGACATGAACATGACGTCTGATGACGTCATCCCACGAGATAGTCGCTTGGTCAAATGTAGACCAATCACAGAGGCACTGAAATCAGCTGAGGCGCAGAGAGCTTGCAGTGTCTACTATCTTGTAGTAAGTGCAGAACCGCGTTATGTGAAGAAAAATTTTGGCGTGGAGTGGGACTGGAAAAAAAAAATCAAGGGATCTTTCACGTTGCAACTCGTCTTGGGTAAATGCATGAGAAAGCCTCTGAGTTCTTACCGAGTCGCCCAATGGAGGCGACAGTTTTCCGACGATCCGTTGTCTTCTGTTAAAAGTCGGCAAACATTCTTTTGCGACACAATGACGTATAGTAAACGTTCTCCTTTGACACAACGGCGTATCAGTCACAATATCACAGAAGGAGGCACCAATCATCCCGAAGCGTTAATGCATTGGAGAGCCGACGTTATACCTGCCTAAACTCTGTGGGCAGAACGGGAAGCACGAGCCCAGTTAGGACCATCACAGAGCGAAGCTTGAGTCAAGAAAAAAAAAGAGCTAATAAAAGAACTGAATAGGTGCCAAACGCGTCACGGGGAGGTGTCGGTGAACCACAGGGGCGTAATAGGGTGAGCTGGGTGCTTACAGTGAGGTTGATGCCGAACTGGGAAGCCGAACGGAAGGAGATGAAAAAAAAGGGGGGGGGGGGGGTTCATCAGTACAGAACATAAGCCCACACCAGGGATACCAACCGCGGCGTGTAGCTCGCGCCCTCCACTACAACCCCTCAAAACAGCTGTGTTCCGTAGCCCGTCCGACGACAATGGACCACCCTCCTTCCCCTGCCGAGACCCCATATCGCCCGGGACGCCACCTTGCGTCGGTGTCGGGAAACAGCGTGGCGGGAAAGGACAAACTGTATGTGGACAAAAAGGAAAAGCAAGAGAAAGTAACGTGTAAGCAGTGCAAAGAGGGCAGGAAAATGGAGGGGCAGGGAAATACGTGTCGCCCTCTTGTGGATGGGGAGTCGAGAATCTGGACAGCTATGTACACAAAGCGACGACTAAATACGACACGCTACCTCTCGCTCCGTTACGCTTCTTCTATTACGTGTCGTATGCCGGGTTACAGGACCACATCGCGACATAAAAGAAAAAAAGATATGCCTACGACGTTCAAAAGAAAACATAGAAAGAAGACTGCTGTGGGATGAAAGTTGCACCTTCTTGCGCAATATCATTAGGGAGCAAATTACTTCTCACTTGCACTGCAGTGTCCTGCAAACTACAGGTAATTTGTTGTGTATTGCCTACTTAGCTTCAGCTTCACCGGACGTCATGAATGAACAGAAAATTAGCGTGTCGCTAATGGTCTCATTACATATTATTTAAAAAATGGTCTCATTTATTTCAAGTAATCGGCAAGTGGTGAAGCGGCACCGTTACCTACTTAGTGAGTTAATTTACAACTTCATTGTAGAGGGTTGCTAACTTAACTCGTTACTGGTTGCTGCCCTTAAGTAGGGTAACAACCAATTGCATTTTATTCCGGATCGGCACATCTTTGAGCGATCAGTGACTACTTGAAGCATCACGATGGCATCACATGATGAAGTTACGTAATGACATCATTTCTTACTCGGAAAAGGTTACGCGGTGTTGATATAGCGAAAGCTGTTAGTGAGATCCATAACTCGGGTCACGCGCAGTTGTCCGCTGCCACTGCCGCCGCCACTGCCGCCGGTTTCCATAAGCACATCGCGCGAAATTAGAAATCTCCAGTATTATTGACACCAAGGGGCTCGAACCCCAGTCCAATGGGTGCTAGCCCAGTATTCTACCACTGAGCCACACCAGTGCTCGAGACTTGTTGGCAAACTTGCCTTAGGCAGGCTTGATGTCGGGAAAGCTATCGCGCGTTAATACGACTTATAAAGCGTTTTAGAACAGCAAAAGAACAACCAATCATCGCACAATGCGAATAGCGCAACGAGTGGGTCGTCCAATGCTCCCCCCTTTACGAAAGCTTGTTCTTGTTCCTCTAATGACTGTGGTGCATACCCACTTCAGCTATCATTCCTCATCGTCGTCAGCCACTGCATGAACAAGTGGCATGAAATTCCTTGCAAGTGTTAAGCGGATACCACGCTTCTCAGAAGAATAGCGAATGCCAGCCTACTACCCCAAATACTTTATTAATAATGCCCTATGTGACCATCAAGCAAGTGTGCTTACAGTAGTTAGCTAAGGAGTGTTTTGAAAGGCTCTGAAAGGCCACTCATCTAGCTTTCGCTGTGACTGTGGTGCGCCTTCCGCACAAGCGTGGCATTTTTTTTCCCCTCTGTTCGTGGACGGACATCGCAAATCAAGCAGTTGTTAGGCTAACACCATCGGTATAAAAAACGGGTTTGCTACCCTACTTCTAGAAGCGAGAAAATAGTGTCACGGGGTCGTGACGTGGCCGAAGACAGGAGACTTCGTGTTAGGATTTAACTGTTTATTTGGGCGAACCTGTGCCGGTAAACTGAAAGTCCAATTACAGCAGCAGTCTCGCACAGATAGCAGTCTCGGACTGATAGCGGCGAACGGAGCATCGGCCTTCGATCAACAACTGACAAGCGGCGAAGCGCGTCGGCATTTATACTCCCGTCGTCGAATGTTCTAGCGCTACCGCTGGCGGCGGCGTACGTTCCAGAACAATCTGTACCATTCGCACAGTGGGCGTGATCTTATCGAAATGATCTACTACAGTCCGGAACCCTCTCGAAAACTGCAGGCGCGGTTTGCGCTGAGAATCGTGTGGTGTTTTGGGACGATAACAAAAGCTTGGGAAATGGAACGTGGCATTGCCCCCCTCTGAAAAAAGGCATCGTCCCGATGCTTTAACTAAAGATGAAGGTACAATAATAATGCAAGAAAGTACAATGAATAAATTGCAATACAACAATAATACAAAAAAACACTGTTTCAATTTGTTAACGTGCATGAAACGGCTTGAGGCGCGCGACATGGACGACTTCAGGTCGCGATCGGCGTCGTTGAGAGTTCGTGATGCCGTCGGGGACAACCTCGTAATCAAGTGGGCCGAGCCGTCGAACCACCCTGTACGGTCCGAAGTACCGTCGCAGAAGCTTTTCACTTAGTCCACGTCGGCGTATCGGCGTCCACACCCAAACACGTTCACCGGGCTGGTATTCCACGAAGCGCCGTCGAAGGTTGTAACGGTGGCTGTCGGTCGTCTGTTGATTCTTGATACGAAGACGCGCAAGTTGTCGGGCTTCTTCGGTGCGTTGAAGGTACTCGCTCACATCGAGGTTTTCTTCGTCGGTGACGTTGGGTAACATGGCATCGAGCGTCGTTGCCGGGCTCCTTCCGTAGACCAATTTGTATGGAGATATCTGCGTCGTCTCCTGCACCGCCGTGTTGTATGCGAAGGTCACATACGGAAGAATGGTGTCCCACGTCTTGTGTTCGACATCGACGTACATTGACAGCATGTCGGCGATCGTCTTGTTAAGCCGCTCGGTGAGGCCGTTGGTCTGTGGGTGGTACGCTGTCGTCCGGCGGTGGTTTGTTTGGCTGTATGCCAAGATCGCTTGAGTTAAGTCGGCAGTGAATGCCGTTCCTCTGTCGGTGATAAGGACCTCCGGGGCGCCGTGACGTAGGACGCTATTTTCGACGAAAAACTTAGCTACCTCGGATGCACTGCCTTTTGGCAGGGCTTTTGTCTCGGCGTAGCGGGTGAGGTAGTCGGTAGCTACCACGATCCACTTGTTTCCGAAAGCTGACGTCGGGAACGGCCCCAGTAGGTCCATACCAATCTGCTGGAAAGGTCGGCAAGGTGGATCAATTGGCTGCAGAAGTCCCGCTGGCCTTGTCGGCGGTGTATTGCGTCGCTGACAGTCCCGGCATGTCCTCACATAACGAGTGACGTCGGTGGTAAGACGTGGCCAGTAGTACCTTTCTTGTATCCTCGCGAGCGTGCGGGAAACACCGAGGTGCCCTGCCGTCGGATCGTCGTGCAGGGCCTGCAGGAGTTCTGGTCGCAGAGCTGAAGGCACCACAAGGAGGTACTTAGCTCGAAGCGGTGAAAAGTTTTTCTTTTGTAGAAGACCGTTTCGTAGAAAGAACGACGCAAGTGCGCGCTTGAATACCTTCGGGACTTCGGTGGTCCTGCCTTCGAGGTATTCTATTAGGGCTTTAAGTTCCGGGTCGGCCCGCTGTCGTTCAGCGAAGTCGTCGGTAGTTATCGTTCCCAAGAAGTAGTCGTCATCCGAGTCGTCGGGTAGCGGTTGGTCGACAGGCGCACGAGAGAGACAGTCGGCGTCGGAGTGTTTTTTGCCGGACTTGTAAATGACAGTAATGTCATATTCTTGAAGTCTCAGGCTCCATCGTGCGAGGCGACCTGAAGGGTCCTTCAAAGTGGCTAGCCAACACAAGGCGTGGTGGTCGCTCACAACTTTGAAGGGCCTGCCGTAGAGGTAGGGGCGAAATTTCGACGTAGCCCAGATGATGGCGAGGCACTCCTTTTCTGTTGTGGAATAATTTGCTTCTGCTTTGGATAGCGATCGGCTGGCGTAACTAATAACCCTTTCAAGTCCGTCAGCCCTCTGCACAAGAACGGCGCCAAGACCTACGCTGCTTGCGTCAGTATGTATTTCTGTCTCGGCGAATTCGTCGAAATGGGCAAGTAACGGAGGCGTCTGGAGGCGATGTTTAAGCTCCTGGAAAGCGTGTTCCTGCGGCGTTTCCCACTTAAACTCCACGTCGGCCTTGGTAAGGTTAGTGAGAGGATCGGCGATGCGGGCGAAGTTTTTCACGAACCGCCTATAATAGGCACACAGGCCCAGAAATCGGCGCACGGCCTTCTTGTCAGTGGGCGGCGGGAAGTCGGCGATGGCGGCTGTTTTCCGTGGATCGGGACGAACTCCAGACTTGCTGATAACGTGCCCCAGAAACAAGAGCTCCTCATACGCAAATCTGCACTTTTCCGGCTTCAGTGTGAGTCCGGACGTTTTGATGGCTTGAAGTACAGCTTCAAGGCGCCGAAGATGCTACCCAGCACCTCCACCAGATGTCACGGGGTCGTGACGTGGCCGAAGACAGGAGACTTCGTGTTAGGATTTAACTGTTTATTTGGGCGAACCTGTGCCGGTAAACTGAAAGTCCAATTACAGCAGCAGTCTCGCACAGACAGCAGTCTCGGACTGATAGCGGCGAACGGAGCATCGGCCTTCGATCAACAACTGACAAGCGGCGAAGCGCGTCGGCATTTATACTCCCGTCGTCGAATGTTCTAGCGCTACCGCTGGCGGCGGCGTACGTTCCAGAACAATCTGTACCATCCGCACAGTGGGCGTGATCTTATCGAAATGATCTACTACAGTCCGGAACCCTCTCGAAAACTGCAGGCGCGGTTTGCGCTGAGAATCGTGTGGTGTTTTGGGACGATAACAAAAGCTTGGGAAATGGAACGTGGCAATAGTGTGGTTAGAAGACGGGAGAAAGAAATAGCGATATCAGTCTGCATTTATAGATCTCTGGTGCGCTTTGAGATGGTTGTACTACGATTGTAATAATCTTGCATATGTATCACGAAATATGTGTAGCACATGGAATCTTGTGATGTATTAATCTTCGCTCATGTAACGGCCTTTCTTGTTTGAGTTATGTGTGTCTAGAGAAGGGTGTGACACTAAGTCAGTGTGATGCGATGGTGATGCGACTGGTGCGCGTAATTGTGAATGATTGAAAAGTGCGCGAAATTAAAGGATGACCGAGTGCACGTGCTGGGTCGCCTGAACAACGACGACGCCGAGGACCGGTACACGTGAGAGCGTGGAGCGCAAGCATCCAAGACCATAAAGCAAACAAGGGCCAATGGCTGATCACCACGGAGTTTTGAAAGGCCAATCGGGACGAGACAAGTGTGCCCCAGAGGAAGCCAATCCTGAAGGGCAAAAGAGCTAGTAGTTCGAGGTGAACGAGGCAAGAGGAAGGTCACAGCTGGGAGCTGAAGACAGGCAGTCGGGTGGCAGACCTGAGCCTTCTGGACTTCACCCGGTCTGGACCTCCGGACAACGCCTTCCAAGGACGGCGAGCTGCCTCAACGGTCGAGACCAAGGCCTGCAGATTCCGGTGCGGGTGCAGCAACGGCAGTTCGGGTCACGGGCCTGAGCCTTGCAACCAGCCACCTCATCGGGCGAATCTGGGCCGCCACAGGCATCACCGAGCGAGTCCCGTTCCATCGTCGCCGCCAGCGAGCATCGGTACACGCCGTCGCCACCATTACAGCAGCAACGTTTTGGTGAGATCGAACTTGCTCTCTTCCCTGCACCGCCGAATCACCGCGTCAGAACTGCATCATGTAGCTGTGACTTTCCGTCGGCAGTTTCGGGACTTTAGATGTTTGTTTTCCTTCTAAATCCCGCTTTTAGCCAGCTACTCATTTCTTGTAGTTTGTGTTTGAGTTTTGCTTCAGTTCTGCAGTAAATGTTTAGGTGTTGTTTGTTAAGCAAACGGCTTTGTCCTTATTAGAAAAACTCTCCGGGGCTCAACCAGGAGAAACAAATCAGCAACAAGAACCCGCGTCACAAACTGGCGTCCGCAGCGACAGGACAAAGCCGTTGGTTTGACACCTTCATTTATTGACGCGGTTGACATCATGTCGAATATGCGAGAGCTAATGGCCTTGGCGGATCGCATGGGAATTGATGGGGCGGATTTTAAAGCATGGTACGAGGAGAAGGAGGCACGAGCACGAGAGGAACGGGCTGCGGAACGAGAAGCTCGAAAGGAACAGTTGGAACGGGAGACGCAGGCCAAGAAGGAGCAGCTTGAGCTCGAGACGCGCGAAAAAGAAAAACAGCTCGAACTGGAGACACGCGCAAAGAAGGAGCAGCTGGAATTAGAGAACCAAAACCTGCAACTGCGTCTTAGACTTGCCGAAGCTGAGAATAGCCGTGTAGAGACAAGAACTGTTGACTCAGCACCAGGCTCAGCACAAGAAAGGAGTGTTTCATGCAGCGTGAATCCTCATAAGTTGATACCGGGATTTAATGAAAGCCGGGACGACTTGGACGCCTATTTAAAAAGGTTCGAGAGAGTCGCCATCGGTCAAGAATGGCCTAGGGACAAATGGGCCACAGCTTTAAGTTTATGTTTGAGCGGAGAAGCCTTAAAGGTGTTTGGAAGACTTTCGCCGGAGGATTCACTCGATTATGATAAAGCCAAGTTGGCGTTGCTCCAGCGTTTCCGTTTACGGCCGAAGGGTATCGGGAAAAGTTCCGACAAAGCAAGCCACAGGACGGCGAAACAGGCAAGCAGTACGCAACTAGGCTACTGAGTTTTTTTTGATCGTTGGGTCGAAATGTCGAGGACCGGAAAAGAATATTCGGCTCTTCGTAACTTGATAGTTACAGAACAGTTCTTAAGAAACTGTCATCACCGTTTGGCACTTTTCCTGCGAGAAAAGAACTTCAACAAGCTAGAGGACATGGCCGAGGCCTCAGATAACTTTTTAGAAGCTCAGAGGCAAGTCAACCTGTTAGTTTTCCGAGAAAAAGTGGAATCTAAAAGCAATACGGAAAAAAGTGGTAGTTACTCGGAGAGAGGAGCAGTACGTTGTTTTGTATGTGGCAAAATGGGTCACAGGGCATCGGAGTGCCGATCAAGGTCAAAACAACCTTTCTGTGGATATTGCCAGAAGGCGGGGCATGATTCCAAAACTTGCTCAAAGAAGAACGGTTCAGCCAACAAGACGTCATGTCTTTTGTCGCCAGAGGAGCACTCAACGGAAGTGAAGCTTTCACCGGACAAAGAAGAGGACATGGCGGGCGCCGTGAATACTCACCCGAAGTTTGCCACACACAAAATGCCCGTGTTACAGGGCCGAATCTTTGGCCGAACCGTCTCAGTGTTGCGGGATACGGGTAGCAATACACTGGCGGTGCAGTCCTTATGCAAGAGCACGACGGTGTTTTATACCCGGTAAAATACGCCAGTCGTCAGCTACTGCCTCGAGAACAGAACTACTCAACAATCGAGCGGGAGTGTCTCGCGTTGGTGTGGGCAGTGGAAAAGTTCCACATATTTTTATATGGGACGTATTTCACAGTTCAAACAGATCACCAACCGTTGCAGTACTTATCTCGAGCAAAACACCTCAACAGCAGAGTTCTGCGGTGGAGTTTAGTACTGCAAGAGTACAACTTTCACGTAGAACATATAAAGGGATCCGAGAATGTTGGAGCCGACTACATGAGTAGGTTGCAGTGAATATGTTCTGTGTGTTATTATTACAAGGTTATGCTTGTGTGGTGGACTGTTACTGGAGTTAATGACTGTATTTGTACTGTTCTTAGTTGCTGCCAAAAACTTTTCTTATTGTTGTTGGTTGAATGTTACGTTCTGTGGACTCGGTGTTTCGACGTGAGACATGTCAACGAAGAAGCAGTGTGGTGCCATCGGTGTGTTGTGATAGCTTGTGTGGTGCGCATCGAACGACAGTTTTTCAACGGGAAAAACTTCTTCGAAAGGGGGCCATTGTGATGCGATGGTGATGCGACTGGTGCGCGTAATTGTGAATGATTGAAAAGTGCGCGAAATTAAAGGATGACCGAGTGCACGTGCTGGGTCGCCTGAACAACGACGACGCCGAGGACCGGTACACGTGAGAGCGTGGAGCGCAAGCATCCAAGACCATAAAGCAAACAAGGGCCAATGGCTGATCACCACGGAGTTTTGAAAGGCCAATCGGGACGAGACAAGTGTGCCCCAGAGGAAGCCAATCCTGAAGGGCAAAAGAGCTAGTAGTTCGAGGTGAACGAGGCAAGAGGAAGGTCACAGCTGGGAGCTGAAGACAGGCAGTCGGGTGGCAGACCTGAGCCTTCTGGACTTCACCCGGTCTGGACCTCCGGACAACGCCTTCCAAGGACGGCGAGCTGCCTCAACGGTCGAGACCAAGGCCTGCAGATTCCGGTGCGGGTGCAGCAACGGCAGTTCGGGTCACGGGCCTGAGCCTTGCAACCAGCCACCTCATCGGGCGAATATGGGCCGCCACAGGCATCACCGAGCGAGTCCCGTTCCATCGTCGCCGCCAGCGAGCATCGGTACACGCCGTCGCCACCATTACAGCAGCAACGTTTTGGTGAGATCGAACTTGCTCTCTTCCCTGCACCGCCGAATCACCGCGTCAGAACTGCATCATGTAGCTGTGACTTTCCGTCGGCAGTTTCGGGACTTTAGATGTTTGTTTTCCTTCTAAATCCCGCTTTTAGCCAGCTACTCATTTCTTGTAGTTTGTGTTTGAGTTTTGCTTCAGTTCTGCAGTAAATGTTTAGGTGTTGTTTGTTAAGCAAACGGTTTTGTCCTTATTAGAAAAACTCTCCGGGGCTCAACCAGGAGAAACAAATCAGCAACAAGAACCCGCATCACAGTCAGGAATTCTTGCCTTTTTCTCGCTTTCATAGATATGAAAAATGTACACATTGTTATTTGTCATTGTCTGAAATAAATATGAATACGAGAGAGCAAAAGTGAGACAAATACGAAGCTCCCCTACACCGTGACAGCAGGTCACGAAAAACGTCAGAACCAACGAACAACTCTAAGACTTTAGTGCCAAGCACCTGCACCGGTATAGCTTAGAATAATTAAGTGAGCGAGATTGGAACTGTATCAATGCGCCGAGTTCGTCTTGATTGATTGATTGATATGAGGGGCTTAACGTCCCAAAACCACCATATCATTATGAGAGACTCCGTAGTGGAGGGCTCCGGTAAGTTCGACCACCTGGGGTTCCTTAACGTGCACCCAAATCTGAGCACATGGGCCTACAACATTTCCGCCTCCATCGGAAATGCAGCCGCCGTAGCCGGGATTCGATCCCGCGACCTGCGGGTCAGCAGCCGAGTACTTTAGCCACTAAACCACCGCGGCGGGGCAACCGAGTTCGTCTTGCACGCGTTGCTAACCCAAAATTAAACTGCGCAGTTCCTGCTACCTCTTCCTTTGGTGTTTATCCACTTCTTTTTCTAACTCACGTCCGTCCTACAGTGCGTAGATTGAGTCGATTATTTCTAGAGACCAGAGACAAAAAAAGGAGGTGGGAGAGGAGGAGAGAGAGAGAAGGCGTGCTCTTCGAATCTGACAAGAAAAAGAGGGAGAGAGAAATAAGAAACAGGGATGGAGTCGCTGCACGAGAGAAGTTGTCCACGACAGATGGGCCCCTGAGGGCCTTCGCGTACAATTGGAAATTTTTCGGTGAACAATCATGGCCGATTGGAACAATTTTTTTTCCCTTCTCTCGTCTCTCGACGAGAGGCCGGTTGCTACAATAACTTGACAGGGAGGTGGAACGGCGTTGCAAATGGAAGCTTTTCCGAAGAGCACGAATATCGAGAATACCAAAAAAAAAAAGGTAGAAGGAAGTGAGAGAACGAGGGAGAAAGCTGATGTTAAGAGCAAGAGATGATGAAGACTCGGGTCTGCCGCATCGGGACTTGCCTGCAGTTCGCGTGAATCCATTATTTGAAGTAACAGCGCGAAAGTCCCACGGACGAAGACTCATAAAAGATGAAGCTCGTGCCATCGTTTTTTCGGTGGGTTTCTTAGGTATGTGTAGAAATATTTATTTTTTGTGTAATAAAAGAAAAAGGTCAGCGAAAGCTTGCACGTGCTGGACGCAGCCATGGATGAATGGGCCTATTAGCTTTTTTTTATAGTTGCAGGTTATATAGTGTGCAATGAAGGGGACCAAGCTTAGAAAACAAGTTCTGGCAGTGGTCGGGTGCTCGAATCACCTCCTCCCCCCCCCCCTTTTTTTTCCTAACCCCCTTGATTTTGCATGTCACTGAGTTGCAATCATACTACTCGAAGCAACCACGATATTTTTGTTTGCATTCTTCTGGGCACTTCTCTCGGACTTAGATTTGAAGAAACCATATTCAGTTTGCAGAGGCAGGCAGATGGAGAGATGAGAGTGAAGAGAGAGAGAGATTAGTCAGACGCACGCCCCGTTTGTGACCCTGCAAAGGGGAAGGGACAGTCGAAGTGCAGGGAAGAGAGATGCACACAATCACGAGCACACTAGGGGGAGAACATGAAGCCTACAAGTAGTCGCTCAAATTTCTCAGTTTAGTTGAAGGCCGACCAGCAAAAGATAACATGTAAATAACGGTAATAATAAAGAAAATGACGAGAGAAAGAGAAAGAGCAAGCGTTTATAAAAAAGTTTTGAAGGTATTGTGCTTTGTAAGATGAGACTTAAAACACCAGTACGTCACCAAGCAAAGAAAAAAAAAAAAGAAATCAGAAAAAAGGAAAAGCTTCGAGCTGTCGCTATACGTTCTATATTTTAAGAAAGTGGTGAACGGGCAGTGTGAATTTAAAGGGACACCAAAAACAAGACATTTCCAGTAGCAATGTGCAATGTTACGGCAGTAAAATAATAAAAAATTACGTTAAAGCAGCCGTTGCGCGTACGGTCTGAATCGCAGCTGTCTAGAACAACCAGTCGGCCGCTTCAGCCACCTTTTTTTCTTTTTTTTTTTTGCAAAAACGTGTAGGGACAGACGCCGTGACAACATAGTCATACATAGTCATACCATAGTCCGAGCACATGCTACACACGTACCCCCATGTCTCATGTACACATGTTCTGCCGCTTTGTTATTTAGGCATCGGTTTTGCACAATAGGTGTTTCAGTAGGCAGTCAGCACTTGTCCTGTGTACTTCTCCCCTTTTGTCTTTCGTTTTTTTACGCTATTTATGATTACGTTACACATGCCCCATGCAAACATACCACACGCAAACAATTGTCATACTGCTGTAGGTCCGCGGGCTCAGATTTGGGCGCACGTTAAAAAACCCAGGTGGTCGAAATTTCCAGAGCCCTCAACTACGCCGTCTCTCATAATCATATGGTAGTTTTGGGATGTTAAACTTCACATATCAGTCAACATTTGTCATTACCACATGCTGAGTCGTTGTGCTTTACTTCAAGCATGAAAGAAACCCTGTAAATAACCCGAGAGGGCGTCTGCGAACAGCACCAGCGTCCACAGCCCCTTGCTGGACAGTTCTAGTGAAGTATGATTTAGACTGCACCAACGTTGGACTATGCATTACGAGTCGTTCGTAAACGGTTATTGCACATGCGTTTCATGCGATCAAATAAAAATGCAGGAAATCGAAATGCCATATAATGTAAAAGTATAACAGATGTGATGAGCCGTGCAACAAAAAAAAAAAAGGTGGCATTGCAGCACTGCATAAAATTTTGTACGTTTCGTCAACTAATCGTGCCCGTATGTTTTTACTGCTGCCATAAGCCCCCCCCCCCCCCCCCCCCTCCAACCGATGGTTTTCGTGGTAAATAATATTTAGCTGCCACAAAAACGTCGCCTCCACAATTTCAATTCTCCAGAAACCGCGCTGTCCGCATATTTTTTTTTTTCATATTCGCAGGTCCTGTTGCGGACGCCGTTTTCTGATCTCGTATCTGGAAACCCTCCTTCAACCTCCGGCCTGTCTCATGCGGTCTTATTCAACTGCAACCTCTGTATAACATGCTGGCAAATTCGTCCTTACACACGAAACTCTTCGGAAAAAAGGCCGTATCACCGCTATTTTTGCTCATGCAGACTATATGTATACTTGTCTTCAACTTATCTCGTTTTGTAGTCCTCAGTTTGTAGTCCCATTTTTCTGGCTGCATATTCTTACTGAAGCCATTCTTGCTGAGCAGACTACACACGCACACGCACATAATCACGTATTGGTCCCCAGAGCTATCTATACAATAGTGTCTTGCCGTCACATACCTTCTCTTTAAGGCTAATCTTTTTTGCATGGCAAGGACTCTTCATGCTTGAGTTTTTTTGTGCCTGGTATGACCGTTCTGGATTTATGTATAGTAGGGAAAGAACAGCGAGAGTAAAAAAGGAAAGTGAAAAAAAAAAGATTGCGCCCGATAATCGGTATTCGGCCGGTGAGGCTAGGAAAAAAAAAGGGGGGTGGGTGTGAGGGTTCTGGACCGAAAATCGACTGGCCCGGGGGCAGAAAAGTCAGAATGAAATAGTTATCCAGCTGCCGAGGTCATCCCGGCAGTGCTGCTGTGTCGAGGGGGGGGGGGGGGGGTAGACCTCCCTCTCTCTTTACCTCTTCTCAGGAGGGTCTTTACGGAGATATAAGGAGGAATGAGAGAAATGCGTGGTAGGAGCAGGCATGAGGCAATTGGCCACCGAGACCTAGGCATGGTGGTAGTGCATTATGGTACATCGCTAAAACTGCGCAGCACTATGAAAGCAGCCGTCGTTTCTACTCGTTTCTACTATATATATGTGCCTCTCGTCGTGTGTTTCTTTAGCGCTGCATACCGAAAGCTCGTCCATGTGCCAGCTCGCCCGAACCGAAGTTCAACTTGGCTGGGGTTCAAAGAACAAGCTTCAACATAGCACAAGGCAGGAGGAGTAGAAGAAATGTAAATGCCCGCCGTGCTGGTTCGGTGGTTATGTTGCGCGACTGCTGAATACCGTCGCGGTAGGCGCTTTTCGATGGAGGCGAAGTGGAAGCCTGTAAGCTTAGATTTAGGCGCGCGGTAAAGAAAACCAGGTGGTCGAAATTTTCGGCGCCCTTCCACTACGGCGTCTCTCGCAATGAAACCGCGGTTTTAGGACGTAAAACGCCAACGTTCATCATTATCATAAAAATCGATCAAAGAGGGTCAACAAGCAGCGTGGCCGGTTAGCTACCCTGCATTGGGGAATCGAAACTGGGAGGAGGCGTTTGTGAGAAAGATAGAAATCCCGCGGCCAATGCCGCGGACGTCTACAGTAGCTGTCCGTGAGCTCTCTCACGCTATACTCAGGGAAACGGAGGTGCTTCTGACGTTATTCCGAAAAAAAATTCACACGGCGCATTGTGTGTTTGCCGAAGTCGATTCTAAGAGTAATGCATTCTTTTTTTTAAACTCAGCTGACTACATTGATTTTTCTACTCAGTCCACTCAAATAACGACAGGCCATTGCAAATTTTGATGCAAACACTGATGGTGCCAACATTGGTACAAGCATCCCACAAATCAATCAACATTGGTACAAGCAAGAAGCAATGCAGGTACGTGACGTCACGCTGCTCTTTGTACACGCACAAATATACAGGGTGTCCCACTTAAATATAGGCACAGTTTAGAAATATGCCGGAACACGTAATTACGATGCGATCAAATGCATGTTACTCACCACTGCCTGGAGTTGGACTATTTTTTGTGTCCTGAAATGTTGTTTAATTAAATATATCTAATTAACTAACTTCTCAAGAAACGAAGATCGATAAAAATTTCAATGAGAAAGTTGTAGATCGGTTTGCACAACGTCCGAGTGGACAGTTTCGAACTTTATATCTGTTATGTATTAGTGTTCTTTCTGCCAATTGCAAATACCCACGAAATACAAAGAAATACCACGTGACAAACCCGCTCGCGCGTCAGTGCGCACAATGATTCTAGTGCTCCCTAACGTTCCGCGTACGAACGACACGCTTCCCTCGCACCGGTTCATGACAGAGATAATCAGTCACAGCGGTTATCGCTTTTAGATGCGGAGCATCTTATACTCGCGCCTTGTAGTGCGCCGTCCGCACCGCTTCTCCAACATTCGACAGCTGACGCGCGCGCATGCGCCGTCGCGCCGTCGCCCACTCTTCCACCATCTGTGCATCCCTTCCTCCTCTACACACCGCGCGCGCTTCACTCCTCCACCATCTGTGCACCCTTCCTCCTCTACACACCGCGTTCGACATCTACAATTCTCCTGATTCTCCAGTGGACGCGCATGTGGCGTCGCGCTTCGAGAACATTCAACAGCTGACAGTGCATGCGCCGTCGTGCTGTATATATACTCAAGGTCGGCGCTCGCTCGCTCAGTTGCCGCTCGTCGGTTGGTTTGTACGGCGCGTCGACGTCCAAGGTCGCGGTGAAATGAATTCCAACGAATCCACAAACACAATGATCGACGTCCCTTCGACCAGCGCCGCCCTTTCGCATACGTGTGTACGTGTTCACTCATTTAACACCCCCTCCTACAACCACGTTAACCAATTTAGCCATCGACCCAAGTAAGTCGCAATTTAACACCCCATTTCACAACCACGTTAACCAATTTAGCCATCGACCCAAGTAAGTCGCACTTTAACACCCCGTTAACCAATTATATGGTCCGCATCCTCCTCAGTGTTCCCCCGAGGGAAGCTGCGGGCAATTTTATTTGTAGCCGATAGCAAAACGTAATCATCGTAAAGCCACCACCATCGTTGCGGCCCTGCTGAGCTATGGTCATTCGTACGCGGAACGTTAGGGAGCACTAGAATCATTATGCGTACACTAGCGCACGAGCGGGTTTGTCACGTGGTATATTTTTGTATTTCGCAGGTATTCGTAATTAGCAGAAAAACACTAATACCTAACAGATATAAAGTTCAAAACTGTTTAATCGGACGTTTTTCAAACCTATCTACAACTTCCTCATTGAAATTTTTATCTATCTTCATTTCTTGTAAAGTTAGTTATTAAACATACCTAATTAAACAATATTTAAGAACACAAAAAATAGTCTGACTAATTCCAGGCAACGGTGAGCAACATACGTTTGGTCGCGTCGTGTTTACGTGTTCCGGCACATTTTTAAACTTTGGCTATAGAGTTACGTGGGACACCCTGTATAGGCTCACGCATTCGAATGATCCCACCAACGCAGAAAGAAACAGATGACAACCTTTCTAAGAAGAAAGAGTTCACGCGAATGGCTATACTGCGTAATTTAACACTTTACTAGATCACCATTACGCGCTAAGTACTGCGCTGCAGGCGATCGCCGAGCGTTCACACACGCTGTTGAGTCCCGGATACGTGGTTCCAGATAAAGCGCCCCGAGCCTCGGGCAAGGATCAGCGTAATCCCCTCCACGCAGCGGCGCGTCAATATATCTGGCCTATTCGAGCCCTAATAATCCCCGCGATCTTAATCCGCCCGTGTCTCTCGACGCGTTGAATAAGTGACGAAAAGATAGGCATCGCAAGCGGTGCATGCCCTTAAGCCAAGAAGGAGAGAAAAGCTAGGTTTTTTTTTTTATGCGTGTGTCTCGATGGACTTGTCGATGCTCGAATAATTAAAAACCTTTCTCCGGGTCTAAAGCCTCCCGCGCCACACCACGAGCGTTAAAACCTATGCGCTGGTCGGAATTTCCGCGTTTGTCCTGCATCACACGGCTCTTGAAATTTCTGAGTGTGCGCGGTGAAGCTTTTTTGGTCGAATCGGAGGGAATAAGAGCTTTGCTGCCAGTTCCGCGGTGATTTATGGCGCTTGAAAGTTTTAGCTGAGTATTGCGTTGGACGAGTTGGCTCATGGCTTAACGAAATACTGATGGCACAAGCTGACAAACAAGAGAGAGATATTGTTAACATAAATCCATGGCAACTTGACAGACTCGCAGTATTGCTTCAAGAAACTATGCGAAAAGACAGTATCGGACAGCACTATTCCGTCTTGCTACTTTTCATGAAGAAGACAACATTTGACCTCCTACTCCATTTTGTTATTTTCAAAAACGAGGCTGTTCCAGAATGAGGCCCACCAATAACAGGTGAGTTCCTCTACGGATATGTTGTCCCACTTCTCCCAGGCCCCGCCGCGGTGGTCTAGTGGCTATAGTATACTCGGCTGCTAAACCGTAGGTCGCGGGATCGAATCCCGGCTGCGGCGGCTGCATTTCCGATGGAGGCGGAAATGTTGTAGGCCCGTGTGCTCAGATTTGGGTGCACGTTCAAGAACCCCAGGTGGTCGAAATTTCTGGAGCCCTTTACTGTGGCGTCTCTCGTAACCATATAGTGGTTTTGGGACGTTAAACCCCATATATCAATCAATCAATCAATCAATCACTCAATCAAACCACTTTTTTTCAGCACTCCCGCTACTTACTACTCACCCCACTGCAGTCACACGCTTCATTCAACCCCACATCACGCTAACAGCTTCGTCTTTTCATCAGGCGGTGGAGCTGGCTGCATCTTTTTTTCTCGATTCTCAGTTTGTGCCACAAAATATTCTGTCAAAGTTGCACAAGAAAGCGTGATGATAAGCGACGATTTCGTAGCCTCTCCTAGTGGTTAGTTGGCTCCTTGATTGGCTAGCGATTAGGAGGCGGGAGATGTACATTTAGTGGTTCGGACAGCACAAAACAAAATTGCAGCATATCAACGGGGTGAATGATGACGAATGGGCGCAGCTTCAGAGAAAATCATCGGTAAAACCGTGAATCTTCAGTGTGTAATTCACCCAGTCGATCGTGATGTAAAGACATCATCAGAAACACTGTGTGTGTTTGTATATAAAAATCAACTTTTATTTGTTCTTAGAGACGATGGATGGCTCGCGATGTACCTTCATTATGACGGATTTGTGGTCCGTGAACTGATGGGTGAGCGATTTCTGTATAGGTTGCAGTGAAAAATTTGCAAATACTAGGTCGATGCATGTTTCTCGGATTGTGGGGGTTTCATATGGTCATAGAATATACATCTGAGTGCATATCTAGAAGCCACATGATGGATAAGCCAATTATTGGTCGTGTCTTGGAATCACCAACGAGTATGAACAGCATCATCAACTACAAGTACCGCCATCAGTGGCACATACCCGCTCTAGTGCGGGTATGTGCCTACGGTGACTACGTACATCCCCAACTACAAACCCCATGGGATATACAGACCCACGCCCTAAGGAGCTTCGCCCCTAAAAAGCAGTATATCCGCAGCCTTCAATTTAAAACAGAAGATTCATAGCACACCTTGTGCACCCACTTGAGACGACTCGAAATAATAATATAGTAATAAACATCTGGGGTCTAACGCCCAAAAACCACGACATGGTAATAATAGACGCCGAAGACTGGAAAGAGAAAGCCATGCTTTTAACGCGATAGCGTTTAGGAGCTCGTTTTGCAGAAATTCTAGTGTCAGCATCGGCGGTTGTGAGCGAAAAATCATCTTGTCCATGACCGAAAAATCGATAAATATGCAAAAAAATTAATAAATAAGAAAAAAATTATTTGTCTGAGTAAGGATCTAACCCGGGCCATTCGATTGGCAGACAAGTGTTCCACCCCACAGCCATGCCTGTCCTTGCGAACACAGTGAAAATAACTTCATCTGCTTGGAAATGCACGGAAAGTAACTTTCGTGCTTCTAAAACACACGCGTCTTGAATACATGCTTCACTACAGAACATGAAGTGTTGCCGTAACAATGTCACGGTGGTACAAGCGTACATTGCGATCGAGCGTCAGAACATACGGTTATCGCGAATTCGTGGTTTAAAGCGGGCCAATCACTACAAAAGGCACGCTCGTTACTGCGCCTTTCCTTCAAGACCAGATGGTTCATAGATAGCTCAAAAATATTGGCACGGGGTCGTGACGTTGGTGAAGGCAATAGACTGAATAGTCAGATCAAACTGTTTATTTGGGCGGACCTGTGCCCGGTAAACAGAAAGTCGGGTTACAGTAGCACAGTTGCACTGATAGCGGCGAATGCAGCGTCGGCCGTGGATCAACTGACAAGCGGCGGAGCGCGTCGGCATTTATACACTTGCCATGGAACGTTCTATAGCGTTATTGCCAGCGGCGCCCTAGGTTACAGAATAATCTGTAATCTTCATGAAGTGGGCGTAATCCTAACAAAATGATCTACTACAGCCTCGAAGCTTTCCGAACATCGTAAGTGCAGTTGGCGCTGAACGTAGTGTAACGGGGGTGACAAAACTCGAGAAAAAGACCGCGTCAATATTTCGCGTGCATAATTGCTTTAAAGCATGCTACCCATTGCACAAAATGCAGACATATGAGAAAGCTTCACTGACACAAGCCATTTTCAACTTAACAGATTAGATTGTAGTAATTGACCATTTAAACTTCAGTAACATCATACAGTATAGCTTGTATGCACTAAGTGGTTGAAGTATATAGACGCTCTGGCGACAGGATATTGCTATCGCATTCAACTCTAAAAGACGAAGCTTAAGATGGAGGCGGAAATGTTGTAGGCCCGTGTGCTCAGATTTGGGTGCACGTTAAAGAACCCCAGGTGGTCAAAATTTCCGGAGCCCTCCACTACGGCGTCTCTCATAATCATATGGTGGTTTTGGGACGTTAAACCCCACATATCAATCAAGACGAAGCTTAAGGGTCCCCTAATTTTTTTATACACGTGTTGTCTGGCACCTGGTATAGGAAAGCGGTGATAGTGGCACAGTGCACCCCACGGAAACAAACAAACAAAAAAGAACGTTTTGGAAAGCCTGAAAATTGTATCAGTACTCTTTTAGAAATAGAAATACCGAATAGTTAATGCTGAAAATTGGGCCAGTTCATTTTCTTTGGAATAAATCTGGTAGCTAGAAATATGAAGACAAGAGAGTAAAAAGGGTACACAGGGCGATCTCTAGAAGATGGTATGGTTTAGCTTAGGATTTCAACAGCGGCCAGCACAGAGGTCATTGCCTATAGAGAGATGTACATATAGGTTCCGGATAAATGCTCCCTCGAGGGAGACAGTGAAGGCAAGAGAAATTGTGAGGGTACGAAGTGGCACAACTTCATACAGGCTGCAGGGGCCAAACAGAAGGAGCCGCTGCCGTGTCCGTGTTTGGCACGGGTTGCAGTCGTTCTCTAATCAAATCAGCGCTGATTAATCAGATTGCTCGGACCTGGCTGGCACCGGTCAGCATCTGTGCGCGGACATCGACAAAGGATCGGGGAAAGGGGTGTACCGCGAAGGCTGGATTCAAGAAAAGCAATAAAAAGGAATAGGACAGGGGTGGGAATGGTGTTTTTGGTATGCTAAGTAAACGGTTTACCCCCCCCCTTCCCCGGGTCCCCCCATTCTCCTCCCTGGTACGCTGAACCAGGGCTGCGCAGAAGCGTGCGAGAAGGGAACTCAACTTTCAGGCCTTTGCAAATGTGTGCAATGTTGCGAAGGTTGCATGGAATGCCGAGGAATTCACTTTACCACGAAGCTGCATGTAGTGTCCAGTGTGCGTTGAGGCAACAGTATAGTAGGCAATGCATCAAGCGTCGCGTAGATAGACAGTACACCCTCGCACTGATATGGGGATGGATATCAGTACACGTCCATACGTGCATAGTAGCAGTACACGTACTTATGGGCGTTTAGAAACGAGCACAATAATTACACGCGTTGAGACTTCTAAGAGCCCATTGGACGAATGATAGACCGAGAGAACAATACGAAGACAAGATCTTCGTATCAAAGTGCATTAACTCCTTTCAGGCAGCATTTTAGGAGACAGAGGTTACACATCTTTTGTTTGCGCAGCCAACCGTATTATTGCTCAAAATACAGTAGCAAGAAAAATGAAAATGTCAGGCATATACGAATAAATACACAGCAAATTGACCCTTCTATGTTGGTCCTGACTTGCCACATAATGGCTCATTTTAAGGTGACACTCGAACTCTGAAGATCATTCTACTCGCTTCGGAGAGTCATGGTACCCCAAAAAAAGTCATACACAAGGCAACTCACCGAAAATAGTAATTAATACTCTTTTCTTTCCCTAGTGTTTATAAAGCAACTTCCAGCGGCGTCTACTGTTCTTAAATAGCAGACGACTGGTTGTCGCTATCGCAGATAGATAGATAGATAGATATATACATAGATATACATACATAGATACATAGATATTATTATTATTATTATTTTTATTATTTAGCAATACTGCTAGCCCCAACTTGGGGCCATAGCAGAGTGGGTGTACATAGTACAACAAAATCAACAGTTCAATACTGCAGTCAACACAGAACAAAGCACTTCAAACAACATAAAAAACATATATACATAGATAGATAGATAGATAGATAGATAGATAGATAGATAGATAGATAGATAGATAGATAGATAGATAGATAGATAGATAGATAGATAGATAGATACAGACAGACAGACAGACAGACAGACAGACAGACAGACAGACAGACAGATTTATTGATTGATACAAGTTCTAGAAAATTCAAGAGAACACCAGTAAGATCGCGTGTCTAAAATTGCCGTGTTAAGAGCAGTTCTTCGGCTACTGCTGCACGCTTTACTGCACAGGCCGAGGGAAAAAAAAATAGCAACAACGCGGGCTGTGCGGCAGGCTGCGCAATGGCGCCGCTAACCCTTTTTGGAGCCCCGCGGCCTTGTTGACCCTTGGGCCCAGCCGTGTTGCATCTGAGAATTTGCCGACCGCTACACGAGGCTCGCCACCCTTCTCTGCTGGGCCTCTGGTGGGCTGAAACCGGCAGCCGGGAGATGGACCATGCGATTCGATTAGTGCTGAGATGACCACACGTTAAAGGATATAGAATCAATAGGTGCGCTCAGACGGCGAATAAAGGAGGGTGGATGTGCGCTGAAAGGGTTTGGCAGACGGTGGTCTTGCGCAGCGCATTCAGCAATCGATAACTATCGCTCGGCTGTCTGAACGAAAGAAGTGTGGAAGTCGTTTATATGGATGGACACGACGGGAGATAGATGTGATCGAAGGAACGTACGTAAGCCTGATACGTATGCTTGATGTAAGTTCGATTACTCTAAAGCAAGAATCTTATACGAAATCGAAAAGGGGCTATCGGAGGCCTTGTCTGGATGACGTGTCATGAAAAAAAAAATTCGGCAGATGTCACGTACCATGGAATCGACGTTATCCGAAGCATGCGGAGGGAAGGTGACCGTGTCGAATTTTTTTTTTATTGAGTGACACGTCATGAAATGGCGCTAAATATATGTACAAATTTCGCACACACATGCATATGTTGAAGAGTTTCAGATGTTTATATAACTAGTTGCTTGCACTTGCGCAACGGTGCCAACTGGGACATGCGTATTAGCAACAAGAAAAGCTGATATGAAGCACTGATCCTCGCGAGGATGCTGGCCCGGAACGCTGCTACATAAATCAACTTCAGCGCGTGGCGACTAACCACAATTGACGCTAACCTGACGCTGCGACTTTATCAAAGGTGTACATATGGAATGCTCATAAAATTGAGTAGGCCACACTGCAACCACTATTCACATTTCACGAAGATTAGCGTCTCTTTGCAAAGTAGTTCCGAGACCTGGCGTAGCTCTGTGGCGAAATGCTTCATTGCCATGCAGAATGCTTGGGTTCGATTCCAGCTGGACCCTGACATTTATTCGTTGCACTCCGTCGGGTCGACGCTACCGATGTCGGGTATTTCTTAACGCTCGCGCGTTAATATTGCATATGTGCGTTCTCGTTGTTCCTGGGGTAGACACTAAGTGTCGTTCATTGTGGCACATACCCGCATACCAGTGGCACACACGCGCCCGTGGGTATGTGCCACTGTCTGGTGGAAAGTGTTTGACGGACGTACGCGATGGGATTGTGGCATTCATTTCTTGACCAACACGTCGTATTCGTCAAATCATCTTACCCTCCCATGCTAATTGCCCCGTCGTGGTGGTCTAGTGGCTAAGGTACTCGGCTGCTGACACCGCAGGTCGCGGGTTCGATTCCCAGCTGCAGCGGCTGCATTTCCGATGGAGGCGGGAAATGTTGTAGGCCTGTATGCTCAGATTTGGGTGCACGTTAAAGAACCCCAGGTGGTCGAAATTTCCGGAGCCCTCCACTACGGCGTCTCTCTAACCATATGGTGGTTTTGGGACGTTAAACCCCACAAATCAATCAATCAATCCCATGCTAATTTTGGTTCACGCCAAGTTAAAGGTGTGACCGCGAGAGCACTCAGACGTAAGCGGCTAGATAGATAGATAGCTAGATAGATACGCTCAAAGTCGCCGAAGTTCGCTAAGAAATGCCTCGCATTAAAGAAAAAAAAAACCTTCACGTAATTTGTCGTTCCTTGAGGCTATTCTGACTTCACAGGTCACCAGAATTGGTGACGTCATCATTACGCACACAAGTTCACTTCCCATGATGCCGTTTTCGCATGAAGGTCACTGCCTTGATTAAAATGAACCGATGCCGGAGCCTGCGCGAAACGCTGTTGGGTGCAGGATTCTTTCGGTGATGTGGGGGGGGGGGTGTATCCATAAATTGGATTGATTGATTTGTGGGGTTTAACGTCCCAAAACCACCATATGAATTATGATAGACGCCGTAGTGGAGGGCTCCGGAAATTTCGACCACCTGGGGTCTTTAACGTGCACCCAAATCTGAGTACACGGGCCTACAACATTTCCGCCTCCATCGGAAATGCAGCCGCTACAGCCGGGATTTGATCCCGCGACCTGCGGGTTAGCTCCGAGTACCTTAGCCACTAGACCACCATGGCGGGGTGTCCATAAAATTGATGAACCTAGAAGAAAAACAAGCAAGTGCAGTAAGAGATGACCTTCACGTTCGAGTCGTCTTAAGAAAATGGTTAAGGGACCTTGTGAATATTAAGGCTAGGACAGGTAATGATCCAGCGTGTCATGTAGGGTATATAGGTATATGGTAAACTTGAGTGACACGTCATGAAATGGCGCTAAATATATGTGCAAATTTCGCACACACATGCATATGTTGAAGAGTTTCAGATGTTTATTTAACTATAGTTGCTTGCACTTGAGCAACGGTGCCAACTGGGACATGCGTATTAGCAACACGAAAAGCTGATATGAAGCACTGATCCTCGCGAGGATGCTGGCTGTAGTGGGTAAGGAACGTTCGTCGCTATGTTTGTTGATAGCGGACGAGAAAGGATTAACATGAACTTTTTATTTCATGGCATGGGTGGAACGGCTGACGACGCACGGATACGCTACCTTGTGCAGCGCCGTTGAATCGGACGTCGCGACCAACCCAGCAGCCTGGGTCGCAACTCCCGAGGTCCAGGATCAGGCCACGGCTCACGATGACCACACCCGGTAGGCCTCGTCCACGAACCTGCTCCCGGCCACTGCACCCAGGCAGGAGCCGTTCAGCAGGCCCCGTCCTTGGACCTTGAACAGACACACCGGAGCTCGACCTGGCCGACACGTACGGGTCTCACGTCCGGCTCAGGAACGCTGCCAGGAACTCGTCCTCTCGAGCGGCGCACCGCTTCCTCTGCCTTCGTGGCCTCAACCCTCGAGCTCTCTTTTCCGCACGTTCCTTCTTCTTGGCCAGGGCACCGCCAGGTACCCTCGGGTGCACACTGCAGCTCATGAGCTCGTGGCCCACGTCCGAGTCTGGCGCATCACTCGGCACCGCTCGGCGATCCTAGATTCAGCCAGCAACTCCCCTGGCATCTGAATCCTCGGCCACCCTGAATCCTCGCCCGGTTCCGTGCTCCTCTGTGCGCACACCCGCGTCTCGCCCGGCAGAACGTCTCGCTCGTCCCTTGCCGATGTGCGACGCTCTGGTGACACCGGTGCTTGATGGCATGGGTGCGGCCACGGAGCAGTCAACCCGCATCGGAGACGCGATGCTCCATGCGGGGCATGGCCAGCCCGTCCAGCGAAGAGAGTGCGCCGAGACGCGATGCTCGACGCAACCGTGACCATTAGCCAGGCCACGTTCATCGCTGTGTCGAACGGCTGACCGTGGAGACGCCTCGCCGAGATACGCGATGCCCTCGGCAAGGAAGAGAACAGCAGGCCAGGCCGCGCCCCGAGATGCAGTACTCGTGCCGGCAATGCCGCCCCAGCTGTTGGTTGGACGGCAGCAGCGTGGACAGCCGCGTTCCCTGGCCGGAACCTGGATCTCCTGCGTCCGACGCTTCGGCCCGCTGTCTCCCGTCTGCCGCTGCTCCGGCTCGTCCCCAGCCACAAAGCCTACCGCCACGTGATGGTCGCCCGTGGCCCAATCGTGGCACGCCACCTCTATGGGCCACCACAGGTCATCAGCTGATTCGCTGACACTCACGCGCACATTACACGCGCCTTGCCCCGCACTTCCGTCGTTGTCGTTTTCTTCACTCATCACACTGGCCTTGAACGCTGCTACATATATCAACTTCAGCACGTGGCGACTAACCACAATTCACGCTAACCTGATGCTGCGGCTTTATCAAAGGTGTACATATGAAATGCTCATAAAATTGAGTAGGCAGCACTGTAACCACTATTTACATTTCACGAAGATTAGCGTCTCTTTGAAAAGTAGTTCCGAGACCTGGCGTAGCTCTGTGGTGGAATGCTTCATTGCCATGCAGAATGCTCGGGTTCGATTCCAGCTGGGAGCCTGACATTCATCATTTGCATTCGTCGGGTCGACACTACCGATGTCGGGTATTTCTTAACGCTCGCGCGTTAATATTGCAAATGTGCGTTCTCGTTGTTCCTGGGTAGACACTAAGTGTCGTTCATTTGTGGCACATACCCGCATACCAGTGGCACACACCCGCCCGTGGGTATGTGCCACTGTCTGGTGGGAAGTGTTTGACGACGTACGCGATGGGACTGTGACATTCATTTCTTGACCAGCACGTCGTATTCGTCAAATCATCTCACCCTCCCATGCTAATGTTTGTTCACGCCAAGCTAAAGGTGTGACCGCGAGAGCACTCAGACGTAAGCGGCTAGATAGATAGATAGCTAGATAGATACGCTCAAAGTCACCGAAGTGCGCTAAGAAATGCCTCGCATTAAAGAAAAAAAAACCTTCACGTAATTTTGTCGTTCCTTGAGGCTATTCTGACTTCACAGGTCACCAGAATTAGTGACATCATCATTACAGCACACAAGTTCACTTCCTATGATGCTGTTTGGCATGACGTCATTGCTTGATTAAAGATGGACTGATCCCGGAGCCTGCGCAAAACCCTGTTGGGTGCAGGAATCTTTCGGTGAGGTGGGGGGGGGGGGAATGTGTGTCCATACAATTGATGAACCTAGAAGAAAAGTAAGCAAGTGCAGTAAGAGATGACCTTCACGTTCGAGTCGTCTTAAGAAAATGGTTAAGGGACCTTGTGAATATTAAGGATAGGACAGGTAATCATCCAACGTGTCATGTAGGGTACACGTATATGGTAAACTTGAGAGATACTGAAGTGGGCCTCGTAATTACCAGATAACTCAACATCCATCCGTTGCCAGAACATCGTATTGATAATCGTGTACACAAACATAGGATGGTCGCATTCATCTCGGAAATGGGGGAAGGGGGGAGCAGAATTTCATACTGTATCTAATGCATAGAGCACTGGAATCCCTGAACTGTCACTGTGTCCCCCTCACACTGCCATCCTTTCAGAGTGACAGCTCAGGGATTCCAGTGAACAATGGATTAGATACAGTATGAAATTCTGCTCTTCCTCTTTCCAAGATGAATGCGGCCGCCCTGTGTTTGTGTACACGATTACCAACACGATGCCCTGGTGACGGATTGTTATCGAATCTGCTTGATGAATTGTTGTCGAATTTAGGTAGTTATGAATCTGCCTTGTGTTCTACAGTGTGTGCGCTGAATATTTTACTGCTTCATTTTTTGCAGTAATTTAACAGCGTAGCTACCACACTTGTACAAATTCTGGTACATCGTATCCACGTTTTTCCTTTCCTTTTGCAAAGTAGTTCCGAGACCTGGCGTAGCTCTGTGGCGAAATGCTTCATTGCCATGCAGAATGCTTGGGTTCGATTCCAGCTGGGACCCTGACATTTATTCGTTGCACTCGTCGGGTCGACGCTACCGATGTCGGGTATTTCTTAACGCTCGCGCGTTAATATTGCATATGTGCGTTCTCGTTGTTCCTGGGTAGACACTAAGTGTCGTTCATTTGTGGCACATACCCGCATACCAGTGGCACACACGCGCCCGTGGGTATGTGCCACTGTCTGGTGGAAAGTGTTTGACGACGTACGCGATGGGATTGTGGCATTCATTTCTTGACCAACACGTCGTATTCGTCAAATCATCTTACCCTCCCATGCTAATTGCCCCGTCGTGGTGGTCTAGTGGCTAAGGTACTCGGCTGCTGACCCGCAGGTCGCGGGTTCGATTCCCAGCTGCAGCGGCTGCATTTCCGATGGAGGCGGAAATGTTGTAGGCCTGTATGCTCAGATTTGGGTGCACGTTAAAGAACCCCAGGTGGTCGAAATTTCCGGAGCCCTCCACTACGGCGTCTCTCATAACCATATGGTGGTTTTGGGACGTTAAACCCCACAAATCAATCAATCAATCCCATGCTAATTTTGGTTCACGCCAAGTTAAAGGTGTGACCGCGAGAGCACTCAGACGTAAGCGGCTAGATAGATAGATAGCTAGATAGATACGCTCAAAGTCGCCGAAGTTCGCTAAGAAATGCCTCGCATTAAAGAAAAAAAAAAACCTTCACGTAATTTTGTCGTTCCTTGAGGCTATTCTGACTTCACAGGTCACCAGAATTGGTGACGTCATCATTACAGCACACAAGTTCACTTCCCATGATGCCGTTTTCGCATGAAGTCACTGCTTGATTAAAAATGAACCGATGCCGGAGCCTGCGCGAAACGCTGTTGGGTGCAGGATTCTTTCGGTGATGTGGGGGGGGGGGTGTATCCATAAAATTGATTGATTGATTTGTGGGGTTTAACGTCCCAAAACCACCATATGATTATGATAGACGCCGTAGTGGAGGGCTCCGGAAATTTCGACCACCTGGGGTTCTTTAACGTGCACCCAAATCTGAGTACACGGGCCTACAACATTTCCGCCTCCATCGGAAATGCAGCCGCTACAGCCGGGATTTGATCCCGCGACCTGCGGGTTAGCAGCCGAGTACCTTAGCCACTAGACCACCATGGCGGGGTGTCCATAAAATTGATGAACCTAGAAGAAAAACAAGCAAGTGCAGTAAGAGATGACCTTCACGTTCGAGTCGTCTTAAGAAAATGGTTAAGGGACCTTGTGAATATTAAGGCTAGGACAGGTAATGATCCAGCGTGTCATGTAGGGTATATAGGTATATGGTAAACTTGAGAGACACTGAAGTGGGCCTCGTAATTCCCAGATGACTCAACATCCATCCGTTGCCAGAACATCGTATTGATAATCGTGTACACAAATATAGAACGGTCGCATTCATCTCAGAAAGGGGGTGGGGGCCGAATTTCATACTGTATCTAATGCATAGAGCACTAGAATCCCTGAACTATCACTGTGTGCCCCTCACACTGTCATCCTTTCAGGGTGACAGTTCAGGGATTCCAGTGAACAATGGATTAGGTACAATATGAAATTCTGCTCCCCCCTCTTTCCAAGACGAATGCGGCCACCCTGTGTTTGTGTACACGATTACCAATGCGATACCCTGGCGATGGATTGTTGTCGAATCGGCTTGACGAATTGTTGTCGAATTTAGGTAGTTATGAATCTGCCTTATGTTCTACAGTGTGTGCGCTGAATATCTTACTGCTTCATTTTTGCAGTAATTTATCAGCGTAGCTACTACACTTCTACAAATTCTGGTACATCGTAACCATGTTTTTCTTTCTTTTTGTGAAATTTTGAGTGATGTATTTGGCTGCGTCCCCAGGCAGTGTAACCTACCTTTTCAGATGCGTATTTTGGACAAACTTGATTGAAATGTTCGACCTCCCTGCCTGAACGTGTTCCCGTCACGCATTTCCTTATCTCCGCACCTAATCATTTGCACTCGCCGACATTCCTAGCGCATCATGTTAATGTATGCGAATGGAAGCAGCGAGTGACCCGTTAGCACAAAGTTCCAGGTGGAGGTGATCAATAAAAAAAATGGCAGCATATCCACGGAGTGAATGATGGGGAGTGGGGCGAAGCATTCGTCCGTCCATTCGTTCTTGCTTCCGTCCGTTCCTGCGTACGTCTGTGTAACCGTCCATTCGTCCATCCACCCGTCCGCGCGTGCGTCTGTTCGTGCGTCCGTCCCTGCGTTCGTCCATGCATCCGCGCCTGCGTCCGTTCATGCGTCCATCCATGCATCTGTCTGTGTGTCCGTTCGTCCATCCATTCAGCACTCCAAGCACCACCATCTCGCATCTTTTCATCATATATTCTCCATATAGAAGCACCGCCATCCAGCGGACATTTCAAGGACTAAACGGGAGGTGGCACACGCACACTTTCTTACGGCTTGCGCTTCGGGTTTACTTCCCACCTTTGACCACCTCGAGTTCATGGTTTATACTAGTTCACTGTATTCATGGCTATGCGGCCCAACACTCGCTAAACCTTTCTAAAAGCAAGGAGGTTACACCCAGCGAGTATAACGTAGCAACCCTTTCTTGTCAGATCGTGCTCAATGTACATGCCAATGGCTGCTAATGGGGATCGCAGCTTGCGCGTTACCTAAAGGCCGAATGCTCCTGTCTCTCATTCCCCCTTAGCAGCCATTAACATGTGCATTGAGCACTATCTTTTTATTGTTCAACAGCCCACAGAAGAAATCTCTCACCGGAACCACCTTGGAGGTAAAAATCGTAAGGACCGCTATTTCGGGTATGTTCCACTCGTGGTTACGTACTGCGAGGGACGCACAAGCCACGCCATAAGGAGCTTCGTCCCTAAAAAAGTGCCGACGAACGCTCAAGCAGTAAAAAGCATGCATGCATGCATGTATACGCCTCCCATAAACTCTCGGAAAGAGCTAGCGTTTCGCGAATTTTAATTGGGAGCACGCAAAATCGGGAGGAGGTGAAGGCTGCAGCTTGCGGCCATCACCTCCCCGCCCACTTTCATTATATTATTGTTTTGTAATTTTCGATTTCCAGGAACAAACGATGCAACTCCGGAGCTTTCCCCCTTCCATCATAACGAAGCATCCGGAACCGCCCCGCAAAGTTTTCACTCCGCCAAGAAGCGCCCGCCTAATTAAAAGCAGCGCCTTTCATTTTTTTATTACTGTCGTCCTATTTTGTTTTGTTACTCTTCCGTACGTGCGAGAGTGTTCCGAGAAGTTTTGCTGTTTTGTTTTTTTCTGAAGATGATGGGCGTTCTCATTGCAAACAGCGCGCACTGCTCACCCCTGGTTTGTGAGAACGGTGCAGCGCTGATTATAATACCCTGTTCGCGCAGGCATCAATGACGGGCGTTTTGCGGTGGTAAAAAAAAAGCGTCCGTGCCATTTACTAGGAAATGACAACTGCGAGATCACGAAAGTTCGACAGGAGTAAGTGTTGACCCTAAAGACTAAGCCACATCTGTGGCATCATTCAAAATACGCCTATAAACAAGAGTATCTTACATTTATAACTACCTTTGGGGCAGAATGGTAGGGAGTAAAAATTGCTGAAAGAGATTAACACTATATTTGACACCCCATCGACTCCTTTTTTTTTTTTGTTTTCAGAGTTAGCTACATTGTTCAAAAGAGACGCGTGCGTTGCTTTCGCCTATTTCTTGCGCTTACGTTTTGTCTTCCTCATATGCTGTCATCATTAAGTTATCGTGATAGTAACGGCTATATGAGCATGGTATGGCATTGTAGCAGTGGCTGCACAGAAAGCATTCGTAAGCGGTGACTGACCTATGCATGACCACTTTGGGTAAAATGGGGCAGTGGGAAGAAACGATCAAAGAGGTAGAAAGGTCTTACATTACTCCCTTTAAACTACCTGCTTTAGAGGAAAGTGTAAACACGTCTAATGAAGCACCATAGAGTACTCCCTTGGGTACACTTGTTTTGTAGAAGGTACATACTGTGTAATACGTGTAGTATAACCTACCAGATGGCCCTAACGTATATTTCATCCGGTCCGTGAATTTCAGATTTTATTGCACTATACCTGCTGTAAAGAACCTGTACCATCTAGACCTATCCCAATGTTTACATTTACATCACTCAGAATATTTAGAAAATGTTTATTTGCTTTTACAGTGAATAATAAAAGCACCCAAATCATACGAATGTTATGCCGCCACCCTGCGAATGCTTTGTAACTTCTCTTCACGACGAGAAAAAAACAATGTTACTGCGTTACATCGCAGTGCCGCTGATGATGAGACCTACATGATGATGACAATATGGAAATCTCTGTAAACATCACAAGGCGTCTGGATTGTCTGCTTCTTGATGTTGGACACGAACGAACGACGTAAACATGGTCTTTTGTAAAGGGACAGAACGTCTAATATTCATTGTAACACTATCGTGTGATTTTCTTCAATTTATGGCTTGTATAAAGCATCAACTTAAGTTGTATGAAACTACGTGGAAATCACATAGAATTATTAGAACTGCATTAGAAAAGTTTATAGGGAAAACATTGTATATTGCTGTTTTTTTGTTCTTTAATGTACTCACTGACTTACTGATTGACTGATTGATTGATCAATGATAGATATCCGCATCCGAAAAAGATATATATTAAAGTGCTATAACAACGCAAGCATACTGAGAAACGCGCGGAATCGGGCTCCCGATGGGAAACTGAATTTTTTTTTTTTCAAAGCACTCCTAAATCGCGGTGCTTTAGCGTTTGTATTCGTACCGTATACATCGTAACCTTTAGCCGCCTTCGGAAAGCGAACCCTCGACCTTTTATACGCGCGAGCGGCATAACGTCCCGTCCTCTCAGCCACCACCCTACAGATGCCGAACGATCCAGAGCTTTTCCAATGTGAGCTTTCCAGTGTGAGCTTTTCCAATGCTGTACACAAGACCCAGTCTTTCGAGACCCCAGGTCCTTCCCAATCACACCCCGAAGGTGTTCGGGCGCGCGCTCAACAAACTTTATTCCGCACCAACGAAAAGTGTTGGGAGCTAGCGGTAAACAAGAAGAAGAAGACGAAGACGAAACGATGCGCAGCACAACCCTTCGCAAACGAGTGTTGCTTTGAGAAGCGGGCCGCGCTTTGGTCATTATACAAATTCGGCATCTCGGGCCTCGCTTAAAACTGCGCGCTCACTCGCGAGGCGCGTCTTTTGCTTCGTTATAAACCTTCGTCGGGTTTTCCTTCTTTCCCTTTCAATCTCTCGATCATCGAAGCAGCTGTTTCTAATTCCGGTCTCTGCTTTTCGAAGATCGCGGAGTTCGTTAATTTCAATAAGACAAGGAAAGAAGGAAGGAAGGCGGCGTCATGTATGCGCACGTGAGAAACTGGAGAAGCCGAGTAAGGGAGAGAATGTTGGTGGAAAAAAGAGAGAGGGGAAAAGCACGAGATGGCAACTGTCTCTCGTCGAGGAGGATACCTTAACCACCCTCTACAGGGAAGGGCGGTGGTTAAAGTACTGAGAGAGAGGAAATGCGCGAAGGTGAGTGAGAGAAAGAAATGTAAGACTGGGGGTAAGGGAAGAGAATAGAGAGGTAAGAGTGAAAGTGATCGTAGAACCCCTTTCTCTTTTTAATCCCCGTCTCTTTTCCAGCCTTTCTCCTCCTCCCCAGTCTACGTTCATACACACCCCATGTAGCCACCCTTCCCTCCCGTGCTTCAGGAATCGAGGAACTCTGCTCGATCTGCTTTAGAAAAAGCGAGCAGAGAAAGTGTGAAGATCATTATTATTATTCTCTGGATCGCGTGTTGCCTCTCGCGAGCTAACAGACGCCGCCCCCGAGGCGCTTTTCCGCGTTGTATCTATACGCCAAGCGTGGCAATCCGAGAGATTGGTTAAGCATCTCGGCGTAACGAGTTGCCGCACTTGCACTTGTACAGAAGTTTGATACAGAGTCGTTATAAAACTTTGTTTTTGCTCATTTATGGAAAGTTCAAAATGAAGATGCAGCGGCGTGTGTGCGTGCTCGTAATCTAGAAACTGAAGACACGCATGAAACTCCTAACGATGACAATTGAGTATCGTTAAGAATCCTCAGAGTGGTTATAAAATGCAGCGTGTTTGTTTTTTTTTTCCTTTGGCGTGTTTATCTAGGGCTCTTACAAAGAAAAAGGTGTTGTGTAACGGGTACAAGTATACGTGCTTCTCACACCCCGAGTCACTCATGAATCAGGCGTGGATGTTCCCTTGAACATTACTTGTTGATATATATATATATATATATATATATATATATATATATATATATATATATATATATATATATATATAGCACCAGCTTTCTACATTAGGTATTGTCAGTGCGAGAGTAAGTATTAATGTGATAGTGTCGCTTTATTCACATATTGCGACTATAATGGAAATGATATTGCGACTATAATGACATTGCAGAGCCAACAATAGCCGACACTAGCCGCCATTAGCCAACTAGAACAAGTCAGCATTAGCCGTCACTTGGTACATACATAACCGTAACGTAATTCAAACACAGAGAAGGCAAGCGGGTTAGGGAGAGACAGAAGGTTAGGGGGGCAGATGAGATTAAGAAGTTGGCGGGTATAAATTGGCAGCAGCAAGCACAGGACCGGGTTAACTGGCGGAACATGGGAGAGGCCTTGGTCCTGCAGTGGACGTAGTCAGGCTGATGATGATGATGATGATGATGATGATGATGATGATGATGATGATGATGATGATGATGAATTTAAACACAGACGCCTCTGGGTAGACGGTCGAAGCAGTGGAGGCTCAAGTAGCTGTGTATTCGTGGGCACAGTGTAACAGTATAAAACGTCACAATAAGTCGAACTCGGAGGGAAACCAAGTAAGGACTGCATGTAACCCGTACTTACCTACGGAGCAGAAACCTGGGAGCTGACAAATAGGGTTAAATTTAAATTGAGGATGACGTGGTGAGCTATGGAAAGGAATATGATAGGTGCAACCATAAAGGACAAGAAGAGGGTGAAGTTGGCCAAGGAACAAGCGGGTGCTAAGGACATCTCAGTCGAAATCAAGAAGAAATGGGCATGAGCAGGTCATGTGGCACGTAGGCAAGATAACCACTGGTTATTAAAAGTAGGTGCTATAGATTCCAAGAGAAGGCAAACGCGCGAGGGGAAGAGACGGGAAGTTAGGATGACATTAAGAAGCGTGTTGGAGTAGCGTGGTCGCAGCAAGCATGGTAAGAGGCCCGGTTTATTGGCGGTACATGGGAGGGGCCTTTGCCCTGCAGAGGGCGCAGTGTACGGATGAAGGTGGTGATGATGATGAGGAAACTACGTAAATCAATATGAGGAAAAGATCAGAAGTTTATCTTCCCATGTATTGCAGGTACACTATATACATTAGGTGTCTAGCATAAGTTCAGTGTCTTTCCCACCTTCCCTCGCAAACGAGGCCTCGGAGCCGAAGGTGTACCGCAAGCGGTACTATACTATGATGCAGGTGCTGGCATGGTCCAGTATCCAGCGGCCCTGGGTTGTACAGCGTTGCAGGGTTGGTACGTATGCCATACATTTCGCCAACAGCGTCGTCTCGTTCATGTCGCTCATGTCTCGCTCATGTCTCCAGCCCGTGACGTACGGTAAAATTGATAAAAGTGAGAAAAAATATATGACACTCATTTGCCGCCAAAAAACTAACACCAACTAATAAACAAGTGCGTGAACTAAGTTATTCGTCACTCTTCAGACACGGCGATGTTTCCCGATGCGGAAACTTCTATATATAGATGCAGACTGCACAGGTGCATACGGCTACAATAGCGCCATATATTAATTTTCGGCTGTCAAACACTCAGTACGCAAGACCACCCAGTGCATCCAACAGACCTGAGCGTCGCCTTGAGGACGGGTGTGCTCATTATGCCAATATACGCCGTGAAAATTAGCCCCGTTTCATCGTCTCACCTGAGGATGGTAAAGCAGTCATTATATGCTGTACAAACGCCACCACAGCGTGCACATATTCACGTGCTTCTTTATTCACGCTGCACGTGTTCTCTCTGTCATCGGTAGTTGTGTTGACATGGTATTGCTTGGCGAGCGTGGCGTTACAGTATAAAAAGCTATGGGTGTAACGTCACAGAGGAAAATGGCGTAGAAGGCCAAAAACGTCAACAGTACGGCAACGCCCTTCCCAAGGGGTGCATCTCGCTAGCTAAGTCGAACTACATATCGTGGACCTTATATTCCGAAACGGCCGGGAGTAGGCGACGAGTGCGATGCAGGACAGACGCGACGAGAGAGAGGTGCCCAGCAGGACCCACACAGAGGGGGTGCCGTAGTCGTTGGGGTACAAATCGAATCATTGCCACCACCTCTTTCAATTTACCTTTCCTCGTCTCGAAGCGCCAGTTTCGTTGCCAGTGCCCCCCCCCTCCCCCTATCCGCTATCCTACTATGGCTTTCTTTCTTGCTCGTCTCTTTTTCTCCTCGCTTACCGTTGTCGCGAGGCGCTATAACGCTATACGTACAGCTGTTGACGGCTCTCGTTAAGCCTAACGTGGCGACAGCCACGCGTGGACGCGGGCAGCTCGGGCGGATCCAATTTGTGCCGCTCCTTGGCTGCCAGCTCCAATTTGTGCCTCCTGGTCCCGCGGAGTGGCAACTGCCAGCGTAGTAGCAGCAGCAGCAACTGCTAGCTGAGAGAGCATGGTGCGATATGGCCGAAGGCGGTGGCTGATCAGCGCATGGACTGGAAAGCAGCCGATGATCCTTTCAGAAAAGCGAAAAAAAAAGAGAATGATCGTAAGTAAATGAATGGACAAAACCTGTAGGCTGACAGCGAAGTCGCGGAGAGTGGCATTCTCGAACGAACAAAATATCGTGCGAGAAACATTTCGAAGAATTCGCGAAAAAAAAAAAGCTGGTGCAGGGATGAGCAATGCTGGTCAAAGCTGCGTACAGAGATAGAGTTTCGTGCTATTGGCTCTATTGTGAAACTCTGAATTGCGTTGACCTTTCACCGCGGGCGGGACAAAACACACGCTGCAGAAACAGCGGGCTTATCAAAGGACAGCAGCCGTGCATTGTATTTTTTTTCCTTCAGAAGGAAGGCATGGATAGAAGTGTGCGCGACGTGCATTTGTGCCTGTACTCCGTGTCGTGTTATGATGTTTCTGGATATATTAATCCACAGCTACACTGGCAGTCATCGTCAAAGGTCTTAGAAATGTGTATACATGCGTAGAAAGCACTCAGCGCTTCACTTTCGCCAGGCGTGCCTTCGGTGAACAGTTTATTCGTTTGTTTATGGATCGTGTCAAGGTTCTTACTGAAACAGTCAGGGGCAGGTAAATATGCAAATGAGGCCAAAAGGTGAAAGAGTTTCAAAGCATATTCTTGTGAGCTGCGAGCGTGAAAACGTTTCTTTTGGCTGGTTTGCTGTTACGCAAAGATGCCGAAGTGTCTCTTGTATGGATTCTCCTCTCTTGCGCAATGACTGCACGGTGGACATCACCGTAGAAGCGTCGGATGCAAACCTGGCAAGAAACGCGGGCGCGGGTGGCTGCTGCCGCAACCATTGGCGCTGGCGTCACTTCCGGTGAGAGTGGTCGCGTGTTTTTTCTTGCACGGTTTCTTGAAGATCGAGCGAAATTCGTGAATACTGCTAACTCACTGACTGCGACAACTGCTGGCTTGTGAAAAAGAGGGCCCTGAATTTCTCCGGAATGTAAGTTCCTCGTGAAGCGTCCATAGCTTGCTACGGTACAATATTGTCATTCGTGATGTCTGATGTACTTGCGTAAAAACCACTCCTCAGAGCTTGAGTGGTGGAGAAAAAAAAAAAACCGAAGAAGACCAAACCCGTACGTGATCATGCACATTTAGAGGTTCGCCATTTTCCTAAGTGCTCGTTGTCGTCAGGGCTAGATTTTAACACTTTGAATGGCGGGAAAAGCTTCGCTTTAAATGTTTCCGTAATGACTTCTGCACAATATCGATATTACTAAGATAAACCAGCCCTACTCGACTGCCTAGATATCACAGGGTATGACCGCACTTTGTAACATCTCTGGCAAGGATATTGGAAACTAAACGGTGACTAAAAAAAGGACAGTGACTCACGACGAAGAAACCATTTGACATACAATTAGAGAGACGAAGAGAATGATAAAAACGTCCCCGTAATGACGCAACATCGCTTCGGGGCACAGATAGCGTTCCACCTTAAGGACGAGAGACCAGGAGAAAACAAAAAAGAAACAAAGCCTCTCTCTAAAACAAACAATCATTTATTGAGAATGACGCAGAATCATATAGGAGAGAGAGAGAGGCGGGAGCGAAAAGCCATATAGGAACGCGACGCGCTCGAACTCCCGTCATTTCATACAAGGAGCACACCGAAACTCGCCCCGTCTGCGTACTTACTTCAAACGACGTGTACGGCTCGCTAACCCCCCTTTCCTCCACACTCCCCCTCTTCATCCGGGGCCCGTATCAAACGCTTTGGCGTCGTCTCCCCCGCAGTGTCACGTGATTCGCCTAGGGCAATCGGTAGCGGGGGGGAGTTCGTGGTGGTCGCGCTGTGCGTTATGCTATACTGCTGCTATACCCCGGGTGTCGCGAGAGTGGCTTCGGCGAAGGGGAGAGGGGGAGAGGAAGATGACGGATCCACGACGACACCGCGCTTACACCCAGCGACACGGGGTACCTCCTCTCCCAGCGCTTGTATCTTTGGTGAAGAACGCGTCCAGCCTGATATATACCCTCCTCCTACTTACACCGTTGAGTCTGATCTATACTCTCCTCCTCTCTCTTTCTCTCTCTCAGAGCACACCTTCACCACTATCTTTCCCATCCTATCCCTACTCTAGGACGTCTGTGGCAAATGCGTGCACTGATGCTAAAAGGCAAATGTGACAACGCGTACCATTAAGGGGGCGCTAAAGAGAAAACAGATTTCAGGGGCGAAGCTCCGTAAGGCGTGGCTCTGTCCATCCTCCGTCGTTGTCGTAAGTAGCTCCCGGGATGCGAGACGGGAGATGGCGGTACTTGGAGTGTTCACTAGATCGGACGCGCGGACGGACGCATGGACAGACGGACAGACAGACTAGCAGACGGACGATCGAATGGACGGACGCGCGGAGCGGGTATGGTGCCACAGGGGATGCCGAGATGGTGGTACTTGGAGTGATTCACTAGATGGACGTACGGACGTACGGACAGATGGACGCACGGACCGACGGACGGACGCATGGATGGACGCACGGATATCACAGGGACGCACGAACAGACGGATGGATGCATGGATGGATGGATGGATGGATGGACGCACGCACAGACGGATGGATGGATGGATGGATGGATGGATGGATGGATGGATGGATGGATGGATGGATGGATGGATGGATGGACGCATGGATGGTCGCGTGGACGGACGGATGGACGCTTCGCCCCACTCATCATCATTCACTCCGTGATATGCTGTATTTTTTTTTCTTTTTAGTAAGCTACTCTTTCACAATACCGAAATAATCGCGCTTACCGCAAAATGGTGTTTAGAAAAGCGAAAAAACGGGGGGGAAATAAGGCGAGTGGCGCCACCATCTCGAGATTCTCACGCCATAGATTTTGACGCCATCTATACTAGGTCTTACGTGGCTCCTTATCAGTAAACATGAAGGACATTGTCCTCTGAGGGGGCCATGGACTTAAATGAAAAGCCTCCATCGCTTTAACCACTCCGCCAAGACTGCGGCGACAAATGAAAAGCATCCGCAAATTTCGTTGGGCAATTGTCGTCGAGTACATCGACGGAAAAGAAAAAAATAGATGATTTGCGCCTTCTAGTCATAGAAGGCTATTGTGTAAGCGGCCCTGCACGTTTTTTAATCCTACCCGGTTTATGCGAAGAAAGTATTTTGCGCCACATATGTTATCAATTTTTTTCCGCTAACCTGGCTGCATCTTGTAGTAAACTGCGCAGCAGACGGGACACCAAGGATGAACGAAAACAGACAGACGAAATCATATTCCTTCCCTGTGCTCCCTTCCGCTGCGCATGTTTGCTAGATAAACCCTCATGAACTCGCCCAGCTTTAAACCTGGCTACGTTTAGCGACGTCAACGCATGCATCAAGCGATACGGCTACATTCACCTTCTGTGACACCATTCACACCGGTGGTTGGCACAACTCAACGACTTGTGACCGAAGGCTACTCACGGTTAACTTCATTTGTAGAACGTCGACCATGGCTTGTTTTTTGTCACACCCTACAGAAACTGCGTTCCTTTGCGTGAGCTCCTGGCTTGCGCAACCGCGCTGCACTGCTAACGCTACCGAGTGTAATAATGGTCGGATGAAATGACATTTCGACGTATCCAAACTTCTTGCTCCGGTGCCGTTGATTGGTTCAAGTATAGCTTTGAGACCAGACGCGGAGCTGAACAACCGGTCAAGTGAGCGAACTCACCAAGTCGGGTAACTTTCGAACGAGGAGACCCTCACTTGCAGGCTGAAAAGGTAATTCAACGAATGCGAGTCGCTGGTGTGAACGCGCCCCTGAAGTGAACCTAAGAGTGATCAGTACATCGTCAGCCAATGCATCCGCAATATGTTTTCTTCGTACAGTCGGTCTTCGCGATAATCTGCCTTCGTTTGTGCACGGTTGCGCCGTTCAAACGACATACTGTACAAACCCTGCCACCAGTCCGCGAAGCGATCGTAGCATCAGCAGCGCTGCACGGCATTGTTCCGAGGGGAGGTCCCAGCGGATGGCTGCTCACCGGCCGCGAGTCCCCGGCCAGGTCCTTGTATAAATACGCGACGCCGTCGCTAAGCCTAAAGCCGCCTCGCGGCGGCGGCCGCGTCTATCCGCCAAACGAGATCGCTGAATCATGCTTAATCAAACGACGAGCGACGTGGTGTTTGCGTCGCGCGCACAAGCCACAACGCCGCTCCTTGGGTCTCTTGTCTATGGCGTCTTGCTTCACGGCCGGCGAGTTGAAATCCCGTGTGTGCGTGTGGGGGGGAGGGGGGGGGCGTGTACGTGTACACATGGGTATCAAGGCTGGCCTTGACTGCGTGCGAGTGTTTCTCAAGCTACAAAGATGCGATAGCAGCTTGGGCAGCGACGCAAAATTTAAAGCAGTAAAACTAGATACGTAGGAATAAGTTAATCAAAAGAAATAGAAAAGTAAGTTAGCGGGTATGTGCGGACAAGTGGTTATGTAGTTAACCCAGTGCGTCATATGCCCTGCAAGAAGTTTTGAAAGAAAATAGAAAGAACCCAGTTTGCATAGACTGAGCAAAAAGGAGAAAAAAACAAAGAGCAAGCAACAATAGAAATAAAAAAGTGGTTTCTCGTGGCAGCTCATTTCATTTAATGGTATTCTATGGAACTGTCTCCGTTAACAAATTTACCAATAAACGTTTTGTGGCTATCTTTGAATTCTTAAAGCCGGGAAACTTTTTTTCGTGTCATTTCCTCGGCACCGCATATCGGGAAAAGGAATACTAATTAAAAAAAAGTAGCTAAAAGAAGTCGTTCATGCTGGATGATGTAGTGGGGGTCTTACGCATCATATCAAGAGGCTTTCACTTGCCATATTGTTCACAATGCCTCTAAATGGCCAGGGGATTCAATGTACTTGCAAAAGACGCGCATAAAACGGAGATTAAAGAAACGAAAGGTGGTAAGCTTAAGCTGAACAAAAATCTGGTTTAATACTCCATGATACCAGAAGAATGGGGAATGGGAAACAGCATAGCTATCCTTGTGAACAAGCAATCAAGGCAGTCGTTAAAGCTGTCTTCTTAGCAATAACTGCGCTTATGTGGAGAAGCCCACTTCTGCAAGTGCCACGAACTTGGACAGAAAAGTACAGAGAAGTATTTCGTGAATGCAATGTATGCTAGGCGTGAAAACACTGCGTTCTGTGTTCATACCTTTAAAAAACATCATTTGAAAGTCGCAAACACCTTGCAACGCATTCTGGACGACGTGCACCGAGAGCATATTCTGACCGCAACAACATTGAGGTGGCGCCCTCGGCATGAACATAATTCCTATGCTCGAACTATTGTTGACACGCCCAAGTCAATCACGCCCATCGCGTCATGAAAATACAAGAATCAACACTGTCACAATGAAGCCCCGTTTAAACCTGAAGCACCGCTGAAAGTGTTGGGAACCAAACTACTCAGACAAGAAGGCGAGCAGGTTAGCTATAATTTTAAAGTTTGTCGCCATGCTAAGAAACGCATACAATAGAGGAAAAAAAAAGAGTTTTCTCTAGTTATCGATATTTTCTGTTTCGTTTTATTTCACTGGTACCTATTTATTCTTTCACTGTTTGCACAGGGAAGACACACAGAGAGACTGATGGCCTTTATTAGAAAAACAGATTTTCGCCAGCGTCTATTCAGCCGGTGAACATGCAATGAAATCGCAAATTCGCTACAGTCAATGCTTGAAGCAACATGCGCCCCGCCGTGGTGATCTAGTGGTTAAGGTACTCGGCTGCGGAGACCCGCAGGTCGCGGGATCGAATCCCGGTTGCGGCAGCTGCATTTCCGATTGAGGCGGAAATGTTGTAAGCCCGTGTACTCAGATTTGGGTGCACGGAAAAGAACCCCAGGTGGTCGAAATTTCCGGAGCCCTCCACTGCGGTGTCTCTCATAATAATATGGTGGTTTTGGGACGTTAAACCCCACACATCGATCAATCAATTGAAGCAACACGTACATAAGCGGCAGGCGCACCCGCCGAATATGACGTCTCACTTATAAAAGGGCGCTCCTTATCGGTACATTCTCACATTCTGAACGCTTGCAAATCAGAGCGCTTACAGGTACCTGATGTCTCTGCGTGTCGTGCAGATACCAGTATACTATATGGACACACAATGAAGGGCTCGTGAGCAGACTTGTACGCGCACTTACGCACGTTCTCTCACTCTCTGTTTTCTTCTCCGCTTTTCCATCAGGTTGGCATTACCTTTACAGTTCTACTCAAGCTTCGTCGAGTGCCGAACACTTCTCCCAACCGCGTACGACGCTGCCGCAAAGGTAAACAACAGGCAGACAACCGGCACAATCAACAGCCTCTCGAAATCTCTCACAGCATTCTTTTTTGTTGTTTCACACGTGTCACCGGTGAAATGGCACACGCTAGGATCGTTCTCCCGACAAAACTCTCTTCGGGCGGCTGTACCTGCCTACGCGCGCGCCTGTCACTGGCATGCGACGACGGACGATAGCGGACTTAAAAAACTTTTAGGCTTGCCCTCGGGGCCTGTCGTCTCGCCCAGGAGCACGCAAACGAACCAGTCAACGCAAAAGAAGGGGAAAGTGAATTCGGGACGAAGTCAGGCGTAGCCATCAGGTGTCACGAAAACGCGTTACGTCGAAACGCCGACGCGCGAAATAAAAGTGACTCCGAAGCACGCTTGAACGGCTCTCTGCGAGCTCGCGCCCGATATACAGAGACCCGGAGACCGAGCGACCGACCGGCAAGCGTGCATGACAAAAACAAATAAAATAAAGTAGCTCTCCGACGAGAAAGCGCTGAAACAAGTGGTCCGTCGCTGCTGCGGACTTCGTCAATTACAGCATGCCGACTGAATCCCATAGCGTGCCTCGTTTACTGCGTCGAGCGAGTTGCGTGCAGTGCAGTGAAAGTCTGACGAAACGTGCCAAGTGAACCACTGAAAAATTAAAATAAATTAAAGATCCTAAGAAAGCAAAATAGGAGAAAAGAAACGGCAAGCAGGTTAACCAGTCTATAGGCAGCCGGTTTGCTACCCTGCGTATGGGAAAGAGATGGGGGAGATCAAATGATAGAGAGGAGGGAGGGGGGAAGAGAGATAAACACAGCCCATTAAGCAGCACACGCGCGCTTCTTATATGCACCGCACACTCGAACTTCCTGCTGCGACAGCAGCGCCAGAACGCATAACGTAGTGAGATTAGGTATAGCAAAGCTGGGCGGACGCGGTCGCATTATCCGGGTTGTATTTCGCCTCAAAACGACACAGCCTCTTGATACAAAATGCTACACAAGTAGTCAATCAGTATGAAAATTTTCCAAGCGGGCATGTGCTTGATAAGCGATTACAAAAAAATTATAAAACGCGTTTTTACGTTTTTATTAATCTCCTCACATCTTTCGGCAACTTTATCTGTCGGTGAAACTGGACGGATAACTGAGAGCTAGTTAGTGCAATCTTTTCGGCTGGCACGGTGCTCATACTTTGCTGAATAGAAGGCGAAAGCCTTGGTTTACAACCTGATCAGTGTATTAACTCTGCGTATTCACTGACATTCTCAGTCTGTAGTGGAACATACCCTTAGAAGGCGTCTAGAAGGAAGTTGAAAATCACGTTAGCGTGTCAGCTGTACCGTGGTTTGCGACTGAATTAGTGTTATGGTGACGTACGAATATTAGGGCGAAAGCCACGAATGCCTCATTAAGGGCGAAAATCGACCTCTGGCGTTAGTAGGTGTCAGACACGAGCCTGACTGGAAAAGATCAGCATCAGCGTGATGACGTCACCATCATGACGTCATTTCCGACGTTCCAGATCAGCACGATGTGACGTAATCACGAACGTCACCACTGGACATCGCGTAAAAGTGTCGTCACATGAGGACGTTCTCACTTGACACTATCGCTTGGTAAAAAGGTATGCCGATCACGGAGGCAGTGCAAAACAAAGTGCATGTGGCGCAAAAATCTTGCAGTGCCTCCCATCGTGGAGGCCAGTGGTAAACGCGTTTGACGCAGAAACGTCTTGGACGGTTGCGATCAACACGATCTGCTCAGGAGGAGAAGAAGGCTTTTGCATTCGAGTAATCTTATAGGCAGATGCTTAAGAGACCCTGTAAGTATTCAAAGGCTTAAACGTCACTTTACAAGCCCGTCGTGACGATTCAAACGACTCGTCGTCTTCTGACGCGACGAAACGTGGCGAGGCTGGTCGGCTTCGTGCCGCTTCACGATTTTTATACTGTGTCTGTCAGCGCCACTACTCCTAGATCCAGAGTCGAGTGTGACGTGCTGCTCTACCAGTGGCGCCATACGTGGCGTCTACGATCACGTCACAAGGCTCGCGCCCATGTGACAACCGCAGGAACGAGAACAAGACGACGACACAGAGACAAGAAGGACACGAAAGACATTGTCTCTGTGTCGTCGTCTTGTTCTCGCGCTATAAATATCGTCATGCCATACCAACCAGCCCAAGCTGCCACACTTCTAAGGCCGCAGGAAGTTGAGAAATTGCGCACTTTTAGGGTACTAAAAACCGCCATTGCTGGGTGCACGTTAAAGAACCACAGGTGGTCGAAATTTCCGGAGCCCTCCACTGCGGCGTCTCTCATAATCATATGGTGGTTTTGGGACGTTAAACCCCACAAATCAATCAATCAATCAATCAATCAAAAACCGCCATTGCGACTAAATACGCATGGAGTTGGACCACCGTACGACCACACCCTTCAATACGTAGAACTCCCACAGCGTGTGCATATATCTCTCATGCTTGAAACAAGTGGTCAAATAACAAGGATCACCAGATGATCGCTTACACGTTCTTGTAAGCGTAAACCCTGGTGTGTATCTTATACATGCCGTATATAAGGCGCTTGTAATAATGCACGAGCGAAGAAAGAGACGGAGAGAAAGCACCCCGACGAGGAGGGGAGTAACGGAAACAATTACTCCTCGTCCCGAGAGCTCGATTACTCCTCGTGGACGACTTTCATCGCTGCGGATGGAGCTTACATAACGACGCCCGTTTTTGCTCGGCGTCGTGCGGCGTGAGTATACGTATACTCGGAGGCAGAAAAGTAGGCGGTCTCGGTTCACTCAATATTCATGCGATCCCGCTCCATCATCTCTCGGCTTCGAATGTTTTTTTTTTTTCTTCCCTCTTGTTCCGCCGATCGTCGCGCGGTATAAAGCGTGTGCGTATATGCGGCGCGGCGCGCGCACTCAGTCAAGGAGACGCCACGATGCGCTCCTAATGGCGCTGTGCCACCCAGACAGACACTAAAAGAAAGCTTGAGCTCTCTCAGGTGCGCATGCGCGAACCATGGTCCGGCAGTTGCGAGCAGTGCATCGTTGAAGACGAAAGCTTGATTGATTTGTGGGGTTTTAACGTCCCAAAACCACCATTTGATTATGAGAGACGCCGTAGTGGAGGGCTCCGGAAATTTTGACCACCTGGGGTTCTTTAACGTGCACCCAAATCTGAGTACACGAGCCTATAACATTTCCGCCTCCATCGGAAATGCAGCAGCCGCAGCCGGGAATCGAACCCGCGACCTGCGGGTCAGCAGCCGTGTACCTTAGCCACTAGACCACCGCGGCGGGGCCGAAGACGAAAGCGTTGTTACGTGGCGGCTTGAGTGTGTTGAAAGATATATATACCTTTATCTTGATCGTAATAGAAGCTGAAAACCTATAGAATTCATTAGAAATCAACAAACTTGTCCAAGCATTGTTCTGAGGGTGAGTGTGTATCGTTTTTTTTTTTTTGTTGACACAAATATCTTGTTTGTGCATAATGACACCGACACACGAGAAGTGGTTCAGGCATTCTACATATCCAGAAAAGTGAGTGCTTGATTTAGTGAACCTTCCCGCAGGATAATCAAAAGAAATGGGCCTGTTAAACAGGGGTGACTAGAAAGCTCACACGAGCCTTTGACTTACGGGTTGACAAATATATAATTTCGAAAACCTAACGTGATGTAACTGTGAATAAGGAGCCCCCTCTGAAAATGCACTGTATCGAGGAAATCCGGAATGATGTTGATCCTGGGCTGCTCTAACGTGCACTTAAAGGTGCAAGGACACGATAGTGGCGTAGCCATAATTTTTTTCCAGGATTGTGAGGAAGGATTCAATCACACTTTATGCATGATTGTGTTTGTGTTCGTGTGCGCGCTTGTATATTTACACATTTAAACTTGAAAATTGGCGGGGTTAATAACTCCCAACTCACCTTGGCTACGCATATGGTGCACGGGTTTTTCTGCGTTTCGCCCCTTGACAAAAACGTAAAGCAATAGTGCGGGCTAGTGTGACACAATTATAAGTGAACTTTCAATCCATGAACCGTTCTGTTAAGGCGTCAGTCTTATACGCCTTATCAAACTTGAAAGGAACCATGTTAAAACAAGCGCTAAAAATACACACACTCAGAGAGGACGCATTGTATTTTTAGCGCTTGTTTCAACATGAACCGTTACCAACATGTCCAACTGGCAGTCATCCTAATTTAAAGGGACCGTCGGTGGCGTAAAAAAAAACACTCGGTGTGGTCGACAAATAAATGACAGTAAAAACGAACATGCAGAAATTCACACAGCCCAAGACGCCTGCATGACGTCACAGATGCCAGTACTTGTGACGTCGATATGACGTCATCATGACATAATGTGACAATGTCGCTGCACGAAAGTATCGCACTGTCAAAGTAGGGCTGATCTCGGAGGCAGTTCGAAACGCAGGTGAGGTACAAAAAGCCTGCATCGCCTCCGATCCCTGAAGCAATGTAAAACTACATCAGGTGCGGAATCATTCAGAAATTGGAGGGAGGGGCGAGGAAATGCGGAAGGAGTAATACTACGAACGTTCAACACCTCTCTTGAATATTTTTTGTATGTGTATTTAAAAAACAACACTCAACCACTAAAGTTTGCGGACCACAATAGTATGGTGGCTAGAATTGGTGGCCCAATTCTAGCCACCATAACAATAGCACGTGACAAACTGCCCGTCCGCGCCATTTAGTGGTGCGCCACCTACCGTCGACCGCAGTGCATGGCCGGAAGCAGCTATTCTGGTTATTCACATAGAGTTTCCCACAATACTTACTAGAGGGAACTCTGGCGCTAGTGTCTCTGGGAGTTGCTACACACGGCGCTTCAGCGAGCATGGGAATGATGGGTAGTACACACATTTGTCTAATTTTCGTACTTCTGGCCTGCTTCTGGCTCCGTGTGTGTTCGTGTGGCTTGGAGCTGTTTTTTCACGAAAACATAAATTAGCAAATATTCACCGTTTGCGCTTCACAACCTTATTCTTTTAAGCTTACTACTTCGAATCAAGTCCCTAAGTTCATAAGAATTCGTTCTTTCTTTCAAAACAAAACCGTAACCAGTAATAAACAAAGCCGCAAGTACGATTCGCCGCCCGCAAGTACGAAGACTAGGCAAATGTGTGTGTACTACCCATCATTCCCATGGTCGCTGAATGATCGCAGCGCCAGAGTGCCCTCTGGTTAATTTTGGGAAACTCTATGGTTATTCTCTAGCCATTAAAATTTCGACATTGTTAGCTCGCAGTAGTCACACGAATCCCTCATATGCAGGGTGATCGTCAAATTCCTATTTTTTTTTTATGGCAGGATCAAAGCTGCCAGAGCGTGGCTTGACCGGCGTTTCGTTGGCTTGGTATCACTTCGTGATCACGGATTGCCACTGATAACAGTTATGTGCATGACTGCTCGCGAGGCGGAAGCACGCAGAGGCAGATGGCAAAAAGCACATCGTGTTAACACACACACACACACACACATATATATATATATATATATATATATATATATATATATATATATATATATATATATATATATATATATATATATATATATATATATATATATATATATATATATATATATATATATATATATATATATATACAGTCAGAAAACAGAAGGGGCCATAGTTCTAAGAAGATACGCTGCTGCTCGGACGTAGCGCTGCTGGCTATCGCCGCTAACGTAGCGGAAAAGTCGTGAAGAAGCTTCTGTCCACGTGCTCACGTTGTGCGTGTGCGTAAACATTTGTGGTCGACTGTACATTGTAAATGTGAGAAAGCACACACCCAAGAAAAAAAAAAGAAGCCAATCAAATGCTGGTTATACGTCGCTACTCAACACAACTTCAGAGGGTGCACTTCCATTTCTCCATATAGCAGCATGTGAAAATTTTACAGTATGACTGATGTTTGAACGGAGGACAAAGAGTGTAAATTCAAGTTAGTCTATCAAGACTCCATATCGAGTTAATTTCATGCGGCAATAAAATGCATAAATATACAAACCAACCGCGATCAACACGCACGCGCGAAACAGTGCCAACTCGTAGTCCGTCGACTTCTGAAACTTGCACTTCGACGCTTCAAATTCGAGCCGGGCACCTTTACATAATGAGGCCAGGCTACTCGGTCCAGGCACGCGGTGCACTCAATTATTCGGGGCCGGACGTAATCGCTCGGCAATCTTGGCCGTGCTATCAGTCCGTCCGTTCAGCCGAGAGGTGGTTCATCCATTTTACCGGGCTGAATATGTCTAGCCCTCTCTCCGGAGAACGCGGCGTCGTCGTTCGGGTGTATTCCTTCCGCCACCACCATACACACTATCGCCAACATCCGACGGTTCCGCCCCCTGGGGGCGGGGAAGAACAAACAAGTCCGGGAGGTAGATAGGCATGTGGTACACGCGCAAGCTGCCACCTATCTGTGTGGGAACTCGGGGAAGTTATGCGAAAATCTGTCCACCTATTTCCGAGGTCTGAAAGCGGACGCACACGCGAGTAGCCACCTCATACGTCATCAGGTCTCGCGAGTTCTCGACGCTGGACCGCGCAGTTGTGATGGAGCCGATCTGCGCGAATCACCCGCGCCATCAGCGCCCGTGATGAAAACAGGACCAGGTTCAATAGCTAGCATGGCGTGCGAAGCGGACCACGAATTTGAATGCGTTCTAGACGCCCCTAGTGAGAAACATATGCCAACCCGAAATTTCATGGACAAAGGTCTTTAATTTTTAAGGCTTTCGTGTCTGTCCCAATGTTGTACGTGTTGCTCACACTCCTTCAATCATGAAACATTTTGACTCCATGATCAATGCAGTGGCGTTTGACCCTATGGTCTATGCTGGGGCGTAGCCAGGGTACTCCATACAGGGCGCGTGAACATCCCGAAATTTCTTTCTGCCACAGGATACACATCACCAAATGACACTCGACCACACGTGATATGCCGGCCCCCACTAGACATCCATGACGTGGCTCCAGTAAAATTAATCTCTGACAGGGGATCAACTGCAGTTGCCAGTGCGGTGTGGTAGCCGATACCTCCCACATGGTCTGGGCCTGTCATGCAATCAAGCCATATGCCCAAACGCTAACTCTACTCAAGTGGGCTGGGTGGTGAGCCAATTATTAGTTTCTCAGACCTTAATTTCGAGAAGACGTTGTTCAGAGAGCCAGGATGGAAGCTTTGACCAACAGAACCACGGTGTGGCAAAACACCTAGTATATAGAGCCCCATTGTGGGGCTAACACTTCTCATAACAGTAATAAAGGCCTTTTTTTTTTACTACTACCATGCTGAATATTCAAGTTGTTCATTCGGACTGAGACCTAAAGAGCAGAGTAAAGTGAGGCAGAAGAATAATGTAGACAACTCATTCACTGGCTTGAAATTTTGATGAAGATAGGGTTTATCCTGTGTAAGGAGAGCCAACGTACAGTACGTCGACGTCAATCATCCGTTGCCAACACTACCCTGTATTAGCTATAATTTAGCGATTTCGGGCCAATACAGCCATTGCTGGTAATATGCGAGCACAAACGGAACTCAAATTCGGCCGGGATTAACGTATTAAATCGTGGACACTTTTCACTAAGCATAGGATGACAGCTTTTATTAAAGATGAAAAAAAAAACAGGGAGGTTAGCCAAGTCGTTAGGTCTGGTTGGATACCTTGCTCCGAGAGAGAAGGGACGCTAGAAAGGACGTATAGTAATAAAATGAGAGGGAATACCATTTAAGAGCCCTTGACACGTGCACAGAATCAAAAATTAAGTGACGAGGGTTGTCGATCACTTAGGCAGCTGGCTATCAGAAGTAAGCGGAACATCTGTTGCGGTAGTGAGGAGGCATACCTTGAGTAGAGCTATGTTCGACAAACCACCACGAAGCAGACGGTCGCAGCAATAGCAGCGTAGTGGTGACATGTAGTGGTGGTTAGTTCGAACATCAAAGCGTTAGGAACATTGGTCGTGGACATCCCTTAAGCAAATTACAGAACAGCAAACTGATCAGTGCCATTGAAAACTGGCGCCTTCATCTCCCAGGGTGAACTTTACCCATACCATCTTTTGCTTACTCGTTTACTAAACTTCTTTTTCTTCGTCTTTGATAATTATTTACCGTGTATACCGCTCTACCGATGTGTGTGTTGGAGGGGGGGGGGGGGGGAGCTTTGTCAAGTCGCAATTGAGCGGTTTTTTTTTCTTTTCTCCACAGCCATGTTTTTATTTATACATGTCTGAAATAAAAATTCATTTCGTTTCACCTAATTACACTAGTAGTAAGAAGCAAAAGTGAACTTTAGAGGCAGGTGTGCAAGTACAAAGTGAACTCGTCGCTGCTTGGGCTATCTTTGTGTTTTTTTTTTTGCACACGTAATATTGAGTAAAACTTAGTGTTAGTCCGTGGGAGTAATTATAAATATATTTAATGCACCGAAAGCCAGAATTCAAATTTATTGGTGGAGTTTCCACCTGTTTTGGAACGTACGAGTCCATTTGTTGATACCCAGTTTTGCCCACGTAAAATGAAAATTTTGTCGCAACATTGATTCGTTGCACTTGTGAAAGAGTTTTAAACAATGTTTTGAAACAGTGGCTTTTTTTTTCTTGACTCGTTTCGCTAGCGAAAAGGCCAACATCGAGTCCTTCTAATGCAAGCACCTCGACAGCACGTCACCGTGCGCCGTAATAGTACCGTCACCATTTCTTCGTCTCCTCGGTGTTCCCGTGGCACCAATTACGTAACCTCATTACGGCTCCACACCACCCACATCACGCTGTTACTCCGTAATAGGCAGTAGTTAATGAACTAGTTACGCCTGTTTACATTCCTCCTCTCCACTAAGCAGACCTCCGCTTCATGCCTTGTCGTACATCCATCTGCTGCTTCATTGCGTCATCCATCTAACACTACTCATCGCCTCGCATATCCGTGTTCAGCTACAAGGGTGAAACCACGTTCGGGAGATAATCACTTGTACGGGCAGTCGGGGCATAAAAGGTAGAGGTTTGAGCCAACGGGGGTGGTGCCGACAGACCCCCTTGGAAGTTGATTAACGAGCTTCATTACCAAATTGACTCGATTCCGTCAGCTCCGTGAGAAATAGAGGGCATATAGGCGTGTGCATGGTTATCCGTAAATAGTAGATGGGTGAGGGCAAAGTTTCTCAGCCCCTGGCCCCTTTCACTTTTATTGGTCAAGTGCTTTCTTTCTTTATGTGACTTTTAAAAGATAGAAAAGACAAATGTTAGCCACGTAACTGTCTGCATAATAGTGCGACACCTCAACAGTAGCTCACGAGGGATGGGGGTAAGGAGGGATTAAAAGGATAGAGAGAGGGGGAAGGAGAGAGCGTGGCGCAGAAGAGCCACATCCGGAAGTAAGGAGAAGGTAGGAAAGATGGACACGGTCGCAGGAGTTCGAGGACGGGGCACCACTCGGCGAGAGCTCTTGTCGGCGTCAGGAGATGGCGTAGGGGGAGCCCAGTCGGCCAGAGCTGTGCTGTCGTCGGAGATCGCGGGGGCACAACCGGTCGGCACGAAATCCAGAAAGCGAGTACTTGGTCAAGTGCGAAGAAATGAACTCAAGTAAAGTTCATTAAGGGTCTAGTTAGAACGAAGTTGAAAAAAAAAAGACTGCGCAGAAAGCACGACGTACAAGTAGAAGTGTACAGACAGGTTAGTACAGCGTCCTCGTTCGTCGTGTATATACTTCAGCTTGCGTTAAAAGCCTAGGCGTGGAAACATGAACACTTTATAGAAAGAAGTCGAAAGACAATAAACGACGGGAACAGGTAACGTAAATACATCAATACGTAACACAAGTACGTAACATAAGTACGTAACATAAGTACGTAACAACTAGAGCAGCACTCTGTTAGTCTACTTGTGTTCGATTCCTTCCGTACTTTCCGTCCAGTTTTGAATCCGAAGAACAAAAGCTACACAATGGATGCAGAAGTGAAACTGAAGAGATGGCAAGCTTCGAATGACGACTTGTGACTTTCCCCCACCCTTTCGAGGATAAACGTGGGTAGGATGCAGTATTTGTAATGCAACGTCAGGGATGTTTGGTTGCCATTATCTTTAAAGCCTTCATGGGTCCTGCTCAGTGTCAGGACACGTTCTACTGAGTGAATGTGTAGAGCAGACTTTGCAATTCCCCCCAAGAGGGTTAGGAAAAGAGACACGTTCCTCCCTCCCCCGTGCACCCTTCAAGCACACGCCGACGAAAGAGGGGGTCTAGAAATCAGACAAAAAGCTCCAAGCAAAAAAAAACAGAACACAAGGAGCTGCCAAAGCTTAAGGTTAGCGCTGCAAAAGTTGCAGCAACAGTGGTTCTTAAAATGAATAAAAGCAATAGACAGAGGCCTACGGGAAAAGAATGCCCACAGCATGTGAGCAGCCATGGCTGAAGCCGATGGATAGGATGAACGAAGCCAAATGACAATGCATATTACTAGCTAATTAGACTAAAAGAACGAGCAGGGATCAACAGGGCGAATGCGGCCTGATAGGCTACAACTATCAACAGCTTGAAGCAGCAGCAGTCGCAAGCATCTGGAATCACAACAGCTGAAATATTAAAACGAGGGATTGTTTGAGCTCGGTCACGGTTGTCAGCAGTTTAATATGATCGTCGTTCATTGAAGTGTCATTTGATGGAGTTTGGGACATTAAAAGGTGACTGGCAAAGCACGCACACATTTGGAGCCAATTTAAAGAAGGTCGATTTCTCGAAAGTTGTTTCATTGAGTAATTAGATGAAAGAGCACGAAATGCCGCCAGGGATAGTTTGATGGAACGTTGCCAATCTCACAGCATCGAGGTGTATGAAAGCTGCAGCCTATGTATGTTGTATTACAGTATGTTTCTTTTTTTTGGCATTACAAAATAATACCTACTGTGAGTTTACGTGCCGGGAGCGTGCTACAATCAAGTGGTATGCTGTAATGCTTAGATACAGCTTTAGAACTCCGCGGCATTTTATCTTAAAAGGCACCCACCACGCTGGTCTATGATTATGGTGGATTCACTGCTGAACCGCAGGTCACGAGATAGAATGCCGGCCGTGGTTGTCGCACTTTCGATGGAGGTGGAAATACTTGAGGCCCATGTGCACGTTAAGAGACTTCCAGTGGTGAAATTTCCGGAGCGTTCCACCACGACGTTCTCTTATAGTCCGTATAAATGAAGGAAAGCAGGGTATATTTACAGACTTGTTTTCTTTGTTAGACGCAATTTTAATTAGAATTGACTGACAACTATGCCAAGGAAAGTATAGTGAATGACATCAGTTGTAATTGTAATGTACTTGTGAAGGTAGAAAAGTGGACAAAAAGATAACTTGCCGTGTGCAGGGATCGAAGCTGCAACCTTCGAATAACACGTCCGATGCTCTACCAACTGAGCTATACCACGGTGGTTTTTGGACGTTTATCCCAACGATTATATAGTTTTATGCTCAAAGGCGGACACATGCAAGCCAAATTGGTGCGCATCGCAAATTGACATTATGACAGGACGGCTTGTGAACCCGCTTTCGGGTAAAATTACCGCGTACATGAGGGGAACTATTTATTTCGTCGCGGAGGCGATCGACGGCCGCACTTCGGTCGTATATCATGGCGAGGCCTCTCCGGCCATCTTGGACTGCGCACCTAACTACAGCAGACTACTCTTCGGGCTATGCATGCAGCCCGAAGAGTAGGCAGCTGTAGTCAGGTGCGCAGTTTAATATTGCAGGGTTGCTGTCTTTTACTGGGACATGCTCCAGCGTACTTTTGGGGAAGAAATACCTCCGGATCCTTAAGGCATAAGGTTCGTGCAAATAGAAAGCCCGTGGCATAATAATAATTCCGGGTCTCCGTCGATTATGGAAAACTGAAATGCAGGTAGGCCATACAGTTGTGCCTGTAAAATATTCGAGGGAGAAATTTATAGAACGCGTTGTGCAAATTAGGGAGATTTTTTTCCCAGCCCAGCCTGATTCACCAGACGGGGTCGCTATACTCGACGTGCTCAACGATATGAAAAAGTTCTAGACTAGACAGCGTTGCATTAGTGTGCCACTAATGTATTTTGCGCATCTTGATATTATTGTTACCTTTGCACTAGGCAATAGAAAAAAGTCTTGTAGAAATGTTATCTGAGCAGCGCAACGAAACATGGGCACAAGAAGCCACGAAAAAGAGCTGGCAAGGTCTAATTCTGGAGAACATGCACTTGCAGGAGTTCACTATCCGAGAGAACAAGTGCACTAGTGCTGGCGTTAATGTAACCAGTAATTACGAAACGCTTCACTGGCACGTCTGGTTGAGCCCACTGATAAACACCATGGTCGCACGTTTCAGGGTTCGCTGGTTAACCATTTGTACGGGTAGTGTTTTTTAATTTTTTTCGCATATTTCTTTTCTCTCTCCTGAAATCTTATAGTTCTTTTCCTCATCCCTGACAGAGTGGGTGCCAGAGATGTATAGACACCGGCAAAAAATATGTTTTTTCTAAGAATTTCTCTTTCTCTCTCTCTCTCTCTGTGTGGATGGATCTCGACCTTTTGAGGTTCTACAACGGGCACTACGCCCCACAGTGTCCGGGCCTCTAGCATTCCACTACCATCTAAATGGGGTCGAACCCATGACTTTCAGGTCAGCAGTCGAGTGTCATAACCATGAAGCTTCACCACGGTAGGATGGTCAGCCCTTGTGCGGTCTCTTTTGAGAGGCGAGGCACTTTGAAATCGCACAGTGTCCCTCCGTCCACCCGCCATCACCCGGGGTCAAGAGCAGATGTAGAAACCAAAACATTTGTGAAGAAGAAAACGGTTATCAAAAGGCTCTTAACCAAAGAAAAAACGAATGAAAAGTCCACTTTATAAGCTGAAAAACACCGACATTTAGCCACCCATCAATCGAAGCAAATGACAAAATAAAATGTTAGAAAAAACAAAACAAAGTAATCATACCTGGGGTTTATACCGTCCCAAAATCACGCTATGCTTACGGAAGACGCCTTATAGTTATAGCGCGAGAACAAAACGACGACACAGAGACAAGAAGGACACAAAAGGGCTCCGGAACTTTCGACCACCTGGGGTTCCTTAACGTGCACCTCAATCTGAGCACACGGGCCTACAACATTTCCGCATCCATCGGAAATGCAGCCGAACGCAGCCGGAACTGGATTCTGCGACCATCGGGTTAGCAGTCGGGTGTCATAACCACTGCACCACCACATCGGGAGAAAAACAAAGTAAAAGGATGTTAACCAGAACAAAATAGAAGGCCATGATTCTTGATGCGACGCACACTGCTTCGCCTCATCATCAGCATTCATTTCGTAGATGTGCGTGAATTTTTTTTTAAGGTGCCAAGCTCCTTACGCCATTGGTCATATGTCCCGTGTCGTAGTCGTAGTAACCAGTTGCATTACATATAGCTGGAAACAATAAATTCATTTTATCCATCGTTCGCACAAATTACGGCAAGCAGTCGCTACATTTCTCAGCACTTGCTTCGTGGAATTCACTACCGTCGACTCTAAAATCACTAAATGCTCATAGATTCCGATCTGAACTTAAACATTTTCTGCTTGATTTGTTTGATTCGGGTTCTTCACTGCTTTAGGTGTTTTTATTCAGTAGTTTTTGTCTATCTTCTCATCTTTCCTCAGTCTTGCATCCCTTTTCTGTGATTTCTCTTATTTGTCTTTATAATTTGTTTATTGGTTTGAGCTTTACTACGTTGCATTACTGTTTATTCATTTTTGAAATGTCTCCCGCTTGGTCCTTACTCTCATCGACTATGGCACATTACTTGTTCGATGCTTTTTTTAACGCTGTTTATAAGTTATTTCCTTACTTGATTCGAATAGTCATTCTTATTATTAATAATCCTATTATTAAGTCCATGAATTGCCATTTTAGTTGTGGTATTGACTTTGTTTTCATGTACAGGAGGTCCCAGTTCAGTTCTCACTATTGTACCACCTTCTTTTTATACTAATCATGTATTCTCTTCTTTGTTTGACGCGAAAAATAAAATGAATCTGAAACGATTGCATGTCAATAAAAACGGTATCAAAGCATATCCACGGAGTGAATGGTGATGAGTGGAGTGAAGCATACGTCAGTCCGTCCGTACGTCCGCTTCACCCCACTCGTCATCATTCATCTCGTGGATATCCTGTGACCTTTTTTTTTCTCTTTTCTGCAGAGCTGTATAGTGATGCCGCGATGAACACCTAGGATCCTGATTCGCAGAAAGAGGTACAGAAATATAAAAAAAAAAACAGCGGTGTAGCTTTGGTCTTTCTGATGTTATTTTGTAGGGCAGCCGAAATTCAGCTGCGCCGACATGGGCCTAATTCAACGAGAATTGCTAGAAAATTAAAGGGTACGGTGAGAAAAGAGTTCACTCCCCGCGAGGTGAGCCATGGAATTCCGCGTTAACAGCTTCTGATCGCGGCCTATTCGGTCCACTTTCTTTTTTTTTTTTTACTTAAAATAATTTCCTTTTGAATGTTGTCGTGAGAGAAAGCGAATTTCGAAGCGCCTTAATTCGAGAAACGTTAAAAACCCCGTCGAACGGCGCGGATAGAAACGTCCCAAAATAAATCTTTCCTTTTGGCCGGAGTATCAGGGTGTCTATACATTGAACGCGCTAAATTGGAAAGGAAGGCCGAAATTACACCGCGCTACTTCGAGCCGCAGACTCGCTCTCACAGAAACGAAATCTCACGTTTCTAATTTACGGCTTCGTTCTTCTCTCGACCCCCTCAAGGGTCACCGTCCCTTCCGAAATAAATATCCATAAAAAAAAAGGACCCCCTTCTCTTCGTACACGAAGAGAAGGTGGGTAGGTGCCATCTCCACTCAGTCGAAATGGCACTGCGTCTCGGAGTGTGACTGCATGCATGTTCTTGCGTATGTTCTTACGAATATACAGAATGCTACTTCATTTTTTTTTACTTCTTCGATACTTAATGCGAACCCCCCCATGCCGAGCCGTGGTGGCGCTACCCGTACAACCATGCGACTTGGGAGACACGTTTTTCCAAACTCCCTGTACTACGGTGCTCATGAATATCTGAGAACAAGAAGTAGCTGCTGATGATGCAGAACCAAGAGAGGAAAGAACAGTACAAAAGAAAACAGCTCCACATTAGGGGCGGCATACAAGAGTGCGAGCCAAGAGTGCGTAGGCTCATCATATTCTTCGCTCCCGTCTCTCATTACCGAATTCATCATCTAGCAAATTGCAGGTTGTCCACGTGGGGCTTTCCTTTCTCCTCAGCTCTCTCTCTCTTATTCACGGCTCTTCCAGCAGCCTTCTCGTACAAAGCGCGTCGTTTCTAGCCTGCTCTCCTCTTTTCTTTCTTTCCCTCTTCCCTCCTTCCCCTTTCCCACACTGGCACGTACACGATCATTTCTTATTGCCATTCTCCCGCTCTTATGGCGTTCTTCATCATCGGTGAATGCCACAGTCCTTGTCGACTGATACAAGGCCCACTGACTCGGCCACTTCTTGACGCGTTATACCGTCTTTCTTCACTGGCGCCTCAACCTCTCTCTCACTATCCCACTCACACACACATAGCTTGCTCTTACACCGTAAGTTTTGAGACTTTCCGCTCCCACGTAGACGTATACGCGCGGTTCTGTTCAGTTATGCGGACCGGCTTGGGTTCCGACTCTGTTGCACAACCTTCGCCCATCATTTCTAGTTCGTCATGTTTCATTTTTTGCTTATAGCAAGTGAGTAGCAAGAGAGGAAGGTGGCCCACCGAGGCGGAATCACGGGCTCGTCTCGGACGGTCGTGAATCTGTTAATGCTCTTGTTTTGCCGCTCGCAATGAGACTCGTGACTGTAGCCCCACCTGTGGGCCAGGCTGGGCGCTGCAAACGACAAGTGATGGTGCGAGGCCTCTTTTTGTTTTTATGCTGTGTGCTGGTGCAAAGCAAGAATAGAAAGAAGAAGGAAAGCGCAAGAAGAAGAGGAAGAGGAGGAAGACGATTAAGAAGATGCTACTTCACACAGGGATCGGCTGTGGGGAGAGATGTGCGCGTTCGGAGAGACGAGCTTACACGAGTTTAGCTTTCGAGCTCCTTCAGTCTTGCAATGCCTGTTTACTCACTGCCACCTGCATGTTTCTTTGCGTTGTAAGCGGCTCGAGTGGGTTCATTAGCGTTTTTCATTTTTGCTCGTTCGGTTCACGCTTTCTTTTTCCTCCTCTCTAATGTGCTATTTTGCTAGCGCGCATGCGACACTAGTTTGCTATTCATGATCATCTAATAACAGCGCATCGAAATGAGGGACGAACGTAATAGAGGAGACAGTGTGGTGAGAAGAAGTGTACCAGTCATGGAACGGGGAATGTCGTCGGGGCCATCTTTTCGACCATAGGTGCATGCAGAGTTCTCCATTGCGAAGGTAAGGGGGAGGGGGGTGAAAGGGACACTTTTCAACAACTCTCTACCCCCGGGGCAAGCTAGCACGTTCAGTTCGGCAGCACAAGTGCCATCATGTTATGCATTCAAGGGACGATTACCGTCTGCTTATATCTGTCCCTTGTTCTAATGACGCAAGAAGGTCAGGAGACGATGAAGGTTTCGTGAAAATGATATCTTCGCACGCAGAGGGTGCCGGTCCGGCGTTTCAACGTTTGGTCTTGACCTTCTATTGCTACATCAAAGAAGACAAGGCCACTCGTCGACTCCAGCGACAGCCGCATTCAAGGATTTTTCATATCTACATGTTCACAGGTCTGCGGCCTGACCTGAAACGAGTCCTCTTGTCGAAACCCTAGGCGCGCGCACAGAGGTGGAAGCCGGGTGGATGAGGCAGAGGGGAGAGATCACAATGTCATGCAATCAGTCACCAACTCGTCGAACAGCAAGTTCTTTTTAAGTCACTATGATTGACAGATGCGTCGGCACAGTCGAATGTTTTTATGCAGCCCCTTCATTAAAGAGGTTGAAGAACGTGACCTCAGTCCCGGGACATCCCAAGGCAGGTTGTTTTGGAGACGGGCTGGCGTCCCGTATGTTCACGTTGTCAGTTAAGCTAAGGGACGTATCTTCTCAAGGTACGACCTTCGTGGTGCGCACATGGCGTTCAACGAGCTGACGAATCAGCTTTGGAGCGTGAAATATGGCTTAGATAGTGAGAGATGCGCCGGTGTTGTCTACAAAAATACTATGCATAGACTGTAGCTGCGCTTACATCGGCGAAGCTGGCAATTTCACGGATAGATTAAAAGAACACCAAAGACACGTGGCTGCTGCTTGGGTCATCCGCATTTTCACGTATCCAATTGTCCGGAGCAGGGGTGTAGGCAGGAATTCGTTCGGGGGGATGGGGAGGCTCATCTTTGAAATGGTCAGCTTTCGCTCTGTATACCATGGCGAAAAAAAATTAGGGAGGGGGGGGGGGCACGTGCTTCGAATTCTACTCTCTGGCTACGCCACTGGTCCTGAGTGCCATCTATCCATGGCATTGGATCAGCGATAGCGCATCGGTTCAGTGATGACGTTGGTTCAGTGATGGCGCCACGTCACGAAGCCGCAGATTGCCATCTGGTGCCTCCCGCGAAACGCGCCGTACGCGAGACGCGATGATGCTCTAGATGGCTGGCGAGGATTTCTGTTGTTTTTTTTTTCAGTTAGGATTGCCAATTTGGCGGGGGGGGGGGGGGCATCCTTACACGAGCGCAAACCTTAGTCAAGACTTTACGGTACCTGCAAGCTACACCCACTCATTACACCACAGTTTAGAATAAAAAGCAACTTACGGCTTTTTGCCTGCTTAGTGTGATCAAGAAACCTGTGCGGGTCCCGAAACGTCGCTGTGTTTTCACCTTGAATCGATCAGTGAACGCACCTCCAACCACATACATTGCCCTGCACTTAGTATCAGACGTGCTGCCATGGCGAGTGATTCCAAACTTCAGCGCAAGCACATTAATTGCGACACTGCAACAAGCATCCTAATCAAGCGCATAAAAGTGCGAAATCCAGAATCGTGATATATTTTGCGACAGTCACAATCGGCACCGATAATCCGGCGTTAAACTTTCCGGTAACGCGTCCTGCCGTAACGCTGGCACATATCTTAAGTGAACTCGGCTAATAGTTTCCAGAGCATGTTTTGGAGTCGATTAGGTAAAGCATACGCTATGCTGAACTCGCTAAACATATATCTTGTCCAGCAATCGACTATTCTATGGGCGTTTGTTCTAGCGGCTCTCAATAATCAAGTCAGATAGGACTACTCACCTACAGTTGGCCAGATCGTCGCATTCACGAAGCCGTTGACACAGCCACGGCCTTCATGGAACGTCGCATGTCGTCGCGTCGACAAGCCTGGTGTAACTTATTCAGAGTCAACGAGAGAACAGGCACACATCTACCCAGCCTTCTTTTTACAAAGCAGCAAAAGCTGTTGAACAATAAGACAGAGCGAGTGCGACGTAAACCGTCTGCAAAAATAAGTCGGGGGACGCGCGAGCGACGACCACAATCTGATAAAACTGCATCGCCGCGCCATCTGACGTGGTGAGTGCGCATGCGCTTCCTTCCATTTTCACATCTAACCCCCGTATTCACAAACGCTCCTCGACTCGACTTTCACCCTTCACTTGACAGAGTTGAGCACTGCGCCACTGCTCGGCTGAAAGTGACGCTGCGCTACTATAGAATCGTGGCAGATTATCGCTGATATGCAGTGACTTTCCCTGCCTAGAGACGGCGCTCCAATCGGCCTTCTCAAGTGCAGGTGAAGCGTTGAGCTGAGGGACGTTCTAGAATACGAGGGTATATCTCGCTACTAGCTCGCAGCCGATTAGGTGATTACACGTATAACGTTTCGCGCTAGGCGTCAGACATAAGGATGACTGTGGTGCCGGTTTGCCACTGAGACAAAAGATGGTATGTGTTTAATCAGGGCATAGCCAGCCGCATACCCTCCACGGCCACCATGTCCCCGCAGAATTGAGCGCGTCACGGAGCGAAGAAAGCGACGCCTGGCGCACAACGCTACGTGTAATAACTTAGTCCGCTGTAAGCGAGTAAAAAGATATGGACGTGAAATGAAAAGACGCGCATGTGCACTCACCACGTCAGATGGCGCGGTGATGCAGTTTTCTCTGAAGTCTCTTAATAGAGGAAGTAGCGACACTCTCCTCCATATCCTCTCCAAAGTGTCCAGCCCTCCTCACCCAAGTGTCCAAACCTTATCTATATCCTCTCCCAAACGGTCACCGTGTGGGCGCCGGCTCTATAACCCGGCCCGCGCCACTTTCCAATCAAGAATGTCTGTCACGCCTGATAACGCTCGTACGTCCTATCCATCGGCCACACATCTATCCGGCGTGCCCCTCCTTCACTAATCGCTGGGCTCGGTATATTCTAAGTCACGCACACGCGTCGTTCTACAAACTGTGGTATGGCGATTCCGGTGACGGCCGTGTAGCGGAGTGGAATGTGGAGATGAGGTGCCGGCTTGCGCTTTCATTTACAGACATGGCACTTTCCAAGACTCCAAACTTAGTACACTGCGTCGTCGATCGCACGTCCTGACTTATTTTGCCGGCGGGTGTGCGCACCCCGTCAACCGAAGAACGCCATTCGAAGCACGACAAGCGTATAACACGGCAATCACTGCAGTCAGGAGAACCGTCAGTTGAATAGCACATTATTATGACCGCCGTATAAAATTGTCAATGCACCTGCGGCTGCCGAAGCGCACGGCGGTGCAGCGTTCTATGAGCCTGACCGTTCTTCCCACGTCTCGTGTACTCGTCACTTGTGACGTATTGGTAGAACGGGTCTTATAGTTGCCTATAAAAGACCCCTGAACCACGCCGAGTTAACCGCCGTGGTGGTCTAAAGCAGCCTATAGTTCTTATAGTTTTATAGTGAGATACTGGCACGGGACGCAAAATAACACACAAACAAGCGCAGTTCGCCTCTCTTTGTGCGTCACATTAGTTTGCGCTGCTAATATTTCGTCAGAATACTTGATTGCCACGCTGAATGCATGGATTTGATTTCTTCTGGGACCCTGACACTTCTTCTTTGCATTCGTCGTGTCAACGCTGCCGATGTCGATTTTTCTTAACGCTCTCGCGTTTACTTCACCCACGTATGTTCTCACCGCTCCATGGGTAGAGCTGTAAACTGTCAATCACCCGTGGCGCATGCCCACATACCCAGGCCTGTGTCGCGGATATCTGTCCACACGTGCCTGAAGGAAAGAGATTGACGCCGTATATAGGTGGCGGGATTATATATATATATATATATATATATATATATATATATATATATATATATATATATATATATATATATATATATATATATATACATATATATATATATATATATATATATATATATATATATATATATATATATATATATATATATATATGGTGGGGTGATATTCAATGGATCCGGTGGAAAATGCAGTATAAAAAGAGGTCGACAAACGTGCGAAAAAACACTAGTTTTACTAACGTTTCGGCAGGTGGGCCTGCCTTCGTCGGAGTGAATATATATATATATATATATATATATATATATATATATATATATATATATATATATATATATATATATATATATATATATATATAGAGAGAGAGAGAGAGAGAGAGAGAGAGAGAGAGAGAGAGAGAGGGGGGGGGGGGTAGGGAGGTTAACCAAGCTTGGCTCGGTTGGCTACCCCACACTTGGGGGGGGGGACAGGGAGAATAATAGGAAGTAAATAGATAGAAGCGAAGAGGAGTTAAGGTCGGCAAATATTGTAGAGCTCACAAAGACTCCCTCGTTAAATGTGTTTTGCGCTTAGAACTCACTAGGACTCCCAATCACCAAAGTTTTCTTCATCCACAGCCACTCGGACTCAAACTCGCCAAGCATATTACTCACCCGGATTCGCTCAGACTCGGGGCTCAATCTGAGTCTGAGCGAGTACAAGAGGGTCGTCTCACGAGTGAGTTCGCTGACGCATATGATTTGATTGACTTGTGAGATTTAACTTCCCAAAACTACCATATCGTTATGAGAGATGCCGTAGTGGAGGGCTCCAGAAATTTCGACCACCTGGGTCGCTGACATATATGACTCCCAAGTTAAGGAGGGGATCACGAAAGCACCCGCAAATAGGCGGCTAAATAGATTTATGGATAAAAACGCTCAAAGTGTCTGCAGTTCGCAAAGAAATGTTTCGCATTTGAAATTTCGACGAAAAGTATGAAACACCTCACTTTTGCCTCTAGCAGTGCCTGTCGTTCATACTGAGGTGTAGAGTAGACCAATATTTCCTCATTCAGTATTGCGCCGGTACTCTATCTCGCTGCACCATACACCAAACACAATGTACGATTTTTTTATTTTAAGAGCCTGCTCGTGCTTTATTAAAAAAGAAACAAAGGACATTAGCTACAATTAGCAAAGAGGAAAGCAGGCAGGGCAAGTGCCTGCAAATTATGCGAGCTTACATCCGCCGCCTAACTACAACATCCTAACCTAACTTAACCTAGACCAATGTTTCTATTGAAGTTCGCTGATAGATTTATCATTTTGTTTCAAATAAAAGAAATGTAGTTTATTCAAGTGTTTTCTTGTTCTCGTCGTATGTTTATTTCATATATGGTTGTGATTGACATAAGTTCTGAAATGCACAACTAAACCAACCACGTTGCCTCCTTGCGTATATAGCCTCTCCTGCTAACCAAACCAAAGTTGTTGGTTTGGTTAGCAGGAGAGACAACGCAGGGAGATAACTCAATTGCGGCGTGAATACGTTCTGCCCCTTTTCCATAATTTTTGTGTGACAGCTGTATCATTATAACCATGATCATTTATTCAGCTTCTAATTTTCTCATATCGGTATGTTGCATTAACCAGGTGCACACGCGTTAAATGCACGGAACGGCGGCTCGCTTCCAGAAAGCAGCATGAAAGCGAAAGGAAACGAGTAACATGAATCATAGAAAATATGTAAATGCGTTAAAAAACGCAATGGGCAATAAGGTGCATACTATGAAAGGCAGGTTATGCAGGTAAAATGAATGGTAACCGACAGCTTGCACGCTAACAGGACTAGTTCGTTTAGGATGCGTTCGGGTAGTTTACTGCCGCCTTGAATGATGATAGCTTAGTAGGACTGGTAGTGAATGTTAGTTTCGGCAATTACAGCGCTGCGAATTTCGAGCGTTGAAGAGATGATTTCACCTGTATAGTGGGCGTTAGTAAAAGCGTTACGTAAAGCAGCGTAGTTACAGTATTCAGCAGAGAAACGTAAGCTGCGCAAAGACCACGCGTAACTTCAAATCCCGCACAGACGTTCTCTGTGTTTTTATGCGTTGTCTCATCGTGCAGTTCGAGCTTGTCTATTTGACCTATGAACCAACAAGACCAATAACGACATGTTAAGTTAAAGTATAAAGCTTAGGAAGCGTTCCCATTTGTTAATATGTTCAATAACTTGCCACCGATATATATATATATATATATATATATATATATATATATATATATATATATATATATATATATATATATATATATATATATATATTCATGAAGGACTGAATGAACTTTATTTAGAGCTGTTTCGGCAGTTTTCTTCGGAAGTGGCCGGAACGATACAGGATTAACCCCTGTCCTGTTCCAATCTCCATCAGTGATGATGGTGGTGCCTGACGTGACCCCTCGAAGTCCTTGGACCTGAGCAGCCTCTTCGGCTTGCTGTACTGCCCAAAGCTGGTCAGCCAACTCGTCGCTAAAGTGACTTTACTCGTTGCTGGTAAGTGGCGCCTCCCAGCGGCAGCGGCGCCGACAGAGGCAATCTGCAGTGACTGCAGCCGCCGTGGCGGCCGTGCCCCTGTCCTCGCGCGGAAGCAGCAGCAAACAATATTAAGACGAAAGCCTTCATTGGCTAATGCTTATATCGGTCCGTCCGTACGTCCGTACGTTCGCGCGTGCGTGCGTGGCCTGGCCTTGTGCCAGGTGGCCGTCGGGGCGTGCCAACGGCGCCTCGCGTCAGGCTACACAGCGCTCGCGCTTTGCTTGCGTAGCCTCACTGTGCCCAGCGTGTCCAATCACGAAAGAGGGGCGATAGCGCATCCCCCTCTATTCGGATCAATCCCGTCTCAATGGGTACAGACATTTACCGAACACACTTCGGAAATTACAAGGTATCCTTCAATTCCTTAACGTTAGAGATGTGTGCAGGAAGAAATTACTGTTCTTAATGTCGAAGCTCCTTATGGTCTTGGGCAGTCCGTCCCTCCAGCGTACCGACCACAGTTTATGCACAGACAGATGGATGGACGGACGGACGGATGGACGGGCGGACGCTTCGCCCCACTCATCGTCATTTACTACGTGGGTATGCTGTCATTTCTTTTTGTTCTGTTGGTGTGTGTAGGCAAAGATACGTACGCATTTCTTACTTGGTCACTCTTATTCAGCATGACAAGAAGAGTCACGTGTTCTATCACGAGAAACAAATACGCAAAAAAACGAAACAGGAAATTTCCGGACTATTCTTTATTTCTCTTTTACCGGGCCGGCAGGTTTGGACGCCAGTATTTTCTTTCTTCTTTATTTGCTGTACATTAGCCGATTCTGTTACATTTGCTGGTCTGTACACCGCATGTCACGGGAACATGCGCAAAACTTGGGGAACAATGACAAAAAGGAAGAAGAAAAAACACCGGAGGGGTTTATTACACTATCAAACAAATAAACAATATTAGCGATAGATTCGTTCGCCGCGGGCATAGTAGAATGATTTTAGTGCGTACTAAATTCGATACTTGTGTTTCAGGATAATCTGTAAGCTCTAGACGGTGTTTCAAGCAGGTGTGGAACTCTCGTCTGAAACGTTCTGCGCGCTGAGCCATTGTTGGTCAGCCATGACAAGTCCACGTGGGTTCTTGCCTTCTTCGCAGCGGCGAAAAGTTGGTGAATTAGGTTTGGGACGAAGTTCGGACTTTGCTTTAGCGACATGTTTTGTAGTATTACCTTCAGGGGTGCTATGCTCTCGCTGCTACTAATGTTGAGACAAGGGCTGCCTCGTCGAATGCATTGTTCTAGAATGCCCAGGACCAAGTCGTTGTGCCTGGAAGACGTCAACGGCAGCTGCTGAACAACAGTAAGCACGAACTTTTTGGTGTCTTCGATTTCAGAACCGAGATGCCTGAAAGAATCGTTGTATGTGTCAAGCAACCGCTCAGCGAGCACTGTCTTAATGTCCGGCCTTTTTTCATTTACGTAGGCGTTGTAAAGTTGCGAGAGTGCAGACCCTTTGCTGCCAGATGGGTCATCATTAGAACGTCCCGTGTTCTTTAGGAGCCCTTGCTTCTGTGCAATAGCCATGGGTTTCTGGAGCCAGTCTTTCAGGTATCGCAGCTCGGATGGAGAGCTGGCTGAAAGATAATCGTGCGACCTAGGTTTCAGAAGGCTAGAACTGCGTTTCCACCTTCTTATCGATATCGAATCGATGTAACTGTCTTTCAGCGTTAGTATAAACTTTGTGACTTGGCTCTTCAGTTCCTTCGGAAGACCGAAACCATCGCGAATTCCCACATTGCACAACGCGAAGATGAGGTTGTGGATGTCACTGGAGCTAAGCTTCGTGCACTCGTGACCATCACACCTGAGTGCAAGCTTCAACAGACGGATCCTCTCTTCGGTCTTCAGAGATATTCTCTTGCTGTGAACGAGTTTTAGAAGAGCTATAAACGACCTCACCGCGGGCTGTGGCAGCTTGCCGCCACCCATCTTCCAGACTTCTTCCAGGTCGTCGAGCCTGAGCTTGCGCTCGGCCTTGGCAACCTTGCGTACTTCGGCGAAGAACTTTCCGAACAGCAGGGCCTTCTCTTCGTCGGAAATGGTGGGCTCCCGTAGTTCCTCCAAAAAGACGTCGTAGTCGCCCATCTTGTAGTAGACCATCTCGTCACCCTCTTCATCTTCTTCGGGCTGTAGGTTAAGCGCCTTCGCAATGTCTAGCATAAGCCACTTCTTCTCGTGGGCTTTCTGGGGGAAGTACCTGTCAACGAGCATGTCTATAGTGTCCATTACGTTCTCTGGAACCTCTTCACAGAGGATACCGGCGCATGGAGACTCTTCAATTTTCGTCCGGTTCCGGTCGGCGTAGAGCAGGTGGACTAAGTGTTCCATGTCTGGGCACGATAGCTCACTTGCTACACTTTCGGAAATAGAGATCATATAAGTGTTTTCGGAAAGCAGTTTTGTTATTATGTCCTTGTGGTCGACGGCACAGAGGAAGACACCGACAGCCTTCACAACAACATCGTGTGCGATTCTCGTCCCATGCGACTTCAGGTAATGGGCGACTTCGTATGCGACCTTAATCCTCTCCGAAGGCGCCAAGTACTTGCACGTAACCTTTAGGTCCTTTAAGGCGAGAAGTATGATGGTGTAAGCGTCATGGCTTCCTATCATTGTAGCCTTTATCAAGAGAGTATGAAGTACAGTAGCATTAACCTTGTACATCTTCAAGTCGGTCCTTATGATGACCAACAAGGCCCAGATATCTTCAGTTTCTGGTGTAATGAAACTGGGAGTTGTGCTGATCGGTTCTTCAGGCCCCGTCTGGTGTGGTACCTGAGTGGACGTGAAAGTATTTGCTACTTTGGTTCCATGAAAAGATGGCGTCGTTGGCGTAGCTACAGTTGGAACAAATGTAGATGGCACCGAAACACCGACTGTTGCTTCAGAAACTGCGACCACAGATGTTGGAAGAAGACCAGATGGAAAACCCACGTTCGTGGAGAGTTCAACAGATGCGAATGATGGTGGCGTAGTCTCAGTTTCAACGTTTACTTTCACGGATGACGTGGGCAGTGTTCCCCTGGGAACATATGGACCCATCGGAACTGATGGTAGAGTTGTCATAACCACTGGTGTACCATGTGGGAATGTTGACGGCATTTGCGCTGGGGTTTTCGGCACCGTCTCTGATGCTATGGAACCACTGGGCAACGTACGAGTTTCAACAGTAAGTGGCACCGCAGTGGAAGTCGCTACTTCTGGCACTGAAACACCTACTGAGTATGACGGCACCGGGACACCCTGAAAGCTTGTTACACCAAATGGCAAAGATACCTCCGTCGTGGAAACAGCAGAACCACCCGGCGGAAAATGGGAGCTTATTTCTCCAGGAGAAAGCGAAGGACCAGATAGAAAAACACCAACTGAAGATGACGGAACGATGGCAGTAGGCTCGCCAGAAACACCACGAGGCAAAGACACTTCACTTGTTGGAATAACAGTCATGGCAGATGAAAGCGTGCCTGTCACTGGTGTAAATGATGGTGAACTCGCAGCAAACTGTGGCACCGACACAGTTGCCGACATAGAAGGAGCAGCTATGCTTGGTTGAAATGGCGCACTCGAAGGGACTCCGAAATATGGGGTCTTCGTTCCACTCTCCTCTTCAGCAGGAAGCGTTGGCTGCGTCCCTCCTTCTGGCACGGACACACCCAATGATGCGAATGGAGAAACAGTTGACGGCTCACCCGATGCCTCCGACGGAAGCGACGCCTCTGTTGTTGGGAAAGAAGAAACACTCGAAGGAAACGTTAGTTGACCTGGTGTTTCGGAAGGCGGTACTTGTGGTGGCACAGCTGAGGAAACACCAGGTGAAAATGAAGCCGTAAATTTTGACGGAGAAGAAAACGGTGGGCCATTGGTCTGTGACTCTGGCACTGAGACACCAACAGATACTGATGGAACAACAATCGCAGGTTGGCCTGAAACACCAGCTGGTATTGTTTCTGTATTTGGAACCACTGATGGAGCTGACGGGAACTGCGTCGTGAATTCACCTTGAGGATAAGATGGCTGGCTAGCAGTCGAGGTCTCTGGTAATGAGACTCCTACAGACACCGAAGGAACGACCGCAGTAGGCTCACCGGGAATACCAGACGGCATAGATGACTCTGTTGCAGAAACGCCCGAGGGCCCTGGTGGTAATTCAGTCTTCAATTCTGAATTGGGGAAAGACGGTGGGCTGGTGGTTGGTGATTCTGGCACTGATACACCAACTGATACTGACGGAACAACAACGGTAGGTTGACCTGCAACACCAGATGATACTGTTTCTGTGGTTGGAACCACTGTTGGTACTGACGGGAACGGCGTCGTAGTTTCTCTATGGGGATAGGATGGTTGGCTACCAGTTGGTGCCTCTGGTACTGACACTCCTACCGACATCGAGGGAACGATTGCAGTAGGCTGGGCCGGAACACCAGATGGCATTGGTGATTCTGTCGCAGGTATACCTGAAGGTTCTGGCGGTAATGCAGTCGTAAATTCAGTATAGGGTAAAGATGGCGGTCTACTAGTCTGTGACTCTGGAAGTGACACACCCACTGATACAGATGGAATGACAACGGTAGGCTGCCCTGGAACAGCAGGTATTATTGTCTCAGTAGTTGGCACCAATGATGGAATTGATGCCAACTGCGACGTGGATTCTTCGTGCGGATAATAAGATGGTTGACTACCAGACGGTGCCTCTGTTACTGGCACTCCCACCGACACTGAAGAAACGACTGCAATAGGCTGCCCAGGAACACCAGATGGCATCGGTGACTCTGTCGCCGGTACACCTGAGGGTCCTGGTGGAAATTCAGTCGTCAATTCAGAATAGGGGAAAGATGGTGGAATGCTAGTCTGTGGCTCTGGCACTGACACACCAACTGATACCGACTGAACAACAGCGGTAGGTTCACCTGGAGCACCAGATGATATTGTTTCTGTGGTTGGAACCACTGATGATACTGACGGGAACGGCGTCGTGACTTCTCTATAGGGATAGGACGGTTGACTACCAGTTGGTGCCTCTGGTACTGACACTCCCACCGACACTGAAGGAACGACTGCAGTAGGCTGCCCAGGAACACCAGATGGCATTGGTGACTCTGTCGCAGGTACACCTGAGGGTCCTGGTGGAAATTCAGTCGTAAATTCAGAATAGGGGAAAGATGGTGGAATGCTAGTCTGTGATTCTGGCACTGACACACCAACTGATACAGATGGAACGACAACGTGGTAGGCTTCACCTGGAAGCACCAGGTGACTATTGTCTCAGTAGGTTGGAACCACGGATTGGTACCTGACGGGAACGGCGTCGTGACGTTCTCTATGGGATAGGATGGTTGACTACCAGCCGGTGCCTCTGGTACTGACACTCCTACCGACATCGAAGGGAACGATTGCAGTAGGCTTGGCCGGAACACCAGATGGCATTGGTGACTCTGTCGCAGGTACACCCGATGGTCCTGGTGGTAATGCAGTCGTAAATTCAGTATAGGGGAGAAATGGGGGTCTACTAGTCTGTGACTCTGGAAGTGAAACACCAACTGATACAGATGGAACGACAACGGTAGGCTGCTCAGGAACACCAGGTACGATTGTCTCAGTAGTTGGAACCACTGTTGGTACCAACGGGAACGGCGTCGTAGTTTCTCTATGGGGATAGGATGGTTGGCTACCAGTTGGTGCCTCTGGTACTGACACTCCTACCGACATCGAGGGAACGATTGCAGTAGGCTGGGCCGGAACACCAGATGGCATTGGTGACTCTGTCGCAGGTATACCTGAAGGTCCTGGCGGTAATGCAGTCGTAAATTCAGTATAGGGGAAAGATGGCGGTCTACTAGTCTGTGGCTCTGGAAGTGAGACACCCACTGATACAGATGGAATGGCAATGGTAGGCTGCCCTGGAACACCAGGTATTATAGTCTCAGTAGTTGGCACCAATGATGGATTTGATGGCAACTGCGACGTGGATTCTTCATGCGGATAATAAGATGGTTGCCTACCAGACGGTGCCTCTGGTACTGACACTCCCACCGACACTGAAGGAACGACTGCAGTAGGCTGCCCAGGAACACCAGATGGCATTGATGACTCTTTCGCAGGTACACCTGAGGGTCCTGGTGGAAATTCAGTCGTAAATTCAGAATAGGGGAAAGATGGCGGAATGCTAGTTTGTGACTCTGGCACTGACACACCGACTGATACTGATGGGACAATGGCAGTAGGTTCTGTTGGAACACCAGATGAAATTATTTCTTCTGTTGGAACCACTGATGGGACCGACGGGAACTGCGACGTGAGTACTGTATGGGGATAAGATGGTTGGTTGCCAGTCGGCGCCTCTGGTACTGACACTGCTACCGACACCGAAGGAATAACCGCAGTAGGCTGACCAGGAACACCAGATGGCATTGTTGATTCTGTCACAGGTAGACTTGAGGGTCGTGGTGGTGATTCAGTCGTAAATTCAGAGTAGGGGAAAGATGGTGGTCTGCTAGTCTGTGACTCTGGAAGTGAGGCACCAACTGATACAGATGGAATGACAACGGTAGGTTGCCTTTCAACACCAGGCATTATTGTCTCGGTAGTTGGAACAAGTGATGGAACCGATGGGAACTGCGACGTGAATTCTTCATGAGGATAATAAGACGGTTGACTACCAGCTGGTGCCTCTGGTACTGACACTCCTACCGACATCGAGGGAACGATTGCAGTAGGCTGGGCTGGAACACCAGATGGCATTGGTGACTCTGTCGCAGGTACACCTGAAGGTCCTGGTGGTAATGCAGTCGTAAATTCAGTATAGGGGAAAGATGGCGGTCTACTAGTCTGTGGCTCTGGAAGTGAGACACCCACTGATACAGATGGAATGGCAATGGTAGGCTGCCCTGGAACACCAGGTATTATAGTCTCAGTAGTTGGCACCAATGATGGATTTGATGGCAACTGCGACGTGGATTCTTCATGCGGATAATAAGATGGTTGCCTACCAGTTGGTGCCTCTGGTACTGACACTCCCACCGACACTGAAGGAACGACTGCAGTAGGCTGCCCAGGAACACCAGATGGCATTGGTGACTCTGTCGCAGGTACACCTGAGGGTCCTGGTGGAAATTCAGTCGCAAATTCTGAATAGGGGAAAGATGGTGGTCTGCTCGTTTGTGACTCTGGCACTGAGACACCAACTGATACTGACGAAACAACAGCGGTAGATTGACCTGGAACTCCAGATGATATTGTTTCTGTGGTTGGAACCACTGTTGGTACCGACGGGAACGGTGTCGTAGCTTCTCTATGGGGATAGGATGGTTGACTACCAGTTGGTGCCTCTGGTACTGACACTCCTACCGACATCGAGGGAACGATTGCAGTAGGCTGGGCCGGAACACCAGATGGTAATGGTAATTCTGTAATAGGTATATGTGGTGGTGCTGGTGATAATGTAGTCGTAAAATTATGGGAAGATGGTGGGCTGCTAGTCTGTGACTCTGGCACTGAGACACCAACTGATACGGATGGGACGACAACTGTAGGTTGACTCGGAACACCAGGTGGCATTGTTTCTGTAGTTGGTGCAACTGGTGGCTGGCCTGGAGCACCTGAAGGTGTTGGTTTCTCTGTTGAAGTGACCAATGGGCCTGACGGGGATATTGTCGTCAGTTCTTCTTCCGATGATGATGGTCTAGTATTGGCGCCACTTTCTGGTGTGGAGACACCTACTGATACTGAAGGCACAACAGCTGTTAGCTGGCCAGGAGCTCCTGTTGGATAAGAGGTTAGCTCTCCATGGGGGAAAGCTGGCACACTGCTGGTGTGTGTCTCTGGGACAGAAACGCCTATCGATAGTGAAGGAACTATAGCTGTTGTCTGGCCTTGAAGACCAGACGGTATTGATAATTCCGTTGTTGGCATGTAAGGTAATGTATGTGAGCCACCAGGCTTAGTGCCTGGTTCAGATACACCAGGAGATACCGATGAAACCATACCTGCAGGGTGAGCTGGACTACTAGAAGGTAATTGTGCCTCTGTGAATGGTAAGCCTGATGGACCTAACGGGAAGGGTGCCGTGACTTTTCCGTGGGGCAAAGTCTGCGAGCTACCTGGTTCTGTCTCTGGCCAAGAGAGGCCTGCTGTCACAGAGGGAACTATAGCTGTAAGCTGACTTGGAACACCAGAGAGTGGCGGCGTCTCTGTGGTTGGTATGTCTGATGGTCCCGATGGGAAAGGAGTAGAAAACTCTTCAACAGGGAAAGACGGCACACTACCAGCCTCTCCCTCTGGTACAGAAACTCCTACAGATAGTGAAGGCACAATGGCTGTTGGCTGGCTTTGTACGTCGAGAGGTGGCGATATCTCCGTAATCGGCACACCTGAAATACCTGATGGTATCGGAGTTGTAATTTCTGCATGTGGCAAAGTCTGTGAACTACCAGGTTCTTCCTCCGGCACTGAGACACCTACTGTAACAGAGGGAGCAATAACTGTAGGCTGGCTCGTAATGCCGGATATTGGCGGCACCTCTGTAGATGGTATTCCTGACGGCCCTGATGGGAAATGGGTAGAAAATTCTTCGTGAGGAAAAGACGGCATAGTACTGGTCTCTGTCTCTGGTACAGAAACTCCTACGGTAACCGAGGGTACAATGGCTGTCGGCTGACTTTGAACACCAGAAGGTGGTGAAGCCTCCATAGCCGGGGCACCTGAAGCACTTGATGGTACCCGAGTGGTAAATTCTTCATGTGGTAAAGGTTGGGAACTACCAGGCTTTGTGCCTGGCACAGAGAACCCTCCTGACACTGTGGGAACGATAGCTGTAGGCTGGCCTGGAATGACAGATAATGGCGGTGCCTCCATGGTTGGTACACCAGGAATGGAAACACCTGCTGGAAAACTAGGCGCCACAGCCGTTGATATGCCTGGTAAAAAAGAAGGACCAGATATTTCACCAGTGGGGACAGTGAACATACCAGATGGCATCATCGCGGTACTTTCTTTCTGACCGGTGGATGGGGGTGTGCCAGTTATCTCTGGCACTGATACACCTACTGACACTGATGGAACAACGAGGGTTGGTACACCTGCTGCACCCGAAGGGAAGGAGACTTCAGTGGTTGGCGTGACGGCCAGTCCCGGAGGAAACGAAGTGGAAGCGTTTGCGTGAGAAACAAAGGTTGAGATCCAGTCAATGTTCCTGACACAGAAGGTCCCCCTGTAAGCGAGGGCATCCCTGGACTAAACGTACTGGGCGGAAGTGACACTGGACTCGCCGGCACAAAAGGAACAAGGGATGGGAATGTCTCGGGTATTCCTTTCTGCGTCACCAAGGTCGGAAATGATGTCACCGTCTCCGGCATGGAAACACCCATGGAAACCGAAGGAATAAAACTCGGTCTGCCTGATACGCCTGTTGGCAGCGACACTTGTGATGTAGTAGTAACTTCTTTTTGAGTGCCTGTCACGAATTCGGGTTCTGTAGCGGCTATAGAAATTGTTGGTACAATCGCGCCTGGTTTACTGGGCACTCCAGATGGCAGCGACACTTCAGTAGTTGGGAAAACTGGTACGCCCGACGGGAATGTCTCCGGCAGCGAGACGCCGACTGGACGCGACGGAAACGCGACGTTTGTCGTAGACGACGTGGTTGGGATAGTGGGCACTTCAGGTGGAAGCGTGTGGGAAGTCTCTTGCTGTGCTGAGGACGGCGCAGTGGGAAATTCCGGTGGTGAAACGCTTTGCGAAAATTCGGGTACTAGGCCCGTGGATGGAGTTGCAACTTTGGATAGCAGTTCAACTTCGGTCGTGGCCGCTATGGAAGCACCCGGCATGGATGGGCTAGTTTCCTGTTGTTGCGGAAATAAGGTGGCTTCAACTGGATTCTCGGTCACAGCTCCGGGAAACGGCGTTTCGGGAAACGTTTCACCCACTTCAGGAGTGACGCTGGGGGAGTATTCAGGGGCGCGGGGCGTGGTGGAGCCGATGGTGTACCACGGAACAGTTTCTTCGGTGAACGGCGTGACGAGAGTGGTTCCTGGTGGCACAACAGTCACCCCTGCGCGAGAAGAGACATCGGTAAGTGGAGCTCACGTAATGAGCGCATGTAAGATTCATGTCAAAACTATACGATCTACACAAAGCATCACCGAAGCGACCATGGTGGTCTGGTTGTTATACTGCTCGGTTGCTGTCCCGAAGGTCGTGGGATTATTTATTTATAGTCATCTCTTGTACAGAACGATTCTTTTCTTTTTCTCGATTATGCATGCTCACAAGTTTACCTTTCAGGTCACCGTGGGCTCAACCTAGCGAGAATTATACTTGTGTTCTAAATCACGTTAGCTAATGACAAGTGTCAGCATGGTTTAACGCTTTGAGACAAAACTGTAGGAGTATTTCAATCCCGTAACCATTCAGACAGTGGCTGGTCCTTGACACTTTACCCTGCCACTGGAGACTGTCCGGGAATTTCAGAGCCCAAAACACCCGAAATATGTGCATTTTGTATGTTCGGGCGCACGCTCACACATGCATACACACCCAAGAACATGCAATCAGGAAAATTCTACTACTCATCTCCAGGCTCTTCCCCCCACCACGTACTACGCCTTAAAATTCCCGACAAACTGTTCTTAGTAAAAACTTCAACAGTATTGCAATCTAGGAAACATAGCAGCTATCTATTTTCTCCTGACAGTTTTGCTTGGTGGTCAACTCTTGTCTGCATATGTAGGCGGAGATCACGTACGCATATAAACATAGAAAAGCAAGGAATGTATCGACCATCAACATAAGCATATATTAAAGCGTCATCTAAAGAAATAAGTGGCAAGGAGGAAGCGCCTGCAAGTAAGGAAACGATTGCGAGACAGAACCTCGTTAGAGTGTAACCTCGTCTCAATACTCAAACTGGCTTTGGGGCACATGTTTTTCGAATTGGTGGCACCACCTGGTTTGCGCAACGGGCACTGCTCTCGCGTACGCGGCGCCGCGCGCGAAATTCAACGAGACGGCAGTGATTGAGATTCAAACAGTGGCATTTTAAATCTCGACGTTCTATACGCATTTCCTCGGGTACTTATTTGAAAAGTTTTAAATACCTGAAATGTTAGCGGTTGCCTTATCAACAGGCTTGAAACCCCGATAAGCTTGCTTACATATGTATATTGCTAATTAGGCTAGTTTGAATAAAAAAAAAAGTGGCCTTTCCTCCTCCCCCCAAGTATTCCGTTTGGGGTGGTTTAACAAGGTTTGTAGTTGCCACTAGTTGTTTAATAATATTGACTACGGGATAGGGCGAATGTGACTCAGGATAAAGAAAGGACACTGATTCGTGGGACAGACCTTCTCCTGCACATGCTTGTCCTGTGCATCAGTGTGTTTTCTTTGCCCAGTGTCGAGTAACGTTTCATCATTTGAGACAACAAGCGGTTATCGTACGAAGTTGCAATGTGCGACCCCAGTGTTTATAACTGTGTTAACGCCGACAGCTTGTTAAAAGTTTTTCTCTCAATTCCTGGTTACACCTGTCCAGAAATCAAAACTTGCATTTGCCACCCGTGCATCGTTTTTTTTTTTTTTTTCGTCTTAAGTGGACTACTGGTAAGCCGCGCAATTCGCCAAGTTTCAGAGGTACATAGGTGATAGCTGTTGAACTAATAGTTTGTACGAATTTCGCTTTCGCCTATGCATATAAGTCTTCGTTGCATTTATGTACCTCTTTATTAGTCTACACTGCTGAATATAATTGAATTTAAAAGGTCAAGTTTCTCCACCTTATGTAACTACTATTACATGAAGTCTGAATGTTTGAATACGGTGCTTATTTGAATGCGCTAGGTTGCATTTTTTTCCTGAACTTATATTTAATTCGGAATTTTCCTCGCAATACCTTGATCTGCCACGTTGAGCATAGTACCCTCTTTGGGAGTGTGACCCTTGTACAAGACTTTGTGCTATGAATTTTCGCATTTCATTTGTAGATGGTCAAATGGTGATATCGCATAAGTTCTTGAAGTCAGGAGATTGAGATCCTGTTGATTCTGGAGATTAAATCATTTAGAGATTGTCTCGGGGACGCAGATATGAAGGCGAAAATTGCCTGACTGGGCCATGCAACCCACAAAGCAGCCACAACCGAATGATGCATTTACAAAAAAAACATAATAATAAAAGCACCAATTAAAATCAATCAACCCATTTATTTTAGACCGATCAAATGTGCACAATTCGCGAAAGTTTAAGGTGAGCACAAAACAAAATATATTGCGCTAAGCATTTGCTAAACAGTTCATTATATTAGAAAGGATTACTCATATAGTTTTCGAAACGAAATCGACAGAAAGGTGACTAAATATAGCTTATAGCAGTTGAAAACCATTTGCAGTACAAAACAAACACACCCTTATTCCACGCACCAACACATCACCAACTGAATCATCATGCTTTAAGCTCACGTAGACTGGAGTTGTGGTATATGTTGCCTTTAGGTAGTACAGTCGTGCGTAGGTACGGATAGCAAGCTATGTGGCAAAGCCACGCCCATTTTTCGCAGCAGGCGCAATACCTATAGTGTCACCGATCGACATGCTTGGCGTGTCGAAGACCGGTCATTGCCTTCACTGGCGATGGCTAGGGTCCATTCATTTCTAAAAGGCGGCGTCGTCGAAAAGTACAAACATTGGGCCCAGCGTCAGCTTCTCCACAAGGCATGGTTGCAAGTGAAGTTTGGAAAAGAGACGCACAACTCTGCTACCTGGAGGTATCACATACAGTACCTCTACCGTAGACTAGAGTAACTGTATAGGGACCATACGCAGTTTTTCAAGCGTAGACTACATACCAGCGCCACATTTCCCCCTGACGATGTCGTGGGCACAACCACCCATATCTATACCTATCGTGCGCAGCGGTGACTTTTCCGTCTCTCAGCGCCATACAACGGAACAAAGCTGCAAATAATTGTTTTGTGGACATGTGCTTTGTAAGCGTGCACTTGAGGGTAAGCCGGGCAAAGTACGCGTAGGAGATTAGAGCGGGCGCCGCTGCGGGATGTGGCGCGACGTGCGCTTATTGCGCCATCTTTCTAGTAATGTCGAAAACACAGCAGCGGTAAGCGGTAGATATAAATAGCTTGCCGTTTGCACGGTGAAGAACGTTCTCCGCGGTGGCTCAGTGGTTAACGCCTCGCGTTCGCGACGCAGAGGTCCCACGTTTGATTGCGCGCGCCGGAATGCTTCTTTTTTTTCTGGATTTTCTTTTATTTCTTGCGTTTTCATATATATAGATACGTATACATATACGGTGCGTGGCATCGACGCCGGCGGCAAGATCCAGCCGATAGTATCCGTATAAGTGCGATCGCAATAATAAAAAAAGCTCCTCATTTGTTTTCACCCTTTTTAGAACTCAATTCAGTCGTATGGCGAATGGCCGCTCGTGCGCTATAGTTAAATGTTTGGACGACTGTACATCTATGCTATCACAGGACGCGAAGTTACGGAGAGACTATAAGACTGACCGCGTCAGCAGTTGGCAAGGCATCGTGGTTTTACCTTCCTCGGGGAAAGATGCACTTTGGCTCGCCGAAGATTCCGAGGTTGGTATAGTCTCCCACGGTGTCAGCGTCGTTGTGGGGAGTTTCTTCTCGAAGGCGCACTTGTCCGTACCTGGGCAACAACAGCGATAGGATGAATGCGTTGTTAGTCTGATCAAAGACGTTGTCGAGCGAAATAATTGCTCTCCTTTTCTCTCTCTCTCTGTTACTTGACTGCTCCTGAGACAGCTTTATGAGGTCCATCTTGTCGGACAAGTTGTGATGTTTACATACCCGATTAGAATATGGTGATTGTGAGTTTCTGCATAAGATGATGTTCTCTATTTGCGTCTAAGTTGTCTATGACACTTTAGTATAAGGCTGTAATTTGGACTAAAATCATCCATCAGGCTATGGCACCATTTGCTTTTTCTTCATTTTTTTTGTTATGTATACAGAAAATAAATCAAACCTCGAATCTCAATATTCTTCCTCTGCATCTCTCAACCAGTTCAATCTTTATTTATTACAACAATCGGAATGCTGAGGACACTGCTCGAAAACTTACAATGGGTTTCCGGGTGCAACAAGTTACGTGTTTATTACAATAAAAATGGACAGTTGTGAAAAGATTTCTCCACTACATCACGGTCATCAGAGCGCTTTTCCAACAACAGAGCTGCAGCACGGTTTGTTGTTGCAGCACTCTCGGCAAAACCAATCCTTTTAATTTTTTTTCTCTGCTGCCCTCAGCCGTTCAGGCCAGGAAAACTGATATCGTCGGAGCGAACGCATTCAAGGTAAATATGTGTTTATCGACTTCTCCACCAGGGAAAAGGCGCATGCAATGCGGCGTCTCCCAAAGTAAGGCGGATTGTAGCGCACATGAACGCAGACACAACTACGCCACAGTATCAAACTTGTGACGTCAAGCATGTTTGTGCACGCGCATGCGTGGGAGCTGGGCACGGTGTGCGGGTTTCACTTTTTCGCATTTCCCAGCTGTAAAAAAAATGCCAAAGCTGCGACACAAACTAACTGAAAGCGCGGCCTCTCAAACGAAGAAGCGTACTGAAGACTGCTGCTTACAACTGCGAAAACGCGGCACGAAACGGCGACGAACGTCAAACGTCCGTTTCTTGCTATATGACTGGCATCTTTGAAGCAGCGGGAGCGTTTCATTCGTACACACGCATCCGCTGTACGAGGCGTATGTGAACGCGTATAAGACAGCGATCGGTGAATAAATCAAGGCGACCGCGACACGGAGTCATGAAGGCGAATGAGCAGAGGCATCGGCGTCATATATATAGGACCGTATTAGGTCGTAAAGAAGAAAAAAAAAGAGACAAGGTGTTGTGAAGGAAGTCAGCACGCACGTGGTGGTGGAGGTTTTTTTTTTTTTGTTCTTTTTTCCACCCTTTTCCCCGTACACACATGAGCCGCTGTGGGGGACACATTGATTCACACGTTGCGTACAAGAACAAGTACAAAAAACAAAAACGAAAAGCGACGTCTCGGTCACGCGCGGATCATATTTCAACAGATATCGTGGCTCACTTAAGTCAACCCCGTGCTGCCGAAGGAGGCGGAAAGTAAGGGAATGGAGGAGGTAGAGAGAAAGAAGAGGGAAAGATATGGAGCTGCAAGGAAGAGGCCGGGGGTGGAAGAGTGGAAGCGATTCGGAGGAGACAAGAAGCTGCGCTGATCTCTTATTGGCCACGTTGAGGCTGATTGCCCGAGCCGTGTTTTTGACTGGCAAGAGAAAACGGCCGTCCACCCTTTTTACCTCTTACGCGGGACGCTAGCGGTATGCAGAGGCGCGTGTTATATTGTGCCAACCTTACTCCCTCGAAGTCGGAGGACGACCAGGCAAGGAGTGGCGCTGACAATTCGTTCCTACCTTCGAGAAAGCAGACGTGTTAATTTAAGCGGGCCATCGTGGTGCGTGGGAGCCACTCATATTTGGTGAGACAGTGAGATGCAAAATGAAAAAAAAAAAAAAAAGCCCACAGGGTATGCTTGCCCACATCTGCTCCTATCCATTACGTTAGCTTTTGATTGGCACATTTCCATGCGCTTGTTAGCTTTAACTGTCTAGTGCGCGCCACTGTGTTTCTTCATGTTTTCTTTTTTCTTGTAGGGCAAAAAAATATTTTCAGCGTGAGTCGGAATTCAAATAGCTTAATTTTTTTTTAGGATAAGCAAGCGACTGCGATCAAGACAATGCATTAGACGGAGTGGAGCGAGAGAGAATCGTTTTTAGGGTTGAAGTTTCTTACAGCGGCACCCGTTTGTCCCTCGTAGTCGTAATAGTAGTGTGAAACCAGTCTTACATTTTGACCTCCAAGGTGGTGCCGGTGGGAGATTTCTTCTGTGCATTGTTGAACAATAAAACATTCGCAGCGTGCGCGTTAACTAAAATCAGAATTCTCCTGTCTCTCATTCCCCCTTAGCAGCCATTGGCATGTACATTGAGCACTATCTGACAAGAAAGGGTTTCTACGTTATACTCGCTGGGCGTAACCTGCTTGGTTTTAGAAAGGTTTAGCGAGCGTTGGGCCGCAGTGCCACGAATACAGTGAATTAGTATATATCATGAACTCGAGGTGGTTAAAGGTGGGAAGTAGACACGAAGCGCAAGCCGTAAGAAAGTGTGCGTCTGCCTCCTCTCGTTCAGTCCTTGGGATGTCCGCTGGATGGCGGTGCTTCTATATGAGGAATATATGATGAAAAGATGCGAGATGGTGATACTTGGAGTGTTGAATAGGTGGACGAATGGACACACAGACAGATGCATGGATGGACGCACGGATGGCTGCACAGACGGATGGACGCATGGACGGACGCAGGAGCGGATGCATGGACGAACGCAGGGACGGACGCGCAGATGGACGTGCGGACGCACGAACAGACGCACGCACGGACGGGTGGATGGACGCACGGGCGGCCACAAAGACGCACGCATGGACGGACGGAAGCATGAACGAATGGACGGACGGATGCTTCGCCCCACTCTCCATCATTCCCTCCGTGGATATGCTGCCTTTTTTTTTTTTTACCGACAATTCAACGTGCACATCGTTTATACTGATCACCAGCGAAACTGAAATCTGCTGCCCGTTGTTTATCACGAGCTCTCGAGGCCTGTCCTGTTACAACTTTCGAATTCTCTGTCGCCTCGTTTGAAATATGCGTGCTTAAAACTTTGCGTGCGTTTGCGTTACCTTAAAGAATTTGAAGAATATTCAGAGCATATGATGGAGAAAATATTTATGTAGCCAATGGTATCATATCTAGCTGCACACATTAACAAAACCTGGGAAGAAGCTTGTGCAAGTGTGGAGACCTTTCGAAACAGTGTTTCCCAACATGCAGTGATCTTTCGTCTCGATACTACCCACTATTAACCTCAACGTTTTGATCCGAAAAAGGAAAATTTATTGTACACTTAACTTGTACGTACACAAACGAAACATCGAAAACAAGTAAAGACAGTGTATACATCTTAAAAATGAGCACCAAAACCTAATTGATGGGACGGCTTTTAGCTCTCCCATAGTAGAGTACAGAGCACTCTAAATCGTTAACCACTTTTTCTAAACACAAACCTTCCTCTGGGGAGGAAAAAACCAGCAAAAGAGTACAAAGGAATTTTTTACAGCTTTCCGCAAACCGTGGAGGCTTGAGTCTCCCAGACATACCAACATTCACGAGAGCGCTGGCTGCTAAAACAACACAGAAGCTCTTCGATGACAGCAACTACCCCGAGTATACAGGCTCTTGATGTACTGGAGCAGTATTCCTAAAATGTACTTTCACGGCCAAACCGTACATCGGACCACGAGCAGAAATTCCACTTAAGTTTTACAGAGCTGCCAGTGGCTTAAATCGAACAGTGGAATCAATAGGTTCATGCAGTCTGGAAGATATTTCATCGCAGGAAATAAGTGAAATGGTGACAAGTAGCACACTGAGAAAAGAGGAAGAAACAGCATCCCGAACGAAAAAATGGATACGATGGCGTTGCAATCGCGTACCTAACCAGGTGCGCGAATTTGACTGGTTGAAAAGATGGAGGGCATTGTCCTACGCGTGACCGGTTAGCACATTGGGTAGTCGTTCCAAATGACCGCTGTCCAAACTGCGGCAAAGAGAGGCGGCCCAGCATGCTCTGCTTCACTGCTCAGTGGCGAGGGGCGTCTGGCACAGTGGCACAACGCCTGTTTGACTTTCGCACAGTGGGCAATGGAAACAGAACGTGGACTGTCTGCAAGACTGGTATTTACAGTGATCTTGTACGTACTGCGGTGGCGATGCTGTTCAGCGGAAGTACGGCACAAGCCTCATGGAGGCGCCTATCCCGGACTCCAGAAAATACGGCGCATTGTGCGGAATTACATCAATGAGCAGCTGGAAACACACGGCGAAGAGGCTTTACTTCGACGATGACACACACGTTTCTTCAAAGTAAGAGAGGGACAGCTGAGGTTTCCAGTTGTCCCGTACTAGGCATGCGCCCACTCTAGTGCGCAGGCATAAGTGTTATCCTGTAAAATGTGATTAACTTGATTCATTTTAATTTTTCATTGACTTGTAACATTTGGATACCCAGTGATCAATCAGATTTTGGTGCTCATTTGTAAGATGAATACACTGTCTTTACTTGTTTTCGATGTTCCGCTTGTGTACGTACAAGTTAAGTGTACAATAAGCTTCCCTTTTTTGAACCACATTCATCAAGGGACGGCTCGCTGTTCTCCCATACTTGAAACGAAGTACTTGAAATCGTTAGCCACTTTCTCTGTATACACACAGGCGGTTGGAGGCGGCCTCATCAGGGGTGAGGCCCGAGGGATGGCTTACAGCTCTCCCATGGTAGAGTAACGAGTACTCGAAATCGTACACCACTATTTTTGGAAACGCACCTTACCCTAAAGAGGTTGTAAAATGGTCGGCACCATCGGCAGCCACACGCGCTCTCTAAGGGACATCGGCCCCAGTATACCTGCACGGACGCTCTTCCTATCGAGAAATGCGGAGCTCTACGGCATGTGCGTGCACGCACGAGGGACGCTCATCGGCGTCTTTTCCACAAGCGATCCGCGTCCCGCAACAACGCTGCTTCACATGACCTGAGCAGCGGCGTTCAAGTTAACCCGCATCGCGTATGGTAAAGACACTAGAGAGTTTTAGTACTGCGGAATGGTGCTACGTACGCATCACGCAAGCGCCTTGCGTTACGTGGCGTCGTTTGCCACTAATCGGCTTTTAGTACGCCGTAGTACCCGTGTACGTAACGAGCGTGAAGCGGGTTGCGCCATCTGGTAGATCAAAATAGAAGTACGTGTTGTTGACAGCCAATGTGAGCCAATCCAAGCGTTATAGCCAGATTATAGCCATATTTTAAGCCACAGAGCCGGTCTGTGCTTGCCTTCGATGCCGCCATTTTGCAAAACGAAGTCTCGCGCTGTCGCGAACTTGTTCGAGACCGTCGCGATCAGCTCATACGTACGCACGCACGCATCTCATGCGTGCGTACGTAGCGGCTGCGTACGTAACGCGATACGTGCGCGTTGCGGTCTGCGCATGCGCACTACGCAGAACGTGGCGTCCTTACGTACGCAACGCCGCCACGTACGCAGCGTACGCAGTACTAAAACTCTCTACTGATAGGTGTCGCAATTGCGCGCACTCGCAAGAACCGTGGAGCATAGAGTTTCCTAAATATACACTAGAGGGAACTCTGCAGCGCTATAGTGTCTACGGAAGCTGCAACGTACGGTGCTCCAGCGAGCATGGGAATGATGGGTAGTGCACGGATTCGTCTGATCTCTGTACTTCCATCTCCGTGTGAGCTCGTGGGTCGATTGGAGCTTTTTTCTCACGAAATAAAAAAAAATCGGCGAATGTTCAGCGGTTGCGCTTTAAACTTACGCTTCGCCACCTTATTTTTTAAAGCTTGCCATTTGAAATCGGGTCCGGAAGTTCAAAAGGGTTTGCTCTTTCCTTCGAAACGAAACCCAAACAGAGCTATAAACAAAGCCCCAAGTGATATTCGCCGCCCATAAGCACGAAGACTTTAGGCAAATGCGTGCACTACCATTCCCATGGTCGCTGAACGATTGCAGTGCGGGAGTCCCCTCTATTTAATTTTAGCAAACGCTATGACGTGGAATTCCACGTTTCTCGATAGGCAAAGAGTACATGCAGGTTTACTCACGCTGACGTCGCCCAGTTAGAGCGTGTGGATGTCGGCCGTCCCGCATTGTCGTTTAAAGAGTCACCTTTTTACGACCCCTTTACACACGTGGTGTCTCGCTGAGTCGTATTAGGGAGAGGTTAGCGCTAGGCCATACTAGAGTACATAGTGATCTACATTGTCAACCATTCTTTCTATAAACACTCCATCTGCTAGCCACATAGGGCTTCCTCAATAAACAAGTCCGAATCCCCCCGAATAATTGTGGAACGCATAAGCTTCGGCGTTAAGAGTTGAACGTGATAGCGACGTTCTCTTCCTAGTGCGTACTTCGAACACTTAGTACATGGAATCTTTTCGAACTTGCTATGCACCAAGTATACGTGGTCATAGGGGTGCAGTAGCGTGTGTGCCTTTTGTATAGTGAGTGAACTGGCTTTAAAAATGTTAAGTCAAAATTATTCCATGTTCTCACACCCGATGGCAATGTACGACGCTTGTTCCACGCATTATTACGACAGCATTTGATGTTTTATTCTGAGGCATGTACACAGGACGCACGTATCTGTAAAGCATGGTGCATTCGGGGCATTTCCAAGCAGAGGAAGCTATTTTCGCTGCATTCATAAGTAGAGGCGTGGCAGCGAGTGAATCTGGTAGAACGGCCGCTTGCCACGAAAACGATCAGGGTTAGATTCCCACTCGTAATCGTACTTTCTTATTATATATTTTATTTGCATATTTCTCGACTTTTCGGTCACGCAAAGATGATTTTCCGCTCACAACCGCCAACACCAACGCCAGAATTTCTGCGAAACGAGCTCTTTAACGCCATCACGTTAAAAACTTTAGAAAAAAAAGTGATGCTTCAAGTGATCAGAAAAAATATAATCGGAAACGTTAGCCCTTTTCAACAGCGATGCTTTTAAAGCTCGAGGTAAACCATGCGCAATTTTTTTTTCGCCACTGCCTTCAGTAATAACCAATCCACAGATGCGCGCCACCTTGGCTTAACCCCGCCCAGCCGCACATGCGCCGAGGAGTCGTCAGCACCAAGTGGCGCCCTCCCACGGAGACAATCTGCAGCTTCTCTGTGGCGCGAGTCGAGTATGAGCGGCGAAGGGGCCGCGCTTCTACCGGCTGCTCCACAGGCACTTTAGCGCATTAATTTCTTCCGCTGGAGTTCGGACATCCTTGCAAGGTCTGTGGCAGGCTGTTGTTCGGCTGTACTTCTGTCTACGCCGAAAAATGACGTAGCGTTGGTTAGGAAGACTACGTTGAGCCCCCTAACATCAACCGGCTCCGCTGTTGCTTAAGCGTTAAATGACGAATTCAAACACGGTTTTGTTTTTGTTTGCATCATCAAGCTTTGCATTGTCTCTGGTGCTGCTCGCGGAGAAAAAACAAGCACTCCCGATGAAACGTCGTTTTCGGTGGCGGTGACACACACACACACACAAAAAAACAAAGGTTTAAAACAAAACGAGCGTTACGTACTGCCGCCTCGTTTGAAGGTGCACTTGAAGGAGTTGCTGGCATCCTTGCCATCTCTGAAGACGACGGTGGCGTAGTTGTACGTCAGTTCGAGCCGCTGTCTTCCGGGAACGTTGCTGTCACAGTATCTGGCGCATGTCAAAGGAAATATTGTTGTCATATCTGCTCGAACTTCCAGTAGCCCTTCATAGCCAGAACTAGAAACACGTTTCTATTAAATATGTGTCGTTTAAATGGTGTTACCACCTTTATATAGCGCCGACTACGCCTTTCACCGTTAAGAAAAGTTAAAATCATAGTGATGGAAAAAAGACGCTGCATAAAATAGCACCTCGGACGAGTTGTTGCAAATAAGGGAAGTCATAAAAATGATCAGATATTCACGAAGTTCATTCACGTAGTGACACAGAAAACTACACAAGATATAGTATATAGAGTCGCATACCAGACTAGTAGATAGTCATACGAACACCGTATATGGGAATAGACAACTTCCAGTCCCGCAACAACACTGAAAACTTTCAAAATCCAGTTACAGAAACATTCATTTCGCTTATGCTGACAGTGTCAATTCCAAATTCATCATCGTCATCAGCTTCACTACGCCCACTGCAGGGCGAAGGCCTCTCCCACGGTAATACATGATAGCGCAGACAAAGGACCCGGACAAGAGAAGGCACATCCAAGACAACACAGTTCTCTTGTCCCTTCTCTTGTCCGTGTCCTTTGTCTGCGCTACCATATATCACCATGCTACCATACCAACAAGCCCAAATCGCCATCTTCATTGGCCTCTCCCACGTCCCGCCAATCAATCTGGTACTGCGTCTTCTGCTGCCACGTTATAGCCCCAAACTTTTTAATATCATTTGCCCACACAACTTCCTGTCTCTCCCTCACTTGTTTGCCTTCTGTTGGAATCTAGTCAGTTAACTATGATGACGACCGGCTATGCTGTCTACGCAATTATCCGGCCAATTGAAATTACATGTTTGGTAAATTAGATTAAGGACTTGGATTGTTTCAGGAGAAAAAACAATGAAATTAACAGTTTTAATGAAAAGATATCGACGGAATCCATCAGCTCCTGTGCGTCCCTGATGGCTTCACGCATTTATAGGCACCTTTAGTTGAGCTGATATACCGCAGCCACAGTTATCGTAGTTCCCAGTGTTAAGTATTGCATAGCCCATTCCAGCTGAAAAATAGTGAATCAATGATTGAATAATAAAAACTTGATGTCGGGAATGGACACCAAGTGATCGGTTTTTAAGTTCAGAGATGTACGCCTGCGGAATTAAGGAAAGTGATATGGCACAATATAATAATGCAACATCAGTGTTCAGAATTAATCATAGAGTACTTCTTCACATTACCAAAAATATAATTTGAGGTAATCTGACTTTGTATATATCTCCGTCTCGTCCCAGTCCACAAAATACACAGTCGTGAGGTGAAAAATAAACTTCGAACGATGGAGGCTGCAAGTAATATTTTCGTGGCTAGCTCGTTTAAGAGAAAGGCAACGTATTTAAAACTAACAGAATGAATCAAACGAACATGAAAGGCTTAGTGCTTAACAAGCGGTTGATTTTGATTATATGCGGTTAATTAAGGTCTGGTTCTTTCTTAACAAAGTGTCTTGCTTCTTTGACAACTAAAAGTATTGACAGCAGTCACTGTTACAACAATATATATATATATAATATAGATATATATATATATATATATATATATATATATATATATATATATATATGTGTGGTGGTGTGTGTGGTGTGTGTGTGTGTGTGTGCCTTTTTGTGTATTTACGTGTCCATACAGGCCTATTTGCTATAAAAGGGTCGTCAGTATTCCTTTGTGATAAATTTGTACACGAGTTTGTTCTCATTTTACACCTTGAGAGGTATTGTATGCGTAGTTACATCAAAATTGTTCAACTTCAGCCTTCACTCTTGTACGGAATAATGATGGTTTAGCCGTGAGTAGAAGGGGCCTGATAGTTAACTAAAATCATTCGCCTGACCCTCCATTCGACATGATCCAATTGAGACCTCTTATCTCGATTTTCATAACGGCAGCACTCAACTTACTGTCGATCATTTATCTTCAAGTAACTGTTGGAACAGTCGCGGCCTGACTGAATGTCGAAAGCCTCACACGTGACGGTGACCTCGGAATCCGGTGGTGCCTGCGAGAATCACAAGTGACAAAACTGGCAATGTGACTTTCCAGCACGTGACTGTAACCGTGGAGTACGTGCGCCCAAAGGTAGCATCACTGCTTTGAAGCATATCATGTTAAAAAAAAAAAAAGATCATTGCTTGCAGACAAAGTTCCGAAACAGTCCACCACAATGATCAATCTAGTCAACTTAGTCGGCATAGTAAACATAGTCACCTTAGTGAACCATGTGACGTCGAGATTTATGAGATATACTTAACTAAAAGGTGAAGGGAAATATAGCCACACAGAGCTTATTCGAAATAACTATTATTACTAGCATAACGCTTTAAAACAAAACTCATATTGTATTGAAGACAATTAAAACAAGACGCTGACCTCGATGAAAACACAAAGCAAGACGTTTTGGCTCCCCTACGGGAGCCTTTTTCGCAAATGCGAAGCGTCTTGCTTTTTGCTCTTATCGTGGTCGGCATCTCGTTTCGATTGTCTTCATGTTTGTTGCTGGCGAATGAGTTTCCATTCAACTCGCCATTTAAATGTAACGCATCTAATAAAACACGTGCACGCAAAAACAACTTCATATTAAGCCACACAGATGCAATAACCCCACGACTTCCGCATGCGTGGACGTGCCCATATACGTTGTGCATAAAAGACAGCAAATAAGGTTGCACTTGATATACTTGACGTCAGGAGGTCGCAAGTATTCATTCGCACAGTGGCTATTCATTTATTTGCAATGTGTCATAACCTGCTGAAGACATCTTGTACACAAATGAGGTGCATTTCAGAGAGGCATATTTGCAAAGAGAATGTGCATGATACAAATGCAGAAAAATTGTGCATCAGGACTTAGCGGTCCTGATGAAACCGCCTCTAAAGCAGTAGAGTGAAACTTTGGGCTAGTTGGTTTTGCATGATGAAGTACGTACAGTGCGAATTCAAGACGGGGATACAAAAGAAGAGACACAGACTTCTTCTTTTGTATCTCCGTCTTGAGTTCGCGCTGTATGTACTTAATTATTTAGAGTGGTCTTTTAACAGCACTTGTCGAGCTATTTCAAATAAAAATGAACCTGAAAAAAAAAATGAAACGTGTTGTTTGATAAAATGATAAAACGATATTATTTCTTAACTACTGAATGGCTAGCAAGGCCACATGCACAATTTTTGATGCCATTAACTTATTGACCCTGCTTTAACAATATGGTGATACGAGATGCAGTTGCTGTAGGGAAAACAACTATATCCACATCCACATTTCTCTTACATCAATTATATACAGCAAGCCTTCTTAAAAACTACAAAAGATTTGACATACCAGGACATAGTAGGTGATGACTTGCGAATCGTGTGGGAATATCCTCTTCGTAGAGTGTTTCTCAATTGTGGCGGAGTTCTTGGAGAACAAGTCCAATGTGTATGTACCTGAAACCTATTCAAAACTTAGTGCAATTTCAGTACAGCAAATATAAGCAGCGACTGCTAGCTAAGGTTACTAGCTAAGTTGACTGATGTGCTTTTAGGCATCTACGACTTGATTTGCTGAAAACAAGATGAACTTTTTACCTTGTCATTCGAGAGATGAAAGCATAATTTCTTGATTTTCAAGTCAGTTTTTAAAAAATGTTTAAAAATAGCTCACACTGCAGCAAATGCTGTACAATATCTCTCTTGGCAGAATTACGATGTCACTATCAGTTATACAAGATATAAACTTGAATTTCAACGTCTAACTCGGCTCAGACACCCTCAGTCAAGCAAATACAGAAAATAATATACAATCAGAGCACTTCCCCTATACTGTTGTGCGATGCGGAGCAGTTGTCTTAGGTTAATAGGAAGAGTGTTCTCTTCTAAAGTACTTTTTGACATTTCCCTATTCTCACTTTTCCTACCTCACATGACTTATGCGCACTTCGCAACTCGTTAAGCCACAGCCTTTGTAGTAGAAAACTTGCAAGCAGGTTTCTCTGTATTTGTGAACAACGCCCGAATCAAGGTCTAAACCATATGAAGGTTACTGTTCGCGACAAATCTTGGACGTCGCTGTGACCACTAAGACTAACATTGAACGAACACGCATTCATAAGACATATTATCAATAAAATCGATAACGCTTCTCACAGACTTGACATATTTAGAATGCAATTCGTGGTCAATGGATGCTTGGTTTGCGGAGACTGCCTGTGTGCTTTTATCTCTTTTTGTGTTTTTACAGTTCCGTGCTGCGCTCCGAGTGCTGTGCCAATGTGCCAATATTGAACTACGAGTTTGGTGAGTATGCTGGCTGTTATTTGAACTCAGAGCCTTAATAAGGTAATGATTCCATAACAACGTTATTTCTTTTAAATCGCAGGAACGGACCTCTATCCACGTTATCACCAAGACTTAGTAGATGACAGACAACGGCAGAAATAATGGAAGTAAACTTAATCCATTGCAAGAAATCTGTGAAGTGAACTTGCCACGCTTTGCAGGCGTTTTTGTCAGTATTTAGTCTCGCGTCATCCGGTAAAAGTTTTACCTGATGCAAAGTCAAGTGGTGTGAGGTGATGTGAATTGAAGTGACGTGTTGTGATGTGAGATGAGTAACGTTTCGTGTTGTGAAGGGACGTCAGGTGGTCTGAAGTGCTGTGTTTATAAGTGACGTGAAGGGATTTGAAGTGGTGCTTTGTGAAGAGAGATGAAGTAACATGAAGTTATGTGAAGTCTTGTGTTTTGAAGTTGGGTGAAGGGACGTGAAGTGCTGCGTTACAGAGTGAGGCGAAGTTAGGTGAAGGGACGCGAAGTGGTGTGTTGTGGCGTGACGTGAAGGGATGTTAAGTGCTGTGTTGGCAAGTGATGCGAAATGGAGCGGGCCTCACCTTTGTTCTGAGGCTCTCTGTACAGGAAGCACGAGAAATGTCCCTGGCGAACACCTCGCTGCTTCCTGTACGTCAGACTGTACGTGGCCTTATCTTCGACGTGCCCGTAAGAGTAAGTGAAGTCACGGGGCCGCGAATGACCACACAACCTGGGAATACCCAAATGAAAATACTTTGAATGACTCTAACTTTCTACTGCTAATATTTATCTCACTGAAATACATATAATAGAGTAAGCCCAAATACACAGAACAAACCACATGTTTACCCTTAGTGTGTGCTAGAGCAGCAGATGTGTGTGCCTAATTTAGGTTTCGACCATGGCAGTGGCACTTACAGAGAAATTGAGTCAAAGTCATTCGAAACTGCTCTCAATTCCAGATCACGCGTGTTGCGGAGAACCTCGACTACGGCTTTAACAACAACTCCTTTCCCTGGCCCCAATATATGGTAATTAAGGTGGGGGTTGGTGTGCTGTGTACATAAAACACGTGACTACAATAATTGTAATTGTATGACCCTCCATGACTCGGCCGGTAGTTAGTATGACTGACAGCGCGAAGGAGAAGGTTCAACTCCCGGAAGTGGGCACGCAAATTTGACGGAGTCGAAGACCGAGAAAACTTGACCTGCCTAGACATTTCAATGGTAGAGGAAAGAAGGTCGACACATGTCCCAAGTCGACCATTGCAAGAGAACCTATGAGGTGTACTGAATTGCGCTGACGTCACTGGCGAGAGTACGCGAGCCTTGAATGATGCCGTTTGTCTTGTACAGTGGATCTATCACTGGAACGTTACCTGTCGTTGTAGTTGAACCAGTGCAGCCTCTCCTTGGAGCAGTCGGTATCCAGTCTGAAGTCGTTGCACCACAGGTAATGGACCATGTGCGGCACGCTCTGCGAGAGGCGATCGGTAATGTATTTTATCATACACGGTCGAGTGCACCGCTTTTCTGAAGCGACAGAACTTGAAGAGAGAATGAGAGGGCCGCTCATCTAACGTGCGCTGAACAATTATTCCTTTCAATAAGGAGCATCGTTGAGTTATATTTTAGCGACAAGAGAGCATTGGAAAAAAACTTGCTTCCCATTTGAGAAGACGAAGAAGCATTTCTAAAGGGGACGGACATGAAAATTTTCAGTTTACTTTTCTTTTTTGCTTGAATTGAAAGTACAAGCACTCAATAGCTCTGCTAAGCATGTGAGCACCCTACAGAACAAATTACAACATGCGTTTAAAGGACAGCTTCAGTTCTTACTGTACTCTGACGTCACATCCCAGTACGAACTTCTCGTCGCGTGCTCGCGCAGAATATCCCCGCCCACTCTTCATCATGACTCACTTGGTGACGCACGGGCGGCCATTTTGAAAGCTTTCGTACTTTACGTCATCGAAACTAGCCACACTACTGCGTGAAGTCACCATAATTAGTACTGTAGCCTGACGTCAAGGTCCTGCCACTGTGGGTGAATGTGGCACGAGAAAGGTGACTTTAATAGCAAGCTAAATTACCTTATCGGCATTTGTTGAGCTCCATACTTGCTCATAGCCATCCCTGTATAGGGGAAATTGTGCGACACGGTAAACTGAGTTTCCATAAGTGATGTGGATAGCCCTTTAACAAAGGAAAATTTTCGCATACGAATAACACAAGAAGACAAGGCAGGTATGGACAGGAAGCACCTGTCTTCTTCCACCTCGTCGCCTTGTGTACAGCTTCATTTGAGATAAAATCATTTTATCTTAACGCAGGTATAACTACCTAAACAGCCTGTAGTACCGGGTGAGGAAGGAGGTAGCTGTACAATAAAACCATATCGATTTGTGACAAGAAAAGCACAACGCTGGAAGAAAACTTCCCAGTGTTGCGGGTCGCATTCGTTACTTACACCTTTTTTGTATCCGCTGTTCAACTATTTGATCAAGCAAATGGCCAAATTCACGAAGCCTCTCGTTCGTGAGCGCATAATGGCATAGGCCGGCCGGATTCACTACTGATGTGCCCATCACCGCGGTAAGTTGAAATATTGTCTTGCGAACAATTTTAACATCACATTTTATTGCTATGTAAATATTTATATTTATTGCTTAGTAATTTATTTTAATTATTAATTATTATTTATTATCAGTACTGGCCGGTATTCTGACATACGTGTGTCGAAACGACGTCAAAGAAATGGATCAATAAAAAGCAGGGGGGTGAAAGAAAGGCAGGGAAAATAACTAGGTTGCACACGGTTTTCTACTCTGCACAAGGGAAAGAAGGAAAAGAATATAGAATAAAAGAAACAGAGAACAACTAATCACTTGCATGCAAAGCAGCGTTCATCGCTCGTAACCAGAATATTTTATACTGTGAACTGTGAGACGGTACGGTTCATCATCGACTGTTTTAGATTAACTTCAATGAATGATGTTAACAAATTACAGGAAGGACTGGCTCTAAGCTGCACTTTGAGTTGATGGGGTTGCGATTCCGGTGAAAAGTGTGCATAGTGTGCTTTTCGACGACCTGAACACAACAAAGACACGTGGGTATTCGACAATGAAATTTCATGCCAGCCGGCGAGCACAGAATATGGTGGACTTGGAATTCTACGAGTCGTGTCCACCCTAGAGAGTCCATCACGGTCACCACGCAAAAAACAAAAACATCTACAACTATCCGAAACAGATTATGCTACATTGCAGAAAAGTATAAAGGCGTCCCACTCTCCCACACCCTCCATCCCCCTTCCCTCCCGTTTTCATGACAGTTCTCATAACATACTTGTTGCGTAAATTCGAGAATTTTCACTGATCCTTGTGAACTACTCTTTGTAGTGTGTGCCTCAACTTTGGTTGGATATCATCGCCCAACGCGTTTCTGTGCTCACCATGACTTCGTACCGGACGGTCATGTCCATGTCCGTCTCCATTTCATCCCTGAAGGGTGAGACGATCTTAACTATAGGACTGGCCACCATGTTGATGCATATTTGAGCTGGGACAAGAAAATTCAAAGAGCAGTGCATCAGGATCTCTTCGTGTCAATAAGGAGGCAAAAATTACAAGTGATGTATAGAAAGAAAGAGGTCCCGTAGTTAGCAAACTGAACTGGGACCTTTTTGGATGACGGCAAGAATTATTGAATCAAGTAGCAATCAAGTTATATGGAATTTCGCCATTATAACAACACCCTGTATAAAAGCACACTGTTAGTGACCAAAGGATTATGGTTGTAATCATATACCAGTGCTTGTCCTCGCCATTCCTTCTGTCATCCTCATTGAGCTTTGGCTTACTGCAGTCACCATTTGGTAATTTTAGCATAATGGTACCTAAAGTTTGTGCTGAAAGCAAATGGTAATACATTTGACGTACAACTAAAATTGCATGCTATTCAACTGCTAAGTGTACCTGCTGATTCAGATGAAAACTGTGCCAAGTAAGGGGCTAAAACAATAGCATTATTCAGTCTATTCCAGTTGACTATCCCGCGAGGAAACAATGAATGCTCAAAGACATTAATGCTTGTTGAAAATGGCATTAGAGGGAATTCATAGCTCTGGCTAGTAGGATATCCTGAATAAAAAAAAAGGATGAAAATCAACTACATCGAGTTTATATGTCGCTGCTCTGGTCGTTGCATACGCTGTACATAACGATCGCAATGAAAACAGAAACGCTGCTAGTGACAGTTACTAAGTCAATGTCAATATTTTTAATTAATAACATTAATAGTCATATCTGATTCTAATGGACTTAAAGTCTGAATACAAACAAAAGAGGACAATCACCTCTTCGTTCCGGAGCTCCAACGTACGTCGGTGTGTTGGGTGATTCAACACAAGCAGTCTTCTTTCCTGGTGAAAACGAAATAAAGGAGAAAAAAAAAACAAGTGATCACAACAGTAAAGCTTTCTCTTCTTTCATTATAAAGGTGAGTAGACAAGGCTTCGAAGATCATTGAAGGTTGCTTGAAAAAGAATGCTTCTTGCCTTTCGGTTTATCCGGTAGAGAAGAAATGATTAGCGATGATTAGCATTGATGAATATTCGAATATCACGCTTAAACAAAATGAAATCAGCTATATCATAATTAATAAATAATTAAGTATTTATGACAAATTGTACGTAAAGCCCCTCTTTAGGCATTGTTGAAAGCGTGCGATCAGTTTTCGGATTGACATGTTGAAGCTCTACAAAAATGCCATAGATGCCAATGGTCCTGGTTCTAGAACAAATACTCGAGTAGCATTGTATGCACTGTACTGACGCGGGTAAGCTGGGCGGGTTGGGAAGTTAACGTCATGGGGCTAGAAGTTAACATTCGCTTGTGAAACAGTGCACGTTGAAACCGAGCGTCCACCTTGCCATCCAGAAGGCAGGTGGGGTACACTCACCTGCTATCTGTGCAGGACACACTGGACCCTGTCGTTGGGTGACGAGGCCAGCTTGACCGAGATCGGCCGCAGTTCCTGTTGGGGAATCTCGATTTCTACTTTATGCGCCGTAGGGAAATGACAATACCTGTAAAAACAAAAAAAAACATCAGGAGGAGAGAAGATGAGCGATACTACACGATCCTCCTCAATTCCAGCGTCCGCCTCCACTGAACTTCTGCGCCATCTGATAGAGACTATTACAACGGATGCTCCCTGTTCAGCTGAAAGCCTTATATGTCTTATGAAAATGTCACCTGGAATGAAAAGCCGGCTTGCGAAAAGCGTTGAAACAAAAATCACGGGTTTGTCTAGGAGAGCAAGAACTATACAAAAGCGAGTGAAATCATGACAGCACATATATATCATGATAAACAAAGCAAATTCGGTCAGCACTGGTTTAATTAAAACGGGGACAACAGAGCAAATAATTAGTGAACATTATTACGTAATAATAACTAACAAAGATATATAAGCACTGTGTTGTTATACTAATTAGTAAACATTAGTGCATCGTAATTAGTAAATGTCAGTTAGTGAAGGTTGACCCATGGAGTTACCGGTAATTAGAAATTTTGATTAGTGGGAGTTACCGTGTGGAAGTTAATGAATAAACTTCGGATGCCGATGTAAAGCGTACTGTAAAAATCCGCCCCAGATGTCCTTCACCTACGAGTCTTCTTAGGTGAATGCATAAGTGACAACGAAACCCTCACATCTCCAATATTGTCTCCGGATACTTGCAAAGTTATTTCACATATATTAGCCAAAGACACGAGACGTCGTTTTATAACGAAGATCTGAATCTTCAGCGTGTACTCACTTTTGCAGCTCGATTGTAACGTAGCTCTGTTTGCAAGGCCAGTAGTCGCTCACTTCGAAAACGGGACAGCTCATGACCACGAAAGATTTCTTAGGAGCCTGGAAGACAGGTGTGCAGACACAGTCAGCTAGCATACGGAAAAATTGCGCACGATTGCTTATCTGTGCTTTTTTCACACATGTTTGCAGATTTATTGGTTTGTAAGGAACAGCTATATGTAACTTTCTGTTTAGTCTTGGGTTGTCATGAAGCACAGTACATGAAAAAAAAAACAATCGTAGGTATGTATTACCTTTCTTTCATATGTTGAGAGTGAGACCTAAAGAATGTATCAGCCTTTTATATATCCTCTCAGGAAAGGCTGTCATCATTGTTTCTCGAATGCAGGCCTCATTACGTGCATCCTTTTTTTCTTTTTTTTCCTTTTTGTTCCGATGGACATCTCGATCACCACACACTTCAGTGCAAAACCCCAAGCTTTCTTAACTGTTATGACGCTCGGTATTGCGACAAAGTCAACCTTCAGTCCCATGTCATGTTTCATTGGTCAGCATTCTGGAACTCTGCCTTAGAACCCAGTGCTCGTCGCGCAAAGTATTTAGTATTAAATCTTGACAAGCACGTAACGAAATGAAAAACTATACGAATGAAGACACACGCTTACCAGAATAACGAAATCTGTCTCCTGGCGATAAGCTGCACCACTCACATCCAACGTGTATTCCACGTGTTTTATCAAGTCGATGACCCACTTAGGGTCCCCTGGACGGAATGAGCAAGTGTGTTCGGTAAGTTTCGCGATTCTTAAATAACGTTTTGAAGACGTAAGGTGTAGTGAAATTATTTTGGAGAGATGGTGCTTCTCACCAAAACGGTTGCCATGAAACCAGTACACTCTCTTTACGTTGTCATAACTCATTAGATTTTAGCCACGGCAATTACTTCTATGGCAGAAATTTTGCAGTGAATACCTACCTGTATTGAAAGCTAGCGAATTGAAAGGGAAAAAAACAGCGTTTCCGTCTGCAGGAATGGGTGCCCACCTGCGGGAGAGCACCTCGTTTCGTTCAATTTAATTCCTCTCTATTTGGCTCACAATCGCTTAACTACAGTTGAAGGCAACAAGTCATGTCGCGTGCTCTTCTCTGGGCTAAGTCGTTTATTGATTTCACAAATTCGTAATGACTTTTTTTTTCAGTCTAATGAAGCTGATGCAGAAACCTTTGACGCATTTGACGCATGCCGAGTATCGCGTTACTCAACACTCAGGTGAATTCAGCTCTCACAAACCTGAGCCCTTCTTCGTTGTGACCTGCGAACCTGTCATCACGACATATCAAGCGGTTCACATTCAATGGCAAGGACAATCAAGAATGTAGCCCCCTAGCTTATGCGTGAGTGCGTTGGTGGCTCGTGTGTAGAGAAGTGGCGGTTGTCAAGAAAGTATGAAATCAACTCTCGTGCTTGTGCCCACAACTGTTCTGGTCGATATCATCAACGACACCACGATAATAGTCACAGCTACTGTGGTCGAAGTATCTAGCGCATAGATAGTGGTACGCTCTGCATGGTAGCTATCGTGCTTTCAGTTTGTGTATGTGGCTCCTGCAATAATTTAAAGAACCGTTTCCGTACAGGAAATTACGTCGGTAACTTCACGACAGGAATGGAATATAACATTATTAAAAAAGAGAGAACGCTATTTAAGAAAAAAACGTGCTTAATGCCTCTTAACTCATTTCTGGAATCCAGTTCAGTTGCCATTATATGCTATAGCTAAGCAACAACTTTTATACAAACGTGGTCAGAAATTATCGTGTATTCCTTACAGGAAAAGGCCGGAGAAGGCTCAGGAAGTTAACGTCATGCCGTGCGCGGTTTCCACTTCCAATTTCAAGATTCGTTTCCGGTTTTCAGTTTTTACTGCAATAGCCTGGCTAAAAATACCTCTTGGATCAATCTGGCCACAAATAGTTGTGGACGACGTACTCCTTCCTCACTGATAGTAGTTAGAGAAGTTAGAGATGAAGGACGTAAATGGGAAGGAGCTCCGCTGTACATAGATTCCAGAAGGGGCTCTGAATCTGCTGCCATTGTTTTACAATAAACAGCGTGAAAATTTATGCTCATGCGTTTCTTAACTTGACTTTCATCAACGCAGTAACTAGCTATGCGAAGGAACGTTGCACTTCTTTGTTTGTACACCAGTGCCCCAAGATATAGGAATGAAACCGTCGTGTTTCTTCGGGAGCATTGGAAAGTATTTCCCACTTACTCCTGACCACTTGTAGCTGGCAACTGTACGCAGCACGCTGCGGGTTGGCCGTCTTGAGCACAATCATGCTCTCCTGAGATCCAGGGTTGCCAGACGTGAAAGTGAACGGAGCCTGCGGAAAGTTGTTGTTGCAGAACCTGCGCGACCAAACAGAAAGAAAGACAACAGCCCTTCATTGCGCCGTTCGGAAGTACGAGCTAACTCGTGCACTGCGAAGTTGTTTATCCAGTGGCTAGAGAAAGATAAAGTCTAAGATGACCGCACTTCTACAAGCACAACTTAAAGCGCAAATAGAAAGACCGTTTGAGGAAGAGAGTTAACACCTTATTGGGCGGCCAATCAATCGGCCGTTTTCTGCACGGAACGCGATGTTCTTTGTAACACATAATTTCAAAATAGTTCGCGCTTTCTAACTATCTACAAAGATGGATATTCTTGTTTTTTTGTCGTCAGAAAACTACAAAATGACGCAACAGTGAGTGAGTGAGGGGAGGAGGCGGGAATACGTGTGTGCGCACGCATATATTCACTTTCTTTCGTCATATATTCAAGGCTTTCGTCAGGATGAAAATTCATCTTGACGAAGGACATGCCACGGCCGAAACGTAGAGTAAAAAAGTATCCACTTTTCGTAAGTGTGCTCCTTTATTTCCTGACTATATATATATATATATATATATATATATATATATATATTCTGAATAATAATCAGCAAATGCTAATGTATTGGCATAGCACAGCTAATGCTGATATGAGCTCCAAAAGAGCTTGCATCAGCCGCGGCATGACCATGGCAAAATATTATTGGTCGAGGTTTTTTGACCACAAAATCCCAGTGTAAACAAGGGTACACCACAACTTCAATTGTAATCTCAGTGAAGCGACTGACGATAAGCCGCGATGAAGCACAAGAACAGCACAACGAACGTTTATTATTTGTTTCCTCCCATGATCCTTTCAATGGATTCGTTCTTGTAAATGGCCTCACTTCCATAAGATGTGTGCCGCCCGATTACGAGGCAAAGCTGCTGTTTACACAATATGTTCTTTGCGCCCAAGCTTCGGTTCTATCGCGGCTACCGGCATTTTCAGCTCCCACATGTGTAACGTGACTGACCGAAGAAACGCGCAGCTGGGGGTCTTTTTCTGCGTCGCCGTCCATATCTATATCAAAGCGCGCCGCGAGAAGGATACAATGGTTTGTATTTGTGAATCGGAGCGCGAAATACATTCCCCTCTGCCCCACTCTCTTCCCCCTCTTTCCTTCTTACCTTCCCTCACTCACTCTTTCCCTCTCAATCATCCTCAAGCCCTTTCACTAACCCTCACTCTTTTGCTTATCCACATTCTCTCAATATATATACCTACCTTCCGCATATACTTGTGTAATCACCACATTCATGTAATAGCCCCACTCATGACTTTTTCAATGAATGCTGCGAAACTAATTTTTTTCATTACCTGTTTCAGCCTGAATCATGATTTTTTAGATGGTTAGTAGCCATCCGTCGTGCGGTGCGAGAACATCTTTTTTTTTGTGTGTGTGTGTGCTTCGGAGGCAGCCGTGCCTAGTATTCAGTCACTCCACGAAGCAAAAACACAGCCTCCTAGATTCAGTGGCTGCCTCCGAGGCGCTACCATCTACCAAACAAGACCGACTGGACGGCTTAAGAGGGCATCTCCTGTGGATGTAGACGGGTTGCCGTTGGGTGGGCTTGAAAATGCGCCTGAACTCAAGCCAAAAGTAGCCTTTGATGCAATCGTTTTCAATGAGTAAAACCAGAAGTTTAAAGGAAGCAAAAAAAAATAGCCGTGGCGCCAAATTCTCGTCGCCAAATGGGTTGAAAAGTAGCCAATTCGGCGCAGTATAGCCAACAACAGCCACCCCGGATAGAGGCAACCGGGTTTTCGAAGCGTGTGGTCCGGTTTCTTTTAAGACGGCGGAGAAAGGCTTCAAGGTCACCGAGAATGTCAACAAAACTTGATAAAACGGAGGACGACCTCATCTGGGACAGAGGCAATTTTCAGGAAAAGGCGAACTCGGAACAGCAGGAAGATGAAGGTGAAGAATAACATTCTTTCAATCACGTGAAAGCTACAAAGGTTGTTTTTTTCTTCTCTTGCTTCTCTGAGTACAAGAAGGTACTGCAGTTCAAAGATGGCCAGTAGCGCTGGAAACGTGCCAAAGAGGTTTTTTTTTTTTTTCGCGTAATGAAAGTGCATCGCGATATTTAGCCCAGATCACGGGAGAGGGGTGGGATAAGGCTGCGGCCATTACACGAGTATATACGAATATCATTCTCTTTCCTTTTCTCCCTCTTACCCACATTCTCTCTCTGCCACCTCTGTCACTCTCCTCTCTCTCTCTCTCTCTCTCTCTCTCTCTCTAACTAACTATGCGTCAGCTGTTCTTTGAACACGCGGCGTTACCTATAAAGGCCTGAAAGCCCGTCACAGGTGCTTCTAGCGGCGCGGCAAAGCAAGAGCGTTGTTCACGCTTCGGCCATTGATACGGTAATAGGACCCTTTTTACGAGCTTTCTAAGCGCCCAGACCAAGTGCATTGAGTTCCATCACTTTCGTTTTTTATCGATTTATTTATTTTTATGTCGAGAATCATCTAGCGCTGCAGTTGCTGTGCATTTCCTCGAACATGCATGCGACTCTAGTACCGGCGTTTTCTTTTTTTGTCACCTGTCCACACCTCAACCATATGCGACTGTTCGCGAACGATCCGGCATGTGAAGCGAAATTTGAAGTGTGTTAAACGTTTTCAAACTTTCTATTTTATTTTCGTGTGAGTTAGAGATGTATGCTACTCACCTTGGCACTTTAGTATAGTTATCGACAGCAATGAAAGCATAAATATTGCAGTTACAAGGCGGCACTTCGTAGATAATTAGCAAGCGACTTACGATCGATTGTCATAATGTTTGAGCTAACTTTTGTGTTATATGTGGGCATTTGATCTGTATAAGGTTTTTTGTTGACTGGACACTTTCTTGTATTAAAAAACCGAAGCAAGTATGGCAGTGAGCATTTTCGTATGTCCTTCTGTATAGTATGTAGCCTACTTTATGACTTGGCGACGACGCCTATTGTGGAAGAGAAAAAGAATTGCATTCGCCATGCGTTGACATCAACTTCGCCTATATGCATTTGATAAAAAATTGACACTTTCACAACTTTCAAAAAAAGTTCTACAAGAATCCCGTTCGCATGCGTTAACAATGCCCATTGGAAGTTCGTTTTGAGTGTCAATGTTTCGAGTGCAGCGACCAAAACTTCGTCGCGTTCTTTAGGCAAATATCGTAATTTTCTTTGTTTGCCTCAACTTCTTTACAAAACAATATTTTTAGCAAAATCTAACTAGTGGTCATTTTTTTGAATATACTGCTTCTTCTTCACGCACCAGTGTCTCTCAGAGGAGGCTGTCTTCCATAAATTTTAAGTCTTTATCCCGTGTGTTAGCTCCTCAAGGCAGCATAACGCATTTTGATGGTACCCAATATTGACGTAAACACCAGCTACGATTGATTATTGATTGATTGATTGATTGATTGATTGATATCGCTGCCAAATCCCCTTCCTCTCACCTTGCACTGTTGATCATGAGGTAGTCATGAGAGCAGTTGAAAGTGGGGCTTTGCACTTTCACTTGTGAGCATGTCACTTGTATCGTCGCGTTCGGGGGAACCTGCACAAATATACAACCATGAAGGCTATTACAACTGTACAAGACATAAGGGTGGCTTATACCTCTGCATGAGCAATGCAGCACCTGCTCTCACACGTTGCACAAGGCATTAGGATGCGCAGCTGGTAAACACAAAGCACTCCCTGAATACGAGTGTACGAAAGAAAGTCATTCCCATCGGCGTGTACGCCACACAAGGGTATTTTGAGAGAATGAGGGAAAGAAGGAGGAAAAGAGGAAGGGATGGAGAATCAAGAAGGGCTAACCAGACGCACGTCAGGTTTTCTACCCTGCTTTGGGGGAACAACGATAAAATGGGTGAAATCGTAGACAGAAGAAAAGAGTAGGGTTGACAGAATCAAGTACACTTTAGGGGATCACGTAATCTAGATGTGGTCACACAGGCCAACTGAATTCAAGTACTTCAGTAGCACTTTCTTTGCCCTCCGCAAACTTGTGGCACACATGCATGGTACTAAAAGCTTGGCTGCAGAAAAAAAATTATGCTCAAGTTCTTTACAGCATTTTTTTTTGCACACCTGTTGTATGTTCTCTCCATTATTTTAATTTCTACTGCCCTTTTTTTACTTTTTTTGCGTACGGTAGTAAACGTCTTCCCGTTAACCCTCCTGCCCTTTTATTGTAATTGTAACGTGAACCTGAACAGATACGCAAAATTAAATCCACGTGATTGCAAATAATTCTTGTCCTTCTTTCACATTTGTCTATCTCTTTTGCTTTCATTCACTGCTGCACTCACCATCAATTCGTAGCCTTCGGAATAGACGTGCGTGACCCTGGCGATGGTCTGGCTCAGCTTCTCGTACTTGACCTCTGGCACCGTGGGGAAATCTGTCACTCGCGGTCCCGACAATGTCGCGCTGTCGCTGTTCACCAGGTCGATGCACATCCATTTCTGGACCTCTGCGATTAGCACCGGAATTGGAGCGCAGTAGCTGAGTGATAATGCTGTGAATGCACCACTCACTCCACACAGCCAGGACACTGTCCCTAACGCTTAAATCGCTTCAGTGATCCAATTTTTCGTTTCCGACTTCCCGTTCAAACGTTTGAAACCTCGAGTCATCCGCTTGTTCATGTACACTCGAAGAGAAAGTTACCACCGGTGTCAACGCCTAGACAAGTAGACTTGTTTTTGCCAAAGCAAAACAAATATAAGTATTCGTTGACGAAGACTAGTCGAAATGTTGCCACCTAGCGACACCTCCTGTTCAAGAACTTTCTATCTCATCCAGCTTCCAGCTTCTCCAGATCAAGTTCTGCCTTGCTTACAGTCCTCCATATGTATGCTTCGCCGTTATTAAAGTGACCAATGTGCAACGCAGGAAGCGGGCCGCAGAATGCACACAATAGCGTCATGTTCAACAATTGAAAAATCAACACCTAATGTCAACCCCGGTCCCCCCCCCGTCATATGTTTTTGTAATATTCGGAGTAATATTGAGCAAGTTTGCTAAGCTGGCCTCCCCATTCATCTGCCATGAACACAGAGACGTAAACTACTTTATTGTTATACTGTTATACAGCGCTTATGCTCTGCTCTGGTTAACTAAGTATCTGCGCAAGGTAATAGTAGTCTACTTGTGGCCATTGTTGACTAGCCCCAAGATCTACCCTACTGTGCATGAGCTGTTATCCAGTAATTACGTTATTTTTTGCCATTCAAGAACTCTACGTAAGCGTAAGTTAAAAATCTCTGTCTAGCGTGGTTTGATATGTTCAGGAAAGTTCTTCGAAGTCACCAGCGTTGCAATTGGCAAATCATCGTGACCATTACCTTCCTCGCAGACGTCCGATACGCCCGCTCTTCCTTGTTCTACTGGAGGGTAAGAGTCTGTCTGTTCATCTGAAAAGTAGCGGGGATAAGAGCGAAGCAACATGTCAATCATGTACTGCTTTGTATGAAACATGTCTAAGGTACATACTCTTCAACATACAATCCCTAACGGTAAATAGTGTAGAACACGTGACCACTTAAAACAAAGTACCGTTCATTGTGTACTTTTTTTGAATAAATGCTGCTCTGTATATGCTCTTAGGTTAGTTTACTTTATTTTCCTAACCTCCGAATTCGCATGTTCACTTGTACTTCATCAAGTGCAGCAGAATGTCATGCCTGGAGCTCGCTGTCTTCACATCATTCTAGGCAAGTACATAAAGTGTCAAGCCTGTGCTTCACGTACCCGCCAAACAAAATATATTTCTATAATTGAACTGACTTTTATACTTAATATTTACGCCATACTGCACACGTTATGTCTCAACACTGCTCCTCGGGGATTTTCGATTGCATCAGAGATGCATTTTCACTAGCACACTTTCTAGTAAGTCCAGGTGCCTTGTAAGTCCACGTCCATCATGCTGTTGCTGCCTTATTCTTTTTCTAAGGAATCGTCGTGTATGCTCTAAGAAAGTGTGGATAAATTTAGTCTCAGAACGAGGCTGTCATCAAAATATCTGAAGTGAGATATGAGACGGTGTTTCAAGTGGTGGAACATTCTAGGGTAGCCACGAACACTTGCTGAATCTCGTTTGCAAGAAAGAGAGTCGCCGCATCAGAGTCAGTAAGATACAAAACAAGATGTTGTAGGGAACTGCGATTTTAAATTTAAGCTTCGTTGTAGCGCGACAGGAGTACACTATGTTCATTCGTTACATCTGTACTTGTGTCCAAATCATCAAAAGGTACAGCGCATCCAAGACGGGTACAAGGCACACGACACATGAGACACAACACACATACACAGCGTACATTTGTCCTTCGCTTTATCATATCCTGAATGCGCTATACTTTTGGATACCATGGATTACCAACAAGCCTTCCGAGCGACCCTATTTGGCTGCACTTAGTTAACCAGTTCACAATGGCGTGGTACTCTGGCAATCGTTTCACGGGTTGAATATGGTGGTGGCGTCACCGTGTTATTCATCCCGAAAAAATGCACCTGTCGTGCAAGCCCAGTTCGCGAATTCCCTGCACTTCCTCGTAAAGTCGTGCCGGGTACGGGCATTCAAAGATGACTGTCACCAAAGCAGACGACAAAGCCTGGCGCATTCGTGTCTGTTTTGACGGCTTTCATCAAGTCAGTGAGCGTTTTCCTGTAGTTGCGAATGGAAGTCAACGTAAGTGGAGCTGACTTTTACGAATCGCAACCTCCACAAGCCGCAAGACAGCCGACCATATGGCTGCAATTTCGATCTCGTTTTCGCACCTCGTTGCTGCAGCTGTACTTGCTGAAACGTTCCCTGACCCAGTTCCATGAGTTAGTTCAGGTGGTGCAAGGTAAGTCGAATGAATCAATGGACACCAGAAAGTGACGACACAGAAACGTACAACCAAATTTGTGAACTAGACAGGTACTCAAAGAAGGGACGAGGAGACGCTCTGTTGTTAATCTATGTGTTGTCTCTTCTTTTAGTCCCCGTCTTGTGGGCGCCATTGAACATCTATGCTCCGTTTCACACATCAGGTACAACTCTGTGGAGTCTAGTGAGACTTCTTGCGGTGTATGCGTTCACGTAAATAAAAATTTCCATGTTTATACTACCCAGAATATGTTTTTCTCTTTCGTTTCAGGCTGAATGGTAAATGAGTATGTTTGGTACCTTACAAATAAACAGATGCCGTTGCACAGTTCTCATTATACGGCATGGATCACTTATCGTCTTGTTGTTCTCGGTCTTTGGTGTTTTGTTTTGCAGACCATGGTGACGCGTCACGCGCAGGTACCTGCCCGACTCGCGCGAGCGTTTACAACGACAAAAACTGGCCACGATACCTGCGGGGTGGCACATTTTGCTGACCGAACATCTTGCATAGCTTCCGCAGCGTTGCACCTGATGCGTGCACGACAGCCAACACTGTGTATCGTCATCCGTTTCCCTCTGGCGTCCACACTCTTTGCCCCGCTACAACGTACCTTAAGAAATGACCTGCTACCAAAAACCCAATGCATCCATTCCTTGGCTGCGCATCAAAGTGTCGAGCAAAGCCTCACGAAAGCCCTACAGGAATGTTTTTTCTCAGCATTGAAGGCGTTGAAATGCGTGGTAGAGACGACTATCCGAGAAACGGTTTTTAAAAAATGGACAAGAAAGCATTGGTGGTCCAACCACGTGAATGTTATCAGCGTTGATTCAGAAACAGCGCTAATCCCGATAAGACACGTGGTCGGTACGTCAAAGTACCCTACTCGCGAGGTGACGTCAACACATTGTTGAAATCACTCATGCGCGAATGCGCTGCCACTTACTGGTTGCTACCAGATCACCGGAACAAGCGCCTGCGGGAAACAGACCCCAGTATGACTTTTCGTCTTCCAGAAAAAATCAGCCGAAGACATGCTAATATACTGCACCGAATTCGCCTGGGCGTCGCCTTCACTCGTCACTACACCCACCTAATCGGCCGTGCGGACAGCCCAAATTGTGAACGCTGCCAAGTGCGCGAAACGATAGCTCACATATTTTGTGACTGTGCATTATACGTGGCACAAAGAGAAATGCTAACTGCAACGTTGGCAAGCATTGGACGAACACCATTAAGTGAAAGCCACATATTGTCAGCAATGAACGACCAAACAGTGTCAAAAACTGCTACAAAGGCTGTTCTAGACTTTATAAAAAGCACTGGACTAGAAACTAGAATGTAGGGTACTATACTAAGTGGCTACTGTACATACGCACCAACTCTTCTTGTCCCCATCATCACCCTTCATCCCTCTTATTTTCCCCTTTTCCTTATCCCCTGTGTAGAGTAGCAGGCTAGAGCGAACTAGCTCAGGCCGACCTCTCTGCCTTCTAATAAATTCTCACTCACACACACATGAGAAACAACTATTTGACAGCGAAAGCAGGGAACGCATGAATGTCTTAACGCAAATAGTCTCAAGGTAGGCAGCGTTTTAAAGACGCAGCTTTCCAGCGTGTAGTCTCTGTAAATGCGTATACGAAACACAAATGCCACGAGGCAAAATTTTCATGATGAGAATTTGTTCTTTTTACGTTATCCTGATTGCTTCCCTTTGATGCTTCCTGAGTTACTGCATGATCTCCTCGTTTCAAAAAACAAGTTGATAAAACATTCACACGCCCTTGAAGCCCTTGAAGCCTTGAAGGCCCCCTTAACAAATTTGTTCGGTCTCGAAAGTGTGTTGTTTCGTAATTATACAATTTACCTGCAAATAAAATTATAGCATTCTTACTTACACCTACGCTGATTCTTTCACAAGCGATGGTCAAAGTTAACTACATTTTCGTGGAATAACAGCGAAGCTGCACGCTATACAGTATTGCGGGTAAAATAGTTATTGTAGCAATTAAAAAGTGGTAAGCCACGGAGTCACAAAATGTTAAGTACTTTATACTGTAAATTAGAGCCCCCTACTAGTGTACTTCCATTGTGTCAAGGACTCGCTGCCGTCCAGTGAAAGACAACTATTACTGTCAAGTATACACATATGCACACTCGCAAATGTTGCAAAATTGAATATCAAGTGCATCCCAGTGTTTACCACGACAGTGTTTGTATAAACTGCTAATAGAGATATGTGCTGCTGGTTGATTGCCTACTAATTTTGGTGTTGTGCTCCTGTGACACCATTTCGTTTAAAAAAAATTGTCTTAGCAGTCTTAAATGACTGCGCATTAGTTGGTCTAACGCAACATGCCTGTTCGTTACAGAAGCTCTAACCTCTGCAGCTGTGTTGATATGTCTCATTATAAAGGCCAGTATAGGTCTCGATACTTGAGATTGGCGTCTGGTACACTTTGTTAAAACAGCGCCAAGTAAATCACAGACAAAAAGACACTTGATTAGAACTGCGGCAGTCTTATGTCTACTTGCCTGTGCTTTATCTCACGCTGTTTTCACTACGAATACACACCGATTGATTAGCACTCGGATGCTATTAAGACTAGTACACCAACTTCGAAAAATTACGAACTATTTCATGTAATAATTTTCATAACCACAACAACTCATTGCAGTTTTCGCGTATCTGAATGTAGAAAAAAATGTCTCGCTCGTTTTCGAATGCAAGCTTACTAGCCCCAAGCTTAACGTAGAAAGCAAAATACAGCAACCAGAAATGGCAGACCATCTTCGAGTCATTTATGGCGATGTGAATCCACTCATCAGCGGTGATATTACAAGTTTACAAGAAAGCAAACCAATAAAATGAGCCTGAACAAAGCAAAAATAACAGCTTACATTCCTCTGTGGATTCGGACGATGAGCTCTCTTCTATCTGAAAGCAAAAATTATAGAGCGGAGCGCCAGCTTTAATAGATTGCGTTTGCTGAACAGTTAATTGGTGATGATGTGATGAACACCACAGTTGTGCATTAACCGTCTGCTTCTTGATATTTAACTCATTCGCAGGGTCTGAGAACATAACAAACCTTGCATAGAAAGCGTTCTTCATATCGCTCAATATAACACAGTTACCTTGTTTAGTTACCTTGTTTAGTTACCTTGTTTAGTTACCTTGTTTAGTTACCTTGTTTAGTTACCTTGTTTAGTTGCCTTCTTCATTGTTAAACAATGTTTAGTTACCTTGTTTAGTCACCGTGTTATTTACCTTGTTTGTCTAGCAGTAACGCGTCAAAGAGAATGAATTCATTCAATATTGACTTCACAATCGGAAACAATTGTTTCAGGTAAGTATTTGTGAAAATCCAACGGTTCCCCTAATATTTTTGTAGCTGTGTGATAGGTATGTCGTCAATTTACTGCTGTTTCCTGATAAAATAAAAATGAATAAGGTAAAAGCAGATTTACAACTTCCTAGTTTTGCATCCATGCGCGATAGGTGTAACGCTAGTTAACCACAACTTATGCGCGTGGTATTCGTCCTGCTTAGGACAAATTTTAATTACTAAATGTAATGACAGCTTTTCAGTTATAATATGTGATCAGCAGGCAATATATACAGTTATCTATGGTGATTTTCACACAGCACAACCCCCAAATGCTTTACTCGTTCAAGTGAAAACAAAAGGAACCTGAAAGTTACATGGCATTTTGTTCATAACTTATTTAGGGCAGTGATTCACCAATTACCTCTCCTATTTCTAAGAAATATTGAGAAGTCACCCTATAAAATGCGTTTTTTTTTCTTTTTCAAGCTACGTTATTACTAGAAATTTGTAGAAAATAGGAATGTTTACTACGGGAACGATGGTGTGCATTAAAATCACACTTGAGTTATCCCACGCACTAACTACGGCAAACAAATGCTGCGTATTCTCTTGCCGTTTCACTTGAATGCCATATCTGTCATCTGAGGGAAATTACACATTAGTATTTTCAAAAGCATTTTTTTCTCTCCTTTCACATATGCCTATCCATGCTCCGACTGCAATTGCAGTAAGCGTATGGGCACCAGCCCAATTTGAATTTTGTGTTAATCTGTAGTACTTGAATCATTACACTTTATTACTGATTTTGGACGTATACGAAATATTTACAATCATTTCTTTTTTTCGTTCCATTTTTACAGTTTTCTTTACATTTAATCTTTATGCTTTTGACACTTCTAAAAACTGTCACTAAAACTGCTAGCTCAATTTGTACAATTTCATTGCAATAAAAATGTACAAATTACGACCCATTTTTAATGGGTCCTGGTACCAGTCAAACCCATTAGAGGTTTCTTTACTACGGTCCTCAGTATCCCGAAAGTTTAAATAAATAAAGTTCAAGTTTAAGAAAAGATGCCGCTATTGACATTCTGTTAACATTTTTTTTTGCCTTCATATGCCTGAGATTCTTTTGAAATTCCTAGATTATGGTTCCTTATTTTTTGTTTACTATACCTCAATCAAATTTTGTATAACCAATGTCACCTCAAAGCATTTATTAGTTCATTGTCAACATCGAAAGCACCAGCCATTAAAAGGAGGCGTCTGCCTGTTAAGAAGCTGGAATATACGCTTAAATATTTTTGTGGTATTTTTCGTTACTTCATGGCTTGTTGTTATTCTTCTGTTAACATTAATTTGTGCAAGAAGTTGCTGCAATATCGACAAGAATGTGTCGAGTTCAATTTAAACTAGATACTGGCTTATTGTCCTGAATAATGCAGTTCGATCAAAACGCCCAGAGGACGCTAATTTTCTTAATTATGTAAAACTTGTTTCGTCTAAAAATCATTACTTCGACAGTTTCGTCCTGCTCATCTGCATATTCGACTTTACATCAAGAATAAACACCATCAACGGCTGTAGCGAAAGCTTTCGACTGTTTGTTCAGCAACAACACGTAAGAAATGCTTTCGTGATAATTCACTTTTCCGCGGATTTGGGTGAAGAGTGTAGAAGAGTAATCTGTTATGCGGTATTTCATTTTTTTTTTGCTTTATTTGCAACCAACACCTTTGCAAAGTAACATTTTGTGGTAATTGAAACTATCAACCAGCATGCTCCAGTTGACGAGGAGCATGCTGGTTCATAGCTTCAAGTTGACGAGGACGTCACGTGATGGCGCCACAAACACTATGACGCATGTATGCGTCACATTTTGTTTCGATATTCGAGTTCGCTAAGCTGGAACATAAGTAACCCACAACATTTCCGTAACTTGTTTACAAGGTACTTGTTCGTGAAATCTCTTGAGTATACTGTTCAGCTCGCCGTAACCTGTTTGCGACATATTTTCCGTAAACACCCCTTAAGTCACTCGTAAACTGTTACGAGATATTTTATTCCGTAAACACTCTGTTAAGTCGTGTGCAACGTGAGCCCGATAGAAAACTCTCCCCCTCTCCCCCCACCGTGTTTCATCCTTTCCATAAGCCCCCGTTACTTTTGCCGCCAAAGTAATCGCGTAACGGTCTTCCGAAAATAAACGACAGTGTTGACAACAAGGGTCGACATCTCTATGCCACCATGAAAACTGCATTTGACGCCTCGAATAAAGCGAATATATAGTTCAAAGTATGCAGGGCAATAAAAGGAGGCGATTTCGAGGAAATATGTCGCCTTCAGGTCGTCGCGCTCCGGCGAAACAGCGTTAATAAACGCTTTTACAGCACCCCGCCAAGACGGCTTTACGACGTTGCAAGAAAATATAATACATTCACAAACGCACCTATACCTTCCGCCCGTCCGCGCTTTTTTCTGAACGTTTCCGTCAGTTCAGTCGTAGCTTTCGCCACCCTGTAAGATCGCGGAAAAGCGTGTTTTTGGGGGACATGTCACTATAGAACGCGCTTCCTTCATTCTTTCAAGAGCGTAGTACAAACAGGTAACACTCGAAACGATGCAGCCACGAAACGTAGCATTCAACGTTCCACCTTTAAATTCTAGGCTTCAGTCACTCGGAGTTGGGCGGTTGGGACGAAGTGAGAAACACGAAGAAGTGGAATGAAACGAAAAGGGTTAGCCGAACACCGGACCCGGTCCCGACGCCCGTTGCAAAACTTTGAAACTCAGTTTTTTTTTTTTTTTTTTTTTCCTGTGCAGACGTCAAGTGCTCTGGAGGGTCTGGCGTGCGTCTCCGGTGTGTAATCCATCTGCGGCATGTCAACGCGCGTGTTCTCTTCCTGGCCCTACGTGATTTAGGGTTATCTGGAAACGACTTGTTACTGTATATTCTGAGCATCTTCTTCGAGGAAAATATGCGAGAGTTAAAGGGGTGTGAGGAAGACGAGCAACAGCTTGATCTCACGCTAATTAAATTCGCTCACATTATGCTTCAAGTATTACGCGGAAACGAGGAATGATGGCTGAAGGAGCGCGTGAATGACGTCATGAAGAATATTTCGCCATTATGTCGCAGGGTGACAGGAACAAGAAACTGCTTGAGGCACGCGCACAAGGAACAGATGAATGGAATGCGCCTTGAAAGGCACCACGCGGAAGATGAGGTTATACGTGGTTGATTAAATGGTAGTTGTAGACGCGATAGAATTGAGCAATGCAACGTAAGAAGGTCTACGGGTGCTCAAGGAACAAAGTATACGGGAGTGAAGTTCACCTTTGAGACCCTTGAAAACTATCAGATGCGGTTCCTGGATCTATAACACCCCCTTTTTTTTTTAATTCTACATGCATATGTATACGCACATGTACAAATGCACGCAAGAATATACCCTAAGTATGATTGGACCCCTCTTCCTATTGGGAAACAAATTCAGGCTACGCCACTGCTATGGACTTGGAAGAATTCCGCCACGTGTTCGAAGCATCAACTGATACACAGACAAAGCCCCTCGAATTGGTTGGAAGGTGCCGTCATTGCAGAGTTTGAAAAATGATGCCGCATTATACGTTTCGCAGAACGTGTTTTTTTTTGCGTGTGTTTAGAACATGGCATGTCTGGCATGTATATTACAGTAAGGATGTGTTCACTGCAACATAGTGGCCTTCGTCGTGGCACATAGCTCTGCCGATATGCAGGTGACCCTGATTACCGAAATGTTAGGAAGTTTTTTGTACATGGTACATTTTCTAAACAGTATACCTCTGGCTTCTGCCTCGTGCGTCTGACAACGCTGGGCGAACGAGAAACGCCGAACGTAGAATTGGCTCAAGTCATTATTTCTGGCTTCAAGTGCGCTTTTTTTCATTTCAATGTAACCATTGTATGTACTAAATTAGGCGTACACGCAAGTGCATAAGCTTGCTAAGTCATACCCATTTATTCTGCACTTGTCGCGTGTTGTTAGGGTAAAAAAATTGAGGCAGGTTCTCACTATTAGTACCAAGCTCGAAGTAAGTGCGAGGCTGGACAGCCTTTCTTTGTTTGTCATTGGTTTTCTCTGTCTTTCTTTCCATGTTTCCTTATTTTCCTATTTTCCAGTTTTTACCACTTTTCCCTCTCTTTTAATTGTATTTGTTTTCCTATTACTCCTTTCTCTCTCTGGCTATTTCTCACTTCCGTCCTCGTTTTTTTTTAGATGCGAAGCATCTGATGAGCGAGCTTGGTCCAGTGGCGTCTGTGCTCCGCTGCACTTGCGCCTACTCTCTCTCCCACTCTCCTTCTTAATGCAGGCGTTTGGTCGCCTTCTCTCCTTATACGGAGCATGACGGCGACGGCGAAAGCCTACCAACAATATGAATACAATTGTTATTACAGTAAAACAGCATTGTCCTCCTTACTGTCCCTGTATTATTTCTATCTTGGCTTTATAGCTGTGTCTTTAAGAGTAATGAGCTTTTCAATCAATTCACCTTGTTTTAGTTGTTGTAGGTTGAAGAACAGTGGCGTAAGGTTCAGAGACGAGGTGTAAGGAAAGCAATGTGTTCGTGCGCTTGTCCCCAACCTCGTTAAGCTGGAGGTGAGAAGAAGACTCATATGAGGTTCGAATGATGGTGCGCATTCGCAAATATATTCGTTCATAAGCACTCTCCGCCATCGGAGCAAAGACTTCGCAAAGAAGCTCATCATCGAAATTGGACGACAGTTTCCTAGACCTAAAAATTCAATCGTAAAAAGTTTTGCTGTAATAAGGTTTTAAATACCTCATGAAACGCGGAAAGTGGCCGTCACCGCGAACACGAGTGAGGCAAAAAATAATGTGATTACGTTACCATATGACGTCAATATGATGTTACTGGTCGCGATAATGTGTGACGTCATCACTTATCACTATGACGTTCATGATGACGTCATCACATCGTCTCATGGTCAAACGTGCGCCGAAGGTGCAATTCCGATTCCTTTGATCGTAAGTAGAGCAAAACCGCGTTGCGTGGGAAAGATTTTGATGGCGAGGGGGTGTTGACACAATCTGTTGAGAATAAAAACAATAACATGGCTTTCGCTTTGGAGATGTCTTGAGCAAATGCAAAAGGAACCCTCTGAATTTTTATTTAGTACGAGATGTATGCAGGACAAAGAACATATATTCTTGAAAAAACAGTATGTTGATATTCCACCTTAAAACCTACAGCAAACAAAAAGGAAAAATGCATAAGCGGGACAGATGCGAGAGTGAGTCTTATCGAGCTGACAAGAAAATAATTAGATTCATAATGTGATAAGGAGGATGACGCGAGGAAGATGGTTTCTTCACGATGACCTGGCTATCTTGTTAATATTTTTCGTAATTGTACTTTCATGTTATTTTTGGCTGCGAATCTTCCACGTGTATCGGATATCGAATCTCGTACTTATGCGCCTGAGTGTGCTCCTAGATTTTTTTTACTTATGCTATTTAGTAAATGAATAAAATTTGTTGCAATTTAGCGCTGTGTCCCTGTCGTACCTCTGTGTGGCACGCTTGTCCTTTCTGTGCACTATATGTGTTAAGTATACATTTTGCGATCGTGACTAAAATACACGTGTGCATAGCATCCGTGCGCACACACTCTAGCGGTGACACGGGCGACAACACCTTGCGCTGCAGAGTTTCTTCCAAGTGGTTGTATAGCGTTCCTTAAGAGGACCGTTTGCCGCTCCAACACGCACTCGGGGCCGGCTTGCTTTGATCTCATCTTGAGTGGCACTTTCTCTCTTTCGGTTTTCTTTTTCTTTCTCGTTGTTCTTCTTTCATTCCTTTTTCTCATCATGACAGCTAGTCGCAATTGGTGTTTGTCGCAAACGAAGCTAACGGAAAATGTCCACTGAAAAATATTGAGTCATTATGTAACTTAGACCTTTGAAAGATCCAGAATATGTTGAGATGACCAATGCCTGCTCAAGCACCTTCATAAAAGTAAGCGGTTTAATGAAATCATTGAACGTTCAACTCACCGAGTATTAATTACATGCATTCCACATTGCCATTCAATTTATCTTTACGTGCCAGTCAACTTATGTCATTCTCATGAGAATGACCGAATGAGACATGGCTGAAAGCAATCCACATTTAAAGTTCTCACTTAAAGGACAAAAGCCGCAACTGTAACAAACGCAGTAGCAGTCCGGCCTCCTGCGCTTGAAGAAAGCATGCAGTCGTTACCGTTAGGTGCTTTCATGTCTGAAAACTATGGTCTGTTTTTTTTTTTTTATTTATTTACATAGTTCCTGCAACGCCGTAGTGGCATTACTGCAGGGGGGTATACATAAGAAGTCATAGGAAACATTTCTGCGATAAGACGCCAAACATAGTGAAAAAATTCAATTATAACAACATATAAAAATAAAAAATATTTTAGTACAATATTGCACATGACAACAGGTACCAAAAGAGAAGTACATATGTCACAATTTCACAACGATGAGAAAAAAGCGCTGTTGTCACTCAAGTTCACTATACCTTCGGGAAGTTCATTCCAGTCTCTAATTGTTTTTAAAAAGAAGGAGTTGGCAAAAGTAGTGGTTTTGTACGCGTATTCTTGTATTTTATGTGAGTGTTGGCATCTTGTGGAACGATATGTTGGTGCTAGTAGGTATTCAGACTTATTAATTCCTGTTAGGTTATAATATATGCTATGCAGAAGTTTTAATCGAAGTTTCCGTCTTCTAGATTTTAGAGTTTCCCAGCCTAATATGGCCTTTATTTCTGACATACTAGCGAATGGGTCGTAGTTGTTGCTGACGAAACGGGCTGCCTGGTTTTGGACTTTTTCTATTGTTTTTGCAAGATACTTTTGAGCCGGGTCCCAGATAACACAAGCATATTCAAGTATAGACCTGACAAGAAGGAAGTAAAGAGTTTCTTTCACTTCTTTTGTTGCACAGTGAAAGTTTCTACGAATAAAAAACAACGTTCTACCAGCGCCTCGTCCGTCTCTTCTCTGTCCTGTGTCCTGTGTTACGCGCTGTTTTTTCACTTCGTTCTACTAGCCTTTGAGATCATTTGGTCTATGTGTCTGTTCCAATGGAACGATTCTGTCAAGTAAATTCCTAAATATTTACACTCGGGCACCTTTTTGACTGCCTCGCCATTAATACTGTATGTGCACTGGATTTTTGAAATGTTCTTTGCAAAGCTGATGTGGTTGCACTTCGAGATATTTAAGCACATATTCCACGTGGAGCACCAATGTGTTACCGTGTTTAAGTCATCTTGCAATAGTTCAGTGTCTGTGATTGAAGTAATGTGACGGTAGATGATGCAATCGTCTGCGAATAATTTTATGCAAGATTTTATGTTATATGCTATATCATTTATATAAACCAAAAATAACAGCGGACCTAGAACGCTACCTTGTGGCACGCCTGAAGTCACGTTTACATATGAAGACGTTTTAGAATTTAAAACAACACACTGTTTACGACCACTTAAGTAATTCCGTAGCCAGGTTTGCAGCTTAGCATTAATATTCAGTGAAGCCAGTTTAATATCTAACAGATTATGTGGGACCGTATCAAATGCCTTGCGAAAATCGAGAAATAATGCATCAACAATGTTGTTACGGTCAAGCGCAGTCAGTACGTCATGCTGAAATTCAGTTAGTTGCGTGACGCATGAACGACCCTGCCGAAATCCATGCTGGGAGCGGGCAAAAAAATGAGTAGATTCGAGATATTTGAACAATGCGCTATAAATAACATGTTCTAATAATTTGCAACAGGTTGAAATTAAGGATATGGGACGATAATTTTGTACATGTTTTTTGCTTCCTGCCTTATGTACAGGAACCACATTGGCTGTTTTCCAATCCCTTGGAATAACGCCGGTGTCTAGAGACAACTTGTACATTATACATAAATATTGTGCAATAATAACGTGACACTTTTTAAGTACATGAGATGATATACCGTCAGGCCCTGTAGCCTTAGAGGTGTCCAGAGTACGCAGCAGACTATCCAAACCAGCGTAATCGATTTCAATTTCCGCCATTTCATTACCAATATTTTTTGAAGGTAGCATTGGAGAGTGTTCAGTTCTTTTTGAAAACACTGACTGAAAATAGGCGTTAAATGCTTCAGCTTTCTCCAAGTCATCCGTTATAGTTTTTTCCTGGGTTAAAAGGTCAGGGATAGCTGTGTCGTCTTTTCTGTTGCTCTTGACATACTTCCAAAAGAATTTTGGATTACACTTCAAGTCTGTGTTTAGCTTGTCAAAGAAGACACGCTTTGCCTGTTTTAGTTTTAACTTAAGCTCTTTGTTTACACTTTTGAGCTTTGTTTTATTTAGTGCTGTTCTCTTTTTAAGAAACCTTTTATGGGCATTCGCTGCTTTTCTAACAAGTTTGCGTATCTCAGAGTTGAACCAGGGTTTGTGCCTCTTTCTGCATCTTAGACACCTCTGAGGTACGTACATATTCACCAGCTCTGTAACCTTGTCACGGAAAATTTGCCACAATTCATCCATGCCGCATGACTCCGATATGCATAAAAAAGTGGGATAATACAAGACCAGCTCTTTGGAAATGGCATTAAAGTCCCCTCTGTCGTACATGAAAACATTTCGAGGGGTTTGCTCACACGCAGGTATTCTAGAAACGTTTAACTCTGCAACAACGCAACTATGATCACTAATTCCTGGACATACGTTTGTGTGAACAATAACATTTTCGTCATTGCTTAGTAAAAGATCTAGTAAAGCGTTAATCCGAGTTGGTTCGTTCACATATTGTTGTAGCCCATAGACACTCATTAGTTCTGAAAAGGCAGAACAATTTCGATTTTTTTGTGGGGCTACACAGTCGGAATCCCATTTCATATCGGGCAGATTGAAATCCCCTCCCAGTATTACGCAGTGAGATATTTGTGATAGTATGTCGGAAAGTTGAATCAAAGATTCATTGTTGTGGTCAGGTGGGCGGTAAAATGATCCAAAAACGATGTTGTTTCCCTGAGGAAATTGGACGCGGCACCATACTGATTCAGTTTCATTATCAAAAACAACTTCTTCGCTGGCAAGGCTACTTGAAATTAAAAGAAACACGCCACCACCGTGCCTGTTTCTATCTTTACGGTACACTGTAAAACCTGGCGGAAATATTTCTACATCCAATACTGTGTCGTCAAGCCATGATTCGGTACCCATAACGATTTGCGCTTTCACCGTTTCAAGTAAGATTGTAAACTCATCAGTTTTGTTTTTTAGGCTTCGACAATTGACCACCAACAATACTGGTGTAAAGCTTTTTGTGATGGTATATTTCCCATTTGTTCTTAAGCTAGAATGATCATGTCATTTCCGCCCCAATATCTGAGCATGCGCCCGAAGAGGAACTGGTTGGTGCATGTCAGTATCCCAGGCAAATGCTTGTCCATTGATTACCAGCTTATCGTAACTTAAATGTACACGATTTTTCTTGTCGAGCTGTTTTTCTTTACTGTACTTCCAAAGCTGCCGGCGTTTTTCTTGAACTGCCTTGCTGAAGTCTTCTGATACGCTGTATGACGTCCCCTTGAATCTGTATGCATTTCGCAGAACAGATTCTCTTGATTTCGATCCTGAAAAGCTAGCAATTATTGGACGAATTCTTTCTGTTTTGTAGGCCCCGAGACGATGAGCCCTTTCTATTGCTATATTTTCCAGCTTTAATACATCCGTACAGACAGACTTAACTAGATTTTCGGATTCTTCCCAAGTTTCCTTTGGATGACTATCTGGTATTCCAAAGAATACCAAGTTTGTTCTCCGGCTTCTGTTTTCTAAGTCGTCTAGTTTGTCAGCGAACTTCTTTTCTGTTTCCTCTAGTGTAGTAAGGCGCTTTTCAATTACATTAGTTTTAGTAATCACGTCGTCCAGCTTTTTCCGAAGCTCATCCTGAGTTTTAGCAATGCCCGACAGCTTTTCCAACACGGTTACCTGCCCTGACTGTAGCACCTTTAGCATTTCTTCGATTTTACTTATCTGTTCTCGCTCAGGCACAGACATAGGGCCAGGGTTTTGTTCTATGTCACCAGCCAAGAGTAGTAATGTCTGAGAGGCCACATCGTAACCCTCCAAGACAGACCAATTCAATGCGGCAGCCATACACTCGCGAGAAACAGCATAGCACGTCCAGATAAGCCATTTACCGTTAATGGGACACGACACTCTAAGAAGCATGTCATCACTGCTTCTAAAGCAATTACAACGGCATAAATAACTAACCTGATACATTGAACAGAGTGAGTGACGGCCGAGAAGAGCGCCGTGTCCCAGTGGGCATTGGTTCAGGGGCTCCCTTTTGTAGCCAGCAGTAGGCGGATCCGGAAGCGTACCACGATGCTTTGTCATCCAGCTCGTTTCGATGCGCAGATGGCACCGCTCCGAGGTGCTTGGTGAATCTAGTAGATCATGCGTAGTCGCTTGTGGAATGCCAAGAGCCGCTGGCCATGTGTCGATCGGTCGAAATGCCACGGGTGTAGCATACGTCGCCGCCGCTGCCATGAGCCCGATCAGCACCTGATACATTGAACAGAGTGAGTGACGGCCGAGAAGAGCGCCGTGTCCCAGTGGGCATTGGTTCAGGGGCTCCCTTTTGTAGCCAGCAGTAGGCGGATCCGGAAGCGTACCACGATGCTTTGTCATCCAGCTCGTTTCGATGCGCAGATGGCACCGCTCCGAGGTGCTTGGTGAATCTAGTAGATCATGCGTAGTCGCTTGTGGAATGCCAAGAGCCGCTGGCCATGTGTCGATCGGTCGAAATGCCACGGGTGTAGCATACGTCGCCGCCGCTGCCATGAGCCCGATCAGCACCTGATACATTGAACAGAGTGAGTGACGGCCGAGAAGAGCGCCGTGTCCCGGCGCTCTGTTGTAGCTGCAATTTCGTGATAAGGTAAGTGTGAGCTTGCGCGTGGATATTCAGGTTTTTGATCTTATGTGACTCGTCCGTAGTGTTAACATTAGCTCAATTTCCGGCCATGGTGGCCGCACATCTGCGGAGGCGAAATGAAAAAAAATAAAAAAAATAATTGACACTGTATTTGTGTGCTTCGTTGCAAATGTCGTCAAAATATCTGTTTGAAGGAGCTGCGTGAAATATGAACGCCATCTGGCAGTAACTTCGGGAAATGAAAACTTGTGCAAAATGCAGAACCACTGGTAGGTGGCAGCATCGTGTCGTCTTAGCCAACCGTATGAAACACCCGCTTTATCGTGAATAGCCTCGCGTTGTCGGCACAGCGTAAGAAACACCGGGGTCTTTAGAATTACGTATCTGTGTATTTTCTATTAAATAAACACACCACCTGATAGTTACGTATTGACGTTGTCCCTCAGAGATGCGTAATATTTGGCTTTTGACCGACAATGTTCACAAGTATGAACGCAGCCGCCAGATCAAGATGGCAGGGAGTTGGGAAAGGGCTTAAACTTTCAGCGGGTGGCTGAATCACGTGACCAACAGACAGATAGGACAGACTAAAATATAAGCGTTCTAGTATCCAAAAAAGACATTGAAAAATAAAAGGTGCTATAGGTCATGACGCGCGCGTGCCGTGACGTCATTTATCTGTAACGTCTGTCCCTGTATGGCGACATGCACATTCATCGGAACGAGAGAAAATGGAAAGCGATTGCAGCGTGTGACAAATTCATGTAATTCCGCTCACACATGACGGAATTAAAAATTGTCTCGCGGCGGTCGATTCATGTGGCAATGAGATGCCCTAGTGAAGCCATTTGACTTGCGCACGTGTTGCACGACCCTTTTATTAATGAAAAAAAGAAACGCGTGAACTCCGGTTTCAAGCGCCTGTTAAAAATGGTCAAAGCTGACTAAGATTATTTCCCAACTTCGGTGGGCCTCAAAACTATCTCAGTGTTTCGGCCCACAGAACCAAAGAATAGTTTTTTTTTTGTTAAACTTCAGCTAGTTTCGAACTTTACTCTATACATACAGAACGCCACTGCTGAGACAAGGAATCGAATCCACAACATCCCTAGCAACATCACTGCAACGACGTGTGTGCAGCCCACTCATAACCGCGACGAGTTACGTGCGGCATGAGTGAAGAGCACGCCGTGACGAGAGAGCCAGCCCAAGGAGGTTATACTAAATCCTCCCTGGGAGAGCCACTCTTCCTCGCATCTGGGGCCGTCGTCACGACGTGTCTGTCGCAGCCGTCGTGGCCGACTGGAATCCTTTTCATCGCGAAAAGAAGCCGCCGCCGCTGTCGTCTCGGCAGTCCAGGCATCCCAGGACAGGCCCGACGCACTATACCCTGGTGAGGTCCTTGTCACACACACACACACACACACACACACACACACACACACACACACACACACACACACACACACACACACACACACACACACACACACACACACACACACACACACACACACACACACGCACACACACACGCACACACACACGCACACACACACGCACACGCACAAGCACACGCACACGCACACACACGCACGCACACACACGCACGCACGCACGCACACACACACACGCACGCACGCGCACGCAACGCGCACGCATGCACGCACGCACGCACGCACGCGCGCACGCGCGCACGCACGCGCGCGTTAGAGAAAATTGCTTGAGGCTACACTATGTGGGAACTCCTACATATTGGTTCAAGGCCAGAAATACTAATTTTTTACATTTCTTTTCTTATATATTTTGTTAATCCAAAGAAAAAAGGCAAAAATCACGTATACAGCTTCAATTTCTTCCTATTGGCGCTCAATCATTCAGTCATTCATTTTTGCTGGGGTTTTTAAGTCAATCAAAATAATATAAGTGTGGCTATCACCTTAATGTTACAATAGTAACAATGTCTTGGGATTAACGTCTCAAAACTACGATACGATTATGAGAGCCGCCGTAGTAGAGGTCTCCAGAAATCTCTACCACCAGGGGTTGTTTAACGCGCGCTGACATGGTACGGCACATGGACTTGTACCATTTTGCCTTCACCGAGATCTGAGAGCCATGGTCGGGATCGAACCCGTGACCTTCAGGTCAACAATGCAGCAACCACCCTGAGAACATTGTTTCTTTCGGTAACGTTATTTTTTAAAGACGATAGTTTTTTCTTGGGATACTTGAACGCAGAAATTTTGCTTCTATCTATCCATCCATCCATCCATCCATCCATCCATCCATCCATCCATCCATCCGTCCATCCGTCCATCCATCCGTCCATCCGTCCGTGCGTCCATCCGTCCGTGCGTCCATCCGTCCATCCGTCCGTGCGTCCATCCGTCCGTCCGTCCATCCATCCGCCCATCCATCCGTCCATCCATCCGTCCGTCCATCCGTCCGTCCATCCGTCCGTCCGTCCGTCCGTCCGTCCGTCCGTCCGTCCATCCATCCATCCATCCATCCATCCATCCATCCATCCATCCATCCATCCATCCATCCGTCTGTCTGTCTGTCTGTCTATCCATCCGTCTGTCTGTCTATCCATCCGTCTGTCTGTCTATCTATCCGTCTGTCTGTCTATCTATCCGTCTGTCTGTCTGTCTATCTATCCGTCTGTCTGTCTGTCTATCTATCCGTCTGTCTGTCTGTCTATCTATCCGTCTGTCTGTCTGTCTGTCTGTCTATCTAACCGTCTGTCTGTCTGTCTATCTATCTATCCGTCTATCTATCCGTCTGTCCGTCCGTCCGTCTGTCTGTCCGTCTGTCCGTCCGTCTGTCCGTCCGTCTATCCGTCCGTCCGTCCGTCCGTCTGTCTGTCTGTCTGTCTGTCTGTCTGTCTGTCTGTCTGTCTGTCTGTCTGTCTGTCTGTCTGTCTGTCTGTCTGTCTGTTACACGCGTCAGCCACTTGGCGAAAGTTTAAGCCCTTGCTTAACGCCCAGCCATCTTGAACTGTTGGCTGCATTCATACTTGTAAACATTGTCCATGAAAAAGCAAATTTTACGCATATATGTGGCACAACATCAATACGCAAGTATTAAGTGGTGTATTCTTTTACTACAAAATACATATATACGTAATTTCAAAGACCCTGATGTTTCATAGGCTGCGCTGAAAATGCGACGCTATGCACGAAAGAAGGCCGACAGAAGACTATTGCTTTTCGACTACATTTGCAGCGAAGCACGTAGATGCGCGGCCCACTTTTTTTTCTATTTTTCTCGAGTAAACTAAAGCAAAAAAGCAGGAACGCAGCAACGAAGTACGAGTAGACAGCTATGTCGGTGGAGCAAGGAGATGAGTCCGTGCTCCACCGGAAACCATAAGCAGACCGACCAGTGTTCGCAACACTTCGTCACACACCCACGCAGTGTCCGTCAAGAAAGTAAGTTTTGAATACGTCAGGAAAGGCCCGTGTCAGCCGCCTTGACAGGGTGACAGGAAAAGCTGTAAGTCTTTCTGGACGCAGCGACGACGCCAAAGGATATGGCGAGAAGACGACGTTTATTACAGCTGAGCTGAGTCTACGTGGTGCCGTAGTTGTAGTCGGAGTAGTAGCAGTAGTAGTTGTACTGCAGTAGTATAGCAGTTGTAGTAGTAGTAGTAGTAAAATTAGTAGTAGTAGTAGTTGTAGTAGTAGTAGCTGTTGTTGTTGTTGATGTTGTTGCTGTTGTTGTTGTTGTTGTTGGACTGTAGTAGTAGTAGTAGTAGTAGTAGTAGTAGTAGTAGTAGTAGTAGTAGTAGTAGTATGGGGTCTTAATGTGGATGATTTTTATTGGGCCCGAGGAGCCAGCAGCCCACAGTTACGATGAACCAAGAATGGAAATGCTCATACGTGACAACGATGATGATGCATGACCAACACATAATGATGGTGATAATTTACAGATGAAGGAGATCGGTATACTAAATGCCCACGCTAGTAGTAGTAGTAGTAGTAGTAGTAGTAGTAGTAGTAGTAGTAGTAGTAGTAGTAGTAGTAGTAGTAGTAGTAGTAGTAGTAGTAGTAGGAGGAGGAGGAGGAGGAGGAGGAGGAGGAGGAGGAGGGTCAACTGGAAACTCCGGCTGTCCCTCCCTTACTCTGAAGAAACGTGTGTGCCATCGCCGAAGTAAAGCCTCTTCACAGTGTGTTTCCAACTGCTCATCGAGGTCATTCCACACAATGCGCCGTATTTTCTGGAGTGCGGGATAGGCAACTCTATAACGCTTGTGCCGTATTTCCGCTGAACAGCGTCGCCGTCACATGCAGTACGTGCAAGATCACTGTAAATGCCAGTCTTGTAAACAGTCCACCTTCTGTTTTCATGCACACTGTGCGAAAGTCGAACAGGCGTTGTACCATGTGCCAGACGCCTTTCGCCACCCAGCACTGAAACATAGCATGTTGGCCCGTCTCTCTTTTGTCGAAGTTTGGACAGCGGTCATTTGGAACGACTCCCCGATGTGCTAACTGGTCTCGCGGATAGGCCATGGCCTCCATCTTCTCAACCAGTCAAGCTCGCACACCTCGTTAGGTACGTGATTGCAACGCCATCGTTTCCATTTTTTTCGTGCAGGATGCTTTTTTCTTTCTCTTTGCCGAGTCTGCTACTTGTCACCATTTCACTAATTTGCTACGATGAAGCATCTTCTACACTGCATGAATCTATTCATTCAACTGTTCGTTTTAAGCCACTGACTACGCTGTAAAACTTAAGCGGAATTTCCGCTCGTGGCCTTTGTGTGCTCAGGAAAATCGCACCATATCCAAGGAGTGCGTGATGATGAGTGGAGCGAAGCGTCCATCCGTCCGTTCATTCTTCCTTCCGTCCATCCGTGCGTCTATCTGTGCAACCGTCCATGCGTCCATCCATGCGTTCGTTCAGGCGTCCGTCCGTGCAACCGCCCGTTCGTCCGTCCGTATATCAGTCTGTCTGTCCGTCCGTCTATCCATCCGTCCGTCCATCCATCCGTCCGTCCGTCCGTCCGTCCGTCCGTCCGTCCGTCCGTCCGTCCGTCCGTCCATCCATCCATCCATCCATCCATCCATCTATCCATCCATCCATCTATCCATGCGTCCATGCGTGCATCTGTTTGTCTGTCCGTCTTTGCATCCATACGTCCATCTAGTGAACACTCCAAGTACCGCCATCTCGCATCTTTTCATCATATTCAGCCTAAAGGAGCACTCACGCACTTTTTTACAGCCTGCGCTTCGTGTCTACTTCCCACCTTCCACCGCCTCTAGTTCATGGCTATGCACACAAGTTCACTATATTTATGGCACTGCGGTCCAACCATCGCTAAACCTTGCTAAATGATACTAAGGAGGTTACGCCCAGCAAGTTTAACGTGGCAACCCTTTCTGCTCAGATAGTGCTGAAAGTGCGTCCTTCTGATACTAGGTTTTTTTTAGTAATCATCAAATTCAAGACAAATTTTATTGGAGATTAAGTCTCAATACTCGTCTCTGTAAGTTATTTTATCAGAAACAACGGTATTTTTTATTTATGATTAACGTGCGTGGGTTTCCTCCTCATTTGAAAATTTTCAATGGAGGAGGAAACCCACGCACGTTAATCATAAATAAAAAGAGATCGCTGTTTCTTATGAAATAAGGGTGCGCGCATGCCACTTCTCTAGTCCGGTCGTGTAGGTGGCTACCTACTACTACGGCTACTACTACTACTACTACTACTACATACATCGCGGACGCACGACCCACGGCATAGAGAGCTTCGCCTCCAAAAAGTGGTGAACGAGTTAGAGTGCTTGGTACTCTAGTATAGGAGGGCACTAGGCCGTCCCCTGGGTGTCACACTTATTGTTAGAAAAGTGGCCAACGAATTTGAGTACTCGGTACTCTACTATGGGAGAGCAAAAGCCGTGCCGTGGACCTCACAGTAATGAGCGGTATGAAGCACTATACGAACCCTGCGTTTAAAAAAAGTGTTTAACGGTTGTGAGTACTAGGTACTCTACTATGGGAGAGCATGTAGCCATCCCTTCTGTCAAGGCCCATGGAATTGTATCTCCATCCTGCATTTTGTTGCGTTGAACTTGTTGAGGAAAGGAACTAGCCGCCGTGCCCATGGCGAAGCCCACCCGTCGACATCATCTTTATTCCGAACAGTGATATAATTCCCTGATGATGATAACGTCGCTCCTCGTCTTCTACACAATTTGTAACATCCTCCACGCCCCCACAGTGGCACCTGACGACAAAGAAAACTGAACGCTCACATGAGTTCCGAGTACAAAATGTGTTCGTCAGTGTTAGCAAGAGTTCCACGTCAGTCCCTAGTAGTGTCATCCGGGTCTTCTTCTGCTCTTGACCTTCCAGCGGTGTTTTCGGTGCTTGTGCCACGTTCGTGCTATTGAGTGCGTCGACTTCGATGTACCTCTGTTGTCGCTGAGCAGGTTTCCTTGGTATCTAAATTGTCAATGAAGGCTGTTAAATGAAGATCGTGGGTTGCCTTTTTTGAGGAACCTCTTCCGTGGCCTTCTCGTCTTGGCTGAATTAACCCTGTGAGCACCTGTCTTCTTCTTCCGCCTCGGGTTGGGTTGCATCATTCGCTGCTGTGATTCCGTCTTGGCTTTGGGCATCGGCAGTGATGCAGCCCGCACGATCCAATTTCTCCTCTTCCTCAGTGTCAGCAGTTTTCTCGAAGAGCTACACTCATGAGCTTTACAGGCAGTAGGCTTCTGTTTCCTAACGGCCTTTTCATTTCGTCTTCTATTTTCTCCCGCTTGTTGCTGTGGCTGTGATTTGATTCCTCCGGTAACATGTAAGCACGGCATTGAGGACTGCCTCACAGTGGACATTGCCAACCTCAGTGAGTACTTATTTTTGGTATCGTCTGCAATGTCTCCTGAATTTTCAAAGGCATCACGCCATTCGATCGTAAAGGTCTCTTCGCCCACACACACCCGAGCAGCCGCTCTCATGTTAAGTTGACGGGCATTGAACGTTGACGAGGGCTCTGAAGGCATCGACTAGGTCTCTAGAAGTTCGGATTGTTCTTCAACGGTGGTCCTCCGTGTTGTATTCTCTGTGGTGAAAACGTTGGTTTCTCTTCTTCCAACACATTTTTCTATCTGTCGTGGGGTTAAGCCATTAACCTCTGTGTGACAATATCGCAATCTATAAAGCATTGGCTAGATGGTTGCGCCACAGACGAAGATAGCACTTCCGCTTGCAACTTTGTTCTGATCCCTTGCTTTATCCCCTTCAGGTGAGCCTGCCGAGCCTTTAGCGCATCTTCAATCTTATATTCAGCTTTGACTTTTGCCAGAATAATCTTACGCACGTAAACATCGGCTTCCTACATTTCGGCTTCTGATTGGCCGATATCCACCATGTATTCTATCTGTTTATCAATTCCTTTGAGGAGCTCAATGGTCGGTCAAAACGTGGTGAATATTCCGCAACTCACTTATTTGGGGGCGTTCTGGATGCAGGAGACTTTCGATGCTGGCGATGGCTTCCGTGACGGTCGTTCGTACTTGACTAAGCCTTCCGATTAGGGCCTCCGTGATCCGTGGCCAAGTGTCGGGAAACGTAACGTAGCAATTCACTGGCCGGCTACGCACCGAGGTGAAGTAGACATCTCCATCCTACCCATCACAAAGCATCGCATTGTGGAGCTCCGGGCATCGTCGACATGTCACGCTCCACGGTCTGCGTCATAGGCAGGGTTAGGCCTCGCACACAAGCTTCAACTAACGGCGGCTTCGCAAAAGTCCTCGAGGCTGCAACTGAAATCGAAATTCGTCAAGGCCGCTCCGTCTCACCTCTGAAGGTCTTTCCTCCTGGGTTTCACGGCACCAAAATGTCGAGAAAAGGAACTAGCCGCCGTGCCCATTGTGAAGCGCACCCGCCGACACCTTCTTTATTCTGAACAGTGATCTAATTCCCCGATGATAACGTCACTCCTTGTCTGTGTTTAGAATAAGTGGTTAACTATTTACAGTACTTAGTACTGTTATATGAGAGAGCTGAAAGACATCCCTGTCGCTGTGACCCGGAGCCACAGTCAAAAGCATGCGTGTTTAGAAAAAGTAGTTAACGATTTAGAGCACTAGGTGCTCTACTATGGGAGAGCTGTGTGTCATCCCTGCCTTTTTTACGCAGATAAAGGCGTGTTTAGATAAAAATCGGTTAACGATTTAGAGTACTAGGTACTCTGCAATGGGGAGAGCAAGAAGCCATCCCGTGGGCCTGAACAGCAAAAGTACCGTGATGTGCTTCCTGAGTGTTTAGAAAAACTTTATTGTCACAAACGTCAATAACACTCAACAGAACATTTCCTTCTTAGACATACTCTAACGATGATGACAAAACAGACGTAATTTACATGAACATGGATATGAGATGACGTTGAAAGAACATGTACATTCGATGGTTCACACAAACACAACCACAAAAATTATTTCAAGGTAAACAAGAGACACAAATAAAACATGAATATGTACATTTTGCATATTTACGTGTTGGCATGCCATTTCTGCCGGCGCATCGACAGATCAGCCTACCAACACCAGACCGGCCGAAAGACAAGTTTCATTCGTCCGTCACCGACCGACACAAAAGGGCAAGACCAGTGCCGAAGAAATTCCTCTTCACCGAGGAAGAAGAGCTCCTCCGACAAAACAGACAGCAGCTCCGAGTACAATCGCTCTAGGATCGGGTAGAGCGCGCGGCGGCGGCGGCGCGCTGCAACCGCCTCGCAGCGGTTGCGCCAGAGGCAGAAAGAGCCGGCAACAATGAGAAGACAAGCGAAGCGGCCTCGCGAACAACGCCCAGAAGAAACGAAGCAATTCACTCTGAAGCAGAGAAATCCGGCATGTATGGCTCTCCAAAAAAAAAAAACGAGAGCAATGACACAATGCCTCAGAAAATGCTGATTTGTTTCCCGAAGGGAGCAGTTCGGACATGTTGCTGCCTGGACCATTGTCCACCTTTCGAGGCGGTCGAGAGTGGGAAGCACACCCCATCCCAGGCGCCACATGATGTCCCGGAGGTGTCCAGGCAGAAAATAAGCCGTTAACGTGCTCCAAGACACCCGTCTAGAGCGAGCATGGTGGGCTGGGGGGACCAACGAAAGAAACAAAGTAGCACAGTTGTCTCAACTATGTGGTTGTTCAAAACATCTATGCCAGGACAGCTCGACTGGACATGGCGAAAAAATGCAACAGTTGTATAAAACGCAGGAAGTGTTATTGACTGCGGCCCCCTGTTAAGGTGGACATTAGGCAGCAAATGCCGAAGGTAAGTACCCAGAAAGTAATATGCAAACGTTCGTGCGGGAGAATCCTCGCCTTGCACTAGGCGCAAAAGGAAGCGTAGTGCCAGCAGCCGACAGCGTATGGACACTGAAGGGAAAGCAAAGCCTCCCTGAAAACGCTGCTGTCCCAGTGCCGCACGAAAGACCAACTCAGTGCCGCCTGACCAAAAAAAAAAAGAACACAAAGCAGACTGCAGTGATCGTACGATACTCAAAGATGGTTGCACGACGTGAGAAAGGTATCAAATGAAACTGCAAAATACAGTCTGTGCAAGGTACCTCCGCTCAAGAAGCGGGAAGTCAAAATCCCGTGCATCCTGAATTTTCTGTCTTACTTCTTCGAGAGCGTTTGACCAAACGGATTCGCAAATGCCGTAGTGGTTGATAAAATACCTAAAATACGAAGGGACGCGGCCGGCTGAATAGGAAAACCGGCGCTAAGCCTGGAGTTTGGAGAGCCAATTAAAAAATACCGGGATTTGGAGATGTTCAACGCTGCACCTGAAATGTCGCCATACTGTGAAAATACACGCAGGCTGCGTGAAAGTCTATCTTCATCTGAAAGGTACAAGGTTGTATCATCAGCGAAAGCTGTGACTTTCACGACACTGCTACCAAGAAGCGCAAGACCCCGGACACGTGAATTCGCGTCAAGAGCCCGTAAATATGGCTCAGGACTGATGACAAATAGCACAGGAGACAATGGACATCCCTGACGGACCCACGTGTTATGGAAAAGGCAGCACTTTCCCAGCCATCCAGAACTATAGTGTGCGTTTCGGACCAGTGTAGGTATTTCTAATCATTTCCACAAACGAATGAGAAAAGCCAAAGGCTGTGAGCACATTAAATATATAGGCGTGCTGTAGTCGGTCAAATGCTTTTTCTTGGTCCAAAGACACAAGGATACCACGCGCAGATCGCGACAGAGTATAGGCTATGATATCACGTGTGGTAAATGACAAGCTGTGTAATTCTCGTCCAAGCACTGATGAAGTCTGGTGATGACCTACCAGGGTGTTCAACAGACCCCTCAAACGTGGAACTGCTACCACCGCGAATATATTATAGTCAACGTTGAGGATCGCGATAGGTCTCCTATCTTCATGATTAACAGAGGTAGCATCACCTTTTGGAATAAACACAATGCGTCCATCTCGAAAACTGGATGGAAAGACACCGTCCTCGTAGCATCGCCGGATAACCACGGCAAAGGTAGCACCAATCTCATTCTAAAATGTCAAGTAAAACTCAACAGGAAAACCGTCTGGCCCAGGGGCCGTTCCACGTTTCATAGATTTCAGTGCCACATTTACCTCTTCAGCCGACGGAGGGATGTGCAGGCAATCTGCAGCTTCTTGAGGAATACGGGGCAAACTTCTAAACATTGGTGGTGTTTCATCACAGTTAGTCTGCATGGCTGAACACGACATTGCTTCAAAATGCGCCAAGAAAACAGATCGATCACGCGTAGGAAGCGGTTGCGCAGGTGGTATTTGTGTTGTCATAGAGGCAGATGGCTGTGATTCCCAAAAAATTGGCAGTATATCCACGGAGTAAATGATGCAGAGTGGGGCGAAGCATTCGTCCGTCCATTCATTCTTGCATCCGTCCGTCCATGCGTTCGTCTGTGTGACCGTCCATGCGTCCATCCGCCCATCCGTGTGTGCGTCTGTTCGTGCGTCCGTTCCTACGTTCGTCCATGCATGCGCCCCAGCGTCCGTTCATGCGTTTATCCATGCATCTGTCTGTGTGCCCGTTCGTCCATCTATTCAACACTCCAAGCAGCACCATCTCGCATCTTTTCATCATATATTCTCCATATCCCCATACAGCGGACATTCCAAGGACTAAACGAGAGGTGGCACACGCACACTTTCTTACGGCTTGCGCTTCGGGTCTACTTCCCACCTTTAACCACCTCGAGTTCATGGTATATACTAGTTCACTGTATTAATGGCACTGCGGCCCAACGCTCGCTAAACCTTTCTAAAACCAAGAAGGTTACGCCCAGCGAGTGTAACGTAGCAACCTTTTCCTGTCAGATAGTGCTCAATGTACAGGCCAATGGCTGATAATGGGAAATGAAAGACAGGAGAATTCGGCTTTTACTTTCTTACGGCTTACGCTTCGTATCTACTTCCCACCTTTAACCACCTCGAGTTCATGGTATATACTAGTTCATTGTATTCATGGCACTGCGGCTCAACGCTCGCTAACCCTTTCTAAAACTAAGATGATTACACCCGGTGAGTATAACGTAGCAGCCCTTTCTTGTCAGATAGTGCTCAATGTACATGCCAATGGCTACTAATGGGGATCGCAGCGTGCGCAATACCTAAAAGCCGAATGCTCCTCTCTCTCATTCCCCATTTGCAGCCATTGGCATGCGCATTGAGCACTATTTTCTTATTATTCAACAACGCACAGAAGAAATCTCCCACCGGCACCACCTTGGAGGTCAAAATGTAACAAATGTAGCAAGCACGTCATATAGCGAGAAGATTTTTGTTTCCTGGAGGCGCAAAAGATCACAATTTGCAGCACGGGCGACACTAATCACTTCAGCCTGCTTTGCCGGACTGCGAAAACCTTGAACGTTCAATGAAATGATATGTAGTGCAGTAGCCATAATGAAAAGTAAAGACTAACCCGAACGCATAGTTCTGGCCGGTGTCCTGGAAAGGGGGGGGGGGGGGGTTAGAACTACCTCCATTCATAACAGAACTGTTTGCAAAAGCGACACGCATGATGCCGTTAAAAGGCAAATTCAAATAAACAGGCCCCCAAAGAAACGCTGGTGAACCTGCCTATTGTATGCGCCGATATCCAGCAAATAACATTCTGTCAATCGTCCACTTGTCAGTGATCAGCCAATTTGAATGCGCAAATCTAATCTCTTATCGGGAATAGAAAAGTGGAGTTACTGATAGATCGTCAGAATTAACTGGCTGCAGCAGAAATCGAATGCAAAAGAAGGCGCGAAGGGCACACACATGCAGCATCCGCGCACGCACATTTCTTTGCAATGAAGGGATTGATTGATTGATTGATTGATTGATTGATTGATTGATTGATTGATTGATTGATGTGTGGGGTTTAACGTCCCAAAACCACTATATGATTATGAGAGACGCCGTAGTGGAGGGCTCCAGAAATTTAGACCACCTGGGGTTCTTCAATGTGCACCCAAATCTGAGCACACGGGCCTACAACATTTCCGCCTCCATCGGAAATGCAGCCACCGCAGCCGGGATACGAACCCGCGCCCTGCGGGTTAGCAGCCGAGTACCTTAGCCACTAGACCACCGCGGCGGGGCTTGCAATGAAGGGAAGGAAAGCTGTACGCGGAGGAGAGCACCTGTACAAGTACCCCTCCCTGTGACGGACACCACCGGCTCCGCTGCATGGTGCTTCGCCCTTAAACATTCAAAAGACAGAGCGACGTTCGCATGATATGGTCGATTTCGCGTGCACCACACTATTATTGCCGCACTGAAAGGTTCTCGACTTCTGTTCGTCCTAAGCGAATGCGCAGCGTTTCGTAAATATCCTGCATGGAAGCAACGAACACATCTACTATTCAGAGTATACTGCTTATACTATGACACGGGAGAACTATTGCAGCCATCCCTGACAGAGTATTTAGAAGATACGTCAGACGGTTTAGAATACTGCGTATTCTACTACGGGAGAGCACTAAGATGTCCCAGTTTTTAAGAGAGTCAATACTGTTCATACAATCTTTATTTAGACTATGAACAAAAAAACAAAAAAATATAACATTGTCGAAGCTTGGCTTATAACAAGTTGTTAATAATTTACAGTACAAGGCACTCAATTATGGCAGAGCATAAATCCATCACGTGAGCCTCGCTGTTAAGAAAAAAAGAAAACTACACAATGCACAGAGCATAAACTATGCGTGACGAATCAGTGGTCAGGAATACATTCACGTTTTCAGTGAATGTACTTCTGACATAACATCATCACATCACAAAAACTAACATTTTAACATATAGCGAACAGCAGAAGTCTTGTCAACATAATAACAAATGCATATAACTTACAATTGACACCATAGGGAATGGGTTAAATTATCAGGGCATGGGATACCAAGGTGGCGAACACAGTTCAAAAGGGCAAGGCGACAAGAACTTCAACTGCGACCTGACGGTGTGGCTCAGCATCATGCCAGCTGAAAAATAAGTTGGACCTGTTCGTGCTCAACGTTGACAAAAGGGCATGACCAATGGCGCAGAAGCTCGCGCTCTCCCAAGAAGAGCTCCTCGGAGAGGAATGCCAGCACCTCACGCTTCATGCGCCCTAATATAAGCCACATAAGGCACGTCGACTGTCATTCGCAGCGGCGGCTTCGCAGCGGTTACGCCAAAGGCTGAACAGGCCGGACAACTACTAAGAGTGCCGCGAAACGTCCCCGTGGGAACCGGCCGCTGGACACGAACTCTCGGACCCGTTGGCCACGAAAACCAGCGTGGTCCGCGCGCCAAGAAAGGTGGGTACCCACACATTCGATCATCGCATGCCGGATGGTCTCAACCCCGATGCAGTTAGGGCAAGTGGACACGCGTACCGCCTGCCATCGTTGCAGCCGTTGGCGAGTGGGGAGCAAGACCCAGCCCCATCACCAAAGTCACGAAGATGACCTGGTAACGACGCTGCAGCTATGCGCTTTCATGGGCGACTCATGATCGTATGGCGCGCTGTCGGGGTACAAAAGGCTCCACAAGGGCGGCCGTTGTATCCACCACTTTCGCTTCGGCTACATAGATTCCAGGCAATGTAGTCACTAGACGGCAATGGAAGGCCAGCAGGGCATGACACACAGTCGGTAAATGGCAGGATTGTGGACCACATTTGATAGGACCATCGGGCACTAAGACAAGCAGGAATGGACTTTTGTGGTAACGTGTCAGTGTCTGCACAGCGTACCATTGTTATTTAAAACGCGCAATCAAGTGGGAAGCAGTGTTGTATGAAATGGTGTTCCAATGCACGACGTTCGAGGAACTTGTTCATTTTGGGAGGAATGGAGTAGTGACACCGTTCTATTCAGGATCGATGTAACTGTAACGGTAACGCTTTACATCTGCGATGGAAAGGGCTCGGGAAACGGCGTTCCTTCTGTAAACGTTCCTCGACATTCAACAGGTGGGCGCAAGCACGCGGCGCATCATGTAGAACAGGGTGGATGGCCGACCATGTCAGGCAGGAAAAAAATGTATCACTTGCCTGTCACGGGACTACGCTGCCTTCTGGTTTTCACTTTAAGACGCGCCCCGGAGACTCAAGGAAGCGAGTGAAGCCGAGACCAATCACCCGCGCAAGGGACAGTTCATTGTTTCCTGCAGAGTTGCTATGCTTCAGGTTTGCCGTCTGTCATATAAAAAAAAAGCTTATCGTTATCGTCAACAGTTAAGCACATACACTCATCACCCTTTTCAGCTGGTGCTTCGCTATCAGAATTCGTGCACTGTGTTGACCAGCGTGGGATGCAATAACTCCAATGGGTGAGAGAACGAGTAAAAAGAGAGCGAAAGAAAGAGACTTAGAGAAAGAAATAAGAAGTCGGAAAATTCTCGGCGACGCGAGATTCGACACCACCTACTCACGATTCGAAGGCAACCCTCGTAACCACTTGGTGATCCAGATTTTTTTTTTTCTTTCGTGGTGTCCATTCATCATAGCCATGACACTTTGAATGAATTCAATACAGACAGAGAACTAATACGTTCTCTGCTCATATCGCGGCCCAACGACGAACACATATCACTGAATAGTCAGCATTCCTCTCTAGAGCAAATATATCAAGTCACGGTCTTTTCGCAATCATTACTCTGCAACGGCGATAAGGATGTATAATCACTTCACCAATGCAAATGCGGTTCTGGTTAGCTTTCGATGTGCTCGTATCTCTTAGCTGACTGACCATCTTAATGAAGTGGGATGTTGAGGAAATCATTGGCTACGCGTTTATCTGCAACATGCGCGCACGCTAGCAGAGCACGGCACATCGTATTATAGCAATGTGTTTGGAAATGGTGGTAAGGTAAAGAGGAGAGAAAGAGGCGAGAACGGGACAACGAAACACAGTGAGTGAGACAGAAAGAGAAATAGCATGAAATGAAGATAGTGGAATAAAGAAGGAGAGAGTGACTGCAGAGAGAGAGAGAGAGAGACGTACAAGAAAGAGAAAAATAGATCGAAGGAAGAGAAAACAAAACAGAGAAAGAGAGACAAAAATACTCGGAAGTATGTTGGCCGACTGCAAACAGGAGACTTAACGAAGTTCCAAATGTGTTTTTTGGACGTTACTGTCTACTAACACTAAATTCAAATCAAATCAAATCAAGTTTTATTATTTCATAATAAGATGTACAATAAAGAATATACAAAAGGAGGTCCCGTAGTATACACTGAAATAGGACCTCCTATGAAATGTAAACACAAGTATTTGGTTTGCAACAACAGTGCGAAACTAAGAGAATACAAGGTTCAAAAAAAAATGAATTACAGATACATATAAATGACAATGAATATATTGAGTCATTGATCAATAAACGCCTTGGTATAGTTTCTTTCGATCCTGTTTCCTGTGAAAAAGGTTTAAATATATAGGTCGTGAATGAGTGGTGATATTCCATTGCAATACCCGACGGGCAGTGCCCCACCGCGGTGGTCTAGTGGCTAAGGTACTCGGCTGCTGACCCACAGGTCGCGGGATCGATTCCCGGCAGAAACAGCTGAATTTTCGATGGAGGCGAAAATGATGTAGGCCCGTGTGCTCAGATTTGGGTGCACGTTAAAGAACCCCAGGTGGTCGAAATTTCCGGAGCCCTCCACTACGGCGTCTCTCATAATCATAAGGTGGTTTCGGAACGTTAAACCACACATATCATCACCCGAAGGACAGTGTCTTGACTACTTCTTTGAGGGCTGACTTGGAACGTGCCCCACGTGTGGGACACGAAATAGACGAGCACGCAAGCTGCAGTTTGTGCATTACGGCCAGTGGTAAGTGAGAGAGTGAAACAACTTTATTTAGTCCACTTTATGCGCGAGTAAACTTGACGTCACCTGGCTAGGCCCACTCTATGAAAATTCGACTTAGAGTGTTTACTTGGATTCCTTTCGTACAACCTGCTGTTCGCGATGTCAAATTCGTGTAATTCGTGTAATACGTGACCTTACTTTATTTTGTTTGAGGATTAAGAGAAACAATATCTTTATATCATAAAGTAAAACGTAAAGTTAATGTAACGACACGCTCAAATTTTTGAAATGTAACTGTAACGGTTTCCCTTCGCATTACAGGAACTTGTAACGGGAACTCGTTTCGAAATTTGGAAGGAACAAGGAACGCGCTTCTGTTCCTGCTGGAAAAGAACGTGTACAACCCTGGAGCGGAAACAGGTAGAAGGTACAAGGTACAGGTGTAAGGTAGAAGCCGTGACGGCCACGTCAGGGAATGCGATGCCTCCTCGGTTGCGTGGTTGGGCTAACGTGGGGCGCGATAATAATCCTGTACCACCAGACCAAAAGAACGAGCTGATTGAACTCTGAATTTTCTGTGAAACATGATGGGAAGGGGAGGGGGGGGGTATGACAGTGTGACGCAAGTACCAAAATTTGGCGACACAGACCGATTGCGACAGGTACCGGCGTTCTAAGAAGGGAAAATAAAAGGGCTTAGCCACATCTATGTTTTGTGCTAGAGCTTGTACAACAGATGCGCAAATATTTACCTGTATACCGAAAGCGAGACCTAGTATCTCCGTGGTGGGGGACCACTGCAAAGGTAACATGATTTAAGGACGACCGGCAGGGTTTCTAATGAAAATATACTGACCTTTTTATGATAAATCTGAACAAGCACCGATAGTTAAACCGAACTAAGAAAAGGTATTCAGGACAAGCAGCAGTGACTGTTCGTTGTGTACGTACAGAATAATATCACAGGCGTAGGCAGTTACTTTAACTTCAGAGCAACCAGGCAGGGGTAAGCCACGAATCTGTGGATCTCGTTCGATAGCCCTTAGGAATGGTTCGGAGGCTACGGCGAATATAGGGGAGAGAAGACAATCTTGACGGACTCCTCGTGTAACCTGGAATGGGCGACAGTCTCACGCGAATCTAGGAAAAGGGCATACTCTTGGAGTTGGCATACATAGCGTGAACAAGGCGGATTAACTTGACAGGAAAAGCGAACGCTTTTAAGACGTTGAATAAATAGCCATGTTCAACGAGGTCCAAAGCCTTTTCCCGATCTAAGGAAACAAGTAAACTCTGGGCGCATCGCCCAGTGGCATACCGTATTATGCCACGCGTGAGCCAGGTGTGACTATAAATGTCGCGGCCCGCAATGGAACAGACTTGGTGGGGAGCTATGAGAGATGAAAGAAACGGACTGAAGCGGTGTGCTAGAGTGTCAGGAAGGAGTTTATAAACAACATTGATAAGTGTGATGGGGCGCCACTCTTCTGGTCACGTGGATTGTGTTTAGATAATGTTGTTAACGATTTAAAGTACTTGGTAATCTAGTATCGTAGAGCATAAAGCCGTCCCGCGGGCCTCACACTTGATGTGGCCGTGTCGCCAAAAATTACGCCACGAACGAGTTCGCGATGATGCTGACCTGCATTCACGATATTGTGTGTTTAGAAAAAGTGATCAACGATTTCGAATGCTGGGTACTCTACTGGGCCTGTGTGTTTAGAAAGAGTGGTTAACGATTTTGATTACTAGGTTACTCTACTATGGGAGAGCATAAAGCCGTCTCGTGCGCAAACAGAGGAGAGAGAGAGAGAGAGAGAGAGAGAGAGAGAGAGAGAGACAGGGAAGTTTATTGCAAACTGGTAACAACATTTCAGGAGAGTACAACTGTCTGGTGTAACAAAATCACTTCAGCGGCGTGAACAAACAAGAGAACATAGACAGGATGTAACACACAGCACTTCAATATTCTCACAGGTCATGAATCACTCAAAAAACAAAGAAAAAGAAACGCAAAAAGCCCAAAGTTGGAACGGATTCACATGTTACGTGTGACAAGAAGCAATTTTTTCTCCCTTTTTCCGAGTTAAAACGGCAGTAAAGGAAATTCAATATTCTCATTCCCAACTCCGAAAAAAAAAAAAAAACCTGTATGCCACCTGCTGATGAAGGCTTCTTCACTCTGAGTTTGAATTTTTTTGGTAACGTACGGAACCATGATCATTCTAATCTTCTGTAACGCTGGGTATGCAGCTCGTTGGGGTCGTCGCCGTGCTTCGGCCATAGTGGCATCTTCGAATGCTTTACATGCGAGTTCTCCCCCCGAGAGTACAGAAATGCGGCTTCAAACAAATAGGGCCCCAAAGAAGTACCAGTTAAAATCTGTGTTGTTTGTACTAAGTTCCAGTAACTGATGTTCTACTCATAGTGTGCTTGTCGGTAATCAGCCGATTCGCGAACGGAAATCTCATCTCTTATCGGCAGTTGCAAATTGGGTTTGTTGATAGATCGTCAGAAGGAATTTGCTGCAGCGACAAAAAAAGGTGCGAGACGCCCACAGAGCTGTACACGTACTCGTGCACGAAGCAGCTCCATTTGGGCATGCCTTTTGCACCGCTGTGATGGCCCTGCCACGGTGGCTAAGGTACTCAGCTGCTGACCCGCAAGTCGCGGGATCGAATCCCGGCTGCGGCGGCTGCATTTCCGATGGAGGCGAAAATGCTGCAGGCCCGTGTGCTCAGATTAGGGTGCACGTTAAATAACACAGGTGTTCAAAATTTCCGGAGCCCTCCACTACGGCGTCTGTCATAATCATATGGTGGTTTTCGGACGTTAAGGCCCACATATAAATCAACCAGTAGTTGATATAACTTCAACCAGTTCACTGGTTGAAGTTATATCAACTAGTTCACTGGTTGATATAAATCAACCAGTGAACAAAATATATGTACAAAGTTTGCACGCACAGACATATGTAGAATTGTTGCAAATGTTTATATAACCAGTGGTCTGCACTTGCGCAACGATGCAAACTGGAACATGCGTATTAACAACACCAGAAGCTGATTGAAGCGATGATGCTCACGAAGGTGCTAGACACTGCTACATAAACCAACGTGAGCGCATGACACCTAACTCCAGTTGACAATACCCGGCGCGACGACTGTATCGAAGGAGTACATACAAAATGTTTATAAAATTGGGTAGGCAGCACTGCAACTACTATTGACGTTTCAGGAAGATCAGCGTCTATTTTGGAAAAGTCGTTTCGTGACCTGGAAAAGTCGTTTTGTGACCTTTGGTAAAATGCTTCATCGCCATGCAGAATGCCTGGGTTTGATTCCAGCTGGGACCCTAACATTTATTCTTTGCATTCGTCGGGTCGACGGTGCAGATGTCGGGTATTTCCTAACGCTTGCGCGTTAAAATTGCCCATGTGTGTTCTCGTCGTTCCTCGGCAGGTACTAAATGTCAATCACCTGTGACACATACCAACGGCACATACCCGCCCGTGGGTATGTGCCACCGTCTGGCGGGAAGGGTTTGACGACGTAGGCGATGGCATTGTGACAATATTCTTGTCTTGAACAGCACGTCATATTCGTGAAACCATCTTACGCTCCCATGCTAATTTTGGTTCACGCCAAGTTAAGGGGGTGACCCCGAGAGCACCCAAACGTAAGTGGATAGATAGATAGATAGATAGATAGATAGATAGATAGATAGATAGATAGATAGATAGATAGATAGATAGATAGATAGATAGATAGATAGATAGATAGATAGATAGATAGATAGATAGATAGATAGATAGATAGATAGATAGATAGATAGATAGATAGATAGATAGATAGATAGATAGATAGATAGATAGATAGATAGATAGATAGATAGATAGATAGATAGATAGATAGATAGATAGATAGATAGATAGATAGATAGATAGATAGATAGATAGATAGATAGATAGATAGATAGATAGATAGATAGATAGATAGATAGATAGATAGATAGATAGATAGATAGATAGATAGATAGATAGATAGATAGATAGATAGATAGATAGATAGATAGATACGCTCAAAGTCGCCGAAGTTCACTAAGAAATGCTTCGCACTTAAAAACTTTATTTTTTTTTGGACCGGGCCTTTTTATATCTGTACGTACTACAAGCGCAATAGTGAACGCAGACCACGAGGCAGTAACAAAGAAGCACACTTTTAAACAGCTTAGTAACGAGTTATATACCCACAACGTAACAGATAGTATCATTTGAAGCAGGTCGACAGCCTGCAGCCCAAAAATCGGAACCAGAACCCGCTCCGTCTCCTTGTAACTACTAAAACTGAAGGCCTGAATGTCAGTTTCGACCTCGAATAGGGGTTTTTGCGTGTAACAAATGCTTGCAAATTTCACCCTTGTGACATGCATCCCGAAAATAAACATGATTTCTATTCGAACTGATCTTTTGTTTTTCTCTCTGCCTGCAAAATCGTTTTTCCCTTATGATATCCGGTGGTCCCTCACCATTTCTTTGTCTTGCAACTCGGTGGTTCACCTTAAAACGTAGCCAACCTCTGGCCTAGCATCGAAAGGCTTAGCTTCTATTATGAGGTGGTTGAGTTCGTCCTCATAATGATCTCAAAAGAAAGTTCTGTTCAACATTGACCTCCTATACCACGCGACTGAACATGAGAAGCGAGGAAAGCATCGCGTAGCGGGTTCTTTGTCTTGTCGTGCTCTCTTATCCGCCCATTTACACATCTACTGGTTTGTCCAACGTAGTGATTCCCAAAGGACAGCGCGATGCGATGGACGATGAATACGTTGCATTCTATAGCAAATAGCTTCATTAGAACATATGCTCTGGCAGTGTACCAAATTCGCTCATTTATCGAACATCACCTCTGCCAGATGGGAGGTGGCAATCCGCAGGACGTCCTTGGCAGATCAGCTCTGGGCTGTCCACCAAGCCCGCGAGGTGGCTGAGGAGCTCGGCATCTCAGCCCCCCACAAGGGAGCGGCTCGCAACGCAGTGATCTGTGTTTTGGAGGACAAAAAAAAAGTTTATCCATTCGAGAAATCTCTAACGAGGAATATATTGCTTGGTAGACTTTTAAATCTTGTCAAGTCGCATGATCTGCATTCCCTGCGAGTTTTCCTGGGTCTAGTTGGTCACCTCATGCAGGACATTCATCAAGGACTACGCAATGAAAACAAAATGCCTAACGACGCCGTCACAACACGAAGTTCTCTTTGTGTCGACCGAGGGAGTGTGAAGGCTGCTACTTCAATCCATCAAGGTTATTTCATCTGACCCAGTGCTGACACTACCCGATTTTTTTTACTTCCTTTCGATCTATATACCGATACTTTTCACTACGAAAACGGAGCCATGCTCTGTCCACATGGCATTCAGCAGCCCGCTGGAAGGCAATAACGAGTCATTGGATACGGTTCCTGTTCATTTTCAAAAGCTGAAGTTAAAGATGAAACTACTGAAAGGGGGAGACTTGCTGTTACGATGGCCTTAGAATAGTTCAAGAACTACCTCGAAAGGCGAAATTTCAAATTCTTCTCTAATAACAATGCTCCCACACACCACCTTCAGCTGGCGCGGCCTAAAGGAAGGCCGGCGCGTTGGTTATGTGAAACGGCAAGACTTTCAGTCAAGAAGAGCGGTGGTGGTTGGATTCCGTCAGGAGCGCGAAATGCTCCTTAACTGTCAATGTAATGAAGGTAATGATTACTGGGAAACAAAAGTTCGTCGTTTGCACCCAAGATATAGCACTTGTCTGAGCATCGATATTAAAATATTCGATAAAGTTTGTGACAGCGTTCAAGCTTTCGACCTAGAACCAGTGACATAAAAGTTTATCTGTATGCCTAAAGTAACTACATGAAACGCGTGACAATGCTTATGGTCATGGAAGTGACCGAACTGTCAATGGTCTTGACAAACCTCCTTGGTCTTGATCCCCGTTCAGAACGAAGGGACAGCTTTACGTTCCGCCATAGTAGAGTAATTTACAACAACCTCGGAAAAGAGCAACGCTTCGAGACCGGTAATAGTGCACTTGAAGTTGTAGCTAACTATGTATACTTAAGGCAGGTAATAACCGCGGGGCCGAACCACGATATTGAAGTAACTAGAAGAATGGGGTGGAGCACATTTGGCAAGCACTCTCAAATCATGACCGGTTCATTGCCACTATCTCTCAAGAGGAAGGTATATAACCGCTGTATGTTGCCGGTACTTAGCTACGGAGCAGAAACCTGGACACTTACAAAGAGGGTTCAGCTTGAATTGAGAACGACGCAGCGAGCAATGTAAAGGAAAATGCTAGGTGTAACCTTTAGAGACAAGAGGAGAGCAGAGTGGATGAGGAAACAAACCGGGGTTAAGGATATCATAGTTGAAATCAAGAAGCGGAAATGGACATGGGCCGGGCATGTAGCACGTAGACAGGGCAACTGCTGGTCATTAAGGGTAACTTAAGGGGGAGAGAGAAGGTTAGGTGGACAGATGAGAATAATAAGTTTGCAGGTATAAATTGGCAGCAGCAAGCACAGGACCGAGTTGACTGGCGGAACATGGGAGAGGCTTTTGTCCTACAGTGCATGTAGTCAGACTGATGATGATGATGATGATTATGATGATTAGGATGATGATTATGATGATGACAGTAGAGAAGCTAGTACTCTAAATTAATAAAACAATATTTCTAAACGCACGGGATGGCTTTCATCTCTCCTGTAGTAGAGCCCCAAGCGCTCTAAATCATCAACTTTTTTTTTTCTAAACAGAGCTATCGTGATGGTTTATGGCTCTCCCATAGTAGAGTGCATGTAATGCTCTAAAACGTTGAAAATTACTCTGAACACGTGTTTTAGCGACATTAAGTGTCTGTGATATATGAAGTTTTTTTTTCCTAAACACACACGTGTCACCACATATTCCGCTTCTGCGTAACAACTTGCCACCCTCCTGTAGCATAGTGTGTAGTCCCGACCACTGGATAAAAACACAACTGCAGCGGCCGTGGTAGAGTAAGCACCTTAAATCGTACAACATATCTTTTAAAACATGTAATCAATGCACACTTAATAATACGGGTTGATCATTATAAAACTGACCTATTGAGTTGAGCCGTAGTTGGCATTGGCGTGGTGCACAATGTGCCCCTTCATGGAGGAGGGGGGAAGGGGGGGGAAACGAAGCTACGTTTCTGTGCCCTCCTCCTTAATATGTCTATATAAGGGGCTGACTTTGCCCCCCCCCCTTCTCTTAAGTGATTGTGGGGCGGCCACCTCCTCCTTCTTGCACACGAATATGAGTTTTGGTACAAGGTATCCGGTTGTAAAGTAGTTTGCGGCCAAATATTTACGCAAGAAGAACATTTATTGGCCCATCACATTTTTTTTAATGTGCGACACCGCAAAAAAAAAAAAGCCCACCAGCTCCGCTTCGTACACAGATTAAACGGCGAAGGTGGTGGCTTTCCCTTTGTCACGTGATCGCATTTCTGTTTTAAAAGTCTAATTATAATGATAACGATGTCTGGAGTAATCCATACCAGGTTTTCCGTCCCATAACCGCAATATTATTATCAAAGACGCAGAAGGGGAAAGTTCCCTCCTTCCTTCCACTCCAATTCTTCATTCCTTCCTTCCACTTCAATTCTTCATTCCTTCCTTCCCTTCCACTCTTTCCTTTCTTCTTATTCCCTCCTTCTTTTCTACTACCGTTGCTCTTCCTTCCTTGGCTGAACACGTTATCTGCGGCGCAGAGCTCGGAACTTGAAGAACGGAAAGCAAGAAAGACAGATGAACCACCAACTGTTTATTGACAGCGAGGGCTGCAAGCCAAGAAATCTTCCGAGCATGCGCAGATGAGTGAACAAGTGACGTCGTACTCGTCATAGGGAAAGCTGTGTATCAAAAAAAAAAAGAATAACTTCTGTCCATGTAGCACAATTTGTGTATCACTGACAGAGGTAGACCCCTTCTCTCTAATGTTAAACGCTTCTAATGGCTTCCTCACCGTTTCATTCCTACCCTTGCCTGAAATCTTAACTTGCGGGAAACGCGGCACACATGCGAGCATCACTTAACGTGCGCAGGAAGATGCGCACAGTCAGATTTTCCTATCGTATTGGCCTGCTCCCTGAGGCGGTCGTTAATACACCGTCACGTTTGTCCTATAAAGGACTTTCAAGAACTCAGGGGAATCTCGTTGGCGACACCTATGGCACAACTCTGGAAAAGTTTCACGTGCTCCTCTTGGCATCCTTGCAGCTTAGCGCGGAAAATCCGCTGGCACAGCTGCGCCAATTTATTTGAAACGGAAAACACGACTCGAATACCATACCTCCCGGCCAGCTTTTTCAAGTTATGGCTCATCTTGGAAAAAAAAAATGCTAAAAGTGTGTGTGTTTTCTTTTAGATGACTCGCAACTAAGAAGTTTATTACTGACTTATCTTCAGGCGTTTGGTGGTCAGGGTTTTTCTTTTTTTTTTTTTTTGTTTTTTTTCAAGCACGTGGTTTGGACGTACACGAGGCGGATTCTCGCACACGTTTGGTTTTTGCTCTTCTTTTATATATATATCCTTGTGCACGTGAACCATGTTGTAAAAAATTTTGTCCTCTTTAATAAGCGTCTTAGGTGCGAGTCATCGCTTGTCTTGTTGTTTCTTCCTTCCCATCTTCGTGTTCTTGCGCTGTTTTTTGAAGGTGGCTACTTTTTTATTACCACTCACACCGATCAGACCATACAAGAATTATTTCGTTTCTTTTTTTTTTCCTCTGACAGCGATTCTTCCGCTTCTTTAGTCTGTGGCGTCCATCGCCACGGTTATAATAATACCGCAAGATAGATGGATGGAGGAAAAACTTTTATTTGGGTCCTGAAGGATTCCACCCCCGTTTCGTAGGGGTAGGATCGCGGGCCGCTCCCACGCTAGGACGTGGAGGTCCAGCCTCACCGCCGCATCGTGGGCCTTCTGGACAGCCTTGAGTTGTTGCATGAGAACCGGACTCGTGAGCATTAATTGAAAGGAGTTCTCAGAAAATTCTTCATTTTTTTTCTTTGTAAAGAGGGGCACCTCCAGAGCATGGGGTTAAAATCACTGCGATTTTGGCAGTCCGGACAATGTTCTGAAATATCGGAGTAATGGTTATGAGGTTACGAGGCTATGGTATGTTCCCATTTGAAGCATGCGAAGGGAGATTGCCTGTGGCCTAGACAACTTTTCGTGTGGCAATGGAAAGGACCTACGATCTAATCGATAGCGCTTCGGGATCTCACTGAAGGTAGTCAAAATGTCCCTAAAATGAAGGCTGGGGGCTGACTCCTCTGTCTGAGAAGCACAAGTCCCGGCGCGGTAAGTGAAGCCTCGCGCCTTGGAGTGGGCTAGCTCGTTGGCATTGAGAAGGCCTCCAACCCTCAAGCCAAGGTGAGCAGGGAACCAAATAATAGTGTGGAGGGCGAGTTCCTTGTGAGCGAGAGTTCTCAGAACTTCCTTGCACACGGAACCAGAAGTGAAGGCCCTAGCAGCGGATTTAGAGTCCGTATAAATATCAGTCCTTTGTGGATCAAGGAATGCTTGTGCAATGGCCATCTGTTCTGCTTTGTAAGAAGAAGTGGTTCAAACCGACGCCGAGGATAACATCTGACCCTTAGTATCTATAGATACTACTGAAAACGGGGCGGAAACGCCGTACTGGGCGGCATCAGCTAGATGTTGGGAAAAAAAAGTGAGGGGCAGGAGGGAAGGGGGATCAAGACCACTAGCTCCGCTATTTTCTCGGTGTTCACTCCACCAGGGCATAGCTGCCAATTGTCTTTCTTTTAACTCGACGTACTGATCCTCCCCAATCCGTAAGTATTTGTCTCCAATCCGAAAGCTTTCTGCAACTAACGTAGGTTTTGTGCTGCCTCTGCGATTGGCCCTTTTTTGACCTAGCGACTACGTCATGCGATGACGTCATCATGTGACACGACGTTATGAGACGGGATGTCATGATGATGTTCAAAATTTTGTCGATACGTGACGCCATGAGGGTACGTCATCCCGCGATGGTATTTTTGCACCACCCATGTTGACGCCACCGATGGTCAGTTTCTAGCTTCATTATAATTGTTCTGGTTTGACGTCCCAAAACCACCACATGATTACGAGAGACGTCGTAGTGGTGGGTGTTCACAAAGGTTAGCGCGGCACTCAGTTGACGAGGACGGGAGGTCCTCATGAATTCGGTGCCGTGCTTACCTTTACGAACACGCTACACCAGCAAGGCCAACAACAAGCCACCCTTGCTAAGTATTTGAGGGCTCCGGAAATTTGGACCACCTGGGATTCTTTAGCGTCCACCTAAATGTAAGCGGGTCACAAGCATTGTCGCCTCCCATCGAAAATGATGACGTGGTTGGGATTTGATCCCGTGACCTGCGGGTCAGCGGCTGAATTCCTTAGCCACTGGACCACCGAGTCGGGTGGTCCAGTGGCGAAACAGGGCGATGACGACTCCCGGCCAGGTACACATACAGAGCGGGCGCTGTTCGCAGGAACGGTAGGACGGCAGGCGAGCAGCTGTGCTCCGGCATGCATGCTGCCAGCGGGATGGAAGAAATACTCTGCGCGCTTTCGAGAAGAAGGTTCGGTTGAGGTGTGTATGCGTGTGTGAGCTGTGTGCCAGTGAGGAGAGAGCGGAGGGGTTCTCGCATTTCGGCGAGGGGTTTTGTAGCAAGCTCGTCGCGAAGTCCCAGTCGAGGGAAAGGTGTGCGAAGGTGAGGTCGTAAAGTGGCTCGGGCAGCTGTTTTCCCGAGTCGCCTCGTTAATTGCCCCGCACGGCCTCCTTTGGATGGGAGGCAGGCACCGCGACGTAGTCCGAGCTCGCCTGTGTTCGAAATGGGATGCGTATAACCTAGGTACGAGGGGGAAAAAAAAAATCTCGGTCCTTTCCGACACGCTGTGGTGTTTGTGTTTGTTTCGACGTGTATACTGCGTACGTACGTCATATAGACATAAAGTCACAGTTTGTGACGTCACCAGGAGATTGCGCGTCTGCTGTAATCCATCGCTGCAGATGTAAAAAAAACAAATGAGAAAGATTTTACGTGGAAACCGGTCGAAATTTGCTATCCACTCTCAGACTGAACATTACTTCGCAAGCTCGGCTCATCCGCGTTGCACGTCACGTCGGACACATGGCGAACCTCCGTACTAGTAGCATGACCAATTTTCTTTTTTTTTTTTGGGGGGGGGGGGGGCAGGGAGGTAGAAGGGTAAAGAGGTTCAGCCATACTTCATGTATGTTCGTACGTGCACGTCTACTTCAAACAGGTAGTAATCGCGGAGAAGAATAAGAATGGGGTGGAGCACATTTGGTAAGCATTCTCCAATTATGAATGGTAGATTGCCACTGTCCCACAACAAAAAGGTATGTAACAGCTGCATCTTACCGGTATTTACTTACGGAGCAGAAACCTGGAGGATTACAAAAAGCACTACAACAACGGATCAACAATATTTGCAATTTGTACAGCCCAGCAGTGGAGGCCTGCTGGGAAATTTGTGAAGGGCATTCGTGTGCACACCCTCAAAATGTGCGCATGGTTCAGCTCGCCCTGAGGACAACGCCGATTTCAATGGAAATGGAAATTATAGGCCTAACCCTAAGAGACAAGAAGAAAACAGAGTGTATCAGGAAACAAACGCGTATTGAGGATATCATAGTCGAAACTAAAAAGAAGAAATGGTCATTGACAGGGCATGCAGCGTGAAGGCAAGACGACCGCTGGTCACTGAAGATCACAGAGTGGATTCCAAGCGAAGGCAAGCGGGTGAAGGGGGGCCAAAAAGTTAGGTGGGCAAATTAAATTAGGAAGTTTGCGGGTATAAAGTGGCAGCAGCAAGCAGAGAACCGAGTTGACTGGCGGAACATGGGAGAGGCCTTTGTCCTGCAGTGGACGCAGGTGGGATGGTGATGATGGTGGTGGTGGTGATGATGATGATAATAATGATAATGATGACCATTATAATAATAATAATAATAATAATAATAATAATATGTATGTTCTCAGGGGCGTTTGTATGCGTTCGTGTATGTATTCACATGCAAAATAGAAAAATTTCCGGGGAAGAGGGCTGAACCCTCTCCCCTCGCTACTACAATGGTAATGGCTATAAGGTGGCGCAAGTGCACCATATTCAAGGCCATGGGCCAGCTACTTCAGTACCACCGTTACGAAGTCGGAACGTAGCAGGCTTGCGTGCGAGAACTCACAGCAAACTATTGTGTATAGTTGGCGATGAAACAGGCTTAGCGATGAAACAGGTTGACATTCCCTGGATACCATTAAAATATATATCCATCTGTCCGTCTATCTATCTATCCATCCGTCCATCCGTCTATTCATCCATCCATCCGTCCATCCGTCTATTCATCCATCCATCCGTCCATCCGTCTATTCATCCTCCATCCGTCCATCCGTCTATTCATCCATCCATCCGTCCATCCGTCTATTCGTCCATCCATCCGTCCATCCGTCTATTCGTCGATCCATCCGTCTATTCGTCGATCCATCCGTCTATTCGTCGATCCATCCGTCTATTCGTCGATCCATCCGTCCGTCCGTCCGTCCGTCCGTCCGTCGATCCGTCCGTCCGTCGTCGATCCGTCAGTCCCGTCCCGTCCGACCGTCCGTCCGACCGTCCGTCCGACCGTCCGACCGTCCGTCCGACCGTCCGACCGTCCGTCCGACGCCGTCCGACCGTCCGTCCGACCGTCCGTCCGACCGTCCGACCGTCCGTCCGACCGTCCGACCGTCCGTCCGACCGTCCGACCGTCCGTCCGACCGTCCGACCGTCCGTCCGACCGTCCGACCGTCCGACCGTCCGTCCGACCGTCCGTCCGACCGTCCGACCGTCCGACCGTCCGACCGTCCGTCCGTCCGTCCGACCGTCCGTCCGACCGTCCGTCCGACCGTCCGCCGTCCGACCGTCCGACCGTCCGTCCGTCCGACCGACCGTCCGTCCGACCGTCCGTCCGTCCGTCCGTCCGTCCGTCCGACCGTCCGTCCGACCGTCCGTCCGACCGTCCGACCGTCCGACCGTCCGACCGTCCGTCCGTCCGTCCGTCCGTCCGACCGTCCGTCCGTCCGTCCGTCCGACCGTCCGTCCGTCCGTCTGTCCATTCGTTCGTCCATTCGTCCGTCCATTCGTCCGTCCGTCCATCCGTCCATTCGTCCGTCCGTCCGTCCGTCCATTCGTCCATTCGTCCATTCGTCTGTATGTCCGTTCGCCCTATCCGCCCTATCCGTCCGTCCGCCCTATCCGTCCATTCGTCCGTCCGCCCTATCCGTCCATTCGTCCGTCCACCCTATCCGTCCGCCCTATCCGTCCGTCCTGTCCGCCCTATCCGTCCGTCCGTCCGTCCGTCTGTCCGTCTGTCCGTCCGTTCGTCTGTCCGTCCGTTCGTCTGTCTGTCTGTCCGTCTGTCTGTCCGTCTGTCTGTCACAGCTGAAGCATCACGCCTGACGAGCCCAGATGCAGCTATCTGACAAAGCTGGTCTCCCAACATGGCGGCTACGACGAAGTCAGTGCAAGCCATGTACAGGCCTTCACGAAGCCTATCGAACGCTGCATGAACTTTTAGGACGCATTCTACATTCACTGTGGCTGGCGCGCCGCCATCTGCGAAAGTCACGTGTCACTGTCGGCGTGGCCGACGCCATTCCGCAGCAGGCGTCTAGCGGAAGTCAGAGAGACCACGGCATCAACCCGCGTTACGTGGAATCGCGAGCACGCTTTCAGCCGTCCACGCAAAGCGCGCTCAGCTGTTCGTTGATCCACACGCCAGCGTAACGACAAATATTTGCCTTCCTTCTCTTTTATTCTTCCCCCGTCCTCTTAAGTTGCTTTTCCTCTCTCTCTCTCTCTCTCTCTATCTCTCTCTCTCTTTAAGTTCCCGGCACGGCTCGGTCGTGCCAGACATCTCTTCAGGGCACATCGAGAGCTCTCCAGTGTGCATGAGCTGAACGGTGGATACTGGCCCCGAGCTGTATACAGAATAGCTGTGGTCGCTAAAAAAGGGCGGACCAGTCGTAAATTCCTTAGCGAAGCGAGCGCCGTGCCTTGAGAGCTGCTCATATTCATTCGGCGGCAAGCCAGGCCTCCGGCCCTAAAGGACGAGTAAAAAAAAAATGCGAAGAGTGGCGTGTTCATAGCGAAGGTACGCACGCAAACCTGAAGCTGGATGCTGCTGACGCTTGAAGCCAAACGTTCGACCTGTCACTTAGGGGGTTAGTTAACGTGCCTGGAAGAGGTGACGCTGTGGTCGTTGGCGGCTGCTAGACAGTGTCGTTAATGTTTCGTCTGGAGATGGATAAAGTCGTCGTTCAAGGCACTAGTTAGCAGCCTTCGAGCACTCGGATTAAAGCGATGACACTCAGAAGGGCTTCTCAGCCCTTCTCTGGCCGATTATTCAATGTGTTTACATTGCATACTCGGCCTGGGTAGGCTGGAGCAATATGGCAGGAAGAGAAGCTACATAAATGTACTAACTTTGGCCTAGTATACGCAGGAAACGACCAAATGTATGAGCTTTTGCAGCAGCGCCCTCAACAGCTGCATGGGAGCACGAACAGGTATCGTATATGCAGGCCAGACTGATGGACAGTCCTACCAGATTTGCGGCCCCATGGATCCCCGTCCAGCGCACCATCCAGTCTGGCTCTCCCATCCTCTCTCATTTTTGTACCAATAAAGTTTATGCCCTCTTCTTTGTGCATTTCATTGTTTACAATGCAAGTTTTTCTAAGACCCCAGAGATAATAACAAGGGGACAGAGCAGCGTGCGCCTGGCTTGTTAACCATGGTTCAATGCGAAACTCTGTCAAGTGATCGATATTGCGAAGCACTGGGGCGTCATCTATGCGCGCGTGCAATGGCGGGAATCGCTAGGGGTGTGGCACTACCGTTCGCGCTATTTAAGCTGTATTCAGCCTTATGAGCTCCACAGCAAATAATCATTTTCTGACCAGCTGATCTGAATTCTTGGAATGTTCTATAATAGTATTGAAGTGAAAGGAACTTAGAATGGTATGAACTTATAGTGAATGTTTTGGGCTCTGTCGTTATATTACGCTGCACTATTTACAGGGTGGTGGTGATTATGTTGCCACATGGTTTCCATTGGGTGGACTTAAAAAGGCGCCAGAACTCAAGCCAAAAGTCGCCCGAGTAGCCATATCATTTAATAATATCGCCAAATTTGTGTCCATATAAAACAGAGTATATTATGATCAGATAATCTGCTATTGATGAATAAATAACACCATTTTGTATAATAAAGCCAGTAGTTTAAAAGTTGCCAGAAAATAGTCATGGAATTACCTGGACATTTTCCTCGCCAGGCGTGGTGAAAGGTTAGCCAATTTTGCGCAAGAGAGAAAGAAAGAAAAAAAGGCTTTATTGAATTATCCGGTGAACGACTATTCTAGTCCCGGAAGGGGAGTGTCAACGTGATGCGGTCGCACATCAACTCCGCGTGTTGTCATCTAATCGACGAGCAACCCTCGCTATTCCAAAAATCCACCAATGGCAACTCTGGTTATTCATAACGTCAGGCCAGCTGGCTGGTGCCATTATGAATACACTCTAAAAAAAAGAGCTAGTAAAGAGGGTGTGTTTTTGTCCCCCAACAATAATCATCTATATTGCGTTCCATCCTTGCGCTATCGCCCCAGGCGCGGTACATTCCGGTCACGATCGACATGCCCATTATTAGGGTTACATTGCATTCTCGATAGAAAAGTGGCCAGCGCCGAGTTTTCAAGAAAGGAAGTGCATGCAAGCCTGATGACGAATATTGTTGTGGGATAAAAAGACACCCCTTTTACTCGATATATCTTTACAGTGTAGAGGAACAGGCTACTTGAATCAACAGAACTTTTCTGGAAGGTCAAATCCCGCTCACACGTTCTTCTGTCCGGTCGTTTTAGGCCGAGCAGTACCCGTCAAACGTGAGGCAATGCTAATGCCACCCATCCACGTCAGGAGATGAACAAAACTTTATTTACGCAAAAGACTGTGTTGGTGGCTTAAACAGGGCAACGCCGCGGGGTTGGGCCCCTAATAAAAGCCCGTAAGGCGACGAGGGGACAGGCTCTTTAGTTCTCCTCGGGGGCGACCTATAGACCCAGGCCATGAATTTTCCGGAGTTTTTTTATTTATTAAAGTTGTTGCCACCACCACCACCACCACCACCCAGAGATTTGGGAGCGTATTCAACCGAGTTTTGACTTGTACGTTTTGACACCGAGTGTAAATCTGCATCAAGGCCTTGACGTCAGCGTCATATATCAACCTGGTGATTTTGGACTGCTTCTTGTCAATCCTAGACAGCATTATAACATCGTGGTACAAGGCCAAGGTCGCGAGCACCACCACTGGCAACGATTCCCACATGATGGCCGTGATTACGACTGCCATGTGGCTACATTTGGTATATGAACGAACGAAGGGTAATTTCAAAGCAGCGCTCTGGTGGTCGAGGCTTCGCCGCATGTCGTATATGGAAAGTGATCCTCATCCAGAATCGGCGTGTGCCCCCTTCGTCTTCTTTCTTTCCTGTTTCCAGAAAAAGTATGCCAATTTTGTCCGACGATAACTCGGATGGGTAAGAAAACGAGTACAGCGTGATTCAAAAATGTATAGAAAGAAATAGGAAGGAATATAAAGAAAGACAAGTCCTTGGCAAACAATTTTTTTTTTTTCTGAGCGCGGTGGAACTCGTACCTTCGGCCGCACGATAAAAATACGAGAGTAGTAACTGCTGGGCGATATATATTTTCTTCTTTGATACACTCGGCTATATAGGCAAGCTAGCAGCGTATACCATAGTAGTGTATTGTATAGTACAGCAAAGAAGGAGAAATGGACAGAAAGGAAAAGAAAGAGTATAAAAATACAGAGTGTGGGAGAACAATACGTACAAAGAAAGACGGCGCGAAAAGAGAGAAGGAAAAGAAACGCAGGAAAGATAATAAATGGAAGCAAAGAGACAGAGTAAGAGGCAGAAAGGCACCTGCTAAATAAGAAAAGATTAAGAAAAAGAAGCAAGCATAGCCATGTATGCACCTTGTCAACCAAGGCTCCCCGGGGGCCGTCATATTCCTCTCTGGGCTGTTAGAATGCCTGACCTTCCAAAAGAACACCGCCGAGGCTGAGACGTCAGCCTTTTTACCCCCATCCAACAACCCAGAAAGGAGGTGATCATTCTCTCCGTTGGAAAGGTCTACAGTAACATATAGCATGGGGTGGCTGGAGAGCCAGTACTGAAAAAGAGAGAGGGAAAGACAAGTAAAGATAGAAAGAGAATACCTGACGAAAAAAAAACTTGGCGAGACGGGACTCGAACCCATGGCCCCATGATGTGAAGGCGAGCGTCGGTAGCATGTAGCATAGCCTTACATAGTATAGTTTAGCGAGAGATGGGTGAGAGACAGGTGAGAGACAGGTGAGAGGCAAAAGCCTAGCCAAGTCAGGACAAGCTTGGTGAATAGTACAAACAATTATGCTAAAGAAAGCACATAATACCTTAATTGCCGTCCTTGATTGTGGTATACCAATTATCACGTAAATTGGAATAATTTAAAGCAGATGCAAAATCACCCTTTCTGTCCCCGAGACTGACCCGCAAACCTCGGAATACGCGTCCTGATCGCCTTATTTTGTTCATGCAAAGCAAGGGTGTCACTTAATGACTCAGGTTAGTACATACGAAGGTCTATGTGTCAACTGGCGCCTCGTGCGAAGTACACGTGCCACGTGGTGTCTAATGTACGTCACTCAAACAACTTCTCACAATTAACACATCACAGTTAACTACAATTAACATTATTTACACTTTCATCAGCCTAACCGTCTCTTCGATAAGTCCAGCATAGTGAGAGCACCTCGCCTGCATCATACGTGCTACGTAAACAAAGCAACTTTCACCTATTGAAAGTCTTTCAGGAATAATTTCAGGAATCAGAAAAAAATTGTTTTATTTCGTCATTGGAGCGCTACAATTTTTTTTGTATACAGAAGGATACTGAATCATAGTCGGATACTGAATCGGGACCTCCTAACTACAGGAATGAATATAGAAAAAAAATTAATTGAAATGGCAAAGCATCAGTACAAAAAATTGGCAAAAAAATACATCGCAAGCTGGAAAAAGGTTAGTATAAGAAACATAGCGAGAGACAGCAAAAAAAAAGACAAGATCCAAAAGCAGATCCAAAAACACTCATAATTTTCAGACGAAATTCCAAAATCAGTCAACATACAAAATAAAGGTGATTCAGCACTCCTAAAATTGGAAGAAATTCTGAAATAAGACAAGATAACAAATAAAGGTAATTGAGCGTCCCTAGATGGTTTTCAGATGAATGCAGTGTGAAAGCCAATAAAAAATACACAATGAACGAAAAACAAATCTGACGTTTAATTTCAGCAATGAACGATGATGACGCGATAATTTTACGTATGTTGCGAAATGGTATGAATAGGAAGGAGAGTTACAGAAGGGACGAGAACTACCCAGATCATGAAAGAGATGAGAGGAAGGTCCTCAGTTCTTTTTTTTTTTGAATTTGCCAATTGATTGCGATGTTTTGATTGCCGGAAGTATAGTATTCCAGCGATGGATTCCATTGAAGTGAATTGTTTGTTTGCTGTTGTTAGTGTGAACCTTTGGTAAAATTAAATTGCGATTGTGTGCGAACCTTGTCAAGTTAGTATTCACTATCTTATATGGAGGGATAATGTACAAAAGAAGCCGAATATTGATTTGCTTTTACAGTAATATGCCTAGCTTTAATTTGAAAGTGCCACTGACCGTTAGAATTTTTTTGACATGTAGGAGTAATGTAGCATCACTGCAATGGTTACTATGGGTAAGTTTTCCAATACATTAATTTTGAACAGTTTGGAGAGAGACAAGGTGACTACTGTAAGTATTGCCCCAGGATGTGATACAGTAATTAAAGTGAGAATGAATAAAAGCGTAGTACAATGAAAGTAGTGTAGCTTGGGCAAATACATCACGGGCTTTAATTAGAACAAGTATGCCGTAAGTCATTTTTCTTCGCAGGAAAGCAATATGACAATGAAATTTCAGGTGGCGGTCAAGTTGTATTCCCAAGAAAGTAGCCTCATCATCTGCTCCAAATGCGATTTGATATATATATATATATATATATATATATATATATATATTGGCGGGATAGGATGATATTCACGTTGGTGAGAGGGAAACAACGAATTTAGTTTTGGTGGGATTGATGTGTGGCTTTTTATGGAAACACCAAGCAGTCAAACTTGAAAGATCATTTTTTTAATTTCTGTGTCAGAGATTGGAAGCATTTATCAGTGTTAACAATTGTTGTGTTATCTGCGTAAAGTAATCACTCTGCTGTGGTAAGAGAAGTAGGCAGGCCATCGATATAAATTATGCAAAGAAGTGGGCCGATGATAGAACCTTGCGGTACTCCAATATTTGTTACCTTCGGTGTAGATTTAAAATCTAGCAGACTTACAGCTTGACTTCTATTGAGCAGGTAATTTTTTATTAATAATAGTGCAGGATCAGTTATGCCTATGCTTCAAGCCTCATGAAAAGAATGTAGTCGTTATTAGTGTCGAATGCTTTGGTAAAATCAGCCTAAATATTGTGGACAATCTGTTTTTTTTATTATTGAAGTAGAAAATAAACAAAGGAGTTTTCGTCACTGTTACTTGGAGACGGCTACCCCTTTCCACTTTATTGTTACAAATAAAGCAAAATAAAAACAATTAGCATATATAAATATGCTCTTTTTGCTTTTCTCTTGCAACAGATATGTTTATCACAGGCATGATTAGAAGGACATTCTGAACCAGCACTTACTCCACCTTAATATCTTGCTCTGAAATTACGTCCACACATCCGTCCCACCATCAATTCAGGAATGTGTGGGTGAGGAAAATAGTGAGTGAGAGAGCAGGTGAATGAGTGAATGTACTGAGTGAGAGAGCAGGTGAATGAGTGTTCTGAGTGAGAGAGCAGGTGAATGGGTGAGTGTACTGAGTAAGTGAGTGAAAGAGTGACTTACTGAGTGAGTGAGTGAGTGAGTCAGTGAGAGAGTGAGTGAGAGTGAGGTAAGAGTGAGTTAGAGGCTCAGTGGGTGAGTGAAAAAAGTGAGTAGGTGAATAACTGAGTGTGATTGGGTGGATGCGTGAGTGAGGGTCTCAGTGAGTGAGTAAGAGAAAGTAAGTAGGCGAACGAGTGCGTGCGCAAAGTGAGTGAGTGAGGGAGGGAGGGAGTTAGTGGGTGAGTGAGAGAGGAGTACATGAATAAGTGAGTGCGTTGAGCAAGTGACTCAGTGCGTGAGTGAGTGAGGGATGGAGAGATGGAGGGTAGGAGTGAGTGATTTGAGTAACTAGAAGGGGTAGTCAGAAAAATATGGTGGCAGAGAGAGATTGAGTGAGTGAGTTAGTGAGTGAGTGAGTTGAGTCAGTGAACGACTGGAAGAGTGACGGAGTTGAGTGAGTGAATGACTGGAAGAGTGAGTGAGTCATGAAGTAGGTGACGGAGAGAGTGAGTGAGTGAGTGGCAAGAAAACGAGTGAGTGGATGACAGAGTGAGAGGAGAGTGAGGTGGTGGGCGACATAGGGTGAGTGAGGAAAAGCATACGTGCAGTTCCGTTTCTGTGCGCTTCTCTTGGGAACAATATACCCAACATTCATCCAATGCCATGGTGTACAAACGACTTCAACAAATTTGTGCAATCGCCTTTTTTTGACGGCAGCACATCATTACACCTAAAGTCCCACCTGACGCTTCACTCTCCTTCTCCGCCCGTTTGTGAAAGAGGGCAGAGTCGTTCTGCCTTTTAGCTACTTCAGAATGGCGCCACCCTGACGGGAATTGTTCGTTTGCCCTTCTAAAGAAGCCGTAGTTCTAAAAAAATCCAAAGAAGACAGAGAAAACTCTCGAAGGGGGCTGCAAGTACGCCTGTTTCAATAACTTCAGAAAAGGAGCTGACCCCACACCATCCTGAGCACACGTCCCTATACTATCTAGCAGACGCAGCCGCTCGAGGCGCTGTAAAGCAGCCAGCCACGTACGACGTCGACGTACGTGGCTCTAAAGCAAGCAAAAGCGCTTTCTGGAAACGTGTTTAAAACCGTAGCCAGCTTGCAGCCCTTCCTTTTATTCTCACTGTAACGGCGCCGTCCTTGCTTACACCGACGGAAACTCGGGTCTCAAAAGCGGAGCTTTCAACAGACGCTAAAACGCGTGCTCTGTGTGGGCTCTGTACGACCGTTTCTTCTTTCATTTATCCTCTACATATTTACTTTTCTTGAGTTTGTTATTTTTCTCGCTCTGGGTTGCTTTTGAGCTTCGTCACCCTGAAAACATTGGTATACTGTGGTTGAGAAGTTAAAAAATGTTAAAGAACAGCGTTGTCCAAGTGAGTTTCCCTTCTTTGTTTGGCGGCGCGCCCTTTAAAGCACACACAAGTTTCATTAGCCGTCTCGCAAAGCAATAATGACCTTTTAATGACTTCCGACCAGGCAGGAAACGTCAATTGCTAGCCGTCGTTATGCACGTCATGAAGTCAGCGCTTTTAAGCAGCGTCCTGTGGCTCGAGATGACATTTTGGAGCCTTTTAAGTACTGCACATGACAGCGACGACAACGACGGGAAAATGTGCCAGGAGGGCCCATGATATCATAACAATAGAATACCTCGGTTAGGTTCCATGCATTAGACATTGACACAACATGTCGCCAAATTGTTTTTGGCAGAAGGGTAGTCGAGACAAGCAGACGGGATGTGGCCGCGGTGGTGTGTCTCGGTGCTGCGTAGTCAGGCAAATAAGACGTGAACGCCAGAATCACAAACACAGTGGTGATGGAAACGCTTCCTGTAGACACCCCCTCCTCATCCACTGAGGTGATGGAAAAGATGCGCTACCAGTTTATCACATAATATATTATATACGTCCCCCAGTACCTGAAATAACACGTCAGGCGAAAAGCCAGACAAACATGTCCAGTTTTCCATCAAAATAACTTTATTTCTTTACTTCGTGGAGAAATGGGCCAGAGAATATTTGTAGTATACTCGACACCTAAACGAAGCGAAACAGCGAAACGTTACGTCACTTTGTGAAGATGGCTGAAGGCGGGCATTTTCTATTTAGCAATCAGTAAACAATCGGGAAAATTTTGAACACGACACCTCTTTTCCGTGTGAGCATTGACAAGCGCAGGATTTCTCTTCAGGCCTCCTTTCTATTAGGTCAACGTATGGGGCAGATTTTTCCCCACACACCTTAGGTTACTATGTGACGGAGGCTTCTGACACATGATAATCTATTATAATGTCGTATTTTAACAGGTACACTGATAACCTGGCATTTTCACGAAGGTACAACTGAACGAAGTTGACTTAAAGGAGGTCTTCGATTCGGCTTTCGTACAGCAGCCAGCAAATGTTGGTCCGTGTTCGCAGTGATATTCTTACGATTATCCTTTAACACCCGTCAATATGCCGTTCGTTCGAATCGTGTATCGAATGCTTAAGGCTGTCTCTCAGAAGGCAAGCCAATCCCACCCTGACAGGCTCTGCGGCGCTGAAACATCCGCGGGAGCAGTTCATTTTGCTCTGCACCTGTTGTTGCCATCCGCTCTTCAAAGGCTCTTCTTTACCCCTCAACCTCTCCTTCCCACAGTTTCTGTCTAATCACCGAAGGCGTAGCTTTGCCCCCGTACGCAGCATGCTTAACGTTACGTCATCCGGATGGACATCTAGGGCTCGGCAGTTGTTGCCGAGCTGTCTCGCACTCCTCCTCCCACCCGCAACTTCTGATATTGAGTTGGATGCTTCTCTCGTTCCTTTTCCTTTCTTTCCGCGAATCGCTCAACGTTTCTGACCGGTGGTTTGTGGTGGGCGAAAGAGAGAGAGTGTGGGGGCGCGGCGCTCACAAGGAGCTCCCACCAGCCGGTGCGTAAATCAGCCCGTGGCCGGCGCTGGAGCCAGGGGCCACGAGAGCCGTAAATCAGACCAGATCCCCCTCAAACACGCCGACTTTCCTGCGCGCTGTAACTCGCGATCTTCTGCCTCTTCATGCTCCGAGAAACGCACTGAGCTGGATGGAAATGCGCCGCAACTCAAGCCCGAGCAAAAGCGGTGGCAATGCTGAGAGAAGAGAACCAGGGAGGAAGGCGGACAACACGATCCGTCGGGGCCGATCCCGTTCACGTGTCGATGTTTCGGCTAATCAGCGTTCAGACTTAGTAGTCATCCTGGAGCATATGCAAGACACTGCAAGTTTCTGCAGATTACCGAACACTTTCGACCGTATGGCTTGGGACGCAACAAGACACCTATGGTCAACAGAACACCATCGACAACAAAATACCTTAGCAGAAAAGCGCAAGTGCAGAGGACAGCTATAGGGCTGGCTACGTGTAATAACACGGCTACGCGTAGCTCATTATGATTGCGTTGAGCCAGATAGGGTTGGCTACGCAGTCATTGAATGAGCTGGTCACTCCTACGTGTAATGAGGTGACCTCCCAGTTTTGTGCATTAGCAGTCTGGTCAAGGTGATAAAATTCATCTCTCCCTGTTCTCTTTCAACGCATATGACTGGAACTTACTTGAAGATCAGTAGGGTTGAGAGCTGGGCTAGTTGGTGAGACATCATTTAACCATATGGTGTAGTAGCGCAAATTCACGGGGACGAAGAGGACAAGAAAACACGACACTCGCTACACTCGCAACTAATTTTTATTTCAGAAGCAGCACTTCATATATAACCCAAAACCCTAGCGACACAGAAAAGAACTACGAACACTGAATCATTGCCAACAGAAGCTATTAAGCAGACTCAAGCGATAGTACACGGCAGTTACGCTTAGACACTTTAAGATGACATAACTGAAACAGCCCTGGGTAACATCAAAACAAAAAAACCAAAAAATTTTGCGGGAATTCACACGTGTTTGAAACAAAATTTTGAAACGACAAAAAGGAGAGTATGACACATGCAAATACTGATTTCAATTAAGTCCTTCGAGGTAGCTGGCTTCTCGGTTACTTAACGAAACCGATGACTGACTAATACATCCTTCTTTTCTTTTTTTAATGTGAAAGGCTTCGACAATTTCTCTGGTTAGTTGGTTTCCATGACGGAAGACTACGGTTGTGTCACTGTACAGTGGTGAGCAGCCACACTGGGAACTGTGTCTCTTTATGTGAGAATGAATGCCAGTTCCTAATGATCGCTTGTGTTCTAAAAGTCGGGTGTTTTGTTTCAAACACGTGTGAATTCCCGCAAAATTTTTTGGTTTTTTTTTGTTTTGATGTTACCCAGGGCTGTTTTAGTTATGTCATCTTAAAGTGTAAGCGTAACTGCCGTGTACTATCGCTTGAGTCTGCGCAATAGCTTCAGTTGGCAATGATTCAGTGTTCGTGGTTATTTTCTGTGTCGCTAGGGTTTTGGGTTATATGTGAAGTGCTGCTTCTGAAATAAAAATTAGTTGCGAGTGTAGCGAGTGTCGTGTTTTCTTGTCCTCTTCGTCCCCGTGAATTCGCGCTACTACACCATATGGTTAAATGATGTTACTTGAAGATCTCTCCCATCTTTCTCCTCTTTTGACCGCCATGGTTATTTCCATACAGACTAGAAGTTAGCAGGTTTCAGTGACACGGATATCTATTGTCTATCGATTGAAGTGCTGATTGTTGAGTCTTCATTGGTATAATGAATCTTAATTTTAGGCCATGAAGTGTAATGAAGACATGGAACACACGTCAATACCCCTCTCTCATCAGGGATTGAAATAAACACCCGAGTAAAGTGTCATCCACAGATTTCATTTTGCTTTTTGGAGTGAAGTTCTGAAGCACGTGATCGTTATCTGTCTATCCGTCCATCTGTCTGTCCATCAGCCTATCTATCTATCTATCCGTCCATCTGTCTGTCCATCAGCCTATCTATCTATCTATCCAACCATCTGTCTGTCCATCAGCCTATCAGTCCGTCTGTCCGTCTGTCCGTCTGTCCGTTAGTCCATCAGTCCGTCTGTCCGTCTGTCCGTTAGTCCATCAGTCCGTCTGTCCGTCTGTCCGTTAGTCCATCAGTCCGTCTGTCCGTCTGTCCGTCTGTCCGTTAGTCCATCAGTCCGTCTGTCCGTCTGTCCGTTAGTCCATCAGTCTATCAGTCCGTCTGTCCGTCTGTCCGTTAGTCCATCAGTCTATCAGTCCGTCTGTCCGTCTGTCCGTTAGTCCATCAACCTATCTATCCGTCCATCTGTCTGTCCATCAGCCTATCAGTCCGTCTGTCCGTTAGTCCATCAACCTATCTATCCGTCCATCTGTCTGTCCATCAGCCTATCAGTCCGTCTGTCCGTTAGTCCATCAGCCTATCAGTCCGTCTGTCCGTTAGTCCATCAGCCTATCTATCCGTCCATCTGTCTGTCCATCAGCCTATCAGTCCGTCCATCTGTCTGTCCATCAGCCTATCAGTCCGTCTGTCCGTTAGTCCATCAGCCTATCAGTCCGTCTATCCGTCCATCTGTCTGTCCGTCAGCCTATCAGTCCGTCCGTCCGTCAGTCCGTCCGTCCGTCAGTCCGTCCGTCCGTCCGTCCGTCAGCCAGTCCGTCCGTCAGTCCGTCCGTCAGTCCGTCAGCCAGTCCGTCCGTCAGCCAGTCCGTCAGTCCGTCCGTCAGCCAGTCCGTCCGTCAGCCAGTCCGTCCGTCCGTCCGTCCGTCCGTCCGTCCGTCCGTCTGTCCGTCCGTCTGTCTGTCTGTCTGTTTGTCTGTCTGCAACAATAATGGTACGATAAGCAAGTATACGAGGACGTCGCAAAGCGACGCATGGGGGGGACCAGAAAGACGGACAGGATGCGTTCCGTGTCTTCCACAAAGTATGCGAACAAGCTACAGCAGGTGGTCCCGAATCACGCCGCCGACGTATACGCGCTCAGGGTTCGAGACCTGGGCTGCGGCCGCTACTCGTCGCGCGCAACAGTGTATAGGCCACCTGCATATAGACTGAAGCATGCGGAAGCGAGCAGGACGTTGACCGATGTGAGTGGCTGCCACAACTAAGCAAGCATGTTATCATGTAATGGTATCAAAAGTTGGGCGAGTTGGTTTTGAGGAGATTCTTGAAAACATCTCGGCGCCCACACAATAGACAGAAAAACGAAAGGCACGCCCTTCGGTCTTCTCGCCTTTCGTTTTTTCGCCTATTGTGTGCGCGCCGAGATGTTTCCAAGAAGGTATGATATCGCATTATCCACTCACCGTCAACCGTTCCAACGTATTGTGTGGCCTGCTCATGTTTCACTTTTTTTACCTTTATGTCAACAAGAATGTCCGCTACTCCTGCTGGTTCTCTCATCACGATATGCGGCTTCATAGTCATGTTACAGATCACCCACTTTGTGACTTCATTTTGATGTCACTAGTTTGTCACAAAACACGATGGTGTCATCGCATGACATCGTCGCTTGGTCAATGGTGGGCTGATCTCGCAGACACTACAAAAGCATGTGAGGTGCAGAAAGCTCTCGGAGAGGGGTGGTTAAGGAGGGAAGGAATATAAGTACCATTAACTGAGAAAAAAAAGAAGTTAGTTTTTGTCCTCGAATAATCTTCGGCAAATGCGTGAGGAACCATGTGACTTTATCACTTTATAATTACTTCGCCGCACGAAATTGCAGTAGATAGGTTTGGTTGAGCCTACGCGTTGTTACCTATAGTTATTTGTATTACCCCGAAATTTTCATGCGATTAGATTTCACGGTCAAGAACTTCGTCTTTCAGAGGGAGACCTTATAGATTTTCCAAGGTAACATTTGGTGCAACAAAACGACCCAAGACGACAAGGCACAGCATGGTGTCGTGTTTTGTATTCAAGCTGGAACGCGTGCAATGGACGACAAGTTTTGCAAATGTCCCAACAGACTACCTTAAGATCTGGGAATGCAAAATAAAAAACATACTATGCATTTTCGGTCATCAAGAGGCCACTAGTGAAAGGCACATCTGACAAACCCATGATGTTTCGTTGCGTTAGAAGTTTTTATGAACAAGCACCAAATATATTCCCATGAACGCACAGCGTTAAGCGTAATAGCTATTCCTAAAGGATTTATGGTTATTAGAATTTATGATCTATTGGTACGTTTGAACTGACATTCAGCAAAACACATTGAGAACTAGTCTTTTTTTGTGCTCAGCTAAACAGTTCAACGATATGCTTATTCCCGTCGCAACAGAGTATGCCGATCTAGACGCATGTCGACTTCTCGAAACTTTGTGTTTACGGATTTCCACTGTCGCAAAGCCTCCTAACTAAAGCAGTGGCCGATTCTATCTCCTTGGTGCAAATAGGACATTCCTCGGAACTTCCTATGATATAGATCAGTGCCAGTTTCCCTAACTGCACACTTCTGAGCTGGGTGATGAGACTCGCGCGGTTCAAGGTTCTAAACACCGGCGTTCGTACGAATTCCCCGTAGCGCAATTTCGGGTTCCGGGAACAACTTCGCTCGTCAAGATACGGAGGCTGCCTCCTCAACGTGACAAGAAGGAGCTAAACACAAAGAAGAATGTAGACCTTGAGCACGAGAAAGAAGAGAAAACAAGAAAACTGGGAGAGGAGGAATAGATGCAAAAAAAAAACAGCATTGGTCTAACCAGAAAGGGCTCTTACTAGCAGGAGGAGAGTAATGTTTAAGTTATGCATGTGTGTATATAGACTTTTCTTCCTTTTTTTAACGGAGAGCAGGATCTTTGGGCTGTCGCGCAGAAGCACAAAAGCCGACGCCACTGTCTCGGCAGTGCATTGGGAGAGGGGGGGTCACACATGCTAAAAATAGCCCAGAGAAAACTATGGCGGCGTTTAGGTAGCCTTCAATAAAATGATCTGTACACCAACATGTACACACACACACACACACACACACACACACACACACACACACACACACACTAACATATAACAGCGCACAAAAACGAAGGCACTGGACGAACAGATAGGACCAAGCGCTTTACCTTTTTGTTCTGCATGTGTCTTCGTTTTGCGGGCTATTATGGAGTTATGAAGCCGTAGCAACACACTCATTCCAGAACCCTTTCAAAGTTTGTTCTTTTACATTCACCTGGGCGTGGCCCTCACTCGACTCTACGCCCACCTAATCGGCCGTGCGGATCGCCCGCATTGTGAGCACTGCCAAGGACGCGAAACTTTAGCCTGTATATTTTGTGACTGCCCATCATACGTAACGCAAAGTAGTCAACTTCAACGTTGGCACAAGCACCAGCGTGACTCCCTGGTAGAATACTGGGCTGACATTTAACAAATCCATGTTCAAGCCCCACTGTCACTGACACCCAGCAGACCCGGTTTCAAGCCCCACTGTCAGTGGTACTAATTCTTTGCGTCTCTCATAATCATATGGTGGTTTTGGGACGTTAAGCCCCACATATCAATCAATCAGCGTTGGCAAGCACTGGACGAACGCCACTCAGTGAAATCATTTGGCAGTAATGTGCGACCAAACAGTGTCAAAAACTGATACAAGGGCTGTTTTAAACTCTATCAAAAGCACTGGACTGGATACTAAGCTCTAGGGTACTATGATGAATGGCTACAGTACATACGCACCACCTCTTCCTGTCCCCTTCGCCATCCTTTATCCCTCTTTTCTTTACCCCTTCCCTTATCGCCTGTGTAGAGTAGCAGGCTAGAGCGCACCATAGCTCAGGCCGACCTTTCTGCTTTCTAATAAATTCTCTCTATCTCTCTCTCTTTGATCTTATACAAGAGGATGGCTGAATACCCCCTCCCTCTCTCTTTTCTTCTCGAGAAAACATTCCTGGCTAGGTCTCTGAAAGACCTGGAGGCTAGCCAGTTCTTGGACCAGCTGGCTACCCTGTGCTGGAAAACTCGGTAAAAGGAATAGAAGATCCGTAAACGGAGATAGTTACCGAAAAAAAATAAAGAGAAAGTAGAAAAAAAACATGTTAGCAGAAAACGTGAAGCGATTTTGCGCATGACACGACAGCAGTGTAGCACAAAAAATTTTTCAATGTCTGTCTCGACTGCCGCGGTGGTATAGCGCTTACGGAGCTCGGCTTCCGACCGGAATGTCGCGGGTTCGATTCCGGACGCGGCCTTCTGATGGAGGTGAAACACTAGCTACCCGGGTACTGTGCGATGTCAGTGCAGGTTAAGAACACTGTGGTCGGGATTTCCGGATCCGTCCCCTACGGTGTGCCTCATCTTTTCAGGATTTTAAAGCGATAGAGCCCCCCCTCCTCGCCCCCTTCGAGTAATTATCACAGTATTCTTTTAGGACCACCTTAAAAACAGGCTCAAAAACAATTACTTAGGGTAGAAACAGTCGTCGAAGGTCAACGTGAAATTGTAAACCTTGAAATAAAGTCAACCTAATGTTATTGGGCAACGGCTTATTGTTAGCACTTTCCACATGTCATTTTCGTATTGCATGCATGCAGATGAAAAAGTTAAAAGTTGGAGCTGTTTTGAAAGAGTAGGAATATGAATGTGTATACTTTCTAACAATATCTGGGTGGCTAAACTCCCGAGGTCATGGGTCCTGTACCTGGCTTCGGTGGCTGCATCTTGCTGGGAGAAGAATATAAGGCGATCGGTATGCTTAAAGTTTGCCCGAGATGTCAAAGAACTCTAGGTAGTGAAAACTGATCCGGAGACCCCCACAGAGTGTTTGATAAGCATATTGTGGTTTTGGCTTGTAAAGCCTTAAAAATTGATGTTTCACGCGGGGATGAAATGGTGCAGAAACAGGAATTTCAGCCTACGCCTCCAGAGTTGGGTCTGACAATCAAAGTAGTTGTACAACAGCCTTGAAAATCGAACATGGGCATTGAGGGTATGCTGAAGTCAACAGAACATCGCATATTTTCCGAATAAACAGCTCCAGGACAATGTGGAAACGATTCCACTCAGAGGCACAGATACTACAGCAGTACTGGCTATTCCATAGAAGCTTCCTTTTACCACACGCTTAACTACTGCCTCCAGATGCTGTTACTTGGCACGAATTTCAAACTAATACGGTTCCCAACCTTGTACTTTGCCACTTGTCTTACACTAGACAGTGCCCTGACTTATTTGCATTCTGTAGGACACCCAAGCATACACATGCCCAGGGTTTCCCTTTCGAGGAGGGGGGGGGGGGTGAAGGGCACCCCTCTCCTATTATGTGAATGCACGGCTTAACTTTTTCCGCCTTTTATACTTTTCCAGATCAGGATTGCATGCACCAGATTACATAACACAGGACACAACCAGGGCTTCACGTCATAAACATAGTCGTAGCATTACACCTATATTTGCACGCACTAACAAGTATTCATTTTTCCCGAGAACTGTCTCTGATTGGAATGCTCTGCCCCATGATTCCCCTATGCTCGACACGCCGAGATGAAACTATTCCCTTTTCTTGTCCCTTAAGTCTGCTTCTTTGCCTGTATTTGTCCCTTGTTTTTCACGAATTTTTAATGTACATGAATTTTGTTCTGCAGTGAATGTATACTGCAGCGGAAGTGTATGTATGTAGAAGAATTTTGATCTGTATTGCCCTCTCCTGCATGGACCATACTTGGTCCGCAGTATGTGATAAATAAAATAAAATAAAGAATGTATGGAGCTGACTTTGCACCCCCCCTTAGGTGGCTGGGGCAGGGCGGCCACCCATCGTCCCCCCTCGCTTCCTCCGTGCGCACGTGTATACAGGCGCTGCACCGTGCTCCCCACCGGGCTGCAGAAATAAGGCGCCTTCTACTTCTTCTAACCACTACCACCACCACCACCACCACCTATGCACCCAGGCTTCTCTCATTCCACGTGAGAATGCACCACACTGCCCGATCCACCTATAGGATACCCCGCTCACTCTCAGTGGGAAACCTTTCTTTCCAGCACAGTTTTCGGATGACCAGCGAAGGCAGTGTGAACAGGCCAGCTGGATTAGCAGCTATAAATGGGATCCTGGACTGAAGGATCTACCCTCCGGGACTTCACAAGCAAAATGAAAAATAAAGTTATCCGCTATACTGCTCCTACTACAATGAGCATCCACAAGGTGTATCAGAAAGTACATGCATGACTGTGACGTTGTTTTCACTCACCAATATTCTAGTGTTTTTTTTTTTCTCCTAAAATATTTTGAGTGCTGTTTTATTTGTTGAATATATTGTTTTGATTGAAAACTATGTAGTTAAATTATTATGTGTACCTCCCCTACGTAATGCCTCACGGCGATGTAGGCGAAATGTAAATGTAAGTGTAAAATGTACATGTACAATGAGAGGGCGTGAGCTTGAGTATGTCGGTATTCCACCTTAACGCCTTTGGAGCACAGAAAGGGCACAAAGGAACGACGAGGTATACAGAGCTGAATTCATGTGATTCCTTCGTGTCCTGTACTTTCTGTGCGCTATGTACGTGTCAAGACTGAGAAAGTACAATAAATAACAATAGGGTACCCCGAACACGTTACAAGTTTCCATAATAAAGAGAAAAGAACGGTTCGGCAACGTCGTTTGTGAAGTAAAGCAGCCCGCTTTCCCAATGCCGGGATCCTTTGAAGATGCAGTTCGCAGAAGAGAAAGAAAGGAATGTGCGTTTCTTTTTTTTTTCTTTTTTTTCTCCTCAAAGCTGGCCGAATCGTTGACGAGTGACCAGTGATTAGAAAGAATGGGAACCTAGTGCGCCGGCGATGTCCCAACGCCACGTTCATAGGTGCCGCCTTTTTAGCCATACATGCCCGAGGCTTCATTAAAATGTGCGCTCGAAAAGTACGACGCGAGACCCAGTAACAGCTGCTGTATGCTTCACTATAGCGATAGTCTCGTGTCTCTAGCACCTGGCGCCAGTGTCAAGCACTGTTTCGTTTTTATTTTATTTTTATTTTGATGTGCATTTCTAACAAGCAGCCACAATTGTCATTTGAGTAATTGTAAGCCAAGCTCTATTTTTGTAGCCTTTATTTCGCGGTTCTTTCCCCCCCCCCCTTTTTTTTTGCGGTAAAAATTAAGACGATTATCGAGATCCAAAATAATTGAACAGCAGTCATCCTGTTAACACGTTATTGAAATTACCGGTTTAAGCGCGGCCAATTGGGCCGGTCGATAAAGATGCATAACTTCGAATGGGTAGCGCCTAAGACACGGATACACAATACTGTAATTTTAACGGGCGTACATTTCTATTGTTTAGTTATATTTTTGAGAGGACCCTGCTTCGAGGCCCTGTAACATTACGTCACCATGTCGAGTTTCCCCACTTTCATGAGAGACGAAGGAAAGAGAGGAAGAGAGAAGCCAAAGCAAGGCTACGCAGCCGCTGCGTAGCCTTGCGAAGGGTAACAAACCAGAGGCGCGTCTACGTTTGGAACGTAGCCGCGCCTCTGCTTTCTTACCCTTCTCGGGAGGAAAACGGGGAAGAAGAAGCGAAAAAGTCTAATAAAAATACACGGGAAGTAACTTTATGATTGGGTTACAACGTAACACTTTCCATATTCTTTGAGTTGGGTCTCTTTGTTGTCCCTCTGAAGGGACACTGAAGAGCGAAACAATTTTGCGCGTATTGGTAGGGTACGATTTCTTATATCCCAGAATGCACCACTCTCACCTCGACACGATGTTCGGTGCGCGAGAAAACGCGTGAAAATAAAATGCAGGTGCAGGCGCCACCGTGAGATTCTCGCACCAAACACCGTGAGGTCACAAGTTTTGAAGGAGTCTATCACTTCTAATCGATAAAAATGAAGTGCATTGTCGTTCATGGCTGCCACGCACCTAGCACACGAAGTTTCGGAAATATTCATCGAGTCCATATTGTCACGAAAATACGAAAATACGGATTTTGAAATTTCTGGCGTCACACTCGGAGATTCTGGCGCGAACTTTAAAAAAAAATAAATTTAAACATCAATTTTCCTTCGCTAATAAAGAACTTATGGTAGTGAAACATGTGGCATTATTGTTCTCAGAGTGCAGTTCGTCAATCGAAACCAGGTCATCGTTTCTCTATAGTGTCCATTGGAAGAAACCGACAACCAATTTTCACGGTGCCTATTTGTTTTAGCGCAACAGAAAGCTTAGCGGTCGGAGAATGTAATCGCCGAATGATAACGTGACGAAATTCCGTGAAATGTTTCTAATCAGAATCGTTACATCCGCGGTGAATAGGAAGTTTGTATACACACGACAATACATGCTGCAAACAGTGAGCGCGAGAGCGGTTCGTGTTCGAGCGATTCATGCCAGTGCGGGGTCGTCTACTGCGCATGCGCGCACCACCACGCGCGCATGCGCCGCAGCTCGACACGGTTCTCTGGCGTCCGCGAAGACAGCGCCGCTTCTTACCGTGCGGCTCCTTTTACCTCGTAAGCAGCACAGAATAGAGCGGGGACATACTCTGATTTTGACGACTAGTCATCGCGCGCATGACAGCATCAGGAGTGACTACGTACTGCAGAAGCGATCGACTACAATCTAGCTTGAAGAGTATTACGCTGCGCTGCACGAGATACCGATTTTTTTTTGTTACTTTGAAACACGGCTTAAATATATAAACACAGTCACAAAGGGGAAATGGCGTTGTAATCTGTCACCATATTTCGCGGTCTTTTCGTATCTACCGGCAACAAACCACACGTTTATGCCATTTGTCAGACCCTTTGAGGTAATCAAGCTGGAGAAAAGACGTCAAATTTCAATGTATTTTAACAGGCATTGAAAACCCTTAATTACTATATTTTGCTGGGTGTTTCCAAATGCATCATCCATCTTTGGCTGTGTTCCAATACTCACCGTAGGTGGCTAAATAGACAGCTAAATGGACGGCGACCATCTTAAGTCCCTTCTAATTCTCACGTAGCCGGCAAAGTAGACAGCTCCGAGAAGACCGCATCGTAGACAAATAGGATGCAGGCTACTTTGCTGTCTAAACAAGATGGCGGCTCAGTGAATCGCTCAGATGGATGAAATCTCGCCAGAATGGCCGTCTGCACACAAGCAGACGCATTTCCCAGACGCTCAATGTGAGGAACGTTTGTTTGTTTTTAGTTCAACGCGAAATAAATGGGAAAATACAACTGTTACGTTTGTTTCTTTTAGCTTTTTCTTTTCGACGCGAGGTGGCGCATCGTCGCTTAAAAGCTCTCCAAACGTGTTCGAATTTTCGGACAGCACGGGCTCGGTGCCGTCTTCTAAGCAGTCTGCGTAGACTGTCTACGTGCTGTCTAAGAATTGGAGGACAGCGCTTTTTTTTTTTTGCGTTTTATGAAGATGATTTATCAAACTCAGTATTCGGTGTCTTTCTCGCTTGGTCTGCTACTTCAGCAGGTAAAGGGGGAAAGAGAGGCAGAAAGATATAGGATAGAAGTGAAAACCCGTCGAACAATGATGTCGTGGCTGACAGAGAGATGACAGATTTTCCGGTTTAAAGGACTCTCCGACGTGCTCATTTTCCCACAACTCGTTAGCTTCGGCAAAAGTGGCGCCTCATTAGCGCCAAGACGGGCACGCACATTTTCCTACATGTAGGGCTCAACAGTTCCCGCAATCTCTTGGCCTCTCACACCCGGTTTCACAAATGGCAAGCGGAGTCCCACGAATGCCAAAGGCACTTACATCACTGCACAGATTCGAGACCTGAAAGAGCAGCACGTAACGTGTAAAAGAAAGATCAATACGTGCTCCCCGCGCGATTCCGATGTAAAATTAGTGCCTTACACACCGACGTCGCAAAATATGGCGCGTTCATTTCCAGAACGGTGTCGCATATTCGATCTTTTTTTTTTTTTTGCCGAAGTCCGGGGTGTCATGTTCACGTGACGAGCATCGACTGCGTTGCCATGGAGACAAGCGGGGATGCGGCGAGAACGCTATACGTTCGTTTGCACACAATTTCGCGTTAGTCAAATGAAACTTACAGGGCCCCTGACACCGAAAGTTTTGTTTGTGAGTTTTTTCACAGACATTTGTAGCTTTGCGTCTGGTTATGCCGATATTATATGGTTAATACTTTAACGCGTCGTATAATTAATGTTGGCGGCGTTAATTCAGAACGACTTTGCGTCAGTTTGAAACACCCGCCCGAATACCGTAAGAAACTAGCGCTCCTCAGCGGAGCAGCGCCTGAGGCTGTTTTAATAGAGGGGCCCTCGTGCGGTGTTGTTGTTTTTTTTTATGTGGTTCTTAAAGGGGAAAGAAAAAAAAGGTGAGTCCCCGTAACTGTCTGCATCAGAGTGCGACACCTCGACAGTAGCTCACAAGGGATGGGGGTAAGAAGGGATTAAAAGGATAGGATTAAAAGGTATATATAGACAGAGGAAGGAGAGAGCGAGGCGCAGGGACAGCGAGCGACGGAAATAAAGAGGAGATAAGAAAGAAGGACCTGGTCGCAGGAGTCCGAGGACGGGGCACCACTCAGCGAGAGCTCTTGTCGGCGTCAGGAGATGGCGTAGGGCGAGTCCAGTTGGCCAGAGCTGCGCTAACGTCGGAGATTGCGAGGGCACAACCGGTCGGCACGGAATCCAGCGAGCGAATCCGCGTGCGGTGAAGAAGGAAACGATGTGGGTGCTTCGAGCGTGTCTCCCGTCATTAAAAAAAAAAAAGGAAAGCGTTCCTGGCGAAAGCAGACTACACCACCTCGAGAGCAGCCCGAGAACAGAGTGAGAGAGGGGTGATGAACAATAGTCCTCGCCGGGTGCCTGTCGGGGTATTGTGCACGCCGCGCAAATGTTGACCCATGCAACGTCCCAAGGGTACCCGACGTCAACTCGCTCGCTGGATTTCGTGCCGACCGGTTGTGCCCCCGCGATCTCCGACGACGGCTCAGCTCTGGCCGACTGTGGAGTTACTGTATATGCTACCTTTATATATACGGTAACTCTAGCCGACTGGCTCGCCCTACGCCATCTCCTGACGCCGACAAGAGTTTTTTTTTTTTTTTTTGCAAATTTTCGCATACTTGCAAATATGACGACGCACCAACTAGCCCAAGCTTCCACTTTTGCGACCGACAAGAGCTCTCGCCGAGTGGTGCCCCGTCCTCGGACTGCTGCGACCGTGTCCATCTTTCCTATGTTCTCCTTACTTCCGTATAGCGCAGTCCCTGCGCCGTGCTCTCTCCTTCCTCCTCTCTCTATCTCTATACATTTTAATCCTATCCTTTTGATCCCTCCTTACCCCCATCCCTCGTGAGCTACTGTTGAGGTGTCACACTATGATGAAGACAGTTACAGGGCTCACTTTTATCTTTTTTTCACTTAAGAATGAGATCTATATTGACGTCAAACCACAGAAAATGCCCATTGCATCTGAAAACTCAGAAAACGCGCCCTTACTTTAGAACCCAATAGAATACCTTCTAGGCTACGCTCGCCACTAATATTCAATCAGAGGTGGCCCCACATGCGGGACTATCAAGCAACACAAGCATCGTGGGCTACCAAATTTGATGTCAGCGGTGCTTTCAGCGGGATTTACAATCACGTGCTTTGGTTCACTCAATTCGGGCAAGACACTCCGTTTCTCGTGCAGCTTACCACGACGTAACGTAAAAATCATGTCTTCTGCGACAATCATATGGCGGTTTTGGGACGTTAAGCTCCGCATATCAATCAATGTCTTCTGCGACCAGCAGCAGTATTCGCAATTTCGCTCGTTCTTCATCTGAAACGCATATTGTCCGGTGTGCTGATAAGCGAGCGTGTTTTCGTTGATCTGCGCATTCTCTCTGCTGACTTGTTACATTAGCTGTCAACATTGTATCGGACCGACCACTAGCCACTTGAGGCTATTGGTCCAAATATTTTTTCTATCTTTATTCTTTCCATAAGAAAATACAAGTGCACTGATTGATTGATCGATTGAATGATTGATCGATCGATTACGTGATTGAATGATTTACTGCATAAAGAAACTGTAATGAATGGTTACATATGGAGAAGAATGTTTCAGCTCCAGTATAGAATAGTATAGTGTGAAATCTAGGAAGTGGCGAAGCAAACGCCGCCTGTGTTTCCCACAGCAAAATCTTTACTCTTTACCCCCCACTGTTTCACTAACGCACCGTTATACTCTGCAGATATGTTTCATTAAGCGGCGATTCAAATAGATGGATACGCGTTTGCGTCACTGGTTTGAGACAAGAAACTCGAGCGCCTTCGTGAATATATTCGGGGATTCTGATACCGCTACTAAGCCAGACAAAATGTTTCACGCGGTAACGACAAACCTTTAATTAAATATATGAGTAGTACGACCTGGTGGCGAGTGGTACGATTTATCCATTTTTTTTTTTTTTTGTGGTGCATACCCATTTGTGATGGGCCGTGACAACGAAGTGACAAGCCGACAATCCGACAGCCCGAGGGGCTTCGCCTCTAAAACAAGCTGAACCATGCATGGCGTACACATTAAAGCTGATGATGTTGATGGCAATAACCATTTACGCCAGATTGACACCTCTAGAGATCCAACTCGCGGCACAATTCACACGGTGTGACGTCTGGTAATATTCTGCGATTCTCCCAGGCAATAATGACCGTGCTAACGTGACTCCTCGGGATATGTTTTTTTTTTTCGGTGCGGTTTTAAACACTGTCGTGGCTTGGACGATAAACAAAAGCTAGCCCGACTTTGTAGAACAACAAGTGCTTTCCACGTTTGGCCCACGATTTTTAATTGCATACAGCCGCGACCACGTCTCTGTATAGCGTACGAGCAGCTGGATATTGCGCTGCGGGGTGACATTTTGAGGCAGTTTCGGGTTCTAATTTAAGGTGCCAGGAGCATGCGCGGCCTATAGTAGTCAGGCTGACCCCGTCCAAGCCCGAAACTGCCTCAAGGTGTCGCTCCGCACAGCGAGAACCGGCTGTTCGCGTGCTCGACATGACGTGCGGCCGCGGCTGTAACATCACCGAATATTTACTCACCACCGACGACACTGACACCGACAGTGCGATTTCTGTGAAACGAGCTGGTTATCGCTATTGTGCCAGTAGTGCTTACAACTGCCTCTTTCCCTTCCCCTTCATGTAGGGTAGCAAATCAGATGTTGTTATTCGAATCAACATTCGCGTGAAGAAGGGAGGTTCACTAGATCTAGTCAACCTCCCTTCCTCGCGCGAATTTTATTATATTGCTACCTGTAGGCTGCCACAAACCATAGTGCGAATGCGCGTGTGCGCCCGACGAAGAAGATGAGGCTCGCTGGCTGCTCGAGCTCGGAGCCAGACTGGCCAGTGCTGCAACCGCTCTTGCAAATATATTCTTCGAATATATTCGCAATACTTTGTCTCGTTACTCACGTAACATATTTGGTGGAGGTGGAACGATCCCCGTCCTCACCACGCAGCTCCGCAGTGGCCGCATCCTCCAGCTTCCCGCCATGGCTTCCAGTGACAACGCGTCCGCTTCATCATCTGCGGCTTCTCCGACAACCTTTGTCGCCGTCCAAACACCACGTGATCCCGGGACATTTTCTGCGCAACCTGGCCTCGACGTCGACAAATGGCTTCGCCTTTATGAACGGGTCAGTCAAACTCACCGTTGGGACCCTACCATGATGCTCGCTAATGTTCTCTTCTACTTGGACGGAACCCCGCGTGTCTGGTACGAGACAAATGAGTCCGAACTCACCAGCTGGGACACGTTCAAGGAGAAGCTACGTGACATCTTTGGGGACCCGACCGGTCGCCACGCAGCTGCACGACAGGAGCTGGCTACCCGTGTCCAGTCGCCAACTGAATCGTATGTGTCATACATCCAAGAAGTTCTCGCTCTTTGCCGAAAAGTGGACGAGGCGATGTCTGAGGCTGAAAAGGTTGGACACGTTTTTGAAGGGGATCGCGGACGACGCCTTCAATTTGCTGGTGTACACTAACGTCTCGACCATCGACCGTGTAATTCAAGAATGCCGCCGTTTCGAAACAGCAAAAAGCCGTCGGGTGCGCCCTCCTTTTTCTCGGTTGCCAAACACGGCGGCTACGTCCACCTGCTCCGATTCTACCGTCACACCGCCCTTTGAGCAGAGTGTAACGCGTATCGTTCGACGGGAACTTGAAGCAGCAAGCCCAGCGCCGCTTCAGCCCACCTCTTTCGAACATACGATACCGACAACCCCCGCGATCTCCGTTATTCAGGCGGTCGTACGACAAGAATTCGCCAACCGCGGGTTCCCTGATGCTTGCCCCATCTCTTGCCCCTCCTCCAGACCAATTCCCATTAATGCACCTCGACGTGACCCATTTGTTGCTCCACGATCTCGCAACCCGGCGGAATGGCGAACTCCTGACGACAAACCGATCTGCTTCCGGTGCCACCGCGTTGGACATGTCTCCCGCTACTGCCGTGCCTCATGGACGCCGCCACATAGGAGCCAGTTTTTCGCACCTTATAGCCCATATGAAGATCTTCGCCGGTATTCGTCCAGCCGTACCGCCCCTGCTTTCGACACGTCTAACAGCCGCCTTCCTGCTCGTTCTCCGTCCCCTCAACGCCGTCGTTCCCCGTCGCCCCAGCCACGCCGCCATCACTCGCCGCCTAACTTTTCATCGTACCCGACGGAAAACTAGACAGTGCAGCCCCTGGAGGTAGTGCTGCATCATCCCTGTCTGAACCAAACCCTCCATTGACGCTTCATACGAACAAAAATCTTGTCGATGTACACGTGGACGGTATTTCTCTGTCGGCACTAGTCGATACTGGCGCTCATGTGTCCATAATCAGCGTTCATCTTTGTCGCCGCTTAAGAAAAGTACTCACGCCCCCTGCTATCGAAGCTGTACGTGTGGCCGATGGCGGCACTGTTCCTGTCATTGGCATGTGTACGGCTCGCATACGCATCGCCGACCGTTACATCCCTGTTCTATTCACGGTGCTCCAGAACTGTCCTCATGACCTCATCTTAGGGATGGACTTCCTGTCGACCCATTCTGCTCTGATCGACTGTTCCGCTGGTACTCTTTGCTTAGACCTTCCTCTTCAGCCGGATATTCACCCTGAACCTCAACACGGCCTTTCTGCCACAGACTTCCTCCGCTTACCGCCTAAAGCCCTCACATTCACCGAATTCGCCACGACCTCACCCGTATTGGATGGGAATTACATCGTCACGCCGATTCCTGATGTCCTACTGGCACGTGACGTCACCGTCCCTCACTGCATCGTAACTGTAGCCTCCAACCGGACCCGTCTACCCGTCATAAATTTCGGCTTCACAAAGCAAGTCCTCCCTGAAGGCATCCTAATTGCCACGTTGCGGTCCTTAGCCGATGATCACGTCACCACTTTCGCAGCCGACGCATGCCCCAATTTTCCTTGTCGCCCACTCGATGCCACATGCCTCGACATGTCAATACGTCCCATGATCGACCCTGACCTTCCCCCAGCGCAATCAGCCGCTCTCGCACGCCTTCTAGCTTCCTACCGTGACATCTTCGACCTTGACGACCGCCCACTCGGCCAAACTTCTCTTGTAAAGCACCGCATCAACACCGGTGATGCTGCTCCCATTCACCGTCGACCGTATCGCGTGTCCGCGTCGGAGCGCCAGATTATTCAAGCTGAAGTGAATAAGATGTTAACTAAAGGCATTATTGAGCCCTCATCAAGCCCATGGGCGTCACCCGTCGTCCTGGTTAAAAAGAAGGACAACACATGGCGTTTTTGCATCGATTACCGGCATCTCAATCGAATCACCAAAAAGGACGTGTATCCTTTACCACGTATTGATGACGCCCTCGATTGTCTCCACGGCGCACGCTACTTTTCATCCATCGACCTTCGTTCTGGTTATTGGCAGATTGCCGTAGACGAGAAAGACCAAGAAAAGACCGCCTTCATCACTCCAGATGGCCTATACCAATTCAAGGTTATGCCCTTCGGCCTATGCAATGCCCCCGCCACGTTCGAACGTATGATGGACTCTCTGCTACACGGGTTCAAATGGTCAACATGCCTGTGTTACCTAGACGACGTCCTCGTATTTGCACCTACGTTTGAGACCCACCTTGAGCGTCTGTCGGCCATTCTCGACGTCTTCCGCAAAGCTGGCCTCCAGTTGAACTCCTCGAAGTGTCACTTCGGCCGCCGACAGATTACCGTGCTGGGCCACCTTGTCGATGCTTCTGGTGTGAGACCGGACCCTGAGAAAATTCGTGCCGTCACGAATTTCCCAGTACCCCAATCCGCCAAAGATGTCCGGAGCTTTGTGGGACTTTGCTCCTACTTTAGGCGGTTCGTGAAAGATTTTGCGGCAATCGCCCAACCACTTACCGATCTTTTGAAGAAAGGCGTTCCATTTTCGTGGGGGTCCACTCAAGCTGCCGCCTTCTCTCACCTCATAACACTTTTGACGACGCCCCCTATCCTCGCCCACTTTGACCCATCTGCCCGAACTGAGGTCCGAACTGATGCCAGTGGTCACGGTATCGGAGCCGTTCTCGCCCAATGCCAACAGGGACACGACCGCGTTATCGCGTATGCTAGCCGCCTCCTTACACCTGCAGAGCGTAACTATTCGATCACAGAGCGAGAATGCCTTGCTCTTGTCTGGGCGGTCTCAAAATTCCGTCCATATTTATATGGCACTCACTTTTCCGTCGTCACCGACCACCACGCGCTCTGCTGGCTTTCATCCTTAAGAGATCCTACAGGTCGACTTGGTCGCTGGGCTCTGCGACTGCAAGAATACACCTTTTCTGTGATATACAAGTCTGGACGCCTGCACCAGGACGCCGATTGCCTTTCTCGCTATCCAGTTGACCCATCGGCCACCATACCTAACAACGACGCCTGCGTGTGCTCCGTTTCTCAACTGAACCACATAGCCGACGAGCAACGCCGTGATGCAGCCCTACGAGCTATCATTGAGCGCCTCGACTCCTCCCCATCGAACCGATCCTATCGCTCGTTCGTACTCCAGAATGGCACATTATACCGGCATAACTTCCATCCAGACGGCCCATCTCTGCTGCTTGCCATACCCAAACACCTCCGCTTGGCTGTACTCCACGAACTTCATGACGTTCCTACTGCCGGTCACCTGGGTGTGTCCCGCACATACGACCGGATTCGCCGTCGCTTCTATTGGCCAGGTCTGGCACGGTCCGTCAGAAGATACGTCGCGGCGTGTGAGGAATGTCAGCGCCGCAAAACACCATCGACGCTTCCGGCTGGGCGCCTTCAACCACTCGATATTTCTACTGAACCTTTCTTTCGCGTCGGCTTGGACTTACTCGGCCCTTTTCCTCTGTCTTCTGCTGGCAACAGGTGGATAGCTGTGGCCACAGACTACGCCACACGCTACGCAATCACACGCGCCCTTCCAACAAGTTGCGCCACTGACGTCGCCGATTTTCTTCTACACGACGTGATCTTGCAACATGGTGCTCCACGCCAGCTGCTCACGGACCGAGGCCGCACATTTCTATCGAAAGTCATAGCGGACATTCTACGCTCTTGTGCAACACGCCACAAGCTCACTACGTCGTACCATCCGCAAACAAATGGCCTCACAGAACGCCTGAACCGAACCCTAACTGACATGCTTGCAAAGTACGTTTCCTCAGATCACTCTGACTGGGACATCGCTTTACCATACGTGACATTTGCCTACAATTCTTCGCGCCACGACACGGCTGGTTACTCCCCTTTTTTCTTGCTGTTCGGCCGCGAACCCACATTACCCCTCGATACGACGATTCCGTTACCAGCAGCTCCAACTTCACAATATGCTCTGGACGCCATCAGCCGGGCCGCCCACGCACGCGAAACCGCTCGTGCTCGCCTTCTGACCTCCCAAGCAAACCAACGGCGTCGGTACGACCAACGACACCGCGATGTGCACTTTTCGCCCGGTTCGTTGGTTCTGCTGTGGTCTCCGACCAGGCACGTTGGCCTGTCTGACAAGCTGCTCTCTCGGTACACAGGGCCCTACAGAGTGCTTCGTGAGGTGACTCCCGTCACTTATGAAATCACTCCTGCTGCCTCGCCGTCTTCATCCACCCCTAGGGCCAGCGACATCGTACACGTCGCACGCCTGAAGCAGTACCACTCGCCCAATGATCTTGACATCTAGATGCGCCGAGACGGCGCCTTTGCCGACGGGGGTTATATGCTACCTGTAGGCTGCCACAAACCATAGTGCGAATGCGCGTGTGCGCCCGACGAAGAAGATGAGGCTCGCTGGCTGCTCGAGCTCGGAGCCAGACTGGCCAGTGCTGCAACCGCTCTTGCAAATATATTCTTCGAATATATTCGCAATACTTTGTCTCGTTACTCACGTAACAATATCATCAGTCCAAGACTGCTACTATCAGTCCAAGGCTGCTACTATCATTCCAAGACCCCTACTATCAGTCCAAGACCCCTACTATCAGTCCAAGACTGCTAATATCAGTCCAAGACTGCTAATATCAGTCCAAGACTGCTACTATCAGTCCAAGACTGCTACTACCAGTCCAAGACTGCTACTGTAGTCCGACTTTCCGTTTATTGGGCACAGGTTCGCCCAAATAAACAATTTATTATTCGGCTCACAGTGTGCTCCATTTGTCCCTGTCACGACCCCGTGACAATATCTCTCTTTCTCTATCTCTACTGCACCGTCGATTTCTCTACGAACAACGATTTCTATTTCGTCGATCAAAGAACGACGACAAGAGGCGATAAAGAACGAAGAAATTTCGAAGGAGCTTCGAAAGTCAATATAGACGCAATAAATAAACAGCAATAAGGCGGCTCGTTCACCTGTTTGTTTGTGCAACCGTACACCAGTAAGCCAATTACGGCAGCACAAGGATCCCAATGAATTCATCCTGGAAGGTTATCTATGGGCGTGTGAAAAATACTTTATATTTCACGTCGTCAATTTCACCATGCTTGCGCCGATGCGTCTCCTCAGGAGACGACTGCTACCCTTCCTTCATACACACATACATTTATTACATATATTCAGCCGTTAACACACACACATTATATATATATATATATATATATATATATATATATATATATATATATATATATATATATATATATATATATATATATATGAGGCCGGAGGTCACGTTTGTTGTCGATTTTTGCCAATGTCAAGACGTCAGCTGCGACGCGTCGTGACTTCTGGCTTAATAAGTGCAGCATGTTGTTGAGGCCCTTGCAAATCATCTTTTAATGTTGCTGTGACTGCAGGTGGGGGGGAGGTGGGCCGCCAGACCAGCTGCTGCTTTTCGCTCGTATGTTGGCTTTCTTTTTTTTTTGTCTTTTCCGTCTCCTCGTATAAGTGATGGCCGAGAAAAAATTACTCGCGCACGTGCCCGAGACAAACGGCGAGGCGCATCTCTGCGCATGCAATCATGCTGATGGCTTCGATGTGGAATTGTTTCCAATTTTCTTTCTCTTCTTGAGGAGGCAATAAGTGTGAAAAATGGGGAGCTCTAGCGCACATGTGGCTGTAAATGGGGAGGGGGGGGGGGGGAGGTCGAGCGAAAGAACTCGGTTGTGTCTGACGTATACTACGTTTCCTTCTTGCTTTCTGTCTCTCCTTCCTTCTTTCTTTCTCTCTTGCCTTCTTTCCTCCGTTCCTTCTTGGTAATTGAGCAATGCTCCCTATACTAACTCCTTCCTTCCTCAACGCCGGGAACTGGACCGTTATCGACGAGCTTAGACGCGCAATACTTCACCTGCTACACATGCAGTAACGGCGTTCATGCGTTCATACCTCGGCAGTGGTGAAGTGTGGCAGCGTGAAATGACGAGTGATCTCGATGAAAACAAATCAAATTACCTTGTCAGAAATTACCTACCACTAACGAACCCACGATTGAGAGAGCATCGGGTATCAAGGAAATAGCTGTAGTTAGTTTAGGGTAGAAAAGTCAGCAGAACAGAAGAACCCTAAGGAAACCTCACTATATCCGGAGCACCGTGGATATACGAAAGCCGATAATACGGGGTACCGAACCAACAGGAATATGTATACGCTAACGTCCTGCGGTAACGCGTTGTAGGGTGATGCGGGGCAATTGTCAAATAAATAACTGATGTTTTCCAAACAGGATTGCTAGATCCAGAAGGGTCCACACCCATTTTGTGTCCATAGCAAGATGCACAATGCACGGTCACAATCATTCGTGCCGCTGCTGCCTACGGATGTACAACGTCATTGTTCTCGCAATCAATTACAAAGTATTTCTGTACGTGGCCCTAAATATGTCAATTGCGCCGCTTTTTAATATGCCTGCTTAGACATTCTAAATGCGGTTGTCTCTTCAACCAGTCGCTGTAGTTTTACAGTCTACCTTGAGTATCACAAAATCAGAAATGAAGGTTTCGAATCGTCTTACGAGTCACGTTTCCTATGAGATAAAAAGAAGATTCCAATCAGCAGCCAAGTGAAAAGTTAATTTGATTGATATGTGGGGTCCAACGTCCCAAAACCACCATATGATTGTGAGAGACGCCGTAGTGGAGGGCTCCGGAAATTTCGACCACATGGGGCTCTTTAACGTGCACTCAAATCTGAGCACACGGGCCTACAACATTTCCGCCTCCATCGGAATTGCAGCCGCCGCAGCCGGGATGCGAACCCGCGACCTGCGGGGCTGCAGCCGAGTACATTAGCCACTAGACCACCGCGGCGGGGCCAAGTGAAAAGTTTACTGACATTTTACAATTTACACGGGTTCCTGAACCTATACGGAAGATGAAAACCGCGGTTAGGATATAAGGTGGCAGTATCTGGATACGAGAAGGAAGCCGTGAAGGGCACACACACACACACACACACACACACACACACACACACACACACACACACACACACACACACACACACACACACACACACACACAGCAACTCATTACATTAAAAAGAACCGATACTCGGACAAGCTTATGCAGTTCCATGATGGTAAACCCAAGGTAGCCAGCAGGATAACCCGGATATATTGTTTTTGAAGGGGGGGGGGGGTGTCAGCTTGCTAAAAGTCTTGACTATTTTGAAAAACAACTATTTTATTACTTATATTCGGTGAAGCGCCCCCTCCATCAATTGGGGGGGGGGGTGAGATGGGGGGGTTAGGCTATGGGCCTGGTAGGAACATTAATTACGAGAACCTGTTGGCTCATAAACGTCAATGAACTAGATTTAATTGTTCAATTACCACGTGGATCAGTATTATTTATTTAAATATAGTAGGCCGAGCTGTTACACACGCCAATATTTTTTTGTCACGTCAGTCCATAGCCCTTCCCACGGAAACTGTGAATAGCACTGAATTTTTCGTTTGCATTCTTTCAACCTATTCTTTTTCGCAGCAAGCTTTAGTCATTCTATCAAGGAAGTCCATGTTGGGCCTGTACGTGATTCTTTTTTCCCCACATTTTACAATAACTGCCTTGACTGTCTATTCACCGCCTAAGACAGTTACTACAAGACCTGCATCTTCTTCTCTTTTTTTAATATATATCTTTTCGCCCACACTATTCATGGGGCGAAAAGATATTTACTTTTCGCCTACATGTACTCTTTCTGCCTTTAAAATATCAAACAGGTGAATATACTCAAGACAAGCATTCCACTTGCAGTGAGGAGCTTTCTCTCTCTCTTTCTTCCACATGAACAAAAATATGGCTGCTAGACCCGACATAAGATTTCCTCGTAATGCAAACAAGCTGCACCCTTTATTGAGAATCACTCAGGACTATGATGCAGGTGCAGGTGAGAACAAAAGGCAGTAAGGCCTATAGCCACCGTCACTTCTACTTTTTTTTCTTTTTTTCCTTTTTTTGTCGTGCTGACAGGATACGTCACCGCAGCTCCGGAGATCTTCATTTTAACTGTCAAGTGTCTTCACGTTCGTTACGCCACTCGACAGTCAAGAGCAAGAAAATAAGCGAATCGCAGTATACAACCAAGCCAACTAAAAAAAAAAAATGTTGCGCAAATTCACGTGCGTTGGGTTGTTGAATGCGTACTGCAGACGTGCAAGCAGTTAATGTACTACGCCCAGTCAGCGTGTCTGTTGAGCTTTATGATTGTCTAATTGGGACAAAACACAATGACGGCGATATAGTGAGCTACAACTATTAATTTATCAGCGTCGACGAAATCTTAAAAATTTTCACGCCACTCGGGGGCCTCGTTTGTGTTCCCAGAAATAGTACCAACAATCTCGCGTACGTGCACTTTCCTTTTAGCACAACCCGTTCGCTAGTTTCCTCTTGGGAACGTGAGCACAAGAGGCACTGATATGAAGTAAGCACTAGCAGAGTGTGTTCTCACGACGGCGCAAGTGTCGATGACTATTCAATTCTTCCTTACTTGTTTCCTGTGCACCAGTGTTCAACTGTCGAAGTGTAAGTTGATGGAAGTCAGCGGGTTAGGCGTGCGCAAAGCTCCCATCAGGGGGGGGGGGGTTCAAAGGTTATTCCTAGCGCCCCTTTCCCCTATTTTATCAATGTTGCGGACCTTGCACCTCCCCCTTTCTCGGACAGTTAGGGGGGAGCCGGTCGCCCCACTGCCACCCATGGCGCACGCCTATCAGTGGTATTCTATACTGACATAGATTAGGCTATAGGCATTGACCTAGCTACAAGTCCGATTCTATCTCAGGATTATGGACAAATTTATTCGCACTACGCTAAGGCTATAGGCACTTCTAAGCAAGGAATCGTTACTGGATGTGCTTGTGCTGGCAGGACTCTACACGAGATTTTCGGCCAACATCATTCAGCATCGCATGTCTCAAAAGTACAACGGCCACAAAGTTGGACGTAGCGTTGCGCCTTCGCCTTCTGATAAAACGAACTACTTGCGGTGTCAGGTACGCAACCTGACACCGCAAGCAACTAAGCCGGATGAATATTTTATTCACACCAGGCGCTTTTGAGAAAGAAATCATATACTTATCGTCTACCTATTTACGCCAACTTATTTTGATGTATAGGCACCCAACGGCAAGCAACTAAGCTCAATGGTTCACCCAAAAGTAAAGTCAACTTCTTCCCGACATAGGAGCAAACTATGCGCTTGAAAAGTGAAATGTGCGTGTCTAGCAACACAACCGAAATTTAGCGTCACTTCGGGCTTAACTGTCGTCAAATAACAATAGCAGTCATTGTCACCACTCGCGTTATTCTAGTATAATGCTAAGTTTTCGCTTGTCACGGATGCTCCGCCAAGTGTCAGGTCGCGCCCTCGATGGCGCATTATTTAAGCACTGTCAAAGCCTTCCCGACTACCGTTGCGGTGAAGGAATGATACTTTTGATGCGGTCACGATGCGGCCCACGTTTCGATATGCCCACGCCAATTGGTGGCATTCTATCGTGCCTAAACTACAAAATTGTTTGCCTTCAGTAATCACATGCGCACTCAAAGATTCCGCAGACGAGGTCCTCAGATATGGCCTTTGCCGCAAATTGTTTCAAAGCTGGGTCCGTCAAAATCTTCAGTGCTCATTTGCTCAAGGCATTTTGCGTTGACGAGAACTGTTTCTCATCAACAGGTTCCTTGCTTACGTTCTCGTTCGATATGATGACAGGCTTAAAATCGTTCTAAAGAATTGCGCAGGTGTACGAACGACATTTTAAACCCAAGGGGTGATCAGCACTGTTCTTTCATATGTATTCCTTCGATCTAAGCCACTGAATCATGATGGATGGCGTGGTACCCTCTTGATCGGGAGGTAATCCACGCCACTTGGCCGTAAATTATGATCAAGTACTCACTTTACGTAGTGAAAGGTTCACTCTGTCTTGATTGAGCCGTGGATCAGATAACCCCTCCTGTGTATTTATAACTTCTCGAAGTCCACTTTGTCCCCACTGTCTATAAACCCCAATGCTTTAAAAATTCAGCTCCATCATTTTACGCTGCAAAGTGAACACCTTTGCAGAAAAGCATCAGGTGTTCTGTCATTTTTTTTTCCCTCTACACACGCAACGCGACATAATTCTACCCCTTCGTACTTGACTCGGCGCGTCTTAGTCCGCAATACTCCCGTCCTGGCTACAAACAATTCACGATTCAGTCACTGAGTCACAAAGCCACTGAGTACAACCGAGTCACGATTGCAACACCTCAAATCAGCTGCTCCGCAGACTAACTCTGACATGTACGGAGTTCCACAGAGACGGCGCCTGCTCCAAAGCAGGGCGCCTCTCACAATTGAGTCGACGCACACGTAGATTACGACAAAGGGCGCCACATTTTGAAGAAGAAGAAAAAAAAAGGTGGTCTAACATGGGAAAACGAAAGGCCTTACTTCGTAGGCATTCGCGGTAGCGACTAGCAGGAGGAAGACTGGTAGCAGTGGTAGGTCGAGTAACTCCTTCGTGTACGGCCGGTGTCGCTTAGTCCACCCCATGGTCGAGCCCGTTCGCAACGACCGCACGGCTAGCACACACACAGGCCGTCGTCGTCCACCACCACCCCACCGACCGGGCCGTAACGAAATAAAAATTTGTATATATTTTCTTCTTCGGGGGCGGCGCGCGACTCTTTACGTAGGGCTCCCTTCACTCTGCGTGTCTTAACACAACCTGCAGCGAGGACTACCAAGCCGCGGCTGCGGCTGACATTATTTATCGCGCAAGAGGACGTCAGTAATTGCGTAGGCCACCACGGCGGCGCAGCTAGCAGCGTCGGCGGCAGCAGCCAGCCACTTTCAAGATGATCACGCTTTTTTTTTCGTTCCCCTCTCCCCTCCTGAAACCCCTTTCTCGCACGACTCTTCCTTCGCACACGCGCCGTGCACCCCAGCCGGAGTCGCAATCTTCGCCTCGGCGAGAGCAGCTGAAGAGAGTGCAGTCTCTCGCGGCCCGAGACCGACTGATACCGCTGCTGTTCGTCATTGGTCGAGTGCCGCGAAGTTATCTGTTCACCCATTGGCTCGGCAGCGCGGAGGCGCTGAATGCGTCGGTCGTCGCCATTTCTGTGAGCGGAAGAACTGATTCTTGGCAGACGTGGTGCCAGTGGTGTCGCGTCCGCCATGTTCCTTGATTGTTACTTCCCCCGCATATATTGGTCTTCACAGTCTTATATTTTAGTCTTGTTTAAGCCTTTTCACGCGAAGGGTCCACCACTTAAGTTTCTGTTTGTGTGTGCCCATATAGTGATCTTCCATTCCTGCATGCATTCTCCGTGTGAATCCTCCTCTGAAATTCTTAAAGCATTATTCTTAGCGCTGTTTATCATTCCTCGTGAAACTTGCCTAGTCAGCACAATTTTTCAACGATTATGGCACACATATTCGCACTGATGATGACAATAAAGACAAGTTGTAAGTCGGCGCCCGTCGCCTCTACTTTATGTCTCTGTACGTGTGTTTTCCAGCGCTGCAGCCCGAAAGTTCACCATGAACCAGCTCGCCCAAGCGAAAATTCTGGTTTGGTTTAGGTTGAAAAAATGACTTGAAAAGAGGCGATTTGCGAAATCACGTTTACTACGGCAGCTGCACGAGACGAGTGATGATTGATTTGTGGGGTTTAACGTCGCAAAACCACGATATGATTATGAGAGACGCCGTAGTGGAGGACTCCAGACATTTCTACCACCTGGGGTTCTTTAACGTGCGCCAAAATCTGAGTACACGGGCCTGCAGCATTTCCACATCCATCGGAAATGCAGCCGCCGCAGCCGGGATTCGAACCCGCGACCTGCGGGTCAGCAGCCGAGTACCTTAGCCACTAGACCACCGCGGTGGGGCCCGAGACGAGTGAGGAGCGTACAGGGTGTGTTTACTTCGGCCGAACGATAGGAATCTCCCTTGCAAAGTTCTTTTCTTGGATGCATCTAATGAAACTACTGCCACCGTGGTTGAACCAATAGGCAGGTGTATTACAAGGTAAATAATCGTCACTATGACGGAAGGCGAAATAATACTGACGGAGAGATTCCCGTTCACCCGTTCTCGCTTACCTTACCTTACATACACAACGACGTTGTTACATTAGTATGCAGCCATCCTTGTATGTTCAGTCATTCATCCATCATGTCATATGTACTCAAGCATTTAACAGAGACATCAAATTTTCGCAGACACAACAAACTTTTGTTATAATGACTGGAATGCGAAATTTCTCACGATAACCACGTCATGTCGCGACGAATCTGGTCTCTAACGATGTTGTTTCTGATCTACGTGTTCGTGTCAAATGTACGCCACTTGCGCATGAAGACGGTGCAAACGAAAGCGTGTGCGTTACTTGGCCCTCGTTTGCCCTGCTTCAATTCGTGAAAACTGTACATGTTCTTTAACTAGTGTTCTGTGTCTCCCGTTACTGAGAAGGTAACAGACGTTGTATTCTCTTCACCGTTGATAAGACTTCACAAATTGAAATGAACCGGTGCGGCCTACCACTTCACCCTATACAGCTTTCTGCGGAACTTAACGTATACTTCTAGGCGAATAATAAATAAATAAATAACTTAACAATCAATTCTTGGCAATGTGTGAATCCGAACCTGATAGTAATTCGGATAATATCTGGTAGTTGTGAAATCTCATCCACCACCTCAATTATCTGCCTTGTAATGCAGCGCAATGCGGCTTTACAACAATGCATTGTTACCCTTGGCAAAAGCGCTTACATCATATATCGAACCATCCGTGCGGTTTCTGGAATGGAAAATTTTGTGCTCATTTCATCTAGGTAAGGGCGACTCAGGTGCAGTGTTGAGCATACTGTGTGAATACGAAGACTCACGACTGGCCGTGCGTCTTCATATTCGAGCAATGCACGAGCAAGCTCGCTGCTCCTGGATCTGTTTCTAATCCTGGTGATGGTGCCTTTGTTTTAACTTACTGTTTGAACACTCCTATCAAAATTGCAAGTACGTCGTAATACTGCCTTTAAGCATCAGCGGTTACAAGTTCACGCGCCCAGCCAATCGACGACTTTTAGGGGCGAAGCTCCTCTTTGTCTAACCTTTGTCCCTCGTCAGGCGTTACCGATACAAACAGACAGGCAGACGCTTCGCCCCACTCATCATCATTCACTCCGTGGATGTGCTGTGATTTTTTTTTTCGAGCTTCCTTCCACCAATAATATCTGCAGTTTTACGCACCAAAGCACGATACAATTATGGGGGAAGCCGCAGTGGAGGGCTCCGGAAATTGAGGCCACTTGGTGTTCTTAAGGTGCACTGACACCACGCAGTGTCCGGACCTCTACCATTGCACCTCTATCAATTTGCGACCGCCGCGGTCAAAACCGAACCCCGTTACCTTTTTTGGGTCAGCAAACGAGCAACATAACCACTGATCGGCTGTGGCGGGCTAGCTTCCTTTCATTTCTAGAGCACACGTTAAGGAACCTGCAGCGCAAGTACATCAACTTGCCAAAAGAAAGCTAACCCGATCAACGAAGGAGAGCCAAAGGGGACCGACCCCACACGAGCTCTGGTTCTGTGTATAGAAACGCATTGAACATAGCTACTCTTCAATATAGCACGCCCCGCTTTCAATTGAAGTGCATCTTCTGCTGTATGCCGGTCAGCGGTGTCGGAGCAGTAGTAGTTATGGTGCTCGGCTGCTGACACGAAAGCCGCAGTTTCGATGCCGGTTGTGGTGGTCGCATTTCGACGGAGGCGGTATGCTAGAGGTAAGTACGTCTACTATGCAATGCCAGCGCACTTTAAAGGTTGTTAGAACTTCCGCAGCACTCCTCTACGGCGCCTCTCATAACCACATCCTGGTTTCAAATAGCGAAATTCCCGATATTGTTTACCTGCTGCGATGTGCACTGCGCACTACACTCGGCAAAAACTATCACGCGGTGCGAAGCCTAAATCTAGACGATATTGTGGCCGCACCGATGCCAACAGGTGACCCACTTCCCCGTGTGCTTTGCTTTTTCCAAAGTCACTTGAATCAGCTTCCTATTTGCAACGACTGTGTGACCGGCGGTATTGAGAGACTCGACACAATCAGGGTCTGGCAGCTTTCTTTTTTTCTTTTTTTGTTTCTTGAAGGCGAGGAAATTGCCCCCCCCCCCCCCCCCCCTTGTAACCGATGTGAGCTTTTGCCGGTGTACAAAAGCTTCACTCGAGTGTCTTTCACGTAGTTTTGACTACTTTTTTTTTTGCGAGAACCATCAACCATAAAACTTGCTCGATTTTTCTGCCTTATCATTTTTTTGTTATTCTGTACGCTCTGCAGCCGCGACGCGTTCCACATTCGAAGAGCGCCTATTTCTTTAATTTTTTTCAGCGTTGCTCGTAATCAGCATTACGACCTGACCTTTCTGCAAGTGCGGCGGGTTGTTGGTGTTTCTTTAACAGTCGGGCAGACATCAACGCTGATTGCTTTAGTTCACTTTCTGTTTCTATTTAGAGGCGAAGCTCCTTATAGCGGCACCCGTTCGTCCCTCGTAGCCGTTGTAGAATGTAACAAGTATACCATTTTGACCTCCAAGGTGAGGCCGGTGAGAGATTTCTTCTGTGCGTTGTTGAACAATAAAAAAAAATAGTGCTCAATGCACATGCCAATGGCTGCTAATGGGGAATGAGAGACAGGAGCATTTGCCTTTTAGTTAACGCGCACGCTGCGATCCCCATTAGCAGCCATTGGCATGTACATTGAGCACTATCTGACAAGAAAGGCTTGCTACGTTATACTTGCTGGGTGTAACCTGCTTAGATTTAGAAAGGTTTAGCGAGCATTGAGCCGCAGTGCCATGAATACAGTGAACTAGTATATACCATGAATTCGAGGTGGTTAAAGGTGGGAAATAGATACGAAGCGCAAGCCGTAAGTAAGTAAAAGCCGAATTCTCCTGTCTCTCATTTCTTATTAGCAGCCATTGGCATGTAACTTGAACACTATCTGACAGGAAAAGGCTGCTACGTTATACTCGCTGGGCGTAACCTCCTTGGTTTTAGAAAGGTTTAGCGAGCGTTGGGTCGCAGTGCCATGAATACAGTGAACTAGTATATACCATGAACTCGAGGTGGCTAAAGGTGGGAAGTAGAGCCGAAGCGCAAGCCGTAGGAAAGTGTGCGTGTGCCACCTCTCGTTTAGTCCTTGGAATGTCCGCTGGATGGCGGTACTTCTATATGGGTGTAACGAGCTGTATAGAGAGACAAAGCTCTAGACGAGACGCTCGTGTTTCTGTACGGAAACCTGCGATGACTCAATCGTCAACGGGCAGTAACGAGGCCGTTTATGCAATCACACAAAAAAATGTATTTACAAAAGACATGAAAGGTCTAATAATAAATGAAGTAAGGGAAAAAAATATAACATGCTTGGAATGCTGGTGTGAGAGTCACAAGGGCATAAAAACAGAAAGAGTTCACCGGAGAGGAAGGCGGTGGTCAAGTCCCGGCGGCAAACTCAACACTGGGAAGGGACGGCCGACGCTTGGGTAGCCTGGTAAGTCCAATGACAGCCGCGGCCAAGAACGCGGCTCACTGCGGAGGTCGTTGACCTGGAGCACGCATGGCGTTTGCCATGCCTATCTCGAACGCTGGCTGGCGCTCGCTGCCGTAGGTGCCGGACTCGCCTGGCGGAAACGTCCTGGCGACGTTTCGCCCACGCCAGGCCCGAACTGCAAGGACGGCTGGTATGGCCCCAGGTGGGAGCCGCTGAGACCTCGAGTCCGCAACCCGACGGGTCACTGCTCCCACGCCCTGGTTCTTCAACCTTGCTTCTTCCTTCCAGCCACGTCTGCCTCACCCTTCTTCTTCGCACCACCACCTGCCCTGATTTTCCTGCGTCGTCTTCTTCGACTGTCTCTGTGGCGCGCACTTCAAACACAATTCTATCTTCACGATCACGCACGGCCACTTCACTCATCACACATGCCCCTCCTTCGGAAAAAGTTTTTTTCTTTCTAAGAAAAAAAAAACTTTCTAGCCACGTCTTAGTCGCAATCACCACGTGTCCGCACAAGACCACTGCACCGCACCAGTGAATAGAGGTGATATATGTCCACAATAAATGTTCACACACCCTCACACATAAAAAAACAAGGAAAAAAACATGTAGTCAGCCATGGCACGATGACTGTTTTCTTCTGGTGAATAAACCACGTGGTTCAGAAATATACATTGTAGACAAACTGTAAACCAGTTGCAATACACTTCCGTGAAAGCTCACGTTACAGCCTACTCATGAAATCGGCACCTGAATTATCTGAGCCTCAAATATGTTGAATAACAAAAGAATACTCTTGTAATGCCAGACTCCATCTCAGTACTCTGCTGTTCAGGTGTTTGGCCTTAACTAGATATTGTAATGGTTGGTGATCAGTTTGCACAACAAACTGCGTTCCGTACACAAAGATGTGAAACTTTTCTATTGCCCACACTAGTGCCAGACATTCTCGTTCTATGGTGGAGTAATTCTGTTCTCGCGGCAATAGCTGTCGGCTGGCGTATGACACTGGATGTAACACCCCATCGTGGTCCTGCATGAGAACTGGCCCGATACAGGTGTCAGACGCATCCGAACGCAGTACGAATGTGCGCTTCGGATCAGAAGCTCGTACTATTGGTCCTGATGAGAGGGCTTGCTTCAGTGTCTCAAAAGCCTCTTCTCTTTCTTGGTTCCAGCAGATCTTGTTCTTCTCCCTTTTCTTGGTTAATTCCGTTAAAGGCTGGGCCTTTTCGGCATATCGGGGTATTAAATCGCGGTAGTATCCTGCTAATCCCAGGAACGATCGCAGCTGCCTCTTGGTCTCGGGTCGAGTTGCGTTAGCAATCTTCGCCACTGTACTTTCTACTGGTTGAATAGTTCCGCCTCCCAACCGATGACCCAAGAAGATGATGGATTCCCCCAGCGATTTCACATTTCTGAGGCTTGATGGTTAGTCCTGCTTCACGGACTCGCTGCAACAAGTGCTGTAAAGTCTCCAAGTGCTCCTCCCAGGTCGCTGTAGCTACGAGAACGTCGTCAATGTAATGGACTACGTTTTCCACACCCTGAAGAAGAGTCCTCATTAATCTCGTGAACACTGCGGAAGCCGTCTTGATGCCGAAAGGCATATATATGAATTGGTAATGTCCTGACTGCGTCGAGAAGGCAGTGACTGGTCTTGAAGCCCGATGTAGTGGGACTTGCCAATAGCCTTTCGTCAGATCGAACTTTGAAAAATATCTCTTGGTGCCGACCTCGGTGAACATTATGTCCGTTCGTGGTATGGGTTCGGCATCGGAGATTAGAATCTCATTGATACGCCGAAAGTCCACACACGTACGATAAGTGTTATCCGGCTTCTTGACGAGAACCAGTGGTGAATTATAAGGAGAATTCGATCTCTCGATGACGCCAAGCTTCAGCATGTCTTGAACTTCCTTCTCGACGACTTCCTTCATTGCTATCGGCAAAGGGTACTGTGGAGTGTTAATAGGTTCAGATGTTGTCAACTGAAGGCGGCACTCCAAAATGTTTGTCTTTCCGGGGATGTCGGAAAAGACATCGTCATAAGCGGCTAGAATCTTTTCAAGCGCAACACGCTTCTCTTCTTCCAGTCCCTCGGCTATAGGAATTGCTTCCACGCCAACGCTTCGGGTAGTCTTGCAGGCTGGTAATGGCGTGTCTGTCTCGTCCTCTTCCATGATCACGAAAGATGCTGTTTGAGGGGTTGTCCTCGGCTGCCGATTTTCATAGCGCTTCAGCATATTTATGTGGAACAGTTTGTTGCCATGTCCCAGGTCCAATAAATAGTCGTGGTTATCTTTCTTTCCAACGACTCGAAAAGGTCCTTTCCATTGCATCAATAACTTGTTCTCCGTGGTAGGGAGTAAGATCAAAGCAAGATCTCCCACTTCTAACAGACGGTTCTTGCTTCCCCGATCATAGTACTGCTTTTGATTTTTCCTTGCTTGTGACAAGTTCTCATGGGCTAGTTGCAACGTCTTCTCAAGATGATCTCGAAGATTCGAGACGTAGCCATACGTTGTTTTTACTTCATCACTGATGTGTTCTCCCGTCCATATCTCCTTCAATATACTGAGAGGGCCTCTAACGTATCTCCCATAGATAAGTTCAAACGGTGAGAATCCCATGCTGGTTTGGGGTACCTCTCGGTATGCAAAAAGGAGTGGCGCGAGCAGCCGATCCCATGATTTCGGATCCTCTTGACATAGTTTTCGCAGCATCTGTTTCAGCGTGCCATTAAACCGTTCAACCATCCCGTTGCACATAGGGTGGTAGGGTGTCGAACTTAGATGTTTGATGGATAACAATGCGTTGACTTCTCTCATCAACTCGGACGTGAAGCAAGATGCCTGATCGCACAGAATCTCACGGGAAAATCCAGTGCGTGAAAACATTTCCAACAGGCCCTCTGTCACAGTCGCCGAATCAATCGCGGGCAGGGCCACTGCGTCCGGATAACGTGTCGCAAAGTCAACCATTGTCAGAATGTATCGGTTACCCTTGTTAGAGACTGGTTTCAAGGGTCCGATAATGTCAACTGCCACTCGCTCGAATGGTGTCTCAATCAACGGCATTTGGCCAAGTGGTGCTTTGCCTACTTTGCTTTTCGGGTACGTTCTTTGGCACGTATCACAAGATCGAACATATCTTTTAGCTTCTTCCTGTACTCCAGGCCAATAGAACGATCCTAGTGCCCGATCAATGGTTCTTTTCGTACCTTGATGTCCTGACATCAGACTTTCGTGCGCCATCTCAAGCACTTGGCTGCGCAATTTGCAGGGAACTACCACCTGTTTTATCATTTTGCCAGAGGATAACCGGTAATGGCGGTAGACTATCCCCCTTTCTATGGTAAACGAATAATGGGTTGATCCCCCTCCATAATATACTTGTCCGACTTTGTTTCTGCAGGTATCCAAGGTCTTGTCTTCTGCTTGCGCAGTTTCGAGATCCTTCCTGGTCATTTTCAAACTGTCGACCTTGAGTGTGGCTGAATCCGGCTTAGACCTTGTGCTCTTGATGCCGCTCAGCAAGTGGTTCAAGTGATGACTTTCCTCCTTGTATCGTTTACGTGCTACGCTGTCCGTCTCTAATTTCGGTACAGCAAGCTTCTCTTTCCATGTTGTATCAGGGTCGTGAGCCTGACGTGATCCGGGCACATTTCCCACGATAATGTCGTATAACGGGGAAATCATGCATTTTACTATGCATACGCCTGAAAAGTATGGTGAAAAAATTTCCACCTTTGCCTCTGGAACCTTAATTCTACTTCCATCCGCCAAGAACAATGTTGCCGTGGTTCCCGTAAGTGCTCCGTCTGGCACGAGGGAACGCCGCACAACCATCGTATTACCTCCTGTGTCCCGTAATACTGAGGCAGTCTTGCCGAATATCACGCCCTGCAACACGGGCATCTGATGCTTCGTCACCCTTGGTTCGTATTCACTGCACTAGCCATACTCTCTTCACTTTTTTCGTCCTCCACCTGCTCGACTTCGTTAAGGTTCTCCCTTTGCGACCATATACATGAGGCTTTCCGGGTAGTGCTGGGTATCTTGGTACACGCTTGGGTGTCGTGCCCAGTTTTACGACAATACCCACAGTATGGTTGCCTTGTCCGAACGCGGCATTCTGCAGCTCTGTGACCAGTCTTGTCACACACAAAACATCGAGTGGAAGCATTTAAAGTTGAATTACCGCCTTTTCCTGCAGGAGTGTTCTCCCCTTTGTCACGGAAAACAAGCAAGTTTGACTGTCGCTGAGCTTCTAAGAAATTGTCGGCCGCTTCCGCCATCTCTTCAAGCTTACGGCAGTTTTTCTCTCGCAAAAATAGCGCCACCTTATCATGACAGTTGTTTATAAATTGCTCCGCTACTATGAGATTCCGAACTGATGAGTATTCCTTTTCCGTTTTCGATATCTCAACCCATCTGTCTAAGAAGCTTGTTAGCCTCGTTGCGTACTGCACGCCCGTTTCACCATCTTGTGGCTTGCTGTGTCGGAATTTTGCACGGTAGCCCTCCGCCGTGAAACGAAATCGTTGCAGTAGCGCCAACGTGGTTTTGTCATAATCGAGAGCCTCTTCTGGCGACAGACGACCAAAGACCTTGAGAGCCTCCCCGCTCAAACACAAACTTAGGGCCGTGGCCCACTTGTCTTTTGGCCATTCTTGACCGGTAGCAACATTCTCAAACCTTTTTAGGTATGCGTCTAAGTCGTCCCGGTTCTCGTTAAACCCTGGCATGAAATTGTGAGGATTAATGGTAGGAGATGCTCGAACTGGTCGGCCTTGGTCAGCCACCACTGACTCTCTAACGCCTTCAGCCTGAGCGAGTTGAAGACGCAACTGTATAATCTTCTGGTATTCCTCCTGAAGTCGCCGTTCTAACTCCATCTGCTCCATCTTCTCTTTCCTTGCTTCACGTTCTGCAGCCCTCTCTTCTCGAGCTCGAGACTCCCGTTCTTCTACCCAAGCCCTTAACTCAGCTCCCTCTAGCCCCATGCGCAACGCCAGTGCCGTTAAATCCGAACTCATCTTTGATCTGTCTTTTTTTTCTAGCGAAATGTAACCAGGGAACAGTAACTATTAATGCAATAAACGGCTTCGTCCTGTCGCCTTGGACGCCAATGTAACGAGCTGTATAGAGAGACAAAGCTCTAGACGAGACGCTCGTGTTTCTGTACGGAAACCTGCGATGACTCAATCGTCATCGGGTAGTAACGAGGCCGTTTATGCAATCACACAAAAAAATGTATTTACAAAAGACATGAAAGGTCTAATAATAAATGAAGTAAGGGAAAAAATATAACATGCTTGGAATGCTGGTGTGAGAATCACAAGGGCATAAAAACAGAAAAAGTTCACCGGAGAGGAAGGCGGTGGTCAAGTCCCGGCGGCAAACTCAACACTGGGAAGGGACGGCCGACGCTTGGGTAGCCTGGTAAGTCCAATGACAGCCGCGGCCAAGAACGCGGCTCACTGCGGAGGTCGTTGACCTGGAGCACGCATGGCGTTTGCCATGCCTATCTCGAACGCTGGCTGGCGCTCGCTGCCGTAGGTGCCGGACTCGCCTGGCGGAAACGTCCTGGCGGAAACGTCCTGGCGACGTTTCGCCCACGCCAGGCCCGAACTGCAAGGACGGCTGGTATGGCCCATGTGGGAGCCTGCTGAGACCTCGAGTCCGCAACCCGACGGGTCACTGCTCCCACGCCCTGGTTCTTCAACCTTGCTTCTTCCTTCCAGCCACGTCTGCCTCACCCTTCTTCTTCGCACCACCACCTGCCCTGATTTTCCTGCGTCGTCTTCTTCGACTGTCTCTGTGGCGCGCACTTCAAACACAATTCCATCTTCACGATCACGCAGGGCCACTTCACTCATCACAATGGGGAATATATGATGAAAATATGCGAGATGGTGGTACTTGGAGTGTTGAATAGATGGACGAACGGACACACAGACAGATGCATGGATGGACGCACGAACATACGCTGGGCCGGATGCACGGACGAACGCAGGGACGGATGCATGAACAGACGCACGCAGGGACGGGCGGATGGACGCATGGACGGTAACACAGACAGACGCATGGACGGACGGGCGGAAGCGAGAACGAATGGACGGACGAATGCTTCGCCCCACTCTCCATCATTCACTCCGTGGATATGCTGCCAAATTTTTATTTACTCGCTTTCACTGATTGTATCGGAAATGGGAGAGCAGCACAGTGATGACGCCATTGCTGCGACCAGCTCTCGGCCATTTGTTGTGATTTTGTTATATCATGTCCCTAAGGTGGCCAGAAAAAAATGATTTCACTTGAAAAAATATTTGGAGCCTTTTCTTTTTCGGAAAAATGGGGCCTCTGAAACTTGGCGTCTGCGCGCTGGATGTGCTTCTTTCCTTCCTATTTTTTACTGTTTTTCTTGCGTTATTTCTGTTCGCCTCGGTGGAACAGTGGCTAGGGTGATCCGCTTCTGACCCGAGGGTCGCTACTTCGATCCTGGCCGCAGCCGTCACATTTCGGTGAAAGCGTAATGGCAGACGCTCGTATGTACTGTGTTATGTGAGTGCACCTTAAGGAACACCAGATTGTCAAAATTTCTGGAGCCTTCCACTACGGCGTCTCTCATAATAGCATCGTGGTTTCGGGACGTACAACCCCGTATATTATTATTTCTTTCTTTCTGTTTCATTATTTCCTTCTTTCTTTACTTGTTTATATCAAGTTGCTCTTTACTAACTGCTTCCTTCGTCTATGTCACGAATAACACGACCTTCATCCACGTGCTCAAAGGACCCCTAAACCACTCCGGAAAATACCAAGAACGAGCATGCTTTCTCTCACGGCCTTTCCCGTTTTCGCTGCAACATTCGTGACGCCGTCATTTTATTCACGTGACGTCAGGATCTACTAAATTCTCGATTGGTCGATATACGAAAGATCGCTGTTGTGAATTGTCTTCTATCTTGCTTTGCCACGCAGTCGTATTCCCGTACTGCCTTGTGTCATGTGACTACCACACCCAATCAACAGATTTCACTTCGTTTTCTGCGACTGCGCAAGCGGAGAATGGTGCGGGTAGTCGAAAAGCACGAAATCCTGACTGAATCAACACTTTGTGTTGATGTTTCACGTGTTTTAAGACTAAATATGCGGCGAGCAGGAGATGTCACCCATGGGAAGCGTAGTGAAGGGGAGGAGGAAGCCCCGCTACCGTCTTTGAAATAATGTGGTTCAGATGTTCTTTAACAGCTGAAAACTTCAGTTGCAACGGGCAGCAACGACAGTCGTGTGTTCAAATCCAGGTTATAACAACGAAATGCGGCAACCTGAAACGACATCTGACCGCGATAGATGATCAGGTTGCCATATCAAAAAACGACAGAGTCGCCGACAAGGCCACGTCCGAGACAGCATTGTGCAGTTATTGGAAAATGGTGCGCAAGAATACGCGTGTGACAGGCGCACCTTAAGTTCTGACCACACGTACGCGTCGAAGCGTGTGGCGCGCAGACTCGGCGTTGCGTCCTCTTCCTATGGACGGAGAAGGCGCGCGGCTACGCGAAGCTACGTGCCCTCTCTCTACACAGGGAGAGGATAAGGCGCCGTGTCTGCACCTCACGCGCTGCAACTCATACGTGTGGTAAGATGCTTAAAGGCCACGCACCTTCTGCAGCGCGCTGCGACGAGTACGTGTGGTAAGATGCTTTAAGGCCACGCCCCTTCTGCAGCGCGCTGCAACGAGTACGTGTGGTAGGATGCTCAAAGGCCACGCACCTTTTGCAGTGCGCTGCAACGAGTACGTGTGGTAATGTGTAAATGCCACGCGCTTTTTGCAGCGCGCTGCAACGAGTACGTGTGATAAAGTGTTTAAAGGCCACGCGCGTTTTGCAGCGTGCTGCAACGCGTACATGTGGTAAGGTGTTTAAAGGCCACGCACATTTTGCAGCGCGCTGCAACGGGTACGTGTGGTAAGATGCTTAAAAGCCACGCAACTTTTGCAGCGCGTGAGCGAGTGAAATTCTGATGCGGCGCCACGCCTTCTCCCTGGAGTGAGAGAGGGGGCACGTGGTTATGCAAAGCTTGACCACTCTCTCCACGGAGAGAGGGCGTGGTGCCGCGTCAGAAATTCCCGCACTGCAACGCGTGCGTGTGGTCAGGTCTTTAAAAGGCCACATCTCTGTACTCTTGCCGGCACCGTGCTCACTTGCGTGCGACGCCACCATTGAGGTCCGTAACTCAAATAGTCTTTACTCGGTTAGGTAAACACGGACGAAAAAAAAAGTTCACTGGACGAACCACAAAGCCTCCTCGTCTAGATATTACAGGAAATAAACTTTCGTCAAAACTTTGCGTATTCATAACGCGAGACACCTGACTCCTTTATGGCTAAATATGGCTCCGTTTTGTTGAAATGAGAGTTTAAAAGTGTCGGTGCACGAGAATCTACAATAAAAGCGGCGAAAACACGCCTGGCCTATTTTCGCGGCTGCGATATGTAGCTCGCTCCCTGTCAGTATGAACACTTCACAATAAAGGAGATTGGCGTAAGCAAAGACTATGGCACAAGAGGTAGCGGAGTTCACAGATTGTGGTGGTTAATAAAAAAAATAACAAACGTGTTTTTTTTCCACGTTTGCTCGTCCCTGACTCCAATGAGAAAACAGTGTTGAAAATGAGGGCGTGCGTGACTGAAAACAAATTAACAAAAGAACAAAAACAGTTTCTAATATGCACATTACCCTGCGTATTTTCAAACAGACAATCAACAAATGTTTATTTCCAACAATATTTTATCATTTGTTGGGGGTCCTTCAGGCGAAGAGCTGATGCAAACAGCTTGAGAGTGCCTGAAATTTATTATTGTGTCAACTGTTTTTCTTCCCCAATGACTGCATATTTGTACATACTCCTCTTTTTATATAGTCTTTTCTTTTGTCTGTGTGTTATACCCAATGTCTTACTTTTTGTATGTGTCCATTTTCAACACTTTTTTTTTTTTGCACAGGGCAGTGCCACCTCTTCTGTGGAGCAGCGCTGGGGAGCAGCGAACCAATAAACAGACTACAGGAACACTTGAAATCTCCAGCAATAATCGAAACTCACGAAACTGCGTTTATTGCTAACACAAAACTTTTGTTCTTCGCCAAGTATTGCAATAATTCTTGGGGTTTTATATCCCACAACCACAAAGAGAGTACTTATTTGAGGGCTCGAAAAATTTTGAACACGGGGGGTTCCTTAACGGGAATATAAATCTAAACACATGGGACTCTTCCATTTTGCCTTCATCGAACTGCAGACGCCACTAAATGAATTCAATCCCGTGACCTTCGGGTGAGCAATGACTGAACACAGTAGCTATTACGCCATCGCTTCGGATGCAAAACTGACCTGTTTATTATTGTTTCCAGTGGTTGCATAATACTCCCAGAGACATGGAGGAAATAGGGAGGGAACAGGCTCACAACTGCCACCTGGTGAGACACAACGCCTACTTGCTACCTCGAGTGAGCGGCATCGTGCAGGAAAGAAAAATGGGAGCAAATAAAAAAAAGAGCAAAGAGAAACCAGTAACACAAATGCAAACACAAGTTAGCAGTCACGAGGAAACATGTCGACAAAGGCGTGGGAAAATCGGCTTTGTTTATTAGAGTTATCGTGAAATTACGTACGGGGTCACTCCGAGCAGCCCGTCCTCCCGGGAATATACAGTCATCAGAAGTCGTGCACACAAGTCCAGTGCATTCATATCCCTTCATTAGCAGTGTTCGGTGCACAACGAATGCCGCACACTCTAAAATTGTGTGTTCAAGTGTCTCACAGAGTCTGCACGGCGTACATAATGGATGGTCCACGCGCCATTGACAATATAATCATTCACACACAAATTGAGAGCCTCTTAGTTGATTTGATAAGACAGATGCTCGGGCTAGTTGGTGATTGGGAATCAACATATTCGCACAGCGCAAGACTACTAGTAGTTACGACGTAACTACAGGAGAAGACACATGGACATAAACAGCGTTCTTTCTGTCCTTGTGTCTTCTTTTGTAGTTACGTCGTAACTACTCGTAGTCTTGCGCTGTGCAAATATGTTCACTCTTAGTTGATATGACGGGCTCTGCCACGACGAGATAATTAATACGCCAGACAGTGTATTCAATGTGGCCATAAATTGCGTTCTATCCTGTCTACTTGTTTCCTGTGTACCGTATTAATTTCCGCTCTACTTTTATTTCAAGAAATTGCGAGTCAGCCGTATATTGACTGAGAATAATAACAAGAAGTTGGTCTTCCGTGAATGCGTATGGGACCCTGCGACTTGTTTCCGCCTCTGTTCGTTGTAAGAAACTATTTGGGTGCAAGCACTCATTTCTTATTTCATTGTTTCTCTTCGGCTTGTTCCGCAGGTCACAGGTTCGAATCCCGGCTGCGGCGACTGCATTTTCGATGGAGGCGGAAATGTTGTAGTCCCGTGTGCTCAGATTTGGGTGCACGTTAAAAAACCCCAGGTGGTCGAAATTTCCGGAGCCCTCCACTACGGCGTCTCTCATAATCATATGGTGGTTTTGGGACGTTAAACCCCACATATCAATCAATCTTTTCGACTTGTTTATTTAGGAATGGAATGCTTAGGAACGCTAAAGGTTAAAGTTAGCAAATTTTCATTCATCATAAAATCATTCATCTTAAATAAGTAAACCAACGCGCGTGCCGATAACCAGCTAAATGAATCCATTACATTAGTGACGTCCGCTACCATTTCCTGACTCATTACAACGAATCTACACGTGTGCGCCAAACCTCTGTGATGCTTTACATCTAGGATTCTCACTCATAAAAACCAGAGGAGCGAAATAGGCACAGTACGTCCCTATTGATTTTGGTTGCATCGCTATATAGACTGGGGTTTCGGATAAAGTCCACTTTGTCATGAAATCGCGCTGTGTCTAAGGCCAGAATAACCGCCATATTATCTCCATAATATTACATTTTCAAGCTTTATTGGTAGTTCTGAACAAGCTGTGCGCATGTCGCGAATGGTGAATAAAAAAGGAGTGGTATCTGGTGAAAAGAATTCTCCCGTAATATTTAGAAATGACTTCACCTAGATTATACGGCGTTTGGGGTGTAGTGGGATACTATTGCACTTGAACTTTATAAGAACAGCACGGCCATGGCAACGGCAAAGGTCTGCCAAGCGTTCCCGCCTTAGCATAAGATCACTTCATGCGGATTCATATGGGAATTACTTGGTCATAAACTGTGATATGACTGTCGTAACAAAATGATTATCCTGTCTTGCAGGCTATTTGCATAAATGCCCGCAGGGATCCAGCTATTTGGGCCGGGAAATCATGCGTTGGATGAACCAACCAAATAGAGCTGCCCGGTAAGTCTGATAACAGGAGAACACTGCAGATGAATAGAATTCAGGGAGGTTGATTTATAATGAGTCTAGTTGAATACAAAGGTATGGTAAGTATGAGTACCGGGCAACCCAGATGGATGAAATTTAGTAAGTCAAAGTATGATTGAGCCCAGTTAAGCAGCACTGTCGTGAGTACGAAAGCTAGTTAGTGCCGCTGAGCGTAATTTCGATGGCTGAGTTTTATAGGGAAGCCTGGCTGAGCTCCATTCTGGGCTTCTATCGGAGTGAGCCCTCAATATCAAAACATTCTGTTTTTCAGTCGTTCTCGCTGATTTCATCGATCTATGAAATTCGACGGGTGGTTCACGGCTTGAGCAACGTCCGTTACATGTGTTTCTCTACCGCAAAAATAACGCAGCTATATACATGGTTGATGAGGCTCCTCGTCGTAGATTCCTAAGCCTGTCTAAACACTATGACTGTGTGGCCTGGGCAAACCGAGGCATCGGCACACTCAGACGTCCTCCTAAGCGTGTATAGCGATAGGAGGATGAACGGAGGACAAACAGATGCCGAAGCTTCCCGATCCTCTGATGTATAGCACACGCACGTGCGCCACAGATTAACGTTAGACATGCATGTGTGGGCTGGGTAAAGATGTGCAAGAGTTGCAAACGGGCCCGTGTCATATATGAACTATGTGCATGCGGTGTGCTCAAACGGTGGGTCCCTGGTCCTGATCTGCGTGTTTGTGATCACCGTCAAGGTATTCTCGTGAGGCATTTGTTTATTCTGTTTATAACAAGCTATTTTTTTCGCTGACTTATAAAAAAATACCTGTAAGAGTTTGCGCATGCTTGACTATTGCGTTTGTCTGTGGCGTTCCGCTTCTTTGCAACATGCACGTGTGGTTGCCAAGCTGCTAATGTAATCATAAACTCCGGGGTTGCACGTCCCAAAACAACGTTATCAGGGATGCTGTAGTGGCGGACTTCGAAAATTTTGACCATATATGGTATTCCTTAATGCATACCTAAATCCAAGGTCGCCAGCTTCTAGCGATTCGCCTCCATCTATATTTGGCCACCACACCCGGAAGTTGATCCCGCGACCTTGGGGTCGGCACTCAAACACAATATCCACTATCACTGTGGTCGATAGTCCTTTGAGGACACTGCAACTTGTGATGAGTACTGGCTTTACAGCACCGCATGCGTGCAGTAGTGATGGTTTCAGACGCGACAATTTTTAGGGGTCAAGCTCCTTGAGGTCGAGGCTTGTCCGTTGTCGCATCGTAGCCAGCCTCTATAGTACTCGAGCCTCCACTAGATGGCTCTGCGGCGCTCGTTCCGCTTCCACGTGTGCTCTCGGTAGAGACAGTCGTCAGTCTGTACGCTTCAATAATACTACGAACAAAGATGAAGACAACTTGACGGAGCGTAGGGCTCTCAAGACGGTTGCTGCGCAGGCTCGCCGTCAAGACCCGAAAGTCATAAGCATCATAGACGACACCTCGCTTATACAACACATAGCATCTCGATATGCTCTTAGCTGCATATAATTCGATCATCTACCACCATCGACAATCCGAGGAACCTGCATCAATCTTATCTTTGCAAACTTTACACTACATCCGATCGAAGAACCACTGTCGTATCACTTCACTGACCACAAGGCGGTTATTGATTAATTATTGGGGCTTAACGTCCCAGAGCCAGCATATGATTATCAGAGACGCCGTAGTGGAGGGCTCCAGAAATTTTGACCACCTGGGATTCTTTAACATGCATGCATCCAAAAATGAGAACACAGGAGCCTACAGCATTTTCACCTCCATCGAAAATGTAGCCGCCGAAGCCGGGATACGATCCCGCGACCTGCGGGTTAGCAGCCGAGTACCTCAGCCACTAGAACACCGCGGCGAGGCCCACAAAGCGGTTATAACGAAGGTTTAACGTAAGCCGCGTCTCACTACCATTGTTTTATTCGTCACCGTATGGTGACGAATGAAACATGTTGTGTATATACCGCGCCACCCCCCCCCCCCCCCCCGTTTGTCCCGTCTTTACATGATGATCGATCGGGCAAAATGTGCGGAGAATTCAAGGTTTCCAAGATTTACCTCCAGAGCCTTGCCCACTGATCAATATCTACTTCTAGGATATGGGGTTCAGTATAACGGCTGGCATGCGCAGTTGCTCAATATAACCATGTTATGTCGCAACGAATCTAGTCACTAAAGATAATTTTGGATCCGATTTACACGTGCAAATCGAAATTAGGCAGGCATCACCAGGACTGAAGACTGTGAAAATGAAAGTTTGCACATTACTTGCCCTAAATTGTCCTGTTGTAATATGTCAGTACAGTAATTGCTTTTTCGCGCGTCAAGGATTAGCAGGATGTTTTAAAACAAGAACTTTGGGACTCAAAGAAGAAGATTTTCTTTTTCTCGGGGTTTATTTTATTCTAAGTAAACAACTGGAAAGAGGTGACCATCTCCCAAGAAATGACGGCTACTACTTTTGTTTATTTTTATTTGCACATGTAAGAAAAAAGAACTTGGACGCTTCACTCTCTGTCCTCTTGTGTATCACGACGAAGTTATACTTTATTTCTTATTTATTTTACTTGTTTATGACGATGACAAAAAACTCATTGGTATGGTTAATGTTTTTAGAAACAACAATATGACATGACAAAAGAAAAAGAAAAAGTCGCGAGCATAGTCAAGTAGCTCCCTCAGCACCCAAATTGTAGTCATATTTCTTCGCCTGAACATGCAGTACAGCTTGCTGGAGCTTGGTGCGCTGAAAATGTCCATGTGTTTTTCTTGGTATCTCGCCCATCCACAGCTATTTTAAAACGCTCCTTTCACGGGGCGCTTTTCAACGTCTGCGAAGTACTGGCCAAAATAAGATCGAAACTGGAAGTTTAAGAACTCGATATGACCCCTTCCATGCTCTCCCTCATGTAGTCCACGGCATATCTAAGAATACTAATTTTAGGTTATCTCTGACCTTTCGAATGATTAAATGCAACGCATCGGCCGACCAACCGACCGACTGAATGCACGATCAATGTACGACTGAATGCACATCACACGTCTTGTCTTGTCTTGTCGCCTAGAAGATCTTGGCTCATATCCACAAGGGGGGTTGGCCACACTGTACCTTATAATAAAACTTTTATTATACAACGCTTGCTAAAAAAGAGAGAACTTAGATAAGAACAATCATAATGTTCTTTTGAAGAAACGTGAAAAAATGCAGAATTCGATAAACCAGAATGTGTGTGATGTGTTAGGTGCTGTCTTTCTCTTCTTTTCCTTTCCATCTTTCAATCTACCCCATCCTGTTTCCATGTGTGGAGTAGCAAACTATAGTTGTCTTCAACTGGTCAACCTCCCTGCTTTCTCCACAATAGCTTATCTTTTTGGTCTAGAGACGAGTTGCGGTGGCTCCAAAGCGCCAGCACCTTTGTCTCCGAGACTTGTCGTCCACGGAATTCCCCAGAAGGAGCTGTCATCCAAGGTTCCCGCCTCCTGGTACACGAATTGGTATATACGAGACACGCGTGTCGACGTGACGACGAGTCGCCCACGCCGACGCACGCACTTGCGCCGACGCAAATCGAACTAGGAGGCGTCCCTCCTTCGAAATGAAATCAACGTCAACCGTCATTTCCAACGGTATTGCAGCGCACGCACAAGAGAAGGTGCGAAGTGATAAAAGAAATGGTCCACCGTGATGAAGCGGCCACTACCTGTCAATTTCTCTCCTGTATTTACTGCGATGAACGATTAACTGCAGCGAAGGCAGCGTTCTCCTCTTTGTTTATCGATCTCCGTCGATGGTTATTCGTTTGTCGTTCATTTCCAGGTAACACACGGCACCAAGAAGACAGGTTTGTTGCGGGTCACGACTGTGTCGGCTCCCGACTGGCGCCACTCGCTCTCACGCACGCTGACTCAACGTCCCGACAACGTGTCAAGTTGCCCTTCTTTCTTTGTTTCTTTCTTTTACGACTCAATTAGCGCTTCCACACGTGGATTCATTAAACGGCGCGCTCTTTTATTGACAGTCAATTGAACGCGTGTTGCCCATACGGTCTTGACTTCCTCGTCATCTGGCGGGAACCGCTACTGTAGCGCCACCTCGGGGTGAAAAGAAACTTATTACGTCGGCCCGGAGTCGCACGGCAGAGATCATTAGCGATGGTTTTCATTAGGCCTGTGAAAAGTCGACTAAAGGTTCAGCTCCGCTTTGTTTTATCGGTCCGTACAGAGAAGAACGTCACGAAACGGTATACAGTTGCGTAGTGCCATTCATGCGCGAATGTTGCTCGAGAGGTAGGGAAGTAGTGTACTCTTAAACTACGCTTTTAATTTGTGTCGCAGGGCCCCTTCATTCGTGACCGATAAATTGTGCTCGAATTATTCAATTACACACTGCAACCAATAAGTTTTGTTCGCCCCGCCAAGGGGGTCTAGTGACTAAGGTATACTCGGCTGCTGACCCGCAGTTCAAGGGATCGAATCCCGACTGCGGCGGCTACATTTCCGATGGAGGCGGAAATGCTGTAGACCCGTGTGACCAAATTTGGGTGCACGTTAAAGAACCCCAAGTGGTCGAAATTTCCGGAGCCCTTCACTACGGCGTCTCTCGTAATAATATGGTGGTTTTGGGACGTTAAGCCCCACATATCTATCTAATAAGTTGTGTTCGTGTAAGCATCGGAGGCGAAACTGGTCCCAAGCATTTATTTTTTCAGAGGCACCCCATGACGTCACCGTATTTTGAAAGAAAGCAGCGTAACAATAACTTTGACAATTGGTGTCCAGGTTCGAGTCATGTTGGAGATCAGTATCAATAGATCACTGGAATTCCGATGGCAAGTTCCTCTCAGCAACGCTCCATACGGTAGATAAGGGAAATGCCTGCTTTCAAAAGACAGAGTTTTCGTAGGGGATTCAGCTACCGCTTGTAAGCCAAACATAACGTTTTAGGCACTAACGACGAACCTTTAGTTCATATATGCATAACATGGACCGGTGGCAAATAGCGGGATTTCCCCAATTTTCGGGGCTCGTACTATTTTGTGATGGACAATAACGACAACATGACACGCGATAAGCCCAGACTCTGAGGTACTTCATCACTAATATTTCATCCATTTCGAGGTTATCTGAAGCCCGTTGTATCGCCACTGACACAAGAGCATTCAATTGGTGCGGTCGAATGGAACTCGCGGGACTTTTGCCACTTTTTTTTTCGAAGCGTTGTTTTTTTTTCTTTCACTCCAACCGTAAGTCATGACGTGGTCCCCAGGAATCATAAATAATGACTCGCCACATATTCAAGATACGACTATGGAGAGAATCTGAAATCTCGATTAGGGTCACGCCCTGGTGCGTGCACGAACACTTCCAGTCGCAAAGTTACGACATTTTTTTGTCACGCGCCCGTGACTTCCCATTTCTGAAGCCGTGCAGCTGCCGCCTTAAACCGAACAGCGAATTCCTTTAAGCTGGCTCTGCTGCATAAGTAACTGCACGCACGGAGTGAAAACTCTGACCTCTAATAAGCAAGCATGGTGAAGAAGAAAAACGTTAGAAAAAGAAGAGAGAGAAAGAAAACATGGCCTAACACCTTTCTGAGGCGATTCATCATGAAAATCAGCGTGCTTACAAGTCCGGCCGCCTCAACTAAACGGTGTATGGGAGAGAGGGGGGGGTCAGCACAGTTGTGTGAGCTGTCCAAGAGTCTTGAACAGTCTTCTCCAGATCCGGTTTCAGTAGTCGGCTCTCTTTCGCAGGCGGCTTCTACAAAGCCCTTGGGCGTCACAACCAAATCTAACGTAAGCAGGTGCGCATGGTTACACCTTCGCAATTTTTCAGCAGTATTGCGTAAGCATTAACACCTGCACATGGTAAAGCGCTTAATAAAGGCGAGAAGCAAGGAGTTTCTTACATGATGATTGAATGATATGCGGGGCTAGACGTCCCAAAACCGCCACATGATTAAGAGAGACGCCGTAGTGGAGGGCTCCGGAAATTTTGACTACCTACAGTTCTTCAACGTGCACCCAATTCTGAGCACGCGGGCTTACAGCATTTCCGCCTCCATCGTAAATGCAGCAGCCGCAGCCGGAATTTGATCCTGCGACCTGCGGGTCAGAAGCGGAGTACCTTAGCCACTGTATACCACCGCGGCGGGGCACATGATACGAACGCAGAGAGCATGCGAAGATAGTGCGTTACCACAGTCTGCTACACGTTTGCCCAGAGATGCACAGACAATATCAGCTTTATCTGTCCTATCTTGCGTTCTGAAAAGTGGTGTGGTTTAACGCTAATCGCCCCACTGCGGATCTGGTTGCTTGTCGTCGATGTCAGAAACTACCATATCGGCTGGTCTACGCAATTAGTGCGACATCATTAAAAATATAGTAATTTTTGGTGTTTAACGTCACAATACCGCAATATGACCATGAGGGACGTCCTATAGATGAGGGCTCGGAAAAATTTTGACCACCTGGAGTTCTTCGACTTGTACCTAAATGTAAGTGCAGACGGAATCACCCATGTCAATAGCGACGGAAAGCTTGGCTGTGGACGCTGTTTCTTTCAGTGGCTGCTATACCACACGTTAGCTATACAAGCAACGATCGTGCTTGAATTAGAGCACAATGTCATAGCATGCAGTATGAGTATGTTAAGCATCATTACGGCGTTGGTCGTTACATAGTATTGTGATAAAAAAAAAAGCGGCTGGAGTGACTTTATGCTTAAAGGGGCCGTGACATCTAACTTTCGATCAGTTCTGTGGATTAATCCCTGTGCATTCACAAATAAGCTGGCAAAATATTAGTGTATTAGGTCTAGTAATTAATTTACAACCAGTTATACTTGTGAACACGCGAGTGGCCCCACAGTCGGACAAGACTGGTGCACTCGTGAGTCGTGACGTAACAAGCAACTAGCTTTGTGAGAGTGTATTCATTCCGGCGAACGATATCGTCCCTTGGTCAGCTGCGCGTTATATCGAGATATTTTAGCTTTCTTCGACGTGACACTGCAATTGGACGATTTGCCGCGGCTGCAACTTTGGTAAAGGATGGCTGCTATGCTCCGTGTCATACATGACGTCACACACGCCATGTCAAAACGGCGGTCGCCGGCGGTGCAGGGGGGGAGGGCACGGGGGGGCCGCAGCCTCCCCAAAAACCTCGCGTGCCCCCCTTTGCCCATCCAAGAGCAATCGTATATAACAAATAAAGCATATGTTCTGTGCGTCCCTGCCCCCCCCCCCTGAATGAACGCAAATGTTGTCGCCCCCCTCCCCCGCCCATACGAAAAAAAAAATCCTGGCACCGCCCGTGTGGCGCTGGGTGGGATTTACAGCCGGTGACTTCTATAGGGCTTGTTTTGCTCTGAAACATTCTTTTACGGCCCACTTTTTGAAATCTTAATGGGCATAATATACACTGTACTTCTAATTTTCGCCGATAAACAACGAATCTTCGAGTGACCATGTCATTGCCCCTTTAAATAACATAGCGCGCTACATTAAAACAGCGTCATGTCTTTATATTTGTCCGTTGCGGCAATTATTGGGTTCTCGCTGTACACAGCTTTCGGGCTTTGTGTTGTCCACTTGTTGCAGCTGAGTGTTCTAAAAGTGTTCTGCAGCGTGAGTATATACTCACCTGGAGTCAGTCGGCGCCGGTGGCTCGGTTGACATCGCTGTTTCGTCACCTTGGCTTGAAGTGTGCCGACCAAATTCTTCCACTTTTCCACCCACGTTTATAACGCGCGCAATGATGTCAACAGGTGTCGTGGCTGCCAGCTAAGGCACAAAATAAAGTCCTTCTTCTGGGCTAGTTCGTTCTAGCAAAATGAGGATCGGGAGCACAAGCGAGGCAAGAAGAAAGACGAACTAGACCGCGCTCTCTTGTCTGTTTCGTCTTCCCCTTTTCGTGCTTGCGCAGTATACGCCACCCGTTCACCGAGGAGAAGAAAAATTCATGAGGGCGAGTTACGTGATTTGAAACAGATAAAACTGCGCAGGGGGCGGAACACAAGTAGCAGTAGACAGAGGAAGAGCGCAGATTCTTGTACTTGTGTTCCGTTCCCTGCGCTGCTTTTCTTCTGTTTCAATGCCGTACCAATGTCGCCCCTCAATGTATATTTTGTACCCCACCGAGTTACGGCGAGAACGACACCGAGTTCAAAGGCGGAAAGACAGTTTTCTCGCTTTAACCACCCTTACTACAAGCGATATCTCCTCCTCTCCACTTCATGTCGCAGGTTCGAATCCCGGCTGCGACGGCTGCATTTCTGATGGAGGCGGAAATGTTAGGCCCGTGTGCTCAGATTTGGGTGCACGGTAAAGTACCTCGCTTGGTCGAAATTTCCGGAGCCCTTCACTACGGCGTCTCTCATAATCGTATGGTGGTTTTGGGACGTTCAACCCCACATATCAATCAATCTCCTGTCCACTTAAGAAACACGTGGATTGTTATCAGTGAGCGTTCAGGATTTCGGACTTTCCGATTACACGCTCCGTTTTCGCTTGCGCAGTCGCAAATGCAGCAAACGAAGTTAAATCTGTTTATCGCGCTTAATTGCCATGGGAGCCGGAGCAGGACTGGCATACGAATGCATGCATGGAAAATCAGGCCAAGGGAGAATTCACAACAGATATCCCTCGTATATCGACGGATCAAGAGCTTATTTATTCTTGACGTCGCGCGAGTAATACGCTGACGTCATGAATTTTGCCCCGTAGACGAGAAACGCCAGGAGAGTAATGTACTTGTTTCTTTGTTTTGTTTGTTGTTGTTGTTTAGGGACGGTTCAGGGGTCATTTAAGCCCGACCAACAGCGCCCCCCCCCCCCTGCTCTTACCTGTAAAGAACAAATCAAATTCGAGATCATGCCGGGAATCCGAACATTAACAGATGGCCGCGTAAAATTATGGGCACGCCTAATGTTTCTTGCCTGGCCTCGGCTCCCACTTGTCTGGGGAGTACTGATGACTCTGTAATCCCCTGCCAACGTGTGCAAAGTGCATGCGGTTCGTTTCGACTTCCAGCGTCGATTTTCCTGTGTCCAATATATCTCTGCAGTGCAACTATGAAACTTACAATCGTGAAGAAGGCTTTGTTGCTTCAAGTGTAAGAGAGAGGGAGAGAGAGAATTTATTTACAGAAAGGTAGAGAGGTCGGCCTGTTTGCTCTGGCCTGCTACTCTACAATTCATGTGCAAACTTAATCCTTGTCCCTGTGACCAGACTGTGGAATTTCAATGTTGTCACGTGACTGGACTGGACGCCCTGCCACGGTGGTCTAGTGGTTTTGGCACTCGAATCCCGGCTGCGGTAGCTGAATTTTCGATGGGGGCTGTAGTGTTTGAGGCCCGTGTGCTTAGATTTAGGTCCACGTTAAAGAACACCAGGTGGTCGAAATTTCCGCCGCACTCCACTACAGCGTCTCTCATAATCATATCGTGGTTTTGGGACGTTAAGCCGTATATTGCGCCATATATTGTTAATATAACTGGACTCGACAATATCTCTTGCATACACATCTACGATAATGACAGTTTTCTGATAGGCCACGACACATACCGGTTGTTCGAAGTCCCGCACAAATTACGATCAGTTCGCATTTTACAAAGGGTAGATTGCGAACCATCGCTGTCTATAGTCACCTTGCTTGGTCACGTCATCAATGACATTCTAAACCTTATCATCGTCAACGAATTATCATTGTTGCCTGATCACGTGACCCTACATACAGATACGCACAAGGCGGCCTACAGCGAGTAAAGAGTAGTACGAATCACACGACAGTACAGTGTCTGCGGCTGCCCCTGTGGCATTCTCAGCCACCAGCCATGCGTTCTAGAACTATTGTCTCCCTGTTTCTTCTCGGCATCTTCGTTCTGTCCATCGTCGCCGCGGTGGCCATTTTGTTCGGTGAGTGATGCCCTGTTGAATGATGGCTGTATTCGCTGCGAAAATCACGGCGACACGTAAAAAACACAAATAGAAAAACAGAATGCAATGCTTAGCACACGTATACGGTGGCTGTAACAGCGCACAAAGCGTGTGCTTTGGACATAGTTCTGTTTCTAAGCTTTTAATACTGACTGTACCTTCAATCTGATTTCGAGCAACCTTTCTTTTTGTGGGTGCAAAGTCCCAGTTCGCGTCGTATTTCATTGCGAAGCCAATCGCTTTCCTGCGCTGTTATCTGGCTTAGTTGAACAAGCAGGCAAACATTTTCATGAAAAGCAGCCAGCATGGGCACGATTGAGCAAAACTATACGTACCATTGACGCATGCGTATACTTCTGTCAACTGTGCTGTGCAGTGGCTGCTCTCATGAGTCTTTCTGTGACAGATTCCATCCGAGCAATGCTTTGAAAGCAGACGCCTCGCCATTGAACGACGACTCCAGCACACGTTTCCAGAATAACAGATAGGTGCGCGAGTTGGTTTGGGTTACTGGTGGAAAGGTTTATAGCGCCAAAGCGTAACAAAAGGAATGAAGCGAAGACAAGACAGCACATGTCTTTTCTTCTGTTACGTTCTGGCACTGCCTTTCCGTCAGTATGTATGTTTACTACTTGCTATACCCTTTGCACATTTCATTTGGAACTGTGACGGAAGAACCAATGAGTCTAATGTTTTAAGTAAACAGTGACTGGTCTCTTTTCTAGGACCAACGCTATGGTTCGCCAGTTCTCCAGCCAAGTGCGACAAGGCGGCAAAAATGAAACTGCCGTCGCCGCATACCGACGCCATGGGCGTCGCGCCGAAGGACGAAGGCGCCGCAAACCCGGTTTCGTCACCGTTCCGTCACATGGCGCGTCCCGACGTCGTCACCGACACGGGCGTGACCCTGGCCCAGCCCCGTCACGTCGCGAAGCCGACCCGTTTTCACGTCGTCCTCCTCATGCTCGGTCTGTTGGTGTTGTGGGTGCTGCGTACCACCGGACTCCTGCTACCGGGGCTGGCAGCCGTGGCGGCCCTGGGAGCCCTCATGGTGCCCCTGGGCCAGCGACAGGCGTCCACGGAGACCGGAGGAGGGCCGTCTTGCGGTCTCAGCGCCATCTGCCGCTTCACCGAGACGGCTCGTAACAACGTGCACCTGCGCATGGAACTGGCCGGCCTGCCGGCCCCGTACATGAAACACGTTGGCCGCATCTTCGCCCTACTGGAGAACGTCAACTGCGACCGCATCGAGCAGACTTGCAGTCGCGTGTCCTTCTCAGACTTTCTTCCTTTCTGAGGAGACCAAGGTCCTCGAAACGGCGCCTGGTTAGAGGCGAACCGTCTCAAGTGTGAGTGACAAAGGACATTACACTTACCTGCATGCATAACTTGGACTGGCACAATCCAAGATTAAGCCTCATCTGCATTTGTATAAAAAATAGAACCAGCACCAACCCTCATCTTCATTTGCAATAAAAAAAAAAACATTGTCCGATTCTGCGTGCGATCATCTTTATTCGTTAGGCGGGTACTTGCCCTTTGAAATGAAATAATCCCGAGCAGCCGACTGTACTGTTTCATGCATTAGGTGCAAAACTGTGCAAGCTAAGGAAAATTCTTGTAGTGAATGCGTTTGTACCAAGAAATAGTTTTATGAATTTACGACGTGTAACGGGATTTTTTTTATTTGTTTAGAATAACTAAAGTGATTTGTGCGCAAGGAACAAACGGATCCGTTATTTACACCATTAACAGGCTGTTTTGCCTCGCTTAGTGATTCTTCATATTCGTATCGTGGCCTCCGCGATTAGTTCCGGTAGCGCACAGCCGGAGCCAGTTCAGGTCACGTTTACGACGACTGAGTCCAAGCGCAAGCCACGCGGTCCTAAACGTTTTTGCTGACAAAAATTCTTGCCCATCTTGAACTGCGTTGCACTCCATGTAAAAAGGGAGTATTTTTATTTTTTTTGTCTTTTTGTAAGTATTGCAGAACCGTATGCGACCCCCTTTTACTGGCGGATTAGTGAACCATGCTGACCTATCACTATATTTAAAAAGAAAACATTTTAAGGAAGTGAAGTTACTTCATAATAACGGCATATTTGTAAACGTTCATGCTGCCATTGCTTTCAAATAATCTTGAGCATTGCGCTTGTACGATTTCAATGATCGAGAGATGCTTACGCATCTTTGATATACATAAAAATTCATAAAGGATTAGTCCGGAATGTGTTTATTTCAATCACGTATTTGCGACTTGTATTGTAGAATACTTTTGCTGCCTTTTTTTTTTTGCCACTGATAATGCATACGGCTTTGATACTGCCATCTTACGATTTTAGGCCCACGTTTTGCGTCAAGCATTCTGCATTCAGTTTTTACGGCTCGTCGAAAATTTTGCGGCTCACTCTCACGTTAAACACCTTATTAGACTCGCAGTGTCTTACTGCATCAAACAAGAAAGCGTGCCCAAGATCGGTTATATTTCACTAAAATTAACTAAAAAAATGACGTTTCGGCTACCCTGCGGTAGCCGAAGCGCCATTTTTTTTTATATTCTAAACTTCTTTTTTTCATTTTGGTCAGTGCCATTTTATTTAATTTGTATTTTCATACTTCTTCACGAGCAGACGACGCATCGTCAAACCATCGATTACACATGTACAGCCACCCATTCTTTTTAACCTGAACGCGCGAGCATCGACCGAAGCGCCTGTTCAGGGCGTCATGTTTCCGGAGCAGCCTAGCAGAATGGCGGTGCACAGTACTGTTGATCGCAGGTATGCACGTATCCGAGTTGCCTTTGGCGCTGTGCTCAGTTAAAACTCCGCTTGTCGACTGGATGGACGACGCTCGCGCCTTCAGGTTAAAAAGTTGCGCGGCTGTACAGTCCACATACAGTACTCGCGGAATCAAACACGACCCCAATTGTTTTAAATGCGAAGCATTTCTTACGGAACTTCGGCGACTTTGAGCGCATCTATCTATATATCTATCTATCTATCTATCTATCTATCTATCTATCTATCTATCTATCTATCTATCTATCTATCTATCTATCTATCTCGCCAACTACGACTGTTAGCTCTCCTGGCCGTTTCGATAATCGTATCGAAACCAAACTTGATATGGCATAACTGACTGTGAAGAACATATTTGACTATAGTCATAACATGAAAATCATAACATGTATGTCATGAATGTCATGATTTACATTTCATGGTCCTGCAGCTCTTGCGGTGGTTTCGTTCACATGGTTTGTTGCAAAACTGGTATGTTATGACATGATTGCATGGCGAAAACAAGCGACAAACCCTAACATGAAAATTACGGCATGCGTGTCATGTAACAACATGACTATACATGCTACGATTATGATGCGCTCGCGGCTGTTTCGCTACCGGCACATATACCAAGTTTGGTATTATGGTAAACATATACCAAGTTTGGTATTATGGTATGACGAAGGTATGTGACTGGTTCAAACATGATAATCATGAGATGCGTGTCACGTAACAACATGACTACATGTCATGCTCATGATGCGCTGGCGGCCGTTTTGCTGGCTTCACTTATACCAAACTTGGTATTACGGGACGTGAATGGATGACGAAGGTGTGATACTGGTGCAAACATGATAAACATGAGATGCGTGTCACGTAACAACATGACTACATGCCATGCTCATGATGCACTGGCGGCCGTTTTGCTAGCTTCACTTATACCAAATTTGGTATTACGGGACGTGAATGGATGACGAAGGTGTGACACTGGTGCAAACATGATAAACATGAGATGCGTGTCATGTAACAACATGACTACATGCTACGCTCATAATGCGCTCGAGGCCGTTTCGCTAGCTTCACATGTCCCAAACTTGGTAGTACGCGACGCGAACGCACGACATAGGTAAATGACACATCCAAACATGATAATGACGACATGCGTGTCGTGTAACAACATGACTACATGCCACACTCATGATGCGCTTGCGGCCAGTTCGCTAGCTTCACGTATGCCAAATTTGGTAATACGTGACGTCAATGGATGACGAAGGTACATGACTGGTGCAAACATGATAGTCATGAGATGCGTGTCATGTGAGAACATGACTACATGCTACAGTCAAGGCGCCAATACACTTCGACGTGACGTGGTGTGCGGGCTTGCTGGCGTTCATTTCCTTGCGTCACGCCGGCGTTGCCATGCCAGGCGCCGGTCCTGCCATATACTTGCAGGCGCGCGCCGCGCTGCGTTGCTTTGACGCATGCGCGTTCCAGCGCGTCCGGCGTCCCTCCGTCACGTAAAGAGGTAGACGCAGTGTTCTCTGGGTAACGCATCGGCGCGAATTTTGCACCGGTTGCCGTCTGGCAGTGCCGACGGACGCTGGTAGCTCCGGTCGCGCCTGGCGTCAGACTATAGAGTGCTCGCGTTTTGCTAACGTAGCGTCGCTGTGCCCAATGCTACATCGGAGTATATTGGGCCCTTTATGACGCACTGGCGGCCATTTTGCTAGCTCCACATATATCAACTTTGGTGTTACGTGACGTCAATGGATGACGAAAGTATATGACTGGTGCAAACATGATAATCCTGACACGCGTGTCATGTAAGAACATGACAACACACCACGCTCATAGCGTGCTCGTGGCCATTTAGCTAGCTTCACATATACTAAATTTGGTATCACGTGACGTGAATAGATGACGAAGGTAAACGACACATCCAAACATGATAATCATGACGCGCAAGTCATGTACGGCATCATTTACCTCCACCTCGTAACGTTCTGCTGACTTTGAAGTGACATATAAACATTTCTCATTGGTGCTTCGCATATCATCAATTCCCACTGTACGTGGGATCTGCCCTTTTTTGTGTTTTTTTTACGGTATGACGACTGGTACACTCAATCACGACGGACAACTATGTCGCTACTAATCTGGTTTATTGAGATAAAATTCGCTCCGATCTACGCGTTCAAGTCGAAAATATGGGATGAAACTATCTGTGCAAGCTCGATATGGAACTTTCTGCGCGCACACTAGGCTAATGGCGCATGTCGTATCACGGCACACCGTAGTTTAAACTCGCAGTTTTACCAATAGGAACTGTCAGAACCGCAACCGCAAAGAATTCCTGTCTGTCACGCGCTAGTACAGCGCGCGGTAGAAAAATAGGCTGCCTTACGCGATCGTGCCCGTAGCTATAGATCACGCTATGGATCGTTCTGGATCACTACTCGTTGAAGCCAAAGACGGTGGAGACCCACAACGCCAAACCGTTTCTGCACTGATCTCACGTTTGCAAGCAGACTGTGTGACGTAACAATGGCAGAGCCTCTGACCGTCTTCAACAGGGATCACAATGCAATACTGGGCAAATGTGTATTCGTCCGTGCAAGTGTAGGTCCACGTGCGTAATAAACGGTTACAGGACCTAAAAGTAACTATAGCTTAACGGCATGTACCTTATAGAAATTCAACGTTTAAAGAAGGGAAATCAAGTAATAAAATCACCTGCTTTGCAACAGGTCACTCAGCATTTCTTCGGGTCGTCGGGTGGTCGTTAGCTTTGGACTTTGACCCCAATTCAGCTTGCACTCAAAACAGCTTCACATTTAACCGCGTTTCTCTAGGAATAGTCTTTTAGTTTTTTTTTTCTAAATCGCAACTGCCTGCTAGAAAGTAAAACTGGCATTATCAACGGCGTAGTGTGACTTGACTTTTGGTTCACCCTATGAAAACGGCTAGACCATGATTGCCAGCTACCAAGGAGAAGTATACGTACCAAACTGACGTTTCAGGAGCTCACGTTAACAATCGGGCATCACCGTGTTCAAAGGGTGCCCGCCTCCCCCCCGGGCCCACGTCACTCTGGTGTCTAGACGCCATATAGACCACGGAGCTTCCGCTACCTCAGCGACATGCGATAAGCCGAGCAAGCAAGCCCACCGCGAGCCCCCGGGATCCACCTGATTACGCATCCTATAGGTTCGTTTATCATTCTTTATTTTCGTAACAGCAAAATGAACAACAAAAAGATGTGAAAGACCGTCGCGAACCTCGGCGAACGCAGCTCTCACTTTGGTCAGTAAACGACATCGGCTGGAAGAGCCTGGAAATCTTTCTTTTTCTTACTCACGTAACTTGTTTTTTTTTTTTTCTTCTAGTTCGTCGGGGCATGGAAATGCATTAAATCCGAGTACGGCATTAACAGCCCGGAGCCGCTCACGTTACCTACGTACGATCTGCTGTCTCGCGGTATCCCGAGATTTATGCGTGATCGACCCGGCGGTAGAGTTTATGACGGACACCTTAGCTTCTCCGAGGGACACCGCCGTGAGGCACCGTTGGTTCGGTAAAGGCCGTAAAACGGCCGCCACGAATCAAACGTGCGTGCGTACGATCATCCTACCAACTGCGTGCACCCTTCGATCACGCATTTTCTCGAGGCCCGATCCGGGAGGGTATATCTTGGCCAGCACCGGGGACGACGGAGGATCGCTTTCGGGCAGGCAGAAAGTGACAGTGACCAAGATGAGGACCTACGCCTTCCCCTTGGCGGTCGCCGCTGCGGTAAGCAAGTGTAGACTTGATATTGAAGAAGCATCGCAACATACAGGGACACGGGACGGAACAGGAATACCAGACGACCACTGCTCTTTCTCTGGTCCCTATCTTTCGCCCTACTTGTTCAATGTTAATTACCAAAACTCGCCCAAGTTCCACTTCTTGTAAGTGTAGGCTTTCACGGCAGATCCGTAGAGAGCGTTCGTTGGTTGGGAGACGTGCTCCCACTGAAAGCTGAAGACGTGCTGGAACGAACAGTTGCCCATGCTCGGGGACATGCTATATGATTGGTACGCGGGAATTCATAAGTGTCCCGAAAATCACTTGGTTTTAAATATTGCATCATGCCGCGTTTTCTCCCACTAAAATGAGCCCTGCACATTGTTTTACCGATATTCAATTGCGTTGAGAATTATAGAAAAGAATAAAGACAGAGTGTTTCGCAGTGCCGAGATAAGTCAGCTTAGCGACAGTATTTTCCTGCAGTTTGCAAGTATACATTAGGGGGAAATAACAGAGATGAGGACGTCTCGTGATGCATTGGACAGGTAATCGGTGGCGACTTGCTGCAACGCAGCCAATAACTGCTGGAACTCGGCTGATCAAAAGGCAAGGCAATCGTAGATCACGAGAAGTATTCGTCCGTTTGCGGACAACGAAAAAAAATTATGATGCTGATAATGATGACGACGACAATGATCGGCTATTATCAAACTATGATAAGGTCTGTCACCTCTTGAAATTGGATGCGATGCACGAAGTCTGAATTCCAACAAGACGCACGTCTTCGAGACTGCAGAGCTACAGTCCGCCTTCATGCACGTAGCTTTTGCTCCTGTTATTTTGCGTTTAAATAAACAAAATCACTAAGAAATTCGAACGTTCGACATTCTTGCTGATCGGTGCTGATCGTCGTAATATTTACGACGATCAGCACCGATGAGGCTTTCTAAGCTTCGACTTAAACTACCTCGTCTTTAAAACAAAGCTTCAGTAGCAGATAAGGGCCATAGTGAAAACGTCATAGTTCTATATGTGTGCATTTGATTTGGCTACATCCGTTCAATAACAGACAACCGTTTGACCCGATGACATACTCCTCCATTTCTTCTAGATCTCGTTAATGTTTTTATTTTATTTTCTACAGGGTCCACATTGTGTTAAAATCATTCAATGCATAAACAGCGCTTTAGAGAACCGGTTGCTGTTTTTTTTTTCATTCAGTACACGTAATATCCAAAAAACTATCAGAACTTTCGAGAATATTGAGTCAATGTTTTGCGCACACACTTTGCTATTTTTAACTTTCTCGCATCTTCATAATCGGTAGCCGCTGTGATGCATGTCATAACGTAGCTTTGCTTTCTTCTCTTGATATACTTGCAGCTTTTTGCCTGTTCCCTGGTCGAAGGTAAGACTCAGCACGTCCACAATTACAAATCTGCTAAATCACCTAAAAATTTGACTTGTAGATAGTCACCTTGCCTCCAAAGCTCTTTTTATTACGGTGCCTTTTCTTTAGTGAGTTGCTTTTTTCATCTTATATATTGAACCGATAACGTCTTTGTTAGGTAATAACTGCCTAGTTACAAGCCGTAGTGTGACTAGTTTTACGAAATTAGTGAGATAACTAAAGCTTTGCACTCGAAGAACTCAGAGCTTCCAAATATTCCGATTTCAAGCGTCTGTTTGTAACAGCAGTGTGTGCCTTGGCATCGAATAGCATCTCGAGATCCCACAAGCATCATCTGCTTACAGAGTGAACGAATAAACTTTATTTAAAGTCCGGCAGTTTCCTTCGGGTGAGGCGGGGGGAAGAGGGGATCAATCCTTGTCGCTTCCCACCCTCCATCGATCATGGTGGCGGTGCCTCAGGTGACCGCTCAGAGTCCTTGGACCCGGGCGGCACCTTCGGCTTGCCGACGGCCCAAAGCTGGTCTGCTAGCCTATAGCTAAAGGCCCTAAATTTTAAACGTAGCAACACTCTCCTGCACGCACGCGTTTTCCTCCTTGATTATTTTTCGGATTTTTGCCCTCTTCTGGCGACGCGGCGCTGAACCCTCCAATGGTTCACTGTAGCCGCATCAGAATAAATGCGCATGCGTGTTTATTCGACTCTTGACGCGTTATACGAGATTTTGTCACTTGAAAGAAACCATCTTGATGAAATTAGGCTTCAGGTAGAACACAGTGGTTGATATGCATCTATTATGCGCTTCATCCTCATCTGGACAGCAGTCAATCATCATCACCTGTTCTGGCTGACAGCGATCATCGTCTTTGAACGGGCGCTTCATCTTCGGGTCCGTTGCGCTTGTTCGTTACCGAGTCCACGGCCAATAAACCTCGTTACAACCGAGTAGTCATACGTGGTGGAGGTGGAGTGACGATTTCGGTCCTCTCCCCACAACGTCTACTCGCTGGAACTCCGTTCAGGCCACCGCTTGTACCCTCAGTTTGCCAACATGTCTCAGAGTGAGTGGGCGGACGCCCTTTCTGCTCCCATCCCTGCGCCGCAAGCCCCTCCTCTTTACATCGTAAACCACCAGCGCGACCCTCCGATCTTCGCTGGTCTCCGCGGCGAAGATGTGGAGTACTGGCTCGATAACTACGAGCGAGTAAGCGCAACTAATCACTGGGACGACTCTAACAAGCTCCGCCGAGTATCGCTTTATCTCACAGGCGTTGCCGAGACACGGTTCTTGAACCAAGAGATTGACTTCATCGACTGGCCTGCCTTCAAGCAGCAGCTTCGCCAAGTATTCGGCACACCTGCCGTTCAATCCCCTCTAGCGAAAAGAACCCTAGATACTCGCCAACAACATCCCGGTGAGTCGTACACATCGTACATTGAGGATGTCTTTGCGTTCTGCCAGCGCGTTAATTTTTCGATGTCCGAGTCAGACAAACTGCGTTACATCTTGAAAGACTTCGGAAGCATTGCCTACAATGCCATTGTTGCTCAGAATCCTTCTACTGTCGCTGACGCCGTCTCTACGTGTCAGCGTCTCGACGAACTTGATTCTGTTCGCCTTCACTCGGGCAATAGCGAACACCGTCCAGCAGGCCGGGACCTGCGTGACATGATACAGGAGATCATACGCGAAGAACTCCAATCAATGGGCTTCTCACCACCTTCTCCATCTGTCACACAGCCTTCAATTATGGCCTTGCGTGACATCGTAAGGGAGGAACTAACATCATTCACCAGTCCAGCCCAAGTACAGCCACCTCCGTCCAGCCCGCCAACGTACGCGCAAGTTTCGGCCGCGCCTCATCGCAACGTAAACTCTACGTTGCCGCTGCCATCGCTCACGTCCGTTGCTGCTGCACCACCGGTCCACTGCCGGCCAATGCAGCCCGACCCTCCGTCTGCCCACTTGAGTGCGCTATCTCCCGGTGCGCCGAACGCCTTCTACTACCCGTCTTCGCGCCCGTCTCGCCCAACACGTTTTTACTGTGGATATCGTGGCCATATATCGCGCTTCTGCTGCATGCGCCTGCAGGACGAGCGTCGCGGGTACGACATGCGCGAACGGTACTTTTCCAGTGGGTATTATTACGCCCGGCGTTATTCATCTGGACAGCAGCGGTCTCCATCTTCGCCCGCATCGACTGAGACGTGGAACACTTACCATTCAAGCCGACGCCGATCACCTTCGCCCTTTCGTCGCTCACCCTCTCATCTTTGGCCAGCCTCGATTACCACTGACAACCAGTTGAAAAACTAAATGATGCAGTTTCCGGAGCAAAAAACTGCATGTGTATGACCACAAACAGCATGTGAGACTACAAGTGGTGGAGTCTGCTGGGTTTCGATCAGCCTGGAGTTTCGGAATCGCATTTTACGGTCCATTGTGCCTACCGACGCAAGAGGCACTCCAACTCCTCCACCGGCACCGCCTACTGTCTTCTGCACCGGCTCTCTGCGTCTGCGAGATCCCCCTGTTTTCTCAGGCACAGAAGACAAGGACGTTGATGACTGGATTTCTATGTACGGGCGAGTGAGTGCTCACAACAAATGGTATGACGCCGCCAAGTTGGCCTACGTCTCTTTCTACCTGTCGTACGTGGCCAAGCTGTGGTTCATAAACCACGAAGCTGAACTCCCTACATGGTCGGTCTTCAAAACGAGCCTCACACAAGTTTGCGGACGGCCTGAGGTACGCAAACGCCGTGCCGAACAACGCTTGCATACTCGGTCTCAGCATATTGGTGAGAATTTCACAAGCTATATTGAGGAAGTTCTAGACCTTTGCAAGCGAGTTAACGGGTCGATGTCCGAAGAGCTTAAGATCAAGCACATCATGAAGGGCATTGAGGACGACGCTTTCCAAATGTTGCTTTCTAAAAGTCCTCGCACTGTCGTAGAACTGACCGATTTATGCCAGAGTTTCGACGAGTTGCGCAGGCAACGTCCTTCCACCCGACGTCCCTCGGGCGCCCGACAACTCTTTGTCTAGCCTGTCCACCCTTGGCATAGGAGACGACCATGCTCCTCTTCTCTCAAAGATGCAAGAGTTCAGCCGCGCTGAGGTGGCTCGTCAACTCTCTTTGATGACCTGTGTATCCGATCAACCACGCAGATTGACGTCTACACTGCACGACTTCATTCAAGATCAGGTCGCACAAGCTCTTCCTCCCGCCCGTAAACAGCCGCCTTCAAGCTACCACTGGGTTTTAGCCGTACTTTCTTCTATACAGACGAGAGCCTTCCAATACAGTAGACACTATTCTGCCATATAAACCTGATGAGTCCGAAAGTGCAACTCTGTCCGAAGCTACCCGACACGCTGAAGAATGCCGCCAGCTTGCCTGCTCATTTTCTACCAAGGACCAGTGGCAGCAGCTATCCCGCCAACCTGGGGACCGTCCGGCTCCGAACTTTCCATACTGCGCCATGTATGACGACTCGGTTGTAACGCGGTTTATCGGCCGTGAACTCGGGAACGAACATATATATATATATATATATATATATATATATATATATATATATATATATATATATATATATATATATATATATATATATATTGCGCTTCAATAAATACAAGCGGAAGCATATAAACAAAAAGATTACCAACTAGCGCCTGAGTTTACCCCGTCTACTCTTCGGCTGTCCCTAATGCTCACGCGTGTTGAGCGCTATAATGTAAGCGCATAACGCGCTATAGTGTAAGCGCCTAAGAACAGACTCCAAAGCAATTGGCCTCAGAGTTCGTCCCTTTCTAACCTGCATAGTGAAGTGAGCGTTGGAAGCGACATTAACTTCTTCAGCACACTCCCAATGCATGTGTCGCAGTGTGGCCCTTTCCCCGCACGCTTTACATGCGTCCGCCGAGTATAGGCTTGGATAACACAGACGTAGTTGAAACTTTCTAGTTCACGGATAGGAAAACTTTCCGCATTTGGTGATTTCTGGAAACCGTGAACAGCTACGAGTTGCTAACTTCTCAGCTCTCATAAACATTTGAGGCAGTCCTTTTTTCTCAAAAGCTCATTGCACGCAGGAACATACTCTAATGAAAATAATGAACATTTCCTTCTCAAATAGGACGGCACAGTAACGAACAAGCAAGGTTTCTAGAACAACAATACCAGACTAAGGGAGCCATCAAGGGAGCCATCCTTCAACAGCAACAAGCATCACAGGTCAAGGGAGCCCTCAAGGGAGCAATCAAGGGTGGTCTCCTTCAGCAGCAAGCACAAGCTCAAGTCCAGGGAGCGCTTAAGGGAGCTGTCAAAGGAGCACTCCTTCAGCAACAACAGGCATCGCAGGTCAAGGGAGCACTCAAGGGAGCCGTCAAGGGAGCACTCCTTCAGCAACAACAGGCATCGCAGGTCAAGGGAGCCCTAAAGGGAGCCATCAAGGGCGGTCTCCTTCAGCAGCAAGCCCAAGCTCAAGTCCAGGGAGCTCTTAAAGGAGCTGTCAAGGGAGCACTCCTTCAGCAACAACAGGCATCGCAGGTCAAGGGAGCACTCAAGGGAGCCGTGAAGGGAGCACTCCTTCAGCAACAACAAGCTTCGCAGGTCAAGGGAGCCCTCAAGGGAGCTGTCAAAGGAGCACTTCTTCAGCAACAACAAGCTTCGCAGGTCCAGGGAGCCCTCAAGGGAGCGGTCAAGGGAGCACTCCTTCAGCAACAACAGGCATCGCAGGTCAAGGGAGCCCTCAAGGGAGCCATCAAGGGTGGTCTCCTTCAGCAGCAAGCCCAAGCTCAAGTCCAGGGAGCGCTTAAGGGAGCTGTCAAAGGAGCACTCCTTCAGCAACAACAGGCATCGCAGGTCAAGGGAGCACTCAAGGGAGCCGTCAAGGGAGCACTCCTTCAGCAACAACAAGCTTCGCAGGTCAAGGGAGCCCTCAAGGGAGCGGTCAAGGGAGCACTTCTTCAGCAACAACAAGCTTCGCAGGTCAAGGGAGCCCTCAAGGGAGCCGTGAAGGGAGCACTCCTTCAGCAACAACAAGCTTCGCAGGTCAAGGGAGCCCTCAAGGGAGCTGTCAAAGGAGCACTTCTTCAGCAACAACAAGCTTCGCAGGTCAAGGGAGCCCTCAAGGGAGCGGTCAAGGGAGCACTCCTTCAGCAACAACAGGCATCACAGGTCAAGGGAGCACTCAAGGGAGCCGTCAAGGGAGCACTCCTTCAGCAACAACAGGCATCACAGGTCAAGGGAGCCCTCAAGGGAGCCATCAAGGGTGGTCTTCTTCAGCAGCAAGCTCAAGCCCAAGTCAAGGGAGCTCTTAAGGGAGCCGTCAAGGGAGCCCTTCTTCAACAACAGCAGGCATCACAGGTCAAGGGAGCGCTAAAGGGAGCAATCAAGGGTGGCCTTCTTCAGCAACAAGCCCAAGCCCAAGTTCAGGGAGCCCTCAAGGGAGCCGTTAAGGGTGGTCTCGTTCAACAGGCTGCAGCACAACAGGCCTACCAACAGGCTGCCGCTCAACAACTTGCTGGCCGTTAGACGTAGAACAGTGAATAGGTGTTGCTTGTGCGACAGTGTAGTGTAAAAGACTTGTTCAGGTGCTTAAAAAGTAATAAAATTTTGTTGATGTCACGAAGTTCACTGTTTACTGACACGAAAACGTGGAACGAAGGCCGTGATTGTGAGTCACGACTACCTCCGTAACACCGCACGTCAGCTTATCCCTAAAATCTCAATTTTCCTAATTATAAAACATCAGTATGGTACTTGAAGTGCCAAAAAGATGAAGCTATGAAGTAGACCACTCAAGACAAACGCTACGTTCTTTCTGTATGTACCGTCTCTCTTATAGCTTTACTCAGGTTTTTTTCTTCATACCCATGCAGGCAGGCAGGCAGGCGACAGCGTTACAGAATGCGAAGACGTCAAAATGACAATCAGAACCACCATGCAAGTGAACCTCATAAACTTGCCGCTTCTAAGAAAGATTTCTCGTCATTGCCTTTTCTGAAAAATTATTTACCAAAACAAATGACTTGAACAGGAAGCTCGATCTAGAACCTTGCTACATATCGTCACGTCTTGATCATCAGTTTAATGTTTTCAGGCGTGCAATTTTTTTTTTCGAAGATTGCTTGTTAAAGGCCAGTACCAAGTGGAACAGCCCTCACCATTCGATCGCCATCATGGATGACCCATTGTCTTTCAAGAATGCACATACCGGTTCCACTTTTATCTCTAAAAACTAATAAAAATAATAACTGTTTGAACGTCTTTTATTGTTTATTGTAACCACTCCCTCCATAACATCTTTCTGGGCTCTTGGTGCAGAATGAATGAATAAATAAATAAAATAAATAAATAAATAAATAGCATGAAGTTCGCACTAACTTGCGATAGGCTGGATACAGCGAAGCTGGACAATTTTGAAGTCTAATCTGGTTTCTTCTAAAACTGTAAACCTCATACTTTACAGCAACTGACACCCATAAGTTTTCCTGTCCCAGCGCGAATTTTATGACGATGTATCAAATTCGGTCTCAGTCATAACAACGGTTCACACACCCTCGAATCCTGGGAGGCCCTGATCCGCAGCCCGGACCCCAACGTCCACCAAGCCCTTGCTGCTGCTGTGTCTCGGGGGATTCCGGGCGACGAATAGGGGCGACGAGCAATGTCTGACGTTATTGACTGGGAGACCGAAGCTTGCGCTGAAACCAAACGAGCCATTCCTGACGTTATTAACACCGGAGATAGAAGCTTACGCTGAAACCAAACATTTGCCCGTCGTACGGGCACGTCGTCATTGGCGTGCGGCTTCCATCGCTTCGGGTTCTTCTCGCAACCGCCATTTGCCTTTCCCGTTCCCTAGTATTCTCTCGTTCTACGTGCCGCTGAAGCACTCTGTACACACACTCGCTGAAGCAAACCCGCTGTCCTGGTGTTTATCCCTGGGTTAATCCAGTGGGGAGTAGTAGGCGATTAGTGCTTTTAGCCTAAGTTCAGTGGCACAGACCGGTTCACGATGACGACAGTTTGTGTGTGTGTGTGTGTGTGTGTGTGTGTGTGTGTGTGTGTGTGTGTGTGTGTGTGTGTGTGTGTGTGTGTGTGTGTGTGTGTGTGTGTGTGTGTGTGCACCAAATTTCATGCGACCTGCTTTGAACAGCTTCTCTATTAATGCATAAGTAGACCACCGTTTTAGGAGTGGAAAAGCAACGAACCGAGAAACAACGAAATGCCAATGATGGACCACAAAACTTTGTCCCTTCACTAAATCTGGAATTGTGTCAGGTACCGATACGATCCAGACGCGCACTCGACGCAGACACTGTAATGCACTGCCTGAGATGAATCCAACCTTGAAGCCGAGAACTGGAGTGGTTGGAAACTGGCTTTCCACGCATTTCGGACGCTCAGGGCAAATTGAAAAATAAGAGAGAAAAAAAAAGAAAAAGCTCAGAACCGTATGTAGGACGCTAGAGAACTGTCAGGCGCGTGCCTTTGCTCTCTCTCTCTCCTTTTTTTTCAGTTTTTTTTTTTTTCAAGCGACGTAAATGCATGAAATGGACCCAACCATCCGACCACCATAGTTTCTACTGGGTTACCATAAGTGGTCCACATTCAACTCTCTCGAGGCGCTCGAAGGTGAGAACGGCCGCGCATAGTACGTTATTCTAATAATAAACCAGCACAACATTGACGCCAGGGAAGATATAGGGGACGTTAACTGTACTGTGTTAACTGTATCGTAGCAGTAGACAGATAAATGCGAAGAAATTAAAGTAGACCAAGCGACATCTTTCTCTTAAGCAGGGATCAAGCAGGGACAAAACCTGCTTAATCCGAAAGTGACTGGTTCGGGCTCTGCCATCGGCAATCGGTCGTTTCATCCATTTCAGTTTCTTCAAATCTACATCATATACATTTAAAGGGATACAATTAACGTCCCCTATATCTTCCTTGGCTTCAATATCTGCCTGTCTTCACTAAGGCTGTGTCGAACAAAAAAGCAAGCTCACAGGATTCATTTCCTTCATACACTGCGCTATATCTTACGAAATAAATAAAGAAATTAAGCCCATTCCACAGAACTATGGTGTATTTGTCCTTCACGTTAGGAAGAAAACCATGGCAGCTGAATTTCTTTTTTCTGAAGCGCAGTTTCCTCTAGTAATGTAAAAATACTAGTAGACATATCAAAAAGTAAGTGTCACTCTCCTCTAACACATCAATGTTAACTGCAGAGACTCCGCAGCCGTTGTCGGGACGTTCACGTTCTCTACCTAAGAGCAGGGGTGCTATATGCAGGATGTTCCCAGTTTAGCGAAACTCCGAATCTTTCCGAGCGGTGGTGACACCCCCTTTTGAACGAGACAACTGAACGAAAAGGTCAAACCCAGCACCAGGAAGTGCGATACATTCCATTGGTGACGTTGAAACGCGGTGTCACGCCAGGGGCAAAAGAAAAAATTGGGTGGGGTTCCAGTGCTGTAGCAATGTGAGGGCCGTGCATATTCCCAGTTACAATAAGAGCAGGACGCTGCTTTGCCAGCCTATATGTGGTACGGCAAAATCATGTGTATTAAACACGCAAAAGTGGTTAATGTCACGGATATGAACGAACGTGCTATCAACGGCAGAAGTTTGCGGGGTGTGAAATCTTTGATAAAGATAAATTGCCGCATTGTGTAGGAACGTAATTTCCAAATAAATGTTCCACAGTGCACTTGGCATTCCCTATACCTATACAGTCACCCGCTTAATTACAAGAATTGGTCACTTATATAGCAGAAATTCGCATTTGTTGTGGATCCAACGTACCGCAAACTTTTGACGTTGATAGTAACTGACGCAAGCATCCACGGAAATCGTATTTGCGTGTGAATGCGATAGGTATGAATATATCTTATATTCTGTTATTGTGTTGTGCCCGTCCGCGTACTCTAGTCAGCGAAGTGACTTACCTATCCAACCCCCACCCCACCTCCCCACATTTTATTCCCTTCTTTCATGGCATTTCTTCGGAACACTGCCAGTCATGCTTCATCCCAACGAGAGAAAGAGCAAATTTACTGTGCGACCAGGCCTAAACCTAAGTTTGGGTGGCTTCCTCAGTTCAGGTAGCCCGGTCTCACTGCTGCCGCCCGAGCTTTGTCATTGGTTTCTAAGGTCAAGCGTCAGCTGCAGAGCTTTCCGCTAGTCTTCTTTTTGTTCCTCCTTCTGAATGTTAATTATTCTCTGTTCGGTTCACTAGAGCCTGATGGTGATGATGTTGGTGCCACGCGCGGGTTATTCATGCGCAATATCACCATATTAATAAAATGTTCACTTGTGTGCTTGATTATCAATACTGTTCCAACAAGAGTACGTAAGTGGAGCCGACAAAGTACGGGCGGCCGTTCTTGCCTCCTTGAGCCCGACGCATTCCCTCACTGTAGAAACTAATTACCTCATATTTTTTTCCTCCTTTTATTTCTTTCCGTTGACAGTCTTATACTTCGACATACGGCATACCTAGAAATTTGACTTCACTTTGTCTTCCAGTTGTCATCCCCATTGTGGTTGATTGTACGTATAAATAAGTAATGAATTAATTAACAAACTTGGCGAGTAGTGAGTGTGGTATAGAGCAGGTTTGTTTCTTTTAATAGTTTGACAAGTTTCCGTGAAGACGTTCCAATGATGCGCGTCTTGTCAGTGCGCGAAAAACTGCTCGATCATGCCCAGAAGCCTGTGGTAGTCGCCAAAGTAAACGATCTTCAGGAATCCTTCGAGCACTTTAATCACATCGTTCTCCACATTGCACTGGTAGACGATGTAGTCATGCAGGGAAGAGTGAACTGCCTCTGAAAACAATCAGCGTCGAATACGTTATTCGCATTCAACCTTTTTTTTGTCACTTCAAACGTTGTAATGTGAAACCTAACGAACAAACTGCATGACTAAATTTACAAGCCAAAAGGTATTACGAGGTACATCATGCCGAGAGCTACAGAAAAGGCAGAAGTACAGGGGAAGATGCGAGCTCGAAGAGATAGGAAATTCGTGGACATTGGCTGTCACTCACTATCGTGGGGTGTCGCAAGGTTCAACATCGAGGCCATTAAACCTGGCAGTAAGGCATTCGTCAACAACAACAACAACTAAAATTGGCTGTGCCATTGCTATAGCAATCGCTGCAGCTGCACGCCAACTGTACTAAAGAAATCCAAGCCGCCGCAGATCCGTCGCCATACCATATGCCAGAGTTTCGTATTCGTGGCTCAATGACAGTGATTCCAGCACACTCAGAGTCGCAAGCTTTGCACGTATTCAGAATCCACACGTCACTTCCTCTTGGATGCCATTTATTTGGCCTAGCACACTGGATCTCATCGCTCACGTCTTTGTGATTCCATGCTGCAGCCCAATGAACTGAGGGTCGGCCAGCTTAGCCGTGCCAAGCTTCGCGCAACTAAGTGGAAACGTTCCGCATTTATTTATATATATTCAAGAGGCATAGCGGTGTTTATTGAAGTGAACAGACTTTCGCAGGCATACACGAATTTTCTCACAAGCTATAAACTCTTCGATGGTGCTTTCAATAAAGATTAGGCATGTATCAATGCTGAATAGGGGAAAGTAAAAATAGATAAAGTAAGAACGTGACTTCATATCTTGATTACACCACTGGCTTGCCAGGTGAGAACAAGATACCGTGTCAAGCACCGGCATGGCTCAGTGGTAGAATACTGGGCCGGCACGCAGTGGACCCGGGTTCGATAAGATAAGGTGTCAGTGATAGTCGAAGGCAAATATCTTCATGTAATATGAGGCTCCCACTGATGTGCATGGTAAAGAATCTCAAGAGGATAATATTAGTCCCCCCCGCCGCGGTGGCCTAGTGGCTAAGGTACTCGGCTGCTTACCCGCAGGTCGCGAGTTCAAATCTCGGCTGCGGCGGCTGCATTTCCGATGGAGGCGGAAATGTTGTAGGCCCGTGTACTCAGATTTGGGTGCACGTTAAAGAACCCCAGGTGGTCGAAATTTCCGGAGCCCTCCACTACGGCGTCTCTCATAATCATATGGTGGTTTTGGGACGTTAAACCCCACAAATCATCATCATAATATTAGTCCCGAGTTTGTCGCCGTGGTGTGCTTCACTATTAGATTGCAGATTAGGCATTTTAAACTGGGATTTTTTTTAAATACATCGTGAATTGTGATGACGCTTGGCCATAGAAAATGCACGCATGTGCAACAATAAAACGAAACAACACGGAAGATGCGCTGAGGTAATTGTATTCACTCGTGGACCTGATGTCGCGAGAGAACATCGAATATTAAAATGTACTTCGAGAATTTATTCTTTTATTATTTTTATTTTTATTTAGCATTACATTTTCGTTAGTGGGACACTGAGTACAAGAGTAGTGTACTTTTATTTTTTCTCAGGGTAGTTTGAACTTAATTCGTGGGTGGTTGATGTGAACTCCAGCAACGCTGTTCTCAGAGTAACAGAAAAAAGTTTTGGAGGCTATATTTTTGTTCTCGGGAGGTCCACGCCGAAAGTTACTGCGCATCCAAGAACACGTCGTTCCTGCCATGCTTCTCACATCACCAGCGCTAAAGATTTCGCACAGCCTAAAGGTCAATGAAGATGTTCTTGTCTTAATACTAATAGTTGCGGTTTAACGCCCCCCAAAAAGAATTTTACCTTACCTAACTTCTGAGCCGCCTTGAGGAACGTGGAGATCGATATTTCTGCTCTGTCATCTTCTAGAAAGTCTGTGGGAAAAAAAAGATAACAGGATTTTATGAAAAATTCATCACACGAGTCACGTTAGGGCAGCTGTCACAAGCGCGAGCACTCGCCAGAACAAGGCTCTGTGACTGTAGTACACACTGCCTTGCACGCTATAAAATTGCTGGTTAAATCAGGTCACGTTTAAACGTGACACTCCTCGCGAATCGGAACCACGTGATTTAATTAAGTTGTACTTAATTTGAATTTAATGAACCTTAATACAGAGGCATATCATACTTTGTAAAAATAAGCATTGCTTTTGCTAGTAGAATCAGGCTTGCTTGCGTCAAGTTTGCTTGTGTTAAACAGATCAATTCGGCTTCACCTAATTTTCTGACGTATGATTCCAATTCGGAGAACTGTTATTGCCACAAACTTTGTTCATTAATTTTTTTGTACTGATGTTTATAGGCTCATGAAGCACTAATTTCATTCAAAAGATTATTTGCACTGATTTTAACCAATTTTACACATAAATGTAACTTTGCCAGAAGTACGATTCAACGGTGCTTCATTCATCCTTGCAACGTTTTAGCACCCAATCTTTCTGCACCCCCTCTAAGTCGCTCTAATGAGCAAGTAATCATCAGATTTAGATTCTTTAAGTGCAATTAATGAGTAAATATAACGTCGTGTCAATTATGCTGATGCCTTGACTCTTCAAAGCCCTTAAGGTCTCTCTTTCGAACATTTCCCTCCTTTTTTTTTTTTGTTCTTTTCGGAATACGCTCTACGCCATCTATGGCTTCAGCTTTGTACAGGGACGTCAGTTCATGTGAACGCATTTGCATCTGGCGTTACGCTCCAAATTACGGGACTTTGGAAGCTACGTTGGCAGCCTGAGTAACATAATCAGCTGAATACCACAGAAACTATTTTCATTTAATATATTACCTAATTATTGCTTAGAAGGCATGTGCTAAGTACATGCAGAAAAATGACTGAAGTGTAGTTAGAACAACGTCCACGAAATTGAATCACAGAACAGGGTCGTGTAGTTAATAAGCACCCATAAAAAGGTATCGTTAGTGAACCTATTTTATTTTAGAAGGGGTGCTCCTGCCAGGCCAGTACTAGGCTAGCTTTCAGCGAGTCCCCACTAAGCGATAGCGCTGCAGCAGTAAACGGACTTTACTTAAACCAACGCACCTTCCTCGGTGGTGGTTGTCACAGTTTGGTTGGCGTAAGCATCGGTTGTCGTCGTTAGTAGTTCGGCAGTACTCTCGGGGCCTACGAAAACGAGAGTAAAAAAAAAACAGCGACGTTGACGTATACAGTACGGTCCACTCTTCAAGGAAGCGCTCGAACGAGCACCTCCCATATTTCGGGCCTCCCTAACGGCAGCATTGTTCGTGCATCCGCGTAACTCTATCAAAGGAGCCACAACTGTAAATCACTAGTGGTTGCGTGCAAATCAAACCCACTATGTTTTAGTAACAGGGTGAAATCCGGAAGTGTTGAGCCTGAAAGTGTGCCTTTCAACAGTGCACCCGTCTGTACTTACATGTAAATTGGTATATAGAAATATTTGTATACAAGAGCAGCAGGTAGCAAATTCGGGTAACCGTGGCGTAACGATAACCAAGCCCCCAACAGCACAAGATACATTGCTGTGTCTTGCACATGACAGAGAAAAGAATATTAATACTCGTGCTGGAGAACACCAAGCGTCCCCAAGCCAACCTCCACCGAAGCCACAACCTCATCGTGCTCCCGTCTAAATTCCCATCATGCTCCTTTACCATCCTTTTCGCTAGGCTCATAGCAAAAAAAAAAAAGCCCGGTTGTCTATGTGATTCACTGCAAATGTCGTAAGACGATAATTTTCTGCCGGTTTTCCTTACTTTCCTTCGTGCATAGCGTCGCAATCTCAGCACAGCTGAAGAAACACTAGAATCTTTAAAATTACGTATACATGTATTTCCTAGAGTGCGCACAACACCTAATACGGACTGATGTTGTGCCTCAGATATACGTAATAATTGTTTTTTTTTATCGACAACTGTTCAAAAATTCTAACGCAGCCACCAGTTCATGACGGCTCGGCCTCCAGCAAGTGCTTACACTTTGGTCGCTGAATCGTGTGACAGACATACAGAGAGAAAGGCAGATCCCAAATTTCTGCGTTAAAGTATACCAAGAAATAATATCGTCTTAAACAAGAGAATGACGAGCGAGAACGCCCAGCGAAAGTCTACAAGCCAACATCCCCCAATGCCACTTCCTCCTCGAGCTCCATGCTCTTGGTAGAATTCCCACCGTGCTTCTGTTTTATTTTATTTTCTTTTGGGTAGGTTTCGAGATCGTCACGTGACACTCCCTCGTAGTTTTTTTTTCCTCGCCATTCTCGCGCAGCACCAATCCACGAGGTGTGAAATACACTTCAATTTGATAATTATCTTGCTACTTGTAAGGTAGGACGTCACTATTCACTAATATTTGTTCCATAGGTGAAGTCTTCAAACGTATCGATATGTAGCTTTTTCTTTAGCTTATTCCCCCTTCTGAGCGCATACAACATTGAAAGCAATCATCACCATCATCATCACTGCCCGATCTCCAATTGCAGAAGAAGGACGATGATCGAAAGGATCGTGGCCAATCCAACTTGGTGAGTTGTTCCAATTTTACGGGAATCTTCATCATCATCACCACCAGCGCAGTTGACGCTTCCTCGGGGAGCCGTAAACGTTGAGTCGCAGCATGGTTACACTTGGCACCTTGCCCAGACGGAAGCTACACGTCATTGGAATGGACGGAAAAAGCGACTGACCTTTGTCGTGGTGACTACGTCGTGGCGCCTTGTAGTCGCCACTGCAAGCAATGAGCTACTGCCCGAATTGTACTGCATGGTCACTCCACACCTGTTCACTACTACGACGCCACATTGCCTGGTCAACACACCTGTGGCCAAGAACTCGTGTCAGGCCCAGGTGATCAAGGGTTCCTGGTGTGCGGATTAACAGTGGCGTCAAATTTCACCGGGAGGACCCGGAGATGTGGACCAACGTGACACAGGCTGAATGCTGGGGCTGAAGTCACATAAAACGGATTAAGAGAACTTACATGTGGATTATTGAACGAATATGCTTTTGCTGGGAACGTACGCAGAAATTGTTCGATAGGTTGACCCTCTCTGTGATTGCCAGTGACGACAAGCTGCAACGATACCTAGTGGTGAACCATAACGAACTGTACGACGAGACTAAGGAAAACCTGTCTCTGTACTTGCAGCAACTAGAGTGAGCTCCGTACAATGTACGAGGATAGCAAGGACAACCTTCCTCTGTACTATCTGTTGGTAACTAGTGACAAGAATGTGCGCCACACGAACTACAAGGAGACCAAGAACAACGCGTCTACCCTCTGCTAGCGTCCAGCCACAGGAGTGAGCTCAGCGCAAAGTACGAGGGGACCAAGGATAACGCATATTTGCACCCGTTACTCGTGTCCAGCCGCAAGAGTGAGCTCCGTCCCAAGCTTTGCGTCTTCAATTCCATGCGAGAACAGACGGAAATCGTGGATAAACGTGATCCATTCTGTTTCACCCCAGAAAAGGTTTGGGACATGGAGCACAGTGGACATCCTGCTCGACATGTCCAATGAACTCTTTCCTGCAGGGCCAAATTTATCATCTGCGTGCGAGGTGCTCGCCCTTCCGGCCGCTACGGACACGTCCGGGCTGAACTCTATCATGCAGTTCAAGGCCCCTAAGTGCCAGTTGTCTGACGACCACGACGACTCTTATGGAAAGCCACGAGCACAGCTGTACCATAACGAATATTAAGGCCCGTAAGGTAAAACAGGCAAAGCTATTCTTTCAGCTAGGTCACCCGTGTTTGCAGGCATGATTGAGCACGAAATGTGTTGGACCACTTTGATCACATTATTACGTGGCGAATCAACGGATGTGAGATATAAACACTTATCATCAATCTTTTTGTATATATTGTTGGCTTGTCTCTGTCAAACCTTGATGTGTTGCGCGGCAGTGTCAAACATGTGCATGTGATCAGTGATATCTGTTCTTATCATGGAAGCTGTAATGTTGTGTGCATCGAAGTTCTTAAATTTACTAAGAATAAAATGTTGGTAGTTGAATCTTCTGCACAAACAACAGTGCAAAAAAACTAATAGACAAGATGGAGACAGGACAAGCCCTATACAGGTATGGCTTGTTCCGTCGTCATCTTGCAGTCGTCATTTATTTTGACACAGTTCGACGATGTCATAAAGGATCTTAAGTAGCACCAAGTTCCCCTTTCTCAGTCTTCTGTTTTATGTACGCAGCGGCTAGGCATAACGATTTCACGAAGATTCAGTGGACACTGGTGCAATGGATCCACTGCTGCCTTCTTTTCTGTCTCCGAGCCGTGGAAAATTATGCCACTCAACACATTGGAGGACCATCTCTAAGTAATCTTGCTGGCCACTGAAGCCGCCACTGAGCCAAGGTCGATTGAGGGGCTCCCATAAAACCAGTCTACTGGCCTCCCGCCTCCCTTGACCCAGAAAGAGCACAAAATAATATATAATAATCATCCGTAATAATAATCCGCAATTCGTATTCATAATAATAGTCCGTAATATACGTGCAAGCTTACAAGTCATGCCGGTTTCTTAGAAGCAACCAAACAACTCACCGCTTTGCCTTCTATTTCCATGCTTGTAATGATTCGGGCATGTTGACTGTGGATACAAAATGGAACCTTGACGACAATGAAAAGAAAACCGAATTAGAGAAGAGAAAGAAGCAATTCGTGATGTACTTCAAGGTAAATTTTCTATACATAATTCCAAAGTTATCATTGCAGGGTAACGCCAATGTGGCTCGTCTGACTGTCCAAACACGAATTTTTTTTATGTTTCGGTTCACTACGGCTCCACTGACGTATTTCCGTCACGGATATGGCGTTGTAAAATATATACTGTGAAGAAGAAAACGCATCGTTGGCAAACAACATCGCCACCGCTTGGGTACTGGGTGCTTGGCTTCGCTCGCTCGGCTCGTGCTGATCATCGCCGGCATCTGCTCGACCGTTGCTGTTGTCCGATCGTGTTTCATCGTAGGACCACCGTCGCAACAGTCGCCAATAAACCCTTTTTCAATTGGTGGAGGGTGCTGACATTCCCCGTCGCCTGAACCTGGGTGCTGCCATTCGCCGTCGCCTCAACCTGGAGCTGCGCAACCGAACGCTACCTACCATCATGGCTACCAACAACGCGCAACCTGGCTCTTCCACTCCATCCTCCAGCAACCCCGGCGTTCTTCGTTTGCGAGAGCCCAAAGTCTTTAGCGGAGCTGATGAGACTGACGTGGAAGACTGGTTCGCTAACTACGAACTGGTAAGCGCAAACAACAAGTGGGATGACGCGGACAAATTGACTTACGTCATCTTTTACCTCACTGACGTAGCCGAAATGTGGTATAACAACCACAAAAACGACATTACGACGTGGTCCACCTTCAAAACGTTGTTCGCTGACGTTTTTGGCCGACCCGCTGTCCGCAAGTCCAGAGCCGAACAACGCTTGCGGACTCGCGCACAAAAACCAACGGAATCTTTCACAAGCTACATTGAAGACATCATTGGACTTTGCAACCGACTGAACACCACCATGCCCGAGTCGGAGAAGATTCAACACATCCTCAAAGGGATAAATGACGGTGCATATCAGCTGCTCCTCGCCCGTAATCCTGCCACCGTTGCGGAACTTGTTACTTTGTGTCAAAGTTTCGACGAGTTGAGCAAGCAGCGTGCCCTGACTCGGCCATTTTCCTCACACGCCGACTCGCTCTCCAGTCTCACTTCCGTTCCCGACCACGCACCAACCCTGCAAGAGATTAAAGACTTCGTGCGTGAAGAAGTAGCTCGGCAACTGTCGTTGATTCCCTTCACGCATCAGCCGCCGTCCCCTCGTCTGCCCTCACCACTCCGCGACGTTATTGCCGAAGAGGTAGCTCAGGCTGTTCCCGTCGCTGCCCACCAGCAGCCTGTGGCCGTGACTGTTCCCCATGCGCCGGCTATGCAGCCCGTGGCCGCGCCTCTTACTTATGCTCAGGTGGTACGCAGCAGACCCCGCCAGCAGCTTTTGCCACCCATGCCTGCAGTTGCTCCCCACTCTACCCCTCTTTCGACACCTTGGGCTGCACCGCGAGTCAGCAATTCCTGGCGCACTGCTGACAATCGACCAATCTGCTACGCCTGCGGTACTCCAGGACACGTGGCACGATATTGTCGTCGTCGTTTCCAATCGCAACACAACGCTACTTGGCCGTTACCGTATGACCCGCCGCCCACGCACCTACCTGCTCCCTATCCTTCACCGCAGTATGGCTACACTAATCTTCCCGGGTCTCAGTCACCCCAGCGCCCAGCTCCGACTCACTCTTCCCGCTCGCCGTCTCCTCGCAGGCGATCTCTGTCCCCAATGCGTCCCCGACCCGCTTCTTCCAACCGGGAAAACTGAACGCCGCAGTTCCAGAGGCAAGAACTGCGCCGTCATCGAAATGCCCAAGTCCTCGCACTTCACCTGCTAACGTCGTCGCCATATCTGTCGATGGTGTTTCTACATTTGCCCTCATCGACACAGGTGCTGCCGTTTCTGTTATAGCCGCCCAGCTCTGCCGCTCCCTACGCAAAGTGACCACGCCGCTCTCTGGACTATCGCTTCGTACGGCTAGCGCACAGCCAGTCAGACCTCTCGGCACCTGTACAGCCCGCATTTTCATCCAAGGCTCTATGTACGTTGTCGAGTTCATCGTCCTTTCGGTGTGCTCGCATGACGTTATCCTCGGGTGGGACTTCCTGTCACAACATCATGCCGTCATCGACTGCGCACGCGCTGAAGTTCAATTTTCGCACCTGTATGACGAACCTTTGCACGAAACTCTTGAGCGGTCTCCAAAACTCGTCGTACGTGAAGACACTGAAATTCCGCCAGCCTCTCTTGCCGTTGTCCCTGTTTGCTGCGATGACCATAACGACGCTACAGTAATGTTTACACCTTCCGACATTTTCATGAGCCGCAGAGCCGTTTCCTTGCCTTTCGCTACACTCGACGTCACTGCGGGCCGAAGCAATATTTTCGTCCACAACCCCCTTTCTGCACCGCTTACGCTACTTGCCGGCGAATGTCTCGGTCGAGTGGAGTACCTCGATTCCTCTTTATTCCTTAACATGCCAGACGAATCGTGCAGTAGCGCCTCGACCGAACTTCATGCCCTTTCCCCACTGGAATGCTCATCGAGTGACACCTTCTCGAGTTCCATCGCCGACACCTTAAGTGCCCATGAACGCGCCGAGCTTCTTAATCTTCTCCAGCACTTCGCGAATTCATTCGACGTTTCTCAGCCGCAATTGGTTCGGACTTCCGCAGTGCACCACTACATTGACACTGGTTCGCACCAGCCATTGCGTCAAAGACCGTACCGTGTCTCTGCAGCAGAACGTCACGTCATCAACGACCAGGTCGAAGAGATGCTACGCCGTCGCGTTATTCAACCATCGCACAGTCCTTGGGCATCTCCTGTCGTTCTAGTTCGAAAGAAGGATGGATCGATTCGATTTTGCGTCGACTACCGGCGATTAAACAAGGTGACGCGGAAAGACGTCTATCCATTACCGCGCATCGACGACGCCCTTGACAGCCTCCAAGGAGCCGAATTCTTCTCCTCCTTAGACTTACGATCTGGATACTGGCAGGTTCCTATGGCAGAAGCTGATCGCCAGAAAACTGCGTTCATTACACCAGATGGCCTGTACGAATTTAACGTAATGCCATTTGGGCTTTGTAATGCTCCTGCCACGTTTGAACGACTCATGGACAACACACTGCGTGGACTGAAGTGGTCTGTGTGTCTATGCTACCTCGACGACATTGTCGTTTTCTCTCCCGATTTTCCTACACATCTGCGTCGGCTCCAACTGGTGCTGACGTGTTTAACCAACGCTGGGCTCCAACTGAACCTTAAAAAGTGCCGCTTCGCCGCGCGAGAGCTGTCCATCTTAGGGCACATCGTGTCCAAGGATGGTGTTCGACCTGACCCTGCAAAACTGCGAGCAGTCGCTGAGTTCCCGAAACCTACTACACTGAAAGAATTACGCAGTTTTGTCGGACTATGCTCGTACTTCCGGCGCTTCGTGCGAAATTTTGCGTCGATCATGTCACCACTGACCAACCTCCTACGCGGTGATGCAGACCTTTCATCCTGGTCTTCTGACTGCGACGTCGCGTTTGCCACGCTCCGTAGTCTGCTAACATCTCCTCCAATTCTTCGGCATTTCGACCCAACAGCTGCAACGGAAGTTCACACAGACGCTAGTGGGGTTGGTCTAGGCGCCGTCCTCGCCCAACGCAAGCCGGGCTACTCCGAATACGTCGTCGCTTATGCGAGTCGCACACTTACTAAAGCTGAGGCCAATTACAGCGTCACTGAAAAAGAGTGCTTGGCGCTAGTGTGGGCGCTTCGCAAGTTCCGCCCTTATTTGTACGGTCGCCCATTCGACCTGGTAACGGACCACCATGCACTTTGTTGGCTCGCCACATTGAAAGATCCTTGTGGCCGCCTAGCTCGGTGGGCACTGCAAATCCAGGAGTACGACATTCGTGTCATCTATCGCAGCGGACGCAAGCATTCTGACGCCGACGCCCTGTCGCGTTCGCCTTTACCTCCCGACTCGGCCTGCGAAACCACTGGTACCGACTCCGTCGCATCTCTCGACCTCGACTCTTTTACCGGTGAACAACACAAGGACCCGTGGATCGCTTCCCTTTTTAACTGTCTCTCTGGATCGTCAACCACTGCGGTACCACGATCTCTCCGACGTCAAGCTGCTCATTTCGCGATTCGTGATCGGCTGCTACACCGACGCAACTACGCCCCCGAAGGTCGTAAGTGGCTCTTGGTTGTCCCGCGCAGCTTGCGATCACAAATCTGCGCCTCCTTTCACGACGATCCCCAATGTGGTCATGCCGGAGTTTTCAAAACTTACGAACGCATTCGCCATCGCTTCTACTGGCGCGGAATGTATAATTTCGTTCGAAAATTCGTTATGGGCTGCCCTGACTGTCAACGCCGCAAATCACCGCCTTTCCACTCGTCCGGTGCGCTTCAACCGCTCCCGTGCCCTGCCAAACCTTTCGATCGGATCGGAATTGATCTCTATGGCCCTCTACCGACAACATCAGATGAAAATCGGTGGATCATAGTCGCTGTGGACCATTTAACACGCTACGCTGAGACCGCCGCCCTTCCAAGTGCCACTGCGCGGGACGTAGCATCCTTCATCCTTCATCGCTTTATACTAAGACATGGTGCACCTCGAGAGCTACTAAGCGACCGAGGTCGAGCCTTCCTATCAGAAGTCGTCACGTCTCTGCTTTCTCAATGCCATGTTGTTCATCGCAAGACCACTGCATACCACCCGCAAACTAACGGGCTCACGGAAAGATTTAACCGCACCCTTGGCGATATGCTCGCCATGTATGTGACATCCGATCATACTAACTGGGATCGCATTCTTCCATTCATCACGTTCGCATATAACACCGCGGCACAGTCTACCACTGGATTTTCACCTTTCTTTCTTCTTTATGGACGCGAACCATCCCACACCATCGACACTCTCCTTCCATACCATCCTGACGCATCCGAATGCCCATCTGTGTCCGAAGCTGCCCGTAATGCGGAAGAGTGCCGTGAACTCGCACGCACCTTTACGTCGCAAGAACAACAGCGCCAGAAAGAAAACAACGCCGACTCTTCACAAAGCCCCAGCTATTCCTCGGGATCACTTGTATGGCTGGCTGTTCCTTACCAAAGCCCCGGCATATCCTCAAAACTCGTTCCAAAGTACGAGGGCCCATACCGCGTTTTGGAGCAAACCTCGCCGGTGAATTTTCTCATCGAGCCACTTTCCCCATCTGACGACATGCGCCGGCGTGGACGTGATATCGTCCACATCGCCCGCCTTAAGCCATATCATAGCCCTCTGCCTTCAGACTCTTAGGTCGCCAGGATGGCTCTTTTTCGGCGGGGGCAAATTGTGAAGAAGAAAACGCATCGTTGGCAAACAACATCGCCACCGCTTGGGTACTGGGTGCTTGGCTTCGCTCGCTCGGCTCGTGCTGATCATCGCCGGCATCTGCTCGACCGTTGCTGTTGTCCGATCGTGTTTCATCGTAGGACCACCGTCGCAACAGTCGCCAATAAACCCTTTTTCAATACTAACAGTTTGAGAAGAAACAACGAGGACAGATCTTGTCATGCGGCGTCACACAGCAACCTCTGGAATCGCAGCGCGTGGCGCTAATCACTATCTCAAGAAGCGTTCGTTGTCGAGGGTGCTAACTGCAAGCCATTTATCATACACTGTTTGGCTAGTTTAGCGGTCCTCAGAGCTCCAAAACTTTAGCGCGTTTTCGTTATCAGTAACGAGATTACAATGCCTTGAATATACTTATTCTAGGAACTATAACGAGATGCATGGTGCGACAGGCTTGCGTTGAGCGCGCTCTAAAAGTCGTCGCCTTCACTGACAGCCACCTTTAAGGACCGCCAGCACGCGCGTTCACCAGACTCGTAATTCGGGAGATGATGAAGGTCACTTCGCTCGCTGCCGCGGCCGCGGTAAAAATGCGCCGCTGACACACGACCAAGTAAGAATTGTGACAGTTGTTCACGCTTCTCCTGTGTATACTTGTGAGCTCGTTTCGTGCGTCTTTCTGTTTGAACAGCGCGCTTTAAGTGTTGAGCTGTGACAGTTGTTAGTCCGAGTTCGTACTGTGTCTGCTAATTTTGTGCGTGCCTTCTGCATGCTGCAGCAACTTTCGAGGTGCTTACCATTTCTTCACGTGACTTTGCGATTTGCTGCTACTGCCACAATAAACGCCCAAGTACCTCTGCGAAGAGACGTTTCACTTTGTTGTTATACCGATTCCTAGATAAAGGGATCAGCCACGTTTTTTATTTATTTTCCCTCCTTTGTCGCCATGCAATATTTCAGGACTGAACATTCATCTGCTAGTTCTCGGAAAGCCTACTAGGGTCAGAGGTACGGGAACCTCCGAGAACTTCTCTTCGTCGCCAGCAGTTGCGGCATAATGTTGCGTAACCAAATGAAAAAAATTACCACAATAGAACTCACCAATTATGTTGATGATCTTGTTTGCGGTGACGATTCGGTCATCGTCTTTTAGGGTGGCCATTTTCTTCACCACAAGAGGGGTCGTCTTGCGAATAAACTTGCAAATGGCTTCGCCAAAACGAAGGTATCGATTGCGCGAATCTGCAACTGAACGCACCGCTTTAAATGGTAATTCCATAATCGCTGGGGTTCTCGCACCCCCAAAACGACATAATTATGAGGGGACGCCGCAGTGGAGGGCTCCGCGAATTTCAGCTACCTGGAGTTCTTAATCGTATGCCAAAATCTAAGCACACGGGCCTATAACACTTCGCTTCCCTCCCCCCCCCCCATATATGCGCCCGGTTGGCATTCGATACCACAACCTCTGGATCAGCATTCAATAACACCTCGCTACAGCGGTGGGTTAAATGATCGTCTCATGGCGTGAAGTAGCTATACGCGACCCAAGGAGCTGGACATGCATATTTTGCTCAAAAAATCAGAAGATGCGGTGTAAGCACTGAAGTAAATAAAACGCACAAAAGCTATACAAAGATGACAAAGACGAGGGGACAGCAATGATAAGCACAAACAACAGTAAACAATTTTATATGTAAACTAAACAAACCTTTCTCACCAATTTTTTTTGTTTCTCTTTGAATGGTGATTCGCGGTGCTACATTTGTTTAGATCCCGTTTATTCCTCAACTTTTATTGGCGTTATAGAGCACTTAGGATTACCTATTCATCTATTTCGACGAATTTCCCTTTATATTATGCAGTGTGATCAATCCCCCTAGTGAATTCGAGCCAATTTCCGCAAGGCGTCATAACAAAACAAAATTTATTGCGATTGTCCGCATTGACGTTTCCACTCGTCTGTTTGCTTTTCATTTGTTTTAGGGACGAAGATCCTTAAGGCGTGAGTGGGTCGTCCCTTGTATGTATGCAGCTATGTAGTAACCACCTCACAGCATATCCACAGAGTGAATGATGATGAATGGGGAGAAGCATCGGGGGTTTTGTCGGCAAACCATGAATCATTGGCTGGCCGCGTCCGTCCGTCGTCTGTCCGTCTGTTTGACGCACGGACGGACAGATGGACGGACTAATGAACGCACGGACGGATGGACGGATGGAAGCGCGGACGCACTGACGGATGCTTCACCCCACTAATCATTATTCGCTCCGTGGATATGCTTTGATTGATTGATTGATTGATTGATTGATTGATTGATTGATTGATTGATTGATTGATTGATTGATTGATTGATTGGTTGATTGATTGGTTGATTGGTTGATTGATTGATTGATTGATTGATTGATTGATTGATTGATTCCTCAATATTATGGCACATACCCACTCTGGGGGTTTGGCGAAGGCGGTGTATCGTAACTTGTCATTGATAACTCCAAGAATGCATATTAATAAACGCTCGTCCGAGTTGTCCCCTAGTCTTTTTTTAGTGGCTGCGCATTTTATGCCCTTAAATATCACAAAACACCTCGCCCAGCAACGAGTTTTATTGAACTGCCATATAAGTGAGCCGCTTTTCCTGGGATATGTGCAAAACCAGAGATAACTACCCTACAATATGCTGCTACCTTTATGGTTAGGTCAGTTTGCAGACCTCCTGGTCCTATAGGTTCTGTCTACATAAATTCAGTACAGGCGCTGATTTTGCCCCTTAAAATTGAATTAATTTGTTCATAATTAATGTTTCAAAATGTAATTGAGAAATTAAATGGGAACAATTTGTCACTCGGTCTATCGTTGATATTGTTGAAATAGAAGTGGAAGTCTAACACAAGTTATGAGTTCGTTTAACTCAAGGAAGGTGAAGTTAAGAGAGAGAGAGATAAAGATACAAGGAAAGGCAGGGAGGTTAACCAAGGTGAAGTTAACTTACTCATTCTGACTATGTGAAGCCTGCGGAGCTTTGCCATGCTTGAAATTCCTTTCCAAGCCTCAGCTGAAATTCTCGAAAAGGTAAAAAAAGCTGTGTTATTCTAACACGCCTTGTAAGCACGCGAAAAAAAAGGCACACGTTGAAGACTCAACTGTCCGCCAGAGTTTACCTCGCATGATCTGCGACTCGACTCTTCTCGGCACTTCTTGGTCGGTCAGGATCCTCTGGAATTTGTCCAAGTAGGCCCTTCCTCTGGAAACTTGAGAAGAACAGCCACCGAATGAGGTAGAGGTACGCGTGTGATTATATGCATGTCGAGCGACTATTTCATACAGACTGAACCAGACATTTTTTTTAACTTTTAACTGCTTTTTATGCGTGCTCGTACATGTGTTTTTATGTGTACATGTCTATTGACACACAAACGTGCATTACGAGGGGCAGTCGAGCCCACCATCCCCCCTCCTCCTTGCGTACACCAGTGGGGCTTACGATTGTTGTGCTTGAATCGGATGAAGTGAGCGGTAAATTTAAAAGTTACTTTACCAGCATTTGCAAATTATTCACCATTCAGCCAATAGAGTTTCCTGAAATCAACTAGAGGGTACTCTGGCGCTGCGATCGTTCAGCCACCATGGGAACAATGGGTGGTACACAGGTTCACCTAAGTCTTCGTGTTTGCGGGCTTCGAACGCATTTGTGGCTTCGTTTATTCCCGTGTTTTGGTTTTGTTTCGAATAAAATAACTGGCCATTGCGAACTTCGTGAGGCGATTTCAATTGGTGAGCCTCAAAAAGTCAAGGTGGTAAAGCGCGACTGCTTAACCTTTGCCGATTGTTGTCTCGTGAGAAAGCGGAAGTCCACGTGATCGCCAGACGAAGCCGAAGTAAAAGTCCGTATACTTCCCATCATTCCCATACTGGCTGAAGCGTTGTGCGTTACAGCTCCCACAGACACTGGCCCCCGAGTTCTCCCTAGTGGGTATTGTAGGAAACTCTGAAACTATATGACAGCCCAATCGGTAAAGAGGACTTTATATTTAAAAATTAAATGCCAGTGGTGACGTCATCTTCCGGTTCCTACCACACCAGCTTGCCATGACGTCACATGTTTTTATGGCGTTGGTGTGAGCCATGTTTATCGAGTCAGTGGTGATGATATATTACTCTTTGTTCTGAAGAAGCAAGAGCAGAACTTCGCAAGTTCTGGTAACATTTGACACGTCACAGTGGCCTAAATGATGAAAATTACATTTATGTCCACGACATTATGACGGTTGCTTCGGCGCCAAATTTAAGAAGTTAAATGAATGAACAAACTTTATTTAAAGTCTGGCAGTTTCTTTCGGGTGAGGCGGGGGAATGGGGGATTAACCCCTGTCCCGTCACACCCTCCATCGATGAGGACGGTCGATGAGTCAACTTTTCTTTTCCTTTAATTTCGTCAACCCAACGCCAGCCTACTGCTACACATCATTTAGTTATCTGTAGAAAATCCTTCCGGAAATAATTGCAAATATTAACAGAAACTACGCAATGGGTGAACGTCATGCCTAATGTGGATCTTGGCTGCCACAAGCGGCTAGAAAACCTGGCCATCAAAGCTACAAGAAAGTCAAAGCACCGGAATTGACAGTCCACCATAAATTCAGAGTTGGGTAATAAATGAAAAATTCTTTTATCACCCTCCCATCCTGTAATCAGCCTTATATCACGAAACCAACAGAAACGGAACTTTTTAAACAAACTTTTACCAATATGGGCAGATTTAAAGCATCCTTTTTTCTTCCCCCAAATTCCCTGCCAAAATTAGAAAGCGACCTTAATGATAACGGACCTCAGATCCTTTAGCGTGGTAACTCTGGATCACAATGTTGAATGTATTCAGGACAAAGATGAAACATCGCGCTGGGAAGAAATAGTTGATTGATTGAAACACATTTATTGAGGTCCTGCGATAAATAGCTACCAAAACGTCACTTTTCAAATCTTGGCAGTCCAGAAGGTGCATGCAAGGGCAGTCAGGTTTAACCTGATGTAAGGAAAGGACTTAAAGACGCCGAGGAGCATCAAACCAGAACTGAAGAAGACGAGCGGAGAGCAGGTGGCACGAAGGCGACAACAAGAAATGAAGAGAAGAAGGCACGTGCGATTACGAGGCAACTGTGCGCCAATCAGCTGATGACCAGTGATGGCCCATAGAGGTGGCGTGCCACGATTGGGCCACGTGCGACCATTACGTGGCAGTAGGCTTTGTGGCTGGGGACGAGCCGGAGCAGCGGCAGACGGGAGACAGCGGGCCGAAGCGTCGGACGCAGGCGATTCAGGTTCCGGCCAGGGAACGCGGCTGTCCACGCTACTGTCGTCCAACTACCAGCTGGGGTGGCATTGCCGGCACGAGTACTGCATCTCGGGGCGCGGCCTGGCCTGCTGTTCTCTTCCTTGCCGAGGGCATCGCGGATCTCGGCGAGGCGTCTCCGCGGTCAGCCGTTCAACACAGCGATGAACGTGGCCTGGCTAATGGTCATGGTTGCGTCGAGCATCGCGTCTCGGCGCACGCTCTTCGCTGGACGGGCTGGCCATTCCCCGCATGGAGCATTGCGTCTCCGATGCGGGTTGACTGCTCAGTAGTCGCACCCATGCCATCAAGTGCCGGTGTCACCAGAGCGTCGCACTTCGGCAAGGGACGAGCGAGATGTTCTGCCGGGCGAGACGCGGGCGTGTGTACGGAGGACCACGGAGCCGGGCGAGGATTCAGGGTGGCCGAGGATTCAGATGCCAGGGGAGTTGCTGGCTGAATCGAGGATCGCCGAGCGGTGCCGAGCCGTACCGAGCGACACGCCAGCCTCGGAAGTGGGCCACGAGCTCACGAGCTGTGCACCCGAGGGTACCTGGCTGTGCCCTGGCCAAGGTGAGGAACGCCGGTGAGTGAGTTCCCGCTCCGCAGCTGTAGAGAGCAGCATTTCAGCACGGCACAGACGGTGCTGTGCTGGCCAGAACCCGCACGTGGAACCGCTACGCCCGGGCGGTGATCAAGAGCTTGGAAACGAGGTCTGAGGTCGCGCCAGTCCAGGCATCTCCGCCACCGCAGCTGGAGGGTTGAGGCCAGGAAGGCAGACGAAGCAGTGCCCCGCTCGAGAGGACGAGTTACTGGGAGCGTTCCTGAGCCGGACGTGGGACCCGTACGTGTCGGCCAGGTCGAGCTCCGGCGTGTTCGCTCGGGGTCGAGTCCGCCGGCCGGTACAAGGTGCAAGGACGGGGCCTGCTGAACGGCTCCTGCCTAGGTGCAGTGGCCGGGAGCAGGTTCGTGGACGAGGCCTACCGGGCGTGGTCCTCGTGAGCCGGGGCCTGACCCTGAACCTCAGGAGTTGCGACCCTGACTGCTGGCCGCGACGTCTGACTAAACGGCGCTGCACACGGTAGCGCATCCGTGTGCCGTCAGCCGTTCCAGCCGCTCCAGCCGTGCCACCTTTGCCCTCGCGCACGTCGACGATCGCATCATGTCGGGACGACGGGGACCCAAACTGTGAGGCAGCGTTTTCCTCTTGCGAACTGAGAACTCTACGCGCTGGACTCGGAGTAAGCGTAGCCGCGAGCTCTCCGCATGCTAGAGGTCTGACTCTCGTACATGTTGCGTGACGCGTGGCGTGTAGGGTTGGACATATAGTTTTATTTTCACCTGCCACTTCGTTCTCTAGTGTATAATATAACGCTTCTTTTGTTCGCATCCATTGTTGATGTTGATCCTTTTTCGTCCGCTATCAACAAACACAGTGACGAACGTCCTTAACCATCACACCTGACCATCCTCGAGTGGGCCTAGCCAAGTTACGTCGACCTAACTCAAGTCTATTGGGAACCGAATAAAGTTCTCTGACTCAATCATTCACCAAGAAATACACTCAAACCTCATTAAAACAAAGTTGCATCTTACAGCAAAGTCAGTTCGTTATATCCAAAAAAAATTTATAAAGGTATACTCCTAACACTATCTCCTAGACATATACTCCTAGACATATACTCCTAGACGATTCTATACTCCTAGACAATCAGCGCAGCTTTGTGCGTTGTTTCGGCAGAACACATGCATTCAACCTATCCGCTTTGCCACAAGCAATTTTGCTGTGGAATGATCTTCCTGATGCGACAGTTTCAGTGACTAACGGCCAGGTGTTCCGAAAGCAACTAAACTCTCACTACACCTGGCATCACTTTGTAGCCATTTAGGTAGATGTGCATTTGTTTGGCATTTTCTTTGTAATCAATGTCTTTTTTATCAGTACCGTTGTTAAGTTGTATCCTATTTGTATAGTTCTATAGTGTATACATTCTCATTGTTCTTTTTTGTTTTCCTGTATATGCCCTCTTTACTCTATGCTCTAAGAGTCTGTAAGGTATGTTAAATAAATAAATAAATAAATAAATATATATATATAAATAAATAAATATTGGAACATTATTCTTAGTGTACTTTGTTATAACCAATATTTCGTTATATCAGAGTTTCTTACATCAATGTTTGAGTGTAGCTGGTAATGAGAAATTAAACGCACCGAATGGTGAGGCTCTGCTTCCGTGACCAGCCAGTATCTGAATGGTCTTTTCTGAAAAGAAACAAAAAAGAGAAGAAATTGTTTGTGTTTTCGTAGATTAAACGTGTACTATAGTTGTGATGAAAACGTCATGCATCTCTGTTTCTGATTTTGTGGTTCCTCTATATTGATGAATTCAATAAACGCTCATTTCATTGAAACCAAGCTGCACTGGTTCACTGGGTTCTGTATTGACGACCCTCAAGCCGATGTTTGTAAAACAATTTTTTAACGTGCTAATGCGAATAAAAAAAGTTTAAATAAAGGCTAGGAAGTTTACGGAAACTGAAGCCAAGCTCATAAAGGAATCGCGATAAAGTAAATTTGATGTTCTGATCACCCTTTCATACGTAGGTGAGAACTTTATCTGCCGCACTCTTACCGTCTGACAAATCGTCAAAATCTGAAAAATGAAACGTCAAATTTTATTACAGGGCGACAATGTGGTCTCTTGAGAACAAGCAGTGAAAGTTTTTGTACATATTTACCAACGGGCACAATGTCTTCATCTGAAAGAGAAAGAAACAAGCATAACGAAATTAAGACTGGTGAAGTTGCTTTCAGTGAATATAACATGTACAAACAGCGTTCTCATACGCATGTTCAAGGAATATGCGTTCGGCTGCAATAATCAGACAATCAGACTTTATTCTATTTTTATTTATCTTTAATAAGAAGGCAGAAGTTGTGGGGGAAATGGAAGCTTGAATAGTAGGAAAATTTGTCAACACTGGGTGTGGCTGTAGCCGAGCCTGGAGCACCATCTGCTTGTCGAAGCATCGGCTCCAACGATATCTCGATTTTTTTTTCATCTTTACCAAGAATACTGGATTTAAGATTAATCCACTGTCTACCGCACATTTTATTCATTCACGCTCTCATTTCTTTAAGGTGTCCATGAACGGCTCTAGGCTATATTAAATGAGCACTTGTTTTACAAATAACACGAAATTTCAACAAAAGATAAAACCAGAAGACACAGTTCTAGAGAGATGCAGTGAAAAATAAATAAAAGGTAACTTAAAGAAGACAGGAACCGGAGAAAAAGCCAATTCAAACTTGAAATGAGCGTTTCCTCTTGTTATTCCCTTGCCTTTGCACGGTTGTTTCTAAGATGACTTTCCCCTAAAGAACAGAAGTTTACAACACCTCCATCGAAAAAATGGAAATTATTTTAAAAGAATTTTTATATTGTGCCTGTTAATATCCATTGTTCTTTTGTGTCACGCGAAGATTTTTTTTAGTTCACTGCTATGCTTACTAAATTCATTTCGTACTATTTTGACAAAAGGCAGACAAAAGTGACAGTTCTTACTTTCGTGTCTTCTCCTGAAATGTCTACCTTGACAAGTACTGTATTCGTATTTGTGTGATTAAAAAGTATTGATTGATTTACAGATTGATTGATTGACAGATTGATTAATTGACTATTTGATTAATTATTTAATTAATTAATTAATTAATTAATTAATTATCTTATTGGTTTATTGATTAGTTGCTTGATTGGTTGGTTGATTGATTGATCGATCGATCGAGTTATATCATTCGCGTGCCGTCCAACCTGTGAATCCTCGCGAAGAGGCGCACGTGCACATGAGAGCCATAAAAGCTATGGAAGGAGGCAGACGGAAGTGCATTTCCGGAAAGGCGGCCTGGCTTCCTGCAAATGGCCAAGAAAAAACACAAAGTTATTCGCGATTCCGCATCTGCCTTATAGGGCCCCACCCCCGCAAGCGTGTGGGTGAATTAAAACGCTCATCTAAACGGAACGTGCTTCAAGTTCGGTTTCGTATGCTCATCTAAATGGAACGTGCTTCAGTTTCGGTTTCGTATGTGTTTGCCGCGGGTGTCAGTGTTTACAAGAATATATTTGTTTCAGTAGTTCACAAATTTCCTCACTAGGGGGCGAGCAATCACCCATCAAATATGGCGTCAGAGCACGCGCGTCCACTATAACTCCACGGCAGTGCCCTCTCACTTTTAAACTCTAGAACCAAGTTCACCATGCTCCCACTATTAAGTCGACGCTTCTGTATGTTCTACGTATTTCTTCTGGAGTGTATGCATATGAAAGTAATACGAAGACATCGAAAACCGCGCACCGCTTACCCTACATGTTGCGCACCGTATATTCTTACCGTACTTGTTGCGTACCGTATATTCTTACCGTACATGTTGCGTACCGTACATTCTTACCGTACACGTTGCGTACCGTATATTCTTACCGTGCATGTTGCGTACCGTATATTCTTACCGTACATGTTGCGTAGCGTATATTCTTACCGTACATGTTGCGTACCGTATATTCTTACCGTACATGTTGCGCACCGTACATTCTTACCGTACATGTTGCGTAGCGTATATTCTTACCGTGCATGTTGCGTACCGTATATTCTTACCGTACATGTTGCGTAGCGTATATTCTTACCGTACATGTTGCGTACCGTATATTCTTACCGTACATGTTGCGTACTCACTCGTCAAAAAGGTACGTGCGCGTTTGTGCGGGCTGGGCTGGCCGGCACCTGCCATTTTAGTTGTGTGCGAATAGTGAATTTTAGAACCATATTGAATACAACTCGGATACCGATGACTCTGAATCGAATACGAATGCAAATCGAATACTGTTTCCCTAAGTACTCCTTTTGTTTCATTTTTTTATGTTGCCGCCCTATTACGCGTGCAACTGCTGCCTTGCGCAAACCAGGTCTGGGAATCGTATAGACGATCTTTAAATATTTCGATACGATTACTCTCACAACGCGAACATTTGCGTTTGTTCTGGAACTTACGCGGCCGCTAGCGATAACGCTGGCTTTCGATACATGTTTTTTTTTTCGCCTTTCCCGTAGTTTTCTAATTCTATGGCAGCCATTTTCAAAGGAGTTTTAGAATGGTAATTTAATCATTTTCGAAACACGCCAACATTTGCACAACACTTTATATTCTAAAGAAGAACATTACGATTACCTTTAGCCAACAAAAAAAAAACACAATTTTATAAACTGGAGCAAGCTCGTATACAGAATCTAGAGCCTTGAAAATATTTTGTAGAAAAACTAAGCCCTCGCTAAAACCAGGAGCAAGAGGAAACTATCATTTCCGATGTTTCGGAACTCGTATGGGTTTCTTGGTAATGATGGAGCGAAAATTCGAAATGCCGTCCTTATCTATGATTCGAATGCGAGTGTGTCACTTGTTTCCATCTTCGGTAGTTTTTACTTACAATTCTGGGACGTTGAACCCCGCATATCAATTTACTTACAATTTAACCAACCATACAATTTCATTATCGGGCCGCAAGTAAAGTATAGCGGCTTTGCTGACGATAAGCTGCAAGGTTGCATTTCCTTCTCCATTTCTTTCATCGTTTCAAAGGTCTGATTGCCTGAACTTATTTCAAAATTTTAACCTTCGACGAAGCATGCACTCAGTTTCAAGGAGCACAATCTTTCAAGTCAGTTGCCACACACACACGAGGCCTCAATCGTTGTTGTTTTTGCGGCTGTCTTTTTTTTTACATTTTCTGCCCATATGACATCATGATGTACTTGATTTATTTTTTATTTACATATGCAAAACATTAGAATATCGGCTACGGTAGAGCTAGCTATCCTGTCACCATTGTGTTAACATTCAATAGAAGCACAAAATCAAGAAAAACAAACAAAAGCAATGGAAAATAAAAAGAAAAAGAACTAGACTCACAATGTGCACGTCTGATCTGTAGCATATGAAGCATAAATATATGAGCAGAGAGAAGACAAAAGACGTCATCGTGGAGGGAACCTCGTCTTCCGATCCACGCGTCTTGAGAACAGTCGGCATTCGCGCGAGATAAAAGGAAAAGCCGCGGAAGACATAAACAAGGCTTACCTTCAACCGAGAGTCAAGGCCCGTCGAGAGGAGCAGGCGTGGCCCCTTGTTACATCGCCATTTACGAGACGACAAGAAGATGGCGATTGCGCAACCCCCTTTTAGCACGCCCCCTCGGACCCAAGCCGAGCCGAGCCGATCCAGGAGAAAAATCTAGTCGTTTCGGGATCGCAAGGAAAAAAAATCCTCGTAGCAGTGGTTGACACGTCGACGACGCGTCGTTAAGAAAGTAGCGTTAGTGACAATGGCGTAACGACAACCAGTGCGAAAGAAAAAAAGTGAGAAAGGGGTGGAAAAAGTCGAGACGTTGCTGTAGCGAAAGAGAGGGAGGGGGGAACGGATCAGCTGGACGCGCAGGCGGTAAGCAGTTCGCGCTATGTTTTCCGGGAATAAGTTCGTGTCGGCGGGGATAGCAGCTGGTGGCTGCGAACAGTAGATCACGAGTGCGGGGGCAGCAGCGACTGACCGAGTGACGGATAAATATACGGCTCCGCAGGAGGCCAATAAAAAAAATATGGAATAAAATACCCCACGACGCGGCGAGAACGAGCCTTAATACCTTTCTCGACCAGCATCGTGGCCGATTGGTCAGTCGTTGGCTGGATGAAACCACTTCCTATGTAATAAGCGATCGAATCGTTCGCGTGAAAGTGAATCTATTAGTTTTTGGCACGTAGGAAAGGCTACAGGCGATCGAGGGTGTATGCCGCGAAGGATCCGGATATAGCGAAGTCGAAACCACGAATGCTTACTACACAAAGTGATTCGAAGCATCCGACACCTTTTTTCCCGGATCCGAAGCGTGACAGGCGATTCCGAAAAAAAAACGTGTTTCCGTTAAGATATGCGTCAGGTTTCCTGCCGGTTACGATTTCGTGTACTTACGTGTACTTTAAGCAGCGTTGGCGCTGCCAGGTGTGAGGGACACGAGATACGTTGCGGGGGCTCGCAATTCCCGGGAATTTCGCAGTTTTGTATGTGTATATATACAAGCACCCATACAAACGCACCCATAAACGGGCATAAGCTATGTCTGACCTCCTCTACCCCATCCTCTAAAAAACTTTGCGGCTGCGCTCCCGCTGAGCAGGAAGGGCAGTCCGATCTTCGGCGACTGTCCTCGCTACAATATGCAGAAGCAATCAGCCGCGGTCACTTTCATTCGCATTGACGACAGACTGATGAAGACAGTAACCATTTTGGAATTTCGTCCTGAGTGACTAACGTGGATGATGTCGTCGGAGGCAGTGCTCAAATTCCTGAAGACATCAGACTTGAGCCCGCGGTTATAGGTCAATGGTGTTATGACTTTTGAGGTGTGTGACATTGTGCGTAATCTATCTATCTATCTATCTATCTATCTATCTATCTATCTATCTATCTATCTATCTTTAAAATTCACTCATTCCTTTCCCCTGTGTGTAGGTAGCATATCAGCTTTTCTATAGCGGTTAACATTCGTGCATTTTCTCACTCTTTTAGTCCCTCCTTCCTTCCATCTAATGCATGAATCTAAGTTTGTACAAGTAAGCTTATCGTTATGGTCAAATTTTAGAAAGGAGGCCCCCGAAGCATTGCTTAATGGGACCAAATATTTCTTGGTTTTTCTCTTACCTTTTTTAGCAGGGCAACCTTGATATGTCTCACGGGAAAACAGTGCAGACTACGTGACAGTGAAACGCACGGAACACAATGTAGCGCTGTATCAGGCTGACCTCGCTGTCGTTTACTAAACCTGCATCTCGCACCCCCTTAACAGAGGCAGGAGGAGGAACGTCGCTGAAGTCACAGTTTCTACATGTGGATTTGTCCTCTACACGCCAGGGACATCTCAATATTACATGCCCAGTGATAACTTGGGATCTAACGTCGGTCTGTGTCTTGCCTGTAGAATTTCTGCAGGTCGCAATTAGACTCGGTATACGCGACATACCGGTAACTTATGCAAGCGACGCAAAATTATAAGAGAATACTGAGTTCTGAAGTGATGACAAATCCTTGAACGAAGAATTTCCCCAGTGCCAGGGACGTAGACAAATTTTTTTCGAAAAAAAAAAAGGAAGGGGCATAAACCCGGTGTGCCACTCCCTCGTTACGTCACTACCCGAAGCCATCGTTTTACCTTTACGGAGGCAAGACCCCTCCATTGATGTTCTCCGTTCAACTATATTTTATTGTATGTAAGCTAAGTGTTACACTGTGTATATTATGTACTTACGTAGTTTTGATAGTGGGTGCCAACTGGGCGTGTGATCTTGGATAACGCTAGTGCTTCATCTTCGATAATAGAATGCGATAGCGTTATCGGGCCCCGTGCGCTCCACGGTCCTGCTTCGGTTTTCGGTGGATGCATAAATAATTCCGCAAGAAAACGTGCGCGTAACCCTGGACGTGTTTCAAAGGCTATCATATATTGCCTACTGCAAGTATACATTGACGAAGTGCCCACTATGCCATAATTATTCATTACGTGTAATTAGTTAAATGCGAATTATGCTCCCGTAAGACGAACCTACGCAGCTGTTCACTTTCTTTATGCTTTTGTTGGCGGTGATGATTAAGCCTGTCTGAGTGCTTTGTTATGCGTTGGCTTTCAAAGGACACCGACTCGTTCAGCATTTCACAAGTTCTGACGCCTGGCCCGATTCTACACTCTTTCCCGCAATATTGCACGCGTTATAGGAAACTCCTGCCATTAAACAACGCATTAACATGACGTTTTTTCGTTTTATTTTGTTAGGTGATTTCAAGTAGCGGAGTGGCTCTGTTGTAGAACACCTTCTTGCAAAGGTTTCCGTTCGATTCTCGCTCTAACGAAAGATCTTTATTACTCAGTTAGATTTTATTTTTCCCAATTTTTCTTTCACAACCAGTGACGCCGACACCATTATTTCTGCGAAACAAGCTCTTTAACGTTGTCTCGATAATACATAGTCGTACATGATATCGTATCTACATCCAATATGCGAGCCGCCACGGCGGCCTAGTGGTTATTGTGTGTGACTGTTGACCCGAAGGTCATGGGTTCTAATCCCGGCCGCCATAGACGAACTTTCATTGGAGGCCAAAAAGCTTGAGAACTACGTGCTTAGATTTAGTTCCAATCGAAAGAACAATATTTTGTTCGAAAATTTCCGCAGTCCTCCACTACGACGTCTCTCATAATCACGTCGTGGTTCTGAGTCAGTAAACCCCAGCGCAACGAAAGCAGTGGACATGTAGCTCGAGTATAGAGAAAAAAGAAGAAGACGTGCTGTGATTGCAGACTTGCATTCAGTTAGCTCTTGCGCTAAATAAATCTCTCGTTCACCGAGTCAACTCCTGCTTGTTCAACACCTCTTTTCAAGTGGTGGAGGTGCTGGGTGTTACGCCCAGTAATTATATTATCCGGTATGTCAATATGCGTACATATATTCAGTATCGCATAGCCAGTCACTTCACATAGTCTGCACATGTATGTCACATGCCCAGTGCTCTATACTAAGCTTTGTATGTAAGCTATGTATACACGCATATGCCACATGTACGCGCGTGAGTAGTAAATATCAAGTACGCGGTGTGTACGTCACAACCACAGTGACAACCTCCCGGTGGTATATGTACCCGGTGGCCCACAGGTGGCGACCAAGCTGCCCGCTATGCAAGGCAGCATTCGCGAATTGCGAGAAGTGTCTAAAAATGCTTCCTTTGAATATTCGTTGTGTTCCACGCTGTTTATTTCCGTTTTCTTCTGTGTTCATGGCTCAGTTGGAACAGCGGGTTCCACGGCATTCTTGTCTGAAAATACACGGCCGATGGTCAGTAAAGGCGTCCACCAAACATGTTTTACTAAAGAACAAAAAGAGAACAGCCAAAGACTTCGGTAACAGTAATAGAAAATTAAGCTTACTTTTCCTTTGGAAGATCTTCAACTTGCGAACGCTTTGCCATGCTTTCGACAAGGCATCTTTCACTGAAAATACGTTGGAATTAATGTTGTGTAGTAACTTATAAGAAGAAGTAACTCAAATTGCACTCGTAGTAATATGTTGCGCTAAAGCTCGGAAAATTTTAAAGTTGTTGCCTTATTAATTGCTTTATAAGTAAATGTTTGTTAACACAAAATGTTTTATTGCAGGGTCCACCAAAACTTCATTGACGTATTTCCGTCACGGAAATACGTCATTAAAAAAATGCACGCAGTCAGACAGCAAAAAAAAAATGTTTCGTCAATGAGAGTTGAACGCACAACCTCTCGGTCGGTGCCAAGAGATACCGCGCCCCATGTTCTCCTTTTTTTTTCAATTCGATGGATTTTACCAAGTTTTAATGAAAAACAGAATGAAAGCTTATGAAAATGAGCAAACATTGATCAACATGAATGTGAGTAACCCTTCCGCACACTTTCGCAAGTTGACATGACCTTCAATCATGCTTGAATCAACCATTTACGCACTTCTCTCACATAATTACCTGCATCGCTTGAGAACAAGTTTATGCATTTTCATAGTGTATATATATATATATATATATATATATATATATATATATATATATATATATATATATATATATATATATATATATATATATATATATATATATATATATATATATATATATATACACGTCCAATATCATCCTCTCCTTGTGGTTATAAAGTTATATTTATGTGCATTAAAGCTATAGTTTTCTCTATATCTCCATCTCCTACACACAGGGGTTGACGTTGGTAGATTTACGTAAAGAGTCATAAACAAACAAATTTTATGCACGAGTCACCTACCTAGTTTTCCAGCGTATGCGATATCCGAAAGCACTCTCGATAACCTTTGCACGTCAACCGCTGAGCCTGCAGCGCTGTCTACTGGAAAAAAAAGTAACGAAGTAAACAGCGCGAAAATAAGATATTGGCCAGGCCAACTGGCACATCACCATAACTGAGAACCGCGTTACGACATTGTTCCTAACATCAAAGCAAAAAAAAAAAAAATCGGCGAAGGTAGAGCTGCGCCATAAATGGGTAAAAGCGCATGAACTTGGGCATGTTGGTACATAACCATAGTAGAAAACAATGCAATATACAGAACGAAATTCCGCACAAAAACGCAAAAAAAAAGTATTTCTTGTCTTCGTCGCATTGCGCTGCTTTCTACTATAATAAATCAATCGCACATGCTGTTTTATCACTAAAGCCGCAAATATCCCCACAATAACGTTTCAAGGATGATGCAATGCGCGGAAATCAAAAATGTAGATCAATACGACGAACATCACATTTCTCAAAAAAAAATTATTTAACCTTGCACACAGCTCCCTATCGCTCGAAAATTTCCATTAGCTAATGCTATTTTAAAAAGTACAAAAAACGTTGGAGAACAGCTCCATGATCTTTTTTTTTTTTACTTATTCCATGTACTCACATGAAAAACAGCCAAAATATATTTTAACAGTCATATATAAAATTATTGCAGGATAGCCAACAAGAAAAAAAGAAAACCTAGCAACAATGAGAGAAAACTATAATAAAATGTAATGAGAATCGCTGTGTATATATTGCCACGCGCATACCTTATATTCACTCTTGTTTCATACAGTTTTCCCCCACAAAGCCTGTGAGGAATGTTCAACGCAAACTAGGCCTCATTGTTCGAGAAGGTTCGCCATTACTGTAGATCATTCTGTTAAGATTGCGCGCAAGGCGCGAACACTCGAGATTATTCCAGAGCGTGAGCGACGACCGGTCATAAGGCTGGAATATTCGACGGCACATGTATAAATGCCAATCTGCATTTATACATGTGCCGTCGGCACATGTATAACTGGTTCGCACATGTATAACCGGTAACCGGTTCGCAATCGGCAAACCGGTTCGAACTGGTTCGCCACTTGTCAGTTGATCGATGGCCGACGATCTGTTCGCCGCTATCAGTGTCAGTGTGTATCGCTGTAATCTGGTTTTACGTTCACCGGCCACAAGTTCGGCCAACTAAACAGTTTCATATTTGGGTGCACGTTAAAGAACCCCAGGTGGTCAGAATTTCCGGAGCCCCTCCACTACGGCGTCGTTCATAATCGTATGGTGGTTTTTGGACGTTAAACCCCACATATCGATCAAGTCAACAGTTTCGTCTTCAACCTACAGCCTGCTCTCTTCGTCGACGTTACGACACCGTAACATTAATACGGTCTTCGGTGTATCAATTATTGATAGGCAGAGCATAAAGGCCGAGGAAGAGATTTTTCAAATGGAGGCTGATTCTCAATGGCAAAGTTTCTAAATAATTTTATTATCTCACAATAACGGTATAAAATTAAGCCTTGAAAAAAAAGATAACATAATAGCTGCACGCTAAATTGATAATCAAGGGAGCCAGTTTCTCTCAGAAGATTGATTGATATGTAGGGCTTAAAGTCCCAAAACCACCATAAGATTACGAGAGACGCTTCTCTCAGAAAACAAAAGAAAACAAATGACCAAGTACCGCCTCAATCGTAACGCCGCGTTATCGTGTCATCGCTGAAAACCCACGCTCCGAATTTCTTTAAGGATATCGAATCAACAAAAAGCAGGCACTGACCAATGTTCCTCTTCGCTTTGTCTTGGGCCATGCATAATCCCATGACTGCAATACAAAATGGAAAGCAAGATTAGCTTCAGCTTGGTGTCAAGAAAAGTGGAGCAAAGACATGGAGCCAAGAATAAGACAGAGTTCGTATACGTATTCATTTCGGAGAGACAAGGGCGCGCAAACACGGACACAAGAAGGGAGTCAGGGCACCACAAACACCCCAAATGCAATGTGCGGAAGGGTGCCACAAACGCAGAGACAAGGAAGGAAGTGATGACACACAGTCCTGCACTCACAACTGAAAATTTACTTGGCAGAAAACATTAGCTTACATGCACAAACCAGACTTGTCAAGTGAACGCAGTCAGAAAAAATTAAGTCACGTGTTCATCGATTAAAAAATACTTTTTGTGCAACATCTCGTGTAGTTGAACGTTGACTTAACTTTTCTTTTTTTTCTGGAGTTAATTTTTTTTGATAGGCGAAGCTCTTGCCTATCAGTGCCTGTCTCTTTCCAATTAACTTTCAGTTTTGTGAGCAGCGCTGTGTCTTGTCTTGCCTTGTCACCTAGGAGATCTTGGCTCATACCCACAAGGGAGATTGGCCGCACTGTACCTTATAATAGATATTTTTTTGTACAACGCTTGCTGAAAAAAGAGAGAAATTAGATCAAAACAATAATAATGTTCATTCGAAAAAACGTGAGAAAGTGCAGAAGAATTCGATGAACCAGAATATATAAAACAAAGTCACAAGAATGAGGAAGGGGGACGAAGAATTGGATATATCTGGCAGTACCACTAGCAGCGTATCCTTCCGGTTGCCTGAATGAATATTCTTCCCCCTCATCTTCGTTGTCTTCGTTATGGCTGCACTGTGTTTTTTGAGAAAATGAATACACACCGAACTCGCCAATATTTGTTGCAATCTCTTTAGCCTCACGCTAATATTTCTTCTGTAACTTTCGGAGTCCTCTCATAGCGGCAGAAGAGCTCAAAATGAAACGCTTAGCGACTCACTAGCCCAGGAATAGATTCACACATGTCCCGACGCGATCACTTGTCAGGGCGTGATTACGTGGCACGATCTGATGTCATATTGAGATTCTCACTGATTGCAGTATCAGCATCAGTCAGGTCGTGACTACAGATGCTATGAAAAACTTTTCAGACGTTCTATTAAAACTTTAGTATTAAGATCGCTTATTGTCTACAAGTAAATGTTTTCATGCAGCACTGGCATGGTCGGGTGGTTCAACGCCCTTCGCCCAAACTTTTTTCAATTTGGCATGTATTACAAGTACAAGGTCTCGAATTCGCCTAGACTTGAAGAAGGAACGACAGAAACTGATACGCAAGAAGCCAATCAATCAGCTAGCACTGAGAGGGAAAGTACAGGAATTCAGAGTGTCGCTGCAGAAAAGGTACTCGGCTCTTAGTGAGGAAACCAACCTTAGCGTAGATACAATGAATGATAATCTGACGAGTATCATTACGGAGTGTGCAGTGGAAGTTGGAGGCAGGGTAGTTAGACAGGACACTGGCAAGCTTTCCCAGGAAACGAAAAACCTAATTAAGAAGCGTCAAATCATGAAAGTGTCAAGTACAACAGACAAAATAGAACTGGCAGAGCTTTCGAAGTTGATTAATAGACGTAAGGTATGGGATGTAAGAAGGTATAACATGGAGAGAATTGAACACGCTCTGAAAAACGGAGGAAGTGTCAAAGCATTGAAGAGGAAACTTGGGATAGGCAAAAGTCGGATGTATGCACTAAGGGACAAAGAAGGCAAAATAACTACCAATATGGATAGGATAGTTAAAAATAGCGGAGGAGTTTTACAGAGATCTGTACAATAGCCGAGACAACCACGACCTTAATACTATAAGAACTAGCAGTAACCCAGATTACACCCCACCAGTAATGATAAAAAGAAGTCAGAAAAGCTTTGGATAGCATGCAAGGGGCAAAGCTGCTGGTGAGGATCAGGTAACATCAGATCTGCTGAAAGATGGAGGACAGATTGTGTTAGAAAAACTAGCCACCCTGTTACGAGGTGTCTCCTGACGGGAAGAGTACCAGAGTCTTGGAAGAACGCTAACATCATCTTAATACAGAAGAAAGGAGATGACAAGGACTTGAAGAATTACAGGCCGATCAGCTTGCTCTCTGTAGTATACAAGCTATTTACAAAGGTAATTGCTAACAGAGTAAAGAAAACATTAGAATTCAATCAACCAAAGGAACAAGCAGGATTTCGAACAGGCTACTCAACAATTGACCACATTCATACTATCAATCAGGTAATAGAGAAATGCTCAGAGTATAACCAACCCCTATACATAGCCTTCATAGATTACGAGAAGGCGTTTGATTCAGTAGAAATATCAGCCGTCATGCAAACACTGCGGAATCAGGGCGTAGATGAAGTATATATAAACATTCTGGAAGAAATCTACAGGGGATCAACTGCTACCATAGTGCTTCATAAAGAAAGCAACAGAATACCAATCAAGAAGGGTGTAAGGCAGGGGGACACAATTTCCTCAATGCTATTTACCGCGTGCTTACAGGAGGTTTTCAGAAGCCTAGAATGGGAACAGTTAGGGATAAGAGTCAATGGAAAATACCTTAGCAACCTGCGCTTCGCCGATGACATTGCATTGCTGAGTCACTCGGGGGACGAATTGCAACTCAAGATTACGGAGTTAGACAAGGAGAGCAGAAAGGTGGGTCTTAAAATTAATCTGCAGAAAACGAAAGTAATGTACAACAACTTCGGCAAGGAGCAGCGCTTCGAGATAGGTAATAGTGCACTTGAAGTTGTAAAAGACTATGTCTACTTAGGGCAGGTAATAACCACAGAGCCGAACCACGAGATTGAAGTAACTAGAAGAATAAGAATGGGGTGGAGCACATTCGGCAAGCACTCTCAAATTATGACAGGTAGTTTGCCACTATCCCTCAAGAGGAAGGTATATAACAGCTGTATCTTGCCGGTACTTAGCTACGGAGCAGAAACCTGGAGACTTACAAAGAGGGTTCAGCTTAAATTGAGGACGACGCAGCGAGCAATGGAAAGAAAAATGGTAGGTGTAACCTTAAGAGACAAGAAGAGAGCAGAGTGGATTAGGGAACAAACGGGGGTTAAGGATATCATAGCTGAAATCAAGAAGAAGAAATGGACATGGGCAGGGCATGTAGCGCGTAGACAGGATAACCGCTGGTCATTAAGGGTAACTGACTGGTTTCCCAGAGAAGGGAAGCGGGTTAGGGGGAGACAGAAGGTTAGGTGGGCAGATGAGATTAAGAAGTTTGCGGGTATAAATTGGCAGCAGCAAGCACAGGACCGGGTTAACTGGCGGAACATGGGAGAGGCCTTTGTCCTGCAGTAGACGTAGTCAGGCTGATGATGATGATGACAAGTACACGTACAAACGCATGCATGAACTAAAGTATGACTGAACCCTCACCCATCAGCCCCGGCAAAATAAAAAAATGCGGCTATACACTGCTCTTTACCGGTAAGCAGAGTCTATGGTCTCTGCTTCCTCAGGGTCTATGATGTGGACTCTGTGGAAGCAGACACAGTCACGATCCTTCTCAGCGAGTGCAACGATTTATGCGGCTCACCGTGAAGACATACTGTGGTGGCGACGAAAAGCCACCAGTACTGCGAGTGTCCGATGCGTCCCATGGCACAGTTCCAAGGGTCCAAGTCGGGAAAGAAGGCGCTGAGATACAAGACACTCGATCACCGAACGGCCGCCGAAAGCTTACGCGCGACTCACCGGTGACTTGAGCATGAAGAAAACAGGCATCGGTCGTCGAGTCGGGGCTCGTCGTAAAACCCGAGCAACGAGGGCCAGGAATAAATATAAACAAAAAGAGCGACTCTTGACGGTTTTCGCGCTACTCATATAACATGCGAAACCCGCAGCTGTGTCATCGAGGGAACCTCGTTGGTGCTGTTACGAGCTTCACCCGCAAGAGCGGACTGGCTGCGCTGTGTTTGTGAAGTGCTTGTTAAGAGTAGAAACGAAGTTTAACGAATGACGAATGTAGACACTGAAGCGAACTTCAGAGACCAGACGTAGAAACCAGAAGCCATTTGGCCGGCTGAAAGTACCGTATAACGAAGATTAGCTATGATTGCGTTTTTAGCGTGAGGTCTATTCGGTCAGACGGCAGCCACAGACAGTAAGACCAGCACAAGTTAATCAAGAAAGATTTGTTTTCATTTTGTATTGGTTTAATCTTGGCTAAGTATACTTTACACGATCCCTTGTGCGTTCGCGTCAGACCACTAAAGTTCACTCGCCTCGCCTCCCAACCCAAAGGTCAAGGGCAACCTCTTTTACTTATCGTTCCATTGGTAATAACCCACCTTTATACGTGATTCTGTACTGCCTCCGGGATCACACGCATTGCAAGCTTTCTGCAGCTTACAAGGTTTAGCAGCACCTTCGAGACTACCGCACCTTTGGCAAACGTCGATGGCATGTGATGACGTCATCATGTAACGTCAAAGTATGTAATGATGACATCATGAGTTTCGTCGATCTGGGACGTCTTTATGGCTGCATTAGTGACGTCGTCTGATGACGTCATCGCATAATTATATCTTTTAATCTCAGTAATGCTGACGCCAACGCCACCCACGGTCAGTTTGGGGCGTTTCATGAAGCATAAGGCATTCGCCTAAATAATTGAAAATGCCAGACCTGCTTCTTCACCGATCCTTTGGTGTGGGTGGGAGTCACCGGAACTAGAAGAAGAGGAAGATCACGCGGAGAACTTGCGCCTGGATAGGCTTGTAATTACACGGAAGCTGTTAGTTTACCTTGGCCTTATCTTGATTCGCTTTGGCGTGCGATTCATTGCCGATGACCTCACGCACGCGGACGTCATGGAAGCCCAGGACGGCAGCAACACATCCAAGGCGAACGTCACCTCGGAAGCCACGGATCTGAACTGTGCTAGGCGAACATCATCGACGAAGAAGTTCGTGACCATCAGCCTGGCCACCGTTTCAGAGTCATCCAGGTATGCACCAGAATTAGTTGAGGCTGTTCTAGGGCTGGCCGTGACAACAGATAAGTCTCCACGTCGTATCTCATGCTCCGGCTCACAGATTACACCCGTAGGTGGCGTAACTACCTCAGTGCGACTCGAGCGTGAACAGTGCATGATGTCACTGTCGAAAACATAGGCGTAAGTCCCGGAGAGGGGTGCAGGGGCAAGGGACGGTGGTCAGGGGGTGGGGGGCGCAAGTCTGTTCTATTATCGTGAACTAGATAGTCCCATACATTGACTTAATAGGTAGGGTGGCACTGCAATGAAGCTTCGCCCCCCACTCTCTCTCTCTCTCTCTCTCTGAACGAGAACCCCGGTCACGCCTATTCTCCTAAGGGCTGGTGTTACAGGGGCTGCCACACGCCCTTGCACGTTCATCTCTGCTCTAGAAGTAACGTAATCGCAGACACTCGCGCAGTTTCAAAACCTCACAGAAAATCACGGGAAATCACAAAGGAAGCACGGGTGAACCAATGATCCGCTTTTTCTGCGGAATTCACACTGGGCGCAACAGCGTTTTTTTTTCTGAGCTACACTCTGCTGTTTCGGTAGGGCGGCTGAACTTTTCAGAGTGAATCAAAACAACCGGGATAGCCATAACAAAAGCCTCGTGAAGTCAAAACGCTTGCGGCAACGCTACCACAGTGAATCGCGAGCTTCCAGCTAGGGCGAGGGTGCATACGCCATGGCGCTGCGAGAAAAACGGATTGCGATATGTTGAGCATGCGTAGCATGCAGACAAGGCCGATCACTCACTGAGAAAACACTTCACCTTATGTTACGTGCGTTTATTTCTAAATCTTTCTTTTGGCAGTGGAGCTGTTTAAGCATGAGTTTATTCCAGCCATGCCGGGCGAACGCTCAAAATTCAGCGTGGCCATGCTAAGCGTAGTCGAAACTACAGCATAGCCATGTATAACAAGGGGGGGAAAGAGTATTGAGAGTGACGAGTGGTGTGAGCAGGACAGAAAGGAGGAGGGACGAAAGGGTAAGGCAGAGCGTAGCCATGTACAGCATTGTGCAGGAAAGGGGTGAGGAGTGACGCGACAGTGAGAGAGAAAGGAGAAGGGAGAGGGTAGCGTAATTATATACACTGTTCAGTATAGTATATGGCAAGGGGACACATAAAAATGAGGAGTGGGAAGTGTGAAAGTGTAGCATAGCCGCAGCGAGCGGAAAACAGATGGAGGTCGGAGAAATTAAATGGTGAAGCGGAGAGAAGCAGCGGCGCATATGGCAGGACGTGTAGTCGGGGAGAAGTCAGTGTGCCGCCGCACAAAGTGCAGGTGAAATGACGTCAGTGGTCAACTTTCGCGACGTAAAAACAAGTGAATCTGGCCCCTCAACTCCGCTGTACAGCATCACTACTCTTTCCCGCCCTTGCCTTACATGGTTCTTCTATGCTTCGACTGTGCTTTTCACAGCTACGCCCAGTGTTTAGCGGTCGCCCGGCATGGCTGGAAGTAACTCATGCTTAAACAGCTCCACTGTTTCTGTTTTGAAGCTCCTTTTATATATAACGGCTTTGTCCTTAATTCTCTCATGAGAAGGACTTAAGAGACTGGTAACTAATGGGACGATTTCCTTTTTTTTCTCTTCATGCACTTCTAATGTTATGTGCTCATAGAGTTGCGATATTCTGTTATTTCTTATATTACTTTTTATAGGTTCTCAGCTTGGAAGCTTAAGCAGAATGTAGTGCTTAAAACGTTAAAGTGGCAATCACTCGATGTAACGCTGTCATCCGGCATAGGTGTAGACGGAGACGTCCCGTAAGCAAAGGTCCACCTCGACGTCCCCATGCCGACCACGGGAACACAAGGCGCTACACAATGAAATAACGTGTAACGTCATTCTGCTTTAACAATACTCAGAAACGTTGAATTGCAAGGAACATGAGCACTCCTAACGTATGAAAAAACCATTGCCTCGTCCTCACATAACTGGCCGTAATCTCACATAACTGACCAATCATGCAAGAGCCGGAGAACGGGTTTGGTTTCCAAACCGTTATAAGACAGTGTACTAATAGACGTAAATGGTACGCCATTATTGCCGCAAAGGCACCTTGAAAGGCATTTCGGACACTATAATGTCCTGCCAATTGTGGCATGTGAGCGCAAAGCTTCTGGTGGTGCCTGAAATATGGCATTGATGACGAATTTTCGGCCTCTGAAATTGTTTTTGGTCCATGGCAGTAAGTGTAAAAAAATATCTTTAGAAATTGCTGGGGCGTTGACGTGAGCACCACCACCTGCCTTTCACATATATAACCACAGAGAACTTGTAAATGACAGATTCATTTTATTCCTTGCAGGAACAAGGACTCCACCCAGCCAGATACCGTCAGCCCGCTTGACAGTTCAGAGCATCGAACCTCGTTCATCGCCCCATCGGAGGAATCGTATCTGCACCCTGCCACCAGCAGCACCAACCATCCGTGCCACCACGCCCGCACGACCAGCGGTCACGCGCCTCAGCTCGACATGGACCGGCTCGTTGGCAGCGGTAGGTTCCAGTGGATCATCGTGGCTTTCGCCCACCTGTCGTGCGCCCTGGTCGTGATCCACCACACGTCCATGCAGACGTTCTTGCTGCCCGTGGGACACTGGTGCCGGCCTCCGACCGATGCCGACGTGAACGCCGACCTATGGAAGGAGGAGAACATCCCGCGGCGACCAGACGGCGCGTACAGCCAGTGTACGTTGTACGAACCCGGCGCCAACGGCACGCTCGTCGAGGTGGCCTGCAATGAGTGGCAGTACGACTTGCAGCCGGGCGAGGTTACGGTCGTCAGCGAGTGGAACCTGGTGTGCGACCACGCCTGGTACGTGCCCGTCGCTTTCGTCTACAACCGGATCGGCGTCGTCATCTCCGTACCCTTCTTCGGCCAGATATCGGACCGGGTGGGCAGGCTGCCCGCGGTCTACGTGTGCACCATCATTTCGGTGGCGTCCGCCGGCGCCGCTATATTCTCGCGGTCGTTTGCAAACTTCATGGCAGCGCGTATCCTTCTCGCGGCCGCGCTGAGCGTCCTCGAGCTCGCCTTGCTCATCATTCTGTTCGAGAGCTCGGGCGACAAACACCGAGACAGCAATATCTTCTTGGCGATGGCCGGAGGGGTCGTCGGGACCGTGCTGAGCCAAGTACTCACCCAAGCGCTCAAGAACTACAAAGCGCTGGACATGGTCACGTTCGCCCTCACCATGGCGCTTCTGCCGCTGTTCTGCTTGCTGGACGAATCCGTCCGCTGGCTCCTGGTGTCCAACAACGGCGAGTTTGCCGAGAAGGTGATACGGCGTGCCGCTCTGTGGAATAGCTACCACGTCAACGATGTCAACCTGTTCGCTACCGTCTCGACCTTTCACGCCCCGGCGGTGCTGCATAAAATGAACATCCTCACTTTTCTGGCTAGCGAGAAAGTTTGCAGGAGAACAGTCGCGCTGTGCTGGACGTGGTTCAGCATTTTGCTCTCCCTGTATGGCATGAGCTTGAGCGGGCGTTCTGGTAGAATCTGGCACGTCGTGTTTCTCGCCGTCACCAGGACCGTCTGCGTTTTGCTGTCTTGGAGACTGCTGCTCGCAAGTCGGCGCAAGACACTGCTCACGGCGGCGCTGCCACTTACGTGCTCCATGTTGCTGTTGCACGGCGCCATCAAGGGCGCGTACGAGGGAAGCCTGGCCTGGATCGTCGGCGAGATCATCGTGTGCATGCTGATCGGTGAAATCATCGTCGTGAACGTGTTCACGTTCGAACTGTACCCGACCGTAGTGCGTGGCATAGGCACCTCTGTGGCCATCTTCTTCGGTCAGCTAGGTGCGACCTGTGGTCCGGTTCTGTTGAAACTGCAGACGCACGTGTCCCCGACCGCGGCGAGCGTACTGTGCTTCGTAATGCTATTCACTGCCACTTTCCTCATCAGGCGGCTTCCGGAAACCAAGAACCAGAAGATACCACAAAGTATGCAAGATATCCAGCCATAAATTGTAGGTAGGGGTTTATGGGGTGGGAGAAGTGTTTTTTTTTCTTCGTAGTTGATCTTCGCTTACGGACAAAAAGCGAAATAAAGCTTCACGCCGATTGATCGAATGTCGTGCAGATAGCTTATTGCGTGGAATATATAATGGTCACCGTTTGGTATCCGTGTACATTGCAGAGTGAACGAGAAGATAAACGCGAAAAGCATCGCGATTCTTATGCTTCTGGAGGGCGGCGTTTCAACTGACCGAGCAAGCCCATTCCCGCCGGGAATGTTTGTTGTTGTGGAGTGATTCTAGAAAGAGGAAGAAGGCACCTTATTTCTGTCAGCCCCTTGGGCGACACGGCGCAGGCCCTTGTGGGGGAAGGGGGAGGGGAGTAAAAGAGGATAGATGGGGCGGGGGAGGGGTGTGTGTAAGATGTCAAGGCCATGGCTGAAGCAGCAAACGGGCAGCAGCCGGGGCAGGGTCGGTAGGTCTCTGCTCATCTGTAGGCAGCTATTCCCCAAGGAGGTTATACTAAATTTTCTGGAGTGGCGGTCCCGCATACCCGCCCATGTCTCGAAGTGAAGCCGCGGCGGCCATATTGCTCAGGGCAGAAGGAGGCGGCGCCTGTTTTGAAGCGCCGTGATGCTTGCCGTGCGTTTCGTTATTGCTACAAAAGCACCTGTTTAATATTTTTAGTAGGCGAACGAACGTGGAAAAGACTTTAATGCACATCTGCTTTAATTTTTCTTGGACACTTGGCGCTTCAAGCGTGTAAAAAAAAAAAGAACACGCCAGACCTGCAAGGAACGCGCAAAACAGTCACAGCGAAAGCTGGGAGAGTGGCCTTTCAGAGCCTTCTCTAAAAACTCTTTGGGATGCTACAAGGGCACTGCTGGGTACCCACAGTGCCATAAATAATCATAAATTTTCTGTAGTAGGCCAGCATTCACTATGCTATCCTTCGCCATTCTTTGGAGAATCGTACGCGGTATTCGCTACACACTTCTTTGAAGTTTAGTGCATCTTTTTATGCAGTGGCTGATGACGATGAAGAGAGAGAGAGATAAAGATACAAGGAAAAGCAGGGAGGTTAACCAGACGCACATCCGGTTTGCTACCCTGCACTGGGGAAGGGATAAAGGGGAGAAAAGAGGTTGCAGAAAGATGAGAAGGTACACACAATCACGAGCACACTCGGGGAGCACACACAGTTTACAGGCGGTCGCTCAGGTTTGTTGACTTAAGGTAAAGTAGCAGTGCTTTAGTTGCTTTCTGCGTAACTGAGGCAGATGCCCAAGGTCCTAGTATCTTCTGCACACAAAATGGTCCGGGGTCAAGTCGATTCAAAACCATCCGTAGCTGGCATCGCTGTGTGTCGTAGCAAGCGCAGCTGCACAGGACGTGTTCGATGGTCTCTTCATCTCCGCAGTAGTCGCATGTAGGAGTGTCTGCCATACCAATGCGAAAGGCAGGGGCGGCGCCAGGATGTTTTTACTGGGGGGGCAACCACGAAAAGTGAGTTCCTCCGGGGGGGCAAGCTAGCTCTGCTCCTACTAGGTTTTCAATATATGCTTCTGGGCACTTGGGTGGGCATAGGGGGGGCAGGCGAGAATTTTGGGGGGGCTCCAGCCCACCCTTGCCCCCCCCCCCCTGGCGCCGCCCCTGGCGAAAGGAGTACACCTTTGTGAATGCAACACCCAACCAAAGGCGGCATAACAGTGTCGCATCGGAGCGGGAAAGTTGTGATGGTAGCTTTAGCTTGAGCAAAGGGATCCAAGTTCATAAAATTGACACCTTTGGAAGCTGGTAGACGACCAGACCGTGCGTGTGAGATCTCGAGCCAGCAGGTAAAGTGTCTTGCTGCATCATTCCTTGCTAGATGAATCGGGACTACACGGGTTTCTTCATGGGCTGAGCGGGCTGCATCATCGGCTAATTGATTTCCGGTAATACCGATATGTCCAGGCAGCCATTGATATATAATATCATGCCTCGTGCTAGAGCTTCATGATGGCAATGTCTTATTCTTGTACCAGTTGGTCATGGCTCCTCCTACGCATGGCAGACTGCAAACTCCTACAAGCGCTGCCTTCGAATCACAGAATATGACCCATTCTCGCGGCCGCGCTGAGCGTCCTCGAGCTCGCCTTGCTCATCATTCTGTTCGAGAGCTCGGGCGACAAACACCGAGACAGCAATATCTTCTTGGCGTTGGCCGGAGGGGTCGTCGGGACCGTGCTGACCCAAGTACTCACCCAAGCACTCAAGAACTACAAAGCGCTGGACATGGTCACGTTCGCCCTCACCATGGCGCTTCTGCCGCTGTTCTGCTTGCTGGACGAATCCGTCCGCTGGCTCCTGGTGTCCAACAACGGCGAGTTTGCCGAGAAGGTGATACGGCGTGCCGCACTGTGGAATAGCTACCACGTCAACGATGTCAACCTGCTCGCTACCGTCTCGACCTTTCACGCCCCGGCGGTGCTGCAGAAAATGAACATCCTCACTTTTCTGGCTAGCGAGAAAGTTTGCAGGAGAACAGTCGCGCTGTGCTGGACGTGGTTCAGCATTTTGCTCTCCCTGTATGGCATGAGCTTGAGCGGGCGTTCTGGTAGAATCTGGCACGTCGTGTTTCTCGCCGTCACCAGGACCGTCAGCGTTTTGCTGTCTTGGAGACTGCTGCTCGCAAGTCAGCGCAAGACACTGCTCACGGCGGCGCTGCCGCTGACGTGCTCCATGTTGCTGTTGCACGGCGCCATCAAGGGCGCGTACGAGGGAAGCCTGGCCTGGATCGTCGGCGAGATCATCGTGTGCATGCTGATCGGTGAAATCATCGTCGTGAACGTGTTCACGTTCGAACTGTACCCGACCGTAGTGCGTGGCATAGGCACCTCTGTGGCCATCTTCTTCGGTCAGCTAGGTGCGACCTGTGGTCCGGTTCTGTTGAAACTGCAGACGCACGTGTCCCCGACCGCGGCGAGCGTACTGTGCTTCGTAATGCTATTCACTGCCACTTTCCTGATCAGGCGGCTTCCGGAAACCAAGAACCAGAAGATACCACAAAGTATGCAAGATATCCAGCCATAAATTGTAGGTAGGGGTTTATGGGGTGGGAGAAGTGTTTTTTTTTCTTCGTGGTTGATCTTCGCTTACGGACAAAAAGCGAAATAAAGCTTCACGCCGATTGATCGCATGTCGTGCAGATAGCTTATCGCGTGGATTATTATGGTCGCCGTTTGGTATCCGTGTACATTGCAGAGTGAACGAGAAGATAAACGCGAAAAGCATCGCGATTCTTATGCTTCTGGAGGGCGGCGTTTCAACTGACCGAGCAAGCCCATTCCCGCCGGGAATGTTTGTTGTTGTGGAGTGATTCTAGAAAGAGGAAGAAGGCACCTCATTTCTGTCGGCCCCTTGGGCGACACGGCGCAGGCCCTTGTGAGGGAAGGGGGAGGGGAGTAAAAGAGGATAGATTGGGCGGGGGAGGGGTGTGTGTAAGATGTCAAGGCCATGGCTGAAGCAGCAAACGGGCAGCAGCCGGGGCAGGGTCGGTAGGTCTCTGCTCATCTGTAGGCAGCTATTCCCGTCTCCTCCAGGAACTCTACCAGGCTCCGGAGCGCTGGCAGGTGTGGACGGGACGGGTAGAGCAGGTGGTCCAAGGTGGTGGCAGGTAGGCCCAGTCTGCGGTAGGCTGTGGTGACCCTCGAACGTTCCTGTGCTATGCCAGGCCAGGCACAGAAGATGTGCTCGAGGGTCTCGGGATCCCCACATCGGCCGATGGCGGGAGATGCACAGCATCCCTTGGCGTGGCGGCGAGCAGCGGTCCAAACGCAACCGGTCCGCAGGCGCAGCAAGGCAGCACGGTCTCGTCTGGCGAGACCCATCTCAGACAGGAGCTTGGGGGCTCGTCCATTGGCTACTCTACGGGAATGAATACGCGCGACCACGACATCACATTCACTGCCACCTCTCTCGCGTTACTCCCCTCCAGCCAACCCACGCAAAATCGTTTCCCAGCCCTACCAACACTTGTGGAGCCAAAGCACCTTTGGTGGCGCCAACTTCAGGCGAACACGTTCCTTACTCTCGCACGTCTCGCCCTTTTCCACCTTGGGACGTACTGGCCGGCCTGCCGCTATGTGGAAGCGCTATCGCCAACTATGATCACATATTCTGATCACATATTCGCAGGCTCGGTTCCTGCTCACGGCAAGTTATCTTTTCACCCACTTTTATTTTTTTACATTTACATTACAATTAGTCTAATAACTTCTCCTATACATTCCTTGGCATATTGTCTGTTAAATCTTATATATATATATATATATATATATATATATATATATATATATATATATATATATATAGCGAGAGAGAGAGAGAAATGACAAACTACCTTTTAGCGCGCAACAACACAATAGACGACGACAGAAGGTAAGAATTGCATTTCGTCAGTGGCGTAATCAGAGGGTGGCACACATGGCCTATGCTCTTTCCCCCCTCTCTCTACGCTTTTTTCTCTTTTTTTTTTCATGGCATAGACAGCACAAAATGACGGTCAACCAGATCTGCCTGCCCGGCCCCCACATCAGACAAAGGAGGAAAACGTCCACCTTGATTTTACGCGCTAACAATGAACTTAAGATGGTGAAACTAGTGACATCATAAAGTTCTCAGAATACAGTTTATCAATCTAGACCTCGTAATTGTTTCACCTTAATGTCCTTATGAGCTTTATGACATTTTATAAAGAACACTGAATTATCAGTTCCCCCCCCCCTTCTTGATAGGTGTGAGCCACAGTTATTATATCAAAAAGAACAATACTTTCTTATTCGTCTATTCTTAGTTTCAATTATTTATTTTTACTCTTCTCATGTTTAAATACCTAGGAATTTTGAACTACCCGGTTCTTGGCCAATCCCCTAACGCGGGTGTGTGCCACCGATTCAAGGGACTACTAGTCTACTACCACTACCAGGCAAGTGGGTGTTAGCCACGGTGAACAGGTAAACAAGAAAGAACAATTGCCAAGAAGCGATATGCTCCGCCTTTCCTATTCCCGGCGCTGTGGCCCCGTACTACTGACGGCCGTGCTGCTGTCCTCCTGGCCAGCGGGTCTCGAAGGGACGAACGACCTGAATCGGGCCCAGCTGCGGCTCGTGGCCGACAGGCTGAAGCTGGACCAGTGCCGCAGCCTCGTCGAGTCAATGAGCTCCTCGGAGGACTACGCCCTCGACGCCACGCCGGACGGTAAGAGCATATGGGTCATCTGCTAGACGCAACCACAAGAAGTGCGCAGGTTTCTCCACTTTGGGGGGAGAGGGAGAATATTTCACTGCAGGCCCCTGCCCCCGCTGTTCGAGTTCCGAATAAAAGCATTGAAATGGGTGCAAAAAATTTAAAACTGAAGCAATGACATTATTCTCACAACGGCCAGCCTTTGGCTCCTTGGTATCTGGTGGGAACAGGTATTACCTGATAAAAAATAATTCCAGGACTGAAAGGGTTGACTCCTGAAATGATATTGGTCATTAAGCACCTTCGTTTTTGGCGGCACTGCACATTACTCGATGTCATCACTATTTCCCGTGACTCCAAATATCAGAACAGCCCCAAAGGGCGCACTCAGCCTCGGGGCACTTTCCGCTCCAAGGCCGAGTCCATATTCGGTGAGACAAGTGCACTCTTCAATGTTGAAAACTCGTACAAAGCAAGTCTGCATATCTCTTAGGCCGCGCGTGTTCTTGAGCGCGTGACGTAAGACGCAGTAACCACACCAAGGTGTCGCCCCGCAGAGCTCGAGCGCTCCAATAGACGTGGACAGGCACTGTACCTGATATGTGGGGTTTAACATCCCAGAACCACCATATGATTATGAGAGACGCCGTAGTGGAAAGCTCCGGAAATTTCGACCACCTGGGGTTCTTTAACGTGCACCCAAAGACAGGAACTGTACCTAGCATAGAGTAATTACAGCCCAAAAGAAGACACGGGACGCACGATCTACTTCGTTTATCAAAAGCACTGCAAGCCCAAATCTGATAAGCAAAACACGATATAAAGATAAGGTTAGTTTGTGAATACGGGCCTTAGTGCCGGAGCCACACTGAAGAGCTTTACGTACGAAAGCCGAAACATTCTATTGTATTCCCCTTGACTGCGGCCGGGAGTAAGAACGCAAGAGCGTGCGTTCGAAGATGTGAGTTCCCGGTGCTAAACAAGCTAAAGCTCGCTTTCGACAAAATGATTAGAGGACACGGTACCAGAGAAGGCTCCCTGGGCGCCGCCATTAGGTCTCTCTGGGCTGTTAACATGCGTGACCCCCCAAAAATGCAGGGCCGATGCTGTGACGTCAGCTTTTGTACCCCCGTGCAACAGCCCAGAAAGGAGGGGATCCTTCTCTTCGTTAAGAAGGTCTATAGCTTCCGCACACGGTATAGGGGGGTATGCCTTGATCCGCAAGACGGAAACACCATCGCCGCGCCATCTTGAAGGTCCGTTCGTAGGCGCCGTCCTGCTGTTCATGTTTCGGCGCGCAGAAAATGTTCCGGAGGTCTCAAAGCATTCGGATTGCTGCACAGATTTCGAACAAAGCGCGTGCAGCGAATTTCATGCACGTGCGAACCTTCAAAATGGCGACTCCAACGCTATAGCAATCCACTCGGATGACGTCGAGTGAATACACCCTATACCTCACGGTAGAGTGTACTAGGTCCACTCTACCGTGAGGTACGTAGGCACAGCGAACCCCAGTGAACCGCAACAGACCACGCAGTTAGCGCACACTGTGATCCATTTATCCTATACAGGTCACGCGCAGTCGCACGCGCTATCCTGCTACCGGCTGCTGGAACTGTGGAACCGGCGGCGTCCGGCCAACAGCACCTTCCACTCGCTCCTCGTGCAGCTGCAGGAGCTCGGACTGCGAGACCTGGCGGACGAGCTATCCCGCGTCGTGTACGGCGAGAAGGTCCTCGCCGTCAGGAAGGACTTCCTGTCGGACCCGTTCAGGCGAGTGAAGCGAGAGGTGGTACCAGGATTTCCTGGCCGGTGTAGGGAGGGGGGAGGTGCAGCATAGACCGTAGAAGTTCGTCTATTCAACTATAGGAGCTTCCATTGCCGAGAAGTTAGTATGGGTTTTGCTCGTGGCTTCATGCTACAAACAGGTGGTAATCGATTATTCTTTTAATAATAATAATAATAATAATAATAATGATGATGATAATTTAAGTGCCAAAAACACGACACACGATTATGAGAGTCACCGAAGTGTAGGGCTCCGGAAATTTGTACCACTTGGATTCCTTCAGCGTGCACTGACGTCACGTAGCACACGAGCCTCCGAGATTTCGCCTCTGTCAAAACGTCACCGCCGCGGTCGGGATCGAACACACGACCTTTGGGTGAGCAGTCGCGCACCATTACTACTCCATCACCACTCGCGCCAATAGTCATTTTAATCAACCTCGCGGGCGTCTACGGAACGCACTCAATCGCGATATTGTGTTGACTCTTGAGGCGAGGGCGGGGGGTGGGGGTACGTTTTTTCTTCTCCCCTGATGCCCTTCCTGCGGAGAGAGTCCGGTCCAGCACAACTACGGTATGCGCGCCGTTGTGTGAAATCGCATTTCAACGGACCTAATACAAGGACTATGTTTATTTAATCCTGTAAGCAATAAATAAATAAAGGTAGCCATACTCCATGAAAACTGCATACGGTCATGAAATGAGAACTGTGTAAAACCTTTACAGTCGTCTATACTCAGATACAGCTTAGGAAGGGCGGAGAGGCCACGCCCACACTACCGAAGCACACAGCAATGTTTCCCATATGCGTTAACATGGGCGAACGCACAGTTTCCCTTCTGGAGGGGGAGGGGGGGGTCGCGGCGAACCTTTGCTGCATCCTATTATATCAGCTCAGTCAGCATCCCTATTATGTAAATGTATGAGACTAACTTTCCGCCCTCCCTCCCTATTATCTCGATGTGAGGAGCATGACTTGGCACCCTCCTCTTAGGTGACAAATACCACTGTCACACAGGCACCCGCGAACTCCGCTTAACTCCCTCGTCTGTACGACAACGGAGATGAGCTCTGTCACGCGGTCTCCCTCACGTCAAGAAACTTTAACGAAGATTTTCGCAAAGGGAGTTCGACGATCTTTCTTAGCGGCGGAAGGGAGTACTCTCATTTCCAGTGACATGTAGTAACGGGGAAAACTGCAAACACAAAACAGCCGCAGTCAACACGATAATAGCTTTGTCACTATTAAAATTTCTTTCACTGCATAATCCGCTGATAACGTGCGTTTAACGATAAGCAGATACGCGTACAAGTGTACGTACAACTCTACACACCATGCCTCGCCAAATTCTGCCGTGTTACAGTGTTCTAGAAGTATCCGTGTCACCATTTTGAAAAAAAAAGTGCCTCCGAATTCGTGCCATCGTGCCAGCCATCCTATTCGTGCGCACCTTAGTATTTACATCTCTGACACTCGTTCGTTTCTGATTACTGTGTTCCTTTTTCTACTTTAACACTTCATAGCAGTGGTTGACGCGGGTGCAAACCTATGTGCATTCAGCAATGTTTTCCGAATACGGCCGTCCGGCTCTCGATAACAGTCGTGCCTTCGTGTCCTTCTTGTCTCTGTGTCGTCGTTTTGTTCTCGCGCTATAACTATCGTCATGCCATACCAACTAGCCCAAGCTGCCACACCTATAAGCTCCGTTAGATTAGCCTGCACCACATGAACCAGTTCACGAGGTGCTGCACCTTGCCATTCGTTTCAGCGGTGGCCCCGCCGCGGCGATGGCTAAGGTACTCGGCTGCTGACCCGCAGGTCGCGGGATCATCCCTGGCTGCGGCGGCTGCATTTTCGATGGAGGCTAAAATGCTGTAGGCCCGTGTGCTCAGATTTGGGTGCACGTTAAAGAACCCCAGGAGGTCGAAATTTCCGGAGCCCTCCACTACGGCTTCTCTCATAATCATTTGGTGGTGTCGGGACGTTAAACCCCACGTATCAATCAATCGTTTCAGCGGTGCAGTATTGACGACCTCTGAACTCTGCCATTCGTTTCGAAAGACGTAGGCGATGACCTCTGTCATCGCTTAGGCGTAGGCGCCGTGCCCGCATCTACTAACGCGGTGTGTTTGGCAAAGATGTTTGCGCCTCATAAACTGTCCGCATGTGCAGTTTGCCATGAATCAGTGTTGGTTAAACGGTGTAAATTAAACGAACAGAAATAAGTCCTGCACCTTGTCGGCACATCGTCGTTTGTTTCGGGTGTCGCGCTGCATGTGCCTGCACCGCTGAACGCGCGCCGCGCAATTTCTGAACTTCGCGTGCACCGCCGCGAACCGGTTCAGACTGGTGCAGCTGAATCGGGTGGAACTTACAGTGCCCACCCACTCACGCATGACATTTTTTATTGCATGCATTGATCATCGTCACTGAACTAAAGGTAACATCACCCGGTTTTCCCAGTGCAATTATCTTCTTTTGCCGGCCGTAAGGACAAATTACGGCAAGCTCTCAACCTTATTTACTAGCATAGCCATTTGGAATTCGTTGCCTTTCGAATTGAAATCATCGCATAACATCCATATTTTCACTTCGCGCAGTAAGAAATATTACGTTCAGGAATTAATCAACTCATCAGATTTGTGTAATTAACTGTTAATAGCTCTCCACAGTTCTGTGCTATTTTACTACTTCAATTTGCCTTTGTATAATTGATAACACTGATAATGAAACGTGTTGCATTTGTCACGTAGAGTTCATTATTATTGTTTTTTGTCTTCACTTGCTTTTGACTGTTTCCTTGTTATTTTTCAATAGTGAGTATTACCATTATGTTGTGTATTGATCGTATTTTTATTGTTAATCAAGATTATTCATTATTACTCACAAGTCCGCATACTATTGCTGTATTTTTTTTTTAATTACCCCATCCATGTAGCCGCAGGAGGTTCCCCTGTCAGTTTCTCTGAAACTTTGGGACCTCCTGCTGTAATAACGCTAACCATGTAACTCAACTGAACTATTTAATAAACTTGACTTGACTTATGCAGGCGTGGCGTGCATGCATCCGCGTTTGAGAAAGGAATGCCCCCCATCTATGCACGTATGTGTAGAGTTGCTGTTTTGGGGCGCTACGGGGCGCTATATCATCGGAAGAGGCGCCTCCGCACGACCATGTGGTCGACATTGGCGCAACGTGGGCCCCATCGCTGTGCATTCGCGCAACAACATACATTTAGGGCCAAACCTCATAAACGCGAAAATGCACGCGACAGCGACGAGCGACGAAACAGGGCGTTCGCGCGACGTGTCGCGTGCTCGTTTTCGCGCGGTCGCTCGGTTCTCCAGATTTGGCAAACCGTCGCTCATCGCCCCGAAGTGCTGGGCTCAAGCAGCCAATAGCGAAAAACCGAAAAAGACAAAGACAACACAGGTGCACGTGACCCTGTCCGAGTCACGTATGCACAACAAGAAATAACGCAATGTTTATTACGCATGTGCATATAAAAAAGTGCTGCAAGGCAATAATAAACACTTTCCGTTTCATTACACAACAATATATCTTATTTTTAAATTGCATACCGCTCGCTACGCGGTTTTCTTGTTGCGAGTAGACGGCCTCATGCCAGCAACAGTGGAATTCGCTCACCGAAGCCGTCCCGTGAATGAGGTTTGCCTGCGCTAGCGACTGATCGCGCGAAGCCGTTCTACGTCGCGTCGCTTGTCGCTGTCGCGTGCATTTTCGCGCTTATGAGGTTTGGCCTTTTCATCAGCCTAATCGCTCAACGTGCTAATAATTTTATACAGCTTGCGACGGTATGGCTTAATTTGCGAGCACAAAGCGACTAAGGAAGTTTTAGTAATTACCTCAAAAAAGAATCGTTTGTGGGCCATGGACTCTTCCTCTCCACACATTAATAAGGAGGCGGAGGCGAGGGAATTTCCTGTGATTATTCTTTTCCATTCGTGACATGTGAAGTATGCACTGCAACTCCCTTTAAAGAGACACGTGTACACTCTTCGGAGATACTTATACTCTCGTCGGAGAGTCGTAGCACCCAAATAGAGAGTGAACGTGTCTCCTTAAAGAGGGTCATACAAGTGGAAAGTCAGACGTCACAAAAAGAGTAACTCGTACTCTTTTCTTTGGGCGCAGAATAGAGATCGATATCCTCTTGATTTTTAGTTGCCTGTTAGTCGTTTTTGTTCGAGACTTTAAATCGTGCATCGTACGTTCATTTGTTTTGTACCTTGCCACTTCCGCTTGAGGCCACGTGACCTGCAGTATGTCGTAAATGAAAAAAAAAAGTGTATACCTAAGGGCTCGTTTTTCCGTGTTTTGACACAATATTAATGAGATCTAACATACAATAATGCCAAGGAATGAGTAAAACTCACGCTACCTGATGGGCTTGCCGGACGTAATTTAGCGAGCTCTAACTCCAACTCCATTTGCCGGCTTCGTTCCCGAGCCATCTTAAAATCATGATCTGCTTGGTCTCGTGCCGTCCAAGGGACGTCACCACTCCCATCCTCACTCAGCCCATCGCCACCCTCCATCCTGCTGAATGTGGTGCTAGCCTGTTTGCCCCGCAACAACAATACAGCAATGAGAAAGGGAACTCACGTTAGCTCTGTCCTGTTGTCGTGGCGGCGCTCCGGCTTGCTGCTGCATGCTTCTGGTCGATGCCCCACCTCGTCGTGGACGCGCCTTTTGGGTGTCGAGAACTCGTTCGAGGACCGCTTTGACCCAGTCACTCCCTCGGTGTCTTCCGGGAACACCAGGCTATCTGCAGCTTCCAGCTGCCGCAGCTACTTGCTGCAGTGTTTTTGCGGGGCAAACAGGCTAGCACCACATTCAGCAGGATGGAGGGTGGCGATGGGCTGAGTGAGGATGGGAGTGGTGACGTCCCTTGGACGGCACGAGACCAAGCAGATCATGATTTTAAGATGGCTCGGGAACGAAGCCGGCAAATGGAGTTGGAGTTAGAGCTCGCTAAATTACGTCCGGCAAGCCCATCAGGTAGCGTGAGTTTTACTGTTCTGAACCGAGCTTGCGGTGTGGAGGCACCATCGGCTCCGCCGAACCCCGTAGGGTCGCCCTACAGAAGTCGGTTCATTCCCAAGTTGTTTTTTTTTCTTTCTTTTTTTTGTAACATTTGATGTCCCTTGTTTTGTAAAATCTGTAAATACAAGTTTTTCTCAGCCATCTAGAACTTCTTCAGCGTTGCTTCTGCTTCATCGTCAAGCAACCAGCAGGCCAATACCCGCTATTGGGATAGCGGCGTACGGTTCTTCTCCCACTTTGCTACACCGCCGCGGGTGGTGCGCCTCGGGCGCCGAGCGCGGGGAGAAGTGGTTTCTTCTACATGGAGAAGAGAACCTGATTTTACTGAATGTATAGGGGAAGTTATTAGAACAAATGGAATGTAAATAAGAAGAAAGAAAAGTGGGTGAAAAAATTAATCTCATGAATATTGTGTCAATACACGGAAAAACGAGCCCTTAGGTACACACTAATTTTCCTTTATATATATATATATATATATATATATATATATATATATATATATATATATATATATATATTGTGTGTGTGTGTGTGTGTGTGTGTGTGTGTGTGTGTGTGTGAGAGAGAGAGAGAGAGAGAGAGAGAGAGAGAGAGAGAGAGAAAAGAAAGCCGCGTCGGTGGCATACGTTTTGCGAACACTGCGAGGCGTAGTGAGAGCTTGTCGCGATTGCTGATACCGGATCCATATACAGCTACACTCGCACCTGGTACTTGACACGCGGTGATAACAAAAAAAAAAACAATGGGCGCTGACGCACTGTATGCGAGGCGCAGAAAACGAAACTACGTTGCATGACTTGGAAGAGCAGAAAGGCAGTCTAGTGCGTGCGCCAGGGTTCTCGAATGTAACGGATCAAGCAAGGTTTAAAAATAACAGAAAATGGCTCGAGTAGAACCAAGGTTGCTTAGGGGCCTGTTGGTTTGCTATTAGTGGTTCTGTTGTTGGTTTGCCATTAGTACTGCCATGTTACACTGTCTATTTTTGTTACACGGACACAAGAACGGACGCTACACTGTCTATTCTTGTGCCCGTGTTCTTCAGGTGCAACGTTATATCCACTACAGGAGCGGGCGCTATCTGATAGCCCTTCCGGTTAAATTGAAGCAAGCGCTTGTCATGCCTCTAACCCAGAAACATGCCCTTTTCGGGCAGTATCTGCTCAGATATGAAGTTGTTTCAGTGTGTTAACAGAAACGCTCAGAGAATGAACCTGTCAAAAGGACCAACAAAAAGTCGCACACGGCAACTGCACTTGGGACAACTCAGAGTTCGAGTGTATTTTAAGTATCAGTGGCTTAGCCACGGCGTGGGACACCGGGCCCGTTACCCGCCCCCGGCCCATTTTTTCGCCTATATATGCCCCAGCCCAGACGGGATTATAGCGGTGCCCAGGGAGACTTCGGTGAAAACGTCTAATGATGTACCTAGTAGCTGCTTTTAGATGATACTTATTTCTGATTTTATGTCATATATGTTTCTGATTTGATAACCGCATTTCCCTCCTTACCCAGTGCCTTCTTGAAGGCTTGTAGGATACCTATGACTAATAAAAGATGCTTGTGCAGAAACAGTAGTGCGGCGTACTTTAGTGCTCTTGTATATTAGCAGCGCCAGTCTGCTAAGAGGAAGAACATGGTTTTATCGAGCCTTCTACAACCTACGCAACGCTACGCATGCATGCTCACACCCCCTTGGCAGCCTAAGATGGCACCCAGGTATCTCCTGAATGCATCGCCGATAAGCAACACTCTAGAGTCATTGCGATGCGTGGTCGCTTATCGAAGAGCAAACACGGACGCCGAGACAACTTGCGACACTTTAACATCAAATGACATCACCTTGACCGACGACACAAGCAGTCCTTGGTTGCATGCTTGAACAGGATGACCTGTCGTCCTGTTCAAGCATGCAATTTAGCTTGTGTCAAGAGACACAAGCTAAATAAAAAATGTTTTTTTCTTTTTTTACACGCATTTCTCTCTTTCACGATGCCAAAAACCACGCTCGCCGAGAGAAAGCGCACAAAAAGAATATCCTGGTGGCGAAACAGAGAAAAAATCAGAAGCCGGGGACCGTGACGTCACAGATTTTTGCGTTACGTGAACGGTAGTTGTGAGACACAAGGAGAAGCACACGCGTGAAATCGCACGACAATTTGAAATAATAGCAGCGAAAGATGTTCGCGTGAACCAACCATCAAAAGCTGTGACTGATGCCGAGTTTTCGTACATACAACTTATGCGATAAGAAGCTTGGTGGGGGTGATGGCGATTTCTCAGTGCCTTCCATTTTAGCTTACATACGACTTTCTTAAATTAAGCTTTCAGTTGACAGCCAACTCTTGTGTTGAGTGCTTTCTGGTGTTTCGTGTGCGTGCTGACCATGATCAGTGAATCTGATAGATATGTGGGGTTTAACGTTCCAAAACCACCATATGATTATGAGAGACGCCATAGTGGAGGGCTCCAGAAATTTTTACCACCTGGGGTTCTTTAGCGTGCACCCAAATCTGAGCACACGGGCCTACAACATTTCCGCCTCCATCGGAAATGCTGCCGCCGCAGCCGGGATTCGAACCCGCGAACCCGCGGTCAGCAGCCGAGTACCTTGGCCACTAGACCACCACGGCGGGACTAATGATGAGTGAATCTGATTATTCAAAAATTCATTACAGTGGCGCAACCAGAACTCCATTTTTTTTTTCACTAAAGAGGAGAAGAATGGCCACCATCTTTTATGCATATTTGTGCGTGTGTTCGTACTTGTGCATTTATATACAACAAATGCAATATTAAAATTTCGTGGTGGTTAATGACTCCTCTTCCCCCCCAACCCTCTGCCCACATGGCTACGCAATTGCTTAAGGCCTCTGGTGCTATGTCCAACATGAACATTTCAATTTCTCACAGTCCACTTTAAATGCTCTTGACCAGACTGACTGACCACAGTGAAACACCCGGAATGCAGGAAGCTGAATCCGCACCAAAGCCTGCGAAGCCGGAGCGAGCTAGTCAAGGGTTTGCCGGACGACGACCAACCAAGAGGGGATGAGGACCAGTTGCACTGTCAGCGCCATGGAGTTGGTGACGATAATGCTGGCAATGTCGCTCATCATGCTGTTAGGCACATTCATCTGCAACCAGCTCACCGGCCTATGTGCCATCAAGACACCACAGCGATACCACCGCATATTCGTGGCGGTCCGCTGGACTCGCAAGAGCCCACATTCCAGCTGCTGCAGGAAAATGTATGAGCCGACTGCTCCGAGTGCAACAAAAAGTGTGAGCGGAATAATAAAATACAATGTCGTAGAAGTGGCGCAGTTTTGTCTGCACTCTGTCATGACTGTACATCAGTCGGGTTTGTATGTCTGTCTGGTCATCCTGTGCAGACAGTTAAGATAGTTTACTTGGCAGTGGTTTTTAGAAAGAATACAAAAGTCAGCACTAGAGCAAAAAGGTGACTTCCTGCAACTTGACATGGTAGTCTGACCTGCTTGACAACATATGGACCAACAATCTGTCCATATGTCTGTTTGCTGATCGTACCACCTTTCTGTCTATAGTAGCGGCACTAAACACTTGAGATTTCAGCCCAAGGTTAAGCAATAAATGAGATAGCAACAAATTTAAATGTTGCAAATGAGTTCTGCGGAAACCGGCAAGATGGCGGAAGGGTTAATAAAGGGAAAGAAGATAACCAACAGGTGGTCGTCTTCTTTCCCTTTCTTGAATTATAATGTGTATGAAGCAAGGCTGATCTGATCTCACAGAAGTCTACAAAACGCTGGCGTAAGAGAATATGGTCCCTGCACAGAAACCGTTTCGCACACTCTTAGAGTTGAGAGCGCAGCACGTAGAAGAGCACATGAGCCGTCTGCTTATGGCGGGCAAGATAGCACGCATGCCAGAGATGGCAACCGTTCCTCTTACAATCAAAGTTGACAGCTGCTGCTCGAGTTCACAGTTCCTGTCTTCATTGAATCTTAATGTCTAATGAACATGAATTTATTTTTTTTGCCTACGGCATTAACTTGCGAGATACAGGAACTCTAAATAAGCACATACTAGTAGTTCACCAGTTTTTTAAGAGCATCTAGTGTGATTTACTAACACATGATTGTCAAAGCTGTGTGTCGATAACACAATATCTGCCCACTTCCGAGTGCCACAAATTTATTTATTTTTAAATTACATAACATCGTAGTCATTGTAAAAATCGCAGCGTAGGCATTGTGTACCAGCAGTGCGTGCAACATTAAAAAAAGAAAGGCCGCACAAGGCATCTCATAAAGCTCTCATACCGTAACTGCTGACCACACTATAAAATGAAACAAGATTAATGTTCCTTTACAATGGCAATTTCCCTCCAATTACGAGTGCCTACAAGGTGCAGCTGAGAACCATCTGACTCTCCACGTGGGGAAGTCTCACTTTTCGACAGCTGCGTCATTCGTGATTGAGCAGCACTTACCGCAAGCTGAAATGAACAGCAGAATGGGCAAGCGCATTTATGTACAAGAACGTAATGCAAGGCATGGGGCCACCTATCTACGCAAAACTTTCAGCTAGCGTCTGTGACTATCGGGTGCATAACTTGCTGCCGCTGTCCGTCTGGCAGGCAGATTGCGAGCTTGCGAAAGCTAGCTGCCGATAATGAGCCATCGATGCCTGATCTCCTCCACCTGTTTCGAGACGAAAGGCTCGCGCACTCGAACTTTTACTTCGAGTTTGCCGCCACTGGGACGCTTGCTGTCGAAGACCTAGAAGAAAAAAAAATGGGCATAGTGGACACGCCCAACATACTTGAAATCTCAAAATCAATGTGCTCAATAAACAAACATTAATGCCCATCAGTGCAACCTATATGAGCACCAAGTAAAGTAACATTTAAACTTCCGAGAACAAGTTTCATGTACCAACTAACACGTCCACGCACCTTGCAAGAGCAACTAAAGTATTTTTCAGCAAACTTTACTTCTTAATTGCCGGAACAGATATTTTTTAACACTTGGCAGACTAGCACATAATAAGAATTTACAACTCATGAAGACTTCATAGAAGCCTATGCAGCGTTCCTGGAAGTAGCTTCTAGAACTAGGTATGCTACCTATGTTGCTATTTGGCACACACTGGCCTTCAAATTAAGAAAATCTAGCAGTAAACATCACATGTACTTGGCAAGTTGAACTATGGTACCATATTTAACGTCACTGAAGAATTCAGTTGGTACTCGCCAAAGCAATAAAAATTGTCACTGCGAATGTCTCAACCGGCCTTGCCAAATATGACAAGCTCACTGCCCTGGCAATACCCAAGCATTAATCAATTGACTTGTCCAGCCAAAGAATGTGGGCTTTCTATGATATAGCGTGAACCTAAGCAGGCCGTAAAGCTTCAAATTTCATCCAATTGATAACACTGCGTCAAAAATCAGCATCATAAATACTGTAGTTATCTTGAACATATAGTTATCTTGAGTGACATATAACGCGTTATTTTTTGTTGAGTTCTTTCAAAGTTTGATGTTTCCTTACGGTTTTGTCGCGACACTCACCCTTTGTAACCCCCCTTAAACAATGCCCTGCAACAAGGGCCTGTAAGGTATTTTAAATAAATAAATAACACATCACGAGTACGGAGGAGATCATAACTTACATCATAACTATCGTGAATTTCACACTTGTTTTCCAATTCTTCAAACTTGATGGACGCTGTGCCTATACACGCGTCACTTCGCAAGAAGCCTCTGCAAAGAAAAAAAATTGATAAATTCAGCAAGAAAGACTACCGGGTTTTCAGAAACACCTGATAGTAGTAATAAGTAAAGTTGTGTGAGTAAGAGGTTCCAAGTCATACCTTTTTGCCCAGACTTCACATTTGATGGGGTGTCGCTTCATTACCCTGGCAAGGCTACGCGATTTCCTGTTGACTTCGAATTTAAAGTTCTCGTTATACTCTGTAATGAAAGCAGATTTCATTACCTGCAATACATTTCATAACAACTGACAGAGAGCGGCTTGTGGCAGTTGAACAATAGTGAATAGTGAAAAGACCCCTCCTGGAGGTTAAACCACTGTTTTGATGTACTAAAACACTAAAAAAAGAAAAAAAACATGCACTGCCCGAAATTTCATGTATCATGAAAAATGGCAAATGTCTAATAATGAAGGCTGCTTGAATTTAATTTGAGGAAAATTGTCCCTGTCAATTTATGGGAAAAACAGCTATACAACTTCTGATGTCGACTGTCTGTTCAGGACAGCGAATATCATAATAAGCAAAACATAAAATAGCGATCCAAGCAAACTGTATTGAATTAGAAGGCATTTTGGCTCCCTCCACCCCCACCCCTTATTCATCCAAAATCTTTCAATTGAATACATTTCACCCTAATCTGTGTTTTGTGTTCTGATTATTGCACACAACCTCTGTAGGTCACATGCCAATACATCATGCTTTTGCTCTAGTTCCATAATAAAGGCACCGGTACATAATAATTGCCGAAGTGGAAACAAGCCATTTCAAAGGGCGATATAATTACCACACACTTAACGTGGGGTCGCCCAAACAAATTACTACTGTCACCAGTATAACTTGCAGTAGCAATAGTATTTCACAAGCCAGCTCACACGCAGCAATAGTGGAGAACCAGAGTGGGCTTTCATTTAACTTTCGATCCTCGAGTTACGTTCCTTGATGGCAGCAAGTGCGAACATTTGTATCTCAGGCTGCAAAAAGCCTTTTGCGCACGACATGCTGCAGTGGGAGGGGAAAAGTATCTCACCTGGATTGTTTGTGTCCTTGACAGTTCTGGTTCGAGCCGTCTGTGGCGCATCCTGAAAACATACAAAGCCGTTGACTCCACTCCCAAATAAGCAGCTTACAAAACATAGCATCGAACCCTTCAAGTATGGCAAGAGGGAAAAAATGTTTGTGCCAGAACTTTTTTTCAAATTATAACAACAACTTGCATTTTACTAATTGATTGATTGATTTATTTATTGACTGATTGATTGACTTATTTATAAATCAAGGCTGCAGTGTCCCACAGAACCTTCTGTGTAACAAAGTTTACGTGAGCAATGAATGACAGGGAACCGCTAACAAATTCCACATCATTCATATTCCCATTCCCAGTGCCACCACTACAGTGGTTATAACCCAACTAACAGCAGATGCTACTGCTTGCTCATTCCCATTGCTTCCAGTGCTGCAAATTCTGACCACATGTGTAGATTCGTGCACGCTACAAACGTGACACTTCAATAAGCGCGGTAAGCGGTATAAAGATCATATTGCTTCAGTTGGAATAAATCGATTTAAAAACGGTGATTACGGTGACAGAGGTAAAGCCTGTGAAGAGATGACATTTATTCCAAAATTTCAGGCACCAAATGCTCTTGATATGCTCGTGCAGATTTTAGCAAAACAACAGCCACATATGCACCCACAAATAACATAATGAGCCTCAATGAGACAAATAAGTTCAAGTTTCAGTCAAACAGGAAACAAGTGAGACTACATGTATTTTCAAGAGTAATAGCTACCGTTTGTGATGCTCAATAGTCCTCATATTTCTTTACACTGGTCGCAGAGTATGTTCACATTGCTACGTCAACTTTTCTACATTTCCTATAAGCTGATGTTTGGACACTTATACACATGCACCATTCAGCTTTCTACAAATAGGCACTGGTCCGTCAGATTGTTGTGCAACGTAGCATCTACCGCAGCCTCCGTAAGGCAAGGCTACAACTTAGTTCTCAAACTTCAAAGATGTTAAGTTGCTTAACTGTGTGGACATTTGGAATAACAAAGCAGAAATAAATAAATGCACATGTCTTTTACTATCTTTTACCAGTATTATCGTACAATAAGCCTAACCCAAACTTGCAGCCTGGTTGAGGTAACAATGCCGTTTTTTGGGGGTGTTAGTAAACGAAACGCAGCGACATATTGAGTAGTGCTACCAGACAGGGACATGAGAGAGATGAGAGAGCGCATTGCGTTGTTGTCTCTCTCATGTCCCTGTCTGTTAGCGCTCAATACGAGGTAACAGTTTTCAGAATATTTGATGTGTTAACTAGAAGCATTACTACACTTTTTGTCCTATTGAATGATAATCCCTTTTGTTCCAATCCCTTTTTGATGTAAAACAAATGCATTTTAATAATAATATACACTCCATATGCAACACTTCCCATATATTAACTATAACTATGCACGCTATATGCTGTGTTCTTGCCGTCAACACTCGCCACCTTTATAAGAATATTGTATGCTTTAAATGTGTGGGCACACTTTGATTCGGAAAGAAAAATGTCACTGCGCCACAAGCAAGAATGCCTAGAGACACTGCAGTTATTGCAATAAAATAAAACTGCAGATTTAGCATAATGTGACAAGAAGCTTGATACCTGAAAATGAAGATACGAGCATGGTTCATTCATGCACAGAAATGTGTACATGTGTAAAGATGCAAAACACACGCACAGATAAAACAATCGTTACACCGTGAAATTTTAGAAAAGTTAAGTAACAGTATCTAAAGGGATTTGTATATCGGAAGAGATTACATATTGAGACAGAGCAGACCAACATCAATGCACGAGCAGGCAAACCGCAAGACCAACAAAAACACTTTCCTGGGAAAGCACGCCTGCACTTACGTTAGGAAAAGGAAATGTGACCATCACATAGGAGTCCAAGTCGTCGGCCTTCCCTGCACAGCAGGTGCGCGTGTGAGAGAGATGGGAGAAAAGAGTGGCTTACTTGACGAGGCTTGTGGTGAGAAACACATACGGGCACATCCGCAAGCCATCGCACTCTTGACCGTGATCTTTCGGCCTATACATTGTCAAAGACACAACGACACCTCAGGGCATGCAGCTTTAATCGCTGCGGCGAACACTGCTCTCAACTTAGCGTTAACATAAAGCCAAATTCACGTCCGCGCTCCCTTCACAAGGGCCACCAAAGAGAAAAAGAATTATTCTTGCATTAGTAAATCACTTTGTCACGGTATCAAAAACATCTGGCTTGCAGCAAAAAGGCGCATTGTAAACAAGAACAACATGCAAAGTGAAAATTCAGGTGGAAACACCACCTCAAAGGGTCCGTGTCAGTCACCATAATATAGAAGATTTTGACGGTATCTACAACTGCCTACATAACTCCTAATCAGTAAAAATGAAGTATATCATGTGCTGAGGGAACCAGAGTTTTGAAGAACAGAGTTTTGAAATGCGAAGTGTGAGGCAATATTGTTGAGCCAATGTGACACAACACTTCGAAATCTGTGATATCATCAGAGCTTTCAGCAAGAAATTGAAAAGTGAAACTTCTGACAAATTTTTCTCCTGAGTTGATAAACCAATGGAGGTGAAATCAACAAAAGTACTGCCTTCTGAATAAAATATATCAGTCTAAACTAATTTATCATGTGATTTCAGGGTCCTTTTACAGTGAATTATTTAGAGGCCAACTGCAACAAAATTTCACTTTCGCAAAGTTTGTCGTGAGCAGGTAGCGTACAGTGCCGAAGCAATCTTGTCAAAGCAACAAGGCTGATGCTTGTGAAATTTTTGCGTTAACAGCCCTAAAACAGCAATTAATTAGCATATTCAGCTGCTGGTTGTTGCTGTGACACAGGTCCAAGAAAGCTGCCAGTGATTGCCAGTGCACCGCAGGCAATCAAAGGCAGTTTTACCTCAGAAGTCGTGCAGAGTCACTGCACAGATTCCAAGTGATTCCCTTGCCATACGTAACTCCAAATGAGCCGTGACAATGTTATCTTCCACAGCTTTGGTATCAGGAACAGCTGTTCTTGCGAGCTTTTCATGAAACGTCAAATCTTGCACATAGGCTCCTCTGCATCTACACTCTCTGATAACTACGCTTCCTATCCAGAATAGTCTACTACTTCATTGCAGTTAGCCACAAACAACAGCGCACAGAATCAATGGTGTTCATGTACACAAACACCACAATGTAATGAACAAGCGTACATATTTCGGCAAACTAAACAGTCATGTCCCCCCCCAATTGTACATTCATAACAAATTATGTAATCATGAGATGAAGCACTAATTATGAAGTGGGCAACATACTGGTAATTAATATGTATACATCTTTCAGCAAACTACTTAAGCTTCAATTCCGCCCAAATGTGTATTGGTAACAATTTATCACAACACAATATGTATATCATAAAACACCAACTTTGAAGTAGGCAATATGCTAGTAACCTGCCTGGCTATATCTAAGAACTTCAGGACGAACAGTTCAAAAAAACGAAACATGAAGTCAACACGAGACCTCTAGTGATCCCGACCAACTCCTACACTAGAATCTATACCACCATCAACTACACCTGGTACAAACAGTAAGCAGTGCTTGCAGTGACGTAAAAAACTTCTCTTATGTGGTTCACGTGAGATCCAGAGCACAGCACGCATTCTCAGCTCCAAGGCCTGCAAGTGTCGAGCCATGTTCCCAGGCAAATAGCAAAAGCGTAAACATGCAAACCGTAAAAAGCACGAAAGTTGAAGCATTAGCAATACAAGGTGTCTAAAGTAAGGTTCGAAAATGCTCCCTGACCACCTCAAGCCAATGTGTTAGAAATGCGTCTGTGCTGCCTTGGCACTGCTTAAACACAGCGAGTTCGAAAAGCGTTTGCGCTGCATTGAACACGGTGGCAAGTCAACTTCATGTCAAGGAGCCTTCCTGAATACGGGGGTTAAACGTAGAACAAATGCGTGCAGAGCCACCATGCAGAGCCCCTACAGCCAATAACACAACAAAACATAAACACTGGAGTTGGCTACAAGCATGCAACATAAAACACGATTTCAATCGCTCCACCACCAACTAGATTAGGAAAGAATGCAGTTATACCACATTTCAACGACTGCCTCGAATGAGTAATAGGAACGTTTAGGTTATACAGTATTACTTTCTGCTAACTAAAGGTTCATAACAGTGGCACTTGTAAATGCTTGTATTATAATAGCTAATATAATGATTAGAGAGCTAACTGTGCTGAGGTTCCACGGCTGCCTTATAGATATTTCAGAACACTGGAGATATCTGCAGGCAATGCGTAATCGGAAAAGTGCTGTCTCGGCATTATTCATCCTGGGTAATATACCACTTGGGGCAGGTTATTAGCCTACAAATTTTTTAAACGCCCATAGCATTTCTTGGCTGCTATCAATGGTTTCAATGGCCTGCCTAACCACAAGTGATGTCTTACACTGCGTGTCAATAATAAATAAACCTACATTAAAATTTTGAAAATATTCCAATGGCTGGAATTAGCACTCTGGACTACACTCAAAGCTGATTATAGAAAAAGTTGCATCTTACACAAAAATAAGTTCGTTATATCCGAAAGTTTGTTATAAAGGTTTATTCCTAACACTGTATTGCAACACTATATTTTATTTACTTCGTTACAAACAATATTTCATTATATCTGGTTTCATAATACGGAAGCTTGATGGTAGTATCATAGTTTTATGCTTTTAAGCACTATATACCAAGGGGTCTGTGCCTCGTCACGTAGAATAGAACACCTTGACGAATGTCCCGCAAGCAGGTGAAGCCTCGTTCAAGCACTTGGTGCATTGTCCACAATGCTGGCAATGCTCTGAAGACCTTATTTCATGCAAGTCAGTGCACTGCAGATACCTGCTGCCTTTTCCCCATTGTTAATAAGAGTGTCGTTGAGTCTCCATTCTATTAAAGGTAGTCACAGGCACTTTAAAAACATATTTCAATGACAAATTTGGAATGTGGAATTTGCCCTTGATTCGCGTTAAGTGCACCTTTTTTGTTAAGTGCTTAAATTATATCCATTGACTGTAAATGCTTTAAATTTCTTTCACAGTTTTGTTGCCAACAACGTAAGAAATACTGTGTTACATGCGCTCCACACGCTTCGCTCACAAAATTTTTAACGAAGGCTGCTATAACATCATCATTATGTTACATAAGCTATGTGTATACAATCATGTATTATTATAGTCATTATTTAGGATAATCAGATGAACATTTAAAACTTAACATTATTCTGGCAATGTATAACTTATGATGTCTGCCACTGCTGTGAGACTTTAGTCAGCAAAAATGACTTCTATCAAGAACATTATTGATAATATTGGAGGCATTTGTTGCTGAAATACACTGTGAATTGGGAAAATTTGTCAATACTACACCATGTCTTTACCAAACATTTAAGGCCTCTACCAGATGACGCTAGGTTGTACATACTCTTGACTTCTATGCCACATAACGAAACTTCAAAAAATATTTTCAGGACATTATATGACTAGTGCTGTGCTCTTACAGAATAGGCAATGCTCAGACTGTTTGACAGGAGGAACTTTGAAGAAATGGTCAAGACAAAAACGTTTGCAAAGCAGCATGCCGTAATGCACTGCGTGAACAGAGTGTATTAAAAACTGGGCAAATGTATTCACCTGGCAGATTCACTCCTCTGACTATAGAGACTTCAATATCCTGTATCGGTCAGGTCGTGATTGCAGCTGAAAGAACAGAAACATCAGACATAACTTTGAACATTTGGCCACTAGTTAGCTTAATCCTTAGAAATAAGAAATTATCATCATTATTTTGATACAATTTGAGGGTGACACAAGTTCAAAAGTAAGAAGTTCAAGCATTAATTTACTTTAAATATTTCAAGCAGTGTTCACCAAAATAACGCTCCTGTAAATGGCCAAAAAAGGGTGCCCTTAAAAGGACAATAAAGAGCAAAACAATTTTTCACATATCAGTAAAGTGCAATTTCACAATCCTGAAAACAACACTTCTACCACGACACGATGCTTGGCAAGTGAGAAAAGGTGCGAAAAGAAAAATGCAGGTGGAGACGCCACCTTGAAGTCTCGCACAAAGCACCGTGACGCGGCAGATTTTGAAGGAGCCTACTGGGTATTGTGTAGCTTCTAATCAATAAAATTGAAGTATATCATCACCTGTGGGTGCAATAGACCTAGCATACGAAGTCTCAGAAAATTTTATCGAGCTAATGTTGTGAAAATATGAAAAACACATCTTGAACTTTCGATGTTTCGGTGCCAAACTTAAAAAGTGAGACTTCAACCTTGATTTTTCTCTGCTACTTATGAACTTATGAGAGTGAAACATATGACATATGGAGTTCTCCGAGTGCAGTTTGTCAATCTAAACCAAGTTCTCCTTTCTTTCTGGTATCCCTTTTTCATTGCTGCAATGAGGTACATTCGAAATCTCACTGACATAAAGTACAGTCGTGCCCAATGTGACTTGCAACAGGGGAGTGCGTCGCCTCAAAAGCTCAAACATTGTGTATTTTCACAGATAATCTCTGCTCTCTCCACTGAAAATGATCAGAAATGAAATAATGTTGTTCAGTTGGGCACGTAAGAGCGAGCTCGGGCGAGCCTTCGATGTAGTCAGCAGGATCGGGCCCATGCTAGCAAATGTGGGTCGCACACCTCTCGGCCAAAACTGACCATTAATTTTTACTTTTTTTTTGGAAGGGGGGTGGGGGGGTAGCATTGTTAAATCACTTTTACTGCCATACTAGCTGTTGATTGCAACATTTAATCCCACAGATACATTCCACGGAATGAAAATTACATTAAATCGGGAAATCCATAAAATTAAGTTTCGCTAGATTGGCAATGCTACTTATATTTACACTCTGACCCGCATTTTCATTTTCGAAGTTGATATTGCCACCAACGATTTTCTAAGTTTTATTTATTTATTTATTTTTCGCTCTTCAGCTGATTGCGATGAAACTTTAGGAAGACGAGCAAGCCTTACCGAACTATCGAGAACACCCTGGTTTCGTAGTGGAAACGTGGAAGTGGATCATTGCGCTGCCTGAGGTTTTTCACCACCAGCAGATCTCTATTGGTGTCCTGAGCCAGCTTCTCAAACCTGGGCAGAACCAACAGAAGCGCGATGTAGTTGCACACACAAAAACACTAGGACTTTCAGTGAATCTGGCGTCACCTCTCGGGCCTGGCAGAAAACCATCATCACCATCAGCCTGACTGCGCCCACATCAGGGCAAAGGCCTCTCCCATGACCCGCCAATCAACCCGGTCTTGTGCTTTCTGTTGCCACGTTATACCAGCAAGATTTTTAATATCATCGGCTCACCTAATTTTCTGTCTCCCCTTTGTGCATTTGCCTTCTCCAGGAATCCAGTCAGTTACCCTTAACGACCAGCGGCTATCCTGCATATGTGTTTAGCGGCAGTCAGACCTGCGACGCAGCGGAGGGTGCTAACAATCTCTGGGCCCGGACAGGCCACCATTGGCAGAAAACCAATGAACAGCAAACATAGCTGTGAAGAGTTCAAGACAAATTTTGTTGTCATGCACAACACGTAGAATCTTAAAGCAGAGCACGAAGTTGCCACAATTTCAAGTGCCTTCTCTTCATACAGAGGCCTGAACTCGCTTACTTCAATGGGCGGGACGCCAGGTACACATCTTCAAACAGCAGCAGATGGCTGCTATTGGCTTATGGCTGACATAATTCAGAAGTAATATTCAGATCAGACGTTCTTCTGCGGGCACACTATGCAGCATTGCGTGTTGCCATGTTGTATAGCGTGCCAAGGTTCGCAGGTTTGGCCTCTGCCAGCGGCAAATTATCTTTTCGTCCACTTAACCATTTTCTCATTGACATTATAATTACCTAGAACATCCCCCGTACTTTCCTTGCATTCTTGTCTGTTAGTTCTAATCAAAATTGCACAGTAGACACACAGTGTTCTTCAATCGCACGGGCCTCCTTATAAGCCCTACGTATCAAAATCTGGACAGGCCACTGGCCAAAACAGGAGAGATCTGCTTGTTGAGGCGCCATCTGTAGGCAAGAAAAAAAGCTAGAAAATGGCATTTTTGTGTGTTCCAGTTCTCAAGCCCACAATGCAAGTTGGCATGATGAAGCGAGCAGTATTGCGACTTACATTTTGCATATCACAGTAAGTCTATAAAACTCATCACCCTGTTTAGAAAAAAAGTGCTTCTCCAAGTTCTGGCAGCTGCTACATGCACAGCAACAGCGAGGACTGCAGCGACCTTGGCTATGTGGCGTGTTTTCTGTTAGCGCACACATGTCATGCGTCAGTTCTTTGCAGATTCGTCCATGGGCATGTCCAAGTTTCGCAAGTGGTATCACAGCGTATGGCAGCGCACACCAAGTTACACAACGAACACACACTAAGGGACGACACAAGCACTGTGTTGTCCCAATGTGTGCGCGTTTGTTGCGTAACCTGGTGTGCACTGCCACGCGCCATAAGGACTTACCAACTAGCCCACAAGTAAGCTTTAAGCAAATAGTATTATAGAAGAACTCTGTTTGTAACACTAGAGTACACAGGAATCACAATGGGACCGAAGGATTGTGCTTCATGATGTGCGCTCGAGGTCACGACATTCATAGACGTAGCTTTGTTTCCCCCACGTCATCCCTCCCTTTGTAACTTCAAGAACCCTCGTCAAAACTAGAGAGGAGCAAAACTGCTTATAGTGTGTAACAAACCTTATGAACTCCAATCACTCTCGACATATTCAAAAAAAATTTAGTAGCAATCCGTGAAGCAATCAACTTCGATGATTTCTTATAAAAGAGGTTCACGACTAGTTCAATAATCAAGGTATTATCGTAAGCACTCGTGCAAGGGCCAAACCCTTTTTGCGATTTCGATGGGGTGGGGCGCTTCCACGGAAGTGTTAAATTTTTGTGAAATTTTTTATCCAAGTATAGAAAAACTTATTCAATAGTGCCACACATACCTAACAAAGAATATCTGGCATCTAGCTATGAACATCCTCCCATAGCTGTTTTCATCGGAGTCGCTGCTCAAGCTTGACTCATCGCCACTGCTTGGGCCATTCGCACATTCATGTATCCAATCGTCCTCAGAGCCAACCATGATTTTGGGAATACCGATAACTTTAAAAGTCTTTACAATAATGTCCGTGGACATTGCTGGACATGGCTTTTTTTATTTTCCATCACCAGCAGTAGTTTTATAGGCAGTCATCAAAATGAACGGCGGCTAAAAGGATCGAACGTGCTCAAGATCTCCCAGATAGTGCCGCATGCCCTAAGCTCACAAATAGCGTCGCGTGACGAAGGACAGCTATTGCCATCTTGTGGCTCCTGCGAAATGTGCCGTAAGCGAGGCACTGCCATTTGCTGGTGATATATGTATATATATTTTTTTTAATTTGGACTGCCAAGTTAGGGTAATGGCCCTCCCACGAGCAGGACCCTTAGTAGAGTGTATACGGTACGTAGAATGCTACCAGTTTCAGACTGAACATGCAACAGAACAGGTAAAACAGGCACATTTAGGCAATCTGAGGTGGACAATGAAAGCAACAGCATTGCTCACTTGGTTCCAGAGGCTACGTCTCCCAACTTGAAGAAATGGTCTTTGTTCTGAACGCACATCTGAAATATAGTTCAAAGATTTATTTGTACTTACGCTAGGCTGGTTGAACACAAAACATCCAGTTTTGACTACAACAAGGGAAATTGAACTTCAAGCGTGCTTTCTACAAGCATCCTGTGGCATCTTCAACCTGATTTGTACGTAAGAGCGTTGCATAGAATTTCTAAGACATGCAAATGCAACATTAGCTTACCTGACCCCTCACTAACAGAAGCATACCCAACGCATTAACAGAACTGTGCTCAACACTCGACTAACACAACCAAATAGTCTTTGCCTTGAATTAAATAATGCACGGCACACAAACCTACGGCTGACTCTAGCAACTTGAAACAAAGGAACAACTGAATTCCCTAATTTACCTCATGCTGTGCCACGAGCTCTTGCTCAAGTGTCTGGTACATCTGCTCAATGTTCTCATCCTTGGGTTCACAGTCAGACGCCTCAACAACCACAAAGTCTTCCTGAAGCTGAGGTGGTATTGGGATCTGTAAGAACGAAAATATTGCAAAGCCACATCAGTGGCAAAAACACCCAGAGTGGAACACAAAGACCCAGCGATCTCAGCCTTTGCCTAACCTCACTACACCATAATATCCTTCACACTGCCTACTGTGCTTCTATATCTGTACCTGGACTGTTACTCTACAAAACTAGACCCTGGCGCATTAACTACTGGCTTGTCTATAACAACTGAAACAACATACTCAAGATGAATGTAGTGACTGTCTCATTAACTGAATTACCTAGAAGCAGATATATACTTGCCGGGCAAATCATAAACTGATGACAGGCAATTAACAAACACATACTAACTAATTTTATTAATGGGCATACATCCAACTTCAGGAACTGTATCACAACAGTAATGAAAGTATCTCGCCCTTAGCGTGAACCCTGTGCTCGGCAACGAATTAAAGAAAACACAGCCTGAAGTTCTGCAGCAAGTCGTACTGGGAAGGTATTCTCGCAGTGTCCGATCCTTGGACATGTCCGATTCACTGGAGCGCTTTCAGTTAAGCAAAAAAAAATATGGTGATTCATGACGTCACGGCACACTTGACCACGTCGGCGCACCGAACCTGCCAGCACACTCCCAGCGTAAAAGGAAACTAAGATGATGAAATGTAGAGTAACAGGAGTCTTAAGCAAACTTGACAAGCCTGACCATGCGTATGAATGTGTTGAGACGTTTGAAGAGCGACGCAGGGAATGCGTACAGACCTTTCAGGGGCGTCAGGCGGGCGACCACGTTAAGCCTAATTCAAACGCTAACATGAAAGGTGTCTATGCACGACTTGCACGATAGGAGTCTTGCACGATAGGACTACGCACGATAGGAGTCTATGCAGCATTCGTTGTGGCGAAACGCATACCATCACTCCAATTTCTGTCGAGAGTTGTGAAAGATGCCTGGCATCAAAATGACGTTGCAGTAAAAAATGCCTGGAAACAGGCGGCACACTCCAGCCAATCAGGGGAGACTGAATTGGACATGTCTGAGGATCAGAGACCGCGAGAATACCATATATACTCGAGTCTAAGCCAATTTTTTTTTGTTTTTTGAAAAAATTATGTGCGGAAGCGGGGGAGGGGGGGTCAGCTTAGATTTAAGTACCACAATTTGGCCCCCGCTGCCATCTGCCTGAAGGCCCAGCCGCGCTAGCGCCATTACGGCCTTCAATACGCCAATCTCAAGGTATCGGTTTTGCATGCCGGAATCTCATTTTCACGACATTCTACGGTAGCTCCACGGCGACGAGGCCACTCAGGCCTGTTATGCAGGAAAATAGTGGTCCCTATCGCTTTCGTATGGTCCACTGTCCAGAAATCACGCATTTCCACGTTCACGCAGCGAGGGTCGTCGAGCCGGCGAGATTTTATGTTGAAAAAGCCATGAAAAAAACGGGAAGACGTGGATCCTGTCACGTGATTACCTCCGATAGATGGATGGATTGACATGGCTGCTCCCTTTAGATCATGCGGCGGCTAACGCCCCCTAGCTGTAATACTTTGTGAACAAAAACTAAACGTTTTTTTTTTTCTGTGGTGCTCAAAACGCCTGCTTCATGTTAAAATAGAATAGAAATACCTAATTTGCTTACTGGAGTTAAAAATGAAATGAATTCCCAGCCGAACCCGGTTTCCAAAAAAGAAAAACAGAAGTAAAATTTAACCCGGCTGTTGCCACCTAGGCCACCTAGCGGCTATCGCGTGGCGGACGTTGCGAAGAGGAGGCGCGGAGTTGGTCAATGGTCATTCTTCTGAAAGCAATCGTGCAGTGAAGTTGTGCCTCTTGCTCGCGAAACACCTGCGTCAATTGTGCTTCAGATTCGATGGCATCAACAAAGCGATGCCATTACAGCGCGGCGTTTAAGCGGAAGGTCGCGTTATATGCGGAAAAGACATCGAACCTACGAGCTCAGCAATAGTTCGGCGTGTACGAAAAGAACGTGCGACGATGGCGAAAACAACGTGCGGAATTATTCGGTTGTGCAGCAACTCGCGTGGCCTTCACTGGACTAAAAACCGGCCGACACCATGCAGTGGAGGAAGTTGTCGCCGATTTTGTTCGAGAACAGAGGGAAGCGGGAATACCCGTGACAACTGAAATTATTCTGGCAAAGGCCAGAGACGTCGCCATCGCGAAGGGTGTCTCACGAGCTTGTTTTAAAGCCAGCAGGGGCTGGACAACACGCTTCATGAAGCGGTTTGGATTCAGCCTGCGACGACAGACCTCTGTCTGTCAAAAGCTCGCTTTACATTCGAGGAAAGGTTTTCTTTCTTTTTTCTGGCCTTGCCGGTTTCGGGGGTCGGCCTAGATTCGAGTATATACAGTAGATCCCCCGTTGTTCCAGTTAGAACATCAGCACTGAAGGTGGAGCAGCGGCAATAGATTGTTCAAAGCGACACGTGAAAAGAGATGCAAGAAAAAGAGGGGTATGTGTAAAAACCCGTAAAAAACAGTTACTCACACTTGATGCATCAATCGGTAGGCCGCACTCAGTAGCCTGTATCATGGGCTCGATTCCCTGCAAACATGAACCATTCAATCAACCATCTAGAGCTTGTTAAAAAAATCAATCTTGAAGTGCAAGAGACGAATGAGCAAGCTGGCATAACTGGGTTACCACAACATGATGACAACTGGATGAGCTGCTGCTACTGAATGGCTATCACGTGATCACGATCCCACGATTCTTTGTCAAGATGTAAAGAAATACAACCCCACCCCATCACCCCCAATGAAGGTGAAGCTTGCCACTGAAAAGCTGTCATATGAAATGAGTTTACAGCTATATATGAATACATAATGCTGGATATGAGCAGTAAAAAAAAAAACAGGTCATTCAAGGAACTGTCTAGCGTCCTTTACTGCTTTTCTGTTTTTTGTTGCGATAAAAAGCGTACTATCCGAAGTGTCTAACCTTGCAGCAGTTTCTCTGGGAAGTGCGTAAGAATTTTGAAAGCAGAATTTCTCAATCTGCGATCCGACTCCTTCTATCAGTGGGATGAATGCCGACAACACCGCAGTCGGCAGAGGCGATGACAATTGCACTGCTAGTGAAAACCGTCTTAGAACGCTACATCTGCGCATGGCTGAGCGTAAGCGCAATTGTACTGCCAGTGAGGCGGCGGACTACGTGCTCACGTTTCTCCACCGTTTGCAGGCAGGCATGCAGGGCAGCGAACACACCGCCGGCAGTGCCATCGGGCGATTATTGGTACGCATGAGAAAAAAAAAAGCTAAAATTTGTCTCTGGTGCAATCTAAAGCTGCTTCAAGTGCGTAAAATACAATTTTAAGTTATACATAATTGTTTTTGAGCAAAGTAAGTCTACTGGTGAAAATTTGCTGTCCTACCAGTAGACTGACCGTATCACCGTTGGGTGATGCTAGCGTTCACTTTTTGTCAATTTTAAACATCAAGATAAAATTATAATTCCTTTTAATGAGACAAAAGCATGCTCGCTGCCGTCGGTGTGATGAACAATCTTCTCATTTGCGCCACATACAGAAAAAATTTTTCTGAGCAGTAGACAATGTCTTTTAACCTTCTCCCAGCCCATACATCACATCCAGAAAGAATATTATCACAATTATTAGATATAGAAATGCTTACACGATCTCTGCTTATTTGCACCCTCAATTTTTTTTATTACCCTTCAACTACCTCTGCAGTCTATGGGCTACAACAATATGTGAACGAACCAACTCGGTTTAACGCTTTACTAGATCTTTTACTAAGCAATGACGAAAATGTTATTGTTCACACAAACGTATGTCCAGGAATTAGTGATCATAGTTGCGTTGTTGCAGAGTTAACGTTTCTAGAATACCTGCGTGTAAGCAAACCCCTCGAAATGTTTTCATGTACGACAGAGGGGACTTTAATGCCATTTCCGAAGAGCTGGTCTTGTATTATCCCACTTTTTTATGCATATCGGAGTCATGCGGCATGGATGAATTGTGGCAAATTTTCCGTGACAAGGTTACAGAGCTGGTGAATATGTACGTACCTCAGAGGTGTCTAAGATGCAGAAAGAGGCACAAACCCTGGTTCAACTCTGAGATACGCAAACTTGTTAGAAAAGCAGCGAATGCCCATAAAAGGTTTCTTAAAAAGAGAACAGCACTAAATAAAACAAAGCTCAAAAGTGTAAACAAAGAGCTTAAGTTAAAACTAAAACAGGCAAAGCGTGTCTTCTTTGACAAGCTAAACACAGACTTGAAGTGTAATCCAAAATTCTTTTGGAAGTATGTCAAGAGCAACAGAAAAGACGACACAGCTATCCCTGACCTTTTAACCCAGGAAAAAACTATAACGGATGACTTGGAGAAAGCTGAAGCATTTAACGCCTATTTTCAGTCAGTGTTTTCAAAAAGAACTGAACACTCTCCAATGCTACCTTCAAAAAATATTGGTAATGAAATGGCGGAAATTGAAATCGATTACGCTGGTTTGGATAGTCTGCTGCGTACTCTGGACACCTCTAAGGCTACAGGGCCTGACGGTATATCATCTCATGTACTTAAAAAGTGTCACGTTATTATTGCACAATATTTATGCATAATGTACAAGTTGTCTCTAGACACCGGCGTTATTCCAAGGGATTGGAAAACAGCCAATGTGGTTCCTGTACACAAGGCAGGAAGCAAAAAACATGTACAAAATTATCGTCCCATATCCTTAATTTCAACCTGTTGCAAATTATTAGAACATGTTATTTATAGCGCATTGTTCAAATATCTCGAATCTACTCATTTTTTTGCCCGCTCCCAGCATGGATTTCGGCAGGGTCGTTCATGCGTCACACAACTAACTGAATTTCAGCATGACGTACTGACTGCGCTTGACCGTAACAACATTGTTGATGCATTATTTCTCGATTTCGCAAGGCATTTGATACGGTCCCACATAATCTGTTAGATATTAAACTGGCTTCACTGAATATTAATGCTAAGCTGCAAACCTGGCTACGGAATTACTTAAGTGGTCGTAAACAGTGTGTTGTTTTAAATTCTAAAACGTCTTCATATGTAAACGTGACCTCAGGCGTGCCACAAGGTAGCGTTCTAGGTCCGCTGTTATTTTTGGTTTATATAAATGATATAGCCTATAACATAAAATCTTGCATAAAATTATTCGCAGACGATTGCGTCATCTACCGTCACATTACTTCAATCACAGACACTGAATTATTGCAAGATGACTTAAACACGGTAACACATTGGTGCTCCACGTGGAATATGTGCTTAAATATCTCGAAGTGCAACCACATCAGCTTTGCAAAGAACATTTCAAAAATCCAGTGCACATACAGTATTAATGGCGAGGCAGTCAAAAAAGTGCCCGAGTGTAAATATTTAGGAATTTACTTGACAGAATCATTCCATTGGAACAGACACATAGACCAAATGATCTCAAAGGCTAGTAGAACGTTGTTTTTTATTCGTAGAAACTTTCACTGTGCAACAAAAGAGGTGAAAGAAACTCTTTACTTCCTTCTTGTCAGGTCTATACTTGAATATGCTTGTGTTATCTGGGACCCGGCTCAAAAGTATCTTGCAAAAACAATAGAAAAAGTCCAAAACCAGGCAGCCCGTTTCGTCAGCAACAACTACGACCCATTCGCTAGTATGTCAGAAATAAAGGCCATATTAGGCTGGGAAACTCCTAAAATCTAGAAGACGGAAACTTCGATTAAAACTTCTGCACAGCATATATTATAACCTAACAGGAATTAATAAGTCTGAATACCTACTAGCACCAACATATCGTTCCACAAGATGCCAACACTCACATAAAATACAGAATACGCATACAAAACCACTACTTTTGCCAACTCCTTCTTTTAAAAACAATTAGAGACTGGAATGAACTTCCGAAGGTATAGTGAACTTGAGTGACAACAGCGCTTTTTCCTCATCGTTGTGAAATTGTGACATAGGTACTTCTCTTTTGGTAACAATGTACATGATCTGGTGCAACTGAAGTGCTACCGACAACACCTTACACGTGAAAGGCAAAGATGCTATTTTTTCAGTCTCTCTTTCAACCTAATTTATATTTCCGTTTTTACATCTCCACTGCGGCTCACCTGGATTTACCTCTGAACCTGGACCAGCTTCAGTTTTCTCCTCTTGACAGACATTCCCAGTGTCACCACAATAAAACACGTCCACCACATGTAACATGTTCAATGTAGGTGTGTTCACCACAACAGCACACACCTTCATCGTACGGAGGTACTGCTTGGCCTGTTCGACCTCGCCCCGACGCTTGGCCTCCAATGCGGCCTCTCGGAACAGCCTCTGCCGCTCTTGAAGGAACTGCATTTGCTTGTCGATGGTGGTCGAAAGACCGCGACGCACTGTAAAAAAATTAAGTGACAAACTTGCAAGCTGCAGCAGAATTTGATCAGAAAAAGCACCGATTCGTTCCAAATACCGAAATGTGCCCTTAATCTTTGGGTTTAGTGAATATTGATAATCCCTTTCATTGTTAAATTTAATGAAATGTACTTGTCCGTGAGAAGTAGTAGCACCACAGTGGCTGCTGCTTAGTTTTACATTGACAGTAAAAAAAAAAGGCAGAAATTGCCTTTTTTTGGGCACAACGTGAGAACACATAAAACGCAATGAATAAGGGGCGCAGTTGTGTATTTCAGAAACCTAGCTGAAGCAGGAAATCTGAAGACGAAGAAGGGCTCTTTACAACGAAATGGCGGCGCCTGGTTATGCCATTGCGGCGCTATATCTCTTTATATTATAATTTAGAATATGCTTAGGAATCCTCTGAAACTTTTATTCTGTAACTTCACTTTGAAGAAATAGAGAAACCTTTAAGAAATCTTTTGAAACGATTTGATTTGATTCGCACTCAAACTTTATTATTAGAATTTGCTTCGCACCCAAAATTTTGCCATTTGCCCACCTCCACTGAAAATAAATAAAGTAATGCTCACGTGGTTTTTTGGGGGAAGCAGACCCAGGCTGTGCTGCCCTGGCAGCGGCTGCACCCGGCTGCGGAGCAGCCGGCTTGGCAGCAGGCTTGGGGGCTGGCTTCGGCGCCGGCTTGGGTGGCTCCGGCTTCGGAGCAGGCGCTGGCTCAGAGGGGACAGGGATAGGTCCGAAACCTGAAAAAACCAAGAATGTGATCAAAATGAACAGAATCTAAAAATGCCATCGCATCTTAATGCAGTTGCAATAAGATGCAGCTGTTAGAGGACCCCTGACGCCAAAATTGGAAACTCGAGATGTTCGTCTTGTTGGATAGTCCAGCATGCAAGGCCATTTCTGACCGATTCTTAGTCACGAATGTTGCCTACAAGATATCTTAATTTGGTTTTAAAGTAAAAGTGCATTCTCATCTAAGTTTTTAGGTGCAATTGACATTTTCTGTGGTTTGGCTTTGTTGTTAGCTGCTTTCAAGGTAGTTTTGGCTGCCAGGAATGTTTTTTTTTTTTTTTCTGAAGGGGACACACTCATTCTGAGGGGGGACACTCAAAGCACCCACACTGTTTATTTTTTACCAACCGGGGGTCCCCCCAAGTCCCCCTGTCCGCCTGTTTGAAAACGGCGCATTCAGTGTCAGCGAAGCTTGAGTGTACGTAGTCTGAGGCACTGCCCCCCTGTGGGGTGCTATTTTCTTAAGAAATTGAATCGAGCATTTTTAAATGATGCAAAATCATTCAGAATTAGCGATGCTAGCATTAATTTCATGATGCGTTGGAGCATTTATGATTCAATTTCGCCATCACCAGGCGCAAAGCTACAAATCATTGTGAAAAAGTTGCAAGCAAAACTTTCACTGCCAGGGGTCCTTTAAGATTGAAGTTCAACTCCATCTGAATGCAGTTGTACATACATGAATACTTTACAAGGAAATATCAGCCTATATGATTAGTGTTGCAGCAAATATTACTTTCACTGGCACTCAAGTAAACACCGCAGAGCACATGGACATGAGGAACAAAGCTAGTCAAGTGCCCACACATTCAGGAACACTACTTCTTTACCGTGCCACTTCCACAGAGTGGGCTAGAAAAATTTATGTCAGCAGAATCGTTTCACTGCTCTGAGACGCCAAATGTTAGATGTATTCTTAACGCAAACATAAAAGTTATCGTCAAAAGAGAAGGAAACTATTGAACGCATAGCGAAATGATCACAGAATGACGAACAGCATAGATGAGGTCACGTATTGCAACAATCTTTGCCCTTCTTTTCTAGCCAGAAAACAGATTCCAAAGATGACAGAGGTAGCGTGTCGGCTCAGTGCAAGCCGATGACAAAGAATTTCTTATAAAATTGTAATGAAATATTGCCTCAATCTTTAATATAAAGCACTTCATGCACGCTGACACTAGCTGTTAAACATACCTGGAGGAGCGGGTAGTTCCTCAAAGTCGACAGGCTTTCCAGCCTTGTGCAGTTTGATCGCGTCCTCGTATTGCTGTGAAAACAAACAAAACAAGATCGAATCAAATAAACCATACAAATTGCAGAAAGAATGCCCGCCAATTAGCTGTTGCACTGCAGGCAGTTTTGTCCCCGATGAGGACGAGACCCAAGGCACAGACACCAAAGAAATGAAATATTTTTATCACAAACCGTCAAAATAGGTAAAAGTGTCCATATTTGTGGTGTTAATGAGTCTTCATTAAGCTGTGTAAGGCATCAATATTCTCTACACATTACACATAAAGAGATGATGACTTTTCCCTATTAGGATGATGACTCAATTTCGGATGGAATGGTCATTAAGTACATCAATTACAAGTTGCTTTCAAGCAAGTTCTGAGTCTATCCATTATTCGGCACACTGCTGAAGGCCTAGTCACGATGCTCCCACATCAAACGACACAGAAAAAGTGTGATCAAAGTACTGCGCTTTGCACACCAAAACAACAATTTAATTCTGAGACCTGCCATTGTAGTATGGGACTCTGCATTAATTTTAACTACTTGAGTTTCTTTGACAAGCCCCTGAATGTAAACGTGCAGCTGCTTTTGCATTTCGCCTCAATTGAAGATGCGTTCACAATGGCCAGAGAATCAAGCCAACGGCCTCACGCTATAGACACTAAGCAATCTTGGCAGGCACAAGTGGGCAGAGCAATGAACTATCCTGGGCGTGAAATATGGTAGAACATCTCATAAAATGAAACTTGAAGAGACCCAAAAATTATGTTCCGTTTATTAGGAGTTTCACTTACTGAGAGGTAAACAGAGGAGCAGAACTCAAATATGAAACAAATCGTGTTAAAAGCAGTCGTTTTATTTAAGCAACAAACTTACTGTTGGTCTACTATACACTATTAATTTTACATTAGTCTAGTATAGTGATCATGACATGTCATGATTGCAATGAAAAGGTAAACACCAAAAGTGGCAGCCTTCCCGAATTCACCCCAGAGTTGCAAAAACGCTGGGAGTCGGTGCACCACCTAAAACTACCTCTCTGCTTGCACACAGTTAAGATTACTCACTACATTCGCAGTTGCCGAATGTTTGGATTGCGTAACTGACCTCGTCCTCATCTGCAAATTCATTTGTTTTGTGCAATCATCTTCCAAAGCGTGCTCACACAAGGACCCAGCGGCAAGGTTGAAGAGCCCATGTGACTCACCTTGACGATGCGCTCGAGCCGCCGAGCCTTCCGGTCGTTCCCCTGTTCCTTGGCTTCGCTGAACGTGCTCTTATACTTATCCAGCCTCTGCTGGAGTGCCTCCATTACAGTGGCTGGGGGAGGTGGCCCGCCAAACAGCGTTGGATCGTCCTCAACTGTGTGAACACAGGACAAGAAGGAGTTCCAGCAAAGCCACATCGTTTCTCTGATTTTCATGCTAGAAGATTTCACCATGACACCATCACTGACCACTAGGTAGAAATAATGAGGTGAATACATAAAAAAAAGGAGCACATCTGCTTGAATCGACACCAACCTCAGTTCCGAGCAAACACCTCTCAAAATGCCAAAAATTTTAAATATGGAAAACTTACGCTTTGTTGGTGCAACACTACGAAGGAAACCAGCACAGAATCATGACGCTTGTAGGGTTGCCTTTCTTTGCCCCACACTGTGACTGTGCATAGGTTTCTTTCACAAAATAAAATACTGGGACTTCATAAAAGAAATTTACAATGCCACTTTATAAGAACAGAAGTCTAATAATATGGTAAATTATAATTACGAACATCGGCGGCTTTCTCTGGGCACTACCCGACATTGCATACTTCGCCCAAACAGGCCACTTAAAGAACAGCCCGAAAATCAAAACAATAATGATTGTATCTTTCCACTTTGCATTTGATGTGATAAAAATACCTTTAGGCCCAAGTCTGCCTACTGTTTTACAACATATATACATTGCAACTACAGAGAGCAGTGAAATTGTTTTATTTATTTATTTCAATTCATGAGTTCTACTATGCACATCTTTTTCTTAACTATCGGCTTAGACTCCAGTGAACACGGTATTTGCAGGTTACTTACGAACTGAAACATTAAATCAACAAGATGAAATAAGAAACCGGCTGTGCACACTTTTTTGGGAAATTACAGCACCTATCTTTTTGCCAACAGCCTGCTATTCATAACAATAACATATGTTTTAGAAATAAATGAAAGGCATTAAATTATGCTGCATTGGCAAATGAAACATTAGCAAAATGGCTTCTCTTGTGGCAAGAACAGGCCTGATAAACCAGATAAGGTACAATTGCATTAAAAAAAAAAACGATGGCAGTTTTGGAGTTCTTGTTTTAGGTCATCCTTATCTGATGAAATTTTTCAGTGTGCACTTGCATCTAGGTGATTTTATTGATCAAAGATCATATGCTGTGTTTTGTTAACTAGGGACTTAACGAAGAAAGTTCGAATAAATTTTTAGCACTGCAACAGCCCAGATACAAGAAAGAAATGTGAAGTCCATCGCATCGTACTAAGGTACACGGCCAAAGATTTCAACGTCAAATTTGAAGTGATATTCAAGCGTTCCTGAAGTGAAATTCAAGCGTTCCTTAGCGTTCCTGTTGAACACAAATAATCGAGGTTTTCTTTCACAGGTTAAAGACAGGAGAGCTTCTCAAGAACACTTCACCTTAAGTCTGAACTAAGTGGGTGTTGCTATTTCAGGGTCCAAAAAAGAAAGACATTGTTCGAGGGCTTGTTTCTTCATCAGACAAAACATGATGACGTCAACAGATAGTGACACCAACAAACATGTAATGATGCAGAGAATCAAACACATGTTTAAAGGTTCCAAGTTTGGTCCCCACCGAGGCAAATTGATTTTTCATTTACTCTAATTATTTTACAGCTACGTCATCATTGTCACACAATAGTTAAAAATTGTAACCCAATGCTTTCTTTCTCAGTGTCATCACGTGTTTTCAAGATTCCGTTAGACATCACCGTTTTCGTCGATGTAAGATGGCACTGTAGCACCGTCATCGCCCGATGCCTGTTTCTGGGATTCGGTAGTTGGCACACTGGGTGGCCCTGCTGGTGCTGCTGAAGCATGTTCAGAACCTGCCAAAAAATAACAACAGAGCATTGAATGTGTTTGGGCAGAAAAAGCATTAAATCCTTGCCACTGGTGCATAAAATGACATTGTGATTTATAATTCCATGCATTTTTTTTTTCTGACCCTACGGCTCAAAAGTAGAGAAAAATTTTCAGTTTAACAGGGTTCACTTGGGCCAGTTGGTAGACACCTAAGCAAAGACGCGGTACGTTGGAGCGGGTGGGTTTTCCCCAACATGAGTGAAAGACAGGCCCAAGAAATACACGTAGGACACATACTTGTCTTTATATCCCAGTAAAAAAAAAACTGCTAAAAATGCTCTACCAACAAGCTCATATTGCAACTTGCATAATCCTCAAGGTTGGACAACAAAAGACAACTAACACAAGTGCACCAGAAAAAAAATGAAATGAAAACTGTGCTTGCTAGAAATAATACTGAAACATCAAAATTAATAGGCATCACAGTGTTTTTCAAAATGCATCACCAACACGCTCAGATTAAAACTTTAATTATCTTTAGAGTTTTGCACTGCAAAAAAAAAAAAAGCTCAATGACAAATGTGTTTGCTAGCCGTAACACTGAAAGATGCAACATTAATTGACATCACAGTGCTTCTCAAACTGCTATTAGACCGTGCTCAGTAAGGCAGTTAATGTCCAGTCTTCTACTACATTTAATCGAAAGCTTGAATAACATTAAGCTGAAATGATGGCGACAGCGTCGCTGTAAAATTCAAAAACTGATGCCAAAGCCAAAGTGGTTGGGTCAGTTGTTTCTGCACACGAGAAACCCATAGTCATCAGCGTGAGAAAGCACAGGTTATTCACACATTACAGAGCCACATTTTTTTCACTGCAGGACTGTCGACAATGAGCCACATCAAAAACCGACCTCAGCATCAAGGCTCGTCAGTAAATTTCTTCGAGTTCACAAGCAGAATGGCAACATGCAAAACTCGTGCCTTTACATTTTTCGGTTTTGTCTACATGATACAAATGAAAAACTCAGTCATGTCATTTCAGAATATGACAGCCTCCAGGACATGCCAAGATTCTTTCTGCCTCTTTTCCCTTGAATGTCTCTTGACAAAACTGTTTGCAATTGAAACCTCGTAACCAATAGATTGATTGACTGATTGGATTGATTCAATGATTGACCTCATTGATTGCTTGCAAAAGTAGCGAAGCGAGCTCTAACCTTGAAACTCGGGTGGTGGTGGAGGCATCTTCGACAAGTCCACGGGCTGCCCTTGAAGCATTGCCGTGAGCACGGCGTCGAATTGCTACAACAGAGCATACAGGCACTAAATTTGGTGAGGAAACCTCCGCAGAGGAACAAACAAAATGCAACAACAAAAACATGAGAAAGCTGTTAGACTGACGCCAATCATTAATGACTGAAAGCATTTTAGGCCACCAAGCAACACCTTTTTTAATAAGAGATGCAAGTCGAAAAAGGCAAGCTTTTTCAAAAACTACACATTTTTGTTTTTGTTTTTTGCTTTTGCAAGTTTGGTTTTTCTAGTTTCACGAGAAAAAAACTGAAGATTGTAATTAAATTCGAAATAGGTTAAAATCGCTTTTACAGAGCACAAGGTGGCTACCAAAATCTAACAAAAAAGTTTATTGTTCACAGACCCCTATAAATTGTCGCCTGGCTGCTGGCCATTACATTTTGCATGAAGAGCTGACTAAGGCCACATGCTCAAAATAACAGTGACCGCCAAGCTCTCATGATGGACGAAATCATTCTAAAAAACATATCCTTGCTGCACAGATGAGCTTTGACTTGTACCTTTAAAAAGCGTTTTTCTCGAAATACATTTTTAGGCAACTTCTTGAGACTAGACATCATGTGTTCGATACTATGACAGCCGAATCAGGATGAAAATTTGTTCAGGTATTCCTTAACATGTGTAGAGTGCAAGTATATTTTTTTTAGAGCTTGGTATCGCCTGTATAATTATTACGAAGCTAAAACAAGCAAAAGGTGTGGCCTGACGATTCTAAGAATTCTCTCATTACACCTGTCCACTAAAATGTCTTATACGCACTTTCTCGATAGTTATTTGCATCTTACAGTTAATGAGGAGCAATATGAGCCATTGCGGAGCTAAGAAACATAAAATCTGAATGGCACTTGTCCAAAACCAACTATAAACAAACTTGTCATGGCACAAAATGAAGACTGTGCAACTTGCCACAAAAATAATTACGTATTTGAAATCAGCCTTAAAACATCTATATACAGCAGAAGATTTCATTGCTTCAGCCCACACTTTCAAGAAACTTCTTTTTGAAATCGCATCTTCCCTTAATGAAAAGCAACGTGCTGCCAAACAAAAATATATGGCTGCGGCTTAGATGCAGCTAGGACCAGTTATGCAAGCAAAAGCGCTAAAGCGAAACGCCGGGCCCCTAAAGCACCAACAGACACCAACACTCGCGTTCTCCTCTGCCAGCAAATGCAGATGAGCATGCTCCTGGCTTTTTCACCTCAGACGCTGTAAAAGAACTTTTGGAGAGCCAGGCAGATGAGCCAACGAACACCTCAACTAAATTTCGTACAGCTTGTTATGCAGTATTTGTCCTTCGTGTCAAGGCCTTTCGCCACCTGAACTGAAAATAAGTTGGCCAGAAGAGACAGCATATCCAACAGAACGTCATAGTTACGTTTCTGAGGAGACCACAGAAACAGAATGCATGATACAGGAAAAAGTAACACACTATACCAATTGCCTCAAAGGAGTCTAAAACGTGACTGACTTTTCACAGCACGAGTATCAAGAAAAGGTAATAAGCATGGGACACAACTACAAGATTTTACTGTCAAGGACACGCACACACAAGATATTATGCTGGCCCTACCAATCATGGCTGCAGTGTCCATATGTTCACTACTACATTGTGCACCTCATCATTGCATCATGCGAGAAAGATTAGTAAGGAATAGAGCACTGCACGGGCCAATTTTTCCAGCCCGAAAACTTCATGCTCCGTCCCACCAGAAACTAGACTGGTCCAGCCCGTTTCAGCCAGTTATGCCTTCAACATAAACTAGGCACTCTCCACTCTTCGGTTATTGTGAAGATACCTTCTTCCGACAAGATATATTCTAGTGGGTGTTTTGGAACTTCTTTCAGTGTCCCACTTTCACCGGTATACTCTGTGAACTTTCAGTTAATTACTACCGTAACGCCTTTGCAAAATATTTGCAGGGTAATATAAAATATAATTGTAGCCAAAGGTGGGTCTCATGTACACAGTGCTAAACACAACCTTACTTTTGCATTTCAAAGAACTTCTACAAAATATACTAGCCCCATGAAACGGAAAAAATGGCAGATATTGATAGTTCAAGTCTACATAAATTGCACGCGAGCCGGGGCTGTTGAGTTAAAGTAACACATATCCTGCAAACGTAATTTATGATGCCAGGCAATAAAAAGAAACACGCTCTAACTTCCTACGGGAGGATTACACCAGGCTGGGCAGCGTTACATAAATTAAAGCTGTCGTTTTGACTCGTTGGCTGTCTCCTATCTTTTCGAGCTCAAAACAAGAAGGTTATTTTCCCCACCCTTCCTCCACGAGTAGCTGCCACCACAGTTCCATAACCTGTCAAAGCGAGCCACCGTCCTCGCTTTCCCCTAAAGATGCCTATCTCGTCATCTTCTTGTGATGGCCTTTGATCTTGAAAAGGTTATGTCTTTGTGAGAAAATCTCTCTAGACCCTTTATTGGTGCTCAGTGAACATGATGCACGTTCGAACAGCCCAAGAACAAGCAAGCCTCTGCCTCACTACCCTTCTTCGTCTGTTCAGTACATGTCACACTGGTTTTTCTACATCCTTCACCCCGATGATTTCACTAACCTTTCCTTGATATTCTCCGCAGGCAGCCTTTTACAGTTCGTATCATTCTTCCGCAAATCCTCCCCTTAACGAATAACGCACAGCTACAATTTTCATGTTATTTACACAATTGTAGCAGAGTTCTAAAAAATGTGTCTCAAAAGCCTCGAGTTCAGTTCACGACTACCTGTCTTGAGTGTTACTTCCTTATCGTAATATGAAACTCTGTGGAATAAAAGGACGGAAAGCCTTCAGAGATGTGTTGGCCGCAATGCCACTTCAAATGTGTGCACTGCTCTAACCTGCACACGTTTAACAATGTCAATAAACCCTCGCACAGTAGAGTGCCCCCCTCGCAGCCACAAGCACAACACTGTCGACACTGTTGACTTGAAGCAGCTTCGACCGGGACACACTGTCTTTTGGAAAGGTGTTGTAGCTATTGAGGGAGCATTGTGCCTGAATCGCGTGCATGCATCACAATTTTTGCGCACTTGTTTAACATGTGGGTGTCATCTTAGTGACTAGAACCGTTCACATATCTCAGCGAGAATGTCATGAAGGCCACCATGACAACGATGTCGATGGATGTCACTCGAAATGAGGTGTGCTGATATGGGGCAGCCATCGAGGCCAGTTGCCGTGTTCTGAAGTTACCACATTGTCGAAGGAAGAGCCGACACCAAGAGTGCCTCTGTCTTCAACTCCCTCTTCAAGTTAAACATTGAAGGGTGCTCTTCTGCTCCGTTCGAAGAAGTGACAAACACAACTGGGGTTCTTGTCGTACATGTTTCGCGAATTACTCCTCACATTTTATCGGTGGCAATCTTCTCCGCATGTCCATTTTTCTTGTGTGGCTTCATACTTTTTACACACGATTAAACTACTACTTTCTTTTAAAAAAAATGGCAACACTGCCATGATCCTTCGCTGATGCCCTTGGCAGCACAACTTCATCGCAACCATGTCCGAAATCGATGGCTTCGCTCAACCATTTGATGTTGATGTCTTGCTTCAGGAATGTTCTGAGAAAGTCCATTCTACTTTCCTGTTAATGGCAATTAACTCTCTGCTATCTGATGCCCAACGAACTTTGCTGTTATTTGGTATATTTCGACAATCGGTCCGATCCAATCAGAAGATTTACTCCAAGTTTGCACGTGACGCTTGGGAAAACAACTGCATCCGCCAATGAAGGAACACTTGTTTAAGTGTTCCTTCTTTGTGGTGTCTTTCTTTAGTTGTGCAATTTTTTCTTTGAAGTAATGAACCAACTAGCCCCTCAAGACGTCCTGATCTACCAATGATATACCTTCTACAATGATGACTTCGTGAAGATTATGAGTCTTTAATGTCGCTATTGGTAGTAATGTTGCCGCAGTGGAAGGAATGATGAGAGCTTCTATCTGCACTAATCACAGTAGTAATTACAGAAATTAAAACAACAACGAACTTTTCAACCAGTCGAAACTGCCGCTCGAGTCAAATGGGTGAATTAAAGTTCTTCCCAAGAATAGTCTATAGCCACTTTGAAATTTTGGAAACACGGTCACTGGTAACCACTGTGGAGCGATGAAATCTGCTTAATTTAGCTGGCGAAACCGAAACCAATGCACTAAACAGCACCATTTACAATTCACTTCGAAAATGCCCTCAAGGAGAAATTAACTGTTTTAAATTGCATACAAAGCTAATTTTTTCTCAATCCTTTAATTACGTCCACAAGTATTGTTTCTACACATCTGAAGATGCCTTCTGCCAAAGTAAAGGAAACGCCGCAGGTAGCATGCAGATGCCCTCCTTTCTGCAATTTTTAAATAATATCGGACACATATCTTGAAACACCTTATATATGAGACACGGGCCTAATACGGGCCTGACTCAGGCCTGGGCCCTACCCGAGCACGAAGCTCATGGGCCTGAACTCAGCCCTGGCCAGACCCTACAAAGCCCAGCTGGGCACGGGCTGCCAGGCTCTCGCAGGCCCATGCAGTGCTCTAGTAATGAATATTGTTTCCGTACCTTGGCTGTGCGGATGTAGCTAATGGCAGCCTGTTGGTCGCCGCGCTTCTTGGCATTGATGGCAGCTCGCTTGTACTGGTCCCTACGTGTTGTCAACAGCTGCTCCTGCGGACTGCCGGTGCTGGCGGGTGGCTCTGCTTCTGGAGCAGCGGCAGGAGTGGGATCTGGACCTGGTGTCGTAAAACAAATAACGAATGCTCTTAGTCGAGGTCAACATGCACGAGATGTTGCTTTTTATTAGATGCGAAGCAGCTCTTTAACTAGCCTGTGCAGCGCTGTCAATTCATGCGTCCGTACGAACATGCCTGCCTCTCTCCCCTCCCCGCAGGTGTTAGAGCGGGGCCAAGTAGGTCAAGCCGCAGCTGCGCGAAGACATCACACTCCGCTCACAGTGCACGCTGACTTCACTCTCTCCCTCAACCGCCATACGCTCACCGCAGCGCCCGCAGCTGCCACCTCGTCCGTTCGCCCAAAACACCTGCTGCTACCACCGCTCGGTCCACTACGGCGACCGTCGCTGTGAATCTCCCAGTGCTCACCGCAGCACCCGAGTCAGCGCCTTTCGACCCGTGACGCTCCCCATGCGCAACGCTGCTGATTCGCATCCCATCAGGGTTGCCGTTGAGAAGGTGGTGTGAATTTTTTTTACTCCTGCCCATGTTTTTCATCTCTGCCTGCCGCCCTTTGGCAGAATCTGAGCATGCTAATCTACTTGTAGCACACAAAAAGCTTCCTTATTCAACACCCATTATTTTTTAAAAACTGAATTATTCAGACAGGGGCTCAGGTCCCGGCAACCCTGTGTATTGTTCAATGGCATTAAACTCTCACTGACTCGGCCATATCTGGTCGCAACATAGTTAGTTTGGAGGATTCTTGGAGAGCGCTGTGTACGAAGCGCATCAAATGTGCGACACAATGGAGTGAGAATGGCACTCGCTGTCACCAGAAGCGAAGTGGCGCAGTCTACTTCACCATTGTCATCAGCGTGAACCACGCTGTAATGCCACTAATGACATTACGGGTTCCTTTCGGATTAGTGCGTTTCGGGTGAGCTAGAAAAGGAGCCACGGTCTAACTGTGCACCAAGTCATAGGTGGAGAAAATTGCAGCTTTTACATTGCTCTTTGGCAAAGTAAGCACGGGATATGAAAGTGTATTGACAAGCAGACACTTGTTTATTGTTTTGCTGATACCATCGATTATTCAGTTAATTCAGCCATTTTTTCCGGCCCTGTGAAACGCAAATAAGCGAGCTTTTGCCATAAATTTTAAACATGTTGAGGGGCTCTGATCAATCCATCGAATGATTGTCATAGTGCACATTATGGATGCAAAAGAGAAAGGCCATTTGAGGATAACCTAGGGAAACCCCTCGCCGCCAGCATGACAGACTTCAGGAAAACTGACTCTGAACATAATGTACACAGCACTCACGCGTCGGAATCGGAGGGGCAGGCCTTCGCGCTGGAGCGGTTGGCGCCGCATCGGGTCTCGATGGCTCTGCCGGCTTGTCATCCCCCAAGGGAGCAGATGGCTCTGAAAGAGGGGTGTCAGATGCATTGTGGCCCCTGTCCAGTTTGGCCACCTTGAGAAACTCGTCTTTGCATTCGAAAAGAAAAACAGAAAAAGGACACAAGAAGGTGCTTGCCAGTTTCATAAAAAAAAAAGTCATAACGCTTTACAATGACTCTCTCTCTCTCTCCCTTTTTTTTCCTTCAGTATACAGGCACTGTTGTAGACATAACTTGATCTGTAGTTGCTTTTTGTGAGTGGAGGTCTTTTAAAAATTAACTATCCAATACATTTACAATGACAACGCACAGCAATAAAGCTGTGAAATTGGGTACAATTTGTACACCTTTGAGCTTTGGTCTAGCGATTTACAAAGTTCCGGATGAAAGCCCAAGTCTTTCCTTAGGGCGGCTCACTGCAAAACAAGAATTTCACGCTTAGCAGATAAATTCAATTGTTAGTTACTTAGATGCCTTCATGGGCACATAGTTCTAGTGGTCATGAAACAAGTCATGAAAAAATGTGAAATGATTATTAAAATAAAGGAAACTGCCCAGCAAATGCTGTCATCTGTAGAGAGACACACGAACTAGCTTGGAAATGCACGAGCCTCGTTCAAAACAGTTTGGGCACAGTTTGGCATGGACAAGCTGCGCAAGAGCAGCGATAAATTAGCTCAATACTTTGCGACGAATGAAACGTAGCACATATACTATGAGGAACCAGCGTGCCTTTTAACCATTAGGCCTACGTTCGAGAATGGGGAAAGAAAACTCACGGGAGACCTCCGAAGCCGGAGCTGGCGGCTTGGGAATGGCAACGGGAGGAGGGATCTCCTCTTCGCTCACTGGTGCACCCGCCTTTGCCTTCTTCAACAAAGATTCCAGGGTCTGTGAAAATCATGAGAGTGGTTACAACAGCCTTGCACAAACCTCCGAAACTTCCTACCTACTCAACAACACTGAGAAAAAAATGGCTAGCTCTCCCTTGATCTAGAGTAGATGTAAATGGCTACCAACAGAGTGGATTGATCGGAGGCGAAACTAGCCACAGTCCTAAACCCGACACTGCGTGGAGTGCCCCTTGCTGCCAGATCTCAAAGGAGGCGGCACTCCACACTGCAATACCGTCGCTTCCGCGACAAGCTCCGGCTTGGGAGTACTTTTTGCTGGGCTAGTGGGCACATCATAATGGGGGAGAATTTCAGACGCCTAAAACCACAAGAAGAACGTAGAAGCACAAGGAAAGTGCATCTTACAGATCCGCCATACCCTCTTTGCCCCGCCCATTGAAGGCTTGACCGGTCCAAACAAGGCTTGCATATCAACTTGCATAACGCGTAGCAGAGGCAATATGTGCGACTAGTAGAAGGAAGCCCCGTGTTAGGAAGAATGGAATAGCACACGGCTGCTTGCAACTGCTAGCATTTATGAGAGCACAGGCATGGTGCTGGTCTTTGGTGCTCTGTAACTGCCTTCGGAACACTGTCGTCGGAAATTGCAAATAAAATGTCAGTGTAATGGAGGTTAACCAAGTGACATATTGTGAAAACTCTGACAACTTGGGCCACAATATTTTTTTTGTAACTTGTTCGGGCTGTCTTTAAAGTGCATAATGCAGTTTTCTACAAAGGGCCAGCAGCCAGTGATGACATATCTTTAACATTTAGCTGAGTTGGAAGAAAACAACATGTTCATGTACCGTAATTACTCGAATCTAACGCGCACCTTTTTTCCGGTTAAGCGAGTTTATAAATTGCATGCGCGTTAGAATCGAGTACAAACAAAAAAATTACGGTCAATCTATTGCCATCAGCAAATCCAAAATGGCCGCCCCCTACGTGCGTCGGCATGGCGCGTCGGCCATTTCTGCCTATGTGTTTCCCATGTGCGGCACTTCGTACGTGTGCTGAGGAGTTCGTCATCTAGTAGTGCATTAGCATCGACGGCGTGGAAGGGCCGGCTCCAAAAACTCGATAGCACCACGATGCCGCTTTTAAAAGAAAAGTTATGGCGTGTGCAGAAACGGACGGAAATCGGGCCGCATCGCTGTTGTTCGGAGTTCCCGAAACGTGCGTGCGGGACCGGCGGAAACAAAAGCAGAAGATTCTCGACAGCAAAGCTTCACGCAAAGGCTTCAGTGGACCACAGCAGGGTCGGTTTCCGCAAATTAAAGAGCTGCTCGGCAAGTATGTGCTTGAGCAGCGAGCGGCAGGCACAGCAGCCCGTGACGACAGAACTGCTCCAAGTGCGGGCTATGCAATCAGTCTTGGAAAAAGGTCTAATGCAGAGCCAGTTTAAAGCGAGCAGGTGCTGGCTAACTAACTTTATTTAGAGGAAAGGCTTTTCCCTCCGAAGGGAACATGCATATGCGAAAAGTTTTGCGGAGGAGTATGATGAAAAGCTTCACAGTTTTCAGAGGTTCGTCCTAAACTTGCGGCGCAACAACGGCTACCTGCTTGGGCAAATCGGGATTGCCCATCAGACGCCTCTTTACTTCGACATGCCTGGCACCACAACCGTCGAGAAGAAGGGCGCGAAGCAAGTTCGCGTGCTGACATCGGTCCACGGTAAAACTACCGTGACGGAAAGCTCTGTTACACGTCAGATGGGCACAAGCTTCGCCCGTCCCTCATACTTAAATAGAATACGCTCCCGAAAGGAGTCGTTTTTTCGAGTGGTGTGATCGTGCGGGCCGGCGAGAAAAATGGGTGCGCGTTGCAATTGATGTCTTACGTTTTTTTTTTTTTTTCGCGGTGGAAATCGGGTGCGCGTTACAATCGAGGGCGCGGTAGAATCGAGTAAATACGGTAATTTTCTTTCAACAATGCCTCGATATCTCGTCCGAGTATATAGAAGTCTGGTGTAAGTGCTCCAATTTTGCATCTACGTACCCAGCACTGGCCGAGAGTCACTTGAAGTCTGTCGACATTAGGGAACGGAAACGTTTTAAAAGAGATGCGATTTCATTTACATGCCAGACTAACTGACCACTTGGTTTGGCACCTGAGTTGCCAGGTGATAACTGCAGGAGGCAAAAATGAGCGGACCTCTGCTGCAGCCAATCGCTGTTTTACGCTTCAATATCTGCCATTGACAGTCACACAAGTTTGCCGACTCGTGTGACTGAATAACTCTGATTTACATGACACATTAGGTCTCGCTTCTCAAGTTGGATTCACACAGCAGGCCAACTTTCAACTAGCGTGATGTGATTCAGTGTCGCCGAATTGCACAGCGTACAAAGGCATCGCAGACGAGCTGCCAGCGACAATGTGATGAGGCCCAGGCACGACATGCCAGCCTACGGAACCAAATATTGCAGTGGTGAACCAAGCTTTTAAGAGTTGCTAAAAAAAGGCACATGACAACCCCTATAAAGGACAACCGCTGTTTTTGTACAGTTAACCATGCCACACTCATGTAGGTGTTATTCGAAACATGTCACCTGCAGACAGTGACAAAATGTTTCGTCTGTTTCGAAATCCTATTAGTAAAATACAGAGTTAAAAAAACAAGAGGAAAAAAAGACAGATCCACAGCAACACCCCAAAAGGCACCATCGACATTAGTACCTTTTTTGTAACAAAATGAAATTATGTGATCCCATTGATTCAAGTGTTTTCAAAGCTTGTCACCAGTAAATACTCGCACGCAGATTGTTTTCTAATACTCTAAATTATTTTTAAAGGTCTTTCAAGCTCAGAGCCCTCAATAACTATTCCATGCAAACATGACTCGATTAGTACCCCAAGTTATGAGGTTTCACATTCCTGCCTGTCAAGCGTGCGTCCTTTGATCTTGCGCAAGCAATACTCATTTTTGCTTGCTGTGCACATTATACAGTTTTTCTCCAATCACAGTGAGAGAGATGTAATCAACTTAACAAGCTCTTCATTACATTCAGTTTGTTTCGAAAACAGCAGCATGGAACCCACCTTGATTGCACGACCATAACGCCGGGCCTTGGAGCTGTCGCCAAAGGACTTTGCCGCCGATTCGGCCGCGGTGTAGCTGCGTAGCCGCTCTTGGAGTGTCTCGACGAGAGGAAGCTCCCCACTGGGGCTCACAGCAGGACTGGTGGGTGCAGGGCTGATAGAAACATCATCATCATCATCATCATCATCATCATCATCATCATCATCATCATCATCATCATCATCATCATCATCATCAGCCTGACTACGTCCACTGCAGGACAAAGGCCTCTCCCATGTTCTGCCAGTCAACTCGATCCTGTGCTTGCTGCGTCCACTTTATACCCGCAAACTTCTTAATCTCATCTGCCCACCTAACCTTCTGTCTCCCCCTAACCCGCTGGCCTTCTCTGGGAATCCAGTCAGCTACCCTTAATGACCAGCGGTTATCCTGTCTACGCACTACATGCCCAGCCCATGTCCATTTCCTCTTCTTTATTTCAACTATGATATCCTTAAACCTCGTTTGCTGTCTCATCCACTCTGCTCTCTTCTTGTCCCTTAAGGTTGCACCTACCATTTTTCTTTCCATTGCTTGCTGCGTCGTCCTCAATTTAAGCTGAACCCTCTTTGTAAACAAGCTTTCAAGGGTTGATAAAAAAAAAAGCACACGACAACCCTTATTAAGGGCTACTGCTGTTTTTTATTAATAATATAGAAACAAAGGCCAATTAATGCAACACTCTTAAGAATACAACAGAAAAATCTTCAAACACAAGTTACCCCTAATTATGACATTTCTTGAAACAGACACCTCTTACCCCATTTTCTTTTTTGTCGACAAACGCAGAACTTGATGTGCAACAAAGATGTGCAACTGTGAGATATTTTTTTTCCCCTTTTTAAGCTTACTTTAGTTCAGCTAAAGTAAATGGTTTTCTTTTTGCGATTATTATCAGAGAAGCAAGAGGTAAATATAACCTGGCTTACATACAGCAGTTACAACTGTACTGGCAAGGCATATTTTTACCCTAAAATAAGGCACAGGTGGAACTGCCAGGCCTGCTCGCGTACAGTAGAATCTCGACGATACATTATGGTTGACGAGAATTTCCCGATGATACGAATTTTAAGGTTGGTTTGGATGGACTGCATTATATGAAATATGTCGTGATTCTGTGTTATACGAACGGTTTCTCCAGCCACCACAGATGATACAAATGAAGGATCGACTGCTGCATGCGAATGGGGCAATGCAACTTGCTATATGGGAGGAAAGCCCATTCACACTTGACCTCGAAGGGAGTGAACGCAGCAGAACTCACAAGATTTCCCACGCTTCATCCCATATGTGGCCGGAAAACCACGCTGCGAGGCTGACGCGAGAAAATCGGTCCAAAACCGATTTTTCCGCAACGAGATAGCAGATCGCGTTTTGCTTCACGACTTCGGCTACATTGGCTGCACTAGCTCTCAAACCACGTGATGTAAACAACTAGCCGCAAATTCAATACAGCTGCAAAGGTGTCAGCGGTGGCTCGCGATGGCGCTATCATGAGCTACCCGCTGCAGCACGACAAACCTCTACGCCTAGACAAGGACGCATTCATTGAGAACCTGGTTTGGATTACGGTCACTGCGAACACGAGAAGTAGAAGGTGCAGCAACAGCGAGTCAGCATGCCCTAACATGTCTCCCTTTTAGACTGCTGGCTGAGTCCGTCACTGCCGCAATAACGCCGCTGCGTCAGCTCGTGTCGCTCCTGCTGGCAAATCTCCCGAAACAACGTGTGTACAGCTGTAAACCGTTTCTTTTCAGTGCTTTGCATGCATAACTAGAACTCGGTACAAATTTTAATGCTCAGGAAACGAGCAAAATTTAACGAATTCTCAAGCGGCGAAGGCGGCGGCACTGGCATGTGTACGAGGGGCAGAACGAATGTGAACATTTTCGATGGGCATGAACGTGGTTTCGCAGGCCTTCATTGAGAAGCATGAAAGCGAGAAAATTCAGACTTTTTTTTTAAGCAAGAAGTATTTCATCCCAATAAGCTTCATCTTCATGATCAGCATTAACTTGTTATTAGTTCAAATGAATTTGGGATGATACGAATAGTTTGCGTGCTCCTTTGAATTCGTATCATTAAGATTCTACTGTATTATGAAATAATGTGTAACCTCCCGCAGATATTCAAGGCAACCTAAGCAAACTATCTTATACATCAGCCTTTAATTCACGCCTCTTTATCTCTTCTTGCATTGACATAAAGTTCGAAATACACAAAAGCGTAAGGGACAGCTGGCAAATGAGATCTCACTGCTTTCACTTAGTTCCTACTGGTTAACAGACTTACCTGAGTTTGCATTTTAAGAACCTATGTGCTACTGTTAAAGCTTCCAAAAATGATATGCATGCAAAGCGTGAAAAATTGTGTACCTTGTTGGAAGCACCTGAACGGCCCCTGGTGGTTTAGATGCAACCCTTGGCGGCGGTTCCGGTGCAGGCTCTTCTTCTTGCGGGTGAAGAGCGCCAAGCTCAGCCTTGAATGAAGACAAAACAGGGTTCAGCTAGCCTTAAATGTGAAGTTATTACAGGCTCCAAGTCTTCATGCCAAAAGAACTCGGAAACGTGGCATAAAGAAAGTTGGAACTAAAGGTACTAAGGAACAAGAAAGTTTGGACAGGAAATAGCTGACTTAAAAATGTCACTCGCATTACTTTGACAAAAACAATTGGTTACCACCACATGAAGCGGTTCAAGCATCCCATTATTGAAGTTTACACCCATGTCTTACCCGCCAGTACGTCAGAACAACTTCACGAACTTCGAAATATGTGCCTCTACTTTCTCTGCCTTGACGCGCGAGATGTTTTTGAAACTTGCAGTGCTTAGTGTTCGGTTTCTCTGAAATACTACACAGCACTTCACTACCGATAAACAACCAACAGACTCTAATAGACTCTAAAAATCCCGGACCTCACAGGAAGCTGGTGCGGAAACTTCAGCGTAACAGTGCCACCATTTTCTGTGATGCATGTTACCAGGACCTACTTTCATAACAGGGGCAGCCTTATAGCTACTGCAGGAGCTCCGATTTATTAGAAGAGTTAAACAAGATCTGTAGTGTTTCGTTCAAACACTTCAATATGTACACAGAATACTCTGTCTTTCACTACCACATGCTGGCAAACCGTATGTAGTTAAGTGTGAACAACATAATTATCATGTATTTCTAGCTGATCCAAGTAGCACAAAAAGTACAATGCAAATAAAGAATATACTTGCATACCACTAATCTGGGTCATCCGACAGATTGGCATCGTCACTTTCATCCGCTGAGTTGTCCTCTTTCAGTGCAGCCGCAGCCATCATTTGAATGGATGCTAGATCTGCTGGCTGAAAAAGAACATTTAAAAAGAAGAAAAAAAGGTCAAAACTAAGGATGCCATTAAAAATACCAAAACACAAACACCCTTTTTTACAGCGCAGAAATTGTGCCAAATTCTCTTCATAATAGCTCTGAACTGAACACCTTGGAATTCAAACACACACAAAAAAGCAGAGGATTTAATGAAGTTCACAAATGAACGATACTTCAACCAGCTTCCCTAGCCGATCTACAAAACGAAAAGTCACTCAGAAAAATGACAGTAGAAAACTCAATCACGTAACTTAAATAATTTGCACACTTATGAGCACTGGATCAAAACACAAATATGAAACACATTCATATATATACCTCACAATCTTTGTACCATCAATCATGTCTTCAAGGGCAAGCATTGTATACAAAAACAATACATTGAAACAATTCTCTTACAAGGCATTTATAGAAAGGATACCTTATGGTGTTTAAAATACAAGTGCCTCCCCCCTGTGAGACAATAATTTTCTTATGAGCCAAAGGTATGCAAGACCTTGTAATATTTCCCTCACACTTTTTATCCGCATATTTAGAAACTTTCATGCATGCTCTGTTTGTGCTCACAAAGCTTGACAATGGCACACTGGTAGAACCAAGATCATTAAAGCACAAACCTGGCTTTGGCTTCGGTTTCTTCGGCTTGGCTTGGGCACGGCCAGAAAGCAGTGCCGACAACTCGGCCTCCAGATCTCCATCGTCCGCATCGTCCTCGCTATCATCATTGTCATTGCCGATGGCATCCAGATCAGGCATGTCAAAGAGCCCCAACTGCCAAGAAAGGAGTGCATTATATGCGAGAACAAAAAAATCAGTAACAGTTACTACAAGTGCTTTTGTCCCTGCCCTTCTGGCATAGAAAACTATACCCTGCAGTTCCCGACACCAAGGCTGTGCCTTTTTCAAACGAATCAAGTATTTGCATTTCTCCAGTAAACCTAGTCAAAGCTTTCGTGGGTAGTTTTTGAACCCTTGTGCTTGAGGACAACGGTGCTATAGTTATAGGTATAAAGTTCCTGCCCTTTGGTTAAGAAGGTTACGGCAACGACGACGAAACTTTCCTGTCCATGCCACCAGCACACACCACATTCAGCCTACATCAGCATTCACTGCCCACCCCGTAATCCAAGACATTTAGCCTACAATTGAGCTCCTTGCGCATGCAGCAAAGTTTGCATACAACATTTATGCCTTACATAGTTGAATATACGAAGAGCTGCAATCCAGAAGTAATTACAGTGCAACTACAGAAGCAATAAACAAGGACAGAAAATTGCTTTTGCAGTTAAGCTGTAACTACTTCTAGGTTGCGTTATTCTATATTCAGATATGCCCTACCAACTTTCCCATATTTGCACGCTTCATCGAACTAGTTGCTTTTGCGCTACATTGAAAAGAACAGAAAGTAGTGTGCATATTAACATTAATATGCTCACATTAATAAAAATGTTCTGGCCCTTATTTTGTTGCACGTAAAAGTATTTAGTAAAAGTTTTCCTTGCGCTTGATATGCCTCACGCGTGCGCTCAACTATTGAAGCTAGTAGCACGCAATAACACTGAAGAACGTCTTTTGCGATCGGTCGATTACGACTTCCGATACTGTTCACAAAAGTGACAAACACAGCCGGAGATGGAAATTGAGAAAAGTAAAAATGAGAAATACGCAGCTGATGAGAGTCCGAAACAACAAACACTGCTGCGGATGTAACATGTTGCAAAATGTAAGCAACGGGCTAGACACTTTTTTCTTTTCCTTTTTTTTTCTCCACAACTAGAACCTCTGCTGAAGCTTAGTGGGTTCAGTGTACCGAATAAACTAGCTATTTGCGGTTGCATATACAGTACTACTATATATTTCCATATGCGGCTCTTGTAGTTCTTATCGTTCTGAGTGCACAAATAGACGAACTCTAACAAATCCACGACACTGAAGTGGAATATCAGGCAGCTATTTTGACGACTAGAATGTCTACGAAACCAGCTGTCTTGAATGTTTATCGTAAACTGCAGACGGCTACCGCGCACATGAGAGCCGAACAGTTTGAACAACTGTCACTCCATAATGTCAGCTGACGCTGTAGTTTCCCTGAGTTAGGAAATGAAGGGGACACAGCGTTTTGCAACACTGGAGGCCAACAGGACAGGAGAGTAGAGCAGTTTCTTAAAAGATCACGGAGTCCTTATCGCCGTAACATCCGGCCCGTGTTATGTTTACATAGTACATACGTAACGTAGAGACCTACACCGCGCATTCCTGCGCTGAAGTGCCGACGTTTAATGGTCAGATAGGAAGTAATCACGGTCTTCGCAATCCCGACGGAAAAAGCGCGCATACTGGGCCACTCACCTGAGCCAGAGATTCTTTAGGCCCGCCGGAGCGGCCTTTGCTAGCTCCAGAGCGCCTTGCCATGTCGTTGTCTGAAGCCTTATACCATGACAAACACAAAAATACGTCCAAATAATGACTTTTTCGGGGACTTCAAGGATAGCATTTGCTGCAAAGCTCAATGGGCGTGAACGGCTGGATTGGATTGTTTTGGATCATTACGTTAGTTGATGGCTGCTAGAGCTGTTGTTTACCAAGTTTTTACAAAAGTTGTTTCGAAAGTGAAGCGGTGAAGCTTTCTGGTCCACACCTTATATCCTCCTTGGTCCACACCAAGGAGGATACATAAAACTTTTATGTATCCTCCTTGGTCCACACCTGCGCAAGAGGAGCTCATTGCAATGCAAAGACAAAAGTTGTTTCTACACACTTCCCGTCAGAAAAATTTTGCCGAGCGCATATCGGTTGTAGTGAATCTGCATATCACTCCCGCATCGGGAGCACACATTCGTTCAAAATAAGTTATGATAAAGCAGCGACAGTTGCACTATTACCAAATTGTTTTTTTTTTTATTCTGTGCCATTACTTTCCCTCATTCTTGTTTCTGGATAAGACCAGGAGAAAGACCGCCGTTCAGCCACAAGTTTAGTTACCTTCATCGCTTGATTCAACAGAAACGACAGCGCCAGGAACACATGTTCCCAATTTTAGGAAACTCTATTGCCAGGACGTGCCAGGAGGGCCCTCACAATAGAATATTTCAGAAGTATGGCGTGCGCAGGAACCCCGTTGGGTGAGGGGGGTTTACCGCAGCGCACTTGTTCTCTACCATTATACTACTATGACATTATTACAGGCCGACTTCTCTTAGGCGACTCGGGGGACGGGAAGGGGGGCGGTACTCCAATACGCACGCATATGCTCACAAGGGCCGCGGGAGGTCCACCTCATGCCTAGATTTCTGCCGCTCTATCCTTTCTCCACCCTTGCATTACTTGCTTCCCTGACCCATTCCTTGCCATCAGACAATACGCGCATCCCCGCCTTTTCGAGACTACACGAAAAAATGACTTCCAGACAAGTTTCATGTTGCAGTAGGTAGATGAACCACTTTATTTTAAAAATACACAACTGCATATGGCATACATACTTTATACTTGCTTCCAATATGGCAGATGCTCCAGGCCATCGTGGTTCACAATTGAGTGATGTCCATTCTCCTCATTCAGCCATTTGCGCACTTAATGAGGGATTCGCGCCAACACGGTCACAACTCCAAGTTCAATCTGTGGTGGCTGCAGTGATCACATGGACAGAGCGCAGACCCTGAACTGCGTGGTACCTCCCAGGTTCAACAAGACAATGACTGGGACTAGTTGGTTGATGTTGAAGTTTTGAATATACGCCGCTTGAATAAATTGCAACGAAGCAGATGGACAAACAGCCAGAAGCTGAAGACTGAACACTTTGTCCTGTTAACTTGTGCCAATTTGAGTCTCTCACATTGTAGTTCTTGTGAACAGCGCATGCTGAAAACTCACAGAAAAAGAATAGCTGTGAGGTTGGACTTGAAAACGAAAAGTATTGAACAGCGTACTAACCTTTTCCACAAATTTAAACGACTGCATCCACATAAAACATGAAATTGGTGCAGAAGTAAAAGACTATCGTTGCAGAAGGCAGGAAGTAGTTTTCCTTTTCACCCGGGAAATTCCAAAATGTGAAATGTTGCTGATAACATGAACATTTACAATAAAAAAAAGCTAACAGTTCTTATATGCATCTCATTGTTCCTTCTAACGACCACCAAGTTTGTAATAATAAAAGGAGATCAGGATGTAAACGCCGGCAGAAGAGAACAAGGCCACACATAAATCCACTTTTCATGTTCTTAAACATGTAAAACCAATATACTTATTTTTGCATAAAAAGAAGTGTAAAAGCTACAATTTTCACTATCATGAGACTACATTCTCAATGCAACCACAGTGTCAGACATCCACTCTTAGCCCACATGCTCAGCACTCCCTTTCACATACCGCCTTCACCACTACAAATTGTGACAAGTTTTTTCGCAGCTAATATGGCGGGCTACTTGTTAGTCCATCATCATGTAATAATTTTTATGCCACCATAAAAAGTTGAAGCGAAGCTGCTGAATGCCAGATCTGCGTGCTGAAAAAAGGGTAGCTATAAACCAAGAAGATTGCGATGGAAACAATGCCACCTTATTTTGGTAGTCCATTAACAACGTTTTCACTCTTTTGCATCGCATTTTTGCAACTCTTCCCACTTTCCAAGGATCGTCCTAGGTAAAGGGACACTAAAGGCAAACATTAGGCCTATGTTGATTGCTGAAATCGCGGTTCAGAAACCTCGTAGTGCTACTTTCGTGCGAAGGAAGGGCTTATTTTGAAAAAATTCCCATTTCAATGGTCTGCATTGCGTTAATGCCCTTCGAATGCTCTGCCTCAAAGCAGCCGTCTCGCGTCACTGTTGTGACGCGTTGCCCGGCTTTACTGCGCCGCCGCCAACACTTGTAACAGCAGAGCGATAGTGGGAGCCACAGAAGCAACAACGGTCATTGAACAATTTTCTGCCATCAAAGAGGCCATGGTTCTGCTTGCTTGGTTCAACTAAGCTCTGCTAGACACCACCTAGCCAGCCTAACAAGGCGAAAAACGCAATTTTTGAACCACTCTCCATAGTAACGCCAGTCACTTCTTTTTTTACAAAGTTGAACATACATAAATGGGCAAGCAGCATTTTATAATGTCTCGATGCACTGAAGGTTATTTATTGCAACTAGTTTGACTACAAGTGATTGTAATTGATGCTTCGACATCATCGAAATCATTTCCAAACTATCCCACTCGTGGGGAGCCCGTCGTGTGGTGCATTTAGCTTAATTTTTTGGCAAGTAGGGCACTGCTGTTGATAATATTGTCTTCTTAACGTCATACATTGAGCTTGAACTTATAAAAATGTTATTTGCCTTTAGTGTCACTTAACTGAGGTTCTGGTTAATGTGACCCAATCAGCGAGGGTTTGACACGATTCAACAATGTATATGCTGGCCGCAAGCAGGGAACATGTTCATATTGTCAGATTTCCCGAATTAATCAGCTTTCGCTGAGCACATTCCCAGTACCAATACTTTCATACAAAAATAAGTATTATGGTACAGAACTTCAGACATTCCAAGGCTCTCCAGTTTTCCCCGACAGATTGAGAGCACTTTTTTACCATATACTAGCACTCCATTGAAAGAGCCCACGGAACGAATTTTCAATTGGTCACTTAAACCATCTGAAAGGAGAGGTTTTTAAGTGAACTCCTGTCTGGCAGTAAAAACATGAGTCACCAAGACTATGAGCGAATGCACAACAGCAATCCTGCCACACCGTTCTCACATAACCTTGGAAATGTCAGGAGTGATAACTGAAAGCATAAAGAATTCATAATCCACCATAAATGGTCACAACAGTGCTAACAACAGGTGAGCATGATACTCGAGGACTGGTTCGTCCCTTGTAATGCATTTGCCCATTTGTTGTGAGCAGTTCTGACCATCCCAGACGAGCTAGTCCGAATTACTATTCTTGTCAAGCCCACTATACTGCACTTAGAACTCGCAAGATTAAAGTTGAATTTTACACTAATATAAGCTCTGTTATATCAGGAAATTCGTTATAAAAGTACTATTCCCAGCACTATATTTACAGCACGGCTATTTTTGTTTCCGTCATTAAACCACTATTATGTTATATTCAGTATTAATATATCGAGTTTTTGTGTACTTGGCCCATAATGTGATGGTCCATCTTTTTGCTGTATTCTGCAAAAGCAAGTATGCAGCAGCAGCATTGAAGCTTGCCCTCCCCCCCCCCCCTCCTCCTCCCAAGGTTCATTACGGCCACATTGGTGGAAACCTGACCTAGCAGTGCGTAAATCCTGGGAACTCTTATGATCTCAGAATTCAATGCAGCTTTTTTTTTTTTACCGCTACCATACACACAATAGTACTTCAATATTTAAAAACTTTCATGTCGGGGAAGAGGTGACTCGGCCCGTATACATTTTTCGCCCTCACCATTTACATGGCACATGCCTCGCCAGCTTGCCTTGTCGCATTGCCCAATTAACGTGCAACACCGATAATATCTGCTTTTGCCAACTTCATCAAATGCTTTCTTCGAGTGAACTAGCTCATTGCAAGCACCGCTCTAGTGTGCTTTCAAACACTTCAAAAGGGCTAGCTGCTTCTCCAACTGCAACTACTTCTGTAAAGACTTGTTTTCATAAAGCTCGATTACTTGAGCTTTACAGAAACATAAAAAATATGTGCAGATATGCTAATGAGCAATTACACAGAAATTAATATCACGAACTTATTACTTAGCAACTTATTACTCAGCAAAATTAATTCCCTTGGCATTGCACAGAATATTGTCTTCTGGGTTAAACACTTCCTCTCCAACCGTAAACAATTCACCTCTGCTAATAATCATAACTCCTCTAAAACTCACGTATCATCAGGCGTCCCTCAGGGTGCGGGCTTATCACCTCTTCTATTTTTAATATTCATAAACGACCTGCCAACAAACATTCAAACAAAACTTCGACTATTTGCAGATGACTGTGTCATATACTCCCCCATTCACAACTTTGAAAACAGTACTAAACTACAGCAAGACCTCGACACAGTTGCACTATGGTGCCTAGACTCATCAATGCCGTTAAATCTAACCAAATGCAAATCGATGTCATTTTCCCGTAAACGCACTACTGTTCATCATACCTACTTTATCAATTCGCTTCCTCTCGATTCGGCTTCGTCATACATGTATCTCGGAGTGCACATGTACCCATCTCTTTCATTTGCACCACACGTACAGTCCATCTGCTCAGACGCTCTGCGTACGCTTGGTTTTCTGCGCCGTAACCTCAAATCAGCATCTCCTGACGTTAAAAAACTAGCATACTTAACATACGTACGGCCAAAGCTCGAATACGCATCGTCCATTTAAAATCCATCCCAGGCATACCTCGTTAGCGAACTAGAAGCAGTTCAAAATCGCGCTGCCCGCTTTATAACCTCACAGTACTCCAGAGAAATCAGCGTCACCGCCCTAAAACAATCAATTCAACTGCCATCACTCGCGTCGCGCCGCCTCATCTCGCGCCTATGCCTCCTCCACAGTTTCTTTTTCCGACCCCAATCAAGACACGAACTTTTACAGCCCCCAAACAGAACTTCTTCCCGCATTAACCATTCAAACCCCATTGCACGAATCAACGGCCGTACATCCGCAATGAACAACTCCTTTTTCCCCCAAGCAATAACACTTTGGAATCGCCTTCCCGACACCATTGTTGCCACACCTGACCGCACATCATTCCGCGCAAAATTGGAATGCCACTTTGATTCCACCCATTAACCCGTGGCTGAAATGAAATACATAAGATCTTAAATAGGGCTATAATTTGGAATGTACATGCTGCTGGCTTTCCATTATTACATTCCACCTACTATAGGCATAAAAGCAATAAATCCAGTAGTGTACTTAAAGTATTGACACATTTCTTTTGTATAATTGAACAAGCACCGGTATGTAAGCATGCAACACTCTCACTCAAAGCATACAACACCAAATCAAATACGTCTGAAGAGCCCACGTACAGCCTTATGCTTTGGGAGGACTTGCATTAACCTCCTGCAACAGAGAAACATGCACATTACAAAACACCACATGCTTCTATAGCCAGGAACTACTTTAGAAGGCAGCACCATTTCCACTTCAAAAGTGCAAATGCAGACAAGCCGGAACCAATAGCCAGTGACTGTTATTGAATTATTCTGTATTAGTTGATACTGTGTCTGTAACAAAATTTCTGTTACCTCTTCCCCCCCCCCCACTTCAATGTAAGTTTGTACACCAAGGCTATGCTAAATGAGATGCTGAATAGGAGATCCCACACAGCACATGAGCAGGATCATTTCTTTAGTTGCAGAAGCAATCGGCTGTCACGCTGCCTTTTGAAGTTGTACATAACTACAGAAGCACACTGAAACGCAGACATAATAAAGTACCCAAACACTGTTTTAGTGGCATAACACATTTATTTCAAGTGGCTCAAATTGATCACACCTTCAATATTTACAATACTCACACACAGGTACATCAGTGTCTCATTCAAAACATATTTACAGCCATTTTAAATACACAAGAAATGTTTACGACAGCGTATCTTTCAACAGTCAACAAAAGTAAGCGTGCTTGGCTCTACTAACCAGCAACAATCCTGAACAAACAAATAAAATCTGATCGAGAAATATTATACAAGGGGAAAAAAAAAATCACCGAGGTTTTACCGGAGACCTACCACATACCATCTTGACCCATGCGTGGTGATCCTTGAGGCAGCACCCAGTCAGCAGTGGAAGCTATAAAGCAAAAAGCTTCTCCAATAACTGGTTCTTGAGGCCAGCGCGACAAGTGTGTTTGTGTTGCTCTGTCTAAAAATGCTCACACAATTCTCACAAACAATCAAACTGTCGAGATAAGTGTCTAAGCTGGTAAGGCACCTATGAGTAACAAAGGCAAGTCTAAACGGAGCCTACGGCGTCGCTAACTGTTTGTGTCTGTGCAGTTTTTGGGGTGGTTAACAGATACCAACCATCGTAGATGGTGTGCAAGGATTGTGAGACCAAGATCCTCGTCTCTGTGCAGAGCGTGGACGGCCGGTACCAGACTCGCAGGCCTCTACCGTCCAGAGACGATCACCTGAAACGAGAAAAACCGTGAAAAGCAAAAAAGAGAGGTGTCTGTCCTCAGTTCAATCTGGAAGCGGCACACACACACAGTTCACATTCGAAGTCCTTAAACAGATAACAGCTGGTAAATAAGGACACGCTGTACCGACCATCGTATGTCGCGTCTGTCCAGAAGGTTCACACCATGGAATCGAAAAAAAAAAAGGCGGCCTCTCCCAGGCGCGATTCTTGTCACCCCCCCGCTTGCTTGGTGCACTCACTGTCCATCTTGCCAAGCATCCTCGGACTTAGCGGCACATCGATGACAGAATTCCAACGACACGGTGCCGTTGGCTACGTGGATACACACACCACCCGCCTTCTTGTCGACGGGCGGCCTCCTCTTGCCGCCTGCAGCGACGTAATCGTGGTCTTCCTCCACCCTCTCGCGCTTCAGCGTGTCGCCAGCACTCTTGGTACTGGTCGCCAGGCTAGGCCTAACCGCCCGAATGCTGCGCACCAAGGTCTTTATCTCGTCGGCATTGCACAGCACGCTTCTCAAGTACTGCACCTCTTCGCTAAGCTCTTCAATCTCGCGTCTCATCTCTTGCGCTCGCCTCTTCATGGTAGCGTTCTCGGTTGAAAGATGGCGAACGCTTCGCTCGAGTTTGCTCACGTACAACTTTTTCCTTATCCTGTTCTCTCTAGCGGCAATGGCGTTCTTGCTCATGCAACTGCCGCGGGTCTTCATCGCGTCCGAGTAATCCTCTTCCTCGTCTTCTAAGTAACCCGGTGAAACGGATTCCTCTTCGCACTCGTCTACGCGAACTTCGTCAAAGCTGCAAAGCGCCTCGCTCTTGGCGCGGGAACGCGACTTACCGGCGAGCGCGGCGTAGTTAGGCCTAGACTGGCGCCGGGACTTGGACGAACGGGTAGGCGATGTCGGGGTCAGTCCGGCCGACTCGTACTGAGCACCGCCCCGTTCTTCTTCGGTGGTCGGCGGCGACAGTTCGCAGACTTCGATGTCGGAGAAGATGCTATCGCCACCGTCAGCTCCTCCGTCCAAGAAGTGGCCCATCATGATGTCTCGAAGAATGGGTCCGGCGTCCATTTCCAACTCGGCCAGGAGAGCTGGAGGAAAAAGAAACGCGTCCGCGGCGGACATTATTGTGGCTTGGCGTTCTTACTATACTGCTTAACGTGACTTTCTAAGCGCAGCGTACCCGGTTTGGCTTAGCTGTAGCTGAGAATTCCTGGGCTGCTGAACTGCACGCGAGAAAACGTTTTACTAACGCTTGAACAAGAAAACCACTGTACACTGTTGCCAACTGAAAACACTTTTGTGTCTAAACCTGGCAGAACTGACTGAACATCGCAAAAAAACGTATTATTGTACAAAACTTTATGGTGAAAAGAGAACAATAAATTCAACAAATTTTTTTTGTTAACACAAATACCTTACTATTGTTTAACTTATTTAAAAAACAAATACTTGGGAATTGTGATTTATTTGAGCAGCGTTGAATGTCAATTTGAATTTCAAAGATCTGCAATTGTACTACCTTGTTGTTTAAGTTCTCAAAGGCCATTTATTCGCAGCACTGCTATAGCCATAAAATAAAAACAAACTTTTTTAAATCAAGTAAATTTCAAAGGTACTTCACTTTTTTATGATAAATAAACAAGTTTATTATGCAGTTTTTTTACAATAAAAACGTGTAACTGTATATTTTGTTACTTCACGTTAACCGTGAAAATAAGGGTTCTAATTATCACAACTGCAAAGTTTTAACGCGGCTAAGTTTAAACGCGAGAAATGGCTGGTTCGCTGACGCATCTTCGCAAAATCTCGAAGCGCTCAAACGGGAACATGTAAGAAAATGAAGATCACACCATGAATACATCGTAGCGCGTTGCGCGCTTATTTCTGTGTCATCGTCAATATTTACGAGGTTCGTGAAGCATACTAAAATCCCAACAAACTAATAAATGAGGTTCAGGTTTCGACCATAGCTGCTGCTGCTGTTTTTGATGCGTTTTGCAGTTACATTCAAGCTTCTGAACGTAGTCCACGGCAATCTTTACTACAAGAAATATTCGATAAGTAATGTACTAAGGGAATATATTTATAAAAAAAAACACGTTAGAATTCAAGATAATCGCGGAACTATTCTATTCCTTTTTCTGTGCTTTTCGCCGCCATTATAGCCGTCTGCAATTGGTGGAAGCGACGGCTAATGGTGGCGAAAAGCGTAAAGAAAGGAATAGAATGGTTCCGCGATCGGATCCGTGATCAGGGAAGCTATTCTCGTGGTGTCCACTTCAGCCTTTAGTTGGAGCTCGGCGAGCGGCGCGCCCCCTGTTTCCGCAAGAAACTATGCCCCCAGATGTATACGTTGATCTGAATGTCCAGCGTGTGTGTCCATGTATGTATATGCATCTTTTTTCCCTCTTTTATTTATCTACCTATCTCTGTCTTCAGTGCAACCCCTCTTCCCCCCCAACCCCTATGCAGGGTATCAAACCGGTTACGTTTACCAGGTAAACCTCCGAGCGTTTTCATTTCATCTCTCTCTCTCTCTCTCTTTCTGCTTACCTTAACTGACGAGACGATGCAAACTGCATTGCCTCTAGTTGACATTAAGCTGCGTGACCATGCTGGCCTGTAGTGATTGACTGAGTGACCAACCTGCACTGGGACTTAACTGAAGCTATAGTGAGTGATGAGGTGTTGACAAAGCCGCTATAGCACCTACTCCACGCTTCCCCTTCCCGTGTGCCCCCCTTTCGTGTGTCCACCCTTAATTTTGCAACTCTTGAACGTGGCTTAGTGGGCCGTTTGCTGCAATATTCGTGGTGCAATACCAGCAATCGGGATGAACGTTTGAAAAAAAAAAAAAACGAGTGAGATCAAGCACGCAGTGTGACTGGGAAAGTGAGAGTGACATAAAGTCAGGCCACCCTTCCTGCCAATCTTTCTGTTTCTGACCTATCAGTAGTAGTAGTAGTAGTAATAATAATAATAATATAATATAATAAAATAATAATAATAATAATAATAATAATAATAATAATAATAATAATAATAATAATAATAATAATAATAATTCGCCCTTTGCGTTCCAAAATACCGATATATGGTTATCAGAGATGCCGTAGTGGAGGGCTCCGGCGATTTCGACCACCTGATGTTCTTTAACGTGCACTGACAGCGCACAGTACACGGACCTCTGCCATTTCGCATCCATCGAAATGCGACCGGTATCGAACCCGCGACCTTTGGGTCAGCAGGAGCACCATGACCACTGCTCCGCGTGGCGGAGAATTGCTGACATTCATTAGCGTAGCCGATGGAATGGCGAAGAAGGAAGGAGAGTCAACCCCCGAAGTTTTCTATTTTTGTGTGTGTACACAACAGTGGCGTAGCTAGGTGGTGGGAAGAAGGGAGATTCAAACTTCTTGTGATATTTCAATTTTCCATGCAAACGCACACACGAACAATGAAACCCTACTGGTATACACAGGCTCACATAGAGGCACGAGCATGCGCAAAAGGTAGACGAACCCCCACCACCTAGGAAAAAAGTTCTGGTTGTGCCCTTGCACAGTGTTACTTGACTCTTTAAAGATGAGTGATTCCGCAACGTGTTTGTCATTCGCAAGCACTGCGAAGTCCCTGTAAACGTGTACGTACGTCCGCATCTGCCCACGAAACAAACCAAATTCCCGCCTGGCGCTGCGCAGCCTCTGGCTATTTTTCCTCAAAGTTCCACTGCCCCATCTCGGGCCGCGCACGCCATGCACCCACGCCACGTATAGGGTCTCGCATGCAATCACCGTGTCTTCAGAGGCCATTCGCTATAGCGCGCGCCGTACAAATTAAAATGACCAGCGCTTCCCCGCTCTATACACGGTGGGGAGGTCGGCCGGAGCACGCAATCGGGTCGCCGCGCACTATACTACTGGTTGTCTTTCTCGGAAGAAGTTTGGGTGGCGCTGGTGGGCGCGCGTAATACACAGCGCGGCTGCAGTCGCGCGCGAGGAGTTGATAGCGCAGATGCGGTCTTCACACGAGAAACCGCGACGCGCGGGGGCGCTGGCTGCCTGGCCGGGATCCGATACTCGCCCCCGCAGTCCGCACCGAGGCTAGCTGCTGCCGCTTCCCACACGAGGCGCAACATGTGGTGACCCGGTCGGCGTCTTTCTCCCGCCTCCTCTTTAAGACGCCGCGGTGTTGAAAACCACGGCGCGAACACTGCAGACGCGCGCCCCGGACAGTGGAAAGAAGTACGTGATTACAGCCGCCAACTGGAAGAGCAAGTAACCCAAACGCGCGGGACAGGCTTTGTTCTTGTGTTTGTTTATATGAACAAAAAAAAAAAAAGAAGGGGGAAGGTAGGGTATACGTTAGATCCGACTGTCTTAACAACATGATATTAGAAGTGAAAAAGAAAACAAAGGCTAGAGAAAACTAGAACGAATAAAATAATACAAAAAACAGAGAAATCATTAGAAGCACTACGTACGTATATGTACGATTGTTGTTGTTACTGCTGCTGTTGTCGTTGTTTGTTTGTCCTTGTAGTTGCTTACACATGTGCCGCATGCTCACGGATGAATTACGCTCGAAGAAAGCCACCAAAGCGCGGAAATCGCAAAAAGTTAGAGTAGAAAGGAGTATCAGGCATGAATAATTTGTTTATTTTGCATCTTCTTGATGAAAACTAGGGGAGCTGATATTATTATATTATTATTATTATTATTATTATTAGTATTATTATTATTATTATATTATTATTATTATTATTATTATTATTATTATTTATTATTATTATTATTATTATTATTATGTTGTTGTTGTTGTTGTTGCTGTTGTTGTTGTTGTTGTTGTCGTCGTCGTCGTCGTCGTCGTCGTCAACGTTGACATTGTTGTATTTCACTATAAATCGCTCACACCAACTCAGACCCATAAAATATTGTACACAATGCTAACAGTCCAAAAATTCGGCTAGATCTTTAAGTACTGTTGTAATCTTATGCACGCTGAGTACTTTTTTTTTTATTAGAAAGCCTGCATTTAGAGCGAAGGCATATGTTTGAAAGGGTCAGCCACTGTGATGTCGGCTTCTGATTCGAACCATGTGTAAGTACATTTTTGTAATTATGCATAAGTGGTTAATTGGGAATTTTGAGGGGATGTGAAAGCACCCTTCTGCCTTAGCAAATGTCGTCTGGGTGTCTGTTTTAAAGTACATAGAGGGGGAACGGTATTTATACACTGTCTGCGGCATGCCCGTGTTCCTGGAAAAAACAACATTAGTTTGCATGCTCGTCTCACCCGGAGGTAGTGAGTTCGATTCTAGGAAGCCCGGCCGCCACAAGACGGGTAGTCACACGATTTCGGCAACGAGATGAAGAAATGGGCAGCAAGCCAAATTTCGTACACTGATTTTTTTTTTCTTCCGAGACGCAGACGTCAGCCTCCGAAACCATTCGAACCCACAAGGGCAGGACGTATACGTAAGACGAGGACTGTATCGCACTAGATGCATAGGGCGATATCATCCGCCCATCTGGTGATATAGATTCTATATCTAATAATAGACCAATGCAGGAGTAGATTGATTCACACAGTTGATTATATTTGGCGTCCAAATCGAATACATGCGACATTATTGACAACAACGGCGTAACACGCATCGTGTTAATTTGTGTGTCTCAGTCTCATGAACGTGCGCACAAAAATACGATCGCATTCTGCGCTGGTCATGCATGCGTTATAATTTGATTGATATGCGGGGTTTAACGTCCCAAAAGCCACCATATGATTGTGAGAGACGCCGTAGTGGAGGACTCCGGACAAACACACACACACACACACACACACTTAAATCGCTTCTTGTCACACGCAGACATTTTACCGATAATATTGTTTTTCGACTTCTGACACATCCTTAGGTAGGTATACCACCTTTTCGGCGTTAGCTATCTAGCATTGTATTAACAGGGGACATCCTACACTAAAGTATCTATATTGTAACGCGACCTAAAAAAGTTAATATTGTAATAATTATGAGGCTTACCTGTTATATTATTTTTCATTCCTGTAATTGCTTCGTATACTTGTACTCCGATTTGGGTGCACGTTAAAGAACCCCAGGTGGTCAAAAATTTCCGGAGCCCTCCACTACGGCGTCTCTCATAATCAAATAGTGGTTTTGGGACGTTAAACCCCACCAATCAATCAATCAATCAATCAGCTTCGTATACTTGCGAAATATGAAGAAGCGACCTGATAGTACGTTCCCGTTTTCGTACCGTTTTAATCGCTGTTTCATCCTGCTTTCGATCGCTGCAACTTTTATGGTAAAGCATCCCCTAGCTCGTGCATTTGTGTGTCAGTTAATAGATCCCCGCCATACAGAAACTGCCGCGAAGTGCACGGAAGTCCGTTGATAGCACAGGCAGCCCAGAATAAACATTCCACCGGAGCGAAGGGAGGCAGCGGACGCAGCTGAATACGGCGGACGCCTGGGTGCTCGCAGGATACGGAAAATTTCGCTTGCGAATTACCGTAGTTATAGCACGAGAACAGAACGACAACAAAGAGACAAGAAGGACAGGAAGGACGCGAGCGCCAGCGTCCTTTGTGTCCTTGTCTCTTTGTCGTCGTTCTGTTCTCGCGCTATATAACTATCGGCATGTCATACAGACTATCCCAAGCTGCCACACTGTGAATTACCATTACGATCCGGGGTGGGGGGTGGGAAAAGGGGTAGGAGAGGTGGAATGACGGTTTTTCTAACAGGTAGCTTATCGACACCTTTGTTCAGGTTGTGTGCATGATTGTGTGAAGTGGCAGGCTCGGGGGGAGGATGTGGGGGGGGGGGGGTGCACTCTCGTCCCTTATTTCGCAGGATCAGCCTTCTTGGCGACAACCCTCCAGGGCCGTAATCGTTTTTTTTTTTTTTTGTGTGTGGTGGGGTGAAAAGTAGGTGGTTGGGGGGAGGGAACCTTCTTGAAATTGTCATTTTTCGCTCTGTATGCTAAGGCGAAAAAAAATGGCGGGGGGGGCACAGGCCCGATGTGCCATTCCCTCCCCCCTGGCTACGCCACGGTCATCCCCCTCTAGTCATGCGGTTCGCGACGTTAGTCAGGCTCCCTATTTGACAGACGAGAGAAGTTGGTAGAGGCAAAAAAAAAAAATTACAACTGTAATAACAGCAAGTGTGTTATGGTGGCAGCTGTACGTGTGGTGATAGTAACTCTGTGACCTGATGGTAACTCTGTGAAATGGAGGACGCAACGACGGTACGATAGAAGCCGTACGCAGAGCAGACGCAACAAAACAAGTGGATGAATGAAAAGACTGTGAGAGGTGTGCACAGGAAAGGGAACATCACAACTCCCCTCGCCACGATAGAGTACAGGCAGAAACAATCGAGGAGAAAGAGGGAGGGAACGCGAGGGAGAAAAACTTCCCTCGCCAGCTGGAGATACCCGATTTAGCGGATGAGCCCACGCGCGGCGCTAAAGTAAAAACGTGAACCAACAGTCGGCACCGACCGGAGTAGCGGAGCGGCAACGCGCGTCTGTTCCTCCTCCGAGACGCCCGAGCCCGCTGGCGCGTCGTACGCGGCGGCGACCTCTGAAGCTCACACCCGCGCATAACAGTCTACGATTTCATGTGGAGGACCGCGAAACGACGGAAGAAGAAGGGGCCAGTGTCCACGTCTTGGGTGACCGATGTCGTTTCGACTCGATTCGATATCACCTTTCGGGTTGATTCGGAGAGATGAGCGTGAACGGTCGACGCTGTAACTTCGAGACGACGTCGCGGCGTCCACCTGTTTACGGCGCAGCGGAGACGGCGGGCGTCCCTTCGCGACGAGAAGTGTGGCCGTAGTTCTATCGATTCTGTACAAGTGCGCGCGTGTATATGTGTCCTTTGTGTTAATTGTACTGGTGAGTGGCCAGCAGTGTAGTTGGCGTGTGCTACATTGTGGCGCACCGCTTTCGCGATGCGCCGGACGCTCCGGCGTGAGCCGAAGCAGACGACACCATCCGGCGGACCGTTATTTTGGGCCCACGTCGTCTGCTGCGTCCTTGCGTTCTACGGTGTCGATGTCGGTGCTGCATCCGGTGAGTACTGCGAACGCGGATTGATGGTTGATCCTTAACACACATGACTCGCGCGCGAATTACGATACAGTGCCTGTGACTTTACGAAAGAGAAGTGTGGAGATTGTGGGGACGCCTCCAGCAATATGTAATGGGGTCCTTTTTTCACTCCTTGTGTGCTAATATGTAATAGATGCACAAACTCACCGAACAAAATGGTAGGAACCTTCCGCCACCTCTGACACCTCGCACACGATACTGCAGTGCAAGAAAGATCATGAGATAGGACTGTTCTTGATTTATGTTCTATAGGAGTCATTAAAAAAACACTAGAGCAATAACATATCTATTTATTGAGCGCTTTGTGATTCTCCCTTATTTCAATAAAATTATTCACACTCCTGAAGTATGTGCACAGTTATAATTTACAGGACGTAATATAGTAGTATCACCAATATTTTCCCTGCAAGTGCTCCCTAAGATCATCAGTTTTATTTGTAATATGCTATAGAGTTTCTGAGAGTTTATTGTTATACGGACGTGCACTTGCAAGTTACTTTAACTAGGAATTCAGAGAGTTGAATGAAACATGTTACGTTTAGGAGTAAGGACAATACCACTTTCAACCTAATTTTGAGAGCAGAGTTTTGATAAAGGGTAGCCGATCGATACTGAAGAATGTCGATAAATAGGCAAATCAAAACCGTAGTAAAGAATTTATGAATCAAGAATTTTTGGGTTGCGTCTGTTATTCTGAAATGCACACATACGTTGTGCTTTAGCTTATGACTCGGCACTGTCTATAGGCAAGTTTTGCAAATGAAGTATATGCACAATTATATATGTAGTTCAGAGCACTGTATAGCATATAATTTTCAGCAGCTTCTGATTTATTTATTATAATACTACCTTTGTGGATTTCACACAGAAGTGGGGCGGGGTGCCTCAGCCCCCACCCCTGAAATTTAATGGGTGGGGGGTACCAAAAATAAGTCATGAAAATGTGTTTTTTTTTAAATAGTCAATGTCTTAAGCAAGTGCACCGCCCTTGTCCTCAATTCCCGAAAAAAATATTCCTGACTACTGGCCTGGTAAATGCATATGGCAGCAGCATACTTAAATATACACAAATATTTCAAGAAAAGGAGAAGGCCTAATTTAGTAAATGCATACGGTGATATGCAACCGGAAGTAATTGAATCATAGAGAAAAGGTACAGTAAACATATACAATTAGTGGCAGCGATATAGTTCAATTAGAGTATGATGTTAAATAACACGGCTTCTAAGGGACAAGGGAAGAATCAAGGATGTCGTATAGCCTCGGCCCTGGCAAAACTCTGTTGTCAGCTCTTTCGTGGCCCTCTGAACGAAACCACGTAAGCCGGAGTCGCATCTCTACAACGATGCCAATGCGGGTACTTAATTGGATCAAGGAATGCGTCTTATGCAAACGGTATCGCTTTGTATATGCGTAAGAGAAAGGTATAGCTCGTTGCAGACAAGGATTGGACTTGCGAGTATACATACATAACGATCGGAATCAGTGCTACGCGCATAAGGGCTCTCCCTCTATTTGTAGGGTCATTGCACAGGCGTATACGTACATACAGTGAGCGTCGAAAGTTTATGGGACACCACACGTAAAGGAAAGCTGCAGTATTCTTGCTGTTCGAGCAAGCAGATTCAAATTTCATTTTTGTACCTGTTCTAAGAAGCGCCAAACATGTATACATGTATATGTATCTAGTCAAACTGCGCAGTTTGACCAGATACCCTTAAAAAATGCGAGTAAATTTAGCGTTTTCTGGGGCCTAATGGCCCATAAACCTTTGATGCCGACTGCGTATGCATAGTGATTGCAGGTTTGATTTAAAATGCTTAACTCGCATCGGCACTCCTTCAGAACATCAGTTAGTGTATTCAGTTTTTCAGCTTCACTTAATTTGCTTTCAAATGAAATATACATGCTTGCATAGTGTATATACAAAAAGAGGTCCCAGATCATTTGGCTGAAGGGGGACCACTTGAAAAAATTGAGCGTTTTATGTGCATGTTGAATGCAACAATATCGACAGCGTGGAAGAATGTTATGCAAAAAGAATAATATAAACTACCAAGAGTCAAAATTAAACCATTATAAGTACAATACTAATACGGCTCAGAACATTTAAAAAAATAAAAAGAACTCCTAACAAACTACAAATAGTCGAAATTAAACAATTATAGGTACAAAACTAGCACGGCTTAGATCATTTAAAAAATATCAGGAAAAACTCTAAAAATCATTGACTAAATGAACAATAGAATGGTCAAAAAGAAAACAAAAAGATGAGAAGCAGTGCAGTACGTCCAGGAATGACAGGAAGGAGAACAAGTGAAAATATTATCATACATTTCAGAATTATAAGCACCGACGTACCAATGAATACTTTATAGATATATGGTGAAGAGCGGTTGCCGTCACAAAGTAAAATTGAACGCGTTTCAAGGTAGCGCACTATACGTAGCCATGACAACCATGCCCGGGTGCTACAAGAACGTTATAAGCTCCGTACTTCGCAACATATATATAGAGATTTTTTTGTGCCATTCGACTGGATGTATCCACTACGGTGCTCTCTGCGCAAAGTTGAACGAGTACCTCTCTCTGTCCTTGATACACGCGCACTGACTTACGTCGTATAACCATTGTTGAGGTTCGTTCGCAGCGTGAGTGCTATATCTAGCAACGATTAGGGACAAGGCTTAACTGGCACGTATATAGTGCGCTATTTTGAGATAGAGACCATGGTGACCCGCGGCCTTTGTTCGAAAGGGGGTCTGTCGCTAACGTTCATTAGCAAATATGACCCCTCGAAAATACCGAAGAAATCAGTTGCTGGACAATACTTTGCTGACAAGCTGACGATAGGCAGGCCTCCCGGATGGGACGCTGTCTCTGGGTGCCGATAGAGGCGCGATAAATGGAGCGCGTTTGTTGTTCGTCTCCTTTGCATGGACATGCAAATGTCTTCAGGACCTATGTACCCCTGAAGCACCCCTCATCCCATGCTTCGTCAACATGAAACGCTCTAAAATGAAAAAAAAAAGGTCGTTGAATCACTTGTAGTGCGTTGCTAAAAAAATTCCATGGGTCAAATACCACGGATTTCATGGAATCTATGGACCATGGATCAAAGAGAAAGTTTCAATGATAAATAAGGTTTTCCCCTCTATTTTCGAGTAGTTATAGCAGCTTACTATATTTATTTATTTATTTATTTATTTAAATACCTTAATAGCCCAGAGGGCATTACATAAGGGGGGATACATACAAGAGGTTACTATAGCATCAGTAAAACAACATGTCAGGGAGTAATACTAGTAATCAAACTGACCGATAGCCCAAGAAACATTACTAATAACACAATAAGCAAAAAACACAGTAAGCAGCTCACCATATCAGGAAACACATTTCAAGAAATAGCAATAAACATTCTCTAAGCATGCGTTACACATTAAATGTCAATGGTGGTTACAAATTATTGTCAACTTCTAAGTAAGTTAGTACTGCAGACTGGAAAAGGGAGGGTTCTGTAATAGCGACGATGTTTGAGGGCAGCGCGTTCCACTCGTTAATGGATAACAGCAGAGGTGAAAATTGGTATTTCTTAGTGCGTGAATATATTGGATTGACCTTATGTGCATGACCAACGCGATCAGAAACGTAGGGAGCCGGGTGAATGAATGATCGGGAAAATGACGAGTCACTATGATATAAACTATGGAAAAAACATAGGCGGGACAACTTTCTGCACGTGGCAAGCAATGGAAGGTTCAGAGAACGCTTAAGACATGTTACGCTTTGGTGGCGAGAATGACAGGAGGTGATAAACCGAGCTGCTTTATTTTGTACTGATTCTAGCATATCGGATAACATTGCCGTGTGTGGATGCCAGATGGTTGACGCATACTCTAGTGAAGGCCTGATCAGAGCTTGATATGTGTGAAGTTTAGTTTTCAAGTTTGCGCATCTGAGGCGGCGTTTCAAAAGACCGAGTTTTTTTGATGATTTGCTGGTGATGTATTCAATGTGACTGTTCCAGGTTAGGTCGGAACTAAAGAAAATGCCGAGGTATTTTGTGGATGAAACGGTCTCAATTACGGCGCTATTGACTATGTATCTGACGGATGATGAGGGGTTGGCTACGGAAGTAAATCTAATATGTTTGGTTTTTTCAGCGTTGATGTGCATCTGCCACAAGTTGCACCACTCTGTGAGTTTTAACAAATCTGACTGTAGGATGCTACTGTCATTCGGTTTGGTAATCTCCTTATATATAACGCAATCATCTGCGAATAGGCGTAGAAAAGAAACAATATTAGATCCAATGTCAATATGTAGACCAAAAATAATAACGGTCCGAGCACGGAGCCCTGGGGGACACCGCATTTTACCATGCACTTTCTGGAAATTATGTGGTTAAGTTTGACCGATTGCGACCGGTTACAGAGGAACTCTTGAATCCATTGGATTGTTTTCTGATCAAGCTGGAGGTTACGGACTTTAGTTATTAATCGGTTATGTTGGACGCGATCAAAAGCCTTTGAAAGGTCTATAAAAATAGCATCTGTAGGAGCAGAGCTATGCATAGATTTGTGCAAGTCTGTCAACAATTCGAATAGTTGGGTGTTGCAAGAGCGCTTTTCCCGAAAGCCGTGTTGGTTTGGGATGAGGATGTTGTTTCTGTTCAAGTGAGATATAATTTTCGAGTAAATTATATGTTCTAATAGCTTGCAAGATATACAGGTTAGAGAGATTGGACGGTAGTTGTTCGGACTTGACTTTTGGCCGGATTTGTATATGGGTTTAACAAAGGCATATTTCCAGTCTTCCGGTACACAGCCCGTGTCAAGCGACTGCTGAAAGATCAGCGACAATAAATACGCTGATCTGTGGCAGGTTAATTTTAGGAGTTTGGCACTAATTCCGTCGGGCCCCGGGCTAGTCTTGCGAGGAAGGCGTTCTACAGCTTGTGCGACACCATTTTCAGTTATTGTGACTGAAGAAAAAGGGTCGTGAATGGTAGGTTTTAACAGTGCCAGTGAGTCTAGTGGAAGTTCTTCCGTGAACACAGATGCGAAAAATTCGTTGAAGCATTCAGCACTTTCCTCTGGCGACAACGCTATGCCTTGATCACTCAGTATAGTTGGCTCAGAAGGGTAGGCTGTAGGGTTATAGTTATAGTGTACGCTGCCCTATAATAAAAGCTTTGCAGTTGACCAAAGCGTTTGCCCTAGCACGGGATTCAAACCATGTTTCGAACTCACGAGAAGGTCCTGGAGGATTGCACTACGGGCGCGAATTACTCGACTCGAGGCATTTAGAGAGCTGTAGAAAGAATCAGCCGAATTTCTCGTGATCTCGTTGAATTATTTCCACGATGTAGGTTGAATTGGAGCGATAGTAAGCAATAATTGTCTTTCATAAAAGCTTCACCTACTTCACTCATGGAATTTTTTTAATTGGTGCCAATCGGAATATAGTTCCTCTAGCAGGTGTGCATGATATTCCCCGGAAAGGTGCACACAGGTGTTTTAGGTAAAAAGTAAAGTTAATTCTCTTACGGAAACCAATATACTGTTTGGGCTAGCGAAACTTTCTTGCGTCACATTTTTTTTTTCTGTAGGCAATGTGGTTAACAGAGTGTGGTAGCTACAAGAACAGGCACGCGAGGTTTGCGCCCTGTACCAAAAGAACCAGACGAGATGGGGAGAGGGGAGAAAAGCGATATAGGAAAGGAAGGTTTAAAAGGTAGAGTTCGGTTATCACTGAAATTTCTGATTTGAAATTTTTAATGACAGCGCTACGTTGAAACCATTAAATCTATCTCCTATTAATAAAATTTCTGTCATCTGCATCGAAAGTATTTTGCAATAATACGCTGTATATTCCAATACACAGTTTTCTTGCTGCGTGTATGGGAAAACAGAACGTGTTTGAAGCATAGATGCATAAGTATGCGAGTAACATAACGTGACGTTGAGTTTTCAAGAAGCTGTCGCACCATAGGACAGCAGTCTGATATATATGGCAACGTATTTTTTGTTCACTATCTCATACTGGCACATTTTTGCGCATTTGACTTCTGAAAAAGAACGCGAAACGTTCACTAAAAAATGACAAAAATACTCATTCTCTGGCGACCATTCTATTGACAGTTCGTTGATGACCAACCAGACACCCAAAATAATTCTCTGCTCCACCACTAGTCTGGCGCCACTGCTTGTGCCTTGCCTGCAGCTATAGTATCACTGAGATTCTAGGCACTATACTACAACCCACGCTTTCTCTCTCTCTCCTCCCCCATCCCCCCACCTCTTCCCTCCCTATTTTTGTCCTCCACCCGTATTTTTGTCTCCCTCGCGAGCGGGACCTTCTGCCACCTTGAGTATGCAGTCGCGGTCAAGGCACGTCGCAGCCCAACCGAGACACGAAACCATCGGCAGGAAAAAAAAAACAAGGAAAAAAAAGCGCGCGAACATTCTTTTTCTGGCGGGAACGCCAGCTATTTGGCGGGAAACTTGCCAGCGCCGCGACCCCCGTGAGTGCCACTTCCTACACGCTCTTCCCACGCTGCCGTCCAAGTGCGCGCTGAGAAAAGACGGTCGTGAAAATGGCGATGCGATTACGCGTTTTTACGCGAGCCAGAGTGCGTAGGATCCTGTCGTATACACGTACACACCTGGGTGGCTCGTATTCCGTTTAATTTCCATTGATACTTCCGTGTTGTTGTTGTTGTTGTTGTTGTTGTTGTTGTTGCTGTTGTTGTTGTTGTTGTTGTTGTTGTTGTTGTTGTTTCCCTGTGCAAATGGCTCATACCCAAAGAAGGGGATTGGCCGATTATAAGGTGAATTTGCCCTAAACTTTCAGCAATGCGTCATTCCTACAAATTTTTTGTAACTTAATTTTGATTTGAAATACCGATATCAAGTTTGCAGAAAAAAAAGAAGAAAAATAGAGAGGCAGTAATTTAGCAAGAAAATCGTTTAGTCGCAGTGATGTATTCTTGAACGGCGAATAAAACATCCCTGTGGCTGAAACCCAGTGTAGAGGCTCCAAATGAAAGATCTGTTCGGTCTTTTGGGCAATGGCACGGTGCATGCCACCATGGCTGGCTACAGCGTATCAGTTTCCTATGCCTGTTCGAACTCGTTCACACAACTAGTTTGTCATCGTCACTTTTTTTAATATTCTTGCGATACTGATCCTCTTCAATTCTACCGCTACTACTTCATTATCGACATATGCGTCATCACCGCGTTATTTTCCGTCAACGTCTTATCCGTTATTTGTTTGTTTGTGGCCTGTCGGCTCTGACACATACACTCTCTGGTGGATTGGCCTAGAAAAATTGTAGCCTATGGATGTTAACTACAATATTGCTTACCAACCTAATACTATAAAATGTACAATGAAAATTTTTAAAAATCTTACAAACATAAAGAGCAAAAGAGAAAAAATATTAATAACAGGAAATAAGTGCTAATACGATAACGAAAGTCAGAAATTTTGAGCTAACCACACAGCTGCATGAGTCAACCTGACCAGATAAAATTGAAATGTGTATTTTACATTTATTCGCACTAAAAATTACATCCCTAGTATTTACGACTGTGTGTTAAAGTACACACTATGTTGGAATACGTTTAGTTGCTTGAATAAAATAGAAAATGCATCAAATGCGTTTCTATGGCCTCCGAGCTACTCCAATTCTTCTCCATCGTTATCATCTTCTTCATGATAATCTTTAGCTTCTCCTTTATTATTTTCTTCATTATCATCATTAACTTCTTCTTGAACTTAATTTTTATCTTCTTCCTCCTCATAATTTGTTTGTAGCTGCACTGTTGCTTACAAAAAAAAGAGGGGGGGGGGGGAAGAAAGCTGTAGAATGAAGACAGTATATTAAAAAAAACAAAAAACTAAGATTCAGAGAGTGAGAAATAAACAACAATAAGAGAATAGACACTAATATAATAACTATGCATTGATTCTGGGAGCCGACCAGACAGCTGAGTTTGCCAAACCCGATTAATTTGGTATGTCTCATATTTATCCACATTTCGAAAATTACTTCTCGACCCACTTTTTTTAGTATTTTTTAAAGTGGGCCTTATGGTGAAAAGCATTTAGAGTCTTGAATAAAACTACACACCCCATCTAATGCATCTCTGTGGCAATTTCCCAAAACAGAGGCACCAAAATTTAGAACATTTTCTGTGGTTAAATTGAAACCTAGCTTCGCAAACGCAATAGCTAGAAGTCTTCACCTAATTGCTGCATAGTTACGACATGCGCCAATGTAATGTTCAATACGGTTTCTGATTCTTCGCAGAACGGACAAAAGTGGAAAGTGTCAGACCAGCTATGTGTAAATAAAACTAACTGCTTCTTTTGTTCTTCTTTTCCCCGATCGTCGTCGTCATCATGATCATCATGATCATCATCTACATCATCTTGTAACTTCTCAATTTTCTTGTTCTTCTCCTTCGATGACCTGTTCTGCTCTTCAACAATCTTGGAGAAATTCTCGGCGGCCCCTGTAAGTTTACTGATTGACAGGGATGTCGAAAAGTAGCCTATATAGTAACACTGGATGCGTAAACAACACTCCCCCGACACCGAAAATGTCGGCATCGGCGCACTGAACGGACGTAATTGTATACGACCAAAGGAAAACTCAGAAATGGTGGCAGCTCGGACTGGCATTACCTCAGAGAGAAATGAGCAAAAGTAATAACGATTTTTCAAAACGATACATTAACATAACCAGCAGGAACGAAGATTCATTCATTCACTCATTCATTCATTCATTCATTCATTCATTCATTCATTCATTCATTCATTCATTCATTCATTCATTCATTCATTCTGTGTAGCGCTTCAATAACATACTGGCACAGACAGCAGTAGGTCGTATACGCTCCGAATCAAACGCAACCACCTGCCTTCTTTGAAGATGCCTTTATATCTTAGACGTTTCTTGCGTTTCGTTCCCATCGATACTTGGGCGGCGTGCCGAGTTCGCCACTTTGTAGCAAAAAAAAAATAATAAAGACACTAACGTGAGTAGATTAAAGAGCACCACGAGTTTCTCCCGAAGGACGTATCTTTTTTCTTCCTGCCATCTGGAGCCGCGTTGGTGCATCAAGTCGTTCCCATGGTGCCCACGCCAGAAAGCTCACCGCCGTGAGAAAAGTAAGGCCTTCCAAGAATCAGGAATCGAATCTATGTCGTAAAGATCGAGAACGATAGCATTATGGTCCGCTTTGTGTTCTGAGGCTGTATGGTAAGCCTCTGAGGACTGATGAGAATTTAGTCGTCCCACGAAGAAACGGTGGCGAAGGCCAGAGATATGGGTGCACGGAAGTGACGTGATGGAAGTGGTTAGTGATGTCAAATGTTAGAGCAGGGCGCTATGTAAAAGCGACACTTTCTACACTCAAAAGTCAATTTAATGAATAAGTTTACAACCACACTCTAAAAAAATATCGAGTAAAAAGGGTGTCTTTTTGTCCCACAGCAATAATCGTCATCAGGCTTGCGTGCGCTTTCTTTCTTGAAAACTCGGCGCTGGCCACTTTCCTATCGAGAATGCAATGTAACCTTGATAATGGGCATGTCGATTGTGACCGGAATGTACCGGGCGCGGGGCGATAGCGCAAGGATGGAATGCAATATAGATGGCGATTATTGTTGTGGGACAAAAAGACACCCTTTTTACTCGCTCTTTTTTTTTTAGAGTGCAGTTTTCCTTTAATAAGTTTGTGAAACTTGTGCGTCTCGCGGAGCCAAAAGAACAAATCTTTGATACAAAATTAATGAGAACTGACACAACGATGCCAAAGAAAGTATAAGGGATGTTGTTAGAAGTAATTCTAATGCAAATCTACATACTTCTAATAAGTGATAACGTTCCCGATACTTTTATTGATATCGTTGTCTGTCAGTTCTCATTATTGTCGTGTCTAATAAAAAAAACGACCCCTTAATTTGACACATACTGCCATCAAATCCTTGGAAAATATATATTCTAACCACTCAATCCCTGTTGCGGAGTGCACATCGCAAAATAGTAGAAGAAGAAACTAACAGAAGGAATATTCCTTATAGAAATACCGTGTATATACCTTCAGGCGCGAATTGTGATGAACTGTCCGTAAATATTTAAATATTTCACATTATTTCAAGATACTCGATATTAAATTAAAAAATTGAGAAGTCTTTTGTTTTTTTGTGAGCTCTGGTAATTATTCTTAATTCGCGCGTATTTAAAAATTCAATCATTCTGCAATCATTAATGTTAAATTTTTACACATAAAAATGAAAATCTTATGCCCAAAATGCACACGCTGTTTGATTTTGGCGTGTTTATTTCGAGCAGGTAAAAATAAAACCTATAAAGTTGCCCCTTAAACGTCGCACGTCGAGAGACCCGTCGGACATGGCAATGCTTTCACTAAAACAATCAGCTGCAGATTTGCGCAGCACATTGGGGTTTAACCAAGAAAGCGTTGGCTACAAAAGGTTTAGTTGATCTTGTGCGCAGTTTACCTCACCCTTCATTCTTGACATGTCCGAGAAATTGACAAAACAATCACAGTATATCCGCGGAGCGAATGATGATGAGTTGGGCGAAACGGCCTTCAGCCTGTCCGGCTGGTCGTTCTTGCTTCCTTCCGTTCGCACGACCATCCGTGCGTCCGTCCGTCTGTTAGTTTGTCTGTCCGTCCGTCCATGCGTCCACACTCCAAGTACCACCACCTCGCATCCCCTGTAGCAGATACCAACTCTAGAACGGGTATGTGCCAAGCGTGTCACGCCCACGCACAGGGGACATTGATCGACCCTAAGGAGCTTCGTCCCTAAAACAATTTGCGCCTATAAGTATATATGGACGCTGCGCCTGAAGGGGATAATAATATGACACAGAGTTGTGCTGACAAGTTGACATTCAACGATGCGTTTCAGGTGTTTCTTCATGCATGGGACCTTGTCTTTCTCTTTTTTTTTTGTACTTTAAAATTAACTCCAACCTACTAGTCCAACGTGCCGTCTTAATCGTTTATGTAAGCCTAATACCAAAGTGAGTGCAAGCAACAAATACGAAGGCCGCTGGCTGATCTGTCATCCTTGCATATACCACAAGAGCCGATACTCCACGGCTCATTTCACAGCTGCGTTCGTAAGAAGCTGCTCGAGTTCAGAGGCCTCTGACCTTTTCGGTAAGGAGGCCGACATGTGGCGAGTCGCGTGCGTGCTCAAGCCACACTTTTGCTACTTCGTTTGTTTATTTCACCCGGTACAGAACCCCCCCCCCCCGCCACCACATTCGACCGAACGAGACGACTGCCCGGGAGGCGGTAACACACACAATGGACCGTCAGCTTGAACGACGTGTGTACGACATCGGCGGCGCGCACCGACGCCAGCGTTGTCGAGAAATGACGGAGCCTTGCTGTCGGCACATAGAACAAACAGTTTGTATTTGAAATATCAGCGCGAAAAACAAATAAAGAAAATGACAGCAACGTGGAAGAAGAACACTACAGACGTACTTGCAACTTTCTTTGTCACGAATCGGTGTGTATTATAGCTATTCATTATAATCGGTACGAATAATGTCATAGTATGTGATTTTAAAATGCTCTTTGGATGAGACAACAGAGTAGACGTAGGCAGGACGAAGGCAGGCTAACAAATGCATGGTTTATTGAAATCACACAAGCGTGCCTCATGGGACGAAACTAACAGTCATGAGTATACTCTCCATACCCGAAACCAGATTTTTTTTCAGGTGAGGGGTGACACCTGTTGAAGGCCTTGAAACAGACCTTTTTTTTTTATATAAATGTCCTCTGTAAAACACCCTCCTCCATCCGAATTTCGGGGGTAGGAGGGCTGGCTACGAGCCTGAAACTCTCCTATCGGTCCCCCCCTCGCCCCCCAAAAAAGAAAGATTGCCATCAATTGAATCTTCCAAAAAAAATTTCTTCCGTCATGACTGCTATTGCGCACGTGCATTGTTCCAGGTGACAAGTTCGTGTGACTCTAATAAATAAGCCGTTAGTCTTCCTTAGTCCCGTCTGCTTTTACTCTGGTGTCTCCTCCCAGGACAACTTCGCATGTTAATGTCTTACCTACTTGCCCCCCCTTCCCAACGCACGCTCACTGTTGTCATACAGAATTACCGAACGAAATAGCAAAATCACACACCGAAATACGCGCTCGATTCATCCTACTATCATTTTATAACATTATCGCATCCTCACTGCGTCAGATGGCGTGTGATAGTGCGGTTGTTAACAACAGCCTGATTCCGACGCACGTTACCGAGGAGCAGTGGGAGGTCCGGCAGTCCGGTTCAAGCAGTGAGGATCATACAGTGACGCAATCCGGGAGGTGGGGAGGGGGGGGGGGGGGCGAGGGATCCAGACTCCTTCTACCCAACCCGAAATTTTTACTTCCACAACGGGGCTGTCAAGATTTTGGTTATGCCGTTAGCAATTGGTAGAAAGTTATCATCATCATAAACAGGCACGTGGTTCTTCGTCCTCTTCGTGTTCTGCTTCACTCCCAGAACAGGTCAGCCTATTTGACCAACGTGGGACAAAATAGCTGTAATGGGTGAGAGAATGAGTATATATGGAGAGAAAAATAAAGGGAGGAAAAGACGTAAGAAAGAGGAAGATACAGAGAGAGAAAGAAAAAAAATAGAGAGAAACATACGCAAAAAAGATATAGAAAATAGAGAGATCAAGACATAGGGAATGAAAGAGGGAAAGAGATAATGAAAAATTGAGAGAGAAAGAAAATAGAGGGAGAGAAAGAACGAGCAAGAAAGGTAGCGGAGCGAGAAATGCCATGCAATATATGGAGAGAGATAAAAAGAAAGGAATAGATAGATAGATAGATAGATAGATAGATAGATAGATAGATAGATAGATAGATAGATAGATAGATAGATAGATAGATAGATAGATAGATAGATAGATAGATAGATAGATAGATAGATAGATAGATAGATAGATAGATAGATAGATAGATAGATAGATAGATAGATAGATAGATAGATAGATAGATAGATAGATAGATATGAGTGATTGGGAAAGTACGGAAGAACTTTTAAAAAACAGTTCGCTTGAGTTAATTTATTTCGTTACTATAGTAACAGTCCAAAAACGTAACTCGACGCATTACTCGTTACGACGAAGCAATCAATTACCATAACTTCATTGCTGCCAAGTCTGAAACAACCCGATCGACCTTGGTTGTAGCGAATAGAATAAATGACTACAGGAGCAACGCTTAAACATGGTGGCAACAACACACACCTCGTTGGTTCACCTCGCCCACTTGTTCTTTCTACAACAACGGACTCGGTGGACCTACAACATTATTTCATGAATTTAAAGGGGCCGTGAAACGAAAATGAAACTTCCCGGTTGCAAGTTTCGCTGATTTATTAAGGATTGAAGATACCGATTCCGAAATATTTCGGCACAATATCCCTTCTGTAATTAATGACGCCCGTTCGAAATCGCAGTTTTTTTTTTTTTTGATCGCTAGCGACTATGCGCGACCGTCGGTCGCTATAAGCACTAAAATGTGACGTCAGTGATACGTCATCTTGAGAAAAGCTAAAAAACAGAGCGATAGCTTTACTTCGCTCTAAAGTAATATAATTATAGGATAATAAAAAACAACAGAGTTGTTTTTGCGCTCTGAGTTGCAAGCTGTACAGAGATTGCAGACACACATGCACGTGTGTTTGCAATCGAGACGCATTCTCGGAGGTTTCAGCTGCGAGGGTTATTAAACGAAACGGGAACAAAACTCAATTAAAGAAACGTGCACGCACCAAAAGCGTGCAGCCGTTTTTTTTTTTTTTTTTTTTGTATGTGCACATGCACTGCCCCGACCGGGCGTTCCGTGCGAGAAAAAAGGCTTCGGCCACGCTCGTCACGCCCCAACGCCCACAGGTGTCGCCGCCATCGTCGTGAAGCTTTCTGCCTTGCTTTATGTCTTTTGTTTGCAATCTCTGTTTGCCGGTTGCTGCATATACCTTTTCGGTGCCTGCCGTGGCACATGCGATGCCTTGTGTACCGTTGGGGGGGCCTGTTATCGGTGCCCTACCGTTGTATTCGCCCGGTTGCTGGAGCCGCCATGCACTTGCGGACGAGCACCGCTGTACATAAGTGTGTGCCTTCTGTATTGACGCATCGCGCCTCTGTGAGCGTTTTTGTAGAAACGCACACACAGGAGGCACGGTGCGCTTGACTGAAAAAAAAAAGAAGAAAAGAGGCGTGATTGCCGCTTATATGTTTTGACACTCGGTCGAAAATTTTTCGTTTCTCCAGACGCGGGTTCTCAAGAGGAGAGGAGTCTGACATCGAGATGTTGATTGATCGATCGATATATGCTGATGATAATGATAAGGGGGGTGGTGGTGATGGTGTTGAGTGCACTGACTCTGACGATCAGTGATGTCGATGTATTAAACTCGTTCACGTTAGGTGAAGGTGAAGGAAGTAGCAGTTCGCAGATAAAATTTCGTGAGACTGTTTCCTGCCCGAAGTCTATGTCACACACATAAATTTTCAAGGCGTTTAGGGATCTTCAAAGCCCAGTGGAAGTGAAACATTTTTTTTTTTGCAACGTGGTCTAATCATTTACCCATCTCTATAGACGCTGCGAACATTGCCTATCTATCTATCTATCTATCTATCTATCTATCTATCTATCTATCTATCTATCTATCTATCTATCTATCTATCTATCTATCTATCTATCTATCTATCTATCTATCTATCTGTCTGTCTGTCTGTCTGTCTGTCTGTCTGTCTGTCTGTCTGTCCAATGACATCTTCATCCTGGTTCACATGTTATACTTTAAGGCAAGTTTCTATTGAAGCATGACATCTGTCTTTGGATGTGTATTAAAGTATGCTGAAACACATAGATAAGAGGTCTTATAATGACTTATTTTTCTATTGATGAGTTTGATTGATTGACACGTGGGGTTTAACGTCTGAAAACCACCATACGATTATGACAGACGCCGTAGAGGAGGGCTCCGGAAATTATGATATGACCACCTGTGGTTCTTCAACGTGCACCCAAATCTGAGCACACGGGTCTACAGCATTTCCGCCCCCATTGAAATTACAGCCGCCGCATTTGGGATTCGATCCCGCGACCAGCGGGTCAGCAGCCGAGTCACCTTAGCCACTAGACCACCGCGGCGGGGCATGGCATTTTCTCCGAATGTGTATCAAAGAATGCTAAAACACACTCATCAGAGGCCTAAAAAAGAATGAATTATTTTTTAAACGATCCTTACATAAGCATTCTTCTAAAAGCCATCCATGGCACTGTTCAGGACTGCTCCAAGTGTAAAAGGCACTGCATGGTACTGCTCAGTGAGAGAGAGAGGAGGGATGGAAGAGAGAGAGAGAAAGTTAACACGTGTTTCTCAGTGCGGGCTGCAACAAATTCAAAAGAGGCCGCTCCAAAACAATTCGCCGCCGATCCCAGGCGGCTCGGATTCATTTCGCCGTTTCGTGCTCCCTTCGAAGCGTGAGGCGACGCCTTCGTGGGACGAGAACGCGCCATGCCACGTGCAAAGCTACCGTGACGAAGCTCGATCGTGACGGACCGAACGAATGATATTAAAGACAAAACAAAACAAACAGCTCGTATTTCTCTCTGGCCCCTTTGGGTATACTTCCTGCGTCGGTCAATATCGCTTGTAGATGTTTTGCAGCTGCCGTTAAACACTTGCCTAGAAGCGGGCTGCGTCGCTGTATATTCTATGCACGTGCATACAGTGTTAGGTTTGTTTGTTGTTCTCTCGTGTATATAAAGGACAGTCGCGTTTCGTCACGAGCGCCGATCGACGGTGCGAAAAAAAAAAAATCTGCGCCTCGTCGTTCACACGTGCGACACGGGTCGGCGAACCGCGGCCGAAATCACGACGCCCGTCGGAACGCGACGCTACGGAGCGCTTTTCGGACCCTTTTAAAAGTGCGCTTTGCCGTGGCGAGCGGGCGAAAATTTTTCCCGTGTGAACGTCGATTCGTCCTCTCCGATTGCGTCGGCACGTCGAGCGCGCGCTTCATTGCGCACGAAACACGCAGCTGTATAGTCCGGGACTCTTTGCCGTCCACTGCGGCGGTGTAGCGGGTGCGGTGATATGGAGCTATACACCTTTTCACAGGAAGGAAAAAAACACCGCCATGATGGGCTGTGCGTGGGAGTACAAAGGCTAAGGGCGCAGCGTTGTCAGTGCATTTTTGAAGGGGACGCGCCAATTTGCACAGTCCAAGGAGGGCTATGGCGGCGCCCAGGGAGGCGTTTATATAAGAAAAGGTGAATAGGCTGATGACGCGATGGTCGTGGGTTCGATATAGTCCGTAGCGTTCGTATTTCGACGGAGGCGAAACGCTAGTGGCCTGTGTGCTGTGCAGTGTCGGTGCAAGGTGAGGAACACCAGATTGTCGAAACTTCCAGAGCGCTTCCCTACGACGTGCCACATAACCATATATCGTGGTTTACGGGCGTAAAACCACGGATATTGTTTTTGTTTTATTTATTTAAAGATCCTTTGACCATATGTCGTCCTCTGCGTCAGAGAGATATCCCTTAGACCGGGCAATTAGTTTTCGTTGGGCGTCAGATTACGGACGCTTAACGTTTCTTAATGTCTCGAGAAACGACTATGGCAAGTGCGAAGAGTGGGGGAGCAGCGCTATTCGATGACCTGAGGTGGCGTCACATTGGCCCCATCTTTACACAGATATGTTCCATTAATGTTTACGCTGTGCTGAATAGACTTCTTGACGGTAATGGTGGCCGAGGGCCCCCGACGTCGATTTCCAACTTCCAAGAGCTATTTACTTCCAAAGGTTTAGCCCCTGAAACCCGGGAATCAAAGGCCTTGAACATATTGAAAACAGGGTTCTCTTATCAGGACCTTTAACAACTATTGCCAGCTAGCTCTGCTATAAGATCTGATACAGACCAAAAGCAGGCCGTTGTGTGAAACACGTCAACTCTACGTTTTCATTTTCGAACCCACTGCAAAATCTATTCATTATTGCTTTCTTTCGAACTCAAGAAGGATGAGGATGAGGAACAAAGTGTTCGAAAGGGGTGAGGGGAGGTGGCTGAGGCAGAACTCCGCACGCCCCACCCACTGACCTCCACTAGGGGAGTGGAGATCAGTGGCCCCACCCTCCACGGCCGCCCTATATGGAAAAATATTCAAACGCGTTTGGGCACTTATAGTTCAGATAACGAATACAAACAAGAGAGAATACATGAAATTATCTTATTTTTGTGTACATACAGGATTCCACGGGACGACGTGGCGTAAGCTATACTGCTCTCAAAGTATTCTTTATTTGGACACACCAGTTAGTACCTTCAAATATGAATAGCCAACTCGCCCACCTGCAAGTTTTACTGAACGTCATCACTCGGTACAAGCCAAAGTGCTCTGTCTTATACGGAGACTTGCACAAGCCAGACATATCAAGTTTAATAAAAAACAAACGAAACGTATATAAATAGGGGGCCCTTTTAGTGCTTCCGCCTAAGACAATCACACGTCCTGGCGCAGATCCTCCAAAGGTGCAGCCTTTCCAGTTCCCGAGTCGGCCCCAGTTGGGCAAGCGTCTACGCATCACGTGCTCGGTGACACAGGGCGACTCGCCACTAAGCTTCGCCTGGCTCAAGGACGACGTCGAGCTGACGGCTTCTTCCTCCGACGGCGTCGACGATCACCACCCGGTCTCCCTGGACTCCGGGCCCGAGAGCTCGGTGCTCGTGCTCAAGCGTCTGGGCGTCGACGACATCGGAAATTACACGTGCGTCGTCTCCAACGCGGCGGGCACCGACAAGTTCCAGGCATTCCTGAGGTTCCCAGGTGATAAGAGAGAGAGAGAGAAGCTTGCCGGGTTACTCTGCACGTTTCTTTGTCTTGGCAACACGCCTTTTGTGTACATACTCCGCGTAAAAAAAAAACAACGAGAAATACGCGCTGGACGTGGCGATTGAAAAGTTCATAGAGAACTGAACAGAGGTCGTCTTGAGGGCCGAGGCATAGAGTTTGTTTACAGCTAGTGCGATAAAGTTGAGAGCTGCAGGGACTAGTTGGTGACTGGCCATTAAACAGTAAGGTGAAGTAGCGCTCTTTTTGACAGGGGCAAAGTGGACAAGAAGGACATAATACTCACTACACTCGCAACTATAAACTTATTTCAGAAAAAGAATGCTTCGTCTATAAGCAAATAATAATGTACCTTTTGGTGCGAAATAAACACGTAACACGAACAAGCGCAATCCGTCTTTCGCGTTTAAGCCCCCCCCCCCCTCTTCGAGCGACACAGAAATGAAATAACAGTCAATGAAAAACTTATCAGCGCTCGTCTGTGTTCTGTGTGTCTCCTTGGTTTTTTTGTCTAAATCGCGCTGAAGCCTATCCGAGTATATCTAATAGCATATTTTGCGCACTAAACGATAGAATAATCCCCGCAAGTGTATACAAATGAGCTCAACAGTCCATGCATTCTTATCGATGAAGCAAGTTTTTCGCAAACACTCAAGGAATAAAAGACGGAGTATGTGCAGCCTACACACTTCGAATAATGATAATAATGATGATGATGATGATAATAATAATAATAATAATAATAATAATAATAATAATAATAATAATAATATAATAATAATAATAATAATAATAATAATAATAATAATAATAATAATAATAATAAAGCCTAAAAATGTACGGTTGGGGGAAAATATTTCAAAGACGTTCATGTATAGAAACACTGCATCGCTTTTAGGCTGATACCTCGCCCCGCACACCCGCCGTCGCAGTGCCACCTTTCTGGAAGCGTGAGCCGGAGCCCGTGCAGGCCGTGCGGGGCGAACGTGCCGTCCTGTCGTGCGAGGCCGGTGGATACCCGGAGCCGCAGGTGACCTGGAAGAGGCGACACGGTCAGTACCGGACAGCAGCGTTCTTCTTGTGGTGTGCCCTTATCAGCGAGCGCATCTATCTATCTATCTATCTATCTATCTATCTATCTATCTATCTATCTATCTATCTATCTATCTATCTATCTATCTATCTATTTATCTATCTATCTATCTATCTATCTATCTATCTATCTATCTATCTATCTATCTGTCTATCTGTCTATCTATCTATCTATCTATCTATCTATCTATCTATCTATCTATCTATCTATCTATCTGTCTATCTATTTTATTTCCGAGAGTGTGGCATATTAGTCCGTGGCGTAAGAATATATGATTCCAAATTTCGTGCTTTGGGTACTCCCACGATCCGGAGCGATGGAATGGCCCGAGGATAAAAAGCAATGTCATTCGATACATATGCAGTGTAGCTGCATCACGCGAGTTTTATCATTCGCATAGTTTTTTTCAGTTTGACTGTTTCATAAGAAGGTGACTTGATGAAGTAGACGGGCGCTGTAGTTACGTAATGTGTTCTCTACGCGGCACACTGCGAACGGAACAGCCCTCGAGGCGTTACGTCAGGCCACGTGTAGTCGAATCCCGAAAGCCCGCGGTCTCCGAGAAACGGCAGACGAGGCATGACGTAGCGAGTAAGGAGAGTTCGCGTATAGCGAAGCGTGCCTACAGCGAAGAGGCACTCCTCCTCCTCCTCCTCCTCCTCCTCCCGTTCTTGTGTCGGGTTTCCCGTCGTCGTTAAATCAAAATCAAATCAAATAATCAGTTTATTATCATGTCATAAAAGGATGTTACAGGGAGTAAAATATACAGACGAGGGTCCCAAAGTACAAGACTGCAACGGGACACTCGCTAGGCTAGGGTTCTTTGCGGGACTATCGGCGCCCTCTGTATCCTTTGCAGAGTCCCCGACACCGGCGCCCTCTGTATCCTCCCAGTGGCGGACACACCCAACTTGTAGGCACGCGGTCGCTTCCGTTCGTCCCATTTCGAGTGCCTCTTGTCGCGTACGCGCTGCTGTGGAGTACCGAGCCGCCGCCCGTGGAGGGAGAAGTCCTTCGTAGTCACTTGGTCGTCTCGGCCGAGCGCAGCGACCAGCCATGTTTGACCGCAGAATGGCCTTGACTTCTATGCTACGTCGCTTTTAGGAGCTAGGTGCGGTGTGCGCGAGTGTTTGCGACGAGCCCTTTCGCTAGAACCAATGCCTAACGACACACCTTTGGGAGGCTCAAATTTATTCATCTTCAGAGTTTGATCGCAATAGCGGGCGGTATTGTTAAAACTTTAAAAACAAAAGGAGAAAGTGTCGGTCTGCAGTAGGAGAAACAAGGGATGCTTCACCCGTGAGCCAACAAGGGTGACTTGCACTCGCCGCTGCGTAATATAAGAGAAGTGGAAAAGGCACTGAAGAAACCGCAAACGTACCAGGGTGACAGCGCCACATCTTGCGAGGGAAGGTGGCGTTATTGATGTCTAATAAACCCGGTGGTTTCATCTTACGTAATAATACGCTATATCCAAGGACGAAGAGTAGGTTACGAAATTAAAATGAAAAAAAATGTTACTCATGTCAGCTGTCGCTTCAACAACGTGGTTGTCAGGTATACATGCTATGTCAAACAAACAACCCAACAAAAGAAACAATGGTAATGCGAAAGTTGAATAAATGAAGCAGTGGACCAGCTAACGGTCCAGCGACATGTTTGTGTAAGATCGTTGTGAAATGTACTCCACGTGGCAAAAAAAAGAAGGAATGTTTGTTATAAGAGATAATTCACTGAACGACCATCAGAATGCCAACGAATTCATCTCCTGGTACAACGACAGACTTGCTTTTGCTGCGAAGATTGCGATGAGCAAGTTCCGTACTAACTGAGGTTTCGCTTTGATGCGAAACAGCTGTCAGCCCGGCTCATTAAAGGACCATATGGTAAGGAAGCAACGTGAAGAGCTGCCTAAAGAAGGCACTGTCAGCTTCCTGTCTAGCAGAAAGAAAGAAAGAAAGAAGAAAGAAAGAAAGAAAGAAAGAAAGAAGAAAGAAAGAAAGAAAGAAAGAAAGAAAGAAAGAAAGAAAGAAAGAAAGAAAGAAAGAAAGAAAACAGCGCTAGTCAGACAATCTGAAGCAAAAAGGTAGAAATAATGAGAGTTTTGTTCTTTCCCATCGATTACAACGGCGCAAGACTGAAAATCATTTCTCTCACCAACTCCCTTCCCGTTTCTCTCTCTTTCCTTCTAAAAAAAAAAAAAAGAAGCTCTGTTATAGCCGCATCGCTTTGTCTGTTCTTACTTGAAGCGCAGGCGCGCGTTCTTACGTGTATAACCCTATCCCGCATGTGAACCCCTTCCCCGCCCGGCGAAATCCGATTCTCGTGAGAAACACTCATGGGCGCCGTACAAAGCTTCTTCGTGGGTGGCAAGGGTACACTGTAACTAGGGCGAGGGTCTGAAGATGACGACGACGCTTGACGAAGACGCTTTGATGACCTTGGGATCGGGAAGCCGACTGACGACGCCGCCGGCGCCACCGCACAACCGCTGTTTGAACTTTTTGAAGTGAGAGAGGTGCGACAGCCATTATTACGTATACATACTTACGAAATGTTGTATAGGACCCACGTGCGCTGTTCGCATGCTGTCCCCTAATTGCGCACGGCTGCGAGATGGTTTGTTTCGCGATGTTTACGTGCGGCGCTGGCGGCGGCGTGAGCGGGTCTTTTATGGCGCGATCGAAAGGGGACGTTTGCTAATCACCGCTGATTTGGCAAGCTACACGAACGACGGGTGCCGGTTTCCTTTGAGCAACGCCTCGTTCCTACTTTCCCACGCATTTCCTTGACCCTGACCTGTCCAGCCAACGCTAGTTTTGGCTGCGTGTCGGTTTAAGTTGTGGTAAGTATCGACAAATGCGTTCTATATAGTGTCAGCTATCTGCTGTTGAAACTGCCGCATTTTCTTCAATCAACCTCAACCCTGTCATGTCTCCGCACATATATAAATATGGTAGCTTGACGTAGGTTAGTTGGTGTGACGTACGTAATGAATACGCTGCGCCCGAAGACAAAGACAAGAGGGAAACACAACTGACAATCACAGTTCATTCTTGTCTTCACATTTTTTGCGCGGTGTGTACATAAATTGACTTGGGCGTCTCTCATAATCATATGGTGGTTTTGGGACGTTAAACCCCGCAAATCAATCAATCAACATAAACTGACTCAGTCAGTTCCAGCTGAATTCATGTTCATATTTTAAAAAAATGCAGTGATTGAGATGGTAATCGAAGCACACTTGGCGTATGGTCTCTGAGCAGCCGACGGTGCCGAGCGTGCTGTGGTGAAGAGCGACCGCGTTCGCGTCACCGAGAACGGCTCGCTCCAGCTGGATCCCGTGCTGGTCTCGGACCGGGGCTGGTACACGTGCCAGGCGCACAATGGAGTGCCACCGGACGTACAGCGCCAGGTGGCGCTCAAGGTGAGAGGTGAGTGGTACAGCAGGTGGCCAAACCAAAAAGAACTATCGGTTAAGAAGAAAGTGAAGGAAACGGAGACTGACATGTGGAGAATGGGCATGATTAAGAAGTCCGCACTAGAGGTCTATCGAACTTTTAAGCAGGAAATTGCCAAGGAAAGGATCTATGATAATACTCGGGGTAGTTCTCTACTGTTTGAGGCCAGAACGGGAGTACTGCGAACCAAGACATATCGGGCCAAATACGAAGGGGTAGACACAGTATGCAGTGCGTGTGGAGAGGAAGAAGAAACTGCCGAACACTTGATAATGTTCTGTAAAGGGCTTCACCCTATAGTTCCGGATGATGGCGCAGAGTTTTTCAAAGCGCTGGGGTTTAGGGACCGGGAGGGCAAAATAAACTTTAAGCGGGTAGACTTCACTAGAAGGAGGTTATCTGATTGGTGGCTAAAGTCAAGGCGCGAGTGAAAATTAAACTCTTCACTGCAAAGTACGATTCCTCAAACTCTTCTTTTAAGGAAAAAAAATAAATATAGTTTTTGGTTCATTAGATATTACGGCTTGGTGGCGCTAGCCACCGCCCGATCTAAAGGGTACAGCCATATCCATCCATCCATCCATCGAGTAAGCGGTGGTGGACAACAAAGTGGCACTGTTGTTTGAGAGCTTTTGAAAAAACTCACAGGGTCGCGTCCGTCTCCATACTTGAAGGCTTAATACATCGTCTTTTTTTTTTTCTAAGTCGATGTGTGAAAACTCTCATGCTATCCCCCGAAAGCTTTCTACAACTAATATGATTTGGCATTTCCTTCAAGATCACAGACATTCTAAGCTTTCTACACCTCACATGATTTCGCACCGCCTCCAGGATCAGCATACTTTTGACCAAGCAATGATGCGGTGCGATGACGCAACAATGTGTCGTCACAGTGACGTCATGTTGTTTTCACGAACTCTGGCAATCTTTGGCGCTAAGGTGATGTATCTTTAAAACGAGCAGTGCGAAAAAACGAGGAGGCTTTTGCGCTGCCAATTTGAAATGTACGTAACCAATTTCAACTTACCCAATTGTCAATTTTCTGCGGTACATCATGACGACGTCATACGGTCACGCCATTACGTGGTGCTGATTTTTTTTCTTTTTTTTCATCATTCGTACTGACGCCACCCACGTGAGATGGCGGTCAATATTTGCATCTGATGAGTCGTCTAAGGCTTAGGCCTTAATAAAAGCACGTTTGTAAGTGATCCTAGTTGCCCCTGCCTCCCTATAATCTTCGGCAGCGCCGTAGTTTTGATAGAATATCTTTATCCTGACATTGTATATAAGACAGAGGTAGTATCTATTTGGTGTTAGATAGAGGTAGTATCTATTTGGTGTTACGTTATAGCGCACCACCTAGAAGACGAAGACTGAACCACGCGGACACAAACGAAACTGTGCTTGTGTTCGTGTGGTCCAGTCTTCGTCTTCAAAGCGGTGCACAATAACACGACAGTGAGTATGATATGATCCTATGACCAAGATCAAATGTACGCTATTGAAGTTATTAATTTTGGAGATGTAAGGCTACATTAAGAAGCCAGCGAAGTGCGAGGCACCAGGTCACGAGGATGCTTGGAAATGTACAAAAATGTGCACGTAGAGGGGTCGTCAAAAGTTCCCAAACCACAATCTAATGTGACCATATGGCAGCACGGCCTGAGAACTTTTCACCAACCCTGTATCGCACGTTCTGCTTGACCACTTCTTTTTTCAGGGTAGGTGGTAGGGTAAACTTTCTTCACTATCAAACACTTTCAGTTTAAACATATGGCTACGACGGACCAGTACTTAGTGCTGTCTTCGCGTGTTCTGTTACATCCAGCGCCACCCACGGTCAACGTAAACGCGAAAGTGGTGACAGTTCGTCGAGGGGAGACGGCCACCTTGGTGTGCAACGTCACGGGCGACCAGCCAATCACGGTCACCTGGACCAGGAACGGCAAGAGCGACCCCCTCGTCGAAATGGCCGGGTAAGTATACGCGCCATGCATGAAGCTGCTCGGGGGTCGCTCGCTGGATTCCGTGCCGACCATGCGGTTGTGCCCTCGCGATCTCCGACGTCAGCGTAGCTCTGGCCGACTGGGCTGTCCCTATGTCATCTCCTGACTCCGACGACCTTCGACGACAGTGTAGCTCTGACCTACCGGCCTTCCTCTACGCCATCTCCTGACGCCGACAAGAGCTCTCGCAAGTGGTGCCCCTTCCTCAGACTCCTGTGACAGTGTTTCCATCTTTCCTATCTCTCCTATCCCCTCGATATGTAGTCGCTCTCACGCTTACCTCATCTCTCTTTCTCTCTCTCTACACCTTTATTCCTATCCTTTTAATCCCTCCTAACCCCCATCCCTTGTGAGCTACTGTTGAGCTGTCGCTCCCTGAAGCAGACAGTTACGGGGCTCACTTTTCTCTTCCTTTCTCTCTTAGAACCACTTAGTAGAAACTGCTCATGTGGCACTGAAACGGCCGAAATTGCATGCACAAAAGCGCGCGTCCTTCTGGTCAGCGAGCTACGCTTCGAGCTGCTAGAGTCGAAGGTGCGTGTACATAGTTCTATGGAAACGTCACTAACCATGACAGGTGACTTTCGTTTCGTCGGTCCGACTGCGAAGCATGCTACGCGGCCGCCATGGAAACACATTGCGAAGCCAAATCGAATAGATGAACGAAGGGCGAAAAAAGAAAAACGAGGCGGAGAGACGTGCTGCAGAACGCATTGAAAAAAAAAAACAAAAAAAAACAAGCTCAGTGCTTCCTTTTCTATACGGCGCTTTGATAAACGAAAAGAAGGTGTGCCACGCAAGGACATATATTAGATGGGGGAAAGGTTGAAGCGCAACCATCATAACTACACATGGTTACCAGAGCAAAGGGAATGCGACGTGAAGAAGAAACAAGGGACCACGCAGCCTCTGGTAACGGTGACTCTCGTGTCCTGTATGCGCCTTTTAGCACCTTTCAATTCCATCCTGGTCCTTCAATAACGTAATCACATATATATATATATATATATATATATATATATATATATATATATATATATATATATATATATATATATATATATATATATATATATATATATATATATATATATATATATATATATATATATATATATATATATATTGACAAAATGGTCCTTAGGCTACGGCTTAGAATTTAGTTCCGGTGCGTACCGAAAAACTGGGGGCCCTTAAGCTTCGCCTTTAAGAGTTAAACGCAATAGCGATATTCTGTTCTTGGTGCGTTCTTCAAACGCATGAAATCTTTTCGAACTTGTTGTGCACCCACTACGTGACCTTAAGGGTGCAGTAACGTGTGTGCCTTTTGTAATGAGTGAGTGGCTTTAAACTACGAATTAATTATGATAATGCCATGTTATGAAACCCGATGGCAATGTACGCTCATACCACGCATTATTACGTGAATATTTCTTGCTGCATTGCGAAGCATGTATACAGGACGCGTGTGTTTTTAATGCATGAAAGTTACTTTGATTACATTTACAAGCACAGGAAGTTATTTTCACTATATTCACAAGAAAGAAAAAACGCAAACGAGCCGGGTTTGATCTCCACTCAGACCCACAATTTTTATTATTTATTTTATTTGCATCTTTCTCGTTCTTTCAGTCACGCAAAGATAATGATTTTTTGCGCAATACCAACGACGCCGACGCGGTAATTTCTGCGAACCGAGATATTTAACGGTGTCACGTTAAAATTTACAGTGGATCCTGGCGAGCCGCGCCTCTAAATAAAACTCAAGGGGTCCTTGCGCATTCGCCTATGACGACTTGAAGATGAAAGCCACCTGCTGCTGCTGCTTCTTTTTCTTCTATAGGTCGGCATATTGATCTTCTCCCGCGCTCCTATGAAAGCTTTCTGCGCGTAGCGTGGTTTTGATTGATTGATTGATTGATTGGTTGATTGATTGATTGATTGATTGATTGATTGATTGATATGTGGGGTTTAACGTCCCAAAACCACTATATGATTATGAGAGACGCTGTAGTGGAGGGCTCCGGAAATTTCGACCACCTGGGGTTCTTTAACGTGCACCCGAAGTAGCGTGGTTTCGTATTTCCTGCAAGAATGGTTGCATTTCGAGCTCTCTGCACCTGCACCCTGCTCTGCTCTGCTTTGGCGATCGACCTGTCTTATAAGGTAACCGACGATGTCACGTGATAAGGTCACCAGGCGCCGTTGCGTTATGTACCGATGATGACGTAGCAAGTACTGGCTACATGTGGCGTCATTGCCACGTCGCCCATCGACGCCATCATGCGCCGTCGCGTTATGTACTGTTAAGGTGACGTCATGTTGACGTAACGAGTATTGTCTATAGGTGACGTCATGTTGATGTCACCTATCGGCGTCATCAGGCACCGCCGCGTTGCGTGCCGTCAAAGTGACGTCATGATGACGTAACGAGTAATGACTATGTGTGACGTCATGCTGACGCCGTCATTACTTGGCGATTTTTTTTTTGCATCACTCGTGCTGCCGGAAGTGCCGGAAGTGAATTTTCACGTTTGACGAGGCATCTTAAGTCTCGCGCCTTGACCGGGCCCAAACGGCGTATACTGTCAACTCGCAGGCGCGAGGTGTACCAGGTGCCCTCCGAGGAGTGGGTGGCCTCGACGCTGGTACTCAAGGAAGTGGACGGCATGGCCGCAGCCTCGTACACCTGCACGGCAGCCAACGAGCACGGTGCAGACCAGGCTGTGTTCGCCGTCAACGTTCTCTGTAAGACTGCTTTGCACTTCATCACACTGTTTGTGCAATGTCTTTGTCTTAAATAGAGAGAGAGGAAGGAAAGAAATAGAAATGGAGAAGGCGAGTATGTTAACCACAAATGCTTCCGGTTTGCTGCCCTACGCTGGGGGATAACGGAAATGGGAATAGAGAGATACAAAGAAAGAATGGACTCAAAATAAATTTTCTTTTTTTTCTTTTTTCTCGACTTGCTTTCTAGTATCTGTCTAAAATCTATTTTCGTCTATTTTAGTGTTGTTATTATTACTAATTACTAATGATAGCATGGACACAAAGCATGAGACAGCAATATTGCTGTTTCACGCTTTGTGCAGCGTCTTCTGTAAGAGGCCCTATTGTCAGCAGTATACTTACAACCAAGTTAGTATTCCTAAATTCTGGAATGTGCACGCGGTCGGAAATAAATGAATAAATATGTATTCTTAAATTAATTCTTGCCATCTCGCAGTTCCGCCGCCTACGCCGCACAGCTTGAAGACGACCGAAATCGGCACGCGGTTCGCCCACATTGAGTGGTCGCACTCGAGCAGCAACGTGACCCGCTACGTTGTTCGTCACTGGAAACTCACAGGTGAGAGGTACACACAAAATCGGGGCCCTCGTTCAGTTGGTCACTGGCGTACGCTTTTGCGCGCATCGACAACAGCCAAATGTCTGTGGACACTATTCTGTCAAGTGCCCGAGAGAAGACATTTCAACAGAAGTGTGACAAAAGCTCTGTTGAAATTCCTACGCGACACCGACTTGAACAAGCGACTGTAACAGCAATGTCACACACCGCGAAAGAAAAGACTGGACTATGACTGAGTGTGCGCGCGTGTGCTGCCGAATGTGCTGTGTTTCTCTCTTCCCCCTCTGCTCTCTTTCATCTCCCCCATCCCTCTCCCATGCGCAGGGTAGCAAACCGGCTGCCTATAGGCTGGTTAACCTCCCTGCCTTTCTTTTCCCTCTGTTTTGCTTCCTTCCTTCCTTCGTTCAGTTGGTAGAACGACCTTTCGTAAAGATCAAACTACGTTAATTGAGGTGGTGTTAGTACGCGAGTAAATACGACATCATTATACCTCGTTACAGAAAGTATAGCGATAGGGGACCAGGAACACACGCAATCAACCAATCGATGGGTCAATAAATCAATTATTCATTCGACCGATTTATCAGTTAATTAATCATTCGATCGATCGGTCAATTTAATTCATTGGCATAAATGGAAAAACGCTAGACGTATCACGGTAGTACGTTTACATGAGAAGGCTATAATTTAAGGACTGTGGGAGTGTCCTTTGTCAGAATCGGATAAAGAAAATTTTAGTAAGCACACGAATGAACTGACAATACAAAATATTATATATTATTAAGAAAACACATAGAAAGATTACCAATACAGGCAATGCAAGATGTCGATATATATGCTAAGATATCCCTTGTGCATGACTATATCACCAAAACAGACACAGACTATAAAGGAAAGAAAATGTACCTTATGCCTTCTTCGTCCATGATCTTCTTGCTGTGAAGTCATACTCAAGTAACGTATTACTAACCTGCCCATAACGCCGCTCTCGTACTAAATGATGTCACAAAAGTGAATGCGTTTTCAATCCATATCTAAAACGGCTCGATGACATTTTCAAAATCAACATTTATTTCAAGATTCCTGAAAAAAAAACATTTATCTGCGACGATCGTTCAAGACGTGTTCCTTCGTGGCAGGAGCGACCTTTTCTGAAGTTGTATGATGCCGTTGCACTTATATCTCCTTGCAGGCGTGGACAAGGTTCTGTTCGAGCACACGGTGCCCGGCGCGTTCCATTCGGCGCTGCTGATGAACCTTCGACCCGGGTCTCAGTACAAGGCGTTCGTGGTGGCGGAGAACAGTGTGGGACAGAGTCCACAGTCGAACTCTGTCATATTCAACACGGCCGAAGAAGGTGGGCGCTGCTTCTTGCGTCTACGGGTTTTCGGGCTCTGTGTCTTCGTGTCCTTCTTGTCTCTGTGTCGTCGTTTTGTTCTCGCGCTATAACTATCGTCATGCCATACCAACTAGCCCAAGCTGCCACGCTTCTAAGATTCAGGCTCTCGTCGTTGGCGTAGCCAAGGAGGGAGGGAAAAAACTTGGGGGTCTCGAACCTCCCTCCCCTGAAATGTTTTCAGTTTTACACGAACTAACATACATAGAGTATAGTTACTCCCCCCTCCCCCGGAAAAAATTCTGCCTACGCCACTGGCTCTCGTATGGTATACTCCGGTTCCAACTTAAGGTGCTTGAATCTTATCAATCAATCAATCAATCAATCAGTTTATTATCATGTCATAAAAGGATGTTACAGGGAGTAAAATATACAGACGAGGGTCCCAAAGTACACGACTGCAACAAGACCCTCGGTGATGATTACAGATAATAAAAGCACAAGCAGCTGTTAGAATCGTAGAAACAAAAATATACAAAGCAGAATGAAAACAAAAAGGCATGGAATCAAAAAACAAATAATACAGCATAACACAACACCAAGAAGATAGATCAACAATTTAACAGGTGCTGTTTTAATGAGTTTTTAAATGAAACTAAAGAAACTTTCCTTTTTAGCAAAGTGGGCAAATTATTCCATATTGTGATGGTACAGAATAGAGAAGATGATTTACCATAGTTAGTACGAACCTTAGGAAATAAAAAGTTATTATTAGATCTGGAGGCGGACTTAGCGGGTTCCATTTTCACCTTTTCTTGTCCATCTCTTTCTCTCTCTCTCTCTTTTTTCTATAGCCCCGGAGGCTTCTCCCACCGACGTGGACTGCGAGCCCGTCAATGCGTCAAGTATCGAACTTTTGTGGAAGGTAAGCTGCCGACTTGGTTTTTCGCACTATGCTCATAACTTTGACTAAAGACGGCGGACATCTCAAACGCGTCCACCGCGCCACCTATACCTCGAGCGTGGTTTTCTCGCCACGTTCTTTACTTTTCCGAACTCTGACATGTTTGCCCGAGAGTTCACGAACTGATGATAGCTCGATCTTCAAACCTTAAAAAAGGGGACATTCTAGATTTTAACGCGACATTGTCGTTCCGTTAGTTTATTAGTTTTATATAGCCGAACTTGTTCTGTTAGTTACCGAATCACTATACGTCTACACTAATTTCCGTAAGCATTCCATTCGCTGGTGTAGTTATTGTTTACCTAAAGCTTTATTTCTTTTTCCTATTCTAAAGCAACCTGTATAATGCTGTTTTTGTGGACACACTTGCGTTTGTTGGTAATCTTGAATACGAGGTCCACCTACGGCCTATTGCTATTGAAGCTCCTTCTGTTCGCTTGTCTGGGTGTATTTTTTGTTCTTTAGAGAAGCTCATAGACACCCTTTTCCGATTTGAACATCGAGGGCTGCACAGAAAAAATATCAGTGATGTCATAATAATAATAATAATAATAATAATAATAATAATAATAATAATAATAATAATAATAATAATAATAATAATAATAATAATAATAATAATAATAAATTAAACGACCAATATGAGAAGAAATTTAAAAAACGACAAAATATTGAGTACTCTGCAATTTGCCTCAATAGATCACCAAATGGAAATATACGTACAGCTATGCCCACATTTCATGTTGCAGAGTACCTTAACCATTGTTGTTTTTACTCAGACCTCAATGAGCTTGTTCACAAATTTGCATTTGTTGCGGTACTTTTTTTTGTAATTACCCCATTCAATATCACCATAGGAAATCCCCCTGTCAGTTTCTCTGAATCTTTGGGACCTCCTCCTGTACTATTCTAACCATATAATCCAAGTCTAATTTGTAATAAACTTCATTTAACTTGACTTGGCCTGAGAAACTACGATGTGGTTGTGCAGTCCCCGCCAGAGGAGCAGTGGAACGGTGCGGCCAAGGGCTTCTACGTGGGCCTGAAGCAGGCCGACCACGGCACCCCGTACGTGTACGAGATGGTGCCCTTCGAAAGCGCCACCGACGACGTGCTGCGGCGAGTCTTCACCCGCATGGCACCTGCCACCGTGTACAGCTTCGTGGTCAGGGCATTCAACTCGGCCGGCTCCGGGCCGGCCACCAGGGAGCTGAGGTGCACCACGCTCTCGGGAGGCAAGTGTGGACGCTTCGCTTCACAAACAGCAATTATGTCAATTAGCGCGTGATAATAGAGAGTTTTAGTACTGCGTACGCGGCGGCGTTGCGTACGTAAGGACGCCGCGTTCTGCGTAGTGCGCATGCGCAGACTGCAACGCGCACGCATCGCGTTACGTACGCAGCCGCTACGTACGCTCGCATGAGATGCGTGCGTGCGTACGTATGAGGTGATCGCGCCGCTCTCGAACAAGTTCACGACAGCGCGAGACTTCGTTTTGCAAAATGGCGGCATCGAAGGCAAGCACCGACTGGCTCTGTGGCTTAAAATACGGCCATAATCTGGCTATAACACTTAGATTGGCTAACATTGGCTGTCAACAACACGTGCTTCTATTTTGACCTACCAGATGGCGCAACACGCTTCTCGCTCGTTACGTACGCGGGTACTACGGCGTACTAAAAGCCGATTAGTGGCAAAGGACGCCACGTAACGCAAGGCGCTTGCGTGATGCGTACGCAGCACCATTCCGCAGTACTAAAACTCTCCAATGTGGACATGTGAACACGAATGACTAAACTAGCGTGCCTAGTATCTCCTCCACAAAGCTTCATGACGCGCCACTTATTGGTGATGGGTCCTAAAGATAAAAAGAAAACGTGGCTGACGTCTGCTTTTAGGGATCGGTATAACACGAGAGTGAAACGTGTCCCCGCAGACAGTTGAGTGTTCATTGTGCATTGTTTCGCCACAAGGGTGAAGGAAAGAATGCTACAGTAAGGAACAGTAATGTCGCGCGAAGAACGGCTGTTGGAAAATGAAATGCTGTTGGAAAAATGAAATTTTTCCAATGCTGTTGGAAAAATGAAATGTTATACAAAGTGCTCAGGTGATCACCTCTCACAAGGTTTGGGTGACTTAAAGGTAACGTAAAGCGTGCCACTCTGAAATGAAATAGCAATGATAGTGATTGTTATGAATACAACTGCCTACAACGCCAGACTGCATTCAGTTTTAATGATGTATTGGGCAAAAATCACTTATATTTGCCGCCACTGTCTGAATCGCAGATCCACCTCCGGCTCCAACCCTTTATCTAGTCAAAACGGAGGAGTCCATGGTCACTCTCAGCTGGAAGATACCCAAAACGCACAACGCCACCGTCCTCCGTAAGTGCCTTTGAGACACTTACGGAATGACACCTCCGTTTGACGTCAGACTTTTGACCACGCAACGTTTGAAGCTGCGCCCTTCTTCTGACGTACGCTCGCAGAGTACGTGCTGGAGACGAGACGCGACTACACGGACGAGGTGTCGTTGCAACACTTCCCGTCGACGACGAACGTGGCCACCGTCTCCAACCTGGAGAGCAGCGTCAAGTACAGCTTCAGACTGGCCGCGCACAACCGATACGGGCGCGGCGCCTTCTCCAATCCGATCACCGAGTCGACCAGGCTCAAATGTGAGTGACGGGCGAAGTGAACGTCGTTCATCCACTCACAATAACGTTCGTCGCGGTGGATCAGCGGCTTCTGTGGTCGGCTGCTGACAAGGAGGTCGCGGGTGCGATCCCGGTTGCGGCGGTCGCCATTTAGTTGGAGGCGAAATGGTGAAGGCCCGGGTATTGTGCGACGTCAGTGCGCGTTAAAGAACACCACGTGGTCGAAATTTGCGGAGCCCTCTACTACGGCGTCTCCAACGATCAAATCGTGGTTCTGGAACGCAAAAACTCGAGATATTATTATTATTATTATTATTATTATTATTATTATTATTATTATTATTATTATTATTATTATTATTATTATTATTATTATTATTATTATTATTATTATTATTCGAAATAACGCCCCTTTTGTTATAAGGAGGTTTCAGTGTGTCGTCCACTCTAATTCCTCCCCCCCCCCCCAAAGTTTCTTGTTTTGCTTCAACAAGTCGCAGTTTGTACGCGTTAGCGCATATTCCGCCACATTGAATACTCGCGATATGGATGTATGAAGCTAGGCGATAAAAAGTTGACATCGCATCAAGATGGTGGTCAGCAGTGTAACAACTGCCATGGTCAATAAAAGGGCGAACGGTCACTGCAAATGACATCATCCGCACACCTGGCGCGGTTGTAGCCTAGGTAGGGTTCCCCATAAGGGGGCCAGGGAGGGGGTTCATCACAGCTTTTTACTATATTATGTCAATATAAAGAGCAGATTTTGCGCCCCCCTTTTATATGACTACAGCCCCCCCTCCCCCCCTGCCACCCAGCACCCGCGCAACGTAATATGTGTGGGGCCAGGGACATCCGGGGAGAAATTTGTTCCGGGGCCGGGCTGGCAGGTATGGTCAAGTGTCATTGTGTGCCTTGCATGCAATGGCGAAGGCGAAAACAATTTCGGGGGGGGGGGGGATAGAGGGCACTGGCCTGGTGTGCCACCCCCAGGCTACGCCACTGGCTGGGGCGGATGGCTTCAACGCTGGACGTAACTCTAGGAGTTTGTAGAGGCACGGGATCTGCATCTGGTTGCTGCGGGATAGTGTGGACCGAGCGAAAGTAATTAGACAGTCACTTACGGCAGAAACGATAGAAGGTGCTATCACGCGGAATACGGATTCACTTTTGTTGAACGAGAACCAATTTTTTTTTCTTTTTTGTAGCACTGTACGTCATCGCCCTTTGTGAATTGTCACAACTCATTCTCGCGTGCTTTCTTCCTCTTTCTCCTGTGCGACTAGTCACGAATCGTCTCCTGTCGGGAAACCTCCAGCAACCCGAGAGTCCATTCTACATGCGCAGCTACTTCTTCATCGTCATCATCGCCTGCGTCACTCTGGTCACCCTGTCGGCCGTCATTTCCTGGGCATGCGTAAAGAGGGCCATCATCGCGCAAGGTGAGGCGCTTTCCGATCTCTTACGGCTCGTTTATGTACGTACTCGCGCCGCTTGAAATAATCTCTTAGTGTGTCTGCATGCCAATACCAGTAATGACTGAAGGAGTCGAATCAATCAATCAATGTTTCATTGTAGATTGTCAAGAAGAATATGCACACAAAACTATTTAGATCAATAGCTGTTCCAGCTACAGCATGCGACAAAAAAAGAAAAATTAGGGCCTTTCCTCTATCTCAAAAATTGGGACTAGCGAAGCCTGGCATGTGCGTGCTTGACCTATTATTTCTCAATCTTTATTTCGATAGCAATGCTCAATGCTCTCTTCTAAGTTTTTTCCTTCCTCCTCGCCGAGAATCGGACTTTCCTCCGCGTTCTAAGCAGTGCAACACTTCTGTTATTACAGAGAACAAAGACAGCTATGTACGAAAAAAAACCAAAATACACCCCTGCAAAGCAGCAGCTAAATGTGTCAGCGAGAAGTGATGAGTGACTTCAATAAAAGATCAGTATTGGCCCATCGAACACGGCTGATCGCCGACAAGCCCGTGATTGAGAGAGCATCGGTTGTCAGAAAACGGCTCACAAAAACACGCTTGTTACCATCGCACTTTTGAGGGCCACATATAATTTGTCAGCAGCACCTGTCTTACGTCGCTAATAATAGCGATGTTTAAAAGAAAAAGAGAGGGGGGGAAGTCAGCAGTTCGTTTTTGTAACACACATTTCCCTGAAGCTTGCTTCACTGTAAGACGACTATGCGCACAATAAAGCCAAGATAGTGGGTGGGGGGGGGGGGTGAAATAAAACAAACACACCAGTAAAGACTCTTGAGAATTAAGTGAGGCCTTCCAGCAATTTTGAGTGTTTGTTGACAGTTTGCAGACAGCTCTAGCGCATTTTTTTTTTTGCTTCACAGGTTCTTTTAACTATCAAGTTTGGCTTTGTTTGCACGCTTTTTCGCTTTACAGAAAAGCCAGCTTTGGGTAGCGCGTAGTTTCTCTGGTTGTTAAGGCTGGTGCACACCGGCGACTAGCAGTGGTCGCGCGACCATTCGCGACTGGCGACCAAAATGCGACTGATGTTCACACTGGCAGAGGCTGCATGCGAGCGACCGGAAGTCGCAATACCGGAGAGTCACGTCCGGATCTCGTTATCAGCGAGAACTCTGGAGACCGGCGCCGATCAGCTGATCGCCGCCAGCTGAGTGAGCGGAGCAAATCGAGCGCGCCGCATTTGTTGTTTTTGTCCGTTCTCGCCAGAGCAATGAAAAAACAAACAAAAATCGAGCATCGCTGATTGGTTCCAGCAGCTTTGCGACCGCAGTCGCGCGACTGAAAAATCGGTCAGGCAGCGACCAGCCAAAACAGTCGCTTTGCGACCGTTCGCGACTGTTTGCGACCAGTCGCAAATGGTCGCGCGACCGCTGCTAGTCGCCGGTGTGCACCAGCCTTTAGGGCCACCGTCGGGTCACATACTTCAGTCCAAGTGTCACAATGTGGCCAATGTGATGGGGGTGGTAGTGTATTAAGCGAAGCTTCTGTGACTCCCAAGTTTCGATTTCTGATCCAGCGGTGGCATAGTTCACGAAAAACCTCACGCCGGCGAGCCAGAGGAAGGTCATTCGTTCAGAAATGCAGATGTACACAAACACGACTCTCGAAAGTGCACCGGTCACATGCATATTTGATCTGATGTGGGGGCCAGGCAAGAAAGTGTAATTAAGTCCTGGGCTTCAAGCGGCTCGTCGACACCATCTGTGGCCTGCGGGACTCCAGCACACCAAGCACGCCTGACTTGCGGCGATTGATTTCCGGTCTGAACCACAGGTCCCTCCTAGATTTCATGGAGGAAACGCAGCAGCGCAAATTTGCGTGATACGTTTTGATGCTGTAGGGCAACGCAATAAAAAATAAAGCCTGATTCCGTGCTCTATATATCTTGGTGGAAGAAAATTCAAGCTGGGAGGGGGGGTGGGGCACGCACCCGGCGGAGGCACCAGCATCGGGCAACCAGTGACCAATTACACTGGCTGCCAACTGCTAGCCAATTGAGTCACCCACAATGCAAATTCACAATTCAAAACTTAATAAAACATCCTTGCAACGCCTTCTCTTTAATTTTGCTAGGGTTTTTGCCCGCAATCATACTAAAATCATCGGCATTGTAATTCAGAAAGCCCGAGAAACAGTTCATTATATTGCCACGTTCCATTTCCCAAGCTTTTGTTATCGTCCCAAAACACCACACGATTCTCAGCGCAAACCGCGCCTGCAGTTTTCGAGAGGGTTCCGGACTGTAGTAGATCATTTCGATAAGATCACGCCCACTGTGCGAATGGTACAGATTGTTCTGGAACGTACGCCGCCACCAGCGGTAGTACTAGAACATTCGACGGCGGGAGTATAAATGCCGACGCGCTTCGCCGCTTGTCAGTTGTTGATCGAAGGCCGACGCTGTGTTCGCCACTATCAGTCCAAGACTGCTATCTGTGCAAGACTGCTGCTGTAATTAGACTTTCCCTGTACCGGGCACAGGTTCGCCCAAATAAACAGTTAAATCACAACACGAAGTTTTCTGTCTTTGGCCACGTCACGACCCCGTGACATCTGGTGGAGGTGCTGCTTCGTTCATGTACCGGACGCCCCCGTCAAGCCGTGAACCCAGCCCCCGTCGCGGAGAAGACACCGACGCCAACCAAGAGCAGCGAACGAGCCGCCGACAGCAAGGTCTCCCACCGAAGTACGGCCTTCTACAAGACAAGGCGCGGAAGACCAAGACCATGACCTCGACTGCAGCGACAATGACAACCGGAGCGTCCCAGCCCGCGATCGTCATTCATCAACCCAGGGAACCACCAACGTTCCATGGCTCATCGTTTGAAGACCCGGAAACCTGGCTAGAAACATACCACCGTGTGGCCGCCCTCAACCACTGGGACAACGAAGAAAAGCTCCGTCGTGTGTACTTCTACCTGGAAGACACCGCAAGGACCTGGCTAGAGAATCGGGAGTCCACGCTCCGAACGTGGGATGTCTTCTGCGACGCCTTTCTGCAAACGTTCGCAAGCGTCGCTCGCAAAGAGAGGGCCGCTGCTCTACACGAGACCCGGGTTCAGCTACCAAATGAAAAGGTTGGAATTTTCACAGAGGAGATGACCCGCCTATTCCGTCACGCTGACCCAGACATGCCTGAGGAAAAGAAAGTTCGTTTCCTCATGCGAGGGGTCAAATAGGAGCTCTTCGCGGGACTAATAAGGAATCCACCGAACACCGTCCAAGAATTTGTATCCGAGGCGACGACCATCGAAAAAACGCTGGACATGCGCACCAGACAGTATAATCGTCGCCTGACTCCAGAATGCGCTGCTGCTCAAGCCAGTGACTCCGACGACCTGCGTGAAACGATCCGAGCGATCGTGCGGGAAGAGCTGCGCAAACTGTTGCCTTCGGCGCAGCCTCAAGTGGATTCAATCGCTGACATTGTGCGAGAAGAAGTCCGGCAATCGCTTCGAATTCCCGAAACACCGCCGCCCGAGCCAGAAACTATGAGCTACGCCGCTGCAGTGCGCCACAACGCTCCTCCTCGTCCACGCCAAAACGCCGCCCCGTCACACTTCCGTCGCCAGACGCCACCGCCGCCACCACCCCAACCGACGTCCTACCGTTCCCCAGCGGGCCAGCGCAGCGCATCGAGGAAAACGGACGTTTGGCGTGCACCTGACAACCGCCCGCTCTGCTACCACTGCGGCGAGGCCGGGCACACATACCGCCGTTGCCAGTACCGACAGATGGGACTGCGTGGCTTCGCCGTCAATGCACCGCGTCCGCAGCCAGAAGAACGACCACGTGACATCGCCGACTACCTGACAGGAACTCGGTGGACACCACGAAGCCCTTCGCGTTCGCCGTCGCCCAGCCGCCGCACGTCACCGCACCACCGGCAGTACTCTGGCCCAACGCGGGGCCGGTCTCCTAGCCCGTATCCGGGAAACTAAGGGCAGCAACCGGTGGAGGTGCGGTTGCTGTGCGACGAACTACCGAAGATCCTCCGACGACGACGACGCCGCGACGGAGCTTTCCGAACACAACGCCAGCCAGGCAAAGCCCTGACGGCGAAAGCTCATTTACCGAAGATGGCCTGACGACGCAGCATGGAAGCAGCGGAACAAGCCGACGCAGCCGTGACCCGACGCCACGCCCTAACTGTAATGCGAGACGGCGAACTAGCGACCTCGACGTTCTTATCGACGGCCACAGTGTGACTGCTCTCGTCGATACTGGAGCCGACTATTCTGTCATCAGTGGGTCGTTCGCCGCGAAGTTAAAGAAAGTTAGGACAGCTTGGAAAGGCCCTGAAATCCGCACAGCCGGAGGTCATCTCGTAACGCCTGCAGGAATCTACACAGCGAGAGTCACCATTAACGGCCGTATTTATCCTACAGACTTCGTAGTCCTACAGCGTTGCTCGAGAGATGTCATCCTTGGCATGGACTTCTTATGCCTCCATGGTGCTGTCATCAACCTAAAAACAAAGTCGATAACGTTATCCACAGAAGAAGCACTACCGCCGCGCACGCCGTCAGGACACCATGCCTTGAATGTGCTGGAAGAACAAGTCACCATTCCGCCTCGCTCAAGCGTCATTATTTCAGTCGGCGCTCCTAAATCACCTGACTTGGAAGGCGTCGTTGAAGGCAGTCAGCATCTGTTGGTCACCCGAAATATTTGCGTCGCAAGAGGAATTGCAGAGCTGCGGGGAGGCAAAGCAACGGTTTTGCTCACGAATTTCAGCAATGAGTACAAACATGTGAACAAAGGAACAACGGTCGCATACATCGAAGAAATTGTCGAAGCCACCAGTGCTTTCGCCCTCGCCGATTCTGCGGAACCTGCTCAGAGGAACCAAGCTCCTCCCATAGCTTTCGACGTCAATCCCAGACTTCCGAACGATAAGCAAGAACAGTTCAAGGCCCTGCTCCTGCAATACGAAGATTGCTTTTCGGCGTCATCGAAAATTTGGCAGACCCCAATCACGAAACATCGAATCATAACCGAAGAAAATGCCAGACCACTCCGTCAGAGTCCGTACAAGGTTTCGACGCGAGAACGTGAGGCAATGAAGAGACAAGTTGATGAAATGCTGCGAGATGACATTATCCAGCCGTCCAAGAGTCCGTGGGCATCCCCCGTGGTGTTAGTGAAGAAAAAGGATGGGACCCTACGTTTCTGCGTCGATTATCGCCGCCTGAACAAAATCACAAGGACGTGTATCCTCTCCCACGAATAGACGACGCACTTGATCGGCTCCATAACGCCAAGTACTTCTCGTCAATGGACCTCAAGACTGGCTATTGGCAAATCGAAGTCGACGAAAGAGACCGAGAGAAGACGGCGTTTATAACACCGGACGGCCTCTTCGAGTTTAAGGTGATGCCCTTCGGCCTTTGCTCAGCGCCTGCAACTTTTCAACGCGTTATGGATACAGTACTGGCAGGATTGAAGTGGCAGACTTGCCTTGTGTACTTGGACGACGTCGTCGTGTTTTCCTCGAGTTTCGACGAGCATCTTCGGCGCTTTGAAGCTGTACTTCAAGCCATCAAGACGTCCGGACTCACACTGAAGCCAGAAAAGTGCAGATTTGCGTATGAGGAGCTCTTGTTTCTGGGGCACGTTATCAGCAAGTCTGGAGTTCGTCCCGATTCACGGAAAACAGTCGCTATCGCCGACTTCCCGCCGCCCACTGACAAGAAAGCCGTGCGCCGATTTCTGGGCCTGTGTGCCTATTATAGGCGGTTCGTGAAAAACTTCGCCCGCATCGCCGATCCTCTCACTAACCTTACCAAGGCCTACGTGGAGTTTAAGTGGGAAACGCCGCAGGAACACGCTTTCCAGGAGCTTAAACATCGCCTCCAGACGCCTCCGTTACTTGCCCATTTCGACGAATTCGCCGAGACAGAAATACATACTGACGCAAGCAGCGTAGGTCTTGGCGCCGTTCTTGTGCAGAGGGCTCACGGACTTGAAAGGGTTATTAGTTACGCCAGCCGATCGCTATCCAAAGCAGAAGCAAATTATTCCACAACAGAAAAGGAGTGCCTCGCCATCATCTGGGCTACGTCGAAATTTCGCCCCTACCTCTACGGCAGGCCCTTCAAAGTTGTGAGCGACCACCACGCATTGTGTTGGCTAGCCACCTTGAAGGACCCCTCAGGTCGCCTCGCACGATGGAGCCTGAGACTTCAAGAATATGACATTACTGTCATTTACAAGTCCGGCAAAAAAACACTCCGACGCCGACTGTCTCTCTCGTGCGCCTGTCGACCAACCGCTACCCGACGACCCGGATGACGACTACTTCTTAGGAACGATAACTACCGACGACTTCGCTGAACGACAGAGGGCCGACCCGGAACTTAAGGCCCTAATAGAATACCTCGAAGGCAGGACCGCCGAAGTCCCGAAGATATTCAAGCGCGCACTTGCGTCGTTCTTTCTAGGAAACGGTCTTCTACAAAAGAAAAACTTTTCACCGCTTCGAGCTAAGTACCTTCTTGTGGTGCCTTCAGCTCTGCGACCAGAACTCCTGCAGGCCCTTCACGACGATCCGACGGCAGGGCACCTCGGTGTTTCTCGCACGCTCGCGAGTATACAAGAAAGGTACTACTGGCCACGTCTTACCACCGACGTCACTCGTTATGTGAGAACATGCCGGGACTGTCAGCGACGCAAGACACCGCCGACAAGGCCAGCGGGACTTCTGCAGCCAATTGATCCACCTTGCCGACCTTTCCAGCAGATTGGTATGGACCTACTGGGCCGTTCCCGACGTCGGCTTTCGGAAACAAGTGGATCGTGGTAGCTACCGACTACCTCACCCGCTACGCCGAGACAAAAGCCCTGCCAAAAGGCAGTGCATCCGAAGTAGCTAAATTCTTCGTCGAAAATATCGTCCTACGTCATGGCGCCCCAGAGGTCCTTATCACCGACAGAGGAACGGCATTCACTGCCGACTTAACTCAAGCAATCTTGGCATACAGCCAAACAAACCACCGCCGGACGACAGCGTACCACCCACAGACCAACGGCCTCACCGAGCGGCTTAACAAGACGATCGCCGACATGCTGTCAATGTACGTCGATGTCGAACACAAGACGTGGGACGCCATTCTTCCGTATGTGACCTTCGCATACATCACGGCGGTGCAGGAGACGACGCAGATATCTCCATACAAATTGGTCTACGGAAGGAGCCCGACAACGACGCTCGATGCCATGTTACCCAACGTCACCGACGAAGAAAACCTCGATGTGAGCGAGTACCTTCATCGCGCCGAAGAAGCCCGACAACTTGCGCGGCTCCGTATCAAGAATCAACAGACGACCGACAGCCACCGTTACAACCTTCGACGACGCTTCGTGGAATACCAGCCCGGTGAACGTGTTTGGGTGTGGACGCCGATACGCCGACGTGGACTAAGTGAAAAGCTTCTGCGACGGTACTTCGGACCGTACAGGGTGGTTCGACGTCTCGGCCCACTTGATTACGAGGTTGTCCCCGACGGCATCACGAACTCTCAACGACGCCGATCGCGACCTGAAGTCGTCCATGTCGCACGCCTAAAGCCGTTTCATGCGCGTTAACAAACTGAAACAGTGCTTTTTTTGTATTATTGTTGAATTGTAATTTATTCATTGTACTTTCTTGCATTATTATTTTACCTTCATCTTTAGTTAAAGCATCGAGACGATGCCTTTTTCAGAGGGGGGCAATGCCACGTTCCATTTTCCAAGCTTTTGTTATCGTCCCAAAACACCACACGATTCTCAGCGCAAACCGCGCCTGCAGTTTTCGAGAGGGTTCCGGACTGTAGTAGATCATTTCGATAAGATCACGCCCACTGTGCGAATGGTACAGATTGTTCTGGAACGTACGCCGCCGCCAGCGGTAGTACTAGAACATTCGACGGCGGGAGTATAAATGCCGACGCGCTTCGCCGCTTGTCAGTTGTTGATCGAAGGCCGACGCTGTGTTCGCCACTATCAGTCCAAGACTGCTATCTGTGCAAGACTGCTGCTGTAATTAGACTTTCCCTGTACCGGGCACAGGTTCGCCCAAATAAACAGTTAAATCACAACACGAAGTTTTCTGTCTTTGGCCACGTCACGACCCCGTGACAATATTACGGGAACAGAGAATACAACTGAAGTAATTCATACGCGCCTTAAAGGGGCACTGGCACGGCAATTTTTAGTACTTTTTAAATATCATTATTGTCTTTTATTAATATCATTATTGTCCCGGGTTCGAACCTCCAAATACGACACCGTTCTTTCTTCTACTAGAAAGTCTTTGATTCTGAGATACTAGTATTGAGTTTTCTAATGGTTTCGTGCTAGAAACGGCCGGTTGTCAGCTATCCGTTTCGTCAAACCTTCGTTCGCAGAGCGTCGCAACAAGGCAGCAGCGGCGAGCCTCCGCTGCAGACCGTCCCTGTCCGGTGCGTACAGCCCCCGCTGGGTGCACGACCCCAGGGTGTTCGACGACAACTACGACATGCCCTGGGACACCGCCAACCCGCAACGCGCCGTGAGTATAGACATGTAACGCTTGGCTGATTGGTCTACGCGTGTTCTTCACAGGTTTCAGATCAGCTGCACATATATACCGCGTGTATGTGCAGGGGTCGCATACACATTGCCTGCGGACATTTCGCTGTAGACCCGAACCGCATGTGACTGTCCTGTAGTCCCATACTTTCTTTAACAGCGAAACTGGCAGTAAAACATCCGTTAACAACAACAACAGCAACAAAAAACTCCTAAGCATTTCCCCGAGGGTGAACATGGTTAAGTGCGAATACACGGGGTGATGCTATGAGGGGTATTTATTAATTCGCACTATTATATTTATTAATCACACTATGGTGCCTTTATGGTGTAATGGTTCCTGGGAATCGCAATTTGATCACACGGTGGAGTTTACGTTAACTCACTGGCGAATGCCAACGGATTTTAACTTTACTCCCCCTCACGACCCGCTCTCGACGGGAGACTGAGAGAGAAGGCGGGCGCGCGAGAGAGAGGGTGCGCGCGCAGCTGCAGCGAGCGAGGAGAGCGGAGGAGCGAGCGAAGGGGGAGGGGGACTATCAGCGTCGCGTCCATGGCTTATTCGGTAGAGCGTCGCGCTGCGGCCCGCCAAGTCCTCTTTCTTTTAAAGATAGAGAGAAGACTGCGGACGCCGCCGACGGCGGTGGATGGTTTGGGGTCGCCTATAAAGTGTATTCACACTTAAAAAAACTGCCGCGCCGTTGCCATAGGAACCGTCGCCGCGCCGAGTAGCAGCCGACGAGCCGTCGCCATAGCATCCTCCACAATATATACAAAGCGGTTCAAGGACAGCGATTTCAACACTCTCAGAGTGGCCAGCTTTGCGCGTATTCGGGATCCGCCCGTCACCGTCAATTGACTGCCGCTTCTTCGGCCACGTACGCTGGGTCCAATCGCCGCCGGCGTTGTGGTTCCCGTGCTGCAGCACGACGACGTAGGAACAATCAACCAAGTTCGCTGAGCCAAACTTGACGCGACTTAGCTCGAGGGACGACTTCCTATAGTGGCACATGGTTGCCCAAGGCGACACTGCTCACCGCCAGAATAGAGTATATGTGGCGACGGCATTCGGTTCACAGATCTGCGTTCGGATTCAGGCCATTTGGGAGCTCTGTATCGATATGTTTCGCGAATCGCGACGCCAAGGAACCCTCAGAAATGGTGCGTATGTGAGACACGAGAATAGCCCGCCTTTCATATGACAACATTATTGACGTTTCGTTCAAGCTGCCCACATCGATCCAACCTTCTCCACTGCCCCAGCCCTTCAGTGAGTAAATTTTGTGACTGTGCCCTCCAGGCTGAGCTGAACTTGAAACCCCTATAGTTGTCAAAGTGTAGAGTTGTCGTGCATTCAAAGCGCGAAAGTTAGAGTATAAGAAAGAAATGCAAGACAATTAAGGACAGGTAAAAATTGGCTTTGTCTTTAATTGGGTGGTACTTCACAGTGCTTAGTGTTTACCAGAAGTGTAAAAAGATGTCAGAAACTGCGCGAGTTGGTTAAGGTTCATTTTTAAGGCAGTACCAAAAAAAAAACCGAAAATAGAAGACAAAGATGACCACAGGACAACGCCTTGTCCTCCATTTCTTTCGGTTTGTGATTTGGTCTATCGCACTGCTTCCAAAATGTACCAGAGAAATATATACTCTGTGTTGTTGCTGCAATTGTGCTTACATAACTTGTTACTAAACCACAAGTTCACCAGCGATGGGGTGTCCTGCTGCTTCTTGTGACAGCTAAGTTGATTCCGCTTTGATGTGCATTATTTTCCCTCTATTGACCAAGCGCAGGCAAACAAACCACACGATCGCATTTCTCTACGTAGTCGGACATAACACGTTCGAATTCAAAAATTCGCTAATTCTGCCGCTAACGCTGCCATTTTAACGATTCGCTCGACCTAATTCTGGCTTCCTCCTCTGCTCTTCTTCACTCGCAGGCTTCACCCCACGCCTACACGAACGTGTATAACCCAAGTTCAAGGTCCTGACGTCAGTCGTGACGTCACTGAGCACACCGCCAAAGACTGAAGGAGGGGGGGAGCACCCTTACGTGCCTTGCGAGGCCGCCGTCGCATAGGAGGCGTTCTCGTCGATCGTCGTTTGTACAGAGAGTTGCGACTGATCTCAAAATAAATACAACGCGTTCATACATACGGTGTCGTTGATATGCGCACTCCTAAGTGAGTGCGCTCCATACGTACTTGAAGGTGATGTCGCGTGTCGCCATATATCTCCCATCCCAGGTATAGGGTAGTCAACCAAACTGAAATAAACGAACGGTAAAGGGTGTGGTCAACCAAGCCAAAGCTCGGTTAACTACCCTACACGCCGTCCCCTTCGTTCCTCGCTTTCCCTCTAAGTTATCTCTCTAATAGCCGCATGCAGCACAGAAAAGAGACGAGAAACGTGTTAAAGCTTGACGTTGCCCGGAGTTAAACATGACGATGCCCTGAGTTAAATCGGATCCGATGAAAATTATTATGAACTCCTGCTCTTCTCCCTCCAGTACCATGGCAATTGTCCTCTCTATACTGTCATGTGCAGAGTACCCATTGAGAGACCGATGTATGTATTAGGATCCACTTTTCATACTCTACCGGCACTCGCCATCTACAGGAACTCTACACGCGACATCCGTACCTTCATATTGTTACGTAGGTGTTGGTGCCAGTGTCGACTAGAGGACGCTTCTAGCCATAGAAGAGGTTGAAGTGTCTCGGGCTCAGAACCAATTATGTCGCACTTGCCTAAGGGCGTATGCGATTTCAATTGCACGCGTATCATTTTGGTGGAGGTACTGGGTACGTCTCTACGGAAGTCGGAGCTGGATCTCCTCAGCGGACGTCACATCAGTTCCGCTGCTATGGCTAACGGCAGTGTACCGGCCGCTCAGACACCAGTGCGATACGTGATGCCTCCGCTGGCACACTGGCACCAACACCTACGCAAGTGCCCACAACTCAAAGGGACTATGGTCGTAGAACGTGACAGCCTAACACCAAAGATGTCCGCCTTCCTCTTCCTCTTCAAGAGAAGTCCCGAACGCGTGGCGCACATCAGCCGGGGAGTCCGGCTGGATGCTCGTGCCATCATCGTTGTCTCTGCGAAGCACTAGACGGCGCGCATGCATGTCCCTGGGCATGCGCGTGTGGAGAGGAAGAAGAAACTGCCGAACACTTGATAACGTTTTGTAAAGGGCTTCACTCTATAGTTCAGGATGATGGCGCAGTTTTTCAAAGCACTGGGGTTTAGGTACCGGGAGGGCAAAATAGACTTTAAGCGGGTAGAATTAACTAGAAGGAGGTTATCTGATTGGTGGCTAAAGTCAAGGCACGAGTGAAAATTAAACCCTTCACTGCAAAGTACGAATCCTCAACCTCACTATTAAAAGGAAAAAAAAATATAAATCTAGTTTCTGGTTCATTAAGTATTACGGCTTGGTAGCGCTAGCCACCGCCCGATCTAAAGGGTACATTCATCTATTCATCCATCCATCCATCCATCCATCCATCGGGCGCGCGGTGATAGGCGCGTTGTTTAAATGCAGGCAAGATGTCGCGGTAATATGTTACCATGTTATGAGAACTGAGGTGGGAAAATACCGGCATATATACCAACCATTATGGGAATCTACTTCGTGCGATGCATATGAGAAGGAATTACCTATGCTGCTTAATGTTTTTTTAGGTCAGGCGTTGCGAGCTTGATCGACGGCTTTGTGTAGATTGAGCAGTTGTAGGCATAGCGAGGGCTTACCGGGCACATTAGGTTCACTGGCACCTCAGGGTACTTACCTCACGATCCGACGTAACATCGCTACACACGTTTTAAAGCACGCGCGTTAGTTTTCTCAAAAACGAAGTGAACTCTACGGTGCGATGAGGTTGCGCATCAGGGATTTTACGCATCACGAATGGTGGTTTGCGGAGTCTATAGGCTCGGCCAACGCTTGACCATAGCTTGCTGCATCATATAAGCAGATTAGTATAATGCTTGTTACGTTGTTATCAATGCAGTTAGCCAGCCCTCCCAACGGCAATTCACGTTGCACCCATATTACTACAGCAAATGGTATTTTCTGTAGCGCTTCCTAATAATAATAATAATAATAATAATAATAATAATAAACTGAGCTTTTACGTCCCACAACCACGATATGACTGTGAGAGACGCCTTAGTGGAGGGCTCCGGAAACTATGACCATCTTGTGTTCTTTAACCTGCACTGACATCGCATTGTACACGGACCTCTGCCGTTTCGCCTCTATAGAAATGCGGCCGCCACGGCCGGTATCGAACCGGCCGTGGCGGCCGCATTTCTTGTCCCCAGCAACACGGCTTTGTTGCAAACAGAATGTACTTTGTCCCCAGCAACACGGCTTTGTTGCAAACAGGTCCACTTCAACTGCTGTTTCGATGCTTACGCAATATATTAATTCCGCGCTACATGAAAACAACATAGCAATAGCAGTATTTTTAGACATACGAAAGGCATTTGATGCTATTAGTCATTCCATTTTACTGGAAAAAATGCATTCTTATGGGATAAAAGGTAACTCGCTTGATTTTTTTTCTAGTTATCTATCGGCACGCAAACAAAAGGTAGTCATTGGTGACATCAAATCATCCTACGGTTATATTAAATGCGGGGTGCCACAGGGTTCAGTTTTGGGCCCTATATTGTTCTCTCTTTATATTAATGATGTCCCGCGATCCCTACAAAGGTCAAGGGCACTGATGTACGCGGACGACACTGTTTTAGTTTCACAGGACACTCCTTAGCAGATTTACAAAATGACGTGATGACCGATTTATCGAACATTTCGGAATGGTTTACCAGGAATCAGCTGACTGTTAACTGTACTAAAACAAAGTATATGGTGTTTCACTCTCGTAGGAAACATATTGACGCTGAATCTCTTAACCTAACAATAAACAACACTCCTATTCAACAAGTTCCTTGTTTTAAATATTTAGGCGTCACTTTTGATGAACACTTACACTGGCATGAGCAAGTACAAAGTGTGTGCGCAAAGCTAGCCTATGGCTGCTATTCTCTAATAAAAGCTCGCCAATATTTTCCACAAGCTATTCTCCGCACACTCTACTTTTCATTGTGTCATTGTCACATAGGTTACTGTCTGGAATCGTGGGGTGTGACGTACAACAGTTATCTAAAAACTCTTGAGCGACTTCAAAAGCGTACACTGAAAATCATAAGCCAAGGTGAATCAGTAAGTAATATTTTCCAATCACAACGCATTCTCTCAGTTCCGATGTTGCGTGACTACAAAATTGCTGTTTCAGTAAATAACATAATTAATAGAAATTCACCTTTGCCTGCTGATCTTTTTTCAATTCCTAAACGCAATACGCGACATGCTTCGAATGGTAATTTCAATCTGCCCAAATGTTTTAATGTTTACGGAGAAAGACTGATACAGTTTAGTGGAACAAAAATATGGAACACGGTCCCCCTAGAGATTAAAACGGCACGTAATTTCAGCATGGCATGTAAATCATTTTTTCTGTGGAGTCAAGACATGTAAGCATGTGTGTGTGATTCGATTTTCATTGTATTTTTTTTAATAAGTGCCTATGTATAGAAACTAGCTGCAAGCTAATAAGTATGCATATCTGCAAGAAAAAATGTGTTACTGTGTTATCTGTATCACATGATTGTTTTTTTTTATGTTGTTACCTCAGAGCTGACCTGTACACTTTTTTATGTTGCACATTGTATTGGACCGTTCACTAGCCACTTTAGGCTATCGGTCCAAATAATCCCTGTAATTGCATATATCTATTTATGAAAATAAAGCTTCATTGATTGATTGATTGATTGATTGAACCCACGACCTTACGGTCGGCAGCCGAGCACCTTATATATATAGCCACTGTTCTCTACCGAGGCAGACTTCTGCTGCACTTTCATGTACTGGTGTGAATCTATATGGTTGGACACGCGACTGCTACGCAGAATGCCTGGATTCGATTCCGGCTAGAACCATGACTTCAATATTCCTTACGTCTAAAGAGATTTTCCACGACAAGAACTCCTTGATGCTGATTTGCAAACATTTACAAAGTCTATTCTCGCCACTGCTGGGCTGATATTGACCGAGGGTCGGCAACGTGTGGCCCTCGGCAATATTATGCTGACGTCATCGTGCCGAGGGCCGCATGATATAGCCGAGGGCAGCATAAAAGCCCTCCACCCTGCATTTATCACTTCCTATGTGAAAAAAAAAAAAAGACATGCCAGTTTTAACCTAGAACGGCATTTTCGCTTGTTACCTATGTTTGATTGCAAGATTGTGGCATGCGTGCTGAGGAGAAACGCGATTTCTAATCCAATTTTGTAAATTATCATTGATTCGCTGTATTTTTTTTTTTGCCTGCGATGCCCCCCCCCCCCCTCCCACAAGCCCCTTCCCGATTGGCCGTCCGGCCCCACGCTGTGTTGGCTTAATGCAACTTCGCCCTCTGCCTGAAAAGTTTGGCGACACCTGATACAGACCATCGTGTGTGGCCCATACCCGCAGACTGTGGGCCGTGGCAAGCGGGTATGTGCTACTTGACCTAGAGAAAGGGTTTCATGATGTACCCGACAGGCGTGTCACGATATTTATTTCGCGATGTGTTCCAGTGTGTCACACGCTAACGTCTCCATATGCTAATTTAGGTTTGTACTAAGTAAAAGAGACGACCACGAGAGCATCCAGGTGCAAGTGCATAGATCGACAGATGGAAATGTCTAAGGGCCTTTTGGCCGCCAAGTGCACTTTGGTCGGCAAGGCAACACTCCATAATAAGCAGTTCTAGGCCAAGGCGTCGTATTCTTGTAATTACACGTGTATTGCACGCGACAAAGTTCATGATAATAAAAAGTTAAAAAGAAAAACGAAATCATGAGAGCGCGAGACATTTTCACGAGGGACATGACCGATGGGCGAAGAAGCAGAAGAAGCGAGGAGCTCGAAGCCAGTCGTTTCTGTAAGTGGGATTTACTAACGACATTTCTCGGTCGTTCGTAGTCCGGATTTACAATCGATGTGTTCACGATTATGCAAGGTGTTTCAGCTACCTAGCGCTTATAGTATTACCATGGTCCTTCAATATTTTTCTGGTCATGAAACTCCCGCGTCACTCAATGGGAGAGCTTCATATACCGCCCGCACTTTCCGCGCCGCGGCGCTGGCGTAGCTAGACGGGGGACGAGGAAGCCGGCCCGGCCGGCTGCTCTGTTGGCCGCCATTAGCGGACTGTTGGCGCGGAGTTGTGGTGGTCGTGCTGATCGCCCCCCTTTTTAGCTTTTCGCGGTCGCATCGTGTTGACAGCGATGCCCAACACCTGCTGCGTGCCGGGCTGTCATTCTGGATACAAGGGCACCGTCGAAAAAGTTTCCCTGTTCTGTTTACCAGCCAACGCAGAACAACGCGTCAGGTGGAAACGTGCGATCCCGCGACAGGAGACTGCCGGATTTTCGTTCGAATCAAAGTACGCTCGCGTGTGTGAAAAACATTTCGACGCCAGTGACATTGTACGTGCGGACGTGTGCACTGTGAACGGAGACATCGTTTCGCTGCCCCGAGAACGACCGAGACTGGTGGAAGACGCCGTACCAAGGATTTTTGAAGGTTTGCCTTCCTACCTCTCGAAACCAAAGCAGCGTTCGCGTGCAACGAAGGGCCCACCTCTAAAAAGGCCGCGAGAGCTTTCTCCGGATTGTGATGCGACAGTCGCGAATGCAGACGTCTCCAGTGCAGCCGACAAAGAAATCGAAGGTAAGTCTGGCACAAAGTTTGCAAGTATCCTACCCGCTCACCACGCTAACAAAATTCGCTCACTACGCTAACCAAATTGGTTCCTTCCCTTATAAATATTGCCCTTTCTCACTCTTTGCAGATGTTGTGAGAACTGAGAATCGCAATGGCTACGCTGATGCAGAGTGTCAAACAGAGGTCACCGTTTGTTCAGCGTCGGAGCTACAGAGAGTGAAGGCCCAACTTCGCAGCGTGAAGCAACAGCTTCAGTCATGTCAGCGGAAACTCACAAAAGCGGAGGCGCACGCGAATAGAAAGAATGGAGTGTATGCAGATATTCACAAGCTTTCAGACCGCGAGAAGCTCATTATAGACCAGTGCATCATGAAAGCAAATATGAAGTCTGCGAAAGCAGCACGGTAAGATCCGGTTTGTAAAGTTTGTGTGTGTGTGCAATTTTATGTGAAGTGCGATGTTCGGTGCGCATTCGTTTGCTTTCTGGATATTGACAGAAACTACTAAGTGAAGCCGTGGGACAAAACGCAATATTTTGTTTTACTTTGATGGTGCTGTTTGCTTGAGCTGTAGCAGAATCGTGACCACAAAAATTGCATTTTATTTATTGCAGGTATAAAAAGGAATGGCTTTACGATTGTTTACTGCTGAAAATCAAATCCACAGCAGTTTATACATTTCTTCACGAGAATAATTTTCTGCCTCTACCACACCCTCGCACACTCTACTCCTATCTGAAAAATCTGAAGGCCGGCTTCGGATTTGATGAAAATTTATTTGACATCCTCAAAGACAAAGTGGAAAAGATTCCAAAGAGAGAACGGCGAGGTTTTTATCTTTTTTTTTCTTTTGCATTTGATTTTTCTGGACTCTAGGTAAAGAGCTGAAATATTTTTTTTTCTTTAGGTGTCCTCATGTTTGATGAGATGAGCGTGAGAAAGAGCCTTCACGTCAGGGAATCGGATATGGCACTGCTTGGAAAGGTGGACTTAGCAGAGCACACGAAGCCGACTGACCAAGTGAAAGATGGGGACCACGTGTTGGTGTTCCTTTTCCGACCATTCCTTGGTGGCTGGTCGCAGACTGTCGGAGCGTTTTGCACGTCCGGGGCTGCACCAGGATCCACTGTTGCCAAACTGATCCTGCAGTGCATTGTACTCCTATCGAATGCCGGCGTCATTGTGGAGGCAGTCACTTGCGATAACTCAACTTCGAACCGATCAGCACTGAACTCCTTGGGTAAATATTTGCAGTCATTATTTATTTTCAAGGTATTTAGTAAGTGATTTTAATAATAGAAATGCCTTTCTTTTAGGTGTCAGTGGTGATGTCACAAGAGTATCAACATCGTTTGAGCATCCATGTGACTCCTCCAAAGTCATTCAGGCTATAATTGACCCGCCGCACATCTTCAAGTGCATCAGGAATAACCTTTTGAAGGCCGGAAAGTTCCTGGTGCGTAAAACAGTTTAAGATAAGTCATCACAGTGCTCTGGCTAACTTTGTCTCACAGCCTTTTTATAAATGTAACAGTTGCCTGGTGACAAAGAAGTACAGCATTCCCACTTTGAAGCTCTGCTGGACTACGAGGAGCAGCAAGCTGGACTTCGGGCTGTGCCAAAGCTTACGAAAGCTCACATCAGCCCCAACGCTTTCCAAAAACTGAGTGTGAGACTTGCTGTCCAGGTAAGACATAACAGCTGCTCTAGCATGAGTCATTAATCAGTATGTGTAACAAAAAGTGGTGTTGCTTCATCAGAATACAACACTCTGCCATATAACTTCTCTAAAACATTTCAGCTCTTCAGTGAAAGCACTGCTTCAGCAATGGACTTCTATCGCAGTAGAGAAGAATGTGTGAAACTTCGTGGCTCCAAAGCAACTTCGGATTTTGCGAGGCGAATGAATAGTCTATTCGACTGCTTCAATTCTAAAAGGCCACAAGATGTGCAGTACAATGAAGCGGAACACATTTCTGTAAGCCCTAATATTTCAAACCTACTGTCACATCCTTTGAAGTTCCACTTAAATCAGATTGTTTTTCAGACGCTGAAGGAGAACATCGAATGGCTTGACAGGTGGCACACTTACAACCAGAGTTTACCAAAGCAAAAGCAACTCTTCTTTCTCAGCAAGCCAACATGCAATGCTTTGAGAATGACTTTGCACAGCACAGTGACGCTTGTTGAAAAGCTGCTGAATTGTGGCTTTCGCTATGTTTTAGTTGGCAACTTTGGACAAGACCACCTCGAGGTACATTTAAACGTTTTTGCTCGTTGAAGACGTTTTCTTCACACTTTTATATTTTTCAGAGATTTTTTGGCATCGCAAGACATGTCGCTGGAGCAGGGGGACAGCCAACTGTTCAGCAATTTTTGTTCATTTACCGGTTGCTCTCGGTGAACAACTTGATCCGTCCTCCACAGAGAGCCTCGGTTGAAGGGGATGGTCCGCGTCTCCTCTTGAAAATGCAGGATCTCTTTCAACATAAAGAGCCTACTGTTAATCAGGTAAACATTTGAATAGCACCCACCAATGCTGCTTGTAGGGTGTTTGTGCATCGTAAACGTGCTGAATGTCGTCTAGCTTTTTGATGCTAATGACATGCACGTCTGGTCGTATGATATAGAACAGACTTTTATTCTGCTTAAGTAAAGTGTGGGATTGGGCTAGTTGGTAATCCATATAAAACTTCTAGGCGCGTAAAACTTCAGACAACTAACATAAGAGACGAGGACGAGCGCAGACTTTCAACTGATTTATTACTACTACGACACACATATATATATTAGAAAGAAGATAAGATCACTTGCTTAAGCAAAAAAAAAAAAAAAAAAAAAAAAATTTTTTTTTTTTTTTTTTTTTTGCTTAAGCGCCTAGAAGTTTTATTCTGCATTTTTATATTTTACTTTACAAATTTCTCACTCTGGCCATTGTGATAACGCAAAATATGTTTCAGATTGATACCTTGGCAGTTCTTTTTGACGATATACTGCTGGAGCCTGCTGAATGCATGCAAGACATGATTCATCCCGAGTCAACGAGGGACTGTATTTTGGATTACCTTGGTGGGTATGTAGCAAAAAAGTTTGCTAAAATAAGCTGCAAGGACTGCCTCCAAACACTCAGAAGCAACTCCCGAGAGCCAACTGCATTGACTCAAATCAAGACAAGAGGATTTTTGCAAGTGCCATCGGAGAAATTACTGCGGCTCTTGCAAATTGTGGAAGAACATGTGGAAATGTGCACGGTGGACAAAATAGCCTGTGCCAGTGTTTACATGAACATTGTTGAGAACATCCTGCTGGACGACCGCACTTCTTCGGCCAGTGTTGGCTGTGGCTCACATTTCGTGAGCACTACGGCAGAAGTTGTGCACTTTTTTATTAAGTGCCGTCTGCATTTTTTTACGCGTGAGCAGAACAAACTGTTTCGTGCTGGCGGACGTCGTTTATCCTGCCCGGCCAAAGGAGGGAGGAAACCAGGGACATAAATTTTTTCAATGATTTTTGTTGTGTCATCCACTCCGTCTCCCAACTTTCATCCACAGTTTTGAAACGCAGATTTGAATAAACTATGTGCCTGTGCTCATGGCAGTTTCGAATTCTCGACGATTGCCGCGTAGCGTAGTTGCCAAATTCAAAATGTTACCCCCTGCTAGGTAAGTGGCACACAGATTTGCTTTCGTTAGGCAGAAATATCTCGCACATAAAAAGCTCAAGTTGGATTGAAAGAGATATCTAAGTGCATAAAGAAAATCTCTAGAAATATTCAAAAAGAGCAATGCAGTTTCATGTACAACTGATTCGTTTAAACTGAATAACTGGGTTGAAGGAAGATCCTGGTTGATTTCTATGTGCGCGTAGAAGGAACAGGGTGGCTAATTAGAACGCGGACTTAGAAGTCGTGGTCATTGGGAGAGTACATGGGAATGGATAAAAAAAAAGCCGCGTATATCAAAACTCGGCTGCGTTATCAAATCTGCATGCGTAAAAACAAAAGCTCTCGCTTCGAAATAGCACGTAGTGCCTATATCTAGCAGCTCACAACAGTTTCATCTCATTTTTTAATCTTTAAAATCAGGGGCGCTAATTATGACATCAAAGAAAAAAAAGAAAAGAGCACAACTTGAGCATCCCTCTCTGTCTTGTGGTGTCTCATTCTGAGCTTTTAATTTTTCAGCTATGTTTCACTAACGATATCCCTCAAGAGGTACTTCAAGGCTATTAATGTCAAGTCACCCTGATACACAGATTTGTTTATTGGCACGCGAACTTCTATTGGCTGCTTCGTGATGCCATATGGAATAAAGTGATAGTTATTCCGAAAATGAACGTTACGTGCAGCCAGAGCACGGCTGCTCCGCAATCTCTAGCGCAAAATATGTTAACCTTTCAGTCATCTAGAACCAGTCACAGTGTTCGGTTTAAGCCCCAAAAGCGGCTATGCAGGAATCGAGAAATTTAGGAACGCTACGAATGCGCGTCACTTGACAGACGAACTCAGTTAAAACATTGCCAGCAGTCAAAGACTTAGGCAATTTGACAACGCGCATCATGGACCACTTTGACAATACTAATAGCTGCTATGATTTGTTAGCGATAACACGGAGAAGGAAAATATCTGAAGAAGTGTATTTGATGGGAAACGCTTCCGCGAACGCGCTACAGCCCTGCCAAGCGCGGCCGATCGATGCCCTCCTGTTTACGGTGGCGCCTCTGGTGGCCACTTGTGTCCCTATATGAAACTTTCGCGGGAGTTTCATGACCAGAAAAAAGTATTGAAGGACCATGGTATTACGAAGCGAATCGTAACTGCTCCGAGCCGCACGCAGCAGGACGGGATATTTTTCTCTAATCTGCTCAGCTGTGTAATTAACAAATTGCTTGTTTCAGTTTCATTAGAAAACCATAGCGAAATATGCTGATAGCGAAGTTCTAGCAGTTGTTTTGAAACGTCGAAATTTTTCGTTAAGAGAGTAAAATGCTCGTGGCAAAGAGTAACTTTCAATCAGATAAGCCGGGTAATTATAAACATTGCTTAGTTAACCTTCAAAATAGCAAATAGAAACGTTTTAATGTTTGTTCAGAAATCTCGGATTATTTCACCTGTGCTGCGTGAAGTGGGCGCGGCCACTTGGAACACCGAAAGAACAAAGTACCCGAGTACGCTGGGACGGCGGCACCCGATGCATACAAAATGGACGCAGCCAAGTGCCGAGCATATGACCAAATTTATTGACGATGGTTTGTACGCAAGGGCAATGCGCTCTCGGGAGGCAAGAAATCAGGTTTCGTAATCGATACCGAAACCATTCATAACACAAGCCCTTTTACTTTTTCCATCTCAATGATCGGGGTGCTGTAACAGGTTACGAAATGCTTGCAGGCCTAATCACTTCGTGTTTCGTCTTTTCTCGCGGGACAGCGTGGGACTGCATCCCGACTCGACAGGGACGGCCACCTGTCTCCGGTGAAGCCGACCGGTAGAACAAAAATGGCGGAGCCTCAGCCGAACTCCGAGACGCTCAGCCTGCGACGAGCCATCCGCAGCCTCCACAGGCGCCGACCTCCGGAGTCTCACAGCTCGTGGTCGGCCCTCACGGAACCCGTGATGGACCACGCCGAGGTGCCGCGACCGCCGTCCCGCAGGCGTGCCCAGCCCACGGAGTCGGCCGTGCGCCTCTTTGAGAAGAACGTCAACTTCTTCCAGGGCATGTTCTACGCGACGCTCAACAGCGCCCTCGTCGGCGTCATCTCGGTACTCATCAAAATCCTCTACGACGTGCCCACCCTCCAGCTGACGGCCATGCGACTCGCCGGCATATTCGTCTTCTCCTTGCCTTTGGTCATCCACAGCGGCCACCATCCGATGGGCCATCCTTCCAGCAGGGTCTACCTGGTCCTCCGGGCAACGGTGGGCCTAGCGGGCCTCTACTTCCGCTTCTGGTCGATGAAGCTGATCCCGCTGTCCGACGTGGCCGTGATCCTCGCCAGCCTTCCCGTCTTCGTGACGGCGCTGGCCCGCGTCTTCCTCAACGAACCGTGCGGCGTCGCGGACACCCTCATACTGATCCTGACCATGGCCGGCCTCATGATGTCCGCCAAGATCCCCCTGCCCTTCATGCAGGCCTCGGGTTCCCGGGAGGACAAGCCGGACGTCGACAAGTACAAGGGCCTCGTGTTCGCCCTCCTGTCGACCATATTCGGCGCCGCCAAGTTCCTCATCAGCCGCACGGTGCGCCACGAGCACCACTCGGTGACGCTCTTCATGTACGGCTTCGTCGGGGTCGCCTGAATGCGTCCTGCTGTCGCCGACCGAGCCGTACGTGCTGCCCCGCTGCGGTCTGGGACGCGTCATCTTCGCGTCCTTCACGGTGCTCAGCTTCCTGGAACAGCTGGTGCTCATCAAGGCGCTCCAGATGGAGAACGCCGGACCCGTGTCGGTGGTGATCGCCGCCATGGACGTGGTGTTCATGTTCGCCGTGGAACTCATACTGTTCGGCAACATTCCCGACAAGTACAGCTTCACGGGTGCCACACTCGTGTCCGTGTGCGTCTTCTTGCAGATGGCCAAGAAGACGGTCACAGAGTCGCACGAAAAGTCGCTCTTCCGAAGGCTGTTTTTTTGGCTCGCCTATTGAGAAATGTATATATGTTTTCATCGGCTTCATTTATTGCGCTAAGTAATTTATTCTATATTTGTGTCATGCTTATAAATACTCATAACGAGGCTTGATTGCGAGCAAATGGCTGTAGGCACGCCAACTGCAACGTTTGTAGTCCCAGCGTATGCGTCTAACGCTATCGTCTTGGGGACACACGTCATAGCTATGAAACCTACTGTAAAACTATCTTGCGTCAAAAATTATCTTTTGGTCTTAGGGGTTGTTCGAAAACTATCTGCAGTGCAGCATATTAAAACTACTTTGCAGTTTAGCGGGACATAAAGAGAACAATTTTTAACATCAATATTTGCTCTTTCAAAATTCCAAGATCACCACGCTTGCCGCGAGATGGCGCTTGGTTAGCGAAAAAAAAAAACGCGCGAAAAGGGGTGATGGCGCCATCTTGAAATATCCGCACCACATGCCGTGATCTTGTATATTTTGATGGCGTATGCTATTAACGTAGTTGCTAATTGGTAAGGATGAACATTGTTATCTGAGTAGCCATAGGCTCGAGATGAGATGTCGTTCAACCAGTGTCGCCGTAATACGACAGATACACTTTGAAAGCTGTGACGCCAACCATGAAGATTTCGCGCGAAATTTAAAAATGAAACATTTGTTTTGGCAAAATTAACCGACGTTTGATTTCTCGAAGTACATGTGTGAACAATTGTTTCTCTTGGGTGTCGCCGAGGACACGCGATTCGAACATAGCGCCGCCCGTGGCCTGGAATTTACAATTCTCAAAGTCAGTGAAAAGTCGTTCACTCTTCTCCCAACAAGATGTTGCGATGAACCCACAAAGTCCACGCCCATTGGCTGATATGAGCATCGTGGGCTGCAATTAACGCGGAAAGGGGCCACATGTACGCGAACACACTAAAAGGTAGCCACGCATTAAAAATAAAAAAAAAAAGGGGGGGGGGGGGGACCGGAAGCTTCGTTTTCAGGAGTTGAACGCCGCCAGGCGGCGACTGGCTAAAACGGTTCCTAGTGCGTACTTCAAACACAGAGTGCATGAAACCTTTTCGAACGTACCATGAACCCATTACGTGACCTTAAGGAAACGGCGCAGCAGCGTGTGTGCCTTTTGATAATCGCATGTTCCGACTTCCGCTGGCAATGAGCGCTTGTACCACCCATTATTGCTGCAATATTTTATGTTACATTGTGAAGCATGCATACAGGACGGGTGTGCTTGTAAAACATGAAAGCTACTTTCACTGCATTTCCAAGCAGAAAAAGTTCTACACAAGCAGATGCATGTGGCAGAACATCCGCTTGCCTTGCAAATGACCCGGCTTCGATCCTCACTCTGACCAAGCGACCCTGGTTCGGTACCCACCCTGAACCAGGATTCTTTTACCATTTAATTCGTATTGTTCTCAATTTTTCGCTCACGACGCCGCCAGAATTTCAGCGAATAGAGCTCTTTCAGGCTATCATTTGACTGATGTTAATGAAGCCACAACATACTGGTTGAGCTTTCGGAATACATAAAAAAAAGCCGTGTAAATCACAGAAAGTGCACAGTGTGATACCCACAAGGTGCCTCACACATTCGTCGAAGCCCAGCAAAAGGTGAACGCCACGATTTCAGTCAATGTACCCCCCTCCCCTAAAACTTGCAACGTGGTTTTGCACTACCTCACGAAATCTTACCAGATTTGACCATGCGACGTAATGTTATGACGTCATATTTCGACGATCTGTAACACAACATCAGGCTGGTTATTCCATAATTTCGCGACATCGTTCGCGTTCACGGTTCCGCCGACAGTCACTTTCGTGCGAAGTGGACAGTATGGCATCTGTGGTCAAGAATAAGTACACTGGACACAGAAGGTCGAACTCATCAGTTTATTGATAACTCGCAAAAGTAATACACAAGTGCCAAGTCGCGAGGACAGTGAGGAAAAAAAAAATGACTATTTGACTTCACAGGGCAGGAATACACACACGGGTGAAGGGAGGAGAAAGATGCATGTGACATTTACAGACCTTCAGATACAGGGCGTTGCTGTGTACAGAACGAAATTCAAATGGAAAACGAAGGGATAAGCAAATGTTCATTGAGGGATAGATACAACAGCTACAACAGTTTACACACGAAGGGACAAACACCACCGTTTGTTGGGAAACACCAGTTATCACAAGGCAGTTTTTTTTTTTTTACAGCCTCCGTAAAAATGACCACACACGGCATCCACTTTGGAAAAGTTGTTCTACCTGCTTGGTTTCCTCGCAGTTACCGACACAGGACAGTCGCACTTTTACAACATTGCCAGCGCGACAGCCCGAGAAGGGTCGACGGTCGACTCAGCACCTGAACATCTACTAAATAGTTATGAGACAGTTAAGCAGAGTCCAAGTTGTTTCACCAAGACAACCTGAGCAAATATCGCTCCAATACCTTAGATCTGCTAGAAGTTTACGTAAATTCGCAAGCTCTGTCATAAAGGCGAGCCAGAAAAATACAGCTGCCCCATAAAGATATGGGAGGCACCCTCAAGACTCCTTGGATATACGGCTAATAAAAAGTATATTTTACATTAGTCAAATAGTGGTACATTCTTTGGTGAAGTTAACTTGAGAGATGAATGCTACACTATATATATGTTTACATCTACATGCACCAGTTTTTCATACTTGCACACACTACTACGTCTGGATAACCTGGTCAGAATATCTCTGAAAGGGGCTTGCTTTTCCAATCACGTTCAATTCTTCACAGCTTTGACGACGAGCAGAATGTGTAGCAAACTCATGGAAGTGACTGGAACTTAAAAAGGCATAGTGTCTTTCGCGAAAATGCGCCGGCTGAGACCCTGCCGAGAAAGCATGCTTGGTCCAGTTCACAGGTACTTAAGGCAACAAGGCAGGCTACGAGATAGTATATGGCACACGAGGCTGTCGCAGATAGTGATGGGAGATACGCTGAAATCAGTGCAAGGCTCAAAGCAACGGACTGAAGTCCGGTTACAAAGCTTGCAAAACGTGATGCAAACACTGCTTGCCTTTTTTGTTCTATACACACCCTGCGTGACAAAACATACCTGAGGCTATCTTGAAGAAAGCTCGGATTCAAGCTTGGAAACACGCTCATCTTACACATACGCACAGCAGTGCCTTTTACAAGCCTGGCAATCGTTAAAACTGCACCAGCAATCGCCACTTCTCGACGAACGACAAGAAAGTCATAAAAAAAATGCTTGACATTAAAAAGAAATGCACGCCATTTCCTTTGAAAGTTCCTACTTTCAACTTTGTGCTCTGGGAATAGCAAAACAAACGAATAAAAAAGGAATGACTGCATAAGTAAGGATATATAACATTACGAGTATATCTTGGGCGTATATACGCGACGCTTGCTGTATAAACGAGGCGACAATAAACACAGGTAAGGCAGTGACAACAAGCCTGGGCAAGTCTGAGCCTGGACTGTGCAGCAATTATCTAAAATGCTTGCATGTAGGCACAACCAGAGTTAAAAAAAAAACGCAATCAACGAAAATGCACGGGAAGGACAGAACGCCCGTGGTGAGAGAGGCCAAAGTAATTGGTTTTGAAGCGTTCGCTTACGCGTATATGGTGATACGAGACCTCGCTAGAATAAACTACAACCTGTAACTTAACTTAACGGGAAAACGAAAAATGAACGGTGAGAAACTAGGTTGCAACTAAACGTAGCCTTTGGGGATCTAGCCAGACACAGCGGTCTCGACGGCACCTTCCCGAGTGGGAGACTCGGCGGTCTGGTTCTTGTTCTGGCGCACCTCCTCGGCATGCTTCTCCTGAAAAGAACGCAATCGTGAACACAGCTGACGAGTCTGCACAGCAATTCAACTTCAATGCAACAAAGAAACAAAAAATGCACCACCGTAAAAATAGGGTTGACCATCCCTTTAAGGCGGCAGACTGGTCTCAGACATTGTTTATTTCTTCAGTGATCTTGATCAAACTGCACAGGATCATGCAGTTTTTTCTGCTGAATTCAAATATTTAATTATATTTCCTGTAACTCATCTTATTCATGAGATAGTTACACCTCCTATTGTTTAAGGCCGCCATAGAAAAAAAGTGCTTCAATTAAAGTGATAATCAAGATATGCCAAGGTAGACTAAGGACTATAGATTGAAAGTATGCAAGAGTTCGTTTTTAGGCCTTTCTTGGTTACTTTACAGCAAAATGAACTATCCATTTTCAAAAGCACTTGGAATTGTGTTACAATTTTGATGAGTAATTATTTAAAAAGGCTTGGGCTCTAAATTCTGCTCCCATACTTGCTTACACACATACAGGTTTCCATTGCAAAAAAAAAAAAAAAAAAACGTACCAGCCCTAGCTGCAGAAATATATTGAGGCCTCTCAATTGACCTGTTCGTAAACTCACTACTTTTGAGAAAAATGAAAAAAAAAACAACTGAAAACACAGCTTCAAAAAGCAACAATCAAGGTGTGCATATTTTGCAATCTTCATGAAGGTGCTCATAAATTCGCAGCAGAGCTTCTAACACAGGTGCCGGCAAATAATAAAGAAGCCTCGAAGTCAGTTCCACATTTTTTTTTGCAGGTTCTGCATGTTATCAGCACCAAGAATCTGGAATAGTTAGAATGAAATTACAAAAAAATTACCACTTCCTGGTGTGTGAAAATTTGCAGAGAAATAGAAAAATACTTGCAGAAACCAAATACTAGGTCAATTAAAAAAAAAAGAATTTTTGTCATTTTTCAGTCCCAAAGACCTGTCTGCTTTCTGGTATCTTCGAGTCTCATTGGCTGGGATGACCGATGCGTCATCAATTTTTTTTTTCCTTTGTGTTGTGTTCGCCACTGTGGCTGTCCGTTTGTGTAAGTCTGCTCTTGCGATCGTGTGTGTTTCTCGGCGCACTGTGTTTGCGCTTTGCGCCGGTACTTTTTCACCGCGATCGAGATGCCTGGAGATTCTCGTCTGAAACCATCGACGCGACGAGCTTTCGGAAGCCGTAAAAAGCTGCCTTGGAACAAGATGGCGCCGGCCACAAGTGCCCCTCGGCAGCTAGTTGCAGTCGCGACCGGACCCCCTGGATCCGCCAGAAACTTTAACGACGCCGTCTACTGAGAACGCCGTAGGACCAAGTTCGACGAGCAATGCACTTCGGATTGATGCTGCGTACTACTCAACGGCGAAGCAAGCGCAGCGAGTTGAGAAATCGATGCAAATGAAGACCGTTTTGTCGGGAAAGTCGCTACCCGAAAGTTCGACCTCCTTGGAGTCTTCCGATTTTCGGCAACGCCTGTACAGCCAACAAGATTGGAGTTGACGCGAGCACTGATGACAGTCATCGGCGAACAGCGACAGCATTACGTATAGCTGAAATTGAGGCCGACATTATCGCGGGCAAGCAGAATGCCGCGCAAAAGAAAAATAGATACTTTTTTGGGCCAACTTGTTGACTACTGAGGTGGCACCGGCCACATCGTTTTTTTTTTATATCTACACCACGGATTTACAAGATCGCGAGAATTTAGTACTACAGCTGTGACCCTTTGTGTCAGCAAAAAAATACGTATAAAAAGGGGCACTTTTGTGGACATTCGTTATTCTGGACAAATAACCAATTTTCCGGACATTTTCATGGTCCCTTGAGGGCCCAGAACACAGCAACTTCTAACTTCGGGCAGCATGCTGCCTAACAGCTAGTCTTTTGAGCTGCATACCCCACAGCTTTTCCAGAACCTCTCAACAGCTTATCATGATGAGAATCTGATAATGCTTTCCACATTGGATAAAGCTTTTAGGAATGATTCCAAGGGCGAAATAAAGCACATCTTGTTTTTTTAGTTTTTTTTTGCAGGAGAACACATGGAGAACATGTGTATAAAATTTGTGGCAAAAGTTACTTATAGAAAATTTTGCAGTACATGTCAATCTCAGCTTCACATTTTTTGCCAACCTGACCAGCGTTACGGAACTTCTCACCATGTTCTTGTGAAACAAGACTGCGGAGCTAGCCTATTCTTTTGCAGCTAAGAGGGACATATGAAATGTTATATGAAGAATAATCCGAGCTAAATAAATTTCAAAATTGCGGAGCATTGATGCAAACGAGAATTTTTAGATGATGTAGCTCAGTTACAATATAAATAGCATAGCTCCACATGGAAGGTCTCTGGCTACAGCCGCATCCTAAACAGAACCTAAAAATATTCAGGGAAAGGGCCTTAACGACCCATAAGAAATCACCCAATTAGACTTCACTTATGCTCTCAGTGTGATAACTAGTAGGTCTACATTAAAACTAAATATATTTTTGAAAATAGGAGAAAGTAATACATATACACACCCAATTTCATTACAGTATCTCAAATAATAAGGCATTTCATTTCAAGACCAGCGTCTCTACTTAAGGGGGGACGCGGCCTTTGAAAACCGAAAAATCGCGACAAAGTCGATTTTTGGCAAACCACATATTCGGGCAGTATGTGTCATAAACTACCTTTTCTGTAAATATCAACGTCTAATTTGTCGCGAAACCATTTGAAATAAAGTTTAGAACATGCCGCAGCGGCCCTCGAGCGCTCAAAATACCCCAACTTGGCGTGATCGCAGTTTCTCGACCGCTCGACAGAGCGCCACCATTTTGGTGTTGTTTTGTTTGTGAATTCTTGCTCTTTCTTTTCCCGCCACCTGCGTCGCCGGCGGCAGCGCAGGAGAGGAGCAAGCCGCTCATGATTGGAGGGCTCGCGTGAGCCTTCAAGTTTCCCGCGGCTGAGGCGCGCAGCTGGGATTGGGCGAAGCGCGCGCTCCCCAAGGACGCGGGGGAGCCCGCGACTGCCACTGGCTGCTGCGCGCGATGACGTAGCGCTCTTGCGCATAATGCGGCCGATGCGGCCGCTCGGTCTGCTGCCTTGTTCCGCTCGCTCCGTGTATCGTTGCAGCCGTTCACATACTCTCCACGTTTCAACTGTCTTCGAAAAGATTTTCAACCGTCTTTACGAGACCGTTGTTGTGTTCGCTCACGATGCGCCCAACGAAAAAGAAGACGCTACAATCGTTCGGTGCAAGGAAGCGAGCTATGAAGCTTGTCCGCGCGGCGAGGCTCTTCGCTCGCACGTGCGCCAACGGTGATCGTGCCGACGGTACCTGTAGGGCAGCTTCTGCTTTATCTACGCAAGAGAGTGGTCGCATCGACGCGCCTAGCAACGGGACTGCTGCTCCGCTGGTGCAAGAATTTGTCGTTACAAGTGCGCCTGGTGTCTCGTGCTCATCGACAGTGGCTTCCGCATCTTCTCTTTCATCGGCCTCGAGTGCGATCGCGTCGTCAACTGTGCATTTGCGAACAAGTTTCCTGACGTGCGAGAAGAAAGAGGCGGCGGATCAACAACGCGCTGCTGTGCAAAGAGAACTTGGCGCTATGCCAGCGACGGAGCGGAAATTTCAGGCAATGGAGCGCGATCATGAAGCTGCCACCGCTACAAGTGAAGGCGAAAAATTTTTCCTTGTGCAAATGGATGCCCTAGGCGACCTGCTATCTCTGACCCCGTGCCACCGGTGCACCGCGATTGGGATGAAGGTACGAGGAGCCACCCATCTTGGACTTGCTGCAAAGCTTGAGCTAGTATGCTTGCATTGTGGAGTAGTTTCAAGCTCATGGAGTTCATCTCGTCAGGATGACACAAAGGCCTTTGATGTGAATGTAAGAGCCATTATGGCAACAAAACAAATAGGCAAGGGACAAACAGCTCTCAACGACTTTTGGGCAGCGATGAACGTGTCCCATCGTGGCCTCCATCACAAGACCTTTCAGAAGCACCTGAAGAAATTCAGGGAACCGCAGACACAATGCATAGAAAATTTCTATGCAGAATCTGCTTCTGCTGTAAAAGCCACTTACAAAGAAATGGATCAATATTTCACCAGGGATATAACAGTTTGTTATGATAGAACATGGCACAAGCGTGGGCACACATCCCATATTGGAGTCGGGGCAATTATCGAATACCATACGGGCCTTATCTTGGACGCCCGTTGTTCTGTCTAATCAGTGCCTTGGTTGCCAAGTAGGGCCAAAGCCTGGAGACGCAGACTATGCATGCTGGCTGGAGAATCATGTGTGCCAGAAAAACACCGACTCTAAATCAGGGAGAATGGAGGTTGAGGCAGCTATCATTCTCTTTTCACGCTCACTGTCAAAGCACAACCTCCGTTACACAACGCTTGTGTCTGATGGAGATAGTGCCACCTTCTCTGCCCTTGTACAAGAAAATGTTTATGGACTGGTCCCCATTTCAAAAGAGGAATGCCTGAACCACGTTCAGAAGAGGATGGGGACTGCACTTCGCAACCTTGTGCAGAAAAGTGACAAGGCTTTGGGAGGGAAGGGCAGGCTGACAAAGGCCCTCATCGACAAGTTGACAGATTATTATGGCTGGGCCCTACGGAACAATTCCGATGATGTGGCTGCAATGCGGGGGGGCAGTGATGGCATCGTACCACCATGTGACGTCGACGGATGAGGAGCCGCACCACGACTTGTGCCCAGAGGGTGCAGCAGACTCCTGGTGTCGTCACAATGCCAGCGAGATTACCGGTGTTCCACCTCCGAAGAATTCGTACAAGCTGCCACGCTATGTTGCAGATGCACTTCTACCCATTTATGAGAGGCTCTCACAGGCTTCTCTTCTGCAACGCTGCCTGGGAGCAAAGACGCAGAATGCATCAGAGTCCTTTCACTCTGCGCTGTGGTCCCTCATGCCCAAAGAGCAGCATGCGTCACTGATTGCTGTGGAGACAGCACTGCATGATGCAGTGCTAAGATACAATGCTGGCTGCTACAGGGCCACCCAAGAGCTAGCTTCATCAGTGGGGCTAACACCTGGCCACCTGGCCATTCAACGGGCAGCCGAGAAAGGTTCTCTGCGCTTGAAAAAGGCTAAGAAGCGATCCCTTGAGAAGATGGAAAGGCGGCAAAGAAAAAGTGCCAAAGGACACCTCCAGTTACGCTGCAGCTTCATTTTAGAACTGCCTATGTGCTCAAAACTTTCAAACGTCGTTTTCTCAAAATGACTTTCTTGGCTAGTGAGGCTGCTTATTCCAGCCATATCTCTGGAACCACTCATTGGATTTCCATAAGTCTTTTTTTATTAAGTACATGAATAAATTTCTGAGGGGGTGACAAGCCCATTTTTTCAATATATTGTGTGTGTTATTTATTATATTTAATCAAAATTTGATTGATAATATCCTAATCACGAACACAAAGTTTGATGGCCTGCTAAAACTTTTCAGCAAGGAAATTAAAAAAAAAGGGCTCTGTTACCCTCTGGAGTATCAATCTGGGAATCATCATAGTTAATTTCACAGTTCCAGCACCTTTTGAAAGTTCTCCAGGCCTGGAATAAGAGAACCATGTGCACTACCCTGATATTCTGCTGCAACTTGAAAACCAGTGAACATAACTTGATGAAATTTTGTAGTTCTTCTAATGCTTTTGCTATAAGTCTATCCTGAAAATTTCATTAAGATATCTCAATAAACAAAAAAGTTGGTATCCGATGGTAGCCTCCCCCCTTAAATGCAAATAAAAGTTGTGTATCTGGTGTATTTCCCTCTAATGCGCAAGAAAGTCCCCTTCGACTGCACATACAATTTAGCTGAAACACCTTTGCCTAAAGTACCTTCTTATAAATACTTAGCCCTAACGTTAACAAGTACCTTGCCCTGGAATTTACACATAAACACTTGCTCTGCCGCTTTCCGGAAATTGCGCCTTCTCCGCCACAAGCTCAAGACTGCCTTACCACTATCCCATTTTCCCTAATTAGGCCAAAACTTGAGTTTGGCATCCCAACACAAAAACTAAAGGGCCCATACACCCCCTCCGATATTTTCCTAAACATTTCAAGTAAACAAGCGCATCGCGTGCAGAATGCCCTCGCGATCAACGATGCCACACACTGCAGCGCTACAGGAAGCAGGAGTGCCACAATTTCTCCTTGCTGGTCCCTGCCATTTCCGCCACTGACATGCACGACATCACCAGTGAAACTCGATGACATTGCCACTTTCAATGCTTGCGATTGGCCGAACGACAACCGAAGACTTCCGGTCACTTTGGAAAGAGCTGTTCACGCGCACCTTGCTGTTTTTGGTCATGTTGCCGATAGCGAATCAACATCTGCGGCCCGTAACGCAACACAGCGTCCATACCGGCACGATTCGTAGGGGCATGGGCCAACACGACAGCAACAGCGGTTAGTCAACGATCAGTGCACCCAGATGGCACACACAACACAGTTGACAACGAGCTGGGTTATTGGAGAGGCGGATCGCAGCAACCGAAAGTATACGCTGTCTCGAACAGCGCATCAGCGGTGACGGATGGCATGCGAGATGAGGAGGGGAACTCAGCTGACTCAGCGAGGAGGGGCCAAGAGGTTTTGGAAGAGGGTAGCATTGAAAAGGGGGAAAGAAACGATCATCGCGTTTCGATAAATGCGTGTAACTTCTATTACGGCACTATTCAAAAAAATTCTCGCAGCAATGTATTCGTTGCAAACTCGAGCACAACTTCCTCACCTCAACTTCCCTCCCTGCACTACTAACTGCGAATGAAATTGCATTATTACATACCCGGAAAAAGATAGTTTACTAGAGTTCCTTTCCAACATAGTGAACCATAGACTATCCTTAGACACCGCAGCGCACGTCTTCCCCTTATTAAGCAGACAGACTTTGCACTACTATACTCATTCCCTAACGCTAATCTACGCAAGGACTGACACTTTTTGCTACTCTTTTTTCCCAAAGGCTATAGCTGACTGGAAGCATTCCCGGCTCTGACCATTTGTGCAAGTACTGTTATTTTACGACTTCATTAGAATTGTATTTAATGACCAAGTTGTCCGATTGTTTTTTTTCAAGTCGTAACCACTATTTTTACAACCAACATTTTGTAAAAAAACACTTTACAACTATGTTTTCAGTTACAGTCGAAACCCGCAATAACGAAATCGCCGAGGAAACCGAAAAATTTCGTTTTCGCGAGAATTTTTGTTGCCGCGAGTATGAGGCATAAAAACAGGGATACGGCTAGCAGAACGAAAATTTATTGCCAGAAATCGGTCAACTGACTTTGCCGACCCTGCCATGCAACAACTTCAAACGACCCTTGCCATGCAACAACTTCAAACCTCTTCCTTCGCACCGGAAAAAGTGGTCCATTGCTACGTCGTCGTCATGTGCGCCGAAGAAGGAGCGAAGGATGTCAAGCGCATCCAAAACAACCCGCGGGTTGTTTTGGATGCGCTTGACATCCTTCGCTCCGAAGCGGGTTGTTTTGGATGCGCTAGCGCGTCGTTCCTGCCCGCAGTCTCGCTGTCAGTGGAGTTAGGGCTAAAGCCAACTCCGATGACGCGCCGCGCTCGTAGACCCCTTGCAGTAATCTTATCGTCCATTTGGTGCGGCCACTCGTAGTAATCTGACCGTGCCGCCGCTTACAGCTTCGTTGCTTGCGACAAAGCACGTTGCCACGAGTGCGCTGGTGCGTTGTTCCTGCCCGCAGTCTCGTTGTCGGCGAAGTGAGGGCGAAAGAAGACTCCAATGACACGCCGCGCTCATAGCAACCTGATCGCGCATCCGCCTACTGCTCTTAAGGGGGGATGCGGCACTTCGGGACCGAAAATCAGCCAAAAAATCGAGTTTTCGCGGATCTTCTTTTCGCGTTCCCGACATCATTGTGCACCTATTTACAAAATTTCATAGCCGAATACCATCAACTTTTATCGTTATTCAACTTTAAAAAACCGAAAACGGGCGTCCTGCCCTTTAAATTGAGGGCGAATAGCGCAGGTTTCGGCTCTACGATACGCGGGAACTACGCGCTCGATCGGCGCCATTTTGGTCTTGTTTGAAAGAACGCGTTTTCAGCTGTTTTTTTTTTTATTCAGTAAGCAACATTAAACGTTTCCCCGGCTCGAGAAACGGGGCCTCAAAGACGAAGAGCCGCGCTCACTGCCATTGGCTAAACGGCGCACGTGACTGAAATGGCGCTTTCCGGTTGGCTGGAAGCTCGCGGCTTGCGCCTGCATACGCGACCCGACGCCATTTTGAAAGGGTTACCGCTGTGACGCCTCGAAATCGGCAGAGCACTCTGAAGCTTCTGATCGTATCGCCATGCCTGGAAACGCAAAAAAGTATCGGACCGTGCACGCATTTGGTCGCAGGAAACGCAAAGGTCGTGGGAGAAAGTCTACAAAGTCATCAGAGCCCTTGGTTGACTCCGACGAACGATGTGTCGACGCTCCGCGGCCGTTCAGCGATGGTGCGACCGAGCGCGTTGCCTCCGACGACGATGACGGTGAAGCGAACTCCGGACGACTACGAATCGACGCCAAGGCGGTGACAAACGCCGAAGTTGAAGAAAATCATGCCCGGGAGAAAGCGACGCTCGACCGGCTTTCATCGGCGCCAGCAACTGCATGGAAAATTGACTTTTTCACCGCGAGTTGTAGCGAGGCAACCGCACAGGACTCGGACCACGCTGCTCCTTATCTGCTTATGCATCTAGATATCCTAAACGCGATAATGGGTGCCTTGTGTTGCAAAGCCTGCCACGGACCGGCTACGATCGTCAGAGGGGATCGGGACTACGGACTTGCTGTGAAAGTGCTAGTGCAGTGTGAAAGGTGCGGCGAGATCGCGAATGAATGGACTTCGCCCCGCACGAACGGCACGAAAACATGCAATCCGTTTGAAGTAAACTTCTCGCTTCGAGGGCGATGGTGGCTACCGGCAACGGCCAAACGAAAATGAACGATATTTTCGCAACAATGGGCATCTCACACCGCGGTATGCACCACAAGACGTTTCAGCGGCATTTGAAGAACACGCTGGCACCCGCTGCAACGCGAGCGGCTGAGTCCGCTATGAGCGAATGTGCGGAAAATGTTAGAACAATTTATGATGACTTGTGCTTCGGCCACCGGGGCAATATTGCCGTTAGCTACGACGGCACGTGGAAGACGCGAGGCCATTCTTCCCACATCGGCGTGGGCACAGTTATCGAATTATTTAGTGGCTACGTGTTGGACTACGTCGTTCTTTCCAACTTTTGCCTAGGCTGCGAGGTGGGCCCAAAGCCTAGTAGTGAGGGCTATCAAGAATGGAAGGCTAACCACAAATGCCAAAAAAATACGAACAGCAAAGCGGGGCAAATGGAAGTGGAGGCGGCTCTAATTCTATTTCAGAGGTCGCTTGAACGCCATGGCCTGCGCTACACAACTATGCTGTCCGATGGAGACTCTAGGACATTTTGCGCCATACAAGACGCCAAGGTGTATGGTTACATTGACGTGCAGAAGGAAGACTGTATCAATCATGTACAGAAACGGATGGGCACCGCATTGAGAAACCTGGTGCAGAAACAAAAGTGCGATGGGAAAAGAGGCCTTGGTGGGAAAGGCAGGCTCACAGGTGAGCTGATCACCAGGCTGAGCACATATTATGGCCGGGCTCTGAAATCGCATGAAGGTGACGTGGGCGAGATGCAAAAGGCTGTGATGGCCACATACCGCCACGTCACCTCCACTGATGAATGCTCGGACCACAGTCTGTGCCCAGCTGGTGAAACTTCATGGTGTCGGCACAATGCCGCAAAAGCAAAGGGTGAGCCCGACCCTAGGCATGCCTACAATCTACCGAAAGACGTGGCAGAGGCATTACTACCGGTTTATACCCGGCTTTCGGAAAGAGCCCTGCTTCAGAGGCAAAACGCAGAACTCCAACGCGGCAAAACGCAGCAAAACGCAGAACTCCAACGAGAGCCTACATTCAGTAATCTGGAGTTTGGCCCCCAAGGAGCACCATGCGTCCCTGTTCGCTGTTGAAGCAGCTGTTGCAGAAGCAGTGCTGCGCTTCAACACGGGCAATTTGAATTCTGCAACGGCAATCTTAGGTGAAATGGACATGAATGGCGACAAGTACTGGTGCCAGGAGAGCGAGAGAAAAAGACCACCGTCGCAGCATTGTCTCCAACAAGAAAAGAAACAGCCTCACTGGAACTCCGGAAGCTAGTGAGAGGAGGCACGAGCACAACTTCCTCACCTCAACTTCCCTCCCTGCACTACTAACTGCAAATGGTATTGCATTATTACAAACCCGGAAAAAGATGGTTTACTAGAGCTTCTTTCCGACATAGTGAACCATAGGCTATCCTTAGACACCGCAGCGCACGTCTTCCTCTTATTAAGCAGACAGACTTTGCACTACTATACTCATTCCCTAATGCTAATCTACGCAAGGACTGACACTTTTCGCTACTCTTTTTTCCCAAAAGCTATAGCTGATTGGAAGCATTCCCTTAATGGCCGTGACCATTTGTGCAAGTACTGTTATTTTACAACTTCATTAGAATTGTATTTAATGACTAAGTTGTTCGATTGTTGTTTTTTTTTAAGTCGTAACCACCATTTCTACAACCAACAACATTTTGTAAAAAAAACACTTTACAACTATGTTTTCAGTTACAGTCGAAACCCGCAATAACGTAATCGCCGGGGAAACCGAAAAATTTCGTTTTCGCGAGCATTTCCTTGCCGCGAGTATGAGACATAAAAACAGTGATACGGCCAGCAGAAGAAAAATTTATCGACAGAAATCAGTCAACTTACTTTGCCGACCCTTGCCATGCAACAACTTCAAACCTCTCCCTTCGCACTGGAAAAAGTGGTCCATTGCTACGTCGTCGTCATGTGCGCCGAAGAAGGAGCGAAAGATGTCAAGCGCATCCAAAACAACCCGCGGGTTGTTTTGGATGCGCTAGCGCATCGTTCCTGCCCGCAGTGTCGCTGTCAGTGGAGTTAGGACTAAAGCCAACTCCGATGACGCGCCGCGCTCGTAGACCGCTAGCTCGCTTGCAGTAATCTTATCGTCCATCCGGTGCGGCCACTCATAGTAATCTGACCGTGCCGCCGCTTAGAGCTTCTTTGCTTGCGACGAAGCACGTTGCCACAAGTGCGCTGGCGCGTTGTTCCTGCCCGCAGTCTCGCTGTCGGCAGAGTGAGGGCTAAAGACGACTCCAATGACGCGCTGCGCTCGTAGTAACCTGATCGCGCATCCGCCCACTGCTCCTAACTAAAGCGTAATTATATTTTAAGTGATTATCGAGCCGTGAACATGTCACGAAGTAGCAATTTTCGAGAGCCATGTCCTCGCGACGCACAAGCAGCAGAGGACGATCTCCCGGAGCGAGCATCGGGCCAATGGCGAGGCGAGCTGAGGCAACATGGCGGCCATAGCCAATCGAAGGCCACGAAACGACCTTCAAACATTTGCTTTTTGTGCACTTGTTTTTAAAGGAAGGAACCAGCTGAGGCGGAAAAGTTGAACACGGAAAAATGCTCTTTCCGATGAGCCCAAGAAGCCTGCTCCCGGCCCCGCCATCGCGAAGCCATAATTTTTCGAAAATCTGTTTTCTCGCGATTTCCAGAAAACATTCCGCTACCTAGGTGGGTTAAATGAATTTTCCGAAGCACTTCTGCACGGTTTTAAGTGTAGATATTTTGGAATCGGATAGAAAAAGGGTTCTAGAAACTGAAAACTGGATTTTCAAAAAATCGATTTTTGTGCCATTTTTCGCGATCCCAAAGCCGCGTCCTCCTTAAATAAACAAAAATGGCGGTACCCACGCTAGCGCGGCAAAAGCAGACGTTTATAAATTTCGAGTGCGCATAACACGCATACGAGCATATTTTCGACAGTTAACCTTTGGCAGGAGGGTAAAATAAGGCCCGCACTGTGGTAGAAAATTCGTTACTGCGGGATCGCTGTCCAAAAACACTTCGTTGCCGCGAGATACCTAATACATGGGCTTCTATGAACATTCGCCGGGGATTCGGAAATATTTCGTTACCACGGAGATTTCATATTCGTGAGGTTTCGTTATTGCGGGTTTCAACTGTACTTGTGTATTTTGCTCACCCTGCTTGAAGTTTTTGTCTGTAGTACTTTATAGATAAAAAACACGACATTCAGCAGATGGGTATCCAGAGAACAAAGGTCAATGTGCCACCTGGGTCAGTGCGATATACCACACCGAGATACTGCTTAAAAATTGAATGCACTTTTCCAAGCCTAGCTGGCCTTTTGCCACTTTGTGTCCAGCAGGAATAAAAAAAATTCCAAAGAAAAGTCGCCACACGAATTACTTCCACAGCTCAATTTTTCTTCCCAGACACAATAAAAGGTCAAGCCTTGCACTACGGTAGAGCATACACGGACGTCATTTGTATTGCTAGTGCAAGAGACAATCCGCAACAGAGTGAGTGGTACTTCCACATGACACAGCATCCCGTTTTGACCGTCACTATGATGGTGCGAAAGTGTTGTTACAATTTTGCAACACCGTCATGCAACAGCAAAGAGTGCCCGAGATTAGAGGAGGGGTGCAGAGTTACCCCCGCCACTACAGACCTTCTCCTGAAGCTTCATCTGCAGCTCACGGTAGATGGCAGCACGGTTCTCCTGGGCAGTGTCAAGCTTCTTCTGGATCTTCTCGCGCTTCTCGTCCACCTGTTCATCCAGCTGCTTCCGCACATCTGCGATGTGCTTGTCCTGCAAACCAGTGGCGAAAGCGGTTGAAGAAAAGAAATTCGAGCTTGCCGGTAAGTGGACACCAAATGAGTCTACGATGATTTTATGCACCGCGACTACAAATCTGGTTGTTTTCCACTCCCGCCAGCACACATATGAAAGACACTATGGCACAGTGGTACAATTTCAGTTCTTTGTTTATGTCGAAGGTTGGGGTAGCACTTTTTGTCAGTATTAAAATTTTGGAATATGCCAATAAGCCGCAACCTTCGTTGTATTGAGAAGTGAAGACAAGTGCAGGCCATGAAAACGCCAAAAAGATGTTCACTGTAATTGTGTGTGGCGAAGTTAGGAGAACCAACGAATCTAATCACAGAATCTTCTGTTAAACAGTCGAACACTTATATCGAACCCACATATAGTAGAATTTTCGGGTATATCGAACTTGCAAGTTATCCCCTTGAATTTCCTTTGTAAAAGTATAGAAATTCGCACGTTTATATGGAACGGTATTTTCACCCATTGTCGGTTATATCGAACGCTGCCCCAACTGGGCATGGAAATGCCCAACTGGGCATTTTCGGGTATATCGAACTTGCAAGTTATCCCCTTGAATTTCCTTTGTAAAAAGTACAGAAATTCGCACGTTTATATGGAACGGTATTTTCACCCATTGTCGGTTATATCGAACGCTGCCCAAACTGGGCATGGGAGCAGCGTTCGTGAAACCATGCCGAAAATTCTTCTCTACGCCCCGCAGGTTTTGCTGACCGTCTTTTTCGTCTGGCCATTTCGTCCTACGCTCATCGATCCTGGGCAGGCCTTTCAAGCTTCAACTGGCGATGACGTGCTGGATATCTACAATCGTGGCTGCGACGGTATCAACCTTCGACTAAGCAACTCGAGGTTCACCCGGAACACGGCCAAAGTGACGGCGGCAGCATTGTGGCGCACGGATATAAACAAGCCACGCAGCACACTTGCCTTTAGTGGGCATGGGAGCAGCGTTCGTGAAACCATGCCGAAAATTCTTCTCTGCGCCCCGCAGGTGCTTAATCAATTCTCACTTTTCGCACAGCGATCTAACAATCGCTTTTTGATACTGCTCCCATGCCCACAAGTGCTTTGTGAAACATTGCTCGATTGCGTTGATGTCGCGCTGTTGCTGCTTCTGTCAGGCGACAGAGACTAACCCTGGTTCTTCTAAACCCCGAAACCAATCCACAGCTCCCGACGAACCTCAGGATGCGAACTCTGAGCAAATGAACACAATGCTTCAGATACTCAAAGACATCAACGAACGGACAATCGCATTAACTAAGGGGCAAGCGGATCTTCAAACAGATATCAGAGAAATCAAGTCCGGCCAGCAGGCAATAGAAACAAAGCTGGTTGACATTTTCGGCCGTCTTGAATGCTTAGAATCAAAGTCGGATGTGATAGAGCAGATGAGTGGTGACCTGGCGGCTGTCAGCGACGCTGCAGAACGCTTGATGTCGCAGCAGGACGTCTTGCAATCTCGCCTGGACGACCTAGAGGACAGGTCATGGAGAAGTAACCTGCTCGGTCATGGCATCCCGGACTCGCGGGAATCGTGGCAAGACACGGAGGAGAAGACGCTAGCTGCACTATCAAGTGCGACAGGAAAAGCCATTACTGGAAACGATGTCGATCGCGTTCACCGCATAGGCACCTTTTCCAGCTCCAAAACTCGTCCGGTCATCATTAAATTTCGCAGCTTCAAGATGAAGGAAGCGATTCTTTCCGACCGCGCTGTTTTAAAAACTAAAGACATTGCGGTATCGGAAGATTACTCAGTCGCAACTAGGCAGGCTAGAAACTTGTAGAATTCGGCAAAAGCCAACCCCACTCTCCCCAATTCCAATTGCGCTATAACAAACTAATAATAGATGACCGGTGCTTCATGTACGATACCGTGTCTGACAGCGTAAAAGAAATAAAACGGGCGCCACCTATTGCGCCACTTCCCAATGCCACGTCCGCCGCACCGCTTTTGGCGAGTGCGTCTGCGTTGTCCGGCAGGCCCACCAGCTAGGAACATGCGAGGGGAGCTAGAGCACCGATGCCATGTGTCTCCGTAATTCTAGCAAATACTCGCAGTGTAACAAGCAAACGGGAATCCCTTAACTCTGTCATTAACACCGTTAGCGCAGACATCGTAGCACTCACTGAAACATGGTTGCACACACACATTCATGATAGTGAAATCTTTGACGTGTCCTGTTTTAACATTTGTCGCTGCGATCGCACTTTGCGTCAAGGCGGTGGCGTATTACTTGTTGTCAAAAAGTCTTATCCATCTCACTTAATTCACGTTCACACTGATTTAGAATCTGTATGGTCTTGCGTTGACATTGGGCACCGGAAATTTGTTATGGGCGTTTGTTACCGTCCACCTTCATATCCCCCAACGTTTGTGTCTGAACTACACGATGCGCTGAATATTGTTTCTACACGACACCCCACTGCTCCTATATTCCTTATGGGTGATTTTAACTTCCCACATATTTCTTGGTCCTCGAAAACCCCCGCATTCAAACCACCTTCATCTCAAACAACAGAATTTCTCAATCTTTGTTCATTATTTCGTTTTCCCAGCTCGTTTCTAAACCGACTAGAACCACGCAAGAGACCGCGAACATACTAGATTTGATATTAACTACGCACGCTAATTTTGCTTCCCCGATTTCATACTTGCCCGGTCTGAGCGACCACTGGCTCCTTTCATTTAATATAAACGTTCCACTAAGCAAGGCTACGACCTCAACTAAGCAAATTCGCGACTACTCAAGAGCAGACTTTGAAACTATTAACAACGAACTAGCTTGCTTTCTGGACATTTTCTTGTTGCATTTTGATACGCGTACCGTTCAAGAAAACTGGAACCTATTTAAAAATAAATTTCACGAACTAACTGATAAATACATCCCTCTGCGCACAATAAATTCCAACCCGGAGGCGCCTTGGTACAACAAGCAGTTAAACAGGCTGTCTAATCGAAAAAAGCGCTGCTATCGTCTGGCAAAAAAATCCCCGAGTGATTACCGATGGAACGCATACACAACCGCCAACAAAGCATACATTGCAGCAGTAAAACTTACCAAATCACACTTTCTTCAGTGCACCCTTCCTTCTATGCTTATTAACGACCCTAAAAAATTTTGGCGTGTGATCACTCCTTCTAAAACGAATAGTATTACATTGACTGGGCCAGATGGTTCCATTATACCCAGTAGCGAATGTTCTTCCCTACTCAATGCAGTTTTTTGCCAGAACTTTGTTGTTTCTTCTAACCCCTCAATACCTGAACTTCAGAACTGTAATTATCTCTCCATGGACCCCATTGTTACTGACCCAGGTGGTGTAAGTAAAATAATCCAGTCACTGAAACCCTCATCGAGCCCCGGTGTTGACCTTATTAATACGAAGTTCTTAAAAAGTACTGCTGTGTATTCCTCTATTATTTTGTGCAAAATATTCCAGCAGACCCTCGACACGAGCATCCTGCCGGCGGATTGGGAAGTCGGGAAGGTGGTGCCACTCCATAAGTCTGGTAACAAACATACGCCTAACAATTTCCGACCATATCACTAACAAGCATTCCATGCAAAATTCTCGAACATGTAATTTTTTTCCCATCTGGTCAAATTTCTTGAATTTAACTCTTTCTTCTCACCCGCGCAACATGGTTTTCGAAAGAAGTTCTCGTGCGAGACACATTGCTTTCATTAACCCACAGCTACAATAATTTTAGATCGCCGTTCATCCGCTGATTGTATCTTCCTCGACTTCTCCAAGGCTTTTGACAAAGTGTCTCACAAACTACTCCTTTACAAACTAAGCAAGTTAAATCTAGATCCTAAGTTGTTTGCATGATGGAGTATTCCTTTCTAATCGTTTCCAGTTCGTCACAGCCAATAACTATGACTCTTCACCAGTTTTGTTCATTCCGGCGTTCCCAGGCTCTGTCTTGGGACCCCTTTTTTTTGATATACACTTAATGACCTACCTAGCTGTGGACCACTTTTGTTTTGATATACATTAATGACCTACCTAGCTGTGTTCTCTCTAATATTCACTTGTTTGCAGATGACTGTGTTATTTTTCGAGAAATTAACAACGATAACGACGTTACGGCACTGCAATCGGACATTAATGATATTTCTAACTGGTGTGAGCAATGGTTAATGGAACTTAATACAACTAAATGCAAAGTCTTACGCATTTCAAGAACAGCCCTTTCGACGGGTTCCTATTACCTTAACCTTTTAAATGCCGAACTATGAAGCAATAGGAAAAAAACTAAAATTTATGTTGATAATTTGCATTGGCCTTCTAAATTACCTATCATCAAAAATACAGCCACATTCACAATGACTAAGCATGTTTTTTCGCATGTTCCATTTTTGGAACATTGGCATTTCCCATATGCAAAACACACATTTTCTCTGGAACAACTTTTATTGACTTTTCAGTCGGGTTTCCTTATTCAGGATAACTGAAGAATAATATTTAGCGTCATACGATGTCTCTGAAAAGTATAAATTTTTATAATAACACTTTATGAAAATTTCTTCTTTCATACTATTTGCTGTACTACAGTGAGCAAAGCACAAACCGTGGTAAGCGGCAAAGCCTTTTTCGTGCAGCCGCTTTTAGCACTGCTGGCACTGATTCGTTGTATTCTTCTTGCATTCCGCGCACCTTCCCTGAGTCGTTGAGATGATGTAGTGGCCATCAGTTTTTCTGTTTTCATGTCTCAGATGAACCCAGGGTCCAGGTCTTACAGTGAGTTTCTGCTTGAGCTGCAGCAAGGACATGGTGACGTCCCGCCGAAAGGCGATGTGCGTCATGGCGGCATCACTACTCTTGTGAAGCTCGCAGTGGAGGAGCCATCCTGCGACGACAGCCATGTTCAAACCATTTCTGGAAAGTTTGCACCACCATTTCTTGCTCCTCAGTCTCGGTCGATAGCTTCCGAGAAGGCGGTCCATCACATCTACTCCGCCCCTGCCCTCATTGTATTTTCTGATCAATTATGGTTGAAGAATGTCCATCTATTTGTTTGGGCGTCATGAGGAGTGTTTCGCACTTCCCACAGGCTCGTGGCTGAGGTGGTTAGAAGAAACTGTGACGACTGCATTGTCATTCCACCTGCATGCGCAGACTGCCCCGTCACACTTCAAGTGGAAAGATCCTCTTTCTTCCTTTTCTATGTTTTTCAAGCTCTTCAGTGGACAACCACCGGTTCTTGTATCTCGCACAGTCCCTGTCGCTCGAATCCCCTGGTCAGCCAGTTTCGTCAAGAAGCCGTGCGAAGTGAAAAAGTTGTCAAAGTAGACTTCGTGATGTTCGGGCGCTTCCAGGACCGATACCATATTGCTAACAACCCTGATCCCGAGAGGTGTCTTGTCGTCCTTCTCGTTCATCCCAAAATATACTTCCATCGCATAGGGGTACCCATTCGAAAAGCACATCATCCATATTTTAAACCCAAATCGAATTGGTTTACCGCAAATAAACATTTTGCACGAGTGGTGGTCATAATAGGGCACTATTGACTCGTCGATGCTGAGGCTTTCATTGAACAATCCAAACTGGCGGAAACATTTGGAGATTTCGTCGTGAAACGGCTGAAGTTTGCCCATTTTTTCGCCTGCTTTCAACTGAGTGTTGTCAACAACATGACAGAACCTTTTCAGCGGCCGGAACCTATTGCGGGCCATCACTGTCGCGACTATAGGCACACAAAGATCTTCTGCAGTGCTCCAACACGAGTCCTCAGACGGAACGGAGTGGTACCCGCTGAAAAGTAAGAGGCCGAAAAACTGACCTATGTCCGCTCCTGTGACATCCACCTCCTCCCCCTTTTGGGGTGCGTATCTTGCAGTTCGTTCAGCCAGTGAACCAAGATACTCTGGATAAATAAATTTGCTGAACAGCATAAATGGGCTCATGTTTGCAAGATCAGGAAATTCCTCTAGCAACAACGGAGGACTCTCGCTGGAAGTGTTTTGTCAAACGTGGCATGTTCACCCAATACTGGTGTATGGGAACGCTTCGGAGCATTTGTTTTCCGAGCGTTCGTTGAAGCTTTGCGTCCTTTTTCCAGCAGCGAATTGCCGCCCCGCTGGTTTCTTTCGTCGTGGCTCAGGACTTGAACATGCAGAAGGCGAATCAACGTCTTCATCGCTGCACTGCATAACTTCAACGTGCCCACAAACATCATCGGGAACAACTTCAGAAAAGTCGTTCTCGTTCACGTGCTCCTCGTCAGTTATATTGCCATCTCCAACAGGCGGCAATTGGCATACAGACGCACCTTCGCGTTCGTCATCAGGAAGGCTGAACAAAAGGTCAATTGCTGCCTCTAAAGTGAGGAAGCGTTGTGCTATGACCCACAACGAAAGTTATTGCGGTGTAAAGCACAGTGCTACAAAAATAAAACCAGCCGCAAGGTAGTTTTCTACTTACATTCAAGGGATTGATGCAGCTAGGCACTGTAGTTCAATGCTGCTCTTTCCACGTGTCTGGCAAACTCAAAATGACGCCCAGGAAAGCTTATGTTCAAGTGTCTGCCAAGCGCCGTACAGCGGGCGCCATCGACAAGGCAAAAAAAGAAAGAGAACGAGTCAAAACGCTCGTGCGCGTCTAGGCTGCCTTCGACACTGTGAAACGCCAATGTTCCAAAAAAGGAACATCCGCACAAAACTCTCAAGCTGAAAACTAGATTGTCTTTGTTATTTTTTTATTGTATTGCCGCGTAATCCCGAACTATTTGCCGATATTTTAGTTCTGCTTTGCTCAATGCAACATTACTTTTTCCCGCGGAATAATGCAACAAACATCTGGTGGTCAAGGAGCGCAAAATATGGCTGTTTTTAAAAATTTATCTAATAATTCTCCATAGGTGCATAATAGAAATTAAAACTGATCTTACCTGGTGGCTTCACATTAATACCGTTATTAATAATGCTAATCGCCTGCTTGGCTACCTTCGCCGCAACTTCTTTTCTGCACCTACCTCTTTAAAAACACTTTTGTATAAATCATTGGTTCGTTCTAAACTCGAATATGCATCATCCATTTGGGACCCGAGCCATGACTATCTGGTAACATCACTTGAGCTCGTGCAGAACAACGCAGCACGTTTCATTCTCGGTAATTTCACTCGTGCGGTAAGTGTCACGTCCATGAAAAACTTGCTTCAATTACCCACTCTAACTTCGCGCCGCAAACACTCTCGCCTCTGTCTCTTTCACAAATTTACTACCATAATTCGCCCCTATTCAGTGAGTTAATTACTCCTCCTTCATATATTCTTCTCGTATAGATCACCGACACAAAGTAGGAACAATACCATGCAACACCAATGCCTTCTTTCAGTCATTTATTCCTCGGACGTCACAAGATTGGAACCGCCTTCCCGGACTGACCGCCGCAATCGAAGACAACCATCAGTTTCGTGCAGCTCTAGCTAACATTGTATGATTAGGGCCCATGTATGTTTGCACTTATCTGCTTACTACTTTTGTTGCTGCTTTTTAGTTTTTTGTATAACCTTGTAACCCACTCCCCTCTGAAATGCCTGTAGGCCTTGAGGGTACAAATAAATAAATAAAATAAATAAGTAAACTGGAAAGTGCGCTTTTTCATTCCTTTTTCACATATCGAACTAATTCACAATCTCTCGAAAGAGATTTCGATATATCCGTGTTCGATATATGGAGTTCGATATATCGATATATATCGATATATATCGAGATATATCAAGTTCGACTGCAAAACAAAAGAATAGCAGGTACCACTAGCAGTGCTCGACACAAAATAAAGATTTCAAGTTGCACGCAAACCTTTGCCTTCTTTTCAAAAGGTTCAACGCCCATTTTGTGCTGGACCTTTTAAACATGGAAAACAGTAGAATCTCGGTAATACAAATCTCAAGGGGCAAGTGAAAATACAGTCGATCCCAGATATATCAAACAGGGAGATTGCGAAATAGTTCTGACATATTGATAACTCTAAACACAAAATATGCATATTTAAGGCAGAAATTAGAGCAGCTCAGACCTCGAAACAGTTTCCAAAATTACAACAAACGTTTACATAAAGATTGCCTCATAGTATGATGAAAAACAAGGTGTGAACATCTTCATTTGCAAGTTACTGCACTTTTCTTGAAAATAGTCCATGAACTTGTCTCGCTTCACGTCAAGTTCCAGTCGTCCTCAATATAATTGAAGCTTTCCAAATAGGTGAATTCAGCTCACTCAGCCACAACAACATCGATTAACGCTGAACGCCAATGTAAACTACATAGTGTGTTGAAAAGTTTTTTAGTGGCGGAAGCAACAAACTTCTACAGCACTGGCAACGACAACCACAACCTCAGCATTGATGCAGTTTGAACGAGCGACTGTCATCGGCACCAACGAAACTGCTCGCTATCCTAGATGGTGCCCAGGAACGCCGACAAGTCATAGAATTCATCGAGCCGTTGTACACCCCTGTCAGCAGTCATGACGCACCTAAAGCCGTCACCTGGTACCAAAGCCCACAAGGAAACGGCATACAAAGGTGCTTTACTTGACGTCGCTCATAGCACCAGTCATAATTTTTATAGATACGAGAAGTCCCCAAGTCGCCCACCGTTGAAAATGTAGGAGATAGCGATGAGACTTGTGTGTGTCGTTTTCTAGTAGGTAGGCGCTGCTTTAGCACATAATACTACAAAAATGTGTAGCCTCCAATATCCGCGTTCTGAAAGTGAAAACATCACGAAGACACCGAAATATGTTGCGATGTTGCACATCTTGAAGGCCATGCTTTTAGGCCCCACAACATGGCAACGAATTCGCCAAAGCACTTTGTTTTGGGGCTCTCAGCAATATGTCTTTTAGAAAAACACCACGCCCAGGCGTTAAAACCTGCAGATCGCGCATACCAGTGCCCTTGTAAGCGCTGCACAACGAACTAGATAAATGAAACAGAGTTTCTCTTTCTCACTTTCACAGTCTTTTCGTCACCTGTGCATGAAAAAAAATTGAAACCAGTTTTAAAACCATAATATTCAAACAATACATTTATTTCCATTGAAAAAACTTTTTTAGTCTTTCTGGGACACACATAAATGGACCAATAAGAGACAGCACAGCTGGATTCCACAAATGCGCGCATCTAAGGTGCGATCACTTGAGGCCAAATGAAAAGCAGGGATAAAAGTTCGCTCCGTTCTAGTCATAAACAGGAACGCCGAAAGGTTTCATGTCTTTATACGACTACAGTCGAACTCCGCTACACAAACGCCGCTTCAATAAAATTTCCGCTACAACGAAAAATTCACGATTCCCCGTCAGCAGTCCATCGGAGTATATGCATAAATATTGTCACCACAACGAACACTTTTTCTTCGATCGTCCCGCTTCAACAAAATTTTACAAAGCGATTCCAGGCTCGGATACTTATTGCTATGCAGTAAACCCAATCTTTAACATTTCGATGCATTTTCAGAGCCTGAAAATGCGTCAACGAAGTCTAAAACACGCGTTGGCACCACCAGAAACCGCCGCTATATTACCGCAGTTCAGCAAGCATGAGTGCCGCCATTGCTTGACAGTGATGGCAATGAGACTGCTCTGCGTTTGTTTTGCCACTGGCTTGCTTTTGAGACGCAGACGTTCCGAAGCTGAAGCTTAGTCACTCATTTCATGGTTTCCTTCTCGCAATTGCTGGGTGTAGCCGCGGCACAATGCTGATTGGGATGCTTATCATTATGTTCACACTTGGCCAGTGTGGTAACTAATCAGAGTGGCTTATCAACATTATCAACAAAGTCAGCTAGCCAGGAGTGATGGATGATAATGGCATAGAATAATGCAAAAGTTTCTAATGCCTCCATCGCGGCGTTGTCGGATACTTGTGACAGCGGACAGCTGCTGGTATTAACGTGTTAATGCAACTGTCTTGTTCGTTCACAAAAGCGGTTTTAGGCGTTTCGGCGTGCTTTTCACCATGGCCTCGCTATGCATGGGTGAGAATCGCGTCGCGACGCTGCTGGGAAAGTATAGGAAGCAGCAGACATTTTTTGAATTTTGAGAATAAAAACGTTCTTTTGTTTTGCTAGCTCAGATCAGCGATATTTTTTTCAATTTCACTACAACGAAATTTTCACTTCTATGCAATTTTTTCCGCGCCCCGTCAGTTTTGTCGTAGCAGGGTTCGACTGTATTGTCTTCAATTATATCACTGTTGGCGGCGTACCTTTAGAGCTGCGTAGTTGCGATACCCTCCATCCCTCCTGCGGTTTCGTGCGCAGTGACTGAAGCTAACGGTTGTGCGTTGGCAATCGTGCACATGTGTGTGCTGGTTGCACACACAGGTTGTGCGCCAAGGCATGTGCACAAGCTGAGCACATGCCTTTGTTGCACTGTGCACATGCCTTCAAAGCAATGTCGCAAACCATGATCGCATATGCCATAGTTTGTCTGCACTGGTTGCGGAAAGCAGCGTCACTTTGTCTTGAGTGTTGGACGCACAGGCATCTGCTTCAGTTTCGTCGTCATCGCTAAACATAGCGTCGACAGCAACCGTGGTTTCATGTGGAGCAGTTGCTGCAAATGCAAGTATCTTCAAAAATAAATCACTGCTATTTATGATCATGTGTTCGATGGTTTTGTCCACTGCAGTTGTGGCAAGCAGTGTCGGTTTGGCTTGGTGAAGCTGGAGGCGCGCATGTATTTTTGGAGTTTCCGGAGCAGGCTGCTGCTTTTGGAAGTCACTTGATGGTTTCGGTGCCAAGTTTGTATTCCACGTCACAATGCAGAAAGGTGCTGCGAAAGCCCCAGGCGTCCCAGACTAGGGACTTCTAGAGTTTACACAGAGTCAGGCCCCCATCTTTCTCACTCGTAAATAGTGTCAATAAATGTTTTGCACCACCACCATCCAAATTTTGGCTCATAAGATACAATGATATTAAGCCAGGAAACTTTACAAATTTGTACGAGACCGAAATTCCAATCCACCGACTTTGTATCACAGATTCTTGTGTGCTCGACTGGCCTGCTAGCACACCTTCATTTCTTTTAAGATATCTCTTATAACATGGAGACGAGGTGGAACATTTAGAGGAAGAACCAGTGTACACTGTAAACACGGCCGACACGACATTCGGCTGTTAATTAAACAAAGCTGAACCCACCAGTGATCTCAAGCATGGCAGAGAGGTGCAAAAAAAGCAGGCCACAACTCACGTGGTTCCTCAGGCGCTCCTGGAGCGCTGCGATCTGAGCCTCGCGCGCCTCGTTGGCATTCTCTATCTTCTTCTGAATGCTGGCCAGCATCTCCTGTGTCTGTGCATCCAACGACTTGCGCACCTCCTCCACTCGGCTCACCTGCACAAAGAACAAACAATGGGCACACATTGGCAGTTCCTACAACTGTATACAGGAGCTACGTGGCACGAAATGGCTTTGTGCAGCACCAAGCTCACCAATGACTAGCAGACAAATCTATACTGCACGAAGAAACCGAGAACAATTCAAGGTGTACAAGGTTATGTCTGCCCAGTGAGCAGTTATAGGTGTGGATCTGTGATCAGCCAACCGTGTTAAAAAGTGCATTAATGCTGTCATTATCATCAACATACAACCAAAACAAGTACTGGAGATGTTTGAAGTAATTACACCACAAACTTGAAAAAGTTAAAGCTGAAGAAGAGACAACTTGCCACTGGCAAAGACCGAAGCTGCAACCCTCGAATAACACGTCCAGTACTCCACTAATCGAGCTAGGGTGCCGGTCGTTCTTCCGTACACCATCGGGTATATCCATGCAATTGAATCTCGAAAGCGACACTATCAGCCAAAGGAAGAGTGTTCCACATTCGCTGTCATGACTTCGAGGGACGTTGACCAACACTGCCAGGTTTTGCATGTGCCCACCAAAGTGGACAGCGAAGCACCTTCCATCGTATCTCAACTGGTAGAGTATCAGATGATAACTTGAAGATTGTGCGTTGTTATGCCTGCGAGTCCACAGCGAACGTCCATGCCTCTGAAAAAGGCAATCTGTGTCAAGGCCAGTACGCGAGCCCACCTGACGCGAACAACTCAACGGCGTCATCACGCGGTGGTGCCTTACTGCCGCACACATGCAGCGAGTCACGTCAGCCAGCGAGCCAGCGCCTTCCTGTCTGGCGAGTCTGACGCAATGCGTGGCGACGTCACTCGTCCTTGGGTGCAGCCACGTGCAGCGCAGCGGTTTCAGATTCGATGACGCGGCCCAGCGGCGACCCCATTGGAGGATTCTGACCTCACAACCAGCGGCGCTTCTGATTGGACATTTGGTTACTCAAAGAATCCACCCGGTGCATATAAAAGAAGCCCTGCGGCACGTCGCGAGCAGTTCAGCTATGTGTTAGAGAGGAGAGCTCGGCTCTTCAAGTCTCTAAGCTGTCGGCCCCAGTGCCGAATTTGTAACTCCTCTGTATATATGCTGTACATAAACCTTGTTTAACTCACCATCGTCTCGTCCGCTCGTCTATCAGCTCTGTGCAGAAGCAGTCGCAAGCTGAGAAACCTACGCTACCAAACGGCTGGTGACCGTGTCGGCCGAGATCGGAGCAGTGGCGCCTTCGGGACCGTGTTGGTCTTTCGAAACAGCGGTTGCAGCGGCGAGATTCGTGGCTCCCTTCGTAACGTCGTCGGAGGCGCGCTTCGCAACAGCGTCTAGATGCCGCCGAAGGAAAAGGCGATTTTTCGTACACTTGAGTTCATTTCATTTCAATTAGAGTCAGAACGACTACATACACCACAGTCAAAGACAATTGACGTCCCCTATGCTTTCCCTGTCATAGTTGTCTGTTGGATTGTGTCCAACGTTGAACTAGTGTCAGACTTGTTGCATTAACCACCTATCCTTACCTATAAATTAATTACCTACACTCTGAAGCAGAGACAGTTCACTTGGCCAAACAACGATCTCTCCAATGCGGAGAGGAACAGAGGCTTTGCTTCAAAAGAAAGAAATGCCCAATGCTCACATGCTCGCGCTGCTTATCCTGGATGGACTTGATGTGCGCCTCACGGTTCTCCTTGAAGGCCTCGATCTTCTTCTCGTAGTTTTGCCGAATGCTCTCCTGGAACTCTGCGGTGAGGCCTTCCTTCTTCTGGTTCACCTCAGCCAGCCGGCTCATCTTCTCGTTCAGCTGGTTCAGCTTCATCGCCTCCAAGGACTGGACAGGGGCCACAAAATTTGCAATTATGAACAAAACATATTGAAAAAAAAAAAAAAGAAAAGGCCACAGTGTTCTAGGCAGACATTTTTATGAAGTCTCTTATTACAACCTTGGCCACATATAATAAAGGCCAACGGAACTGCGAACAACACAAGTCCGTGTTTCAATGAGTACCGGTATTGAGCAGCACCTGTGTGAAATTTAACATTTTAGATGTGCAAATTAAAGCATCGTGAAATGCTCAGAAAAATGCACATGCAGGCACATGAAAAAATGAATGCCGACGAGTGCAACAAACTGTTTTTATATCTCAGTAACATACTCATACACTTGGGTGCCACTGATGTCAATTGTTTTAGGAGTTCATCTGTATGAATACTCCCGTAGCAAGAGCCATCTCTAAACCTTCTTGACATCACGAGACAACTAGAATGTTGGTAAAATTGCGCCTTTAGTGGACCCGGACTGGGATTCGCTTGTTCATGAAAAGCTTCCATCAAATAGAATTGCATTTTTCTAATATCCTACCCTATGTGTCTTTGGTAAAATTAAGATGACTAAGCTTCAACGCGTGAACTTCATGAAAAAAGAATTTGGGAGAGCTGGCATTCATGCATATGGCTGGCGCAACGTTTTTTTAGGCACCGCTGCAAGTTCGACATGCATGTACTCGACCTCGCAAGACACCTTTGCGTCACTGAGAAAGGACAAAAGGAAGGTGAAAGTTTCGAAGGCAAGAGTTTGCTAGATTGATAACCTGTGGCACTACTGTCTATGTTATAAATGCAAGTTTTTCCAGGGAATAAGCCATTGCATTGGGAGATTATGCGTCTTCCTTCAACCCACATACACTGGTGCCCCCAAAATGTACTTTATACCTTTTTCAGGGCTGCACTAACAATCTTGACAATTTTTACATTTCTACTTTTCAGAATGAAGCAAGCTGCACACTACATCCCTACTACGCTTAGCTGCCTGTGACGATGGGATAGATTTGATGCAAAAGGCGTTGCTCTGCTACAGCTGCTCTAGATGCGAGAACAAGCACCGATTCTCACCAGGCGTCTCTCCTCAGCTTCCTTGAGCTTTTTTTCGATGTCCTCGGCAGAGATGCTCTTGGGCGGACTGGTGCTGGGCTTGCGCAGCGGCGAGTCCATGCAGGGGTCGGCCAGCACCAGCTCGTACTTGAGACCACCCTTGCTCTGCTCTTTGCAGCGCACCTCCGTCGCTGTAACGCCGCAACAGCACAAAGATTGGCATGTCAAGACAATGCATCATGCATCAGAAAATGGAGGTTTCGTGCTCCATGGAAAAACACGACTTCCACTTGCCCTACTGCCAATGTTTCCATGCTCCTAAGCGTGTATTAGAAAGACTGACTTGCAATGCCACTGATAAGATGCGAACACAGGGACCACATCGCAAGATAGTGGCCTCGCACAAAATGAACAAATAGTTCATTTCATGGAGTGAAACTTTACCTTTGATTTGCTCTTTGAAACTACAGAGCCCTTTTAAACTGGCCCCCACGGAAAGGCATGGCTCCAGCGTAAGCCCAGAAAATAGACCCATCTGTGGTGTTTCCGTTACTGAACTATGAACGAATCCCCTGTTTGCAATGAGAACGAGTTTTTTCACACTACGGTCATCTAAATTTTCAATAGACCTAAAAAATGTTTCTCTATACACGAACGAGTTCTCAAAGCCTGCTAAACCACCAAGCACACAATGAATGCTGCTTTCGCAGGCAGCAAATTTCACCCAACTACATCAACTCTGAACAAGTTGCAGCAAGCTCTATGGCCTTGGAACTTGAAAACTGCCTTTTCTTCAATGGAAGCAATCTCAAAAACTGGTCAATTTCAATGTCAAGTAAAAAGGCAAGATTTAATTTCACAAGTAATTTTTTTTTTTTGAATAAGAGATAGAAGCTTGTGGTTCTCTTCAGAAATTCTCATTCACTATACATTGTAGTTATTCATTCAGAACTGCAAGTCTTCAATTGAGCTCCAGTGCACACCATGCTGTGAACACCTCTGACACCGTAATACTATACAATGAGATTCTATACACACCGACTCATACAGGGCACAAAGACCGCACTATTTGGCACTGTACAACCCAGAACTCTTGGTTACGAAAATGTGCTATAGATGCTTAGAACTTGATTTGAATAGTCAAAGCATTTTTTCTTGTGCACTAGAGCAGCTAAAAATATTATGATCATGAGAAGTGAATAACTCTTCATTCTCTTTACATAGGCTAAATCAATGTGATTTAGCCTATGCCTGGCTAAATAAAGTGGTTCTTCACAGGCGGACCTTAAAAGAACAAATGAGCAATGAACTTGAAGTTTATTTGCTTTTCATCGAAGAAAGAAGAAGCAGGAGCAGAGAGCTACAAAGGCCCCAGAAAGGGCTCCAACTAACCAGATTTCCTTCGCGGACTTTTTAAGATTTCTCAAGAAAATGTGTGAATACATACGGCCTAGACTGCTTTGCTTTGCCCCGCTGAACCATAAGGCAAGCAAGCAAGTTATCAAGTCTATGGAATGGGAATATCTAGAATAACCCCTGCTATGCTAAACTACACAAAAAATGAATACAAAAAAACACACACACAGGACTTGTAATAGGCTCTAGTAAATTTCATACTATTTTCATTTGCATTGCAAATACTGACCCCCATGCCTCCCTTGGCTTTATTATCCGTCAGATTAATTATGTTTCTAAATAAAGAGATGAGCCCTTGCTCTTTCATTTTTCAACTACGATAATGTCCCACCAACTCAAGTAAAAAAAAAAAAGCATGCCAGCACGTTCATCGCCCCTGACCAAACAACACTCCACCACTGTCACAACGTCTGCGCAGCGAGAGACGATTTCGCATAGAGGAAAAACAAGAGTAGAACGGTCCTCTCCGAGGGCCCGGAAGTGGAGGCAAGCTTCCAAAAAGGAACCCGTGGCCCAAACACTGACCCTCCGACGATCACAGATGGCAGAGTGGGGGAGGGGGATAAAAGGGGAGTAGGCGAGTGCGAGTGTCAACATCCAACCCTCCGACCATTGCGGCGGCAGTCCACCGTGTTTTTGCAGAACCCTTAGAGGGGAGGAGGAGGGTGGCACCGGTACGGTTGGGGGGGAGCGCGAGTGTCTAGGCGCCCACCGACAGGGCCTCGTCGCCACACAATCGATCCAAGTCGACGACCGCGGTCCGGTTCAGCTCCGCACCACGGCCGGCAGCCTGGTGTGACTCATCCCGGCGCCGCCGGGACGTCGCCGGCCAGACGTCGGCGCCAAGAGAGGCGGCGTCGGCGACGGTAGATGCTCGCCGGGCGGTAATAAGCCCAGCGCGCGCGCGCGATTCGCACGACTCTACAACACAGTGTGCTGCGGCGCGGTAGTTCGCTTATCTCGTTCGTCATTTCTTGCACTAAAAACAAAAATCTTGGGAAGTCGTGAGCGAGGGAAATGGGGGGTGGCGAGACGGTAGGCGGTAGTTGCACTTTGTCTTCTTAACAAAAAAATAAAAAAGGAGAAAATGTGTCTGCTGGGGGCAAGAGTGGTGGCGAGGTAAATACTGGGGTGGGGGGGGGGGGGGGTGTTGATGCGTCATGCTCTTATCGACTGCACTGCTGCCGAAGAACCATCACGGTGGCCGCACGGATGGATAGTGCATCCGAAACAGTGGCAATGCGTGTGCGCTATCGCGAGCGGCTCAAAATAACAACGAGGCGCGGTTGTGCTCCTATGCGAGAGAGCAGGCACCTCAGGGTAACCCTCCCCGATTTGTGAACGGCGAGTACCGGAACAGTCCTCGCCTGCCAGGGGCGTAGACAGAAATTCGTGCTGTTGGGGGCGGGGGATCCGCACGTTATATATTCGTGTGTTGGCATTTATGCGTGTAAAAAAAAACGTACGCATACAACGTCAAAAATATTTAGAGTGGTAGTGGTGGTTCAACCATCCAGCATACCGCCCCACTGGTTACGCCGATCGGGCCGCGTCGACAGCGTTAACAAGCTCGTTTCGCAAAAATTCCGGTGTCGGTGTCGTTTGTGTCCGTGAGCGAACAAAGATATCGCCTATAGATGACATTTGAAAGGTTGTCTTTTCCTTACCTCATATATGCGTCATACCCGAATGGAATTTGGCGTGGGTTTCGAGTAAGACGCCAATCAGCACGACTAAAATACCTTAGAACTTTTGTTCTGCGGTGATGTTTTCACACATAGCGACAAAGGAGCAGATCCAGCCACTCATCTTCGGAAGAAGAGGTGGGGCAGTCGCTTGAAGTAAAACAGGTGAGAGAGAGGGGGGAGGTCCTGGATATCATTTTCAGTAATTACTACTAACCCGCGAATCGCCACAAATACTGTTAAGTTGTGCCCACACTGGTCCCACTTATGTGTCCCAATCAACAATAGGAGGTGGACGACCGGCACAGAAGATAGGGGGTGGGGGCAGACACAGGCTCTGGGAGAGGGAGACGGTCGCATCCCCCCTCCCCATCTGGATTCGCCACTGTAGTGACCTCATCAGATGGTTCAAAAAAAAAAAAAGAGCTCGAGCCTAGTACCGTCTCTGTAGCTTTCCCAAACGAAGCGTTATTAAATAAAGCCACAACAGGCGAGAAATACCATTAAGCAGCGAAAGTCTCAAAAAGTTCATTCCATGTGAAGCCGCGGACCGTCGGAGAAAGGTTCGCCGGCCGCATTTGGCCCACTGGGATTTCGTTACTTTCGTACCTTTTTCTATACCGACTCTGCCCGAAACGGGCGGGGCGGCGGCCGAAGTGTGCACCTACGCGCAAAGGTTGCGCTTAATATAGAGCACCGCTTTTTTTCGGCAAACCGAGTGCCCGGTATGGAAAGTCCACTGCCGCGGCGTAGTTCGATGAAGCCAGAAATAAAAACGCCGCGATATCGCACCACAGCGCAGAAGCGTAACTTCGACGCAGGATACGCCGTATCTTGATAAAAAAAAAAAACCAACTCCCTCGAGTTTTCTCACGCAAGTAATCGATGAGGCGTCGCGGTTCCGCAGGATCCGAGAGCGATGCTGTTTCAGCGGTAAAATTAGAACAAGGGGAATAAAGGATTAGCGAAGGGTTGAAATAATTCAGCGGCTGCACTCCAATGTGGCCTTCCTTTTTGGCGCTTCGTTATTTTAATTATTGTAACGACGACAATAATATCAAATTTTTCACGAAATTGAAAAACCACAAGGCTTTTACTTAAGATCCTGCCGCCCGGTTCTTGGCCGATCCCCCTTAGCGGGAGTGCGCCAGAGTATCAAGGATCATCATCATCATCATTACACGAGAAAACTAAAAGATGATTACGAGAGACGCCGTATAGTCCTGGAGGACTTCGGAAAATTTCGACCACCTGGATTTTTTTTTTTTTTTTAACCGTGCAACGGACATCGCCCAGTAACCCGAGCCTCCGGCGTTTCACCTCCCATCAAAAATACGATCGCCGCGTCCCGTCCCGGGCCCGCAACTTTCAGGGTCAGCAAGCAAGCCGAGCACCGTTAAGCGCTTCACCACCGTTTCGGACTGCGACAGGTGCCCACGTTTGATCAGCGGTACGGGATGGTGGCGCTCCAGACCCTCGTATTTGACGCAAGCCCGTCGCGTCACTGGGGGCGGTGTGGACACGCGAGCAGTCGACACGAAGACTCGAACGAAAGAATTTGCAGTGCCGAGCGCCGCCTGGCGGCCCGAAGGAGAGCGAATTTCGAGCACTCTGGGGAAAACAAAAGAAAACTTTTTTAAAGGAGCACGTGTTAACTCTCTTGCGGGTCACGCTACTCTCAGAAGAGAAGTACGATCTCCAAAAAAGTGGAGTTCACCTTCCTGCTGCCTCTTAAGTCTTAAGATTGTTCGAGGTATAGCGCATCCAGGACGGGACAGAGAAGAAAACACACAGAACACATACACGGCGTTGTGTTTTCTTCTCTGTCCCGTCCTGGATGCGCTACACCTCGAACAACATTAATAACCGACAAGCCCGCCGTGCAATCCTAGTCTTAAGAAGAGTCGAATATGAGGCAAGCCAGAACTGTTAAATATACATCGTTTTTCTTTTGTTAAGCTTGGCAGCGACAATGTTCTAGTCGTTGCATTGCTATACTAGAGTCAGGCGTTTTGCACAGTAAACACGAGAACACTCGAGATGACTAACCAAGTACGAAGAAAGGAAGCGTAAATACCCCACGAACGATTTCGTCGACAACGACGCCTTTTTTTTTCGTTTTGTCGAACGCAAAATAAGCAAAGAAATAAAATAACCAAGCACGCACCGACAAGATAGGTGGTTCGCGGAACAACCAAGAAAGATTCGAAAGAGAAACAAGGGAAAAAAAAAACTTAAAGAAGAAGGTCTCATCACCCGATGCACGCGCCGTTTCGTACGATTCCCCCCTCTCCATCCACACCGAGCGCGTGAGTCACGCGATACAGCCCGACGCATCCTCCTCTCCCGCAATGAGCTCAGACGATGATGACCAAGCGGCCGCATTCGGGAATAAAATGAAAAACACGCTGCAACTGCGATGTCAATGGCGCTCGCATCACGAGTAAAATGACAACACGCCTGCTGCCGACGCTGTCCCACATAGCAACACCCTATAACGCGTGCACTCACCCCCCATATGCTGCCCGCGTGGCTGCAGAAGAAATGCACGGAAACAACAACAACAACAACAAAAAAAAAGAACCGTGCATCAACCAACACCCCTTGAAGGTTTGCACGCCCACAGGACACCGCAGTACGACGTTAGCGAAAGGTTGGCTGCTTGGTTGGTTTTACGGCGTTAACGTTCCACGGCGCCTAGCGCTGTGAGAGGCGCCGCAGTCCATGGAGTGCTCTGGATAATTTAGCCACCTGGCGGCGTTCTCTAAGCGTGCTGCGACATCGCACAGTACAGGAGACTACTATTTCACCTTTGTCAAAATGAAAACGCCACCGTCGGGGTCGAACCCCGCGACTTCAGGCTCACGATAGGGCAACACTTTTAAGGGTCAGTTTACATTCAATGAAGCCACAGCACCGACAACACTGAGATTAACGAAGAGGACAGGACGTGCGCTACAACCAATTTTTTACGTCCGAAATGTTGAACTCGTAACAAGGACAGCGAAAGCTATTACAACGTAGCACGTCCTGCATTTCGTGCCTCCATTTTCAACGCTATATTTTCATTGAATGTATGAATGTATTGAACGAACTGGTTCATATGTCCATACACTCGGAGACCAGTTTACGCTCAAGTCGCAGGGTCACCCCGCACAGGGCAGATGGCCTACGCGGCGGACAAATGGCCTCCACGATCATTGAGCTACGCAACTACGTAATAAAGGCGCACAATAACGGCAGGGCAGCATTAACCACAAGAAACACTATGACAGGTCATGCGCCGTCTTCATTCTCGTTTCTTGTGTACCTGTGTACCACTGCCCTACCACAAATAAGAACCCAAACCGATTTGTCCACCTAACGAGGGGCCGTAGCTAGAATTTTTTTCTTCCGGGGAAGGGGGAGGGTTCGACCACCTTTTACGTATGTTTGCACGCGCGTTCGCGTGTGTAGGTGTAGGTTACGCATGCACAACTGCAAATTTCCAGAGTTAGTTTAAATCCCCCCCCCCCTCTTCCTGGCTACGCCGACGCATTCATCCGTCATCCTGTAGTAAGGATATCCGGCAAAAATTTACTAGAGCAGGCAATAGCGCACGGCAGTGCAAGAAATGGTCACACTCAGCCACTGTCAACGCCACTACATTGACCACGATGTTGCAATACCGCCATAGCGTCGTGGCGGCTTTGCGAAACAGTTAGCGCCCGACTATGTCGAATTCCGGAGAAGACAACGCACGAATGTATTCTCTCGCGCTGTTTCTCACTGATGCAGCATGGCAATGCACTTCATAACACTGCGCGCTCTGTCCGTGTTCAGTAAGACTAGATTGACTTTAATCGAGGATGCCGCATCGTCCACAATACACAGTTTTGTTTCCGAATCATGGGACGTTGCACGAATGATGTCGCAATTTTCAATTTCAAGGTCGCTAAGTCAAAATGGCAGGGCCAGGAAATACCGAATGCATTCGTACAGCAATTTTCACGCGCATGTTAGATGGTGCAGTACCGTGCATCTACACAGATACAAAGCTGAAGGGACACTCGAGAGGTACAATGACTTGGTTTAGATTGACAAACCGCAGTCTGAGCACTCAATGGCATAGGCTTCACTGTCACAAGTTCCCTATCAGCGGGGGAAAATTAAGGCGGAAGTTCTATTTTTGAATTTCGCGCCAGTATTCTGCGTGCGTGACGTCAAAATTTTCAAAATGTATTCTCGATATTTTCGAGACATGGACTCGATCAAAGTTTTCTGAAACATCGTACGCTAGGTCTATGGCACCAACAGAGGACAATGCACTCAATTTTTATCAATTGGAAGCTACGTAGGACCCGGTAGACGCCTTCGAAATATATGACGTCACAGTGATCGGTGCGGGATCTTTAAGGTGGGGTCTCCACCTGTATTTTATTTTCGCGCGTTTTATCGCTTACCAAGCATCGTGTAGAGGAAGTAAGAGTGGCGTCTTCGGGGTTGGAAATTTGTACTCTACTGGTACGCGAAAAAGCATTTTGCTCTTGAGTGCCCCTCTAAAGAAACACTAAATCGAAACAGCGAATCAGTTTAGACCAAAAAAATAGTACTCCGAAAGCTCGTATGTGATTAATTTCACCATCGCAGGCCTATTAACAGAAGAGAAAACTAAGGGCAAAGTCCCCCTTAAATTTCGCGCCGGAATCTTCGCACCTGACGTCACGGGTTTCAAAGTGTACAATTACCTGTTTGGGCCACTTTGGCTTAACCAAATTTTCGAAAACTTTGTACGTTAAGAAACACACTGGCCCTCTCAAACGGCTATCTACATCGTTTTTACCCATTAGGAACTACGCAGCTTCTAGCAGATGCCATCAAGATGCGGCAGCTTCTAAGTGGCATCGCCAGCAGCGTTTTGCTTCCTTGCGCGCTTCCTCGCTCACCGAGTATCTTCTCACGGAAAAAGCGTGGTGTCCTTGATATTGTGAAAGAGTATAGTTGCCTAATACAGGAAAAATCGGTGCTCTCCTCGGTGTCCATATAAGACGTATTCCGTAAGGTTGTCCATACTCACCCATGAGCATGCCAGTCCGTCGAGGAGGCCGCGTCCTCACAAGAGGCTTCAGAATCATCGGCTGACTCTTGTTGCGGTCTTAGCCAGCAGCAAAGAGGAGGAAGAAGAGAGACAGAGAGAGGGGGCACAGCAGACACCGACGCTCAATCAAAAGTTCGTAATTATCGAAGCACACGAAGTTTCTTGCTCAGTGAGTTAAGCGAAACGATACACCCGCGATGGTCAATGCGGGCGACACACACACACCCTGAGCGAGAAACTATCGATTTCAAGAAAGTACGCATGCACCGTTGTGCATGTTCGTGCTCGACGACTGCTTAGCGAAAAAAAAAAAAACTTAGCTAACAAGGAACGAAATGAATGCGACACACTCGCATTAGTTTCGTTAGTAAACTGCGCTAGGGAGAAACTCAAATTACGCACTGGCACATATTCATTGCAAGCACATTAACTTGTTGAATAGCATGTTAGGATATATTACTCGAGAACATCTGAAGACGCTTACACAACATAAGACAATCAGCAAACATGGCAAACGAAAATGGTGGCGAAGGAAAGAGGGGGGGGGGTCGTGCAAGCTCAAGGTCATCATGCAACGAACGGCAGGGCAGGGGACGCCTTTGATGGGACACACGCGCGAAAAAAAGTCGGGCAAAAAGAACGAAAAAAAAAAGAAAACAGCTCCGCGAGTGGCTCGAAGTAACGACAAAACAGCGTGCACGGTAGTCGGGGGCAGCCAGCTTGTGTGTAGAGGGGGGGGGGAGGGAAGGAGGGGGAATCAATAAATTCGATTGTCCCAAAGGCCCCACAGCCCCTCCATTGTCTCGCCGGAGAAGCGTAACAATATGGAGGAAAGAGAGAGGGGAGAGGAATACGACTACGCGCACGCCGCAGCCTACCTGTACCTGTGTAAAAGCAGCGGCAAGAAGGGCAGCTCCAGTTCCCGACATCAGAAAAAACCAAGTTCGATCCATAACGCCGATACGAAGGTGCCCTTCCCTACACCTACACGACGCACGTTTCGCATAACAGCTACAGGGTAGAAAGAAAGCGAGTCCGTGAATTTATTAACGCAACCGACGAGTACGCGAGGTTCAAGGTGACGCTTCAATAAGGCCATTCCCGAACGGGACTTTTTCCCTTGAAAAAAAAAAAAAACTCTAGTGAGCATGAATGTAACTGCAACCTATGTTCAATACTTCTACGGTCTAGGTTAAACAGCTAGTGCAGTCTGTAGACCTAAATGACTCCGCGGAAATGTTGAGTTTTACAAGTCCCGCCGGCGCCTCGTCTACACGAGGCGCTGGTCCAGTAAAAACGCAACACTGAAACAACCTAACCAAAATTACAACGGCTGACAAGGGTGCATGCTGGTGCATGATTCGAAGTGCTGAACTGCGCAAACAAAGCCGGCACTAAAGAGAGACGACGACGATGACACACACAGCGCGAAATGCATAGTCTCTTGCTTTTTAGTCACTGCCCTGTTGGCGCAATGAAACATTTTGGATATAACCAACATGTTCTCAGTTGGCATCAGCGTTTCGACGGACGAAAACTGAAATAAAACTGAAGGAAAGTGGCGCCACGAAGCCAAAAAGCCGAAGCATTTGCATTGATCCTTAGACTCGACCTCACTTTAAAGCATGCTAATTAGCGTGTTCGCATAGGTGTGCGCAGGGTGGAAAATTTTCCGGCGGTGGTATCGATGGCGCGGGAACCGTACCCGCGCCCTCGAGCTCAGCAGGTCGACGTATTAGGTGCTTTATGCTACACGTACACTGCCCGAGGGAACCCCGAGGGGAAGGCACAGTTGGGAGTCGGCGCATAATAGAATTACCGAATTTTGAGGAATATTATACGCTCGGCTGACACGCGACAGGGGTAATTGGATATCACTCGGATTGATGCCTGCGTGCTGCGGTGGACATAAATGATTAGGATGGCAAAGCACAAAAAGAACTTGTAAAAAAAAAAGAAAGTGTCCGGCGTTAAAAAATGAACGTGTAAGCCGTGCTTCGATCCGAATCAATATGGCCTTTCCGATGGATGCACCAACTGCCATATTGCATGCAAACGTCGGTTCCCGCGAGACTTGGGACGAAAGAAAAGAAAATAACAATCGTCATGCAGTTTCACGTCCCAAAGCCACGACGCGATTAAGAAGGGCGCCGCAGTGGAGAGGGCTGCGCGAAATTTCGACCACCTGGCGTTCGTTAACGCGCACCTACATCAAAGTACACGGGCCTGTGGAATTTCATTTCCACCCAAATGCAGCCGGGATTCGATCCAAGAGATCTTGGGGCGAGCAGTCAAACAACACGACTAACTAGACCATAACGACAGGTAAAGAAATGCACAAGAGAGCCCGAAACGAAACGAACAAAACGCGACGGCACAATTTTCGTTAAAACGTCCCACGTCGGACACTGCGCGTAGGTGATGGCTAAGCTAGACGCGAATTTCGGACACGGACCTTTCGCAGACGGCGTTTCTTTTCTTTTTTTCTCTCTTTTTCTGGAAGTCGTTGCAAGACATCTAGGAAGTCGGGGTGGCTGGAAAAACCGGCCAGAAAGGGGCGTTACAAAGCGAGACACTTTATGCGTGGGAGACCAAGGGTTCAGTGAATAGGACAGAGGAAAGGGTGGGGGCGGGGGGGGGGTTGTCGGAAGCTGTAACATAAATGCAACACTTGGCCATTACAGAATCATAAGGGGTCGGACAAAGCGAAAGAGTAAAAAAAAAAGGACTAAGACAAAGAGGGAAGAAAAAAGAGAAAATAAGAAAGAAGTATAACGAGGTCATTCACATCGAAGAAAAAAACAGCAGTGCTTAGCCCCTCCCCCGCCAAGATCTACCACTACTTCCACGGCACTATGTAACGACTGCTTCGTGTGCAGCCGTTGGAAGTCGTCGAATGCTCTCGCACGCCGGGCGGTAGAAAACGACAGCGTGCATTTGTCCCAAGGTTCCTGCGCTACCGAAGTCTGGGAGACTAAGGCGCGCATCACGCGCCGCCTATTCGCGAGTTACTGCAGCAGCAGCAAACGATACGCGAGAGAGAGATCAAAGTTGCGAACTCCGGAACGAAGCTTCGAGTTTTAAAAACAAAAACAGCCCTAAAACGGGTAATAATTGTCGGGGTAGGTCTAACGCCCCCAAAACCACGGCCTAAGACAGACAAGGACGGGGGAAAGAGGGCCGATCACGGCACGAACGCCGACACAAAAACTGAACGATTATAATAATGATAGCCGTTTTTTTTTATCGAGCCAAAATCGCGACGTTGATACTGAGACACGGTGTAGCGGGTGGGGGGGGGGGGGATCCAAAATAATTTCGTCAATTTCTTGAACACACTCCGACACCACGTAGCTAGGCGGACCTCCATCGATTCGCCTAATGTACACGGAAACGTGACCGCTGCAGCAGACGGTATAGAACCCGAGACCTTACGAGTTAGCAGACGGGCATTGTAATCACTGTACCGCGGGGGCAGATCAGGAAGGTTCATTTCAAAAAAGCGCTTACGACACTCGGCTGCTGACCCCGAAGGTCGGGGGTTCGACCCTATACGCCGCGGCGGTCACGTTTAGACGGAGGCGAAACGCCAGAGTGGTCAGCGCAGGTTAAACACCCGACGGTCGCGAAAAATGTCCGCAGCCCGCCACTGCGGCGTCCCTCGTGGTTTTGGGGGCATTTATCCCCTAGATATTACTAACAGTGATGTTTGGAAAGCTCGCTATATTTACGCGCATTTCGAAGTTGACGACCACAAACCAGTGTATAAGGAACGTGTCTTAATCCGAAGCAATGCAATTAGTGCCTGACGTCATCAAAACGAGGAAATTCGATTGAGTGTGTCACCTATACTGATTGATTGATTTGTGGGGTTTAACGTCCCAAAACCACTATTTGATTATGAGAGACGCCGTAGTGGAGGGCTCCGGAAATTTTGACCACCTGGGGTTCTTTAACGTGCACCCAAATCTGAGCACACAGGCCTACGACATTTCCGCCTCCATCGGAAATGCAGCCGCCGCCGCCGGGAGTTGATCCCGCGACCTGCGGGTCAGCAGTCGAGTACCTTAGCCACTAGACCTCCGCGGCGGGGCTGTCACCTATACTGTACACATTATCTGGCCGCAATGATAGTGAGGCTTGTAACTATTCTTAAGTTTGTAATGGACTATACACATACAGAGCAATTATTTTTCTATGTGTCTGGTGCCCCTTGGTGCAAAAATAAAAGAGGCGTCTAGAATAAGAATGAATTGAACTGAGATTATTGACAACAAGGTTGCCACGATGGCTGGGACTTCGCAAAAATAGTTCGTTACATGCGCAAATTCATTGTAAAAAGGTCGCACACCTATACGACGCTCAGAACTGTACATGACCGGCACGTGAGTGATATAAGTTACACGCAGGCCGTTTAGTTTCGCTCTAGACGCTTGATCGATACCAAAGTGTTCAATCAAAACAATGCCCACTAAACAAATAAACGCCTAAGGGAGGCGAAGTCGCTAAGCTGCGATAACGACGCAGAGATTATGGAAGAGGCCGTGGGGCACTTCATTTTTTACAAAAACAAAAGAAAGGCAAAGCAGTTGGCATTCGATTGGGCAGATAAGGAAGTGTGGGGAGAAACGCTGACCGCGAGTCTGAAAATGGTCACGGGGCAGACATACACGATACACAGGTATACCAGAGGCGCTTGTTTACCTGACCTGCGTGCATGGTTCGCAGGCCAAGTTCGCCAGACCAACCAATAACAAAAAAAGTAAAAAAAAAACGAACGCGTCGGTGTTGCAGGTGGCTCTCTGTCAACAAAGGGTAACCCTCGCCTCTTCCGTTCTCGTCCTCGTTTTTTTGTCACGCTAACATTCGTTCCAGGTATAGTAACCCTCCACCTGACAACGCGCCACGAATCTAACAACAAGGGAGTATAGTGCTGGGCACACGCACTACAGCGCGGTTCATTATTAAAGGGAAGGGCAGCGTTTTGTCGCCTTTCCAGGCACTTTTGCGACGAGTGACGTCAGCGGCACTGCACAGGTGTGCAGAAAGGGTCTACAACTAGCTAAAGACAGAAAGGAGTCCCCATCCAGGTACTCAGTACAGATGGCGAACCAGCGAAAGAAGCGTGCTGCCTCGGTGTTAGCAATAATAACTCGACTTAGAAACTTTCACCACTAAGCTTATTATCAATTAAACAGATCAAGGCTGAAGTTTCATGAAAAAGTATGCGTAGCTCGCGACATTGGCTCGATGAAAATTTTCGAAACTTCGTACGATAGGTCTATGGCACTCACGCATTGCAACGTACTTCCTTTTTATCCATTAGAAGCTAAATAGTATCTAGAAGATGCCTTCTAAATCTAAGCCCTGTCGAGGTAAGAGTGGCGTTTTCGGGACTGCGAAATAGTTTTTCCCTGCAGTGTTCCTTTATTAACTGGTTTAATCCCGACAGTTCACTGAAGTTTTCTTCAGTTATCGGTGACGTTTTGCCCAGAAATTCCCATTGGCGTTTGCTACCCGCGTGTGTTCCTTCACATTTAGGGCACCAGTGGTTAGTATTGGGATGTGGCAAGCTTTTGTGGAACATGCGCCGTGCTACGAGATTTCGCGTACATGGGACGGAAAAATTTTTGTTTTTTGCTATCGTCATATACATGCCCACTGTAAATAATAATGGCCACAATTATCTACTCTCCTGCGTTTCCTTTTACCGTTACGCGTTCAGTACACCGTTGCTACACCACAACAATGTATTTCAGCAGTGGGCAGTACTGTACAGGGCCATTAAAATCGCACTAACGTGTTCTCGTTAATAGTACATTGCACTGTACAGTTCCCAACAGAACGCAATGAGCAATTAATTGACTACAATAACTGAGACCGAAACAGTACAGGCAACTGATAACGCGGTGCACGGTATTACCGACGACTCGAAGGGGTTTTAGAACTGCCCAACTTCCCATACGGAAAGCTGACCCCGCCAAACCTGTTTGTAGGAAAGAACGGCTTTTGCACTCGGAATAAGACCGCACAAAATATACCCGGTGCTTTTTTTTTTTTTTTTGGTACAACCCAATTCGATTCGTAGTTGGCCGCCACTGCACTAAAATAGACAACTCTCTCGAGCGCCTAACAAAAGTAAGACAACTGCCCCGTATTAGAGAGACACCTATGCTACATAATGAATCGGCCAGCGCGAATTAAAAAAAAAGGGCCCAAAAGACGAGGCGAGGAGGCAAAGCGCCCCAGAAAACACCGCCGAGAAAGTGCCACGCCCAGACGATGCCAAACCCCCACATTTGCTCTTGCTTCCTTCCAGACGGAGTGGTGGGCGATCCCGGCATGCGCTCCTCTTGCCTTTTAAGGAAGCGAGACGGCTAAGAAGACGGGCGACGAAGCGAGAGAAAACAAAGCGCATGCGAAGCTTTCTCCAGCGGAGAGAAAGATGGAAGAAGGGTGGTGGGGGGGGGGGGGGGGGGGTTGCTAGAAACACAAAGAAACGTGCCTAGCGTAGCAAGACACAAAGCAGACGCATGCCTTACATTCAAGGGCACTCGATAGTACAGATCCCGTTCTACAGTGCGATACTCGTGTAAATGTAACGAAGTAAATAGGATGAAGAAGAAGCCCTGTGGTGGTATGACTCACCGAGGGTGGGTGCGCTCCTGCACGTGTTGCAAAAGCAGCGCAGCAGAGCCTCCTTGACCAACTCGCTCACGATAGTGGTGGGAGAGCCGAAGATCACCATCGCGAAGCTCTGTTCGAGATCGTGGCGAGGTTTTTTTGTTAGGAGGGTTTCCAAACGCACCGACCGCAGCAGACGCGCGTCTACACGCAGGTCTACACGTCGTCCTCGTCAAACGAACGAGCTTCGAAGTCGCCTAAATCGGTGCAATGAAGAAGACGCCGTCGCCGTCGTCTCCTAAACCGTGTAGCGATAAACCAGTAAGCACGTATCCCGCTTCTCAACTGACCGTTAGGGACACTGCGAAAAGTGTCGTGCCGCGTACGGAGGAGTCCCTAAATTATCAACTCGTCAACTGATGGCTCGCCAGAAAGAAGGCGCCGGACTGTAGCGGTATAGGCCGAACTCTGCGATCTGGAAATGACTCACCGATGCAGTTTGGGTTAGCCGCGACCAAGTAGAAGAGCGTACAGTGCAAAACGCTGCGCGGACGGAGTCTGCTCTCTAGAATCTTATTTGTCAACTAAAAGGTCTCGCGCGAATTAGAGTTAGCTCGAAGCTAGCCGTGAAAATCGCGAACTCCCGAAAAGGATGCGTTGCGAAATGGAAACACCTAGGCGGCTGGCGACCGGAGTTTAAAAACGGTCCCCCCTTTCGACGAGCTTCGAAACCGCGCCCTTGACCAAGACCCGTCCGTGCCGTGCCTCGCGCGCTGGCAATCTCCGAAATCGACACCGACCAACTCCGCGCAGACGCTGCTGCTGCTTCCCCTTGGGATTCGGGCACGACGCTGGCTTCGCGGAGGGGAAAGAAGGGAGATCGGAGGGTCAGTCGGGATTGGGGAATCACGGACGCCAGCAGCGTCAGCGCAACGCCTGGCGGTAGGGAGCGGCGTTAGTTGCAAGGTGCTGCCACCTGCAACAACCACCGCGCCATCTTCGAAAAATACGATATCCGTCAGAAGAAACCGGTTGTTGCTTTCGTGCTGAAATCGAGGGCTTCGACAGAGACCCGTCTGTCTGGTCGGGAAGTCAAGTAACGTAAAATGTGAAAAAAAAAGGTATACCGGTAACGAAAGAACGGAAAAAACGTTTCGGCTCCCCTAACGGGAAGCTTTGTTTACAGTGAAGTCGAGGATCTCAATTCCTCAATTCAAATGTGAACAATACTCCCGTAAAGGCTTGTAAGACGTCTTCGTATTATATTCCAAAACGTCACTGAATCATGATTTAAGGCTATACAATGTCCCTCTCATTACAGCAGATAGCCGACCGCAGTGCATCGGGTTGAATAACCACAAGTGTTGCTGTCAGGACAGATGATACTGCACTTGTTCAACATGGGGCAACTCTTGCAAATAGTCAATAACGAGTCAATGAGGAGGCGCTGCGGGCATTGCGGGCCCCATGCGAGTTTTAGACCAACGTATGCCCCCTCTTATGGAACAATCTAGGGACTTTACTGCACCGCGAAATTCAAATGCACGGAAACTACACACAGCCTCGACACCAGCACTTCGCGGGCCGCGATCACCGCACGCTATTTCGAATTTTCTGCGGGCGGGCCGAGAGCGCTAACAGCAGCTCGCGTTACGACGCATGCGCAGTGGCCGCACCGCAAGATATCGCGGTGCGCTATTGTAAAACCTCCCAATAATTGATGGGGTTTTGTGTCCCTAAATCTGAATATTGTTACGAGGCATGGTGAAGGAGCCCGCCGCGGGAGGCGATGAGGCTGATGTGCGGCGCGAGATTCTGGCGGCAATTCAAAGGCACAATTGCTTGCTTGTAAATGCGGTAAATATACTAGCTACCGTCTCCGTTGGGTATTCGAGATTGCCACGACAGTTTGATGGAGGAGCACAGAAATCCAAGCACACTGGCCTCGAAAACTTACGCCTCCATCAAAAACACTGCCGCCTCGGCCGAGATTCGATCCCGCGGCCTTGATATGTGGAACAGGAAAACTTGCGGTACGGTTGATTAGGTTTACCTGAAGCTGAAAAGTCAATGTGACTGTGATAAAAAAAACCGGTTTCGAATAACAAAAAACACGTAATTTGCGGTTTGACAACAGACACTGATTTACTAGTGCATCCTGAATTAAATATATTGAATAGAAGAAGTACTCCATCAAAAAAAAAAGAAAACGCACGACATATTTTGGTGCAGTTGTACCAAAAAAAAAAAAAAAAGGTACGCGCTGGAATTGGGAGTACACACGGTTACTAAGTTAACGGCCTCTAACAAATTATCTCGACTCCAGCAGTCAAGAAAAATAGGAACAGACGTTTACGAAATATACTTCGTAAGCACAACGCATCCACCAACACAAACAAGAACCCACGCAAGCAAACCCTCCGGGGGTTCGCGCACGCGAGTACCTGCGGCGGGACGGGTGGTTCTAGCACCTTCGTTATCCCCAATGGTTTCATTCACCCCGCGACTGGAGCGAAAGGGTGAAGAGGAATGGGAGAGAGGGTGTTACCGTTAGCCGCTAAAGCGACGAGCGGACAACAACAAACGTGGACGGCCGAGGCGCCATTTGTGGGAAGGTTGAAAAAAAAAAAAAGGCGATGGCGGCGCCATCACTCCAGCCGGACAGCGGTTATAGCCGCGAGGGGCGGAGTTAATTAACCTAACGAGTGGAGCAAAGAGAGAGAGGCCACTCCGCAGGCCAGGCGCGTCCATCTGGATGTCGTAACCGCTACACGGAATCGACGTCCATACACGCCTACCCTTCTCCACCCCCTTGCCCCATCAACTCGGCCAACGGATGTACGTCCAATCGCGGGCAGCCGCATCGACGCGCGCTCTCTCTCGGGTAGTTTTTTTTTTTTTTTTGCAATATTAACTACAGCGGCAGAATCGAGGTCCACGATGGGTATACATGCATAGACTTACGAAAGGCACACAACAAAAAAAAACAAAATGAAAAACCATTTCTAAACGCCCGATATGTGCGCGAAATAAGATTGTGAGAACCTTAGAGTAAAGGTCGCGACCGCAAATCTAACAGAACTGTCGGGGGCTTAACGTTTCGAAATCACGTGACTATCGGTTCGTTGGTATGTGGGGTTTAACGTCCCAAAACCACCATTTGATTATGAGAGACGCCGTAGTGGAGGGCTCCGGAAATTTCGACCTCCTGGGGTTCTTTAACGTGCACTCAAATCTGAGCACACGGGCCTACAACATTTCCGCCTCCATCGGAAATGCAGCCGCCGCAGCCGGGATTCGATCCCGCGACCTGCGGGTCAGCAGCCGAGTAGCTCAGCCACTAGACCACCGCTGCGGGGCACATGACTATCGAGGTTTATCGTCCCAACACTACATGAATATCTGAAAAGCAGTTAGCGAAATGAGCTAAAACGTAAGCCATGGTGCTAGGTATACCATATCAATGACCTTTTTATCCATTTTTCTTTTCTTCCTGGAACGAGGGGGTGGGGGTAGGTCTTCAAGCAGCCTTTATATATGTGCGTGAGCGGGTTTGTAAATGCGTGCGTGTGTATATAGACACACATGCCGATTTCAGTGGGGAGGGTAAGTGTCCCTGTATAAGCTACCGCTTCCGTAGGGAGCATATACAGTAACTGTAACGGAGCCTAAAACATTACCCCCTACCGGCACTCCCCTCCTGGCTGTGCCAGTGCATCAAGGACTTCATATGTGGATTAAAAATGCAACCGACGACAAATGATACTATGCTAAACAGCGCGACAAACGAGGACACTAAAAAATACCAACGAAAGAGCACTGAAGTTTCTGTGCGTTTCTGTATCCTCGTTTTTCACACTGTTTAGCATAGATGAAGCAACAAGCTCGAACACATGCACATTTAAAGACAAATAATACATAGACATTCATTTTTGAAGGTCACGTGGTAAGTGTCGTAATGACGCCAAATAATCGCGGCACAAAACACCGCAGGCTACTTTTCTTTTCCGTCATTCCTCCCCCCCCCCCCACCCTTTCCAAGTGTTGACGAAATCAGTTCACCGCACGCACTTAGCAAATACAAAGTAGTACAACGATAAGCTGTCACTGTCATCTTGTTTGGCGTGCATACAATGGTGTAACCCAAAATCTGGATAACGACAGGCTGAAGCTACGATCACCTTTTGTTTGTCATGCCAAATTGCATCACTGGCACATGCTATGGCAGACAGAATAGTGAACAAAAACAGGTACTCTTACTTTTTTTTTTTGCAATTGTTACCACAGACTACTGCGTTCGTGTGGTTAGCGCTCAAGTTGAACACCGCACCCCATTTTAGTCACTGTCTGCCAGCGAACTACGTTTATAATGCACTAATCAGATTTATAAGAATTAGAAAGCTTATGTTCACAGTTTTCCAACGAGAGCTGGTATTTGCCAGTCTGAAGCGTTATTTCATGGCAATGAAAACCGCGCGAGTCAAAAACAGCAATTTTTGCCATGCAAGCCTCCATTGTACTGGCGGTGAATCAGAACGGTTCAACATAACGAAACGAAATTTGTCAAGGCTTTTAATGAAGGGATGCAAGGTTTCTACCAAGCGTTTCCCTGCATGGTAACTTGTCTATTAATGAAGACAAAGTGTAACCACACGAAGAAACAGACCAATGCAGCAAAATAATAAATAAATAAATAGCATGAAATAACAACGCCCTTCATTCAAAAGGGACGTCAAAGTGCGAAAAAGCAATTTTTTTTTCTGGCTGCAATAACTTGCAAGCTTACTGCAGGTTCGGCACTCATTGTAAATCAATCCTTGCACTTTGATGAAAATTAAGGTTCCCCCTGTTTTGCTCAGCATCACTTGTCCCTTGTGCTCAACGGAAGCTAAAGAATTGAGGTTTCCCATTTTTCCCCGATTCTTAGTGCACAGATGAAAAAAAAATTGAAGCCCAAGTGTCTAACACTGCACAGCCTGTTTTCTTTTCCTTTTCCTTTTTTTTTTTCACAGGCTGAATGTTTCACGTAAGCAGTCCCCAGCTGTGCAAGAAGCAGCAAGCGTGCTTTCGTAGCGTTTATTACCCCTGTCGCACATGGCAACTTCAGTGTACTTTGGGTGAGTACACTTTGCTGCGAGTGTCATTTGCAGGCTGTCACAGGTGAAAGTTTAGTGTCCCTCGCTGCAAAGAACACTTGCCAGAAAGTGTGTTGTTCTCCAACCCCACTTCGCTGTGACAAAGTGTGTACCCTCAGTACCAGTGGCTTGTACAGAAATACGATCTTGCCTAAAGCGGCGTTCACACTATTTTTAAACCATTGTTTTCATTATAAGGAATATAGTTATGTATTCAAATAAGTCATAGTAGAGTGAAAATCCTCGCTGCTTTCACCATCGAGCAGGTTGCGGCAACGTCCTCCAAGGGAATGCGGCAACACGTGCTGTGCAATGGTTGCGTCGCTCGTGTTTACTTCCAGGCACATTTGCACATGTGTTCTTCAGCCATTTCTGATGGCGTGTACCACTGATGCTACTTTTACGAAGACAACGTGGTCTGACGATGAGACACAGGTGCCAAAATAACAAAAATATGTTGTGCTACAAATCCGTCAATTGACACTGCCACCATTTCCAAAGTACACTTTACTTTCTCGTGTAGCAGCGAACCGCCAAAAAGACACTTCGTGAGCGTAAGTACGCTCGCTCGAAGTGCACTCAAGCTGCCACGTGTCACGAGTTTCTTCTGAAATTTGTGGAAAATTCAAAACAACACATTGTCAAGAAGAAATGATAGCTTGAAGTGATCAGAAGCTGAATGTTTGACATGTGCACTTGATAGTAATTTAATAGTAATAATATTAATGGTAGTAGCAATAATAGTAATTTTACGGCCCAGAACCTTGATGCGATTACAACGATTACGCTGCAGCAGAGAGCTACAGCGCAACCATGCATTTCCAACTAGCCCAACTTTCGATTCAGCTACAGGAATTTCAACCATTGGGGGTTCTTTGACATGCACCGACATCCAACAGTATACAGGCCTCCACCGTTTTCCAACTAGTGAAAGACTTCGTTGAGGCGGCAACTTAACAAAGACAAGTTCACTCGTTGAAACGTTGGTTTCGGCAAAATACTCTGTTGCAACGATTTCTCATCACTTCTGAAATGTGCACCAATGGTGCTACCCCAGATATATAAAATATTTCAAAAAAAAAAAGGGGGGGGGGGTAATGCGTCTAGACGAAAACCCAAGCGCACACACAGGTTATTTAAGTAAAAAAAAAGTTGCTTCATTTTCAGCAGTGCCAACATGAAGCAAAATTGGTGGTCCCCTGTGGCAATGACAATTCGATGTGGGCAGGTTGATTCATGTTTATCTTTAAACTTGAAACGTCATGAAAACTCGTAGGGTCTAAAAGGCAAAAGCAATGTTTTCCTTCCGAGTATATTGTATGGATATTCCCATCTACGAAGGCATTCTGCACCTCGCTCAGTCTTGAATTGGCTCCAAGATCAGCCTACCGATCATCAAACAACAAAGTGACAATGTCTTCACGCGATATGTCGCCAATTTGGATTAAGTGCAACGTCATGCCGATGTCTTGGGCTGACATCACACGATTTCTTTCGCATCACCCGTGTCGGTGCCAACATTCACTTTTAATATTTCTCGAGGCATTTAGGTTTTCAGCCTATTAAGAAACAACACAGGAAATGGAGAAGCGAGAGCATCAACAAAGGCAAGGAAGGACAGGGAGCTCCAACTTCGTTTTCTTTTTTTCCAACCAAATTTCTAACGGTGCTACAAGTCTAAAGACAAGTGTTGGCTATGTGCCAGAAGGGCAGCAGCATTTCAGGTTAGAGTGAAAAGGTATGAGCAGAAGCATTTGTACACCATTTAGAGACCATGCACACAATGCTTAAAATCAATGGCTAGCCGCACCTCCCAAACAGCAACACTGGTGCACGTGTATAGTGGTGACCGTCGAATACTTTTGAGGGGTACCGATCCAATTCTGGCTTGTATCTAAAAGGTGCAAGAAGGTTCAGTGTGCTCGGACTACAGGTTTTTTTCATTGTATGCTTTCATTTACGACTCCCATACATTGCACACACACACCTCAAAACATTCCTTTGAAAAAAAAAAAAAAAACAGAAATTCCATGGCCGACTGAGAAATGTTCGACTCCCGACTAAGTATTTGAGAGTATGCCTCAACCACAGTAGCTAGGCGTAACTTGAAGAGTAACAAGTTACCATGGGTGCAACATCTAAAAGAAAACTCTGGGTAGCTTTCGGAGAAGCAAAACATTGCTTTTGAAGCTTTAAATCCCAAGTTGAGAGTAGCAGAACAAAGAAGGCTTACTCTTAGAAAATAAGAAAAATTATGTACAAATCATTCAACATTATCGAACTCATGAGCACTTACTACTATTATAAAAAGCAACATATTAAAGCACTCCAGAGTGAGAACACTGACAAAGTCCACGTGAATATCTGTATGTCTGTCAAATGTTCAACGGGTGCTGCAAATGCTACTGTGCACATACCAAGATGGGAACTTCGAAATTAGGGAGACTTGAAGCGAGAGCTCGTTATGTTGAAAAAAAAACTATAATTTGTTCTTGTTTGTTGTTTCTCGGAGCCACAGAAACATCATACAAAGCTCCAAATGATTACCAATATTTACATGTCGGCAATCATACTAATACTCATAATTATAAGGAGATTGCATCCATGAGTAATTAAAGAATGCTGTACAAAACGTGCTATCTTTTCACAATTAGGATGGTCACACCTGAACTTGCTTTAACCGAATACCTTCACTTCAAGTCAGTTTTTACTATTTACATGCTAAATCCTACTTTCTTTTTTTCAAACTAACACTTTGTGACAATGCTGACACTTTTTAACATGGATATGTACTCGAATGTGTTTTTATTAATTTATTGAAACTATTTCACACAAATGTGTTTTCACATTTCATGTTCGTTGTCTGTACTGAATTGCAAATTTTTAAGTGCATCGTTATCAATTGTGCTGGCTGTCATCTGCATTTGCCTTTTATATGTTTGTCTCATTTAGACGCATGCACTTAAAAAAAGAAAGTTTAGGTGTTATGCCTTCTAATCCTGTTCGATCATGCACACACGAACCAGATGATGGCTACCACTGCTCTTATTCCTATGCAATTCAACTCCATTCAAAAGGCCACTCACCAGGTTTGACAATTTTGAGCTGACAAGCGCAATGCAAAGATTAGGCAGTCACGATCACGTCTGCCAAAATTTACAGCGCAACGCACAAGATGAATGCTGCTCCCCCTCCCTGTTGCGGGCGCGCCTAGCGAATGAGGGCATGACGTGCGTCTATGAATGGCCCTACATACACGGAAAAGCAGTGATGTTGGTCCTCAACGTAGACAATTGTGCTCCGACGTTGCCAACAGTGGCACGTGACATGGTGAAAATTATTTACCAAGACATGCGTGTTCATGTATTTGTTGCTTGAAGAGATTAATAAATCTCTAGATAAATAATGAGATGCAATAAGGGAATGAGAGCGTTGTTTTTTTTTTTATTTCATTTTTCCCCCTTGAATTGCAACGAAATGCGGGGCTAATGTGTCGGCGTTATGCATGTGTTCGTGTGCAAGCGGTTAGTGCATCGAGCGGACGACAGCCATGGAACACTCGCACGCGTACGCACACTCATTGTGCTCATCCATTCTTTTAACGTCTATGCCACCGTTTTCAAACTGTGCCGCAGAAACCTCAAACCAGGCAGTTGACCTCAAAACAATGCTGTTCAAAAAAAAAAAAAAAAAAACGGCGCTCGCGTGCATGGGGGTTGGGCTTGTTCAGTCACGTCATGCGCACGTGACCTCTTGGTCAGATGCCGGAGAGGGTAGAGAAGGGATTTGGCTTGTGAAGTCTACGCAAAGGAGCGGCAAGGATGTCGAACTCTCCTCCTGGTTTCGCGCTGCTTCAATAAAACAGTTTAGAGAAGGGATTTGGCTTGTGAAGTCTACGCAAAGGAGCGGCAAGGATGTCGAACTCTCCTCCTGGTTTCGCGCTGCTTCAATAAAACAGTTTCCCAGCTCGTAATGAACAGATTCAAAAAAATTTGTGTGGCAAAATCTTCATCGGACACCTAACAACTACCATGGTCCGACTAAAATTTGATATGGGGCCTGGCGGGTGGCCCTTTAACAAAGTTGTTGGGGTTTAACGTCCCAAAACCACCATAAGATTATGAGACACTGTAGAGGAGGGCTCCGGAAATTTCAACCTCCAGTGGTTCTTTGATGTGCACCTAAACCTAAGCACATGGGCCTCAAGCATTTTCGCCTCCATCGAAAATGTGGCTGCCACGGCCAGGATTCGATCCCTCGACCTGCAGGCCAGCAGTAGAGTGCCTGAGCGACTAGACCTCCAAGGTGGGGGGGGGGGGGGGAACTAGGCTGTACTTAAGGCGTAAGGGGGGATGTAAGGCTAAGTGTAAGCTTGTGAACTGCTGCATTAATTTTGATGAAACTTCAGGGATGACTCATCTTGATATTACAACATATTCCAATTTTCAGCACCCTAGCATCAATACAGAAAACGTATTTCAAAAACAATGAATGTGCACAAATCATTTAAAGGGGCCCTGCAACACTTTTCGAGCATGATCAGAAAGCGCTGCCGATCGGTAGTAGAGGCTCCCGACAACACACGAGCCATACATTACAGCGCAGCACGTGGCCTGGAATTCACAATAAGTTATCAAAGTCAGCTAAAAATTGCTTTCTCTTCTCTCAACAAATCAAAGAATATGCCCAAAAATCACACGTAGCAAGCCCATCTATCAGCCATTGGCTGATTTGAACATAGCGCGTTCACTCGTTACAGAGATCGTTGCAGAACGTCCCAAAACCACCATTTGATTATGAGAGACCGTAGTAGAGGGCTTCAGAAATTGCTACCACCTGGGGTTCTTTAACACGCACCCAAATCTGAGCACACTGGCCTCAACATTTTCGCCTGCATCGAAAATGCAGCCACCGCAAGGGACGAGAGAATGCAATCGCAGCATGCGAGAAACCTCTGTAAATCCACCCACACTGGACGGATAAGGTAAAAACAATATTTATGATGTTTCTGTAAAAATGTTATAGTTCTAAAAGCGAACACTATTTTTTCCCTTGTCACTGCATGTCAGACTAATATATTTTGTTTTGCATTTGAATCTATTTAGGTATATCAAAAGTTCCTCGTCTTTTTCCTGACAAATTTCAGTCTTAAGACAACCTTGTCAACAGATTTTGGCGAAGCACTTCAATGATATTTTACTGAAGAGGCTCGTCTTCTCCCTTCCCCAGAATGTGAACCAAGAAGAATTAGTTTAAAGATTTCACGAGCCAGTTATTTCAATGGTCAAAAAGTTTATTAGAGTGACCTCCTACATGAATACGGCCTTTCTCATACATAAGGCACTCTTCTGTGATAATTTTAAGCAATCGTCTTGAATTTTTCGCACATATTGAGCTGTGAATTTGGCGTACAACGTGTGATGGTCCCAGAACGAGTCATGCAGAGAACAGCAATGAACTCCAAGAAAAACAAATATATAAACTATGTGGAGTATAATCCCAGCAGGAGTATGCCGGGATGTCCACAAAAGCAGCAGCAGACAATCAAGCAATACATTTGCAGCAATTTGAGATTCAGTTCCAGTTTTATACGACGACTCTGCTGCTGGCACATAACTCAATATGTACGTATTCAATTTGTCCTCTGATGTACTTTCAATAGGTATTCTGTGACAAATAAGCACAAAAAAACAAGTAGTCTAGCATAGGCACTTACTTCTCATTCAGCTGTTGCCCAGTTTACAGGCACGCCTTGACAGGGGCATTTTAGAAATGGTTTCCCGAGCAAATTCGCTCCACCCTCATAACTGTAATTTAAAGGGGTCGTGAAACGGCCGCTTTACAACGACAATGCAGCACCATCGGCAGCCGCATGCGCTAACTGTATCACCAGCCCGAGTGGAACTGCATAGACGCTTTGCCTATCGAGGAACGCGGAACTCTATGGCATATCGAGAAAGCGCAAGGGGCACTCATCGGCGTCTGCCATACGCGATCCGCGTCCCACAAGGACGCTGACGAGCGTCCCAGTTGCAGGCACTCGCAAGTACCGAAGAGTACCATGTTCCTCGATAGGCAAAGCATTACTTATTATGACGTCACCTCGTTAGCGCGTTTGGGCGCCGGTGGCTTCGCATTGTCTCTTTCGAGCGAGCGATTCACGACCCCTTTAAAATTCCTTTCTACAGTACAGTTGACAACCAAACTTGGCGAGCATGTTCTTTAAAGAAAATTCCACCTAAAAGAACTCAAAAGTGAAAATGCACATTTTTTTTTTTTCTAAATAGAAATGTGCTTTTAGCTCCACCGCCCCATTAAACAGCTACATAATATTTGAAGAAGCAAAAAAACTCGCGAAAACCAGGTGTCACTAAAATCATAACAAGCCAACCATTCTTCTTCAAGGCCACAACTGCCGACTTTTTGACTGCATGCAGCTACTGGAAGAGCTTCCTATAGAAAGCTATATCTTGTACATTCAAGTGCAACAAGCGTATTCCCCTACAAACATTTTTTTAGAATCCTTGGCAAGCACAAGCCCGGCAAGCGGCCGCAAACCCGGCAAGCACAAGCCACACGAACATCGACATCTTCCACGCTGGCACCGCTATGCTTCTTTACATAACAAAAAAAAATATGTGACTCCCTCTGTGGAAAGGCACTGACAGTTCAATGCTCTCCCAGACAACGCTCAAATCCAATTTCCCCACTCTTCCATAGGTTGCAATGTTACACCATCAGGCTAGTGAAATTGTGCAGAAGAATGCATTTTCATGTCGAGATTCCACCTACGCTGTCGTGTAAAAGCCATTCAAATGCACAGCATGTCCACATTTTAACACTTATACTCTGTTCGAAACAATCTAGCTGGCAATCACAGTAATGCATGGTACGGGTTCGTCCCAAATGCAGCACCTAGCCGCTAATGAAGGCCAATGCAGGGGGAAAACATTTTCAATAAACCTGGCTTCGCATTCATGCCTGCATTTAAGTCGGGTGGCTCTTTGTATTAAATATGTATGCACCATCTCTTTAGTAGCACCAAGCTACAAACGATGTAAAATACTAGCAGGATGCTAGGTGAAAAAAAAAATAAGAAATCATGCTGCACTAGCAGTCAGATGCGATTCTTTCGCTGGATGGATTGGTGGGTACCATTCAAATGTCATTTAGAAACTACCTCTGCGCACAAAGCACCCGACACAAATAAATGTCCAGAACTCTTGAGCTGAATAACTTCCAAAACCAAGAGGATGCAGGATGTGTCAAAAGCGACAAAAAAAGAAAAGAAACGAAAGCGACGTTAGCTGTCAAATCGCAGATAACACGGAAGCACACTGCAACTGTTGCTACGCAGCGGCGACAAGCGCAGATGCGGGGCATGTGCTTTAACAGCTGCGCGATATTTGGAGAGCGAAATACGCCAGGAATATCAACAACAGAGCATGTGACGGTGACTCATCCGATGCGTTCGATGGCCGTAAAACTCTCACTTATGAACAAAAGGCTAGCTCACATTAGCCCCTGAGAGTATTAGTCATTAAGTCTACCGCACACAAAGAAACGGTTGCACCAATCCACTCAGTTGCATCGGCGATGTCAGAGGTGTTGCACAGCACTTGACGCAAGAACCAGCAAGGCCACAAAAAAATAATAAAAAAAGATGGAGAAATCAAAAAGCGTGTTGTAACAAGCTCACGTTCGGAGGAGTCGACGGCGCCACCAACAGCCTTGATATCTGAAACAAAGGGGGGAAAAAACAGTTGTTTGTAAAAGCGATAACACGGGATATCGCAAAAGAGAAAGCAACAGATGCAAGCGTCAAGAGGGCAACACTCGAAAACGGCGCGAAACGCCAGGCAGCGTTCGGGAGTGAACAATCGAAACACTGAATGCAAAAGCCTTTCGAGCGAAGTTATCAAATTCTCGAAGCGGAGCGAAATTCGGAAAAGCACACAATGGAACGAAAACGCAAACACTAACAAACGCTGCAAGGCTTTCGCAAGAGCTTCACTTGGTATTTTTCATAAAATAACGGTCCCAAAATATATCTCCCGCCACAGAGGCCATGCAGCCCGCCACTCCCTCCGTTGTTTGATTTCACTTTCACACGCACAAAAACCTCCTCGCACAGCCAAAAAAGCTACGAAATATCTACGTGTGCTAAGCCGAAGAAACAAAACACGACTTTGAGCGCTTATCTGACGGGCGCCGAACGGTTGACATTCGAATATTCACGAGCAGCTGTCGCACTACCGAGCTAGCTAACGAAAACAAAGCGTTTACATTGTAGCGGTAGGCTTAGGAAGTTTTTCGCGCATAAAGCCAGTCGGTGGACAGCGCGAGATTGACACGCGTTGCGCGAACGCTCAAATGTGGGGACTTCACCTGCGGTCTCCATCGTCGGTGTGTTTTTCGAGCACGAATGCAATGCGCAGGATATATCACGAAAGGTGCGAACGGTCCGAAGTTGACAACGATTTTATACGAGCCGCCGCGCTAACTCGTCACTGGCGTCTATGACAGTTGTCAAGACTCGGGAGGCTCGGGATTGGACGAAGCGAGCGAGATTGGTAGCGCCGCCTAGTAGCGTTTTAGAGTTTCAGTTTCGTTATTGAAACAAACGGGAACTGCGGCCTATACACGAATTTATTTTACGAACAGCTGCTCATTAAATGAACACGCCATTTTGAGCAAGTTTTCACGAAACCGGCAGACATATTTTTGCCTCAAGTTATTTGTATCCTGGAAAGTTAATTAACAAAATTGACACTGTCAGAACAACATGTGGTCTGAAATCCTGTCCTCCCGCAACACAGAAGCGCCAAATACAATACGAAACGTGGAAACAACGTTTAACGATGCATACGCAGTGAAAATGTGCGGTGGACTTGAAAATTGCAGTAAAGCAAGAAATGAAGCATTGTTCAATGTTCGTATTAATGTGAAAGAAGGCGGCGTTTCTTATTATTAATTTTTTAAACATAACCATTAGAGCTTTGTTCAGGCCCCGTAGCCCGACTGCTACTGCCCCTGCTTGCCTTTTGGCACTGAAGTCCACAGGCCCTAGGCTGCAGTTCAAGACGGGATGACTGCGGTCCTCTCCCACGGGAAAGCAACGCCAGGAGGCCCCGGATGGTTGAAGTCTTCGTGGCTCAGGTCCTCAACCCGACGGCCCATCTTCAGCGCCCGGTCCAGTAACCCCTTTCCGTTCGTATCGTTCTTCTCAAACTCTCTGCTTTCTCCAGCCCTGGCTTTGCCTGCCCTCGGGCACACTTGTCCACTCCTGATTGGACATGTCGGAACTTCGTGGTCGTTGACCATTGAATCTTCTTTCTTTTGTTGGTAGGTTGGTTGACGCTTAGAAAGCTAGCGCAATCTACCGTGCGGGATCGGCCATGAAATGGTTGGCTGGTTGGATCCTCAACAGATTGACGCCGCCAACTTTTGGGTATAGGCCATGAATCGGGTGGTTTTCTTATTGAACTATTTCACATATTGATGAAAAGGGCTTAAAATGAATTCGCTAGCCATTACAAGTAATAATTTAAACTTGTAAGTATTCAAAAAAGAAAAACTTGTAAAGAAATAACATGAAAAAACACACACAAAAAATAAAACACGTTTGTACACAAAACATCTCAATTAAGCAACCCCTATCATTCAATTCTTTTAGACTGTCGTAAAAAAATTCGATACAGCATTGAAAAGGCTCCTGTGGCTAATACCGAATAAGATTTCGCCAGATGAAAAAAAAAATCTGTGGAATAAGCGACAAATATAAGACCAATTTTGTAGGGTTTTTTCTAATAGTCTTTTCCTTTGTATTTTAAATCTTCGGCACATCGAGAAAAAATGCTCCAGAGATTCGCTCTCATCACAGCTGCTAAGGCATAACGGCGACTGGGCCACACCTGATCTGTGAAGGTAAAAGTTCAGTGAAGGGACTTGACAGCGCAGCCTTATAATTCCTCCTTTCTGAGGTGAACACCACCTGTTCTGCCAATGGAACTTTACCTGTGTGAAATGTGATCGAAACGAAGGAGATTGGGTGGTGCACGCGACACCACGCGTGTTCACTGTCTTCGTGTGGCGGCCTATTCAAACACGCACGTTAAAGGACGCACGCCACTTACCACAGCAGCAACCTCAGGACTTCCTCATACTATGGTAATAGAATGGCACTAAACCAGTCCTGTCGCCCGTACTCATAACAACCTCAGGGCATCTTCAACACGGCACCACAGAGTTTTTTTCGGTGTGTCTTCAGAACAACCACTGTGCGGCTGGTTCAGTACTGAAGGTTCATATTATTTGACAGAAATTCGTTTATTTTAACATTGATTAATAACAACTGGTTTTGAGCGCAGCTTTAACAAGCAGCAACCGAGTCCAAGTCGTCTGAAAAGAAAGCAATATCAAAACAGTCAACGCAACAATCTAGTGTTGTAGCAATACGTTGCAACTGAAGCTAGATTGAGAAAAAAGAGGCAAACCAATAGAGCTATAACAAGTGAAACTACGAATAAAAAATGCACCATCTGGAGTTGCGAATCGAACCCGGACCTTTTAAGTGGGAAGCGGGCATTCTATCAGGGGGCCACTTTGGTGGAGCCTTACGACACATTGCAGACCACCGACCACAGCGCCACGAGCGAATTTACCTTGTTTGTGCTCGCTTTCTGAGCATTGGTGCGGCCGTTCTGGGCACTCTTATCTTCTAGTACACTCTAGAATAACGGAGAGCTGAGCTGTAGTTGGTACGTGTTCATTCTTACCAGAAGGAAGTCGGGACACCTACAACAACCGAAGGTGCGCACAACGGCGGAAAAGAAAGAAGGCACGAAAGCTTACCTGCACATGCCCATGCAATATGCGAACATAACAATCTGTCACGCCTGCAGGTCTGCGTCAAAGATAACTGTCGAGGTACTTGGTTTCAACTTTATCCAAGTTAATCGACGATTGGCTCACGCATGCGCTGTTGTTATTACCGATATGTCATGCCTCATCATCAGGCACGTTTCTTCATTCCTGTAGCGCTGGTACAAAACTGTGCATTCGTCGAATTTTGGCATTGATTGATTGATTGATTGATTGATTGATTGATTGATTGATATGTGGCGTTCAACGTCCCAAAACCACCATATGATTATGAGAGACGCCGTAGTGGAGGGCTCCGGAAATTTCGACCACCTGGGGTTCTCTAACGTGCGCCCAAATCTGAGCACACGGGCCTACAACGTTTCCGCCTCCATCGGAACTGCAGCCGCCGCAGCCTGGATTCGATCCCGCGACCTGCGGGTCAGCAGCCGAGTACCTCAGCCACTAGACCACCGTGGCGGGGCGAATTTCGGCATGCACTCATCACCCAGCCATACACAAGTTTCGCTTTCATACTTGCAACAGTGAGGTAACAATACAGTATACTGGCGGCCGAGTGCCTGTGACGCTGCGTTCCCAGGTACCAGAACTGCATGCGTGCCACTTTTGACTCCCGCGGAACGGGGACCAAAGGCAGGCCGCGGTAAGAAGACCGTCATCGCTTCTTTTCGAAAAAAAAATAATATTTCATCCAAGGGAAAGTGTGCTTTCTGTCAGGCTCGACTACCGGAGGGAGGGGTTGGTTGGCTGTGGTGAATCTTGGCCGTCCTTATAGTGGCCAACCGGGCGCAAACCTATAATCCAGGCATCGATCAGCGCAAACAAGAAATCTCATGGAACAAGAAAACGCAAATGAAGTTTGAACAAAAAAAAACTGCCTTCATCTAGAATCTTTGTTCATTCAAACCACTGCGCACACACTAGATAAGAGGTGTGGTAATCTTCCGCCGGTAATGCTGTCTTGCCCCAAGCATGTGATTACAACTTGTTGCCATTCCCCGTTGGGAACAAGGCTCCCGTGTGGAAGCCGGAATGTCATTTAAGAATATATATTTTAGACACTTTGATCAGCGCTCTGTTGTTCTTCGTTCATGTCATTCCCAGGCCAAGCGGGATTCCACCCAAAAAATCTCGACTTCATAAAAAAGAAAAGCGCTACAAAGTGTGCGTCTTGCTACGGCGTGCCAGCGGCTTCGCAGAGAGGTAAGCGAGACAGACGATGATTGCCAAGCAGATCAGAATAACGCAGCCGGCGCAGAAGTCCTGCTTCTCGGCTACCTCGTACGAGACGTCGTCGTGCTTTACCGCTCGCACGACGTCCCGCAACCACGGGTATCTCTGAGGACACGGTCTGCAGCCGACGAGGTGCCGGGCCTCCTTGATGGGCGAGTCCGGAAACGAGCACGTGTGGACTTCCGGACAGCGCTTGAACTCCGACGCCTTCGAGCAGTCGACCTGAACGTACTCGCCGATGGGCTTGGGGTCTTTCATGAAGCGCACCACTTCGGCCACGGTGACAATGAAGACGTCGTCCAGCGTGAGTAGCCAGTCGACGAAGGACAGGTAACCTTGCCTTCGACCCGGAGTCCGAAGCCAGGTTTCGTGGATGAAAACAGGAAACGGAGCCCTGTTGCTGTGGTAGTAGCGCTCGAAGTTGGACCTGCATGCGTGGAAGTGTAAATTCAAATAAAAAAAACAAATCAACAGCAGCTGTTCAAGAATATCTGCAATTACAGTTCCTTGGTTTTCCTGGCTTCATCCTATCATGGTTATCTGCTTATTTAATGCATCGGAAACAGTGTGTTAGCATTGACGTATAACAATCTGACTCTTTCCCGGTAACCTCAGGGGTCCCTCAGGGAAGTGTACTTGGACCACTATTATTCCTTATTTATTGCAACGACATGACAGATGTCATACAAGCCCCAGTAAATATTCGTCTTTTCGCAGACGACTGCGTTGTTTTTAACGAAATCAATAGTGTTGAAGACCGATTCTTGCTTAGTGCAGCCTTAAGCAGTATTTTTAAGTGGAGCAGTAAATGGGGCATGAAGCTAAATTCTTCTAAGTCTGTGCTCCTGCGTATAACTAAAAAAAAAAACAGTACCCCTGATGTTTTCATACTCCATTGACCAAAACCCATTGATTGAAGTTAAGGAGTACAAATATCTTGGAGTTACCATTACTAACAACCTCAACTGGAGCACCCATATTTCTAACACCGCCTCTTCAGCTTTCAGAAAATTATGTCTACTTCGACACAAGCTTAAACATGCATCCAATGACGTGAAAACTTTAGCCTATACAACTTTTATCAGGCCCACGTTAGAATACGCCTTCATTATTTGGGATCCTTTCACCAAAACCAATATTAATTGTCTTGAAAGAATACAGAGAAAAGCCATGCGATTCATTTTTTCTAAATACAGCCATGATGATTCTGTAACGGATCTTATACGTTCTAACGGTTTTCACACACTTCAAATGCGGCGCAAAATATCCCGACTGAAGTTCCTTCATTCTTTGTTAAATCGTAAATTTTTTATAGATCCCAGTCCTTACATAACCCTTTCTGAGACTAGGAAAACCCGTCATTCCCATCCCGTCACACTCTCCCCTTATGTTGCCAGATCTAAACTCTTTGAATATTCTTTTTTTTCCCGCACCATAGAAGAATGGAACCTAATACCTATTGATCATCTGGACTCGACTAAATCAATATAGGATTACTTCTTCACTATTTCCTAACTATATTTTATTTAGACGGTTGTTTTTTATTGTTACCTGACTTGTTTATGATATTCAATTGTGCATTTTAGATGCACTTATGTTGTACCCTGCCCCTCCTGCATGGGCCACATGGCCTGCAGTATTTTGTAAATAAAATAATAAATAAAAAATATCATCAATCTATGTGTCCATAGCCGAATGCTCCAAGATTTCACTTGAAGTGCCTCTGACCCATCGAGTTCAAAGACGAGGCAGTCGTTTCTTTCTCGCCTTCACTGCCCTTCCTACAAGCGTTATCTCCTCCCCGCCACTTTATCCTTTATAGAACACGTGGAATGTCAGCCCTAAGCGTTAATACAGTCGCGATTTGTCACTTTTCGACTAGGCGCTGCTATCTCCCTTTGCGTAGAGTGCCATGGCATTTGCCCCAGTGTGATGTCCCGACAGGGCCACAACGATGGTTGTGGCTTTACGATGAACACGTTTTGCTATCAGCCACAAAAAAAAGATAACCGATGTGACTCTTTATCGCTGTCATGAACCGGTGCGAGGGAAGGGTATCGTTCGTACGCGAAACGTCAGGAAGCACTATAGAATCATCGTGCGCACTGGCGCGAGCGGGTTTGTCACGTGGTATTTTCCTGTATTTCGTGGGAGTGTTTAATTAGCAGGAAAACACTAATACTTGACAGTTATAAAGTTCAAAACTGTCCAATCAGACGTTTTGCAAACCGATCTACAACTTTCTTGTTGAATTTTTTATCCGTCTTCATTCCTTCAAAAGTTAGTTAAGTAAACAGATCTAATTGAACAATCTTTAACACAAAAAATAATTTGACTAAGTCCAGGCAGTGGTCAGCAGCATGCATTTGGTCAATTCGTAATTACATGAGTTGGCATACTTTTAAACTCCGGCGAAAGATAGCAGTGACACCCTGTAAAGCCATAAAGAAAGGCTTTTTTTTTATGCGTACGCATACATTCCGTACTTATCTGGCACAAAAGCCGTACAAATGCCACAATTTGTGTCATCCTGTAATTTCGTTCTCAATACGATTACGGCACCTCATGTCCTACTTTGTGACTGCCCCATGATTCGAATTTTAAAACCCTGAACGGAAAAGGAACGGGCATAAGCAGTCCCCTGCGAATTGGCTGCAAGACAGGAGGGCAAACAGTCCATTGGCGGTGGATGAGAGCCTAAGCCAAGCTCTTTAAAATAGCATCCCGGGCCAGAATCATGGGGGGGGGGGGGGTCTGTTTTTTATGATACAGTCCGGAAATAAGCCGACCCACCCCCTCTCCACGTATTCTCTCCGCTTATGCTTTAATGTTTCACAGCTTATTGGGCATATAAAAAAAAAGCCGTACGTATGTTATAGTTGAACGTACGAGATGTCGCGAAACGTATAGCGCAAGATAACGTCGCAAAAAGAGAAAAAAAAAAAGCTTGCGTAGCAACTGTACTTTTGAATTTGCGATGAATGCAGCTTCATTGCTGTGAAACCCGAAGAAAGTGCCATAGCACGGAAACTCATTGATTCCCATCCCTGGAGTCCCACACTCCTCCGTTCAGCAAATCGTCGGTATTTGAGGTAAGCATGTAGGGTTCCCACCGGCACGAGCACAATGTTGTTTGGGAGATTGAAAAACTCGGCGTGCACGCTACGACGGCCTGACCCCACGCGTCCGTTGCGACGCGTCATCTCGTGGTACACTCTAAAATTTTTGAAGAGGAACTGCGCAGTTACCCCCCGAAGGCGGCCTTTTGATCTATCTAAAGACGGAATTGTCATGGAAACTGGAAAGTCTTTGCAAATTTAGGTTATTGTTTTATGGCGTGATTATGTTTTACTTGTATAACTTATTACTATTGTTCTTGTGTCGCATTCTGACCGCCTTTTTTGTTTATTTGATGTTATTTTATGTAAGTTCACTGTTTACTTTTCACTTGTGTTGCGTATTTTACGTGCTGTTATAATTAATAATTTTATTGTTATTGTTAACTGAGGGTCCCACTGCAGTCGCTTGACTTTGGGACCCTCGTGTGCATACTACATTCTACGAATTTTGTATTTTGAATGAATGAATAAACTGAAAATGAAACTGAATGCGCGCAAAAGATTGCACACGGCACGGCAAAGAGGGGCACTTTCCTCCTTGTGAAGAAAAGCGCCCGTTTTTTAGTGTAACTGCAGAAATGTTCGCGCCGTGTGTAAACGACTCGTCAGTAACTATACACAAGCCTGTTTCCTTTCACACGGTGTTTCCTTTCACGTGTGTTTGCTGCACATTCCCCAAAATTCATTCCTGAATAGGATGCTTGCACATCGATTGTACATCTAATCAAATGCCAGCACGCACTTCGAAAGGCTGGTAAAGCCAACCAAAAACCTGATTTTTTCTTCTGCAAACTGTTGCTCTTTTAAAGGAGTAACGGCGAGAGCGTGGTGGCTCAATCGCAGTTACTCCCAAAATGGTGCGATGGGTGTGGCAAGTTAGTTACTTCTCTAAAAGAGCAACCTCGATACCCCTTATCCTCCTTTAGTCTTGGAGGCTACGCGAGGCTGCATGCGCGCCCGTCATAAATACACGCGCCGATGTGCTGCAAAGGGTATAAGTGGGGTCACGCATTTAGTTCTTACTGCGCCTTTTCGGCTTCCTGCTTGCTACGGCTATTGAAGTAAGCGTCGTCTGCAGCGATTTCTGTCTGGTCGTTTTTCTCGTCAAATCTGGCGACGAAGGCGCCGGTGGGAGGAACAATCGCGCGGTGGTGCCCTCTCTTGCGTGGCGCGTGCGGTCAGCCATATATTTGCGAAGAGTGCTTGGAGATTTTAAGTGAATTCTTGCAATTATTTCTTGGTTATTCGCGTTTATTAGGTTATTATACACCTTGTTCGTTTATTGTTCCCGGTTTTGCAGATTGCTAGCCTGGGTTTCAGCCTGTATTGACCACTTGAATTTAAAAGTGAACCCGTCACCTACACGGATATATGGGTGGCCTACAAACCGCTTTCAAATGCTACGCACTTAAAAATTGTTCTTCAAGCCGAAGAGATTGTTCTTCAGTCAGACTTTTAAAGGAGCACTACCTTCTTATCTTGTCTCGAAAGGTGATGCATTGCTAAATAAACTTCTCCAAGTGATTTAGCATAAGGCAAACTGTCCGTTGACGGCTACTGTGACAGAGGGGAACACCTCGCTATAGCATGCGGGCCAGTATTTGGAGAGACATTCGCAGTCTCTGAATCTCCAAGATCCCTACAGTGTTGTGAACTCGATCATCTCGTATACAGTTGAAGTCCAGTGTGTGTCCCATCGCTTCTTTGTCATTCGTCCGTTTGGCTGGTCCATTCTTTCAGCGTTACTCCCCAACTGACCCAGGCGTTAACCATATTTTCCCATCGTGAAACTGCGCACAAACCTGAGGAAATGTAGCGTCTCGACCTCCGTGTTGGGCACCGGAGTGCACGTGTCCGGCATGGAGCAGTTGCTGAGGATCGCCCGAGACCCGTCGCCAGCCGAGGTCGTCGTCATGTAGTAGCTGTTGAGCGGAACCAGCCAGAGGCCGTGGTGAGTGCCACCGAGACAAGACGGAACTGCGCAGCCCACCCCCAGGCCGTAGTCCAGTGTGTACGGAAAGAAAGGCAGCCCGTCCGGCGTCGTGCTGATGTACCTGTGCATTTGGTTACGAAATGCGGCGCTGTCACGAAAGCAAAAGCTGTCATATTGTCGCGGGGTGTTCCACCGCAGAAGACCGAATCCTGGCCGTAAAATGCTCCCACGCAAAGGGGCGTTAGGCTACACTTGTCGGTATATAGCCGCGTGGGGATAGCCAGGTGAGGCGGCGGCAACCTCTCTAATGAGGTTGTACTCACTCACTCACTCACTCACTCACTCACTCACTCACTCACTCACTCATACGGATTATACTATTTATTGGAAAAACTTGTCAAAATATTGACTCAAAGTACAAGCAATGTACGCTCTACACTGATAGCGGTGATCACATCGGTAGGACAGATTTGAGTGCACCTTAATGAACCCTAGATGGTCGAAATTCCCGGAGCCCTTCACTACGGCGTCTCTCGTAACCATATGGTGGGTTTGGGACATTAAACCCCACACATCAATCAATCAATCCTTTGGTAGTCTGATTGTTGGCTGAAGGCGTTGTTGTTTTTTTTTATGCGCAATTCGTGGAAATTTCCCACGCGATTTCTGGTACTCACGTTAGCGCTAAAATGAATTCAAGCGCTTGCGTGATGCGCTCAGACTTATCGATGTAGTCTAAAATATATGAGGAGGAGTCCCAAACTCCACGTTGCGCCCTGCAGCGCCACGAAGTGGTAAAAGCTTTTGTGCGCGAGACACAAAAATGAATAAGTGCGCGTGGCAATATAGCGCCAAAAGCCGCTACAAGCGGTTAAAGTGGACACATGTAGTGGGTTGCTGCAACTCGCATTTATTTTAGGAACGCTAATTTAAAATATACATGCACAAGAGAAGATATTTAGGCAGGACAACCACAATGACATGTATATATGAAAAATGGTTTTCTGCACACTGTATAATCTTTAATACGAGAGTGTTTCAAGCCGGGATCCATCAAGGGATATCTGAGGTCATTTCCGTGACGAAAATGACGTCAATTATTTCCGTCCCGGAACGGCGGCATGTGTGGGCATGCCACAGAAATCGGTCAAACGTTACTGCTTGGCACTGGTCCACTGACAATATAATTAAGTTTAATGCTTATTTGTCTTAAAAAAGAGAGTAGCTGTCACGAAAAGCTACTACAATAAACAACTTGAGATGACAGGCCCTTTCGAATGGTAGCTGCAGGTAGAAATAAACAAATATAGTAAAAAAAACATTCGCGCTGCGACATCCACGCCAAGGGAATCGAGATGAAAGTATTTCAAAGGAGAATACATAAGACACCTTTCTGCACATTTCATTAAAAAAACAGTGTCATGCCTGTATCGTAAGCTACACAACTTCGCTTCTCCTCTATCTTCACAGAGGATAACGGGTTGCGATTTTAATTTTATATTTTTTTCGTCTTTGCATAATTTCTCGCCTCTTTATTATCTCTGTATATTCGCTGAATGAACTTGTTCGGAACTTCTGTCAAGCTTCTTTTACTTCCGATGATAAACATTTACGCCTCGTACCGTTAACATTGAGCCTAGGCGCTTCTAAATTCCGTGCCGCTACACTCACTCGATGCAGACGGATGAGTCGTAGACGAATCCGTTCTGTCGCATCATTGTGTAAGCTGATCCGTTTCCGGATTCCAGGTAGGGCGCCCTCGCACCTACCATGTCCTCGTAGGGAATCAGCGCGTAGTCCCGCAGGAGGTCACGCGCGCCCACAAACTCGGCCTCCCAGCCGGCGACGTCCAAGGATCGCCAATAGGTCAGGTTGTCTCGGTGCCTGCGCATTCGCCATTCGTGGGAGTCCATTGCCGAGTCAGCTGGTGAATGAAAGATGGGGTTAAAGCACAGAACACCCACCAGTTAAGGCCTGACAACGCCTCCTCTATTTAGATGCCTGCCGCATGAAAAGGAAAACAGCTGTCACACCCTTTCTCTCCTTCATTTTAGAATGTTGTCGGTAGCTAGCGTCACCTGTGGCGGACGGTGCAACAACGCAACACTTTGCATAGCCTCCGAAACAGTAATGCACAGTTGCAGGTCTCGAACAACTCACGACTGACGCGCCCCTATGAGCCGCAGGTGAAAAACGCTTAGCTGGTACGCCCGCCGCCGTAATGACAGTGTCGGTCACGAGCGCCACCGCGCGGCGCTTGCTCAAAACTGAAGGCAGGCCAACTCCACTGGGAGCGCGAGCCATTCCTCAGGCATCTTTCTAGAGGAGGCGTTGGGCCTGACCGCACGTACGCGTCGCAGCGTCAGAGCATGACTTTCTGGTGCGCTGTCACACCCTCTCTCTAAATAGGGAGAGGACGCGACGTTGCGTCATAAAGCCACCCGCTGACGCGCTGCGACGCGTGCGTGTGGTCAGACCATTGCTTAAATTGTCAGTGTTTTACTACAGTGGTTTGCGAATACGTCGCAAGGGGAGAGAGCACGGTGCCTGCAAGTCTAGCAGTGATAATCACCTTATCGCTTGGTTTTCATTATTGCAAAGCTTGTTTTCCTTTGGACTCGACCAATATGGTGTGTGTGGTAGGTTCTGCTGCTTACTTTTGAGGTCAGCCATCCATAATGAAGAAACCCTTCACTCTCCTAGCGGGCCCATAGCCAGGGGGGAAGGGGTGCCCTTACGGGCCCGGCCTACCCCATTCAGAAAAAAAGATTTGGATGCAGGGGGCTGTTATATCGAAGTCAAATAATGAAATACGTGTTTTTTAATACTATCAACGCTTCACCTGAACAAAAAACTCCCAAGCATTTCCCCGAGGGTGAACATGGTTAAGTGCGAATACACGGGGTGATGCTATGAGGGGTATTTATTAATTCGCACTATTATATATATTAATCACACTATGGTGCCTTTATGGTGTAATGGTTCCCGGGAATCGCAATTTTATCACACGGGGGAGTTTACGTTAACTCACTGGCGAATTCCAACGGATTTTAACTTTACTCCCCCTCACGACCCGCTCTCGACGGGAGACTGAGAGAGAAGGCGGGCGCGCGAGAGAGAGGGGTGCGCGCGCAGCTGCAGCGAGCGAGGAGAGCGGAGGAGCGAGCGAAGGGGGAGGGGGCATAAGGCGCGTTACTGACACCGATATCAGCGTCGCGTCCGTGGCTTTTATTCGGTAGAGCGTCGCGCTGCGGCCCGCCAAGTCTTCTTTCTTTTAAAGATAGAGAGAAGACTGCGGACGCCGTCGACGGCGGTGGATGGTTTGGGGTCGCTTGTAAACTGTATTCACACTTAAAAATCCTGGCCACGGCCTGACTCCTATAAGAATATATGGTGATAATGCGCAGTGTGCAGTGGCAAACTCACGTGATGGAGTGGATAGCGATCTCACTGCCCACGCTGTGTAACTCGTGCACGAAGGAGTAGTCAGTGTGGCCCGCGGGGTGGTTTGCCGACACGAAGAACGTGGCGGCCACGTTGCACCCGTTGGCTCTGTTCCGGCGTTTCCCCGGTTCCAGCAGGTGGCGGTAGAAGCCCATGTTCTGCTCGTTGATTGCGTCATCGAACGTGAGCATGACGAACTGGGGCATGGCGCTGGCGTTCAGGTTTTCCGGGGGCTTCATGCTCATGCAGGCGCAGTTATCGCGCGAGCGACACTCGCTCGGGTCGCACGTGGTCGCGATAGATTCGGTCAAGAAGCTTTTCATGATGTGCAGTGCGATAAAGAGGTGGCCCCATGCGTACCTTGTCATGCCGATGTACAACTATCAATCAGTGCCAGACTGGAAAAAGGTAAGAGATAGGTTTGATTGGTTCCCATGTGCTATGTGGCTCGGTGGTGTTTATTTATTTATTTATTTACAGGTACCTTACAGGCTCTTGGTTAGGGCATTGAGTAAGGGGGGCTAACAAAGACATGTACAACAAGTAAAAGGGCGAAAGGTGCCAAAACGTAAGCTCGAGACATGAGTAACAAATAAACAAGAAATAAGTAAGTATAAATTGACATCATACATCGTTACCAAAAAACTAGAAAGATGCAGTTCATGGCACGCAGCAGTTAGGAAGTGTACAATACGTGTAAGTAAAATGGCACAGATTGTGGTATAATACACTGGGAAAATCATGAAAGCGCTTACAGGAAGTGTGAACAGTTCGTCCTAAGCAAACAAAAATAAAGCACAAAAAATAAGGGGGCTATAAGCGCATTAGAAAAAACTTTTTGCACAGCATTATGAATGTCATATACATTCAATAAGGTTTGGGTCGCAGGGAAATTGAATTGCCATTGAATTGAATTTTATTGGTCACACTTTTTACAAAAAATTTGCATACACTGCGTGGACCCATAGCCATAGGCTATTTTAAAAATTTTATAAAGGCACTTCGGAAAAGTGTAACTAAGAAAGTTATACAATATCAATAAAGAAACAACTAAAGTTTTACAATCTAATGTAATAAAGAATCGGCAAAGAAACATTACAGTGCATGAAATAACCGCACTAAACCGTTACATGCACGAGAGAACGAAAACGGAATAAACACCTACTTACATATTGAAATCAAGACAGTCATCAGACTAATTATGACAGGACATTAATAAATCAGTAAATTCTTCAAAATAGTGTTTTTCTAGTGCCTTAGTGAAATTTGAACACATTTTTATTTCAAAAGGAATAACATTCCAGATTTTAAATGTATCTGCAAGTTTTAAAAAACGTTGTCCTAATTGGATATTGTTAGAATTCTTAAACTCAGCCTCTCACAATGACGCGACGATACTCGACAACATATATCAACACAGGCAACAGATTTTTTTTCTGGGTTATAATTATCGTTTTTCAGTCAAGCTGAACATGCAGATCAGCGTCGTAAAGTGGCATCTGTGATCTCGCAGTAGACTTGGGGACGAGGTGACGTCATGAAAACGAGATCCAATCTTCTACGTGCTTACCATATGGTCCTATAGAAACTGCGTAACAACCTTGTCTCGAGACCACACAAGCTGTGCAGTGATACTACACTTGCCTGTAAACAATCACTAACGTTTGTAGCCTGTAACAGCATCTGTAGTGGTAATCCGAAGTGCAGACTCTAACGACGGTTCGCCGAGAGTTCGCTGTGTAGCCACCCTTGGAACAGCAACGGTCCAGCTGCTTGCAACAGCAGTTCTAAAGGAAATCGCTCGCGTCAGCAAGCTGCCGACCGAACAGAGACAACGCAGGTGCTGTTGCGGGTTTCCGAGGCGGTCTCGACAAGCCACGTCGAAGTCTGGCAGTATTTTTCTTTGAGATGGTGGTGACATTTTGACAACTGCTGCCACGTGTGAGCTCCGAACGCGAGATATCCAAAACATTTTTTTTTTTTTTTTGCGTGCATCTGTTAGTGGCAGTGCATCTACGGAGAAATCCATGTCCTGTACACAAGACTGCGCAAGGAGTACGAAACCCCCCGTCGCCAACAGCTGGCACAGTTTCGTTGTTAACCCGAGGGCATTGGTGTTTTCGAGCCCGGAGTTTGTGCATCACGCCGATAACTCCCAAACGAGATTCGTGGTGGAGTTACGAAGTGCGGTACACTTAGGGACCAAGGCTGTCGTCTCATGGCATATCGCAGCTTACGTCATCTGCCATGTGCCGTCACCTCCTGTCATCTTATGTCGTCGCTTGGCTTCTTTGTTGTGCGCATAAAAGCAGGCCAAATCGAGGCACACGTGAACACACATGGCGCCATGTGTGTCTATTCGAGAAAACTAATCTAAGAAAAAGTTCATTTCTCCATAATAAAATCCCCCATCTAATTTACAACCTTGCTTAAAGACGTGCAATAGCTCACTTGTTTAACGAAAACCAAATTATCATTGTTTTGGACCTATACATTTACAGGTTTTTACGCCATTATGACAACAACAACAATAACAACAAATAAAAATGTATATCCACTATCACATATATAGCTTCCATGAAACGTTGTCAACCAAAACACCGAGACCGTCACCAACGACCATGGATGCTTCCTGGTGCAGGAGATAGCTATGGACAACAGCTACAGTTACAGCTACCGTTACAATTAAACATATTGTGTCACTCAAGAGGAAGTTATATATAACAGCTGCATCTTACCGTTACCTATACATACGGAGCGTAAACGTGGAGGATTACAACTTAAGTTGAGGACGACGCAGTGAGCAATGAAAAGGAAAATGATAGATGTAACCCTAAGCGACAAGAAGAGAAAAGAGTGTATTAGAAAAAAAAAAACGGGTGTTAAAGACATAATTGTCGAAATAAAGAAGAAGAAATGATGATAGGCGGGGCACATAGCTCGAAGGCAAGATAACCGTTTGTCATTAAGGATCAAAGACTGGATTCCTAGCGAAGCCAAGCGCGGGTGAAGGGGAGTAAGGAAAGCGTGCCGATAAGATTAGGAAGTATGCGGGTACAAAGCGTCAGCAGTAAGCTCAGGGCCGAGTTGAGTTGAGGAACATGTGAGAGGCCTTTGTCCTGCAATAGGCGTAGTCAGGCTGATGATGATGATGATGACGACGACGATGATGATGGTGATGACGATGATGATGATTATTATTATTCCTCAGGTATTAAAGTGGCAGATATCGCCCTTTCTCAACTTCGCCAATATCTAATTAACACTCCTGGCATTTAAAACATTTCCTTCAAACTTCGTGGCTTAAGGGGAATTAAGGGGAAAAGGAATAAACAAAAACAAAAAGGAAGGAAATGCAACCACCACTGCGCGTTATATTGTGTTCAGTGCATTTGTGGTTTATATATTTAGACTTCTGATTTAGGCTTTTGTCAGCTGTTGTGTTGTCTTGCCGCCACTTAGACAAGAGGATGGTCGCTTTTATTCTCATCCCCTCTATTTACTTTGTATTGGTGTAAATAAAATTATTATTTATTATTATTATTATTATTATTATTATTATTATTATTATTATTATTCCTAAACATGTATTGTATGTGCGCTACGAGGAAATCTACCGAAGGTGTCTTCCCAAGCTCGCATCGCGTCCCTCATCCCTTGATTTCACGATTATAGCACATTGTATCATACAGTATAGCAAGGAGGAGGAAAGGCAAGTGAGGGTGGGGAGGTGAGAGAGGATCGAGAGAGTGGGATAACGCATAGCAGAGCTGTATGTGGTATAGTGCCAAGGGGATGAGAGAGGGCACTACTGCACTACAGGTTTCCCTTTCCCGCTACGGAGGCCGAGTAGGCTGCACGTCTGGAACACCTGCACGTGATTGCCCGCCAGCGCCGCCGATAGGCAGGTGAACCCTCTGCTCCGTACTTCCCACACAGCTTTCACGTTGAGTTAATTGGCATACATTTATTTTTTTCTTTTGTGTACGTTGGAACGCGTGCCGTGCTTTGCCTGCTTTTTCTTTCTGCAGTGCGGCGAATCTATAACGGTGCTGGCATGCATATATCATTTTTTTAGGAGCAAAGCTCCTTAAGGCGTGGGCTGTGCGTCCCCTGTATGTAGCCACCTCTCGTTCAGTTCTTGCAGTGTTCACTAGATGGCGGTATTTGTAGCTGATGGCATTAAGTATTACGCTAGCCACCGCCCGATCTAAAAGGTACAGCCATATCCATCCGTCCATCCGTCCATCCGTCCATCCGTCCGTCCGTCCGTCCATCCGTCCATCCATCCATCCATCCATCCATCCATCCATCCATCCATCCATCCATCCATCCATCCGTCCGTCCGTCCTTCCGTCCGTCCGTCCGTCCATCCATCCAAAAGATGCAAGATGTTATAAACTAGACGGCGGTACGTGTAGTTGATTATGAAAGATGCGAGGTGTTATAAAATAGGAATGATGCCACATATGGCGCGTGTCATCGTTCGATATAGTGCGGCGACGTACGCTAGGGGGAGCGTTGCAATAAAATCGAGTGGGCAAAATGTACGGAGGATTCATGGTTTACCAGGTTTACCTCCGGAGCTTCGCCCACTCATCATCATTCACTTCGTGGATGTGGCAGCACTTTTTTTCTTTTTCCCGAGAAAGTGACCATTATTGTTGCCTTTTCGCTTCGTTTGTAGCGTACACATACCGATGTGAACCGGCATATATGTGACTGTCCGCGTTCTCTCACGTTTTTTTTTTTTTTTTCGACGAAGAGTGCTTGCTATTCTTTCTTCACCTTTCTGCGTCTCCATCCAAATCGAATGTACACTTGCGGACCCCCCATCTCTGAAATGCCGGTTTCAACACCGAAACATCACATTATTTTTTTTATCTTTTTTCATTGTCTTAAAGCGCTCCTGCAATCTTCCTGCAGTGTCATAGGTGGCTGGAACAGTTCCAACCTATAGCCTTGAAGAGGACTAGTCCACTTGTCGAAACGCTGGCTCCAGCACACACACCCTGTTCACGGATTTTTTTTTCTTTCATCGGAGTCTTCCACATTCCCCTCCCTGTCATTTTAGGAGCGAGGCTCCGTCGAGGCTCGCCATCGTTCCTAGTCGAAGACCAGGCACGAAACACCTGTGCGAAATACACTGTCTTCAGAGCGTACACATATAGCGCGCATGTGGTTTAAACACATCCCATCTCTGGGGGGTTCGGCCAAGCTAGTTCTTGGCCAATCAAAGTTTAAATTTTGCTCACTCAAGACGCTAGATGTATCGACGAATAACGCAATTAACAATACAAATATAAAATAGAATATAATTGAAGCACTGAAACCGATCGAGAAGTCTTAAAAACAAAAAAAGAAGAAAATTGTAAAATGACCAGATTATTTTTTTGAAGTAGCAGCCTGCCCCGTCGTTTTCTTCCTTGCTTCCTGTTTCCCGCTGGCTGCTATCCAATTCGACATGCAGACACTAGCTCAGTTAATCGGCTTGGTATCAAATGCTAGCCGTTTAGCTTTCCCAGTATTTTATGTATGATCAATAAAAAAGGGTTACTAAATGTGCCAAAATGGAAGCACAATGTTGCCAAAAAGTAGCCGCGTCGCGACAACTTCAAGTACTTGTCGCCAGACGTAGTCGCAAAGGGGCCAATTTGGCGCAATCGTAGCCACCAATCGTAACTGTGGACCCATGGGTCCACTTTGATTAGACAGATGCTTGGGCTAGTTGGGGATTGGGAATCAACATATTTGCACAGCGCAAGACTACGAGTAGTTACGACGTAACTACAGAAGAAGAGACAGTGCTCTTTTTGTCCTTGTCTCTTCTTCTGTATAGTTACGCCGTAACTACTCCTACTCTAGCGCTGTGCAAATATGTTGATCCACTTTGATGCAATATCTCAATAGTTTTTATTTTATTTTTTATTTTATTTCAATACCCTCAGGGTCCGAGGGCATTACAGAGGGGAGTGGGTTACACAACATAATGAAAAAGCGGAAAACTGGTGGTTGCATGGATCAGTGAAGGAAACCAACAAGAAATAATGCACATTACAAGAACAAAAAACAGGTATTAAAGAACTACAAAGCTTAACAGGTCTACTGAAAATGAAAATACTATATTCCTAAAAATTATGGCGACAGGTTAGTTATAGCAGCCTTAAACATAGAGGTATTAGACATCTCGACTACAGATCGGGGAAGGTGATTCCAACTTGCTGACGTACGGGGGATGAATGAATTGTAAAAATGGTTGGTGTGGCATGTGGGAATGCCAACTTTATGACGATGGTCGGTGCGAGCGGATACGTAAGAAGAAGGGGTTATCAATTTATTCTGTGTATGCACTATAAAGGGGAAAAAATATTTTCCTCGTATTAGTAGTTAGTTTTTCACAATACGGAAAGCACAGCCGTTCCCTGGAGAAAACAACCGGTGAGCGAGAGAAAAAAAAGAAACACGTGGAAAAAAAAGTGCCAGTGGCGACGCCACCTTGAAGTTCCGGTACCAACCCTCTGTGACGTCATAAATTTTGACAGTATCCGCTCGGGCTTGAGTAGCCTATATTCGGTTAAAAAAAATGAAGCGCATTGTCTCCCGAGGGGGCCAGAGCATTATTCCGTGCCAAGTTTAAAGCAACATTTCTTCATGCATGGTGGTCAAAATATGCAATGTAAAGCTCTGAATTATATAAAATGCCGCTGACGTCCAGACACGCGCGCAGATTGAAGTGCGATATTTAAAAATGCGGCTTTTATCTTTCTGTTATTTTTATTAACAAGCCTACGACAGTAAACGCAATGGCAGTATATATAGTTTGAAAGAATAGGTTATCCGTTTAAACTATAATTCATTCTTTCACTTTATAGTGTCCCTTTAATGACTGTGTGTTCCATAGCACAGTTTCATAAGCTACATATTGCATAACATCGGCCGATTGGTGGTTTCTCACTCTCCACTCGTTTCAAATGGTGCAATCACAAACAGTGACCATCAATATTGCCGTCGAGGCTTGTCCGTTGTCCGACGTTGGCGCGCGCCGAAGCCGCCTCTGACGATGAAGAAAACAGCACGTCCCAGACTACACATTCTCCTTCTGCCACCATGGCACAACACATGCAACTTATACTCATTATACACCATGACGGTGACGATAACGCTGCAGGGTAACGATGATGATGATGACGATGATGATGGTAGAGATCACGGACAACGACTCGCTTGTGCGGTATATATGACTTCTCGACATGCGATGCATTTCGTACGAGTGACAACAACCAGGATGACGTGCACAGTCCAGGAACTATCTGGCTTCTACTGCCCTCTTGGCCCTGGCGACGAGTTTTTGTTGGTCTTTCAGGGCCTCGAGGGCGAGCTTCGCCTCCCACGTTTCGGTTAGGTCTTTGTTCGTCCATCCTGCTTCATTATGTCACCCGCACAAACGTCTTTCGGTATTCGGTTTTCCCCAATGTTATCGAAAACTGGAATGCGCTACCTGCACATATTGCTGAGTGCACGGATGCAAGGGCTTTTGAATATTTGCTTGACAACTATATGTTACCTAAAAATCGTTGGATATTGTGTTGATGTTTTGCTTTCCTTTTGTCATGCCAATGTTGATGTTTTTTTTGTTATTGTTGACAGTTGAGATTACTTGAGTGTTTTTATATACCAATTATTACTTTTATGTACTCCCTCCCTGTAATGACCCACAAATGTGGGTTAACAGTATGCTCAAATAAATAAATAAATAAACAAATAAATAAATAAATAAATAAATAAATAAATAAATAAAATTATCAGTCGTATGTTGTTGCAGATTACGTCTGGCAATACCCTGGCATGCAAGAAGCAAGTGTGCCAGGGTGCCCGGTACGCTGAAGGGAAAAAATTGTTTTCTCGCATTAGTGAACTACTTTTTTTCGGGATACGAAAAGCAGAACTCCAGCTGCGAGAAGACGCTTGGGAAGTGAGAGGAATGTGAACAATGAAAATGCGGGTGACGACAGTGTCGCATTCACTGTAAACCGTTTTACATCCTTGGGGGTATTCTGCGTGTCTGTAACTAACAACCTACAATAAAGGTGTATTGACAAACCAAAACACCCATACATGGGTATTTTGGCGTTTTAAAACAGCCATGGCATAAGTGTTTTGGTTTCCGCGTGCACGAAATGCCGTGTTGTCCAATGTTGGCGTTTTCTACGAAGTTCCTCGTAATTTCTAATCGGTTAAAAAAATGAAGTACATTATCATCTGGGGGGCCATATAATGAACGAGCTTCAGCGTCGAGCAAGCGTCGCCAAAATACAAAAAAATACTCCGAAATCTGGTAAGTCGCCCATTGAGATTTCCGACCAAAAATTTCGAAATATGTTGCGTTGATTTTCGTTTTTTTTTTTTTTGTTATCATTGAACCAATACTGTTAAAATAAACGTTATCAGTGTTATCAGAGCACTTCGTTGTCTCATTTTGTGTCCTCTTGAAGGCTGAGCTGAATATGAGCGTATAGGCGTGTGCACGGAGGGAGGGATAGGGGGGGGGGGGCAAAGGGTGCCCTACACATCGACTAGGGGGCGCTGCGCCAAACCTTTGCCCCCCCCCGCCCCCCGCCCCTTGAAGGGGAACCCTGATAACGCCCATAAGTTTGAGACCTGGCGATCTTTAGGGTGTCATTGTGCCTATCTCCTTTCCAGAGATACAGAAGGGACATACGGTCATCCCGCTCACACGTACTCATCAGTACGCAAAATGTAACAAGTCTGCGTGCAAATCAATGCTTTGTGGTAACCGTCTCGTGTTTATTCGCTTACACGATAATCCCGACATCGATCAACACAAACGATAAATCTACTGGAGCAGGAAAGCGACAATGGAACATTACAAAGTGTGCGTCTTGTTACCACGTGCCAGCGGCTTCGCAGAGAAATAAGCGAGACAGACGATGATTGCCAAGCAGATCAGGATAACGCAGCCGGCGCAGAAGTTCTGCTTCTCAGCTACCTCGTACGAGACGTCGTGCTTCACCGTTCGCACGACGTCCCACAACCACGGGTATCTCTGAGGACACGGTCTGCAGCCGACGAGGTGCCGGGCCTCCTTGATGGGCGAGTCCGGAAACGAGCACGTGTGGACTTCCGGACAGCGCTTGAACTCCGACGCCTTCGAGCAGTCGACCTGAACGTACTCGCCGATGGGCTTGGGGTCTTTCATGAAGCGCACCACTTCGGCCACGGAGACGATGAAGACGTCGTCCAGAGTGAGTAGCCAGTCGATGAAGGACAGGTAACCCTGCCTTCGACCCGGAGTCCAAAGCCAGGTTTCGTGGATGAAAACAGGAAACGGAGCCCTGTTGCCGTGGTAGTAGCGCTCGAAGTTCGACCTGCGTGAAATTGGAAAAAAATGAGCAGTGGCCTAAAGCTCGGCCATAGCCTACCCGAGGCTATGGATATATGTAGCGTGGATGGACGGACGGACAGACAGACAGACAGACAGACAGACAGACAGACAGACAGACAGACAGACAGACAGACAGACAGATAGATAGATAGATAGATAGATAGATAGATAGATAGATAGATAGATAGATAGATAGATAGATAGATAGATAGATAGATAGATAGATTATAAACACTGACATTTGCTCGGTGATCAACACGAATTATCCCAAATACATATGCTTCCCTATAGATTATCTTTTTTTCGCATATCCCTCTCCCTCTTTTCGATCTCTATTTTTAAATCGTTTTTTATAATATTTTTTCACAAACTCTACTGCCGCACGTTTCGTGGCCGACCCTCCGTGGTGCGTTTTGCCATTACTCTGGGCTTCATGATCGCCATCGTCTTAGGCGATTGCGTAAGGGACCCTAATCCATCGAAGAACTCGGCCACCAAGATCAACCACCTCAAGAGCGTCGACCATAGCCATCTTGCTAGGAAGCGCAGCCACTATTTCAAAGAACACACAACACAAGCACTTGAATTGTGGCTGCGCTTCCTAGAAAGATGCATCTTTACCAACTGGCCCGATACAATTGTTTATTGACCATAGCCTGCTGTATATAGAGTGCCCTGTATGTGTCTTTTTATCCCCCCAGCCCATGTCACACGCACCTGAGAAAATCCAGCGTCTCGGCGTCCGTGGTTGGCTTCGGGGAGCACGTGTCCGGCATGGCGCAACTGCTAACGATCGTACGGGACCCGTCGCCAGCCGGGGCGGTTGTCATGTAGTAGCTGTTGAGCGGCACCAGCCAAAGGCCACGGTGACCGCGGTTCGGACACGACGGGACCGTGCAGTCCACCCCGAGGCCGTAGTCCAGCGTGTACGGAAAGAAAGGCAGCTTGTTGGTCTTGTTCATGTAGCTGCACATTCGACCCCGTCACCCAACATTTCACGGTTTTCAGAGAAAAATATGCATACCTATGAAAAACGTACTGTAACAGAATATTTCGGGTCGAAATTAGCCCTATAGGTCGCCGGATATAGACCACTCTCCTCGCCGGGAAACGCCAATACTGCCATGGCGAAAGGTTGGTTGATCACATTAAACTGGCTCGATCTGCCATGGGGGATTGGTCATTAAACTGGCGGTGCTTTGCCATATAAATGAATCTGTTGATGTTCTCAAAATGTTTAGAAATAGAAATTTTATGCACGAACTCATTAGCTTATAGTTCAGATAAACAAAAGAAGAAAAAAAACGATTATATAAGTGGGTGCTCGCTAGAGTTAATAGGTGAACAATAACAAAAATAGGCGGATTTAAAAACCCTTAGACTGCCATTCGTCTGTGATGCCGTACAACCTTAGACTTCAATTAGTGTAAGGCGTCATATCCTGCATAAAGCGTAGCCATTGTCTTCTACCGATAGTTTTACTGCTGCACTGAGATCACTCTAGTTCAGTGCCAAGCTGGGGAAAATTGAAATTTTACGTGCAGCTGACCTCAGTAAAAAAATCCTTCGCCGGAGTCAGATGGTCACAAAGCAGCTTTACGTCATGGCTTGCGTGTACGCACGCGTTTACCTACTGTCAGGCCGCTAGCTTGTTCATAAAAATATTCAATTATACGACGAACTGTGCTAAAATTACAACCGCTTGCTTGCGAACGCACAAGGATTAAACCACATATTACATAGATTATGATCGAAAATTGGGCGTCGTGGCGCCTTTATGAACTACTGCTGTCAGCAAAAAATTACGCCATCTCCTACTAAAGGGAACGATGCGAAGAAGCGTGATGTCTACTTCTGTTTCCATTTGTTATTCCCATTTATATGTTTCCGTGTGTGTTTCATTTGTGTGTGGAGTTGTGTATATGTTGTGTACCGCTTATGTTAAATCCTTTCAATTTGTGTATATTGCCGTTTGTGTGCCACTAAGTGAACACCCAACGCTACTAGGAAAGCACAACGAAGCGAGCGAGCGCAGAAATTCGAGCGCAGCATTGGCGGAGAGATAAACGGGAGAGGAGAAACGAAGCGGAGGCAGCGCTGGCCACCGTAGCAGCGCTTTGCCACTTCTTGACGTGAGCGCGAGGAGAGGGGAGAGAGTGACGCATGCGCAGTGGGGGGAGTGGACGGTCGCCGAGGGACGGACGCAGCCCCGAGCTTAAGCTGCTTCGTATCTAGAACTGTCGTGTAAAGAAGCTAATGTGGACCGAAAATCAAGAAAGAGGACGAAGGACATTATAATGATTGTGGGTTTCAAGAGTTTGTGGAAAACGAGATTGCAACTGCACAACACAGATGTTCACGTTAAATCTTCTAAAGAAAACTTTCTAAATAGTGTTGTTCCAGTTAACGATCGAGCTTTTCAGAGCCCAGCCTGAAACACCAGACTGTGTCACTATCCTTAATGTTGTGATCAATATGAAAACTTTCTATGCATGGTTGTTCATGAATCACTGATATATACATTTGTGTGTACGTTGATCTTCATATGCTATGTTTAATAAAGTGATAAAGAAAAAAAAAGCACCGAAGCTCAGTTTAGAGCACTGATAAAGTAATGCTTAGCTTTTGGCTTCGATTTCCACCGGCCACGATTTGTTTTTTTTTTTTTTCGCCAGCAGCGTGATCAAAATATCCGTGGCAATACATATGGCGGTAGCACAGGATGATATTCTACGCACTGTCAGATTGCGCAGTAGTGAGGAATATTTAACGGCGGCACTTTAATAACACAATCTTCAGTTTTACGTCCCAAAACTACCACATCGTGCACTGACATCGCACAGTACATCGGCCTGTACCATTTCGCCGAAATTGAAATCCGAGATCGAACCCCCCGAACTTCGGATCAGCAGCCGGTCGCCACTGATCTATACAGTGGCGTACAACGGCGGCATTTAAAAGAAACAATGGAGAGATAAACGATTTTTTCTCATATTGGTGTAGAACTCCTTCACAATGACAAAATCACCACGCGAAGGCGGAGAAAATGATTAAGAAGTAAACACGGGAGGCGGCGTCACATTAAAATATCCCAACCAAATTCTACGACGGCATATATTTTGACGGCGTCTACTAAGGGGCCTTCGTTGCTCCTTAACGGTAATAATACTAATAAGTACTGGTATTTAACGTTATAAAACTACGCTATAAAACTGCGAGGGACGGCGTTGTTTGGAGGGCTCCGGAAAGTTCGATCTCCCGGGGTTCTTTAACGTTACCTAAATCTAAGTACACGTGCCTCAACCATTTTCGAATCCATCGAAAATGCGGCCGCCTTTCGTGTCAGCAGTCGAGCCCCCTTCACCTATAGTCCTCCGTGGTGCTAATTGGCAGAAATAAAATTGCATTGCTCTTTGAAGGGGAACCTAACGTAGCAAGTTTTAGGCGATTTTGTTGAGTCAGCGCGTCGAAAGTACGAAAGATACCTTTCGAAATCCGTGACATGGCGCGCGCAGATGTCGGCATCAAATCGTATAAAAATGAAAGATGATGAAATGAAACATGAAAAAAATTATCTTGATTTTCTTCTCTATCAATAAACCCAATTAGCCACACTAAAATTTTGGAAGAACAATTTATCAATCTCAACAGAACCATCGTTACACTTTGATTAATACAGCCAGATTACACTCTGGGCATGCCTTCTTAGACGTGTCACAATCGTTGGCGATCCAGCATTGATGAATTCGAAAGTACCCTGCGTCCAAACCAGGGGCGTAGCCAAGGGGGTGGCAAGTCTGGCCCATGCCCCCCCCCCCCCCCCTATTTTTTTAACCCTGGCATAGAGAGCAAAGATGACCACTTCAAGAAGACGTCCTGCTCGAAATCATAAAAGTCCCCCCCCCCCCCCTCCAAAGAAAAAAAAAATCTGGCTACGCACCTGCCCCGAACGAATCAACCCAATGTCATTATACGAATGTACGGTCGGGACTCACTCAATGCAGATGGAAGAGTCGTAGACGAATCCGTTCTGTAGCAGCATGTCGTACGCTTCTCCGTTGCCGATCTCCAGGAACGGTGCCCTTGCGCCAATCATGTCCCTCTCAGAAATCGCCGCGTAGTCCCGCAGGAGGTCGCGGTCGCCCACAAACTCGTCCTTCCAGCCGGCAACGTCCAGTGTGCGCCAGTAGGTCAGATTGTTTCGGTGCCTGCGCATTCAGCATTCATGGAAGTTCGCCGAGGCAACCACGCCTTTTATGTTCTCAAGAGGAAGCCAAGCCTGCCCTATACTTTTTATCAGTCGTACCTGCACCGCCATTGTTCAAAAGTGCAGCGTTATGGCCATGGACGTGCGCAGGGGTGCCCTTGATAGGGGGGTGGCATGGCAGCCACCCTTCCGCTGTTATTTCATAGTATATGGGATAGACTTATAGCGCCCCCTCTTAAGCAACAAGGGGGAGAGAATAGGGGTGGATCCAGTCACTCATTTTAAGGGGGAGGGGCACTCACTTGAAGAAACACCGGAGAAGAGGCGTGGTAATTACTTTGTGCTTAGTATAGCACAAAAACTATGTCTTAGCTTAAATACTGTTAATGTGTGCTCAAAGTGATCCCACTCATTCGTCCTAATTGGTGATAGCAGGTGGACGGCAAGCACTAAAGAGAGGGGAGAGGGGTGCTGACTAGATTTCGGGGGACGACCGCCCTTACCGCAACCCCTACTGGATTCATCTCTGGGAAAGGGGGGGGGGGGGCGCCCTTTATTGGACAACCGTGCGCGCACAAGAAGACGAATTAGGTGTTCAATGAGAAGGAGGACAGGTCGGCCTAGAAAGCGGGTTTTTATAGCATGCTACTTCTCACGGGGGTAAGAGGAAAATGGCAGAACCAATGCTAGAACTCTAACACGACGCCGCCAATGTCATAAACGGAAGCAACCTTGTGTAATAAATACTTATGACCTTAACACGCATGTGGCCGCACTCACGTGATGGAGTGGATGGCGATCTCGCTGCCCACGCTGTGTAGCTCGTGCACGAGTGAGTAGTCAGTGTAGCCTGCAGACACGAAGAACGTGGCGGCCATGTTGCAGCCGTTGGCTCGATTGCGGCGCTTTCCCGGGTCCAGCAGCTGGCGATAGAAGGCCATGTTCCTTCGTTTATTGCGTCATCGAACGTGAGCATGACGAACTGGGGCATGACGCTGGCGTTGAGGTTTCCCGGGGGCTGCGTGCTGATGCAGGCGCAGTTTTCGCGCGAGCGACACTCGCTCGGGTCGCACGTGGTCGCAGATCCCGTCGCAACAGCTTGCCAGAAGCACACCAGCGCTACAGAAAGCGAACTCAACAACTGCGTTGACATCACTCTATAGAAGCACGCACTCGAGGTATAAACACGATCCAAGTACGACCACTCAGCTTGCAACGGGAGTTCTGCACGTCAGCGTTAAGTTTAGCTCAATGGAAGAACTGCAAACGTTGCGCCAATCTGCCTGACTGACTTGATGGCAGAAAGCTGTCAAGTGCGCTCAAACAAGAAAAGAGCGATATGATAACGACACATGCGATACACAAGCATGACGAACACTTTATTACCCCAACGGTTGACTATACTCAGCGGCTGGGACGGCAACGAACTATTGTAACGGGTATACAACCTGCCCAGATAATGAAATCGCGCGCATATTTAAAACCTAGCAGCTGGTACAGTTGACTCACCACAACAGCGCCATCTCGCAGTGGAAATCATGCTAGATTACGAGATGGCCTCCGTGACTCGCAGTAGTCTCGTAGTCCGTGCTACTATGAATTATGTCGACTTCTTGTAGCGCAACTCCGAAGTGTCACGCTTGCTTGGGATACTGCACCGATCTGTAGCCGTTGGCGGTGTACTCCTTCGTCTTGGAATCACGGTGACGTTTTGCGACAGAAATCCACCGTACCGGATCTTTAGCTTCACAGTAGAAGTCGGTCGTCGGACAACGATGAAGTTCCCGCTCGCTTGTATGGCGACTATGTTTCACTATAATCGCGACAGTTCTGAAAGTAACGGTGCATCGGCTTCAGCAGGTGCCCGACTTGAGAGAGCCAAATCCATGCAGGCGTACAATGCGGTCACGGCACTTCGCGTTTCTGCTAGCAGCGGCTCGAGAGCGCGGTGACGTAAACGCTTGTGCGGCCACTTTCGAACTCCGCTCGCTGAACAGTGGACGCTCGAAAGATTTGCCTGCTTGCGTCGGTACTAAACGTGCCCCTTAGTTAAACCGTACGGTGAACTGCGTGCCTTTACGTGAATGTCACGGTGCGCATTGCGAGCAGCAAAAGACACAGACGTGCGTCAACAGCTGGCGTCGCGCCATTTTTTTACGCAGTAACCCAGTATATACATATACACAGATGCACGATCATCCTCCGGTGTTGCCTGTCACACGTGTCTGCAAAAGCTGCATGCGGCTAATCAACGTGTTCCTTCCTGTCACAGCTGAGGCCACACAGCGTGTCAGTCCCGAATTAAATGAGATCGTTTAGGCTGTGCGAAAGAAAATGAGAAGAGAAACAGCCGTAAGCGAGCCCGCTAGCCGGATCCACGTACACGCGTGCCAGCTTTTCCCGACGTTTACTTCATAGCGTTGCAGAGCTTTGTCGCGACGCGGAAATGATAATCAGCATTGAACGTAGCGAAATTAACCGGAATGAAGTCAAAGGAGGTCAATACACTAGTCTAGAACACTGCAACGGCGAGCTGCACTGACGACGTTTGCAGATTCCGCACGCTTGAAAGAGCCCCGGTAAATCATAGCATGCAGTGGTCGTAAAAACCTATGCTGAAGCGAGGGTTTACCCGCAGCAATGGTCTAGAGGCACTCGGCTGCTGACTGGCAGGTCGCGGGATCGAATCCCGGCTGCGCTGGTCGCATTTTTCGATGTAGGCGAAAATGATCGAGGCCCGTGCGCTTAAATTTGGGTGCACGTTATGCAACCCCGGGTGTTCGAAATTTCCGGGGACCTCCACAACGGCGTCTTTCGTAATCGCCTGGTCGTTTTGGGGCGTTAGGCACACCGACACTTTAACGAAGCGAGTGCTATTTCAAACATTTTCGTTATTGGTATATGGCGCCGCATCGAGATGGAACACACAGGAGAGTGCAGTTCTAGCGTTCAGGCGAAGTTCTCATGAACAAAAGGTACCCTTCCCCCCCCTGCCCCTTAAAAAAATCGCCCTTGCAGAGAGCATGCTTATAATCACAGTCACTACATTACTGAAAAAAAAAATAATAACGCGATTGAAAATGTATTTTTTGTCCCACAATAATTGTCGTCAGATATCTCGTATGCCTTTCCTTGCATTATTATACGATAGTTATAGCGCGAGAACAGAACGACGACAAAGAGACAAGAAGGGACAAAGAGACAAGAAGGACACGAGCGCTCGTGTCCTTCTTGTTTCTGTACGTCGTTCTGTTCTCGCGCTATAACTGTCGTCATGTCATGCCAACTAGCCCAAACTGCCGCACTTATAAGTTACTTGCATTATTGTCATGCGCCCGGCTCTTCCTGATCACGAATAGCATGCACGTGTTATAAACGTGACATAACATTCGTGACAGGAATGTGCAGAGTTTTGAAAAAAAGGAAACGCTACAACGAGACATACGACAATTATTGTTGGGGCCCCGCCGCGGCGGTCTAGTGGCTAAGGTACTCGGCTGCCGACCCGCAGGTCGCGGGTTCGATTCCCGGCTGCGGCGGCTGCATTTCCGATGGAGGCGGAAATGTTGTAGGCCCGTGTGCTCGGATTTGGGTGCACGTTGAGGAACACCGGGTGGTCGTAATTTCCGGAGCCCTCCTCTATATACGGCGTCTCTCGTAATCATATGGTGGTTTTGGGACGTTAAACGCCACAAATCAATCAATTATTGTTGGGGAACAAACAAATACGCCCATTTTACTCTCTTTTTAACCACGAAAGCTGTTGTGAGACCACAACAGTAGCCGAGCATATCCACGGAGTGAATGGTGTTGAGTGCAGCGAAGCATCTATCTATCTGTCTGTCTGTCTGTCCGTCCGTTTGTCCGTCCGTCCGTCCATCCGTTTGTCTGTCTGCTAGGTACGCTGGAGGGATGTACTACCCTAGACCACAAGGAGCTTCGTCCCAAAAATTGGGAATCCGTAGCCATCGCCTTCAAGAGTTGAACGCGATAGCGACATGCGGTCCGAAGTGCGTACTTCAACCACTTATTACACACTTTTTTTTTATGTGTGATGTCACCCCAGAAGTTTTAAATTGTGAATTACCACAATCGATGAAGTTCAAATAGGCTTGTGCCATTGGAGCTTTCGCATATGCCTGCATTCTGCGTAATCGGTAGCACGCTTTAAACCACGACCAATCATGCGCGCGAAAATGTTTTCGGACTTGCCATGCACTCACTACGCGGTGCCTAAGAATACGCGCAGTAACGTGTGTGCATACCCTCGTAATATGGATGACCGGCTTCAAGCCACGAGGTCGTTACGATAATCACATGTTCTGACGCCCAGCGGCAATGTACGCTTGTAGCAATCAATATTACCGCGGCATTACATGTTGTATTGTGAAGCCTGTATACAAGAGGCGTGTGTTTGTAAAGGGCGAACCTTATGTTCACTGCATTTCCAAGCAGAGAAAGTTATTTTCACTGCATTCACCAGCAGGTGGGTAGCTGTGTGGTATAGAACATCCGCTTGCCACGCAAACAGCCCCGGTTCGCCACTCGGACCAGAATTTTTATTTTTTTTATCGCGTTAGCTACTCGCTTAGCTTATCGGTGGTTTGGTAAACGAAGTGCTAAGCACTTGGAGGGCGAGGGTGACGTGCAACACCATACCCAATGAAATATTTGAGTTTTCATATTCCCGCAGAGGGCGATTCGCGCGACTTGCTCTTTCACAATTCTCTCTCCCTCTCTCTCTAAAAAAAAAAAAAAAACCATCATTTCCTTGATGCGCACGCGTGCATCCCGTACTTATTTGGCGCAAAAGCCGCAAAAACACCAGTTTTCGCCATCCTGTGATTTCACTCTCAATGCGACCCCAGCGCCAGACTTGCCCCATGATCCAAACTTTAAAAGCCTGAAAAGAAAACGAGCCGGCATAAACAGCCTCCTGTGAAATGGCTGCAAGATAGGATATATAACGGTCCGTTGGCGGTCAACAAGTGGCTAAGCCAAAATTTAACACTAAAATATCCCGGTCTCGCACTGGCGAGCTTATGCCCCCCCCCCCCCCCCCATGATGCAACCCGGAGGCGGGCCGGGCTCCCTATAACACCCCCCCCTCCATCCTTCTCTCAGCCTGTGGTATGAACATATTAGCATGCACACGAAGACTAACGGCTCCCTCGGCTGACATAAAGTTGGGGACTAAGCCACTGCGAAGAGGTTTCAAACTTCAAAGCGTTAAGACAGGTCAAGCATCTCAATTAAATAGAGAGATGCCACTCAATATTCATTTCTCTCGTTGGCTCCGTTTGTTTTTGAATTTCGCGCGAAACACACAATTAGTCACGTGATAAAAAGTGTCACTGTTTTGAGTGGTTTAAGCAACAACTTATTTAAAATATTGCTTTCGAATTTGATAAGCTTGCTTGTGACACAGTTAGTTACCCTTATTTATTCATGAACTGTTTACGCTGTGCCTCTCACCTGTATGACGTCACGGTGATGGAGTGAAGTATAATGCGGGAACTGTGGCGGGAACTCCAAGCCAGCGCTTCGTCACGATTCTCTGCGCCTTGGTTAGCACTGTCTACCATATTTCTCCATCACTTCTTGGCCTTTCAGATCTCCACTTGTGGCGACACACGTTTTTAGTGTTACTTTCAAAGGGTAATTTTCCTCAACGGCCTGTATGGATAGAGTGACCTAGTATAGGTAGGCAAAGTGTCTGCTGCCCCCCCCCCCCACGCACCACGGTACCACCGTTTCAATTAATATTGACAACAAAAAATAATGCTTTCAAAATGGCAATTTACCATGATGTGTCCTGAGGCAGTAATCATTTAACTTATGCAAATGTTGTGCCTGTTCTACCGAACAAGAATCGGAGGATATGGCGGGAAAACCGATACTCTGCGCACATCGAAACGACGCGGAAACATTGTTGATTGACATGATTTATATGTAAATTTTAACGTCCCGACCACCATATGATTGTGACAGACGCCTTAGTGGAGGACTGCGGAAATTTCGACCACCTGGGGTTCTTTAACGTGCACCCAAATCTGAACACACGGGCCTACAGCAGGATACATTATTGACTCTAAAGTTTAAACAAATATCGAAGTTGTTACAGAACGGAGTTAGTTCGCCAACAACGTGGCAATAGCTTTGACAGTTTACCAGAGAACTGTTTGTGATGACGACTTGCTGCATTAACATATTGTTTTATTAAAAATAAAAGTTTTCATACGCTTACGCGAACCTATTGTATTAGGTAATATTGTCACATGGTCACAAGCGAGTACGGTTTATGGGAGACCACCGTTATCAAAAAGAGCCAGCGTCCGCTAAGACATCATAAAATCGTCGAACGTGATTCGCTGGTGCATCTACACAATTATGTCATCTTAGGATCAGCAAGAAGTTTTCCACTGTATAGAATAAAAGAATATCAACAAAGTGGAGTAATACAAAGCGATCCATGCTATAGTTCATGAATTTATAAAGTTATCATTACATTCAACTGGATTAGCATGCTTGCCGTGGTCAACGAGCTTTTTCTCTTAGGTGGAGGGGTACATTGATTGAAAATTTCACTGAAACGCTACATTGCTTACACGAAGTTTGGTGAATCCATTTTTACAAATTACATATTGGGACATTTGAGAATTATGTCCACAAAAGCATTGTCATAAACAAAATAAATAGTGGATGAATTCAGCTGATGCTGGAACAGTGCGATCGGAGTCGGGTGATGCTCCATCAGCCGTCATCACAGATTAGAAATGCTAAGTACAAATTGTAATTGTGTTTATGAAATTGATATGACTATTTAAATATAATGCTTCTATTGGATGAAAATTTCTCGAGTTTTTCAGTTTTGATTGACGGGACATGAAGGACCACTATTAGCAGAACCTTAGTCTCACAACTTATATTTGTTAGGATATTCGGGTAGAAGTAACACACAACTTGAAATAAGCTATTCACAACCTTAATAAAATGTCGCTTTATGTTGCTTTGCCCTTTTTTTTTAATATAACACATCTTTTCAATGCCAGGAACATTTGCAGGAGGATGCCCCTGTTGTCATGGTGTTTTGTTGTGTGCTTATAATTAGAGAAATGCAAATAAAATGCCATTCTACTACGTAGAGGTTTCATCTTCAGGCACTACGGTGAGGTTCCCATCAGACACTTCAAGCTCTGCTTCAGCAGGTTCCTGCTTCAGTTCGGATAGCTGCTGAAGCTTTGCGTTCGTCAAAGTTGATATTGTACGTTTAACCTCTTGCTTTGCAGCATCTATTTGAAGTAGTTTCTGGTCAATCTTGCGTTGCGAAGCTTTTGACGGTGCTGGTGCGCAGCATTCACTGTGGTCGCCGCTTTCCTGGTCCCTTGAAAAGTTGCCTGTGTAACAACAAAACGCCAATGTTATTAATGTTCCGCTTCGGGCTACAAATACAGCATATATATAGGGCATATAGATGTGTGTTTGTTAGATAACACAATTCTGAAACAGTACAGGGCTAAATGGAATTAATGTTGAATTGAAATCGCAGAGTTGGAGGAGCCGATGGACTCTGTGAGCGAGCGCTCAACTCTGGCGCAATGCAAGGCCTATCAATCCACGATTGGAACACAATCTGCGCTGCAGGAGCAAACATGGAAGCGAGGAGGAAGCGGAAGTCCTTGAGTTACCCGGAATAACTTGTGCCCACTTATTCCATTTGTCTAATTCTGCTGTCGAATCCTGTTGAACTACTGCTCGGATACCATGGACGGCTCATGCAAGAATAATGATAAATTTTCATCATTATCCATATCTAATCATTAGGATAAAGTCTCATCTGACACAGTACTCTTGGTATGTTCAATATACTTCATAAAGTTATGTCTGTTACACTGTAAGTGCACCGAGACAAGAACATTTTTAATTATGTAACTGGAAAGGAAAATAATGGCAGTTGCGTCCAAGAGCCAATCTATGCATGTCAAGCGGATGGCCAATCTTACCAAATGTGTGCTCCAAGCTACAGTAGTAGTAGCCTTTTGCTTCTTTAGGCTTGGACATACTCAGAAGCTGAAGGCTGTTCACTTTCTGCGTCCCAAACGTCTCATCCTTGAACGCTGCGTACCATTCCTCTTGGATTTTCTTTATCCCCTAGAAACCACAAACGAGCATAGACAAAAGAAATAAGCCGCCTGGTTGCGAGAATGCCCTGAGGGCAGCTTTGGAAAAATATAAAATTGCACTACATACGCTTTTTCTCCTGCTTTGCTTGCTCAGTTTCGCCAGTGTGAGATGTGGCGCAAATGCCTTGTTTCCCGACAAATCTAAGTTTACTTTTTCGAACTCTTCACGGCAAACTTGAGCGATGGCCTTGAGCCGGGACACCGAGTCTTCGCCGATTGCTTTCACATACAGGACCTTCAATAGCGATGTTTCAAACTTACGACAACATTCAAGAACATCAGAGGATGCATTTAATGACCACAAGGCTTCTATGCCATTCTTTGTATTATGCTAACTGTTAATAAAATATTGCTATGGTGTGTCAGTACATAACCATCAGTAACAATTAGTTACCGAGGTTGGTTATTTGAAGTCAGCACTGTGTTCTTCCTAGTCGTCCTGTCTAGTACCTCATCATCATCATCATCAGCCTGACTACGTCCACTGCAGGACAAAGGCTTCTCCCATGTTCCGCCAGTTAACCCGGTCCTGTGCTTGCTGCTGCCAATTTATACCCGCAAACTTCTTAATCTCATCTGCCCACCTAACCTTCTGTCTCCCCCTAACCCGCTTTCCTTCTCTGGGAATCCAGTTAGTTACCCTTAATGACCAGCGGTTATCCTGTCTACGCGCTACATGCCCGGCCTATGTCCATTTCCTCTTCTTTATTTCAACTATGATATCCTTAACCCTCGTTTGTCCCCTAATCCACTCTGCTCTCTTCTTGTCTCTTAAGGTTACACCTACCATTTTTCTTTCCATTGCTCGCTGCGTCGTCCTCAATTTAAGCTGAACCCTCTTTGTAAGTCTCCAGGTTTCTGCTCCGTAGCTAAGTACTGGCAAGATACAGCTGTTATATACCTTCCTTTTGAGGGATAGTGGCAATCTACCTGTCATAATTTGAGAGTGCTTGCCGAATGTGCTCCACCCCATTTTTATTCTTCTAGTTACTTCAATCTCGTGGTTAGGCTCTGCGGTTATTACCTGCCCTAAGTAGACATAGTCTTTTACAACTTCAAGTGCACTATTACCTATCACGAATCGCTGCTCCTTTCCGAGGTTGTTGTACATTACTTTCGTTTTCTGCAGATTAATTTTAAGACCCACCTTTCTGCTCTCCTTGTCTAACTCCGTAATCATGAATTGCAATTCGTCCCCTGAGTTACTCAGCAATGCAATGTCATCGGCGAAGCGCAGGTTATTAAGGTACTCTCCATTAACTCTTATTCCTAACTTTTCCCCTTCTAGGCTTCTGAAAACCTCCTGTAAGCACGTGCTAAATAGCATTGGGGAGATTGTGTCCCCCTGCCTTACACCCTTCTTGATTGGTATTCTGTTGCTTTCTTTATGAAGCACTATGGTAGCAGTTGATCCCCTGTAGATTTCTTCCAGAATGTTTATATGTACTTCATCTACGCCCTGATTCCGTAGTGTCTGCATGACGGCTGATATTTCTACTGAATCAAACGCCTTCTCGTAATCTATGAAGGCTATGTATAGTGGTTGGTTATACTCTGAGCATTTCTCTATTACCTGATTGATAGTATGAATGTGGTCAATTGTTGAGTAGCCTGTTCGAAATCCTGCTTGTTCCTTTGGTTGATTGAATTCTAATGTTTTCTTTACTCTGTTAGCAATTACCTTTGTAAATAGCTTGTATACTACAGAGAGCAAGCTGATCGGCCTGTAATTCTTCAAGTCCTTGTCATCTCCTTTCTTATGTATTAAGATGATGTTAGCGTTCTTCCAAGACTCTGGTACCCTTCCCGTCAGGAGACACCTCGTAAACAGCGTGGCTAGTTTTTCTAACACAATCTGTCCTCCATCTTTCAGCAGATCTGATGTTACCTGATCCTCACCAGCAGCTTTGCCTCTTTGCATGCTCTCCAAAGCTTTTCTGACCTTCTATCATTACTGGTGGGGTGTCATCTGGGTTACTGCTAGTTCTTATAGTATTAAGGTCGTGGTTGTCTCGGCTACTGTACAGATCTCTGTAAAACTCCTCCGCTATTTTAACTATCCTATCCACATTGGTAGTTATTTTGCCTTCTTTGTCCCTTAGTGCATACATCCGACTTTTGCCTATCCCAAGTTTCCTCTTCACTGCTTTGACGCTTCCTCCGTTTTTCAGAGCGTGTTCAATTCTCTCCATGTTATACCTTCTTACAACGCATACTTTACGTCTATTAATCAACTTCGAAAGCTCTGCCAGTTCTATTTTGTCTGTTGTACTTGACACTTTCATGATTTGACGCTTCTTAATTAGGTTCTTCGTGTCCTGGGAAAGCTTGCCAGTGTCCTGTCTAACTACCCTGCCTCCAACTTCCACTGCACACTCCGTAATGATACTCGTCAGATTATCATTCATTGTATCTACGCTAAGGTTGGTTTCCTCACTAAGAGCCGAGTACCTGTTCTGCAGCGACACTCTCAATTCCTGTACTTTCCCTCTCAGTGCTAGCTCATTGATTGGCTTCTTGCGTATCAGTTTCTGTCGTATACCTATACTGTTATAATTATACAGTCATTACTTAAATCCTCTTTTTGGGAAATCACATATGACACGACCAAACAGTTTCACACTGTCATCTGTTCACTACTACATAATACCTCAATGAGAATTTTTAGAAACACACTCCTTGTGGTAGCATAGCCATAGGGGAGAAGGGGGTTGGGAGAGGTGTTCAAACCCCTTCTGCAATTTTTACATTTCGTACATGTAACATGCACATGCACAAACAAACACATGCGTGAAAACCCATAAAGCAGGGTAAGACCTCTTCGAAAAAAATTCTGGAAATGCTCCTGGCTTTAAGAAAAGCTTTATCGAAGCACCCTCTTTCCCTCACTGGCCAATTTTGAAAAATAACAAGCTCTGCAATGAATGAAAAAATTAAAACAAAGTGTTGATCTACTGCTCACAGTGGCCTGCCGACGGTCCCTGCTTTCCAGGTGTAAAGGTGAGGCGTGGACAGTTCTTGGATTGAAAGATCACGGGTCTTTGGTGGCCATTACTGCCAAAAAACTACATGGCCACAACTCTGCAAGCTAAACAACGGTGGAACAGGTGCAATTAAATAAATCTATGGGGCGGACTTGATGCCCCTTCAGATAATTGGTGGAGGTGTGTGGCCACCCAGCCTGTGTACATGCCTTTGGACATGCCACACCAACTCTAAGTCTTCTTTCTTTTCTGTCGCGATTTTGACTAGCAGTGTGCTTTGAGCATCGAAACACAAATGTTATGCCTAAGTCACAAATGGATGTACTGACTTCTTTCTGAAAGTGGTCGAGCCCCTGGAATTGCAGCATAAGGGGAGCGGCTTCAAGGCCATCTTTTACAGCCTGGTGACTACGGCTCAGCGAGTCCTTGGCTCTGAAAGTGATCAAATAGTTTCTCTAAATGAAAGCTGCATTCCCTGAAACAAAACCGACGGCACTTGCCTGCGTTTAAAAGGGATCTCGTGACAAGAGCTTTTGATTTCTACCTTACCAAGAACGTTTCATTTCCTACGCAACTCTTGCAGAGATTTCACTGGTGTTTCTGTAATCATGGCATCACCAGGAGTTGACCGCGTCCAGACGTTACATAATTAACGCCGCATTACAGTGCCAGATCGAGGGACCTTGCTCTCGGTAAACTGCCCCCCTCCCAGCTCGTCACTGCACGACTCCCCTACTGCTAATTTAAAGAACTTAACTGGGTATGTTGGTATTGACTGAATACTTCCATACTACTAGCGAACACGCACAAGAACTTCAGAGAAAGGGACAGGACAACTGCTAGCAGTTGTCTGGTCTCTTTGTCTGGTGTCTATGTTCGCTCGTATCATGAAAGCATTTTGCACTTATATTCTTGCACTGGAATGCACCTTAGGAGTAAGACTTTTTTAAATGAACTAAATAAAGTTGAATTATGTGCACTTGGAATTTGAGGCATGAATCTTATTACATAGCCAGTCTCACCGTGTTTTTATTCCTCACTAATGTGCAGTTTTGTTGCTCTGAACTTGGCACCTTCGAGTACATCTGGTGACGCACTATACTTTTGTTTAATTATGATTAATGTAACTTGTGCACCTGCACAGAATAACCTTTTTGTTGTCTTGTTATGTTGAGCTGACATTCGTATGTTGACTGCATTGTATGTATTCAACCAAACTCCATAAAACCTTTTATCCAACTTTGCCTAAAAGTGACATTAAGTAGTGCTTGTAGTGTTTCTTGAACACGTGCACATCACTAGGAAATGCTGCTGCTTGAACAACCTCGATGAAAGCTACATTTAAACACCAAGTGACGACTGAAATTACGTTAACTATTCGATGCCACAGCACAAAAGTATAAATAACCTCAAATAGGTATATACCGCTGTAGTGAGTCGTCTCCATCGTTCACTCGAAGCACAAGGAGGGTGATATGCAAGGTAGGTATGCCGACGAGCACTCCTGCGATATTGGGTTCCTGGGTACGCATGTGGTCCTGGACTTTCTTTGCTGCTTTGTGGACCTGGTGAAATTGTGCTCTCATTAATATTTCGTTCAGGAATATAATTGACGACACTGCAAGTTTTATGGCAAAAAAGTCAGTATGCTCGCAGAAGCGCCAGACAGGACACTTAGGGACACTTGGGAATAAAACAAATTTTCTCGAAGTAGTAAATTACCCTTTCACCGTGCCAACACCACCACACTAGCTTTGAGAAGACACTTGTTATCGATAATGCTGTGGGTACGTAAATTGCTGACCAGCCTCTTCTCAGCAGTCTGCCGTCGCTGGGGATGCGCCCTATTGTGTACTTCCCTTTCTTGACAGCTTGAGGCGCTGTTCTCCATAGCACCACAACAAGCGAGAAAAGGCTCAGAAACGCAATATGGGTGACCACGCCTTCTTCAAGGCCTGGCGCCCATGGTTGGGGGTTTGGACAGTGTCTACTAGGACCCACTTAGTTCCTGATGGACTACAGTGAAGTGCATTGTCTTATGGGGATGCTAGAGACTTAACATACAGTTTCAAGCAATTTTGTTGAGCTAATGTGGATGAAATATGAAAAAACACTTTGAAATCTGTGACGCCACCATGAAATATTTCGGAGGAAAAGTTCGAAGTGATGCTTTTGACATGGATTCTCTCAACCGAATAAGGCTGTGGTGGTGAAATTAATGACACTGGAGTTTTCGAAGTATAATTTATCAATGTAACCATAGTCTCCCTTTAGAGACGCTGCTGCTGGGCAATGAGAATGTGACTCACCATGTGTCGTGCAAGCTGAACACTTACGTAAACATTATTTTGTGCATAAAGTGTATATTCTGTATCCTCTTTCGCAACGCTGTGAACCTTGCAAACGCTCTTCATTTTTGTAGTTAATGGTTACAGAGACTGCGCACCCTTTCAGGCACTTAAGAGACTTTTGTGCTCCACAAATTCCGCAGGTTCAGGAACGTTTCAGGACGTGGGGTATCAAAAAAGACAGTGGCAGGAGACAAAAAGAATGACTCGGGGTGCCAGCAATCAGATGATGTACTACAACTGCTCTGATCTGTGATTCAAGATCTAAACAGAAAGGTGTGGGTATATTTGTGCAAACATTCTTCCATTAGTATATTGGAGAATGATTGCATTTTTAAGCTGTCTTTGGGTCTGAAGAGGATGTTACCATGTCAATAAGGGTGCAAGTGCAGTGCCAATAAGAACATATACCCACGTTAAAGTAAGCACAACTAACAGAAGTTTCTGAGAAGTGCATTACCGTATTGAGAGGCAGACTGTTGGTTGAGTTGGTAATACATGACGATAGAAAAGAGTGCGAAATACCAAGGGACTATCTTCATATTGTCCCTCATTATTTCGCGCTCTTTTCCATTAAGCAGCTCCGCCGCGGTGGTCTAGTGGCTAAGGTACTCGGCTGCTGACCCGCAGGTCGCGGGATTGAATGTTGGCTGCAGCGGCTGCATTTCCGATGGAGGCGGAAATGTAGGCCCGTGTGCTTGTATTTGGTGCACGTTAAAGAACCCCAAGTGATCGAAATTTCCGGAGACCTTCACTACGGTGTCTCTCATAATCATATAGTGGTTTTGGGACATTAAAACCCCACATATATATCAATCAATCAAAATTACCATTAGGCACTAAGAGAACACTGCCCGTGTTCCTCCTGTTAGTGTTTCTCTCTGCCATCTTTTTGATGTCACAATGCAGCAGTAAATCGTAGAAAAAGTGGCTCTCACATTTACGTCATCCACTTGGATTGCCACAAAGTAGTTCGGCCGCTTATCCTTACTGGGCTTTGACTTCTTAGATGACGACGACGACGACCCATGTTTGCCTTTAATGAATAAAAAGAAAGAGAGTAAGTTCTTCGGCAAGCTTCCAGTAACCTAGGCAATAAACCAACTTGTTTTTCTCACTTCTAACCAACCTGTAAACAGCGGTTTGAGACTGTAGACAGGGTCGTCGTCGTCATCTTCTGTATCGGCCGATGAAATCAAACCGGCCGGAAGCTCTGAAATCCACCCGGCAACATCCACGTCCTTCTCCGTCACGCTCGTCACCAATGACCGCGCAGTTTTCGTCCGAACTACAGCCGCCATCTGAGAGACACACGCTTGCCGACTTTATCTTTAGCAGTCTTCTGACGTTTTCGCCGACGGCGGCGACAGCGCTGTTTAGTAGGCGTAAGCGCCGAGCTCGCTCCCGCGTCGTAGTCGTCTCCGACTAGCGTCTGCAGACAGGGAAACAACAATCGGCACTCACTTTTATTAGACAACACGTACCAGTAACACTTAAATAATACCCAAAAGAGATGTTGTTCGATTGGAGATAAACATTAACGCCCGAACAAGGGGCGGCGGCGATCATTTATACATAAATAACACCCGAATAAAGGGAAGGAATGATCACTAAAGTGGCAACGAGTCTCGAGTCAGAAGGGACGCCTTACAGCGGCGGACGTCGACGACTGCTCCAGAGCACTGTCGGTTTCGGCTTCATTCGTGTTGCGCAGAGCGGGCAGCGGAGCGGTCGACAGAGTGGAGCGGTGCGTCTGAGAACTTTCGGCTCTGTCTGTCCTGCTCGTGGACTCGCCTTCGTTCTCGCCACTGTTAAGCAAGCGCCGTATGCGAGTAGAATCGGTCTTCTTCGGCATGGGTTCGGCGACTCTGTCTTCCGCGTCCGGGTCGCACAGGCTCCAGTCCAGTATGGCGGGGTCCTGCGTGGAAACGTTGGCACCGAGCTCAGGAACTGCTGTTGACGCAGTGGGGCTCGTGCCGCCGGGGTCGGAATTCCCTATGCCGAGAGCGGAGCGGAGAGCGGACTCGACGGCGGTGCTCGAAGGAACCGGGCTCGACTCCTGGCGGAGCGCCTCATCGTGGACGGTCAGCGGCGACGGTAGCGGGGCCACTCTCTTCTCGGAGAAGGAAGGCAGGTTCTTCTTGGTGACCACGATTGCAGTCATGGGCGGGCAGTTTGGGAAGGTGCGCGTCTGACATGCTACCGGCACGAGCGCTGTTGCTGGTCTTGCGTATTAGCGACTGACGACGACGCGCGAGCAGCAGGTCGATGCTCGGCGCGCAGCATGAGCGATTTCGGAGACTGAGCCGTAGGCGACTTGCAGCGAACGCTACTGGTCCGCTACTCATTGAAAACGAACTGCCAGACAAAAACGAGTATTTTGTAAACAGCAGCGCATTTCAGAGGTTACAGCATTCGTGCAAGATATGAAACATCGGTATCTGGATTTGGCTTGGCTTGATTTAGGTTATTTAACAGCTCATGTTGTTGTACCGGACAGCTCAGTAAAAAATAATAACAAACATGTAATAATACGTTATGAACTGTTTTTTGACCCGAAAAAAAGTGTTTTTGTAATTATTTAGTCCTAAAGTGTGGCTAAAATACGCAACTTTAGCTTACCTGTGAGACGTTGTGACGTTTTTTGGCAGTTTCGGTACAAAGTCTAGAAACATACTAGAAATAGAAAAGGTATTTTTCTAGACACTGTAGTTTTGGTGATTACTAGTAAGTTTTCTGTAATAGAGTAGTTTCGGCACAGCTTACAGGTCGTCTCGTAGCATTTCATGTTAGTTTGTGGCGCCGAATAATTTTTATTTGAGAGATTCAGTTTCCGAACTCCTTCTTTCGAGGCGGGCGTGATTTGCTCCAAGGAAGTGTGAGGGCGCTGCAGTCTAGCCTCGCGCCAAGTGATCGGCTGCTCTCCGCTGGCTCAAGTTTCGTGCGTTCCGTGACGGTGTTCGGTCACACTTCTTGTTTTTTTTTCCCCTTCTTTGTGTGTGTCACGTCGCTTTCTGCACACGTGACATGCTTCCAAAGTCTTCTGAAGACAATTAGACGGCTACTGTAACGAAGACAGGTTCTACGGCGTAGAAAGCGCTCCGATTGTTGACAATTAATGCGGACACCACCATGCATGTAGGCACACCGACCTTGTGTGCATGTACTACGTCTCCCGAGGTTGATTCAACTGTTGCTGCTATCCCGTGCGCCGTAGTTCAAACCTTCCGGACATCATAACAATTTTTTTTTGTACCCAGGCGCACCAGCGAGTACAGGAACAGCACCGAGAAATGCCACTCTCTCCGCCGTCCGCCCCGCTGCTACTGCAGAAGTGGGAAAGATCCGTGGGAAATTTTGGGAAAGACCCGCAATGAACAATGTTCGCTTTCAAGAAAGCGACATCGTCAAGACATATAAGCATATCACAAACGAAAAAAGTTGAAATCGACCAAATTTCATAGGCATTGAGGAGTGATGCAGTTCCTTGTTTCCGAACCTCCCATTGCACTTGTCATGAAGCCGCAAGAGAAAGGGTACCTGTACCACAACCAACTGCCGCTGCCTTGCGATCTACCAGAAGAACTCCAGCAACAGGCACCCGCTCCTTCGGAGGACTCCGGCTTTTCTGAGCGATTGAAAAAAAAAAGTGAGCTTCAAATTCCCTACAAACTAGAGATCGGCGGTTCTTGAGTAGGCGGGAAAATGTCCTACAATAGTATTCTACAATGCAGAATTCAAGAAATATACCTACTGGCACAGAGAAATTTACAAGGACTGTATGGACATACGACTGGTATGTGTGTCTTGGACTGTATGGACATACGACTGGTATGTGTGTCTTGTGTTATTTTTTTAGAGAAAACGCCCCCCCCCCACCCCTTCAAAAAAAAAACAGAATGGTAATAACAGCCAAGAACAAGGTGAAAATTGCAACCAGCGAATCAAGGAAACGCTTGATCTGTGCCACAGCACCGATAGAGAACAGAAAAAACGAAGTATGCCGGCTGAGTGAAAAAAACTAAATAAAATTGAAGACTGCATCCCCAGCGACTCTCATTGATCTAGTTGAAGATTTACCTAAAGTGTCCATTGTACATTCATCATGCAACAAGCATAACCACCGAGTGGGTATAGGTACACAGCAGATTGGCTGATGCTTTGTTTGCTGCTCACACGACCGAATTGCTGCAGCAATTCAGCGATGCGCTTGTTTGAAATTCGATTGCTCTTTACTTATGTGCGACAGTGACAAGTGTTCTTCTGTCAATGCACTTATGTCTCCCGATTTTCACAAAATTTGCCTTTTTAACGATCCCAAGTATTATCCACTCATAGACACCCATAAACCTGAATACTTCAGAAGAAAAAAGTGCACTGGTTCATATAGTAGCTGAACAGAGAAATAGCGTCGGCAAACGCGTTTTTTTTTTCAAAATAAAGAAAAGTAGAGTTGTTTCAGTGGGTTTTTAAACGTGGCTGATGCCTTACAGCAATGGCTTGCTTTCAACTTCCTTTAGGGTACGGCCCGCCGAGGTGCTTATGGCTGCGCAAAGTTAATGTGCACAAGGCCGAAGATCCCTGCGCTAAGCCTCACAAAAGTAGCTTCTAAACGACTAAGCTAGAGCGAGATGAGTCATGGCTTTTACCAATGCTTCTGTGAAACGTGGCTAGTACAATTAACCTCTAAATATTGTTTTTACTACCTGGAAGAACAAGAAGTTACCGGGCGGCAGTGCGGCTCTTTAATCGACAAACGCTCGCCTAGCACCACGCTTATGCGAGAATTTTTACCAACGGCCAGGAAAGACACCGCACACGCATCTGGGCTTTACGTTATACTCCGAGTTCCTAAACGAAAAAGTCGCAGTGTTGTGTGAACGCTGCTCACCGGCTACACCGCGGCTAGCTGTAGCAGACGACCCTCGTTTGCTTGGCGCAAAGTTGGATTGCAGCGCCGCGGTGGCGGCATCTGCAGCCTGTCGCCTGCTCCCCGAAGGCGAAGCGGAGAGTTCCGAAACTGAAAAGTATCTCTAAAACGTTGCTTTCACCAGTGTTTGCACGTGTAACTGAAGCAAAACAAAAATCTAATTATGCCCATTGAAAATTTACTTGTCCTCTAATTTATAGAAAGACGAGCGCAGGTGTAACTTTATTCGTTTCATTATTCTTGCCAGATAAAAAATTGTCCCAGCACATCTGAAGTGACTGTTATCTCAAAGCCTTTGATACTACGTTTATTACAGGTGTCATATGCTATGCTTTTATGCAACAAAAATTTTTTATGCACGTCACAGCTGCCGTGTTTGAAAAGTTTTAGTTTTTTATGGCCCCCGCATGGCGGCATTCCGAGCGCATGTTCGCCGTACACAGAGGTGCCAACTGGATTTTGTAAATAATGCCTGCAGCTACGCTGATCTGAGTGCCCGCCGGTTTTTTTTGCTTTCCTGATTGACCTTTTAAATGCACTGCGCACCGATGCTCGTCGATCGCTGGATGAGTGCACATTAGTGTGCGCGGATTAAGCACTGAAGTCTACAAGCAATGCGGGAACGCCCAACGTGATTGACGACCAGTTCCTAGTTGAGCGGTCAAGGTAATTACACCTGTCTTACGTTAATCTCGTTAGCGGAAGACACACGAGAGTGAATACACGTTACTAGGACCGCCACGCCAGCCGTACATGAACTTTTTCCCGCTCTATAAAGTGCTGATCGGTGCGAGCGTGCGCTTGATCGTAGCGCTGTCTGCGCGTTGGCACTGCTTATAGCCCGGAGGCCTTATTGCAGCGAACTTCGGTTTCGTCTTGCTCTGAACTGGCCTGCAGTTCCGGTGTTGTAATCTGTCCTAGGCGCTGCTACCTGTCCGCTGAACGTGGCGCAGGTGTACATTGCATCGTGGTTGAAAGATCGGCGCGATCGCGATCAAAATCTGCGTTTATCTGGCGTACGTGGGCTTTGCCGCCGGCTGTGTAAACTTCAAGGGACAGGTGAGACGACAGCCGATCCTCCTTGCGTCGTGAGGCAGCGGATCTTCGCTAGTGCACGGCCGCGCATCGCCCTGCGAAATTAAACGACCTCCTCTCTTGTTGTCGGGTGCTAATTTGCGGCGATTGATTCGACGAAACTATTGACAAAAAAAAAGTGCGTCGATTTACGAACTTCGGTGCAGTGTGACCGACCGATCCGAGAGCGGTGGTTTAGGTTTTTCTCGGATTCGCACGCCGTGGCTTCGCAAACGTGTCGAACCGTAGAAAAGGGGCGTGTTTTTTGATAACGCCGCTATCAGCGCCTCCAGATGATCCACCGTGCTTTTCGAAAGTCGGCAGCGCCCTGACTGTATCGTTGTTCTAGCTTCTCGTATCGGATCCGTTCTCATTAAGCTTTCATAAGAATCTAGCACTTCTTTAGCGGCTTGCACGGTGGAAAGAAAAAAAAAGTACATTCATGAGTCATCCACTCCGGTTTCAAGGTTTCGGCGTTGATCTGCGTACGTGAAACATTTTTCATTTACAAAGATTGATGAACGCTGCACGCTTTACGATCCAATTCGAAGGCAGCGGTATTTTCATCGATTCTTACATTGGACGCCCTTAACAATGTGACGGCAGGGCAAGGCACTGCGTCAAGTTTCGAGTGTCAGATTTAAGAGCTTGCCTATTAATAACTGCCATCAAAGCCGGCGCGTGTTGCTTCCAGGTTCGGAAATACGAGTGTTTAATTGAACAGCTGATACCAATGCATATATTCAGTAGTACTTGACAATTCTGTAGCACTCGCCCGCTGTACAGATTTGTGTCGTTCAAGCTTGGATGCCTTTGCACATAAGGGCATTGTGATGTGAGCAAGTTGCCAAGAAACAATTTCCCGTGGGGTTTATACAATAGTAATAACAACAACAATAATAATAAACTAGGTAAATTGTAAGCATTCATTTACCTGCTGTAAACTTTGTCCTTTGTACCTAGCATGTCTTACTAGGTGTCCTTCAAGGCAATAAACTAGCTCTGCTTATCTTGATAAAAGCTGTTTTTGTTATCTACAACTCTATTGTGTTACCTAGAACTCTATCTACAGCGCTATTATTTTCTGCTCCACTTAGCTTGTGCTCCTTTTCAGAGTTACAATGGGAAATTCGTGTCACTATTAAAATTTTTGCATATGTCCACTGTATGACAACGGTCTCTTGAAGCAATGTTCGACTTTGTGTGTTTTGTGTCGGCTGTATCCAGTCAGAGGCTCAACACCAAAAGGTTTACCACCGCTAAATGCTCGTTTCTTTTCCACCACTTATTTGTTTTGTGCATTTCTTGACCTGCCAACACCACGTTTCTTTCCTCCTAAATGTAACTGGAATATGGGATATGCTACTGTGGTGTAGTGCAAATTTGTTCTACATGGAATCATATGTATTTAGTCACGTCACAAATGAAAGTTGGTGCTGGTACGATACTAACAGATGTTTCTCGATAGTGGTACCTAACCATTGATACAGTGATCATGAGATGATGGGGGGGGGGGAAAAAAGGTAGAGTGAGGAGAATGTCCAGTGCGTAAAAGGCTGATCGGCGATCAAGGGAGAATGCAATGATAGGAAATTAGAAAACTCACGACTAGGAATCTGTCAGCAACATATCTGCTACATATGGCAGAGGGAAGACGACTTCGTTTGAAGTTTCTACATTTTCTGGAGCAGACAAAGGAGCCACTACTCTATTTTTCGTTTGTCAATTCTTGCACTGACATTATTTTTAAAAAAGAATCTCCATTGGCTAACTTCCTTGAATTGAATTTAGTACTATATGTCAAAGTTCACTGTGGTGAAAGAGGATCCTTCAAAAGGTCACGAAGGTAACACATGCGAACATTTCACTTTTTTTTAATAGTTTTTCAGGTAGTGTTCTGTTCTGTGTGCTGCAGAAGTGTACAAATGTTTTGCAACTTTAATAAAAGTATGGGGTCAATGATTTATCACAGAATGCCTTAGAGACAATGTACAAGTGTAATAAATGGCATCTTGAAATTTATGGGGTGACATGGCTCGACCTTTACTTGGTGCATTTAAGGTAATAGCTCCTTTGCCTTGGCTTCTGTCATTAGTTTACTGCTTTAAGACAGTGCCGACACAAAAATTTTGCATCTTTTTTTTTTCTGTGGCAGCGAGTAGCTAATGACCCACTCATCATGGCTGGAAACCTCACCTGTCAGCTCAAATAACTGTTGGCTTGAGTTCACTACGGTTTGTTACATAGGAATGTTTTTAGAGAGCCCAGTTGCAGTGTCACTTTCAGGGAGGACTGATGGAGGCAGGACCAGGTTTGTGTTTATATAAGTGCACTTTGCCACGTGACCACACAAAACAGTGCCGTGCGCCGTGTATAGCAGTGTGTAACCACGACTGTCAGAGAGTACACGCGAGGAGCATGGCAGTCAATACAAACTTATGACATAGCTGGTTGTCGGTTGTTTACATTACAGCCGAGTTAATAAAGATATCGAAAGGTGCTGATTTTTTTTTTTCACTCGATTGTGCATGACAGACTTCAGAATTTAAGCATGTTCTAGCTTGTATTTACCTTTGGTATTGCCGCACTTGTTCATTTTGTTATACTGATGTGATCAGGCTTCACCCGCACAAACTGTAACCACCTCTCGCTGCAGGACGTGCCACAATGTTAGGAAAACTTCTGTATTCTTTTAGAGCATTCTGATAAAATTCCGTGCATGTCATGATTAGTAAAGTTTATTCTCGAGCTAACGTGAACCTCAGGGATAAATCTGGAATTTTTGGCATTTCATTTATAAAAACGACACATTTCGTCAGCGATCAGGATATTGATTGACGACTGACATCCATGCTTGCCACTTTCGCTGCACTTGAATGTTACTTCTTTAACTACGTTCAAGTTCGCCATTTGAAACTTTCATCTTTACCGGCTGCATTTTCCCCTCTTCACCATCACAGCCGTGCGTCCACATGATTCGGTATCAGACGTGATCTTCCCTGCAAAATTTCGTGTCAGTGCTAATTGAGAACCTCTTTAATTGTTGATGCAGTCGGCCCAGGGGCAGCCTTGGTTGAGAAGAACGGGGCCATGGCGACGGGCGAGCGAAGTCTGGCGGAGAAACGCCTTCTAGAAAACCTGCAAAATGATCTGCGGCTGCTCTCCAATGAGGCGAAGAAGAAGCACCCGCCCTTGAAGGAGGTAACAGCGTGCCTTCCACTGTTGTTTGATGTGTAAATAAAACAGAATAGTTGGTCGTTAATGTGCCAGCATCAGTGACCTCGTTATGAGAGAAAAGGGCTGAAAAAAGCTTTAATGAGCATTCTTTCTGTGAAAACAGGAACGCCTAACATTAAAAAAACAAAGAAAGAAAACAATACAAACAGCAAAGCAAGGTTTCTGCAAGTTTTGAATGTATGGCCTCGAGCACAGGGACCTGTTACTGCTATAACCTAGTAATACTTAATGCGGTAGTGGAGACTAGATATAAGGAAGTAAGCTCTGTGCAGTGTGTGAATTATTCCTCATGTCTGTCTCGACTAGCGGCCTAGAGCCATACTTAAAGGAGAAAGGAGTACTGACACAATTTTTGGTATCCCAAAAGGGACATTTTTCGTTTCCGTGGTGTACATCATAAAGGCTCTCCCCATACCAGAGCCAGGCTACACAAATAAAAAAATTTACTTTGATTTCAGTTTTCGTCTCGCAGCATCTGCAAGCCAACCCCACCGCAGTGAACATTATCATGACAAGTGAACACATTTCACTGGGTTTGCGAAATCTCTGTCCTGCTCGCAGCCTACATCGCAGACATCATTGTTGTAGTCTCTGGATGACGATTTGCTGGTCGTCGTTTACGTGAGCCGTGTGCGACTGGCAGCAAACTGAGGGCTGTTGCTTGTATTTTAGAGCTGCAGTATTCCTGCGGCGCCAGACTTGTGTGGACTCATCACTGTGAAATCGCTCCCATTATACTGAGTCCGACATTGCTGTTTTAAAGTAACAGTATTAAAAATGTAGTCAATGCATCCTTAAGATCTCTTGACACTCTCCTTAGGGTTCTCGACACCCATGCTTTTATGGGTAGCAATGACCTGAAAATATTTAAAATTTTTTTGAGTACTCCTTTAATAGCTGTTGCCATTGTGCCATGCACGCCTGTCGATAAAGGTAAAGAACAACTTCTAGAATGTCTTGTGTGCAGGCTCGCACGTTGAGATGCGGGTTGCGTTTTTATTTTGCTGCTGATGCATAGGCCCCACTAGCTTGACGTGTCCTCATTTTTGTTGAAAAATAGAAAACACCCAGATTTCTAAGACGCATGCACAAAGAGAAAGGAAATTGCACAAACGTATGCTCTAGGGATAGACTGCGTTGTATGCTGCAATGATATCAAGTGGCGACGCATTGCACCTATTGCTGTATCTAGTGCTGACACAATTTATGCATTGCTTCGCTGTTTGATAGCGTGTCTGATGAATGGCACGCTATATACAAGTGGCACGCCAGCGCCAACCAACGTTGGCCATCTGTAATAATAACAGTAGTAGTTTCTTTGTTCAGTTCAAACCCAATGATTTCAGTTGTATATCAATTTCTAAGTTTTACCTCGTTCTCATCAGCAAGCCATTTACCTGCAAAACTGTTTTCTTTTACAGGCGGCGGAGTCTGGAATCATCAAAGTTCGGAATGCGGCATCCAAGCACCATGACCTCAGGCTTGGTATGTGATCACGCAGCCTTGCAAACGAGCTTCAGGGTATACCTGAACTGTCATTAAAACATGAGTGACTGTCATGACTATGAATCTGGAAGCATTGACACAAGATAGAACTTTGAACAGTTGCAAGTGAAAACAGTGATGTGAAAGTGAAATTCATAACTTTGTCACAACGAGTCATCTGCATCATTAGCTTGGTTAATTGCATGTATCTCAAGTGGGCAATGTATAGATCGCCGTATATTCTTGCCTTTTAACGGTGGTGTCAAGTACACGATACCATCAATTACGCTAAGACCACTGTTATAGCTTAAATGATAGCACGACGCACGCCTCATGCGCACATAAATTTTGCCCTCGTCTGTGGCAAAGGTTATTGTCTATTCAATTTTCATGAATAATATAATTCTAAATATAATTTTAACAAATTTAGTTGCCTTTATGAGTATCTATTTTCATTGTCTGTTCATTTTGGGTGGTTTTTACTATACATATAAAAACAGTAGTGCCTTTAAATGTAACCAATTGTTCTTGTTCAGTGACAGCATTAGTTTTTTTGTTTAAAAAAATCTAAGAAAGGAACCAGAAACACTGATCTCTCCAACTAATGTTGCCAGAGTTATCTGCGGTGAACTCTCAATTTCACTAATGTAGGCTGTTCTTTGTGGACGTAGTTGTTGATATGTGTCGAAACTGTTGAGTCATTTAATGTATTAGCATTTGGAGGAACGCTGAAGGACAGTAAAATATTCGAGTTTCTGTGAATTATGCGCTTGCATAACTCCTTAGTGTTGCTAATATTCAGTAGCATTTGCTGTCGAAGTAATTGAAGGTAACTAGGCATAGTCAAAGGTAATGGGAATGAGTTTCTCGTTTACTGCAACATTTCCACTGAATTTCGTGCAGCCCTGCTTTCCGAGAGCCCGGAGATCTTGGAGCCCTTCTTCCTTGGCTGTGATACAAGGAACCCGAAAATTGTTCAGATCTGCCTGTCAGCCATCCAGAAATTGATCACCTTTGAAGCAGTCTCATTGGTGAGTTAAGCCTTGTTATTTAAGATGTTTAATACCAAGAAAAACAAACTGAATGAAAATAGTGATTATAGGCTGTGCCATAACATATGGGGTATTAATTAAAGAGATAACATTGTAAGAACTGCAGTGGTGAATGGGCGGCCATGGTGCCCACGTAGAGGCGTAATGTCAGAGTGCCCGTGTATCGGGATTTAGGGGCACGTTTGAGAACCCGCGTGCCTTGTAGTTGTTCCATGCTCTGTCAGCCGTGGTGCTGTAGCAGTTGCGGTGCTCGACTGCTGAACCGAAGGTCGTGGGTTCGAATCCTGGAACCATTGATCGTGATTTAAGTGGAGCTGAATTGCTAGAGACTTGTGTACTGTGCAATGTCAGTGCATATAAGAGAACACCAGCAGGTGTTCGAAATTTCCGGAGCTTTCCGCTACAGTGTCCCTCTCAACAATGTGTTTAAACTTGCGCCGATATTCGAATTATTTGAATATTCGAACCAACAATGCAGTAATTTAAATTATTTAAGATTTTGAAGTATTCGAGACGGAACGAATAGATGCATATTAATGTGAATGTAACATCTTGTAAAGGTGGTTTCACTGCAGTGGAGTTGTGCTATGCCATGAAAGCACTTGTTTAAGGGTATATAGTTTGCATGTAACCTTTTGTAAAAGTGGTTTCACTGCAGGGAAGTGGCGCTGAGATGTGAAAAAATGCATCCAGTAAAAATACACACTGCTGCAAAACCCCACATCAAGGTTAAATGAAGATATTGTTCTCACACTGCTTCATTTTCCAAGTTTAAAAGCTCATTTAAAATGCACATTTTAACACTTTTTAAATCTTGATGTATTTTACAGGCATCACTTGTGTTCTACCGAAAGTCAAATCCTGCTACTATTAAAAGTTGTTTTCACTTTCTTCAATGTAAAAGAATGGCTTTAACACAAGCCTTTCTTCAATTTTAATAAAATAGTGTGCAGGTTAGTTCGGTCATCACAAATATGTCCATTTTCTTTATAATATGTGATATATATACCATTCGAATTCTATTAGAAGCTATTTGACCAAAATCACTATTCGCTTCAAACCTAAAATTGGCTATTCGCACAAGCCTAGGTGTATTGGTTTTGGGACGTTAGACCCCCAATATTATTATGGTTTTGATTCGTGCAAAGTGTGATCTCTTTGTCATGCGTTCACGTGTTTTTTTCAACTTGTTTATTGTTCTTCCGTGATCTACAACGGAACCTCGTTGAAACATTCCTGTTTTGTATGATTTCTTGGTTTTCAGCGTACGAAATATCATTATCAAACGAATCTATGCAAGGCTTTAAAAGTGAATTCAGATTGTATATTTTCCGGAATGGTATGCTTTTTTTTCCTTGTTTTTAAAGAATGATGATAATCATATGTGGGGTATAACATCCCAAAACCACCATACGATTATGAGAGACGCCATAGTGGAGGGCTCCGGAAATTTCAACCACCTGGGGTTCTTTAACGTGCGCCCAAATCTGAGCACACGGGCCTGCAACATTTCTGCCTCCATCGGAAATGCAGCCGCCGCAGCCGGGTTCGATCCCGCGCCCTGCGGCTCAGCAGTCGAGTACCTTAGCCACTAGACCACCGCGGCGGGGCTTGTTTTTAAAGTACGCATGGACGAGGTTCTACTGTAGTTTTTAAAGGCTGTTGTGGTCTCAAGTGGCAACCCTTTTGCAGACGGCAGCTGTGAACATCATCACCTGCCTCTGGAATCTCATGGAGAGCGGGATCGAGGAACTGAAACTCCTGCAGACTGTCACACTCTTGCTCACGGCCAACACAGTCGTACAGGGTGACGCACTAGCCAAGGTGAGGCCTTAGTTGTATCAACATTAGTGTGGTTAAAGTTGCGTGGCATGTTTTGTTACTGCATTGAGACAGAGCTTTCTTACAAACTGTTTTTGGACATTGTTGTCCACGACTGATGCTCAGCACTGCCGATGCCCTGCCGTGTGGCTTGCTTTTGGGTAACAACAAATTTGTGTGCCTGATGATGATGATGAAATCAGCGCACGCAAGACAGGGTAAGTTGGGGATCATTGGAAAAGGCCTTCATCCTTTTGTGGGCATGCACTCGGACCTCATTGTAACAAAGTTGCATCTCACATGAAAATAAGTTCGTTATATCTGGAAATTCGTTATAAATGTGTATTCCTAGCCCTCCAGCTCTACACTCAAACCGATATTTTGTTATATCCAGGTTCGAGTGTAGAATAGGCTGGTGATGCAGTTGCTACTGATGACGACAGTGTTGGGATAAGTCATGGTCTCCCGTTGTGACAGCTTCTGTAATCATTAGGCAATGAAGGTGGGCGCATTTCTCTTGTGCCAATGGCAAGCAGTGTTTCTAGACGCACGTGTGTGTTGTGTCTTGTAGCAGGAGGTTTCCTGTAAAAGAATCATTTCGCATAGTTTCCAACAAGTGCGCTGAACCTTTACGGCTTTTCAAAATGCCTCTTTTATGTAGGTGTGAACAGATTTTAAAGTTATTGCTTGTGAAGTACATATAACATGGTTTGACCTTTTAGGGGGCACTTGTTAGAGATTTAAGTTACTTTCTCGGGGAACCACTTGTCTCGGCAATTAATTAGAAAGACTGACTGGATACACGTCTACTTATTTGTTTTGAGGGCAAATGTTGTAATTTCGAAGTGAAACCAAGCACTAGTTAAGTCATGTTCATTTATAATAGACTTCAAGACTATTACCACTTCATCGATTTCGCAGTTTTATTTCTAGTTGTGGGAAAACATTATTGAACCTTGATTTAATGAAATTCCACAAATGAGTTTGTTAAATCGGGAACTTTCATGATTGAGAATGGCATTTGTCGATCCTTCCAGGTTTAAAATTATGTTGCATCAAGTTGCAAAAGCTACCACGTCAGCGTATTTGCTATTAACTCACCTGCGTGCTTAAATAGTGTGCAGTTTAGAGTTAATGCATGCTCTCCCCGTCTGGTGAAACAGGCCCAAAGTCCGGAAAGAAATGTGCATTCTGTTGTTCTGCACAGTTCGGTGTTTAGTTTCATAAGAACTGAAACGAGAATGCTTCCGCTGTGTCGATTGCACCCCTCCTACGCTGGCAGCACACTGCCAGACTGTTTAGACATGATAAACTTTTAAAACCTTCTTTTCTTGTGCATATTTTTTTCCTGTATGCTTGATTAAGTCAGGTTTGACAGCGAGGTTTGTGTGGTTATTTCGAGTTTGTAAAAGCATTAAGCCTACGGGCAACTGCAATAGGAATCCAGATTTGTTTGTGAAATCAGATAATTCGTAAAATCTGGTTTCACCTTCCACTGTAGTAACACACTGTGTTTACAGTTTGAAAGTAGTACCACAAAGCTCTCACTGCCAATGAACTGGATGACACTTTTGATTGATATGTGGGGTTTACGTCCCAAAACCCCCATGTAATTATGAGAGACGCCATAGTGGAGGGCTCCGACTACCTGGGGTTCTTTAACGTGCACCCAAATCTGAGCACACGGGCCTACAGCATTTTCGCCTCCATTGAAAATGCAGCTGCCACAGCCAGAATTCGATCTCGTGACCTGCGGGTCAGCAGTTGAGTACCTTAGCCACTAGACCGCGGGGCTGGATGACACTTTCAGTTATCTGTAAAACTTGAATGCTCATCTGGATGACACTTTTAGTGATGTGTAAAACTTGAATGCTCATCCCACACGTGTTGCCATAAACTGAATGCCTGAGTTTTCTGTTTCTTGTACTTACTTCTTCCAGGCCATCGTGCTGTGCTTTAGGTTGCACTTCACTAAGAACAGCACCACCAACAACACCGCATCGGCGACCGTCCGCCAATTGGTCTCCGCTGTTTTCGAGCGTGTCCAGGCCGAAGATGCAGCATTGGCAGATGGTCAGTGAATATCCTGGTAACATCATGCATTGATTGCCCTGAAACTGTAGTTGGCACACTCGATCGATTGATGGATCGATCGATTAATCAATCAGTCAATCAATCAAACAACCAACCAACCAACTTTGGTTACTTGTATTCTACGAATTTCAGAATTGACGCTCATTGATTTAATCTTGAAAATTTTGCTGGTACAATCAATCAATCAGTTTTGGTTACTCATGGTACTCGCTCTCCACAAATTTCAGAATTGGGGCTCATTGATTTGATCTTGAAATTTCAGTTGGTACAATCAATTAGTCAGTCAATCAATCAATCAACTTAGGTTACCCATATTATTTGTTTTTCATGAGTTTAGCTTAGATAAGAATCATGGGTTTAGCTTAGATAAGAATCTTTTGATGTTGTCACATAATGTGCTTCTCAAGATTCTAATCCTTAGTTCTGTAGAATTTCTTCTTTTTTTTTCAGCATTCAGAAAACGCACCGAGCATGACGTGACCCAAGTTTTTTTATGCTGTGATCTTGCAGTGGTGAAAACGGAGGAAGTCAACTTGGAAGAACTGAAGACTGGTAGCCGTTGCCCTCCAAAGTCCTTGCAACCATGTGCAGCGGATGCCTTTCTTCTGTTCCAGGTAAGACAAGTCTTTCTCTTTATTTGGATAAGAATGATGCATTCCACCGCAGTCACATTGTTGCTGTTGCATTGTGTTTATTAGCACGCTACCCTCTTCCCTCTTGAATGACCTAGTGCGTAGCGCTTATTGAAAGAGGTCACAGTTTTGCCAAAAGGGCAAAGCAATGAATGCAATAGCAACATATTCGAATGTTTTTACGAAGCAAGGCCAGCATTTGTAGGAGCAATGTAATTGTAGTAAACATGCGCCTGCTAAGTAACCAAGCTTCCTGAGGTGCGGACACAGCGACAAATTGCAATGTTATACGAAGTGAGGCTGGCAGTCAACTCATTTAGATCTGATCTCACATAACTCTACAAAACGCTGGTGTAAGAGAACACTGCCACTTCAGGTATACTTTTGGCACCGTTTTTTTCGGGTTGAGAACGCAGCCCGTAGAAGCTCCCTCCTGCTGTGGGGGCACAAGCCGCGATAGCGCGGCAAATGTAAGCGCCCCCCCCCCTCTTCCTTGTTCGCTCACGAGGTAAGCACACGTGCAGACGACCCCGGCCGGAAAAGTGATGTTCGCTCCGCAGAAAGAGAAGGTTAGCGCATCCTTCCTTGTATTTGTGTATACATACATATATGTGAATGATGGCGGCGGCGACTACGACGGCAAAAATCAGCCCAGACTGTCCATATAACTGCTATCACGATAAAACTTAATACAGATGTATGGATAAGTAACTAAATTATTAACCAAATAAAGCAGCTTTTCACATACACTATGGCAGAAGAGCATATTTTCAGAATTCGCTTTGTAAGTAAAGAGTGACCATGTAAATGGTTCGTAAGCTCAGACAGGGTGTGCTTCTCATAGATATAGCACACACACGTTGAATATAATTATTTTTTTTCAATATTCTGCAGACCTTCTTAATTTGAGCGGGAGTGGTGCACAAAATATGCTGTACAGTTACGATGGTGTTTCATACAGAAAGAGATTAACTTAATCAAAAGGTAGAGTATATTGGGAACAACAGTGTACAGTATACATTGTTTAGCTCACCTGCGAGAACACTGGGTGTGCAAGTGTGCAACAAGCGTAGAGCAGTGATGAACAGAGTTTCACAAACTGTTGCGAAAAAAAAAAAGGGACACTTCAAACGGACAGTCGGGCTGTGGTCGATCATTGCGGCTTGAAATCTTGCCTGCTTTTTCTTTTCCTTCGCCCGGAGCTGGTGCAAATTGTCAATGCCAACCAGCCATTGTTTGTGGTGGGCCGATCAGGTTGGTATAGCTAATTTGGTAGTTGGTAAGGTGGTAGCGATGAAGTTTAATTTCTCATGGAGACACCACAACTTAAATAAATATTTTGAGAATTGGCTTTGCAAGGAAAGAACGACGATGTATGTGGTCCAAGAGCTCGGGCAGGTTGGGGTTCACAGAAGGCAAAGTGCACAATTAACTAAACTCGTTTTAAGGATTACGAGATGGCGCAAGTATGCTGGTGAAGGAGGGGAACAATACGTGCGTGTGCATGCAAAAAGCGTAGAGGGGTGATGAACAGAGTTCCACGTAGGGTTGAGAAAAAGAACTCACAGGGTTCCTTATGCATTCACCTACGATGACTCAAAGAAGATAGTAGTTTTCATCCTTTTCTTCTCACTGGATTGTATTTATTTCCCCGGCACCGAAAATATTTCTGCACGTAGTGTGGTTTTGCACTGCCCACAATATTGAAGCCAATGCAAGTTTTCCGTACCCCACTTGCTTTCGGAATCGGCCCACCTATGACCAAGTGACAATGCCACATGGTGACGACATCATGTGGTGTCACATTTTGTGACGTTACTGTGATGTCACAATGATGTTATTAGATGATGTTATCATATGATGGTTATTTTTTGCATCGCTCGTGTTGGTGCCGACGGCAAATTGCCGCTCGTCACTTGGCATCGAGAGCTTCCACTTCAAATAGAATGTTTGAGATGAACGTGTTGGCCATCGGTCGATTGTCATAGCTTCCGACTCTGCTTTCGCTCTCTTCTCCGTCACCAGGACCTGGTACAGATGGTGAATGCCGACCAGCCGCTGTGGCTGGTGGGTCTGACCGAGATGACCCGCACGCTGGGCCTGGAGCTGGTCGAATCCATCCTGGCGTCGTTTCCGGAAGCGTTCCTGCGACACCCGGAGTTCCGATTTCTGCTCAAGGAGCGTGTTTGTCCCCTGGTCATCAAGTTGTTCTCGCCCAATGCCCGGCAGGCACCCGACCGGCCCTTCTTCCCCATCTCCATGCGTCTGGTGCGAGTCGTCTCCGTCCTCATTCACCGATTTTACGGGACCCTGGTGAGCTGCCTTTCACATTATGGCGAGGCCGTATTTGATTTTTGTTGTGTTACATGCTAAAGTGCCACATTAGATCAGTTTAGATGGATAAATTACTCCTTGAGAATGGTGTTGTCATACTTCTGAATATTACTGTACAGTTCAGACCGCTTACAATATAACCGCTTATAGTGCATGGCTTGTTATGACGCGGTCTTTTTTTAAAGTCTCGTTCACCCTCCCATAGAAACCCTTGTATAAGCATACTGCTTATTGTGCAGTCCCTCAAAGTAAATGGCCGATTATAACGCGTTTGCTAGAAAATCTTTTGACAAATGCAGTAGCGGGTGCAATTCTCAAAAGAGATGCGCCGCTGGGGAGAGAGCGATGAGGCTGTGATGAAAGACGACGGGACTTGGGAGTGAATTAATGAAGGGCAGAGTGAGGAGAAAAGGAAAAAAAATGTAAGCAGTTTGCATTAAGTTGTGCAAAGTTTGGCACAATGAAGCATAGGCCCTTTGCCACTCGTACTCCACGTCGACCAACACGTGTAGCTTCCTCCTCGAGAGTTGGCATTTTCGTCGGGCGTCCCATGACTCTCTGAACATGATTTATTTGTATTTCTAAGTTTCTCTCTCTCTCTGTTTTTCTCTTCCTCTTTCATTCCTTTCTTGCTCTATTTCTTTCACTCTCTTTTTGTTTTTGTGCAACCCACCTCTGATAAATGTATGGGCACATCATCATTGGCATAAGCCTTTCATTGCTTCGGAGTTTTCTCGCAGTTGTCGTTGCCTTTCGTATCGTGCGTGCTGCTCGTGGATCAGTGCTTGAGTGCGATCTTTTTCACACCTGACCAAGTTGTCTTTGATGAATTGTTTGCAACAACACGCCAACCCATAGGCTAAGCCTAATCAGCGTTGGTTGCTTTTTCAGTAGTTGTCGGCGATGAAAGTTGTGGTTTTAGTACATAATCAACAAAATCTTTGTGGTGGCTACACTTGAAGGGAAAGGAACCATATCATTGATGAAAATGAGGGCGTGGGTGGCATGTGTAACAACTGAATGGTGGTTTGTGGTTTGACTGCAATGTCTTGGTGATTGGGTGCATGCCCGTCAAACAGGGGCAGCGCCAGCATGGGGACATGAGTGGCAGTAGCTCCCACAGTTTTATCCTGCCCCTCTTTGCCCCCCCCCCCCCCTTGTAGTAAAAAATAGTCATAACGCAACAAATGTTTCTTCCTTCCCTGTTTCCCTCATAGAGATTCGCTTGCCTTCTTGATCTCATCTGTCCGCCTAACTTTGTGCCTTACCCTTGTGCGCTTGCCTTCTCTCGGAATCCAGTCCCACTCTTAGCCCAGTCCTAATGACCATTGGTTAATAACAATGGGCTACGGTATGGAACAAAGTTCTCAAGGTCATGATGTGCGGGGAATCCACATAACTTTGCTCATACTTGAAAAATTCTAGAAATTTTTGTCGCAGTTGATTCATGAGGATTTGAACTTTCTTCATGAAGTCATTCAATGATCTCTACTTGAAAAAGTGTTGCAAGACTTCTCTATCCGTCCCATGATATGTGCTACTTGTCAGTTTCTTGTTTGGTCTTCTGCTTGCAGGTGACCGAGTGCGAGATCTTTCTCTCACTGGTTGTCAAGTTTCTAGACCATGAAAAGCCAAACTGGCAACGCACACTAGCTTTGGAGGTCTTGCACAAGCTGTGCTCACAGCCCGAACTTCTCAAGTAAGCACTCTGCCAACTCGCACAATATTTCATCATAAGTGCAGTTGAAAGTAGTTTTTACTGTGATTGACAGCTTAAACCTAGAAAACAAGATTTCTCTTTATGTTACATATGTAACATAAAACATCATGCTTATTTCATGGACAGTGGCATAGCCTAGGAAGAGGAGTTTGTAGGGTTTGAACTCCCTAAATATTTTGTTTTGTATGTGCATAGATAGGTGCATATGTACCAACACACACATGAACATACATTAAAGGATATAGAACCCTTCTCTTGTCCTTAAGAAAATGTCTAACGATACTTTTGTTTATGAATGTTTGCTTCTGTAAAGGGGAATTGAAATGTGATGTGCAGATGTGATTTGGAATGGATAGACTCCAGAATCTGACTGATGCAGAAGGTGCATAGTTGAAAGTTAGAGACTACTCTTGCTAGTGTAAATAAGTTACAGAGGAGGGGGTACATGAATTGCATTACATGAATGTCTGTGTCCTCAGAATTTGTAACAGTTGTTACGATCTGTGTTCAGTGTTTGTGAATGTCAGTTCTGTTTGTTTATACCATGATATCCTGTAACGGTGGTTACGATTTGTGTTCGGTGTCTGTCGGTGTCAGTTCTGTTTGCTTATACCGTGACATCCCGGTGGATACCATTGTATTCTGTGATGCCGATCAATATCTCTTTAGAACTTTGTTTGAAGCACAGAGGGAAAGAGTAGCAGTTTAGTGGGTGACGCTGTCTAGGTGCTAAAACGGCGCTGGCCCTAGCGTTCAGATGGACCCGATGTTTCCGAACCCATTCAGCCCTTTCCGCAGGTGTTGACTGTATCAGGGTTACTGTGTAGGTGTTGAATGTATAAGGGTTGATTAGAGCTTGCACTGAACTTTTTAATATTGTCAGCGGCTGCAGCATGCTTTCCCTTTTGGCCTCATTCCTGCAGGAGCTTTGTCGAGAGCTACGACATGAAGGACCACAGCACCAAGATCTTCCAGGACATGGTCAACGCCTTGGGTGCGTACGTGCAAGCACTCTTCGTGAGTGCCCCGTGCCACCACCATTATCATCACGGCGGAGGAGGCGGTGGCTCCAGTGGTAACGCGCCACCCCCTGCGGTACCACTCGCCTCCAGCGCACCTGGAAGCGGCAACGCGTCCTCGATTGCCCAGCCGCCCCAGGCGGCCTTTCTGTACCGCGGCGTCTGGATGCCCCTGCTTCCGCACGTTGCCACTCCCGGCATCTGCAAGGCCACATAGTGAGTGCACGTCGAAGTTTCGTCTCCCCATTGGTCTGGTGTGTGCCGATTGCTATTAGAAAAGTCTGCTGTGGTGAAAGTCGGCATTTGGTACCACTTCCCACCTGACGAGATGATGGCATTCATGGAAGGAAATGACTGCCGTTGCAGAGGAATATGAGAGCAGCTCCTGGTGTCACAGAGCACAATCGAGACTGCAAATTGGGCTAGTTGGATTGGGTTCATGGCGGGAAGGAAACCAGTATAAACATGGGGACAGTAATGCTCGTGTTGTTAATTTCTTTTGTCCCTGTGTTTGCACTGGTTTTCTTTCCACCAAGAACATAATTTGCCAGTGCCAAATCGAGATAAGATGGAGCAATGTAAATACAAGACATATGCCATTTGCTGGGGGTGTTTTCACTGGCATTTGTATTGCATACACCTTCTCAGTTAAGTCTGAAGTGTACATCTCCATTAGTTTTATCTATAACGCAACATCCGATAGTAATTGCCTGATGCAAGCCTGAAATGGAGGTGGTGTTTCAGAGTGAAAATGCAATGAATAAGACCATGTCAGTTTCACTGTGCACTATAGAGCCACATTCATATGTTTATAAAAAAAAAAAAAAAAACACACGCAGGAACAACACAGGTACTGTGTGGGAAAACATACTACTCTGACGTCGATATAACAAACATAGATATAACGAAATATCAGTTACAACAATGTAAATACAAAATAGTCTTGCAATACATACAGTGTTAAAAATCAGCTTCATAACAAGTTTTTGGATATAACGAACTTATTTTTGTGTACAATGCAACTTTGTTAGATTGAGGTTCGAGTGTATCCAGATTCACGGAAACATCGCCCAGTTTCGCTTGATAATGACATCACAAGCGCTGGCACCGGGGACATTGTACGGAATTAGAACGTACCTACGAGGTTCTATTGTGATTCCATAGCCACTGACTCGCGGCAATGGGTCCAGTTTCCTCTGAAAGGGAATGTCTCGCTCTCTGGCGCGTTCCTCAGCATGGAGATGCTGGATCGTGTGGAGCCTCCCGTGGTCGCCGAGGGCTACGGGGTGTCCCTGGGATACGTGTGCCTCCTGGACGTTGTGCAGAGCATTGCCACCGTGGTGAACCAGTCCAAGGGTGCCACGGCGAACGACTCTGCCGCCAACCTGCGCCTGCACCGTCAGCTGGTGTCCTCCTCTTGGTGTGGGCTGCTGGCAGCCCTCTCACTCCTCCTCGATGCCAGGTGGTCATTGTTCATCTTCATAGCGGTTGGGTGCCTCACCAAATGCTTATCGAGACAAAAGTCTTACACACGGCATATGTCGTATGTTGCTAAATCGAAGGAAAATATTGTTACTAGTATCGGTCTTGACAAGTGAGATCAATGACTGGTCGTATGGTGCACCAAATATCCTCATAAGCTTTAGCCTTGGCTCATAGGCGGTACTGCCTGTGAGCCTGAATATTGATTGAATATATTAAGTTTCAATTTGAAATGATGATATGTCCGACTTGTCATCTTAAATAGGCTTGTTCAAAGGTTGAAGTGAATAGTAATTCTGGCAGAATAATTCCATATCGAATTGGAATTGTATATACCACGTATTATGAAGAAAAATTGGTATATGTGTCTTGATTACAAATAACCCGCACAATAATTAAAAAAAAATTGAACTAAGGCCTGTGCAAATGCCATTCTTTTTGGTTCAAGAAAAGCAAAAACGACTTTCAATAGTAGCTGGTTTTGACTTTCGGTAGAATGTAAGTGATAACCAGTAAACTATGTCATGTTTTAAAATTTACCATACTTTGAGAAAATAAGCTGGCATAAGAACTTTGAAAATGATGAATCGGTGCAAAGGTAATCTGTTCATTTAATCACCTTTACAAAAGATTACGTGCGAGTTAATAATGTACATCGTGAACTTACTTACAGCGCAACACCAGAAAAAATACAGGACAGGGAAGGAGTAAAAGAGACAGCGCCGTCTTTTCTTTCTCTTTTACTCCTTCCCTGTCCTGTATTTTTTCTGGTGTTGCACTGTAAGTAAGTTCACGATGGATCCTAACCAACTGGCCCAACTTACCGTCTTACTATAATAATGTACACCTGAATAGGTGCTTTCACGGCTTAGCACTATTTTACTGCAGTGAAACAACCTTTGCAGAAGCGGTTATATGCGGCCTAATAAAACCTATTCATTCATTTTGACTTCGAAATTTTCAACAATTTAAATTCAAATCGAAGTGAATTCAAATACAAAGATATTCGTTCGATTATTCGAAGCATCCAAATATTCACACAAGCCTAATCTTAGAGCACTTTTGCAGTGCTAAGAACTTGTGGAAGACAGCGACGAAGCGTTAGTGTTAACCATTCATTTGTCTCTCATGTAACGTCATTTGACTGGGTGTACATATTTTAAGAGCAGCAGTTGTATCAAATATTCTAAACAGAACTTTCTTCTTCAACAGTAGAATCTATTCTGCCGTTCTTGGTACATTCCGAAATGACGGCATCATCAGTAATTGATAAACTGTTTGAACGTTGTTGTTCTCACATGTTCACATACAACTTTACGTGTCACTTGAGACCAAATGGCTGATTGGATGAGTTGATTCATGCAACTTGCAAACATGAGTGCATAACTTAATGGAGGACTATAGCAAGACAAGCAGTCGTCTTTCCGTAGTTCTTGCGCGAGTCTTTTTTGCCGTTTCAAACCTGATAATTTTTTTTGTTGTCATTGGAAAGCTTCTAGTCATCATATTTCGATGTTGTGTTGTTTGAAATGATTGCAGCACGGACGAAGCGGCCACGGAGGAGATCTTAAAGACGATGCAAGCGTACGCCAGCCTGTGCGGCCAGCTTCAGATGTCGACGCCCCGGGATGCCTTCATCACAGCCATGTGCAAGGGCTCCCTGCCACCCCACTACACATTAACAGTGAGTTTGTTCAGCCCATGCAGTCCGGACTGGGAAGTGTGGACCCTGAAGTGAATGACTTGTAAGGTCGACATGCATTTAAAGTAATGTGCAGACCAAACTTGGCAGTAAGAAAATTGCAGTGACTTGAATAATTTTTGCTATAATGAGTAGTGAGTGTAGTGTATTATTTTTGCATCCTGGTAACTTAGAAGTGTAGCAAATTTTTGAGCAGCCATACTCACAACAGAATGACATGGTTATCATGAGCAATTGTTCATAGCAGTTTTTATGCTTAAAAAACAGAGATAAATTGCGCCGCATTTTAGTTTGTGAATGCTGTACTCCAACGGGCATGGCTGACTTGCAGAGGTGATCGACATGTTTGATTCTCAGTTTTGGGGGTGAATCTCGCACCAAACAGTTAGATTGTCACTGTGCTTACTTACCGCCCAAGGCTCAGTCAATGTCATCTTGCTCCCTTTCAGGTGCTAAACGCCACATTCCCCAAGGCGTCGGCGTCTCCGCATCCGCGGGGCGACGGCTCTTCTGAGAGGCCAGGGTCCACAGGTCAGGGCGGCTCTTCTCCTGTACCTCTCCCACAGCAGGGCCCCAACCTGGGTCCCTTCCTCGGAGGTCCCGGGTGCGACCCCCACGACGCTCCTCGACAGCAGGTGGTGGCCGTGGGCACGCCTTTGCCTACACCTTCGCTCGGGGGACATCAGGGACCCGTTATGGTGAGCAAGAGACAACACCTGTATTGCTAACCTACTTTTCAGCAGCGGACCTGTAAGTCAAGCATCTGCCAGTCTCTATGCCTGTCTGGCGTCACACAGGTCATATGACCGATAGGTCGAGTGAATAAATAGAACAAAATGATGATGATCAAGGTACTCAAAATGATGATGATAATGTTCAGAATGCTTGAAATGATTATGATGAGGTCGTGAATGAGACTAAGCTGGCTTAGTTACCCTCACCTGCACTCGCATGCTTACACCTTCACTGTCCGCCCGTTTCTACTTCTTAGAATTGGCTGAGATATTGTACCAAGATGACCGATTACTTTGACAAGGTTGGCAATCAGGTTACGGTCACAAGCAATCACTTACTCTCTGGTATCTACGGAGTGTCAGGTAGGTCTGTGGCATTGTACATGGGGCCTAACAAAGGGGGGAGGGCCTTATTGCTACTAAAAGCAAGCTCTTTTATGCGAGGTTGCGAGCTTCATGGTGCATGTAACAGAATAACATTTGGCTACTTTGTTATGGTCATATCGTCGACAGATTGCTTATGTTTTCTTACTATGAAAAGCGATGCAATGCCCCTTGAAGTCAGTAAAGAAGGACACCATGTGGTGAAGATCGATAGCCTGGTGCAGTGGCTCTTAGCCATGTATTTTTCGGGCACCCCTTGTGGACTGCTAGACCGGTGGAAGCAAGAGAAAGCGGGGGTCATGGGTAAGGGTAACATGCGACATGGAACTTGAAACAGATGCACTTGTTTCCTACATGGCAAAGAACAGTCAAAGTAAACTGCCACGCCAATTTGATCTCAACAGCTTGCTAAATGGCTGCATGGTCTGAAGTCACAGTCAGGCTGTTTCCGGCTATGTTTTCTTTTCAGGTATGCAAACTTGGAAAAGCATGCCATGCATATCTCATAAGAAACTGCAACAAAATCTTTATAGCCATATCATCGAGAAGGGGAAACATACATCAGCTCCACAGAAATGCAAAGGTGTCATGTGGTGAAGCAAACTAGAAATAGGAAGTGGTCGTCACAGAACTATGTGGCTCCAAGAAACTGGTTTTTTTTTTTTCCTGAGCATGGGTTTCGCAGGCCCCCAAATTAGCTTTGTGCTTCCCCATTGAGTGATGGCACAAGTGGGTTACTCTTGGGAAATTAAAGAAGTGGCTTGATGATTTGTACATAGCACTGTGAGTCGTGCCTTTTTCGTTAAAGTACAAAAAACTGGGTCGCATGCTACAATCAGTGATATATTGCAAAAAATTAAGTGTATGCTACCGTCGAGGTCGTGGTGGAACCGAGTGACTGTAGAGCGTGCATGCTTTGTCTCGGTGTGCAGCTGACGGCCAAGAATCTGCAGTGCATGCGTGCCATTCTCGGGCTGGCGCAAGCCCACGGTGCAGTGCTGGGCAGTGCGTGGCACCTGGTTCTCACCACGCTGCAGCACCTGGTCTGGATCCTGGGCCTAAAACCGTCCACAGGTGGCAGCCTCAAGGCTGCTCCCAAGAATGGCTCGGACGGCACGGCGGCCGGCGGCGGCACCAACTCCTCTTCAGTCATCACCACGGCTGTCATGGCCGACCTGCCCGTGCTGTCTGCCATGTTGTCGAGGCTGTTCGAGAGTTCCCAGTGAGTGGAGATCGGTGTGCTGGGCGACATGCTGAATCGTGCTGGCTAGGCCCAAGGGGAGGGCACTGCTCTTTCAGATCTTTCTAAAAATTTATCAGTTTTGATGAAACTTGCGGTGGTTGTGTACGTTTGTGGGCCGATTTCAACTATGCAACTATTTTTGTAGTACATGATGTCATTACTAGAATATCGAACAATTTAAGTGCATTTTGAGAGAGGCTTTCTCCCGAATCCTAAAGTGAAGAATTTGCAAAGTAAATTAGCATATTAGAATTAGTCTGGAATGAGAACTGTGTGCTACAGTTTTAACAAAAATGTATCTTGTAAATGCACTTGAACTAAAGTTATGATAACTTAAAACATTATCCATTGCGCTCATGTTTAGGTGGAATTTTAATAATAATTGTTCAATAGGCTGTAACTTTTTTAAAATGGGCTTGGAATATCCACTTTTGTTTTCTTCCGTGCAGTTATCTTTCCAGATTATTCTGATGGGCTGGTCTACATTGTGACTCTACCGACTTACAAAAAAAAAGAATTCTCCCAAGAAGCACTTACAATGTTGGATATTTTAAAAACTACTCATTATACTTGAAAAGTAATATCATATTTGAAATCAGTACAAACGTAAACATAATCTCAGCAAGTTTATTCATAACTAATCAAGCATGTTGAAAAAGTTTTAAAGTGTAGTGTCCCCTTGTAATGTTATGGCAGTGTCCAACAAATTGCACCAGTGAGCACTGGGGTGCCCAGGTTGTGCTCTGATTGAATGAAACACCATGCCATGGTACACTGGTGTGATTTTGTGAACATGCCATTAGGCTTTTGAGACGTAAGCAGCTCTTTTCAGTTTTGAATGAGACTGCTGGAAAAACGCACGAAGAGGACAATCAACAGCGAAGCGTGCAATTCATTTTTGAATAATTTAGCCTGTTGCACAGAAGTATTGAGATATACTTCGAGAAAGTAGAGGCAGTGTACTTGATGGTGTGTGCTACTAGACGGAAATCTCAATATAATGAAGCAGGATATAACGAAATACCTATTATAACAAAGTAAATGAAGAATAGTTTTGCAATAGATAGTGTTATGAATATAAAACTACCTTTCTAACAAATGTTTTGTTACGTATAACGAACTTATCTTATTGTAATATGCAACTTCATTATCATGAGGTATGAGTGTACTCCATTTCAATAGACTTGTGGGTGTACCTCATATTACCACCAATGGCAGTAGAGGCAAGTTTGCACAAAATAACAGGCTAAAAGAGCAATGATAACTATGTGTCACGTAACCGTCCATGATAAGCTAATAAGTTCCTGCTTTTCGGTTCTTGTTTTTGTTGAACATGAGCTTATGAAGGCTGGGTGGATCTTACCGTCAAAATAATTCATTGCAGCGTGGTTATGTTTGTACGTGTCGTGGCAGTGTTCTGTTTACATGATATTTTCTCGTGATCTTTCTGTTTGTTGGTGTTCTTTACCGGTTGTGAGTGCTTAAAGGGCCCCTAAACCGCTCGAAGTTCAAAGACAAATGAATGGTTTCTTTCTCGCCTCCACTGTTGCAGGTGCTATATCCTCCTTATCATTCTTTTCTTCGTCGAACATGTGGAGAGTGTCGGGCATAGGCATTGAGCCTGTGAAGATCTGGCACTTTTCAGCTACATGTTGCTATCTCTGCACGCGCAGTCAATAACGCCTAAAACAGTGTGAAATTCGTTGATTGCACGTGATAGTGATTAGAGGCAAAGCGGAATGGGCGTGCAACTGCAGGTTGTATCATGGTAGGTGATAATTCACCACTGAAATCCCTCGTGTATGGACCAATCGAGAGCTTATTCCCTCATTAGGTTACGAGAACAGGCTGCTGACATTGCGAACTGAGCCGAAAGGTGGGGAATGCCAGGAGAGAACAGCTCGCTCATTCTTAGTGTGTTCAGGGGTTGTTTAGGGGCCCTTTCATGTGTGTTTTGTGTCTCTGTTTGACAAGTGTCTGTGACTTATGTCTTCTTTTCGTCTTCCCTTTTCCTCCTCCCCGACCTCTTTTCCACTGGCTCCACCTCTCTTTCTCTCGCCTCGTCTGGATCGTCGACGCTTCTCCAAATACCCTCTTTTATTTTCCCGACTTTCCGAAACAAACTGTCCGGCCTGTGCCCGTCTCTTTCTTTCTTTCTGGAAATGAAACACCCTCTCCCACCAACACGTGCGGAAACGCTCGGTTGACACCTCAGCTACGTGCCGCTGGCTGGCACGCTGTCACGCGTCTTTCACAATTCTCAGTAAGTGTGACCTTGTCATCTCTGCTGTGAATCTCGCTTCCTGTTCCGTTCTCATTCGTTTCATCTTTTTTCTCGTCCTTGTCTTCCTCTGTTCTCTTTCTCATTCTACTTTTTTGGTTTCATTTGCGTCTTTGGTTTTGTGCAGTTGTTATCTGCATTAAATTTATTGTGCTTTTGTGCATTTGGTTCAAGTTGGTAGAATAAACAGAAGTCACTCAGATTTGCTCATGAAGCGTACCTCTATAGTCTTAAACACTAAACCGACTTCTTATGCGAAAGCTGCAGGTTCGACTGCTGCCGTGGTGGTTCAAAGAACACTAGATAGTCTAAATTTCTGGAGCCCTCTACTAGGCTGCCCTATAATCATATCGTGACTTTGGCTCATAAAACTCCCGAAGGTATTATTACTAAGCCAACTTCCCAAGTTGAATAATATAAAGGCCAGAATCGGCCATATTTTTGGTGTACAGGCTCAGTCCGTTTCTGTGACCAGTGTGGTGTTTTTTTTGGTAAACATTGGCCCTGCATTTCGTGGATTGGGGCCTAGCTTGAACTTGCCCAAGTCCGAATTAACCAAGCCCACTCACGCTCCTCTTGTTTAGTCCTGCCTGTGTATCTTGTCTGTTTTGTGCTTCTAAAGGCATGTTTGCGCTAGAGCAACACAACATCGATTTTGGCCTGCCGGCTGTCTTTGGGAGCATCCTTTGTCTTGTCATCGTCGGATTTACACTTCAACAATGCAAACAGTCCGCCGATGCTCTCTGGAAGACTCCGTCTGCACCTTGTCGTGCTCACAGCCTTTCGTTGCCCAATTCTTCAGTCACACAGGGCGACACGGGCTATACTTGCACACCTGCTCATCATCTTCAGCCATGCTCCCTGCTCTGCCATTGTCTCTCTTGAGCTATGTGGCACAGCCCCCACCATACGTGACGACGTCGAGGGACCTGGTTGGGGACACACAAAAGAGGAGCGAAGAAAAGGATTCAGGGGGGTTCGCAAGATGCCTATTCAAACGCCATGGTGGCCTGCAGCTGCAAGGCCTCGTTATCTCCACCAAGATCTCTCTTTTTGTCGTCGTCATTTGAAGCAAAGACATGTTCAAATTTCCGCTCAACCACATATCCCTCGATGACACGCCGACAACAGGTCTGCAAACGTGTTTTGCTGGTGTTTTCGGTCTTCCATCATGTTGCACTACAATGACGTGCTGTCTTTTGAGGCATCGTTGTCCTCATCAGCCTAGTGTGACCAGACGGCGTGGCAACTTAGTTGGCGGATGACTCGTCTGCCGACAGTCTGCGTCTGTCTCATGTTGAGGTCGTGTCACTGTCGTGTCGCTCTAGTATAAGCGCGCTTCAAAGGGCCACTCACCAGGCCCCATACTGAATTTTAGTTAGGCAGTGGAAGTTGTTGGGCGTTCGATGAGAAACGTATTGCCACAAAAATTTTTGGAATCGTTTCATTACGATCAGAGAAAACAGGTTTCTTGAAGCGGTGCGAAACGAGGGTGAGAGGAGACGAGCTCGAAACCCTTGCCGCTCCTCCGCGTAGCCTTCGCAAGCCAAGCCTCTTCCCCACCCTCTCCGGCGTCCGACCAAAAGGTGACGTTCGCATGACGGGCCCGAACAAGCTCAGCCCCCGTGAAAGCGAGCGGCGTTGCTTTGTTGACCAGCGTTATTTTGTGGTCTCCTGCCTGTTTCTGCGGGATTGTTTGGAAACGCTGGCTTAGACGCGGTAGAATACATGAGCACAATGAGTGCGCCAACGCGCAGGAGCGTTCCGCAGCGGTCGTCTGCTCAATGCGCTGACCGAGAGAACCAAAACGAATGCGAAACTCTGGCACATTAGCCCCGCATCTTGTAGCATTTCACGGGGAAAAAAATGTAAGAAAAATGTGCACAATTTCTTATTGTGTCTCATTATTAATTTCAAGTTTTATTCATCTTTTAAAGCAACAAATACATAAACTACGCGTGTTGTGTTAAATAATTTTTGCCATGTCACGTGGTACACTGTTGACAACGTCAGAGTAGAGTCATCTATGTAGAGGACCAACGTGACCGCAGTGCTGCGTACGTAGGGTCATTCCTACGCCCACGTCATGCCCTCATTCTCTACGCGTGCGCCGGTAGAGGGGAGGGCGAGCAGCTTTCATCTTGAAATTTGACCCATTTCCGCGGCCCGTAGCGTTGCAAATTTTGGCAGACGTGATCATGAACGCCTCGTCTATGCATTGCGCTTGTCAGCTCAAAATTGTCAAACCTGGTTAGTGGCCGTTTAAGTACCTTCATGGATATCTACAAACTCAGCTAATTTTTTGTGCTAAGTGACACAAACAGGTTTTCTCACACTCAACTATGACTGTCTCAAATTTACGGACTCAAGGGCTCCCTCAAACGGGCAGGATCATTGTCTCGACCTGGATACGATTATAGTCGGATTCACTTGTATCCACATGCATTTAAACTTTCACAAAACAATGTGGACTTGAAGCAATCACTAAAAGACCTGGTTATAATTATTCTTGAACCTGCTCAACATCAGAGCACTTCTGATTTGCTGTGCATACCTTTGGCTCACAGTCATGTCTAATTCAACTACTTGAATGGCCCTTAGAAAAATGGTAGGTGTACCTTAAGAGACAAGAAGAGGGCAGAGTGGATTAGAGAACAAACGGGGCTTAAAGATATCATAGTTGAAATGAAGAAGAGGAAATGAACATAGGCCAGGCATGTAGCGCGTAGACAGGATAACCACCGCTAAGGGTAACTAACTGGATTCCCAGAGAAGGCAAGCGGGTTAGGGGGAGACAGAAGGTTAGGTGGGCAGATGAGATAAAGAAGTTTGCGGGTATAAATTGGCAGCAGCAAGCACAGGACCGAGTTGACTGGCGGAACATGGGAGAAGCCTTTGTCCTGCAGTGGGCGCAGTCCGGCTGCTGCTGCTGCTGCTGCTGCTGATGATGATGGTGATGATGCTGATTGACTTACACTTATGCGGCTTATCCTTTGCTAACTTATACTTGGACTCACTTGGTGCTGGCTTCAATGACTCAATCTTAGCGAGTCTACATGTGAGTTGGTTAGTGCGTGCTATCGATTAACATAATACCTTAGCATTAACATCATACCTTAGTGATCACCAAAAGCATAAACCAAAAGCTTAAAAAAAAACAAAACAAAAAGATACAGTGCCATTGACCCTTCTTTCTGTCAATATCTTTTTGTTTCATAATCTCCATAAAAATATCAGTGTGTTACTTGTACGTATTATATTTTTCCTGTTTTTTGCTCTTTTTGATTGCATGGTTCCTTTCAGGGAGCAGTGATGCTAACCCTTTCGAAGCTTGACATTTTTAAAATGTAGCTGTATTTCTTTGGACAATTAAGACATGTTATATATATCTTTCACATCTGCAGGAAATAATTGTCCAGATTTCATTCTAGTGATTGCTGTGCTTGCTTACCCACTGATAACCCTTATGTCTTTTCATTTCACATTTCAACGTGATTGAGCCGTGACTGAATCAGGGCACTTGGCTTATGCTAACATTTAATCTTTTCTGTGCAAACACATTTAATCTTTGTGCAAAAGGTATTACTGGATGAAGATGTTTAGCAAAGTTGATATTTTGTTTGTTAGACCACTCTCAAGTATAAAACTGATGCTGTCAAACCTTGATGTAATGAAGGTGAACGCAGAAAATATTTCGATGTAACATAATAAGGTCGTAGTATATGAGGTCTAAGGAAGGTATTTCAGTGATCGAGTTCAACCTTATTATCGGTGGTTTTTCTGAAAACACACAAAGCTTAAGCTTCCAGGCTTGGCTGCAGTGTTTGACTGTCTTTATTGAAAGACCATCATACTTGCGAGGCTGTATGTCAAATGTCCTATTTACGCGCACAGGTACCTGGACGATGTTGCGCTGCACCACTTGATCGACGCACTTTGCAAGCTTTCAACTGAATCGATGGAGCTGGCCTACAACAACAGAGTAAGGAAACGTCCTTTGACACGTACATTCTTTCGTGTCCTATGTTATATTTAGTACACACTTGTACTATAGGATGCAGTCTGTGCTCATTGGCATACCTTCATGCATTGCCCTGCATTACAGCCTGAGTGAGTGCCACAGCTTGCTTAAATGAAGAAAGTGCACGCAGTACTGCAGGCTTGCTAGTGGAAAGCCTTCAATGCCTCATGAAAACACGAAAATTGACCGTCGCCGGCCGCCTCCTGTCGCATTGGTGTTATCTTCAGTGATTAAAAAAAATCATCTTGGAATGGACGTCGTCATGGCGTCACATACGAGATTAAATGTGATGATGGAATTGCACAACATCATCGTTTAGTCAGAGCCGGGCTAATCACAGAGGCACTGATGAACCAGGTGAAGTGCATGCCTCCGGTATTGGAGGCACTGCAAAACCACGGTAGTGGGGTAGTATAGTGGGAGTGCTTTCACCCCTGTAAAGCTGTTTGCACCTCGTGGTGCACACGTAACTCGCGGATGTGCAGCATTTGAGGTTAGAAGCCACTGAGCGGTAGGTAGCGCAGTGCTCGCGAGAGTTCACCATCATAATCACCATCATGGTTGGCACGGTAGCGCCAGCAGTGATGCCTGGCGGTGCGACTAAATGGCCGGACAGAAAATATTGGAGGGTCTCTTTGACGTGTGGCTGCTAATGCGAAGGGGTGCCTCCACGCGGCAGCTCCTAGGGGACGGCGCTGCGGTCTGTTTCTCGTGGGCCCATTATGGTGAGTCGAGTGTTGGCGATGCCGCCTTTGCGTTACCTTGTTTGTTGTTATATTGTCGAGTGTATTGGAATATTGTATAAGGTTGTGTTTTAGCGTGTTGATCACTAGCGATGTATTTGATCCGGCTGGCGATATCGTCGATGTAAAGGTAATTGAATAAATGTACGCGACGTTTGGTTTGGTTCGACGGTGTCATCTGTGTCCTTGTGATCCGAGAGCGGTAATCTCATTTCGAGACCACACAGTATCAATACATCGACTGAGATAAAAATGAAGATGACGTTCGCCATTGAGTTGTCTTAGGCTAATGCATAAAGACCCAGTGAGTTTCGTTTATTATACAGAATGTGTCGCATTCGAAAACGGGACAATTCACTTGGCATTGTTGGCGCAGGAGCCTTCGCTGTTTGCCGTGGCCAAGCTGCTCGAGACGGGTCTGGTGAACCTGGGTCGCGTCGAAGCCCTGTGGCGGCCCGTGACCCAGCACCTGCTGGAGGTGTGTGCTCACCCGCACACACGCATGCGTGAGTGGGGTGCCGAGGCGCTCACCTACCTCGTCAAGGCAGCCCTCAACCACTCGCCCAGCGGAGGAGGTGGAGCCGGCGAGGCAACGACGGCCTCCTCCGTTGTGACAGCCGCTGCCATGGCGGTTTCATCGTCGGCATCTGACGACGCAGCAGTGCCGGTTCATGCAGGTGAGTTTCACTGGCTCTTCTCACCGTTTTGTATTTATGCTCTAGTCTTATATTTAAATCGCTGTTTCATACCAAACAACGCCTTTGACCATAGTGTCCCCCATAGTTGTCGTAATTAACTAGAGGAAACTCTGGCGCTGCGATCGTTCAGCGACCGTGGGAATGGGGGGTAGTACACGAAGGTGCCCAGTCTTTGTGCTTACAGGCCTCGAATGTACTTGCGGCTTCGTTTATTGCAGTGTTTTTGTTTTTGTTTCGAATGAAAGAATGGAAGGTTATGAACTTCGAAAGCAGATTTGAAATGGTGAGCATAAAAGGTTGATGTGGTGAGGGGCAACTGCTGATCATTTGCTGATTGTTGTTTGGTGACAAATCAGCTCCAAGCCATGCAAAGCCAAACATAGCCGAAAGTACGAAGATCAGACAAATCGGTGTACCACCCATCATTCCCATGCTCGCTGAAGCGCCGTGTCTTGCAGCTCCCACGGACACAAGCACCAGAGCTTCCTCTAGTGTATTTATAGGAAGCTCTGTGGTGTGCCCTACATGAATTACTAGAGTAGATAGTCAAACCTGAACGTTTCACATTGAAAAAGCTGAGCAAAGTAGATAGATGACCATCCGAAGCTTGTCTAAAACACCACATGTCTCATGCGGTCTCTTTTGTGATAGTGAAAAATGGGAATTTATAGATTTGTTTTTCTGATGCTGCATTGAAGGCACGAAGTCGTATGCTGCTGTAAGATGGTGCACTGCCGACTAGGATGAAACCCATTCAGGATAAAATTTCTCAGCTATCTTTGGCAGCTTGCATAAATAAGCCAAGCATGATCAAAGGAAAAGAAATAGAAGTTTATGGACTCGTTGATCTCTGTTAGACACAGTATCAATGAGAACTAACATAATCAAGAAATTTGATGTGCATCAAACCAGATTGCAGTCAAAGGTGACCATGTGATGCAGGCAGGTGACCATGTGATGCAGGCATTATAAATTTTAATCCATGCCTTCTTGTGGGATGTGGATATTTTATAGGGAAGTCTTTCTGCAGTTTAAACAGTATTGGGGTTCTCTTACCAATAATGAACAATCGCAGCTAGTATTCTTCACTGAAGTTCTTCTAAGTATTTTTCACCGCATCACACAGCTGTGCTGTGCTGAAGCTAACAAAAGTAAATTCGTTGTTGCAGAAAGATTCCTAACTGCATGAGTCATCCACATTTTGAGACCCTCATTTCCCATCAAGGCTCACACTGTCCTCCAGGTTCTATGTGCTTTCTGACAGCACCTACCGAACGATGCCGCATCATTGGTGTGAATGTTTTAAACGATGCCAGTGACAATGAGTAAGCTAGGAATTAAGATCAGCATGTCATAGCATTCGTTGTATCGAATGTGAACGTCAACAGTTAGTGGGAGTTCGATGCATGTATTGCGTACAATGCTATACTATTGCACAAAATTTTCTTGAGGGAACGTTGCTGCTGTTTGACATGGTCCAGTAGTTTAACGCACTCGATCTCAGCTTTATTTTTGAGTCTGTTTGACACCCAACAGTGCTTTCAAAGAATGTCTGTGGTTCTGATGGTTTGCAATGTGCGTGTGGGGACTGAAAGCTGCGAACTCTTGCCGTGCATGGCGTCCTCAGCGACGGCATCGCGGAGGAGCTTGCAGGTGCTGCTCTTGGCACCCCTCGTGGAGATGGCGTCCGCTCACCCCGACATCCGACAGAAGCAGCTCGACTGCACCCTCTCCCTGCTGCACAGCAACGGCGAGACGCTTACCCACGGATGGCCCCAGGTACATTCCTTCTTTGCTTCAATGCGTTTGTGTGTTAGCCAACATCGACGAAAGCAAAGGAATAAAACAAGTTGACAAATTCCTGGCAGTACCACGTCATTAATTCTAAATGCAACGTGTCTCCCTGACTGTGGATTTCCTCCTGGTTTGTTACTGCAGACGTCTTGCACACAGATAGGATGACGAAAACAAGAGAAAGGACTGAGGTCACTGTGTAAACTTTGTAATGAACATTACTTGCCAAATGAAAGGCAGTTGAAAGTTCGTGCTTGTGTTTGTCCACCCTTCGGTTTTCTGTCGTCCTACTTGCATGCAAGCCGTTCGCAGTTATGGAAGTGCTGCCAACCTGCCCAAGCCTCCAAATCTTTCTGATGCATGTTTGTACATGCATCAGAAAGATTTCTTTATGATTCTGCTGTTTGTCATAACTTTTGGATATCAAGTGTTTTTGGAACCCTTGTACATTTGACTAACTGCCTCCTTGCGGCCTTACCAAAATCTTTGAAGTGCTCTAAGCACCTGGCTTCTCCAACTTGGGTTGTTTGTGCGGCATCCGCTTCACACTTTCTGGGAAGACCTTAGCACATGCATGGCTAAGCCATAGGAGTCGGGGTCAATTCCAGGCCACCGTCAACTGTGTATCACTGGGCTTGAAATGCAAGAAAGAGAGAAACGAGAAAAAAGGAAGGCAGGGAGATTAACCCGATGCTAGTATCTGGTATGCTACCCTGCACTGGGGTTGGGGAATAAGGGGTTAAAAGAGAGAGAGTTAAAAAATAAATAAAAGCAAAACACGGACACATACGCACACACAAAATCAGTCCACTCAAAGGCGTTCTGACAGGCCAGTAGTTCGCAAAAAGCGCAGTAGCGCTTGCACGGCCTTCTTTGATGATGAGTCATGACGATGGCACAGTATACTTTCTTCTGACAGTGGCTGGTCATCTAACTTGTTTAGTGTATTAGAAAGGTATTGTCTTACTAGGTTACATTCCGGGCAGTCACACAGGACGTGTCAAATTGTCTCTTCGTCTCCGCAGTGTGCACAGGCAGCGATGTCGGTTATCCCTATGCGGAACGCGTACCCACGGGTAAACGCGACTCCCAACCATAGTCTGCACAGAGCAGTGCTCATGCACCTAGCATGTGCATGTTAAAAAGCCCCTGGCAGTCTAAGTTGACAAGCAGTGTCCCCTACAACGTTGGGTCTTATAATTGTATATTGGTCTTGGTTTGTAAAAACGCCAAAATTTACTTTTCTTAATCTCTCACATCTGCACCCCTTCTTTCTTTCTTTCATTTAATAGATTGTGGGGCTCACAATAGAACTTGTGCAGACTTTTTTTCCATTTCAGCTCCTGATAGTTCTACTGAAGTGGGCATTTCGTAGATTATTTATTTATTCATTTATTTATTTACCTATTTATGTACTCGTTGCGGGGTAACAGTAGCTGATGGAACAGAGTGACCCCTTTATTAGAGACACTGATATAAAAACCATTGGGTATAAGAAACACCAGAGTATCTGCACTGAAATGGGTTGATCAGATAATTGGGACATAGCACCATGCTAATGACAGAGGTTTCTTGTAAGAGACAAGAACTGCTCGCCAGTGCACATAAAGAGGTTCAATTGTATATAGTTATATTAAATAAAACAAAGAAAGTGTTGTCAGCCAAACAACAAATGAAACAATGTTGTCGTTTAATCAGTATCAGCAACACACACATATAACATTGGAAAAGAAAATTAAAATGCAGTTAGACTAACAGAAAAATGAAAATAACATCACATAATAAAGGCAGTGGTTGAAGGTAATTGGTTCCTTTCTGTGATTGTTTACTCAGATAAAAGCAATGTCATTGAGGCATTCTCTCCTTGGGGTGCTTTTCACTCTAGGTGCTGACAATAATCGGGGCCATCTCGGAGAGCCATGGAGAGGCGCTGATTCGGTCGGCGTTCCAGTGCTTACAGCTGGTCGTGGCCGACTTTCTGCCGGTCATGCCGCGGGCCTGCCTCCAACTCTGCGTCGACACGGCCGCACGCTTCGGCTCGCAGAACCAGGAGCTGAACGTCTCGCTTACTGCTGTCGGACTCCTGGTCAGTCAACGGCGAGCTTTTGGGTGCATTTCATTGCTGGCCATTTGGGTCGTGCGAATGTTCAAAAATTTCGAATATCAGTTCGACTACACTTGAACCTCATTATAACAGACAAAAATGCATCTTGCGTGAAGATAAGTTCCTTATATTTTAAAATTCGTTATAAAGGTTTATTCCTAACATTATATCTATTGCAAGACTATTCTTCATCTACTTTGTTATATTCGATAGATCGTTATATCTGGGTGCTATATTGAGGTCTGAGTGTAGTGTTCTATCCGATTTCACGTTTGAATTAAATAGTCAATATTTGCAAATAAGAATACCTTTTAAATAGTTTAGAGAGTGTCAGCTCTACACAAATAAACAGGAACTTGGTGGAAGGTAATTGAAAGTTTCATCTGAGCAGTTGCACTGGAGGCATGAAGTGCAAGAGCTTTTGCAGTGCAGCAGGTTATGTTGCTTGGGGAGCCAGACTTGGCCAGCTTTATGGCTATACAACAGTCATTCGCACTCTCTATAGAATTCTGAACTCATGAAGAGTCTGCCTATCTGATCCCGATGTTTAATGTGGGCTTTTAATGCCAAAAATGTGAATGCTGGGGTAAAAAATGTGAGTGATTGTGAATGCTGGGGTCAAAAAATGTGAGTGGCTGTGGATCAAGTTCAATAATGCCGACATATGTAAAGAGCCCCAGGCGGTCTAACTCAATTTGACATCCTTCTCTACAATGTACCTCATTATCGTATTGCGGTTTTGGCACATAAAAACCCCCAAGGCTCAGTATTACTTTGAGTCGACCTCTACCAGCTTCTGCTAAGTGCTGGCTTCTGCTGAAGGACTTTTGCTGCTTTGCACCCTTTTTCTTCTCGCTCGCAGTGGCACATGGCGGACTACTTGTACCAAAATGCGGAGAAGCTGAAGCAGGAAGAAGGCGACTGGGATGCCCTCTGGATGTGCCTCTTCCAGCGGCTGGGCGAGCTCTGCGTCGATCCGCGCTCCGCCGTGCGCAAGAGCGCAGGGCAGACCCTGTTCTCGACCATCAACGCGCACGGCTCGGTGCTTAGACAGGAGACCTGGCAGGCTGTGCTTTGGCAGGTGCGTACTCGGTTCGAAGAACGCATTTTTTATCTCTCGAAGCTGTAGTACAGAATACGGGTTGAAAGCCATGCTAGAACAAGCGGTATAGAGCCTTAACGTACCCTTGCCCCTAATCTGTACTTGCCGAACCTTACCTGGTATAACCTAACCAACTGTTTCTAGCTAACTGTAATTCACTTCACTTCCAGCTGATAGTAGCTCAGCGGCTGTGCCATAGGACAATATCTGGGATTTGAGTTTATTTATTCATTGAAAATAAATGACTTCTAGCTGTGGTGACTATATTCCTGTGGATGCAAAGTCTTTAGAGACTTGTGTTAACTCTGGGGGAATGTTAAGGGAGACTAAAAAGAAAACATTTTTTTTTATTAGTAAATCACTCTTTTGCAGCACTAATGATGCGAAGCTTAGCACGAGGAGATGTTTGGTAAGCGAGAAAACGCACCAAAAGGAAATGCTGGCGGCGACGATGCCTCGAAGTTCTCACACCAATCGCCGCAACTTCATAGATATTCATGATATCTGCTTGCTCTTATATTGTTACTAATTGGTTAAAATTATGTAAATTGCCCTCTGAGGAAGCCAAGTACTTAACATACCAAATTTCAAGAAATTTTGTTGGGCCAGTGTTGCCAAAATACGAAAAATGCACTTTCAAAGTCCTAACGTCACATGCAGAGTGGAGATATTGGTGTGAAACTTGTGGAAAAACGAGACCGTGACCTTAATGTTATCCTTTATTATTAAAGCAGCGATAATTGAATTAACCACATTGGAGTTTTTATTGTAAAATTTATCAATCTAAACAGACTAATTTCTTTTCCTCAGTACCTCTTGAACATCAGGTGGTTGATATCAATTAGAGCGTGCTGTACTATGTTGGAAAGAAATGGTTTGTTTGTCTTAGTGAGTTTTTTTTGCTATGCAGTCAACGTCCGCACATATTGTCCTGCTCTCGTGCAGGTGCTGTTCCCTTGCTGGACCGAGTCCGGACGCTATCGGGGTCGGCCTCGACGGAGAAGGTCAACGACATGGGTGGGAACATTCTGATCCACCACTCGCGCAACACCGCTCAGAAGCAGTGGGCTGAGACGCAGGTGAGGGTCGAGGCACGCTTGACTCGTGTATGAGCTCCATCTCGTAACACACTGCCAGGTTTGATGTAAGACAATGGGAATGATGCATGAACTACTGTGATTTCTCGTTATAACAAAATCGCTTTGCTCGAAATATTGCTTTAATTGAAATTTCTAATGGTCCCGACCTGGACACATGCATATTGAGCTGAATTACTGAACGCGCTTGAAGAGCCTAAAATGAAGTGGCAAGCGGAAAAAGCTTAGAAAGAAGTGGCGGCCCTTTTGCGCGTGCAGTGTCCATTTGATGCTGCCAACTAACTGCTCTCATTAAAGCACAGAACAGGCCACAAATGTCCCATGACCACCTAGTAACGGGTACCAAGTGAGTGCAAAGTGCTCCCTGCCGTTTAGTGTGCGGTGAATGGGAACTGTCAGATGGCATTTGCAGAGGCCTTGTATCTGTTTTAAAAAAATCTATTATGCAGGTTAGTTTGGTCAGGAAAAATGTGCCACCTTTTTTGTTACAGGTGTGATATATAATATTTGAATTTAATTTGAAAGTATTCTCTTTGAACTCGCTTCGAACCTAACATTCACTATTCGCACAAGCTTACACTTTTCGTGCTCAAACGCACCACCTGACATTGAAAAAATAGCTCGTATGCATACCGTATTTACTCGATTCTACCGCGCCCTCGATTGTAACGCGCACCCGATTTCCACCGCGAAAAAAAAAAAACAACGTAAGACATCGATTGCAAGGCGCACCCATTTTTCTCGCTGGCCCGCGCGATCACACCACTCGAAAAAACGACCGCTTTCGTGAGCGTCTGCCATTTAAATATGAGGTACGGGCGAAGCTTGTGCTCATCTGACATGTAACAGAGCATTGCCGTCACTGTAGTTTTACCGTGGACCGATGTCAGCACATGAACTTGCTTCGCTCCCTTCTTCTCGACGGTTGTGGTGCCAGGCATGTCGAAGTAAAGAGGTGTCTGATCGGCATTCCCGATTTGCCCAAGCAGGTAGAAGTTTAGGACGAACCTCTGAAAACTGTGAAGCTTTTCATCGTATTCCTCCGCAAAACTTTTCGCATATGCATGTTCCCCTTCGGACGGAAAAGCCTTTCCTCTTCATAAAGTTAGTTAGCCAGCACCTGCTCGCTTTAAACTGGCTCCGCATTAGACCTTTTTCTAAGACTAATTGCATAGCCCGCACTTGGAGCAGTTCTGTCGTCACGGGCCGCTGTGTCGCTCGCTGCTCAAGCACATGCTCGCCGAGCAGCTCTTTAATTTGCGGAAACCGACCCTGCTGTGGTCCACTAAAGCCTTTGCGTGAAGCTTTGCTGTCGACAATCTTCTGCTTTTGTTTCCGCCGGTCTTGCACGCACGTTTCGGGAACTCCGAACGACCGCGATGCGGCCCTATTTCCGTCCGTTTCTGCACACGCAATGACTTTTCTTTTAAAAGCGGCATCGTGGTGCACTCGAGTTTTTGGAGTCGGCCGTTCCACGCCGTCGATGCTAATGCACTACTAGATGACGAACTCCTCAGCACACGTACGAAGTGCCGCACATGGGAAACACATAGGCAGAAATGACCGACGCGCCATGCCGACGCACATAGGGGGCGGCCATTTTGGATTTGCCGATGGCAATAGATTGACCGTAATCTTTTTGTTCGTACTCGATTCTAACGCGCATGCGATTTACGAACTCGCTTAACCGGAAAAAAGGTGCGCGTTAGATTCGAGTAATTACGGTACTAGGGTCATTAAATGTTGTTCCTAGATATTCTTCAATGGCGTAGATGTGATGGTGCACATACACTGATGCTCAAACGATAGTAGTATTAGCAAACGGGGTGAAAAAAACACCACTTGTTTTGCAGACTTCATGGCTGCACACCTTTGGGAATATCTCAACGTGGTCTTGCAACGTGACACTTTGTGGTCATGCAACGTGAAACACTTAGTGATCATGCAATGCACATGTCGCCTGCCGCATTCAGTAAATTTGGTGCATGCTTTTGAATCCGTGCGGCAGGCCTTATGATTGTGTAATTCAAAATGCTTTTTCTGCAGCTGAATAAAGTTCTGCTTTTCTGAATACTTCATATTCAAAGAGAAGCGGCGCACAAAAAAGACGGAGACAAAGAAGAGAACCACACAGCAGCGCTGTGTGTGGTTCTCTTCTTTGTCTCCGTCTTTTTTGTGCGCCGCTTCTCTTTGAATATGAATACGCACCAACTCGCCCAACTTTCTATTCTGTTTTCTGAATACGTTGTGTTTTGACTTCCTCGTAATTGTGGTCCAAAAATTCAAAAATATTTGAGACTGCATGTTTTTCTTCGTTTCGCCCTAGGTGTTGACGCTGTCGGGCGTTGCAAGAGTGTTCCACGTCAAGCGCGAAGTGCTCCACACGCTGGGTGACTTCCCGCGTGCCTGGGCGCTCCTCCTTGAGTTCATTGAGAACTCGGCCCTGAGCAAGAACAATGAGGTGAGCATGAACATTTTGCAGAACAGGCTCGCATGTTTCGGTTTAATGGAACCAGCTAAAGCAATGTTTTGTGTTCAATGCACTGTTGCGCCTCTTATTCAATGTCCTTTCATTTGTTGTACTGTCAGCTGCAAAACTTGCGGGATCTGCAGTGTGTGGCGGAGCAACGAAAAACTGCATCACTGCATCACCTACTGTTACCTGGCGAGTTTTGAAGCTATCGGCCACGGCCTGCGTGATGCCTGCGTGATAAGATCTGGCAATGGTGCATTGTCTAAACGTGCCATTTCTGATTGCTGAGGCCGATACTCTCAACACTCAGCCGTGTTACTGACTGCAGCGATCCAGTTTTTCGTTGCTGTGCCACGCGCTGCAGATCCCGCAAACTTTTGTAGTCGAAAGTACCTGGCTGAAGCTCAAGTGTTGTGATAGTTAGTACTAATGTTGAAGGAAAAGTTGAAGTAAGTTGCCGTACTTAATTAGCCGGAATAAAGTTATCTCTTGCATAGTAATGCCAACACAAATTCGTAGCAATTCTCCTGACTTTTGCTTCTTTTATATGCAGCAACTTGTCTACCAAGATACAACATTTAATTCAGTTCCTAGCTTAGATAAAGGAGTCATAGATGACTGAATGCAGGCATCATGCTTGGTAAATAAATTTTATTTCTAGATTAGATTCTGTTTATAGACCTCGAAGCACTACATCACTGCAAAGCTTCTTTCCGTGTGACAGTATTATCATTACTGCTTACTGTGAATATCAGCATTAATGTGTGCTATGAATGTTGTGGTTTAGGCTGGAACTTCTGATAAGAATACTTTAGTTGAAGAAATGTTTGATATTATGCATTTATTATTCATCTAAAAAAGCAACTGCTATGAATATGTTATGAGTCCGTGTGGATGTAAACGCAACAGGATGTAATTTCAAACAAAGTCAATTTGTAGTACCCATGCAAAAAAGTAAATATTGCATATGTTTCAACATGGTCTTGTAGAAAACTTTTAGCAGTACCACATGCATAAAAAACACAATGGTACAACAGCAGCAACAAAAGCAACAACAAAGGCGACATGAGTGCAATTTGAGGGTTGATAATTCAAAAATTTGCGCTAGAAATGTCTTTGATGCATTGTTGTTACACGTATGTCTCGCATACGTTTTTGTATGTGGAAGTTCATTTTGAACCAAGTTTATGCACATTGTCATTTTATCTCCCAGGTGTCGCTTTCAGCGCTGAAGAGCTTTCAGGAAATATTGCATTTGAGTCGTCCAACCGACGGAGCCGGGAATGGTGGCGCCCTCCTGGGGAGATCTGCTGACCCACAGGGAGAAGCGGCCCTCTGGTGTGCAGCCTGGAAGGTACGGATTGACAGTTCAGCAGGGGCATGTTGCATTTCCTAAAACTGGGGTATCAAAGGAGCCATGAAAAGTTCGCTAGCGACAATGCTGAACCGTCGGCAACCACACGCACTAACTAGGTGACATCAATCTAAGTAGAGTAGATATGCATAAGTGCTTTGCCTCGATAAGTGTTGACGTAGATCTACTCTGCTTAGGCTGACGTCACTTAATTTGTGTCATGTGGCTGCCAGTTGTTCTGCATCGTCTCTTTAGGAGTGATCTTTTCACGACACATTTAATTAGAATATCAATAATAGTCTAATCATCTCTAGAGTTCTGCATGCCAAAACCTTGAAACAGAGACTTACAATTCCTTCTTTTGTTCTGAACAACTGCAGGTTTGGTACAACATTGGCATTGAGAGCACCAGGCCTCCCCCGGACATCGCCGTTGACGACGCCCGCTTCTCCAACAGCCTGTCTTTGCTGTACATACCGTCCCAAGCATTCCTCACCGCACTCGTTCAGATCTTCCCGCACCTGTTCCAGCACATCAAAAATAGGCGAGTCATTTGAGTTGGTCATTGCTCAAGCACTAAATAGGCTTGAGGACACAGGAAAGCTATAGTGACATTTCTTCGTTTGTTCGTGAGATGCTTACTTATTAGGGGAGAAAATCCTAGCTGGGAACTGAATCTCTGATGACATATCTTGGGACTCGGAAAACGCGTTGTTACATCACGGTCGAGCTTTGTGGATTTTACATGAATTCGGGACGCCGTAAAGCTCATAAGCAGTGTTATTAATAAGCATGGATATCCTAGTAAAGAATTTTCAGGTGTAACAAGATAATTGTAAATTATCATTAGTCTTGTTTTACTTCAGTGAGAATTTTCCCGCTTTAGCATAACTTTAAACACGGTTCGAGACACCATTTGTCATGGCTAAGCAAGTACTTGTGGGTTTGCAACTGTGGAACGGTCCTCGTAAACAACTTAAAAGTGGCAAAAAGTGAATGCATCTTTGTGGTTTGGCTAACGGCTTGACTAATAGCTGCTTTTAAACCTTTTCCGGTGTCCCCGAATTGACTTTTGCAATGCCGGAATGCTTGGCCGTGAGTTGGAGAACGCTTGGCCATGATTTGGAATCAGTTGTCATGCAATGACCTGGTGATGTCACTGTGGTCAGCTTAGACTGACACTAGATGTTTTTTTTTTTTTTTTTTTTTTCATGTCTTTGGGTTACCAGATTCACGGTCTCCGACTTCCAAAAGTTTGCCGCCGTTGTCCAAAACGCTGTCGCTGCACCCGTTCACGGCGATGCCTCGCCCTTCATTTTGCCTACCCTGGCCGAAGTGGTCCTCACGACATTGCAGGAGTCTATTCTCAATGCCATGGACACCCTGCACAAGGTGAGCGTGGCGACTCTCGTCTTCGTTAACATTGATGGCGTTAAAGATCTTGTTTCTCGAGAAATTCCAATACACTGAACGCCTCATTATAACAAAGCTGAATCTTACACGAAAATAAGTTCGTTATATCCGAAAATTCGTTATAAAGGGATAATGCCTAACACTACTATCTTCTGCAAGGCTATCTTTCATTTATTCTGTTACAACTGATACTTCCTTATATGCGGGTTTGTTATATCGAGGTTTGAGTTATCAGCATCAGCATCGTTAGTTGTGAGTGAAAAACTGGCACTTGCCCGTGAACGAAAATTGGCGATGTATCCAAATGAAAAAAATGATGAAAATATTTAATGGCAACGGGACTCCAACTCAGAACTTGTGCATGGTCAGCAGGTTCTCTACCAAAGAGGCACTGCTCGTGCTTGAAACTGCTTCCCGAAAAAAATTCTATATGAATGTCGCCCTATGCTCTGCAAGCATGGAATGTTGCGTCGCAGAAACGTAGGATAGTGCCAGGGGTCAATACTTGTTCCACTGCACATCAAGCGAGAGGTTTTGAAGGACCACCCCTTACAAAGCACTCTGACACATTCAACCCGTATATGCCCAAACTTGAGAAAATTAAGAGAACTAATTTATTCCCCAAAACGATTGCTTCTACGACCTCAGAAAACAGAATAAGGCTTTTATCTAAAAAAAAAAAAAAAAAAAACTCTTTCAAACAATGATTTGGAGCCGTCCTGTATGTAGGACACCTATGTTTTGACACAGCATGAACAAAAACATTAGCGCCTATCACTGTCATACGAAAGTTACTACACACCCAATAACCGGCGAACGATCGACAAAAATATCAGCATCATCGAGAACAGTTTGACTCTATATTGACGCGTGTCTACATGTGGACGAAAACAATGATGGGGGATTTAGTGGACACGAGGTAGTGGGCCTCTAGCTTCTCTTGAGACCGAAGAAGACGATCTTGTGGCTCAGCTCTTGAAAACACGCTGCTTTCGTTGCCTCAAGGTGTACCTGTGTTTTATTCGCGTTGTACCGCGACACTGGTGGAGGAGCTGGGCCGCAACCCTGTCTGATGCTCCACACGCCCGCTGGGAGCCGTTCATCAAGTCCAGAATCATTGTCACCGGTAGCAACTCTGGTGCATCGCTCCAGTCGACGGTTGCGAGGCCTCGCGCCAGAGCTCACTCACTCGCCGGAACCTCTTAGGCACCGTACACCTCAACCAATGACCAACGCAAGCCCACAACAGGTGCCCCAAGGCAGCTTTCCGACCCTCCCATCTCAGGTGACCATCTTTCAACCCCTCGTTTCCGATCGCTTTAGTGGTGGTGCCCATGAAGACGTCCATGACTGGCTTGAACTCTACGAGCGTGTTGCCAAGGTCAATCAGTGGTCGGAACAGGAAAAGCTTTCTCGCGTCTATTTCTACCTTGACGATGGTGCTCGTACTTGGTATGAAAATAGAGAAGGCAATTTGTCAGCTTGGCCTGACTTTCGACAGAAGTTCGTCGATACCTTCGCCAATGTCAATAGAAGGGACCGTGCGCAGCAGTTATTGGAGATACGGGTTCAAAAACCCAACGAAACCGTTGCAATGTTTGCCGAGGACATGACCCGTCTCTTTCATCGAGCTAACCCGCACATGACGGAAGATAAAAAGTTGAGTTACCTCATGCGCGTTGTCAAGGAACAGCTTTTCGCTGGGCTACTGCGCAACCCCCCAAGTACCGTGGTTGACTTCATTAAGGAAGCTACGGCTATTGAGCGGGCCCTTCATCAACGCTGCAGGCAACATGACCGCATGTCCTGCAATGTCCCAATCAACGCTAACGCCATGACGTCTGAGAATCAGACCTCCTTACGAGAGTTGATTAGAGAGATAGTTCGCGAAGAACTGCAGAGGTTACGGACTCCGGTTGCTGAAAATCTCATCGCGTCGATCGCTGAAGTCGTACGCGACGAAATTCACCAAGCATTGTCTACGACTGTTCCTGATACTCAGCAGTGTCCTATGAGCTACGCCGCCGCTCTTCGACGTCCACCACCCGCTATGCCGACGCAGTACCACCAGGTGCCCATGGTCCCTTGGTCTCAGCCGCAAGAGCAGACACTGCATCAACCACCCACGCTACGGTCATACAACCAGCCGTCCACAGCCACCCCATGGGCAGCGACGCCAGGGGAGATGCTCAGACGTCCACCGACCCGGAAAACCGATGCATGGCGCACAGTGGACAGACGTCCACTATGCTTTCACTGCGGAGGTGCAGGCAATATTGCCCGTCATTGCTGGCATCGAGGCGATTCATTCCGTCCTCATCGACCTTAATTTGACGGTCGACGTGCCAACGACGAATACACACCACGCCGTGATGACACCCCTTTCTATGGAGCCCGTTCTCACTTAGAGGATGGCTGTACCACTGCAGAGGAGGCAATGCTTACTCACCCTCCTAGTCTGAGACGTCAATCCCGCTCTACGTCCCCCGCGCGTTCGCCTTTGTCGCACATACGCGGACCTTAACACAAGAAGGTCACCTAGCCCGCGACGGGGAAACTGAGAGCGGCGACCTTCGGGGGCAAGATTGCAGGCCATAAAGATGACGACAAGAAGCCCCCACAGCATGACGTCATACAGCCGATAAGCCGTGAAAACGATGAAATTGTGACTGCTGACCTTAGTGTTCTTCTTAACGGCCAGAAAGTTACAGCTTTAGTCGACACTGGTGCCGACTTCTTCATTATCAGTCAGGACCTCGCCGACAGCCTCAGAAAAGTGAAGACGCCGTGGACGGGCCCTCACATTAGAACAACAGCGGGCCAGTTACTGATGCCCTCTGGAAGATGTACTGCAAGAGTTGACAGAGGTTCTCCTTTAACTGCGTCGCTCGTCGTTATCGCCGCATGCTGCAGAGATGTAATTCTTAGCATGGATTTTTTACGAGAATATGGCGCCGTCATCAACATACCAGAGAGCTTGATTACGTTTTGCAACAGTTCGGGCTTACCCAATTCTCCAGAGGTGCGACCAAACCAACTGCGTATTACTGATGACGACGTGGTTCTCCCTCCTAGGTCATGCACGCTTGTTTCGGTGGCCGCCGCTGCTCAGTTTGACGCCGAAGGAGTTGCAGACCAAATAAGCTCGCTGCTCTTCACCCACGGTATTTCCGTCGCACGAGGTATTGTCAGAGTTGCTGCTGGACGCACGGACTTGCTGCTGACCAATTTACGTGCTGAGCGCCGGCACTTTCCTAAAGGCACAGGCTGTCGCTTACTTCGACGATGTCGTAGACGCCGAAGGCTGCTTGGCGGTAGTCGATGAGTCGCTAAATCTTGATTCAGCGCCTGTTCTGGACGTTAGCACTACTTTGCCGAAAGACGGACCGACGCAGACTCCTTGAGCTACTGGCCAAATTTCAAGACTGCTTTTCGACAACATCAAAAGTTGGCCGCACGCCTCTAACCAGGCATCGAATAATTACCGACGAAACGGCGAAACCTATTCACCAAAACCCTTATCGCGTGGCTCCAAAAGAATGTGAAGCGATACAACAACAGGTAGACAGAATGCTTGAAGATGACGTCATTCAGCATTCACAGAGCTCTGGGCGGCACCTGTAGTCCTCGTTAAGAAAAGGGACGGCAGCCTGGGCTTCTGTGTGGATTACCGCAAGCTAAATCAGGTGACCAAGAAAGACGTATATCCACTACCGCGTATAGACGACTCTCTCGACAGACTTCGACATGCTCGATACTTCTCTTCAATGTATTTGCGGAGTGGATATTAGCAAATCGAGGTGGACCCGAGAGACCGCGAGAAGACCGCTTTTGTAACACCAGATGGGTTGTATGAATTTAAGATCTTGCCATTCGGTTTGTGCTCAGCGCCTGCTACCTTTCAAAGACTCATGGATACTGTGCTTTCTGGGTTAAAGTGGAAAACATGCGTAGTATATCTGGACGACGTCATAGTGTTCTCCGCAACGTTTGACGAGCACCTTGAGAGACCTGAGGTGGTCTTACGAGCCATACAGTCCGCGGGCCTGACGTTGGAGCCTGAGAAGTGCCACTTTTGCTACGAAGAGCTGCGATTTCTTGGTCATGTCATCAGTTATGCAGGTGTTCGTCCCGATCCTGAAAAAATCGCAGCCGTAGAACAATTCCCTTTGCCGACCGATAAAAAGGCTGTCAGACGCTTTCTCGGCCTCTGTGCATATTATCGGCGATTTATCGCAGACTTCGCACGCATAGCATCACCGTTAACTCGCCTCACGAGAGAAGACGTCACCCTTGAGTGGAATAACGAAGAGGAAGCTGCTTTTAACGATCTTCGCCAGCGACTACAAACACCTCCAGTCCTTGCCCACTTCGACGAGAGAGCCCCTACGATGCTTCACACCGATGCTAGCAATGCTGGTCTGGGAGCTGTGCTTGTGCAGCAGCAAGAAGGCACAGAAAGGGTAATCGCTTACGCAAGCAGAACGTTAACACGCGCTGAGGCTAATTACTCCACGACTGAGAAGGAATGTCTCGCCGTGGTATGGGCGGTTACAAAATTTTATCCGTATTTATATGGTCGCCCCGTCAAAGTAATTAGCGATCACCACTCACTGTGTTGGTTAACAAATCTTAAAGACCCTATGGGCCGATTAGCGCGTCGGAGTCTCAGGCTGCAGGAATTCGATATGGCAGTCGTACATAAGTCAGGGAAGCGGCATATCGACGCCGACTGTTTGTCCCATTCATACATTGAGTCGGCGACCCTACCCTCGACACGACCACCATTGCGCAGCAACAACGTGATGACGCTGAGTTGCTTGGCTTAATTACCTACTTGGATGGCAGTTCTCGGAAGGCGCCAAGAGTTTTCGCAAGAGTGTTGTCATCGTTTTGTTTACGGGGCGGAGTACTCTACAAAAAAAACTTTTCGTCGACGGGATCTGCCTATCTGCTCGTCATCCCAGCAGCCCTTTGCACCGAAGTACTGAAAGCATGCCACAACGAGGTTACCTCTGGCCACTTGGGTTACACAAGAACGTTAGCTAGGGTACAGCAAAGGTATTACTGGCCAAGACTAACCACAGCCGTGAAGAACCACATTCGTACCTATCTCGACTGCCAGCGACGCAAGTCACCACCAACTAAACCAGCTGGCCTCCTGCAACCCGTACAGGTCACAATGACTCCATTCTACCAGATTGGCATGGACATTTTGGGCCCACTCTCTACTTCTACTGCAGGCAACCGATGGGTTATCGTCGCGACGGATTATCTGACCCGTTATGCCGAGACAAAGGCTAGTCCAGAGAGGTACAGCAGTGGAGGTGGCTAAATTTTTCATTGAGAATATTGTACTGGGCATGGTGCACCAACCGTCGTAATCACAGACAGAGGTACCGCATTTATGGCAGCTCTTTTGGACCATGTCTTGATGCTGAGTGGAACAAAGCATCGTAAGACCACCGCCTACCACCCGCAAACGAACGGGCTGACAGAGCGTCTAAACAAAACCATTGAAGACATGCTTTCAATGTATGTAGACGTTGAACACAAAAATTGGGATCAAATCTTGCCATACATAACGTTCGCATACAACACGGCCAAGCAAGAAACGACCCGTATGACACCGTTCAGCCTCGTTTATGGACGGGAAGTACGAACCATGTTAGATGTAATGTTACCGCACGAAGGTGACGACATCGTCCCGGAGGCCGACACGTTTACCGAACGCGCGGAAGAAGCTAGGCAACTTGCACGTTTACGCATCAGCCAGCAGCAAGAGTACGATGCAGGCCGTTACAATGCTCACCGCAGAACAGTCTACCAAACTGGCAACAAAGTATGGGTTTGGACGCCGGTACGGAAATGAGGACTTTCCGAAAAGCTCTTAAGATACTTTGGACCGTATCTAGTGCTGCGAAGACTGAGTGACGTCACTTACGAAGTTGTTCCCGACAGTTCGCATAGTACAAGGCGTCACCAGCATCATTCTGAACTCGTTCACGTAGTCTGCATGAAGCCTTACGTCAGCGAGTGATGTGAGACTTTTCTTGTGAAAAAAACAAAAAAACAAAACTTCATTACAGACTTTGCATCGGGGCGATGCTCTTTGAGAGGGAGGCAAATGACGCGTGTCTACATGTGGACAAAAACAATGATGGGGGGATTTAGTGGACACGAGGTAGTGGGCCTCTAGCTTCTTTCGAGACCGAAGAAGACGATCTTGTGGCTCAGCTGTTGAAAACACGCTGCTTTCATTGCCTCAAGGTGTACTTGTGCTTTATTCGCGTTGTCCGGCGACAATATTACTTATATATATATTTTTTCATGATATGGCGCTCAGCTACATGCACGTGAAATAGCCATATCGTGACTGCAAGCACGTGGCTATTTGTAGCCCAGCGATCACCTAGACTTGCATGTGACGAGGACAGGGCACATTATAAACACACCTTAGGTGGCGCTACCTTTTTTTTTTTTTACAGAAAAAACATTCGAGTTACACTGAAAAGTTTCGCCGTACTACATGTAGGACACTGGGCATATATAGATTAATCATCATCAGCAGCAAGAAACAGCTGCGTGAGTGGGCACGTTGCCTTACGGATGCATAGATGCTACTTCGTTAATTCCCAAAAGGAATAATTATATCGTAGTGGGCACTTGAACTGTACTTGCAGTAGGCATTCTAAGATAGTTTTAAACAGCCCACGTAACTCGCGCATTCTTTTCCTTGCTGGCACAGATAACATGTCCACTTGAAAGTGAAGCTAGGTTACAGATTGTTAAGATGATGCAAGCAGGGTCCGATCGCACTACTGCATTCTACTCTTGAGGCGATTTTCAAGCAACCTCTAATTTTCTCGTCTGTTTTGCCTTCTTTACACAGTTGTGGTTTGTTTCTTCCACTTCAGTGAGATGGTATAACATTGTTTGTAATTGTTTGTATGTATAGAATGTACAGAATACTGTAAAAAACCCGAATATAGGTCGAATTAAAAAAAATAAACGTGCAGAAAAATCTACTCTCATCTTATATAGTACCAATCATTGGCAGAAAAAAATGTCGAAGTCCCTCAACATTGGGCAGCTGTAGTCAAAAGCCTCCATTGCCATCGTGAGCATTAGCAGCTGAGTCGTTGGGCAAGGCGTGCAGTACAGTGTACTAGCAACACCATTTTGCTTCGGTTATCTTTGTCAGTCTGCTGTCTTTTTTTTTTCTTTTTCCTTGGCTTTAAGTTTTTATTTCTTGGCTGAAATATTTGGGATCCACATGTAGTTTGAGGCCGAAATTTCGGATCATAATAATTAGAGAAAAAAAGTACACAAGGCTATATGCAGCTAAGGTTAAAGCTTGGAAGAGACAGGCAGCGCTCTGTCCTGTCTCTTCCTTTCTTCCTGCCGTTGTTTGCGCTGTGTTTTTAATCAGCTATATGCAGGTTATTACGGTAAAGTTTGCTAGTACGTATACCAGGACTTGTAAAGAAAAAGTGATAAGAAGATTCAAAAGGGTTGGGGGTGAGGGGGAGCCTGATAAGAACTAATGGCATCTTTGACTAGTCGAATAGGGGCTCACTGATGTGCCACTTTGTCCAGTCATCATAGCTCCTGCGTACCCTAGGGCACTCCAATGTAATTTGTTAATGCTATAAATGCCTAGACAAAGCAACCTCTCCATGGATAGATATATTTTTTCTGTGCTCTGTCTCGTAAACTTTTTCTTTTAATTTTTTTATCTCACCGAATGCTTTTGAACTTGGATGGTAAAGATAATCGAGTGCTGTTCCCACAATGTCTCTTAAGGAATGCATGTTGCTTTGATCATCGTTACCAGCCTAACTGCACCCACTGCAGGGCGAAGGCCTCTCCCATGTTTTGTCAGCGAGCCCAGTCCTGGGCTTTCTGTGCACAAACCGTTACCCACGCTAACTTTTATCTCATGTGCTCACCTAACTTTCTGCCTCTCCCTCACGTTCTTGGCTTCTATTGAAATCCGCTCTGTTACTGGGAAAGGCCACTGGTTATCTTGCTTACGCACTACTTGCCCTGCGCAAGCCCATGTGTTCGACTCAGTTTGGAATAGGATGTGATTATTGTACATTTATTCCCTGACACACTCTGCCCACGTCTTCTTCCTTAACTTACACCTATCATTTTCCTTTCAATGGCCTGCTGCTGCTGCCTGATGAAGCAGCAGGCCATCCGACACCACAATTACAGACGAACTTATTTCACTAAATTAGATACAGCTCAGATGGCCAAAAGACTTGTGATTGAAAAAAATAAGAGACGCTGGAACATTCTGACACGTCATTATGCCTTCCTTTACTCAATCGATCCCTCTCTGAGAAGACTCTCATTCGAAATTCTTCGCCATCTGGAAACGCTATACCACTGTTTACGTCTAAACAGTGCCTCTGTTAACAATCTACGGTTCCGCTTCGTTCAGTCAGCGAGTCCATATTGCAACAACTGTGGCTCCATCGAAACTGTGGAACATACTGTATATTGTTTGAGTGTAGAGTGTATGCTGATGAGCAGTGCGCTTTATGAACATTGCATGCATTCTATAACCGAGAGAACTTTCTCCCTTAACTGTGTATTGGGACCTGTAGCCTGCCCCACTTTACAGAGGCGTGCTATGAAACTTTTGTTTGCGTACCTTGGCACAGCAACGGTCAGCTAGACAAGCTGTAGCTGTAGCTTGACACCACGGAAAGACTATTAGCGCGTGTCCTCATTCAATGGTCAAAGAGGTGGCCTCTTCCTTTCTTTTCTTTTTATTCTATCATCTATATTTACATTTTGTCTTTTTTTCTCTCTCTCTCTTCCTCTTCGTACTTTCAATTCCTCGATCCCCTTCCCCATGCAGAGTAGTAAGTGAGCGAATTTTATATGCCGGCTAAATTCTCTGCATTTCAATAAAGTGTTCTCTCTTTCTCTTTCACGGCCTGCTGCATCGTTCCCCCTTATCTGAACCTTACCAGTACTTTCCTACGGAGCTGAAATGTGAAGTCTTACAAAGAGCTTAAAATGCTTTGATATATCAAACTGTTTGAATCACTTAAACCCACAGTTACCCACTGTGCCTGCAATTCTATCTATCAATTGATCAATCAATGTACCAGTTTATCGAATCTTTTTTTTTTTCAGGAAGCGCTTGCAGGTCCCGACAACCTGCAGGCCATGGTGCCGTCCATCTTCGGCCAGCTGTTGAGTTTCGCGTGCTACGCCTGCCAGGCGCCGGCGTACGGAAAGCTGCAGATGCGCTCCGGTGGTGTGGCCCCCAAGCACCTGGACTGGGTGACGCTCAGCTTTGTGCCATTCGGGGAGCGCGCCATGGAGATGGCCGTGTCCCTCTACGTGCAGACGGCGCAGCGACCGGTCGTCATGCAGGCCGACATTCTCCATGCCATCGTCAAGGTCAGAGCCGACCGTCCAATACCTCGTAGTCTAGTCATATTACGGGTACTTGTGCTTATAGAAAAAACTTGAGCATACAGTTGCTGCGGTCTACGTATCGATCGTTTCGGGATCACTGCCGGGTGACCTTCGGATACGATGGCCTAGCTCACATGGTAGCCTTTCCGAATTTGCCAACTTACCAGATTTACCCCGGACGTTCCGTAATTTCGAACAATCCCCATTGGTTATGCGGGCATGGCCGTAAATTCTTAGAAAGGAACAGTACTAGTACCACCCACGAAAAAACATAATAATAATTGGCAAGGACACCAGTTCTAAAATTTTCTGGTCGCGTGTGGAACATCTAAGCCACTTTTACCACAGTACACCGGCAAGGGGCTTTTAACTGTCATGGCACACAGCGGACCTTGCACTTTAATAAGCGCGAGTGCATGCACCGTATAGTTACGAGCACCTCTATGATCACTGATATCAAAAACTCTACTGACAATTATCCATCAATGACGTTGCTGCGACCTTGAGAAATACTAAATCAATATGTACACCAGAGTCCTTTCGCGGTTTACTTGTTCTACACGTCCAGCGAATTTTAAGGTCACCAGGTTGGCAAGTGCTGCCTTTGCTTTTCAGCCAGTGGCAAAGCTACAAGGCACAGCAGCTGTGTGTATAGATAGTGTGCGAAGCGCTAGGTGGTTTTGGTGCATGTTTCAAGTATTTTTTGAGGCACGGGAATAACTCGATGCAGTAGCATTCGTTCAGTTGATAGTCCAGCTGTGGAGATTGATGTTGCCAACATGCGGTGACGTCATCACATTTTCGTGGATGAATACAAGCCTTGCTGACCAGTGAGTTCTGCTCGAGGCAAGAGGTGTTGATGGGGTCGTGTTTACGAAGATTGCTTCACCAATATTGTTTAACGGTGAAACTGGTAAAGCCTAAGGTAATACGTACAACTGGAAAAGAACTGTTGTAAACGGTGTGTGTTCCCTAGAATTAGGATAAATCCAACTACTCAGGACTGGGCCACTAAAAAGTGAAGAATGCAGCAGCTAGTCCCAACAAATGACTGCAAAGCAACGCTGGCGAGCTGAAGACGCCGAGTACGTACAACAAGAGAACACTCAGGAAGGGGAAAGGCAATGGCGGTTTCGGAGAAGACCCCGAAGCAATGGAAGCCCCTTCGCAACGCCGACGTTTCTGTAGATCTCTGGAGCTTCGACAACTTTGGAGCCTGTGGAGCTCGACAAGCAAGTCATGTTTGTGATTGTGGTTTGACTTGAAGGCCTCTGCGCTGAGAATCAATGGAGAAAACAACTTTGCATCGTCTAGATAAAGCCTGGGAACAATCCTTGAAGCAACTAGATTAGACATGGGAATCATTCAGTTTCACTGTGCCAAGCCTCGCACGAATTTGCGCGAGCTTTGCCTATTTTTTTTCTTGGGCGATTTGGTACTTTGGGAACGACACGATTTGTAGCACAAAACCTGAAAAGACTGCGAAACACACAGGTCTTGAAAGAAAACTGACACTGCTCTCACAGCTGTTTTATTTGGCATGAAGCTTGTTTCGTATGCAAATCTCGCTCACACATTCTTAACATGGTGCAGCACAGAGCTAATGACAAATCATCGTGTTCGTGACAAGCTTGGCCAGCACCTTTTTTTTTTTCAGTGCCCGGGTGAACGCTTTTTTTAGGCGGTCGAGCGCGGGCTCCTCTTCCACTCGCCGCTGCCGCATGGTGGCGCTGCGCGAGTAGATTATGGGATGCGGGCGCTGAATGGCCGCACGTATTAGGAAGCTCGAAAATTCATATTTTCATGCGAGTTAATGTGCAGTCATGCTTCTTGACGGCTTCACGGACGCAGGGAAAATGAAAAGTAACACGAACATAGCGGCGCGCTGTTTTCACCAAGCTCTGTCAGGCCGTGCTACTGGTTCGATATATGCGTTCGAGTTCTATAGCATTCGCATTTTATTTTCTTTTTCAAGGTAATGAAACCCCATTATTTGCATGCCTCAGTATATAATACTGCTGTGTACCACTCTGCACATCTAATGAAAAAAAAAAAAACAGGTTCTCCTTTTTTTATATCTCATTAGTTACAAAAAAAAAAAAACCCCCCCGCTGGTCCTCTTATGGATTCACCTGAGACGACTTGTATGTTTGTTTGTAGCCTGGAATCAATGGCACATACCCACTTTGGGTGATTGGCCAAGAAAACATACATTATCCTATAGATGGTAACTGCACTATTGCTTACAAAAAAAAGAAAAAAGATGTAGAAAGACGACATTGTCAACAGAAAAAACAAACATTCAAAAGGGAGAAAAAAATAAAATAGTTACTGATCTAGTAACTATACCTTGATCTTGGGAGCCAACTAGGCAGCTGAGTGTGCCGAACCAGATTAATTTGGGATGTATGTCTCATATTTATTGACATTTCAAAAATTACTTCCCGACTCTTCTTTTTTGTTGTTTTTTTTTTGAGTACTTGTTGAAGGGGGCCCTATATTGAAATATGTTTGGTGTCTGGAATGAAGTTGCAAACCGCATCAAATACATCCCTGTGGCGATTTCCCAAAATGGAGACACCAAAATTTAGAACAGTTTCTGTGATTAAACTTAAACCTAGCTTTACAAACGGAATAGCTAAAAGTATTTTCCTAATTACTGCGTAGTCACGACATGAGACAAAATAATGTTCAATAGTTTCTGATTCTTCGGAGATAGGACAAAGAGGGGAGAGCGTCAGACCAGCTCAGTGTAAATAAAAATTTAATTAGGGAACACGGCACCGGTTTCTGGAGATAAAACTTCAAGTTTTTTCGAAGGACTCCACTAAGATTTTCATGGAAATTTGAGATGACTGAAAGGCAAAAACTATCTCCATTTTTTTTCCTATTCAATGCACTAAATGTTTCCTATTTCCTTCTGGGATATTTGTGCGCCCAACATGGTTTTCTTACTTCCTCAAGGATTGGAGACAAAGCTAGCTTTCTGCCCCTCAGCTGGTTATGCACTGCCCTCATGATCGACCCATTTCAACCAAGCGAACATGTTATATGATGCTGTCAAGTTATTTAACCTTCCGATACGTCACAAACATTTATAATATGGAAAGTCATATGATGACGTTTTCACGTAGTGATGATTTTTTGTATCACTTGTGTTCACGCCGCCAACGCGAGAAGACACCGGATGCTGGCGGTGATCAATTTTCGCTTTTGATGAGACATTTAAAGCTATCGCCTTTATACACTGTACGGCTGTAGCTCCGTGAAATTGCAGCTTCTGCTGGTGTTCAGGTTAGCGTGCTTGCAGTAATCAGCCAGAACAATTGTCTCCTTATAAATATTTGTACTACACTCTAATATGTAGCCATCATTTACAACCCAAGTATTTTATAGATTATGAGTAGTGGCGGCTGAATACTATTCATCACGTTTTGCACCATGGGGATTGAAATCGCTAAACAGGAGTGTGCTGCATCCAAACAGTCAACTAATAAGCCTATCAGTAGCAACGCTGCCTTGCGATTGCTGCCGTGTGCAACGCTACCATTACGCCCCGAAGCTGAATGGTAGCCCATGGGCACCACACAGCCATTTGGCCTCTACTCTGCTCGCTAATGCCAGAAAGAAGCAGAAAGAAACAGAGCTGAGCAGCTGAATGTTAAGGCTACAACAATCCGTCCATAAATACACAGACAAGCTCAAGCAACTGACCACAGGCCCCATTTTTCATGCCTGTCACCTTGGCTCAAGTTGAAAGTCGGCTGTAGACTTCAGACTTTAACAGCGCCTGTTCAAAACACAGGGAACAATCGCAGAAGTCGCGCCGCATATGGAGCTGTTCTTGTCTATTTTCAAAATGATTTCATTGTTTAAGCTCTCAAATGGTGAAATCACGTGCCATAGTTTCTCATTTTCTGACACTTGCATTTTCTTGGTGGCAACACGTCAGGCTTTGCGAAAGGAACGGATGATAACCTATATCCCTGGAAACAGTCTAGTGAAACTTTGTGCTATTTAGTGCATAAATTCCAGGCTTGCGCATAATGTGCTACGCCACTAAAGAATATCAAGCATCGGGGGACATTAGGCACCCAAGTTTTTGAAATTACCTCCTGGCAGAGGCTTCTCTCAAAAATCGACTTTCAGTTAGTCAAGAAAGCAACTCTCAGTCTAGCGAACGCCACGGTGACAAAGCGATCTTCCGCAGATTACTTGCATGAGCTGTCTGGTATCGGCCTAGCTAGCAGACGACGTGCGAGCACCTCGATCAAGTAGTCGCGAACGACTCAAGCCTTTGAAATGAGCTGAGTGCCCAGAATAACAAGTGCTTCACGATTCTCGTTTTAATGTTTCTATTACACCTTAAATGATGCGATCATAGCCGAAAACCGAGCCGTATAGTATCTTTGAATGCAGCAGCGGCACTCGTTCGCGCGAGAGACGACGTGGCGGCATTTCTACTCCAGTTCCGGCGCCTGGCGGTGAAATGCCGCACTAGCACCGACGGCCGCTTCCCATTGAAATCCGCTCCTTCGTTGGGCACTGAAAAAATAGAAGAGGCGCTGGCTTGGCAATCTCATTTCTGTGTGATATAGTGAAAGGGATGTCTGATAAACCTATTTTTCATCACCAACATGATTGTGACATGCCTCTGGAAGTTCCCGCGCCGTTTACGTCTCTGCTCTCACCCAGAATCCACACCTCAGAAAAACACGGCTCTCAGCAGCACAGTCCACAGGGCACAGAAATACATGTGCTTGCATCTTTTTTTTGCCGAGATGGTTATTGAGATCAGCCAGCATTCTAAGGGCACAAAAATGAAACATACTTCAATCACTTGGTACCCAGCAACTAAAACAAAGCGGCACAGAATAGTATAGCAGAAAGGCCAATTGGATTAAAATGATAATAAGACTAGGGTGAATTATGACGACAGGAGAACATGTTGTCTTTAAGCGGTGGCAATAAATTATCATAACAGCTCACTATCTTGGCTGCACATTTTCATAGGAGGATGACTGATTACAATAAATTAGTGTGTCAGAGCTTCTATTGTCTTGTCTAGATGACAGCACGTTATTCCAACAGGACAATGACACATTGTTGCCACACCATGACATTTCATTGTCATGTATTCATGTAATTTGCTGTCACAAGATGACAATGGGTTGTGCAGTCATCCACAAAGCTGCTTTGATGCTGTAGCTATCATGTCAGAGCTCTCATTGTAATGATATACCTTCATGACAAAGGGACACTACATTTTGCTGTCATTCTTGCTGTTATGTTGTTCAAGCACCGCTGCTTCCTAGTTTTTAGCACCTTAACTGTCATGTCGGATCTCTCGCCCTATTCCTATAGGACAGCAACACATGGTCATGATATGAAGACATTGCATTCTGATTACAGGATGACATTGAACGGTACTGTCATTCTTGCTGTGTTCCTAATAAGCACTGTTTTTCTTCGCAAGTTTCTCTGGCTCTGTAGCAGTCTTCTCTGAGCTCTCGTCTTGTCATAACGACAGCGCATTATTAGGAGAGAACAGCAACATGTCATGACAGGATGGTAATCCATTTTCATAAATCACTGTTGCCGTTATTTGTGTGTTCCTGTTTGAGCCCTTGTTTCCCAGCTGCTTTGCTACGGTAACTGTCAAGTCAGAGCTCTCAATGTCCTGTCAAGATGATAGGGCAATATTATCGCTGGACAGCAACACATTGGCACCATGTCGAGCTCTCGTTGTCTTGTGAAAGTGGCAGCACATTGTTCCAAGAAGATGGCAAAACATTGTCATCCCGAAGTGGCAATGCATTTTTATGACAACACAGTGAAGTCTTCTGTCAACATTTCTGTCTTCCATGCCGAAAACTGTTGTTGTTCCTCAGCTGGTCAAAATTTTTAGCTCTCATCTCTAAGCTCTCATTGTCCTGTCAAGATGACACCATATTATGGCAACACATCTTCATCACAGGATGACGGTGAATTGTTTTCTAATTTAACCATTGTTGCTTCCCACTTGCTCTGGCTCTGTGACCGTCATGTCATAATTTTTGTTTTAACCCAATAGTTTTGAAAAGGCTCACTTCATAGAAATTCCAGCGTAGGATTCGTCATGGGCATTACTGGCTGTGACCAAAGAATCGTCATTTTGTTTGTGACCGACAAATCGAAAAATATGCAAATAAATAATAATTTCTGGGTCCGTGCAAGGATCAAATCCAGGTTTTTTGCGTGGTAAGATTGTATTCTATCATTAAGTCAGGTGTCTGCTTGGAAATACAGCGAAAATAACTCACTCTGCTTCAAAATGTAGCGAAAATAATTTTCGTGCTTTACTAACGCATGCGTCCTGTGTACAGGCTTAACTATACTACATGTAATAAATATTGGGTGGTACAAGCGTACACTGCCATCGGATGTCAGAATACGGGATTATCATACTGACCTTGTGGTTTAAAACCAGCCACCTGTTACAAAAGGCATCAATTACTAAAAGCACCGACGTTACTGCACGTATTCCCTTAGGACCACATAGTGGGAGCTTAGCAAGTGCAAAATATCTCGCGCGCATAATTGCATGTGGTTTGAAGCATGCTACCCATTACACAGAATTCAGCCATATGCGAAAGCTTCACTGACACAAGCCATTTTTAACTTTATCGATTACATTGTAGTAATCCAAGGTTGAAACTTCTCGAATAATATACTAAGGGTATGCATGAAGTGGTTGAAGTATCCTCTAGGGACAGGATATCGCTATTGCGTTCAGCTCTTTTTGGCGAAGCGTAAAGGTTTCCCAATTTTTTCCTAAAAACATGACAGCTCATCATTTGAACAGCATAACGCATTGTTTTGTCAGGATTACATTGCATTTTCATCACAAGGTAACATATGTAATTTGGTTCCTGTTGTGGTCCCAGTTGCTTTAGCGCTTAACCAGTTCCTGCAAAGCCAAATGAGAAGGGAATAGTGATAGTACATGTACACGCTATAGAAGTAACTGATAGTATATGTATGGACTCTATAAAAGTAAGCGATACTATGTGTATGGACTATAACTGCATATATTGCCCAGCAAGTCTGTACACAGTGTCTTATTATTTTCCTTTTGAGCAGGATTGTATGCCATCATGTTCCAATGTGTCAGTTGCTGCGCCGAATTCAAATAAGAAACATCAACCCTCATTATCTCTTTGAAAGATGCACGTTTGGTGTGACATTAACAATACAAGTCTTCAAGTAGGACTTATCACTATAAAATGATTTAGTGTTTTGCTTTAATGTCCCCTTCCTTCAAAATTGGGGCGGTTGCAAGGAGACCTCTATGTCATCATTTTTTAAGCTTTTAGAAGTTACCCTGAAGAATGATACATAGGATCTCATCTGAGTAGCTGCCTATGTTTGATGCGAGCACTGCTATTTCTTAAGGAGGAACCACAGTAAATAAAAGTTTGGGGCCAGCAGTAACAGTATTTACATCATCATTAGATCACAACTGCTGACTACCTGGACTATTTGAGTGAATCAGTAACTGGGGAAAACTTAGGGACATCAAGAGACCTTGGAAAGCAAGATATAATAAAAAGTGAAACTTGAGCATGCATGGCTAAGGAGTGTCCATGAGCTCTGTATATGATTTAATCCTCATCGTCATAAATAATTTTGGCTGTAAAAGACTGGCCACTCATTTTAATCTCCAGTTGCTCTTGTCAGGTTTCAGTTGACTCTGTCATACGTGTTTAAATTTTCTAATGTCTTTGACTTAATATCACTCATAGCGAGTCACCAGAAGTAGTCCTAGACTATCATAGTCTGAGCCTGAATGCCACTTGTGTTGATTCCAACACTGGCTGCACCTGATTACCTCGAAAAACGTTTCCGTAACATGATCACCTCAGTTACTGCTATCAAAGGTGCTTTACTGCGGTCTTTGCTTTCCTTCAATTCTTCATTTTTTTTATAAAATAAGAGGAGCATGTCTGTAACGAGTATTTATTAAGCTTTTTCAGTAAAACTCATGTTGTATTATACATGAACCTAATTATTTTTCTCAACAAACTTGTGTAGTCTTATCAACTTGCACTTCAGTTACTTAAGTTGTCTGTATGAATTGATGTTGATGTGTTTCCGAACATGCGTCATTCTTGCGCTATCTTTCAACTTTGTCGCAAACTTTCATCGTCCGTTGCAATGTTTATCGAGACCTTTTCACGTCCATGCAAGGATAGTGGCTAGCTGACAGCTGCCTGGGATCATTCTCGACTTGTCGCAAACCGTGCTCTTTTCTGTCGTTGTCTTTCAGCGTTGCTTGTTTTCGGTCACAACTTCACTCAATGTCCTGTTCGCAGTTAAACTTATAGCTACGCCCCCCATCTTTTCTTGCGCTTGTTTGCTCGCTATGCCGTGACAATATGTTATAGCTGCTTCATCCCTCAATGCCAGCGTGGCATTTGTTGACATTGTATAGGTCAACACCAGCTGTTGATGTAATACTTGCGCGTTGCTTTTTTTAGAGAGGAAGCACTTGTTTCTGGAGCGTAATGACTCAGGCATTTTTTGCTAGCTCGAAAACATCTCTGTTGTTTGTTGTATTAGTAGTGTGTTTTTTTCAGCTCTACATAACAACAGCAGCTGCGCTACCGTGTCGAGTTTTTAAGGATGGAGTCGAAAATGGCTTTTGCTGTTTATTTTAATGTTCTCGTGGCTCTCCTTAAAGTGAACACTACTAAAAATTGAATTAAAGCAGTTTGTGATATAATTCAGCAATACTGCTAGACTCAATAGGGCAGCATGTATAACTTCTTGTTGCACTCGAGAAGGTCCTGGCGCTTCTAGCATTCCTGCAGGCAACCAATAGAAATGTTGGCATATATTAATAAAAGTATAAACGAAAGGAGAGTGACAGTGTTATAGAAAAAAAAACTGTACGTCCGAAATACTAAACAAAGGGATGGCCTGCCTGAATTGAACATGAAGTTACGGCAAACTTATGGCAATGGCCAGCATTCAAGTATGCTGCTCTATGTTTTGGCCCTGATATGAGTATCTTGATTGAGCAATCATCTAGAGAGCCTTGTGAAGTTACTGGGCTTTCATTAGGAGAGCCCAAACACTTTGGGAAATTTAGAATACAAATCACGGGGCCTTTGCCGTTCATTTCGTACTCGCTTCAAGACATTTCACGGTTAATTTCGTTGACTATTTGTCTAGAGTGCTATGAGGGATAGCAACCGTCGCTGCATTAGACACAACAAGACCGCTTCACGTGGAGACTCCTGAATATTGAGATTTCATGGTCATTGCGAAGTACGTGTCAGTTCCCAAGCAAACGTGGGGAAGCGGTTGGTTCGCTTTTGCACAACAGTTACTGGTATATTTAAATGAACATGCCTCCGATGAATCAGCCTATGAATGCATTACTTCGGGCAAAGCAATGCGTTATCAGACTGATGTCTCGATATGTTCTGAAAGATTTAAAAAAAAGATGCACAGTGCAGTAGCATACATTCAGCTTCTTCAACAAGTACAAGCTCTGCCATGAAAATGTAGTGCATACTGTCAATTTGTTCGGTTTGCCTTTCCTACGATGCTGCGGCTCATGCGTCCTTGCCTAGTGGACATGTCGCGAAACAACTTCAATTCTTGAAGGCCTCCGTTCTAGCAATGCCAATTCTCCTGGCCCCTACCAAACCCTACCAAAATGCCAGAGGGCAACACAGTAAAACAGAAGAGGTAGATTATCATCGCTGTATAGGTGGGCGAAAAAATGGGTAATTTTTTTGCTTTACTCCAGCTTCACAGTAGACTCCCATTGGACTGATTTCAGCACTAAATATACAGCATATGTAAGCCTTTATTTGGTGGCTTCTGCTGAGACTTTGTATTATTTATTCTGTAAAATAACGGGACATATTGAGTATTCAATATTTAGATATAGTTATTTTAGAGTATTTATTTTTTGGTTTAATTATAGAATATTGTTATTCAAGCATTCTGTTTTAAATACTGTCCTATTGCGTCTCGATGTCATTACTGGTGGCACTGTTGTGAACGCCTTGTTATAAAATACACTCAAACCTCTGTGTAACATACCCAGATATACCCAACTATCGGTTATAGCGAAGTAAACAAATATTCTTGTTATGGATACAATAATAGGAATATATTTCTCTAACTAATTTTCTGATGTAACAAACTTACTTTCATATCGTGTAAGATGCAACTTAGTTATTATAAGGTTTGAGTATTCATAGGAATTTCTTGTGTGATTGTTTACTTTACATCTTGCATTTGCAGAAGCAACAAACTAACGTTCATGATAACCATTTAGCTCTTTACAGACAAACTTAATGAATGACACTCCAGTCAGCATAATGGTTTACTAATCGTGCAGCTGAAGTGTAGCATTCATTCCCTTCCTGGTTAATGGTTCACTGCCCACCTTCTGTAATCTCATTATTTCTCAAACACACCACGTACGCAGTGAACACTAGTGTGCGAGGTATGTTGGCATTATCAGAACACGGCGTAAAGCACGCAGCGCATTTGCCATTTCTTTCCTAATCTTTCTAAGGTTGCTATTTGAAAACGCTTATCCTTTTCTTTCCATGCTACATTTCAATTGCACTTTGAAGCTTTGTCGCTGCGTTACGTTCTTCCACCATTGCGTTGCACTTTTGAAATGCAGCAGGCGTCGTCACACATTTTGTATTTGTCATTCCCTTACCTTTCTTGCGACGCCCTGTAGCGCTTTCAGACAACATAATCACAGCTAGCTTATGCAGCTGTCCGTGCATGCCGTCGTCGGGCATCCGTCGAAAGTAGCAGATCTGCTGATGCGCCCGGGTGAATTCTCAGAAATTCTTCGCTCTCTCTCTTCAGCCTTGGCATTGCATCTGCGCCTGAGCAGATTCCTGGAATTCAACGGTCATGCCAGCCGCACGTCTGTCAGTTGAATGCGTTGCGTGTTATGTATTACAGCATTATGAAGAAAACAAAAGAGGAAAAGAGACTTGTTTTTTTGCAAGAGCATAACTATGTACTCCACCAAGGAGCATGCCTTTTTCTTTCCTTTTGACAAAGCGACACGTTTCATTTTCTTCAAAAGTACCAATCCATGTTGGTCCCTCAAAGGCCGCGATCTCATAATGGCCCTCCGGCATGACATATTATGTTTCTTGGTTGTATTGTTAGCTCATCAGTGACCTTTACGAGAGCTACTTGGCTGTCGTTTGTCAACGTTTGACACGCGTCTCTCCGATTCCTGGAAAAATGTTTTTGTTGTGGCGTCCTCGTCAACCTTTTAACACTGCGGCGGTCTTAGTTCCCTCAAATGCCGCTGTGTTGGGATCTTTGCGTGCAATTCTTGAGGCAGCGCAATCACGACGCGTGGCTCGTAGCATCCGTCATGTCGGATAGAATCCGCCATTGTTTCCTAGGGTACTTCGTGGCACAATCACCTCGCGTATTTTCGCTTGCAATTTTTGCACATTTTGAAGATTATTGAAAACATTGTTCAACTTAATGCTCAAAGAACCCATGGGTGCGCAGAAGAGTTTTGATTTCGACACCCTTTTGTGCTGCATTTCGTTAGCTGGTTTGGAAAAAGTGACGTGCGACTTTAAGCATCCGTCATGTCCGATGTGATCTGCCATTGTTTTTATAGATTACATCCTCGTGGCACTGTCACTTTGAGTATTAACGCTTGTAGTTTTAGCACGTTTTCAAGGTCATTGAAGACTTCGTTCAACTTGTCACTCAAAATTAATATGGGCACACCGAGAGTTTTGGACCCGATGAACTTCTTCTTGTGCTACATCTTGTTAGTTTGTTCAACGAAAGTGCTGTGTTGCATGACACGCCAGTCTTTTAATGGCCCAGCAGGAAACTTCTTATTACTTTTTCTCCAGACTTGGCAAGCTGTTTATGAACATAATAAATAAAAGTAAATGAATGTGGTGCTATTTAAATGCTTTCCTCTATAAATAAGAAAGACGGAGAGAGTAACATAGCTAAAGGACAATTTTCTCTCATGTTTTGGAACTGCCATGTGAATTTTCAGTAGGTATAATCACCATAGGGTATTCGCTAAGGTCAAAGGTCAGAGACATGTCTTTCCATGCATCATCCTTTCACCTCCTCCGTCAACTTATTTACATTAGTATTAGTTGCATTACCTATTTAGTTTAGACTAACTTTTGTTAAAAGGCACATCCAGAATATTCGTGGTATATAACACGTTCACTGTGGCATGTTTATTTGGGGTCTGGTTCATAGTGCATCGTGACCCACCAGTGAGACAGGCGGCCAGCCCTCTTCCTTTTGCTCCGATAAGGTGGCGCTGCCACCCACGCAGTGGGTGTTTGTCGCGCTTATTTGAAGAATGCAGAATTGTGTTTCGTCTTTCTTGCTTGAATCAATGTTTATATACAAAGTGCTTGCCGCAGGAAAACGCACAAAGTCAAGTTCAGTGATAGAAATATTTGTTAGGTAGATGTAAGTTAAAATTTAGTCTAAATATTGACCAACGAGATGGCGCGGCTTAATATGTACTAACGGGCTAGTCGGTGAGCTGTGATCTTGTGGTGAATCGGCGCACAAAAGGACACACACACACACACACATATGCACACACACACACACACAAAGGAAACAAACACAAATGCTGCTACCTTTTCAGTGGACAGTTATCACGTTTATTTGAAAAATACAATGCTGTTTTCTGCCTTTTTTGCATGAAATTATGTTTAAATGCAAAGTGCCTGCTACAAGGAAAACACAAGAAGTCCGTTTCGGTGATAAGTTGGTTTCTTTCCTCGGTGCTGCGCGTTTTTTTGCGCCCATAAAAGGCCTGAGCTTCCATTAGGTGCGCTGAAAAGTTTCCGAGCAGCAGGGAAGACTCGTACACTCAGTCCAATAACGCGAATTTTATGAACTGGGAAGATGGTTTGTATACAACGCACTTTGTATACAACACCCAATGTGCTGCCACTCGTTTCCTTAAAAACAATCGTGCCACCTCACGTCCGATGCGATGGACAATATATATTAGTTGTAATTCGAACTTCAGACGGCTCCACAAGATGGAGAGGAGTGCTCATGTGTGTGGGTAACCGGTGGATCACGTCGCTGCAGTACAAAAAACTTTTTATTGAGTGTGTCACGGGTTAATGGTGGGTCATAGGCTTTTATCATCAGACAAGTATTCTCCTGGCTGTGTTAGTCTTGCCGCAACAAAAATCATACCCCGGCGTTCAAGTTTTATGGAGTTATCGCAGCTGTAAGCAGAGATATGCATGTATTTTCGCAACCACAGCCCTGAGCAACCGTTGTGACCCATGACGCAGTGAACATGTTAGACGTCTTGGCTTGTTATGAGTATGGCTCACTAATAATCAAGTGAAGAAAAAAATTGATTTAATGTTAGCAGTAGAGGGTGATTTGAGTAGGGGTGTGCGAATAGTGAAATTTAAAACTGAATCAAATACGAATTGAATAGTTATCGTGGTGAATCAAATACGCTCAAAGTTCATTATAACGAAGCGTCATCTGCCACGAAAATAATTTGTTATATCTGGAAATTCGCATTAACGATTATCTATTACAAAGCCATTGTTCACTTACTTCATTATAAATGATAATCCTTTATATCCAAATTTATTATATAGATATTTCAGTGTACTATTTAACAAAATTTTCACAAACTTTAACAAAGCATCATTGCTGTATTACGTATAAGTGATAACAGAAAACACAAATATGTAAACGGAGGTATTCTCATATATAATACCCACAAGAATAGTATTCAAGTTATTTTTAGCGGCAGGGTGAATATAGAAGTTACTTCACTATACTTAAATGTTACCAAGACTTGAAGTTAAATTATCTTTCAGAAATTAACATCATTAACCTCATAGGTGGATTGAGGACGCATTGGCTGCTTCGGCGATGCTGTAGTTTTTGTTTAGGTGAAAATTCATTCGTCCAGTGATGAGGGAAGCTTTTATAGACTGGTAAAAGCTTGAACTGTGCACCTTTCGGGCTTTTCACTAATGGAAAAAAAACATTTTCGCTCTTCCAACATGTTGTTGCTATGTAATAAATTTGCCCATTAGGGTGAATTATGTAAAATGTATTTAAGAATATTCAGTAATTTCTATAAGCACTATTGGATATGAGCACCTAATCGAATACAATGCTATTTGATTTGTTATATGAATTTTTCAAATATTCACAGTCGTAGGTTTGAGAAATAAACATCCAAGATTTTCTTTTATTTTTTTTTGTAGAGAATAACGGTAGTGTTTGCAGTTGATGGCTGATGATTATATTCTTGTTCTGATAAGCAAAGCGAATGATGGTTTCTATTGTTACCTTTGTATTGTATATGCAAGACTGAAAAAAAAAACTTCGGCTGTAGAATTTTTTTTTTCATGAAAAGGCATGACATTGCACACTATATCACCATTCATAGCATTGTGTTGCAAACATGCGTTACTCAAACGTATGGCTCTAAATTGGAGGCAGTGTTTACTTAGATGAAAAGCTGAGAAATTTGTCGGAAATGTCTTCTCGTCATTCAAGATGATGTGTCAAAAATAGCAAAGAAAGATCTAGAATACTCTTTTCTCTTGAAATTTTCAACTGCATGTGTCAACCATCTGGCAGATAGGTCTGGCCCAATTTCATGCCAGTGCATTTTGTAACAAAGAAGTGCCTTCAAAGGCGCGACTTTTCGAAATAGTTTTTGATAGAGTTGCTACTTCGGAGGAGTGCGTCAGCGAAATGGCACTCATCACTTTCTCGCTGATGACCTCGATGAGGCCTAGTGTAAACAGCAGGAAGAAGGTGCAGTGCCCTTCCTAGAGAGTGCGTCAGATGACCTGCACGTTTCATTGACCCGTGCAATGTTCTCATCGGTTAACCCGAGAACGCTTGCTCACCACTCTAAATGTAGGCCTCTGGATCCCTTGCCACGAGATCGGAGTATCTGCGACATTTTACAGTGCCTGCAGTTCGAAGCGTTTGTCTCACTCTTTACGAATTCGGTCATCAAAATTAAACCATTGTAATTTTTGTTTCACCGTCAGAAATTTCATACCATCAGCAGAGCAACTTTTTTATGCATCTTATAAACTTTTTGTTTATTGATTTCTCATTGTTGCCTGAAAGGTTTGTAGCCTTTGAATTGAACTAGCGTATCTGCACAATTCTAATGCGCACTGTTTTTGCTTTATGTGCGCATAAAAGTCAAGGTGCGGAAGTGATAGAAACCTCATTTTTTTTCAATTCTGCTCTTATAATGTTACTTGCAAGGTACAATCATGAGTATACTAGTCGTGTGAAAATACAATAATTGACCGTTGTTTGGCTGGTTTTACTCTGTATGTCAAATTTTCATATTTTACATAAGGAGCAATACCTGAGGCCTCATAAAAGAATAATGTACGGATTGGTTGATTGATTGATGATGGCCATTGGGTATGCTTTAGTAACAAGCTCATGACTAGCTGTGGCCACATTAAGTTCTCTAAGGAATCGACTGTTTGCTTTTGATTCTGCACTAACTGATGTGTGAACTTCCCAAACTCCAAAGGGAAGAAACCGACAGATCCCACCACGCATTGTGGGAATCAATGCAATGCAAAGCAGCCAGCAAGGAACAAATCACGATGTACACAGCATGCGTGTAAGGATTTTCATGTAACCACTTCCCACCTATGTTCATCATATAGTCATTTCGCGCCGTACACCATATAAAATAGCCACAAATACACCGTGATCGCGGCATGCAAATCACGTCGTACATGACATGAATATTATGATTTTCATTTACCACCTGCCATTTATGTTCGTCATACAGTCACGTCACATGCATCAAATGCATGAAATGGCCACGAGTGCTCTACGAGTGTGGCAGGCAAGTTACCCTAAAAACGACAGTGAATCTCATGACTTTCATATTACCACCCGCAATTATGTGCGGGAGACAGTCATCACAGGCGACATCATATTTGGTGTATATGAAGCCAGCGAACTAGCCGCACGGGCACTATGAGCATGGCATGCAAGTGCATGATGTACATGACATGTCATGACTTTCAGATTACCACCTGCCATTTATGTTCGGGAGACAGTCACGGCAGGCGACACCATATTTAGTGTATATGAAGGCCAGCGAACTGGCCACAAGGGCACTATGAGCACGTCATGCAAATCGTGATGTACATGAAATGTCATGATTTTCATATAGACACATTGTCTCATATGTTTGTCACACAGTCATGTCACGTAATAACAAGTTTAATGTTTATGAAGCTAGTGACATGGCCATGAGCGTGCCACGAACACGGCATGTAAATTATCTTGTACATGACATTGATCGCATAATTTTCATCTCACCATCAGTCATTTATGTTTGTTATAGCCACTTCACCCAATACCGAATTCGGTACTTTTCAACCTAGCGAAACAGCCTTGAACGCAACATGAGCATGGCAAATATGTCATGTTATACATGACATGCACACCATGATTTTTATATTACAACCTGTTGTTTATGTTAATTTTGCAGAAAAGCCTCGTCATACCACTTTTGATATATAATAAGTTAATGAAATGGCCACTAGAGCACCACGACAACAGTATGTAAATAATGTCATGACAAGTCATGATTTTCAGATTATGACTAGTCATTCATGCTCATCATACAGTTATGTTGTGCCATACCAATTTTGGAATGAATCCCATTAACGTTACGGTCTCCATAGCACAAAGTCATAGGATGGCTAGACAGACAGACATACAGAGAGACAAGACAGACGGACGGACGGACGGACGGACGGACTGACAGATAGACAGATAGATATATAGATAAGGTAGGCAGGCAGGCAGGCAGATAGAGCTGAAAGTCGCCAAAGTTCTCTAAGAAATGCTTTGCATTTAAAAGACAGCTGCGCAAGTGCCAAAGTGCTTGCAATAAGAAACTGCAATATCTGTTTCTAAGAGCGGTACCAATATGCTAGAGTTTTACGACATCATGAAACATTAGCCATGGCCACCACATGCGAACAAAAGCACAAAAACATGAGCAGCACCTGTGATAAAATGCTATGTGAAAAACGTCATCATACCTAGGCTAGATGTTGAAATGGCATTGAAGAATATTGCTCCGGAGTCGCGACTGTCATGCTTTTGTCGATGACACCCAGTCCAACATTTCAGCACTAACATTAATATCGTGTTGAAATATAATCCCTTTGCACCAACCTTCACTCATGGTCAAGTGTCACCCCTTTCTACACCCGAGAAGCAGAGGGGTAGTTTCTACAGATTTGAAAATGTATGTCAATGTCGTTCTTTAATATGCAGTCAATGCTTGGTACAAAGGCGTTTTGCATTTTGTTTCTGTCGGGAACGGTGCTGCCACATTCAAGAGGTGAATCTGTGTCATCATTGTGCTTGGCAACGAAATGTCATTGTCACCGAGATACCACAGTTGGAGGTACTTTGTTGGGGCGAACATGCAAATGTCAGCGAAGGGCTGTGTGACCTGAAATTGTTGCACGCCTGAAAATAAGTTCCCCTGGCAATGATCGACAGCTGACGTCGCTGGAAACAATTGTCCGAAATGCTTTCATAGTTGCCTGAATATGCCTGAAGCTTTGCATTTGTGGCATTGCGGAATATCTAGGTTGTTATTTGGTCGAAGAGGTAGTAATAAAGGGCAGTAAGAAACAGAAAGCATGTCATCAAGGTAATCTTGAATATTGGTGCAAATTGGTCTGATCCTATATAATTCTGGCAACACTTGTCGGAGTTGCTTCAAATCGTAGAAATGGGGGATTCTTGTAGATATGGCAAAGGCAGTGTTATGCTCGACCAGCGTTCCTAGTGACCCTACACAGTCTGCGAATAATGCCGCTTTTGTTCTCGTCCCTTGAATGTGACACCATCATGTGTATAATCAAATACCCAATTCAGATGGACGTGTTGATGTATGTTGTCATTTAATTGTTACCAGTACTAGTAGTGTATAAAAAGTCATGGCCTACTGTAGTGATCCACGGCTTCTAGTGTCGCACATGGCTAGGAAATTTTCAGTAAAATGTATTCAAGGAAGAAATTAGAGGTGCAGTAACATTGCTGGTGCTGGTCACTAGACGTAATGAGGGAACTGGACGAACCACTTCTGCACAGATAACTTACTTAAAGCTGCTTGCACATAAACCGCTTGCATGTGGATGAACTTATCTACGAGTTGTGCCAAGCTATCGGGTGCCACATCACAATTTTTGTGCAGGATTGGCTTAGAAATGTCACAGAAGTGGTGTTTCTTTGTAATTTACAAGTTCCTGTCACTCGCGTGTCGCTTTTTAGGGTTGTTAGAGGTGCCAGCTTGTTGGCGGGTTCATAAGACAGATGGCGCTTCTAATCTGCTGCACGTCATAAAGAGAAATCGAGGCAGGAGTGGCAGGCAGTAGTAAACAAGGGTAGAAACAACAACGGGATATTACAGTTTGTTGGAAGGGATGAGGTTTGGTGCCGTAGGTGGCATCCAAACTAGGCCACAAAGCTTGGTTTGGTGTCAGAAGCTGTAAAGATTAGGTGACCGTATCTCTAGAGACAGCCTGCTTCTGTAGCATCTGTACAAAGCTTGTTCACTGTAGGCATTTTGGTGTGAACTAAATTTACGATCAGAAAAACCTTTCAATACACTCTGTAAGCGGCTTTGCTAGTTTCTTTCTAGTAATGGTGCTTAACTATGCCGATCTCGCTTGGACATGAAGCTCTAAAAGCTGCTTGATGGATATGTTCATTATTGTATAGTGTAAAGAAGTGTTAAAAGTTCCTGGAAAAAGTGCTATGTCGGAGAAGCACTGGCATCCTGTCTGCAGAAAACCGTTTACCTCTGTATTGGCTGGTGCTTACCGAAGCCACGAGTTACACCATCGTATTGCAGAGGCTATGAGAAAAATTCGGATTTTGCACATATCTCGTGTAAGGCCATGCAACCTTGCGAAGTATGCATTGGGTGTGTGCCGCTAGGTTGTTCCAAGGAAGGTGTCAATACTTGTTCATATTAGGTAAAGAAAAGTAAGCAACGTATGCAAGTTGTAAACAGAAAAAACAGTTTGTCTTTTATTTACAAGTCCGTTCCAGCAGCACGTTCTAGCTGACACATCATTTTGCAAGTGCGTAACAGTTGTGCACGAAAACTTAACGAGAACCCGCCATCGCTGAAAAGGCCATGATGGTTAGGTTAGGCGGTACTCTTTGGTCATTCGTGGATGCAGGCCACTTGCTTTCATTTTAAACACTTCGCGGCTAAGCCTGTCTGCATATTTTACCCCCTCAGCTTCACACCGGTGTGCTAGCTTCCAACAGCTTTCACACGGAAATGCAAGACGAAGTAACAGTATAATAAAAAGCGGCTCTGTCATTCCATCTTTTATCTTCTGTTTTAATAAAAGAACACACAAAACTTAACAGTCTCATCAGCAATAAAAGAAAAAGAAAACAAACGCTAACTGGAACACAAAGAAGTCGAGAAACATGAAGGGAGCTGCAAGTCGAGCAGTCGCTCACACACTCTCTTATCACAATGCCGGCAATTGTTCACTCTTTCATCATAACTTATACAATCGCAAAAAAAAAAAAGAAAAAGTGGAGAGTAACGCGACTGAAAAACAAAAAGAAGAGGCATATCGAGAACAATGCTGGACTGGTCGTGGATCACAGATTCGTTGCTCAGTAATCTCTACGCCGTGCACGCGTTGTCAGTCCATGTGTCCATCAAGTCACCGATGAGTGCGCACAGTCGTCACCACGGTTCTCCTACATCTCTACAAACTTTTTCAGAAGAGTCTGGCAGAACCGTTCGATGTGGGCACATTCTTGAAGTGGGTATCGCAGACGCACTTCGCGAAAGCCTCTCTCTTTTACATGCACTCTGGACGATGTCATCGGAGAAGAGGGAAAGCTATAATGCATATAGCCCCTGTCTTGCTTCGAACCGTATTATGAATAATTAAATAAATTAATAGAGTGAAGAAATAAACAAGAGTGTGGGGACGATGGGGAAGGGTGTGTGATTGGGCTTGCGTGCACAGTCTATTACTCTAAGTTCCCTACTTTGAAAAATATATTACATTTTCGTGGCAGCTACCACTGCGTGCTTCTAGAAAAAAAAAGTGGAGAAGCGAGTTTTCGTGGCAGCTTATGTTAGGGGTGAACGACTGTATGGATTGATTGAGCCAAATTTATGCCACTGCCACCAAGTGTCTACATTTTTTTTTTCTTGAGAGTTGCACGATTGCAGCCATGTTTTATTCTTATTATTATGAACTACCAGAAGTCGAGATCAACACCTTAGCCTGCAAACCACAAGCAGGGACACCGTAAAAGTGGGAACTCTTACGAGCAAAACTTTGAAAATGCTGTATTTTGGTGCCACTTCTGAGGAACAAGATGCTTGTTCATGGACCTGCATTTCTTTTTGGTGGCAGAATACTGGGAGGTTGTGGCCATCTGGATGCTTAATATGACATGATAGAAGGCCAGCAGGGAGAAGTTGTGCAAGACTAAATAGCACTAATTCTCTTCCATCGCTTTTTTACCGAAAACTTTTCTTCGCCACTGTCTTGTGTTACTGTAGGATGGACCTGCCTTCTCCCAGTGGTGCCTGGTCGTCTTCCACACTTAGAGAGTCCAGGAGAGATGAAGAAAACAAATAATGTGTGCACTTGGAAGAGTAGGGCTGCCGACACACGAAGGTGACGAGAGAGAACCCTCGTCGTGGACTAGTCTGATGAAGACAGTGCGGTCGGCGTGCAAGATAAGGAGGACGTCTTCCTACGCCGTTTGCACGCTGCCCCTGTCCTCTTCGTCAACGTCGCTGCTGCCCGAGAGATCGGTTGACCTAAGTCATTCGGCGACGGCCTTGCCCACTGATTCAGCATGCCCGCCAGCGGAGGAGGCCTTCTCGTCAGCTGGGGTGCTTGCCGACGAAGAGGAGCTGCCTCAGCTTGTCTACTTCGCTGCGCAGCATGGTCAGTTCGGTGCGCAGCTGCAGGTTCTCCTGTTCCAGGTAGAGCACCCGCAGCGCCGTCTGCTGTTCCTTGATGCGCCGCAGCTCCCGCGAGCGCTTGGCGGACTCGTTGTTGCGCTTGCGGCGCTCCCAGTACGCCTCGTCCTTGCACTCGGCCGGAATGGGCTGCGGCGACTTCTTCGGGTGGGCGCCGCCCGTCAGGCTGGCCACGCTCATGGCGGCCGCTGCGCTGGACGCCAGGAGGAGGGACGACGAGGGAGTCGGGCTCTGGGACAGCGGAGGCGATGGCGAGGGTCGGGACGCCGCGAGGGACATGTCCAGCGCCGCCACGGGACTGTCGTCCGAAACGTCCGACTCGGCTGCTGGGCAAGAAGAGAAACGAAAGAAGGAAAGCCACGTTACAGCCGAGTTGAGTTCATCCGCGCAACGGCTAGTTTCGCTCACAAACGAACACTCTTCGGTAATTACGGTAGCGCGAAGAAGCAAGACATGTAAGACAGGCAGCGAGGAAACACACATCGCTTCGCTTGTGTGGCTCTTCGTTGTCTTTCTCATGCCCCGTTTCTTCTTCGCTCCGCCACAGTTATCGAAAATATGCCACACCAACAAGCCCGAGTTTGAAACTTCGTAAGAAACACCATCACAAAGCAAAGTGCGGAAAAGAGGCCACCACAACTGGCAGACCCATTGCGGACAAAAGACAAAGTACTCACGGATTTAAGGGCGGAGCGGGGTGCTCGGGAAATATCGCAGCGCCCTATGACCCTATAGTGGCGCGAAATTGTTTCCGCACTGTTGCGAATTTCGCCTCAACGTTATAAGATTAACAATACTACGGCGCAGAAGTTGGGTGTGGAAAAATATTGCCACGTCATCCAAAGTGTCGGCCACGAAAACAAAACAAACAAACAAAGAAACTAGCGGTAAATCATCGCTAAGCTAACGGGGAGAATCGTTAACAACGAGGAGCTAGGTTAGTGAACATACAGTGCATTTATGAGTGAAGAGGTCGAAGGTGTGAATCGGGGTGAATGGGGTGACTTGCCGTGCGTGCCCTGGTTCTCGAGTGACGAGCGATCGCTGAAGAGGGGGGGGGGGGGGGGGCGATGTGTGATTCGGCGTCGGAAGTCGAGACTGCACAAACCAAACTGGGAGAGAGCTCCGAGTCAAACGTTAAAAAAAAAAATAAGCCTCTGGCAATGCGAAGGACGTGGAGTGAAAGAAAAAAGGAAAGGCAAAGAAGGCGCCTCGTCAGCGTAACGGTCAACATGTCGTCATGCGACGATAAGGCGAAAAAAAAAAGCGAGCCGAAAACGGCCCTATCATCTCGACGGATTCCAGGCAGGCGATGCGGTAATTCCCCGGTCTCACTGTAAGCGAAACGCTATAGCATTACACGGTCGTGTCGCAACTCCATAGTGTGTTCAGCGGACGGACCGCATGCATTATCAACGAACGGGGAAGTGCCGTCGCATTGCCCATGGCTGGCTCTTTGCCGTGCAACACATACATCTCCCCGCCGACGAGTTCGGAAAAAAATAAAAAAAAGGAGCTCGTTTCCACTCGTTTTTGTTTCCTTTCATGAATATAATCTCATGAGGACCGTTATCGCGCCGTTTCATTATCGAGAATAATAATACATGCTGAGGTTTTAACGTCTCAAAATCGCAATGAGAATAATAATACATGCTGAGGTTTTAACGTCTCAAAATCGCAATATTATGTAACAGTGGAGGGTTCCGGAAATTTCGACTACCTGGGGATTCTCTAAACGTGCGCCTAAGTATCAAGCATTTTCGCCTGCAGCGAAAAAGCGGCACGGATTCGATCCCGCGACCCCCGGATCTGCAAGTCGATCAACATAATAACAGACAACCGTGGCGGGTAGTTTCAACATTAAATATGAAGAGCTACAGAAAATAAAACTGGGCGAACGTTAAGTGCGACCGTTATCCGTACCCATGGGGAAAGTCGTTGCTGTTGCCGCACGAACTCCTGCAGCAGCGCTCGAAGTCGACGGAGGTCTTCACTCTGCGTCGGCACACCGCACAACTCCGCAAGAAGCTTCTAAAGGCACGCGCGCACTCGATGTGGAATTCCGCTGGTTTTGCAGCATATAACGAACGTCACAGAGCGAAAATGCGCGCGCCGGTCTATCACCTCACCTAACTCCCCAAATGCCTATTGTCGCGAAAGGTCCCTGGACCGCGGAGTGATTGAAAAAGAAAATCGCGAGTGTGAACACCCAGATGCGTTGGAAGAAAACGTTGACCTCCCCCCACCGCTTCGTGTCAAGGCGCGCGCTGCGTTTATTTTTTTATACTGACGATAACTGGAATCGCACGCTCGCATTTATTAATCGCCGATATTGCTCTTTTCCTCCTCACCCCTCTAAGCTCCTCCTCCTCTCCGAACGTTTCAAACATTCCCCTTTCGCTTCCTAAAGGAGGACGCGTTAAAAAACCTTCTTGGCGTGACGTCACGGCAGAGAAACGCTGCTTCGTTCGCTTGTTGCACGACGACCCTTGACATTTCTTTCTTTTCGCAAAGAGCGAGCGAAATGGCTGGTTGGAATGAACTGGGAGGGAATGTGACGTAATCAAGCCTGTTCTTATTCCCCGCCCTTGAAGTGCGTTGTTGCTTCGCAAGTTGCACGCCTCCTCCTCCTCCCGGTGCTGTTTCGAGTTAGCTCATCATCCTCTATCATTATGACACTTGCAAGACAGCTGTGTGACAAGGGAGACATGGCGTCAGTCAGGACGCCAGTGTATTCCGGCTGTGTTCCGTCTTCGTTCTCTTCGTATTTCACGTTCGAACGTGTATGCCGTCGTGTACTTTTATACACATTATCGCTCGTAGTTTCACAATAGCCCGTAGTTACACATTAGAGCTCATAGTTGCACGTTATCGATCGCCACGCCAGCCGTTGAATTGCCGGCAGGTAAAGTCCCGATTGACTGCGCGCCACTAACGTCACCGTCAGGAGCAAGATAGCGCTCCTTTATCGCCGGGGTTGCGCGATGGACGCGAAATCGCTGCGCGATTTCCGCAGGCGCGCCTTCCTTCTCCTCCGTCCGGAGAGCGGCAAGTTTCGTGGATCTCGCGGTGCAAACGATTGAGTCACACCAGCAAGACGCCGGCCGGCCGGCGCCCCTTCACCCCCCCCCCCCCCCGCCTTCCCAGAGACTGTTCTTTCCCCGCTTGCGTGAGTCGACGCCACCAGATTCTGGGAAGAGCGACCGCGGCGCGGTGCAAAATAACGTCCGGTGTGCAGCCGACGCCGAGGCAAGACGACGCAATGCACGGCGCTAGAGAGATACCCTCTCCCTCCCCACTTCCCCAGTCTCTCTCGCTGGGGTCGCCGGCGTCGACCTTCGTTTATTTTGATCGGTCAACGCTTCTTGGGAGGAGACTCCGCCGCTTTCCTACCACCGCGACCGTTTTCTTTCAGGGGCGGCGCCAGCGCGGGGGGGGGGGGGGGGGGGGGTGCTTGGCAGTAGTACGGGGGAAGGAGGGGGGGCACGCTTACCCGCGGATTCACGCCTGCCCCCGCTTTGCCACCCACCTCTCAAGAACAAACGGTCGCGAGTCCCTTGCCTCTCCGCCACCCCGAAGGAGCGCGCTTCGGTGTGGGTGCGACCTCCACCCCCCACCCACCCCCTGCTTTTTTTTTAAATTTTGTCTGAAGAAGGCGAACAGCTTTCTGCCTTCGTAACTCTTTCTCTTTTGAGATGTGAATAATAACCCGCTTGATGCAACAACGGCAGTTGTGGTTTGATTCTGATTACGTGCGGCGCGTACCACGAAACGCGGTGGTTGCGTGGGTGGTTGGAGGGGGGGGGGCGAGGAGGGGGGGGCGAGGCTGCTTTTGCGCGGTGGTGCAATACGCCGAACCCGGCTGCGCAGCGCGTGACGTGTCGAACCGGCGCGTGCTGGCGCGGTGACGAATTATTATTCCCAACCCGCGGTGACGCGCTCTTGCGCAAGCGGCCCTTCACGAAGACCGCGCCGATAATAAAACACAAACGCAAGAAACAATCGGCGTTGCGTCGTAGTTTCCGTTCTTCCCCCCCCCCCCCCCCCCCACCTTTGCATGCTCGGCATTATACTGGCAAGGCCGGCGGGCGACTCGTGTTGTAAACAAGTCAGCCGGCGCCGTACCGTCCGAACGTCTTTTTTGCTATGTATGCACCCAGAAGCGAGAGTGCGTGCTGCCAGCGAACAAAGGAGATTTCGTCATCTTTGCCGGACTCGTCCTGCAAAGTTCGGGGAAGTTCTCGGGCTCATACCTGCTTCCAGATTGATCGGCCCGAGCCCGGATTTCTTTTTCTGGGAACAAGCGCCCGAAAGAAGTTAAAAGAATGAAGCGCAATAGATGGTATTGCGTAACGAAGAAAATAATAATAATCGGCGTGTCCGGGAGGATTTTGTCGTAAAAAAAAAGTGTCGCAAATCACTCGGGCGGTATCGCTTTTGTTTGAACGCGTCGGCTGCGTTGAAAACGCGGCGCGCTGTTGTGGGTGGTATATTATTCATCTGGAACGCAATTACCAGAGAGCGGCGTAAGAAGGCGCAATTTCGAAGTTTTGCGTGATTTGTGGGTTCTTTTTCTGCGGTAAACAAGGGCGCGAGCCCCCCTACGTAGCCCCTCTACCTCCTCCGTCTCGACGAGCGCGCTCGGAAAAATAACCGTTTCGCAACTCAATAAAAAAGAAGGCCCGCGTCGTGACGCAAGATCGACTCGCTACGCCTGGAATCGTTGCCGGTCGACTCGTCTAACGAAACAAGCAAAAACGACCGAACGAGGGAAAGGGAAGCGACTGGTCCGCGTCACCGAATCGATTCCGATGCGTTGGTGGTGAATAAGTTTCCTACGGCGGCGGGGCCGTGTTTCCAGCATTCGATGGTGATTCAGCGGAGAGTCACACTCGCGCAACTCTCGGCTTAGTGAGACGAAAGTGTCGTAGTGATTGCGCTAAAGGTTTTGCAAGAGTGAGTGAAAAATAAAAAAAGTTGTCATCCTAAAGTGTGCGGCGATCGTAGAATCGACCGAACACTCCCACATTAAAACAAAAGAATTAGTGCCGATATTGACCACCGTTGTGGCACTGTTACAATGCTGCAATGCTCTTAAAAAAAAAAAAAACAACAATTCGTGGTTCTGGAAGATTCTTTCTATCCCGAGTTTTGGCGATCTCCAATCGGACATCTAAAAAAAAAAAGCGAAATGGCTTTCAGTCTTTTAACTGTAGTAAGCTTATTTTTACTGTCCCTGTTTTCTTTGTAGTTTCTCTGAAACGGCCTGTTTCGGTCGAGACCATCCGGCTGGTCACGCGTTTTGAACCCCGGCGAGACTCATAACGCAATCACACGTGCCGTAGGCGGAGCGCCCCAAACTGCTGTTGTCAACAGTCCCTCCCCTGTGTCGACGACGGTTCTTGCGCACTCTTAGGTCAGTGAGCTGTCGCACGTGCCAAACACCGATCTTTACCCCCCCCCTCCCCTCCTTCCTCCCCAACTCTCGGTCCATGCGCGCGTGTATCCGCTGTGTGTGCATGTGTGTGAGCGAACGTCACATGGAAAAGAAACAGTTTTAGTCCCCCGACTGTGTCACCATTGTTTTTTTTTTCTTTGTGGCTGCTACTTTTTCATGAGAACAGAAGACTCTAGCGGCGCGAACGAAAACTATGAGCGAGTCGATCGAAACCAGTGCTAACTAGTAACAGCTTCGAAACCAGTGCTAACTAGTAACAGCTTCTAAGAAGAGGGAAGGGCTTTCCCCACCCCGGAAGGCGGGGAAGAATGGGGACTGGGGAACGGGGGCGAGCGCCGCGGAAATTTTGGTCAACACATTGTGAAATACACCAGTGCTTGGGTCTGGCGCCCCAATCTACACGTCAAGACCCGATTGAATTTATCAAAACAAAAGTTTTGGGTACCGCTAGCTTTCGGAAACACATGTTCCACGTTTTTTTTTTTTTTTTAATCTTTGGAGTGTGGGCGGTTTTGGTGAAACGGTATTTTTGGCGACCCACGCGCTTGGGAAACAACAACATAGAATACGGGAGAAGGGTGCTTCTGAAAAAAAAAAAAAAACGGGAAAATTGAGACTTATTACAGGGCCAGGGCGACTGTGGTAAACAACGTCTGCTAGCGCGGATCACTTGTAGGTGGTGAGGATAATGGATGGGGACCTGAAAGGGAGAAGTGTTGTGGCGAAGCGAAACAGCCGAAAATATTAAAATAAATAGTTAGACCGAACGATGCGCATCGCCCGGTGGCCTTCGTAGTTGTAAACATTCCCCAGAAGACGTTAGCAGCCGCGGCCCGGGATTGCGGGCCCCAGGTCGGCTGCTGTGTTGGCGGGACAATGGATGGACTGGAGAGCGGTGTAGTGGTGAAGCGGAGTCGAGCGCGGATAATCCACGAAAAACACAGAGCGGGGAATGACCACGCATAAACGCAACGAACCTTGGCAGAGCGGCGTCCTCGCCAGTGGCATCTCGCGTCCCCAGATCAGGTGCGGCTGCTCGAGTATGTGGACGGGCCCCATGTCTTCCGACGATGACTCAGGGCTAGTGGTAGGCCCGGGCCGGTGGAGCAACGGTGGCGGACTCGTCGGCGACGACGAGAGAGGCCGATCGGTAGCCAGTAGTAGTAGCAGCGGCGTCGTCGTGTAGTTTTGAGGTCTGCGCGTGCTTCTCTCGAAACACAGAGACCGTCAACGGACGTGGACCGGGCGCTGAATAAACACCGGGCGCTGGCGCGTCGCCCGTTTCAGTGTGCGCTTTTCCGCGAGAGTGGCAAGGGCACCGACTGGCGCGAACCTACGGAGCGCCGATCGTTTCAACGATGCGCAATCGGTGACTGATTCGTCCACGCATGAGACTCTCCTCCTCTGCTTCCTCACGTATCTCCTCTCTTCGCCGTGTTGTGTGTGTGTGTGTGCTCGTGTACGTCGCGAGCCTCCTCCAACCTTCCCTAGGGTAGAGCCTAGGGAGCTGGGCTCTCTAGCAGTGCCTTTCCCTGGATCGTCTGCTCGCGCCGCTGCACTCGAGAGCCTAGCAGCGCGCGGCATTTCTCCGTGCGCGAGTTAGTTCGCCGACTCGCCGCTGCGTGTGAAACGAAAGCGCGTTGGCGGCGCTGCTGTTCTACCTCGCGTTCAACCCCGGAACAAACGTTTCTCCATTGCGGAGCGGCAGGTACGGAGATGTTTGCGGAGGGTTGTCCGCGATATCTTTATCGCCGGCGGAAAAGGCCCTTTGTGACGGGATCCACGCCGGACTTCCTTGCACATGTAGAAAAAATAATCTTGAGGGCAGCGCCTGTTCCACGTCGCTGTTTTGTACCAATCGTTGTGCTGTTCTCGACAGAGTGTTTAACGTTACGTGCGCCCCACACGAAATGCTTTATCATTCGCGCGTTGTTGGAGCTAGGATAATACTGACTGCCAGTGTTTTTCTGTCTGTTTCTGCTCTTTAGACAACTCGAGAGTCGGCGATGCTGACCGAGCATTCTTTGTGTGTGTGTGTTTTTCTTAACTTTGCATCGACAGCAGTTCTGCGAACTTTAAAAGTTGTGCAAAATTCATAGTGAGCAAACAATGCTGCGCTGACACATCCATTGTGACATTAAAACAATGTTTCTGTTTCCGCGTTCGTGGTGTCACGCGCAAGTCCTGAATGTCAAACTGTAGAGCTCTATTTGAAACTGATCTGTAGGCATATCACATTAATAGTGTTATGGAACTGTTGCTTTGCCATGGTTAAAATGTCGGACAGAGATCTGACGACGTGATAGCTGCTTGTCGCAAAAGCCACACGGAGCAAACCAAGTAATGTCGCGGCACATCTATAGGTGTTCTCCGTCTGACATAATGAATGGTGCGTATGTGCGGTTGAACGTAGTTGTTTGTCTATGCCGTGTTGGTGGACATAGCGCGCTATATGTTCAACCCTCTAAAAATGCAGGTAATGCAAGTACTGGTGTTTGTTCTGACACAGATACGTCATGGAGCGTGCCTGATTGGCCCAGAAAGTACATTGCCAAAGCGATTGTCATGAGTGTATACAGAAATTTTTTTTCTGCTAAGTTTAGTAGATGCGATTCGGTGCGACTGCAAATGCTGGTGATGAAGCGATGCTATTCAGCAGACCGAATGAAGTGTTGAAATCACGCGTTAACTTCAGTTTTCTGGCTTCTAACGGCTTTGTGCGATAGCTTGAGCGAGTCTCAAGGCAAGATCTCTTTATGACTATGCAGTCCGCAGATGCAAATATTTGCGACATTTGTGCACTGGTGCAACTACGATTGATCAATAGAGTAACGAATAGTTACTACAGAAAACGTTTAAACCTTGTGAGTAGTAGCTAGAAGCTAGTAGCGATTCAATGTAGAACAAGAACTAAGGCGTGTAAACACAGATATCAGGTTCTAGATCACAGAAGTGGCACTAAAAATTTTTTTTCGCCTCCCCCCCGCCCCCTCCAGTAAAAACGTACCGTGGTGCGGTTCCTACCAGAACTAGGCGGCACAAACGCTGACTGTCCAAAGACATGTCGCACTTTGGCGGAGGTCAACAAATCTGCGAGTTAAAATGGCTCCAGTCACATTTTTGTTTTTTTTATCCGGGGAGACAGATTTCTCTCGAGATGTTTATATTAAGTCAATGCGGGAATCGCCGCATCGTTTGCCTCCGAAATTGCTGCATCGTTGCGATGCCCGGAGGCCACGTTCTGCGGTGGTTGTTTCTGAATGGTCAGCGGAGCGACATATCAAACGAGAGGTCGGTTGCGCGAGACCGGGAAGCCCGTCTTTCTTGCGCGGGCGAGCGCGAGGAAAAGGAGGGCGGGGCGTTGGCGCGGCCTAGGGACAGTCCGTACCCAGAGTCTTGAGGCAGCAGCGGTCTTTGCTCGGAGGAGTGGAGAGGAGAAGGGCCCTACCCTTTGCGCAATGTCGCGGCCGTGCCCCCTCTTGCCGCGCGGCTGGTGGTAAACAGTTCGATTTGCGTCATCCCGTGCGTGTGTGCGCTCGCTTCCCCCTCGTCCTTTCTATGATTCTTTCTCTCTCTCTCTCGCTTCATATCCGTTCTTTTTATTTTTCCCGATTCGCGGAGCCCATCGAAGACGGCGGCGAAGGGTTGCGGTAGTGCAATAAAGATACAGCGAAATGCAGTGCCGGCGCCCGCCCCGCTATGACTTGAACTGCGTACGATTCGTACGTGTTTGTATGTGCGGGTTGTCAGGGAAGCCGGCCTAGGAGCCGTTCACCGATTGCGAGAAAAGGGGTGGTGGTGAAAGAGTGGGATGGTGCGGCGGCCGAAAAAAGAAAGAACTTAAGAAACGCTACAGGATGATGCAGAACGTGCCGTGCGATTGCGTGAGTTGGCGTGTGTGTGTGTGTGTGTGTGTGTGTGTGTGTGTGTGTGTGTGTGTGTGTGTGTGTGTGTGTGTGTGTGTGTGTGGTGCGCGCTGGGTCTTGTTTCTGCGCACGAGTGCTTTTGCCTCTTCACCCTCAGAACTGCAGTATTTTTGAAATGGTTGATGAGGAGAAAAGCTAGGGAGGAGATGGTGTGTTCTTATTTTATTTTTGCCGTTTTTAATAGACCTGTTTTCGGCCCGTGGAGAGGGTTATGTTGTCCGCTCCTTTTAGTAGGAATGAAGGGAAAGGGTCTTGTATTCGGTTGCGCTTTGTTTTTTGTGTTTGTTTTTTGTGCCGGATTTGTGGAGAGGAGGTGTCGTTAGGAAAGAAAAAAAGGGTAGCGACGCACGGTTGCAAGGACGTAGGTCGTGTAAGCACCGAGGAAAAGAAAATGCACTGCAGCAATAGCAGTGCTTGCGAGTGTTACTTGCGAAGATGAGAAAGAGGAAGATATAAAAAAAAGAAGTGGCTATGATAAAATGTCGGCGACGCTGATCTCTCACCCGCTCCGCGCTCTCGGTTTGTTCGGACTGGCGAGTGTATTGCCCCAAGATTGTTGACCGCAACGGAGCGCGCGCAAGCGATGGGCTTGCAACGTTGAATGCGCGACGAGATCACCGGTAGTCGCGTAGTCGACTGTAGGCGTTCGATTAAAGTTTTTGTGCCGTTTACCACTGAGCGCTACCCAATTTGGTTCGAGTTTTAGATGCAAAGCAGCTATTTGGCTAGCCGGCGTAACGGTGTCCCTCCTTGCGTCCGTACGAACGCACGCAGCGCGCTCCCCTCGGCGCAGGTGTTGGAGCGGTGCCAAGTAGGGCACGCTGCGCGTTTACGTCACGCTGTTCTCGCAGCGCCCGCAGCTGCCGCCTCGTCCGTTCGTCCGCAACACCTGTCGCTCGCTCCGGTACCGCGATCGCCGCTCGCTCCATCGCCGACTTCCCATCTATACAATCTACACCAGCGCTCACCGCAGCACCCGCGTTAGCGCCGTTCAAACGGTGACGCCACCCGTGCGCAACACTGCTGCTTCGCATCACATCGCGGTTCCATTTGGGAAGACGGTGTGATTTTTCACATTCAATCAGAGCCTAAGAAAATGTCTTCAGCCACAGCCATCGCTGTCCGGCCAGCAGATAGTTTGCATAAGTGTTCGATTCGATAGTGCATGCTCATTTTCGTGACGTCAAGTACTTGTGACGTGTTTCACATAGTCGGCTTTGGTCGTTTAGACGCATGTGTGTTTCGCATATTTCAGGTTTGAGACTTGAATATCCTGGTGAATTTTATCATGGATTCTGACGTTCAACCGAACGTGGGGTTTTAGGTAGCAACGACGAACCTTTAATCACTTATGTGCGCAGTGTTGTTTTTTTTTTGGCGCGCCCCTATCTAGGAGATATATGTGAAAAAGGTCGCTCCTAAAACAATTTCGGTACTGCCTGCAGCCGCTCGCACTAACTGCAGGAGACTTAGGCCTAAGTCGTCAACATGCTGACAATGTTGATGACTCGTAACATAGCCGTGAGCTTGCTTCTCTCTATTAGGGGCTGAGAGAGTGGCAGTTTCACCGAAGGCTCCGCCCCTGTGTGCGCGCATGTATGTATCGCACCTTATTGTTTCTTTGTGCTTGCGCTCGTCGAACTACCCGTACAAACGCACGCACGTCTGTTCCTGCGCTAAACAACGAAGCGAACATGCAAATTAACAAAAGAAGACTGCTTTGTGATTATAACCCCGTGGCATCCTGACACGGCGGCCGGTTTGCATTGTTCGTGTACGTCGGGGTGGCAGACAGACATAAAGATAAAAAAAAATTTGCAGATGTCGAGAGCCCGTCTGCGGCATGTTTGTCGGAACGTTTGCCGGCGATAAAGGTTGCCTTGTTTGTTTGAAGAGGCAAGGGTCGAGAGGCTCTCTCTTCTTTTGCAATGCGAAGCATTTTTCGCGCATTGGTATCTGTGGCCTGCTAACCCGCCCCTTGGGCGGCAAAGTGCGCACTGGTGCTACTCAACGAGGAACAATGCAGGCTGGTCACTCTTACTCGCGGTGCTGGGAGGGCCTCTACTTCCTTTAGAAGGGGAACACTGCATGCTGCCAACATCTATGTGAGCTTTTGGGGAAGCTCGTACAACCCATTTGCACTCACAATACGAGCACTATTCATTCGAAGCTTGCATTGCTGCACAAGTGTCGGGGACCCTGCAAGTGCCACTTGACAAAAAACAAACAAAAATAGGAGGAAGCACAAGGTAATGAGAAAGAAGGGGTATTTCAGCTGCACTAACGGGATACCTGGGAGGGGCGAAACATGCAGTGTGCACCTGTCTTTCCCAAATTTAAAGATTCGCTCATTTTACTACTTTACAAGACACGCTAACGCATCATCACTTTCGCAGATGTGTTTCAAGGAGTGGTGTTTCCAATAGATAAAGATGCGCGTTTACGTCTCTTATTTTAGATAAGCTCTAAGCGCCTTGCGTAAATTTTCGTCGACTATTCCGACACCGATGCTAAGCCAAACATAATGTTTTCGGCAGTAACGACGGCCCTTTACCTCATAATATGCATAGGGACTAGTGGCGAGTCTAGTAGAGTCATTACCCATTTTTTTAACGCATGACACAATCACGCGTCTCTCATAATCATGTGGTGGTTTTCGAGACGTTAAACCCCACAAATCAATCGTCAAAATCATACCCCATTCATGACGGACCGTGACGACGACATGCCACGCCGACGGGAGTCGCGAGCCGAGACCCATGCACGCGCTACCCGCACAGCCCCAACGCATCCTCCGCTTGGGTGCGGCTGGTGTGCCGGCACGTGCGTCGCGGCTGTGCGGCGAGCGCATGGAACGGCCCTAAGGGCCGTTCCACGCGCTTCCCGCACAGCCGCAATGCACGTGCCGGGACCCCTACCCCACGCGAGCGGGGGACAAATAAGCCAATTCGCGACGCTGAGGAGGGTGAAAGAGCGTCGCCAATTGGCTTATTTGTCCCCCTTGCTTGCGTTAAGGGTCCCGGCATTTGTAGGCCCGTGTGCTCAGATTTGGGTGCACGTTAAAGAACCCCAGGTAGTCTAAATTTCCGGAGCCCTCCACTACGGCGTCTCTCATAATCATATAGTGGTTTTGGGACGTTAAACCCCACATATCAATCAATCAATCAATCAATCAATCAATCAATCAATCCCGGCACGTGCGTTGCGGCCGTGCGGGAAGCGCGTGGAACGGCCCTAAGAGGCGCTAAAGAATGCGGCCCGCGCCGGTATGCTTCGCACGCGCATTTGCTTGCGCAGTGTCTTCGAATGATCGATGCTCTTTCGAACGCGGGCTTTTAGTTCGATCGGCGGTTTTCCGATACGGCGATCTGATCTTTCGTCGGCGTGACTTGTCATTTCACGTTGTCATGTTTCGTTGTTGCCCGAATGCGAACGCACGACAGTCGTCGTTGCCTGTAGCATCTGAAGTGTTATACGATTTTAAGCACGTGGTTGAGGTTCTAATTACCGAATTAAAAAAAGGGGGGATTGGAAGGGGGCACTGCTAAATTCGTAGAAGAAAGAAAGAAGGAAGGAATGAAAGAGAAAAGGAAAAGATAAGAGAGAGAGATAGAAACAAAAATAGAGGAAGGAAGGTTTCGACAGCACAAATGGCCCTCAGTTTTCATATTTTAGGCTAATTGAGGATAACACAAACGCTATGACGCAAGCCGGACTAACCATGTAGTCGACGAGAGTCAGGCACACAAAATAGAGCTGTCATTGTGGTGGTCAACATTTCGCACTTCGCTCTTTTAAAGGTCCATTGAGTAATATTACTACACGCGTAGAACAAGATTCAGCCTGTTCTTCGTAAGGTCTGCTGTGTACAACAAAATTCAGCCCCCCAATTTAAGCTGATAAGTGCGGCGGTGCGTGTGTGTGTGAAGGTGGGGTGTATACTCCGCTACCCGCCCACCTTCTCTGACGTCATGTGAATTAATGGACGTGGTAGTAAGATCTACGGCGCACTCGTATCCCAGCAGAGCGCTCGCCGTCGTCCAGCGGGAATCCGGAAAATGTTCAATGAAAAGATTACGTGGTGACCGATATCATTGTGTAAAGAGGGTACACATGTTGTGCGGCAGTGTCCCCTTGCTATCAATGTATACGGTGGTGGCGTCTGGCACGGTCTGAACAATGCATATTATAAGACCCCGAGAGAGAGAGAGAGAACATTCAAATTTGCGAAGGGCTTGCGCAGATGTTAGAAACAATATATATAGTCACCCGACTGTGACAACTGTTTCATTTTGGAGAAGTGTAATGGCCTTGACGGAAAACCGTTCCGGGGCGAAAACGCGCTCATCAGATAAATGTGCACTAGGGAAAAAAAAGAGTAATTTGCGACTCTCATCAGACAGTCCTGACTAACCACGTATATGACTCCATTTAAAGAGACATGCTAACACCTTCTTGTGTCTCACGACTCTCCAAAGAGGGTATAATGATTACCCCAAAAGAGGTGTCGTGGTAAGTTTATATAGGACTCGCGAGAAATTTTTCAGCCAATTTCGCGCCTGTAAACCGGCTCTCAGCCAGGCTGTATTGTATAAGGGCGAGCAGGTGTTGCGTGACTGGCTAGTGCGGTCACGCGGTGTCGTAAATACGCCGCTATAGATATGAGCTTCGCGCGTTTACACATTTTGAGCGTCATCCCGATCATCATTTAGCATCATAATCTCGAGCATCATCATCAGCGTCGTTTCGTTTTTCCTCGCCTTCTGGTCACGTAGGTTTCGTGATGACTACTACTACTACTACTAGTAGTAGTAGTTGTCGTAGTAGTAGTAGTAGTAGTAGTAGTAGTAGTAGTAGTAGTAGTAGTAGCAGTAGTAGCACTAATATACTACTGCTGCTGCGACTACTACTACTACTACGTTGACGACGACTGCAATGGCAGATGGTAGACTAAAATAGTTTTCTTTATAGAGTGCATATACAGTGTGAGCTCCAACATGCACACAGCAAGTGGGTGGCAGTTAAAATGACATAGTGAGTGCGCGTTCGAATGAGTGTATGCGAGACTGTGCACGACGCTGCGGATACGCAGTGCAGTTTCGATAGCGTATAAAACGTGTATCGAATTCCTGGACAAGTCGCGGAGTTCTTTATTGTCAAACATGGGCACTATAACCATCTCTGCGACCCTGCATACTTTTCTCTGGGCGTATACTGACGCGTCTTACACCACCGCTTAATGACTAATCTCTCTCTCTCTCTCGCAGCTCACGTCGTCTAGCAATTGTTGTAATCCTGACGCATTTTTACGTTAGTTTAGTTGAGCGGCTGTTACACAACTTATATATATATATATATATATATATATATATATATATATATATATATTGTAGGGAACTATGCGAACGACGACGAAGCAGCATGAAACCGCAAGCCACAGCGTTGGTAAGAGGCTCGATGATGGAAGAGAAGTTGCGCACAAATCGACGAAAGTATGAGCACAGGCCGATAAAACTTCGAAGCGTCTTGATGGAATTGGGCTTCGGATAGTCGGCCACGGCGCGGAGTTTCGCCGGATCCGGGAGAACACCCTCTTTGCAGACGACGTGACCCAGTATAGTGAGCTGACGTACGGCAAAATGGCACTTCTTGATGTTAAGTTGAAGGCCAGTAGAGGTGAGACACGTGAGAATAGCACGAAGACGAACAAGGTGAGTGGAAAAGTCGTGAGAAAAAACGACGATATCGTCTAGGTAGCAAAGGCACGTGTTCCACTTGTAGCCGCGAAGGATGGTGTCCATCATCCGTTCGAAGGTAGCTGGGGCGTTGCAGAGTCCAAACGGCATGACGTTAAACTCATACAGCCCATCAGGTGTTACAAATGCAGTCTTCGATCGGTCAGGATCAGCCATTGGAACTTGCCAATATCCTGAGCGTAAATCTAAGGAGGAGAAATATTCTGCCCCTTGCAAGCAATCGAGAGCGTCGTCAATGCGTGGCAACGGGTGCATATCCTTCCGAGTTATCTTATTGAGCTGGCGGTAGTCGACACAGAATCGGATAGACCCATCCTTTTGCGCACAAGTACAACAGGGGACGACCAAGGGCTCTGCGATGGCTGGATGACACCACGCTTGAGCATATCATCGACTTGTTCGTTGATAATACGGCGCTCTTCCGCTGAAACTCGATATGGTCGTTGACGTAAGGGAGCATGAGTACCGGTGTCAATGTGGTGCGTGATGTTCGCTGTGCGACCCAAAGATGGTTGAGCGCAATCGAAAGCAAAACGGAACTCTCGAAGAAGGGACAAGAGTTCCCCTCTTTGTGTCGGCGATAGCTCAGCGGCAACAGAGGGCTGGAATGAGTATGGCGCGGGCAGTGTGGCCACAGGTGGCGTCATAGCATTGAGCTGGAGGTGAGGTGCGTGTTCGGCGAACTCTAGAGGGCGCAAGAGGTCAACGTCTTTTATGTTACCCAAACATTCTCCGCGAAGTAAGGTAACTGGCGACGATAGCGAGTTCGCGACGAGCATGGCGGTAGCACCGGGTTCCACGGTGAGTACGGCAAAGGGCAGGTGTAGGCTACGGCGGCGGGTAAATACGTCAGACGGAGTGAACAAAACAGTTCCGGCAGGAGCGACCGCACAGGTCAGGGCTACAAGAGTGGATGTTCTCGGTGCTATTTCCGTGTCTGCAACAACGACAAGTTTGTAAGGTTCAGGAAGAGAATCCACCAAGCAAGAGGTTGGCAGCGGTGTAAGGGCAACTTCTGCACGTGAGCAATCTATGATGGCCCGATGACGCGAAAGAAAGTCCCATCCAAGAATGACTTCGTGGGAGCAGGATGCCAGCACAAAAAATTCAATGGCATAAAGTTCACCTTGGATAATGACACGTGCAGTGCACACAGCACTGCACGGTTCTATGCACTGCGAGTTGGCCGTGTGGAGCATCAGGCCGGAAAGAGGCGTCGTCACCTTTTTCAACTTGCGGCATAAGGTCTCACAGATTATGTAAACGGCGGCCCCTGTGTCGATAAGCGCTTGTGCGGCGGTCCCCTCAACATTGACGTCAATAACGTTTTGCGGCGAGAAAGATGGAGGCCTTAAGCAGTTCGAATTGTATGCAGCTGTTGCCTCCGGAGCTGCAGCGATCAGTTTCCCTCTTCCGTAGCAGGTCGGCGACGCATAGGTGACAGGGAGCGTCGTCGGGGCGATGGTGACCGATGGTTTGCGTAGGGTCGAGGACCGTCAGTGGTGTACCTTGATGGCGTCCTAGACGACGACGCCATTGGCCTGCCCACGGTGTCGACTAGAGGGGGATCTCGGCGACAGTGGCGGGCGACGTGTCCAGCGATACCACAGGCGAAACAGATGGGCCTATTATCCGGCGTCCTCCAAGCGTCTGAGCGACGGTAAAATGGAGCTGAAGATCTCGGGTAGGGATACGGCGCAGCAATTGGGGTTGTAGGCACGGCATAGGGTGGCGTGGCAGGTTGAGCATATTGCATACGCTGTTGCGTAGGACGAGCAGCGACGGCGGCGTACGTGAGAGGCGTAGTGACTGGTGGTTGCTGATGCACCGGCGGAAGGGCTTCAGCGACTTGGGTCCGAATGACGGACGTGTTGGAGGTCCGGTGCCAAAGCTTGCGCGGCCTCATGTGTCAGTGGCAGCAATGACAGCTGGCGCGCTACCTCTTCGCGGACGAAGTCCTTGATTGTCGAAAGCAGCGGCTGCTGATCGGTAGGATGGGCAGCTAGGTGCAAGCTTGCGAGCGTGTCTGGCGTCGTGAGGGCTTGACGAGCAATTGCGCGCTGCCTACGCAATTCATCGAAGCTTTGACGGGGGGAAACGAGGACAGCAATTGTGGGGGGATTTCTCGCGAGCAACATCTGAAATGTGCCGTCGTCAATTCCTTTCATTATGTGCCTGATTTTTTCTTCCTCAGGCATGGTAGAGTTGATGCGGTTGCATTGATGCAACACATCTTCAATGTAGCCCGTGTAGGTCTCGCCTGGTTGCTGCGCACGGTGACGTAAACGGTGCTCGGCTTGAAGCTTGCGTGCCGCAGGTCGTTCGAAGACGTCCGTAATAGCTGTCTTGAATGCAGACCACGTAGTAATGTCAGCTGCGTGGTTATTAAACCACAGTTGCGCGTTGTCCGCAAGGTAGAATGTGACGTAGCCCAGCTTACTTGGGTCGTCCCATTTGTTACTTGCGCCGACTTTGTCGTACCTCGCCAACCAATCTTCGACGTCCGACTCAGTGGAGCCCGTGAAGATAGGAGGGTCTCGTTGAGGATACACGGCACCGCAAGTGACATGGACGGTCGAAGGTCCCACCTGGAGAGGCGTCTCGGTGGCCATGTTCGTTTCACGTAGAGGGGGAAGCGTACGGGAGCGAAGTTCCAGGTTTGTACGGGAGTCCACACACCTCCACCAGATGTCACGCAGTTTATTTACGTACAGACCTACTGGAAGGCCGAGGAACTCCAGAAGAGCAAGGAACGCCAACAGGCCGAAAACATAGAGAAATAAAAAAGGTGAAGAGTGGACACTCCCGTAGACCCCAGCGGCCCAATCGACTCTAGCACACCTAGTGGTTGATGAGAGCAAGTGGCTTGCGCTTCCGGTTTCGGTTTCACTGGCGCAACTTTTGAATTACTTTGCATAACCGACGTTTGGCTATGTCGTAAGTTCATAATTTCAGACCACTATTCATCGCCCAAATGGATAGTTTTTGTAGGTCGTTTTGATTTAGCGATTCCCTGTTTTGTTTTGTTCAGTGGTTCGTGCGAATCGGTCGTGACGTAATTTTTATTTTGATTAAGTTATAAAAAAAGAGATGCAGGTAATGATAATTCACTATCGTTTTATTCATCGCGCTTGTGTTTTTCTTTTGGAACAAGTGATCAATGTATATATCAGTCAAAGAAACAGAGCATCCGCAATGTTTTATTCAAAGGCAAGGTAGAGTATGAGAATATAAAAAGCACAATATGACAAAGGTAGACAACAAATGCATCTCGCCTTACAAATAAATTGTAACAAATATTGTAACAAATACATAGAGAACACAGACAACGCACACATCGCTAGAGTTGGCAGAAGCCGAGAAACTGGTGAAGTATGACACACCGGGCCAGTGGGTAACTAAGGATCTATGGCAAAAACATAGCGCACAATGCTGATGAAGAAGGAAGAAGTGACATATACACAGCAATGAAGTCGCGAATCACGCCTGGGCTTAACTGAAATAATGCATAGAAAAAAAGAGCGCACAGAAACCACACGACACAATATAACAGAAAGGCAAAGGTGCAGTGTGCTGGCTGTGCTTAAGAACAGCTAGTCCAAAATGAAAAAAGCAGACTTGATGCCTGCTTGTCCTCAGAAAGGTAGGGCTTTGCAGCTTGCTCACTACGTGAAAGACAAACTTTATGCTACAACACTGGCAGGTCTTGTGGCTTTTGTTATGCGTCGCCTTCATCAAAAACTTAAGATCCCAAGTGATTTGCGTTTGGGTGTTGCTGTGACGCTTGCGAGCTAAAATAGATTGTAGTCATCACTTTATCCAGAATTGTGGACTTTAATTGGTGCTACGAGAGCGGTATTACAGGGCTAATAAATAGCAGAAGGAAACCACTTTGGCTCATTATTTTTCACAAAGGCTCTACATCGTACATTATCACTCACAAGCTATATAAAAATAAAATGGCAGCGTCCGCAGCCCCATCAAACACTACAAGTTTGGGTATTCTTTTGAAATTTTGATGGGCAAGATGAGGAGGTTGATGAGAAGCTAAAATACGAAAAGCGTGATAACATGAACCGTGCCCACTTCATACTGTGTTCCTTACCCGCTCGAAGACATTTCAACAAGCGGTTTTTGTTATCGATATATTACTGAGCTGGAGAGATAAAGCATACACAGTGACCAAGCGACCCACAGTAAAGTGTACAGTTCGCCCGTATTTGCTACAAAAAATACAGACAGGATGCCCAACATTCTTTTTAAGGTTATGCAAATCACTTCGAGCGAATACACAGTGTTTGTACTCCTCATAGCGGGTAACCAAAACAATGAATGCAACGAAGGAGTGGTTAGTCCAGTTGAACTGAATATAAGCATATAAGACCATAATGAAGTCTGCTGTAACGAAGTAATAACATAACAAAGCTATTGCAGGATTCGGCTCAACTCCAATACTTTAGTGTAAACCCGCCGCTAATTGCTAACCTTTGAACTTGTCAAGCTGCATGCCCGAGATTGAAGACTGGAACCTAACCCTGTCTAAGTTTCGGTTCACAAAACGCACATGCCAACATAAACGAACCCGGCAAAACATTTTCAGAAACTTAGCGCGACACCCAGCAGAGCAGAAATGAAAATCGCCAACACTGACAGATGGTGATACAAAACATCGCACACTTTCAGGTGATGTGCAGTGGCCTCAATTATGGCAAGAAAGCGAGATTCAAGTTGTTGTACGTATGCAAAAGCTGCTTCTGATGGCACAGTGAGATTCCCAAAAGTTTGCTGGGGACGTGGTATGCTTTGAGCATTGTGAAATACTGGTGGGTACCCTTAAGCGTCTCACTGTCGTCTTTCAGTAACTGTGGGCAACTGCAACCGTCACATGCATTCCGAAGGAAGTGTTTGATGAGAAAACCAGCTACATAATATGCAGCGGAGTCATCGATAATATGGGAGTGAATGTTTGTCGCAAGTTCAGAGAGATCGTCTAGAGCGGGAAAGTCGTCAGGCTGTGGCTGTGCACACTCCTCATTATCCACAAGAGACGCACTGGTGAGGGAGAATGGCGACAGCTGTTCCTGGAGGAGGTCACATTCATCATCCTCGACATTTCCGTATTCTGACAGCTTGAAGAGTTTTCTTATGCAGATGTGCTTCAGGCCACAAATAAATGTGTACATTGGGGTTGGTGTTGCAACCCTGTTTTTGCCTAATGTGGCCAAATATGTTCTCCAGAGGATCCTGTTGAAGCCTGCGTGTTAACAGGTATTCAAATTGTAATTTTTGGAGAGGTCGTCCCATAGTTGACAAATTGCCTGAATTGTAATTTGCCAACCTACGATGGTTTGTGGTTGACGTCTGCCAACAAACTGCCATGATGCAATCCAGGGAAGCTGGCCTCGGAGGAAGTCAATCAGCTCTGAATCATTTTCATGATTGCATGCCGCAGCTTTTGCGAAGTTCTTTTTTTACTCGAGCTGTTCAAGGCATCGAAAATCCTGTCCATACGATCACAAAATTGAGCTGTAGTGATGGCCGAGGCAGGCAGCACCTTCGCATACACCATTGCCGTGATAGCAATCGAAACTGATGCACTGAAGACCTGAGTTGCTCTGCTGACCTTCATATTAGAAAAAGGTTTCTGATGAACGTGCCGTTCAGTCAAACTTTGGAGCCAATCGCAAACCGCAACTCATGTGAGGATTGGTAAAGGCTTACAATGTGCGACCAGTAACGATGTCATCCCCAATGTATAACTTGTGTGCTTGGACATTATTGCGCGTTGTTTTAATTAAATGCGGAACATCAAAAATGTAATATACCCGCTCACCATTAACTTCAAAAAAGGCTTTGCTACAGTCACTTTTAGTTGGTTAGCGAGACTTACATTTGAACTGCCCTGGTCACAAATGACTGCTTTCACTGCAATATTAATGCTCCTAAGCTCCAAAATGAGTGACACCAGCAAGTTATGCATAACAGATGATGGTGTTGATGTGTGCCTATAGTAAAAGCAACCGGTTGAACCCACTTTCTCGAAACACCAACAAGAAGAAAAACCAGTGCTCGATCAGCGATGGTTGAAGTGCGATGAGTGCCATCATCTGTAAAACCCTGGACAACGTCTCTTGAAGCATCATAGTACAAATTCTTTTTGAGTGCTATTTCGTCGAAAACTAAAGCGCACACTCGGTCCCGTTCATTCCAAGCTTGAGTATTTGTTGCAATGGAAGAAAGGATTCCTGGAATTATGCCTGGAGTCATCTTTACATTAGCTAGCCACCTCCTTAATGACGCCGGGAGGGCAAAGAAAATACGGAGCCAGAAATCGGTATGCTCGCGGACCTCGGAAGTTTAAGTGAAGAGCGAATTTCTTGAACCACACGGGAAACCGCTTGCCCTTGCATTGGGCCTCAAGCGAACATGTGCAGAAAGAAGTTTAAAAACCTCCTCGGTGACGTGCGGTCGGATAACTTCAAGGGCCTTCGTAGTCGATGACGGTGCTTGGTGAGGCTGTCTCTGCAGTCTTTTGATAGTTTTCCGCTGTGCTGCTACTTTGGCTTGCAGATGTTTAATGGTTTGCTTGTACTTCATTGATGGAGACATTGTCGCTGGCACACAGGAACGCACTGCAATAAACAAAAAATTGATGTAAAAGCGAAGAACAACTAATCCCATACGAGCACTTTCCTCGCTCTTTCAGACCCAAGGTGCACAACTTTCTGTGGTACAAAGTTTTCGATTCCACTACCTAAAACAAACCATTCACAATGTTGACAATGCACAAAAAAAATGAAAATCACTGAGAGCCCACCCTTACATTTTGTAAGTGCACACGTAGTGTCCTTTTGAGGATAGTTTCCTCAGAATGTCCTAAACATAAAATAGCACATTAAAAACTGCTGCAATAAAAGCATAGTCACCATTTTCTCTAAGGCACTCAGGCGTGGAGCTGTTGGCGGAGACGTCTTCTGGAGGGTCTTGTGAAGCTTGTTCAGTGCCTCGGGACAATGCTGTCGGAACAATCTTGCGAGCGGCCTGCGGAAGTCTCTATATCAATCCACTCTGGTGTTGAAGTGAACATACAACTTACCGGCCACACAAGTTCCTTTTGTGACAGCTGAACGACTGGTTAAGGTTTTCTCCGGCAAGACGAAATCATCAGAAATTCTTTCACCAGCTACAAGGGAGCTGCCACCTGCAGAGGTTTGGTCAACAGTCAATTTGGGTAAAAAAAAAGAAATCGCGACACTGAACGCACCCTGTTCATCGGGGCACCTCAATGTGTGGGAGCCGCTTTGTGAAGCCTCTACCGCAGGTCCTGAAGAGATGAAATTACGACACTGTGTCAGTAAGAGGCTTAAATAACACAAACTGAAGCTCATCTGCACCTTGCAGGCAGCTTCTTCAGTCATGTCACAGTCACTATTTGAAGCGCCGCTCAGAAAATCTGCCTATATGTGCAGTTGGTACAAGTTACAAAGCTTGTAGCATGGGGAAACTTAAAGAACTCTTTCAAACGCATAATTGGTAGAACGTGGAAGAAAAGAGAAGGCACAAACAAGGAAACAAGTAATTTGTGATTTTTGGAATATAACAGTGCCAGCTTTCACTGATGAAAGGTACAGATGCTCACGTCCGTGGCAGACGCAGCACGCGTCGCCTCGGCTTGACGCCGTGCCGCCTATGCTATACTGCATACGTTGCACAATGTTCCGTCTAGCCGCCGCATAGAGCCGCAAACTTCCTTTTTAGCGAACCTCCCCGTCCTTACAAGCTACAGAAAAAGGTTACAACTGCGTGAATGAGACGCCACGGTAAGAAACCAAACTCGCACACACGAAGCGCAACGTGTGTGTGTGCATCTTTCTATGTTTGTTGCATGGTGTCTTATTCGCACAGGTGTAACCGTTTTCTGAAAAAAATGACCGAACAAGACCAACAACATGTCATTCAACAAGCTTCGCTTGAAAACGTGCCTCACCAGTTATCTCACGCTTGGAAAACGCCGACGCAGCCGACGTTGACGAAAGCGACGAAAGCTTCTCGCTGTCAGTCATGCATGGGCTTGTCGCTGGGTGGATGGTGTTTATGACAGTACGGCTGAAGAAAAATAATCGCGTAAGGTGTGTTGAATAAATCGTTTTTATGTATAAAGAACATACCAAATTCTGGGCGTGGTTAATATTAATTGTGAAAACAATTCTGTTGCATTGATATAACTGTGTTTTTTTTTTTGCGCTTGCGCCCTCTGATGTGTGGTGGGAGCACTAGTTCGTTACGTAGTCGTGACGCACTTCCTGAGTGCCAGGTTCGCGGAGTGTCCGCTTTGTCTTCTTCTTTCTCTATGCCGAAAATACAAAACAAACGCAAGTCGGGTCGCGCGCGTGCACCAACGCTGTGGCTTGCCGTTTCATGCTGCTTCGTCGTCGTTCGCATAGTTCATACATAATATATCTATATATACCACTAGTAATTCGTGGTTTATGGCCATACTATAGGCGAATTTTGGGAGCACCCAGGCGGGGTGGACCTATTACCTGCGCCGCCAACGGTTTACTCTGTCATTGTCATCATCATACAACCGCCTTTGTTATCATTATCATCACTTGCGCTGACAGGTGGTGATAACATCTCTTCTTCGGTCATTTCTCGGCAAACGTCCGTTTTCATAGGTGACGGGGAGGGGGGGGGTTACAAAAGGAGTACTTGCCACCAAACCCCCAGCAGCGTCCCCCCTTTCCACAACTCCTATTCTCTGAAGTTAGAATCCCGTTGACGCCCGTGCTCGGCTCGCTCTGCTTTCGCTCTCTCTCTTTTCCGTGAACATACCTGCCGTCTTAATCAGCCTTTGGCTGTGTTCCAATTCTTAGACAGCACGTATAGACAGTCTACGCAGATTGCTTAAAAGACAGCACCGAGCCCATGCCGTCCGAGAATTTGAACACTTTTGGACGGCTTTTGCGCGACGATGCGCCACCTCGCGTCGAGAAGAAAAAGCTAAAATAAACAAACGTAACAGTTGTATTTTCTCGTTTATTTCGTGTTGAAATAAAAACAAATAAACGTTACTCACATTGAGCGTCTGGGAAAGCGTCTGTTTGTTTGCAGACGACCATTCCGGCGAGATTTGATATATCTGAGCGATTCGTTGAGCTGCCATCTTGTTTAGACAGCAAAGTAGCCTGCATCGTATTTGTCTGCGATGCGGTCTTCTTAGAGCTATCTATTTGGCCGGCTACGTGAGAATCGGAATGGGACTTAGGATGGCCCCGTCCATTTAGCTGTCTATCTAATCGTCTACGGTGAGTATTGGAACACACCATTTTTCATTTCCCGGTGCTGCCCTCTATATCGCTGCAGTCTTACATTTCCACATTGTATTCATGAAACATGATTGATGATTGATACGTAGGGTTTAACGTCCCGAAACCACCATATGATTATGAGAGACGCCGTAGTGGAGGGCTGCGGAAATTTCGACCACCTGGGGTTCCTTAACGTGCACCCGAATCTGAGCACACGGGCCTGCAACATTTCCGCCTCCATCGGAAATGCAGCCGCCGCAGCCGGGATACGAACCCGCGACCTGCGGGTCAGCAGCCGAGTACCTTAGACACTAGACCGCCGCGGCGGGGCTAATCATGAAACAATCATGTTTTTTGTCATTTGCATGAAATGCCAAAATAAGACACTGATTGATTGATTTCATTCGATTATTGACGTATTGATTGATTGATTGATTGATTGATTATATATCATAATGACCCCTTTTGCAACTCCCGTGAGAGACCGAACTTTATATAACAACAACAACTTCTGCATAATACTTCATGCAATAACGCACTCGTGAATCATCCTAGTAGTTACACCCATTGTCTTTCGTCGTGGGCGCAGCGTAGGTCGCTCCTCCAACGATACCCCAGTGCAGCCGTCCTGGAGGTTTGCACGAAAACAACTTCGACGGGCGAGAAAATTACTACTACTACTACTGTGCGACGCCGTGGTTAGAGGGAGAGAGAGAAAACGACTGCGCCTGAAGTAGTTGTATACTGTGGACGAGACGGCCGCAAGGGCGGAGCGTTCTAAGCACCTCTTGCGTGTGACCTCGAGCGCAGCAGCGCTTTAAGAAATTTTTTTCGTAACTTTTTTTTTCCACGTGCGCAGATGTACACATCCTCTTCCATTGTGATCACCACGTCTGTATCATTGTGATCGTCGCTGTTATGCCAGTTTGATTACAACGTTACGATTTGTTCATTTCTATGTTTTTTTAGCGTTGAACATTCTTGCGATTTGCTTTTTGTATTGTACTTGTACTTCCTACGAAATGGGCGCAGGTGTGCACACGAGGGGGGGGGGCGGCGCACGAGGCCCGCCTACTTAAATTTAGGTGCGCGTGGTTCCAAATTTGCGGAGTCTTCCACGAAGGCGTCCCTTAATGATTATAGCGGGTTTTCGGGGACGTAAAACCCCGCATTTATTGACTCGTATTGTCTAAGGCTTCTAATGTTTGCCGACCATGTCGGCTAAGAGTGGTCATCGTGCTGTCGTAACAGCAACATTGTGGTCGTTCAGTCTGGATTCGAATATTTTTCCGTTTTCTCGCTTCCCTTCCCGTCATGCTCGCTCTCTCACTCACTCACACTCACTCACGCTCACTCAGTTTATCACACTAACTCTCTCACTCGCTCTGTCCTTCAGTCTCCCTCTCAATCACTCTCTCTCCCTCACTCACTCTCCAACTCGCTCGCTCGTTCACTCACTGACTCACTTTCTCGATCACTCTCTCACACACACTCACTCACTCTCTCACTCGCTCTGTCCCTCAGTCTCCCTCTCAATCACTCTCTCTCCCTCACTCACTCTCCAACTCGCTCGGTCGTTCACTCACTGACTCACTTTCTCGATCACTCTCCCACACACACTCACTCACTCCCAGACTCACACATACACATTCTCTCCCTCTCTAACTCACGCACATGTTCGCATACGAACACACACCCACTGACGCGCACACGCACGTCGCTTTTCATTCTTGTTTTGAAGTGGCCACTGTTGAGGCATTGCGACAGCGTTGCTGTTCTCAGCGTCGCCCCCCTCTCGCCGGCGGCTTGTCTGACATTGACACCGGGCGATGATGAATGCGGGGATGTGAGGCGGCGCGTTTTGTTGCGCGCGGCCCGTTGTGCGATGACGGGAGGAGGAGGAGGAGGAGGAGGGCACGCGTGTCCCGTTTGCGCACCTCTCGCTTCCCGTCTGGGGTCTCTCTATCATTGCTAGCGTACGTAAAAGTAGAGGAAGTATTAGGAACACTTTGGCGACTCTTGCCCTGCACGCTATCAGCGTTCGTGTTGGACCCATGTTAGCTCATCTATGCCCTCTAGCCACCACCTCAGTTCGACTGTGCAAGTCCATAGGACGGAGCAAGAACCGTGGTGTGGAGACCCACGATTTGGCTGGGCGTTGAAGACCACGTGGTCAAAAAATTTCCGCAGCTTTTTTTTTTCTGCGGTGTTACTGATAATCATATCGCGGTTTAGGGATATGGCTAACACCAACAGTCATGTAGAAAAGCTGTGAACGGCATAACTTTCACGTGACGTTACAGACAGGTTCACTGCGCTAGTTACCTGAAGATGGCGGCCATCGTGACTTCTTATCTCATTAGTCAGTGTCAGTGCACGGAAGGACGGAGAGTAGTATACTGCTCTCCGCGTTCTTTCGTGTTCTCCCCGCTGTCTTATGTTCGCCAACTGCGCCGAAACGGAACACGAGGGAACGCGAGGAGGCACCGGCACTAATCTGATGCCACTAGGGAGTTTTAGAATAGCGCACCGCGAGCCCTTGCGGTGCGGTCGCTGCCACTGCGCACGCGTCGTGCGCGAGCCGCCGTTCGCGGCCAGCCCGCAGATAATCTGAAATAGCGTGCGCGATCGAGGCTCGCGAGGCCCGCGAAGTGCTGGTGTCGAGAATATATGTGTAGTTTCCGTGCATTTGAGTTTGCGGGGCAGCTAAAGTCCCTAGATTGTTCCCTAGGAGGGGTAAACGTTATTCCAAAACTCAAATGGTGCCCGCAACGCCCGCAATGCCCGCAGTGCCTGCAAACGTTTTTCTAAAACTCCCTATTGTTTCGTGCTGCGCGCGTTCGAGCAAGAGTTCACGCAGCATCGCCACCAGCTGGTACCCGAACATGGCGACCGCAGTGACGTCACCGCAAGTTAAGCAAATATCGACTGCATACAAGCCGTCAGTGTCTCGCAATAAATCGTCATGCGATGTCTTGTGGGTGTGCTGGGTTATCGATCCCAGTATACCTCCTGCACCACCAATGGCCGTGTAGCACACAGTTGGCGCTTTCGCGCGGCACTTTGAAGTCGCCAAGGAAGCGCTAGAAAACAAGAGAGCTGTTCCATTCAACGTTTCGGAACTCGGAGCGATGTCAAGGGGGACCTGCCGGCACGAGCAATGCCGCGGGAGTCGAACTCGCTACATAGCGTACAACTTAGACATATCTCTTAAAGATCGCTACCTCGAGTAACATGAATGAATTCAATGGTGCTGAGGGCGCGCCCTATCGGACTTCACTGTTCGTTCGACCCCTGACTGGATGACTTCACCGGCTTACAGATTCGGTGGTATTGCACGGTATTGCGCAAGAATTTTGTATGCACGTAGCACTGTTCTCTGTGTGTCGAGGCGATGGAAAACATTGCCGTTTGTTCCTTCGATTTGGTGGCATTGCACGGTATTGCGCAATAATTATGTATGCACATAGCATTGTTCTCTGTGTGCAGAGGCGATGAAAAACATTGCCGTTTGTTCCTTCGTTAACAGAAGGTGACGCAACAATAGGATGTGACAATGGCTGTAGAAAGCAAGAATGCTGACACGTGGAGCGAAGAGGTTCGGTCAGTGGCGTTTCCATAGTTGTGTCGGCTCTTGTCAGTGGCGTTCAGTGACTAGAATTGAGATCGAGATGTCCCCTTGTTATCGGCTTTGACGCTGACTGGACGGTGGAGACAGTGTTGAGCCCTGTAACCCTTTGTCGTGTTCATAGTCGTATAGACCCCTTGCACGTGGTATAACTGATGTTGCTCACTCACTCACTCACTCACTCACTCACACGCACGCCACACATTTACACAAGCGCGCCGAATTTATATCACCCTCGAAATAGCGATTTCATCGTCGCGTACCCTGTAAAGCGTTACTGTCTGCTACATTGTGAACGTTCCGTGATTCTTGCTTGCGCTTTCTGAAATCGACCGCAAAGAGAGAGAGAGAGAGCGAGAAAGAGAGAGAAAGAAAGAAAAGAAAGAGGTACTGCGCTATTAGGACATAAAAGTATTCGCGCCAGTGTTCTTTTTTTCCCCGTTATTTTTTGTATATTCAACTTCTAACGGCCGAGCACGAGAATCGTAATGTGGCAGACCAGGAAGCAGTGTGATTTGTTTGTTTTTCTCTCTCTTTCTAAATCCCCCTCTCCCAGTGCTCCCAGTCCCAGTGCTCCCAGTGCCGCCATACAGCGCGTTTGCTTTGTCGTATCGATTCGTTGCCGTCTCTGTGTCAAGGTCCCTGGGTGCCGGAACGTATACATCCGGCATTGTGCTCGACGGCGACGCAATTCCCCGTCGCCCCGGACGCGAGCTGCCTTGTTTACTGCGCCACGGGCTCTCGTCCCAGCGCTCGACATTCCCCCCCCCCCCTACCGTCCTTTCCACATCCCAGTTCACCGCTTGAAAGCAACACTAAATAACAAACGCTAATCGTTGCCAAACCGAAGCTTCTAGGTAATCAGGGCGTCCACTGTTATCGTTGACTATCGTAAAACCGTGACGCCATTATCGCGTGACATCCACCGTAGGTCGCCCCGCAGTGGTGGTCTAGTGGCTATAAGGTACTCGGCTGCTGACTCGCAGGTCGCGGGTTCAAATCCCGGCTGCAGCGGCTGCATTTCCGATGGAGGCGGAAATGCTGTAGGTCCATGTGCTCAGATTTGGGTGCGCGTTAAAAATCCCCGGGTGGTCAAAATTTCCGGAGCCCTCCACTACGGCGTCTCTCATAATCATATGGTGGTTTTGGGACGTTAAACCCCACATATCTATCATCCACCGTAGGTCGCGGGATCGAATCCCGGCGCTCAAACGTGCCCCCCCCCCCTCTTTGCGTCCCAGTTCGCCGCTTTAGGAAACACTCATTAACGTCGTCGAATCGCCTCTAAGCTATCCCGACGTTTCTGGGAAATCAGGGCGTCTAATCTTATTGTCATATGGACACTAAAGTGCTGCAGTAAATTCGTTTGGACTAATGACTAATCAACTATCTTGCTGTTGATTTCGCCATCATGGGTCTACTAACAGGTGAGAACATTGGAGGAGTTTCACTTTTGAATTTGCCGCCGAGATATCGGATGGTGACCTCCCGAATTTAAAGGATGCATGCGAGCCAGTTGGTACGTATTTATAGTATTGGTTTAAAAAAAAAACAGTGCGAAGTGAACACAGAAAAGAATTCACAACGTTGAATTTGTGGTAATTCCGCGTTCGTTCGCGTTTAGTTCGCGCTGTTTTTATCTATGGTCGCAGATTTCATAGTGTTCTTTCTTTTTTTTTTTGGCTCTCGAAAGTTCCCTGGCTCTTTGGCTCTCGAAAGTTCCCTGGAACTTTGGCTCTCGAAAGTTCCCTGAAAGATTTTATGTTAATTAGACATCTGTCTCTCTCAGAAGACAATGCACTTCATATTTGCTGATTAAGAAGCGTGTATGTCGCCGTCAAAGTCGATTGCATCACGGCACCGACTGGTGCGCGAACTTCAAGGGGGGCGTCGCCACCGCATATCTCCTATTTTCGCGTTTGCCCGTTTACCGAGTGTCTTCTCGCAGGAAGCGCGATGTTCTTGGTACTGCGAAAGAACCAATTACGAATACAATTACTAATACGATACAAAAAAAAATGTTTAGGAGCGCAGCTTAGTCGCCCCTTCCTTCGTTGACCAACGTCGCCGTTGTCGGCGTCTCTGACGGAGCGAACGAGGACGAAAGAGAGAGACCACCTGCCATCGAGGAGTTTTTAAGTGTGAATACCCTTTATAAGCGACCCCAAACCATCCACCGCCGTCGGCGGCGTCCGCAGTCTTCTCTCTATCTTTAAAAGAAAGAGGACTTGGCGGGCCGCAGCGCGACGCTCTACCGAATAAGCCACGGACGCGACGCTGATAGTCCCCCTCCCCCTTCGCTCGCTCCTCCGCTCTCCTCGCTCGCTGCAGCTGCGCGCGCACCCCTCTCTCTCGCGCGCCCGCCTTCTCTCTCAATCTCCCGTCGAGAGCGGGTCGTGAGGGGGAGTAAAGTTAAAATCCGTTGGCATTCGCCAGTGAGTTAACGTAAACTCCCCCGTGTGATCAAATTGCGATTCCCAGGAACCATTACACCATAAAGGCACCATAGTGTGATTAATAAATATAATAGTGCGAATTAATAAATACCTCTCATAGCATCACCCCCTGTATTCGCACTTAACCATGTTCACCTTCGGGGAAATGCTTGGGAGTTTTTCCTCCACGAGAGCCAGCGAGGCGCAGCGTTAGCGTCTGCAATGCCCCGTTCCTCTTCGCGCTTCTTATACGTATATTCCAAGATCGATCCTTCATTGTACGATTCACGATGCGAATTCTGTCTCCAGGTGGTCACCTTATTAGTGGCAAAACAGTCCCAGTATGTCGGCCAACCATAATCCTTCGTTACTCGAGCTGGTAGTGACCCTGTCCAGCTCTGACCCAACGAGCCCTGATCGACGCGAGCCCCGACAGGATCAAACCCCACTGCTCGAAGGACCCTCTACCTTATCTCCTCACCAGTTTGCCATCTCAAAGAACTCTGAATAACGACGCCAAATCGATATGTGCCAACCGCAGACGCTTCTGGAAAATCATCCCCTCTTATCGTTCACGTCCGTGTGTATCCTTTGTTAGGTGGCGTTGTTGTTTACTCTAACGTTAACCTTTAGCCTTACATCGATCACAAAGCAGTGTTCCTATAGGCAACTTGTAAGTCTCAACTCTGAATCGATTTAACTTCACGTGACGTTTTTTGCGGTGTCGGAACATGCACTCTTATTGTTTACTATCATTTAACTTAAACGCAGTTGCTGCTTGCCGTAATTGTTTACGCTTAATTATGTTGACCTTTAATCTGACGTTTAGTGCAGCATGCTACTTTCATTAACAGCGCTAAATTGATTTAAGCTTACACAACGTCTATGCTATATCAAATCATCCACACTTGTTGTGAACTCTGATATCGTAACTTTATTAACAAATATTATTTATAAATAGCTTGTAGACAACGTAAATTAAGCTGATCGACTTGTAATTTTCCAGTTCCTTGATGTCCTCTTTCTTATGGATTAAGATGACGTTGGCATTCTTCGAATATCCTATATATAGTACCTTCCTTGTCAAGATACACGTCGTATACAGGGTGGCTAGTTTCTCTAATACAGTCTCTCCACCGTCTTTCACCAGGTTTGATGTCATCCGATTCTCACCTGCGTCCTTACCTCTTTGCATTCCCTCTAGGGCTTTCTTTTTTTTTTTCCCTGTCGTAGCTGGGGGGATGTGCGATTCCCCAGGGCTATTGCTGCTTCTTACGTTATCATCTCGATTTTCTCGGCTGATGTACAGATCTCTGTAGAACTCTGCCGCTACCTCTGCTGTCCTGTTAATTATGTTAATTATTGGTAATGGTTTTGTCTTCCTTGTTCCTTAATGCATATTTCAGATTTTTGCCTATGCACAACTTTGTATTCACAGCTTTGATGCTCCTTCTCTTCTTTAAAAATGCTCAATGCCATCTGTGTTGCACCTTCTGATGTCGGCTACCTTACGCCCGTTGATTAACTTCGAAAGCTCCGCCTGCTCTGTTTTTTCTGTTGCATTTGAGGCTTTCATGGTTTGAGTTTCACGATTCTTAATGAGGTTTCTGCGGCGGCTGCATTTCCGATGGAGGCGGAAATGCTGTAGGTCCATGTGCTCAGATTTGGGTGCGCGTTAAAGATCCCCAGGTGGTCGGAATTTCCGGATCCCTCCACTACGGCGTCTGTCATAATCATATGGTGGTTTTCGGACGTTAAAACCCACAAATCAATCAATCTTAAGGAGGTTTTCGTCTATATGATAGCTTACCAGTGTCTTGTCTAATGACTGTACTCCCGACTCCCATTGCACACTTCTTAATCAGGATATCCTTCATTACGTGAAATGGTAACGCCGTTCCCACGGTTAGAGCACCGATTCTATATCCTGAAGCAAAACTCCGAATTCCTGTACTCTCCTTCTCAGCGTATCCGTTTCTGCCGTTCCTTCCTCAGGTCTAGGTGAATTTGAGACTTTACCATTCTATGGTCACAGCGTCGGATCTTGCCAACTACTTCCACATTCTGTACTATGCCCGGATGTGCTCACAGTATGAACTCTGTCTTATTTCAGGGGTGAAACTCCTGAAGCCGTGGGTCTATTCGTCCTAGTTCGTACGTGACCGCATAGTTCGATGACTCACTCAGCAGGTGCGGACGGACGGATGGACGGGCGGATGGATGGGCAGGCAGACCGATGGAAGGACGAACGGACGGACAGACAAATGGATAGATGGGTGGAGATAGACAAACAGACGGACGGATGGAAGCATATTAAGCACAGTTTTAAAATCCGGAAAACACTACTATTTCCGCGAGACCACGCTTGGTATAGGTGAGAAAACGTGCGAAAAGAATATTTGCGAAGCAAACATCGTCTATTTTTGGTTCGCAACTATTCTTTTCGCTCGGTAGACACCGCAAACATTGGCGGTGTCTACCGGTTCCTGTGTAGCTTCTGATCGGCAAAAAAAAATAAAAATAAAGTACACTTTCATCTGTGGTAGCCATAGACCATTAGACCTAACATACCAAGTTGAAGAAAATTTCATCGAATCCATGTCGCGGAAATACGAAGAATACATTTATTATCTCCGGTAATAATGAACTTATGATAGTTAAACTTGTGAAATTAGAGTTTTTAGAGTACAGTTAATGAACCTAAACCAAGTCGTTGTTTCACTTTGGTGTTTCTTTACCCATCTTTCTTTTGTCGGCTGAAGCGCTATGCGTTGCTGCTCCCTTAGACACTAGCGCTAGATTTCCCCCTAGCGTGTTATTATGAAACTTCTTCCCCCCCCCAGCCATATTTCCTTTTCGACGCCTATTCAGGCTGTTATCACGACGTGATTTTATTACCAGGGTAATGTTATTAAACCTCTCCTCATTACAAGGCGCGCGTGCAGCATTGGCGTGTTATAGGCGTAACCCTGTAAGCGCGATCATAATGGTGTTACATATAGAGTGATTCGGGAGAATAGACGTTACATCTTCAAGATTTCAATATCGTATGCGAAGTGCGCGCGGCACTCGAGGATACTCGTCCGGTTATATATGCCTCAGGACTCTTCCGTAATGATCGGCGTCAGTTAATCGAAGCCTTTGAAGTCCGAAGAAACAAACAAAAAAAAAGAATCGGGTGGCCCCGCCGTGGTGGTCTAGTGGCTAAGGTACTCGGCTGCTGACCCGCAGGTTGCGGGATCAAATCGCGGCTGCATTTCCGATGGATGCGGAAATGTTGTAGGCCCGTGTGCTCAGATTTGGGTGCACGTTAAAGAACCCCAGGTGGTCGAAATTTCCGGAGCCCTCCACTACGGCGTCTCTCATAATCATATGGTGATTTTGGGACGTTAAACCCCACACATCAATCAAAAAGATCGGGTGCGTCATTCTTCCATAAATCTTATATCTAAGAAGCAAGCAATATCAGTTTTCGATCTGCACGAGTGGTACCTCAAGGCAATAAATGAGTAAAATTTATGGGAACATGTCAAAAGTTTTTGTATTTCGCTCCCATCGAAACGCAGCCGCCGTGGCAAGTAATCGAACCCAGACCCTCGAACCTATAGGGTGGCACACCTAAATTGCTAAGGTACCACGGTTGGTAGGCATCAACATATCAACTTCGTTCATGATGTCCAATATATATGTATCAGCTTCTTCAGGAAGGACTTATGTATTGTTGACTGCGGCGTTTCTTCCTTTCTTATTCTTTCTTTCTTTTACAGTTCTCCTAAATAATGTTTAGTTTAGAGTCAGCGCATGTTGTTGATGATGATGATGACGATGATGATATTTGTGCCTGGCTCATGCCCAATACGGGGGTAGGTTTGCCTACCGCGGGATTGGCCAAAAAAATGGCCATGAGTGAATTTTATTGCTATTGAGAAATTTTTTAACTATAAAAATGAATTATTAACGACAGCTTACTCGTTCAGCTGCGGCATCGTGCTGACTCAATAAAACATTTTGCGACAGCGGAGTAGACAGGCCTATGACAATGTCCTTACTAGCGCGCTTCCTAAAACTGAATATATATATATTTTTTTTGTTTAAATTGTAATGTTGCAATCCAAATCGATTAAAAATACGCTTCCTTGAGAATGTTTTGTTCTGAGTAAATGAAGCGACTGCACTATAGAATGGATATTGTTCTATTGATTCATGCATACTACAAGATGAACACGGAGTGGGAACGAGCCCGACTGGCTCTGTAAACACGAAAGCTTAATTTTGTTCCTCGACACGGTAATTTCTGGAAACAGCACTTCATGTTTTCAGGTAGGGCGGAAAAAAAATTTCTATGTCAACACGTGTGCTTTTTCATCTGCAAACGTCCTTTTTTGGGGAACGTGGTGCGAGGAACACCTTCCGTAAGCGCGATCGATTTCGACTGATTCTGCGTCGATCCCCCCCAACTATAGTAAGCGCTTACGGGAGACTGGCACGTTACATACATACCTCGTGCTGCCTGCCTCCTCTCCATTTGTGAGTGTCGTATAACCTTCTTTAGTGAGACCGCGGCATCGCTTGCGAAATCCCTTTTTTCGGAGTGCTGCCGCGTGACTTCGTTGTGTTACGTGTTGACGGTGCGTCGTCGACACGTTGCGTAATAACGCGGATGGTGGCATCATTGGGCGCTCATGTCGACGTATATAGAAACTCGATTTCCGTATGATTGGTACGGAGTATACTATGTGACGCGTTTACGCCGCTTATGAAAGGTAAACTTGAAAGACATTCGCCTCACAGGCACTCACAAAAACTCACAAGGTCTCTTGCACATTCCCTAAGAGGGAGCGCGAGCGGAGTGAGTCATCTTCTCCCCCCTCTTCGTTATCAATCGATTGTACGACCCCCTTCCCATTTAGAAAGATTTAGACCACGTGATACTTTTGGTACTATTCTGCTGTCGCTGCCTGTTGACTTTCCATATATATATATATATATATATATATATATATATATATATATATATATATATATATATATATATATATATATATATATATATATATATATATATATACATATATATATATATATTAGGCATCATTTATATATAGGTATTTTAGACTGGCCTATCTAGCCAAGACACATATATGGCGAGCACTCATATATGGCCTGAGGTACCTAATTCTCGGTATAGCCATATATGGGAATTTTGTACAAGTCCATATATGGTAATTTCGTAAAGGACCACTTGAGAAAGGCTTTCGCCTTAGTAGAGAATCTCAGTGCCGGGACCACAAAGCTGCTTGCGTACGTGAGAGCTTGGTTTACAGTGTATTCCCTCTGCGTGCGGCTGGGAGCACAAAAAAAGCAAGAACGTGGGTACGCAAGCCACCTGGGATCTCATCACAAAAACTCTAATAGAGATATTTAGTGCCGGTCCCGTAAAGCGGCATGTGCACTCAAAGCCATTATCTCATTTGTATTCTCTTTCTGTGCGGATGTCAGTAGAAGGGAACGCAGAGGAGCGTGCCTACGCAATCGTCTTGGTGTCCCCGGTGCTGAATCTCTCTAACGCATATACTTTCAAGTCACAGAGACACATTAACAGCGAACGTAAGCGCCACCGTCGGAGCTACCATCTTGAGCGCTATACCGTCGGAGAAAGCCAACCGTTCAATCGTTACGGGATATAAGCGGCCCTGTCGAAATACGGCTCGCGTGGCGCAGCTTGGTAGTTTTTACCGCCAACCCGGAAGGGAAAGGGCCAGCGCTTCCATCGAAATGGCGTGCTATTTTGCGGCGCAGCGCGGGAAAATAGGTGCCGCGGCGGCGCTGGTGTCGCAATGACGATTCACGAGTAAAAGGGGAAATCGTCCTCCTCTCCCGATATTCCGTTTGTCACTCTCCTCTCTTCCTCCTCCTCTCCGGCCATCTTGTTCTTTTTTTTTTCTGTGCTCCGTGCTTTCGGCACGGCGCGAGACTTCTGTTTACAGTTAGATGTGCGTCCGTGGTTTTTATGGGAGGAAGAAGCGGCGACTTTGTGTGGTGCTTGCACGCACACACGCACATGCACTCGGTGAGCTTATTCGAGCTGCGGCGGTGTGCGTGGGCGGGCACACACTGTCTGTCTTGACCGGGAGGAGAGAGCGGGGGTTGTGTGTTGCTCTTGAAAATCGATTCCGGCACGTGTCAAGGACGACCCACAGATTTTTTTTATATGTACACATATTTTTTTTTCCGTTTCGTCATCGGGAGTGCGCGCGCAGCGAGAGCAGCGGCACTTCCGGGACGATTTTATCCTAAATTACTTGTTTTTATTTATTGGTTTATTTATTTATTGGTACTGCAATCCCCTGGAGGGATTTTAGCAGGTGGGTACAAAAGACGTAAACATCAGCATATAACACCAGGCCTCCCCCTCTCTCTCTAGGAAATAGAAAAAAAAAGAGGTCTACGCTTCTCAAAGACTGGTCGACGTTTTGGTCGGAGACCGTTCTTCATCGAGGTCTACGCGTGAAGACTCGGTCTCCGATCGAAACGTCGACAAGAGAACGGTTTTTGAAATGCGCGCACAGCTATATAATAAACTGTTAATTCAACTTTTCGGTTGGAGACCGTTCTCTCTGATCGAAATTCTCACCAACTAAACAGTCTTTTAGAGGCGTATATCCATTTCCTGTACGCAGTTCGAAAGTGACCGCTAAAAACATGCCTATTCCGACGTTTCGACCGGAGTCCGATCAACGAAGACTGTAAACGAACCGAGCTGTGCAGTTCGTGTACTAACGTTGTGGCCGGCGGACCAGCCTTTATCAAATCAAACAACGAATCGAACTTTTATTTCACGTTGAATTCATAAGAAAATTTGGAAGCGTACTCGGAGCTAAAAATCTTCTCCACACAGCTTGGCTAGGTCCCTGAAGTCATTTTCGTTGGCAGCATACAACGTTCGCAGGACGGATATGCACATATAAGATTGTCATTACAACATGCACGAGTTATACTATAAGAGCTTCAGTGGGGATTACATCTTTTACTTATGTGATTCTTAAAGGAGCAAAAAAAGATGAAAGTGAGCCCCATAACTGTCTGCATCATAGTGCGACACCTCAACAATAGCTCCCGAGGGATGGGGGTAAGGAGGGATTAAAAGGATAGGATATAGGATTAAAAGGTATAAATATATATATATATATATATATATATATATATATATATATATGTATATATGGAGAGAGAGAGAGAGAGAGAGAGAGAGGCACATGGACAGCGACACCCAGAAGCAAGGAGAAGATAGGAAAGATGGACACGGTCACAGGAGTCCGAGGACAGGGCACCACTCAGCGAGAACCCTTGTCGGCGGCAGGGTATGGCGTAGGGCGAGCAAGTCGGCCAGAGCTGCGCTGTCGTCGGAGATCGCAGGGGCACAACCGGTCGGCACAAAATCCAGAAAGCGAGTTCGGGGATTACATCAAGTAATAAACATTACATATATATTCAATGAGTAGTTGTACTCTTCACAGATGGAACGTTATTGAGGGAGGTCATAATAAGCCTTCGTCAAATTTTAGTAAAAGACATCTTTTTCTCGCTAATATATTATGACAGCGACGTTTGCAGTTTGAAAATGTCAAGACCGTGGATTGAGTCTGGATCAAAACATTGCTGCTGTTGTGATAACGTACGTATACACAGCGTTAACCGACATGGGTGTGTAATTGGCCAGACTTTATAGGCAACATCAGTGGCCAACGTGCATTATGCGAAAAGATTGACATTCCCTGCAGCCGAGCTCCGCGTTGGGAATGGAACATCATTTTGATCGTGACGGTGCGGAAGCTACGTGTATACGTGCGTGCTTGCGTCGGTGCGGGCTGGCCCGCAACCGACGCGTCAAGTTTGGAAGTTCTGCGAAACTCTGTGAACAGCGTCGTCATCTATACGCCAAATTGCTACTCTGGATATACATTCGATTGATGATTTGATTGATTTGTGGTGTTTAACGTCCCAAAACCAGCATATGATTATGAGAGACGCCGTAGTGGAGGAGCTCCGGAAATTTCGACCACCTGGGGTTCTTTAACGTGCACCCAAATCTGAGCACACGGGCCTACAACGTTTTTGCCTCAATCGGAAATGGAGCCGCCGCAGTCGGGATTCGATCCCGCGACCTGCTGGTCAGCAGCCGTGTACCTTAGCCACTAGACCACCGCGGCGGGGCTGTGGATACACATTTGCGTTTCAATTTTTGCGAACAAAAAATGTAGCATACATAACGGGAACTTCGGCCACCTCTTAAGACGCGCACTCAAAGAAGCCAAATTTTAAATATTCGCATGTGTACCAGTTTCGTACGAAATTTTGGAATACTATAGGCGTGTGCATATAGTTCTGCAAAGCTACATTGAGCATATCAAAAAAGCTGTCCGGAAGAAACACGGGGCGAAAATACATTTCATAGCTGTCGAGTTTATTTCGCGCCTTACTGTGCTGTATATAGGCTGCTGACCGGAAAGGTAGTGGGTTCGATTCCGACTGGTGTTCGCGTTTTGGTCGAGGCGGAAATGCTAGACGCCGGCGTATACTTTGCAATGTTTGCGCACGTTTAAAAAAAAAACACCAGACCGTCGAAATCTCCGGGAGCCCTCCACTACGGCGTTTCTCATTGTCACATCGGGATTCTGGGACGTAATAAAACCATGAAATGTCACTATCGTTTTGTAATTTCATATCTGGTGCAAACAAGTTTTCGATCTCGTTATCTTGTCACAAGTTTATTAACTCATCACAACCAATATGCTATTTTGAACATCGTGACATTCCGCCGTCTTGTAAGTTCTTATTGGCCCTGAGGGTGTGTACGTGTACGGCCTGTCGGATTGGCATGCAGACGGATGATTATACGGTATCTCTATTTGATTGGCTGGAAATGCCGCAGCAAAGGAATGCGGCATCGTGCATTGAACACAATGCTCAGTCTCGTACGTCATCGTGATTTCCTGTGTTAATTAGTCAAGGCCCATCGCAATTCCTGGTTTCCCCCGTCAAGTCGACACGTCAGGTGATGCGGTTGACGGGAACAAGGTTAAGTTAACTGTACATTAAAATACTTGTCAGTTTGAACGGGCACAATTAACTACACAGGGCTATCACTGTCCTAGGACCTCCTAACAACGGCGGCTCGCATTCATACTCCATTAATAATAAAGTTCACTTCTTGTCCTTATCGTATACATGAATTCGCGCTTCCGTATATTCGTCACCGCCTAGCAACAACACAATTGGCGCGGCTTCTTTATCTCACATTGTCAACAGACTGCAGCGACATTGATCCATGCATTGGGTGGCATTATTTAGTTCGGCCACGGGCTCTTGTTTGCTTCGACTTTTTATTTATTTATTTTTCCGAAAAGGCATCCGCGCGTTATAATGACGCCGAAATTCTGCTGCTACAAATCCGTAATTGTAAACATATATAGATCGCTCCCTCCCGAAATGTTAGCGACATTTTTTTTTTTGTGTACGTGTGTGTTGTTCCGTGAATCGCGCGCATTTAATTATTTGCGTCACCTTTGTGTGCAGCTTATCAGTGGATCGCGCTAATCCGTCTTTCTTTCCTGACACCTGCTTGTTTCTGTGCGTGCTTGTTACCGTGCGTCATCGCAATCTATACGGCGATTAAAATCTATTCAACTCCTTCGCATGCATGCAGGAATGTGTTTCTCGCAAGCGCAAGCTGTGGTTGTTTGTCGCGGAACGTTGGTTGTTTTAGTTGATGTTTGTTCTCCGGAACGTCGTCAAGGCGTCACACAAGTGTCACGCTCGAGGGTTTGTTGTTTAGCTAAAGGAACAATGGAACACGCTTAAGAGAGAGAAACAACATTTTTGTGCATCCGGCGTGCGGGAAGTCCGCGCAGGGCGCGGGTATTCCCTATCTAAAAACTATAGCTAATAGTCCTATAGTCCCAGGCTCTAGATCTTGAGGATGTTGTGCTCTGGCTAGGCATTGGATACTCGGGCTCCTCCGCTCCCGTTGTCCGGGGCGTCGGTTCCCTTTCTCGTCTGCTTTGCCAGGGCCTCCTCAAGCCGCTGGATGGCCCTTCGTTGTGTGTTTAAGTCTTGGGAGCGTATCCATGCTCCCACCTCATCGGGATACGTGGCGTCCTGGCACTGCCCATTCCCATTGTTCACACCACTGTTACACCCGCCCCACATGATGTGGCGGAGGGTGGCTAGTTCACGTTCGCACGCGCTACACTTAGCGTCCACAAACATGTCGGGGCATACGTGCCGGGCCAATGCTGGCGTTAGCACGCATTCCGTTTGCAGTTGTCGGAGCTTCACTGCTTCCGCACGTGACAGTTCACGATGCGGGGGCGGAAAGGCTCTCCTGGCCTCTCTGTAGGCCGCCAGGATCCCTCCGTAGTCGGTGAGGGGATCGAGGTCTTCTCGTTCTTCACCGCTGGTTTCAGGGAGACGGGCTGCCGCGGTCCGGCACGTGATGAGATCACGGGCCACAGCGTCCGCCTCCTCGTTGCGGTTCTCGATGTCGGGAGCCAGGTGTCGTCCCATGTGGGCTGGGAACCATTTGAGGGCGATGGTTGGTCCTACAGCGGCGCCGCGAGCAGCCCGCGAGGCCGCGATGGACGTCACTAGCCGCTCCGTGCCCCGCCAGACCATGCCTCGGGCAAAATTCCTAATTGCCTGCTTTGAGTCGCTTAGCACCGTGCGCGTGCCCGGCCTACCTGTGGCCAGGGCTATCGCCGCCTCCTCTGCCTGGCCGGCTGTTCGGGCGCGCACGGTGCTTGCTGTTAGTAGTTTACCGGTAGTGGCGCTGACCACCACTGCTGCGAAGGCGTTGCGTCTTCCCGAATATCTTGCGGCATCCACGTAGACTGCGCCCTCGTCTCTCTGATGTTGACGGGCCAGCGCCACTGCTCTCGCCGCTCGCCTGCCCGCGTCCCTTTCTGGGTCCATGTTCTTTGGCAGCGGGTAGACAATGATTTTCCTCGCTGCCTCATCGCTCAGGGGGACTTGCTTTTCTAGCTCCCTGTCCGGTCCTGCGCCCGGGCGTTCTCCAGGAGGTAATAATCCTACCCGATCGAGTAATCCTCTGCCCGCGGCTGTGTCGCTCAGGCGGCTCAGCTGCGAAGCTCTCTGGGCCTCGCTGATCTCCGAGAGCGTGTTGTGTGTTCCCAGAGACAGCAAGGCCGTTGTCTTTGTGCCTGGTAGGAGCCCAAGAGCCCCCGCGTAAGCCTTCCGGATGGCAGCGTCGATCTTGGCTCGTTCCGCGCCGGTCCAGCGGTGAAAGGCCCCCGCATATGCCGCGTGGCTTATAACGAAAGCCTGCAGCAGATGCAGGAGCCCCCTCTCTTTCATGCCCCGGTAGCGGGACGACATTCGCTTGACCAGGCGCGCTGCGATGCCCATCTGGTTGTGATGTTCTTGACCGCCGTGGCGTTGGTTTGGGTGCCGTCCACGAACATCCCCAGGACTCGAAGCCCCGGGACGTGCGGGATCTGCATACCGTCACTGGTGCGCACGATGATGTTCTCGGCCGCCTCTCGACTTGCCTTCTTTCTGTGCCTCCCAGGTGGTGGCAGGATGAGTAGCTGTGATTTTTGTGGCGAACACCGCAAGCCCGTGCCCAAGAGTGCGGACTCCACGGCGTCCACCGCCGCCTGCAGACCCGCCTCGATGTCTCCGTCGCTTCCACCCGTGGCCCAGATGGTTACGTCGTCGGCGTAGAGGCAGTGTCGTATCCCCGGGCCTAGCGCCTCCAGACGCCTGGCCACCTCGATCATGACAATGTTAAACAGGAACGGGGAGATGACCGAGCCTTGTGGGGTCCCGACACTGCCCAGCTCTCGTTCTTCGAGCTTCGTTCCTCCCACCTCCAGCCTGGCCGTGCGGCGAGAAAGGAAGGCTCTGATGTAGTTGTACGATCTTGCGCCCAGCCCCAGGCGGGACACCTGAGCCAGGACCGACGAGTGTCTAACGTTGTCGAAGGCGCTTTGCAGGTCCAGGCCCAAGATCGCTCGGTTGTCATTCTTTGGAGTCCCGCCCGGTGGGTCAAGGACTTCTCGTTGGATCAGGAGCATGGCGTCTTGAGTTCCCAATTTGGCCCGGAAGCCAAGCATTGAGTCCGGGTAGACATGGTGCGCTTCCATGTAACGGTTCCACCGGGTGTTAAGAACGTGCTCCAGTACCTTTCCCACGCAGGACGTGAGCGAGATGGGACGCAGGCCCTCTATACCCGGTGGCTTGTTTGGTTTTGGCAGCAGGATCGTCTTTGCTGTCTTCCAGGCCTTGGGCAGCTTGCCGTTACGCCAGCATTCGTTGTAGTAGCGTGTCAGTGATGTGATGGCTGAGTCACTCAGGTTGCGTAGAGCTTTGTTAGTAACTCTGTCGGGTCCGGCGGCCGAACGACAGTTCAGGTCCTGGGCCGCCTGCCTCACTTCCCATTCCTCTAGATCTCGGTCGAGGTGGAGGTTCGGCTGGCCGGCGTAGTCTGGGTGATCTTCGTGACTGGTGATGGGGAGGTAGCGCTCGTTGAGTCGCTTGAACATCTCCTCTTCGCCCAGTTGACGAGCGGTGGTGTGTAGAATTTGGGCCATGCGTGTACGTTGGTATTCACAGCTCTTGGTCTCATCCATCAGTTGCCTGAGGAGTTTCCAAGTGCCGCCACGGTGAAGCTGTCCATCAGCCTGGCTGCAGAGTGCAAACCACTGCTGTGAGCAGAGCTGCCTGCTGTGTCGCTCGATCTCTCGGCCGAGTTCTGCGATCTTCTTTCGTAGCTTTCTGTTGTGACGTTGCCGCCGCCAACGCTTTTGGAGCGAGCGCCTGGCTTCGAGGAGGTGGGCTAGTCTCGGGTCCATGGTTTCGATTTCCTCGGGTGCATCGATCTCTTCTGTGGCCCCTTCTGTTGCCGCCAGCAGCTTCGCTGACCACTCGTCGATATTGTCGACTTCGCCGAGTTCTGTGTTACGGAACTTGCTCCAGTCGACGAGTTTGTGCTTTATTGTTTTGTCACGGTTCGGGTTTCCGTTGAGATGAGCCAGCGGTAATTCAATTTCGATGATGAAGTGATCGCTGCCCAGGTTGATTCCCGTATTCCTCCACTTCGCGGTGCCACCTTCGGGCAGCATCGCAAAGGTGAGGTCTGGATTTGTATCCCGAGCAACCGATGTTCCGATCCTTGATGGTTGGGCTGGATTGATCAGTAACGTGAACTCGGCTTCGCCGGCATCTTCAAGAAGGTTCCTTCCCTTGGACGTGGTGGTCGTGTAGCCGAGCTCTCGATGTTGCGCGTTGAAATCACCGCATATTACCGCGGCAGCGTCTCCTCTTTTGGCCAGGTCTTTCTGTGCTTGTGATGTGGCGCTCTTGATCTTATGGAAAAGAGTTTTGAATTTCTGCTTTCCATGTCTTGGATTGCTATAGATGTTCGCGATGAAGACGGTGGTTGATGTCTTCTTCTTTCGTGCACCCCGGGTTCCTCGTCCTTTGCCGCTAATCGCTAGCTCGGTGACGCACAGCTCGATGGCGGTGTCCCTGCTGCCCAGGAACTGTTGGTGTTTCACGTGGGCGATGCCTTTCCGGATGAACGTGCACACGCCCTGCGCCGCACCCTTCCCGCATGTGCGAGCGGACGGGGGGCAGGCGTGTGTCCGATACCCTGGCAGCGTCGGCGTGTCTTCAGTGTGGGTTTCTTGGACCGCTATCACGTCCGGGCGAGCCGTCGGTGCCAGCGATCTCAAGTACTGTTGTAGGATTGCTTTTCGGCACCGGAACCCGTTGGCGTTCCAGTGCCAGATCTTGATCTTATTGTTGCTGTCCATTATGAGGGAGAGCCTTTTGTGTTTGGCAATATTGATGCGCCAAACACAAAAAAGGTAAACACTGCGAGATAGTAGCCGCCTGCGATGTGTTAGGTGGTGAAAACTCTGATAAAATCGTGGCCATGACAACTCCCAAGGAGGACTGGAGTGTCTTCGCTGCTTCATGTAATTGCTGGATGCTTTGTTGAACCTGGTGGTTGGAGCTAGTGCGGCCGTCCACCGCGCCGCAGCTTCATCTGAGTGTGTGCGCCACAAAGTTTCTCAGTATGATGTGCGTATTACAGTTGTTGGACGTACTGCATTTTCTAGATTGCAATGCCAAGCGTGGTGTTGTCAAAGGTGAAAGTGTTCTTGCTGCCGAGTTTTGCTTGTCGCGAAGGGCAAGGTCGACGATGAAATAAATGCTTTCGCACAGTTCACGTGTGACTGACCGGACGGACATGCATGAAACCCCAGTGCGTCGGCGAAGTGTTCATACGGTGGATGGAAACAACTTTATTGTAATGTTCTTACGAAGCCTGTGATCTACGAAGGCCAGAGCTACTGCATTGCCATCTGTTTTGTCAAGTGCGAACACGTACGGCCGTTCTCATCCGTTGCTACGTGAATGCTCCCGTGCTGTCACAGGCCGCGCGTGTTACTGAGCAAGGCAGACAAGCTGTTTTGTAGTTAGATGGGCTAACGCCGTCGGCAGTTGCCCTTGGGCATTGTTTGTCAAGTGCTGATCGCCTAGAACATTGCGGTGACACGTCAGTATTTTTAAAGACAGCGGCCTGCCGGTTACCTCGTCAGGTGATGGTACACTGAGCGACATAAAAAAAAGTTGCTCGAGACTACGTTGCAGTGCACCTTTCTGTCATCAAAACTTTGATAAACCGTGGAAATCAACATTCCTGACAGCTGTGCCGAAGAAACCAATGCAGCCAGCTGCATTCGAGTTTTTTGTGTCTTTTTGCGTCTCGCCGATTAAGAGCACTAATTCGCAAAACACTGTATCATAATGAATATAGTCAATCCTGCGAGAGTCATTGAAGATTCAATATAAAAGGGCCTGTGGAAGGGACCACCACCAGCAGCAGCAAGTCGGGCTGATGAGGAGGCGCAAATGTTAAAACAATACATGCGTGAACAAAAAAAAGAGAAAGTATCGATAACTGCAATGGGTTTTGAACCACCGGCCTCACCAGTTGATGTGTTGCTTTAACCAACTACGCCACAACTGCCCATCAATTTGAGATGGCAAACAAGACGGTTTTGTATTGTCACGCTAAACCTAACTAACATTCTTGTTCACTTTTTCGTTTGGACATAATTTTAACTACTTTTATCGTTATGTCTAGACGTACCACTAGACACTCTCGACTATTCAAACAAAGCGTCTAACCGGAAAATGCATGACGTCACTTCCGTGCGGCGCAGCAGCCGTAACAACCGAATAAATTATTTGTTGGTTTATAAGTATTATTAAAAGGAAAATAAGTTGATTGTTTGTTCTGTGCTCGAGGGTGCAGCGGGTTTTCCCCTGGTTTCGGTTTGGAGCGTATTTTGATCCTACGACTACCAAAATTATTGTATAGTACATGTGTACGTTCTACATCGCAATGTGCCATGTTAACAGCATTCGCCGAACACCGTGTGATAAATTTGCATCGCAACGTCAACAGAGTGTTTCTTTGATAGACCGAGAGGAAATCGGTGGTCTGGTGTCAAATTAATGTGCATCCTTGCCTGTCGACAGAGTGTTTCTTTGGTAGATTAAGAGGAAATCGGTGGTCTGGTGTCAAATTAATGGGCATCCTTGCCTTTCGTTCGCAAAATCTATGCGTCCAGTGACGCTGTTCTGTTACCACGTCTACAGCGGCGCGTTTTTCTGTCATCAGAGCCTCAATAAATAGTGTGAACAGCATTGCTTACCCAGTGGCGGAGGAAACGATGCAGTCAGCTGCATCGTTGGATACTCGGGCTCCTCCGCTCCCGTTGTCCGGGGCGTCGGTTCCCTTTCTCGTCTGCTTTGCCAGGGCCTCCTCAAGCCGCTGGATGGCCCTTCGTTGTGTGTTTAAGTCTTGGGAGCGTATCCATGCTCCCACCTCATCGGGATACGTGGCGTCCTGGCACTGCCCATTCCCATTGTTCACACCACTGTTACACCCGCCCCACATGATGTGGCGGAGGGTGGCTAGTTCACGTTCGCACGCGCTACACTTAGCGTCCACAAACATGTCGGGGCATACGTGCCGGGCCAATGCTGGCGTTAGCACGCATTCCGTTTGCAGTTGTCGGAGCTTCACTGCTTCCGCACGTGACAGTTCACGATGCGGGGGCGGAAAGGCTCTCCTGGCCTCTCTGTAGGCCGCCAGGATCCCTCCGTAGTCGGTGAGGGGATCGAGGTCTTCTCGTTCTTCACCGCTGGTTTCAGGGAGACGGGCTGCCGCGGTCCGGCACGTGATGAGATCACGGGCCACAGCGTCCGCCTCCTCGTTGCGGTTCTCGATGTCGGGAGCCAGGTGTCGTCCCATGTGGGCTGGGAACCATTTGAGGGCGATGGTTGGTCCTACAGCGGCGCCGCGAGCAGCCCGCGAGGCCGCGATGGACGTCACTAGCCGCTCCGTGCCCCGCCAGACCATGCCTCGGGCAAAATTCCTAATTGCCTGCTTTGAGTCGCTTAGCACCGTGCGCGTGCCCGGCCTACCTGTGGCCAGGGCTATCGCCGCCTCCTCTGCCTGGCCGGCTGTTCGGGCGCGCACGGTGCTTGCTGTTAGTAGTTTACCGGTAGTGGCGCTGACCACCACTGCTGCGAAGGCGTTGCGTCTTCCCGAATATCTTGCGGCATCCACGTAGACTGCGCCCTCGTCTCTCTGATGTTGACGGGCCAGCGCCACTGCTCTCGCCGCTCGCCTGCCCGCGTCCCTTTCTGGGTCCATGTTCTTTGGCAGCGGGTAGACAATGATTTTCCTCGCTGCCTCATCGCTCAGGGGGACTTGCTTTTCTAGCTCCCTGTCCGGTCCTGCGCCCGGGCGTTCTCCAGGAGGTAATAATCCTACCCGATCGAGTAATCCTCTGCCCGCGGCTGTGTCGCTCAGGCGGCTCAGCTGCGAAGCTCTCTGGGCCACGCTGATCTCCGAGAGCGTGTTGTGTGTTCCCAGAGACAGCAAGGCCGTTGTCTTTGTGCCTGGTAGGAGCCCAAGAGCCCCCGCGTAAGCCTTCCGGATGGCAGCGTCGATCTTGGCTCGTTCCGCGCCGGTCCAGCGGTGAAAGGCCCCCGCATATGCCGCGTGGCTTATAACGAAAGCCTGCAGCAGATGCAGGAGCCCCCTCTCTTTCATGCCCCGGTAGCGGGACGACATTCGCTTGACCAGGCGCGCTGCGATGCCCATCTTGGTTGTGATGTTCTTGACCGCCGTGGCGTTGGTTTGGGTGCCGTCCACGAACATCCCCAGGACTCGAAGCCCCGGGACGTGCGGGATCTGCATACCGTCACTGGTGCGCACGATGATGTTCTCGGCCGCCTCTCGACTTGCCTTCTTTCTGTGCCTCCCAGGTGGTGGCAGGATGAGTAGCTGTGATTTTTGTGGCGAACACCGCAAGCCCGTGCCCAAGAGTGCGGACTCCACGGCGTCCACCGCCGCCTGCAGACCCGCCTCGATGTCTCCGTCGCTTCCACCCGTGGCCCAGATGGTTACGTCGTCGGCGTAGAGGCAGTGTCGTATCCCCGGGCCTAGCGCCTCCAGACGCCTGGCCACCTCGATCATGACAATGTTAAACAGGAACGGGGAGATGACCGAGCCTTGTGGGGTCCCGACACTGCCCAGCTCTCGTTCTTCGAGCTTCGTTCCTCCCACCTCCAGCCTGGCCGTGCGGCGAGAAAGGAAGGCTCTGATGTAGTTGTACGATCTTGCGCCCAGCCCCAGGCGGGACACCTGAGCCAGGACCGACGAGTGTCTAACGTTGTCGAAGGCGCTTTGCAGGTCCAGGCCCGCGTGCCCGGCCTACCTGTGGCCAGGGCTATCGCCGCCTCCTCTGCCTGGCCGGCTGTTCGGGCGCGCACGGTGCTTGCTGTTAGTAGTTTACCGGTAGTGGCGCTGACCACCACTGCTGCGAAGGCGTTGCGTCTTCCCGAATATCTTGCGGCATCCACGTAGACTGCGCCCTCGTCTCTCTGATGTTGACGGGCCAGCGCCACTGCTCTCGCCGCTCGCCTGCCCGCGTCCCTTTCTGGGTCCATGTTCTTTGGCAGCGGGTAGACAATGATTTTCCTCGCTGCCTCATCGCTCAGGGGGACTTGCTTTTCTAGCTCCCTGTCCGGTCCTGCGCCCGGGCGTTCTCCAGGAGGTAATAATCCTACCCGATCGAGTAATCCTCTGCCCGCGGCTGTGTCGCTCAGGCGGCTCAGCTGCGAAGCTCTCTGGGCCTCGCTGATCTCCGAGAGCGTGTTGTGTGTTCCCAGAGACAGCAAGGCCGTTGTCTTTGTGCCTGGTAGGAGCCCAAGAGCCCCCGCGTAAGCCTTCCGGATGGCAGCGTCGATCTTGGCTCGTTCCGCGCCGGTCCAGCGGTGAAAGCTTAAATAACGCTCGCCGCAACCATGGGTGTTTAAGGAATGTGAGATATGCTATAGGATGCCGTTGTCGCCCCCTTATGACGCTCGAGGTCGCCACTTGTCAGATGCGTTTCTGTTATGAGGTCTAGAATGCATCTTCTATGGGTGATGCGCAAATTTTGATGTCAGCGACCGTGTTCCATCTCCGAGCAAGAGCCACGAATTTCGAAGGCTGTGCTTTTGATTTACCGCGAGCCTCGTAGCCTGTAGCGGAAGCCGGGACCACGTCTTGGACGCCATGTGGTTGTGATCATAGCTCCGTTGTCCAGTTAGAGCAGTACTGACACACAGGCTTCTGTATCATTGAAGTGGCGTCAAAGAGATGTTTCCGTATAGTAGATTGCGTCTAAGATATTTTTTTTTTGCGTATACTAGATTGAATCTTCCACATTAGGAATGTTCGGGACCATCCTATATTTGGCATGTCGAATTGCAAAACCGGACGCACAGCGCAAAGAGCATTACCGTGGCGTAACGACAGGGAGCTGAATTGGTTCAAGTTGTGTGCTGATCGCATGTAGGGCTATGGATATATAAAAAAAAAGAATGGCAGAGAACTTGATCACTATATTCACATCAGAGACAGGGCTGTGGTTTTCAACTGCGGATAGGCAAGAGTTGGTAAGGATTAGTGAAAACTGGTCATCATTTAGGTAACAATCGACCATATTAGAGAGTAGAGTGTTGGTCGGGTGCGATATGGTCTTTAAAGCATGCCTCCCCTCCTATTTATATAGTATATAGTACCTATATTAATTCATTTTGTTGAGAATTGATACAGAGGTGGATGCGCAAAGTATTTACCCCGAATATATGTTGTGATGTGCGCGGAACTCTATACGATAATAGTGGGGACACTATAATAAGTGTCTTTTGACGTCAGATTTCGGGCGAGTTACCATTAGGCCTTTGCGGGCTACAGAAAAACAAAGCAAAGAAAAAAAAAATGAAACGGGTAAACGTAATTTTCAACTACCGCGAGTGTAGTGAAAGAAAATTTTGAATGCACCATCACTGCCGGCCCGTTATCTTTCTGTTAATCTTTCTCTGTGTCAATCTCTATAGCTGCGTGTTTAGCCCTATCAATGTTGTTTCTAAGACAAGGAACAAGGAGAGGATGTTGTACTTTCTCCATGCTCGTGACGTTGTTTCCTACACCATCAGTGTATCCGTGCGTGTGAAAGAGGGTGTGTGTGTGTGCCCTTCCGTCCGTCCGTGCGTCCATCCGTCCGTCCGTCCGTCCTGCAGTCACTTTCCTTAGAGCCCATTGACAGGCCAATGAAGATAGTTATAGCGCGATAACAGAACGACGACAAAGGGGCAAGAAGGAGACGTCGTTCTGTTCTCGCGCTATAGCTATCGTCATGTAATACCGACTAACCGAAACTGCCACTACTTGACAGGCATTACATATGGGTTGAAAAAAGCAGCTACAGCTAATAGTCGTAACATAGACGTTGAGGTAAAGAAATGCGAGGCAGGATACTACGAGGTTGTTCGCGAAAGTTATGCGTGGTAGTATGAAAAATTAGTACAGCTTCATGCAAGTTCAGACACATTGGTGATGTATAAAACGTATTACGCATGAAATACAGGCAATAGAAATACAGGCTGCTAAACCTTACATACTGCACACCAGCACACGAGCGTATTAACGAAATCGTTCCGATTGTTAACGGCAATGATATATATCACCTACGAGGGTCTTTCCCGGTGGTAGATGGCGAGGAAACGTGGTGATTGGTAAGTAACGGTAGTAAGGGCAAATATTGAACGTGCTTTAGAGGGTTGGTGCAGTGGCTCCGTTTCTGATAATGTCGAGATAAGACGCCGTATACTCATCACGGATGAAACCGGCGGGTTTTTTCTTTTTTTTATACAACGATCGCGACGCACTGGTCGGTAGCCGCGGTCCTTATTTAACTCGGAACCGGTTAGGTAATCGTGTCGACGTGCTCTGTTACGCCTATATCGCGAAAGTTCACGTGGCGTGAAACGCGCTTACGTCCTTTTGGGGTTGGAGAGAGCTGAACGAGTTGGGGTCCGTATTCGCGTTACGAGACTGGTCGTGCAAAACACGGGCGCGAGGCAGAAGTAAAAGCGACGGAAACACCCTGTCTCGTAACAAGTCCTTTGGGCCCTTCTCATAGGGGCGTTACGTTGGTGGCGCGATCTTATTAGATGACCTAAGTTATGAGTGCACATTACGTGTGCTCAACGCACTCACGTAGCGAAAACGCGGCGGGCCCAACCCACAGTTACGTGTATTCGCCCGCGAAGATGAGGAGGGGGGGGGTGGGGTGTTTTCTCGGTACTACTCCGGTTGTGACGAGATCGCCAAGTGCTGGGAAAGGAAATGGAGGGGGGATTCCAAAAGCGGACGAGCTACGCATGATTGTGCCTCCTCGGAAGCTGCAGCAGCAGCGGAGGAGGGCCATTATCCTCGCTCAGGGAGGGAGGAGGGTCGCGTTCGTGGAAGGCATATTTTCATTGAAGAGGATATCCGGCTAGGGAATCGGCGCCTCGGTCGAACGGGGACGAACGGGGACGGGCCTAGGGAAGGGCCCTGGAGGCGCGGCGTCCCCGTTTCTGGGGATTGCGTCGGGTGACGCAATTCGCGGGTAAAGGCCGTTGAATTTTCCCTCCTCCATCTCCGTTTGGCGGTCCTCCTGCTTCCCTCCTCTGACGGCACGTGCCGTCGAAGCGGCGTGTTTATGCCCTCGGCTTGCGTTTTCTTTGTGTTACTATCGTTCGTTTCTCGCTCATTATTTTTTGCGTCGCGCGCTCTGTGTCGGTTCCCGTGGCAGCGACTGCTTCGCGTTTTTCTAGCGCCCCTGCGTGTATCGGTTTGATTCCGGCCAGCGGCCGACCGCTTTGCTGCGTTGTGGCACTGCGTGTTTGCGTCTCTGTATCTATCTTATTGCAAGCTTCGAGTGGAGGGGTGGGGGGGGGGGGGGGTGAAACCCTTCGTGAGTCCGACGTATGCAACGTATGCAACGACCTCTCTGTTTGTGCATCGTATAATCGGTGTTCTTTTCTTTTCTCGACGTACTTATGCACGGCTCGGGTTATTACTCTGGTGGACACATGCTGACGACTGCCCTCCGACCCCCCCTGAACCCCTATCCCATCTATCTGTTTCTCGGTCTCCGCTCAAACTCCTCCCCCTTTCTGACTTATTACCCGGCTGGATTTTTTTTTTTCATCGCACTTCTGTTGTCTCGCGAGTCGGCTACTTCACGTGTTTACCTAATTGAAAGCTTTCCTCGTACTCGAAGTGGCGGCAATGATGGGGAAAACAGCGTGCCAAGGAAATAACACGGTGGAAAGCCCCCTCCCCCATTACCCGTCGCCGCCGCCTCCTCCTCTTCTGCGGATAAAAAACTGCTTCCCCCAGCGTTGTGACGCCCGCTGCTGCCGGTTGTTTGCCCCCCTGGCTTGCGAAGGGGTGACGCAACGTGTCGCTGTATAGATGGCGTGAGGGGGGCACTGCGCGGTTCGCCGGGAAGGGTTAATTGGATTCCCTCGCCCTCCGCGGATTCTCTCCCTTTCGTGTTCCTCCTCTCCTAATGAGACGAGATCTTGGAAGGGCGTCGCACTTTCGCTACCTACACTGGCGCAAGCTTCTTTTCTTTGCTCTTCTTGTGTGCTCGTCCATTTGTTCGTTTCAGTTAAATCGCGGTATTGTTCCCTATACCGCGGTGCCGTGCTGTCACTCGGCGCCTCTCCTTCTCTCTCGGTTTATTTTTACGTATCTTATTTTTCTTTCTTTTTGGCGACTCGGAAAAGGAAATAATTTATTTGGATGAAGGACTTTTTTCGGGAAATTCCCTCGCCCTCCTCCTCTCTCTCTCATATAGCATCGGTATTGGGGAAAAAAAGAAGACGCGCACCGCCGGCGTTGCCTAAAAATAACCTCACTGCCTCGTGGAGCAAAATACACGCGCGTTTTTTTTTTTCCTTGTTATTTGACTGACGCGTGCAACATTGACTTTTTTTTTTCGCGAATATCCTGGCGCGTGCATCGTAAAACGTGTCACGGGTGACGCATCTGGCTTCACAGATTGCGAGCACCAAGAAAATAGCGTCATTAAAGCAATATGTATCGTTTCCTGCTATGTGGGTGCATCGTGCAACTCATGTTACCTGCACGTCGTCTGTTCTGTAATGTCCATTCATCGTTATTCGCGTGTTTTGATAAAGTATAATATCTGGGGTTTCGTACGTCCAAAACAACGGTACGTTGTAGAGACGCCGTAGTGGAAGGCTTTGGACATTTCGACCATAGCTAGCTAGACACACGACATACGTTCTGACGTCCTCCGCGCTGGTGTATAGCGGTTAAGGTGCTCTGCTGACCTGAAGGTCGCGGGTTCGATTCCGGTGGTCGCATTTCGAAGGCGGCAAAATGGTAGAGGCCCGTGTATACGATGTACTAGTGGGAGATGATTTAGACTCCGACCAAAAGTTTTGAAGAAACCAGACGTTCCGAAACCGACTTGGTTCCTTCCTCGGGGGGGGACTGCGGAGACTACGTAGCAGCGGCGTCTTCAAAGCAGAAGTCTAAATCATCCCCCAGTTTCATACCCAACCAGACAAGACTTCTGTCGAATGTGGACATTCAAAACGATGTACAAGTGCACGTTAAAGAGCGCCAGATGGTCAAAATTGCCGGAGCCCTCTACTATACGGCGTCTCTCATAATAATATCGTGGTTTTGGGACGTAAAACCCCAATGTTTATTATTATTATTATTATTATTATTATTATTATTATTAACAGAGGTGCTGACGGATCGGCGCCTGTGTTGTGCGTATTTTTTTGTTTCTTCTTTTACTGTTAATGCTTTCTTAAATTTCGCGCTGTTCTCAAAATCACGTGCAACCATGCTAGCCCGCCCATTAAGTCTTCTTTACCCTAAGCGAAGTTCACTGATAAGCCCCGCCGCGGTGGTCTAGTGGCTAAGGTACTCGGCTGCTGACCCGCAGGTCGCGGAGGATCGAATCCCGGCTGCGGCGGCTTCATTTTCGATGGAGGCGAGAAAATGCAATGCAGGCCCGTGTGCTCATATTTGGGAGCACGTTAAAAGAACCTCAGGTGGTCGAAATTTCCGGAGCCCTCTACTACGATAGTTATAGCGCGAGAACAAAACGACGACACAGAGACAAGAAGGACACGTCAATTTGTTCTCGCGCTATAACTATCGTCATGCCATACCAACTAGCCCAAGCTGCCACACCTCTACTACGGCTTATCTCATATTCATATGGTGGTTTCGGGACGTTAAACCCCACATATCAATCAAGTCAATCAAAGTCGATCACCGATAGTGAAAGTTACCACGGTACAGGATCGCAGCGTATGGTATAGGCAGGCTATGCGAGTTTCTGCAGTTGGATTAGTAATAGGCGATGAAGGTGCAGCAGTTCGGCCATGGCTCTGACTGCTTTAGGTCTTCGCTTATTCCGCGCCGCACCTGCTTGTCTAAATAAACACTATACGGGAAAAAAATGCTTCTCGTTGCGCATGCGCCTGTATAAATGCGCACACCTGTATAAATACGCTTATGCTTTCTTTTTTTTTTCCTGTCGAAGCAGCACATCGCCTGCCGGCCAGGCGCGCGCACCTGCGTTTAGAAAAGGGCGGTGTGTGCATCCATCAAAATGTGGCCATTTTTTTGTGAACGTTCCCGAGGTTCGGCAGCCCGTCGTTGACTTAGCCTTAACCATAGATAGGATACTGTTTCTCTGCTCGTATGTCCATAGTATAGTCGACGAAGTGCTCCAGTGTGGTTTCAATCACTTCGCACCCTTAAAGCACTGTGGCTGTTAAAAGTTTGTAGCGCTGCATTTGGTTAGCGATATACCATTAAAAGCATTTTGAAGAACCCAGGGCACCTCCTTTTGCCGGACAATATTTTACAAAAAAACGGGAAGGCTGCTTGACTTCTCCAAATTGCGTCATCGTTTGCGTCAGGATTGATGTTTTACTCGGAATGTCGTTTAATAATCAAAATTGTCTGTAAGAGCTAAAATGATATTCTCATTAGCTAAGTTGGCCCAATTTTTCAAGCTAAGTTCGCCAAGATACCAACGAGTTGTCAAAGCACCTTACTGCCGGCTGATAATTGGAATTCACCAATACAAAGAAATCGCAAAATGTTAGCAGAGTTTAGATTAACAGGTCTGTACTTTTTAGGGCGACTGAATTTCAAACCTACCAGAAACTTGCACTTATTTCGTGACTGTTTGTTTAGTTATGCTGACCAGGAACATTCCGGCCGACACTGAATGTCTGGTCAATATGTCATTGATATACAGCGAAAATTCTATTTAACGAACTTTAAGCGATCCCAGGACAAAAGTTCGTCAATGTGAAAGTTCGCTCAACTGAAATAGCTGCGTTGAAACTTTTTATCTGAAGCTAAAGGTAAAAACAAATATCAGTTGATATATTTGAGCCCTTTTATTTGCAATGCTGCATTTTTTAATGTGACTGTCTGCTTATTCAACACTGTTTGAAAAATTTTAGTCGCCTTTTCTTGCCCTTGTGAACTTTGGAATGCAGTGGCCGTGAGCTGAGGCACTGTCTCCTAGCTCTCACAAACTTTCCCCGGCATGATGTTCTGCTGGGCGGCGAAGGAGTTGAATTTTTCCAAGCACATCGCGCTTCTTTGGCTGAAATTTTTGGTCTAGGAGGGTTACGTCTTTTTTCTCCTCCTCCTCTTGATGTCGAACGCTCGCTACGATCTTTTCTGACCCCGCAGGGGCGCCTGCGCAAGTAGGCGTTTGGTGTGTAGCGACACCACGGACCCGAGCTAACGGGGGAGTTTCTACTCCCTCCCACGCCTAGCCGTGCGTGGTTTTGCCGTGTCCGGGGAAAAGGGGATCCTGGGGGTTGAGCTGACGCTGGGTGATTGGACCTTTAAGGCCCCCCGGCAGAGGCAACACACCCCTTTGGCCCCGGCTTCACGTAGACGGCACCCCTGGGCTGACCCACCCAGGGGAAATCGGCAGTCGCCTTTTCCTATCTCTCTCTCCCTACATCTTCGTCTTTCTTACTTTTTTAGCTTTCCTGTCTACTTCTCTCTTCTGTTTACTTCCAATTTTCCTGGCGGCAAGGGTTAACCCTGTGCAAATAGCCTACCTTGGTCTAGGCGCATTGGGTTATAGTGGCGTTGTACGGCTGGCGTCTGCAGGTTTCAGCATCCGCAAACTTGTAGCGTCCCCTCGTTGGGCTCCGTGGTGGGTGGCCGCCAACGCTGCTGAACAACATACAATTAGCATGCATAAAGCATTCCCTTTACTCAGTGATCGTGCCTCCTCAAAGCGGGTACGCACCGAAGACATCAATTTTTTCAACCGGCCAAGACAATTGTTTCCTCATTTTCACGTTATACACTGCGATAAAACTAACAAGCAAGCCAGAACTGTATCCCCCTTCGTAGTTTCTAGATGCTTAACCGAAACTCTCGGTGCCGGGTACAAGGTTACCAAAATGGCCAGTGGAGATCTACTCCTTGAAATACTTGACAAAGACCAATTCGATAAACTGAACACCATCACAACGTTTGGAGACACACCCATCAGTATTACGCCACACAGGTCCATGAACTCATCTCGCGGGGTCGTATCGGACGTAGATTTGCTTGAGCTGACGGAAGCTGCACTTCTGGAAGGATGGAAAAGCCAGAACGTGACAAACGTACAGCGTATTAAGATCAGAAGAGATCAAAAGGAAATCCCAACCAAACACTTAGTACTGACCTTTGCTTCGAGCGATTTGCCGGAAACTATTCAGACTGGGTACACAAAGACATCCGTGAGACCCTATATTCCCAACCCCCGCCGTTGCTTCCAATGTCAGAGATATGGCCACGGCTCGCAAAGCTGTCGTGGCCGGAAAACTTGTGCTCTGTGTGGAGTCGTGGGCCATGCGTCCGACAACTGCGAAGCACCTGCACACTGTGTGAACTGTGGCGGTAATCACGCTGCGTACTCACGTTCCTGTTCTTTCTGGAAAAAAGAAAAAGAGATCATCACTTAAAGATAAAAGAAAACATTACATTTAAAGAAGCAAGAAAAAGAGTCTCGCCATTTTATGGCCCCACATATGCTGATGCGGCGCGCCAGGGGGCAGTGTCGCACCAGCCCTCGCCACTCCTTCGGCCTGCGCAGAGCGAGCCATTGGCTGTGGCGCCTGCCCCCAAGGCGGCAGTAGTTGAGTCTACTCCGCCTACTATTGAACAGAGACCAGAGACTCCAGGGTCCTCGGGTCTCAAGGCCTCACCTCGCCAGGCGAGGCCCAAGATTCGAAAAACCAGCTCGCATGAGCGGGCATCCAGTGCCTCCGAGGAGGCAATGGATACGGCGGCACCCTTGGTGCCAAAAGAGCGGCGCGGCTCTCTGGAGCGCGCCAAGAGAACTAAGAAGCTCATAACAGGGCCTGATAATAGCCCTGTTACTTGAGCTTGATCTTTCACCTTAAACAAGTCACTCCCTTAACGTACACACAGCACTACTTTACTTCCAATATGGAAACACAAATTATTCATTGGCACGTCCTGCTTAAAAACCTCGACGACGTCCAAGAGCTTTTATGCAAACACTCACCTCAAGTGCTGTGTGTACAGGAAACACACCTGAAATCCTCCAATACAAATTTTTTACGTGCTTACGTCATATGCCGAAAGGACCGAGATGATGCTGTGGCGTCATCCGGTGGCGTAGCCATTATTGTTAACCAAGGAGAGTAACGTGCACACATTTACCACTCCAGACATTCCTTGAGGCGGTGGCTGTTCGAGCGGTACTTTTAAACAAACTCGTCACCATTTGCTCTTTGTATGTACCTCCCCACCACCGTCTTGAAAGACGTGAATTTCAGTCTTTAATAGACGAACTGCCTGAACCCTATTTGCTTCTTGGCGACCTAAATGCACATAGTGGACTCTGGTGCCTGTTTGTTGAATAGGAAAGAGCCAACATACTATAACATTGCCAACAAAACTTACTCGTCTATAGACCTCAGCATCGTATCGCCTTCACTCCTATACCCCTACTGAAATGGAAAATCATAAATAATCTATATGGAAGTGACCATTTTCCTGTAGTGTTGAGTTCACAAACAACATATGAATGTCCTCTACATGTTCCCAAATGGCTGATGAACAAAGCAGACTGGGAACAGTTCCACAACACTACACGTTTGAGTTGGACAGACATATGTAGGTTAGACATAGATGAAGCTGTGAAGTACTTCACAGCTTTTCTAACTGACGCAGCAGCCAGGTGCATACCGCAAACATCTGGAATGCCCGGCAAACGACACGTCCCATGGTGGAACACGGAGTGTCGTAATGCGCGAAAGGAACAGAACAGGGCATGGAGATTGCTGCGCAACTCGCCAACAGCGGAAAATCTTGACACGTTCAAGAAAATAAAGTCTCAAGGAAGGAGAACGCGTCGGCAGGCCAGAAGAGAAAGCTGGCAGAAGTTTTTGTCGGGGATCAATTCATACACACAGGAGGCAAAAGTCTGGAACATGGTCGGTAGGATAGCAGGGAAACAAGTACACACACTTCCACTCGTAAACACTCAAGGTGATACCTTGGAAGATCAGGCAAACTTCCTCGGGGCACACTTTGAACGGGTATCCAGCTCGTCCCACTATACTGATACTTTCCAAAAATACAGAACAAGAATAGAAAAGCAGAAACTAGAACATAAATCCACTAGATACGAGGCATATAACCAAGCTTTCAGTCTAGCTGAGCTCCGAACATCTCTAAACTCCTGCAAAACTTCTGCCCCAGGTTCTGACCGTGTGGTGTATGAAATGTTAAAAAACCTATACCAGCCGAAACACGCAAAACCTTACTTTGTTTATACAATGCTATCTGGTTTTCTGGCACTATCCCTACCTCCTGGAAAGAGGCGATTATTATTCCCATTCTGAAAGAGGGCAAGGACCCTTCTTTAGCTTCAAGTTATAGGCCTATAGCACTTACAAGCTGCTTGTGTAAAGTATTCGAAAAAATGATAAACTGCCGACTTCTACATATTCTTGAAACAAACAATTTGCTCGACCCATTTCAGTGCGGGTTTCGAGAAAGTAGATCCACCACAGACCACCTTGTTCGCATCGAGGCACAGATAAGAGACGCCTTCGTCCATAGACAATATTTTCTCTCTGTGTTCCTCGATATCGAAAAGGCGTATGATACAACATGGCGTTTTGGAATTCTAAGAGACCTGTCCCACCTTGGTGTGCGCGGAAGAATGTTTCATATAATCGAAAGTTACCTGTCAAACCGGACATTCCGTGTCCGTCTAGGCAGTGTGCTCTCCCAAACATTTGTCCAGGAAACAGGCGTGCCACAAGGTGGTGTGCTTAGTTGCACACTTTTTATCATCAAAATGAATTCTTTGCACCTGTCCATTCCCCGCATGATGTTCTATTGTACATATGTCGACGACGTTCAGCTTGGCTTTAAGTCATGCAACTTAGCCATGTGTGAGCGGCAGGTTCAGATGGGTTTAAATAAGGTCTCCAAATGGGCAGACGAAAACGGATTTCGACTTAACCCACAAAAAAGCACGTGTGTCTTGTTCTCTCGAAAGAGAGGCATGCACTCGGAACCTGACATTCGGCTGAACGGGCAACGTCTGTCCGTCAAAGCCGAGCATAAATTTTTAGGCTTAATCTTGGACAACAAGTTGACCTTCGTACCCCACATAAAGTATTTAAAAACAAAATGTTTAAAAGCCATGAATGTTATAAAAGTGTTGTCACGTACTACGTGGGGTAGTGATAGGCAATGCCTCATGAACCTCTATAGAAGCCTTATTCGTACCCGCTTAGATTATGGGGCCGTTGTCTATCAGTCTGCCACTCAAAGTGCCTTGAAGATGCTTGACCCCGTGCACCATTTGGGCATCCGCCTTTCTACGGGTGCTTTTCGCACCAGCCCCGTAGAAAGCCTTTATGTTGAGTCGAATGAGTGGTCGCTTCATCTGCAGAGAACTTACATGTCCTTTGTTTATTTCCTTAAGGTGAAAGCAGATAAGAAGCACCCCTCATACTCCACTATTATTGATTTGTCGAGCTCCATTCTGTTTCAAAACAGGCCTTCGATGAGGCAGCCCTTCTCAGTTCGCCTGAAAAGGCTAGCTGAGGAAACTGGAGTCTCACTTGAACATAGTTTAATGGCTCCTGTAGCATATCTGCCACCGTGGCAATGGCAGACTATAGACTGTGATGTGTCCTTTCTTGAAGTTACAAAACATGCGCCTATTGCCCATATCCGAACATACTTCCTGGAACTTCAACACAAATACACACGTCCTGAGTTCTTTACAGATGCCTCCAAGTCTAACTCCTCTGTGTCCTACGCTGCTGTCGGCCCATCCTTTTCGGATGCTGGCCCTCTACATCCAGACACAAGTATCTTCACGGCGGAAGCTTACGCGATACTTGTGGCAGCTAAACACATCAAACAATTACAAATACAAAAAGCAGTAATTTATACAGACTCCCTTAGTGTGGTAACGGCTCTGCACAGTCTTAAAAAACAAAAAAACCCTGTCCTCATCTCACTTTACTCTATTTTATGCACACTTTACACACTCAACCAACATGTTGTAGTGTGCTGGGTGCCAGGGCATCGTGAGATTCAAGGCAACGTGATGGCGGATCAGCTTGCTGCATCCGTCCACGAGGGCACCGCCACTACACCCATATTAATCCCGGCCCTTGATCTTAAGCCGTCTCTCAAACGAAACATCAGAGACTTCTGGCAGAGCAAGTGGAATACACACACACAAAACAAACTACACATTATTAAGCCACACCTTGGTCATTGGCTGCCAGTATCAAAATCGCGTTATACAGAGGTAATACTAACGAGACTCAGGATAGGACACACATACGCAACACACACACATCTTTTGTCTAGTGACGATCCACCATTGTGCGACAAATGTGGTGAAACATTAACAGTCCTTCACATACTAATCCAGTGTAAACATTTAGAAACTCTAAGAAAACAACATTTTCCATTACTCTACCGACAACATATACCTTCACACCCTGCAATGTTTGTCGGTAGGGAACCACTTTTTAGTCATAAATCATTGTTAGCGTTTTTAAAAGAAATTCACAGCTTTCATGTCATATACCCGGGCATACCGTAGCATGACCTCTCCAGAGAGGTTTTTGCTGCGGTGGCTACACAAGAAAGCACATGCCTCACGGCCCTTGGACGCAAGGGTTTGAACGAGTGAGGCACTTGTGCTAATGCCATACATATCCACCATCGTCTTTTATTATCACCAACTTTTGTCATCTGTTCACACCACACACACCTTCCACGGCATGGTCATGATTTTATTATTTGTATGTTTTTACCCGCCTTACTGCGAGGAATTTTATGGCCCTTATACAGCCACTTATCACAATCATTGTCCATATTTTTAGTAAGATGAACTGGCGCTCTTTGGCCGTGAATCGGCCCTTGCGCCATAAAACATCAAACATCATCAACGATCTTTTCTGAAGACGGAGTGGCACATGCCTCGACGCGATATAGTCACAGGCGATGGAGAGTCGTCAAAACCGAAAGTGCACTCTCTGATGACGTGAGAAGCGTCGGATGGCGTCACTGAATATCTTCCAACAATTGAAAGCCGCTCCGCGCCAACTTCGTTAAACTATGACGCGTTATCATTCGACCCAATCACATTTAGGTGGGGGAAGATTAAAAAAAAGAAGTTTGTTCTGCTGAATATGGGTATGTGCAGAGACTTTTTTTTTTCAGCAGGGGGGGGGGGGCACCCTCTTGTTTTGGGTTTGGGGCTGGGCAGGAGTGTCATTTCGTGCTCGGTATGCCTTGACAAACAAACAAACAAACAAACAAACAAACAAATAAATAAATATTTTTGACCGGGCTACTTTGTGAAGATTCTTAATACCTTACCGCGCATTCTGAAGCATGCACGGACCATGAAGACATGAGACAAGCGTGTCTCTTCTTCTTTGCGCGTTTCTCGAAGTGCGTTGCAAGCTATATAACGGATAGGAGCTGTCTATGTGGTATTTTTCTTCACTCTGATTACAATATCTTACGTACGCACGCACGCACGCACGCACGCACGCACGCACACACACACACACACACACACACACACACACACACACACACACACACACACACACACACACACACACACGTACACACACGCGCACGCACGCACACACACACGCACGCACACGTACACACACGCGCACGCACGCATACACACACACACGCACACGCGCACGCACGCATACACACACACGCACACGTACACACACGCGCACGCACGCACACACACACACACGCACGCACGCACGCACACACGCGCACACACACACACACACACACACACGTACACACACGCGCACGCACGCACACACACACGCACGCACACACACACGCACACACACACACACGTACACACACACACACGCGCGCACACACACACGCACACACACACACACACACACACACGTACACACACACACACACACACACACGTACACACACACACGTACACACACACACCTGCTGACAGGGAGTTGGTGGGAACAAATCCGAGCATAAATGACCTGCGCGTCGCAAGAAAGTCGAACTCGTCACTTGCGTCTCCCCATTACTTGAATGTGGAATGCTTCGATCGCTTCACGAGGTTATTTGATTGATTTGAGGGGTTTAACGTCCCAAAACCACCATATGATTATGAGAGACGCCGTAGTGGAGGGCTCCGGAAATTTAGACCACCTGGGGTTCTTTATAACGTGCACCCAAATCTGAGCACACGGGCCTCCTTCATTTCCGCCTCCATCGGAAATGCAGCCGCCGCAGCCGGGATACGAACCCACGCAGTGATTTGAAGCTACGCCTGTAGAGGGATGCAAACGCATACACAAACACGGGGAGCAGCCGCACGTATTGCGACGCGACGCATATATGCGATATTAAATGTTTTCACCACCCCATATATGCGATGCGTTAGGCTTTCCATTCTACCTTGTTTTTAGTCTTGTTTTATTTCGGACTCGACCACAGCGAGAGGGGGGGGGGTGATTCTTTGCTCCCCCTAATGGAGTCCCCTGTTCACTTCTATGGACATAGTAATGCCGTTCGTTTTGTATTTACCCGAGATACGAAAAGGTAACGCCAACTGCTGATGATGGTGGCGGTATTTCGGCGTGCCCGCTGAAATAGTCTGTACATCTATTCCTCCCTTCAGCTCGTTCCCGCGACGTCGCCCTTAAATGTCTGACGTGTCGAGAGTTCATCCACGAGTGACATCCCCGCGTTATTTTAGTCTCAGCTCCCGGGGAGACGGTTATTTGCCATCGCTTTTGCGGTAACACGTATACCTACGAGTCGCGTAAACATGACGAAGGGACGAAACAGAAGTTCACGAGAATGTCGCACTGCCCTATGCGTATTTACTAATGCATATATACAGGAAGTAATTACGGAGGAGTAAGGAGGGTTCGGTAAACGTTCTGCCACTCTGTAAAGTGTGTGTCGTTCGCGAAGACATGCGAATGCCAGACCTATTCAATCCGACACTTTTCGATCCCGGCGGGGTGCACCGAACTCCGTTGGCGACGTGCGAGGAAGATAATGGTATCGCCCACAGTATCGGCATCTTCGTGTGCAGAGGCGGGGTCTCCGAATGAGGGCGACGGGTCTAAGTTCTGTGCAGTCTACAGGAAGGCGTTTGCGTTGATAAACTAGCACGATATTCGTGCGGTACGAGTGCACACCCACGAGAGAAATTGCGTAGACAACGTGGGATCGCGGGCAGAAAATATAAAAAAAAAACATTGTGGTGAACTGTGTTGTTTTTTAATGCGAAGCATTTCTTAGCGAACTTGGGCGACATTGAGCGTATCTATCTATCTATCTATCTATCTATCTGCTTACGTTTGGGTGCTCTCGTGGTCACCCCCTTAACTTGGCCTGAACCAAAATTAGCATGAGAGGGTAAGATGGTTTGACAATTATGATGCGGTGGTCAAGACATGAATAATGTCACAATCCCGTCACGCACGTCGTCAAGCACTTCCAGCCAGACAGTGGCACATACGCACGGGTGGGTATGTGCCGCCGGTATGCGGCGGGTATGTGCCACAAGTGATCATGTGACACTTAATATCTACCCAGCAATGACGAGAACACACATGAGCTATTTTAACGCGTGAGCGTTAAGCAATACCCGACATCGATAGCGTCGACCAAATGAAGGCGTAGAATAAATGTCAGTGTTAAGAAAAACTTGACATAGGTAGCGTTGACCCCCCGACGAATGCAAATAATAAATTTCAGGGTCTCAGCAGGAATCGAACCCAAGCATTCTGCGTGGCAGTCAAGCATTCTACCACAGAGCTACGTACGCCAGGTCTCGGAACCACTCTTCAAAGAGACGCTAATCTTCGTGAAACGTCAATAGTGGTCGCAGTGATGCCTACTCAATTTTATAAACATACATGTGTACCACTTTAATGCAGCTGTCTCGTCGGGTTAACGTCAATTGTGGTCAGGTGCCATGCGCTGAAGTTTATTTATGTAGCAGTGTCCAGGGCCAGCATCTTCGCAAGCATCGGCGCTTCATATCAGCTTCTGGTGCAGCTCATACGCATGTTCCAGTTGACATCGTTGCGCAAAACCAAACAACTGGTTATATATAAACATCTGCAACTTTTTCAACATATGCCTGTGCGTGCAACATTTGTACATATATTTAGCGTGATTTTATGACGTGTCACTCAATAAAAAAAAATGCGACGTTGTCACCTTCCCCTCGCATGCTTCGCGTAACGTCAATTCCAAGGTACGTGGGATCTGCCGACTAAGGGCGAAGCTCCTTAGGGCGTGGGCTGTGCGTCCCCTGTATGTAGCCACCTCTAGTTTAGTTCTTGCAGTGTTCACTAGATGGCGGTACCGTCTCCTGTATGTAGCCACCTCTCGTTTAGTTCTTGTAGTGTTTACTAGATGGTGGTACTTGTAGCTGATGATGAAAAGATGCAAGATGTTATAAACTAGAAAGCGGTACTTGTAGTTGATGAAAGACGCGAGATCTTATAAAATAGGAATGATGTCACATATGGCGCGTGTCATTGGTTGAAGGCAATCGTTCGATTTAGTGCGGCGACGTATGCTAGGGGGAGCGACGTAATAAAATCGAGTGGGCAAAATGTACAGAGGATTTATGGTTTACCAGGTTTACCTCCGGAGCTTCGCCCACTCATCATCATTCACTTCGTGGATATGGCGGCACTTTTTTTTCTTCTTTTGTATATGGCGCTGTCTTATACGCGAATCATTAGTCGATCACGCCATTCGCCAGCAACGTTAGCTTACACTGGTCAGGGTTATCAATTAACTTGTATCAGCGATCGAACACTACGACCAGTAGAGGAATATATTGCATGCTGATACGAAAATGAATTCCTTGATGGCTTAGCGGCTAAGTTATGGCGCCGTTAGCCGCGGGCTTGAATTCGTGATACGGCATTCGGCAAGTTGAGATTTGTTGCGCTTGTTGTTCAATACTTGTCGTAGCTGAAAAACTAAGTTCAAACACGTGCCCCGAATACAGCTTGCGCGCGGCCTCACTGCAGCATCCGCTGATGGGTGCCATTGTGCTAATTTCGGGACGACTCCGCAACGTCCGTGCACCAGTTTGTTTTTTGTTTTATTTTTCCGTCGCCCTTCGTGGCTCGGCGTTAAATTATACTTCCAAGTGACGTCACACTTCCGCCGTCATCGGAGCAGCACGTGCGGCTGAGACGCAGATTTTTTTTTGTTTTTGTCCGCCTAATTATTCTCGACTATTTTAAACGTTGTCGTGCGGGATCACGTCAGTGTGCACTCATACAGCAAATACGCGGTCACTGCTCAGTCGTGACAGTGAAAAAAAAAGAAATGTTTTTTTTATGTAAATTGCGGCGAATTTCCGTCGTGGAACTGTCGTGGCGTGCAATGCATATGATGGAGCGAGGCGGAATATAGGGGTCTGTTAAGTTGTTACTTTGCGTTAGTATTGGATAGCCAACACTGCGAAACACTAGCAGGGACTAGCCAAGAGTAGTTGGCACTAGTCAGATGTCTTTCTATTCGCACTCTCAATCATTTCTACACACCCCAAAAAATATATGTCATACCGTCTATAGCCCACCTACAAAATCATGTTTTCTTCTCTCGAAGCTACGGGGGGGGGGGGGGAGCTGACGGAAGAACCTACACTGAGTTATTTGTCTGGGTCATTGAAAGGAAAGAGGGAAAAGGGGGGGGGGGTGTCATCACGTACTCTATCAAGTGGGCTACTTTTTTTTCTGGAGGTCGCGGGTTCGAATCCCGGCCGCGGCGGCTGCATTTCCGATGGAGGCGGAAATGTTGTAGGCCCGTGTGCACATATTTGGGTGCACGTTAAAGAACCCCCCAGGTGGTCGAAATTTCCGGAGCCCTCCACTACGGCGTCTCTCATAATCACATATGGTGGTTTTAGGACGTTAAACCCCACATATCAATCATTCAATTACTTTTTTTTTCTGGAAGCATTTACTTAAAGGTGCCCCGCCACGGTGGTCTAGTGGCTAAGGTACTCGGCTGCTGACCCGCAGGTCGCGGGATCAAATCCCGGCTGTCGGCTGCATTTCCGATGGAGGCGGAAATGGTGTAGGCCCGTGTACTCAGATTTGGGTGCACGTTAAAGAACCCCAGGTGGTCAAAATTTCCGGAGCCCTCCACTACGGCGTCTCTCATAATCAAATAGTGGTTTGGGACGTTAAACCCCACAAATCAATCAATCAAATCATTCACTTAAAGGTGTACTGACAACGATATTCGAAGCTGATCCGCCATACCAATCGACTGTATCACTCCGAACAAGTGCGAATCTCTGTGAATGCTGACGAGGTATTTTTTTTATATTGAAGTCACTTTTCACGCGTTGCGCCATCTACCGACATCGACACTGGCGTAACTACCGGCTACAGTGTCGATTCTGTTGACGTCACGCGCCAGCGTGGCTAGTTGCGATGACGTCACTTACCGAAGCACGGCCGCTTGCGCATCACCGGAAACATTCAAAATGGCCGCTTGTGCGTCACCAACGGAGCCACGCCATGCATGGCTGGCCACGCAGCGCAGCGACCGCGGAAGCGTCATATCTTGTGAGAGCACGTGACAGAATATTGATTCCGTGATGTGACGTCAGCAGCTTACAGTATATTCGACAAACCGCTACTATCTTTTAAAAATACGTTGTACATAATTTTTATGGTTGACTCACGCTTACGAGTATACATTTCCTGAGCCCCTCCCCGAAACCTCGGTCTATCATTTGATGCAAAAAAAAAAAAAAAATGTCCCTGAAAAAAAAAACTGATTTGCGCACGATCTGTGCGTCTTGAGCGAATGCTTTCGGGGAAAAATAAATCAGTCGTCAGATTGTGTTCGTAATTGTGTTGCTGCTATTTTGATCACTGTGCTTGCGCGTGTTTCGTTAAAATAAATATTTTCCAACTAGGCCACTTCGTAGCATTGTTCACCAATTTGGCAACAAATGTTGCTATTATGCGAGTAACCTTCCCAAAACGCCACATCTCGTGCAGAATAAATTTTTATGATAGTTTTTTATGATATATATATATACATACATACACGCCAACGGGGGCCTCCAACATTTCGCCTCAATCGGAATGTGGGCTCTTCGGCTGGTATTCCATCTCGTGACCTTTGGGCCAGCGTTTAAGCACTAAAATGACTTAACTGCCGTGCACCCTTAAAATAAAACCATATAGACGAGCGCCATATTCCTCCAAATATATAATGGTAATAAGTCTGTTAGTAATTAGACCAACTATTTTAACAGAAACTCAATATGGCTGTCACAGTCTCGAATGATGTGTGCACTGACATCTGGAAGCTCAGGCACGATGGAGGCAACGGAGAAACGTTTGTCTGCTCATTCACTGACGTCATTTCCGTGACGGAAGTTATTTTTAGTTTAGTATGTAGCCTGGCGTGACACACTTTCGTGCTTGAAAAACAAAACAAATAGAAATGTACGAAGTCCTTGCAAAGAATCGGTAGACATGTTAATCGCTTAACTAAGGTTCTACGAGAACATGCTGCTTGTTACGACAGCCGCTGAGCAAGCATTTAGCCGATACTAGCGAGCATTCAGCATCTTTTGTCATGATTGATTGATTGATATGTGGGGTTTAACGTCCCAAAACCACCATATGATTATGAGAGACGCCGTAGGTGAGGGCTCCGGAAATTTTGACCACCTGGGGTTCTTTAACGTGCACCCAAATCTGAGCACACGGGCCTCCTTCATTTCGCCTCCATCGAAAATGCAGCCGCCGCAGCCGGGATTCGAACCCGCGACCTGCGGGTCAGCAGCCGAGTACCTTAGCCACTAGACCACCACGGTGGGGCAGCATCTTTTGTCATCGTCAGCGAGTATAGTGCTAAGCATATTCGGTTAGAAGTTGTCGTATAGATCACCATATGCTTCGTAACAAACTGTATTCGTGAGACGTCAGAGTTGGCCGTATTATTTTGCGATTCGCCGAGGTACAGCTTATAGATGTGAGGTGTCTCGTTTTCCATGCTCGAGGTTGCTGGTTCGATTCCCGCGGCCAAAGTGGCGGCATGTTCGATGAGGGGCGGAATGCAGAGAGCACCCGTGGTCTTATATTTAGGCGCACGGTGTCGAAACGAATCCGTCGTTACCCCACTACGGCGAGCCTCATAATCATATGGCGGTTTTGGCACGTAAAACCCCAGCAATCGTGTTATATAACTTGGAAGGCTCGGGCTAGTTGGTGATAGCGTCCTTTTTCGATTTTAGGGGCGAAGCTCCTTAAGGCGTGGGCTGTGCGTCCCCTGTATGTAGCCACCTCTCATTTAGTTCTTGCAGTGTTCACTAGATGGCGGTACTTGTAGCTGATGATGAAAAGATGCAAAATGTTACAACCTAGATGGCGGTAGTTGATGATGAAAGATGCGAGATGTTATAAAATAGGAATGATGTCACATATGGCGCGTGTCATTGGTGGAAGACAATCGCTCGATATAGCGCGGTGATGTACGCTAGGGGGAGCGTTGTAAAAAAACGAGTGGGCAAAATGTACGGAGGAATCACAGTTTACCAGGTTTACTTCCGGAGCTTCGCCCACTCATCATCATTCACTTCGTGGATATGGCGGCACTTTTTCATTTTATTTATTTAATTCTTGTCTTGGTTTCATGCTCTTTTTCGCTGCAGGCTACATTTATATATTTGGTTTTTGCTTCCAATAAAATTTCAGTTGAACGTATAGCGCTTGTCCTGTGTGCTTCGCTCGTCTCACGTACGTGCATTTAGTGCTTCCGTAAGTTGTGTGTTATGTAGATTATAATATAACACGCTTTTCATCCACTGTACTTTATCTAATAGTAAAGAACGACAACAGTATAACTCGAAAAAAAAACATGTTGCAGTAAAACTATGCAATGAGGTTGAGTTTGTAAAAGAAAACTGCACATCAACGAACGACATTCCTAACGAAATCACTGCGAACCTACTATACAAGCTACATTCTAATTCAAAAGCACTGCTCTGTCTCAAAGCGTGTATACTCGGTGTGGCGTTGTGTAACAAAAGTCGCATTGCAGGTTTCGGGGCATACGCGACACAAACAGCGCGTGCTGTACAAAACCGGGTCATGAACACGAATGTAGCGACAGCCGCCAGCCAGGGTAATTAGTTTCCTGCGCGCCTCCCCCGAAGCGGGCCGGAAATGCGCAGACGTCGCGGCTATAACATGTATAGTGTATGCGTTATACACGGGCCTGCATTCGCGCAAGTTCTGAAGCATGGTCTCCGCTTATATGCGTCATTTAATGGAACACCACTGCGTTGCTTGACATTTCGTCTGTCGTCTATCTTCTCCCTCTCTCTCCGGTCTTTTTTGTTTTGTTTTCCTTTTCTTCCTCTGCTTTCTTTTGCTGCCGACTTTCGTATAACACCTGCTGCAAGGGCTAGCTAGCATTGCAGCAGTAAGATAGCAGTGATATCTGCGAACTGGCGCGTGCTCGTGTCTCGATGTCCGGTGTCGTGGATTGTATGTGCTTGCGATGTCGTTGGCCCGTCATTTTAATTAATCAATCAATCATCAATTATTCAATGACTTTTATTTTCACCAAAAAACAAACTAGTACGGTGAAATATGTATATAATGCAGATCCGCGCGCTTTGGTGGTACTTTTTTTTTCAAGGCGTGCTCCTCTGTGTCAATAGCCGTACACCTCTACGTCTGAAGAGTCACGAGTCTGTGCGAGATTACGAGACCCGACGACACCTCTGCCAGTCCTCGTCGCCAGCGTCAGCACAAAGGTCGCGTGATCAGAGGTGACGTCGTGGAGGCATCGTATACGGAACAAGTCCGAGGTCAAGAATGTCTTACCGAGGAGAGACGGAGGGGTGGCGCACTTGCCGAAGTCCTGGAATGTTTAAAAAAAGAAAAAAAAAAGCGTCCAGCATTGAGTAATTACATTCAGTGGAGTGGCCGTACAGTCCTGCTGCCGAACACACCGCTCGCCCTGCTTTCATGAAAATTTCGGAAAGGGAAGGAGCTTGACTTGTTAGGGTTGAGGCTCGTGCTATAGCGCGATGGTGACATCACACCATGACGTCATTACATGACGCACCACGCGACGACGTCGCTTGGTCAGGCAAAACGGGGCCGCAGCGAGGGTATACCGCCACGTAATGTGTAGATCATGAAAGTGGGAGGGTGCTCTAATCTGCGTACGGATCAAAGTGCCCCTTTCTCTTACTTCTGACCCTCCCCTGTCTCTACGTATCTTTTTCTCCTGACACCCCTGCCTGTAGGATGACTGCCAGTAGGGCGTGTTGGTAAAGGTTCATGATGAAACAAGCGCAAAAATACACACCATAAAGCGCTTGTCTGTGTCCTGTCTGAGTGTGTGTATTTTTGCGCTTGTTTCATCATGAACCCTTGCCTCTGTGCAGTACTGCTGCTGAGGGGTCCTCACCTGTGAGAGACAGTTGCCGGGTGCACATTTCTCTTCATTTACCAATCTTCACATCACTCCCCCCTCACCCTGCCCCCCCCCCCCAATACAATTGGCCGAGAAGAAAAGAAAATGTGGCTTTTGCCTCCGAGGAGGCCTTAGGCGAACGCGCGAGGAAATCTAAGATTTATTCATTTAAGCACATCTAGTCACCCTGCACTCTAAGCCGAAATTCGGCAAAGTTGGACTAACTGCAGTCGTTAAACCAATGGACGAGCGGTTCGTCCAACAGGGACTAAATGTGTGACAATGCGTGTCTTGCGCAAACGCCCGGCAATGAAGGGACCAACGGGAGGGCAACTGCGCCGCGATCGCCTCCTGTCGATGCTGCACTGCAATGCTCGGCGTGGTCGGCGATCATGAAAACAAGTTAAATAGGCTATACGCCACTGTGAAAGTGAAGCACTATGAAACAGATAGAAGATATTATTAGAGGAAAGTAGTACAACACGCTGTCAGTGCACACAGCAAGTGCCCTCGCGTTTCCACCATGCCGGCACGGGCGAGCCGAAGCCAAGTGAAAGTCTCCGCAAACACGGGCAATGCTGAGAACTCGCTTTAATGTGCTGAATAAGTTCGAACTACGGTGAACACTGACAATGCTAATAAAGGTAAGCTGTTCATCAGCGGTCGTGTACCCACACAGTGACCACAAGTTCAAAGCGATATATAGGAAAAGTAGGCTTCGTACGTCATCGGTATCAAGCGGGCTGCCGGTGTGAGTGCATTGCCGGCACAAGCGAAGGAAACGTCACGTACAAGTTCACAAAAATAGTAGCTCAGGCAAACTTATGTCTTTTTATCCATGCGACAATCGTTATCAAAAATCCAACGTGTAGGTGATCTAGGATACGACTAATCGTGCGGCCAGCGGTACACAGGTTTTGTGCCTTACCAGCACGATGAAAGAACCGTGCCTGCGAACGGTCTCGTCGCTGTAAGTATACAGATATCTACATCACTCCGTAAGACACAGCGAACATGGGGCACTTACCTATTGTTCATTTGTGACTATAAAATAACGACGACGAAAATTTCACGCGAGCCGCATGTTGCGATCGCCGGCGGTAGTTTAGCGGTACTCGTCGTAAGCCTAGCGACGCCGTCGGCAAGCCGACACGGTATGGCATCGGCGGGGCGCCTGCGGCTGCTTCGCCGGCTTTCCCGCAGAAGCGCCGCTGCTATGTTTGTGTTTGCGGACTCGTGCGCCAGCACTGCGAACACTGGTTCGGCCGACATGATCGAACACCAGCTGATAATTCGTATTCTCGGGCTGGAGGCATGTTGAAGATTAGATGGATCCATATTAAAAGATCGATGCGCATCGGTGCTACGAATAAGCCCATGTAAATTTTCGCGCTACGGTGTCAATATTTATTTTTTTCTTAAGCCGAGTAAAAGTCGCCCACTGGCACTAGATGGGAGGTCAAAATACTGTGCTATATATACCCGAGAGTCTGTTCTCTGTAGTACAGCGCGGGCAGTCAGTGTTTGCGGTGTTTTACTTTGAAATAATAGTGCGTATGTGTGTGTGTGTGTGTGTGTGTGTGTGTGTGTGTGTGTGTGTGTGTGTGTGTGTGTGTGTGTGTGTGTTGCATGAATAACATACTATGATCTTCAGTGCTGATTAAATTGGAATAAACATAAAATATACTGCACAAACGCAGTGTCGCCATTTTTTTTTGCCATTGGTTCAGACGGTTCAACTGTTAATCCCGCTGGAGCATTCTACTGGGGCCAACATTTAAACCAAGTGGAGTAAGTGCTTGGGGTAACAGTTGAGCCCTTGCAGTTACTCCCGCAGTTAGTCCAAAATTGGTTCAAAATCTGTGGCAGCGCATTTAGACCCCTAAAGGACCAATGACATACCCTACTTTAGTCTTTTTCGGCTTAGAGTGTGGCAAAGAGTGGGTTGCGCGTTATGCCAACGCATACTCTGAATATACGCTCATAGGATAGCAGGGTTGAAAAGCGGGCTCGTTGGCACAGATTGACACCGAAATATTGGCAGCGCAAGCTAACGAGACTGTGAATAAATCCGAATTTCAGTTGCCCCGCCGCGGTGGTCTATAGTGGCTAAGGTACTCGGCTGCTGACCCGCAGGTCGCGGGTTTTCAGTTAGTTCTTGGGGGGAAAAAAGAACATAAAAATATGTTTGTGTTACGTAAAAGCTGAGCTCGTTTTTATTTTTATTTACAACAGTGTGGGCCGTCTGTTCTCGTTGTTCAGGTTTAGGTGTTTTTTGCGGCCCCTCGAGTCACTTTGATCAGTGTTGCAGCTGAAACACTTGTTCATGGAACAGTTGTCTGTGCTTGCTAAACGTGTTCCCGTCGCACGGTTTGAAATATGTGTTAGAAGAAGAAAAAAAAATCAGAAAGAGACAGAGGGGTGCCACCGACTGCTTATTAGCGATTAAAAGTAACCATAATTGTTTTTTTTTCTGTCTTGTGGCGGCTGCATTTCCGATGGAGGCGGAAATGGTGTAGGCCCGTGTACTCAGATTTAGGTGCACCTTAAGGAACCCCAGGTGGTCGAAATTTCCGGAGTCCTCCACTACGGCGTCTCTCATAATCATATGGTGGTTTTGGGACGTTAAACCCCACAAATCAATCAAATCATTTTTGTGTCTAGAAAGCACGATATCATTTATGAGACATAGTGTGAGCTTCCGGAAAGGGCACTGACATCGCGCATTGAGGGGGGGGGGGGGGGGTCCCTAAAATTTTGCCTTCATCGAAATTCGGCCGCCGTGGCGGGCATATCGAACCGGCGACTTTAGGTTTTGCAGCGGAGCACAGTAACGACTGCGCCACCTATAGGCGAACGAGGCCCCTGTGGTTATTGGAAGAAAACCGACGCCACGCAGTCCCAGTGGCGTTGACGTGTATGCAGGCGCCGATATTTCCTTTCTTAGGGTTGGCTTCCGCGACCGGAAACTGTCAATGCCCGGCACGGCTATCGACCTTGGTTTGTAATGAGGAGAGCTGCTTGCGAAAAGGGCCGTCCAGTGGGAAACACGGCCGGTGGGATTCACCCGATAAGATAACAGGCGTGTTTTTTTTTTTTTTTTTTTTAGGGGCGAAGCTCATTATAGCGGCACCCGTTCGTCCCTCGTAGCCGTTGTAGTGTGTAACAAGCATAACATTTTTGACCTCCAAGGTGGTGCCGGTGAGAGATTTCTTCTGTGCTTTGTTGAAGAATAAAAGATTGTGCTCAATGTACAGGCCAATGGCTGCTAATGGGGAATGAGAGACAGGAGCATTCGGCTTTTAGTTAACGCGCACGCTGCGATCCCCATTAGCAGCCATTGACATGTACATTCAGCACTATCTGACAAGAAAGGGTTGCTACGTTATACTCGCTGGGTGTAACCTCGTTAGATTTAGAAAGGTTTAGCGAGCGTTGAGCCGCAGTGCCATGAATACAATGAACTAGTATATACCATGAACTCGAGGTGGTTAAAGGTGGGAAGTAGATACGAAGCGCAAGCCGTAAGAAAGTGAAAGCCGAATTCTCCTGTCTCTCATTTCCCGTTAGCAGCCATTGGCATGTACATCGAGCACTATCTGACAGGAAAAAGGTTGCTACGTTATACTCGCTTGGCGTAACCTCCTTAGCTTTAGAAAGGTTTAGCGAGCGTTGAGCCGCAGTGCCATGAATACAATGAACTAGTATATACCATGAACTCGAGGTGGTTAAAGGTGGGAAGTAGATACGAAGCGCAAGCCGTAAGAAAGTGAAAGCCGAATTCTCCTGTCTCTCATTTCCCGTTAGCAGCCATTGGCATGTACATCGAGCACTATCTGACAGGAAAAAGGTTGCTACGTTATACTCGCTTGGCGTAACCTCCTTGGTTTTAGAAAGGTTTAGCGAGCGTTGGGCCGCTGTGCCATGAATACAGCGAACTGGTATATACCATGAACTCGAGGGGGTTAATTGTTTGAAGTAGACCCGAAGCGCAAGCTGTAAGAAAGTGCGCGGGTGCCACCTCTCGTTTAGTCCTTGTAATGGCCGCTGGATGGCGGTGCTTCTATATGGGGAATAAATGATGAAAAGATGCGAGATGGTGGTACTTGGAGTGTTGAATAGATGGACGAACGGACTCAAAGACAGGATGGATGGACGCATGGATGGATGCATGAACGGACGCAGGGGTAAATGCATGGACGAACGCAGGGACAGATGCACGAACAGACGCACGCACGGACGGGCGGATGGACGCACGGACGGTCACACAGACGGACGCATGGATGGACGGAAGCAAGAACGAATGGACGGACGAATGCTTCGCCCCGCTCTCCATAATTCACTCTGTGGATATGCTGTGGATTTCTTTCTTACGCTTCTGTCTTCACTCGCTCATTTATCTTTAGTATTTATTTGTAGTTATAGGGCCCTTTCCCTGTACGCAGTCACCTTCCCTCATGTCACACCTGATCTGCCATTGATCGACAGTATGGACGCACAAGACAGTTGGGAATACCCTCCCCCTCCAATCTCTCTCTCTTTCGCTCTGTATTCAACTCGCTCATCCACTCATTTATAATGACAGTATAAGTCTTATTTGAGGTAGAAGGACCGTCGTTTGTGTGTAGTTATCGTCCTTCGTGTCACATGCACACCCTGTATCGCATTTAGGGTCAATGCCGGATGCTCGTGACTGTGGGGAATGTCCGCGGCCATTTTTGTCGCCTCGTGGTAGTGTACTCTACTACTTAAGGCCTGGTTCGAGGTACTCCTGTCGAAATGGAAGGCCTCGGGTGTGTTATTCTAAGCGTGTTCCCTCCTATTGCCTCCACCGCGCTTTGAAGAAGTTAATTGTTTGCATCAGGTCATGGGCGTCGGCCGCATTTCATTTAGGGGATGGGGGGAATTGAAAACCCGTATTGCATCGCGGTGAACGAGGGAAGCTGTGCTTGGGTGACCTGGGTGAGGGGCAGGGAGGGGGGAGGCACGTGCCAGTGTGTCTTTAGGGGGGGGCGAAACGTGGAGTGCTTTTTAACCCCCCCCCCTTGCATCAGGGTCCTCCTCTCCAGTAGGTGTGCGCACATCGCATTCAGTGAAACCCGTGAGCCGATTTGGGCATCACGTACGAAACGGTCTGTTTACTGCTTTATCAATTTCATTACTAAAATGGTTATAGATACATACATTAAGAGTGCGCTGCCGTGTTCGAAGATATTCTCAACGGGTTTTCTTGCTCGCCCGAGCGTGGAAGCATACTGACGCAGCATTTCTTAATTTAACCCCTCCAGGTATCTAAGATATTCCGTCGTGTGCCCTTCTAGCTTTCTCGTAGGATTTATTGTATCGGGGCGCTTTGAATTGTAGCGCAACTTATATCTGTCTAATGTTGTCATTTAGGGGACTTTGTGAACCTCTCGTGAATTGGCCTATTGTAGGTAATTAATTTGTGGCGTACCTTTGTGAACCGCAACCGTTCTTTGTCCGTCCCTTCGTTTATCTATCCATGTATACGCATGTATTCATTCACCCATCCATCTATTTCGACCGTCGGTCTATCCGACCATCCACCCGTCCTTCCGTCTATCCGTTCGTCGGTCTATCAGTTTGCCCATCCCATCTGTCTATTCATCCCTCCGCCCGTTCCTGCAAAATCATGCTCCACACAAAGTTGTGGTGGCGGGACACTACGTAGACACGACGTACTGTGTTCGCATTCGCGCGAACCCGACCTGCATCGTATTCCGGCTCTACTTGCATGTCCTTCAACCCACCGTTATCGCGTTAACCGAAACGTTTAAGTTCCTTTGGAGCCCATTGATTTTACCCAAGGCTCGCGGATGGGTCCTCAATTCGACGCGATACTTATTACGCTGATACGATGCGCTTTCATTTTCCCACGAGCCCGACAGCCGGACTAAAGCCCGACATACCTTAGAAGTATTAGTGTAGGCCAGCTGGTTATTCATGTGTAGCGCCTTTGTCTTCATCCTTCATCATCATCATCATAACTTTTCAGCCACAGTGCCGTGCCGCTCTGCTTTGGCCTTCTACAATCTCTCTGCCTCTTGCTACACATGATTAGCAAACGTAAACCGCCAAAACAAGCGGGGTATAAAAAAAGAGAACATGTGCACACGTGTTTCTGGTCTGCATAAGCTGCAGGGCCATTTTCTTATTGAAGGAACACATGTCAAAACCGCTTCATGTTTTCTGTGTGCCCCGTGGTTTTTGCGATTTAGCTTTGCTAACGGGCGTGCCTATATTTGGCCTGACTTTACCGAGGTGGTTAGACAACTGACATCGACCCAATTTGCACAGGCAGCTGGCCCGTGCTACCATTCTATCTTGATAACTGACCCTTCGTGGCGTGGTCACCGACCAAGGCAACGCGGTACAGAAGCCGCTTTGAAACAAAGCACGTTGTGTGGCCGTAATCAGTTGAAAGATGCCTAGGATGCGTAGTCAGCGTCATCGGCGGTCCTCCTTTTGCATACCGCAGCAGTGTGTTAATAATAAGTCCCGGTGCGTGTTTTTTTTTTCGCGGCGTTGCCTCTCAGTTTCGCGATCATTGTCTTCACTGTCTATATGCTTGTTGTGCGGCGAACTGATAACGACGGCCGTGAGACAATTGAAATAACCCGCGCCATGACGCGATTGCTGAGCGACGTATTTGATCCGCGTGCGTTGTTTTTTTTTTCTCTCTCTTTTTTTGTTTTACAGCGAGTATGTTTTGTGACATTGCAAGCGCGTGACGCGCCGTTGGCGGAAGCAAGTACCGTATGCGCTCTTGAAAGGGCCGCAGTGATGTGTCAAGGCCTCACCACACGCGGCCGTTGCAGCGCGTCAGCGCGTAGAGCTTCGACGCGGCTTCGACGCGTCAGCGCGTAGAGCTTCGCGTATAGCCATATTCCCTCTCCATCTGTAGAGGGAGGGCAAGAGCGCCGCACCCTCTCCCTATAGCGGGCGCGCAGCTTGGCGTATAGCCATATGCCCTCTCCATCTGTAGAGAGAGGGCAAGAGAGCCGCACCCTCTCCATATAGCTGGCGCGCAGCTTCGCGTATAGTCATATTTCCTCTCCATCTGTAGAGAGTGAGCAAGGGCGCCGCACCCTCTCCCTACAGCGGGCGCGCAGCTTCGCGCATAGCCATATGCCCTCTCCATCTGCAGAGAGAGGGCAAGAGAGCCGCCCCCTCTCCATATAGCTGGCGCGCAGCTTCGCGTATAGTCATATTCCCTCTCCCTCTGTAGAGAGAGGGCAAGAGCGCCGCACCCTCTCCCGATAGAGGGCGCGCAGCTTCGCGTGTAGCCATATGCCCTCTCCCTGGGTAGAGAGAGGGCAAGGGCGTAGCCATGGGGTGGCACACCGGGCACGTGCCCCTTCTCCCCTCCCCCCGAATTTTTTCTCCGTATTATAGCGAGCGAAAATAGCCATTTTAAGAGGGTGCCGCTCCCGAAATCAATGTGGTGCCCCCCCCCCGCTTCCCCCCCCCCACCACCACCACGAAAAAAAAATTCTGGCTACGCGCCTGAGGGCGCAGCGCTGCGTCAGAAAGCCCCGCGCTTGCACGTTGCGACGAGTACATGTGGTCAGGCCTTTAGACGCGTTGTCGGAGGTGGGAGGGCAACGTCTCCCCCTTTTCTCCTTCAGAAGAGCAAACGACATAGTCAAAATGCAAACTCAGTGTAAGATCGTGTTTCTTTATAGCAAGTCTAGAAGTCTACCTTGGCTAATTCATAAACGAAAGAACAGGAATAGATCAATTAAGGGCTCGTTTTTTCTTTGTTAAACACTAGCCGAACGAAACGTAGCGACAACGAAGGCCAAGAAAGGTCATTATATGTAGTCAGTCAGTCAGTCAGTCAGTCAGTTTATTTTCCTTAAAGACCCCCAATGGGGGTATTACATAAGGGGTGGGAATAATATTTAACAAACGTAATCAATACATGGGTTTCAACTATATACATTTCTTCATATTACAAGGAAATATGCATGTACAATAAATAACACACGTAACCAACATGTAATTCAAAAAGCACTTAAAGGTTATTTGTTAGAAGATGGTCAGTGACATGTTGTGCAAAAGAAGATGGACATATTATGTCGACAATGGAAAAAGGGAGGTCGTTCCAGTCTTTTGCTGTGCGGGAAAAAAATGACGCGAGAAATGTTGATGTTCGAGCGCGCATTAATGAAACCTGCTGCGTGTGGCTTGTCCTGGCTGATATGCGTGTTGCGGGTTTGATGTAAGATGGTTGATGCAGGATTGAACTGTGAAAAAATTTATGGTAAGACAAAGAGAAGAAATGCGCCGACGAAGAGCGAGCGATGGAAGATTGGATAGTAATTTTAGTGATGTGACGCTGATGTCGTATGAATACGAAGAATGAATGAAGCGAGCTGCACGGTTTTGAACTGATTCTAGAGCGCAGATGAGGTATGCTTGGTGCGGGTCCCAGATGGCGGATGCGTATTCCAATTTCGGTCGCACTAGTGATGTGTAGGCAAGTAATCTTACCTGCATTGGAGCACTTTTGAGGTGACGTTTTAAAAAGCCTAAGGTTTTGTTAGACGATGAAATGATGTTTTGGACATGCGTACGCCAGATCAGATCGCTAGTCACGGTGACACCTAGGTATTTATAAGAGTTAGTCAGTTCTAGGGGTAAGCTGTTGATTGTGTACGGAAACACGAGCGGATTATTGCTACGCGTAAATGACATAGTTTTGCATTTATTTACGTTTAGTGTCATTAACCAAGTGGTACACCATTTCGAAACGTTAGTAAGATCGTTCTCTAAGGTTAACTGGTCAGAGGTGTTTAGTATTGTGCGGTAGACAACGCAGTCATCTGCGAACATACGTATATTACTGGTTACATGCAAAGGTAAGTCGTTAATATAGATTAAAAATAGTAGCGGGCCAAGGACGGAGCCTTGAGGGACACCTGATGTTACTGGGATGGCAGTAGACAGGTGGTTATTTACAGCGACGCGTTGTGATCGATTAGTAAGGAACTCTATTATCCATTTTATGACGGTGGGATGTAAATTTAGTTGGGAAAGTTTAGCGAACAATCGTTGATGAGGCACCTTATCGAATGCTTTAGCGTAATCGAGAAAAACGGCATCAGTTTGCACGTTAACGTCGAGGTTAGTATGAATGTCATGCAAGAAGGCTGCCAGCTGTGTTTCACACGACAACCCCTTACGGAAGCCGTGTTGTGAAGGGTGAAAAAAATTATTGCTGTCGAGAAAATTCATTATGTGGGAGTAGATGACATGCTCCATGATCTTGCAGGGGACGCTTGTTAGGGAGATGGGGCGATAGTTAAGTGGAGAGTTTCTATCGCCTGATTTGAAGACCGGAACGACCTTCCCTATCTTCCAGTCACATGGGATGATTCCTGAGGAAAGGGACTGGGAAAATATTAGAGCAAGAAAGAGCGAAGCACTCTCTTTAACATTTTTAGAATTTTGGAATTGATACCATCCATGCCCGCAGAGGATGACAATTTCATTTTTTCTATTATAGACAATATTCCATTTGCGCAGAAATTGATTGCTGGCATGTCATGATTACAATTAAAGCCAAGTGAAGGTATGCGGGAGTGTATGCTTGATTCATCAGTAAAAACTGTAGCAAAAGAAGCGTTGAATAAATTCGCACATTCCCCGTCAGTAATAGCTTCACCAGATTCAAAGGTTAGTACAGTGTCACGCGGTTTGTCAGCCTTAAGTGTTTTCCAGAACTGTCTGGGATTAGTCTGCAGTAGCTTGGGTAGGTCTGTGTTATAGAAGAAGTTTTTTGCTTTGCGCAGGGCTAAAAGATAATTGCGGTCAGCCTCATAGTACCTATCCCATACACTCGGTTGACCTGCACGTTTGGCAGATCGGAATAAACGTTTCTTTTTATTTTCAAGGCGTTTTAGATTTTTAGTAAACCAGGGTTTGTTGCAGGTGCTTGTGAAGCTGACTTTAGGTATGAATTTATCAGTTAGCTCCGTCAGTTTACCGATAAAGCGGGTCCAATTCGTATCTACTGTGTGTTGATGTAAAGTTGCTTGGAAAGTGTGGAAGAATGCGCTAAGAGCTTCGTTTATTGTTTCGTAGTCCCCTCTGTCATATAGATGGATCGTTTTTTTGTAGGTTTCTCGTTTAAGCGGTTGAAAAGAAAAAGTGGCGTGAATTGTCTTATGGTCACTGATTTCGGGTAGATAGTGAATGCGTGACAGGCTTTCAGGATTGTTGGTTAGTATCAGATCCAGGACACTGGCTGTATCTTGCGATACACGTGTTGGCTCTGTGACTAGTTGGGTCATGTTGAAGTTTAGGCAAATATCAAGAAACGCATTAGCTTCACCTACACCCGTAGATGAATGCACATTGCTGGTGCGCCATTCTATTTGTGGGAAATTAAAATCACCGAATAAAAGTACGTGCGCGTTTGGATGAGCAGACGTGAGCTGGCACATGGCCTGATTAAGTTGGTTGCTAAAATTGGAACTAGCGCGGGGTGGTCGGTAACAAACGCCCAGTACAACGGACTGAGGACGTGCCTTAATAAGTACCCAGAGCATTTCTAGCTCTGTTTTAATATGTACGACTGAGCAAGATAATTGCTCGTGAACAGCAATGAGTACACCGCCACCACGAGTAGATGCGCGGTCATTCCTGTACAACTGGAAGTTTGGTAATTCTGACAGAACTTCGTCATCACGGATGTCATCAGTTAACCACGTTTCGGTAAGTAATAGCACATTGCTTTCAGAGGATGATACAGTGCTAGATATAAGTTCCCGTTTGGGTAGGAAACTGCGAATGTTAGTGTAAATAACAGAAAGTGAAAGAGTTTTGTTAGTAACCGCAACAGCGGTCGTTTTTTTTTCCCGGTGGCTTGATTGCTACGATAGTTCTTTGACGGTGTTTGATTCGGCGTCGAAAATGTAGCGCTTCTGATTCATGTGCAGTGTTTTGAAGTGCATTGAAAATGGCTTGTTGTTACTTCTCGCAAAAGCAATTAGTTGTTTTCTAGCATTTTGGACTGAGCGTGAGAAGTCTTCACCTATGCCGTAACTTGTCCCCTTAAGCTTGCGACCATTCGATAATATTGCAGTTTTTGTCTTGTGCAGAGCAATCTTCACGATTATGGGCCGGGAGCGTTCAGGTGAATGTCGACCGAGACGATGCGCGCGTTCGATATCTCTTGGTTCTAAGTGAACCTGTAGGTTGTCCCGGCAAAGATTCATTACCAGCCGCTCCGATTCAGAAAATGTTTCAGATGCGGAAGGGTCCGGGATACCGTAAAATATTAGGTTGTTTCGCCTTGAGCGATTTTCAGCGTCATCAATACGGGCTTCTAGTGCAAAGATTCTGCAGGAGGTCTGCTCCGTGTTAACGCGCAGGACTTCTATTTCTTTTCGAAGTGGTACCAGAGACTGATAATGACTTTCAAGGTCTGATAATCTTTTGTTCAGTTCGCCAATTGTTTTATCGGTGTTACCGAGCTGAGACTTCAAGCCCTGTACTTCTGCAATTAGTTGTGTTTGACCTGTAGACAGCTTACGCAATTCAGCAAGAAGGTTCTCAGAGATATTTGAAGGGCCAGGGTTAGTTTCAACATCTCCAGCTAGAATTAGTAGTGCACGAATTACATGGACACACTCGGCAATAATAACCATACAGCAATGCGGGCTTGGCAGCTGTACCAGAAAGTAATTACCAGATCTTTTCGAAAAGACAACGTAGGGCTCACCAACCTGCATAGCGGGAGCGAATTGATTAGTGATCCGTGCAGTGGCACAGACACCAAGCCCACAGCGCTCCGTTGAAGGTCCTTGTTCTTTTATAGGTGTCGGGCTCGTGGATGTCGACGATGATGCAACCGTCCAGGCTTGGTTGAGCTCAGCTGCCCAGAGTCCCTCTTCTGGTCGAGCCAGGCATTTGACGATAGGCAGAGGGCATGCGCTGCCTTCGTCGCTTCCAGGACAGCTGAAGCCATGTTCCGCCGGCGCTACCGCATGCGCAAGCGCAGGTAGCAGCAGATGAGCGATGACGTAACGGACCATCTGCATAGCGGGAGCGAATTGATTAGTGATCCGTGCAGTGGCACAGACACCAAGCCCACAGCGCTCCGTTGAAGGTCCTTGTTCTTTTATAGGTGTCGGGCTCGTGGATGTCGACGATGATGCAACCGTCCAGGCTTGGTTGAGCTCAGCTGCCCAGAGTCCCTCTTCTGGTCGAGCCAGGCATTTGACGATAGGCAGAGGGCATGCGCTGCCTTCGTCGCTTCCAGGACAGCTGAAGCCATGTTCCGCCGGCGCTACCGCATGCGCAAGCGCAGGTAGCAGCAGATGAGCGATGACGTAACGGACCATCTGCATAGCGGGAGCGAATTGATTAGTGATCCGTGCAGTGGCACAGACACCAAGCCCACCTAGTCATTTATCTGTGAGCGTAGTAATCATGATACCAATGGGAATGAACCATCTTGACGGTGGTGGCGGTCGAACTAACAACCTTCGAAGGAACGCGTGCGACGCTTTGCCGACTGTTGTCCTGTCGTCCGCATTACCGGGTGTTGCTGGGCATGTAAACCTGGGATTGTTAGCCAGCGCCGCTCGTCAGGCACGAGGGCGAGTGTTGGAACGCTCGTCTTTTCTTGTCTGGTATCCGTTGTCACGGCTACGTTGCAACGCTGGCGTAACGTATACGCTTAACCACCCGTACGATACCCAGAGCTTCGCCCGCTCGTCCCGATTTACTTCGTCCAAATGCGTGGATTTCTTTTTTTTTTTTTTTGGCCAGGTAATGTCACGAAGCTCCTGATCTCTTTCCGAGCTGGCAGGTGACAAAAAAAAAAGCATGTGCCCGTGGCGCAGGGGAAAGCGTGCCCGGCCTCTGTTTTTAAGGGCCCAGAGGTCGTGGGTTCGACTCCATTTGGAGGAACTTATTCTTTGTTTTTCTGATCGTGCGTAATTTTTCGGCGTCATTTCCGCGACGGAAATACATCACTAGAGTCTTGGTGGACGCCGGCATAAAACACTCGCATGTTAAAAAGAAAAAAAAATAACTTCTCAGGTTCCCTTAAGACGACTCAAAGTCTATAGCATTTAGCATTTGATGTATGGGTACTCCTCCGCCCCCTCCGAAGGCTTTTCTGCACCTCGAGCATCTGGTTTTGCGCTGTCTGCGTGATTACCTTACCCTCTGACGAAGCGGCAATGTCATTGGGCGACGTTACCATGTGATGCGACGGCGTAGTGACGTCACGAATTTTCGCAATACTTGTCGTGATGGCGTCATATGGTGACGTCGTCGCGCGATGATTTTCGCGCCGATGGTGTTTACGGCGATGATCAAATTGAGTGTTTGATGAGCCATCATCTAAGGCTTTCCGCCTCCAAACCCTCGCACGCTATGCTTGAAGGCATCGTTACCGTGCTGATTTCTGTCGTTGTTGCATAGCTTCAAACCGTTATTAGAGGACTTAGTTACGGACAAGAAAGAAAAAAAAAAGCCCTGTATGCGACGCACGACTTGTTAATTCCTGTCGTTTTTAAATAGCTTCAAACCGCTATTAGAGAACTTAGCTACAGACAAAAAAAGAAAAAAAAAAGGCCCGTATACGACGCACGACTTGTCTGTTGGCAGCTTAAGTTTCCCTGAGAAACGGAAGTCGGCGAAAAGGGCTCGGACAAAGCAAGCACTCTTGCGGCGTATAAAAGAGCGTGCGACCTTGACACGAGTGTGTATACGGTACACTGAAGATTCCGTACGTATAAGAGGAACGACCGGCTTGTTTGTGCAGCTCGCGTACGCGATAAGGTGCTGGTTCTCTTGCATACCGACGGCTCGAGGAAAGTGGGTTGGGCGAAGCTGTCGGTTGAGGCGGGAGGGGGGGGTGGGGTTAACTGCGCCTTTGTGTCATTAGACTCGTTACGTCGGCATGTAACCGCGATAGAGAACACGCCATGGTTGTTGATCGCAAAAAAAAAGTGATATAAACGAATGCGACAAGCTCGGGAGCTACTTTGGCGGTGTCCAACTCGTGGACATGTCCAATTCGGCCTTCCCTGATTGGCTGGCGCGCGCTGCTTGCCTGTTTTCCGGTCTTTCTTCCGCAACGTTATTTTGACGTCACGCAGCTTTCACAACTCTCTCTACAAATGTGAATCGTCACTCTATGCGCGACCGGGCCGTTTGAAGAAGAATGCCGATGCGTGTGCTTTGCAGTTAGTTGCTTTGTAATATCAAATAATAATTATAGGCGCAGTGCTTAGAATGTAAAAAGGGGTGTTGCTGGTAGCCGGCCAGTGTTTGACAAGGAAAGGCGATACGATGCAAGTGACGAAGTGTGAACGCAATACCGGTGTCGCGAGAAAGTGGCTGTCGCCTTCACTGGCCCGGCAGCGTGCGCCGTCCTAATTAATGCCCGAATAGCGCAAGAAAAACTACAAGTTGCGAGATCATTGCTTTGAATGTCCCACGTGGCGGGATCACTTCCGCTGTTGAGCTTGTTTCTCAGTTTCCAGCGTTCGGGTCGGCGGCGTTGGCGGCGGCGTCCTTGGTTGTGAACTAAAAAGCAGCGTTGGCCGTGAGCGAAAATTTTGAGGTAAACGCAGGTGAAAGATCGGGGGCGTTTGCACTTTGGTTTTTCTTACGGCACCACAGTTTGGCTCCACCGAGAAGCGAAGACATGGTATTTGTGTGTGTGTGTGTGTGTGTGTGTGTGTGTGTGTGTGTGTGTGTGTGTGTGTGTGTGTGTGTGTGTGTGTGTGTGTGTGTGTGTGTGTGTGTGTGTGTGTGTGCACGTGTGTGTGTGTGCGCGCGCGCGTGTGTGTGTGTGTGCGTGTGTGTGTGTGTGCGTGCGCGTGCGTGCGTGCGTGCGTGCGTGCGCGCGCGCACTGACATACGGCGAGGATCGCTTGTACCTTGACTCGTTTTTTTGTCGGGCTCAATTTCACCCAAATAAAGAGCAGACTACTGGTTTCACCATCATCACCACCACGCGGCAATATCTTAGTTTAGGCACAAAAAACGTGGTTATTACGTAGCTGATCGTAATATATTAACTGCGCTTAAGATTCATGAGTTTCGTAGCATCATCCAATGGCGGAGAACGGGGGTGCTATTGTGGACATTGTCGAATTCCGCCATATTGTCTGATTCTGCCATTGATTGATGCCAATTGGCCAAGTGAGCTGCTACGACCTCTCTGATTGGCTTAATATGCCGTCATTACGAAATTTGACAATATGGTGGAATTATACAGTGCATGTCCAGAATAGCAGCGTACGAAACTGCAGCGTACGAAACTAATATACGAAGAAGGTTGAGTGTATCCGTGGATGGACTTGTTATTATCGTGACTTTAACGGAGACGAAATGTTTCCATTGAAACTCTAGGATCGAATGCAGACTGCGGCGGCCGCGTTTTCGACGGAGGCGAAAATGATGTAGGCCCGTGTGCTCAGGTTTGGGTGCACGTTCAAGAACCCCCACGTGGTTGAATAATCCGGAGACCTCCACTACCGCGTCTCTCGTAATCATATGTTGAGTTTAAGACGTTAAACTCCACATATCAATCAAATTCTCGCTTTGTAGAGCTTTCGTGAACGTGCGAATCTTTTTTTGCGCAGACGACGCGCGTTCTGCGCGTATACCGAGCTAGCCACTGCGTTCCTCGTGATTTTTCGCGACATGTCGGAGCCCGCTTGGTGTCATGAACGCGCGGGATCGATTTGTCGATAACGAGACGCGCTCGGGTCACTAACACTGCGCGGTCGTTGATCGCTTTCTTCGTAAGGCGTTTGCGCATCGTTATAGTCATCAGTCGCGTACAAATATACCCCCCACGCCCGTCGGTACATATTTTTAACCGGTGTTATGAGAACGCGAAAGCTGTCATGAGACTCACAACAAAGGTGCCGTAGTTGTCCGCCGCCGTTGCCGTGAGTAACCGATACTGCACCAAATAAGAAAAAAAAAATATCCAGGATCGAACAACGTTAAGCAGTCTTCATCATTAGCTATTTTTAAAAAACACATTATTTACTTTTCTGTTGGATACCACGGAATTCTAAGATGTGCATTATTATCTACACCCGTTCATATTCATGCACTCTTAATGGTGCCACAGCCACTCATGTTTTTCTTGCTTTTTTCGTTCCTCTGTTCGCTTCGTCAATAATATTTGGGTTTTTCTTTTATTTTTTATATGTTCTTTGCAGTGTTTTGTTGTACTTATGATTGTTAGAATTTGTTTTTTTTTAGTCTGTATTCCTTTTATTTGTATAACTTATTCCACGTTGCTGCATTTTACTTGTGCATTTCTATCACATTTCCTGACAGGAGGTCCCCCTTCAGCCAAGTGCTCTGGGACCTCCTTCTGCATGTTTATGTAAGCATGTATGTTTTGTACGAAAGTAAAAATAAAATAAACTGAAACTGAAACTGAACAGGGTTCGAACCTGGGTCGTCTGGGTGATAGCCCCGGTATTCCACCACTGAGGCACCTCTGTGCTCGAAGCTGCTACGCACGCAAACCCTATGCAGTCGTTACGTCAGGAAGTAAGCTCGTCAACATGCCCAGTATAACTTTGGAGAAGAGTATACAACAAGCAGGCTTCACAGAAAGCTCATAGTGTAACCATGGCATCACACAACGTGATTCTCATTAGGAGTGGGTCGTTGAATGTTTTCAACCCATTACAAAGGGCTCAGCCATAATTTTCCATCAGCCACCGAATCAATTAATGGAGTTGGGGGTACTTTGCAAGCGTACTTGTATTAGCAACGGGTTCTAGAAATGGTGTTTTTTCAGCTTTCGCTGTGACCTGTGGTGCGCTTGCCGCGCTGGCCTGGCGTTTTCTATTCTTTTTTTTTCGTGTGTGTGTGTGTGTGTGTGTGTGTGTGTGTGTGTGTGTGTGTGTGTGTGTGTGTGTTTTGCAAGTATCTTGTCGTATCCGATCATAGCTAATTGATGAGCGAGCCTTTTTGGCCGTTAGAGTTGTCCCCACAATAGCCGATCATGTAGTAACATCAACAGCTTATAAGGTCAACTGTAGACATTTTGAACATTGTTAGAGTATATTCTGTAATTGAAGGAAGCCACTTTGTTTTTGCTCGATTTATGGTATGTATACGCAACTATCTCTATAGAATGCATAACAGGCACGCACCTTGCCTTCCTCACGCCCCGTAAAATGGTTGGTTCCGTGTTCGATCAGCGTATCAGGATTAATTCTTCAGCTGGCAAGCTTTCTTTCCCGATATATCCCTCTGGATTTCCTTGCGCATATATTCATGCTGTAAGTGGGTGGCTGTCAATCTTTTTTTTTTTTTCGTCGCCCATCCGCCACCTTGCGGGAAGGCGCAGAACTGACTTGTAGCATCTGTTTCTCATCGCATCATCGTCGTCATCGTCATCATCATCATCACCATTCTTTGTCCCTTCACTACGTATGGGTTCGTGCTATATGCTTTGTTCATACTTGAGCACCATTAAAGAACAACTTTTAAGAGAAAAACTATTTTTTTGTATATTAGTAAATTCATTTTTCACAATTCCAAAATTACCACGTTTGCCTCGAGAATACGCTTGGAAAGTGAGATAACACTCAAATAAAAAATGCGGGTGGCGACGCCAGCTTGAAATTTCAGCACCATGACGTGATAGATTTCGAGGGCGTCTGCTAGGTCCTGCTTAGTTCCGAAATCGATTAAAATAAAAATGCGTTGTACTCTGAGGAGACCATAAATCCGTGACGTCACTCACGTACGGAGGTTTCGGCGTGCCATTTAAAAACGAAACTTTGACCTTTATTTTCTTATATATTAATGAACATATTACGTTGAAAGTAACGACGTTAGAGTTCTCAGAGCATACTTTGTCAATATAAATCGAATAATTGTTTCACTTTAGCGTCGAAATAGGGACAAAACATTTGGCCGAAGGACGAAATAGACAATCTACCTACTTTTTGTCAGTGTCTGTTTCGTCCCTCGTCCAAAGATTTTGCGCTTAACTGTGCCGAGACAACAAAAAGTTCCCGGCGTGTCTCTCTCTTTCTTACTGTATCATGTTATGCCAACTCACGCCTGTTATGTCCTAAGACTTTGGAAGTATATCAGTAATGAACAGGCAGTCTTGACCTCCTTCGCCATCAAAAACGTGGCGAAGTGCTTTCTCGAAAAGGATTGTACTTCCCTGAACTGCTAAGGAGAGAATATGTGTTTTGGAAAGGGGGAGGGGGGGTCATCTTATCGGCTGTCTCGTTGTTGTTGTTTTTTTTTTTCTCGAGAGGAGACTCGAGTCGTAGACATGAGCGCGTGCATCCGCACTGATCTGCGTTAACGCCACAGCAGAGGTCAAAAATGTAGTAGCACTATTATCACTTGTCAACAACCCCACGAGCTTATTTCGTATCGTCGTCGTGCAAGAGAGGTGCACTCTTGATTCAAATATGCCGCTCGCGGCCACTGGGACGGCTGTCGTCCTTGTGTTCGGTCTGTGTGGTCGTTCGTTACTTTGCCCAGTTGATTGTACCTTTTTGACAAGACATGCACGTACTCGTCCGGCCCGGCAAGCTCTAAACTGCAGTGCAATGCTACAAAGAGAAAGAAAGAAAGAAAGAAAGAAAGAAAGAAAGAAAGAAAGAAAGAAAGAAAGAAAGAAAGAAAGAAAGAAAGAAAGAAAGAAAGAAAGAAAGAAAGAAAGAAAGAAAGACGGTAACAAACTCAGTTCATAAATCGGACTGAACAATGACATGCTTTGGCCGCAAGTAACACAGAGTAAAGAAACACAACAAGCTTGTGCTTGTTGTTGTGTGTTCCTTTACTTTGTGTTTGTGTTACTTGCGGCCAAAGCATGTCATTAAGCAAGTACCAACTAAGCCAACAATCAGCATCGGACTGAACAACATGATGATTGTTAACTGTGATTATTGTGCCGTTTATGCACCGTCCTCGCGCTCGATTTTCGTCTCTGTGGTTAGTACTTGTGATTAAGATCCTGCTATCTGTATAAGACTTGATAAGAATACAACTTCTGCCTTCTTGGCGTACCGCATACTGCTAGTAAAGCAGAAAAATGGGGGGGGGGGGGGCGCTGACGTGCCGTAGCGTATATGTGCTGTATCACACATAGAGTTTCTCAATATACACTAGAGGGAACTCTGGCGCTAGTGTCTATGGGAGCTGCAACACACGGCGCTTCAGCGAGCATGGGAATGATGGGTAGTACACACATTTGTCTAATTTTCGTAGTACTTCTGGCCTGCTTCTGGCTCCGTGTGTGTTCGTGTGGCTTGGAGCTGTTTTTTCACGAAAACATAAATTAGCAAATGTTCAGCGTTTGCGCTTCACAACCTTATTCTTTTAGGCTTACCATTTCGAATCAAGTCACTAAGTTGAAAAGGGTTTGTTTTTTTCTTTCAAAACAAAACTGAAACACAGCAATAAACGAAGCCGCAAGTACGATTCGCCGCCCGCGAGTACGAAGACTAGGCAAATGTGTGCACTACCCATCATTCCCATGGTCGCTGAACGATCGCAGCGCCAGAGTGCCTTCTAGTTAATTTTGGGAAACTCTATGGTATTACAAACACATGTTCTCTCTCTCTTTCTCGCTCTGTGCTTGTGTGATGGCGCGCGTGCGTGCGTATGTATGCGCTTTACACGGCATTTCTTCGTACGGTAGGCCCTCGTTGAATAAGATGCCGCCGATTTACACTAGAAAACATACACAAATAGCACGCTCGTTGATCTCTTAGTTGGCTTTTGTTTTATTGTTTCTCTTTTTTTTACTTCTCCGCGCTTTCCGTTTGACCCCGCGAGTCGCTGGCGACGTATATGTATATGACATCTTGCCTCGCGAACTTCTCCAAGGACGGGGCGCCTAAATACTGCGCAGATAATGCTGCGCTGAACGGGTGAGAAACCGGCTTGGCACCTCCACCAACGAGGGGGGGGGGGGGGGCGAACGTTGAGCGTGCATTTATATACGCGCATATATCCCCGAAACGGTGTTGTATGCTACTTCGCCTGCCGTGCTTCTTGCTTTTTTTTTGTTGTTGTTGTTGTCTACGGTGAGTGAGAAGCTCTTAATTCGTCCTACGCGAGGCCGCTGACTTGTCGCGTTCCTGCTAATTGCGCACAGCGTTGTGCAAGTTGGAGCTGTTTGTGCACGCGTCGGCCACGCCATCTAAGTGACATTGGGGTTTCGAAGAATTGGAGAAAATCACGTATATATCACCGGCTGGTTCACTTATGTAGTGTATTACGACGGGATGCTGTCGTATTCACTGCGTTCACGATTACTGTAGTTTACAGTAAGAAGAGGTGTGCCCGAAAACATGCGTAGTGCGCGGCATTTTGTCTGTAGCATGGCGGCACAGTACACACCCCACTTGAAGCTGGACTGTGCATAAAGACGAGCCTATTGGAACCTTTAAATAATGAACGGTAGTTTGGCGCTATTTCTCTGGAGAAAGGCATATAACAGCTTCACATGACCGCTACGGCCCTCGATGACCCTACACTCCTGGACCCTTGTTTCACAACAATTCTAAAGTGCTACAGCGAAAATAGGCAGCTGTATCCACGTCCTTTTAGCAAACTCAGCGCTGCGGAGGCAACAGCGCTAAGACGAATACAGACTAACACTTACATAAATCTGCACGCTCTTCACCTGATCTACCCCACGGCGTACAGAGATATATGCTCGTGGTGTGGAGCCACCCCAACACTCTTTCACATCACGTGGGAGTGTGCAGAGCACGACGAAGAACACGACACCAATGGCACATGGGAGGAATGGGAGGCGCTGCTGTCTAACCCAGCCCTGGTGGATCAGCTGCGACTGATCCACAGAGGTGAACGGATGGCTCGTGCCAGTGGGGCCCTGGAATAGGGGCACCACCCTGCCGGACAGACTTCGCTCCTCACCCTGTATATTCCTCAGGGCGCTGGAGTTCTAGCCTGTCTGGATTATGTACATAATAAGGTTTTGTACTAATACTACTATGCATCTACAAGGTATGTAGTGCTTAGGCAAGATAACCGCTCGTGGTTGAGTGCTAGACTGGACTACAAGAGAAAGCAAAGGGGGGGGGGGGGGGCAGGAAGTTAGGCGGCCAGATGAGTGTTAGAAGTTTGAGGTAATAGCGCGGCGGTACACTACTTGGTTGAATGGTGAAACATGGGAGATGCATTTACCTTGCGATGGGCGCAGCTTGGCTGATGATGATGATGATCATGATAATTGTATACCGTCGATTCAGTATTCTGTACTTCGTGTGTGAATGTTTATATAACAGAAATTGATGAAGTTTTAACTAATAACTAATAATAAAGTATGAGCGAATGGGTAGAGTCTGCGCACGAGAATGTTGCCGCCGATAAAGAAAAAAATAATAAAACATGACGGCGAGCGGATGATAATTATATTTGCAACCTGACCATATCCGAACCTGCCATAGCTTTTTTTTTCTTTTCTTATAAAGCATAAATTGAGATGTTTTACATCGCAAGGAAAGAGGACGACAAAGAAAGACAGTCGCACATCCCTGACGCTGTGTCTGTCGTTCTTACGAGGTTTCGCGTTTCCTCCGGGATCCGAGCAACCGGAAGACTTCTGCACCTTACGCAATCTTCCAGCGCCTCCATGATCGGTACACCGTTGACCAAGCCACGATGCCATGCGATGATGATGATGTCACAAATTTCTGGGAACTGTGACGTCATGGTGACGTCGTTACGGGATCATATTTTAGTTTTTTCTCGCATCACTCGTGTTACCAGTGACGGTAACATTGCGCGTTTCAATTGGCGCAGCTATAGAGCTTTTACCGTATAAGAATAAGCGCTGGTACCGAATTAGGACTTCACAATCTGACAATTTTGAACTGCTCGCTAGCTGTCAAGAGGTAGGAATTCGAATGACCGCCACTTATTTAAGCGCTGGTTCATGTTCATGGCTGGCATTTGTTCACTAATGGCAAATGTCGACCAGTGTTGCCAAGCCGTGACTAATCACGGCTATGGAGCGTGCTGAGGGGTGGTAAATGTTAGCGTAGTTGAAACATGGCTGATGGTTGGTAAGTGATGGCTTCTGATGACTGATGTTGGCTTAATGTTGGTAAATATCGGCTGGCGTTGACACATACCCTCCACCTCTCAAGGCAGAAGCTTGAACACACTTTTTTATGTAGGACTTCTTATGATAGTCGTATTTACTACATCTTATACCGGTGTCGTACGATGCACTCACTGCTGACCGCAATTTAGCGTCCGATTGGATTGAAATTTCTGAATGTTGATTGTCTCCAGACCGCAGCTTGCCCTGATACAGCCAATCACGACAAAGAGAATTCGATTTGGGTCAGCCCGATCGCGATCAAAAGCGACCCTGTGACTCCGGTATTAGGCGACTACGACGCGAAAACGTGACCGCAACCTTAGTATTACGCATAGGGCCTATACCTATATGTGCTCAGTCGCTTTTGCATAGTTCAAAAAAGCTCTGCACCGTTCTACGTGTGTGGCGACGGCGCACAGTCCTCGATGAGGGATGGGAGGGGGGGGGGAGTCTTGTTTGCGTGGCCTGCTGCAGCGTAATCTGCATCTCTGTCGTTGGCTTTATCAAGGCCGTCGCGGACGTCGCCGCCTGGACCTCCTCGGGTTCACGGGCATTGATTGCACGCGTAACGCTTCTCTCTCTCTCTCTCTCTCTCTCTCTCTCTCTCTCTCTCTCTCCAGCGTCGTATAATTTCGCGCGGGCACTTCGCGCCGCCAATGCATGCAAGTGGTGTTGTCTGTGTGTGTGTGTATAAATATAGACGGCCGCTTTGCGAACGTTGACACCGCGAGATGCAATCTGCGGACCGCGCTGTTTGTGCCCCCGTGCGGTCGTGTTGCGCTGTTAGGGCCGTCGCTGAAGAGCTTGCGCCACGTTGCAAATTTGCTTTTATGCGTGATCCGACTAGTGGTTTTCGCGGCCCCTTTTCAAGGACTTCGAAAGAAACGTTTGAAGACAGGGCCTGCGCAAACGCGCGTATCGACTGTGAATGGCTACTGTCGAACGAGCCTGGGCAGCTTTGTTTTGATGTACAGTGCTGTTGCAGTTGAAACAGGGTGATTCCACGAGAGATCGACACGGGTCCAAAAGTTGCATCTTTTAGATTTCATTGAGTATTTTATATTTCGTGCACCTCTCACCAGGTAGCCCGAAAGTCAACTTCGTGTTATGATTAACGGCATAACTTACGAGAAAAAAAAATATCAAACTTCACCAACACGGAGACACCACTTTCGTCACCTGTCATTTTCGAAAAATGCAGATGCTATAAAGAGACAAATATTTTTGTTTCAAGAAAGATATTTTTTATCTGAAATGTATGTCTAATGAAGAATGAATTCATACGGTTTCAAGTTTGCAGACAATAAAAAAATAGCTTTTAAAATGTCTTATTTTGCGACAGTTTAAAATAAGTTAGGTATTCCCCATTTTTTTTTTTTCTCCGAAAGTAATGCAAGCAGCGTTTTAAAACTTGACACGTTTTAAGAATATAGTGTGTTCATTAGGTACATAAATTATTGCTGCCGTAGGGCAAATGTGAATTTTTATATATTGCCTCAAGGTTCTCATATTGGCAAAAGTGTACTCCACTGAAATTTGAATAATAAAAAAACCCCATCTTCGATTTTTCTTAAAATCTCGTAAATAGACAACCGAAGGCCATCATACAGTAATATAGAAAAACATGTTGGAGTATTTTGTTTTTATCGACAATATTCGTGGTACAAGTCAGAGCTTTTCGAGAATGCGCTGATAAGTTGAGAAATCCTGAAATCGGAACGGAAAAGCGGCAATAAGCTTCAAACGCGAGTGAACGTGACTGCATTTGGTGAAGAAAGGCTGTTTTAGCAGATAGGAGTAACTATTTTGAACACGATATTCTACAGTATCTGAATTCACTCTTATACGTAGAGCACTGAGACTTCTAATATGTGGTGCCTCTCAATTACTGACACACAGATGGAGCTGCTGTGACGGCCATGTGTTTGCAACACGTTGGGTAAGAGAATTGAACGTTGAATGAGTTCATAAACGATTCATAACAAATTTTTATCATTTGGGGCACGAAGACTGCCGCATTAGACTGAAGAACACGCTTTAGGGCAAGTTGTCATCCGTCGTCTGCTCTACAGATGAATTGCTGTGCGCCGCATCTCGGAGGCAATGCTTTAGATCTTATGGTTCAAAGTAGGGACAGATATTACGCCTCCCGTAATTTTATCGACAAAAACATTGTGAAATTCATTTTAACGTACTATACTTCAGTTTTGCCTTCGCACTGTGGATACTTGCGTACAAGTATCCACAGCTACGCCATGTTGCAATAGCTTTTGTGCGTCGTAATCCTGCCGCCTTCAATGACATCCGAGACTGTTGCTCGTTTGTTGCGTGGCCAAAGCGAATTGAATAAAATGCGTTTGCAGCTGCTTTGCGAAAATGTCGGAGGCAATAAGGAAGGAAAATCGGGGGAAAAGAACGGCAGGGAGGTTAACCAGCCTATAGGCAGCCGGTTTGCTACCCTGCGCATGATAGGGGGATGGGGGAGATGAAAGATAGAGAGCAGAGAGGGATGAGAGATCAGCACAGCACATTAGTCAGCACACGCGCGCACACTCAGTCATTGTCCGGTCTTGTCTTTCGTGGTGTGTGACATTGCTGTTACAGCCGCTTGTTCAAGTGCGTGTCGCGTAGGACGGAGGCAATAAAAGCTGCAATTAGCAGCCTGAGGTGAAGCTAACTATACACAGGGCAGTTGCATAGCGTGCAAATAAAAACAGACTGCGCAATTTAGTGAAGTACGCTAAAGCAGTTAGGGTTCAAACAACAAACGATATCACAAAGAAAAACGTTTTGCTCACGCGTAACAACGTAGCTCCATAAGAACGAGCCTGAAACTCGAAAACGCGTACTTGCTACCGTACAACAAATGCGGCGTAAAAAAGAAGGCCTAAAATCAAATGGAGCTCATCGCTAACAAACTTCAAAACAGCTCATAATCTTGTTACGTAAAAGTAATTGCATCAGGTCTTCGAATAGTTGGAAAGTTTAAAGCCGGCAACCACTTGACGCGCAGCGGTCGTTTTTCAAACCCGACCAGTGACGTAACCCAAGCGCACAGTCGTAAATTTGATTGCCGCGGTTTCTGCACGTGCTGTGGCTGTAGCGTAATAGAGGTTCAGCAACCTTCTGCATGAGGTGTTCGCTGCAGTTACGAGGGCACGGTTGACGACGGACGCTCTTGCGGCGCGTGGATCCAAGCTCAGCAACCGCGTTGGCGAACGAAAGGCGTGTAATTCGTGCTGGCGAATGCTAGAAATTGATTTAGTTGAATGTAGCTTCAGATTCAATGAATCGAGTTGGTGTGAACGCCACCAGATGGCGCAATCAGTCGTACCGGTTACATACTGTTAGATAGATAGATAGATAGATAGATAGATAGATAGATAGATAGATAGATAGATAGATAGATAGATAGATAGATAGATAGATAGATAGATAGATAGATAGATAGATAGATAGATAGATAGATAGATAGATAGATAGATAGATAGATAGATAGATAGATAGATAGATAGATAGATAGATAGATAGATAGATAGATAGATAGATAGATAGATAGATAGATAGATAGATAGATAGATAGATAGATAGATAGATAGATAGATAGATAGATAGATAGATAGATAGATAGATAGACAGACAGACAGACAGACAGACAGACAAACGGACGGACGGACAAGCGGACGGACAAGCGGGCGGGCGGGTGGGCGGGCGGTCGGGCGGGTTTAGAACGGGGAAAATATGAGCACGATATAATGGAAAAGCTGAAGCGACAAATGATTATGGCGAAGACTAGTCACCATTGAACGACACCAGGTGTCAGAAGGGTTTCTGAAACGACGCTGATGACTGTCCTTCGCGCGCACTGCGCGCGGGCTGAAGCAGTAATATAATTTGTGAGGTTTTACGTCCCCAAGCCACGGTATATGATCGTAGTGGACGCTGTAGTGTGGGACCCCCCGTATATTTCGGCCATCCGGTGTTCTTTAACGTACACCGGCGCCTCCATCAGAGTGTGTCACGCAAGACTGGGATCGAACCTGCGACCTTAGGGTCAACAGGCGAACACCGTTGCCACTATATACCACTCCGGTGAACTCGAGCTGCAAATAGAACGCACTCACGGTAAACCCAGAAATTTTCGCCCTTGATATTAATGGCGTCTTGTGCAATGCAGTCGGAAAAGCTCGCGTCGTATATGTATCCTTATCGCCAAGACCTACCGCGTAAACTTCAACGAGGGAGGCCGTGTACAAAAAGCGTTCCATA